>CM060901.1:1363594633-1368594633 GCA_030737815.1 Allium fistulosum | reverse complement strand
TTTCAACCCATAGTGAAGGAACTTGCAGTGTGAGAACAGAATATGAAATAAACATAACAATATTCAATATATCATGGCATATGATCATAATAGGTAAAATATGATATGAAATAACATAATATAAACATAGGTGAAATTCTCAACTTGCATATACAAATCCATACAATTCCATTGTCATCAATTCACCAAAATATAAGTATGTTGTCAAGAGTGATTACTCACCTTTCTTTGGTTAGAGAAGTGATTCAAAATGCAACACAATGACTATAACAAGCACGACAAATTACGGACAAGCTTGAGTGAGAGGAGAATCCAAATCCGACACTTTGAAAAATAAAATAAATTCCATGCGTAAACAAATAATTCACATAGAAAATAAAAGTAGAAAATTGTATATTTGCAAAATACATGAGAAGGGTTAGCCTAAAGGCTAATAGGCTCGGCCTAGAGGGGTCAAATGGTTCGGCCATGATCGTTTGGGCTCGGCCATAAGGGGGTTTTGGTTCGGCCTAAACTAGATTTGGGTTAGGGTTTGGTCTATGGCTAGGGTTTGTGGCTACAAGGCTAGAGGAAGGCAAGGTTTGGGTTTAGGGTTCGGCCTACATGGTCAAGGCAAGGCTAGGGTTAGGGTTTGGCAAGGTTTTGGGTCCGGCCATACGCTATGACAAGGCTAGGGTTTGGCAATTGGAGAGGAGTATGGTGGTGATGGCCGAAATACATGAAGAAGGAAAGGGGGAGAAAGGAAGGGGTTCGACTATAGGGTTTTTTTTGGTTGGAGGAAGAGGAGGTGGAGGCCAAAATTGGTGAAGAGTAAAGGGAAAAGGGAAGGAGAAGAGGAGATGGGTGTAGAGACAAGCATGGCTGAAATTTGTTGAGGAGAGGAAGAAAATTGTAGAGAAAAACAAAATTTTAGAGAAGAAGAAGGTGAGGAAGAAGAAGAAAACTTACATCAATTTCTGCGGAGGCACAAATGAAAAATAAGGGTCTAGCAAAACCCTAGGATATTATATAGGCTACTCAATCATGTGGCTTCTCATCTACTAAAGGAATTCCTAGCCCATTAGTACAAGCCCAAAGTCACAATGTAAATAAGATGAATGTTAAGGGAAATAACTGCGTGTAATACGCCAAAAGTTGTAAGTTTTGAGAAGTAGAAATTCAAATTTTACAAAACGAAAAACAAAGAAAATGTTAGAATTAAATCCATCTTCATAAAAAAAGTAAAAGATCAAAATTCAAAATTTTCACAAAAAGTCAAACTTTGACCAAAGTTGACCAAAATTTGCATTTTAAGAAAAATATTTATTTTATTAAATTTGGAAGAACATTTCACATCAAATCCCAAAATATTACATTAATTTCCAAATTTATCAAATTTTAAAATAATCATATTCAAAGTTTCAAATGAATTTTCATTTAAAATATTTTCAAAATTTGTGGGTTATTACAATGCATGATATTGCTATTATTGTTTTAACTAGTTTGGTTGCAGGGGTTTGATTTGCAAAAGATATGTTTTAAAAGGATATTGGTGAGGGGAAACTCGTTCCGCTAAGCGGCATGGTCTCACTTAATATCAGATAAGTGTGATGTATAGTATTATTCACATGAAGCTTTATATCTGACTCGAAGTTTATGTTTTCCCCTTAAACTCTCGGGTGCTCAAAATATGATTTGAGTAGGCTGAGAGTTAAGGATTTACAGGTTTTAGTAGGTCGATGAATAAAGCTTCTGGAGATGAGTAGGAGGCTAATGTTAGCTATTTAGGAGTTGTTATGCTTTTATTTCTACTGTGATGTATTAAGATAGTTTTTGTCTATTTAGTACTCTGATCATCCAATGGGGCATCTTCATATGTCGCTCTTGGCCTTTTTTGTAATAATTATATTTGATCAAAACCTGGGATACCTATTGGGATTATGTAATGGAATATGAAACATGTTTTGAAATGTAATCAGTAAAGTTGATGTTTTTGGAATCTTTGATTTTTTTTCATATTCATGTGCTTATGATATTATGGATACCATTTACATTATCGTATTTTATCACCGGAATTTAATACTATGGATGATTGAATTATCTGTAGCGCTTAGCTTCGTCAAGATAAGGGATGTTACAACTTGGTATCAGAGCATAGGTTTATGAAAAACTTTAAACTTAAAATGATTTTGAAAACATAATCCTAAGGAATTAGAGAAAAGATCGGGGTATGGGATAACGCTATAATAGTGTACTTGTATTTGCTATATATAAGTATACGCTTTATCTCTATTCTCCCATCTTTCTTATGCTATTCTTCTGTATCTTACGAAGACTCGAATGTAGATATGGATGCTAGAAGTGGAAGAGATAACCTTGGTGGGGGAAGCACCACTAATAATGGAAATGCCAGACCAAATACGAGGAGGAACCCAGGTCAGGCACAAGCTGCAAATGTGGGTGCTGGAGTCCCGCAAGTCGACATGGGAGCAATGTATCAGTTCTTTGTAAACATGGTGCAAGCGGGAGGTTCTGCTGGAGTAGTTGGAGGAAATGATGAAGGAGGAAATCAAGAAGCTCCGATGGTGAATAACTATGCTCTTTTGAGTAGAGATTATGCTCGGCTGGGAGGAAAGCCGTTTATTGGTACTGAAGATGCAATTGAAGTGGAAAATTAGTTACTTCATTACGAGAGGGTTTCGCTGATTTGGGGCTCAATGATGAGCAGAAGAGGAGACTTACTTCTAGACAGCTACAAGGAGCAGCACTGTATTGGTGGAATAGTGTTACTGCTAGAGTTAATGAGGATACTATGACTTGGGCTGAGTTCAAAAGAAGGTTTCAGAAGATGTTTATGTCGGAGATTCCTAAGTCTACTTTGCTTAGGAAGTTTACTGAGTTGGACCGGGGAGATATGACTGTGCTTGAGTATGCAACTAGGTTTGAGGAGCTAGCGAGATATGGATATGCTACGTTTGATACTACTATTAAGAGGAATGAGAAGTTCATTCGTGGGTTGAAACCTGAGCTCGCTAAGGCCAGGCCATATTACCACATATTAGGGATCCATGTGATGTTGTTGTGGAGATGGCCTTGTGGCATGAGGAGATGCTTGGTTTTATTGAAAGGAATAAGGCCAAGGAAGCTCAAGGAGAGCAGAGTTAGAAGAGGAAGTTTTTCCACAAGAAAGGAGCTCAGAAAGGTGGAGCTGCTAAGAAACGAAAGAAGGAGGTTGTCTGCTATAAATGTGACCAGAAAGGGCATTTACCAAATGGATGTCACTTGGGAGATGGAAAGAAGGTGATCAGGAAGAAGAATATTAGATGCTTCGACTACGATCAAATTGGGCATTATAAGAACCAGTGCAAGGAGACAGCCAAGGATGGAAAAGGAAAACTGTTTGCATTTGTGCCAGCTACCTCGAGGCCAACAATAGAGGAAAAGGGAAAAGCTATGTTGGGAGGTGCGCTTATGATTCATGGTATGTTAGTTAGCATTCTATTTGATACCGGTGCACCGCATTCTTTTATATCTCATTGTTTGGTAAATAAGCTTAACCTAGAACCCTCATACCTAGTTACTTCCTTAAGGCTTACAAATCAGATAGGAGGGTATGCGACACTTGGGATGAAATGTGACCACCTAGAGTTCGAATTGTTAGGTCATACCTTTGTTTGCAGTTTGCATGTGTTTGATTTCGTAGGGTTCAGAATTATTTTGGGAATGGATTGGTTAAGTAAATACGATGCTGGGATATTTTTCCATGATAGGAAAATATTGCTTAGACACCCTGACTCTAGTGATCGGATCATATACTTCGTAGAAAACTCTAGTGTTGAGTTTAACTCTTTGTTGGGTGCTGTGGAGGTAGAAGACGAGTTGAATCGAGTTTTCATTGTTAGAGGATTCAAAGAAGTTTTTGAACCTGTAGTAGGATTGCCGTCGAACCGAGCCATTGAGTTTCAGATAGATTTGGTACCAGAAGCAGAACCGGTGAGTAGACCGCCAAGCAGAATGACACCTACCAAGATGAAGGAGCTCAAGGTGAAGTTGGTGGATTTGGAAGGCAAGTATTATATCAGACTAAGCAGTTTGCCTTGGGGAGCAGTCGTAGTGTTTTCTTAGAAACCAGACGGATCATTAAGGTTATGTATCGATTATCATAAGTTGAATAATGAGAAGACGACAAAGAATCGATGTTCGTTACTTAGAATTGACAATTTAATTGACCAGTTGAGTGGAGCCAAAGTATTTTCTCAGTTGGGTTTGGCGACAGGTTCCATCAGCTTAGAGTAGCAGAGGATAGTATTCCTTTGATGGCATTTAGAACCAAATATGGATCGTACGAATGGTTACTATGCCGTTCGGACTAACAAATGCGCCAGCATTCTTTGTAGATTTGATGAACCGAATATTTCGTTAGCACTTAGATATGTTCGTGTTGGTTTTCATAGATGATATTTTAATATACTCTAAGGATGAGAGAGTGAGCATGAATTTTATCTTAAAGTGAAGCTTAAGACGCTGAGGCAGCATCAGCTAAAAGCGAAGTTTTTGAAGTGTCATTTCTGGAAGAAGGAAGTGAAGTTTCTTGGTCATGTAGTCTCAGAGAAAGGCTTGTCTGTAGGTCCGACTAAGATTGCAGTGAACAACTGGAAGAGACCCGAGACCTGTGTTGGTTGTTCCAGAAGGGAATCAGGATTTAGTAATATATACATTACAGATGCATGTGGAAAAGTTTTAGGAGCTGTGTTAATGCAAAGAGGTAAAGTGATTGCCTATGCGTCTCGACAGCTTAGACCGCATGAGGTTAGATATCCAATGCATGTTTTGGAGTTAGCTGCAATAATTTTTGTTAGTCCATGAGTTGATGGTTTTGATGACAACAACCTTAGAATAAGATTATAAAATATAAATACTAACATTATAGTTTAGATATATATGTATATGCTGGATTTAACCATGCAGGTACCAAGAATGAAGACTGTACAGTATAGAGATTCAAGATATCAAGATTGAAGACTCATGAGTATCAAGATTATCAAGAGTTCAAGATTTCAAGATAAGTATTGAGTCTAGAATTTTGTTAAAACTTCACAATAGCACTAAAATCTACACTCCATTTTTCTTTTGGGATGGAACACATTTCTACCTTTTTAGTGGCTTACAAACCCACGACAAGTAGCTTACAAACCTACGACAAGTGGCTTACAAACCCACGAACATCCTAGTTTTGTACAAGTTCTCGAGTCCTGATATGATGAGATATTCTACAGGAAGAAGCTTGCAAAACTACTTCAAAATGTTTTTCAAAAAACCTTCGGAATGATTTTCAAAATTGCTTTTCAAAATGTTTTAGCCTTAAAAATTATCTTTTCAAATGATTTTCAAAAAGATGTTTTAGCCTTAAATATTCTTGTTTTTAAACTTTGTTTGTTTTAAACTATCTTTTAATTATAATATATTTATACTTAGATTTAAATATAAAATTATAGTAAAATTATATATATATATATTATTCTCTATATTTATCTATGTATTTTATCTATAGTCAAGTATATTTATAAAGTTTAAAATAGTTTTAATATAAGATAAATGTTATTTTCAAAGAAAAACAAAACATCAAAATTTCCTTTGGGATGTCGACATGCCCTAGTACCCCATGTCGACATAGTGTCAGTTAGTTTCAAAATTTGAATTTCAAAAGAAGTGTCTATTCGCCGTAACCTTTCACGAATGGACATGACTGTTGTTCTTCTATAAATAGGGGTTAGTTTCAACGAATTTAAGATCAGATTTTCTGGTTTTTCACTTCTCTTCTTCTTCCACATTTTCTTATTCAAAATCCTATCATCACTCTGACTTAATCAACATTGAATCTAACTAGATTATCTCTGGTTTGATTCTCTATCACTATCTCAACAAGATCCAAGTGCTATTCAGAGTTATAGGCTTCTTTGTAATCTATCTAGCGAGAAAAGGTGTGATCGTAGCCTTGGAAATCAATCAAGCGAGAAAAGGTGTGATTATAGCCTTGGAAATCAATTGGGTGAACTTGTTGCCCCAGAAATCAAGTATCTCTACCCAGAGGATTGTGATTCTGGAGGGTGTACCTCGTAGCCTTGAAACCGAGGGTTGTAATTATTGAATTGCTTTTGAAAGGAAATCCATACTTAGTTGTGCGGGACTAGATGTAGGGTAACCCCGAACCAGTATAAAATCTGGTGTGTTCTTTCCTTTACTGCATTTACTTTATTTCTACATCTGTGTTTGTTTCTGTGATTATATCTGTGTCCGAATATTGCATACATTTGTGTTCAAATTAACATAAACTCAAAAAGATTTAGTAATTTCTTAAAAACACTATTCACCCCCCCCTCTAGTGTTATTCCTAGCCTTAAGATCCATATTCCGCATTCCTCTCATTTGGTATCAGAGCAAGGTTTTCAAAAGTTTTCAAAATGGCTACCAACACTGGTACTGTTATTAACAATAGTATCCCTGTCACTAGTTCATTTGTAGAAGGTCAGTCTACTGCCAGACCACCACTTTTTAATGGCAGTAACTATGCATATTGGGCATGTAGGATGAAAATATACTTACAATCTAAAGGATTAGATACTTGGAATATCACACAAACTGAATATTCTAAACCCACAACTAATTTTGCACAGTGGACCACTGAGCAAAAGACTATTGCACAAAATAACTCTAAAGCAATGAATATTCTGTTTTGTTCACTTGATAGAAATGAATTTAATAGAGTGTTAGTTTGTAAGTCTGCATATGAAATCTGGAAAACTTTGCAAGTGACTCACGAAGGAACAAGCAAAGTTAAACAGACCAAAATTTCCTTGCTCACAAATCAGTTTCAGTTATTTAAAATGAATACTAATGAGTCTATTTCAGATATGTATAGTCGATTTCAAGATATTGTGCATTCTTTAATATCCTTGGGAAAGGAATTTTCGGAAGAAGACCAAGTCAGAAATTTTTTAAATTCTCTCACTCCAGAATGGGATCAAAAGACACTTGCAATTGAAGAGGAAAATGACATCAGTACTTTAAAGATAGAAGAATTGATTGGAAATCTAATGTCGTTTGAAGTCCAAATGATCGGGAGAAGAGAAAGCAAAGCATCAGAAAAGAAATCAATGGCATTCAATGCATTAACCGACGGATCAGACTTAAACAGTGATAATGATGAAGAGATAGCATTTATGACAAGGAATTTTCGGAAATTCCTGAAATATAGAAAGATGAATAATCTCAAAAGAAACAACTATAAGAATTATGGAAATCAGAGTGTAGTGCCAAACAATGTCAAATGCTTCAACTGTGATGAACCAGGCCATATCAAAAGAGACTGTCCGTATCCAGAAAGGCAGAATCCTCCTATAAACAATGATTCAGTAAAGAAACAGAAGCGTGCATTTACTGCTACTCTAGATGACTCAGACTCGTCTTCAAGCGATGATGATCAGAAGACAGATAACTCAAATTTGTGTTTCACGGCAGTTCACGACTTCAACAAATTCAAGGAAACAGATTCAGAAAAAGGTACACATTTACAATACAATTGATTGAAATTGCATGCTTAGAATTAGATGATTGATTGCTTGATTGATTGATTTTGAATTGGTGTGTTGATTGAATTTTAAATTTATTTTTTATTATTATTATTTTAGTATTATTTTATTATTATTTTACTTGTATTATTTTTTAATAATATAATAATTTTTTTTGGAATATACTATAATATTCCAGATATATATATATATATAGACATTAAAATAATAAGTATATATATATATATATATTAGAATACTTAGGAAAAATAAATCATAGAAATTCATAGGCATATGTCGACATGGTCCCTACCCTGATGTCGACATAGGTACCCGAATTTGGAATTCAAAATTTGAATTCAAATGGTTGAATTTCCCTCCACCTTTTCACTTTATTCAATACTCTGAAAAGGCATCTTTTGACTAGAGAACATGTCTTTCAAAAATCTATTTATTCACTATCTTTTATCACAACTTTTCACTTTCATTTTCAAATTCAAACTCTCTCTTCAAAACTTCAAGCTCTCTACTCTCTACTTTAATGGCTTCTTCAAGCAACCCCTCCACCATGAGACTTTCCAGAAACTTGAAAGAGCAACTCCTCAATAATCCGGAGGCCATAAAAGCATACATCAATTATGCTAACTATGGAAAAGTCCATCCCGGAAAGTTTGCTATTTTTCAAGATTTTGCTTCTTATGAAATTGATACTCTTTTTGCAAACAATCAAATTCTTAGTCTTGTTGTTTCTTCTCAAAATGATTTTGTTTGCTACCCAAATCTTGTTAAAATTTTCTATGCAAATCTCAATCGAGAATTTTATGAAGGAAATGATAATGAAATTTGGAGTAGTGTCAAAGGCACTAAAATTGTTTTGAATTGTGATCTTTTGGGTACCATTCTCAATTGCAAAAACACGGGAATGGATCTTTCTAGTTTTCAAATCGATGAACGTGATCGTGAGACATTTCATCATATTTTTGAAGGAGATGAAAACTTTGAATTTAAAAACCGAAACTTTCGTCCTAAAGCAAGAATTGTCAATCTTCTTTTACAACATACTTTGACCCCAAGATCGGGAAATTTTAACAATCCTACTTCAAAAGTGTGCAAAGCACTTTTTGCTATTTTCGGAAATTATGATATCAATTGGGCGTAAGTTATTTTGGATGAACTTCGTCCTAAAAATTTTGAAATGGGAGAAAACACTTTATATCATGGAATTTACCTTACTCGGATTTTCAACTATTTTGGAGTAAATTTCAAAGGAGAAGAATTTATTTCAAGAAATATTTTTAATATCTCAAACATTTCTCTCATGAAAATCCCATATGTTTTTCAACCTTATGAGACTCTTGCCGAAAGGAAGAGCGTTTGGCTCATGAAGAAATGAAGGAAGAGGAAGAAGAAGAAGAAAGGGATGAAATGGAAATAGGAGAAGAAGAAGAAGGTGAAACGTCCCTAGAAAGTATTGAATATCCCTCCAATCCTACCAACAAAACCCCTCTCAATAACCAAAAGATTATTGTTGAAAATCAACGGTATATCTTGAATAAACGTTAGTATATTATATAAATATATATACACACAATTATTCATAAAATCAAAATTACCATCAAATTTCACTACCTCATGTCGACGTACCCCCTTGACCATGTCGACATGTACTGGTCAGAAATGACACTTCATTTTGAATTTGAAATTTGAATAACTACCATATGTCTATTCATTTCAAACGAATTTCTACACCTATTTATACCCATTTCTTCCAGAATTCATTACTGAATATTATTTATTATCTATTCTATCTCTCATTCTTCTCACAATTTCAAAAATGGCTAATCCAATTCATAACTTATCCGAGAATCTTGAAGAAACTCTTAATTCATTCAAGAATATTCTCTCGTTCATTCTTCGTAACCAGCGACACTTAGAATTGAGTCAAATGTAGATGATCAAGGAACAAGAAAGGCATTTCGAGGCAATTCGATGGATGATTTCTTCCTTGCACAAGGATGATAACGAAGCACATCCTCCTGTCTCTCTCATAAATGACAATGAAAATTGGGATGCCATCAAAGCAGACCCTATTTTCGGAGAAGAAGGATGGGTGGAAGTTCCCCGTAACGTTTAATTTGATTGCTTTATTTAATTACTTTGTTTCAATTAATTGCTTTGATTGAAATTGGTTGTTTTGATTGATTTGATGATTGTATGAATATACATTGATATATTTATAATAGTTGATTGAATATCATGTCTATAAGTATAGTTATTTCCTAATATACTCTATCATATAGTTTATTAATGCAGGTACTTGAGTACAAGAATGAGGGGGAGATATAGTTTGGAGTTAGTTTGTTTTTGTTGATGACAAAAGGGAAGAAATATAAAATAGGGTAGTTAGGCATAGATTAAGGGAGAGTTATCAGTTTTAGGGGGAGTTATTAGGATAGAAGTAATATTTTATAAACAAAGGTTGTCATCATCAAAAAAGGGGAGATTGTTAGTCCATGAGTTGATGGTTTTGATGACAACAACCTTAGAATAAGATTATAAAATATAAATACTAACATTATAGTTTAGATATATATGTATATGCAGGATTAAACCATGCAGGTACCTAGAATGAAGACTGTACAGTATAGAGATTCAAGATATCAAAATTGAAGACTCATGAGTATCAAGATTATCAAGAGTTCAAGATTTCAAGATAAGTATTGAGTCTAGAATTTTGTTAAAACTTCACAATAGCACTGAAATCTTCACTCCATTTTTCTTTTGGGATGGAACCCATTTCTACCTTTTTAGTGGCTTACAAACCCACGACAAGTAACTTACAAACCTACGACAAGTGGCTTACAAACCCACGAACATCCTAGTTTTGTACAAGTTCTCAAGTCCTGATATGATGAGATATTCTGCAGGAAGAAGCTTGCAAAACTACTTCAAAATGTTTTTCAAAACAACTTCGGAATGATTTTCAAAATTGCTTTTCAAAATGTTTTAGCCTTAAAAATTATCTTTTCAAATGATTTTCAAAAAGATGTTTTAGCCTTAAATATTCTTGTTATTAAACTTCGTTTGTTTTAAACTATCTTTTAATTATAATATATTTATACTTAGATTTAAATATAAAATTATAGTAAAATTATATATATTTCTGTTTTTAAACTTCGTTTGTTTTATTTCTACATCTGTGTTTGTTTCTGTGATTATATCTGTGTCTGAATATTGCATACATTTTTGTTAAAATTAACATAAACTCAAAAAGATTTAGTAATTTCTTAAAAACACTATTCACCCCCCTCTAGTGTTATTCCTAGCCTTAAGATCCATATTCCGCATTCCTCTCAATTTTTGCATTGAAGGTGTGAAGACATTACCTTATGGGAGAGAGACTTAAGTTGTATACGGATCATAAGTCGTCGAAGTGCTTATTCTCTCAGAAGGAGTTGAATATGAGACATCAGAGGTGGTTAGAGACTTTAGCCGATTATGATTTTGGTATTGAGTACACACCGGGAAAGGGCAATAAGGTTTCAGATGCACTTAGTAGAAAACATTATAATGCAGTGTTAGCAATGATAGCTGAATGGAAAGATTTAGAAGCGTTGACGACATGCAGAGTACAGTGGAGATCTGAAGCTAGGTCTAGTAAGGAAACTACTATGTTGTCATGTTTAGAGGTTCGACCGGCAATGATCGAAAATATTGCTTTCCAGGCAGAAAGAGGATTCAGTGTTAGCCGAGAGGATTCGAAGGCTTGAGGTTGGAACAAAGATCGATGATCTAAAGGATTTTAGTCTTGACCATAAGGGATGTTTGAGAAAGAAAGGAAGATGTATGTTCTAAATGTGGGAAATATTAGGAAGGAAGTTCTTGAAGAATGCCATCGTTCGAAGTTCATTATTCATCCAGGAGGAACTAAGCTGTATCAGGATATGAAGGGGAGTTTCTTTTGGGAAGGTATGAAGATGTAGGTGTTGAGACTTGGTTTTGATTCATGACACAAAGCTATCTCTACAACGTACAGATTTGACGACTGCTACGACGAGAATATATACTACAAGGAGACAAGACTTCAAAACCGGTGCATCAATTTTATTATTTTTTGATTTTGAGTCTTAGGTCAATATTGTTAAAATCTCTCCTCGGTGACGTATATATTAGCTTATATATTTTATCATTCTATTTTCAAATTTTTTATACATATATATAAGCATATAAATAAATTATAAAAGTGTGAAAGTAATATATATTTTTATATATGAAAACTGTGCATATTGCACAAAATTCACCAGGTCAGTCGACTGACCCAGAGGTCCAGTCGACTGACACTGGAAAATTTGTGAAACATGCACAGTGCACATATATATATGAATATATATATTAAATTCGTTTGAATATTCAGTCGACTGACCTAGAGGCTCAGTTGACTGAATTTCTATAACTGTTACTTTTTGAAAAGACACGACTTTTTGTGAAGAGTTACGAACCTCTAACGAAAAGATTTGGACGCAGCACTTCGATCAAAACTCTTCACCAATAGTCGCTGCTCTCTAACCTTTATAAATACATACTTCAACTTCATTACAAAACAGAATCTTAATCTAATTCTCTTATCTTTGCTAATTTATCTCTCTTGATTCTATTTGCAAAATACTTTCAAATATTCTGCATTGAAGCAATTTTATACCTTTCTATTCTTCATAAACTTCAAATATATATATTTATACTCGAGGAGAAGATTATAGGAAGGGTGTACTACAAGTGACAAATCCGTGTTATTAGAACACACAAAGTCAAAACAATCTTTTGTATTTGTTGAAGTCCTGTTCTGCTGCTCAGGCGTGTGAAGTCCTCTTCGGCTGCTGAGGCAAAATCCTATTCCGCTGCTCAGATCCTTGTCCGGCTGCTCAAGGGTTGTATAGACCTGTTCCTTCGGGTTAAGGGAGGGTTATTGTTTTAGTGAAATTCCAAAAGGAGTCTGGGACTGGACGTAGGACGGTGCTCCGAACCAGTATAAAAATACATGGTGTCATTTTGCTTTACTGCTTTTATATTCCGCACTATTTACTGTATTGCTATCATCACTACACTCTGTATTAGCATATATCCATATTATACGATCCATAGCACACTTTCATTTGGTATCAAAGCAAGGTCATCATATAACCGTAACATAGTTATCTGATAATCTAATAATATGGACACTAGCACTAGCACTAGCACTAGCACTAGCATTAGCATTAACACTAGCTTCATTGAAGGACAATCCACTGCACGTCCACCACTATTTAATGGCATGAATTATAACTATTGGGCCACACGAATGAGAATATATATGCAAGCAAATGGTTTTGATACATGGAATATTACTCAGAAAGAATACACTATTCCTACCGTGGAGTATTCTACTTGGTCAAATACACAGAAACTAGATGCCACAGCTAATGCAAAAGCCATGAATATGTTGTTTTGTGCCTTAGATAAAAACGAGTTTAACCGTGTTAGCATGTGTAATACTGTATATTAAATATGGCGTACACTCAAGGTTACCCACGAAGGAACCAACAAGGTCAAACAAAGCAAAATATCCATGCTCAAAAGTCAGTTTCAAAACTTTAGAATGAAAGAAAATGAATCTATAAATGATATGTATTCAAGATTTCAGGATATCTACCATTCATTAGTAGGACTAGGAGAAAAATATTCAGACTTTGATATTGTATCCAAAATTCTTAACTCTTTAACGGATGAATGGGAAAGAAAAGTTCTCGCAATTGAAGAAGCAAACGATATTTCCTAAATAACTCCGGAAGAGTTAATAGGAAATCTAATGTCCTATGAAGTGAATTTGCAGGCTAAATGAATTCAAGCTCAAGATAAAAAGAATATAGCATTCCATGCAAAACAAGAAGAATCAGATTCAAACAAAGACGACCTAGCCTTTATTGCCAAAAATTTCAAGAAGTTATTGAAATATAGAAAAGGAAACAGAAATAATGGCAAGAGAAGCTCAAACAGCAATAAACCATCATCTTCATCAGTATTGGAGTGCTTTAACTGTCATAAAAAGGGGCATATACAGAAGGATTGTCCAGATCAAAAGAAAGAATATCGCAATAAAAGGAAGGACAAGTTCAGAAGGAAAGCTTTCTCAGTTACATGAGATGATTCAGACTCCTCTTCCTCATCAGAAAGCGAGAGTAACAACGATAATGAACAAGCCAATGTATGCTTTATGGCCAAAGATAATGAGGTTAGTGATTTAACTTTCGATGATATGATAGAAATAAATTCTAAATTATTAGATACTTTAAAAAGTCTCAAAAGAAAATATAAAGAGGCTGTAGAAAATCAGAACAAGGTAGAATTTGAAATAGATGTGCTTAAAGATGAGAAGAAAATATTGTAAGAAGAACTTGAGAAAACTCAAGAATCACTTTCAAATGTTAATTCTCAACTTATCTTATTGAGTCAAGAAATTGAAACTCAAAAAGAAAAGAATGATGGTCTTGTTTCTGAAAATCATGTTTTAAAAACTAATATTAAAATGGTTGAACTAGAAAATTCAAGTCTAAAGACCAAACTAGAAGGAATCTAAAAACGTTTCAAATTTTAATAAAGGAAGAGAAAATTTATCTAGACTTATTAAGAATTCACAACCTGTTAACAATAAAAATGGTTAAGGATATAAGAAGAAAGTCAAGAATTCACAATCTAATAATTTAAACAAAGTTAACTATGATAAAACACCCACATCTTCCAAACGACTAGTTTCTAAAACTATAAATATATGGGTACCTAAAACCAATAACAAGTTAATAAGGAAAAAGTATATTAGTTCATTTATAGAAGATGTTCATAATAATGAAAATTATATTTATAAAGGTTCAACCACACCCAAATGGGTATGGCTTCCTAAAAATTAGGAAATTATAAGAACCTTGGGTATCACATGCTTTAAATGTTAATTTTTTCTGATACCTTACATTATAAATAGTAGTTATTTTATTTTGTTGTTCTTTATTAACACTTATGTAGAATATAATTTATGTCATCATATAAACTCTCATTTTTGTCGATGACAAAGGGGGAGAAAGATATTGCTCTAACACTATTTGTAGGAATAAATAATGCAAGCACAGATTAAGGGGTAAGCATAGGATGAAGTAAGTTGTTATTTTATTTTATAAAAACATTAGTCTTTATATCGTATGGCTTTTATTAAATAGCCACTCTATTCATATTATTTCCAGACTCTTGTTAATGGTATTTTAATGTATGAACAATCGTTTCTTTCATAATATCTATCAATGCTTTATACCTTTACTTTCTTATTCCTTTTTGTCAATGACAAAGGGGGAGAAATATTATTACTAACATTAAGAATGCAGGATATAGAGTATCAAAGATTCAAGGGGAGTAAGTATTTATATTATATATACAGTCAAAATCTATATTTATTTACAGTTTGTCATCAATCAAAAAGGGGGAGAATGTTGAGACTTGGTTTTGATTCATGACACAAAGCTTTCTCTAAAACGTACAGATTTGACGACTGCTACGACGAGAATATATACTACAAGGAGACAAGACTTCAAAACCGGTGCATCAATTTTATTATTTTTTGATTTTGAGTCTTAGGTCAATATTGTTAAAATCTCTCCTCGGTGACATATATATTAGCTTGTATATTTTATCATTCTATTTTCAAATTTTTTATACATATATATAAGCATATAAATAAATTATAAAAGTGTGAAAGTTATATATATTTTTATATATGAAAACTGTGCATATTGCACAAAATTCACCAGGTCAGTCGACTGACCCAGAGGTCCAGTCGACTGACACTGGAAAATTTGTGCAACATGCACAGTGCACAGATACATGAATATATATATATTTAAATTCGTTTAAATATTCAGTCGACTGACCTAGAGGCTCAGTTGATTGAATTTCTATAATAGCTACTTTTCGAAAAGACACGACTTTTTGTGAAGAGTTACGAACCTCTAACGAAAAGATTTGGACGCAGCACTTCAATCGAAACTCATCACTAATAGTCGCTGCTCTCTAACCTTTATAAATACATACTTAAACATCATTTCAAAACAGAATCTTAATCTAATTCTCTTATCTTTGCTAATTTATCTCTCTTGATTCTATTTGCAAAATACTTTCAAATATTCTGCATTGAAGCAATTTTATTCCTTTCTATTCTTCATAAACTTCAAATATATATATATTTATACTCGAGGAGAAGATTATAGGAAGGGTGTACTACAAGTGACAAATCTGTGTTATTAAAACACACAAAGTCAAAACAATCTTTTGTATTTGTTGAAGTCCTATTCTGTTGCTTAGACGTGTGAAGTCCTCTTCGGCTGCTGAGGCGAAATCCTGTTCCGCTGCTCAGGTCCTTGTTCGGCTGCTCAAGGGTTGTATAGACCTGTTCCTCCGAGTTAAGTGGGGGTATTGTTTTAGTGAAATTCTAGAAGGAGTCTGGGACTGGACGTAGGACGGTGCTCCGAACCAGTATAAAAATACCCGGTGTCATTTTACTTTACTGCTTTTATATTCCGCACTATTTACTGTATAGCTATCATCACTACACTCTGTATTAGCATATATCCATATTATACGATCCATAGCACACATTCAGTAGGCTTGTGGGTGAAACAGTGTTTGAACTGTCAACAGGTAGAAGCCAAACATCAGAAACCGAGTGGGTTACTTCAGCCTTTAGATATTCCAGTATGGAAGTGAGATTCTATCTCAATGGATTTTATAGACGGGTTGCCAAGATCAAATAGAGGAGATGAAACTATATGGGTCATAGTGGATAAGTTGACCAAGAGTGCCCATTTAATTCTAATTAAGTCAAATAGGACGACACCTGTTTTAGCTAAGTTATTTATGAAGAATATAGTTAGACTTCATGGAATTCCTAGTAGTATAGTAAGTGATAGAGATTCCTTATTCACTAGCAAGTTCTGGAAGAGTCTATAGGATAATTTAGGTACCAAGTTCAAGATGAGTACCGCTTAACATCCGTACACAGATGGGCAAACGGAAAGAGTTAACAAAGTTTTTAAAGATTTGTTACGAGCTTGTGTGCTAGATTTTGGGGGATCATGGGAAGACCATCTACTCTTAGTCAAATTTTCGTATAACAACAATTATTATGCTAGTATAAGGATAGCACTGTTTGAAGCTTTGTATGGAAGGCCATGCAAATCCCCTGTTTATTGGTTAGAAACCAGGAAAAGGTTAGTTCTTGGTCCGTATTTGGTTAGGGAAGCTGTAGAAAAGATTGAGTTAATCGATCAAGAATGAAGGAAGCTCAGTTTAGGCAAAAGAGCTATGCAGATAGAAGACATAAAGACTTAGAGTTCTCAGTTGAAGATCATGTTTTTGTCAAGGTATCATCGATGAATGGTGTAATTCGATTTGGAAAACCAGGAAAGTTAGCGCCGAGATTTATAGGACCATTCTCTATCGTAGAAAGGATCGAAAACTCGCATATAAAGTAGAGTTACCGAACAGTTTGGCAGGAGTCCACGATGTTTTTCATATTTCTCATCTAAGGAAGTGTGTTCGAGATCCGGAGACTACTATAGCACCAACTATGTTAGAGGATTTACTAGTGGAACCGAATTCGACTATAGTTAGAAAGCCAGTTCGTATAGTCGCGAGAAATAAGAAGAGGCTGTAGAACAAGACAGTCAAATTAGTTAAATTCCAGTGGAGCGACGAACGAGAGAGACTATACTTGGGAAACTAAGAACAGGATTAGAGACGCTTATCCTGATTGTTTCATGGTATGTTTTACCTTTATGATTGATTTGATGTGTAGCTTATCGTAATTTCGAGAAAGAAATTCTTTAAGGAGGGGAGTCTGTAACGACCCTAGTTTTAATTAATATTATTTAGGATATTTATTTAGTTAAATTAAATGAGATAATGTAAATGGTGAAGGGATTGAGATTTCTGTTAATAGAGAGTAGCCATGCCTAATGAACAATGAACTAAAAGGGGATTAAAATGAGATAGATAAGGGAAATAGATAAGGGCAAAGTGGGAATAATATATATTCATATACCATAAACCCTCATACCACTTCATTTTACACGTTCACAAACTAAAGTCAAAACATAAGAGAGGTCGGCCACCATTAAGGGAAAGCAAGAAGAAGTGAAGCTAAAATCAAAAGAAGGAAGCTTAATCAACTTAATCCAAGATCAAATCTCAACTCCTTAATCACAAGCTTAAGGTGAATAATTTGTTACATCTAATATTTTTATTGTTTTCGGTTTTAGTTGAGATCTGAAATTTCTTTTCAAATGATTTTCCATGTTTGATTATTTAAATGGATATATGATTGCTTTTTGATTATATATGCTTTTTCATATAGATTTAATGATAAGGTTTGACTTGAAAAACCAATTAAATGACATCCAAATTCCTTGCGATTTTGAGATGAGGTCAGAAATAATATTTTAGAGATGGGTTTCAAGTTCCATAATTTTCCGAATTAATGTGGATTTATTATGAATTTTCTAGTGAAGAAATTGGTTAATTGGGTTTAAAATTAATTACGACTATTATATGTTAGCATTGGGTCATAAATATATATATGTTGGAAAACATATTAAAAGTGTTTTATGGGAATTTTTATAGATTTTTCCAAAGTGTTTTAATAAGTATATGAAATTATTTAAGGTATGGGACTTAAATGTTTTATACGTTTATAAAAGGAGAATGGGTAATTTGTAAATGTTTTAAATTGTTTAATTCTGAATTTTGGCAGAACTTTTAGAAAAGATTTTGGAAAAGAAATTGGCAACCAATCATATGTTGACAAACAAAGGAGGTTAGTTGAAAAGAAATTACTTTATAAAGTCAAAAATCGGTTTTTATGAGGTTTTACTATTTCGCTACTTTTTGCAGCTGGCTTTCAACTTCATACTTCCACCTCCATCCTAGTCGAAACTAATACACATGGTATCAAAAGCCTTGGTACGTAGTTGATTGGAGAATGGGTGAAAGAATAGAGTCGAAACACGGGTTCCAAAAGGATCGAAACCTTGTTTTGCTTTAAAGGAAAATGCACCCAATTTGCTTTCGAAGAGAATTCTTTCAAATTAGATAGCTTTCGACTTAGTCAAATGTTTTAAAGAAAGGTTTCGAAAGAGGTTGCACCATTGTTTTAAGAAAATACTTTCGAAGGGGTCGAAACCCATTGCTGCTGCATTCAACCTTTCGGAGCAAAGCTTTCGAAAGGGTGAAAGGGTTCTTGTATTTTTAAAATTAGAGTTGCTTCTCCAATGCTTTTGAAGGGATAGGTTTTGACACCATCCACTTTTCTTTACTTAGGAAATTTCTTTCGAAAGTATAGCTTTCGACTTAGTTCTTTTAAGACCCTTTTGAGATTATGAAAGCAAAACCCAAAAGTCTCAAAAGGAATGGTTTTGAAAGGTTGTTCCACATGTTTTTAATTGAACCCACTACTTTCAAAAGGTTTGACTTATGTAAAGGACTTAATGCTTTCAAAAGGTATATGATAAAGGTTTCGAAGGGGTGGTTTCCCAATATTTTCAAAAGGTTTACCCTAGTGTTTAAATGGAAGGCTTCTAATGTTTTCGAAAGGCATGTTTAAAGTGTTTGAAAAGAGGAAGTCTAAGATTATATAAAGATTTCGAAAGGATATTCTCAATGTTTTCGAAAGGTCTATTGTAAATGGTTTCGAAAAGTATGTTTTGACCTTTCGGCCTAAGGTTAAAAAGTAAAGTAGTTTACTTGTATCGAAAGGGGTACTTTAAATGGTTTTGAAAGGGGTATTTTCAAAGGTTTTGAAAGGGGTTGTTTAAAGCTTTTAAACAAGGGTTTCAAATGTGTTCATCAATAATGTTTTGTGTGAGGTATATATAACATGACAAAGTGATTTGAGTAAAGTATATAGTATTTACCTTGTGTAAGTATGATTTAAAAAGGGTTAAATCAATTTGAAAGAAATGTTTTCAAGGATAATTTGATGGGGTAGTTGTCCCTAACTAAATGACTCAGATATTAGAATACCAGATAGGACTGTTATGGGGTCACGCCCTATACTTTAGCTAATAGCGCCTAGCTAATATAAGTCCAAAATTCTAGTGTGTAGGGCTTTGTCACAGGTAAGATTAAAATGATATTACACATAGAAAGGAATATACAGAGTAGAGATAGGTTATTGGTGATCCTGCAAAACCATTAGGATCCGTTGACCCTGGGAGAAGTAAGTTAGGGATAGACTATTCGAAAGAGTATCTAACAGAAGTTAGATTATTTATTTATTTTGTCTGGTAGGGCCGAGTCAAGCGTAGGTTAGTAGTTGGCCAAACAAAACTATAGAGTTCGGACAGATAGTCCATTGACTACCTGATTTGTATGCATGCATGATATTGCTATTATTGTTTTAACCGGTTTGGTTGTAGGGTTTTTATTTGCAAAAGATATGTTTTAAAAGTATATTGGTGAGGGGAAACCCATTCCGCTAAGCAACGTGGTCTCACTTAATATCAGATAACCGAGATGTATAGTATTATTAACACAAGGCTTTATCTCTGACTCGAAGTTTATGTTTTCCCCTTAAAATCTCGGATGCTCAAAATATGATTTGAGTAGGTTGAGAGTTAAGGATTTACAGGTTTTAGTGGACGAATAAAGCTTCCTGAGACGTGCAGGAGGCTGATGTTAGCTATTTAGGAGTTGTTATGCTTTTATTTCCGATGTGATGTATTAAGACAGTTTTTGTCTATTTAGTACTCTGATCATCCAAAGGGGCATCTTCATATGTCGCTCTTAGCGGATTTTGTAATAATTATATTTGATCAAAACCTAGGATACGTATTGGGATTATGTAATGAAATATGAAACATGTTTTGAAATGTAATCATTAAAGTTGCTTTTTTTGGAATCTGTGATTTTGTTTCATATTCATGTGCTTCTGATATTATGGATACCATTAACATTACCGTATTTTTTCATCGGAAGTTAATACTATGGATGACTGCACCATTTGTAGCGCTTAGCTTCGAGCCTCAAGATAGGGGATTTTATAGCTTGATATCAGAGCATAGGTTTACAAAAAAAATTAAACTTAAAATGATTTCGGAAACATAATCTTAAGGAATTAGAGAAAAGATTGGGGTATGGGATAATGCTATAATAATATACTTGTATTTACTATACATAAGTATACGCTTTATCTCTATTCTCCCATCTCTCTTAGGCTATCTTCTGTATCTTACAAAGACTCGAATGTAGAGATGGATGCTAGAAGTGGAAGAGTTAACCTTGGTGGGGGAAGCACCACTACTAATGGAAATGCCAAACCAAGTACGAGGATGAATCTAGGTTAAGAACAAGCTACAAATGTGGGTGTTGGAGTCCCGCAAGTTGACATGGGAGTAATGTATCGGTTATTTGTAAACATGATGCAAGCGGGAGTTGCTGCTGGAGTAATTGGGGGAAATGCTGAAGGAGGAATTCAAGAGGCTCGGGTGACAAATATCTATGCTGTTTTGAGTAGAGATTATGCTCAGCTAGGAGTAAAGCCATTTATTGGCACTGAAGATGCAATTGAAGTGGAGAATTGGTTACTTCATTGCAAGAGGATTTTCATTGATTAAGGGCTCAATGATGAGCAGAATAGGAGACACGCTTCTAGACAACTACAAGGAGCAGCACTGTATTGGTAGAACAGTGTTACTACTGGAGTTAATGAGGAGACTATGACTTGGGCTGAGTTCAAAAGAAGGTTTGAGGAGAGGTTTATGTCAAAGATTCCTAAGTCTACTTTGCTTAGGAAGTTTGCTGAGTTAGAGCAGGGAGATATGACTGTGCTTAAGTATGCCACTAGGTTTGAGGAGCTAGCGAGATATGGATATGCTACGATTGATACTATTATTAAGAGGAATGAGAATTTCATTCGTGGGTTGAAGCCTGAGCTTGCTAAGGCCGCATTACCGCATATTAGGGATCCATGTGATGTTGTTGTTGAGATGGCCTTGATGCATGAGGAGATGCTTGCTTTTCTTGAAAGGAATAAAGCCAAGGAAGCTCAAGGAAGGCAGAGTCAGAAGATGAAGTTTTTCAACAAGAAAGGAGCTCAGAAGGGTGGAGCTGCTATGAAAGGAAAGGCGGAGGTTATCTGCTATAATTGTGATAAGTAAGGGCATTTCGCAAATGAATGTCGCTCGAGAGATGGAAAGAAGGTGATCGGGAAGAAGAATATTAGATGCTTCAGCTGTGATCAAATTGGACATTATAAGAAACATTGCAAGGAGCCAACCAAGGATTGAAAAGGCAAAGTGTTTGCATTTGAGCCAACTACCTCGAGGCCAACATCAGAGGAAAAAGGAAAAGCTATGTTGGGAGGTACGCTTATGATTCATGGTATGTCAGTTAGCATTCTATTTAATACCGGTGCACCACATTCTTTTATATCTCATTGTTTGGTAGATAAGCTTAACCTAGAACCCTCATACCTAGTTACTTCCTTAAGGGTTACAAATTCGATAGGAGGGTATGCGACACTTGGGATGAAGTGCGACCACCTAGAGTTCGAATTGTTAGGTCATACCTTTGTTTGCAGTTTGCATGTGTTTGATTTCGTAGGGTTCCGAATTATTTTGGGTGTGGATTGGTTAAGTAAATACAATGCTACGATATTTGCCATGATAGGAAAATATCGCTTAGACACCCTGACTCTAGTGATCCGATCATATACTTCGTAGAATACTCTAGTTTTGAGGTTAACGCTTTGTTGGGTGTTGTGGAAGTAGAAGACGAGTTGAATCGAGTTTTCACTGTTAGAGAATTCGTAGTTTTCTTTGAACTTGTAGTAGGATTGCCGCCGAAACGAGCCATTGAGTTTTGGATAGATTTGGTACCAGCAGCAGAACCGGTGAGTAAACCGCCAAGCAGAATGACACTACCGAGATGAAGGAGCTCAAGGTGCAGTTGGTAAATTTGGATGGAAAGAATTTTATCATACCAACCTTGGGGAGCAGCCGTAGTGTTTGCTAAGAAACCGGATGGATCGTTAAGGTTTTGTATCAATTATCTTAAGTTGAATGAGAAGATGATAAAGAATCGATATCTGTTACCTAGAATTGACGATTTGTTTGACCAGTTGAGTGGGGCCAAAGTATTTTCCCAGTTGGATTTGGCGATAGGGTTCCATCAGCTTAGAGTGACAGAGGATAGTATTCTTTTGACGGCATTTAGAACCAGATATGGATTGTACAAATGGTTAGTAATGCCGTTCGGACTAACTAATGCACCAGCATTCTTTATAGATTTGATGAACCGAATATTCTGAAAGCACTTGGATAGGTTCGTGTTGGGTTTAATAGATGATATTTTGATATACTCTAAGGATGAGTGAGACCATGAAGTTCACCTTAGAGTGGTGCTTGAGACGTTGAGGCAGCATCAGCTAAAAGCGATGTTTTTGAGGTATCATTTCTGGAAAAAGGATGTGAATTTTCTTGGTCATGTAGTCTCAGAGAAAGGGTTGTCTGTAGATCCGACTAAGATCGAGGCAGTGAACAATTGGAAGAGACCCGAGACAGTGACTGAGATAAAGAGTTTTCTTGGATTAGCTGGGTATTATCGGAGATTCATAAAGGATTTTTCGTGGATAGCAGCACTGATGACTAAGCTAACACGAAAAGGTGTGAAGTTCATTTGGACCGATAAGTGTGAGGAGGCATTCCAAAGCTGAAACACTTATTGACTAATGCACCTGCGTTGGTTGTTCCAAAAGGGAATCAGGATTTAGTAGTATATACAGATGCATGTGGAATAAGATTAAGAGCTGTGTTAATGCAAAGAGGTAAAGTGATTGCCTATGCATCTCGATAGCTTAGACCGCATGAGGTTAGATATTCAATGCATGATTTGGAGTTAGCTATGGTAATTTTTTCATTAAAGGTATGGATACATTACCTTATGGGAGAGACTTGAGTTGTATATGGATCATAAGTCGCCGAAGATTTATTCTCTCGGAAGAAGTTGAATATGAGACAGCAGAGGTGGTTAGAGTTTTTAGCCGCCTATGATTTTGGTATTGATTACACACCGGGAAAGGGCAATAAGGTTGTAGATGCACTTAGTAGAAAACATCAAAATGCAGTGTTGGAAATGATAGCTGAGTGGAAAGATTTAGAAGCATTGACGACATGCAGAGTATAGTGGAGATCTGAAGCTAGGTCTCGTAAGGAAACTACTATGTTATCATGTTTAGAGGTTCGACCGGTGATGATCGAAAAGATTGCTTCTAGGCAGAAAGAGGATCCAGTGTTAGCGGCTTGAGGTTGGAACTAAGATCGATGATCTAAAGGATTTTATTCTTGATCAGAAAAGATGGTTGAGAAAGAAAGGAAGATGTGTGTTTTGAATGTGGGAAACATTAGGAAGGAAGTTCTTAAAGAATGCCATTGTTCAAAGTTCACTATTCATCCGGGAGGAACTAAGATGTATCAGGATATGAAGAGGAGTTTCTATTGGGAAGATATGAAGAGTGATGTAGGCTTGTGGGTGAAATAGTGTTTGAACTGTCAACAGGTAAAAGCCGAACATCAGAAACCAAGTGGGTTACTTCAGCCTTTAGATATTCCAATATGGAAGTGGGATTCTATCTCAATGGATTTTATAGACGGGTTGCCAAGATCAAATAGAGGAAATGAAAGTATATGGGTCATAGTGTATAGGTTGACCAAGAGTGCCCATTTCATTCCAGTTAAGTCAACTAGGACATCACATGTTTTAGCTAAGTTATTTATGAAGAATATAGTTAGACTTCATGGAATTCCTAGTAGTATAGTAAGTGATAGATATTCCTTATTCACTAGCGAGTTCTGGAAGAGTCTACAAGATGGTTTAGGTACCAAGCTAAAGATGAGTACTGCTTACCATCCGTAGGCAGATGGGCAAATGGAAAGAGTTAGCAAAGTTTTAGAAGATTTGTTACGAGCTTGTGTGCTAGATTTTAGGGGATCATGAGAAGACCATCTACACTTAGTCGAATTTTCGCATAACAACAGTTATCAGGCTAGTATAGGGATGACACCATTAGAAGCTTTGTATGGATGGCCATGCAAATCTCATGTTTGTTTGTTAGAGACCGGGGATAGGTTAGTTCTTGGTCCGAATTTGGTTAGGGAAGGTGCAGAAAAGATTAAGTTAATTCGAGCTAATATGACGGAAGCTCAGTCTAGGCAGAAGAGCTATGCACATGGAAGAAGGAAAGACTTAGAGTTCTCAGTTGGAGATCATGTTTTCGTCAAGGAATCACCGATGAAAGGTGTAATTCGATTTGGATAATAAAGAAACTTGGCGTCGAGATTTGTAGGGCCATTCCCTATTGTAGAAAGGATCGGGAAACTCGCATATAGAGTAGAGTTACCGAACAATTTGGCAGGAGTCCACAATGTTTTTCATATTTCTCATCTAAGGAAGTGTATTTGAGATCTGAAGGTTACTATAGCACCAACTATGTTAGAGGATTTAGTAGTGGAACCGAATTTGACTATAGTTAGAAAGTCAGTTCGTATAGTCGTAAGAGATGAGAAGAGGCTAAGGAACAAGACAATTAAATTATTTAAAGTCCAGTGGAGCGACGAACAAGAGAGACTGTACTTGGGAAACTGAGAACAGGATTAGAGATGCTTATCATTATTTGTTTCATGGTCAGTTTTACCTTTATGATTGATTTGATGTGTGTTTTATCGTAATTTCGAGGACGAAATTCTTTAAGGAGGGGAGTCTGTAACGACCCTAATTTTAATTAACATTATCGAGGACATTTAATTGGTTAAATTAAATGAGATAATGTAAATGGTTAAGGGATTGAGATTTGTGATAATAGAGGGTGGCCATACCTAATGAACAATGAACTAAATGGGGATTAAAATGAGATAGATAAGGGAAATAGATAAGGGCAAAGTAGGAATAAGCTATATTCATATACCCTAAACCCTCATACCACCTCATTTTACACGTTCACAAATTAAAATAAAAATAATAAGTGAGGCCGACCACCATTAAGGGAAAGCAAGAAGAAGAGAAGCTAAAATCAAAAGAAGGAAGCTTAATCAACTTAATCCAAGATCAAATCTCAAATCCTTAATCACAAGCTAAAGGTGAATAATAGGTTACATCTCATATTCTTATTATTTTCAGTTTTAGTTGAGATCCGAAATTGCTTTGCAAATGATTTGCCATGTTTGATTGTTTAAATGGATATATGTATGCTTGTTGATGATATATGCTTTTTCGTATAGATTTTATGATAAAGTTTAACTTCAAAAACAAATTAAATGACATCCAAATGCCTTGAGATTTTGAGAAAAGGTCAGAAATAATATTTTAGAGATGGGTTTCAAGTTCCATAATCTTCTGAATTAATGTGAATTTATCATGAATTTTCTAGTGAAGAAATTGGTTAATTGGGTTTAAAATTAATTATGGCTATTATATGTTAGCTTTGGGTCAGAAATTTATATAAGTTATAAAACATATTAAAAGTGATTTATGGGATTTTTTGTAGATTTTTCCTAAGTGTTTTAATAAGTAAATGAAATTTTTTAAGGTATGGGACTTAAAATGTTTTATATGTTTATAAAAGGAGAAGGGGTAATTTGTAAATGTTTTAAATTGTTTAATACCGAATTTCGGCAGCACTTTTAGAAAAAAAATTGGAAAAGAAATTGGCAACCAATCATATGTTGACAAACAAAGCAGGTTAGTTGAAAATAAATTACTTTTTAAAGTCAAAATTTAGTTTTTATGAGGTTTTACTATTTCGCTACTTTTGGCAGCTACCTTTCGACTTTATACTTCCGCCTCCATCCTAACCGAAACCACTACACATGGTATCAAAAGCCTTGGTATGTAGTGGATTGGAGAACAGGTGAAAGGTATAGAGTCGAAACAGGGGTTCCGAAGGGGTCGAAACCTTGTTTTGCTTTAAAGGAAAATGCGCCTACTTTGCGTTCGAAGAGAATGCTTTCGAATTAGATAGCTTTCGACTTAGTCAAATATTTTAAAGAATGGTTTCGAAAGAGGTTGCACCTTTGTTTTAAGAAAATGCTTTCGAAGAGGTCGGAACCCATTGCTACCGCATTCAACCTTTCGAAGCAAAGCTTTCGTAAGGGTTCTTTTGTTTTTAAAATTAGAGCCGATTCTCCAATGCTTTCGAAGGGATAGGTTTCGACACCATCCACTTCTTTACTTAGGAAATTGCTTTTGAAATTGTTGCTTTTGACTTAGTTCTTTTAAGACCCTTTTGAAATTTTGAAAGCTAAACCCAAAGGTTTCAAAAGGAATGGTTTTGAATGGTTTCGAAAGGTTGTTCAACATGTTTTTTATTGAACCCACTACTTTCGAAAGGTATGATTTACGCAAAGGACTTAATGCTTTCGAAAGGTATATTATAAAGATTTCGAAGGGGTGGTTCCCCAACATTTTTGAAAGGTTTACCCATGTGTCTAAATGGAAGGCTTCCAATGTTTTCAAAAGGCATGTTTGAAGTGTTTTGAAAATAGGATGTCTAAGGTTTTACAAAGATTTCGAAAGGATATTCTCAATGTCTTCGAAAGGTCTATTGTAAATGGTTTCGAAAGGTATATTTTGGCCTTTCGACCTAAGGTTATAAAGTAAAGTAGTTTACATGTATCGAAAGGGGTACTTTCAATGGTTTTGAAAGGGGTACTTTCAAAGGTTTCAAAAGGGGTTGTTTAAAGCTTTTAAACAAGGGTTTCGAATGTGTTCATCAACAATGTTTTGTGTAAAGTATATATAACATGGCAAAGTGATTTGAGTAAAGTAAAGAGTATTTTCTTTGTGTAAGTATGATTTAAAAAGGGTTAAATCAATTTGGAAGAAATGTTTTCAAGGAAAATTTGATGGGTACTTGACCCTAAGTAAATGATTCAGATACTAGAATACTAGATGGGACTGGTATGGGGTCGCGCCCTATACTTTAGCTAGTAGCCCCTAGCTAATATAAGTCTGAAATTCCAGTGTGTAAGGCTTTGTCAAAGGTAAGACTAAAATGATGTTACAGAAAGAAAGGAATATACAGAGTAGAGATAGGTTATTGGTGAGCCCGCAAAACCATTAGGATCAGTTGACCCTGGGAGAAGTAAGTTAGGGACAAACCTTCCAGAAGAGTATCTAACATAAGTTAGATTATTTATTTATTTTGTCTGGTAGGCCCGAGTCAGGCAAAGGTTAGTAGTTAGCCAAACAAAACTATAGTGTTCTGACAAATAGTCCATTGATTACCTGATTTATATGCATGCATGATATTGCTATTATTGTTTTAACTAGTTTGATTGTAGGTTTTTGATTTGCAAAAGATATGTTTTAAAAGGATATTGGTGAGGGGAAACCCATTCCGCTAAGTGGTGTGGTCTCACTTAATATCAGATAACCGAGATGTACAGTACTATTCACACCAGGCTTTATGTCTGACTCAAAGTTTATGTTTTCCCCTTAAACTCTCGGATGCTCAAAATATGATTTGAGTAGGTTGAGAGTTGAGGATTTACATGTTTTAGTAGGTGGACGAATAAAGCTTCCGGAGATGAGCAGGAGGCTTATGTTAGCTATTTAGGAGTTGTTATGCTTTTATTTCTGGTGTGATGTATTAAACGGTTTTTTTCTATTTAGTACTCAGATCATCCAAGGGGGCATCTTCATATGTCGCTCTTGGCATATTTTGTAATAATTATATTTGATCAAAACCTGGGATACGTATTGGGATTATGTAATGGAATATGAAACATGTTTTGAAATGTAATCAATAAAGTTGCTGTTTTTGGAATCTGTGATTTTGTTTCTTATTCATGTGCTTCCGATATTATGGATACCATTAACATTACCGTATTTTGTCACAGAAAGTTAATATTATGGATTACTGCAGCATCTGTAGCGCTTAGCTTTGGGCCTCAAGATAGGGGATGTTACAGATCTAGATTATGGGCATGATAGGTTTTGAAGTCGTCGATGTGAAAATTTTGATTAGTTACATCCCTTAAGTTCTCCAATGAGACGTAGATTTCTTCAAGCATTAGGAGCAGAGCTGACGCTCTGATTAGGCTTTGGTGTGGCTTGGGGATTGATTTGGAAGATGTGATCCTAATTCATCTTGGCCTAAGGATAGGACTCAAGGTGCCTTTATCTGGGGTCATCTTCCCAGTCGACTCATTCCCATCTTCTTCCTCTTCCTCTTCATCATCATTTTCTTCCACTTCCACTATTATCTCTCCTTCTTGATCTATGTTCTCTTTATCCTCCTCGTTGTGTCTCTGGGTGTCCTCTACCACATTTAGGTGTCATGGTGTGCAGGAGTTGGATGATTGGTATCGGCATGTGGGGCAGCTTGAGCAGCTCTTAGTGCATGGCACACGTAGTTAACTTTTCGATCGTTGTGCAATAGCTGGAAATGGTGGAATCTAAGGTTATTAGGAAGGTTTACTCTCTTTCTCTCATCCACTAGGACATCTTTCAGGGGTTGGAGTGTTTGGGAAAGAGTAGCATTTGTGATCCTTTGAAGGATATCTATAAGAGAAGAAGTGAAAGGAAGTTATAACTTTAGCGAAGTAAACTCGAATAGAAGGGAATGTAGGAAATTGGAACTTACAAACAGACAACCAACTTCGAGCAAAGCGGTTTGAGCTTCTATCACCTTTGAAGTTGCCTAACCTATTTTGGAGGTCGATGACGACTTGGTAGTCATGGAACGACTCTAAGAAAGTTAGAGATGCAAAGTCGGACCTTTTTTGAAAGTTGAATAGATATCGAATCTCCTTGAAAGTAGGCTCCCTACCTAAGTGTCGAATGAAGATCATATAGGTATAGGACAGTGAAATATACCCATTCGGGTGAATTTAGAACAGAGCTAGCTTCATGTGTTGAACATCCTCCTGAGAAATTGCTAGAATGGGGGAACAACTCCGAACATGCAGATATATCAGTTACAGGCCATGTAACCATATGAGGGGTTATGTGCTCTCTGGTGTGGTACTGGAATTAGGGTCTGCTCTTGGGGAATACCATGGTTATCACGGTTTCTCTTAATGTTTATGGTATGTAACCTCGAAGCGGGGGAATCCAAGGGGTTGCCAAGGATCATGACGCCAACCAAATTAACATTTATAGTGATCTCATCCCCTATAGGCATATAAGGAGCTGGTTGTAATAGTTGATGAAATTGGTGTCAAGGTTTCCTAGCTCTAGAAGGAGTTGAAGTGGAAGCTAATGCAGAAGAGGAACCTATTATTGGAGGAGTGAAGTCAGATGTAGAAGGTCCCATGGCTACGATAGAGGGATGCCTTGAATGCCTAATGGGTTCCATTTTAGGCTGAAAGCTTGAGAACAAGCTTGGTCATGTATGATTTTAATTTTTGTATCTTCTTTCAAGAAACCCTATGTTTAGCCGATGTATATGATCTAATGGATGTTGACGTCTGTTGACCAATCGGGCTTTATATATCGAATGGGGTAGTTTTTTGTATTAGTCTATGCAATGTGTGCCATTTGTCCTTGGCATGGTGTATGGAAGCACTCTGTGTGGAAATCAAGTTCATGTTGGCAAATGTGCTCTGGCACGCGATGGAAATGTATGTTGGATGTTACCTGTTAATGTAGGATGTACGTTAATGAAACCAGATGGTATCCATGAAAGTACAAAGCTTTTCTTATAGGACTGTAGGTATATAATATTCAATTCTGAGTGTTGATAAGATGAATGTTTTAGAGTGAATTGACTCTTGAATTCATTAAATGCCGAAGTGCATTCAGTGTGGCAATTTCTTAAATCATCTTGGTCATAGGCCAAGGCAAGCCATCCATCACACAAAATAACACTAGTGTTTTATCTCTCTCCCTTCACCACTTCATCCCATGGGGTTGTTTAGTTTTACGGCAGCGTATACAATCCTTGGGAGGGGGTAATGATGATGAAGGGCAACATCGACATAGGATGTAGGATTGATCTATGGCGTTGAAGGATTCATGAAGCATAAGATGGTAGCAGCATCTAGAGATGACAAGGCATTGTCCCATCTTGTTATATTTGGATCCTAGAAGGTATGGCAACAACTTATGATTGAAGCAGTGGCTCAAGATTGGAGTTCGAGTTCTAATGAGCCGACAATTCTTATGGGTCGGCGGCGGAGATTTGATTGATATCTTGTGATGGATTTATGACGGTTTAAGCGGCATAATGAAGTCACGAGGAATGCAGAGTCATAATGCTTAGAAAATACGAAGGCTGAAATGAAGTAAAGTGAAGGCTATAGTTTTCAAAGTGTAAAATGAAAAATAATGGAATGGAACAAGAATTTACCAGGCCAAAGAATGGGACAGCTTCCAAAGTCTCAGTGAGGAACGAAAAATTTGGGTAGAAGACTTCAAAATTTATATTTGCTGAAGAGATTTGACTCAACAACTGTTTGAAATGATACGTTGATATTCTGAAAGAAGATGTAGCATTTCATGAAAGTAGTTCAGATGATAGAAGCATTTTAGAAGATATGGATTCGATCGCTTGTCTCGGTCCAAGATAGACTTTGTATTCATAGAAGCATACTTTAAGGGAGGCAAGTGTTTGAACCAAGGGACATTTTTAGATCTGGATTACAAAATGATGAAAGAATTGATTAAGAAGCCTGGAAAAGTTTAGGATTGAAGGCTCAACCAAATTTTCTAAGTGTTAAGCAATTAGCATCAATAGTTACCGACGATATAGGTTTTTACAGAACGATTTGTTTGTTGTTATGTACTCTACTATGCTACTATATGGACTCAATATTCAAGGTTGAAGAAGACAAGAACAAGTGATGTAACATCATTCGGTGCCAAATGATCATCTTTGAATATTCTTCCTTGAAGTTCCAATGTTGAAGACTTAAGCTATTTTGAAGAGAGATAGAAGATGAAGCCAACCATATCGGTCAGTACTGATCCATATAGATCAGTATCGAATGATCAAATTATTGAGAAATGTTCAGTTTTGACTTGTTCTTCATGTTAGAAACCAAGATCTATATGTTTGAGCAATTTAACTGGTGATTTGACGATTATGAAGCGAGATTAGTCCATAAATAGGCATCTTACAACAACTAAAAGAGGACTTTTTAATTCTTCATTGATTTTTATGCGGAGCTACTGCCAAATTCAAAATCAACCAACTTGAGACTCAAAACTGTAATTTAATTCGGTTATAGTTGTAAACTCAATCGTGATAAAAGATATAATGGACATAAGCACTTGTTATAGACAGAACCATTTTAAAAACTTTGTGTGTTCTCTCTTTCTCTTTCTATTTTTACTTTTATGATTCATATTTGATTGAATAGGAGTGTTTTCCCATTTCACATGCAAAAAAATAAATTTATTATATTAAATTTAAATATTATTAATGAAATGACGTGTATTGGGTCATAATTTGCCTTGATTTTGATTCCCTTTATATTTCTTATAATACATATTTATATATAAGTATGTATATAAACTCTATACATTTTTGTTAGGTTGTGCTTAATAGTTACTTTTCTGCCCATTTTTGTTGAAAATAAAGGGGGAGAAAATATAGAAATATACTAGGGAAAATGATAGAGGAGTGCATAGAGTGAGCTAAAGTCAAAAATAGAAATGTTATATTTTCCCTCAAATATTTATATAGTTGTCGTCATCAAAAAAGAGAAGATTGTTAATACCCTAAGTATTGATTTTGATCACAACAACCATAAAAATATTAATACTAACCTTTCTATGACTTGTGCAGTAATTTCTGATATACTATGGAGATATAATACAGAGATAGACAAGAAACTCTATAAATTAAAGCCACTAAACGAGTTATAAATACGAAAATTGATTAGAGCAAATGAAAGACATATTTAACTCAAGACAAATGGAACACAAGGGCATCAATAACAAAGACGATAGACGTGTTTAGTAAGTCTATTAAGTCTTAGAATTTATGTTAAATGATTTATACCAATACCCTTTGAAATTACTCCTTCATTTATTCCATTTCATCTCCAGACAACTTCATATAAACATACATCTTGAATTCTAAAGCCTGGAAGTTTCTATTTGAATTTTAGAAAAAAGAAAACTAGAATTGTACTAAGTATGTTGACATGCTCCTATGGTCTATGTTGACATAGTGATATGTATGTCGACATACCCCCAGTACTATGTCGACATAGTGACGGTTATTTGGTTTTTTAAAACCCAATGAAAGGATTTTGGCTCCAACTCTTTACCTATGGACACATCCTTTCTTCTTCAATTTAAAGAGTTTGGAAAATTAATTTTAGTCGATAATTTCCTGATATTCTCTTATTATAACATTTACATAATTTTGAGAGAAAAACTCCTTTATACACTTCCACTCTCTTTGCAAATCCCTAATCTTTTACTCGAAATTTCAAGGATTTACAAACCACTCAAGCTGAAAGAGTTTTTAATTGAATTCTCAATCATTATGTCTCTTGTCTCATCCTATTCCTCTCCAAATTCAAAGATATATTACTATTAAAGGTCTACAAGGTCATTGTACTGAAACTACAAAAATCTATATTGGAGATACAACTAACTACCATACTTTGCTATTATTTGTAAAGAGAAAGGTGTTATTTTCACCAATGTTAAGTCAATATGAAAGGTGTATATTACTACCCATGGAATTGTAAAATTGGAAAGTGGTTCTTACTACCCATGGAATGAAAGGAAGTGATAGTGCAATTCTGTATGGGGAATACATGACTAAACGTAGGATTGAATATCTAAACCAATATAAAAATCCTTGTCTCTTTTACTTTTATTTCTTTTACTTTAATTTACATTTACTATCTATTTATCGCTTATGATTGTGATTTTTTTACCGATCTAAGTTGATAACTTTTAAATTCACAAGTTAATTTTTAAAATTTGATATACACTATTCACACCCCTTTAGTGTGTTTGTGGCCTTAAGATCTATTTTACATTAGTGTGTCTAGGTACTCCCACAACCCACATTCTCTTCTTTTCCAACCATTTCTTTTGTAAAATCATCTTTAAACTTTTGCTTATTCGTCTTATGTGGTCAAACATTTTAAAGAAGATAAGATATAGATCGTGCTTCTTTAGCAAAAGTGCCTTATAATCATCTTTAAAATTCTAAGGGGATCAACTAAACTGTATTTGAGCGAGTTCGTCAATATGAATGGATCAAACTAAGTAAAGATCCTAGAAAATATCTATTTATAGTTCTTTGTCTAGAGCTGTGTTTCGACTTAGGAGGAATCCCAATATACTTAATCACACTAATCATAGGATCTTGCACCGATCTCCTTGCCTATGTTTGAATGAAATGATTTCTTCGAACTCTCATGCCCTGCGGAAGGAGATATTTGTATGTAACCAGATATGGAACAAGTATCCATATTCTTGTGTTGTCTTACACTAGTCAACACATGGCATTGAGAAAGTTTGTAGTCAAGTGGCCAAAACTTGAAAGTTTCAATCTTATTAATAGTGGTCATGCTATTCGACTCTTGTATAGGAAATAAGGTGATAATATGCTAAAGTTTTGTAGGAGTGTACTATATTTTACATTTCTTAGCCAATCTACATGGTTCAAATAATTTACTATGTCATTTTTCAAGAATAAATTTCTCACCAATTTTTTAAGTATATTAGATAATAATTGCACATATTTTTATACTTGGTAGAATGGTTTAAGATATTTTTCGAATAAGGTTTGCACTAAATTTTCCATATGTTCCAAACCCTAATGAAGACATGAGAGTTCTTAGAGTTCCTCTAGTGGTGGTAGGACCCATTTATTATGTATATGTAACCTTGAGTACGCTAAAATGACCATGGTATTCATAAATGGTGAATAACTCTTTATTGATTATATCATATATAACTCCTAAAATTCCATTTATTGTTCCTAATCATTACTCTGGCCTTTAGTATGCTTAACAAATCATAGAGTACATTAGACACTCGTTACTTATCATTTCACAATATTAAAGTGAAAGTATATGACCCTTGAGTGTTCTAAACAAAGTCATATAGTTTCCCTTACCTTTCTAGGGATAGACAAAGATTCTCTATAAATATTGACAACCTGATTGTGCTCAACAACCATCCACATGCCCTAGTACATCAATTTGTGTGTAAATGATAGAGAGAAGCCTCCATCTATAAATTCATAATTTATAGAAATGAATTTGAGTGTTACAGATAATAAGGGATGATGAGTACATAACATTCCATGACATGTCATAACTCGATATAATATACTTATCCCATATATCTCTGTAATATTATTATTTCATAATATTTAATATAATTTAAGATTATTAAAATTATATATTTTAATTAATTAATTTATAGGTTTTATAACTTCATTTTGTTTCAAATAGTTTTGAAATTACACTTATAAAATTTATAGTATTTCTATTTGGTTCAAAACAATTTTGAATTTATTTTAATTTAAATATAACGATCTACAATCAATTTGTTTCTAAATTTAAATTTGTTTAAATTTAATTTTTAGATTTAATTTTTAAATTCAAGTAATTTGAATTTAATTGTTATAACATTTATAATTTATATTTATATTTAGACCATTTTAAATTCAAATTTAAAACAATTTGATATTTATATTTATTACCTTTATGGATTTATAATTTATTCAAATATGATATTTGAATTAACCTAAGGCACAAATAATTTGGACCTTACACTTAGGGCATACCCTAAAGACAAACCACCTTGAGGAGCAAGGTAAGGGCCAGGAGTATGGTGGTTTCCATTTGTAAAAACGTTCCTCAATTGGAGTAATCTTTTCCTTAACTAAACACTTACTCCTGAACATACATCTTAGTTGAATTCTCATAAAGTCTACCTTACGTGGTCGATTTATTTATAATAAAAATTGAAGGCTTTGATACCGTTGTTGGATCAATAGGATCACGCTGTGGGATAAAAGGGATGATTTCAAAAAAAATTAAATATTAGAATAAAATAGGACCTTTGTGTTATTATGAACATATATTTTATTATATTAAGTCATATTTAATGTAAAGAATAATATTTTTATAGTAATTTTATTTTGTTAATGAACTTATCTATTCTTCTTTGTGATAAATTGATGTATGTGAGTATCAATGTACTTCGCATATCACATACATTTGATGTATATATTTGTGTGTGTGTGTGTTAACAATAATAATAATAATACACACACACACACACATATATATATATATATATATGTGGTTATTTGGATGTATACCCATGCACGTGCATACGCACATATATATATATATATATATATATATATGACTAGCATGCATTATATGCATATATATTTGGTATTTAGCATACATGCATATTATAAAGGATATATATAATATGGCGATAGCAATAGGAATTCTCGAAACCCTAGGAAATAAGGAGGAGAATGATGGTGGTGGCTTGAAGGAGGTTAAATGGAAGGGGAAATGGACTTTTTTAGATGCGGTTAAGCATGATTCTAGGCTGGTAAAAGTAGGACTGGAAAAAAAATCAAAGACCTGGGTTGATGAATTGGGTAATCGGGTGGAAATTAAAGGCAAAGTAAACTATTTCCACCTGATTAATGATGGTAAATAGTTGACCCATATTTTATCTATCGGAGGATTGTAAAATATTATTATTTAATTTATATGAGGTTGTATGACTCTAAAATTTTGGGAAATGGTTAGTAGGGACATTTTCCATCCTTAGAATTTTTATCAGATAGTTTGGACTGAGGAATTCATGTAAAGCCTATAATCTTTTAAGAGGGATTAAATTAGGGTCTGAAATTACTACCATTAGATCAGAATGATGGTTTCTCCTTCCGTAGAGTGCTTATAATAGGATAACAGACTTGCAGTTTAGGAAATATAGACGTTTTAAGTTCTGTTCGCTGTTGGACAGATTAGTGGGTAATTAAACTATGCCCATACTTAGACCCACTAACTGATTTTTGGAATTGGGCCTAACTGGGAGTGATGGGAAAGATCTAGATCGTTTCTCACTTCATAAAAATAATTACAAACCTCCATTAAACCTAATTTCATCAAAAAGCCTCTCTTTTTCTTACAAATCTTAGCCCAATCCATCATTATAAGAGTAATTAATGAAGGAATTGTAGATCTATCATCTTGGGTACTTTAGAATTCGTTTGTTGTTCACTTCATATTTGAGCATTTAGATTGGTATTTTGGGTATTATGTGAGTAGTTATTGATCTCTCACTATTCTATGTTTGTCCATATGGTTAAAAATGATGTTTTTGATATGATTTCCATATTAAAACGATTTTAAACTTTAGTTTAACCTTTAAACATGTTTATGGCAGAAGTTAAAAGGATAGAAATGGATTTTATATGGTTTTGTAAACCCTTTTGATCATATTGTCACTTTAATGTAAAGTTAGATCTAGGTAAATCCTTGTATGTTTATCATGTTTGGATTGATTGTTTATGTTCAATGAATGTATATGGATGATGGCTGCTATTGTATACTTTTCTTTGATGTGTTTGTTAGTGATTTTAAATTACTTTAGAAGTGGTTGTTTGTTATCCCGCCTTTTGGCAAGACCGTGACACCAAGGACTTAACAAGAAACCGGCGACAGATCGTCTCGTAAACCAGCTACGCACAAGGATTGCTATGGATATCGGTGAAATTTGTCCGAGTCTAGATCGGGCTACAATTGATAGGACACGTCGAGTAAAGCAGTAGAAACCAACACCCTGAATTTCGGAGCGATCCGAGTTCGTATGCTCAAGCTATCATCGTTGAAGAATGGAAGGAGTATGCTTTAGTTCGAATCCTTCTACAATTCGAATCCATAAAGCAAGTCCTTACTTCGAATCGATTTTCCCAGAGCCTTGCCTCGAATCCCTCCTCCAAGCGCCCTTGGTTCGAATCCATCAGACTGGCTCCCTACTTCGAGTCCACAAAGGAAGTATTCTTCGAATCCAACAAAGCGCCATGCTTCGAATCCATGCAGGCAAAGGAACTCCAATTCCATTCCAAAGCACCGGCATCATCGATTCGAAGGAAGCCAGCCTTCGACTCCGGCATCTTCGAATCCATCCAGTGGTAGGGACTTTGACTCCATTTCATAAACTGTCTTCGAATCCATCCTGGTGAAGCAGATTCGAATCGATCAGTAGTGACATACCTTAATCGATTCGAACGATCGCTGATCTAATCGATTCGAAGGAAACGCACCTTCAAATCCAGTAACTTCGTATCCCCCAAGTCCACACAACTAAAACCCGGGGTATGACCCAGAAAACTCGGAGAAAAAGGAGAGTTGACCCGAAGCACGCGCACCACGTCGTCGCCTTAACATACAGAAGCCTGGATTCGACCCTATGGATTCGAAACATATCGATTCGAACGAATCCATAGGACGAAGAACACGAAAATCCCCAACTTGAATCGATCATAACTCGAGTTCTACAAGTCCAAATGCCATGAAATTTTCACAGAAGCTTAAGCACATGATGAAGAATGTTCACACCAAATTTCAGCTCGATTGGATGATTTCTTGATCGATTCGAACCAAGGGTCGAATCGATCCCGAAGTGGGCCCGGATCTCTAAGATTTCGGCCATGTGGGCCCCCTGACGTGCCAGAACTGGTCTCCCCTCATTTTAGGCGAAATATCAGCCTCCTACACCTATAAATAGAGCCCCTGGTCATTCAGAAAAGGGGTCGGAGAATTCTAAATACTGAAGAGCGCCCAGATTCTGCCAGATTTACTCCAGAACACCGCCGTTGCTTTAGATTGACACTTAGCATTTGAATTCAGTCGTATTACGTTATTAACTACTGTAATCTTCAAGTAATCGAGCAATAAAATCATCAAACTTCATAGTGGACGTAGGCAAAACGCCGAACCACTCTAAATCGCTTGTCTTTGCAATTTACTTTCTGTTATTTGGAGTTTTTGTTAGATAATCCACAGTTTTAATTTTCATTCTTCACTTTTATCTCTTCAAAAACTTCCGAAGAGTGTTGTGCCCATTTTTGGTACAAACATTGTTTATTTGGTCAAAACAAGAACAAAAATGCTCAAAATAAGATGAAACTTGGAGGGGGGCTTTGGAGGAGGGGAAGGTCCAAGAATTAGGCCGCAAGTGAAAAAGAGCTGATGTGGATTTTAACTAGAGGTCGGTACTGACTTGAAATATGGTAGGAGCAAGTACAGTTCAGGTTGGTGGAAGGAATGCTTCGGTCAAAGATGGTGGAACTTCAGGGCACACTATAAATCGAGGCTAGAGGGGAGTTTCAGAAATTTAGTGCTTTGAATTTTGGTTAAGTACACAACTTGGTAATGACCACTTTTGGTCACTCCTGATCTCTTTTTCAAATCAAAGATGGGGTATGGGGACTTAGGAGCTCCAGGCATGAAAAAATGGGACTTTAAGAAGGCAAAAGGATGAAAGAAGTTGGGGTACAAGACAATTAACCAAAATTGGTTAAGTATTCTGATTGGTACTAACCTGATCAGGTCGGTACTGACCTGAATTGAAGGGAACTAATGATGGTCAAACTTCCAAGTGAAGATGTACAAGTTCTACAGTTCATTCTGAAGTGTTTGTCTGTCCATTTGACGTTCGATAGTGATGTGGTAGCACGATGAAGGATAATGGCTTAAGGACTTCGATGATGGTAACTCGATTGTGATGGAGTTATGTTTTGAGATGACAAATCGATGTTGAATGGAGTCGTGAGGATGATTCTCCATAAGGGCAGTATCTAAGGAAGGGTGACCCATGGATAGAATGTTGAATAGTTCTATTGTAGAAAGAAAGGAATGTGGAATGGTTCTTTAAGTTTAAATGTAAAGTAGATGTAGTAAGGAAAGGGTTTAGATACACGTGCTAAGGGATCGTTAATACTCAGATTTATTTCTGATATTCTCATGAATAGGGGTATTGTGAGGACGCTCATTGGGTACTTGGAATTGCTACTCTAGATCGGTGGAATGAATCTGTATACCCAAGATCGATGGAATCGATCTAGTGTCAACTATGGCATGGTGGGTGACTATACTAAAAACCATGATTTTTCCATTAGTCCTTAGCAGAGGAATGGTCATACGAGTTATCATATATCCACTACACATTGAGTGACAGTGAGGATTTTTTGATGGATGCTATGTTTGTTATGGTTTCTTTTCTAGTAGTTTGCTACTCTAGGGATGTCGTATAATGTAGGTATTATGGATATGGATACCTAGGCAACCGGTGTTGTGCTTAGGATGTAGTACACCTTTATGATGTTTGTAGAGTAGCTATTATCGATGTTATATGCTAACTTTTTTGGTTGCAGGGACAGGTCAGGTATGATCCGTATACCCTTGTTCCTTATTATATCGATTTGTATAGTATTTTGAGATTTCTTATCGCTCATGCTAGACTATTGTCTGATTCGAGATTTTATGCTTTGCTTCTTATTATCTTGGGTACTCTTAAATGAGCAAACTAGAGAGCAGGTCAAGGTGGTACACGATGACTTTGCAAAGGACGAGCATGATGGAGCTTTCTCGTATTATATATGGACTTACTTTTGCTTATTCCGCTGTGTAACACTATGGAGCCTAGATAGCATTCGTTACTATATTAGAAATAGTTTGAGTTTATTATTATATGTATATGCTCTATCAGTATCTTGTATAACTTTGTGAACCTTTGTATTTTGATATTGTGGTTCATTTTAATTATTACTGTCTCGTCTGTTTAATGTTTGTAATGTTTATTATCATATTTTATTAAATGTGTTATGAGATATACACAGGTTCTGTGATTGTTTCTCTTCTTTTCACCCTTGATAATCATCCTACATCAGTTGGGCACCGCAACAGCGCACTATCAGGTATATTGGGTGTCGAATGTATGGGGCGGTCATCACATTTGGTATCAGAGCTTTCGTTACGCAATTAACTTGATTTAATACCGTGGTCCAATAGAGATAGGGAAGGAGTTGTCACCCTATATACGGAGAGAGTTTACTTGTTATATATTTTAATTTTCAAAACTATATAGTAGTATATATAGTATATAAGTCGTGCACACACACGAATACCAATGATGCGATTTTCTTTATGAGAGATTGATCATTCTTATTGTAGATCAAGAATAACCCAGCATATAAGAGACACTGTAAAAAAAATGCCATCTTTGGAGTCAAGGAAGGAGCAGATTTGGGGGCTGTAACCTGACTTGCAAGCTATGTTCAACGCGATGATGGCAAACATATTACAAAATGTCCAAGTGGTTGTTCTTAATGTTGCTGTAGGTTGTAGTGCTCAAGTGCAGGGGCCCAAAGTTTATTTCTCAAAGATGAATAAGGATTTTTCCAGTCTCGATAGCAAACCATTCCAAGGGACGGAATTTTCTATAGAAGTGCAAGATATGTTGGACACCCATATAAGGACTTTCGGTGACTTAGAGATGGATGATGTGATATGGAGGAGGTTGGCTTCTTGACAGATCCAGAAAAGAGCCATAAACTAGTGGAATGCTAATTAAAGTTGCTACTCTCGAGGATCAGTTTACTTGGGACCAGTTCAAAACAAGATTTGCGGAAATGTTTATTTTGGCTGCTAAGAATTTGGTGTTGTTTAGGAAATTCGTAGACTTGAAGCAATAGGACATGTCTGTCTTCGAGTATGTGGCTGAGTTTGACACCTGTCAAAGCATGTCACATCTTTCATTGACACTACCTTAAAAAAAAACGAGAAGCTGATTATGGGATTGGATGAATACTTAGGTAAGAAGCTTGTAGGGTACATTAATGAGCTGTTTGAGAAGGTAGTTGAGAAATCCCTTCAACTTGAGAGTTTGTACTCTAAATCCAAGTCTATTGTTATTGCTACGGAAGATCCAAAGCTGCAGCAAGGCAGTGGAGGCAAGAAGAAATGGAATGGTAAAAGGAAGCAGCTTCAAGGGAAAGATGCTCAGAAGAAGGAAAAGTAGGATCATGTCTGCTATGGTTATGGAGGTAAGGGCCACTTAATTAGAGATTACAAATTTGATGGGAAAAAGAAGTGGTATAACTATAACAAGTTTGGACATATGTAGAAGAATTGCCCAAAACCAATGTAGCAGAAGCAAGTAGTAAAGGCATATGCTTTGGATGCTATCCTGACTACGTCGAGTGCTCCCTCGACGAAGGAGAATGGGAAGATTATCACTATTCAAAGGTATGCTTTCTATGTATGGTGTTTCCATACGTGTTTTTTCGATATCGGGACTTTACAATCCTTTATATCTAGTGACCTGGTAGATAGATTGGGGTTGAGACCCAAAATAGTGACCAACCTTTAGTAGTGATGAACCCTGCTGAAGGCCCCACTAGTCTTTGTATCGTTTGTTGTGGTTTGGTCTTATTGAGTCATGGATGCTCTTTTTTATCTAATTTTTTTTTGTTTCGCTAGGTTCAGAATTATCATAGTGATGGACTGGATAATAAAATATGCAGTAGTGGTGGACTGGGAGAAGCTACTGGTGACAATTGGGGCTTAGGAGGGGCCGAAGGTAGTGATTGGCTGCCTACAAGAGGATAGGATTATGGTTAGCTTTCAATATTCGCTTGAGGTCCCACATGATGAGTTGTCATCTATGCCTATCATTAGAGATTATCCAGATATATTCAGTAAGGTGATCGGATTATCGCCACACCGAGAGATTGAGTTTTGCATAGACTTAGCACAGGATGCCAGGCTGATAGTTATGCCTTTAAGGCATATGGCACCAAGAGAGCATAAGGAGTTAGAGGTACAAGTGAAAGACTTGTTGAGGCGAGGGTATATTCATAGGATTTTATCTAAGTGGAGTGCACCTATTGTATTCACCACTAAGGTGGATGGCTCTCTGAGGTTGTGTAGGGACTACTGTGAGCTGAATAAGGCGATGAGGAAAAACAAGTATCCAATCCTGTGTATTGATGACTTGTTTGATCAGCTCCATGGTGCAAAGGTGTTCTCTTAGTTATATCTTGCGATGAGGTTTCACTAGCTAAGAGTGGCAAAGGAGAATGTTTCGATCACTGCTTTCGTATGTCATTTGGTTTCTGTGAGTGGTTGGTTATGCCTTTTGGGCCAACCAATGCTTCGGCATACTTTGTTGATCTCATGAACCATTTCTTTAGGCATTAACTAAACAAGTTTGTGCTTGTGTTTGTAGATGATATTCTGATCTATTTTAGGATGGAGGAGGAACATAAGATGAACTTGAGGCTTGTGCTTGAAGTGTTGAGGAAGCACATGTTGAAAGAGAAGTTTTCAAAGTGTCACTTCTAGAGAAAGGAAGTGAGATTCTTGGGTCATGTCATTTTCAAGTAGGGTATCGCACTAAACCTTGGAATAGTGGCAACGGTTCGAAATTAGAACTAACCCAAGAACGCTACTGATGCGAGAAGCTTCCTAGGATTAAAGGGATATTATAGACGTTTTATCTAGGACTTCTCAAAAGGCAGCAGCACCGTTGACCAATTTGAAAGAAGAATCAGGCATTTTCTTGGGATGTGAAGTGTGAGCATGCAATCGTGAGTCTGAATGAGAGGTTGACGAGTGCACCAATGTTGTCCATTTCGAGCAGGAATGAGGAGATCATAGTATACACTGATGCTTATAGTATCAGATTGAGTGTGGTACTGATGTAAGAGGGTAAGGTTGTCACCTACACTAGTCGTTGTGTAGTTAAAGCCCCATAAAATCTCTGCTATAGCGCATAGCGCACTTCGACCGCTTTCAATTAAGCACTACAGTAGATCTGCTTCAATCCCCGCTATTTTCCGCTACTCCCGCTAAATCAAGACTTTTTATTACCTGCTTTAGCAACACTAGTATACGAATGTTGATTTGATTGGTTCTATTTTAAACCAAATCAAAAGGTTAGGGTAAAAACCTAATTTTTAGGGCATAAGTGTTCAATATAAATTAGAAATTTATTGTAGTCACCAAATCTAGTTTGCATAAATCATCATATTCTTCGGTTTTGTTATATAAGATTAAATAATATTTATTTTTCCTACACAAATGATAAGAGAATGAGAATAAATTAACTTTAAATATTTGGTTTTATATCTCATAAAACTATCTACACATCTGCTATTTTCTGCTATACCCCTGTTGTTTCCATGTTATAACGTTTTACATCTCTACTGCTATAGAACTGCTAAGTGCTTTAATTGCCCAGGCTAATCGGCACCTGAATCGCAAGAGAGGAAGTACCTGACCAACGATTTGGAGATGGTGGTGATAGTGTTTGCATTAAAGATTTGGAGGCATCACCTGATAGGAGAAAGGACCAAGCTGCTCATGGAACACAAATCCTTGAAATACCTTTTCTCCCAGAAGGATCTCGACCTTCATCGGTAGCGATGGTTAGAGTTCTTAGCCTTCTATAACTTTAGCATTTCTTATACGCTTGGTAAGGAAAATGCAGTCGCTGATGCATTGGGCGGAAGTCATGCCAGCTTAGGGGCAATGTTCCTAGAGTGGAAGTGGTTAGAGAATATTGTTGGTTATGACTTCGGACCTCATTGCAAGTTAGGGCCAAAGATGTTGGCAAGTTTGACCATCAGACCTACTTTGATCGAGCATATCAATACTAGTTAAAGGCAAGATGCTAGTCTAGCAAAGGTCATGACAAACGTAGAAGGAGTAGAGTCTGATGAGATGAAGCGGTATTGACTCGACCGAGATGGTTGGCTCTGTAAGGATGAGAGATTACCGGTTCTCGATGTTGACGGATTACGAGATGAGGTGCAACGAGAGTGACATCATTCTAGATTGACTATACATCCCGATAGTAATAAGATATACCATGATATAAAGCTGACGTTTAATTAGGAGGAGATGATAAAGAAAGTTTGGACATTCATCTTGAAGTGTATGAACTGCTAGTTGCTGAAGGCAGAGCAGAAGAAGTCAAGTGGGTTGATGCAACCACGTGAAGTTCCCAAGTGGAAATGGAAAAAAGTATCAATGGTCTTCATTGATGGTTTGTCGAGGACCAAAGCGTGTGCGATAGCATTTGGGATCATAATTGATAGATTGACAAAGAGTGCACAATTCATACCTGTAAAGTCCAGTAGAAAAACATCCAAATTGGACGAGTGGTATGTGAAACGGGTAGTGCGATTCCATGGTATGCCAAAAAGCATTGTGTGTAATAGAGGCCTTTTGTTCACTAGTGGATTTTAGATTTTGCAAGAGGTGTTTGGGACAAAGCTACATCTCAGTACAGTTTATCACCAACAAACCGATGGGTAGACTTAGAGGGTGAATTATATATTAGAGGATCTCATGCGAGCTTGCATACTTGATTTCAAAGGCTTGTGGAATGATCACTTGCATTTGTTGGAGTTCGCATACAACAATGGTTATCAATTTAGTATCGATATGGCACCGTACAATGCATTGAATGGTTGACCGTGCAACGCTCCTTCGTGTTGGTGTGAAGTAGGAGAGAAATTGATACTTGGGCCATATATGATTAGAGAGACCTTAGAGAAAATTAAGATCATTCGGCAACCAATGGAAGCTGCTAGTTTAGGGAAAATAGCAACACTGATAAGAGACATTGGGATTTGGAGTTCTCTATCAGCAATATGGTTTTTGTGAAGATTTCTATGTTGATGAACTTTGTTTGATTTTGTAATAAGGGGAAGTTGGCATCAAAATTCGTAGGTCCGTTCTTAGTAGTAGAGAGGATTGAGAACCTATCATATATGGTCGACTTACCTCAGAAGATGGCGGGTGTGCATAAGGTATTCCATATCTCCCACTTGCGGAAGTTTGTGCATGATTCAAGCGTGATGATTGCACTGGATCAACTTGATGATATCGAATTTGAGGTAGAAGCTTCAAGACCTCGTAGATTGGTTTGTATTATATGATGTGATATGAAATAGCCTAGGAGAAAGACGTTGGAGCTGGTAAGGGAGAAAGTGAAGGCGATTGCATGTGGAAATCAAGGAGAGCATGAGGGCTGCATAACTGGAGCTCTTTGCATGGTAAGGCCTACTGTTTATCATATTTTCTTTCACCTTTGATATCATATAGAATAGTTTTGTATCTCGCATGGTAGGATAGACTTACCTATATTATTGATTGCATGGCTGCCTGTTTGATTAGTTTCATGGTTGCATATGATGGTTAGACATGCGAGGGTAACTATGGTTGACTAATCCTTGATTTTTTTGTTGATCTCGAGGGCGAAATTCCTAAAGGAGAGGAGAGTGTAATGACCCATATTTTACATATCCAAGGATCTTAAGTATTATTACTTAATTCATATGAGGTCATATAACTTTAAAATGTAGGAAATGACTACTAGACATTTTCCAGCTTTAGAATTTTTATCGGATAGTTTGGACCTAGAAATTCTTGTAAGGCCTATAACTTTGATGGAGATTGAATTAGTGTCTGAACCATGTAACGACCCACCATTTTGACCATCAAAACTCAACACCAAACACTGCCACTGTGTTCAAATGTCGCGCGTCCAATCGAAAAAAGGGCAGATTGTTAGGGTAAAAAAAGAACAAAGAACAGAGAAAAACAGAACCTCACAACGGAATCGACAACATATAATATAACAAGAATAGTAGAAACTGTCACTCCAAACATACAGAGTATATTAGAGTTAAAGACAAACCATATCAGCTAGACAGTTATAAAATCCCGACCTTACAAATGCTGATAGGTATACTATATAATACAACGGAAAATAAAATACTACGACAGGTGAATCTTCAGCTCCCCTCCATGAATCCCAAAACTCCAAAGACAACCTGGGAAATACTCGGTCTGACCCGAACATTATAAATAAATAACACTCGGATCAGTCTGAAAATACCAGCGTGAGATAACTCGAATAATGGGGAACATATATAAAAATTCTGTGAGACCACGCCGCTAACGCGGAACGAGTTTTTTTTCCTTACAAGAATAACATCCATACAAGCAAGAGTAGAAATAAATATCAAGAGACAAATCCAAATATGATTGAGCATAAATAATATTAAGCCAGACTTGAAAGAATAGGAACACTACAACAAAACGACCATATTACAACTATATTTTTACAATTGTCATAAAATGTCAGCTGTAATAAAGACTTTTTACAACGTTTTTTTAATGAAAGTTGTAATAAACTTATTTTCAACAACTCTTTTTTTTCTAGTTGTAATAGATGCCTATTACAACCTTTTATTTTTGCCAGTTGTAATAGATGTCAATTTTCAAATACTCTTTTTTGTTGCCAGTTGTAATAGAGGCCTATTAAAACCTTTTTTTGCCAGTTGTAATAGATGCCTATTTTCAACAACCTTTTTTTGCCAGTTGTAATAGATGCTTATTACTACTTTTTCTTGCCAGTTGTAATAGATGCATATTTTCAACAATACTTTTTTGTTACCAGTTGTAATAGAGGCCTATTACAACCTTATTTTTTCCAGCTGTAATAGATGCATATTTTCAACAACCTTTTCGGTTGCTAGTTGTAATAGAGGCATATTACAACCTTCTTGGTTTGACCATTGTAATAATAAGTAATTAATTAATAATTACAATTAAATAATAATAAATAATTAAATAATTAATAACTAAATAATAATAATTAAAATTTAAAAATTAACAATTAGTAATTATTAATAATATCTAATAATTAATAATTAAATAAATAGATAATCAATAATTAATAATGAATATGTAATAAATAAATAAATATTATTTAATAAATTAATAATAATAAATAAATAAATAAATAATAATGGTAATTTATAAATAATAATTACTATTAAATAATATTATAAATAAATATTAAATATTAACAATTATTTTGAAATATGATATAATTGTTAATAATTAGTAATTAATAATTAATTATACTAACTAATTTTAAATATTTAATAATCATTTATTAATAACTAATAAATAAGGATCAATAATCAATAATTAATAATTAAAAATAAATAAGTAATAATCAAAAATTAATAAGTAATAAGTAATAATTAATAAGTAATAGTTAATAAGTTATAATTAATAATTAAGAAGTAATATTTAATATATTAACAAAAAATTTCAAGTAATTCATATAATATTTTAATATAAATATTAAAAAAATAAAAAAAAATCATAAAATTAACAAACTTCAAATCATAAAATAAAAGCAACCATCCTAGGTAGGGGTGCGGGCCCAATGCATCTGTGGTTGGCGGTCGAACTTATATGTTAGAATAAAAAAACCATATTTAAAATTTAAATCATATTTTAAAAAATTAAAACAAAAATCATGATAAAAAAATTACGTTCGATGTAAATGAGTTATGTCGGACGTATCTTTTATGTTCTGTCAGAACTCTCCAATTTGAAGCGGTGAAACTCTTTTCTCTATCCGTTGACGTAATTTTGTACGTCAGAAGTAACTCTTTAACGTTGGACGTGTTTTTCTGTTTCTGCTAGAGGCCAATCCAGCAGCTTGTTCATTAACGAAATGTGGTGTCCATGAAGGATGACTTTTATCTTTAAAAATTTCAAAAGAATTTGGTTTTATAAAATTTATGCGGCAAGTGCAAAAGCTGCTTGAAATTTGAGCGGGCAGGTGCGAAAATTACTTAAAATTTGGGCAGAAAATCTAAAATTTGGAGCCAAATAATTCACGTCATATAGACTAAAAAAACAAAATTCTCTTGCTGGGCAGCAAATCTAAAATTCGTTCTTCCTTAAAAAGTCCGTTGCCCCAAAACAAACACTTCATTGCGTAAAAATTGAGCCCGTCTCCTAAACGATTACTGCCACCATTCCTGGTGGAGGTGGTGTTTGCCAAGTTGTCAGTGATGTTTTGGATGTGCCGCCACTTGCTAGAGCCTCTCCTAAAGACTGCGCAACTGCCCGAAGTCAAGATCTGCTGCTTCTATCGATTAAAGATTGCGTTGCAAACCTTGTTATCGTCTCGCGTCACCAATGATCGAGTTGCCGGCGTTAGGAAAGGCTAAGGCCGATGACTAGATCTGAAGTACCATTCCAAGATCGGGGTCATAAAAATATGCTTGGATCTGAAGCTTGTTCCTTTCTGGTGATGTGTCTGTGCTACCAGAAACGTGACTGAGGATGTGGTAAGTTGATGTTTTTAACTTTGCCCGTAATCGCTTAAGACCATGCCTAAATTTCTTAAAGACATTGTGTACGCGAAGTGTGAATCATAAAATGTATTGTGGGAAGCAATGACTTTTGTCAGGCAATCTTCATGAATTCTGCATTGTAAAACTAGTACTTTGTGATTGATTTTTTATTCACTCCAAACCATTTCCTTTACATGCTTTTTCCCTTTTCTTATGACTATGATTTTGAATTTTGGTCAATATATATAAAAAAGATCATTTTATAAACTTATTTATTTATTTAATTGAAATATTTTCATGTTTATATATAATTGAAATATTTTCCAGTTTTAATCGATTTAATTGAAATGTCTTCATGTTGAACTGTGATATCCACTTGTTTGATGCATCTTGTATCTAGAGGAAAAATGTATCAGTAGCCTAGAAAGAAACATAGCAGATGTACTTATTGCGGTTTAAAATAAATTTTTATGTCAATTTTAATAAATATCAAATTGGTAATTGACATATGTTGTAGCATTAGAGCTATCTCCTGTCTATAGTTAAGTTCTTTTAAAGTTTGTTTATAATGTGTGCTTAATTATAGTGCACTGGTAAGCATTACCTCAGTGATGTAATTTATTTGGTAAGTTGAAAGTTATTCATGAATCTGGAGCAGTTTCAAATTACATATGATGTGACAGGTCATTAGGATTGATCTTCTTTCTCAATTGTTATTACCTGCCATTGTTGAGCTAGCAGAAGATAGACATTGGCGAGTCCAGTGGGCTATCGAGTATATTCCATTGCTTGCAAGTCAGCTAGGTCGGGTGTCGATTTCTTTGATGATAAATTTGGTGCTCTTTGCATGTACTGGTTTGAGGATAAGGTAGTCTATACACCTTTGAAAAAATGTTCTTGGCTCTGTGAATTATACAGCTGCATGCGGTGCGCTATGGTTTTTTTTTATTTTGCATGTAACAAGCCGAATCCAATTTTGCTTACTGAATTATTAGTTTATGTACCATGGTGACTATGATTACTTAGCTGACAGTCCATAATTCCACATAAAGCTATATTTGTAATAATTATATTCAGGTCTTCGCAATTAAGAGTTCTGAGGCTTGCGGAGGAATAATAGACTTGCTACATTTAGAGTTACGGAGAGAAATTTATTGCCGAAATAAGAGTTTCACAAACCGAGATAGATTTTCGGCAAATTAACTAAACCAATCCAGAGCACATTTAAGTAAATTTCCGCTGGCCCTTAATTGGTACAGTAATTATCATTTCAAACCATTAATTCATCTCCAAACTTTTCATCTCCATTTCTCCAACTTCCTCAAAGAAATCCAACTCTAGGCTAAAATAAAACATCTAAAATCAAACTAAAATAGTATTGTTTCAAACCAAGGCAAGAGAAATTTATCTATAGAAGAAACTTCATTTTTGGAGAGGTTTAATTCTAGGGTAGCTTGTCTACATCATATTTGGAATTATTGGAATACTTTATCTAGTTTAAGTCTCGGTTAGCATCTAAGTTGTCAAATTTTTTGCCTCCCGTTGATGACTAAAACTCATATGATCCTTATACATCTAGTTGGAGAGGGTTTTAATTAAGTGAATATTAGGCTCAGGTCCCTAATAAGTTTCAAAATACACAAAAACCCCAGTAAAAAAAGTATGTAAATTAGGTCCCTAGAATTAAGTTACTAATTAATTGCATATAGTTATGCAATTATTCACTGAATAATTGCATACATTTATTCGACTCTGCATTATTTCGGGGGTAAAATTAGCTGAGGTTGTTCATATGATGGACATATGTAGGGTGAGGGTGGATTTAACAGTTACGTATAAAAACCTTTTTACAGATCTAACCTAATTTCTTATAATTGTTGTGGAATTTGATTCACTAATCGACTTAGTAATGTTTAATAGAGACATTTACCATGTTACAATAAATTTTATGATATTTTATGTACACTTAATTCTATTTTCATTTCTGATTCAGAATTTGTTTATAGATACCAATGTTAATATATTTGTGACATTTCTTATTTTATGTATTGGTTTGTATTGCAGGACATTCAATTTCAAGGGAGGGAATTACAGAAATGTCCAGCTCCACTTGAGTATTATAGAATCATATGCCCATAAGGTGTCAAATTTTCTGGAATACTTTGGTACTAGGAATACTTTACTATGTTAGATGACTTGTAGGATGATGGAGCAGTGCCTAAAGTTTTGCTAAAGTTTGACAAATCAGTAGGGAGGCACATTGAGTTTCTCAAATCTGAATTGGGAAGGAAGAATTGTTGTAAGTGTGGTGGTAGGTCTTCTTTTTGATGTACATATATGGCACTGATTTTATTATGTTGGTTGATATTTTTTTTGATTTTATTGTTGGAATGAAAAATTTTGGTTTAATTTGGGATTGTCGTTCTTATTAATATTTGTTATGAGCATGTACATTTTGTTATGAGTATGCTATTTCTTCTTTGCTACTTTTGTACTTGCACATATTAACATACTTGGCATTATGTTTATGTTGCAAGTTGATGATAGGTAAAACTAAAATGCTAGATTTAAAAGAAAGAAATTGTAAATAAATCTATCACAACTACCAAAATCAGTTGCCAAAGATGCTATTGCAACTGCTATTAGCACTTGCGATAAACTGTACTACAACTGCTAAAAGCAGTTGCGATAGATTTACCTACAACTTCCAAAAGTAGTTGTAAAAAAGTTTTTTACAACTAGTAAAGACAGTTGTAAAAATCTTCAAATTTATTACAACTCCTAATATAATGACTGGTTGGCACCCGTTGTAATAGACTTATTACAACTGTTTTTGGCAGTTGCGAAAGGGTATTTTTGTTGTAGTGGAATAAACCGAGTAAAATCCAAACTGGACAGAATGGATAGAAATAGGAAAACAGTCCAACTTGATAGAATGGACTAAATAAGGTAACAATCCAAACTCGATAGAATAGGCTAAATAAAGTAACAGTCCAAACTCGATAGAATGGGCTAAATAAAGTAAAAGTCCAAACTCGATGGAATGGGCTAGATAAACACTTAAATGCTGTGATGAGGAGTTGGCCCAACTCGTGGCAATTTAAAGCTAAAACAGATTCAGGGTTTTTGAATCAAATAAGGAAAGGAAATTTTCCAATAAATGACTAGGAGGTTGCTCCCCCCTCACCGAAAGTATACCTCTAGAAATATACTTGAGGACTCCGATAGCTCTCAGAAACCTCCAAGCAGGACCCCGCCAACTACTACCGAGTATCCGAGTAATTCACATCTCAATGCGCAACACCGAATCTAATCTAGAATGGATGTGAAGATACCATAATGGTTGCAACCCCACATAGCTTGGCCCACACTCGCTCTTTGATTTTAGTCATTTCCGCCAAAGGATAAGAAAGCTTAAATGAGTAACACATCGTCTTAGAGTGATGAAATAAAGTGGCTGAAGTAACCGATAGTTGAGATACCAGCTATCGAGGACATAAAACGATCGTATATGGAAATTAAGTCGTGTATACTTATCACCACTCATTGAATTCAAACTTGTACTATTTCCGGGTTAACAATAATACTGGACAAGTCAAGGTAGTGTTACCTCAAAGTCATGTCACACGATTATTCTTAACTTTCGAAATAGCAACAAGTCTACTTCTTCGATGTTTAGTGCTAATTATACAAATAAATCGTTTCCATATAAGTGATTCGATTTACAGAAATAATTCATTTCCATAAACGAATCAAACGTTTTCTTTTTAAAAACTAACTGAACTTTTTTGGCTTGATTTCCGTATTGGTAAAACACTTTTAGAATTAGTTCTAGATTGTTAAAATGTTAAGATAATTTTTCCAAGTGCGCGACCCCGAAGGCCTAAACCAACATCAAACCGAACGCCTAGAGGATTATCCCACTTAACATCCAAATAATCGAGTTCCAATTCCTTTTTAACTTTAAAACAATATTAATTATCCCGAAAGCTAATTAATCACATTAAAAATCCTTTTAAATAAACAATTCATTATCTATAAATAAATAAATAATTATTTCCAAACGCTTTTATAACATTGGTAAATTACCTTTAAAAAGCTGTATTAAATCAGTTGATTAAACCATTTTATTTTATTAGTTAATTTACTTTAATCACCTTTATTAAATCAATTAATTAAAAAGATTTATTAAATTCAAATAGTCATTAATTAAATGAATAATTAATCTCGAACATCATTAATTAAAATGATAAGTAATTTTAAATTTCATTAATTAAAACAATTAATTAAGTTCAAAATAATCATAAATTGATTAGATTAATTGAATCCAAACTTCATTAGTCAAACCGATTAATTAAAACGTTATTTGTTAAAATGAATTATTTAATTGTAAAACATCATTAATTCTAATGATTTAACTAAAATCCGAATATTGTTAGTTAAAACAATTAATTAAATTTCAAACAATCATTAATTAAAATGATTAATAAAATTCAAATATCATTATTTAAAATGATTTATTACTTTTAAATATCATTGATTAAAATGATTATTAATTTTCAATTATCATAAATTATTAATTAATTAATTAAACTCAATTATCCTTAATTAAAATAATTAAATAATTAATTAAACTTAAATAATCATAGTTAAAATGATTAATTAAGTATAAAACATTATTAGCAGAAATGATTAATTCAATCTAAAGATAACCAATTTTCATCATCATTTATTAAATTGGTTAATTAATCTCAAATTAATAAATTTAAAAGATTAATTAATTTAAGTTATCATTAATCAAATGATTAACAAATTTTCAATATTCTTTTTAACGGAAACATAAGCTCAAGTTCATACGATAGGGTTTTGGGGATGAAATTGAATAAATGACGGTGTAGCAAATATTGCTATAACGACATTTAATCTATTAATGAAATATCAGGGTGTTATTTTAATTAACCATCGATATTACAACATAATGATGTAAATAGCTAATTTATGATCGAGAAACTCCCTTTTGGTCTCTCTATAGATTTTCCCTGCAAAAAATGGTTATCGATAATGTATAGATAATCATATGGGTTTATAATGATCAAATTAACTTGTCATCCATTTTCCAAACGGAAATTCAACTAGACAAGCAAGCAAAAAATTTTAGCAAACATCTAAACAATCAATAAATATTTATAACATCATTAATATGAGTAAAATTAAATGTGAGTTAAACTCACATTGATTTTCATTTCCGCCGAAATGCCCAGATTTAAGACTAAAACCGAACGGCCGTCCGATTTTAGCCCAAATTTTCACTTGCTCCAAATCCAACCAAACCAACTCCAACGCGTAGCTCTCGACGATCGAGTCCAACGCAATAAACGGCGTTCGAATCCGACCAAGAATGATCGAGATATACAATTTTATAAGTTAACGATATTTAAAAATAAAAATTAAACAACTTTTTATTTAAATTACAATCCTACCCTCATCCATTCTTCCTCCTCTCTCCAAATAAAACATGCACAGTGATGCACGAACCATGGCTGTGCATGACAACCCAATGACACGGAGCTAGACACAACGAAAATCGATTTCATCTTCGTCAACGGCCTTCTATCCTCTATCTCCACCATCTTGACACCTTGGATCAACATTCGCCGCGCCAGAATCAATCGCGACCAGGGAGAAAAATCACGGCTACAGTGCAATGTCTCACTCCTCAAAAATGCGCCGCACACCACCAAACCACGCCCACGCGAGCGCCTACCCACCAGGAGCTCAACTCCGCTCCCATTTGAACCATCGATGCCTAAATCTCCCAAAATCTAAAACCCCAGTTGGCTCAAGAAAAATCGAGCTCCCACAAAACGCTTCAGAACCCAAAATGAGATCAAGGACTTGAAGCCCTTGCCTGTAAGTACTCACGAAATCAAGAATCGCAATTTTTAGATGAGAAGGTGATTTGATTTTGAATTTTGAAATGATCAGCTATATTTCTTAGGTATAGGAAATAGACGAGAAAAGAGGAGTGAACAAAGATGAAAAACATGGAAAATTGTTGAAGTGTGATTTTATAATAAAATTTTCTACAAATAAAACGATTATGCTCCCTTTCTCACAACCAAAAGGACTTCTCGAGCCGCCAAAATGTCCTCGCCGTCAAATCGTCGTTGACATTTGAACTAACGATTTGATTTTTCAATGGTTTTTAAAATGAAATATTAATGGTAACCCGCTACACAATATTTCGTTCACGTATGAACCACGAGTGACCGAAATAAAAATAGAATCATGCACTAATATACGACACAACCATACATCATCAGTGAATTACACAGGTTGTTTTATTCTGTGAAATTTTTTAAATATCATCGTTTGCCAATAAATTGTTAAACGAATAATTTCAATATTATCCAAATTAAAAATTATGGAAAAATCAAATAAATTAAATTAAAAATACGTCAATGGAAATTGAATCATAAAATTAAAAATAAATTTTCTGATTAATTATTCGAACTATTTACTGCCGTGAATAAATTTACAAATCGAGTTCACTAATATTATTAATCAATTAAAAGGAGTTAAATAAAATTATTAAATCCATTTAATTCACATTTTGTGCCCAATCCAATTATTTAATTTATTCCCTATTTTTGAATTATAAAGCATTAAATTCAAAAATTCAATTATTTCAAATATTTAAAATTAATTAAACATTTTAAATCTAATAACGAAAATTTTGGGTCATTGCATTCTCCTCCCTTTAAATGAATTTCGTCCCCGAAATTCCTATGGAAGAAAATGTTTCCAAACCCTTAAGTTTAAAACCATTAAATAAAATGAGTTATTAAACTTATTTTCAAAACCCATTAGCTGGAATAGATTTCCAAAGTTTCCAAGTCTTTTAAATTCATTTACCTATACCAACTAATTCTCTTCTATTCACTCATTCCAAGATATAACTTGAAAGTCCAAATTTTTAGATTTAAAACATTTTCCAAAATTCTTTTAAAAAAAATTAACTCTTAAATTTTCGGAAAAATTTCACCAGCGTTTCCTTTGCGCGGCTCGATTGGTACAACTACAAATCGCCTCTACGGGCTCCCAACCAATTAAAGAAAACAAAAGCCAAGTGGCCTCCCATATCTGGGGCATAAAATCATCAACCAATTTAATTTTTCTAAATTTATTACGTACCCTTTTGCGTTTGATTCATATTTTCGCAAGTAATTTATTATCTCTCTACGAACGCAAGTGCACAAGAATCAAATAGCACTCTCTTGCATACCTGAACTTATGAAATCTAAAAGAAAATCATGTTGACAAAAACAATATGGTGTAATTCTATATGTAAAAACTAGCATGATATAAATTTACATGTAACTAACAACTATATTTCAATCATATGCAACAAACAAGCGAATATCATACAATAGATGCTATGCACCCAATGATTTTCAGATGACAAATTTAGATCTAAATACCCGGGTTTTTCAATTCAAAAATTTATTTTCAAATTTCTCAAACGAGAAAAATCAAAGATCAGAATCAAAATGACAAGGAGGGAATTCCTCCAAATAAATTATGGTGAAACTCTAGAATCAAAACAACATGGAGCGTCCAGTGGTATTCCGGTTCCGCCAAAACGTCAACTAGAGTGAATAAATATCTTTTCCTTTTCCAAAATCTTCAAAAATCCCCTTTTTCAAAATCACTGGGATTTAGGTCTTAATAACCCCAATTAGAAATCCTTTGTCTATAGTTATAAACTTTATAAACGATGGTATATGCAATCACACAACCAATCAATTCATTCAATCAATCAAATCAATCAAATTCCGTGAGGGAATAAACTAACACTAACAGTCAAACAAATTCCATAAGGGAAAAACTTATCACTTAAGGGAAAGTTATACTATATTTTATTAGTTTTCTTAATTATATTACTTTCTAATTCACTTCTATTTTCACTTAAGTTTTAAAATATTTTATAAAGTTATTTCTTTATAAAATATCAAATCATAACTTAATTCACTTTATTTACTTATATAATATTCTTTTATACTCTGAGAATACATATAAATTTAATTTTTAACCTTTTCAAAGATCCATATAGAGATCAAATCAATTTATGATTTCTTAAAACCAAGTCAACCTATTAACCTTTTTAACATGTAGTGTTAAAATGAATAATATTTATGGGTTGACCCAATCAATAAGTAGTTCATACTACTTAGATGTTTCAAACAGTTATATGCTTTTAATAAAAACAATGTTTATCAAAACCTTCTTTATTAATTTAACCCAATTTACTCGTTTCTAATTTATCCCGTGTCTTATCTAAGGTACAAATCATATTTATCAAATCAATCTCTTATTACTAATACCTTTTTTTTTGGAAAACAATTCCCTTCTAAGGGAACTTAAAAATTAGATACTCGGTTTTAAATTTCAAAACTCATCTTTGAAAGCATACTACATATATTTTTATATATAATAACTTCAAACAATTTATTTATCAAAACATTACTTTGGACTTTTTCGAATTTTGAACTTATTCCGATCATAGAATGATAACGAGCATAATTTACTAAGTATTCCACAAGTTTGCCTAAGCAAACATCTGATCGTCACTTAGAAGATTATTCAGATTATCACAAAACTAATCGAAACAATTTCCTCCTAATTATCTCAAAGAAAATGCATTTCATTTCAAATTTTACTTCCTAATCTATTTTCTATTTTTAAATATTTTCAAAAGTATAGCTATTTCATTTCTCAAAAACTCCTTTGAAATTATTTTTAAAAATTCTTGGATTTAGATTCAAAAATTCTTTTTAAACACATTTCTCAAACTAAATTTATATAAAATTTCCTTTATATAAAAAAATCATTTCATATCATAATAATCCTTCTTTATTATAATAGAATTATCTTCGATATTTATTCTCTAAATATCTTATCCCATTATTTAGATTATATTAACCACTTTTTATTAAAGTTTAATTTAACCCACCGTTATTAAATTGTGAATTTTTTACTTAACATATTCTTCGAACACCTTTTTAGTTAAATTGTGAAAATTAATTCACAAAGAGTTCATTTAAATCAAAGCGATAAACGCTCCTAAATATATTGAGCACAATTTAGCAATCAACACACAACAGTCTATGCTTTTCTTATTAAATTAAGCATAACCGAACTAACGATAATGATAATAAATAAATATTATCACATTTAAACCAATACACTACGTAACTATATAGAGTTTTGAAATTTTTTCCTTTATATATATAAAGTATAATCCTAGGCAAAATATTTAATTTTCCAAAATTTTCAAAATTTTAACACCATGTCCGTTGGCCTTGGTCGAGTGTTTAGAAACCCCTATCCATAATTTGGCGTCCCACGTCTCGACCAGAATTCATAAAAACTCAGTAGACCAATTAACATAATACATTTTATAACATTAACAAATACGCTCTCGTATATATAATACTCTCAAACTCATTCTAGGGTATCGCTTACCCTATCTCTAATGAGCCAAACCCAACCAAAGCCAAGGTTCTCGCTTAACCTTGCGCTCTAATACCAAATGTAACGACCCGTCATTTTGACCATCGAAAGTCGACACCAAACACTACCACTGTGTTCAAATGTCGCGCATCCAATCGACAAAAGGGCAGATTGTTAGGGTAAAAATTGAACAGAGAACAGAGAAAAATAGAATCTCACAACGAAATCGATAATATATAATATAACAAGAATAGTAGAAACTATCACTCCAAACATACAGAGTATATCAGAGTTAAAAACAAACCATATCAGCTGGACAGTTATAAAATCCTAACCATACAAATGTCGATAGGTATACTATATAATACAGCAGAAAATAAAATACTATGATAGGTGAATCTTTAGCTCCCCTCCATGAATCCCAAAACTCCAAAGACAACCTGGGAAAATACTCGGTTTGACCCGAGCATTATAAATAAATAACACCCGGATCAGTTTGGAAATACTAGCGTGAGATAACTCGAATAATGGGGAACATATATAAAAAAAATTGAGACCACGCCGCTAACACGGAATGGGTTTTTTTCCTCAAAAGAATAACATCCATACAGGCAAGATCAGAAATAAATATCAGGAGACAGATCCAAATATGATTGAGCATATATAATATTAAACCAGACTTGAAAGAATGGGTATAAACCGAGTAAAATCCTAACTGGACAGAATGAATAGAACAAGGAAAACAGTCCAACTTGATAGAATGGACTAAATAAGGTAACAGTCCAAACTTGATAGAATGGGCTAAATAAAGTAACAGTCCAAACTCGATAGAATGGGCTAAATAAACACTTAAATGTCGTGATGAGGAGTTGGCTCAACTCGTGGAAATTTAAAGCTAAAACAGATTCAGGGTTTTTGAATCAAATGAGGAAAGGAAATTTTCCAACAAATGACTAGGAGGGTGCTCCCCCTCACCGAAAGTATACCTCTAGAAATATACTTGAGAACCCCGATGGCTCTCGTAAACCTCCAAGCAGGACTCCACCAACTGCTACCGAGTATCCGAGTATATCACATCTCAATGCGCAACACCGAATCTAATCTAGAGTGGATGTGAAGATACCCTAATGGAAGCAAACCCACATAGCTTGGCCCCCACTCGCTCTTTGGTTTTAGTCATTTCCGCCAAAGAATAACAAAGCTCAAATGAGCAACACATCGTCTTAGAGTGACAAAATAAAGTGGCTGAAGTAACCGATATTTGAGATACCAACTATCGAGGACATAAAACGATCGTATATGGAAATTAAATCTTGTATACATATCACCACTCATTGAATTCAAACTTGTACTAACAATAATACCGGACAAGTCAAGGTAGTGTTACCTCAAAGTAATGTCACACGATTATTCTTAACTTTCGAAATAGCAACAAGTCTACTTCTTCGATGTTTAGTGCTAATTATACAAATAAATTGTTTTTATATAAGTGATTCGCTTTATAGAAATAATTCATTTCCATAAACGAATCAAACGTTTTCTTTTTAAAAACTAACTGAACTTTTTTGGCTTGATTTCCGTATTGGTAAAACACTTTTAGAATTAGTTCCAGATTGTTAAAATGTTAAGAGAATAATTTTTCCAAGTGTGCGACCCCGAAGGCCTAAACCAACATCAGACCGAATGCCTAGATGATTATCCCACTTAACATCCAAATAATCGAGTTCCAATTCCTTTTTAACTTTAAAACAATATTTATTATCTCAAAAACTAAATAATAACATTTAAAATCCTTTTAAATAAACAATTCATTATCTATAAATAAATAGATAATTATTTCCAAACGCTTTTAAAACATTGGTAAATTACCTTTAAAAACTGTATTAAATCAGTTTATTAACTTTAAATCAGTTGATTAAACCATTTTATTTTATTAGTTAATTTACTTTAATCACCTTTATTAAATCAATTAATTAAAAAGATTTATTAAATTCAAATAGTCATTAATTAAATGAATAATTAATCTCGAACATCATTAATTAAAAGGGGGATTTATTGTAAAGGACAAAATATCCAAATAATTTATCCTCAAGGACACATGCCTATAATTTTATCCTCAAGGACAGGTCCAAAGCCCATTTTTTCTCAAATGCACAAATCTCTCTTCTCCGTGCCCATTCAATCCCGTTTTCAGCTCCGACCACCTTATCCCGCGTCAACGCCACCTCCTCACCAGCACCGCCGCCTCCTCACCAGCGCCACCATTGCCACCTCCTCCTTCGTACGTTTTGGAGCAACCACCTCGTGCCACCTCCTCCATCCGTTTTGTGTTCAGCATCGCCGCAGCGTCACCTCCTCACCAGCGTCGTGCAACTACCCCATGTCACCTCGTCCACCCGCCAACGCCACCCCCTCACCAGCACCATGCTCTTAAAAGCTGATACTGATACCAGTTTTTAGGTATCAATTTTGAAATTTTAGATATCAGTTTTGAAATTTTAGGTATCAGTTTTGAAATTTTAGGTATCAGTTTTGAAATTCCTTATGATGCAAACCCTACCCATCGCTTCCAAATACCACACACTATACCACCACCTTCACCGTTTCGTCAAACCAATAACCCATCAGAAATTTTCCACCACAAATCCATAATATTTCCTAAACCACCACAAATCCATACTATTTATTTTATTAAAACCGATACCACATCGCATACAAAACTGATACTGTGTTATTTTATTAAAACTGATACCACATCGCATACAAAACTGATACCTAAAAACTGATACTGTGTTATTTTATTAAAACTGATACCACATCGCATACAAAACTGATACCCAAAAACTGAACACAGTATTTCGAAATCCTCACTCACGTGCTTGATCTCCATCCCTAACTTTTCACGGTCGCTCTCCGCTTCCGCGCGTGCTCTTTTCTTCTCCGCGAGCTCCTTTGTCTTAGATTTTTTCATAGAGTCCATCTTCTTCCGAATTCGCCTCTCGAGCTCGAACTCTGCGCGCAGGTCCTTGATTTCTGCCAAGGTGTTGTCGAGATCTGAGAGGTCGACGTCTCGGTCGGAGTTTATTGGGTTGGAGAAGGAAGCGATGGTGTGAGTTTTGTAGCAAGATCTAGAGTTGGAGAGGCAAGTTGCAGTGATTTGTCCTTGAGGATAAAATTTTAGCGGGCTGTCCTTGTGATTAAAAAAGCCCTAATTTTTGTCCTTTACATAAATTTCCTCTAATTAAAATGGTAAGTAATTTTAAATTTCATTAACTAAAACAATTAATTAAGTTCAAAATAAGAATAAATTAATCGAATTAATTAAATTCAAACTTCATTAGTCAAACCGATTAATTAAAACATCATTTATTAAAATAATTTATTTAATTCTAAAACATCATTAATTCTAATAATTTAACCAAAATCCAAATATCGTTAGTTAAAAAAATTAATTAAATTTCAAACAATCATTAATTAAAATGATTAATAAAATTCAAATATCATTATTTAAAATGATTTATTACTTTTAAATATCATTGATTAAAATGGTTATTAATTTTCAATTATCATAAATTATTAATTAATTAATTAAACTCAATTATCCTTAATTAAAATAATTAACTTGTTAATTAAACTCAAATAATCATAGTTAAAATGATTAATTAAGTATAAAACATCATTAGCCAAAATGATTAATTCAATCTAAAGATAAACCAATTTTAATCATCATTTTTGGTTAATTAATCTCTAATTAATTAATTTAAATTATCATTAATCAAAATAATTAATAAATTTTCAATATTCTTTTTAGCGGAAACACAAGTTCAAGTTCATACGATAGGGTTTTGGGGATTAAATTGAATAAATGACGGCGTAGCAAATATTGCTATAACGACATTTAATCTATTAAATGGAATATCAGGGTGTTATTTTAATTAACCATCGATATTACAACATAATTGTAACAACCCACATATTTATCAATTCTATATTTAAATATTTTATCGTTAGTTGGATGTTAGTCCAAAAATCTACTTTTTGCATACGGTCAAATTAGGACTCGAGACCACCTTCATTGAGTTCAAAATGATGTTTGCGATCTTTTTGAGTGTAAACTTCGATATGTTTGGAGTTAGTGAAATTCTTGCTACTTTTTCCCGCTTGTGACTTTGGTTTGGACTGCACCTTCTTTAGTTCAGCCCAACCCTCTTCCTCACTTCATTCACCATTTGTTTTAACATTCAAGCTTTATCAAAAATGGGGGTGGGAAGTGGAAATTAAAACTCCAAACTCAAATTCTATTGCAAATCCGAGATTCAACTCCAAATTCAAGTAGAAGATAGTTGATTCAAGCTTTGGATTGCTTCTCCTTGCTTTCAATCTCCATCTTCATCCATTTTAGTGAAAAGGTGAGATTTTTAATCTCACATCTTGCCTATAACTGTCATTGGATTGTTGGGAATGATTCCCTATCGCATTTGTATGAACATTTGCTTTTGGTTTGGAGTGGATTGGCGAAAAGCCCCAATTTTCAGTGTTTTTGGTGATTTTCTGGCACTAGGTCGTTCTGGAACGTTAGCTCGCATGGCCTTAGGTCGTTTCCGACCTACTATCACTCGGCAAACTTTTAGGTCGCATCGCCTTTAGGTCGCGAGATTCTTAGGTCGCTCGTCCCAGTATAAGTCGTAGGTCGCTTGGCCTATAAGACGATAGGTCACCCAGTATTTCGTCGCTAGGTCGCATGCCTAGTTAAGACGTTAGGTCGCGTGCCTAGTTAAGCCGTTAGGTCGCGAACACTTAGGTCGCCATCTCGCATCGTGTCACAGTTAGGTCGCGCCACTTTTAGGTCATGTCGCCTTTAGGTCGCGAGTTTCTTAAGTCGCTCGCCCTTCTTAGGTCGCTGGCCTTTACAGCGTTAGGTCGCTGGGCCACCTCTTTTAGGTCGCGCCTCTCGTTAGGTCGCTCGACCCAGTTAGGTCGTAGGTCGCATGTCACCGTTAGGTCGCGAACCAACTTTAGGTCGTTAGACCTACTTCTGTTAGGTCGTTAGACCTATTGCATCCCTTAGGTCGCTAGACCTGTCTTCCACTTAGGTCGTAGGTCGCATGACCTATTAGGTCGCATGGCCCCTTAGGTCATTTGGCTTCGCAGGTCGAACACCGTAGCAGGGGCGTTGCCCCCGCACCCCCACCTAGGGGGTTGCCACCCCCCTGGACCCCCCTCCGTAGGCGATCTTATTTGAAAAACATTCAACAGAACTTCCACTTTGATGCATTTTGAGCTGATTTCCTTGGATTTTGTTCACGTCTTCGAATGTGAATTTTTGTGATAGACTGTTTCAACAATTGTTTTATGACTTGTCACTTTAAAGATATATGAAGGTTTCAATACTAGTAGTAAATATAAAAACTCTTTCATCAAAGCGATTTCAACACTATTTTAAATATCAAAAGTTCGTTTTCTCAAACCGATTTCCAATCTACTAGTATATACAAGCCTTTACTTCACTCGGATGAGAAATCGACTTAAACGACTTAGTAAAACGAGTGGTATGAAACGCTTGCGTTCACTTCGTCGGTTAGCTCTTGGACTTGTTCGATTGAACCCTTTTTGTGACAATTTCCTAGTGAAGATCTACAGTTTGTTCGTAAATATTTAAGTTAAGCTAGTGGTTATGGGACATGAAGCTAAACTCATATATTTACTGGCTTAGTGTAATTGACACTTCCTTATGATCATGACGATCATTTTTGTGATTTAGACTAGCGATTGAGCGATGTCTCTTTGTCTGCGAGGGAGACTAGACCCCGCTTTTGTGATGTTTCGCCATCACATATATGGGGTAGCACCCCATGGTCTTCGGGCCATTCCTGTGTGAAAATTTAATGGATAGCTTCCATGAGATAGCTTCTCGTCATGTGTTTTACGCGTAGGTGAGTTTTCATGCTCCCATTCATGTGTTAGGCCTTCCCCCCTTTTTATGTGTTTTCTGGATTTTTGGTGATGATTTTTGGAATTTTGTGCTTCACCAATTTTCATGATTTTCATTGATATGATATCAGTTTTTGTGCATTGGTGAATTTATGTGTTATTGACTTGTTATGAATACAAGTTTAGGGTATGATACCCTATTTTATCTTTGAGAAGATTCTTGTGATATTGATTGATCTTTTGTTGATTATTATTTTCACACTTATAGTAGTGTGCCGTTATGGTTGTTACATGTTCATGCCATATTATTTATCATATACCTTATCATCTGATATTTATAGCTAGACTGATCCATTTATTATTTTCTTATAAATAATACTCGGGTCAGACCAAGATGTTACAGGTGCTTCTGCTTGACTTCTCTTCAGGATTATTCTGACTTTTGGCTAACTACATAGATTAGTAGTTTTTGGATGTACACATTTGAGATATAGACTCTATGTAGTGTACTTATTCTTTTTTATAGCACGTGATGCTATTCTTTTGTATTATCGTGGATCTTTCTGACCACTACTCTGATGTACACTTTCATGTGTTATATACTTATTCATATCTTCTTCCGCCTTTGTGATATGGATGTCTGTGACTGATTTATGTTATGATTAATTCTATGTTTATTTCCGAAGATTATATATAGCCACCGTGTGATAGCTTTGTGTTTGTATCGGTATGTCGGATTTCCTCCTTAAAAGATATGCATTCTATTCTATCTGACATATCGGTGCTCGCAAAAAGAAGTTACATGGATGGTCGCTCCTCCACAGCCTTATTCTCCGTGCTAATTGACAGCACTACATCGTAGTGTTCTTGGTTAGCGTGGGTATAGAGGTGGGGCGTCACAATAATGATGTAAATAAATAACTTATGGTCGAGAAACCCCCTTTGGGTCTCTTTACAGATTTTCACTGCAAAACAATGGTTATCGATAATATATAGATAATCATATGGGTTTATAACGATCAAATTAACATGTCATCCATTTTCCAAATGGAAATTCAACGAGACAAGCAATCAAACAATTTTAGCAAACATCCAAACAGTCAATAAATATTTATAACATCATTAATATGATATAATAAAATTAAATGTGAGTTAAACTCACATTGATTTTCGTTTCGGCCAAAACGCCCCGATTTCGGACAAAAACCGAACGACCGTCCGATTTTAGCCCAAAGTTTCACTTGCTCCAAATCCAACCAAACCAACTCCGTTGCGAAGCTCTCGACGACAGGAGTCCAACGCAACAAACGGCGTTCGAATCCGACCTCGTATGATCAAGATATACAATTTTATAAGTTAATGGTATTTTAAAATACAGGAAAATAGACACAAGGAAGAATTTGCAAAAAAAATTATTTTCAAGGACAACAAGTTTGCTTTTTAGTTTGAAGGACACTTTTTAGTGTAAGCAGAAAATGATAGTTACAACTATCATTCTGTGATTTACACTAAAAAGTATCCTTTAACCTAAAAAACAAACTTGTTGTCCTTGCAACTAAATTTTTCTTCAACTTCTTCTCTGAGCCTAAATACCCCTTTAAAATAAAAATTAAACAACTTTTTATTTAAATTACAATCCTACCCACAACCTTTCTTCCTCATCTCTCCATAAAACGTGCACAGTGATGCACGAACCATGGCCATGCACGACAACCCAATGACACGGAGCTAGACACAACGAAAATCGATTATGTCTTCGCCAATGGCCTTCTATCCTCGATCTCCACCATCTCGACACATTGGATCAACATTCGTCGTCCCAGAATCAATCGCGACCTGGGCGAAAAAATGCGGCTACAACGCAATGTCGCACTCCTCCAAAATGCGATGCACACCACCAAACCACGCCCACACGGGTGCCTACCCACCACGTGCTAAACTCGGCCCCTTATTCGAACCATTGATGCCTAAATCTCCCAAAACCTAAAACCCTAGTTGGCTTAAGAAAAATAGAGCTCCCCCAAAATGCTTCAGAACCCAAAACAAGATCAAGGACTTGAAGACCTTGCCTGTACATACTCACGAAATCAATAATCACGATTTTTAAATGAGAAGGTGATTTGATTTTGAATTTTGAAATGATCGGCTATATTTCTATGGTAAAGGAAATAGACGAGAAGAGAGGAGTGAACGAAGATGAAAAACATGGCAAATTGTTGAAGTGTGATTTTATAATAAAATTTTCTACAAACAAAATGATTATGCTCCCTTTCTCATAACCAAAAGGACTTCTCGAGCCGCCAAAATGTCCACGCCATCAAATCGTCGTTGACATTTGAATTAACGATTTGATTTGTCAATGGGTTTTAAAATGAAATATTTACGGTAACCTGCTACATAATATTTCGTTCACATACGAACCGCGAGTAACCGAAATAAAAATATAATCATGCACTAATATATGACACGATCATACATCATCAGTGAATTACACAGATTGTTTTATTCTGTGAAAATTTTCAAATATCATCGTTTGCTGATAAATCGTTAAACGAATAATTTCAATATTTTCCAACTTAAAAATTATGGGAAAATGAAATAAATTAAATTAAAAATACATCAATGGAAATCGAATCATAAAATTAAAAATAAATTTTATGATTAATTATTCGGACTATTTACTGCCGTGAATAAATTTACAAATCGAATTCACTAATATTATTAGTCAATTGAAAGGAGTTAAATATTAAATCCATTTAATTCACATTTTGTTCCCAATCCAATTATTTGATTTATTCCCTATTTTTGAATTATAAAGTATTAAATTCCAAAATTCAATTATTTTAAATATTTAAAATTAGTTAAACATTTAAAATCTAATAACCAAAATTTTGGGTCGTTACAAACCACTTCTATTAGATTGGGATGATGGTTTCTCTTTCCGTAGAGTGATCATAATAGGAAAATAGACTTACTCTTTAGGAGATATGACTGTTTTAAGTTTTGTTTGCTATTGGACAGATTAGGGGGCATTAAATTAAGCTCATACTTAGGCCTACTAACTAATTTTGGGAATTGTGCCTAATTGGGGGTTACGGGACAGATCTAGATCATTTCTCACTTCCCAAAAACAATTTCAAACCTTCATTAACCCTAATTTCATCAAAATAACCTTTCTTTTTCTTACTAATCATTTCCTAATCCGTCATTAGAAGAGTAATTAGCGAAGGGATTGTAGATCTATCATCCTGTGTACTTTGGAATTCATATTAGTTGTTGTACACTTTAGATTTTAGCATTTCGATTGGTATGTTGGGTATTAGGTGAGTGATTATTGTTCTCTCACTATTTTATGCTTGTTCATATGGTTAAAAAAATTCTAAACTTTAATTTAACCTTTAAACATTTTTACGGTCGAATTTAAAATGATGGAAATGAATTTTATATGGTTTTGTAACCTTTTTGATCATATTGTCATTTTAATGTAAAGTTAAATCTAGATAGATCCTTCTATGTTTATTATGTTTGGATTGATTGCTTATGTTTAATGAATGTAAATGGACAATGGCTGCTATACTTTAGTGTGCTTGTTAGTGCTTTTAGATTACTTAGGAAGTGGTTGTCGATTTAGGCAGAACGAGGACAAAAATGCTCAAAATAGAATAAAACTTGGAGTAAAGGCTCTGGAGGAGGGGAGGAGCCTAAGCTTCAGGTCGCAAATGAAAAGGAGAAGATTTGGTAGAGGCCGGTACCGACCTAAAATATGGTAGGAGCAAGTGCAGTTTAGGTCGGTGGAAGGAATGCTCCGGGTCAAAGATGGTGGAACTTCATGGCACACTTCGAGTCGAGGCTAGAAGGGAGTTTAAGAAATTTAGAGCTTTAAATTTTGGTTTAGTACAAAACATGGTATCGACCATTGTTGGTCGGTACCGATCTCATTTTCAGGCCAAAGATGGGGTTTGGGGACTTTGGAGCTCAAGGCATGGAAAGAAGGGACTTCAAGAAGGAAGAACAATGGAAGAAGTTAGGGTACAAGACATCTAACCAAAATTAGTTAAGTATTCATATTGGTATTAACCTGATTAGGTCGGTACCAACCTGAATTGAAGGGCCCAATGATGGTTAAACTTCTAGAAGAAGATGTAGGGATCCTGTAGGTCGTGTTGAAGGTGTTCGTCCGTTCGTTTGACGTTCAATAGTGATGTAATAGAACAATAACAGATGATGGCTTCAGGACTTTGATGATGGCAACTCGATGGTGATTGAGTTATGTTCTGATGATGATGACTTGATGTTGAATGGAGTCATGAGGATGACTATCCATAAGGGTGGATTCTAGGAAGGGTGACTCATGGATATAATGTTGAATGGTTTTATCATGGAAAGAAAGGAATGTGGAATGTTTCCTTAAGGATGAATGAAAATTACATGGAGCAAGGAAAGGGCTCGAATACACGTGTTAAGGGATAATTAGTACTCGGAATGTTTTCTAATGTACTCATAAGCAGGGGTGTTGTGACAGTACATTGAAAAGCAGGATTTTTCCCTGCATCTCTAGTAGAGGAACAATGGACTGAAAACCAGTATTTTTCCATTGATCACCAGTAGAGGAATGGTAATCGAATTATCGTTTATCCAGGGCACATTGAATGACAGTGAGGATTGTTTGACGAATGGCATGTTTTGGTTGTTATTCTAGTAGTTTGCCAGTCTAGGAATTTCGTATGATGTAGGTATTGTGGATGTGGTACATAAACACTTGATGTCTTACTTAGGAAGTAGTACAAGTTTATGATGTTTTTAGAGTAGCTATTATTAATGTTATGAGCTAACTCTTTGGTTGCAGGGATAGGTCAGATATGGTTCGTATATCCTTATTCTTCACTATATCGACTTGTATTGTATTTTGAGAATACTTATCGCTTACACCAGACTATTGTAGATAGTAAGTCTAGGTGGTACGCGGTGGTTATGTAGAGGACGAGTAGGATTGAGCTTTCTCGTATATGGACTTACTTATGTTTATTCCGTTGTGCGGCACTGTGGAGCCTAGACTGTGTTCATTACTATATTTAGGGACAGTTTGAGTTTATTATCAGTTGTATAAACTCTATTATTATCTTGTATAACATTGTGAACCCGTGTACTCTAATATTATGTTTCATTTTAGTTATTGTTGTCTCACCTGTTTATATCTTTAATGTTTATTATTATATTTATTCGATATATTATGAGATATATGACATGTTCTGTGATTTTTTTCTTATTTTAACCCTTGACAATCATCCTACATCGATCGAGCACTACAGCGGGGCACTATTCAAGTATATTGTGTGCTGGAGGTGTGGGGTGATCGTCACAAGAGTCGTATCATTTTATTGATGGCGAAGATTATGAAGAAGCTAACTCAATGTGGAAAAACTCCAGCTATGCTTATATGGTAGGAAATAAACCATATTTTGTGTATTTTAATGCATACATTAAGAGAGTGTGGAACCCTAAAGAATCTTGGGATATCTACCTGAGAGATAATGGTTTTTATCTGATAAAATTTGAAAGGGAAGATAATTATGAAAGAATTTGAAAGGAGGTTCATGGTTTATGGGTAGAAAATTGATCTTCATATGGAGATGGGATGCCGATTTCAACTTTGAAAGAGCAATGTTAACCACTTATCAAGTTTGGGTGAAACTAAAAATCTCAACTTGGCATTATGGAACAATGAATGTATAAGTAAGCTTGCTAGCATAATTGAAAAATCCTTGGACATTAACGAAAGTACTAGGCTGGTTTAAAGGATAAAATATGCAAGGGTCTTCGTGGAACTAGTTGCTACTTCTGAGCTCCCTAAAACAGTGAAAGCAGTTGATAAACATGGTAATGTCTACATGCAAGATGTTGAATATGAGTTTGTTCCCCCAAGGTATTGAGAGTGTAAGTGTTTTGGACACAATAATCAGTAATGTAACACAATAACAGAAAAACCAAAGCAAGTATAGTAGAGAAAACAAAAACCAGCATTGTAGAATCTACTAATGATTCACAATCCCCTAATACTATTAGTAACCTAAAAAATGATGCAGCCATGAAAATAGATATAGAAAATGCTACAGATATAAGCCCCATTACCCCATATGTACACATACCATCACTTAAAGATAGTGAAACAAACTTTCCAGATGATCCTGAAGCGTCTCAAAATCAAGATCAAAGTTCTGATCAAACTTTGAGCATGAATCTGACCAGTTGGTGGAGCCTGAGCCTGAGTCTGACTTTGCTGAAGTATAGCAGGAGGAGAAATTACCTGCCACTATAAAAGAAATTCAGAAATTAAACATATAGATTGAAACTACAGATGATAGATGTAGGAAATAGATAAAATTAAATACATAATTTCAAATGGAAATACTTAAAGCAGTTTGATAAAGGAAAAGAGAAAGAGGCTACAAGTCTTGCCAAGGTAGTTTCTTCTCTTATTACAAGATACAAAGCTACTAAGTCCCAATGTCTGTGGTATGTTGGAATGTTAGAGGTCTAGATAATAGAAGGAAATTAGACCTCTATAAACTAAGGGCTAACTACAAGCCCATTGTGTTAGCTATTCTAAAAAATAAATTTAGTGAAGAAGCATTAAATGTTTAAATTGCAAATATGGGAACAATGGGAATTAATGCACAATAGTTCTAGCCTAGCTAAGGGAAGAATTATGATACTTTGGGATAAGGATGTGTGGTCAACTACTAATTGTAACCTTGATGACTAGCGGATAACGGTTCTATTTAATAACTTCAAGGGATGGAATTATACTTTACACTTGTCCATGCTAGTAAATTGGCATCCACTAGGAATTTCCTTTGGAAACAATTAATCCAGAATTCAAAACTGATTCACAACCCATGGGTAGTGGCTGATGATTTTAATGTAGTACTGAGAACAAATGAAAGAAAAGAGGACTTACATTAAAATTCTACCAAAATACTGAATTTAATGATTGCATGATGGAAGGTGGACTGATCGAAGCATTCCATACTAACCTAAAATTCTCATGGAAAGGTAGTGAGATGAAAAGGATAACTTTAAGACTTGATAGAGCATTAGGTAATGCAGAATGCTTCAGTCAAATTCCTAACTTTAGGGTGACGGTTCTTCCTAGCTATACAAATGAACATTGCCCTTTATATTCAATTCAACAATGAATGAACAAAACTAGAAAGGAAAGAATTTTAGATATGCAAATCAAATCACCGGCATTTATGCAAGGGGTACACTGAAGCAATAAACTTTAATGAAGTACAAGCTCCTAATGGAAATAGTATATGTAGATTTGTGATGCTGGTTAATATTATGAAGAACAGACTCAAGGAGTGGAATAAAAGCAGACCAAAAACATCGGATGTAGTTCAAAATATTCAAGCAACATTAGAAGAAGCTCAAACTAAATTGGATGCCGACCCTCTACATGAAGGACTAAACTTTGATTTCTAAAATTTTCAAAGGCAACTAAATGAGGAGCAAAAGAAACAAGCAGTTGAGTTAAAACAAAAGGCCAAAGAAAAATGACTAATAGAGGGAGATGAATGCAATAATTTTTTTACACTACAATGTCTCAAAAGAAAAATAACAACAATTTAACCAACTATTTGAATGAACAGAAGTAGTAGTGGAGAAAATATAAGGTCTAGAGGCTAAGGAAATTGCATACTTTACTGAACTGTACAATGGAGAGTATTCCCAATCCATACCTGTAAATAAATACCTGTAAATAAATATCTGTAAATATATCAACATATGATAACAGAATACATCACAATATCTGTAAATAAATAAATACTGGTGAGGAATCCAGTTGGATCCCTCCAACCTGTTTCCCTGCATCCAAAGACGTTAGCACAATACCAATTCCACTTCAAGGTGGAATATCGCGGTATATGGGTTTTATAAAAATCATCCGCTTACTAACGGCGCAATAGGGTCTCATCCGCTATACGAGGCGGGAAATCATCAATCCAATATATACATATGCCAATATGTATATATTGCTATATATATAGATATATCCTACTATATCTAATATCACATCCAAATAGCAATCATATCAGTCAAATCAATAACTGTCAAACAAAAAAATTTATTTGAGTGAGAAAAATCTCACCTTAGCTTTTTATTTTGCATTCCATATTCCATTCCAGATTGTTTTTCACGATCTTTTAACCTTGTATAAACAATTTATACAAATTCATTAATATTCGAATTTAAATCGAACTATAAATTTTCGTTTGATGATTTCAATTCATCGGTGATTTCATTTTAAACAATAAATTTTAGATTTTAACTGACTTCCTTTTGAAATAACTTATTTAACTAAGATTTTATTTTGTCCCAATTTCTTTTAAATAAAATTATTTAACGAGAAATTAAATTTAAAACTAATTTCTCCTTTAACAGATTATCTTTACATAAAACTTTATACTTTCCAAAAATATCATATATATATATTATTATTTTTCTCAACTGAATATGTAAAAATAGGCTATACGGTGAGTTATTTAAAATTTTATTTCCTGTACATATACATTTTCAAAAATCATTTTAAAACGTCTCACTGCAGATTAAATTTTATAAAAATTCATTTTATCATTTTCTTTTCCCATTTTTTTCTTTCTGTATATTAAAACTTTATTTACACATATATATATATTTGCATTTATATATTCATTGAATTTGAAAAAGAAAGTAAATTCTACCTTACAGAGTTCACGAACCCAGGCTCGCCTCTGTGAACTTCTCTTGCCCAAATGGAACGACGCCAACTCGACTGCCCTAGTTTTAACAGTCCTCTACGATTCGCGATCGAGCACAAGTCCCCCGTGGCGACAGTGCCACGCTTTCCTAGTCGCGAGCTCCACCGTGAACGCCTCTGCCACGATGCCGCTGCGCTCGTGAACGAGCTCCCCTAAGTCGCCGTCGCGATTTGCCTCGTCCTCAACGACGCCGGCTGCTAACCCCCTCCAGATCGATCGAGTGATTTTCCCCCCTTGCGAGCTCCCTCCTCCATTAAATTAGCAGTGGAAGTAAAAAGAGACAGTAGCCGGTCTTCAAATCAGTAGTAGAAAGTATCGCGTAGGAGGAGGATGAGTTCGACGATGGCTGATGGAATAACCGAGTATGCGGCGATGATTTACTCGATTTGAACATTCGATTTTTAAATGAGGAGCGGCCATTGATTTTATTGAAACTACCCAGTTAAATTTTGAATGAACGAGAACAGTTTCGTTTGAATTGATTTGAGCAAGGGGCGTGATGGTTTTGCAGAGAGAAGATCGTGCTTACCTTACCTTTATCGTGCTCCCATGTTGACCAATTTAAATTTTAAAATTTAAATTGAATTTGATAAAATTTCAATGCGTTTGCGTGTCGTATTCTCACATAACAACTCTGATTAACACGAAATTTGAAACCCGGTAATAATACAATATTACGGACCCAATGGAACTGGTTTTGTCGAATTTCGAGATTGTGCCCCGGAACACTATTTTTAAAATCGATTTAAACGATATGAATTCAAAACAAAACAAATCGTTTTCAAACTCGATTCTGAAGTTTCAATTATCTTCAGTATTATCAATACGAATTTTAAAAGCTTTCGAAATATTTTTCTTCAGCTTAAAATTGAAGATACAAATTTTTATTCAACACTATATAGATTAAATCTTAAAGTTTAATCGCAAAATTCAGAGTTATATCGGGGATTCAAATTAAATCATCGTTCAAATATTTAAAATTAATTAAATATTCTCAATTTAATTTGTTCAAAATTCTGGGTCGTTACAAACTTCCCTCCTTAAAAGAATTTCGTCCCGAAATTACAACTCAGGAAGAAAAAAGTCCTTAACTCGTCTACTATTTTTCAACCTCTAATAGTTTTATCAAATTTTCTAAACAAATCTTCCTACTAAAGATTCGTTATTAACTCAACTAACTTTCTAAACATTTTCATAATTTTCAAACAACATTGTTTTCCTTAACAATTCAAATTTAAATTTAAATTCAAATTTCAAACTTTCAAAATTTCTCAAAAATTTCCTAACGCCCTAAATTTTCGAAAAATTTCGCCAGCGTCTCCTTTGCGCGGCTAATACGGTACGACTACAAAACGTCCCTACGGACTCTCAGATTTCAAAAAGAAAAAGAAAAAGCCAAGCGGCTAGACAAGAAATCAGCAAATCTCATATTGAAATTCAAATACGTACCTTTTGTCGAGCAATTCAATTTCTATCTTTGAAGGTCAAATCCAATTTATAACACATGTATATCTACTAGCCATAATATCTAGTTACATATATTCAAACCATTTTGTACATTCAATTACAAAATTTTCAATATAACTGCTTATATCATCTTTAAGTTCATTATTGAAGTTATATATCCATTATGATTCAATTTTACATTTCAAATTTCATTTGAATTCAATTTTATCTTTAGTTCACTTCATTTGCAATTGATTCCATTCAATTTAATTTGGATTCAGTTTATCTCCTGAATATTGAATTTACCAATAGTAATTCATCACAAATCCAATTCTCTTTATTTAAATTTGTTTCAATATTCAGTTTAAATTTCATTTACTACCAAATGCAAAACAAGTTTAACATTCAGTTTAAATCTTATTCACTTCATTCAATTAGCTTCACTTACTAATTTTAGTTTAATAATTCACAAATCAAATTCAATTCCAGTTTAATTTACTTACAAATTCAAAATGGATTCAACTTTCAATTTCACTTTCATTTAATTGATTCACCTGTACTTACATTTATTTAACTCCGTCTTTTAAGTTAGATTTATTCTATCAAAATTCAATTGTATAAGTTATCAACTTACAATATTTCATAAATATTTTTATATAGTATTCCAGAGTCTTATCAACCTTTCAAAGCCATTTTGAAAACAATTCAAATTATCCTTTGAATTTCCAAAACAAAACTCCAATTTTTCCAAACAACTTTCATTTAAAACAATTTGGCAGCAATTCCTCTTTTGGAAACCCGAAAATGAACACCAATGATGCCGCGGTCATCACCGAAGTTATTTTCCAGCGACCGAAAAGAGTTTAGAGCTTTCATCTCTTCAGAATACTTTTCAAAACCTTTGAAATTCATTTTCAAATCAAAAATGATTTAAACTTTCCAAATCTCCAAAATTTCCAAATTCTTTTCTGGAATTCTATTTCAAATTACAAATCACATTTATAATTTATATTCTCAAATTTCATTTGTATGTGAATTTATTTCTTATTCAATTTCATATAATAATGATAACATTTCAATATTATCACTCTCCTAACAACCAAGCATCCATATACTATGATAATTCATAGAAAACCATTTCTTTTCTATACAAAATAGTTTTGGGTAAAATTATTTCATTTACCCTATTTAAAACAATACTGTGTCGGTTTATCTTGTTTAGAGTTTAGAAACTCCTATCAACACAGTTAGCTAGACTGCACCGACCAGAATCTATAAACAATCAACCGATAAGTCAACACAATACAAAACAAAAAAATTTTATTCAATAACAAATACGCGCTCATATCTATTATTACACTCAACTCATTCTAGAGTACTACTGACTCTATCTCTAATGAGTAACACCCAACAGAGAAGGGTTGTCGCTTAACCATATGCTCTGATACCACGTTGTAAGGACCCGATTCTTCGACTTCCGAAAATCGACATCGATACGTCCACTGTATCAACTGCCGAGCAACGAATGCCGGAAAACCGAATTCTTAGGGTTTTAGAAAGAAGAAAATAGAAGAAAAGAGAGAAGAGAAAGAAAGAACAACATCAGAATAGAAAAACAATATCAGAATCTCACATTCGCAGCGGAACAATATATAATAGATAAAGGAATAATATTTAAACAAAGAACTATATCATTTTATACATACATCAATCATCAGAGTCAATATACAACTCAATACAACAAACAATGGACAGTTATATAAACTTGTCCTCATACAGAATACACAGCGGAATAAATACTATCAGATACAAATACTACGGCTCGTCATCCAGCTTATCTCCAAAGCTCCAGAATATCCAGAATATCCTGATAACATGACTCTAGGCTGCTCGTGTGGAAATTGGTGGGCACCCAGAGTTTAGAAGGGAAACAATAAACTCTGAGTCAGTCATGGAGACTGGTGTGAGATCGTAAAACAGTTATTTTTCACAAAGAAAATAAACAAATTCGCAATGCTTTTGGAAAATGAAACTACCATAAGACCTCCCGCCACACACACAATGCAAACGCAGAATTGGAGGAGATTTCTTCTTATGATAGTCAAAGATGCTTACTACGCAAAATAAATTCTTTTTGATATTATTATTAGTGCATAGTGTAGAAAACATTTCGAAAGTAGAATATAAATCTTAGCCAGCATAGGTACCATTATAGTATGCTTGCTATAGCTGCCATATTAGATGGTAGGTTCTACAACTAAAACCGTACAAGGCTCGTATTGTTTCTTTGGATTTCCAACAAATGGTCAGGCCAAGGAACTTCCTATGCCACGATGGGTACGCCCCTGGAATAGACGACCCGAGAATCTAACCGGATCTCTGCCAACACAAGGCCGGGTTACCTCTACAAAAATAGGTAACTACTGACACGCGTATGTCATCCCCCGATCGTCACCGATCTTCCCGAGGATCCTCGATTCGCAACAACCACAAAGTAATAAATTTGCAGCAACCACAGAGGTTAAGTATCTGGGCTCCATACCATGATACCACCTTTATCCAGAAGGAATGACATACACTAAGGGGCGCTACTCCCTAGAACCTTGCCGCATCCTTCCTGTTTTGACCATTTCCGGGGTGTGAGGCTCGATGAAGTCTCGTCCACAAAGCTAAGCTTTCTACAAAGCCATGCTTCAGGTCAACAAATGATCAACCTATGATCACAAAGATATAAGATCAAACAAATGATCATATCGCAAATGATCAAACACTGATCATTTCACAGCAACACTTAGTATGCCACGTTACCAAATTGGGAGTATATCGCTGATAAATTTCAACTACATAACCTCTGAGCTCGTACGTCTCAGAGAAGGGTGTTAAGCTAAGAGAATAAATTCTCTGCCACCAACAGAAATGTATTTGAAAGGAATCAGCTTTATATCTCAAATTGTAACGTCAGACACACAATCCATACAAGTCTGTTCCGGGATCGAACAGAACCGAAGGCACTTCTCACGAAGCCCTTGCAATTCCGGATAATTTTCAATCACGTCAGGACTTCCCGTCACTAAGGGTGATAAAACCTCTAAACCGGAGATCAGCCGATGTAGAGTAACTCGACGGTAATCCTTCCGTTTTCAAAAATATCCGGTCTTCAACACCGGTCTTCGAATGCAATTCATAACGACGTATCACATATTCGGAATGGGTTATACGACCCCATGGTCCTTTCCCGGCTAACCCGAATAGTGAGCGCTTATTTAAAAATAAGTGTGGCATTCAAATTCATCCAATTCACAACAAATACCTATCTAAGGTAATTACTGATAGTCGGTTATTTAACTATCAATAAAGATGCGCAACATCATCAGATTCCAAATAATTTTCCAAATTATTTAATCTTCCAAAAAATATCTTTACTAGATATAAAATTTCCACACTTCAAAAATAAACCAACGTTTATTTTTAAAATGAATTTCATTTCTTTTATAAATTCCATATTGAATTTATATTTCAAAAATATCTACTGATATACGATTTTCAAATCGTTTTCAAAAATTCATTTTTTTCCGATTTATCTTTAAGAAGATAAATTCTCAAAACATTTCGTTTCATTTGGAAAAGCATTTCCATACTTATTTAATAATAAGTATTTCACAAATCCATTTATTTTCAACATTTGAAAATATTCAATATACTTAAATCAATATTTAGTATATATTTCATTCTTTAAGGAAACCATTTACTATAACAACATTTATTTGAGTCAAAACGAATGTTACGTAAAACATCGTTACGACGACTCAAAATCACTAGTATAGGGGTTCGGATTTAGATAGATATATAAATCCCAATACTACATCAAAACATTTCCTTTCGGAAATCATTTACTATAACAACAGTGTTATAGTCCATCATTTCCTTATTTCTCGAAAACGTCTATTTCAACAATAAATGTTGAAATCTATGATTTCGATATTCAATATATTTGAAAACATCTTTAAAACAATTAACTTCATTTCAAATACCACTTTCCCAAAACCATATCCATTATACTTAAAAATATATTCACTGTCCAAAATCGTGAATATACTTCACTAACCACATTTCAATCTTTTCTACACATTTAATTTCAAGGATAATTCGCTATCCAAAATCGCGAATATATTTCCTTTAACAACCTTCTACCTTTAATTTATCAAATCCAATCGATTTCGAATTTATAAAACAACGTTTATAAATTCTATTTCTATTTTCTAACAACTTCAATTTAATAAATCTCCTTTATTAACAATTCGATTCATAACTCAAATCTTATACCAACAATCCATAATTATAAGTTAAATACTTATAATTCCTTTATTTTACAAAATCATTTCCATTTATAAGTTCACAATTTATAAATTTCATTTACTTATAAATTCTTAAAAATTCATTTTAACGCATATAAAAACTCGTTTTATAATACCAACATTTTAAAGTTATAAATATCAATCTTGTATATCTTTTACATACATCGTTTTTAATAATTCAAAAATTCCAATTAAAACCATTTTATAAATTTCTTAACTATTTATTTCAAAAGAAATTACCTTTTGGTTATAATTCACAAATCTTAACTTTTATAACTTTAAAGTTTGAACGTTTATTTCAAATAAATCAATTCAATAATTTAAATACAACGTATATTTTCAAAGATCACTTAAAAAATCTTCTTCTTTTTTAATTAACATCGTTATTTTTAAATTTCAAAAATGAATCCGATGATGCAACAGCACCAATTAGTCAATCACGACAACAAACATCATATATCAACATATGATAACAGAATACATCACAATATCTGTAAATAAATAAATACTGGTGAGGAATCCAGTTGGATCCCTCCAACCTGTTTCCCTGCATCCAAAGACGTTAGCACAATACCAATTCCACTTCAAGGTGGAATATCGCGGTATATGGGTTTTATAAAAATCATCCGCTTACTAACGGCGCAATAGGGTCTCATCCGCTATACGAGGCGGGAAATCATCAATCCAATATATACATATGCCAATATGTATATATTGCTATATATATAGATATATCCTACTATATCTAATATCACATCCAAATAGCAATCATATCAGTCAAATCAATAACTGTCAAACAAAAAAATTTATTTGAGTGAGAAAAATCTCACCTTAGCTTTTTATTTTGCATTCCATATTCCATTCCAGATTGTTTTTCACGATCTTTTAACCTTGTATAAACAATTTATACAAATTCATTAATATTCGAATTTAAATCGAACTATAAATTTTCGTTTGATGATTTCAATTCATCGGTGATTTCATTTTAAACAATAAATTTTAGATTTTAACTGACTTCCTTTTGAAATAACTTATTTAACTAAGATTTTATTTTGTCCCAATTTCTTTTAAATAAAATTATTTAACGAGAAATTAAATTTAAAACTAATTTCTCCTTTAACAGATTATCTTTACATAAAACTTTATACTTTCCAAAAATATCATATATATATATTATTATTTTTCTCAACTGAATATGTAAAAATAGGCTATACGGTGAGTTATTTAAAATTTTATTTCCTGTACATATACATTTTCAAAAATCATTTTAAAACGTCTCACTGCAGATTAAATTTTATAAAAATTCATTTTATCATTTTCTTTTCCCATTTTTTTCTTTCTGTATATTAAAACTTTATTTACACATATATATATATTTGCATTTATATATTCATTGAATTTGAAAAAGAAAGTAAATTCTACCTTACAGAGTTCACGAACCCAGGCTCGCCTCTGTGAACTTCTCTTGCCCAAATGGAACGACGCCAACTCGACTGCCCTAGTTTTAACAGTCCTCTACAATTCGCGATCGAGCACAAGTCCCCCGTGGCGACAGTGCCACGCTTTCCTAGTCGCGAGCTCCACCGTGAACGCCTCTGCCACGATGCCGCTGCGCTCGTGAACGAGCTCCCCTAAGTCGCCGTCGCGATTTGCCTCGTCCTCAACGACGCCGGCTGCTAACCCCCTCCAGATCGATCGAGTGATTTTCCCCCCTTGCGAGCTCCCTCCTCCATTAAATTAGCAGTGGAAGTAAAAAGAGACAGTAGCCGGTCTTCAAATCAGTAGTAGAAAGTATCGCGTAGGAGGAGGATGAGTTCGACGATGGCTGATGGAATAACCGAGTATGCGGCGATGATTTACTCGATTTGAACATTCGATTTTTAAATGAGGAGCGGCCATTGATTTTATTGAAGCTACCCAGTTAAATTTTGAATGAACGAGAACAGTTTCGTTTGAATTGATTTGAGCAAGGGGCGTGATGGTTTTGCAGAGAGAAGATCGTGCTTACCTTACCTTTATCGTGCTCCCATGTTGACCAATTTAAATTTTAAAATTTAAATTGAATTTGATAAAATTTCAATGCGTTTGCGTGTCGTATTCTCACATAACAACTCTGATTAACACGAAATTTGAAACCCGGTAATAATACAATATTACGGACCCAATGGAACTGGTTTTGTCGAATTTCGAGATTGTGCCCCGGAACACTATTTTTAAAATCGATTTAAACGATATGAATTCAAAACAAAACAAATCGTTTTCAAACTCGATTCTGAAGTTTCAATTATCTTCAGTATTATCAATACGAATTTTAAAAGCTTTCGAAATATTTTTCTTCAGCTTAAAATTGAAGATACAAATTTTTATTCAACACTATATAGATTAAATCTTAAAGTTTAATCGCAAAATTCAGAGTTATATCGGGGATTCAAATTAAATCATCGTTCAAATATTTAAAATTAATTAAATATTCTCAATTTAATTTGTTCAAAATTCTGGGTCGTTACAAACTTCCCTCCTTAAAAGAATTTCGTCCCGAAATTACAAGTCAGGAAGAAAAAAGTCCTTAACTCGTCTACTATTTTTCAACCTCTAATAGTTTTATCAAATTTTCTAAACAAATCTTCCTACTAAAGATTCGTTATTAACTCAACTAACTTTCTAAACATTTTCATAATTTTCAAACAACATTGTTTTCCTTAACAATTCAAATTTAAATTTAAATTCAAATTTCAAACTTTCAAAATTTCTCAAAAATTTCCTAACGCCCTAAATTTTCGAAAAATTTCGCCAGCGTCTCCTTTGCGCGGCTAATACGGTACGACTACAAAACGTCCCTACGGACTCTTAGATTTCAAAAAGAAAAAGAAAAAGCCAAGCGGCTAGACAAGAAATCAGCAAATCTCATATTGAAATTCAAATACGTACCTTTTGTCGAGCAATTCAATTTCTATCTTTGAAGGTCAAATCCAATTTATAACACCTGTATATCTACTAGCCATAATATCTAGTTACATATATTCAAACCATTTTGTACATTCAATTACAAAATTTTCAATATAACTGCTTATATCATCTTTAAGTTCATTATTGAAGTTATATATCCATTATGATTCAATTTTACATTTCAAATTTCATTTGAATTCAATTTTATCTTTAGTTCACTTCATTTGCAATTGATTCCATTCAATTTAATTTGGATTCAGTTTATCTCCTGAATATTGAATTTACCAATACTAATTCATCACAAATCCAATTCTCTTTATTCAAATTTGTTTCAATATTCAGTTTAAATTTCATTTACTACCAAATGCAAAACAAGTTTAACATTCAGTTTAAATCTTATTCACTTCATTCAATTAGCTTCACTTACTAATTTTAGTTTAATAATTCACAAATCAAATTCAATTCCAGTTTAATTTACTTACAAATTCAAAATGGATTCAACTTTCAATTTCACTTTCATTTAATTGATTCACCTGTACTTACATTTATTTAACTCCGTCTTTTAAGTTAGATTTATTCTATCAAAATTCAATTGTATAAGTTATCAACTTACAATATTTCATAAATATTTTTATATAGTATTCCAGAGTCTTATCAACCTTTCAAAGCCATTTTGAAAACAATTCAAATTATCCTTTGAATTTCCAAAACAAAACTCCAATTTTTCCAAACAACTTTCATTTAAAACAATTTGGCAGCAATTCCTCTTTTGGAAACCCGAAAATGAACACCAATGATGCCGCGGTCATCACCGAAGTTATTTTCCAGCGACCGAAAAGAGTTTAGAGCTTTCATCTCTTCAGAATACTTTTCAAAACCTTTGAAATTCATTTTCAAATCAAAAATGATTTAAACTTTCCAAATCTCCATAATTTCCAAATTCTTCTCTGGAATTCTATTTCAAATTACAAATCACATTTATAATTTATATTCTCAAATTTCATTTGTATGTGAATTTATTTCTTATTCAATTTCATATAATAATGATAACATTTCAATATTATCACTCTCCTAACAACCAAGCATCCATATACTATGATAATTCATAGAAAACCATTTCTTTTCTATACAAAATAGTTTTGGGTAAAATTATTTCATTTACCCTATTTAAAACAATACTGTGTCGGTTTATCTTGTTTAGAGTTTAAAAACTCCTATCAACACAGTTAGCTAGACTGCACCGACCAGAATCTATAAACAATCAACCGATAAGTCAACACAATACAAAACAAAATTTTTTTATTCAATAACAAATACGCGCTCATATCTATTATTACACTCAACTCATTCTAGAGTACTACTGACTCTATCTCTAATGAGTAACACCCAACAGAGCAGGGTTGTCGCTTAACCATATGCTCTGATACCACGTTGTAAGGACCCGATTCTTCGACTTCCGAAAATCGACATCGATACGTCCACTGTATCAACTGCCGAGCAACGAATGCCGGAAAACCGAATTCTTAGGGTTTTAGAAAGAAGAAAATAGAAGAAAAGAGAGAAGAGAAAGAAAGAACAACATCAGAATAGAAAAACAATATCAGAATCTCACATTCGCAGCGGAACAATATATAATAGATAAAGGAATAATATTTAAACAAAGAACTATATCATTTTATACATACATCAATCATCAGAGTCAATATACAACTCAACACAACAAACAATGGACAGTTATATAAACTTGTCCTCATACAGAATACACAGCGGAATAAATACTATCAGATACAATTACTACGGCTCGTCATCCAGCTTATCTGCAAAGCTCCAGAATATCCAGAATATCCTGATAACATTACTCTAGGCTGCCCGTGTGGAAATTGGTGGGCACCCAGAGTTTAGAAGGGAAACAATAAACTCCGAGTCGGTCATGGAGACTGGTGTGAGATCGTAAAACAGTTATTTTTCACAAAGAAAATAAACAAATTCGCAATGCTTTTGGAAAATGAAACTACCATAAGACCTCCCGCCACACACACAATGCAAACGCAGAATTGGAGGAGATTTCTTCTTATGATAGTCAAAGATGCTTACTACGCAAAATCAATTCTTTTTTATATTATTATTAGTGCATAGTGTAGAAAACATTTCGAAAGTAGAATATAAATCTTAGCCAGCATAGGTACCATTATAGTATGCTTGCTATAGCTGCCATATTAGATGGCAGGTTCTACAACTAAAACCGTACAAGGCTCGTATTGTTTCTTTGGATTTCCAACAAATGGTCAGGCCAAGGAACTTCCTATGCCACGATGGGTACGCCCCTGGAATAGACGACCCGAGAACCTAACCGGATCTCTGCCAACACAAGGCCGGGTTACCTTTGCAAAAATAGGTAACTACTGACACGCGTATGTCATCCCCCGATCGTCACTGATCTTCCCGAGGATCCTCGATTCGCAACAACCACAAAGTAATAAATTTGCAGCAACCACAGAGGTTAAGTATCTGGGCTCCATACCATGATACCACCTTTATCCAGAAGGAATGACATACACTAAGGGGCGCTACTCCCTAGAACCTTGCCGCATCCTTCCTGTTTTGACCATTTCCGGGGTGTGAGGCTCGATGAAGTCTCGTCCACAAAGCTACGCTTTCTACAAAGCCATGCTTCGGGTCAACAAATGATCAACCTATGATCACAAAGATATAAGATCAAACAAATGATCATATCGCAAATGATCAAACACTGATCATTTCACAGCAACACTTAGTATGCCACGTTACCAAATTGGGAGTATATCGCTGATAAATTTCAACTACATAACCTGTAACGACCCGTAAATTTCAACCGTTTTAATAACGTTATTAGTTGAAATTTTGTGAAATTTTAAACGATAAAATTTTGAAATAAAAATTTAATATTTGGAATACGTCTAGTTAAACATAGCAACTGGTAAATTTTCGTTCGAAAATATGAAAATTTATTTCGCGCGTAAATTTACTTCAATTTAATCAGTTAAAAAGCGATGAAAATAAAACGTTTCTGAAACCTAAATATTTTTACATAGACAAATTCTAAATCATCTTCTGAGCAAGATGTCAGTTTGTCGTTTTTCCAAATTCGAACATCTTTGGCTCCGTCGATCTTATTTTTCAGTGTTTTTCTTGCATTTTCCGCCAGTAGAAAAATTCGAATTTTATAATTCAATCATTTCACGGATATCAGTATACCGTTTTGATCGTTTTGTCGTACTGATTCTCACTGTATATTCATTCGGGTGTTTCGGAGTCCGGATGACAATGGAATTTTCGAAACGATTTCATATCGGTATTCGTATTTTAAAAACCTTTTGAATTCTTGACCTTCCGTCTACCCAACAGTTGAACTATAACAATCATCTGACATTTAATACTTTCTGAATTTGCATGACCCTCATCTTTAGAAACGGCATTTGGCTAACTCACCGGTCTTCTTTCGTTGCTTAAACCAATCGTCTCCTTCGTTATAAAAATATAAATACATATTAAAAAGCTGCCTCACTTTTGTTTGCTGTTCGATTATTCTTCTCACCATCGCGAGCAGCTTTACAATTGAAATGTTGCTGTTCGATCACCTCTCAATCACCCAGGCTGAGCAACTCCATTGAAACGCCATAGCCCATCCCCTCCGATCCTCTCACCCACTCGGTGCGCACCCTTCCTCCCACCCAACCGACCCAAGCCTCCACTGCCGAGCCTTACCCACTCGAGAAATCTTCCATGTTCGCCACCTCAACCCGCCGTTCCATCCACAACCTCCGCCTCGCTTTGGCCACCCTCCACATGGAAGCCGAAGGCAGCACATCCAATCGCCGCACCAACCTGCATTTATAAGGTTTGAAAGTTACTTGGGTATTAAATTAGAAGGTTATTTATTTTTATAATTTCTTGTATATATCTTACAGCCTATATTATATGTTTGCAAACGTATTTCGTTCGAACCTGTTTACTGTTATATTAAAGTTATAAACTTAAGAGTATACTTTATGCTATGAAAGATTTTGCCTTACGCCTGAGGTTAAACTGTTTTATATGTTTCAATATGAATACTACTGAATACAGGCTATATATGTTTACGCCTGAGGTTATATACAGGCTACCGTTTAACACATACATGTGTATGTGTATTTTATTTTGGGTTTTCGTTTTATTTATATATTTCAATATGGATACCACCTTATGTAAAAAAAAAATCAGTGATAATTCTCGGCAGTACATACATATTGTATTGGGTATATTAACAAAGTTGATAACCATTTTTCCAAACTTTGAATACGTTTATGGGTGTTTTGAAATGAGAAGTTATTTTATTATAAACATTAAGTTGTACTTATTGATTTTACGCAGATATACAAGTTCTGTCTTGTTATATATATATAATTTCGATTTCAATTATATTTTGCGTTTCTGTACCATATTTAAGTGATGGTTTGAAAAGAGTTTTGGTGGCCGACATTGATATTTGCTTTTGGGTTGAAATGAAATTGAAAAGAACATAAAATCCTTGTTTTGGTTTTGCTGTTTTTGATCAGGCAAGCTACTGTAACAATATATATATGTTTGTATTAGGTTTTACTCATTTTCTTTATTTATTTATTTTATTCTTCTTACTTGCTTTGTTTACTGAGTTGACATATAGACATACATCAGCCTTTACATACCTTTTGTTTTGCTTGACCAAACACATGTTATTTTAACTTCTGAATAATTACATTTGATTATGGTATAAACGTGAGTCATAGGCTATATATTTATATAAAAAAAATTGTTTTAAAATCATATATGGTAAGTATATAGTCTTTCATACGTTAAACATATATTTCGTTTCTTTTGTTTTGACTGAGAGACTTGTCCTCTTATGCTGAGAAAAAATTAAAAATAGAAGGTGTATATATTTTTTTGAAAGGCAGTGCATTTTATCAGTTATATAAAAGTTGTATTTACTGGATATTTACTAAATATTATAGGTGGTATACTATCTATATATATACCGCGTTTACCTATAAAACAGTATTTTGAATGTCTGTTTTAATATAAATTTTATGTTATTTATGAGTTGTATATAAACTGTTGCTGTATTCATAACATTTTATAAAAGTATGTATAAATATTTTGGTCTGCATACATAAGTTATGACTTAATTGTAATGGTAGATGTGAACCGTTTTAATATATGTGTTTTAGAATGTATGGTTTCGGAATATATATTCTATTTTAAAATATTTGTCTTAAATTTAAATAAGGATTTATAAATTTATCATAATAGTGTAATATGTATTTTTCCATCTATATCAAGCTGATTCGTTAATTTCGTCAATTCCTATTTATCAGCTGGTTCGCTGAATCGGGCCAATCTAGCTTCGCTTTGAAACTCGTGCTTGGATTCGCAACTCGTTTCATTTGACAAATCTCCTCTAACCTCGAAAGGTGAGCACTCACTCACGATTAACGTTCTTTTATTTATTAGATTTGATTTCAATTGAAACGACAATTGAAATATTGCTGCTGTTAGTTATTTACACTGTTATTACTGTATCAGTTCACCTGTGACATCTGACACCATTATCTGTTAATTATTTATGCGATGATAATACAGTTTGGCTGATAATTGATTGATTGTTGATGTTTATATTGGACGTTAAATTGTTAATGTTAAAATGATAACTAGTATGAAATTGAACTTGATATAGGATAATTAAATGTTAAATTTGATTAAATGACATTTGTATAATATGACCCCTTTATCTGTTAAATTTATTGACACGTAGGATTGTTTAATTACATTTTGAACCACTGAATGTATGTTGTTATATTGATGATGTATGAAATTGTAAATATATGACAAGTGAAAACCGTAATGTAATAATCTTTAATCTACATGAAATGATAATGTAGATTCTAGAAATAATTATATTAATTCGTACAAATAACAATGCGAATTTATACGGTTATTTCGGGATTATTTGAATTGATTATTGGATTGATATTGGTTGTTGTTATTGCTTGTTTATTTACTTTGACACCATCCCAGTTATCACACTGCAAGTTCCCTTTGATATGTTTTGATTTTGAATTGAATTGGAATCGGGTTGAAATGATAAATACCCAAATTGAACTTTGACTTAGGATAGAAAATTTAATAAAAACCCGATTGGTCAATAATTTGATTTGAAAATAAACGAAGATTTTATTTGAATAAAGAATATGGTTTTGAAATGAAGTTGAAATTTGAATTTTTGATGAAAGGAAAATGGTAATATTTAATAATCTGAAACAAAAGATTAACAATGTAATCAATGAAAGAATGTTGTTTAATTTGAGAAATGATTGAATTAAGTTTGAAATGATTTAATAATTAAGTTTGAAATTATAATTAAGTTTGAAATTATTAAACTTTGAAATTATTTAATAATTAAGTTTTGAACCATTAAATAATGAATTATTAAATGATTAAATTGAATTGAAATTCTTTAATAAGAAAAATTGAACTTTTGAATAAGTGAATTTTACTTCGTAAAGAATTGAAATTGAGTTTCTTTATTAATTAAGTTTTGGAAAATTATTTAAGGGAGTAAATAAGTGAAATTGGATTTCTTTAACAAAATGAAATGTGATATTTTTGGAATTAATGTAAGACTTGTAATTGGAGAATTGATTTGACGAATTTAGTTTAATTCAAAATTGTAAGTTTGGTTTTAATGAAGTTGAACTTAAGAATTGATTAAATGAATTGGAAATTTAATAGAAATTGTTTTGAATGATAAAGTAACTTAACGAATATTGAATGAAATCGATAAATGAGTTTAAATTGATTTGAATGTTAAATAGAATTTATTTAAATGATTTCGGAATGAAACTTATATTCGAACTTGAATCAATATTTGAATTGTTTTAAAAAGAAATTGAAATTGAATTATAAGATTTTGAAATTGTGAATTTGGAAGTTTTGAAACGTAAATATTGGAAATTGGTTTTGAAAGACAAATGAAATGTTGATTTACGACTTCTATTTGAAATTGAATTGATTTGGTTTTTGAAATATATTAAACGACCAATCGGTGTAATAATACGTAGTTATTAAAGAGACCGGGATCGGATATGGACATACCCTCTGTCGATACCGAAAACCACTTTAATAACTAATATACGCGGAGTGTTGATCCAGAATGAAGTGGATGGTTTGGTGAACGCGTTGACTGAAGAAAGAGAACGATTTTGGATGACCCTTGACATGACTAAAACAGGAGCCGCGCCGGGCCATTGAGGATCGCCATCTCTAGCGGACACACTTCTTCGATACCATATCTATTACTTTTGTGATTCGATTTGGGTGCACCCCTCGATTATGGGAGTGTTGTTTCGCGGTGTTGGGGTAGTAGCTGCTATGCCCAACATCAGTCCGGATCAGGCAACTACTAGTATCCTAGTTGGTATCGCCTCATGTACCTTGTCATACTGATTATCCTATTCGCGACCACTACGATTTTGATTTGTACCTTTAGTATATGGATTGCCCTCTGGTGACTTCCGGTTTTGGGGAAACTACGGTCTTGTATATGCTTTTGGGAATAAACAGGTTAAGAGGTGTATGGGCCCTGCTTAACCCTACTTTGATATCTTTATATTACTGATAGACATTATCTACTTAGCGTACATTACTACCTAGTAGATAGTTTAACGGATCCTTAAAGGATGGTTATTCCAAACATCCTTTGAGTTACTTGTATTTCAATTGCTATTTCACTTGAGTTGGATTTATTAATATAAGAATGTTAATCCTGACTCGAGTGTCTTGTGTTTTTGCTTTACGCTCGGGTCAGACTGAGTGTACCAGTATTCGAGACTCACCTTTGGAGTTGGAGCTTTGCTTGAAGATCCAGCCATCTATTCTGCTTTCAGTATTCGATGATTCCATTGATGTATTCTGATTTGTATCTGATGTATCGTATTACTCTTCTGTTGTAAACTCTGATGTATTTTTATATATTCATATAGTAGCTTCATGAACTACTATCTCTTTCATTTCCGCTGCATTTATTACTCTGTGTCTGTGATCTGTGATTATATCTATTTACTGTATATGTTCAGTTTTGCCAAATTTAAATTAACAACGTGGTATTTTGAGCAATTCAACTCCGGCATGAGTGTCTACCTATACACTTATAATGGACGCGAATGGTCCAAAATGGCGGGTCGTTACAGTTGGTATCAGAGCTTTGGTAGCTCTAGGCAAAACTTAACATATAGGGTAAATGTATTTACAGAATCACTCTCATTCGAGTTTCAATCTCTTCCTTTGACTCAATTCCTTTGAATTTTGGAACGTTCCCCTCGGTTCCGAAATTCATTCGTGTCCTTCGCTATTCGTCTTCTTTCAATTCTGGAGCACCCCATAACTCCATTCTGAATGTTATCTTTAATAGATCGGCGGTCTCGCCAATCTTCGAATGATTCGTAAAGGATTAAACTCCTTTACAATTGGCATTGATTTACCGTAGATTTCTGTATCCTCGGTTTACGATGCTATCTATCTCCTGCTATACCTGGATTCTATTTCTTGAGATCGAGTGTTGATTTACATCGGAATTCAGCATCGATCTTATTCTTGAAGTTACGGTCGACCCGGTTAAGGTTGCCCGTGAATTAAATAAGCTTATCCATCTCCTGATTCTGTTAATTAAATCACCTTATCTTTCTTTCGAATTTATTTTCAAAAAAATTCTCTTTGATTAGAGTCCATCAAATTCGAATCTCTATCTTTGCTTTGAAATCTATTCTTGTATAGTCGAGCGAGGAAGTGTATTTGTAAATTAATATTAAAATGTTTTATTATATTGTGTTGTTTGAGTTGTTGATGTTGATTTGGGTTTTCGATCGATTCGTCTGATCAACGCTATCGATAGGATTTTCAAAACACTTGAGCGGAGCAAACTGACACAATATTGTTTTCAAAATTTGTTTGATTATATTGTAAAAAAAAAATAAGTAAAATTTTCTGAAATTTAATAGGTTAATTAAATTGTTTGTTTGAAATGATAATATTTGATTATCATTTATTGTTCTAAATAAATTTATAAATACGGTTTATAAATTGATTTGGAATTTGAAATGAATTTAATTCAAAAATTTGAGAATTTAGTTTCCAGTGATTTCGAACTTTGGTTTTAAAATTTTAAAGTATATATTATTGGAAGTATTTTCGAATAAGTAATCGTTTTCAAAGAATTTTTAAAATGTTGAAATCAATGCTCTTCTCTTTGTCGCTGGAAAATAATTTCGGTGATGGCGGCCGCATCATCGACATTCATTTTCGAGTTTCGAAGTGGAGAAACCATTCTGTAGCTTTGCTACGGTTTTGTTTTGAAAAAAAATATATTTGATTTGAATTTCTTCAGTATATTTTGATTTACATATATATAGGTATCTTATTTTAATTTAATGAGATTTGATATAAATATATTATATATATCTCTAAGTTGTTTAAAGTAAATCAGAAATCTAATTCTTAAATTTTGTTAAAGGATGATTTTAATTATAAATAAAACCAAAATTTGGAATTAATATTTAAACTTGAATAATTGAATTTGGGAAAATTTTATTTGTATATTGTTCAACTGCATTCTAATACAACTTACCTAAATCATCCAGAAGTTGAATATGTAATTGGATAATATATAATATAAATTGAATTTATAAATAAAATTTGAGTGTTTATAATAAATGTTATACACTGAATTTTGATTATAAAGATGTTAATAGAATTAGATAAGGCAATAAGTAAACTCAGTTAATAATGAAATAAATTTGTTTTGAAAGAATTAATAAATTTGTTTGAAAGAATTAATAAATTGGAATTAGATCAACTTATGGAAATACCTTGAATTTAAAAATCAATTAATGAATATAAATTAATTTAAATTGAAATTTATATGGTTAAATATATGTAATAAGATATATTAAGTGAAATAAAGTTAATAATAATTTGGAATAAAGAAGAATTAAACTGTTGAATAAATATGATTTTATTAAATGACTATTCTAATTTATGATTTTAGAAATTTGTTAATTAAACATATTTGGATAATAAGATAATAAATTTAGAAATAATTAAGATTGATTTCACTTAAGTAAAATCAAATGGATTATATCAAATTATTGAATATTAATTAATTAAAATTTGAATTTATATGGTTTAAATTAATTGTTATTTTGTATTTCAAATCTGTTTTTCTTTCTGGTTGTTTCAATTCTCCTACCTCCTTTCTTTTCGGGGACGAAAAATTTTGAGTGGGGGAGAGTGTAACGACCCGTAAATTTCAACCGTTTTAATAACGTAATTAGTTGAAATTTTGTGAAATTTTAAACGATAAAATTTTGAAATAAAAATTTAATATTTGGAATACGTCTAGTTAAACATAGCAACTGGTAAATTTTCGTTCGAAAATATGAAAATTTATTTCGCGCGTAAATTTACTTCAATTTAATCAGTTAAAAAGCGATGAAAATAAAACGTTTCTGAAACCTAAATATTTTTACATAGACAAATTCTAAATCATCTTCTGAGCAAGATGTCAGTTTGTCGTTTTTCCAAATTCGAACATCTTTGGCTCCGTCGATCTTATTTTTCAGTGTTTTTCTTGCATTTTCCGCCAGTAGAAAAATTCGAATTTTATAATTCAATCATTTCACGGATATCAGTATACCGTTTTGATCGTTTTGTCGTACTGATTCTCACTGTATATTCATTCGGGTGTTTCGGAGTCCGGATGACAACGGAATTTTCGAAACGATTTCATATCGGTATTCGTATTTTAAAAACCTTTTGAATTCTTGACCTTCCGTCTACCCAACAGTTGAACTATAACAATCATCTGACATTTAATACTTTCTGAATTTGCATGACCCTCATCTTTAGAAACGGCATTTGGCTAACTCACCAGTCTTCTTTCGTTGCTTAAACCAATCGTCTCCTTCGTTATAAAAATATAAATACATATTAAAAAGCTGCCTCACTTTTGTTTGCTGTTCGATTATTCTTCTCACCATCGCGAGCAGCTTTACAATTGAAATGTTGCTGTTCGATCACCTCTCAATCACCCAGGCTGAGCAACTCCATTGAAACGCCATAGCCCATCCCCTCCGATCCTCTCACCCACTCGTTGCGCACCCTTCCTCCCACCCAACCGACCCAAGCCTCCACTGCCGAGCCTTACCCACTCGAGAAATCTTCCATGTTCGCCACCTCAACCCGCCGTTCCATCCACAACCTCCGCCTCGCTTTGGCCACCCTCCACATGGAAGCCGAAGGCAGCACATCCAATCGCCGCACCAACCTGCATTTATAAGGTTTGAAAGTTACTTGGGTATTAAATTATAAGGTTATTTATTTTTATAATTTCTTGTATATATCTTACAGCCTATATTATATGTTTGCAAACGTATTTCGTTCGAACCTGTTTACTGTTATATTAAAGTTATAAACTTAAGAGTATACTTTATGCTATGAAAGATTTTGCCTTACGCCTGAGGTTAAACTGTTTTATATGTTTCAATATGAATACTACTGAATACAGGCTATATATGTTTACGCCTGAGGTTATATACAGGCTACCGTTTAACACATACATGTGTATGTGTATTTTATTTTGGGTTTTCGTTTTATTTATATATTTCAATATGGATACCACCTTATGTAAAAAAAAAATCAGTGATAATTCTCGGCAGTACATACATATTGTATTGGGTATATTAACAAAGTTGATAACTATTTTTCCAAACTTTGAATACGTTTATGGGTGTTTTGAAATGAGAAGTTATTTTATTATAAACATTAAGTTGTACTTATTGATTTTACGCAGATATACAAGTTCTGTCTTGTTATATATATATATAATTTCGATTTCAATTATATTTTGCGTTTCCGTACCATATTTAAGTGATGGTTTGAAAAGAGTTTTGGTGGCCGACATTGATATTTGCTTTTGGGTTGAAATGAAATTGAAAAGAACATAAAATCCTTGTTTTGGTTTTGCTGTTTTTGATCAGGCAAGCTACTGTAACAATATATATGTTTGTATTAGGTTTTACTCATTTTCTTTATTTATTTATTTTATTCTTCTTACTTGCTTTGTTTACTGAGTTGACATATAGACATACATCAGCCTTTACATACCTTTTGTTTTGCTTGACCAAACACATGTTATTTTAACTTCTGAATAATTACATTTGATTATGGTATAAACGTGAGTCATAGGCTATATATTTATATAAAAAAAATTGTTTTAAAATCATATATGGTAAGTATATAGTCTTTCATACGTTAAACATATATTTCGTTTCTTTTGTTTTGACTGAGAGACTTGTCCTCTTATGCTGAGAAAAAATTAAAAATAGAAGGTGTATATTTTTTTTTGAAAGGCAGTGCATTTTATCAGTTATATAAAAGTTGTATTTACTGGATATTTACTAAATATTGTAGGTGGTATACTATCTATATATATACCGCGTTTACCTATAAAACAGTATTTTGAATGTCTGTTTTAATATAAATTTTATGTTATTTATGAGTTGTATATAAACTGTTGCTGTATTCATAACATTTTATAAAAGTATGTATAAATATTTTGGTCTGCATACATAAGTTATGACTTAATTGTAATGGTAGATGTGAACCGTTTTAATATATGTGTTTTAGAATGTATGGTTTCGGAATATATATTCTATTTTAAAATATTTGTCTTAAATTTAAATAAGGATTTATAAATTTATCATAATAGTGTAATATGTATTTTTCCATCTATATCAAGCTGATTCGTTAATTTCGTCAATTCCTATTTATCAGCCGGTTCGCTGAATCGGGCCAATCTAGCTTCGCTTTGAAACTCGTGCTTGGATTCGCAACTCGTTTCATTTGACAAATCTCCTCTAACCTCGAAAGGTGAGCACTCACTCACGATTAACGTTCTTTTATTTATTAGATTTGATTTCAATTGAAACGACAATTGAAATATTGCTGCTGTTAGTTATTTACACTGTTATTACTGTATCAGTTCACCTGTGACATCTGACACCATTATCTGTTAATTATTTATGCGATGATAATACAGTTTGGCTGATAATTGATTGATTGTTGATGTTTATATTGGACGTTAAATTGTTAATGTTAAAATGATAACTAGTATGAAATTGAACTTGATATAGGATAATTAAATGTTAAATTTGATTAAATGACATTTGTATAATATGACCCCTTTATCTGTTAAATTTATTGACACGTAGGATTGTTTAATTACATTTTGAACCACTGAATGTATGTTGTTATATTGATGATGTATGAAATTGTAAATATATGACAAGTGAAAACCGTAATGTAATAATCTTTAATCTACATGAAATGATAATGTAGATTCTAGAAATAATTATATTAATTCGTACAAATAACAATGCGAATTTATACGGTTATTTCGGGATTATTTGAATTGATTATTGGATTGATATTGGTTGTTGTTATTGCTTGTTTATTTACTTTGACACCATCCCAGTTATCACACTGCAAGTTCCCTTTGATATGTTTTGATTTTGAATTGAATTGGAATCGGGTTGAAATGATAAATACCCAAATTGAACTTTGACTTAGGATAGAAAATTTAATAAAAACCCGATTGGTCAATAATTTGATTTGAAAATAAACGAAGATTTTATTTGAATAAAGAATATGGTTTTGAAATGAAGTTGAAATTTGAATTTTTGATGAAAGGAAAATGGTAATATTTAATAATCTGAAACAAAAGATTAACAATGTAATCAATGAAAGAATGTTGTTTAATTTGAGAAATGATTGAATTAAGTTTGAAATGATTTAATAATTAAGTTTGAAATTATAATTAAGTTTGAAATTATTAAACTTTGAAATTATTTAATAATTAAGTTTTGAACCATTAAATAATGAATTATTAAATGATTAAATTGAATTGAAATTCTTTAATAAGAAAAATTGAACTTTTGAATAAGTGAATTTTACTTCGTAAAGAATTGAAATTGAGTTTCTTTATTAATTAAGTTTTGGAAAATTATTTAAGGGAGTAAATAAGTGAAATTGGATTTCTTTAACAAAATGAAATGTGATATTTTTGGAATTAATGTAAGACTTGTAATTGGAGAATTGATTTGACGAATTTAGTTTAATTCAAAATTGTAAGTTTGGTTTTAATGAAGTTGAACTTAAGAATTGATTAAATGAATTGGAAATTTAATAGAAATTGTTTTGAATGATAAAGTAACTTAACGAATATTGAATGAAATCGATAAATGAGTTTAAATTGATTTGAATGTTAAATAGAATTTATTTAAATGATTTCGGAATGAAACTTATATTCGAACTTGAATCAATATTTGAATTGTTTTAAAAAGAAATTGAAATTGAATTATAAGATTTTGAAATTGTGAATTTGGAAGTTTTGAAACGTAAATATTGGAAATTGGTTTTGAAAGACAAATGAAATGTTGATTTACGACTTCTATTTGAAATTGAATTGATTTGGTTTTTGAAATATATTAAACGACCAATCGGTGTAATAATACGTAGTTATTAAAGAGACCGGGATCGGATATGGACATACCCTCTGTCGATACCGAAAACCACTTTAATAACTAATATACGCGGAGTGTTGATCCAGAATGAAGTGGATGGTTTGGTGAACGCGTTGACTGAAGAAAGAGAACGATTTTGGATGACCCTTGACATGACTAAAACAGGAGCCGCGCCGGGCCATTGAGGATCGCCATCTCTAGCGGACACACTTCTTCGATACCATATCTATTACTTTTGTGATTCGATTTGGGTGCACCCCTCGATTATGGGAGTGTTGTTTCGCGGTGTTGGGGTAGTAGCTGCTATGCCCAACATCAGTCCGGATCAGGCAACTACTAGTATCCTAGTTGGTATCGCCTCATGTACCTTGTCATACTGATTATCCTATTCGCGACCACTACGATTTTGATTTGTACCTTTAGTATATGGATTGCCCTCTGGTGACTTCCGGTTTTGGGGAAACTACGGTCTTGTATATGCTTTTGGGAATAAACAGGTTAAGAGGTGTATGGGCCCTGCTTAACCCTACTTTGATATCTTTATATTACTGATAGACATTATCTACTTAGCGTACATTACTACCTAGTAGATAGTTTAACGGATCCTTAAAGGATGGTTATTCCAAACATCCTTTGAGTTACTTGTATTTCAATTGCTATTTCACTTGAGTTGGATTTATTAATATAAGAATGTTAATCCTGACTCGAGTGTCTTGTGTTTTTGCTTTACGCTCGGGTCAGACTGAGTGTACCAGTATTCGAGACTCACCTTTGGAGTTGGAGCTTTGCTTGAAGATCCAGCCATCTATTCTGCTTTCAGTATTCGATGATTCCATTGATGTATTCTGATTTGTATCTGATGTATCGTATTACTCTTCTGTTGTAAACTCTGATGTATTTTTATATATTCATATAGTAGCTTCATGAACTACTATCTCTTTCATTTCCGCTGCATTTATTACTCTGTGTCTGTGATCTGTGATTATATCTATTTACTGTATATGTTCAGTTTTGCCAAATTTAAATTAACAACGCGGTATTTTGAGCAATTCAACTCCGGCATGAGTGTCTACCTATACACTTATAATGGACGCGAATGGTCCAAAATGGCGGGTCGTTACATAACCTCTGAGCTCGTACGTCTCAGAGAAGGGTGTTAAGCTAAGAGAATAAATTCTCCGCCACCAACAGAAATGTATTTGAAAGGAATCAGCTTTATATCTCAAATTGTAACGTCAGACACACAATCCATACAAGTCTGTTCCGAGATCGAACAGAACCGAAGGCACTTCTCACGAAGCCCTTGCAATTCCGGATAATTTTCAATCACGTCAGGACTTCCCGTCACTAAGGGTGATAAAACCTCTAAACCGGAGATCAGCCGATGTAGAGTAACTCGACGGTAATCCTTCCGTTTTCAAAAATATCCGGTCTTCAACACCGGTCTTCGAATGCAATTCATAACGACGTATCACATATTCGGAATGGGTTATACGACCCCATGGTCCTTTCCCGGCTAACCCGAATAGTGAGCGCTTATTTAAAAATAAGTGTGGCATTCAAATTCATCCAATTCACAACAAATACCTATCTAAGGTAATTATTGATAGTCGGTTATTTAACTATCAATAAAGATGCGCAACATCATCAGATTCCAAATAATTTTCCAAATTATTTAATCTTCCAAAAAATATCTTTACTAGATATAAAATTTCCACACTTCAAAAATAAACCAACGTTTATTTTTAAAATGAATTTCATTTCTTTTATAAATTCCATATTGAATTTATATTTCAAAAATATCTACTGATATACGATTTTCAAATCGTTTTCAAAAATTCATTTTTTTCCGATTTATCTTTAAGAAGATAAATTCTCAAAACATTTCGTTTCATTTGGAAAAGCATTTCCATACTTATTTAATAATAAGTATTTCACAAATCCATTTATTTTCAACATTTGAAAATATTCGATATACTTAAATCAATATTTAGTATATATTTCATTCTTTAAGGAAACCATTTACTATAACAACATTTATTTGAGTCAAAACGAATGTTACGTAAAACATCGTTACGACGACTCAAAATCACTAGTATAGGGGTTCGGATTTAGATAGATATATAAATCCCAATACTACATCAAAACATTTCCTTTCGGAAATCATTTACTATAACAACAGTGTTATAGTCCATCATTTCCTTATTTCTCAAAAACGTCTATTTCAACAATAAATGTTGAAATCTATGATTTCGATATTCAATATATTTGAAAACATCTTTAAAACAATTAACTTCATTTCAAATACCACTTTCCCAAAACCATATCCATTATACTTAAAAATATATTCACTGTCCAAAATCGTGAATATACTTCACTAACCACATTTCAATCTTTTCTACACATTTAATTTCAAGGATAATTCGCTATCCAAAATCGCGAATATATTTCCTTTAACAACCTTCTACCTTTAATTTATCAAATCCAATCGATTTCGAATTTATAAAACAACGTTTATAAATTCTATTTCTATTTTCTAACAACTTCAATTTAATAAATCTCCTTTATTAACAATTCGATTCATAACTCAAATCTTATACCAACAATCCATAATTATAAGTTAAATACTTATAATTCCTTTATTTTACAAAATCATTTCCATTTATAAGTTCACAATTTATAAATTTCATTTACTTATAAATTCTTAAAAATTCATTTTAACGCATATAAAAACTCGTTTTATAATACCAACATTTTAAAGTTATAAATATCAATCTTGTATATCTTTTACATACATCGTTTTTAATAATTCAAAAATTCCAATTAAAACCATTTTATAAATTTCTTAACTATTTATTTCAAAAGAAATTACCTTTTGGTTATAATTCACAAATCTTAACTTTTATAACTTTAAAGTTTGAACGTTTATTTCAAATAAATCAATTGAACAATTTAAATACAACGTATATTTTCAAAGATCACTTAAAAAATCTTCTTTTTTTTTAAATCAACATCGTTATTTTTAAATTTCAAAAATTAATCCGATGATGCAACAGCACCAATTAGTCAATCACGACAACAAACATCATATATCAACATATGATAACAGAATACATCACAATATCTGTAAATAAATAAATACTTGTGAGGAATCCAGTTGGATCCCTCCAACCTGTTTCCCTGCATCCAAAGACGTTAGCACAATACCAATTCCACTTCAAGGTGGAATATCGCGGTATATGGGTTTTATAAAAATCATCCGCTTACTAACGGCGCAATAGGGTCTCATCCGCTATACGAGGCGGGAAATCATCAATCCAATATATACATATGCCAATATGTATATATTGCTATATATATATAGATATATCCTACTATATCTAATATCACATCGAAATAGCAATCATATCAGTCAAATCAATAACTGTCAAACAAAAAAAATTATTTGAGTGAGAAAAATCTCACCTTAGCTTCTTATTTTGCATTCCATATTCCATTCCAGATTGTTTTTCACGATCTTTTAACCTTGTATAAACAATTTATACAAATTCATTAATATTCGAATTTAAATCGAACTATAAATTTTCGTTTGATGATTTCAATTCATCGGTGATTTCATTTTAAACAATAAATTTTAAATTTTAACTGACTTCCTTTTGAAATAACTTATTTAACTAAGATTTTATTTTGTCCCAATTTCTTTTAAATAAAATTATTTAACGAGAAATTAAATTTAAAACTAATTTCTCCTTTAACAGATTATCTTTACATAAAACTTTATACTTTCCAAAAATATCATATATATATATATATTATTATTTTTCTCAACTGAATATGTAAAAATAGGCTATACGGTGAGTTATTTTAAATTTTATTTCCTGTACATATACATTTTCAAAAATCATTTTAAAACGTCTTACTGCAGATTAAATTTTATAAAAATTCATTTTATCATTTTCTTTTCCCATTTTTTTCTTTCTGTATATTAAAACTTTATTTACACATATATATATATATTTGCATTTATATATTCATTGAATTTGAAAAAGAAAGTAAATTCTACCTTACAGAGTTCACGAACCCAGGCTCGCCTCTGTGAACTTCTCTTGCCCAAATCGAACGACGCCAACTCGACTGCCCTAGTTTTAACAGTCCTCTACGATTCGCGATCGAGCACAAGTCCCCCGTGGCGACAGTGCCATGCTTTCCTAGTCGCGAGCTCCACCGTGAATGCCTCTACCACGATGCCGCTGCGCTCGTGAACGAGCTCCCCTAAGTCGCCGTCGCGATTTGCCTCGTCCTCAACGACGCCGGCTGCTAACCCCCTCCAGATCGATCGAGTGATTTTCCCCCCTTGCGAGCTCCCTCCACTATTAAATTAGCAGTGGAAGTAAAAAGAGACAGTAGCCGGTCTTCAAATCAGTAGTAGAAAGTATCGCGTAGGAGGAGGATGAGTTCGACGATGGTTGATGGAATAACCGAGTATGCAGCGATGATTTACTCGATTTGAACATTCGATTTTTAAATGAGGAGCGGCCATTGATTTTATTGAAGCTACCCAGTTAAATTTTGAATGAACGAGAACAGTTTCGTTTGAATTGATTTGAGCAAGGGGCGTGATGGTTTTGCAGAGAGAAGATCGTGCTTACCTTATCTTTATCGTGCTCCTATGTTGACCAATTTAAATTTTAAAATTTAAATTGAATTTGATAAAATTTCAATGCGTTTGCGTGTCGTATTCTCACATAACAACTCTGATTAACACGAAATTTGAAACCCGGTAATAATACAATATTACGGACCCAATGGAACTGGTTTCGTCGAATTCCGAGATTGTGCCCCGGAACACTATTTTTAAAATCGATTTAAACGATATGAATTCAAAACAAAACAAATCGTTTTCAAACTCGATTCTGAAGTTTCAATTATCTTCAGTATTATCAATACGAATTTTAAAAGCTTTCGAAATATTTTTCTTCAGCTTAAAATTGAAGATACAAATTTTTATTCAACACTATATAGATTAAATCTTGAAGTTTAATCGCAAAATTCAGAGTTATATCGAGGATTCAAATTAAATCATCGTTCAAATATTTAAAATTAATTAAATATTCTCAATTTAATTTGTTCAAAATTCTGGGTCGTTACAAACTTCCCACCTTAAAAGAATTTCGTCCCGAAATTACAAGTCAGGATGAAAAAAGTCCTTAACTCGTCTACTATTTTTCAACCTCTAATAGTTTTATCAAATTTTCTAAACAAATCTTCCTACTAAAGATTCGTTATTAACTCAACTAACTTTCTAAACATTTTCATTATTTTCAAACAACATTGTTTTCCTTAACAATTCAAATTTAAATTTAAATTCAAATTTCAAACTTTCAAAATTTCTCAAAAATTTCCTAACGCCCTAAATTTTCGAAAAATTTCGCCAGCGTCTCCTTTGCGCGGCTAATACGGTACGACTACAAAACGTCCCTACGGACTCTCAGATTTCAAAAAGAAAAAGAAAAAGCCAAGCGGCTAGACAAGAAATCAGCAAATCTCATATTGAAATTCAAATACGTACCTTTTGTCGAGCAATTCAATTTCTATCTTTGAAGGTCAAATCCAATTTATAACACCTGTATATCTACTAGCCATAATATCTAGTTACATATATTCAAACCATTTTGTACATTCAATTACAAAATTTTCAATATAACTGCTTATATCATCTTTAAGTTCATTATTGAAGTTATATATCCATTATGATTCAATTTTACATTTCAAATTTCATTTGAATTCAATTTTATCTTTAGTTCACTTCATTTGCAATTGATTCCATTCAATTTAATTTGGATTCAGTTTATCTCCTGAATATTGAATTTACCAATAGTAATTCATCACAAATCCAATTCTCTTTATTCAAATTTGTTTCAATATTCAGTTTAAATTTCATTTACTACCAAATGCAAAACAAGTTTAACATTCAGTTTAAATCTTATTCACTTCATTCAATTAGCTTCACTTACTAATTTTAGTTTAATAATTCACAAATCAAATTCAATTCCAGTTTAATTTACTTACAAATTCAAAATGGATTCAACTTTCAATTTCACTTTCATTTAATTGATTCACCTGTACTTACATTTATTTAACTCCGTCTTTTAAGTTAGATTTATTCTATCAAAATTCAATTGTATAAGTTATCAACTTACAATATTTCATAAATATTTTTATATAGTATTCCAGAGTCTTATCAACCTTTCAAAGCCATTTTGAAAACAATTCAAATTATCCTTTGAATTTCCAAAACAAAACTCCAATTTTTCCAAACAACTTTCATTTAAAACAATTTGGCAGCAATTCCTCTTTTGGAAACCCGAAAATGAACACCAATGATGCCGCGGTCATCACCGAAGTTATTTTCCAGCGACCGAAAAGAGTTTAGAGCTTTCATCTCTTCAGAATACTTTTCAAAACCTTTGAAATTCATTTTCAAATCAAAAATGATTTAAACTTTCCAAATCTCCAAAATTTCCAAATTCTTTTCTGGAATTCTATTTCAAATTACAAATCACATTTATAATTTATATTCTCAAATTTCATTTGTATGTGAATTTATTTCTTATTCAATTTCATATAATAATGATAACATTTCAATATTATCACTCTCCTAACAACCAAGCATCCATATACTATGATAATTCATAGAAAACCATTTCTTTTCTATACAAAATAGTCTTGGGTAAAATTATTTCATTTACCCTATTTAAAACAATACTGTGTCGGTTTATCTTGTTTAGAGTTTAGAAACTCCTATCAACACAGTTAGCTAGACTCCACCGACCAGAATCTATAAACAATCAACCGATAAGTCAACACAATACAAAACAAAATTTTTTTATTCAATAACAAATACGCGCTCATATCTATTATTACACTCAACTCATTCTAGAGTACTACTGACTCTATCTCTAATGAGTAACACCCAACAGAGCAGGGTTGTCGCTTAACCATATGCTCTGATACCACGTTGTAAGGACCCGATTCTTCGACTTCCGAAAATCGACATCGATACGTCCACTGTATCAACTGCCGAGCAACGAATGCCGGAAAACCGAATTCTTAGGGTTTTAGAAAGAAGAAAATAGAAGAAAAGAGAGAAGAGAAAGAAAGAACAACATCAGAATAGAAAAACAATATCAGAATCTCACATTCGCAGCGGAACAATATATAATAGATAAAGGAATAATCTTTAAACAAAGAACTATATCATTTTATACATACATCAATCATCAGAGTCAATATACAACTCAATACAACAAACAATGGACAGTTATATAAACTTGTCCTCATACAGAATACACAGCGGAATAAATACTATCAGATACAAATACTACGGCTCGTCATCCAGCTTATCTCCAAAGCTCCAGAATATCCAGAATATCCTGATAACATGACTCTAGGCTGCCCGTGTGGAAATTGGTGGGCACCCAGAGTTTAGAAGGGAAACAATAAACTCCGAGTCAGTCATGGAGACTGGTGTGAGATCGTAAAACAGTTATTTTTCACAAAGAAAATAAACAAATTCGCAATGCTTTTGGAAAATGAAACTACCATAAGACCTCCCGCCACACACACAATGCAAACGCAGAATTGGAGGAGATTTCTTCTTATGATAGTCAAAGATGCTTACTACGCAAAATCAATTCTTTTTGATATTATTATTAGTGCATAGTGTAGAAAACATTTCGAAAGTAGAATATAAATCTTAGCCAGCATAGGTACCATTATAGTATGCTTGCTATAGCTGCCATATTAGATGGCAGGTTCTACAACTAAAACCGTACAAGGCTCGTATTGTTTCTTTGGATTTCCAACAAATGGTCAGGCCAAGGAACTTCCTATGCCACGATGGGTACGCCCCTGGAATAGACGACCCGAGAACCTAACCAGATCTCTGCCAACACAAGGCTGGGTTACCTCTACAAAAATAGGTAACTACTGACACGCGTATGTCATCCCCCGATCGTCACCGATCTTCCCGAGGATCCTCGATTCGCAACAACCACAAAGTAATAAATTTGCAGCAACCACAGAGGTTAAGTATCTGGGCTCCATACCATGATACCACCTTTATCCAAAAGGAATGACATACACTAAGGGGCGCTACTCCCTAGAACCTTGCCGCATCCTTCCTGTTTTGATCATTTCCGGGGTGTGAGGCTCGATGAAGTCTCGTCCACAAAGCTACGCTTTCTACAAAGCTATGCTTCGGGTCAACAAATGATCAACCTATGATCACAAAGATATAAGATCAAACAAATGATCATATCGCAAATGATCAAACACTGATCATTTCACAGCAACACTTAGTATGCCACGTTACCAAATTGGGAGTATATCGCTGATAAATTTCAACTACATAACCTCTGCGCTCGTACGTCTCAGAGAAGGGTGTTAAGCTAAGAGAATAAATTCTCCGCCACCAACAGAAATGTATTTGAAAGGAATCAGCTTTATATCTCAAATTGTAACGTCAGACACACAATCCATACAAGTTTGTTCCGGGATCGAACAGAACCGAAGGCACTTCTCACGAAGCCCTTGCAATTCTGGATAATTTTCAATCACGTCAGGACTTCCCGTCACTAAGGGTGATAAAACCTCTAAACTGGAGATCAGCCGATGTAGAGTAACTCGACGGTAATCCTTCCGTTTTCAAAAATATCCGGTCTTCAACACCGGTCTTCGAATGCAATTCATAACGACGTATCACATATTCGGAATGGGTTATACGACCCCATGGTCCTTTCCCGGCTAACCCGAATAGTGAGCGCTTATTTAAAAATAAGTGTGGCATTCAAATTCATCCAATTCACAAAAAATACCTATCTAAGGTAATTATTGATAGTCGGTTATTTAACTATCAATAAAGATGCGCAACATCATCAGATTCCAAATAATTTTCCAAATTATTTAATCTTCCAAAAAATATCTTTACTAGATATAAAATTTCCACACTTCAAAAATAAACCAACGTTTATTTTTAAAATGAATTTCATTTCTTTTATAAATTCCATATTGAATTTATATTTCAAAAATATCTACTGATATACGATTTTCAAATCGTTTTCAAAAATTCATTTTTTTCCGATTTATCTTTAAGAAGATAAATTCTCAAAACATTTCGTTTCATTTGGAAAAGCATTTCCATACTTATTTAATAATAAGTATTTCACAAATCCATTTATTTTCAACATTTGAAAATATTCGATATACTTAAATCAATATTTAGTATATATTTCATTCTTTAAGGAAACCATTTACTATAACAACATTTATTTGAGTCAAAACGAATGTTACGTAAAACATCGTTACGACGACTCAAAATCACTAGTATAGGGGTTCGGATTTAGATAGATATATAAATCCCAATACTACATCAAAACATTTCCTTTCGGAAATCATTTACTATAACAACAGTGTTATAGTCCATCATTTCCTTATTTCTCGAAAACGTCTATTTCAACAATAAATGTTGAAATCTATGATTTCGATATTCAATATATTTGAAAACATCTTTAAAACAATTAACTTCATTTCAAATACCACTTTCCCAAAACCATATCCATTATACTTAAAAATATATTCACTGTCCAAAATCGTGAATATACTTCACTAACCACATTTCAATCTTTTCTACACATTTAATTTCAAGGATAATTCGCTATCCAAAATCGCGAATATATTTCCTTTAACAACCTTCTACCTTTAATTTATCAAATCCAATCGATTTCGAATTTATAAAACAACGTTTATAAATTCTATTTCTATTTTCTAACAACTTCAATTTAATAAATCTCCTTTATTAACAATTCGATTCATAACTCAAATCTTATACCAACAATCCATAATTATAAGTTAAATACTTATAATTCCTTTATTTTACAAAATCATTTCCATTTATAAGTTCACAATTTATAAATTTCATTTACTTATAAATTCTTAAAAATTCATTTTAACGCATATAAAAACTCGTTTTATAATACCAACATTTTAAAGTTATAAATATCAATCTTGTATATCTTTTACATACATCGTTTTTAATAATTCAAAAATTCCAATTAAAACCATTTTATAAATTTCTTAACTATTTATTTCAAAAGAAATTACCTTTTGGTTATAATTCACAAATCTTAACTTTTATAACTTTAAAGTTTGAACGTTTATTTCAAATAAATCAATTCAAAAATTTAAATACAACGTATATTTTCAAAGATCACTTAAAAAATCTTCTTTTTTTTTAAATCAACATCGTTATTTTTAAATTTCAAAAATGAATCCGATGATGCAACAGCACCAATTAGTCAATCATGACAACAAACATCATATATCAACATATGATAACAGAATACATCACAATATCTGTAAATAAATAAATACTGGTGAGGAATCCAGTTGGATCCCTCCAACCTGTTTCCCTGCATCCAAAGACGTTAGCACAATACCAATTCCACTTCAAGGTGGAATATCGCGGTATATGGGTTTTATAAAAATCATCCGCTTACTAACGGCGCAATAGGGTCTCATCCGCTATACGAGGCGGGAAATCATCAATCCAATATATACATATGCCAATATGTATATATTGCTATATATATATAGATATATCCTACTATATCTAATATCACATCCAAATAGCAATCATATCAGTCAAATCAATAACTGTCAAACAAAAAAATTTATTTGAGTGAGAAAAATCTCACCTTAGCTTTTTATTTTGCATTCCATATTCCATTCCAGATTGTTTTTCACGATCTTTTAACCTTGTATAAACAATTTATACAAATTCATTAATATTCGAATTTAAATCGAACTATAAATTTTCGTTTGATGATTTCAATTCATCGGTGATTTCATTTTAAACAATAAATTTTAAATTTTAACTGACTTCCTTTTGAAATAACTTATTTAACTAAGATTTTATTTTGTCCCAATTTCTTTTAAATAAAATTATTTAACGAGAAATTAAATTTATAACTAATTTCTCCTTTAACAGATTATCTTTACATAAAACTTTATACTTTCCAAAAATATCATATATATATATATATTATTATTTTTCTCAACTGAATATGTAAAAATAGGCTATACGGTGAGTTATTTAAAATTTTATTTCCTGTACATATACATTTTCAAAAATTATTTTAAAACGTCTCACTGCAGATTAAATTTTATAAAAATTCATTTTATCATTTTCTTTTCCCATTTTTTTCTTTCTATATATTAAAACTTTATTTACACATATATATATATATATATTTGCATTTATATATTCATTGAATTTGAAAAAGAAAGTAAATTCTACCTTACAGAGTTCACGAACCCAGGCTCGCCTCTGTGAACTTCTCTTGCCCAAATCGAACGACGCCAACTCGACTGCCCTAGTTTTAACAGTCCTCTACGATTCGCGATCGAGCACAAGTCCCCCGTGGCGACAGTGCCACGCTTTCCTAGTCGCGAGCTCCACCGTGAACGCCTCTGCCACGATGCCGCTGCGCTCGTGAACGAGCTCCCCTAAGTCGCCGTCGCGATTTGCCTCGTCCTCAACGATGCCGGCTGCTAACCCCCTCCAGATCGATCGAGTGATTTTCCCCCTTGCGAGCTCCCTCCTCCATTAAATTAGCAGTGGAAGTAAAAAGAGACAGTAGCCGGTCTTCAAATCAGTAGTAGAAAGTATCGCGTAGGAGGAGGATGAGTTCGACGATGGCTGATGGAATAACCGAGTATGCGGCGATGATTTACTCGATTTGAACATTTGATTTTTAAATGAGGAGCGGCCATTGATTTTATTGAAGCTACCCAGTTAAATTTTGAATGAACGAGAACAGTTTCGTTTGAATTGATTTGAGCAAGGGGCGTGATGGTTTTGCAATAGAGAAGATCGTGCTTACCTTACCTTTATCGTGCTCCCATGTTGACCAATTTAAATTTTAAAATTTAAATTGAATTTGATAAAATTTCAATGCGTTTGCGTGTCGTATTCTCACATAACAACTCTGATTAACACGAAATTTGAAACCCGGTAATAATACAATATTACGGACCCAATGGAACTGGTTTCGTCGAATTCCGAGATTGTGCCCCGGAACACTATTTTTAAAATCGATTTAAACGATATGAATTCAAAACAAAACAAATCGTTTTCAAACTCGATTCTGAAGTTTCAATTATCTTCAGTATTATCAATACGAATTTTAAAAGCTTTCGAAATATTTTTCTTCAGCTTAAAATTGAAGATACAAATTTTTATTCAACACTATAGAGATTAAATCTTAAAGTTTAATCGCAAAATTCAGAGTTATATCGGGGATTCAAATTAAATCATCGTTCAAATATTTAAAATTAATTAAATATTCTCAATTTAATTTGTTCAAAATTCTGGGTCGTTACATAAGCTGTCAATGGATACCCGAAAAATCCAAAATCCATCTGCACCCATATCCGAAAAGCTGATAAACATCCAATATCTTGAAAAACTGATACGAATGCGGATACAAAGGCATCCACATCCAAAAATTATCCATCCGTCTTTTATCAAGATTATAGGTTGTATTATTTTTATTTTAGTATAGTGATAGATATGTATTTATTATTTTATTCAGTTAGTAGTTTATATAAAATGCATTTGATGCATATTAATTGCCCAAAACTATAAGGGGCCAATGAAACCTTGAATGATTATTTTAAATTTAGGAGGAAATATCTGAATAACAAGAATTTTCATATTAAGAAAGCTAAGAAAGCAAATGTTTGCTTCATTTGTGGAAAGCCAGGTTACTTTAAAAAGGGATTGTCTCTTTTTCGAAAAGAAACAACAATCATAAAAGGAGAATTTCGTGGCTATAATCTCTAAAATCAACAAGATCAAATGAGAGGATTCTTGGTGGACCAACTCTGGTGCTACTAAGCACATATGCATCGACGAGAGTCTATTCAAGAAACTTTAACTAACTGAGGAGGAAACTTATTTCTATATGGGAAACTTAGCCAAAGCAGTGGTCAAGGGGAAGGGGATATCAGACTTGGAGTTCACGTCCGAAAAAATTCTGACTTTGAATAATTTTATGTACCTGAAATTTAAAAGAATGTTGTGTGTGGTGGTCTATTAAATAAGTCTAGCTTCAAACAAATATTTGAATCAAATAATTCTTTGCTAACCAAAGGAAATCTATTTGTAGGAAAAGGTACCACGTGGGATTGTTTGTTTAAATTGGATATAACTAAAACTAATGCTTCTGCTAATATCTTTGATTTATTTTCTCTATGGAATAGTATATTAGGACATGTTAGTACTAGACGAATGCATGGTACGATTTTGTTAACTATGGTCCCTAAACATAATAATAACTTTGATGATCGGTGTAGAGTATGCTCTTTGATAAAAATAACTAGTAAACCATTTCCATTAAAATCTATTAGTAGTACTAGATTACTACAACTTATTCATAGTGATGTATGTGATATGTTCGATTCTCCTATTAAAGGAGAAAAGAAATATTTTGTTACTTTTATAGATGATTACTCTAAATACTACAATATTTATCTTATACATGCTAAAGATGAAATATTAAATTCATTTATGATTTATAAAAATGAAGTAGAAACTAAATGTCATTCTAAATTAAAAACCCTTAAATTCGTGCGAGATGGTGAATAACATTTTCCTGCCTTTTGTGAGTCCCTAGGCATAATCCATGAGACCTCCATTGCATACACACCACAACAAAAAGGAGCAGCCGAAAGGAAAAATTGGACACTCACTGAAATGGTTAATGTAATATTACGTAATTTTTGACTTAATACTAGTTTTTAGGGTGAAGTATTCTTCACTTCATGTTATATATTAAACAAGGTACCTCATAAGAAAACCAGTGTCTCTTTGTATGAGCTTTGGAAAGAAAGAAATCCAAACCTAGACTGCTATAAAGTCTATGGTTGTAGAGCGATAATTAGATTACCTGAATCTAAAATTAGTAAATTAGGATAAGAAAATTATTGAGTGTATCTTCATAGGATATGCTTAACACAGCAAGGGTAATAAGTTTTTTTATTATAGAACCTAATAACTCAGTTAAGGTAAATGCTGTAATAGAATCAAAAGATGCAGTGTTCTATAAAAATATATTCACATATATTCCATCTAATCAATATATTAATGAAATGATGAACATGAATGCTTATATTCCCGAAATAGTAGAGGTTAATCCACCAACTCATGAATTAGTTGAGAACACTGAAATAAATAATGCTGGAACCGGTGAATCTCTTAAGAGAATCAAACGAATGCGGTCTGAAAAACCTTCATGCCTGATTTTGTCACTTATTTGGTTGAAGCAGGATGCTACTAAGCATTACATCAGGTTTTCTACAAGCATTTAATCCGATCCTTTAGCATACATCGAGTCAATAAAATCTTAGGATTCATCCTTTTGGAAAGAAGCCATAAACGATGTAATGGATTCTATTATGGGAAATCAACCATGGAAATTGTTGGGCTTACCTCCTAGTTGCTAAGGATTTACACAAAAGGAAGGGTTAGACTATTTTGATTGTTATGCACCTGTAAATAGGATTTCAACAATTAGGACATTATTTTCATTAACATCTATTTATTATTTTTAAATTCATCAAATGAACGTTAAGACCGCATTTATAAATAGTGAACTTGATTGAAATATATATGTCATAACTAGAAGTTTTTGTAATGCACGGGAAAGCGCTTAAGACACTCGTCGAGTCACTTTGTGGTCTTAAACAAGCAATAAAATAGTGGCATGAAAAGTTTGATAAAATCATAATTTCTAATGGTTTTAGGATTTGTGAATCAGACAAATGTGTCTATAGCAAATTTCATGCTAGAAAAGATGTAATTATATGTCTTTATATTGATGACAGGTTGATATTTGAGGCTGATACTTCAAACATCGAAGAAACAAAAATGTTTCTATCTTCATGTTTCAACATGAAGCACGTGGGGTCGCATAAGTGATTCTAAGAATAAGAATCATAAGAATGAAGGAAGGTTAGCAATACACAATATCATCACATTGAGAAAAACTTGAAAAGGTTCAATCAATTTGATTGCAAACCAATATCCACCCTGTTTGACCCAAATATACAGTTATATTATAATATTTGTGATGCCACCTTTTACGAGACTGTGGCTTAACATCTAAGGGCATTTTATAAAACTAAGATGTAGACACAAAGAAATACACATGTCAGCATATTCATACTATTTTAAGAATTAGAAGCATGAGTGTGAAACACATCCGATGCGTTATATAGAATCAAGGGTCCAATGCTTAGTCAATCGTTCTATCTTGGCCTACTTTGATGGATGATCACTATGTTTATGTTCAAGTTCACAAGACAACTATATTTATGCATGAGTTTTCCTACAACAACTAACATAAGAAATTTTATTAGAATTTAGTGGAGGATTATTCGAAAAAAATTCAAAATTTTGTATGAGTTATTTCTTTTGGAGATAGAGAAAAAAATAAAGAAGAAGAGTAAGGATAGTCTCGCATCTCCAAATATTTTTTATTTTATTTTATTAAATATAAGGTTCACGATAGAAATGTTGAGTCCTTTGAGCATTCAATATTTTCTCTTGTATTGAGGAGGAAGACCTTACATCTTAAAACACACTGCACTGCCACTGTCCTTCTATCCGACCATGTCATTTTGTGTTCGGGTTTGGATTTGGGTTTGGGTTCCAAATAATATTTACTTGGGCTCCATTGTATCTTGGCAGACGGTTTTCTTAACTTCTACACATTAATTCATTTTATCAAACCGTGGCGAGGACAAATTACATGCATCATTCTGCATGACTTGGAGTGAACCTCGACAAACTCAAAATTGTAGAAGTTATTTATAGTTATCACTATACATGAGACTATTATCCAATAAAAATTTGTATGATTCAGCATATTATCATGTTACATGAAGCATTGAACTATAGTGCTTTCAAATTTAACTCACTGGTTTGTATGGGTTTATTTTGAATTTGCATATATGGATATTGTATAAAACTTAGATGCCTTGGCTATATGAACCCACATCTACATTGGGATCATGTCTAGAATTTTTATTACTTCGCATAAAGTATTGGTAACTAATGCTAATGATGCAACATCTACAATCATTTGTGCTAGTACTAAGGTATCGTTTGTTTAAAATGTTGAATGTTGAACATTGAATATTAAATACTGATTGTTGAATACCTAAAATATTGTTTGTTTGTATTCTGATTGGAAATTTGTTTTGTGAAAATGAACGACTACTTGACAATATTACGCCTCGAAATCAAACTTAATTGTTCTTCGTTGCAACTATTATACAAAACACGTCAAAAATAGAAAATTTAATAATATAAATATATTTTATAAAAGTTTAGTCGAGAATAATATTTTCATTTTAATAAAATTAAAGCTTGTGTTATGTCTAGATTATCAATTAATGTTTTTAGAAATTATTTTTTAGAGAGAATTAAGTGATCCTCCATGGAAGGAAAGAGATCATGTAATTTTATTCTACACTTAAAAAAGAAGCTACCAACAAGCTTGGTAGGTGGTTGTTCTATATGAACCCGTATAGATAAAATAGGAAAAAGAAAACCCACTCAAAAAGAAAACCTAGAAAAAAGTCTAGAAAACGTGAAAAGAGGTAAATAAAACAAATTATGGCCACAAAAAGATGAAGCTAGCAAAGGAGTGGGGGCCACGATGAAAGAAAGACCTCATCCAGCCCCTAGGAGGAAGTGAATAGTATAAGCAACTCTCAAGACTATCCAAATAAGTTCCCTATAGCATGTCGAAATTCAGCTCCGTCAAAGAATGAGAACGTCCGAGTCTAACGGCCCATGTCAGCAGCCAAAGCTGGAAAAAAACTCAATAGACATCGTAAGGCTAAACATATATATGTATATAAGTTTATTATTTACATACATACATATACATATACATATATATATATATATATGTGTGTGTGTGTGTGTGTACATACATACATACATATACATACATATATATATATATATGCAAGAAGGTAAAAAGCAACATTTACGAGAAATAGCAACCTAGGTAAAACATGCATACTGAGGAGGAATGAACTTTGATGCCATTAAATAACATTAGTCTGATAAGCTATTTAGTTAATTAGTAAGAGTAGGGAGTCAGAATGGTTGTGTGAGTTACCATGTACAATGATAGCACTTACAATGTTAACCCAAAAAATGGATCAACACCCTGTATTGAGTGTGAAAGCACCAGCCCTATTTATCAAGGCAAATAAATAGAAAAAGCAATAGTAAATCACAGAAAAGGTAAAGTGACAAGAGATTTTTATAGTGGTTCAACTGTTAACGAAGCCTATGTCCACTTTATAGCTTTTTTTGATCAACTGCTGTTACAAAGGAATATGGATTACAATATGATTCTTCATTACTAAGTTAGATCAAGCCACCATAGTTTGAGACAACCGGAAGGATCTCAGTTACCCTTTAATGGTTGTTGTAAGGAAGAAGAAGAGTGAAAGAATAATGGCAGAGTTTCAGCAGAGATCGGAGCAGATCCTCTTTCCGTTGCAAATGGGATGGTATTTATAGGAGTTGGAGAGCACTTGGGCCAGAGCCACTTTGCTAGAAGCCTACACTCAGTGTGAAGAAGAAGCCCAGAAAGTTTGGAGGTCGTAGGAGCTAACTATTTGGAACGGTACCGATCCAATTGGATCGAATCGGTACCGATCCAAATAGTTGAGCATATTTGATGTAGGAGCTAACTATTTGAATCGGTATCGTCCCAATTGGATCGGATCGGTACCGATCCGAATAGTTCAGCATTTTGGTTGCTTCAACTACTTGGGTATCTTCCTTGCTTCGTTTTGATGCTCTCCATATATTTTCACAGCTTGTTGACTTCTTTTGAAGATGATTCACCTATAGGTTTGACTGATCTGTAATCTGAATCGGATAAGTCTTTACTTCTTGAACTCGGATGCTTAGAATGTTACCAAACTTGGTAGATAAGCTTAGTGGAGACATACGAGTGTAAGACAAGTTGAATGGAGATCCAGTAAAGTAATATTTTGGATCGGTGTTAATCCAATTGGATCGAATCGGTACCGATTCAAAATGTTTGCATAAAAATGGTCCAAACTTCTTGGGGTCCTTTGTCTTGTATTTTTAGGCCTTCCGATCAAGTCTCGAGTCGTTCATGCTTAATCTAAATGTTCTAACTCCTTTTGAATTCAGTTGGGTTAAAAACTCGATTAACATTTGCCCCCCAGAGTATGCTTTTGGAAACAAGGCGTGCTCGAGAACTGGATATCTCTAGGTTTTCGCTTCAAGGAGTTTTGATGATTGTGTTGAACCACTTGGAGAAGTTTTCTATGATATGCCAGTTAGCTATATAGCTTTCAGTGTGGACCTTCATTGCTTGTAACTATGAAGCAATCTGGACTTGATATCTTCAGAATGCAAATTAACATCAAGTAGGCCGTGTTGAAGGAGTTTGGGATGATTCGAGTGATAAATTTTGGGTTGGTGCCGATCCAATAGGGTCGGATCGGTACCGATCTGAGCACTTGGAAAATATTCGAGAAGTTGTTCTTACTTAAACTTTCTATCAACCGATTTATTCTTGTTGGAATTCAATTTATCTATACCAGCAATGCTATTTACTCCTCGGTGATCACATAATGCTTTAGTTTGGTAGAGAAACTCCTCACGATGACTCCGGGATGGTGGAAAAGCTAAGTTTCATCTTAGACGATTATATGTTATTTCCAAGCCAAGTATTTCCTTCCTTCTACAACTGTCTCTTTTCGAGGGCTTGGCTAAGTTTCTATCGTCGTTTTGGATTCTAGCATGATGATTCATTTCAAACTGGATGTAGTGGATGATTCCATCGTATTGCTTTTCCTATTTCTGTATTTCTAATGACCTTGAAAAGAAATGCTTCCCGTGTTGCTCTGGACGACGGCTCCATTATTGATTTCTCATCGATAACAGGTGAGTTTCAAGAAAGATAATCTTAAAGTAGGACGTGACTCGTTATTCTGGCATGAGTGAGTTATCTACGTAGGATGGTCCATTTGTGGTGCTCGGGACACCAGGCCCACTCTGCATAAATAACACGCTGACAATGTTGAACTCCAAGTTTTGTTGTTGAGAGTAACTTTCTAATCATCCAATCTTTAATCTAGCGGAGGAACTTCCATTCCTCCAGGAGCTGGATCCTTTGCAGCTTAGGTTTTGCCCTTTATTCCCATTGTTTCGGGACGATTGAGTATGGCTAAATTATAAGGTTGCTCTTGTAGAGTCGTAGTTGAAGTTCGATCAGGCACAACTTCAGTCTTCGGAAACTAGTGCATGAGTTATTCGAACATGAATATCCTTTCTTTGTGGTTTTTGGAATTCAATCTGCACACTAACTTCTGTCTTCGGCGACTATTGGCTTAATTCCTTGGTTTCAAGAATTGATTTTTCTAGAACTATGAGGTAGCTTGGTCTAGCCAGTTCCACGACCGTTCTTGTTTATGTTCAGTCGAGTTCGTTCGACAAAACGTTGGTGTATATGCCCCAATCCGTAGGGCTGATTACTTTGACTACTAAACCAACATGTTCTGGGAGACTAGGTCTCCTGAGCAATAAGTTTGATTTCCCTAGTTTGATTGATACGATAGCTCATATCCTCGGGAAATAGGTTCCTTATTGCTTGATCCTAAGATTTGAGTTTTGTAATGATGTCAATATGCATTAAAAAGATGCGTTTTCGACATCTTTTGCTTAAGTAAATTCTTTCGAGTCTGGTATTGAGATCCTAATCATGTGTTGGTTTCTATCTTCAAAAACTCATGTACGGATGACTCAACCCTATAGATTTTTCCTTGATGTTGTGGATCTTCGGATAACATAAGATTTTAGAAGGTAGGATTGAAGACTCGACTAAGCTTTTGCTTCTGTTTCCGAAAGCCAATGTATTGATAGTTTCATTTTATGAGTCTCTTATTAGTATCACCAAACTTCGAGCGATGGCATATTCCCGCAAGACGGGACCAAATGATCTAATTGGACCGTAGGTAGATCATCAATCCATCTTGTTATCACCAGACTTTGAGCGATGGTTAATTTCTGAAAATTGAATCCTTCATTTCCCTTGCTGGAAATTTGCTGTTAGAAATGTCTATTTGGCAGAATGAAATTGTTATCTAACCAACTTCGCAGTTGGGCTAAGGATTTGTGTGTCTATCCTTGTTTGTAGGACAAGCTATTTCGAACGCTCGTATTTAGTTGTTTGCGAGGGATGGAAAGGTGTGGGGGCGAATTGCTTAATTTTCCCCTGCCTTGCTCTCAATCCCATTCTGGAATTGAGGAAGTTCGAGGATTTTATTTCCGACCTTCCATGATTTTTGTCGCTTGTCCTTGTTAGAACCTTTATTCTATGGTTTTAATGAAAACAACTATACAATCACATAATTATATATTTATCAAGATTACAAGTATATACTACAAGAGATCGTCATGCTCAAAGATATTGGGACTCAAAAACAAACAAAGACTTATGGACCATGCTATGATTAGTAAGGTTATACTAGTGTATTAAGAGCCTTAGCTAAACATTGTAAGGTGTCCTTGAGTATATATGCACAAAGAAATTCATATACATAAAACTAGCACTAAAAACATTCAACATTAGCATTGAAAACTTTGATAATATGAAAATGCCATCCACATACGTTTTTTGAAAAGCCACAGACGTCTGTGCATAGGTTTGGGAAATTCTTTCCTAAAGCCACGAACGTCTGTGGAAAATCCAAAGACGTCTGTTATTTGGCAACCGCTCTAATCTGAATGGATGTTTCATTTCATATTGAATAATAGCATCTCTTCTTCAATGGTTGTAGCCATTAAAACAAATAGAGTTTGTTTAATAGTAACAACTCCTCATCTGCATCTCTTTAAACCTATAAATACTTCAAATATTGAGAATTGTAGATAATCTATTATCCTGATTTCTTATTAACTTTCTATTTAAAATTCTCTTGCTTACATAGTCTCAATCTATCAAAATCAAAATACCATTTTGGTTAAACTACTTTCTATAACTCAAAGTATTCACATTCACATACTTAAAGGAGATTATAGGAAGAATTGTACTATCAGTTAAAATCCGTGTTATTTAGAACACACGATTGTCAGAGAATTACTTTTGTATTAACATATTCCTTTGGGAGAAGAGAGGATTATTTGGTCAAATGAAATACCGAAGGGGAGCTTCGGGACTGGATGAAGGACAGGGGGTCCGAACCAGTATAAAATATCTGGTGTTCTTGCTTTTATTATCTATCTTATTTATACTCTATTAATTTACTCTACTTAGTATAGTTATTAGTATATACTCTCACATTAGTATATAAGCTACATTATATAAGATCCTATACAATTACATTTGGTATCAGAGCACGTTCATTTCAATCTACAGTAACACATAGTTGAAAAATCATTAATATGGCAAGCACATTTCAAGAAGGTCAATCAACTGCTCGTCCTCCACTATTTATTGGTTCCAACTATACTTACTGGTCAACTCATATGAGAATTTTTATTGAAGAAAATGGGTTATAAATATGGATAGTAACTCAAAACAAATATGAAGCACCAAACACCGACATTAGCACTTGGATTGATGCACAAAAAGCAGCGGCATCTAACAATGTCAAAACTATGAATATATTGTTTTGCTCACTTGACAAAAATGAGTTTTCACATGTTATGCTTTGCACCACTGCATATGATATATAGCGCACTTTAGAAGTCACACATGAAGGCACAACTAAAGTCAAGCAAACTAAAATCTCGATTTTACAAAACCAATTTTCATCTTTCAAAATGAAAGAAAATGAATCAATTATTGATATGTATGCTAGATTTCAAACCATTCAACACGATCTCATGGCACTTGGAGTCAAATTCACAGATTTTGATTTAATCGCATACACTTTAAACTCTTTGACAAATGAATGGAAAAGAAAATTTTTAGCCATCGAAGAAGCTAATGATCTTTCTCAACTCGAAGTCGAAGAGCTAATAGGAAATCTGATGTCGTATGAAGCAAACTTGCAGGCCGGAAAGGATCGAAATCATGAAAAGAAAAACATAGCATTCCAAACAAGTAACGAAGATTCAGACTTAGACGAAGATGAGATTGTTTTTATTGCCAAAAATTACAATAAATTCAGAAAGTTCAAGAAGATGACCAGATTTCAAAATGGTGGCAAATCAAACTCCTCAAATCAAACATCAATAAAATGCTATGAGTGTGGCAAATTTGGTCACATGAAGAAGGATTGTCCACAGCTCGATAATGATAAAAAGAAAAGCATGTTTGAAACATTCATGAAAAAGAAAAGAGCTTTTCAAGTAACATGGGATGATTCAAATTCATCTTCTTCGTCTCACAGTGATAGTGAAAGCGATTCGGAAGAAACAAATGTGTGGTTTATGGCTAACACTATGAGGTACGTCCTAAACATACCTATGATGAATAATGGAAGTTAGCATTGAATTAGATGATAAATATAGAGAATCAAAAAATTAAATAAGGAATATATATAGGAAAGTTAACTAGAGCAGAGTTAGAAATTGGATTATTAAAAGTTAAAAAAATAATCTTAGAAGAAGAATTAGAAATTACTCAAAAAATTGTGCAACATTTTTATCTCAAAATGACATCTTATTACATGATTTAGAAAATTATAAGTTAGAAAAGGTTAATCTTGAAAAAGAAAAACTAAAATTATAATCAAGTTTAGATTCTAGCAATATTGAAATTTGTAATCTTAAAAGTAAGTTAGATAAAATAGGAAATAATGTGACAAATTCACAAAGGAAAAAAATTTAGAAAATTTTATTAAAATATCAAAACCTTCTGGAAATTGAAATGGATTAGGTTTAAAAGCAAACAAAAGTCAAAGAATTATAACACATTATACACCAAATTCAAAAAGCCAAGGTTAAAAGCTAAGATTAAGAATTCATACACAATATGGTCCTAAAACAAATAATAAACTACTTAGACAAAAGTATATTGATCTATATTTAAAGAAAGTTGTATATAACAATAATTACATTTCTAAAGGAACCAAATCCTCGTGGATATTGTTACCTTCTTCCACTAGCACGTAGGACAAAGAATGTGGGTATCAATTAAATTTTTCTTATTTTGCAAGTAACCAAAATAAAATAAAAAAGAGAAATGGATACTTGATAGTGGTTGCTCCAAGCACATGACTGGAAACGCTCATATGTTATCCAATATAACATATATCGGAGGTGCCACTATGATATTTGGAGATAATTCAAAAGGATTTGTTATCGTCATTGGAGAAGTCATCAATATTGGTATTTCTAATTCTTCTATTATTACTAATGTTTTATTGGTAGAAAATTTGAAACATAACTTATTAATATAAGTCAATTATGTGATAAAGGATTTAAAATTTATTTCGAGAAAAACAAATGCAATATCTTTGACCAAAATAAAAATCTAATTTTTGAAGGATTTAGAAATCGAAACATATATGTTTTAAACATGAATGTCAACAAAACACTAATTTATGCTTAGCCGCAAATCATGATGATCCATGGTTATGGCATAAACGGTTTTGTCACGTAAATTTTAGGAATATCAACAAACTAGCTAAAAATGAATTAGTTAGAGGACTAGCAAAAATCAACTACATGGTTAAAAACTTGTGTGATGCTTGTCGATTTGGTAAATTAAAAAAAATCTTTTAAATTTAAAAAGGAAATCTCCACAAAGCAATCTCTCAAACTACTTCATCTAGATTTATTCTGATCGAATCAAGTACGTTCAATAAATCATAACAAATATGTTTTTGTAATTGTTGATGATTTTTCAAGATATACTTGGACATTATTTTTAAAACATAGAAGTGACACTTTTGAAATGTTCAAAAAATTTCCTAAATGAATTACAAATTTGATGAACTTAAAAATTAAATGTATAGGAAGCGATCATGGTGGTGAATTTGAAAATGGACCGTTTATAAATTTTCGCGACAAAAAGGGAATTAGTCATAACTTCTCATTACCGTGTACACCACAACAAAATGGTGTTTAGAAAGGAAAAATCAAACTTTACAAGAATGTGCATGAACCTTACTAAATAGTAATAACCTACCAAAAAGTTTTTGGGATGAAGCTATTGCTACCGCATGTTATGTGTTGAATTGTGTAACACTTATACCAATGACTAAAAACACATGCTATGAAATATTTTTCAAAACGAAACCTAAAGTATTGTATTTTCGAGTATTTGGATCAAAACGTTTTTTTAAACACAAAAGACCATCTAGGAAAATTTGATTCTAAAGTTGATGAAAGAATTTTTGTTAGCTATTCAGATCGACATAAAGCATATAGAATTTTTAATAAACGAACAAACATTATAGAAGAAAGTCTTCATGTTTCGTTTGATGCAAACTTTAAAATAATAAAAATGATGATGATGAAGAAGCTATAAATAAAACTAATATACCTATACATGAATAATAATATTAATAATAATGATGATGATAATGTGATAACTTCACCACCTAGGATATAAAGGACCATCAAATTAATAATATTATCGGCAATTTAAATATAAAATTATCAACCAGAAAATAGTTAAATCAAATGAGTCAAGTTGCTTTTATATCAAATTTTGAACCTAAAAATTATAAAGAAGCATCAAAAGATGATTTTTGGATTATTGCAATGAAAGAAGAACTTAATCAATTTGAAAGAAATGACATATGAGAACTTGTACCAAGACCAAACGACCAATCTATAATTGTAACAAAATGAGTTTTTAAAAATAAAGCGGATGAAAATGGAAACTTGTTCGAAAAAAGAAAGATTAGTTGCTCAAGGATATAACCAAGAATAAGGAATTGATTATGAAGAGACATTTGCTCCGGTAGCCCATCTCGAAGCAATACGAACATTACTTGCTTTCGTATGTCATCATAATTTTAAACTTTTTTAAATGGACGTAAAAATTGCTTTTGGAAATGGCTTTATAAAGAAAAGGTTTATGTTGAACAACCTTCGGTATTTGTTCATGAGAAATATCCCGATCATATATTTAAACTTAAAAAGGCTCTATATGGATTGAAACAATCACCTCATGCTTGGTATGAGATATTAAAAACTCATTTACAAAATTCCGGTTTCCAATTGGTAAAATAGACTCTACTTTATTTATAAAACGAGAAAACAATGACATATTAGTTGTACAAAAATATTTTGACGACATTATATTTGGATCTAATGAAAAATTGTGTTATGAATTTTCTAACATTATGAAAAATGAATTTGAAATGTCACATATGGGTAGATTAAACTATTTTTTGGGTTTGCAAATAAGACAACTGAAAAATGGAATTTTTATAAATCAAGAAAAATACTATCGAGATTTATTAAAACGCTTTGGAATGGAAAATATCTCGAGTAAACAAACTCTGATGAGTACTACTCTACATTTAGATAAAGATGAAAATGGAAAAGATTTCGATCCAAAATTATACCGAAGTGTGATAGGATCTCTATTACACTTAACGGCTAGTAGATCATATATTATGATGAGCGTATGTTTATGTGCAAGATTTCAAGTATAACCTAAGGAGTCACATCATCCAGGGATTAAAAGGATTATAGATACTTAACCTACACCAAAGAATACGGCTTTTCTATCCTAAAGACAGCTCTTTCGAACTCGTATCATATAGTGATGCAGATTTTGGTGGTTGCAAGACAGATAGAAAAAGCACGAGTGGCACATGTCATTTCATTGGTCAATCTCTGGTTTCGTGGTTTAGTAAAAAGCAAAATTGTGTCTCTCTCTCAACATGTGAAGCCGAGTATAAATCAGCAGCCTTAGCCTGTGCACAAGAAATATATATGCAACAAACTCTTCAAGATTTTGGCAAAAACATAACAAATTCTCCTATATATTGTGATAATACTAGTGCTATAAATTTATCAAAAAATCCTATTAATCATTCTCAAACAAAACAAATTGATATTCGTCATCTTTTCTTAAGAGATAATATTGAAAAATGAATTATATCACTTGAATTTGTAAATACCGAAAATCAAATTGCATATATTTTTACCAAACTATTCAGCGAACTAACTTTTATAGAACAAAGACGAGACCTAGGAATTTGTTATTACAATGAATTAGGAAACTAATATATATAATTTATATAACTCAAATAAGATGCACGAAATATTTTTATAAAATTGTTTACAAATAATTTTATACCTATAAAAACTAGCTAACTTCTGCTGAATTTCTATGGTTAAAATTTCATTACCCTAACAAATAAACTTCCAGAAATAGTAAACAACTTTTATATAACGTAATTCTTATGCAAACTAAATACATATATATTTACCAACCTCCGTTTGCAAACCACTTCTATTCAGTATGTCTTCCGATCACGACTCCACTTATTCGACTATCAACTTTAACTCACCTTCATCGAATAACACCTACGTATCACCAACTAAATCCACACCTCCATCAATTCGATCAGCCTCTCTAAAAATTATTGCATTACCTACGCATCACGCTAGATTTTCTCCTAAGGAAAAGAAAGCCAAACGGCCATTGATCTAAAATTGACATTTCTCAACACCAAAGTTGATGCAATATATCACTATCGACAAGAAATGATGGGAGTTCAACGAGAAATGTATTATGAGCAATGACGTCAAGGATCTCATCTTAACTTTCTCGAAAAATGTATTCTAGCAATTTGTGGTCATCCGCCAACAAAAAATTGCATACATCAAAAATATCCTCGTTTATATGAAACTCCTGTAAAAACTTGTAACATTACTCCAAGAAATTTATGCAAGCCAGTCGCATCAAACCAAGACTGGATTGATACTCCAGCTCGCCCAAGTTGGTCTCCGTTAAGGCCGTTAGTTGAAGAAACAAAGGTTGAGCCGAATTCATGGGACTTAAAACAAACTACGAAGTCTGGCCCCTCTAACAAAAACTAAGATTATGATAGCATTTCATCTAAAATATTTACTTGATATTGTAATTATATATATATTGTTGTACGATTTTTTCTTTTAAAATAAGTTAAATATTTTCATATTTAAAAACAATTATATTATACAAACACGGGTCACGGATGTCTGTGGAAAAAATGACAGACGTCTGTCACTGGTTTCGAAAAAATATTTCTTGAAACCACAGACGTCTGTGACAAACCCACAGACGTCTGTGATAACACCACAGACATTTGTCACTGGTTTTGGGAAATTATTTCCTGAAACCACAGACATCTATGATAACCCTATAGACGTCTGTTATATGCCTCGGTTTTAACCTCAACAACAGCTATATATTCATATTTTACCCTCCTTTCAACTATTTACAGAACTATCTTCACATCTAGTCTAAAACCTTAATTTCTAAAACTCTAATTCCTCATAAATGGCTCCCAAGGCAAAAATTCCCATTAGCAAAAGATCCAAGAAAGGTCAATCTTCATCCTCTCAAATCCACCTTGTCACTGATGCCCACATTCAAGAATGGCTTCGAAATATCACAATTGCAAACAAGAGATTTGAAGAACTAAAACAAAAAAAAGCTTCATTCCAGTCCATTCTACAAATTGTGCAAGTTTGGAGAACATGAAATTCAAGAACCCACCATCGCCTCCGGTTGTCGAGATTTGATCAATTTTGATGAAAACAAGGTACAAATTGATCAATTGGCCATCTTTCTTTTTTACGCAAACTTGTGTAGCAATGATATTTAGACGCCTGAGAATGACAATGGTTGGTTATGGACAAGTGTTTACGATCGCCTTTTGAAAATTAACGTAAACACGATTGGTCGTATACTGGATTGTTCCTCTACCAGACTCGACTTAGAAGAAATTCCCAACCAGAGATATTTGCCACATGATGAAATAATACATCAAATTTGGGATGATAGGATGCCACAATGGAAATTTGTTTATTTACGCCCAAAAGCTAGGTTATTAAATCGTATGATAATCAATACGATAATTCCCTATTTAATAAGTCATGAGCAAATATACAAAAATGATCACAAAGTCCTCTATGCTATATTTGGTGGGATTCAAGTAAATTGGGCGAAGTTTATTCATGACAAAATTAAAAGCTTTTGGTCTCACCACCGACGCACAATTATATATGCACCATATATTATGAGTCTCTTACATAGTCTCGGGGTACCTTCTTATATTTCTCATTTTGAAGAAATCCCTTTTAGGAGAGTGGTATAAGATTTTTATCTTTAATGCACATTCTCGAAAGACCACCTCTAATCGTATCACTAGCACAGTACACCATGCAGCAGCAACAGCAAATGTATCCGGGTCCTCAACCACCTCTTTCTTCTCAACAAACTCATTCAGTTCTTCCTTCACAGCAACTTGGCTCCTCTAGTCATACTACTAAATACTATTCTGATTCGGTAATTCAAGAAGCTCGCATTGAATCAATGCAACATCAATCCATTCGTGATTTAACGCTTAGAAATCAAAAATTAATCATGGTCAACCAGCGGGCTTTGAACAATAAAATGACCGGTTTAGAATGATCTTTTTCAACAAGAATGACTAAGATGAAAAAACTATAGAAAAGGTCGTCTCCACTTTAGGAAAAGTGATGAGAAAAGTAAGTGGCAGATCATCTTCTCGATCATCATCTTCTCCTTCACCTACACCACCTCCTTGAACACAAACACCAATCTATCATGCTTATACCTCTTATGAAGGAACTTTTCAAGATAAAGGTTGTAATGATACGGATTTTGCCCGCTCGAAAATCGACATCCATACTTTACATTGTACTCGAATGTCATAGATTCGACCGTTCAAATCCGATTCGTCGGAGCTTATAACAACATTAAGTAAACAACACAGCGGAAAAAAAAAGAATATAGATATACAATATCTGATACAATATCCAGATACAATGATGATACAATGAATATCTATATACATCAGAGATATGATACAACAAATAGCAGCGGAAAAGAAAACGATAATAACAGCAGCGGATAATCTCCATCTTCAAAGCACTAATCCAGAAATAGCTTGAACTCCCAATAACGATACACCAAGATAAGCAACGTCAGTCCATGAACTCCAAGAACTGAACTAGCTCCAGATAATCTACTCAACCTGAATAGCTGAAAAACCCAACTCTAGACTGCCCGTGTGGAAAATAGTGGGCACCCAGAGTTTAGGAAGGGAACAATAAACTCCGGATCAGTCATGGGACTGGTGTGAGCAACAAAAACAGTTTATCTTTAAAAACAAATAGCAGAGAATTTAAAGTCAATTCGCAATGCTTTTGGAAAATGAAACTACCATAAGACCTCCCACCACACACACAATGCAAACGCAGACTTGGAGGAGATTTCTTCTTATGATAGTCAAAGATGCTTACTACGCAAAAAATCAAATCTTTTTGATATTATCATTAGTGCATAGTGTAGAAAACATTTCGAAAGTATAATATTAATCTTAGCCAGCATAGGTACCATTATATTATGCCTGCTATAGCTGCCTCCTGAGGAGACAGGTTATACAATTGAAATCGTAAAGGCTCGTATTGTTTCTTTGGATTTCCAACAAATGGTCAGGCTAAGGAACTTCCTTTTCCACGATGGGTACGTCCCTGGAATAGACGACCCGAGAACCTAACCGGATCTCTGCCAACACAAGGCCGGGTTACCTCTGCAAAAATAGGTAACTACTGACACGCGTATGCCATCCCCCGATCGTCACCGATCTTCCCGAGGATCCCCGATTTCCAACAAACCACAAAGTAATAAATTTGCAGCAACCACAGAGGTTAAGTATCTGGGCTCCATACCATGATACCACCTTTATCCAGAAGGAATGACATACACTAAGGGGCGCTACTCCCTAGAACCTTGCCGCATCCTTCCTGTTTTGACCATTTCCGGGGTGTGAGGCTCGACGAAGTCTCGTCCACAAAGCTACGCTTTGTCACAAAGCCATGCTTCGGGTCAAACAAATGATCAACCTATGATCACAAAGATATAAGATCAAACAAATGATCATATCACAAATGATCAAACACTGATCATCACACAGCAACACTCAGCATGCCACATTACCAAATTGGGATATATCGCTGATAAATTTCAACTACATAACCTCTGAGCTCGTACGTCTCAGAGAAGGGTGTTAAGCTAAGAGAATAAATTCTCCGCCACCAACAGAAATGTATTTGAAAGAAATCGGCTTTATATCTCAAAGTGTAATGTCAGACATGTATCCATACAAGTCTGTTCCGGGTTCGAACAGAACCGAAGGCACTTCTCACGAAGCCCTTGCAATTCCGGATAACTTTCAATCACGTCCGGACTTCCCGTCACAAAAGAGTGATATAAATCTCTATACCGGCGTGACTCAGTGCAGAGACATTCGACGGGTTGTCCTTTCATTTTCGAAAAATATCCGGTCTTCAACACCGGTCTTCAAATGCTATCCATATACGACGTATCACTATTCGGAATGAGTTATACGACCCAAAGGTCCTTTCCCGGCTAACCCGAATAGTGAGCGAAATATTTAAAAACAAATGGATAATGGGATTTCAATTAAGTCACAACTTATTACCCAAACTTTCTTTACAAATGGTTTAACAAATTACCATTTTAATCTTTTAAACAAAAAGATTCAATTCCCAAAGTTCACTTAATTTCACAAAGATTCATTCTCAGATTTTCCAAATCGATTTCCCTTGCAATTTGATTAATTCGTTAAATCTTTAAATCAAAGATTTAACTTATAGTTTTCAAAACAATTTCATTTCGAATCATCATTTTAAATCTGTTAAAAATAGACAGATTTAATTCATAGCTTTCAAAAAGAATTCATTCATAACTTGAAAAATCCATTTTTCAATTCAATCTTGAAATTCCTTTAATTAAACTGGAATTTCTTTTCTTATCTAAAAGCTTTTATCATTTGAAAACAACAGTTTTCAATTTGGAAATCTGATTCATTCATACGAGTTGAAATCCTTGGTTTAAATTCAAATTCCCAAATTAATACTTTTAAATGGTTTAACTTCATATAAACACATTTATATCATCTTTTATTCCTAGTTTCCAAATCATAGATTTAATTTCAAACTTGAATTCAAATTTAAATCTAATTATTTAAATTTTCAAAAACTCGGTTAAATTATTCAAAATAGCTTTTATCGTTGAAAATTCCATTTCAAAAGCTTTTCACTTTTTATTTTAAACCCAAATTTCAAATTTCAAAATCAATTGAAATTAAAATTTCAATTTCAAAAACATCAAATTTAAATTATCTGTGACTTAACCGATTTCCACGTGAAATCCATATTTGTGTGTGTAAAAGTGTGGTCCAGGGGTTTAACACAATAGTGCAACACGATGAATCATCACAGATCAAATACAGAAATATAGTTGATAAACGATATAAACTATATCGCTTATCTTTTATTCACAGATCACAGATATATATCACAGGTAAGTAAATTACAGATCACAACATAAATCAGGATGTATCACAAAGCATCATATATCAGGGATATCAAACAATTCATATCATTCAACAGAATTCAAACATTCATAAGTAAGCTCAATTTAAATATCTGATTAATTTAAGTCTGTCCATTTGCTTATAAATAATTTCTAGTCAGGGTTTATTAATAGTTGTTTCTTAATCACTTAAATAAATTATTCTTTAAAATTAATTAACTCTTAACATTTGATTTATCAAACTTAAATTATCCAGTTTTCACTTTTACTAAGTAGTTATTTTTCTTACTTAATCATTCATAAATTACTTGATTATTATTAACAATATAAATTAACTTACTTTTTAAGTTCAAAATTCAAAACATTTGATTTTACTCCTAATCACTTATTTAAGTTTTTATTTAAAATAAATCGTCAGAAATATAAGTTTAAAACTTAATTGTTTAAAGAGCTTTAATTTCAAAACCTTTAGTTTGGCCACCTAACTTAACTAAAAGAAATCATTATTTATAAATGGAATAATTTTAGAAATTTATTCAGCTAAAATCTGGAAACATACAACCCCAGGCGAACCGAGCTAAACTCTAGAACACTCGAGTCCTACTTCGGGTTTTCCTCAACTTTACTCGAGCATCCTCCCAGGTCACCACCTTTCCTTTATATTTTTCTTTTATTTTTACTTAAATTGTTAAAATCCTGTACCCATTAACTCTCGCGTACCACCCCAGTAACACACCCGAACATTTCATTATTTTCCCCGAGCAAAAACACGAGCTCACCCCTTTCTTCCCCAAAACAAATTATCCCTGATACGCAGTGACACCGGTGTACGTGCACATACGTTCAGGCCATCTTCGATTGGCGCCGCAACCATCATCGTGTCGGCGTTGTCGTCGATGATCAAGTCGACATACCAGAAAACTCGAAAGCTCATCCCCACGAAATCGAGCAAATTTGAGACCCATTGTTCCTGTAACCCATTCGACTGCCAAAACCATACGCCACCAGAAATCGATCGCCACCGACGTTCTAGACCCCTAAACATCTCGCCGTTCTCGCCATCACTTTGCCTCGATCCCCTGCGTCTCCAGCCCCACTCGCGATCAACTCCGATCACCCCTATTCGCCGCGAAACCCAGTCGAACTCCTACGATAAACACAGGGTGTAAAACCCTATTTTGATCGATTCTGGCCATCTCGAGCTCAGATAAATCACGAAAGTATTTTTCCATTGATCCCCGCTTTCCCTTCCACCTTCAGGTCCAACAACTCTGACGAACTCATCGTTGATTGACGCCGATCGACTAATACGTCCAAATCATTCAATTCAAGAATACTCACTGATTTCTCAACTAAAAATCGTAATATGATTACTAAAATTCATGGTTTAGCATTCGTGATTCAAACATATACTTCAATCTAAAAGCTGAATTAATTAAATCTTGACCAAAATCAAGATTTTACTGTAAATTTTATATGTTGAAATAATTGCTTCCTAAATCCTTTTGAATTTATTTTTAAAAATAATGTTAACTTGTTACAAACATTTTTCTTTTAGGAATCAGAACTTAAATTTGATTTGTTTGGGAGATACGAATTTTTTTTCAATCTTCTCAACCCTGTCATATATAACAGAGGCATGTCTTGCCTGAGAACAGTCATGCACATATTGATTCACCCATATACATGCATATACACTGGCTAACATATACACATTCACACAATATTTTTAAATCATTATCATCGTAGAACTAAAGATCCAAAAGAACTGTAAAAAAAAAATTTGAGTTGGCTCACCTGGGTATTCGCAACAGAGAAGAACAGAGAGGAAGCAAAGCCTGTATTTTTTTTCTTTAATTTCTTTTGAAGCTACGATAGTTTTGAACTGCAACTTTGATTATGTTGAATTTGTTGCTTTGCAGGTTCAAATCAAGTTGATTCTTCTCTCAAGCTTTGAAGTTGTTGATTTAATTGTTTCCAGTTGTAGCTTTGTTAAGTTGAGGATGATGTTACTTCAATTTTGTTAAAGTTTGAATGGTGTTCATTTTAGAGGTTTCTCAGGTGGAAGGGCACGAAAATGAATTGAAGTTGATATGTGAATTTAGTTTATAAGGTGATGATATTTTGTACAGGGTGTATATGTTTGTTTATACCCATAGGTATGGCTGAAGTGAAATCTTGCATTATGGCTGAGATGTATTATATTGTTTGTACTAAAAGTATGGGCTGAGATGTTGTATGTACTTATATTCCCATTTGTTTTATGAAACAAGATCTCGGTGGTGGCTGATATGGTGTGCTAAAGCCAGCATATTAATTACCTTTGTCTTGTTTATTTCCTTTTCCTTTCTTGCCTACATATTCTTTTCTGTTTTGTATTTTCTTTTTATACTTTGTTTTTAGCTTTTAAACTCGGCTGAGACAATAATATTAGGGTGGCTGCATTTAATTAGCTTGTACACTAGATATCCACTTTACTTTGTTTTGTATAAGTTTTATTACTATCATTTATTATCAAACCATTTATTTACAATTTGAAATCAAGTCAAATATATCTATATATTTATTATTTTCAAATTCACTCATATTTGAATCGGGGAAACTCGCTCCAATTTTCTAATTAAATTAACCAATTTTTTTATCCAAAAATTTTATTTAATTACTCAATTTAATTCAAAAATTCAATAAATTATCGATTTTAATAAATTTAAATCTGGGGTCGTTACAAACTTCCCCCCTTAAAAGAATTTCGTCCTCGAAATTCGCAGGCACGAAGACAATACAGATAGATAGATTCGATCTCCTATAACTCCTCGAACACAAGATACGGATTCCGAATTCAAGTCGGAATATCTTAAAACACATACCAATTTGTCCCTCTTCGGACTTCGATTAACCCGAGAAATTATAATAGAATTTCAAATTTGGTTTTAAACGAAATCGTTTTATCGATACAATTCAATTTATCCTTCATATTCTATTTATCAAATTAACTCAATTTAAAATTTAAAATTTCAAATTCATTAATGTTTAAATCAAAAAGCTGATAAGAAACCGATGAAGATACGAAATAAGATCTTCTACAACGATTCGTAGAGCCATCATCACACCGAAACTTCTTCTTGTAGATGATACGAAGAAATGAAAAGAATTTGGAAACGAATCAAAGGAAATTGATAGAGAAAGATTGTTTCCACTGTTGCAGGGTATTGACATTTGTAGTCGTATTCCCTTGTCCCCTATCTCGTCTTCTTCTTGCACTCATACTCACTATCAGTAGATAGCAAAAGAATTTACTGAGACGTTCAGACGGATATCTTAAGGATTACTCATTCTAGAGTTTACTTCACTCTATCTCTAATGAGCTACTTAACGTGTTACACTCCTGAGCTAAAGTTCAACCTTAGCTCTGATACCAAATGTAACGATACGGATTTTGCCCGCTCGAAAATCGACATCCATACTTTACATCGTACTCGAATGTCATAGATTCGACCGTTCAAATCCGATTCGCCGGAGCTTATAACAACATTAAGTAAACAACACAGCGGAAAAAAAAAGAATATAGATATACAATATCTGATACAATATCCAGATACAATGATGATACAATGAATATCTATATACATCAGAGATATGATACAACAAATAGCAGCGGAAAAGAAAACGATAATAACAGCAGCGGATAATCTCCATCTTCAAAGCACTAATCCAGAAATAGCTTGAACTCCCAATAACGATACACCAAGATAAGCAACGTCAGTCCATGAACTCCAAGAACTGAACTAGCTCCAGATAATCTACTCAACCTGAATAGCTGAAAAACCCAACTCTAGACTGCCCGTGTGGAAAATAGTGGGCACCCAGAGTTTAGGAAGGGAACAATAAACTCCGGATCAGTCATGGGACTGGTGTGAGCAACAAAAACAGTTTATCTTTAAAAACAAATAGCAGAGAATTTAAAGTCAATTCGCAATGCTTTTGGAAAATGAAACTACCATAAGACCTCCCACCACACACACAATGCAAACGCAGACTTGGAGGAGATTTCTTCTTATGATAGTCAAAGATGCTTACTACGCAAAAAATCAAATCTTTTTGATATTATCATTAGTGCATAGTGTAGAAAACATTTCGAAAGTATAATATTAATCTTAGCCAGCATAGGTACCATTATATTATGCCTGCTATAGCTGCCTCCTGAGGAGACAGGTTATACAATTGAAATCGTAAAGGCTCGTATTGTTTCTTTGGATTTCCAACAAATGGTCAGGCTAAGGAACTTCCTTTTCCACGATGGGTACGTCCCTGGAATAGACGACCCGAGAACCTAACCGGATCTCTGCCAACACAAGGCCGGGTTACCTCTGCAAAAATAGGTAACTACTGACACGCGTATGCCATCCCCCGATCGTCACCGATCTTCCCGAGGATCCCCGATTTCCAACAAACCACAAAATAATAAATTTGCAGCAACCACAGAGGTTAAGTATCTGGGCTCCATACCATGATACCACCTTTATCCAGAAGGAATGACATACACTAAGGGGCGCTACTCCCTAGAACCTTGCCGCATCCTTCCTGTTTTGACCATTTCCGGGGTGTGAGGCTCGACGAAGTCTCGTCCACAAAGCTACGCTTTGTCACAAAGCCATGCTTCGGGTCAAACAAATGATCAACCTATGATCACAAAGATATAAGATCAAACAAATGATCATATCACAAATGATCAAACACTGATCATCACACAGCAACACTCAGCATGCCACATTACCAAATTGGGATATATCGCTGATAAATTTCAACTACATAACCTCTGAGCTCGTACGTCTCAGAGAAGGGTGTTAAGCTAAGAGAATAAATTCTCCGCCACCAACAGAAATGTATTTGAAAGAAATCGGCTTTATATCTCAAAGTGTAATGTCAGACATGTATCCATACAAGTCTGTTCCGGGTTCGAACAGAACCGAAGGCACTTCTCACGAAGCCCTTGCAATTCCGGATAACTTTCAATCACGTCCGGACTTCCCGTCACAAAAGAGTGATATAAATCTCTATACCGGCGTGACTCAGTGCAGAGACATTCGACGGGTTGTCCTTTCATTTTCGAAAAATATCCGGTCTTCAACACCGGTCTTCAAATGCTATCCATATACGACGTATCACTATTCGGAATGAGTTATACGACCCAAAGGTCCTTTCCCGGCTAACCCGAATAGTGAGCGAAATATTTAAAAACAAATGGATAATGGGATTTCAATTAAGTCACAACTTATTACCCAAACTTTCTTTACAAATGGTTTAACAAATTACCATTTTAATCTTTTAAACAAAAAGATTCAATTCCCAAAGTTCACTTAATTTCACAAAGATTCATTCTCAGATTTTCCAAATCGATTTCCCTTGCAATTTGATTAATTCGTTAAATCTTTAAATCAAAGATTTAACTTATAGTTTTCAAAACAATTTCATTTCGAATCATCATTTTAAATCTGTTAAAAATAGACAGATTTAATTCATAGCTTTCAAAAAGAATTCATTCATAACTTGAAAAATCCATTTTTCAATTCAATCTTGAAATTCCTTTAATTAAACTGGAATTTCTTTTCTTATCTAAAAGCTTTTATCATTTGAAAACAACAGTTTTCAATTTGGAAATCTGATTCATTCATACGAGTTGAAATCCTTGGTTTAAATTCAAATTCCCAAATTAATACTTTTAAATGGTTTAACTTCATATAAACACATTTATATCATCTTTTATTCCTAGTTTCCAAATCATAGATTTAATTTCAAACTTGAATTCAAATTTAAATCTAATTATTTAAATTTTCAAAAACTCGGTTAAATTATTCAAAATAGCTTTTATCGTTGAAAATTCCATTTCAAAAGCTTTTCACTTTTTATTTTAAACCCAAATTTCAAATTTCAAAATCAATTGAAATTAAAATTTCAATTTCAAAAACATCAAATTTAAATTATCTGTGACTTAACCGATTTCCACGTGAAATCCATATTTGTGTGTGTAAAAGTGTGGTCCAGGGGTTTAACACAATAGTGCAACACGATGAATCATCACAGATCAAATACAGAAATATAGTTGATAAACGATATAAACTATATCGCTTATCTTTTATTCACAGATCACAGATATATATCACAGGTAAGTAAATTACAGATCACAACATAAATCAGGATGTATCACAAAGCATCATATATCAGGGATATCAAACAATTCATATCATTCAACAGAATTCAAACATTCATAAGTAAGCTCAATTTAAATATCTGATTAATTTAAGTCTGTCCATTTGCTTATAAATAATTTCTAGTCAGGGTTTATTAATAGTTGTTTCTTAATCACTTAAATAAATTATTCTTTAAAATTAATTAACTCTTAACATTTGATTTATCAAACTTAAATTATCCAGTTTTCACTTTTACTAAGTAGTTATTTTTCTTACTTAATCATTCATAAATTACTTGATTATTATTAACAATATAAATTAACTTACTTTTTAAGTTCAAAATTCAAAACATTTGATTTTACTCCTAATCACTTATTTAAGTTTTTATTTAAAATAAATCGTCAGAAATATAAGTTTAAAACTTAATTGTTTAAAGAGCTTTAATTTCAAAACCTTTAGTTTGGCCACCTAACTTAACTAAAAGAAATCATTATTTATAAATGGAATAATTTTAGAAATTTATTCAGCTAAAATCTGGAAACATACAACCCCAGGCGAACCGAGCTAAACTCTAGAACATTCGAGTCCTACTTCGGGTTTTCCTCAACTTTACTCGAGCATCCTCCCAGGTCACCACCTTTCCTTTATATTTTCCTTTTATTTTTACTTAAATTGTTAAAATCCTGTACCCATTAACTCTCGCGTACCACCCCAGTAACACACCCGAACATTTCATTATTTTCCCCGAGCAAAAACACGAGCTCACCCCTTTCTTCCCCAAAACAAATTATCCCTGATACGCAGTGACACCGGTGTACGTGCACATACGTTCAGGCCATCTTCGATTGGCGCCGCAACCATCATCGTGTCGGCGTTGTCGTCGATGATCAAGTCGACATCCCAGAAAACTCGAAAGCTCATCCCCACGAAATCGAGCAAATTTGAGACCCATTGTTCCTGTAACCCATTCGACTGCCAAAACCATACGCCACCAGAAATCGATCGCCACCGACGTTCTAGACCCCTAAACATCTCGCCGTTCTCGCCATCACTTTGCCTCGATCCCCTGCGTCTCCAGCCCCACTCGCGATCAACTCCGATCACCCCTATTCGCCGCGAAACCCAGTCGAACTCCTACGATAAACACAGGGTGTAAAACCCTATTTTGATCGATTCTGGCCATCTCGAGCTCAGATAAATCACGAAAGTATTTTTCCATTGATCCCCGCTTTCCCTTCCACCTTCAGGTCCAACAACTCTGACGAACTCGTCGTTGATTGACGCCGATCGACTAATACGTCCAAATCATTCAATTCAAGAATACTCACTGATTTCTCAACTAAAAATCGTAATATGATTACTAAAATTCATGGTTTAGCATTCGTGATTCAAACATATACTTCAATCTGAAAGCTGAATTAATTAAATCTTGACCAAAATCAAGATTTTACTGTAAATTTTATATGTTGAAATAATTGCTTCCTAAATCCTTTTGAATTTATTTTTAAAAATAATGTTAACTTGTTACAAACATTTTTCTTTTAGGAATCAGAACCTAAATTTGATTTGTTTGGGAGATACGAATTTTTTTTCAATCTTCTCAACCCTGTCATATATAACAGAGGCATGTCTTGCCTGAGAACAGTCATGCACATATTGATTCACCCATATACATGCATATACACTGGCTAACATATACACATTCACACAATATTTTTAAATCATTATCATCGCAGAACTAAAGATCCAAAAGAACTGTAAAAAAAAATTTGAGTTGGCTCACCTGGGTATTCGCAACAGAGAAGAACAGAGAGGAAGCAAAGCCTGTATTTTTTTTCTTTAATTTCTTTTGAAGCTACGATAGTTTTGAACTGCAACTTTGATTATGTTGAATTTGTTGCTTTGCAGGTTCAAATCAAGTTGATTCTTCTCTCAAGCTTTGAAGTTGTTGATTTAATTGTTTCCAGTTGTAGCTTTGTTAAGTTGAGGATGATGTTACTTCAATTTTGTTAAAGTTTGAATGGTGTTCATTTTAGAGGTTTCTCAGGTGGAAGGGCACGAAAATGAATTGAAGTTGATATGTGAATTTAGTTTATAAGGTGATGATATTTTGTACAGGGTGTATATGTTTGTTTATACCCATAGGTATGGCTGAAGTGAAATCTTGCATTATGGCTGAGATGTATTATATTGTTTGTACTAAAAGTATGGGCTGAGATGTTGTATGTACTTATATTCCCATTTGTTTTATGAAACAAGATCTCGGTGGTGGCTGATATGGTGTGCTAAAGCCAGCATATTAATTACCTTTGTCTTGTTTATTTCCTTTTCCTTTCTTGCCTACATATTCTTTTCTGTTTTGTATTTTCTTTTTATACTTTGTTTGTAGCTTTTAAACTCGGCTGAGACAATAATATTAGGGTGGCTGCATTTAATTAGCTTGTACACTAGATATCCACTTTACTTTGTTTTGTATAAGTTTTATTACTATCATTTATTATCAAACCATTTATTTACAATTTGAAATCAAGTCAAATATATCTATATATTTATTATTTTCAAATTCACTCATATTTGAATCGGGGAAACTCGCTCCAATTTTCTAATTAAATTAACCAATTTTTTTATCCAAAATTTTTATTTAATTACTCAATTTAATTCAAAAATTCAATAAATTATCGATTTAAATAAATTTAAATCTGGGGTCGTTACAAAGGTAAGAATATTGAGCAAGAACAACCTGAGGAGGAGGAGGAATATAGTGATGATATGTCCTTGTCCGACCCTCATCAATCTCACCATCAACATTATGGCTTTCCAAGGGCTTTCAATTCAAGAAAATGAAGAATATAACGATCAGACTCAATGGCCAACCGAATACGAACAAGATACATCCGCATATTGGGAATATTATAACACCCCTAATTTTTTATAGCATTATTCAGGAGATTTAATTAGATAAATTAAATAAAATAATGTAAATGTAAGTGATAAGGGGATTGAGACTTGAATTAATTAAAGAAGAGTCGTGCCTAATGAACAAATTAATTGGCTTAAGAATGGGTATATTGGGAATTTCCGCCCCTAGCTTCCACCCTTATATATATATTTCATTCCTACCTTCTTACTTCTCATTCACGTCATTTTAAAATGCAAACAAAATTATAGAGAACGGCTGGCCATTAAGAGGAAGAGAAAATTCAAATTAAAGCTAGAGATCAAGCCTATGGGAAATCAATATCAATCCAATCTCCTTATCAAGAGCAAAGGTGAATAATAATTCCATCTATATTTTGTTTTAAATCATATATTTTCGTATTTAAGGGATAAATTTGTTTTTATGATATATTGGATGATGATATGCTTGATTCATGATTTATTTGATTAAACAGGGTTGTTTAAAAGGGATTTAGTACGGTTTTAGATCAAAACAGAGGTTAAATGATGTTTAAATGCCATGGGAAAATTTTATGTTATGAGAAACACGATTTTGGAGCTGGGTTTCAATTTTGAGAATTTTCCAAGCTAGGGAAAGATTATTGTGAATTTTCAAACGAAAATATGGTTATTTGGGTTTATAATTTATTTTGGAAAATATATTGAGAATTTGGGTCTGGAATTTTGATATGTTAGATAACATGATTAAAGTGAATTTCTAGAATTTTTGGAGATTTTTCCAAAGTGATTTGCTATGCAAAATAAATTGTTTTAGAAGAGGGACTTCTTTGCAAAAATTGGAAGGGCTAGTTTGATTAACTTAACCATGGTTTAGATCTGGATTAGAGGCAGTTATTTTTGAAAAAGAATTTGTAAAGTTAAGGCAACCAATCTAGTGTTGACACGTGGCAGGTTAGTTAGAGAAAAGTTTACTTATTTAAGAACTAAACCTGGTTTGTTCAGAAAATAGGTCGCGCTTGTTTTGGAAAACACCTTTCAACACAGTAGCTTCCGCATCCATCCTTGTCGAAACCAACTATGTTGAAACCAATACACAAGGTATCACTATAATGGTACGTAGTGGATTGGAGATAGGCGGATGGTAAGGTGTTGAAAGCATAGCTTCCAAAGGGGATGAAACCTTACTTTGTTTTATAAAAGGAAAGCGCCTGTCAATGTTTTTCTTTAAGCCTTCGACGAGGTCAAAGCAGAAGGTTTCAAAAGAGGTTTTAAAAGGGTTTCGAAAGAGGTTGCCATTAACTTAAGATTGCTTTCGGCTGGGTTCCTTACTTTTAAAAGAAGGGATTACGACCTAGTCGATACCCTGCTACTGCTTTATAGCCTTTCGATGGTGTTGAAGATATCAACGCTATCAGAAGGTACTTTGTTTTATAAGGTTAGAGCCACTTCCTAAAGCTTTCGAAAGGGGTTAGGGGTTTCAAAGGTGATGGTTTCGGAAGGGGTTTCGACTCCAACCTTCCAATGTTTTACCTAGATGTTTTATGCTTTTGAAAGGGATGGTGCCGATGCCATCAAGTTTTCCCCAATATTTTTATCAGATAAAAGATGGTTTCGAAACATATGCTTTCGAATATATTCACTTTGACCCAAATAATGTTTTAAGTATAAACCCAATGTTTTTGAAAGGGGTACTTTTAATGTTTCGGAAGGGTTACTTCCATAAGTGTCGAAAGAGGTACTTTCAACTGGTTTTGAAGTTAAAGCCTCTAAAGTTAAATGCTAATACTTTAATATATTCGAAAGGTTTCGAAAGGTAGAATTTAAAGTATTATAAGGCAAAAGTCTAATGTTTTTAAGAGCTTTCGAAGGAGGTTATCCTATGAAGTCCAAAGCTAGGTTTCGAAGGTATCGAAAGGTTTTATGACCCAAACTCTATTTTTAAAGAAAAAACCCATGGCAATATTAAAGGAGTTTTTATAATGGTTTTAAGAATAAGCTATCCTTGATAAAGAAATAGGTTAAGAGGATTAACCATGTTTTATTTTAAACCCACAGGAGTGGCATTGCTATGTTTTATATTGCTTCTTCTAATATGAACATGGGTTGTTTAAAAGGGATTTAGTACAGTTTTAGATCAAAACCGAGATTAAATGATGTTTAAATGCTATGGGAAAATTTTATGTTATGAGAAACATGATTTTGGAGCTGGGTTTCAATTTTGAGAATTTTCCAAGCTATGGAAAGATTATTATGAATTTTCAAACGAAAATATGGTTATTTGGGTTTATAATTTATTTTGGAAAATATATTGAGAATTTGGGTCTGGAATTTTGATATGTTATATAACATGATTAAAGTGAATTTCTGGAATTTTTGGGGATTTCTCCAAAGTGATTTGCGATGCAAAAGAAATTGTTTTAGAAGAGGGACTTCTTTGTAAAAATTGGAAGGGCTAGTTTGATTAACTTAACCATGGTTTAGATCTGGATTAGCGGCAATTATTTTTAAAAAAGTATTTGTAAAGTTAAGGCAACCAATCTGGTGTTGACACATGGTAGGTAAGTTAGAGAAAAGTTTACTTATTTAAGAACTAAACTTGGTTTGTTCAGAAAATAGTTCCACCTGTTTTGGAAAACACCTTTCGAACAGTAGCTTCCGCATCCATCCTTGTCGAAACCAACTATGCCGAAACCAATACACAAGGAATCACTATGATGGTACGTAGTGGATTGGAGATAGGCTGAAGGTAGGGTGTCAAAAGCATAGCTTCCGAAGGGGATGAAACCTTACTTTGTTTTTAAAAAGGAAAGCGCCTACCAATATTTTGTTTTAAGCCTTCGATAGGGTCGAAGCAGAAGGTTTCGAAAGAGGTTGCCATTAACTTAAGATTGCTTTCGGTTGGGTTCCTTACTTATAAAAGAATGTTTTAAAAGAAAGGGTTACGACCTAGTCAATACCCTCCTGCCGTTTTATAGCCTTCCGATGGTGTTGAAGATATCAAAGCTGTCAGAAGGTACTTTGTTTTATAAGGTTAAAGCCACTTTTTAAAGCTTTCAAAAGGGGTTAGGGGTTTTGAAGGTGATGGTTTCGGAAGCGGTTTCGACTCCAACCTCCCAATGTTTTACCCAGATATTTTATGCTTTTGAAAGGGATGGTGCCGATGCCATCAAGTTTTCCCCAATATTTTTATAGGATGAAAGATGGTTTCGAAACAGATGCTTTCGACTATATTCGCTTTGACCCAAATACTATTTTAAGTATAAATCCAATGTTTTCGAAAGGGATACTTTCAATGGTTTCGGAAGGGTTACTTCCATAAGTGTCGAAAGGGGTACTTTCAACTAGTTTTGAAGCTAAAGCCTCTAAAATTAAATGCTAATACTTTAATATATTCGAAATGTTTTGAAAGGTAGAATTTAAAGTATTATAAGGCAGAAGTCTAATGTTTTTAAGATTATTTGAAGGAGATTATCCTATGAAGTCAAAGCTAGGTTTCGAAGGTATCGAAAGGTTTTATGACCCAAACTCTATTTTTAAAGAAAAAACCCATGGCAATATTAAAGGAGTTTTTATAATGGTTTTATGAAGAAGCTATCTTTGATAAAGAAATAGGTTAAGGGGATTAACCATGTTTTATTTTAAACCCACAGGAGTGGTATTGCTATGTTTTATATTGCTTCTTCTAATATGAACATATTCACTTTATAATGGATCCATTACTGCATTTTGGGGTTAAAGGGTAGAAGAACCAGTTAGGTTAACCCAGTAGTGAATATAAATTAAACAAACTCCTAAATGAGTTGAATTGCATCCAGGAGGTCAGGAAGACCAGAATAAACGATGCTAAAATATAAAGGAAAGATATTGGCAGCGCCCAATAGGTTCACAGTAACCCATGAAAACTATATGATATTGTGAGGGGCCAATAGGTTCATAGTTAGCCTATGAAAACTATGTAAAAAAGAAGATGTCAGATAGACAGGTTCATAGTTAGCCCATGAAAACTATGTATAAAAGAAGATGTCAGATAGATAGGTTCATAGTTAGCCCATGAAAACTACGTGAAAAGAAAGATGTCAGATAGACAGGTTCATATGATTGGATACCGGCAGGGCTAAGAGGTTTGTAGTGTAACAACCCGTACTTTTCACTATTTTAAATTATTAAATTTGATCTAATTATTGAATAAAAATGGGTAGAAATAAAATTTAATAATTTATTAATGTGGTTTATTGAATATGATAAAATTTTGAAATAAATAATTCCAAAGATTTTGGCGATAATAAATATTGAAATAAAATTCTATATATTGAACGTGTTTATAATCAATAGTTGGGATTGAATAATGAATATTGAAGTTATCATTTAAATTTGTTTTAAAATTGAATTTTTATTAGTTGAATGACTTATATTAAAATAATGTAATTTATTGGATAATTAAATTGTTTAAAATTTAATATTGGAATTATTTAAATAATTGAATCTTGAATTAATGTGAATGAAAATGATATCAGAAATTGATTTAAATTTTATTTAAATATGAATGAAGATTGTTAACATTTAAATTTGGATTTAAAAGTGAATAATTAGAAATTGGAAATTTTATATTTTAATTAACGAGTAAAATAGTCATTTTGGCTACTGTCTCGGATTTCGACGAAACCAGTTTCATCGGATCCGTAATAGTGAATTATTATAGGATTTCAAGTTTCGTAGCGATCGGACAAGTCATTTAGCCGTGCGAGCTTGAAACGTGCAAAAATTAATTAAAGGAATTTAATTTAAATAATTTGATTTTGAAAAGCTATCTTCTGAATACGATCGAATTAGGACTGGGGACAAGTTCCATTGTGTTCGGAATGGGGGTAAAACATTATGAACGCCAGCCGGAATGCTTCGTTTGGAGTTTGGAAATTTTAGGTGTGTATTGGATCGGAAACTTATATAATAAGCTGTCCATTTCATTCCAAAACCCTAGGGATATTTGTTCAGCCGCTCTCTTTTAATTTCAATGGTCGAAAATCGCTATCATCTTCTCTCCTCGATATCTCTCAATCCGTTCATCGAATTCAAAAACTTCCTAAAGCAAAGTTGTAGAGCTCGACGAGCTCTACACATCCAACGGTTGATTCATACCGAAGCATCACGAAATTTCCAAAATCTCACCTTAAATTCGCAGCAGTTTTCGTGTTTTTCAAGAGGAACGGCGGCAGCGGATGGAGTGAGATCTCAGGCGATGGTAGAGGGGGCAGGCACGCACGCTATGGCAATGGATGATCATCCTTAGATCGTTGATAGTTGCGTGCGCGTGGAGGCATCTTCGCGTGCGTTTGGGTTACTTGCTGCGTGTTCGAACGTGAGGGAGAGGATGGGTACGGTTTTTCTTTTTAACATATTATTTTATTAATATGTTATTAAATTTTAATTATATCGTTTTGCTAATCATTGCGTAACACTTCTGTACGAGGTCCGATTAAAGTGAAACAAGTGGCGTTGGAATCGTATCGATGAAGGCTACGTTGCGGAGTTGGTTTGAAATTTATTTGAAGCTGAGGAAATTTTCTGCTTCAAATAGAAGGTGAGTGTTTTACATGCTCATGAAGTACTAGAATATTTTTATGTTAGTTAAATTGAAATTCTGAAGTGATTTAAATTATTGATTGTTGTTTGGTAAATTTAACTAACATGGAAATCGATATAGAAATTTATATGTTAGAAATTTTGAATTAACGGTTAAATGGAAATTAGAATTAAATTGCTAGTAAAATTTCTGATTTTTGATAATTGGTTAATTGATGTGATTCATCGACTGTTTGGATGATTGTTTGTGATGAATGCTAATTGGTTGAGATTTTGGATGATTTGGATGTTTATTTATTTTATATATCCTGTTATCACCCTGTAATTACTTGACAGTATATAAAACTATTATTGGAATTATTTCGAATAAATTAAGAAATAGGTTGAAATGATATATACCTATGACATTTATTTTGGACTGAAATTATATATATCCATCCCAGAAATTAAATTGAAATAACTGATCACTTGGTCATAGGGTAGAAAATCATATATGGACACTGTTGGTCGATTTTAAATTATTTTCTAAATTGTAAAGTATGTTTGACTTATATTTTATTTTTAAATTTAATTTAATGGTTTTATTTAAAAATTTATATTTGGAAAATAATTTATTTTATATGTTTTAAAGTTTCAAATTATAAGTTAATATATGGTTTTAAATGTAAATTTAAGATTTTAACTTATAATCTTATTATTTTTTTTTGGCAAGGCCGACGGGGTTGGATGGACCCCGACCATTTTATTGCAGCACCAAAAGGATTACAACAGAAACAACAGAGAGCTAGGCTCAGAAATTACAGGGAAGAACAAAGCGCTACAAACAAACTGGATACTAAAGAAATAAAAAGGAAAGAAAGAGCAAAGACAAGAGTCATAATGAATTGTAAATCCCTGGGTCAAAGGCAAAAGTGAGCATCCCCAGAGAGCATCTGATTTCTTGCAAAACCCATTGCTTGAATACTAAATTAGATTTTCCATTGGTGTTATCAAACACACGGGTATTTCGTTCTCTCCAAACCGCGCCAAGAAAACTCTTCAGAACAGATAACAAAATTCTCCTATCAACTTTCTTGCACCCCGTTTTCGCATATAGCATATTCCACTCGTGCTGATTGTCATGAGAAATATTATTTCTACCGAGCTTTGCCATAACCGTGGACCAAACCTGATTGATTTCAGTACACTCAAAGAACAAATGTTCCACTGTTTCAACCTCTTCATGGTAGAAAGTACAAAGAACGTCAACAGCCATACCAATGATCGCAAGTTTGGCTTTAGTTAGGATAGCACGTTTTAGAACTTTCCACAGCAATAGGTTCTCTCTCATACTGTTATCCCTACTCCACGTTCTTTTACTCCATTTCCAAGTTGGTTGAGCAGTATTTGCCATCAAATACGCATAAACATTACCAGTTTTAAACTTAATCTTTTGTTCACCCCAAACAAGTTTATCGGAGTTGGAGGGGATAGGAGTAAAATTTCTGATCTTATTCCAGATAGACTGTATTCGCTGATTAGAAGAAAAAGCTTGAGAACTTTGAATATTAAATAGTACATCCCTAACCTTCGCTGCCTGGTGAATGCCTGTCTGAATAATTTCATTGTATAGCAGTTGTCTCCGAAGAATCAGACCTCTGGCCAGCCACGGATCATCCCAGAACCTCACAGAGTAGGTTGTGTTAGTATTCATTTGGCTGAGAGGGAGGATTTCCTCCTTTATCTTGAAAATACACTGCCACGTCCAGCTTAGGTTTTGTGGCTTTGACATACTCCAAAAACTCTTTCGTTTAATAACATTTTGTCTAGACCACTCAGCCCATAGGCTGTCAGAACTGTTGAAGAAGGTGTCAATGTGATTAGCAAACGCCGCCTTATTCCATTGCCTCACGTTGATGATACCAAGTCCGCCTTTATTCATGGGCTGTTCAATTCTGCTAAACCTGATATGGGAAATATACCTACCAGTAGTCCTTCCCGTCCACAAAAATCTCATAAAAGCACTTCTAATCATTGTCATTAACTTAAAAGGTAGTACAAATGTTCTTGCCCAGTAAACTTGCATTGCAAAGATAACAGATTTGACTAAAGTAAGCCTGCCTGCTTGACTCAACTTCCCAGTGGTCCAGCAGTTGAGTCTCGCTGTAATCCTCTCGAACAGCGGAAGACATTGATTGATGGTTATTTTAGATGTTGCCAGGGGAAGGCCCAAATAGGAAACAGTGGTAGGAGATGGAGACAGGCCAGTAGCACGAGCAATTTCGGCAACTAGATCCGCGTTGACTCCAGCTATAATGATCTCAGATTTCTGAATATTAACTTTCAGCCCAGTCATCACATAAAACTGATTTAGGGTATTCATTATATTGTTGATAGTTGAGATTTCCGGCGAACAGAACACAACAAGATCATCAGCAAACATCAACGAAGAGATCTGAGGATTACTGCACATCTGATGGACCTTAAACTTTCCTTGGTTTATCATCTTGTCTATCATTCTAGTCAGAAGTTCCATAACTATGATGAAGACATACGCTGATATCGGGTCTCCCTGCCTTATTCCCTGTTTACTTCTAAAGAATCCAGCAGCTATACCATTGACAATGATAGAATAAGTTGGTGTAGAGATACACTCATGAATCCATGCAATAAAGTGGGGTGGGAAGTTCATATAACCCATGATGCGTATTATACTATCCCATTGTAACATATCAAAAGCTTTCATTATATCGAGTTTTAACATAGCTCTCGGGGTAGCATTTTTATGATTATATCCTTTAAGGAGCTCATGAGTTAGAAGGATGTGATCAAGAATGTTCCTGCCAGGAATGAAAGCTGCTTGGTTGTTGGAAACCAGAGATGGAAGAACAAGCTTGAGCCTGGAAGCAATTACTTTAGAGATGCATTTATATATGGTGTTATAGCATGATATAGGACGAAACTCATTAACATGATGAGCATTCTTAATCTTGGGGACTAAAGCTATATTGGTGTAATTGTAAGACCTGAAAAGCTTTGACTTCTTGAAGAACATCTTAATGGCATTGATTACGTCAGTAGAAACAAATGACCAGCATGCAGTATAGAACTTAGCATTCAGTCCATCAGGGCCCCCGCAGGAGTTACTATTCAAAGAAAACATCGCTTTCTCAATTTCTTCAGAGGAAACTTCAGAGCATAGCATGTTATAGTCATCATCAGTTATACGAGGAAGAATGTCAGTTGGGATATCGTCAATAGTAGGAATGAAGTTGCTCTCGTTGCCATAGATGGATGAGAAATTTTGAATAAAGGCATTCTGCACATCATCAACAGTAGAATGGAGCACACCATTCCTATCTTTGATAGTGGTAATATTTTCCCTACGCTGTTTGTTTTTGAGATTAGCATGAAAGAACTCAGAATTTTTATCTCCATGTTGCCTCCATTTTATTCTTGTTTTTTGCCTGACCATCTCATTCTCTTTGGATAATGCCTCGCAGTATTGTTGTGCCAAGATATACTCAACAGAAGAAAGTTCAGTGTTATCAACATTATTCATCATTTCAGTTTGTACCTCTGCAAGTTTCTGTCCTATAGTAGTGCTTAGTTTATCTCCATCGCCAAATCTAGTATATGCCCACAGCTTCAATTCCTTTTTAACGTCTTTTATTTTTTCCTGCAAAATAAATAAAGGATTACCAATTTTAGCTTTATCCCACGCATTGAAAGCAGTAATTTTAAAATCTGGTTCGTCAACCCAAGAGTTAAAAAATTTAAAATTAGTTTTTCCTCTCCTGTCCGCTCCTCGAAGGTGGATAATTTGAGGAGAGTGGTCCGAAGTTAGAGGAGGAGGAAGAATGCTGTAAATAAGTGGCCATTTGGTAAGAGCAGCTAGGTTAGAGAAAGTGTGATCGATTCTAGAGAAAGTCCTACTACCATGCCTTCTTTTGTTATTCCAAGAGTATTGCAATCCAACAGATCTAACAGAGATTAACTCGACATGGTTGAGGGTTTCCACAAGGGGCTGAATTTCAGTTAGAGATAGAGGGTTGCCACCAGATCTGTCAGAGAGAGAGAAACAACAATTGAAGTCTCCGAGAATTATCCAAGGATGAGAGGACTGTCTTAAAGCAGGAATAACATCAAACAAGTCAGCTCTAGAAGCAGGAGAATTATAGGCATAAACAAAGGTTATATAAAAGGAGGAGTTATCAGAAGTTGAAAGGGCATGACAGTGAATCATCTGAGCATTGGAGAGGATAGGCGTAAGAAGGACATGGAGGGGATTATACAGAACCAAAATTCGACCATAAGGGGCTTCACTAAGATTGTGAACGTAGTTCCAGTCAGATCTAATATAATTAGCAGCCTTTTCAGTTAGGGCAAGATTTAACTTTGTCTCCAGGATCGCTAGGATTGATAACTTATGGGTACTGATAAGTTGTTTACATTGATCAAGTTTAATGACGTGGTGACCCCCACGTATATTCCATGCTCCAAATTGTGTCATCATTGATGAGCACTCGCATTGATCATTTCTATTTTCATTCTCCTCGTCACTGCTTGAGAAGAGGTCAAGTAATTAGGAAGTACAACTGAAAGTGGTGTTATTTCACTTTGGGATGTTCCTTCTTGTGCTGGGGGGGTGGCTATATTGGAGAGAGAGGGAGGGGAGAAGGGAAGAGAGGTAGGGGAAGAGAAAGGCTCAGGAGGAGGCATTTTGAAAGCAGCTGGAGGTTTGATGTTGGAGTAAAAGTGAGGTGAAGGAACTAAAGATTTTCTAGTAGCATGATTTGGTATAAACAGGTTAGTATCTGATGTGCATAAATTATCATGCATGTGCATGTCACTACACGTCTCAGTTTCCTTCCTGAGATAAGCATTCTTCATTCTTTTTTTATTCTTCTTGTTTTCCTTACTTTTCTGACCACTTTCTTGGTGTCCCTCTTTACTCTTACCTTCATTGATTGACCAGTTATCTTTAGTATCAGTTTCACTTGTTATACTCTCTTCTAGAATGTCAACGTCTTCCTGCTTTTTCAATGCGTGATCAGTCTCTTCTTGTTTTTGTTTTTTGCTTCCATTTTCCAGTAGCTCTTCACTTTCTACAGTTGCAATTACACTTGTCTTATCGAAATCTTCATTTTTACCTTTACCCTTCTCATCCACTTCTAGATGTGTATCATGCACTTTACCAGAATTATACTCGTCATCCAGATCATGAAGAACATCAAATTTATTGAATTTCAATACATTATCAATTAATAGTTCTACTTCATTAAACGGCTCTTTCGTTCCTGATTTTTCCACTTCCATCTCATTTTCATTTTCCTCGTTGTTGACTGTCACAGTTCTACTCCTTACATCATCAGTTGGACATTGCACAATTTCTTTCCCCACTTGCTCTATCTTCTTTCCCTTCTCTTTAACTTGCATATCATCACTTACAACTTCTTTCTTACTTTCACCAATCTTATCTCCTGTTTGTTCCAAATTAGCTTCCTTCACATTATTTTCTTTTTTCTTTACCTTTACACGTTGCCATTTCCTTATGAATTGCTTATTGTATGTCCTCACATTTTTATTGACACGAACTTTTCCAGCATCTCCTTCTTTGTCTTCCTCCTTACCAGTTACTTTTTTCCCTTTCTCATCCATAGATTTACAGTTATCTTTAATATCACAGTCTACAGTTTTATGACCAAACTTCTTACACACAACACAGACATCTGGTCTCCATAGATATTCTACATAAATTTTCTGGTAGCCTCCTTCAACCAGTTTAACTGTAAACTCATTAACCAGCTCCTTTTCTGGCCTTACTTCAATCAAGCACTTCGCATAGCTCAGTCTTTCTTATTTCTCTGTCATCTCGTCCATACACAATAATTTTCCCAAGTGACTACTAAGCCAATTAATTCCTAGAGGTGACCATGCGAAAATAGGGAGATTATACAAGTGTACCCATACTGGAACAGAAGTAACAGTGCCAGTTACATTACTAACAGCTGCATCATACGGTTTTATTATAAAAAGTTTATTATTCATGATAATAGGGTCACTCTGCAGAATTGTTTTCCTGTCTTCATCACATGAAAAGTTGAATAAGAAGATGATACCATCCGATTTAACAGTGACTGCACCTTTTAGTTTCCATATAAACTTTAGCTTTTGAACAACAGCCGTGTACGATAATGGTTTGTCAAGGAAAAAACCCACTATCGTATCATTCCAGATAGCAGCTCCAGCTTCAATGACTTCCACTGGCGGAACTAACGCTACATCTTCATACACTGGAGTAAGGTCAACGGGGATGTACTTCCCAGCGTTTCTCGGTTTGCGCTTAAACAGGGAAGTCCATTTCCGTTCTCCTTTATCAGAGGTTGGGAAGAGGGCCTGAGCTGAAAGAAGAGGATCAGGTGGGTCAAGGTGGGGGGAGACTGGAGGAATTGTGACAAGGTTAGGCTTGGAAGGCGCACTATTTAGAGGGAGAGGAGAAGAGACATGAGGTACTGAAGTGTTTGGAGCAGCCGAGTTAACTATGGCAGGGACAGAAGAGGAGACGTGAGAGGGAAGAAGAGGGACAGGAGGAGATGAGACACAAGGAATAGAAGTGATTGGAGGAGAAATGACCGGAGGTAAGGCATGAACAGGTGAGGGGACGGGAGAGGAAAGGAGAAGGACAGGAGGAGAAGGACATGAGGAGAAGGACATGAGGAAAAAGTTATTTTCAATATTTAGTTTTAAATATATAATTTATATAGTTTAAATTTAATTTAATAAAATATTTAATATAGTTTTAAGAGATTTATTTAAAATTTAATTCAATATAATAAATATAGATTTTCAATAATTTTAATAAATAAAATTTTGATTTTTAAAGATTTAAGTTTTTAATTTATATTTAATTTGCTAAAATAAAAGGTTTTTAAAATTTAAGTTTAAGATTAATTATTTATTTAAAGTTTAAATATATATATATATATGTGTGTGGATTTTTGAATTTAAATTTTAAAAATTTAACTTAGATATTTTATTTAGTTTTAAAAATTAATTTTAATATAATATAATTTATTAATCAAATAATTAGATTTTAATTAATTTTAATATAAAAGTTTAATTTAAATATTTTTATTTAATATAACATAAATATTTAATTTAATAAATAATTTAACTTTAAAATTCAATTTTTAGTATAAGTTTTAAAAATTTGTTTAGAAATTTATTTTAAAAATTTAAATTTAACTATATAAATATTTATTTTTATAACTTTAACAAATATATTTAAGAAAGATAAGTTTAAGTTTAATATTTTATTAAGTTTTATTTTTATGTAAATTCAAAGATATATATGACATTTAATAAATTGATTTGAGAAATAAAACTTAATAACTTAACTTTTGTTAATATCAATGAATTTGATTGTTTAAGCTAAGTGATCTCCAACGATAAATATATTTGAAGTTATATTTAGAATTTGACGTAACTTAAATTATTTAAGTAAGTTTTTATAAAACGACCACGGTATGAAAAATATAACGATTGGTTGTTAAAGAGACCGGGGCCGAATATTGGCATACTCTCTATCAATACCGGAACCACTTTAACTACTATGTACGTGGTGGAGAATCCAGAACGAAGTAGGATGGTTTGGCGAACGCTACTGGAATGAGGTAAGAAACGCAGCCTTGACCTTCGGGTCATAATTAAAATGACTAAAACAGGAGCTATACCAGGCTAAGTGAGGTCGCTCCTCCTATCGAACACGCTTCTTCGAAACCATATCTTTTGCTTTGTGATTGATTGGTGCGCACCCTTGATTATGGGAGTGTTGTCTCGAGGTGGGCGGTAGCTGCGGCTATGCGTTACCACCAGTCCAGGCGTGCAAAACGGTAGAATCCTACCCTAGGCATTGCCTCGCGTGCCTTGTCATATTTATCCTGATCGAGCCCACTATGACTTTGGTTTGTATTGTACCTATGAAGTGCTCCTTGATAGCCCACCAGTTTATGGTAGAGTTTACAGTACTTTATAGACTACAATGCTTATATAAAATGTGTTAAGGGGGATATGGGTAACGCCTTAATGCTATTCTCAATATTATACTTTACTGATAGACACTATATATATAGCGTATTTTATTAAATATAGATAGTTTAACGGATCCTTAAGAGATGGAAAATCCCATAACATCTCTTAAGTTATTGGACGCACGTTATACACTGGATAGGAGATGTGAAACCACATAGACATCCCTGACACCATGGCACTCATGTTATATGCGATACCGCTTTGACTCACATAAGAATATTTTAACCCTGACTCGAGTGTTTTGTCTTTTCATTACGCTAGGGTCAGCCTTAAGTTTTTCAGCGCATTGATGATCATTCTTCTGGAGGACGAAGATGAAGATTTGGTATATTATTACTATTCCAGCATCATGTTGTCTGCTGCATTATTTTATTTATCCCTATTTTATATATAACTCTGATAAATGTTGTATAAACTATAATCAAATGTATAATATAAACAGCTTCATGAACTGTTTATTTGATTATTATATTTTATCGTTCCGCTGCGAGATTCTATGTTTGTTTTCTTCTTCTTTTTTTATTTTTCTTAATTAACCCCATTGATTATCTATGTTTCAGTTATTTGGGTTGGACATGTGTTGATTATTGTCAATTTAAACCTTCCAAAATGTGGGTCGTTAGATGTAGTTAACCCTTGAAAACTATATTCGGATGAAATATTGACAGATGTCAATAGGTTCCTAGTCAACCCATGAAAACTAAGGTAAACAGAAAGGATATTGGAGTCACCAATAGGTTTCTAGTCAACCAATGAAAACTAGGATAAGGGTAATATTGGAGTTACCAATAGGTTCATAGTGATCCCATGAAAACTATGTAATGGGACAGGGAGTCCTTAAATGTTTAACCGGTTATAAGTCAGTCCATGAAGACTAATAGCTTAATAGTAATCCTAGAAACTATAACAGAGACAGATAGTCCAAAATTTAATGGGGATGGGTAATCCAAAATTTATTCAATTGTTTTGCACATCATCATATTATACTGTTTTGAATTATTTTAACCATTGTGGATGCAGGAGCACAATATATGGTTTTGTAAAGATTTTGAGATACTAGTGAGGGGAAACCCGTTCTGCTAAGCGGCGTGGTTTCACTAGATATTTAAATGATTGAGATGGTAGATTATTATTCATACCAGGCTTTGTGTCTGACTCGAAGTTAATGTTTTCCCCTTAAACTCTCGGGTACTCAATTAATTTTGAGTAGTTTGAGAGTTGAGGTTTTCAGATACCTTTTAAGACGAATAAGCTTCTGGAGACATGCAGGAGGCATGATAGCTATTTAGAGTTCTCTTTTCTTTTTATTCCGCTGTGTTGATTGTAATGGAAAAGTTGTTATATTGCATGTATATACTCTAATCATCCAAGGGGGCATCTTCATATGTCGCTCTTGGGCGTATGTTGTAATAAGTATATTTTCTCTGAACGTGGTTTACGAATATTAGGATTATGTAATAAATTGGTAACGATTTGATATAGAATGTGATTTTGTTTAAAGTTTAAAATTTTCCATATTTATGTGTTTCTATGTATTAATGAATCTAACACCGCCGTATTTGGTCGTTGAGGATTACTAACTATGGATGACTACAGCATCCGTAGCCATTAGTTTTGGGCCTCCAAGTAGGGGGATGTTACAAATATTATGAAAATTATGCGGATTGTCCTATTCTTCAAACCGATATAACTAGCTTCGTTCATTTTCTCTATTCTTTCTCTTCTGAACTATGCTATTTAACTTTTATTTCATATTGTATTACTTCTGTCTCTTGTTAAAACTCATGTTCATTCTCCTTAACTTATCTTATGTTTAATTTTTTTGACATGTCTATGTTTATATATTTATTTTATGTCATAATTTCTTCTCTTCTATTTTTATAACGACAAAGGGGAGAAATATATGCATATACATAGAGGGAGACAAAATAAAGGGGGGGGGGTTATTTTATATAACTAACGATTGTATAGTTGTAATCATCAAAAGGGAAGAGAATGTTAGAACCTCCATTCTATGGTTTCAATGACAACAACTATACAATCACATATATTATATACCTTATCAAGATTACAGGTATATACTACAAGAGATCATCATGCTCAAATATATTGGGACTTGAAGACAAACAAAGACTCATGGATCATACTATGATTAGTAAGGTTATACTAGTGTGTTAAGAGTCTTAGATGAACATTGTAAGGTCTCCTTGACTATATATATGCACACACAAATTCATATACATAAAATCAGCACTAAAAACATTCATCGTTGGCATTGAAAACTTTTATAATCTGAAAACGCCATCCATAGACGTCTGTGGAAAAGCCACAAACGTATGTGAATAGGTTCGGAAAATTCTTTCCCGAAGCCACAGACGTCTATGGAAAATCCACAGACGTCTGTTATTTGGCAACTGCTCTAATCTGAATGGATGTTTAATTTCATATTGAATAATAGCATCTCTTCTTCACCGGTTGTGGCCAATAAAACAAGTAGAGTTTATTTAACATTAACAACTCTTCATCTGCATCTCTTTAAACCTATAAATACTGTAAAGATTGAGAATTGTAGATAATCTATTCTCTTGATTTCTTATTAACTTTCTATTTACAAATTCGTGCATCTCTTTCTTACATAGTCTCAATCTATCATAGTCAAAATACCATTTTGGTTAAACTACTTCCTACAACTCAAAGTATTCACATTCACATACTCAAAGGAGATCATAGGAAGAATTATACTATCAGTCAAAATCCGTGTTATTTGGAACACACAATTGTCAGAGAATTACTTTTGTATTAGCCTATTCCTCCAACCGAAGTGAAGGTTATGTGGTCAAAGGAAATACCAAAGGGGTGCTTCTGGACTGGATGTGGGACGGGAGATCCGAACCAGTATAAAATATCTGGTGATTTATACTATGTTAATTTACTATACTTAGTATAATTATTAGTACATACTCTCACATTAGTATATAAGTTGCATTATATAAGATCCTATACATTTACAGCCCTTGGCCATGCATGCTTTTCTTGGTTGCTGACATCATAACGGAAGCTTTGTTTATATGTCAACTCCTGTCTTTAGGAATTGATAACCTAGCTACTTGGTTCTAAGCAACATTTCCTCGAGGCTGCCTATTTTTTGGATGTATCTAAATTCTTTCTAAATTGAATTCTAGAAATTCGGTTGTGCACCAGCTTTCATCCTTAAAAATTAGCACATGACCAATTCAATACTGGGATTTCCCTTCTGCACAGCTTTATTGTAACATTCGCTATCTTGAGGCCCGAAGCTAAGCGCTATAGATGCTGCAGCCATCTATACTATTAACTTCCGATGACAAAATACGGTAATTTTCATGGTATCAATAATATCATAAGCACATAAATATGAAATAAAATCACAGATTCCAAAAACAGCAACTTTACCGATTACATTTTAGAAACATGTTACATATTCCATTAAATAATCCCAAATGTTTCTCGGGTTTTGATTAAATATAATTATTACAAAATACGCCAAGAGCGACATATGAAGATGCCCCTTGGATGATCAGAGTGCTAAATAGACACAACAGTCTTAATACATCACAGCGGAAATAAAAATTACAACTCCTAAATAGCTATCCATGCCTCCTGCACGTTTTCGAAATGTTTATTTGTCTACCTACTAAACCTGAAAATCCTTAACTCTCTCTCTACTCAAATTTTGAGCACCCGAGAGTTAAAGGGGAAAAACATAAACTTCGAGTCAGACATAAAGTCTACTGTGAATAATACTATACATCTCTGTTTACTGATATTAGGTAAGACTACACCACTTAGCAGAACGGGTTTCCCCTCACCAATATCCCTTTTTAAAACATATCTTTTGCAAATCAAAATCCTGCAACCAACTTGTTAAAGCAATAATAGCAATATCATGTATGCATACAAATCAGGTAATAAATGGACTATCTGTCCGAACAATATAGTTTTGTTTGGCTAACTACTAATCTTTGGCTGACTCGGGCCTACCAGGCAAAATAAACAAATAATCTAACTTCTGTTAGACGCACTCTTGGACGGTCTGTCCCTAACTTACCTTCTCCCAGGGTGAACGATCCTAATGGTTTTGCGAGCTCACCAATATCCTATCTTTACTCTGCATATTCCTTTCTGTGTGTAACATCATTTTAGTCTTACCTGTGACAAAGCCATACACATTGGAATTTTGGACTAAACTAGCTAGGGGCTACAGCTAATGTATAGGGCGCGACCCTATAATAGTCCCATTTGGTATTCTAATATCTGAGTCATTTACTTAGGGTTAATTACCCCCATCAAATTATCCTTGAAAACATTTCCTTCAAATTGATTTAACCCTATAAATCATACTTAAACAAGGAAAATATACTCTATGCTTTACTCAGATCACTTTGCCATGTTATATATACTTTACACAAAACATTATTGATGAAAACATTCGAAACCTTTGTTTAAAACCTTTCAACAATCTCTTTCAGAACCTTTGAAAGTACCCATTTCGAGACCATTGAAAGTACCCCTTGCGATACAAGTAAACTACTTTACTTTATAATCTTAGGCCAAAACATAACTTTCGAAACTATTTACAGTATAACTTTCGAAAACACTAAAAGTATCCTTGAAATCTATGTGAAAAGGAAAATGTCAGATAGACAGGTTCATAGTGAGCCCATGAAAACTATGATTGGATACTGGCAGGGCCATTAGGTTTGTAGTTAGCCCATGAAAACTATATCCGGATGAAATATTGACAGATGTCGATAGGTTCCTAGTCATCCTATGAAAACTAGGGTAAACAGAAAGGATATTGGAGTCACCAATAGGTTCCTAGTCAACCCATGAAAACTAGGATAAGAGTAATATTGGAGTTACCAATAGGTTCATGGTGATCCCATGAAAACTATGTAATTGGACAGGGAGTCCTTAAATGTTTAACCGGTTATTAGTCAGTCCATGAATACTAATTGGTTAATAGTAATCCTAGAAACTATAACAAAGATAGATAGTCCAAAATTTAATGGGGATGGGTAATCAAGAATTTATTCAATTGTTTTGCATATCATCATATTATACTGTTTTGAATTGTCTTAACCATTGTGGATGCAAGAGCACAGTATATGGTTTTGAAAAGACTTTGAGATACTAGTGAGGGGAAACCCGTTTCGCTAAGCGGCGTGGTCTCACTAGATATCTAAATGATTGAGATGGTAGATTATTATTTATACTAGGCTTTATATCTGACTCGAAGTTTATGTTTTCCCCTTAAACTCTTGGGTACTCAATTGATTTTGAGTAGTTTGAGAGTTGAGGTTTTCAGGTACCTCTTAAGACGAATAAGCTTCCGGAGACGTGCAGGAGGCATGATAGCTATTTAGAGTTCTCTTTTCTTTTGATTACGCTGTGTTGATTATAATGGCAAAGTTGTTATATTGCCTGTATATACCCTGATCATCCAATGGGGCATCTTCATATGTCGCTCTTGGGCGTATGTTGTAATAAGTATATTTTCTCTGAATGAGGTTTACGAATATTGGGATTATGTAATAAATTGGTAATGATTTGATATGGAATGTGATTTTGTTTAATGTTTAAAATTTTCCATATTCATGTGTTTCTGTGTATTAATGAATCTAACACTGAAATATTTGGTAGCCGAGGATTAATAACTATGGATGACTGCAGCATCCGTAGCCGTTAGTTTTGGGCCTCTAAGTAGGGGGATGTTACAAATATTATGAAAATTATGCGGATTGTCCTATTCTTCAAACCGATATAACTAGCTTCATTCATTTTCTCCGTTCTTTCTCTTCTGAACTATGCTATTTAACTTTTATTTCATATTGTATTACTTCCGTCTCTTGTTAAAACTCGTGTTTGTTCTCCTTAACTTATCTTATGTTTAATTTTTTTGACATGTCTATGTTTATATATTTATTTTATGTGCATAATTTCTTTTCTTCTATTTTTATAACGACAAAGGGGGAGAAATATATGCATATATATAGAGGGAGACAAAATTAAGGGGGAGTTATTTTATATAACTAACGATTGTATATTTGTGATCATCAAAAGGGGGGAAGGAATGTTAGAACGTCCATTCTATGGTTTCAATGACAACAACTATACAATCACATATGTTATATATCTTATCAAGATTACAGGTATATACTACAAGAGATCATGATGCTCAAAGATATTGGGACTCGAAGACAAACAAAGACTCATAGACCATGCTATGATTAGTAAGGTTATACTAGCGTATTAAGAGTCTTAGATGAACATTGTAAGTTCTCCTTGAGTATATATGCACACACAAATTCATATACAAAAAATCAGCACTAAAAACATTTAATGGTTGCACTGAAAACTTTTATAATCTGAAAATGCCATCCACAGACTTCTGTGGAAAAGCCACAGACGTTTGTGAATAGGTTTGGAAAATTCTTTCCCAAAGCCACAGACGTCTATGGAAAATCCATAGACGTCTGTCATCTGGAAACTGCCCAAATCTGAATGGATGTTTCATTTCATATTGAATAATAGCATCTCTTCTTCACCGGTTGTAGCCATTAAAACAAGTAGAGTTTGTTTAACATTAACAACTCTTCATCTGCATCTCTTTAAACCTATAAACACTTCAAAGATTGAGAATTGTAGATAATCTGTTCTCTTGATTTCTTATTAACTTTCTATTTACAAATTTGTGCATCTCTTTCTTACATAGTCTCAATCTATCATAGTCAAAATACCATTTTGGTTAAACTACTTCCTACAACTCAAAGTATTCACATTCACATACTCAAAGGAGATCATATGAAGAATTATACTATCAATCAAAATCCGTGTTATTTGGAACACACAATTGTCAGAGAATTACTTTTTTATTAGCCTATTCCTCCAGCCGAAGTGAGGGTTATTTGGTCAAATGAAATACCATAGGAGAGCTTCGGGACTGGATGTAGGACGGGAGGTCCGAACCAGTATAAAATATCTAGTGTGCTCGCTTTTAATATCTATCTTATTTATACTTCGTTAATTTACTCTACTTAGTATAATTATTAGTACATGCTCTCACATTAGTATATAAGTTGCATTATTTAAAATCATATACATTTACAGCCCTTTTCCATGCATGCTTTTCTTGGTTGCTGACATCATAATGGAAGCTTTGTTTATATGTCAACTCCTATCTTTGGGAATTGATAACCTAGCTACTTGGTTCTAAGCAACATTTCCTCGAGGCTGCCTATTTTTTGGCTGTATCTAAATTCTTTCTAAATTGAATTCTAGAAATTTGGTTGTGCACCAGCTTTCATCCATAAAAATTAGCACATAAGCAATTCAATACTGGGATTTCCCTTCTGCGCAGCTTTATTGTAACATCCCATACATGAGGCCCGAAGCTAAGCGCTATATATGCTACAGTCATCTATAGTATTAACTTCGGATGACAAAATACGGCAATGTTAATGGTATCGATAATATCAATAGCACATGAATATGAAATAAAATCACAGATTCCAAAAACAGCAACTTTACTGATTACATTTTAGAAACATGTTTCATATTCCATTACATAATCCCAAATGTTTCTCAGGTTTTGATCAAATATAATTATTACAGAATACGCCAAGAGCGACATATGAAGATGCCCCTTGGATGATCAGGGTACTAAATAGACATTACAGTTTTAATACATCACGGCGGAAATAAAAATAACAACTCCTAAATAGCTATTCATGCCTCCTGCACGTCTTCAAAATGTTTATTTGTCCACCTACTGAACCTGAAATCCTTAACTCTCTCTCTACTCAAATTTTGAGCACCTGAGAGTTTAAGGGGAAAAACATAAACTTCGAGTCAGACATAAAGCCTGCTGTGAATAATACTATACATCTCAATTTACTGATATTAAGTGAGACTACACCGCTTAGCGGAACGGGTTTTCCCTCACCAATATCCCCTTTTAAAACATATCTTTTGCAAATCAAAATCCTACAACCAACTGGTTAAAGCAATAATAACAATATCATGTATGCATACAAATCAAGTAATAAATGGACTACCTATCCGAACAATATAGTTTTGTTTGGCTAACTACTAACCTTTGGCTGACTCGGGCCAACCAGACAAAATAAACTAATAATCTAAATTATGTTAGACACACTCATGTACGGTCTGTCCCTAACTTACTTCTCCCAAGGTCAATGATCCTAATGGTTTTGCGAGCTCACCAATAACCTATCTTTACTCTGCATATTCCTTTCTGTGTGTAGTATCATTTTAGTCATACTTGTGACAAAGCCCTACACACTGGAATTTTGGACTAAACTAGCTAGGGGCTACAGCTGGGTGCGACCCTATACTAGTCCCATTTGGTATTCTAATATCTGAGTCTTTTACTTATGGTCAATTACCCCATCAAATTTTCCTTGAAAACATTTCCTTCAAATTGATTTAACCCTATAAATCATACTTAAACAAGGAAAATATACTATATGCTTTACTCAGATCACTTTTCCATGTTATATATACTTTACAAAAACATTGTTGATGAAAACATTTGAAACTTTTGTTTAAACCTTTCAACAATTTCTTTCGGAACCTTTGGAAGTACCCCTTTCGAAACCATTGAAAGTACCCCTTTCGATACAAGTAAACTACTTTACTTTATAATCTTAGGCCAAAAGGCCAAAACATACCTTTCAAAACTATTTACAGTATAACTTTTGAAAACATTGAAAGTATCCTTTTAAAAGCATGATAAAACCTTAGACAGCCTCTTTTCAAAGCACTTTAAATATGCCTTTCGAAATCATTGGAAACCCTCCATTTAAACACTAAGGCAAACCTTTTGAAAACATTAGGGAACCACCCCTTCGAAACCTTTGGTATATACCTTTTAAAAACATTAAGTCCTTTTCATAAATCAATGATTTTGAAAGTATTAGGTTCAAGTGAGAACATATGGAAAAACCTTTTGAAACCCTTTAAAACAATTCCTTTCGAAACCTTTGAGTTTAACTTTCCAAACCTCCGAAAGGGTCTTAAAAGAAACTAAGTCGAAAGCAACTCTTTCGAAAGCAATTCCCTAAGTAAAAGAAGTGGATGGTGTCCCTTTGAAAGCATTGGAAAAGCGGCTTAGGGTTTAAAGTGAAAGAACCCTTCCGAAGGCATTGCTTCGAAAGTTAGGATGCGGCGGTAGGTTTACGACCCCTTCGAAAGCTTCCATTTAAAACAAAGGTGGAAACCTGTTTCGAAACCTTTCTTTAAAACAATTAACCGGGTCGAAATCCATCTCATTCGAAAGCATTCTTTTCAAAAGCAAAGCAAACGACATTTCCTTTTGAAAGCAAAACAAGGTCTTGACCCCTTCGAAAGCCCTGTCTCGACACTATACCTTTCCCCTATCTCTAATCCACGACGTACCAAGTCCTTGATACCCTGTGTATTGGTTTCGACTAAGGTGGAGGCGGAAGTATATGGTCGAAAGGTGACTGTCGAAAGTGGCGAAACAACAAAAACCTTATAAAACTGATTTTTAACTTTAAAAGCAATTTCTTTCAACTAACCTGCTTTATTTGTCAACATATGATTCGTTACCAATACTTTTCCAAATTCTTTTCTAAAAATGCTGCCAAATTTCATAGATTAATAATTTAAAACATTTACAAATTGCGCCTTCTCCTTTTATAAACATATACAACATTTAAGTCCCATACCTTAAATAATTTTATATACTTATTAAAACTCTTAGGAAAATTCTCTAAAAATTCCCATAAATTAATTTTAATATGTTTTCCAACATATATAAATTCCAAACCCAAAACCAATATAAAATAACCGTAATTAATTTTAAACCCAATTAACCATTTTCTTCACTAGAAAATTCATAATAAATCCACATTAATTTAGAAAATTAAACTTGAAACCCAACCCTAAAATAATATTTCTGACCTTATATCAAAATCACAAGGCATTTGGATGTCATTTGATTGGTTTTTCAAGTTACACCTTATCATAAAATCTATATGAAATAGCATAAATCATCAACAAGAATATATCTCTACTTAAACAATCAAAACATGGAAAATCATTTGCAAAATAATTTCGGATCTCAACCTAACCGAAAATAAGAAAATATGGGATGTAACCTATTATTCACCTTTAGCTTGTGATTAAGGAGTTTGACATTAACTTCTTAAATTAGATTGATTAAGCTTTCTTCCTCTTAGTTTTTTTAATGGTAGCCGACCTCTTCTTAGATTTTTTTTAGTTTGTGAACGTGTAAAATGAATGTGGCATGAGGGTTTAGGGTATAAGAATATGACTTATTCCTATTTTGCCCTTATCTAATTCCCCTTACTATTTCATTTTAATTCCATTTAGTTCATTGTTTAACTAGGCACGGCTACCTCTAATCACATAAATCTCAATCCCTTAACCATTTACATTATTTCATTTAATTTAACTAATTAAATGTCATAAATAATGTTAATCAAAATTAGGGTCGTTACAGACTCCCCTCCTTAAAGAATTTCATCCTCCAAATTATGATAAGGAACTTATTAAATTCAACATAAAGGTAAAACATACCATACAAGAAGTCAGGATAAGCATCTCTAATCTTACTCTCAGTTTCCCAAGTACAGTCTCTTTCGTCGTTGCTCCACTGGACTTCAACTAATTTGATTATCTTGTTCCTTAGCCTCTTCTCATCTCTCGCGACTATATGAACTGACTTTCTAACTATAGTCAAATTCGATTCCACTACTAAGTCCTCTAACATAGTTGGTGCTAGTAGTTTCTGGATCTCGAATACACTTCCTTAGATGAGAAATGTGAAAAACATCGTGGACTCCTACCAAACTGTTTAGTAACTCTACTCTATATGCGAGTGTCCCGATCCTTTCTATAATAGGGAATGGTCCTACAAATCTTAGCGTCAACTTTCCTGATTTTCCAAATCGAATTATACCTTTCATCGGTGATACCTTGACGAAACATGATCTCCAACTGAGAACTCTAAGTCTTTCCGTCTCTTATCAGCATAACTCTTCTGCCAAGCCTGAGCTTCTTTCGTTCTAGCTCTAATTAACTCAATCTTTTCTGTAGCTTCTCTAACCAAATCCGGACACGGAAACTAACCTGTCCCCGGTTTCTAACCAACAAACAGGGGATTTGCATGGCCTTCCATACAAAGCTTCAAACGGTGATATCCCTATACTAGCCTGATAACGTTGTTATATGAAAATTAGACTAAGTGTAGATGGTCTTCCCACGATCCTCCAAAATCTAGCACACGAGCTCGTAACAAATCTTGTAAAACTTTGTTAACTCTTTCCATTTGCTCATCTGTCTACGAATGGTAAGCGGTACTCATCTTGAGCTTGGTACCTAAAGTATCCTGTAGACTATTCCAGAACTCGCTAGTGAATAAGGAATCTCTATCACTTACTATACTACTAGGAATTCCATGAAGTCTAACTATATTCTTCATAAATAACTTAGCTAAAATAGGTGTCGTTCTGGTTGACTTAAATGGTATGAAATGGGCACTCTTGGTCAACCTATCCACTATGACCCATATACTTTCATTTCCTCTATTTGACCTTGGCAACCCGTCTATAAAATCCATCGAGATAGAATCCCACTTCCATACTGGAACATCTAAAGGCTGAAGTAACCCACTTCGTTTCTGATGTTCGACTTTTACATGTTAATAGTTCAAACACTATTTCACCCATAAGCCTACATCTCTTTTCATACCTTCCCAATAGAGGCTTCTCTTCATATCGTGATACATCTTGGTCCATCCTAGATGAATCGTAAACTTGGATCAATGACATTCCCCAAGAACTTGTTCCCTTAAGTCCTCAACATCTAGAATACATAGTTGTCCTTTCTTCCTCAACCACCCATTTTAGTCAAGGCTGAAATATTTTAAGTCATTGCTCTCTGTTCCATTCCTTAACTTTCTGATTTATTCAACTAATAATGGATCCTCCTTCTGGTTAGAAGCAATCTTTTCGATCATCACCGGTCGAACTTCTAAACATGACAACATAGCAGTCTCCTTACTAGATTTAGCTTCAGATCTCCACTGTATCCTGCATCTAGTCAACGCTTCTAAATCTTTCCACCCAACTATCATTGCCAACACTGCATTCTGATGTTTCCTGCTAAGTGCATTAGCAACCTTGTTGTCTTTTCCCGGTGTGTACTCAATACCAAAATCATAAGCAGCTAAAAACTCTAACCACCTCTGCTGTCTCATATTCAACTCCTTCTAAGAGAATAAATACTTCAGCGACTTATGATCCGTATACAATTCAAATCTCTCTCCCATAAGGTAATGTCTCCACAACTTCAACGTAAAAATTACCGTAGCTAATTGCAAATCGTGAGTCGGGTACCTAACCTCATGCAGTCTAAACTGTCAAGATGCATAGGCAATCACTTTACCTTTTTGCATTAACACAGCTCCTAATCATGTTCCACATGCATCGGTGTACACCACTAAATCATGATTCCCTTCTGCAACAACTAACACAGGTGCCTTAGTCAATAAGTGTTTCAACTTCTGGAATGCCTCCTCACACTTATCGGTCCAGACAAACTTCACATCCTTTCGTGTTAGCTTGGTCATCGGTTGTAACATCCCCTATCTAGAGGCCCAAAACTAATCGATACAGATAATGCAGTCATCTATAGTATTAGCTTCCAGCGACTAAATACAGCTATGTTAATGGAATCTATAATATCAGAAGCACTTGAATATGAAACAAACACAGATTTCAAAACAACATTGCATCATTAAATTTCAAAACAGATGTTCCATATTCTTAATACATAATCCCAAATACGTTCCCAGGCATAGATAAAATATACTTGTTACAAAATATGCCAAGAGCAATATATGAAGATACCCCCTCGGATGATCAGAGTCATATAGTCATAATATACTTAATACAAACACATCGGAAATACAACAAAACATAAAACTGCAACTCCTAAATAGCTATATGTTTGCCTCCTGCATTCCACCGGTAGCCTTATTCGTCATCCTACCAAAACCTGAAAAAACCTTAACCCCTCAGCCTACTCAAATCAATTTGGAGCACCCGAGAGTTTAAGGGGAAAACATAAACTTTGAGTCAGACATAAAGCCTGGTGTGAATAATACTATACATCCCGGTTAAATATGTTAAGTGAGACCACACCACTTAGCGTAACGGGTTTCCCCTCACTAACATCCTTTTAAAACATAGCTTTGCCAAAAATATTCCTGCAGCCAAATCTGGTTAAATACTATAAAGCATCATTATGTAAACATACATAAATATCAGGTAATAAATGAACTATCTGTTCAAACACATAAGTTTTGTTTGGCTAACTTTTAACCTTTGGCTGACTCGGGCCTACCAGACAATATAAATAAAATCAATCTAACACCTGTTAGATACTCATCTTCTGGACGATCTGTCCTTAACTATATGTTAAATACTTCTCTACTGGACGGTCTGTCCCTAACTTAATAATCTCCCAGGTCTTCCTGATCCTAGTGGTTTTTCGGGATCACCAATAACCTTTCTGTATACAAACATATATTCCTTTCGGTGTGTAATCATAATTTTTGTCTACCTATGACCAAGCCCTACACACTGGAATTTTGGACAACAATTAGCTGGGTCTAATAGCTAATGTATAGGGCGCAACCCTATACCAGTCTCATCTGGTATTCAAATATCTGAGTCATTTTATTTAGGGATCCCCTCCCATAATTTTCCTTAAAAACCGTTTCAAAATGATTTAAAACCTATAAATCAAACTAACACAAGGAAAATATACAATCCTTTTGCTTTACTCAAAACCACATTACCATGTTAAATATATATTTTTTTTTGAAAAGAAAGGTTCTTTTATTAATAACGATAAGTACCATACAATAGCAGGATTCACCTCCTTAAAAAACCTCACCATTGTGGTGAGGAAAAAGAGCACGACATTCTCTATACCACCATCTCTAGTATAGTAAAACAATGAAATACAAAAACAAATACAATGCTAGGAACCAAACAAAATAAAAATAGAAAAAAAGAGCAACTGGCCCATGAAGGCAAGACAAATACACCACCTCTACCAATCAACAACCCAAACCGGCCCATTTTAAATGAACAAACATACCCTAATATCTTGAGCTCAAAGCCGCCACCAACACTATCCATTGTCATCTAAATCGATTCCCCATTTCAGAAAAATATGCCGGTCATTCAAAGAAAGATTCCACTACCGAATTCGTCTCTTGAGCTGAAGGCGAACATCTAATTATATATATATATATATATATATATATATATATTACTCAAACCTTTGTTGATAAAATCATTTAAACATTTGAAAGTACCCCTTTCGACTCCATTGAAAGTACCCCTTCTAAATCCTTTGAAAGCATCTCTTTCGAAACCAAAGTAAAACCCTTTATTTATCTAGGCCAAAAGGCTAAAACCTTTCCTTTCGAACCCATACTTCAAACCTTTCGAAAACATTGAAAATCTTCCTTTCAAAAGTATTAAAAACCTTAGACATCCTATCTTAAAACACTTTAAAACATTGCCTTAGAAAACCTTGGAAAAACCTTCCATTTCAACTCTTTCGAAACCATTCAGAAAAAAGGACCTTTCGACCTTGTCGAAAGCTACCTTTTGACCCCTTCGAAACCTACTTTTCGACTCCATCGAAAGCTTTGCTTTCGACCCCTTCGAAAGCTTGGATTTCGACCCCTTCGAAACCATTTAGAAAATAGTACCTTTCGAAAGCATTAAACCTTTAAAACATAAAACTTTCAGTAGCTCTTTGGGTTCAATTTAAAACATGTGGAAAATCCTCTTCTAAAACCCTTCGACCTCTTCGAAAGCTACCTTCCGACCTTGTCGAAAGCTTTGCTTTCGACCCTTTCGAAAGCTTAAAACATCTCTTTTAAAATCTTGGGCTATACTTTAATTAGAATAAAAAGGGCAAATCATCTAAGTCAAAAGCTTCCTTTCGAAAGCACGGGAGAAGCGGTTGGTTTTTAAATGACAAGCATACCTTTCGACCTTGTCGAAAGCATGACTTCGAAAGGTAGGAAGGCGGCAGCTAGGGGTTTCGACCCCTTCGAAAGCAAGTTTACCTTTCAACCTTGTCGAAAGCTTTAAACCTTCATTTTAATTATTTGACCTGGTCGAAAGCAACCAAGTCGAAAGCTTTTTGTCGAAAGCAAAGCAGGCGTTACTTTGGCTTATAAAACAAACATACTCCAACCTCTTCGGCAACTAAGGTTTCAACCAGGTACCCTTTGACCTTGTCCAATTCGTTGTGTACCAAGCTACTTAATACCATACGCATTGGCTTCGAAAGCTTGACGTCGAAACGTCTGGGTCGAAAGCTTTAATGCCGTAAATGGCTGAAACATGCTAAAAGTATGATTTTCTTGTTTTTCACTTAAAAAACCTCACCATTGTGGTGAGGAAAAAGAGCACGACATTCTCTATACCACCATCTCTAGTATAGTAAAACAATGAAATACAAAAACAAATACAATTCTAGGAACCAAACAAAATAAAAATAGAAAAAAAGAGCAACCAGCCCATGAAGGCAAGACAAATACACCACCTCTACCAATCAACAACCCAAACCGGCCCATTTTAAACGAACAAATATGCCGGTCATTCAAAGAAAGATTCCACTGCCGAATTCGTCTCTTGAGCTGAAGGCGAACATCTAATTATAAATATATATATATATATATATATTACTCAAACCTTTGTTGATAAAATCATTTAAACATTTGAAAGTACCCCTTTCGACTCCATTGAAAGTACCCCTTCTAAATCCTTTGAAAGCATCTCTTTCGAAACCAAGTAAAACCCTTTATTTATCTAGGCCAAAAGGCTAAAACCTTTCCTTTCGAACCCATACTTCAAACCTTTCGAAAACATTGAAAAACTTCCTTTCAAAAGTATTAAAAACCTTAGACATCCTATCTTAAAACACTTTAAAACATTGCCTTAGAAAACCTTGGAAAAACCTTCCATTTCAACCCTTTCGAAACCATTTAGAAAAAAGGACCTTTCGACCTTGTCGAAAGCTACCTTTTGACCCCTTCGAAACCTACTTTTCGACTCCATCGAAAGCTTTGCTTTCGACCCCTTCGAAAGCTTGGATTTCGACCCCTTCGAAAGCTTGGATTTCGACCCCTTCAAAACCATTTAGAAAATTGTACCTTTCGAAAGCATTAAACCTTTAAAACATAAAACTTTCAGAAGCTCTTTGGGTTCAATTTAAAACATGTGGAAAATCCTCTTCTAAAACCCTTCGACCTCTTCGGAAGCTACCTTCCGACCTTGTCGAAAGCTTTGCTTTCGACCCTTTCGAAAGCTTAAAACATCTCTTTTAAAATCTTGGGCTATACTTTAATTAGAATAAAAAGGGAAAATCATCTAAGTCAAAAGCTTCCTTTCGAAAGCATGGGAGAAGCGGCTGGTTTTTAAATGACAAGCATACCTTTCGACCTTGTCGAAAGCATGACTTCGAAAGGTAGGAAGGCGGCAGCTAGGGGTTTTGACCCCTTCGAAAGCAAGTTTACCTTTCAACCTTGTCGAAAGCTTTAAACCTTCATTTTAATTATTTGACCTGGTCGAAAGCAACCAAGTCGAAAGCTTTTTGTCGAAAGCAAAGCAGGCGTTACTTTGGCTTATAAAACAAACATACTCCAACCTCTTCGGCAACTAAGGTTTCAACCAGGTACCCTTCGACCTTGTCCAATTCGTTGTGTACCAAGCTACTTAATACCATACGCATTGGCTTCGAAAGCTTGACGTCGAAACGTCTGGGTCGAAAGCTTTAATGCCGTAAATGGTTGAAACATGCTAAAAGTATGATTTTCTTGTTTTTCACTTAAAAGAGATAACTTTTCAACTAACCTGCCTTTGTTTGTCAAATTCTTGTTGGTTAATAAATATTTTTCAGAAAAGTGCTGCCAATAATTTCAGAAATAAACAATGATTTTATTTTATAAAATGCCCTTTTTCCTTAATTAAATGTATAAAATATTTAAGTCTCATACCTTAAATAATTTTATATATTCATCAAAACACTTGGGAAAAATCTGGAAATATTCCAGAAAATCTATTTTAATATGTTTTCCAACATATAAAAGTTTCAACCCCAAATAAGTATTGCTTTAGCCGTAGATAATTTATAGTGAATATTAGGCACGCATCCCTAAAAGCAAACTTAATTAACTAAAACTCCTCCCGCAAGAAAACATACTTTGTAGGTCCCTGTTTTTCATTTCGGCTCTTTTCCCTAAAATACCCCTCCGCTTCTTGCACGATTGATTTTAATAACGAGTTTATCTTTCTTGATTTCATCTTCTTCTTCATTGGCGAACTTGTGTTTCTAGATTTCATCTTCTTCTTTAATGGCGAGCTCAGCTTTCTCGATTTCAATGGAAAACTGCAATTATACACAATAGTTGCAGACATTTCTGCAACTATACCATATAGTTGCAAAAATTTCTGCAATTATATGCAATAGTTGCAGACATTTCTGCAACTATATGCAATAGTTGCATTTCTGCAAATTTGTAATAGTTGCAGAAATGTCTGCAACTATTGCATATAGTTGTAGACATTTCTGCAACTATATGCAATAGTTGCAGACATTTCTGCAACTATACCATATAGTTGCAGAAATGTCTGCAATTATTTGCAAATGTTATAAATTTGAGAAAAAAAAATCGAAAGTGTTCAAAATTTGTTGAATTGTCTGCAAATATATGAAATAATTGCACCTGTACTACAAATTTGAATTTTTGGTATCAACAATGGATCTCATTTTAAAGATCATAAAATTTGTGATTTTTTGGTGAAAACGGTATGTTGATCCGATTTTTCTACATAAAGTTATACGTGTTTGAAATGTTAAAAACATAAAAGGGTGTTTGGGTCTTTTTGCGTGCGCGAATTTGAATATAGGGACCAAAAATGTAAGTTTAGTTTGGGAAGGATGTTTTTTCTATTTTGAAACTTATTAGGGATGTGAGCCAAACTTACCCTAATTTATAACCCAATAAATCATTTTCTTCACTAGAAAATTAATATAAAATCCACATTAATTCGGAAAATTATGAAAATTGAAACCCATCTCTAAAATATCATTTCTGACCTATATTTAAATTTTCAAGGCATTTGGATGTCACTTAATAGGGTTTTCATATCAAACATATCATAGAAATTTATATGAACATGTATAATTCATCAACAAGCACATATATAACTTTAATCATCCAAAACATGGCATAAACTTGCAAAAACATTTCGGATCAAGTCTTAAAACCGAAAACCATTAGAAAATGGGATGTAGTAATTATTCACCTTAACTTTGAGATTAAAAGATGTGAGATTTGACGTTGATTAACTTCTTTCTCTTGAATCCTAGCTTTATCTTCTCTTGCGAATGAAAATGGTGGTCGGTCTTGATGTATTTTAGTTTGATAAAATGAAATGAATGTGAGTTTCATTTCCTAAGGGTTTAGGGTATAGGTCTCTCCTATTTCCCATTTTGCCCTTCCTTATTTCCTAACACATTAGTTCATGTTGTTTCATTTGATTTTCATTTAACATGGCACGACTACCCTTAATCAAATCTCAACCTATTAATCTTCACATTATTTTATTTAATTTATCTAATTAAATGTCCTGAATAATGTTATAGAAATATAGGGTGTTACAGAATCCCCTCCTTAAAGAATCTCGTCCTCGAAATTACGATAAGGTACACAATCAAGCAAAAGGTAAAACATACCATCAAAACAAGTCAAGATAAGCATATCTAATCCTACTCTCAGTCTCCCAAGTACAGTCTCTAGCATCGCCACTCCACTGGACCTTTACTAATCTGACTGTCTTGTTCCTCAACTTCTTCTCATCTCTCTCGATTATCCGAATTGGCTTTCTAACTATGGTCAAATCCGGCTCTACTACTAAATCTTCTAACACTGTAGGTGCTATAGTAGTCCCCAGGTCTCTAACACACTTTCTAAGATGAGAAATATGGAAAACATCATGGACTCCAGCCAAACTATTCGGTAACTCTACTTTATAAGCGAGTTTCCCGATTCTCTCAACAACACGGAATGGTCCAACGAATCTAGGTGCTAGCTTTCCTGACTTTCTGAATCTAATCACACCCTTCATCGGTGAAAGCTTAATAAACACATAGTCTCCAACAGAGAATTCCAAGTCTTTCCTTCTTCTATCTGCATAACATTTCTGCCTAGACTGAGCTTCCTTCATCCTAGCTCGGATCAACTCAATCTTCTCTACGGCTTCTTTCACCAAATCCGGACCAAGAACCAATCTATCCCTGGTCTCTAACCAACATACGGGAGATTTGCATGGTCTTCCATACAAAGCTTCAAACGGTGCCATCCTAATACTAGACTGATAACTATTGTTATACGAGAACTCGACTAAATGGAGACGGTCTTCCCATGAACCCCTCAAATCCAGTGCACAAGCTCTTAAAAAATCCTCCAAGACTTTGTTAACTCTTTCCGTTTGCCTATCAGTCTGTGGATGGTAAGTGGTACTTATGTTGAGCTTGGTTCCTAAAGCTTCCAGTAGACTCTTCTAGAACTCACTAGTAAACAATGAATCTCTATCATTGATAATACTACTAGGAATCCCATGTAGTCTAACCACATTCTTCATAAACAACTTCGCCAAAATAGGTGTCGTCCTAGTTGACTTTACCGGAATGAAATGGGCACTCTTAGTTAGTCTATCGACTATGACCCATATGCTTTCATTCCCTCTACTAGACCTTGGTAACCCGTCAATAAAATCCATTGAGATAGAATCCCACTTCCATATCAGAATATCCAACGGTTGAAGTAATCCACTTGGCTTCTGGTGTTCAGCCTTTGCCTGCTGGCAATTCAAGCATTGCTTAACACATAAACCAATGTCCCATTTCATACCTTCCCAGAAGAAACTTCTCTTCATATCCCGATACATCTTCGTTCCTCCTGGATGGATGGTGAACCTCGAACGATGGCATTCATCCAGAACTTCCTTTCTCATGTCTTCTACATTCGGAACACACAACCTTCCTTTCTTTCTCAACCACCCATTTTGGTCAAGACTGAAATCCTTTAAGTCATCGCTCTATGTTCCTTCCCTTAGCTTTCTAATTCGCTTAGCCAAAACTGGATCCTCCTCCTATTTAGAAGCTATCTTCTCAATCATTACCGGTCGAACTTCTAAACAAGATAATACAACACTTCCTGCACTAGAATCTGCCTCGGATCTATATTGCACTCTACAAGCTGATAATGCTTCCAAGTCTTTCGAGTCAGCAATCATAGCCAATACAGCATTCTGATGTTTCCTGTTAAGTTTATCCGCTACCTTGTTACCTTTTCTTGGTGTGTACTCAATTCCAAAATCATAAGTGGCAATAAACTCCAACCATCTCTGCTGTCTCATGTTCAACTCCTTCTGAGGGAACAAGTACTTCAACGACTTATGATCCATATAAAGCTCAAATCGCTCACCCAAAAGATAATGCCTCCACACCTTGAAAGCAAATATAACGGCAACTAACTCAAAGTCATGCGTTGGATACTTAACTTCATGCGTTCTGAGCTGTCTAGAAGCATAAGCAATCACTTTACCTCTTTGCATCAACACAGCTCCCAATCCAGTTCCACTCGCATCAGTATAAACAACTAAATCCTGATTCCCCTCCGGAACTACCAACATCGGTGCATGGGTCAATAAGTGTTTCAAGCTCCGAAATGCTTCCTCACACTTATCAGTCCATACGAAATTCACATCCTTTCGCGTAAGCTTAGTCATTGGTGCAGTTATCCACGAAAAATCCTTTATAAACCTTCGGTAATATCCAGCCAATCCAAGAAAGCTCTTTATCTCGGTCACCGTCTTGGGTCTCTTCCAATTATTTACAGCCTCAATCTTAGTCAGATCTACAGATAACCCTTTCTCTGAGACCACATGACCAAGGAACTTCACTTCCTTCTTCCAAAAATGACACTTCGAAAACTTAGCTTTCAACTGATGCTCCCTCAACGTCTCAAGCACAACTCTAAGATGAACTTCATGCGCCCTCTCATCCTTAGAGTATATCAGAATATCATCTATAAAGACTAATACAAATCTACCCAAGTGCTCTCGGAAGATTTGGTTCATCAAATCCACAAAGAATGCCGGCACATTAGTTAGTCCGAACGTCATAACTAACCATTCGTACGATCCATTCCTCGTCCTAAACGCCATTAAAGGAATACTATCCTCTGCCACTCTAAGCTGATGAAATCCCGTTGCCAAATACAGCTGAGAGAATACCTTGGCTCCACTTAACCGATCGAACAAATCGTCAATTCTCGGCAATGGATATCGGTTCTTTATCGTCTTCTCATTCAACTTACGATAATCAACGTCCGGCTTCTTAGCAAACACTATGGCAGCTCCCTAAGGCAAACTACTCGGTCGAATAAAACTCTTGCCTTCCAAATCCACCAACTGCACCTTCAACTCTTTCATTTCTATAGGTGTCATTCTGTTAGGCGGCCTACTCACCGGTTCTACTCCAAGCACTAAATCAATCCGAAACTCAATGGCTCGTTTCGGTGGTAACCCAACTACCGGCTCAGACACATCAGCAAATTCTCTAACCACAAAGACTCGATCCAACTCATACTCCATCTCCATGATAACCAATAAAGCATTCACCTCACAACTAGGGCTTTCTACGGTATAAACTATCTGATCACTACAATTCGGTTGTCTAAGTGATATCTTCCTATCATGGAAAAATATCCTAGCATCATATTTACTTAATCAATCCATCCCAAGGATAATCCCAAACCCCACAAAATCAAACACATGCAAACAGCAATCAAAAGTATGACCTAGCAATTCAAACTCTAAATGGTCACACCTCATCCCAAGTGTCGCATACCCTCCTATCGGATTTGCAACCCTTAAGGAAGTAACTAAGTATGAGGGTTCTAGGTTAAGCTTATCTACCAAACATCGAGAAATAAAAGAATGTGATGCACCAGTATTAAACAGAATGCTAACAGACATACCGTGAATCTGTAGCGAGCCTCCCAGAACAACCTTCCCTTTCTCATGCACAACTGGCCTTGAAGTTGCAGGCTCCAATGCATACATCTGTCCCTTTCCTTCTCTAACAGGCTCTGGGCATTTGTTCTTATAATGGCCAATCTGATCATAATTGAAGCATCAGAAATTCTTCTTTCCACCTGCTTCTTTCCCTTTTCCTTTTCCAGGACGACACTCATGAGCATAGTGTCCTTTCTTATCACATTTATAACAAACCACCTTAGATTTTCCTTTCTTCTGTGCTCCTCCCCTCTGAGCATTCTTCTTCTGGAAAAACTTTCTTTTCTGGCCTTGTCCCACCTGGACTTCCTTCTCTTTCTTCTTCTCCAAACAAGCTAACGCCTCTTCCTGCCTTAGCATCATTTCTACCACTACATCATATGGATCTCTTAAGTGCGATAAGGTAGCTCTTGCCCACTCCAGCTTCAAACCTCTTATAAATTTCTCATTCCTCTTTATCACCTTATCAACCATGGCATACCCATATCGGGCTAACTCTTCAAATCTTCTTGCATACTCTAGAACAGACATCTCTCCTTGCTCCATTTCAGTGAACTTCCTAACCAATACCGACTGCGCCATCACTGACATAAACCCTTCTTGAAATCTTCTCTTAAACTCCGCCCAAGTCACGGTTTCCTCATCAACACCAGCTACAACAGTGTTCCACCAAAATAGAGCAGCTCCCTGAAGCTGTCTTGAAGCTAGTCTCCTTTTCTGGTCATCATTTAAGCCTAAGTCGGCGAAAATCCTCTCACAAGGCAATAACCAGTTTTCTACCTCAATTGCATCTTCCGTTCCAATGAACGGCTTCCCTCCAAGCCTAATATAGTCTCTTCTTAGATTAGCATAGTGGTTAACTATCAAAGCTTCCGAAACTCCTCCTCCAGCAGCATTCCCTCCGATAAATCCAGCTGCAATTCCAGCTTGCATCATGTTTACGAAAAAATGATACATGGCTCCCATGTCCACTTGGGGAATCCAAGCACTAACATTTTCAGCTTGAGCCTAACCTGGACCTCTTCTAGCATTTGGTCAGGCATTTCCATTAGTAGTGGTGCTCTCTCCTCCAAGATTAACTCTGTCGCTTCTTCCTTCCATATCTGTATTCAAGCTTCATGAGATACAGATGAATAGCCTAACTAAGATAGGAGTCTAGAGATATAGCGTATACTTATATATAACAAATACAAATACGTTATTATAACGTTATCCCACACCCCGATCTTAACTATAATTACTAAGGATTATGTTTTCAAAAACCATTTTTAGTTAAAGTATTTCATAAACCATGCCCCGATACCAAGCTGTATCATCCCCTATCTAGAGGCCCAAAACTAAGCACTATAGATGCTGCAATTATCTATAGTATTAGCTTCCGGCGACTAAATACAGCTATGTTAATGGTATCTATAATATCAAAAGCACTTGAATGTGAAACAAACACAGATTTCAAAACAACTTCGCTTTATTATATTTCAAAACAGATGTTCCATATTCTTAATACATAATCCCAAATACATTCCCAAGCACATATAAAATATACTTGCTACAAAATATGCCAAGAGCGGTATATGAAGATATCCCCTTGGATGATCAAAGTCATATAGTCATAATAGACTTAATACAAACACAACGGAAATACAACAAAACATAAAACTGCAACTCCTAAATAGTTATCTGTTTGCCTCATGCATGCCCCCGGCAGCCTTATTCGTCATCCTACCAAAACCTGAAAAGACCTTAACCCCTCAACTTATGCAAATCAATTTTGAGCACCCAAGAGTTTAAGGGGAAAACATAAACTTCGAGTCAGACATAAATCCTGGTGTGAATAATATTATACATCCCGGTTAAATATGTTAAGTGAGACCACGCCGCTTAGCAGAATGGGTTTTCTCTCACTAACATCCTTTTAAAACATATCTTTGCAAAAACTTTTTCCTGCAGCCAAAACTGGTTAAATACTGTAAAGCATCATTATGTAAACATACATAAATATCAAGTAATAAATGAACTATCTGTTCAAACACATAAGTATTGCTTGGCTAACTTTTAACCTTTGGCTGACTCGGGCCTACCAAACAATATAAACAAAATCAATCTAACACCTGTTAGATACTCCTCTTCTGGACGATCTGTCCTTAACTATTTGTTAAATACTTCTCTACTAGACGGTCTGTCCCTAACTTAATCATCTCCTAGGTCTTCCTGATCCTAATGGTTTTTCAAGCTCACCAATAACCTATCTGTATACAAACATATATTACTTTCGGTGTGTAATCATAATTTTAGTCTACTTGTGACCAAACCTTACACACTGGAATTTTGGACAACAATTAACTAGGGCCAATAGCTAATGTATAGGGCGCGACCATATACCAGTCCCATCTGGTATTCTAATATCTGAGTCATTTTACTTAGGGATCCCCTTCCATAATTTTCTTTGAAAACCTTTTCAAAATGATTTAAAACCTATAAATCAAACTAACACAAGGAAAATATATAATCCTTATGCTTTACTCAAAATCACATTGCCAAGTTAAATATATATATATATATATTTACTCAAACCTTTGTAGATGAAAACATTTAAACATTTGAAAGTACCCCTTTCGATTCCATTGAAAGTACCCCTTCTAAATCTTTGGAAAGCATCTCCTTCGAAACCAAGTAAAACCCTTTATTTATCTAGGCCAAAAGGCCAAAACCTTTCCTTTCGGACCCATACTTCAAACCTTTCAAAACCATTGAAAATCTTCCTTTTGAAAGTATTAAAAACCTTAGACATCCTATCTTAAAACACTTTAAAACATTGCCTTAGAAAACCTTGGAAAAACCTTCCATTTCAACCCTTTCAAAACCTTTCAGAAAATAGGACCTTTCGATCTTGTCGAAAGCTACCATTCGACCCCTTTGAAAGCTACCTTTCGACTCCATCGAAAGCTTTGCTTTCGACCCCTTCCAAAGCTTGGCTTTCGACCCCTTCGAAACCATTCAAAAAATAGTACCTTTCGAAAGCATTAAACCTTTGAAACATAAAACTTTCAGAAGCCCTTTGGGTTCAATTTAAAACATGTGGAAAATCCTCTTTTAAAACCCATCGACCTCTTCGGAAGCCACCTTCCGACCTTGTCGAAAGATTTGCTTTCGACCCCTTCGAATGCTTAAAACATCTCTTTTAAAATCTTGAGCTATACTTTAATTAGAATAAAAAGGGCAAATCATCTAAGTCGAAAGTTTCCTTTCGAAAGCATGGGAGAAGCGGATGGTTGTTAAAAGACAAGTATACCTTTCGACCTTGTCGAAAGCATGACTTCGAAAGGTAGGAAGGCAGCAGCTAGGGGTTTCGACCCCTTCGAAAGCAAGTTTACCTTTCGACCTTGTCGAAAGCTTTAAACCTTCATTTTAATTATTTGACTTGGTCGAAAGCAACCAAGTCGAAACTTCTTGTCGAAAGCAAAGCAGGCGTTACTTTGGCTTATAAAACAAACATACTCCAACCTCTTCGGCAACTAAGGTTTCAACCAAGTACCCTTCGACCTTGTCCAATTCGTTGCATACCAAGCTACTCGATACCATACGCATTGGCTTCGAAAGCTTGACGTCGAAAGGTCTGGGTCGAAAGCTTTAATGCCGTAAATGGCTGAAACATGCTAAAAGTATGGTTTTCTTGTTTTTCACTTAAAAGAGATAAATTTTCAACTAACCTGCCTTTGTTTGTCAAATTCTTATTGGTTATAAATATTTTTTAGAAAAGTGTTGCCAATAATTTCAGAAATAAACAATGATTTTATTTTATAAAATGCCCTTTCTCCTTAGTTAAATATATAAAACATTTAAGTCCCACACCTTAAATAATTGTATATATTCATCAAAACACTTAGGAAAAATCTGGAAAAGTTCTAGAAAATCTATTTTAATGTGTTCTCCAACATATAAAAGTTTCAACCCCAAATAATTATTATTTTAGCCGTAGATAATTTATAATCCAATAAATCATTTTCTTCACTAGAAAATTAATATAAAATCCACATTAATTCAGAAAATTAAATTGAAACGCATCTCTAAAATATCATTTCTGACCTATATTTAAATTTTCAAGGCATTTGGATGTCACTTAATAGGGTTTTCATATCAAACATATCATAGAAATTTATATGAACATGTATAATTCATCAACAAGCACATATATAACTTTAATCATCCAAAACATGGCATAAACTTGCAAAAACATTTTGGATCAAGTCTTAAAACCGAAAACCATTAGAAAATGGGATGTAGTAATTATTCACCTTAACTTTGAGATTAAAAGATGTGAGATTTAACGGTGAATAAGTTGATTAACTTCTTTCTCTTGAATCCTAGCTTTATCTTCTCTTGCGAATGAAAATGGTGGCCGACCTTGATGTATTTTAGTTTGATAAAATGAAATGAACGTGAGTTTCATTTCCAAAGGGTTTAGGGTATAAGTCTCTCATATTTTCCATTTTGCCCTTCCTTATTTCCTAACACATTAGTTCATGTTATTTCATTTGATTTTCATTTAACATGGCATGGCTTCCCTTAATAATATCTCAACCTATTAATCTTCACATTATTTTATTTAATTTATCTAATTAAATGTCCTAAATAATGTTATAGAAATATGGGGTGTTACACCGGTGCCGCTATCCGCGAGAAATCCTTAATGAATCTCTGATAATACCCAGCTAATCCATGAAAACTCTTTATTTCAATCACTATCTCGGGTCTTTTCCAATTATTCACTGCCCCAATTTTAGCCGAATCTATAGACAACCCTTTCTTTGAGACTACACGACGATGAAACTTCACTTCCTTCTTCCAGAAATGACACTTTGAAAATTTCACCTTCCGTTGATGCTGCCTCAACGTCTCAAGCACCACTCTAAGATGAACTTCATGCTCTCTTTCATCTTTAGAGTATATCAATTTATCATCTATGAATACCAACATGAACCTATCCACGTACTGTCAAAAAACTCGATTCATCAAATCTACAAAGAATGTTGGCGCATTAGTTAGTTCGAACGGCATTACCAACCATTCGTACGATCCATATCCGGTTCTAAACGCCGTCAAAGGAATACTATCCTCTGCCACTCTAAGCTGATGGAACCCTTTCGCCAAATCCAACTAGGAAAATATCTTGGCTTCGCTCAACTAGTCGAACAAATCATCAATTCTAGGTAACGGATATCGATTCTTTATCGTTTTCTCATTCAACTTACAATAATCTATACATAACCTTAACGATCCATCCAGTTTCTTAGCAAACACTACGGCTGCTCCCCAATGCGAACTGCTTGGTTTGATAAAATTCTTGCCCTCCAAATCCACCAACTAAACCTTTAGCTCCCTCATCTCGATAGGTGTCATTCTGCTTGGCGGTCTACTCACCGGTTCTGCCTCAGGTACTAAATCTATTTGAAACTCAATGGCTTGTTTCGGCGGCAATCCTACTACAGGTTTAACGACATCTGTGAATTCTCTAACAACGAAAACTCGTTTCAACTCATCTTCCACCTCCACAACACCCAACAAAGCGTTAAACTCGAAAGTAGGGTTTTCTACAAAGTATATGATCCGATCACTACAGTAAGGGTGTCTAAGCGATATTTTCCTATCATGGAAAATATCATAGCATCGTATTTACTTAACCAATCCATACCCAAAATAATTTTGAACCCTACGAAATCAAACACATGCAAACTGCAAACAAACACATGACCTAACAATTCAAACTCTAAGTGGTCACATCTCATCCCAAGAGTCGCATAACCTCCTATCGGATTCACAACCCTTAAGGAAGAGACTAGGTATGAGGGTTCTAGATTAAGCTTATCTACCAAACAATGAGATATAAAAGAATGTGATGCACCGGTATCAAATAGAACTCTAACTGATACACCATAAATCTAAAGCATACCTCCCAACACAGCTTTTCCTCTCTCTTCTGTTGTTGGTCTCGAGGTAGCTGGTTCTAATGCAAAAATTTTGCCTTTCCCATCCTTGGTTGGCTCCTTGCACTGGTCCTTATAGTGCCCAACCTGATCACAATTGAAATGTCTTACTCCTTTCCTCTCTGCAGCTTTCTTTCCTTTTCCTGTCCAACATTAATGAGCGTAATGTCCTTTCTTATCGCACTTGTAACAGATAGCCTCTGCCTTCCCTTTCTTAGCAGCTCCACCCTTTAGAGCTCCTTTCTTATGGAAAAATTTCCTTTTCTGACACTGCCCTTCTTGAGCTTCCTTTGCCTTATTTCCATCAAGATAAGCAAGCATCTCCTCATGCCGCAAGGTCATCACAACAACCACATCACATGGATCCCTAGTATGCGGTAATGTTGCCTTAGCAAGCTCAGGCTTCAACCCAGGAATGAACTTCTCATTCCTCTTAATCATAGTATCAACCATAGCGTAGCAATATCTCGCTTGCTCCACAAATATGGTCGCATACTCAAGCACAGTCATATCTCCCTGCTCCAACTCAGCAAACTTCCTAAGAAAATCAGTGAAAATCCAACAGTAACTGCTCGTTGTAGCTGTCTAGAAGCGAGTCTCCTCTTCTGCTCATCATTGAGCCCCAAATCAGTGAAAATCCTCTCGCAATAAAGTAACCAATTCTCCACTTCAATTGTATCTTAGAACCAATAAATGGCTTTCCTCCTAGCCGAGCATAATCTCTACTCAAAACAGCATAGTTATTCACCACCGAAGCTTCTTGATTTCCTCCTCCAACTACTCCAGCAGCAACTCCCGCTTGCATCATGTTTACAAAGAACCGATACATTGCTCCCATGTCGACTTGCGGTACTCCAGCACCCACATTTGCAGCTTGTGCCTAACCTGGATTCCTCTTGGTATTTGGTCTGGCATTTCTATTAGTTGTGGTCGGTGCTTCCCCCACCAAGGTTAACTCTTCCACTTCTACCATCCATATCTGCATTCGACCCTTTGTAAGCTACAAAAGAATAGCCTAATAGAGATGGGAGAACAGAGATAAAGCGTATACTTGTATATAGAAAATACAAGTACGTTACTATAACGTTATCCCATACCCTGATCTTTTCTCTAATTCATTAGGATTATTTTTTCAAAATCATTTTAAGTTTAAAAATTTTCATAAACCTATGCTTTGATACCAAGTTGTAACATCCCCTATCTTGAGGCACGAAGCTAAGTGCTGGAGATGCTGCAGTCATCTACAGTATTAACTTCCGATGAAAAAATATGGTAACGTTAATGGTATCCATAATATCAGAAACACATGAATATGAAACAAAATCACAAATTCCAAAAACACCAACTTTACTGATTACATTTTAGAAACATGTTTCATATTCCATTACATAATCCCAAACGTTTCCAAGGTTTTGATCAAATATAATTATTACAAAATACACCAAGAGTGACATATGAAGATGCCCCCTTGGATGACCAGAGTAATAAATAGACATAATAGTCTTATTACATGACAACGGAAATAACAATAACAAATCCTAAATAGCTATCCATGCCTCCAGCACGTCTTCAAAAGCTTTATTCGTCCACCTACTAAACCTGAAAAACCTTCATTCTCAGTCTACTCAAATTAATTTTGAGCACCCGAGAGTTTAAGGGGAAAAACATAAACCTCGAGTCAGGCATAAAGTTTGGTGTGAATAATACTATACATCTCGGTTTACTGATATTAAGTGAGACCATGCCGCTTAGTGGAACAAGTTTCCCCTCACTAATATCCCTTTTTAAAACATATCTTTTGTAAATCAAAATCCTGCAACCAACTGGTTAAAGCAATAATAACAAATCATGTATGCATAAAAATCAGGTAATAAATGGACTATATGTCCAGCCTATATAGTTTTGTTTGGCTAACTACTAACATTTGGCTGACTCAGGCCTACCAGACAAAATAAACAAATAATCTAACTTCTGTTACACACACTCCTAGACGGTCTGTCCCTAACTTACTTCTCCCAGAGTTAACTGATCCTAATGGTTTTGCGGGCTCACCAATAACCTACCTTTACTCTGCATATTCCTTTCTGTGTGTAACATCATTTTAGTCTTACCTATGACAAAGGCCTACACACTGGAATTTTGGACTAAATTAGCTAGGGGCTATAGCTAATGTATAGGGCGTGATCCTATACCGGACCCATCTGGTATTCTAATATCTGAGTCATTTACTTACGGTCAATTATCACATCAAATTTTCCTTGAAAACATTTCCTTCAAATTGATATAACCTTATAAATCATACTTAAACAAGGAAAATATACTCTATGCTTTACTCAAATCATTTTTCCATGTTATATATACTTTACACAAAACATTGTTGATGAAATCATTCAAAACCTTTTGTTAAAAACCTTTAAACAATCTCTTTCGAAACCTTTGAAAGTACCCCTTTCGAAACCACTGAAAGTACCCCTTTCAATACAAGTAAACTACTTTACTTTATAATCTTAGGCCAAAAAGCCAAAACATACATTTCGAAACTATTTACAATATACCTCTTGAAAACATTGAAAGTATCCTTTCGAAAGCTTTATAAAACCTTAGACGTCCTCTTTTCAAAACACACTAAATATGCCTTTCGAAATCATTGGAAACCCTCCATTTAAACACTAAGGCAACCTTTTGAAAACATTGGGGAACCACCCCTTCGAAACCTTTGTTATATACCTTTCAAAAGCATTAAATCCTTTTCATAAATCAAACCTTTCAAAAGCATTAGGTTCAAGTGAGAACATGTGGAAAAACCTTTCGAAACCCTTAAAAACCATTTCTTTTGAAATCTTTGGGTTTAACCTTCAAAATCTCAAAAAGGGTCTTAAAAGAACTAAGTTGAAAGCAACTCTTTAGAAAGCAATTCCCTAAGTAAAAGAAGTGGAGGGTGTCGAAACCAACCCCTTTGAAAGCATTAGAGAAGCGGTTCAGAGTTTAAAGTGAAAGAACCCTTTCGAAGGCATTGTTCGAAAGGTAGGATGCGACAACAGGGTTACGATCCCTTTGAAAGCTTCCATTTGAAACAAAGGCAGCAACCTGTTTTGAAACCTTTCTTTAAAACAATTAACCAAGTTGAAAGCCATCTCTTTCGAAAGCATTCTTTTTGAAAGCAAAGCAAGCGGCATTTCCTTTTGAAAGCAAAAAAGGTCTCGACCCTTTCAAAAGCCTTGTTTCGACTCTATACCTTCCTCTTATCTCCAATCCACTACATACCAAGTCCTTGATACCCTGTGTATTGATTTCGACTAAGGTGGAGGCGGAAGTATAAGGTCGAAAGGTGGCTGCTGAAAGTGGCGAAACAGCAAAAACCTTATAAAACTGATTTTTAACTTTAAAAAGCAATTTCTTTTCAACTAACCTGCTTTGTTTGTCAACGTATGATTGGTTTCCAATACATCTCCAAAGTCTTTTCTAAAACTGCTGCCAAATTTCAGAGATTAATAGTTTGAAACATTTACAAAATTGCCCTTCTCCTTTTATAAACATATAAACATTTAAGTATCATACCTTAAATAATTTTATATACTTATTAAAACTCTTAGGAAAATTCTCTAAAAATTTCCATAAATTAATTTTAATATGTTTTCCAACATATATAAATTTTTGACCCAAAGCCAATATAAAATAACCGTAATTAATTTTAAACCAAATTAACCATTTTCTTCACTAGAAAATTCATAATAAATCAACATTAATTCAGAAAATTATAAAACTTGAAACCCAACCCTAAAATAATATTTCTGACTTTATATCAAAATCACAAGACATTTGGATGTAATTTAATTAGTTTTCAAGTTAAACCTTATCATAAAATCTATATGAAATAGGATAAATCATCAACAAGCATATATCTCTATCTAAACTATCAAAACATGGCAAATCATTTGCAAAATAATTTCGGATCTCAACCATAACCGAAAATATAACATGTAACCTATTATTCACCTTTAGCTTGTGATTAAGGTGTTTAAGATTTACTTCTTGAATTAGATTGATTAAGCTTTCTTCCTCTTAGTTCTTCTAATGGTGGCCGACCTCTTCTTAGATTTGATTTAGTTTATGAACGTGTAAAATGAATATGGCATGAGGGTTTAGTGTATAAGAATATGACTTATTCCTATTTTGCCCTTATCTAATTCCCTTTACTATTTCATTTTAATTCCATTTAGTTCATTGTTTAACCAGGCATGGCTACCACTAATCACACAAATCTCAATGCCTTAACCATTTACATTATTTCATTTAATTTAACTAATTAAATGTCCTAAATAATGTTAATCAAAATCAGGGTCGTTACATTTATTCCCTTGCAGTAGCTGATTCCTGTGACATCAGGTTGAAGCATCTGATTTACCTATGGAAGGTTATGTCTTCCTATCGTTGCCTATCTGCGGGCAACAATAATTTTCCAAAAACAAGGGTCAAACTCAGTCGATAATCAACTTCTATCTTCGGAAGTTAGTGCATTGATGGTTCACTACAATGAGTGTTTCTCATTAACCTTGTAGATTAAAGTTTTTCTGATGTTACCAAGTCAACAACGGTACTTAGTGAATAACAAATTTCTCGGCAATGTCGGCACTTAGGGAATAGAAAGTTTCCTAGCATTACCGAGGCAACAACGGTACTTAGGAAATAGAAAGTTTCCCGACGTTGCCGAGGCAACATCGGCACTTAGGAAGTTGGGATCGATTTTTCCTGCTGACTCGGTGGTGCTTTTAATCCAGTTGGGTACCAATTTTGGTCTTCGGGAACTAGCACTTCGATGATTGGATTGTATAAGTCTTTTTTTAATGCCGCCTATCTTCAAGCAATGTTAAAGTCATGTAGGTAAGGATTGAATCATTCATCTGATCCTGTAGACACAATGTGGGTGTTTTCTTAACGTTGCTTAACTCTAGGATATGCCATTTTCGGGAAGGATGAGAGTCCCAGGCATCTCCATTACTTTGCTTTGTTTATAATTATTAAGTGCTCCCTTTGGTGGTACAGGGTCATTGTTTAACCAATTCCATGGTTTTTCTTGTGTAGGATCAAATTTCCTTCGGTCGATTTTTGTTGCAAACTGACTTCCAGTTTTATGTAAAGTCAAATTTCCTTTGGTCTCGATTCTAATTGTTCTCTCCTTGTTGTTATCTATCTTCGAACAACAGCTAGTTTTCCGCAAGTAGGAATCGAGGTATCTGATCGATCCCTACATGGTTGATTACACCAAGCGAGGCTAAAGTCTAGGCCATAATGAGTCTATGATGATCGGAAGTTATCCTTCTTGACGTCACTAGTCTTTGAGTGGTGTCAAATAGATGAAAGACGAGTTATTCCCTCCGGGCTTTGCAATCTTTGGGCTACGTTGGATTCTTGCAAGTTGGGGTTTGAGTACTCAGTCGGGCACCTGCTTCTGTCTTTGGAAGTTGGCGCATCGATGACTTGATTCTGGAAACGTCATCTGTTATCGTCTATCTCTTGTCATTGGTAAGTTCCTCCTTTTATCGCCTATTTCCAAGCGATGGTGAATTTTAAGGAGTTCGATTTTCTTGATATGATGATCTGGAGTTATCAATGTTGCTAAGATAATATCGATGTCTAGCAGGTTGGAGCGGTTTCCCTTTTAATTTCGCAGTCATTCAGCATACTATATTGCTTAATTCTATTACGATTACCGAAATTCTCTTTTTAGGGTAACAGAACCATGGACTGATTTTTTTGTCCTGACCAAGTGTTTGTGTTATGTGTCCCCGATCCATGGGGCTGATTACTCTGAACACCTGATATGTGAATGTGAATCGGCGTGTTGCCTACGTCCACTATGAAGTTGATGATTTTATTGATGTTTTCTTGATGATTACAACTGATTACAGCGGGTTACAGTGATGAAATTCGAGTACAATAGCAGCCTTGTAGCGCAAAAATATTTTCGGCACAGTCTGGACGTCAGAGAGCCAAAAAGATCCCTTTTCTGTAGGCTATGGGATGCTATTTATAGGTGTAGGATGCAAATATCTCGCTCAGATCTCGGGAAACTTCTTTTGGCACGTGGGTGGGCCCACGCGATCGATCCCACGTGAATAGCATGCGATTTGGGATCGATACGAACGAATTTTGTATCGATCAAGATCTGACACAATCGAGTCGAAACTTGGCATGAACATTCTATTGGTTGTAAGTAAGCTCCTGTGAAAATTTCGTAGCATTTGGACTTGTAGATTGCGAGTTATGATCGATGCAAACTTGGGTTTTATGTAGGCTGTCGCGTTCGAATCGATGCCTTCGTATCGATCGGTTCGAATTGCACTTGAGTTTGTGCCTGCAAATTGACATGGCGCTTACTCCTCGGATCAATCCACTTTTCATGCTGAACGACCGAGTCTTCCCTATGCATGTGCCTTATTCGTATCGATCATCCTTGCTTTGTTCGTATCGATCGTATTGCTTAATTCGTATTGATTGCATTTCTTAATTCGTATCGATCGATTGCCCTGCCATATTCGTATCGATCGGTCGTCTGGTTCTGTTCATATCAATCGTATTGCATTATTCGTATCGATCTATTGTTCGGTTCTGTTCGTATCGATGGGAAGTGTCTATTTCGTATCGATCTGTGGTCGGTCGATACGATGCTTGCAAGGTGTTTGATCGATACGAACTAGACACTTGTACTACGGTCGATGGATACGAAATGGGTGATAGTCGATCGATTCGAAGTGGTCCTGCCTTCTGATGGATACGAAGAAGGCCATTTCCGATGGATGCGAACAAGGCAGCTGTTGATCGATACGAATCGGAGTCGTTTGCTGATGGAGTCGAATAGATCGATACGAATAAAACCTATTCCTTTGGTGGACACGAAGTAGTGTTCTTTGATGGATACAAATAGACACATGTCGATGGATTCGAACATGCCGAACCTTTGATGGATACGAAATGATGACTGCGTGGTTGTATTGATTTCCCTGACTTGCATCGATCATGTCTCGATCATACAAACTCGGATTGACTTGAAATTTGAGACATTGGCTTCCATAGCTTTGATTGTCATGTCTTGTCAATTATAGCTCTATCCGAACTCGGAAAAAATTCATCAATATCCCTAGTGAGCCTGCGTACAACCGATCTTCGGGACGGACTATCCTTAGCTTCCGGTTAAGTTACTGGTATCACAGCCTTGCCAAAAGGCAGGATAACATTTGCCCCCCAAAGTATGTCTTATGAGAACACGACGTGCTTTGAAAAGCCACAATCTTCGCTCTGAATAGTTCCATCTTACTTGTTAAACAGTTATCGCCTTCACGTTGGAAGTTGTAATCTTAGATTGATTCATAGAGACATAAATTATGAACTGTAGACTGCCCATTGTTGTACTATGTGCTGTTGTAACTGATTGATGTATGATGGCGATTATTTTTTTTGTTGGTTTAATTGTTCTCGGGTGGGTATTCGACCTGTGAATTTTGAAAATTGAAAATTAGTCTGACATACATGCATATATGTTAACCTGACTCTCGTTAACGTTCGCACGTTACAAGTCATTGTCAGTTTCTCGCATTGAATTCTATATTGATCCTCTCCTGAATCGATGTGAAATTTGAGTTGTAACAACGCCTGATGGTTTTTTTGGAATGTTCCTTCGTATCGATCCTCTCCTGAATCGATGTAAAAGGTTGAAAAACGATTCTCGTATAGATGTCGATCGTTACGAACATGCTTGTCGTTTTAATGTTGTTCGCATTGATGGATGCGAACTCAGACGGCTTTTAAAATGATGGACACGAACTTGACCTTTTATATCAATAAATTTCAATGCATCAGTACGACTCGAATGAGTCCCTATGTACTGTTTGTATCGGTATGTTGCTAATGGATGCGAACCATGGCATCTTGGGTCTATATCGAATATGTATGAGTGGTTATGCTCAGGACTACTACATGCAGATGGTCACGAACAGTACACTTTGGACTGCTCTGGATCGATGGATACGAATAAGCCCTTTCGTATCGATGGCAATTGTGACCGTTACAACCGGTACTTAATGACTGGGAGAAGTATCGTTTCCCTTTATCTCGTGCCCATATAAATATCATTTTGTACTTAACAATTTTTTCTCACTTGCTCATTTTATTTCCGTCTTCGCATCGATCAGGACAAAAAGGAAGAGAATTGACCTTATCTCCAAACCGAGCAATCCATCGATCTTTCGAACCGATTGTTCTTACTAGGTAATTAATAAATCAATATTGTCCCAAAACGATAAGACTTGAGTTTTAACGCCGCTCTATCCACGGTCGTCGCCAGTTCCGGCGTTGGCGATGTCGGAGTGGGGTCTGAACAGGGTTGAGGAGAGAACAATGGCGTTCAGGCCGCTTGGAAGAGAAGAGGTGTTGTCGATTTAGACGATGGGGTAACTCGCATCGATTGTGGATGGAGGAAGGAGCTTCGTATCGATCACGAATGTTGTGAAGTGGCTTGTGTAGACGGAGGGTGGCAAGGAAGTTTCGTATCGATCTGGGGTCATAGGAGTTCATATCGATTCAGGATGATGGGTACGAAATTGCTTGTCTAGGATCGATACGAAGCGAAGGTGATTTCATACCGATAAGAAATGACTTCCTGACAATCGATACGAAGTATCATTCCACGACTGATACAAATTATGCTTCCTTTGATGGGTGCGAACAGTGCTCCTAGTGATCGATACGAATGATGTTTTGGTGACCGATCCAAGTCCAGACTTTGATGGATACGAAATCTCTACACACTTGAATATTTGATTCCGACGAGCTTCTGCCCTGCATAGTTGGACTTGTCCGTTTCACCGCATATCTGACAGCCTTTCGAAGCTCGTCGATGGAACTGTAACTTGAAACACTTAATAAACTTTTACTTGGGTCGGTCTCTAACATCTGGACGGCACGGTTGTGACGGTCAGCGATGATGGTCACTCCAGTTGAATTTCGAAGTCTTGTCATTGGAATGTTTTCTTTAAATCTGTAGAAATTCTTCAAGTAATATGTAGCACTGCATTGCACAACACATTAACGCACTCCACACTAGGGAACACTTGGGTTTTTATTGTCTAATGATGGTTTCTAATAAGTTGATTAGCTATGGAATCCACAAGTTCACAACAGCAAGAGCTTCAGGATTCATCTTCTTTTGTCCTAGAGATTCCGGCCATCGCGGCCGAAGTTATAGACCCAGCTCCGGATGAGCTTCCAGGAGCAACTCTCATTGCAAACCCTCAAGATTAAGTACCGTACAATGTTTCGGAAGACACGTTAGGACGTATATGCCTAAGGCACGGTTTTTCATTGGACGATGTTCTATTACCGGGACCAAATGTAGACCGCACGCTCCCCCAGAGAGTTTTACTGCCTTCAACCACCATGCATGCGCAGCAGGAACACTTCCTCCTTTCAATCAATACATTAGGGAAGTGTTGTCTTTCCTTGGAATTGCCCTATCGCAACTACATCCCAATGGATATGCTCTGTTGAACAGTATATTCATTGTATTCATGGAGCATCTCTTTCGGCCACCGACTCCAACAGAAATCAGGTACCTTTTTAACTTCAAGAGTAGGGGAGATAGTCCATCTTTTACATTCCTGGAGGCGGTCCGGAATTGCCAAGTAGTAACCGGGTTTTGGACAAGGCTGAGTTACTTCAAAACAGAATGGTTCTACGTCCGATGCCCTCCAGGATTTGCCAGCCGATGGCTAGTCCGACGTAAGTGTTCCCGTTTTTTCCAAGAGTTATCAAGATAACAGTAGTTGATGTAAAACTAATATCTTCTTTTCTTTACAGCCGAAATTTCACGACCCGAAGGTGGGTACTTCAGAGAAATAGTAAGGGTCCTTCAAGAAATTACAAGTGAAGTGAGGGACATCGATTCAGTTCTAACCGACAGAAACTTGAGAACCGTCGGACTGATTGAGTGGAATCAAAGCATAAGGCTTGAAGGGACACTGAGGACGGCCCCGAAGAAGCGATTGAAACGCAAAACTCCCGGGGTTGTAATAACTGAAGGGGTCGACGAAGAAAGAACACCCACGGATGACGAACTTGTGGCTGGGCCTTCGACCAGATTTCAAGCGAAAGAAGGAAGAAGAAAAGGCAAGGCCGCTGCTTATAAACATCCTAAGTCTTCGAGGTGGAAATCAGTTGTGGTTTCCTTGCCGGTTCCCGGCATTAGAATCTCGGAGGCTCCTTCCTTGCCCACAGAGAGTCCTTTCGAAGGGCTCGCCGATATCCCGATTCCGGATTACGTGTCACTTCAACATGACACCGGGTTGGAGGAGCTTGATAGTGCTCTTGATGTAAGCGAGTCACTTCCTATAAGTGCGGCCGACATTTCCGGTTGGTCGGGGGGGTTGCACACACATACACACTTCACGGCACTACACGATTTTCAATCATAAGTTGTTCAATTCAAGAAACCACTAAGTATGCTTCTTTTTCTTTTTACAGGTACAATTCCGGACGAGGGTCGATGTTAGGAAGTCTTCGTTCAGCTCGCCGATCTTCTTCGTATGATGAGTCACGCAGGTACTCTAACCAGGAACGTCAAGAGAAAGATAGGGATAGGGAGTACAAACATTGATCCCGATCCCGCTCTCCTCCTCTTAGACTCCATACACAACCTTCGGGTCAAGGGAGACAGCCAGTAAAACCCCCTCGTCACAAACCATCCTCGCATGCCTCTCGGTCTGATTCGCAATGACATAGAACTGAGGTTGAGCCTCTTGTCATTGTTGAACAAGCTATCACTGAGCCCACTGGGGAAGGGGCCATTAAAATCGCTCAGTTGAGGAAAGAGTTCCCAAATATATGCTTCAACGGCTACGTTTTTCCTCCTCATTTAAAGAGAATTCCATCGGAGGCGGAGAACAAAATGCATGATTACATTCATGACATTTATTCCAAGTATAAAGAGTGGGCGAAGGCTGTAGAAAAAGCATCAAAGGTGACCTTCGAGCGGGCTAAACTAATCGAAAAGTTAGAATCCGACCTCGCCCAGAAGGACCGCATCGTCCAAGTGCTTACTGATGAATCCGAGTCCTCTCGGAAATCAGAGATAGAGGCCACCAAAAATGCCGATGAGGCGAATTCGGCCATGGAGAAGACGAGGCAGACACACTATGCCTTGGTGGAGCAGATGGGCCATCGCAACACCACTGTCACCATTGAGCGGGACGCTGCTCTGAAAGAACTTGTTGAGCTTAAAGCTAAATTCTCCGAAATCATTAAAGAAAAAGATGATGCAAATAGAGCGGCCCAAGAAGCGTGTGAACAGCTGTTGTGCTTCGGGGGGTCAACGGGATGCGGCCATGGCTAAGGTCCGAGTGGTGGAGACTGAGGTGAGGAGAAAGTTCAAATGGCTGAGTCTAAGCTAGAGGCTGATATTGAAGATCTCCTCATGGTTTATAACGCCAATGTTTTGAGGAACAGAAATCTAGCCTGGCTCGACAACTATCCGACTCACTTATATAACGCTTGGGGCCAATTGGTTGAGGAGGAGAAGGCGGTGCATCTGGGTGAGTCAATCGACGAGTTTGAGCTTGAGAATCGCATGCTTAATGAGGATGAAAGAAAGATTCACCACGAGTCGATGATTCTGCATGAAAAAGAAAGGCTCGGCACCCAGCACTTGGAGGTCGGAGAAGGTTCAGGTGTTGAGCATCACGGAGTGGGCGCTGAAGTTCCTGCGCCAATCCAACCTGAATCCCACATGTGGTTGATCCTCAGCCCATTCCTGCCTATAATCTGTATCAGCCGCAGCTATCTCTGGCCAGAGAACAAGTTTCTAAGGCTGTTCAGCCGTCCACAAGCCAAATTGAGGAAGGTATTTTGAACATTTTATATGCTTATCTGAAGTCGGAATCGTCATCTGAATTAAATACTAACAGTAATTCTTTTATTTCTTGTCCAGTGATTGATGTTGCACCGGTCATGCCTCCTGCCACTCAAGAATCACATCATATGCAGGAGGCCATAACAACTGAAGCGACCACCATAACTACAGCTGCGTCGATTGATGGAACGTAGGGGAGCACGCTTATCTTCGATGAACAGATGATGGAGGAACTCCTCGGTCAACACAGCGACCCCTTTGCAGACCTACTATTTGTTATGGGTGGAAGTGTACCTACTACCAGCTCTTCAATTCCAACTGCTAATGCTCCCAGCACGGCCCAAGCAATTCGTGAAGAAGAAATATTGGCCGAAATTGACGCTGAAATGGAGGCGGCGGCCCATGGAAGTAGTTTTGGAGGTGGGATGGCGGCACCTGGTCCGGCTCCGTTAAGGATGATATCCCATAGTGGTACATTTATTGACACCAGCGTGCCTATCTCGCCTCCTATAGTCGATCCAGTTCCTCCGACTCCGCCTTCAGGGAACATTCCCGTGCACTTGAGCTCGGATGAGGAAGTTGATATCATGCCTCCTCCTGGTGATCAGCCGCCGAAAGGCAAAGGCTCAAAAAGAAAAATAAGTGGCAGCTCCAGTGGGTCAACACGAAAAAGGAAGCCGAAAAATAAAAATGAGTAGACGTGCTTCTTCGGTTTATTTTTGGTAGATAGATAGGAATCAACTTTCGTTTTTCTTTCGTAGGCAATGTGTAGATGCGGCTTCGGCCCCCGCTAGTAGGAATTTTGGAATCAACTTGTACATAATTTCTTTTCACATATATTTGAAATGAAACTTCATTTTTGTTTTGAACTTGATGTGTGTTTACTTGCTTAAGTGTTTCAGCATTTGACTTCCTCATTTGAGTTTATCCGTCAAGTTCTGACGTTACAGCCACAAGTCACGACTGGACATTATTAAGTCGAACTCCGACATTGTACCGCTTCAGTTAGCGATTGACACTTAAGTTCTGCCCCCAGTTTCAGGAATGAAGTTTAAAGACCGGCTAGCGGTCATATTTCTCTTTCAATGCAGCATGCTTAGCATTGTTGGTTTGATGTTGAAACAAGGGGATTTAGAGTGGTTGAATCACACTCGCTCTTTATTGATGATTGTATCCACGCTTCGGGGACTTAAGTTATTTTCACGGACGATCAGCCACGTTTGTTTGACACTTATCATTTCGTCCGCACTCTGGGGACTTAAATAAATTCGTGGGTGTTCAACCACACCCGACTCGAATTTATACTCCGGTCCGCGCTCCGGGGACTTAGAGTCGATTAACATTTTATAATCTAGTCCACGTTCTGGGGACTTGGAGTTGGTTGACGTTCACTTTCCGATTCGCACATTGGGAATCCGGATAGTTTCGATGTCTATACTTCGGTTCGCACTCTGGGAATCCGAAGTTAGGTGATGTTTTATACTCCAGTTTGCACTCTGGGAACATAGAGTTAGTTGATGTTTATATTCCGAGTCATATTCTGGGAATCCGGAGTTGGAAAAAAGACGGTCAGTCACATCTGTTGTATGTTTTTAAGTTTCACTCGCACTCTGGGAACGAAAGGTATATCAGGATCGTGGATGGTCGGATCACATCCACCCTGAGTTAACAAGTGAGGTCATTAGATGGACGGGTCCATCCTCCTTAAACTTGATTCGAATACGAGCGAAGTCGTTAGGTGGACGGATCCACCCTCTTTGAAACCGTATTTGTAAGTTTATACTCCAGTTCGTGCTCTGGGAATCTGGAGTTAGGCGAAGGATTGTCGTGTATCAATCCTTTTTTGACTTTAGTGTGATGGCTTGTCCCCGAGCTCGGGTTTCAGTTAGCGAGTGACTGGTCGTATCAAAGTCACTCCCTACTTGAATAAATTCCACCGTAATGATGGAACTTAGCTCTCCTTACATAGTGATGGTCATATGAAGTATTTCAAGTTAATCACAGCTCCGGCTCGAAGAGATTGCACTTTATTGCTGAAATAAGAAAATATGGCAAAGTTAGTTGCCTTATTACAAATTCTAATTTCGAAATGCAAAAACAAGTGGAAAATATAAAGTAAACTATATAAATAAACATAGCCTGTTATGTGTAATAGCGACGAAGACTCTCGCTGTTCCAGGCTCTCGGAAGAGTGAGACCGTCAACGGTCGATAATTTGAATGTGCCATCTCCGAGCTTTCGTTCAATAACATATGGTCCTTCCCAAGTTGGCTTCATATGCGAAGGGACCAGATAAATTCTTTTGAGTACGAGATCACCAAGTTCAAAGGTTCGGGGTCGGACCTTGGCATTGTATAATCGGGCGACTTGACTCCGATATGCGGCTGGCCTCAAATTAGCCTCTTCACGCTTCTCATCCAATAAATCGAGAGATTCAGCAAGTAATATAGCATTTGTCTTCGGATCGTAGTATGTCACACGATGAGAAGATACTTCTAATTCGACTGGAATAATAGCTTCTGAACCATAAGAAAGAGAGAATGGAGTATGACCGGTTGCGGACTTGTGGGTTGTACGGTAGGCCCATAAGGCCATAGGAGGTTCATCGACCCATTTGCCCCCATCTTTTTCCAGTCGTTTCTTCAGAATGGATTTTATAACTTTATTAACAGCTTCAACCTGTCCATTCGCTTGAGGGTGTGCGACTGTGGAAAATTTCTTCTGAACGTGGAATCGTTGACATAAATCCTTGAATTCGGCACTATCGAATTGGGTCCCGTTGTCAGTGATGATAGTACGTGGAATACCAAATCGCCAGATGATGTTGCGCACTACAAAGTTGATCGCCTTCTTCGTTGTGATTGTAGCAAGGGGTTCAGCTTCGGCCCACTTGGTAAAGTAATCAACTGCTACGATGGCGTACTTCGCACCACCTTTGGCTAGAGGTAAAGAGCCAATAATATCAATTCCCCATACTGCAAACGGTCATGGGCTGACCATTTGAGTTATCTCCGTAGGCGGGGCTCTAGGAATCCGAGCATGCTTTTGACATTTATCACATTTCTTGGCATAATCCACTGCATCACGGTTTACAGTCGGCCAATAGTATCCATACCGGAGTACTTTTTTAGCGAGTGCTTGCCCCCCGGTGTGATCGCCAAATTCCCCTTCGTGCACATCATGTAATACTCGTTTGATTTCATCGTGTGCGATACACCGGAGTAAAGGAACAGAGTATCCTCTTCTATACATAACTCTGTTTTGGATTGTGAACCGAGAAGCTTTTCGAAGAATTTGTCTCCTTTCACTCCTATGCTCTGGCAGGATTCCATGTTCGAGATAATTTATGAATGGAGTCATCCACGACTCCCTTTTGGAAACGACATCAAATACCTAATCGGTTTCCATCTGATCAATGCTTGGCGAAGATAATACCTCTACGGGAACAAGTCCCATTTGCTGCGCTTCACCTGTACTGGCTAACTTTGCTAACAAATCAACTTTCTGGTTGTGTTCTCGCGGTACGTAATAGATAGCATAATAGTCAAACTGATTCAACGTCTCCTGAACCCGAGCAAGGTATGCGGCCAATCTTCAATCTCTGGCTTGGTATTCCCCTCGAACTTGACACACGATCAATTGCGAATCACAGTAAATTTCCACCGCAATAATTCTTAAATCTCTGGCAAGTTTCAATCCAGCCAATAGGGCCTCATATTCAGCTTCGTTATTAGTCGCACAGAAGTTGAACTTTAGAGCGTAACATATGGATCTACCTTTAGGAGTTTCAAGAACAACCCCGGCACCTGAGCAACGGTCATTTGATGCACAGTCTGTATGCAGCTTCCATATATACTTGTGAGATTCACCGGTATCAGGCAAGTCCTCTGGGATGGTAAATTCAGCAATGAAATCTGCTAGGACTTGTTCTTGAATGGCTAGCCTTGGAGTGTAAGTAAGGTCAAACTGACTTAGCTTGATATTCCATTTGAGTAACCTGCCAGATGTCTCAGGAGTCGTAAGGACCTGTCGTAACGGCTGGTCGGTATAAACGGTGATTGGGTGAGCCTGGAAGTATGGACGGAGCTTTCTCGATGCAATAACGAGACAATAAGCCAATTTTTCTAGCTTCGAATAATTTCTCTCAGCTCCGGTAAGCCGCTTGCTTATATAGTAGACCGGCTTTTGTATTCGATCCTCCTCCCGAACTAGCGCAGCACTGATTGCATTTTCTGATACCGCCAAGTAAATGTACAATTTCTCGTGATCGATAGGCTTTGACAAAATTGGCGGTGTGGACAGATGTTGAATTAGTGCTCGGAATGCGCCCTCACATTCCGTAGTCCATTCAAAGTTTCGTTTTCTTTTTCGGATCAGATCGAAGAAGGGGATGCATTTGTCAGTGGACTTTGAAATGAACCTGCTCAGTGCTGCTACTTTCCCGTTGAGACTCTGGACTTGCTTTATAGGTTTTGGAGTTTCAAGATTTCTGATCGCCCAGATCTTTTCGGGATTGGCTTCGATTCCTCGAGCGTTGACGATAAACCTGAGGAATTTTCCGGATGCTACCCCAAAGTGACATTTCAATAGGTTGAGCTTCATTCTGTATTCTCGGAGGATATTAAACATTGACTCCAGGTCTCTGATGTGATCGGTAGAAAATCGCGATTTGACTAGCATGTCGTCGACATATACCTCCATGGTTTTTCCGATCTGGTCAGCGAACATTCGATTAACTAACCATTGATAAGTTGCCCCGGCATTCTTGAGTCCAAAAGGCATAACTTTATAGCAATAGAGTCCCATATTGGTTACGAAGCTGGTATGTTCCTGGTCGGGCAAGTGCATGGGTATTTGATTATAGCCAGAGTGTGCATCCATGAAGGATAAAAGTTCGTGTCCAGCTGTTGAATCTACAAGTTGATCAATTCGTGGAAGTGGAAAAATGTCTTTGGGGCAAGCTTTATTTAAGTTTGAGTAGTCAACACATGTTCTCCATTTCCCATTTGGCTTTCGTACAAGTACAGGATTGGATACCCACTCCGGGTATAATGCATCTCGAATGAATCCATTCGTCTTAAGCTTATCTACCTCTTCTTTAAGGGCGGCAAATCTCTCTGGATCCATACCACACCCTATTTGCTTGACTGGGACGTACCGCGGGTCAGTATTCAGCGTGTGGCTCGCGATGTCCGACGAGATCCCACACATGTCAGAGTGCATCCAGGCAAACACATCAAGGTTCACCTAGAGAAATTCAACCAATTCCTCTTGCATTTGTTGGCTTAGTTGAGATCCAATCTTTATCATCTTCGAGTCATCATTATCGTCGATTGGAACATCGATCGTCAGTTCGGCCGGAGAAGCTTGACTGTCTTTACTTTCATCTTCACTTTCGGTATCTCTCGGGTCAAGTTCTCTTTGGAATTGGTTGGGGTGCCCGGGCCCAGGCGCTAATTGTCAATTATCCATAAAGCGGACACAGAGAGATTCCTCTACGCCCTTTCCTTTTTCCTTCCACTGCGCCTCGCGCAGCTCAGCAACATAACTGGCTTGCCCTGCGGCCTGATCCCCTTGAACAACTTCGACACAATTGTCGGTGGGGAATTTCAAAGTCAAACACCATGGGGCAATGGCAGCCCTGAATTCAGTTAGGGCTGGTCGTCCCAAGAAAGCATTGTATGGGGAGTTTATATCCAAAACAACAAACTGTAGTATCTGGACTCTCCGGCGCTCACCAATTCCCAATTCCACTGGCAATTCCACCACTCCAGTGGGTATAGTTGCACTCCCGTTAAAACCGTGAATGCGAGACTGACATGGCTTCAAGTCTTTAGTCTCCATTCTCATCTGGTCGTAAGCTCGTTTAAACAAATATTCACAGAGCTTCTGCTGTCTACCAAGATTCTCTTCATCCAAGCAGGACCTACTTGAGCTGATATGACTAGCGGATCAATAGTGGGGGCTTCGACCTTGTCGGCAACCCGACCTCGAAATACGATGTCATCCGCCATCGTTCTTTGCTGTTTGGCAGGAGCCTCATCTTCAGAATTACTACAACATTCAAAGTCCGCATGCTTGGTAGAGCTGGCATACGACTCCATTTCCTTCCAACTTCGGTCTGCTGGATGAGGACCACCACAAACAGTGTTTATCACCAACCTCCCGCCAGTAAGAGCGGGTTCCTCCTGTCTAGCTGGATTCGGCACATGATTTTGATTCGATGGGCCTGCATCTCCAGATTGCGGCGCCCGAACAAACTGTTCTAACTTCCTTTCTCTTATCAATTTTTCGATGAGAATCTGCAAATGACGACATTCATTTGTGTTATGGCCGTAACTTTTGTGGAATCTACAAAATTTTCCCGTCTAAATTTGCTTCTCCGATGACTGTTTCGGAGCAGGCTTCTTGTACTGAATAGTATTGCAGGTTTGTAGATATACGTTCTCCAGCGACGTATTCAGAGGAGTATAATTATCAAACATTGGGGCTCTACGTCGTGGACCACGGTTCTGATCCTGTTTTCTATTTTGTTTACCACTGCCTTTTTGCTGATCTTGTTTGTTCTGAATATTTAATTGCACTTTTCCGGAACTCTCCCCAGATTGTTTAACAGCATGGTTACTCTGAACTCCCTCCACACTAGGCCCCGCATCATCCTTATTCCTAGACTTTTTTGCATCCTCCCTTCTCAAGAATTGGGCTGCCTTGGAATAGAAACGGTCCAATGATGTGGGGGGTTTTCCGGCCAACCAGTTCCCGAAATCGGAATTGGGCTCAATCCCTTTAGTTAGTGCCATAAGAATAGAATTATCATTTGGGTTGCTGATCTTAGCACATGCAGCATGAAATCTCTCTAAATAATGCCTGAGTGTCTCCCCAGGAGCTTGAGTGACACTAGATAAAGTATTAACATCCTTCGGTCTTGCAACGTGCATACGAAATTTCTCAATAAATTTTGTTGCCAACTGATCAAAGCATGAGATAGATCAAGGTGGCAGTCGGGTAAACCACATAGTCGCTATGCCCCCTAGTGAAATTGGGAAGCTTCGGCACTTGACTGCATCATCAGCTCGTGCAGCGTTCATCAACCATTCATATTTCAGAATATGCTGATTAGGGTTAGAGTTCCCTTCATAAACGGGTAAAGTCGGCATCCTGAATCGCCGAGGTGGTTCAGCATAAAGTATCTCATCAGTAAAAGGAGTATGACTCTGGGAGATTCCCCAGTCGTCATTGCTAAGTCCTTGACTGTAACAGATCATTTGGCGGATCATTGCAGACAGATCGGGCATCTGGGCATTTTGAGTAGGCTGGGCCAAGATGTGGTCGGGTTCCATAATGCGAAGAGGGGCCGGTCGCTGTCGACGGTCCGTGTCTCGCCTCCTTGGCTCTATGTCCTCGAGGACGTAAGGTTCAGGGTGGTATTCACGCTGGTGATGGTTCGGATCTGTCCGATCTCGGATCTCAGCATCTAAATCAGTGGCTGTTATGGTACAGTTATCAGTAACATGATGTGGGGTAGAGCCTCCTTGGGAGGAGGGTCCAGTTTAACGGCTGGTTGACGGGCCAACTCTCAGTTGCCCAACATTCAGGGTGTGTTGATGCCCAGTGGCCTGTGTGTAACTTTCGTCTAGCCTTGGGCGTGTAGACCTGTGATGATATTCAGAAGAAGCTGAACTCTCGGTGGAAGAATAGGAAGCTTGATCCCTCCTAGATCTCCTTCATCGCTGACGGTTCAGTTGATTAGTCAATTCCACGTTAGCACGGAGCTGTTAAGTGAGCTGCTGACGGCTCTGAGTCAATTCTTGCATCAACATCTAAAATTCTTCTCTGGTGACAGGTCCTCGCGGATCTGATGGTCCGGTAGCATTCTGTTCAGTTGGAGGCAGCTGTACGGGGTTCTGTCTGTCCCGTCCTTCAGGATTTGCAGTTGTGGAAGTGGTCCTTGTGTTAACCATGGTGGATGATGAAGCTATATCCTAGACTTGTAGCAAATCTGAATAGAATGGAAGAACTTCTGAAATTGAGATCTGGACCTTCTCCTTGGATGTTTGCAATCCGGTATCGGTAGTAGATCCAACGAGCAAAAGGAAAAAACTGGGTTTTTTCTCAGTGAAAGCACCAAAGTGTTTGTACCAAAATTGGGCACAACACTCTTCGAAAGGGTTTGAAGAGATAAAAATGAAGAAATTAAATGAAAAAAGAGGATTATCTAACAAACACTTCAAAAATAAATAAGAAAGAATGTAGAAACACAAGAATTTAGAGTGGTTCGGCGTGTTGCCTACATCCACTATGAAGTTGATGATTTTATTGATGTTTTCTTGATGATTACAAATGATTACAGCGGGTTACAGTAATGAAATTCGAGTACAACAGCAGCCTTGTAGCACAAAAATGTTTTTGGTAGAGTCTGGACGTCAGAGAGCCAAAAAGATTCCTTTTCTATAGGCTATGGGATGCTATTTATAGGTGTAGGATGCAAATATCTCACTCAGATCTTGGGAGACTTCTTCTGGCACGTGGGTGGGCCCACGCGATCGATCCCACGTGAATCGCACGCGATCTGGGATCGATACGAACGAATTTCGTATCGATCAAGATCTGACCCAATTGAGTCGAAACTTGGCATGGACATTCTATTGGTTGTAAGTAAGCTCCTGTGAAAATTTCGTAACATTTGACTTGTAGATTGCGAGTTATGATCGATGCAAACTTGGGTTTTATGTAGGCTGTCGCGTTCGAATTGATGCCTTCGTATCGATCGGTTCGAATCGCACTTGAGCGCGTGCCTACAAATTGACGTGGCGCTAACTTCTCGGATCAATCCACTTTTCATGTCGAACGACCGAGTCTTCCCTACGCACGTGCCTTATTCGTATCGATCATCCTTGCTTTGTTCGTATCGATCGCATTGCTTAATTCGTATCGATCGCATTGCTTAATTCATATCGATCGATTGCCCTACCATATTCGTATCGATCGGTCGTCTGGTTCGGTTCATATCGATCGTGTTGCATTATTCGTATCGATCTATTGTTCGGTTATGTTCGTATCGATGGGAAGTGTCTATTTTGTATCGATCTATGGTCGATCGATACGAAGCTTGCAAGGTGTTTGATCGATACGAACTAGACACTTGTACTATGGTCGACGGATATGAAATGGGCGATAGTCGATCGATTCGAAGTGGGCCTGCCTTCTGATGGATACGAAGAAGGCCATTTCTGATGGATGCGAACAAGGCAGCTGCTGATTGATATGAAGCAGAGTCGTTTGCTAATGGAGTCGAATAGATCGATACGAATAAAGCCTCTTCCTTTGGTGGATACAAAGTAGTGTTCTTTGATGGATACGAACAGACACACGCCGATGGATTTGAACATGTCGAACCTTTGATGGATACGAAATGATGACTGCGTGGTTGTATTGATTTCCCTGACTTGCATCGATAATATCTTGAGCATACGAACTCGAATTGACTTGAAATTTGAGACGTTGGCTTCCATAGCTTTGATTGTCATGTCTTGTCAATTATAGCTCGATCCGGACTCGGAAAAAATTCATCGATATCCATAGTGAGCCTACGTACAACCGATCTTCGGGACGGACTGTGCTTAGCTTCCGGTTAAGTCCCTAGTATCACGGCCTTGCCAAAAGGCGGGATAACAGTCACCAAGAGCAGTAAAGCAGGAGTAGGGAAGAAGTGGGCAAGTATTATGCTAGTATTTCATTTGTTGCACTAGCTAGGTCGTTAAGTCCGTAATTGTCAAAATGCCATAATTTTTGATCGGGCGTAACAGAACTGTGGTATGATTAGTCTCGACCTTCATTGTGGCTATTCAAGTGTAGGCAGTGCCCCCCCATGCCGCAGGGCTGTTTGCACGCTTAAACTCTACCTTGGGTTTTTCCATAACTTGTCTGTTTGCCCCCGGTCTAGTGGGTACGGTTGTGCCTCCTAGATGATTAAAGCAAGGGAAAGCTTCTATCTTTGGAGACTTATATATTGGGGATTCAAGATTCTTGGTCCTCCTGGGTGCCGAATCTTGGTTTGATTTGAGTCGGCCTCTGATTAATCACGAGGTCGATTCAGTTTTGGTTTAGTTTCTTCGAGTGACTTCGAAGCTATGGAATTCAGCAATGTTTGCTTCTTCGGTCGTTAGAAGTGGTACTATTGATTCTATGGAGTATTGAGGTGATTGTCGATTCGCGGCTCCGGAGCGTGATTTCATTGACTTCGGGGAGCTCTAGATCAGATGACTGCTGATCTTCCAGTTCATATTCATGACGCTTTAGTTTGTGTAGGATTTTCGGATCGGATGACTGATGGTCTTCTAGTTCACCTTTACGGATATCAATCACACACAAATTTTGCTAATCTATCGGTTCGCCTTTATGACGCTTTAGTTCGTGAAAGACCTTCACGCTCGCGAAGAGTTTTTTGGATCAGATGACCGCTGATCTACCAGTTTACCTTCACGATGCTTTAGTTTGTGAAAGTCCTTCACATTCGCGAAGGGTTTTTTGGATTAGATGACCGCTGATTTATCGGTTCGCCTTCACGACGTTTTAGTTCATGTAAGTCCTTCACGTTCGTGAAGGTTTTTTTTGGATCAGATGAGCACTGATCTTTCGGTTTGCTTTCACGATGCTTTAGTTGTGAAAGACCTTCACGTTCGTAAAGGGTTTTTTGGATCAGATGTCCGCTGATTTATTGGTTCGCCTTCATGATGCTTTAGTTCGTGAAAGATCCTCAAGTTCGCGAAGGGTTTTTTGGATCAGATAACCGCTGATCTTCCAGTTCGCCTTCATGACGCTTTAGTTCGTGAAAGACCTTCACGTCCGCGATGGGTATTTTGGATCAGATGACTGCTGATCTACTAGTTCGCCTTCACGATGCTTTAGTTCATGAAAGACCTTCACATTCGCGATGAGTTTTTTGGATCAGATAACCACTGATTCTTCGGTTCGCCTTCATGATGATTTAGTTTGTGAAAGACCTTCACGTTCACGAAGGATTTTTTGGATCAGATGACCGCTGATCTACCGGTTCGCCTTCACGATGCTTTAGTTCGTGAAAGACCTTCACATCCGCGAAGGGTTTTTTGGATCAGATGGCCGCTAATCTTCCGATTCGCCTTCACAAAGCTTTAGTTCGTGAAATACCTTCACATCCACAAAGGATTTGTTGGATCAGATGACCGTTGATCTACCGGTTCGCCTTCGCGATGCTTTAGTTCGTGAAAGACCTTCACGTTTACGAAGGGTTTTTTGGATCAGATGACCACTGATCTTTTGATTCGCCTTCACGATGCTTCAGTTCATGAAAGACCTTCATGTCTGCAAAGGGTTTTTTGGGTCAGGTGGCACCGGTTCACGTTCAGGACGCTTTAGTTCGTGAAAGACCTTCACGTTCGCAAAGGGTTTTTTGGATCAGATGACCGCTTATCTTCTGATTCCCCTTCACGACGCTTTAGTTCGTGAAAGACCTTCACTTTCATGAAGGGTTTTTTTGGATCAGATGACCGTTGATCTACCGATTCACCTTCACGACACTTTAGTTCATGAAAGACCTTCACGCTCGTGAAATGTTTTTTGGATCAGATGACCGCTGGTCTACCAGTTCGCCTTCATGGCGCTTTAGTTCATGAAAGACCTTCACGTTTACGAAGGGTTTTCTAGATCAAATGACCGATGATCTACTGGTTCGCCTTCACGACGCTTTAATTCATGAAAGACCTTCACGTTCGCGAAGGGTTTTTTATGGTTCGAGTCTGACGACCAAACGGCCTTGGGGTGATAATTCATCGACTTCAAGGGGAATTTTGGGACACGATTTTATTAGTTCCTAGGGACTAAGGGGTTGGATCATTTTGTTTGACGATCCTTCGAACTAACTTTCTCAATGCTTCCGGAGCATTGTCGATTTTCATAAGGAGGAATCGATATGACCCATCGATCAGGCGGTTGGTAGGTTTATGCTTCTTATTCATGTTTCGAAGGCATAGAAGTGTTTCCTTTGTCGAGTTTTCCGCGATGCCCCCTAATGTCCCGGTAAGGCTCATTTGGAGAAAGAAAGTATATAAGGATGGATGAGGAGGCATCGCTTTAGGTTGCTGCCCTATTCATCCATGTTTAGCTGACCAGAGTGTTATTTGACAGTCATCATTTCATCAGTTGGCTAGGGCTTTTTTGAATATCTTTTACTTTCTATTGCATATGCTTCCAATCGATTATATGCTGAATTAAATTTCTTGATCTTGGTAGATATTCTTTGAGTTGGTACCACTTTAATTCGGCAGCAGTAGCCGATGAAGACTTAATTTGTTCTCTAACTCGGTACCCGACTTTAATTGGTTTAACTTCAATTCGGCTCTACTTTAATTGAGGAGTAGAAATTCTTTTAGTTCAGTGCCCCTTTCAACGCCGAATTAAACTCTTATATAATAATTCAATCTCAAAAGCTTCGGCCCCAAAAGCAATTCAATTGTCACTTTCAGCCTTCTTTTGAGCTTGAAAGCTGCTACGACCAGTAGGAGATTTCATCCACACTCTGTCGTCTTTGTCTAGGGAACAGTCACCGCCACAAATCGAACTGCCACCCGATTGTCAAAGTCATGAATTTGGTGATTGATTGCTTCTGCTTGGAAGCATGGTTACTCTGGACTCCGTCGCTTGTGCTTCGAATCAGATCTGGAGTTTGCGCGACCTACCTAAAGTCGAGTTGTTCGCTGCCGCCGTCGATAAGTAGATGTATCCATGACCAAGATCTGAAGTAGTGAGTTTGATTTTTAGTTTAGATAGGGTGCCACTGTTGGGATTAAAAACTTGGTTGGCAGTGGTTATCGTTTTTGTTGCCTGGTATGATCAGATGAAGGCAGTAGGAAACAATCAGAGTTGCAGGCAGTCAAAGGTTTTGTGGCTGGATTTTAATGAAAAATAGTTAGTCAGAACGTCGATGATGACGGTTGGATTTGAGGCTTAAGTCCGTGTGCCTTGATGTCGAAGATGCTATTGAGTTGCAGTTCTCCGGTTTTGATTGCTCGTGTCTCAACGCCCAAAAGAGCTGTTGCTGCTCATTAATGATGGATGACTTGCTGGATCTTGAAACCGCCGCCTTATGCAAGAGATTCGAAGTGCATTGCCTTGCTCACTACCATGGATTTGAGACTCGGAGTTGATTGACTATTGATACACTTTTGCACTCCCATGATGATGGTTGAATTTGCATTTAACATTGATTAGTAAAGTTGATCGAATTATTGATGATTAGTTCTCCTGTTCTCCTTTATCGGCTTCAGGATCCCACCGTTTTGTTTGAGATTTCAGGAGTAGTGATTGTAATTTTCAATTTGGAGAGAAAAAATCATTGTTTGATCGGATGATCGAATTTTTTTCTGTATGGTCTTCAGAATTGTTTTATGTTGATGATTACTATAGTTGATTGTGATATTGAATTTTTTGTAGCCTACTTTTGATCGGATGTTAAAAAATTGTATATCACTAATTTTCCCTATGAATTATGATAGGTAATGTGAACCTTTTTTGTGGCATGTCCGATGGTATAGATGTATTTAAGTGAATATCAAGCTTAGATCCTTAAAATCAAACTTAATACACGAAAACTCCTCCCCAAAAAATGGTTGTAAATTAGGTCTCTAGAATTAAATTACGGAATAATTGCATACATTTATGTATATATTCAAAAATTGCATAAATGTCTGCAATTTTTCAGTGAATAATTGCGGAAATGTTTGCAATTTTTGGATATAATTAAATAAATGTCTGTGATTATTCACTGAATAATTGCATAAATGTATGCAATTATTCAGTAACTTAATTCTAGGGACCTAATTTATATATTTTTTGGCAAGGATGTTTGGTGTATTTTAAAACTTAATAGGGACTTTAACCAAACTATCTTATTATTTAATTTGATCCTGAATTAATGTTTTACTACAGACTAATTTTGAGTTGATGGTTTTGTGATTCATGGTTAAGATGAGATCCAAGTTGTTGATAGTTGTCCAAAACCATGCCAATATCCATCAAAGTAAATCGATGTTTATAGTTGAACAAATATTGTAGCTTGGAGCAGGTTTCCATTGTTAGCTTCAGTTTGGTGGGTGTTTGCTTCATCACCACCAAGCGTTGTTTCTATAGCCCTTCCAAATTCAGATCTTTTCTTAGGAGCCATAAGAATAGCAAATCTCTAACTTTCTTCAAGCTAATTTTTCTAACTTCTGGATCAAAGCAATCCAAAGTGGATAGCTAGATCTAAACCTGGATTTCAGGTTCTCAGTGAAAGCACCAAACCGTTAACCCAAAAAATGGATCAACGCCTTGGATCGAGTGTGAAAGCACCAGCCATGTTTATCAAGACAAATAAAATAGAAAAAGCAATAGTAAGTCGTAGAAAAAGTAAAGAGACAAGAGTTTTTTATAGTGGTTCGGCTGTTAACGAAACCTACGTCCACTTTATAGTTTTTGTTGATCAACTGCTGTTACAAAGGAATTTGGATTACAATATGATTCTTCTTTCCTAAGTTAGATCAAGCCACCAAAGTTCGAGACAACATAAAGAATCTTAGTTTCCCTTTAAAGGCTTTTGTGAGGGAGAAGAAGAGTAAAGAAATAATGGCAGAGTTTCAGCAGAGATCAGAGCAGATCTTCTTTCTGTTGCAGATGGGATGGTATTTTTAGGGGTTGGAGAGCACTTTGGCCAGAGCCACTTTTCCAGAAGCCTGCGTTCAATATGAAGAAGGAGCCTAGAAAGTTTGGTGGTCATAGGAGCTAACTATTTGGATCGATACTGATCCAACTGGATCGGATCGGTACCGATCGAAACAGTTGAGCATATTTGATGTAGGAGCCAACTATTTGGATCGGTATCAATCCAATTGGATCAGATTGGTACCGATCCAAATAGTTCGGCATTTTGGTTGCTTCAACTACTTGGCTATCTTCCTTACTTCATTTTGATGCTCTCCACATATTTTCATAGCTTGTTGACTTGCTTTGATGATGATTCACCTATGGGTTTGACTGATCTGTAATCTGAATCGAATAAGTCTTTACTTCTTGAACTCGGATGCTTGGAATGTTACCAAACTTGGTAGATAAGCTTAGTGGAGACATAGGAGTGTAAGACAAGTGGAATGGAGATCCAATAAAGCAATATTTTGGATCGATACCGATCCAATAGGATCGAATCGGTACTGATCCGAAATGTTTGCATAAAAATGGTCCAAACTTCTTGGGGTCCTTTGTCTTGTATTTTTAGGCCTTCCGATCAAGTCTCAAATCATTTTGGCTCAATCTGAATGTTCTAACTCCTTTGGAATTCAGTTGGGTTAAAAACCACATTATTATTTCTATTGTTAGCAACGACTCTCTCTCATAAGGCTTTGATACGGGATTTTACATGTTTAAGGAACTCCTTAAAGTCGGTAATACTAGCTAATTTATAGGTATTGTTCAAAATCCAATTGAAACAAAATAAAACGATTATGTATGTCAAGTACTCCGTAGTCGAAGTAATATTATTGTTGTTGAGAAATCTTTAATTTCTATTAAGCCAAATTTACTAAGCTATGATGGTGAAAATAGTGTCTAATAGGGATTGCTACCTAGAAGAAAGATGAAATCTCAGCCTGGACCAATAAGACCCATAATTAGAACGTTAAAACCGAAAACTATTAGAATGCATGGAAGCGTAAAGTTAGTAAACTGACAATCATAATATAGGTGTGTAGTTATTTCTAGGTTCATATTGCAGAAAATGCATTTATAATCAATACGCACATTTTCTTTTTTAATTGTTTAATAGTATTAAGCTTCTCATGTAATATTAACTACATATGTAACTTAGATTTAGGAGGAGCATTCGCTTTCCACGTAAATTTAAAAAGGTTAGATTTAACTTCTGAGAAATTTATAAATTTATAAAATAAACTAGATGTAAAGCTGTTAGACTTATCCAAATTCCATATTTTAATATCATTGTTATTATCTATATTGTATATATCTAATTTGGTACATAGAAGAGCAAATTGGTATAAAGTATTTGTTTCTGGTGCCCGATTAAAGCTGAACTCCCAAAGAAAGCTCAAGTTAGGTCTATAGACCTCTGAAATTAATACATTTTTAAAATTGCAAATATTATAGAGATCTGAAAATCTTACTTTAAGAGGAATAGCAGAGATTGAGCAGTCATGCCAAAAGGATGTGTTTTTCCCTGAGTGGACAATATTACCAATACCTAGTTTGAAAATATTCAAGCTTTTTAGAATAGATTTCCAAAAGTGCAACAAATAATTGTGGTGCTAGAAGTTATTTGGTGTAAGTTATGAGAGCTACCATAAAATTGATTATAAATTAGTTCATTTCAAATTAAATTGTCGTTATTAGTATTGAATTTCCACAACCATTTCCCTAATAAAGAAACATTGAGGTTATAAAGATAAATTATTCCTAATCCTCCCCCCTCTTTAAGTTTACAAACTGAATCCCAACTAACTAAACACCTTAAACTACTACTGAAGTTATCCCCAGCCTATAGAAAGCATCTCCTAATCTTATCTATTTTATCTATTACTCATTTTGGAAAGCGATAAAATGACATCCAGTAAATGGAGAGTGCCGATAAAACAGAGTTGATTAAGACAACCCTACCTGCCACTACAAGAAAAACAGTATTTTATAGCGGCATATAGCCGCTATTAAACACAGCTATAGCGGTTTGAAAAACGCTATATAGCGACATGTTATAAAAACGAATTGCACATTTATAACACAAAAAAACCGCTATAAAAGAGCATGATTTCATAGCATAAAGTAGCCGCAATAAAATAGTTATTCTAAGCGCCTATTTCGCGCTATATATCAACATGTTTATAGTATATTCTACATCCATTTACATCATATATATATACCGCTATAAAATGTGTAGATACAATAATGCCTATTTGCTGCTATCCTTTGACAGTAATCTCATACACTGCATTATCTTTTTATTGCACTTATGTCATATAGTTATAACGCTTTTTAGGAGTTATACTTTATTTTACTATATGTTTGATGCACCCCACTATTACATTTTAATAATAACAATCAAAATGAATCTTCTTTAAATAGATAACAATTTGAACAATGTATGAACGAAAAAATATAATAATCAGCAAATGTAACGCATATTCATGATAACAAAATGAAGTATCAACTAACAAAAAATAAGTTCAATACATGAGTTACCAAATTCAGTACATATTCATGATAACAAAAGACAACATAGTTCAAAGTTAATGTCTACTCTGTTCACCTATCCACAAACTCCGTTGTGCCTTATACATTCAATTACCCACTGTCAATCTCCTGTCACCACCATCCACTTCACAAACAAAACCACACTCCATTTAACAGATAACATTGATGTTGTCATATCATTGATGTTGCCCAAAATTTCTGCACCATTGATGTTGCCATATCATTCGCAGCTCCAACACCTCCTCCTTCAGCCTTTAAACACGACGAAGAAATACCAATATGAAATCTATTCTTCACTCTAGTTTAGAAGTCAAGCTCTGATGTTAATCATACATAAAGACCTGTCAACTAGCAGCAAACATATACTCAGTTTGAAATAGAAGTGGTTAATCGTGTTATGCATTTAAACATACAAAGATAAAAGGTTTATATGCAAGCAACTCTACTGAATAATATTGCTTATATTTAACAGATAACATTACTGGAGAAGATATATACATATAGTTCAAATTTTGTGAAAGAATATAGTATCTCATTACAGGATGTTCACATAATACAGCATATAACATTGTATGAATGCTGAATGAAATTTTCCTACCTTAAATAAAATGGATAAATTACCGTCAGTATGAACAAGTAAAAAATGTAGGTAACCACATTGCTTAGTCATGTACATTGGCTTTTGATTAAATGAAATACTAGATATGTTGTGGATCCAATGAACAAAAAAAAATACAAGGATAGTGAAATAAACTACACAAGTCAGATCCTATATTTTACGGTGCTTATATCATAAAATCTACATGAAAACTATCAGAGAAGACCTTTGAAAAAAAGTCAGATTATTACCATAGCGATAGCGGCACGAGTTATTTGCTGAACATCCAAACAAGCAGCGATATTGCCATCTGAGATCAATTGCAGGCTCCCATCAATATTACTATAGAAGTACCTATCAGGTACTCTAGTCTAATAGTAAACAATAATAATTATCACTTACCCTTATCTACAACAAAATAGGTGTAAGACTTTCCCATCATGCGTAATATGCAATGTTTCAAGAATTGCTATATCCACCGTAGTGCATTCAAGTTTTGCTATCATCACCTAAAACAAAATCAGCAATATAATCAGTATTGAAAAAACATTGTGCAGAAATATTACATATCATCTCTAGTTTCACAGCACTAGTTTTTCTTATTTTCATAAATAATAATAACTACAAAATGCATTTAGCTAGTTACTTGATCATCATTTCATGATTACCATCATCATCCAACATGACATGCCAAATGACAAGTAAACCTAGATGTGATATCAAATTTTACATTGTCTCTATTATCATGTTGGAATGGTGTGATAATCAATTTAAGTTATTTAACTGTTAACCCGCCTTTTGGCAAGGTCGTGGACAGGCGGATTTAACTAAACCGGTTGCTCGTTTGTCGAGACTGGAATGTGATAGGTTTGAGTTGACTGGATGGATAGGTAATGCATCACATTTGGAAGGTGGTTCGGCTATGTTAGTGCGGCTCGGTCTGGTAGTCAAGGGTTGGTCGGCCTTGATAATATGGCTCGGTCTAGAAGACAAGGAGCGTTCGGCAAGGTGGCTTGGCACTGTGCTTCGGTCAAGGTGGCCCGGCAAGGTGGTTCGGCGCTTGGAGGTGACTCGGCGTTGTGGTTCGGTCAGGGTGGCTCGGCGTTGTGGTTCGGTCAAGTGCCGCTCGGTCACTGGTGGTGTGGATCGGCGTACTAGAGTATGGAGTGGATCAGCATCTCTGGGTCGACCCAAGGGAGTGGTTCGGCACCTCTGGGTGGATCGGCAAGTGCCGCTCGGTCAAAGGAAGGGATGCCTCGCTCGGCAAGATGGTTCGATCAGAGCCGCTCGGCAAGATGGTTCGGTCAGGGTCGCTCGGTAGGGTGGTTCGGTCAGGGTCGCTCGGCAAGGTGGATCGGTGGAGATCTGGGTCAGCACTTCTGGTTCGGCCAGATATGGTTCGGCCATAGGCTTGATGGGCCCGGATTACTCAGAAAGTCCAGCAACTCCAGTTTTGCCTATAAATACAGCATGTAGGACGTCTGAAAAGGGATCTTCCTTTCGACTCTCTTACTTTCTCTTTTCTAAGACTAAGGCAACTCTACCATTTTGTAACTATAATCGATTCTAACATCAATAAAAAGGAAACTTCTGGAGTGGACGTAGGCCGAAGTTAGCCGAACCACTATAAAATCTGTTGTTCTTTACTGCTTTCATTTTAATTTTTGTTGTTCTTCATATTAATATCCTCCACATATAATCTATATGTGAGCCGTGACTGGTATTTGGTGCTTTCATCTGGATTTGGGTGTTAGTGACCAATTTGGGCGCTAACATTTTGGTGCTTTCACTAAGAAGGCTAGCACTCAGGAATTGGAAAGCTTGGATTTTGGATTTAAAGACTTAGGAACTCGGATTCTGGAGACTATGGCAAAGCAATCAACCAGGAGACAAAGGACGGAAAGAAGTCAGCAAGAGGGAAGTCAGCAGGCTTCCTCCGGAGCTAATCAAGCCTCCGTCTACATCACGAGGGACGAGATGGAGATGATGATGGGAGCTATGCAGGAAGAATTGCGGAAAAGATAGGAGGAGGTAATGCAGAACCTACTTCGACAAGCTGGACAAGTTAGAGCACAAAATCAAGGAAATGGACCGACTGTGGCTGCTGATAATGCAGAACAAGGAATCGGAGCTGTAGAAGTTTCTGGCGGTCAAAACTAGAACCAGACTAGAGGGATTGAAGGAAATCAGCAAAGGCCTGGGGGCAGACCCCCGAGAGTGGATACTGGAATAGCTATGGATGAAGCTCGGCGAGCAGGGACCGATGTGAACGTAAATGGCCAGCATGAAGAGTACTACCCAGAGTACCCTCCAGGACATGGGTGGCAAGGTGGAGATGTGAACAGGGGACTACCCCCAGATGGAGACGAGCGGATGGCTGGATTAATAATAAGGATTATGAGAGGAGGACTACCGAGTAGAGGCTTGGAGGAAGTCAGTCGAAGTCCGTTCACTCTGGAAATCAGGAATGCAAGGAACCCTCCAGAATTCAAACTGCCAACACTGGAGGCCTATGATGGAAAATTAGATCCAACTATGCATGTAACAAGATACATCAGACATTTGGAAGTGCTGGGGGCATCTGAGGAGGTGATGGCAAGGTGTTTCCCTCTATATTTGATGGATTTGGTTGCACTCCGGTTTAGGCAGCTAGAGACCGGATCGATCATGACATGGGGCGAGCTAGTGGAACGCTTCACGAGACAGTTCAGGGTCCACGTGACGTGACCCAAGAATGTGATGACATTGGCATCAATGAAGCAGAGGACCGGAGAGTCCGTGATGGGTTTTTAATGCGATTTAATGCAGCTGTAGCTTCAGTAGATCGCCCGGATCCATCAATGATTTTGATGGCGGCGGTAGCAGGGATTGCTGACACTACACCAAAAGCTGAATTTTACAACAGGCCTTCCGCCTAATTAGCAACGGTTACTTCCCGTTGTAAAATATAATGGTTGTTAACCGTCGCAAATGATGGAGGGAAATTTCACCTTTGGCGCCATATATTTTTGTCTGTTTCTTTTCTTTTGGTGACGGGATTTAACCGTCGTTTATTTTGTGCCACATGCTGGCGGTATAATTTAGTCTTTGCGCCATAATATTTACAACATCACGAAACATATTTCCCCCAAATTATATCCCCATTTCGACCCAAATTAAACCTAGATCGATTTCGTCCCAAAATATTTCCACCACCTCCGCCTCTTCCGAAAGAGCCAGAGCCACCTATTATCACTTTGGACGATCTGTTCAGGAAGACCAAGACCACTCCCAGGATCTATTACTTGCCTCTCTCCGAGGAGCAGGTTGCTGCCGAGCGTGCCAATCAAGGAAGGAGAGCTTAGGGACCATTTCGGGTTAATTTCTTTCATGTTTTTAGACTTAATTTTTGATTTGTAGTATGCGGATTCTAAAAAAAGAATGCTCACCAACTATATTAAAACTTCATGCGTACGTGTATAATATTAGCAGAAGTTAATACATGAATAACATCAAAACTGTATTTAGAAGTTTTAGAACCATTCAGCCATTAACGTCAGTTTTAGAAGTTAATACAGTTTCGTCACAAAACTGTATTTAATAAACATGTATTATTATTATATTTAGATTTCTGTATATTTAATCTAATGTGTTACTGTATTTAATAAAGGTTATACATGTTTAATCACTTATACATGTTTAATCCAGGTTATCCAGGTTATACTAATTATAATTATTAAATACAGGTTTTAGAAGTAAACATGATGTGATAATTATAAATATAGCTAAGTTAAGATTTGATTTCATGTACAGATTTCATGTATAAAACATGTACATATTAACATATATTCTGTAAACTGACATTCCACCTGAAAACACAATATAGGTAAAAAGTTAAGCTATTAATAAGGTACTTCTAATTAAGATGTTCACTTCTTAATTATGTTTTGAATTTCGTGAGGTAAAAGACAGTGATACTATTTTCACTTAAAATAAAGGAATGAATCAGCCAAGTAGCCAACAGACAACCTAATGCAATTTTCTCAGGCATGCTACATGAAAATTTTTATGTAATGTATGCAAGTATAAATGCAAAAATATAGAAAGCAATATATACATAGAGCAGGATTTTTCTTCTTCTTTTGTTCATAACTTCCTAAGTAATATATCGATAGCGATACTGTTGATGTTAGGTGTTTTTTCTTTGAATATTCATGATAGTTGGGTATGCACACCTTTTTGAGTTCGATATCATGTAGGGTTAATTTTGTAGCCTATAGCTCAGAAAAAACGGATGAGAATGAAACAAGTTATCCTCCTTTCTTTTTTATAGCAATAATGTAATATAGTTGGTGAGCATTCTTTTTTTAGTATGATTTTTAAAATAATCAACTCACCATTGAATTGCTTAATACTTACTAATGATAGTGTAATGTTTCATACATAAATATATGAAACTGTAAGTGCAGATAGACAATATCTTGGTTATGATAGTGGATAGATTCTTCATCTTCTTCCCCATTGTGTTCATTGTTTGGCTAAAACATAATTCATCAAAGTAAACACATTCACTAGTAAAAGAGGAGTAGCGCATAGACGTTATGCCGGTGCTAAAATTCATGTCGTTGTAATGTCAAATTTTTTTGGAAATAGTTTGGTGCTAATGTTAAAAATAAGATTGATTGTGCAAAATAATAACCAGTAGGGATATTATTTGATTGGTAGTTGATTGAGTTGATTGTTGTAGGATAATATCAACTAGTGATATTATTCGATTGGTAGTTGATTATTAATCGATGATAAATAATTGTTAGTAGTAATTGTACAAAATAATAACCAGTAGGGATATTATTCGATTGGTAGTTGATTATTAATTCGATTGGTAGTTGAAGTTGATTAAGTTAAAGTCACGATTTTGGGTTCAGATTTGGATTTAGGCTATTATGGCGCAGGTTGTTGATAACAGGGTTTTTGGTTGTATTCAGATGATTATGGATTCAGACGACTATGGTTGGTCGCAGTTGAAATTTAGGGTTGCAGTTGGTGCTGGTTGTTTGGTCGCGGTGATTTAGGAGGGGTAGTGGTAATTATTGAAGTGAGGCTTTTGTATGCATGTACAGCAGGCAGGTGATTGATTTGCGGGTTTGGCAGAAGATTGGGTCGGATTTTGTTGGAGTTTGATATATGGGGATGATGGTGATCTATGTGGTTATGCAGTCTGATTCATAGGAGGGTGTTGGAGTTGTGGTTTAGGTGGTGATTGGTTTTCGTTTGAATGGTGTAGACTATCTCAAAGTGAAAAACTTTACAATATTGAATCCACTTCAGTATGCTTTATTTGTCATCTTAGCCAGCTGATGAAATCAGTATTAATTTCATGCATATGTTATTACCAGCATGTTCGTGCAAATGTTATCACCAAATTATTGACTTTTTGAGTTTCTTTTGCCTTTTTGTTTCTAAATTAAGTGTTGTTTTTGAAATGCAGGCTTTAATAGAAGCATTTTGGGTTGCTGTCTTTGTTTCTAAACTCAGATGTCTCGAATCTTTGTTTCTCTGGTAACTGCTCTGGTACTGATTGTATGATATGTCTCTGTTTCCTGGCCGGTTGTCCCTGCTGTATCATGTAACTCATTAAATTATTGCATTATTGTGGTAGCACTGTTTGATTGTATGATATGTCTGGTACTGATTGTATGATATGATATGTCTCTGTTACTGATTGTATGTCTGGTAGCACTGTTTCCTGGCCGGTTCTATGCTGTATTATTGCATTATTGTTGCTCATCTGCTGTTGCTTTTGATGCCTTTTTTTTTCTTTCAAACGGACAGAATTTCAACGGGTAAGAACCGTTGTACATTAGTACATAACAACGGTTTCTGTCCGTTACGTTATTGAAAGGGACGTGGAAGATGATCTTAAGGCTATTTAACACTAGAGGGGGGGTGAATAGTGTTTTAAGAATTTCTTTAAAACTTCTTTGATTTAAATTGATTTAACTAACTTAATGCAAATACACAATCACAGATCAAATCACAGAATCACAAACAGATGCAAATATAAATAAAAAGCAAGTAAAGGAAAGAACACACCAGGAATTTTATACTGGTTCGGTGTTACCCTACATCCAGTCCCGCACAACTCGTACGGCTTTCTATTCAATAATAATCTAGATTACAATCCCTCGATTCCAAGGCAACGAGGTACACCCTCCAGATTCTCAGGTCTCTGGGTAGAACCACTTGATTCACAGGACACAAGTTCACCCGATCGATTTCCAAGGACACGATCACACCTTTATAACCCTACACAAGTTTCTTTGAGTACAAATGTATCTATAACTCTGATAAGCACTGAGATTCTTTGAAGAGAGTGGCAGAGAATCAAACTAGAGATATTCTGGTTTGATTCACTTAAGATTTCGGCAGAATATGGATAGGATGATTAGAAAATAAGATAAGAGAATAAAGAGGAGAGAAACTAATGAAAGTAGTTACTGGAAAACGTCCATAACAGTCTCTATTTATAGAGAATGAATGGATGTGTCCATTCGAAGAGGTTTAAGCGAATAGACACTTCTTTTGAAAACAACCTTTGCTATAACGGGAAGCATGTCGACATGATGAGTAAATAGGATGTCGACATGGTCTAGCAAAAAGTGATGATTTGCTTTACTTTGAAAATTATGATTTAAAACATATGCAACTTTATTCAAATGGACTCTATGTATTTGTAGAAGGTATTTAGGAGTAGAAATACTTATGAATGTATATATGTATATATACTAAAATATATTTAAAATCAAAGTAAATAAACTAAAGTAAATATAATATTAAAATAGATTTTGAGGCTAAAATATCAAGGACAATTTTGAAATCAAAATATAACAAAATGATAAATATGATTTTGAGGCTAAAACATTTTTGGAAATGTGAACGAAGGTTTTTCTTTTGAAAAGGAATATTTGAAAATCATTTTATAAAACAAGAGATAATTTTGAAAATCATTTTGAATCAAAATTAGTGGATAACAAAATAGGGCTACTATCCGTTCCACTAGATATTTCGTGAGTTCCATCTCACTAGGGTTCCATCCCTTTAACAAGAACGAAGTGGATTCCATTCCACGAGTAAATTGGATAAAAAAGAATGATAGTGCTTTCAAGGAGTTTTAACAAATATCTAACCTAACTATATTATTTGTCTTGAACTCTTGAATATCTTGAATCTCATGAGTCTTCAATCTTGAACTCTTGATCTTTGTCTTCATCAATTTTGTCTTCTTTACTGTACAGTCTTCTTTTGTTGATACCTGCATATAGATTTCCTGCACATATATATTTTATAACACTTCTATAGTTGTTGTCATCAAAACCACTATCCTATGGACTAACATTCTCCCCCTTTTTGATGATGACAACCTTTGTTTATAAAATATTTATATTCTCCTTATAACTCCCCCTAAATCTAATAACTCCCCCTTAATCTATGCCTAACTAACCTATTTTATACTTCTCCCCCTTTGTCATCAACAAAAAAAATATGACACTAACTCCCCCTAAATCTATGATATTAATGATAGTGTTATCATTAATAATACTAAAACTAGATATAACAATGCTAAATATTGTATACTCAGAATGATATATATGACTAATATAAGAATGAGAATAATAAGTGTAACCACAGATTATTTTATTCATTTCAATATTACTATATACATGACTATTTAAACTTATAAACACATAAATAACTAAAACAAGAAAATAAACAACTCAACGGTTGTTTTTGATGATGGGAGACTTGTGGACAGGACAATTTGGGTAATGGAAACAGAAGTTTCCATGTTGTTCCACAATGTTCCCATAAGCATCAAAACAAACTTCCCCTACACATACTGCTTCATCATCAGTTTCTTCCTCCATTGGTTCTTCCTCTTCTTCTCCTTCTTCATTTGCTTCTATGTTAGAAGAATCTTCAATTACAATTGGATTGGCATGATTATCCATGAGGAATTTTTGAAGATTCCTCAGAATTTTCCCTTGTTTCTCTTGCTCTCTTGCCATTCTCAATTGTTGAACTTGCATTTCAGTTAACATCTGCAGCGAATCATTAACTTTCTCCTCTATTTTGATGACACGAGCGAGTATGGTGTTTTGGAAAGGGCCTTGTGAAGGAGAAGGGAAAGAAACCGGTGAAATTTGATTAGGATTGGATGTGGAAGCCATGGATTTGATGTTTCCAGAAAGTAGAATGAAGAAATAATGATTGGAGGGAAGAGAAACTCGGAATGGGTGAGTTAAATAACCACCCATTCAAAAATTAGAGGGAAAAACGAATTGTCATTTTTACCGTTTCATGTCGACATGACGCATGAATACTATGTCGACATGGTGTTGTAAAATGCTATGGTTAAGAAATCATTCATATATACCCTATGTATACTACTATACTATATACTATATTTCAGAAAGAGAACATATACCTAATTCTCTTCTTAACTTGGTGAAGACAGGTTCTCCTAAAGGTTTGGTTAAAATATCAGCTATTTGATTTTCAGAATTAACGAAATCAAGAGAAATTTTCTCTTTATTTACGTTATCTCTTAGAAAATGGTGTCTAATATCAATATGTTTAGTTCGGGCATGGAGAGTTGGGTTTTTGGACAAACTAATGGCACTAGTGTTATCACAGAAAATTGGAGATTTCGTGATAGATATACCAAAATCATTCAAGGTTTGTTGCATATACAAAACTTGAGAACAAGCTAAAGCAGCAGAAACATACTCTGCTTCAGTTGTTGATAGGGAAACAGTATTCTGCTTTTTACTGAACCAGGAAATTAAGGAATGACCTAGAAAGTGACAAGTTCCACTTGTACTCTTTCGGTCTGACTTACACCCAGCATAGTCAGCATCACAGTAGGAAACTAATTCAAATGAATCATTCTTAGGGTAGAACAATCCATAATCAAAGGTGTGTTTAACATATCAAATGATACGTTTCACAGCTTTTAGATGAGTTTCCTTGGGTAGAGATTGATATCTTGCACAGAGACAGACACTGTTCATGATATCTGGTCTACTAGCAGTTATATAGAGAAGTGATCCAATCATTCCTCTATACAAGGTTTGATCTATGTCTTTGGATAGATCATCCTTACTTAACGCTATATTGGTTGCCATGTGAGTTGGTTTTCCACTCACATTGGTCAAGCCAAACTTACTAACTAACTCTCTCGCATACTTCTCTTGACTGATAAAGATACCATTATCTAATTGTTTGATTTGTAATCCTAGGAAAAAGTTAAGTTCACCCATATGACTCATCTCAAACTCTTTTGTCATAATGTCAGAAAATTCTTTGTTCATGTCAGAATTGGTTGATCCAAAAATAATATCATCTACGTATACTTGCACAAGTTGAATATCATTTTTGTTTCTTTTAATAAAAAGTGTGTTATCTACTTTACCTATTTCAAAATCAGATTGCAAAAGATAAGACCTAAGTCTATCATACCAAGCTCTAGGAGCTTGTTTTAGACCATACAGGGCTTTCTTTAATTTAAAAACATGATTTGGAAATTTTGTATCTTCAAAGAGAGGAGGTTGTTTAACATAAACTTCCTCTTTTACAAAACCATTTAGAAAGGCACTCTTGACATCCATTTGAAAAAGTTTGAAATTATTGAAATTAGCGAAAGCAAGCAGAATTCTAATAGCTTCTAATCTTGCTACGGGTGCAAAGGTTTCGTCATAATCTATACCTTCTTCTTGATAATAACCTTGTGCAACGAGTCGAGCCTTATTTCTAACGACCTCACCTAATTCATTTAATTTATTTTTATATACCCATTTAGTGCCTATAATAGATTTATCCTCAGGTCTAGGAACAAGTTCCCAAACATCATTTCTGGTGAATTGATTCAATTCTTCTTGCATAGCAAGAATCCATGAATCATCAGTTGATGCTTCCTTTGGATTTTTAGGTTCTATTGAGGATATAAAAGTAACATGACTCATACTGTTTAATTGATTCCTAGTTTTAACAACAGATTGCATATCTCCTAGAATATTTTCTACAGGGTGATCTTTTAAAAGCCTAATCTTTTTATTTGGATGAAAAGTTTCATTTGTAGCATCTACAGATTCATGATTAGAAATAACTAAGTCATCCTCATCATTAGTCTGATCAACTTCTTTGAAATTTTCATCAAAGGAAACATGTAAAGTTTCTTCAATAGTGTTTGTTCTTAGATTAAAAACTCTATAAGCTTTACTCCTGTTAGAATATCCGATAAAGATTCCTTTGTCGGATTTAGGATCAAACTTATCTAAATTATCTTTTGTATTTAAGATAAAACATTTACTTCCAAAAATTCTGAAATAAGATACCTTAGGTTTCTTATTGAAAAGAAGTTCATAAGGTGTTTTATTGGTTAGAGGTCTAATTAAAATCCTATTCAAAATATAACAGGCTGTTGCAACTGCTTCAGCCCAAAAATGTTTTGGTAATTTACTATCAGAAAGTAGAGTTCTAGCACACTCTTGAATCGTCCTATTCTTACGCTCAACTACTCCGTTTTGTTGTGGAGTTCTTGGAAACGAAAAATTGTGAATAATTCCCTTCTGATTACAGAATTCCTCAAACTTCTCATTTTCAAATTCACCACCGTGATCACTACGAATAGTGATGATCTTGGAAGAAAGCTGGTTTTGAACTCTTTTTGAAAAACTTTTAAAATAATCAAAAGTATCACTTTTATGTTTCAGAAAGATTGTCCATGTATATCTGGAATAATCATCCACAATTACAAAGACATATTTACTATGGTTGATTGATTGAATCTGAGATGGACCAAATAAATCTAGGTGAAGTAACTCAAGAGGTTTTGAAGTAGATATCATATCTTTAAGTTTAAAGGAACTTTTTCTAAGTTTTCCTAATTGACATGCATCACATATACTATCTACTTTAAATTGCATCTTAGGGAGGCCTCTTACTAGATCAAGTTTGGATAGTCTAGATAAGAGTTTAAAATTCAAATGTCCAAATCTCTTATGCCAAGTCCAAGGGTCACTTGTATTGGCCAAAAGACATAGATTATCATTTGAAATTTTCATACTAAGAATATAGATATTCTTTTTCCTAACTCCCTCAAAGATAATATTAGATTTATTATCTTCGATGTGACACTTGTCTTTTTCAATTTTAATCCTATATCCTTTATCACATAACTGACTAATACTAAGTAGATTATGTTGTAGATTTTTAACTAACAAAACATTTGAAATAATAGGAGTTTCAGAATTACCTACATTGCCGATGCCAACCACATAACCTTTTGAATTATCCCCAAAATTAACCAATCCTCCATCCTTGTAAATAATGTCATTGAGTATCTCTGGATTTCCTGTCATATGTCTTGAACATCCACTATCAAGTATCCACTTGTTTTTCCTTATTTGCACAGCTTGTCCATTGTGAATAGATTCATTTGTCGCCATGAAGCAAGATTCCTGCACAGTGAGCAACTTTTGTAGACTACCTGATTCTATATAACTATCATGCATCAATTTATGAGACCACAATGATTTGATCATTAAAGAAATATTTTTAGGAAACATTTCAAACTTAGCCATGAACTTTTCAAAAATCATATTATGAATACTTTGAAAAACTTGCTCTGATACCAAATGAAAGGGACGCGGAAGATGATCTTAAGGCTATTTAACACTAGAGGGGGGGTGAATAGTGTTTTAAGAATTTCTTTAAAACTTCTTTGATTTAAATTGATTTAACTAACTTAATGCAAATACACAATCACAGATCAAATCACAGAAACACAAACAGATGCAAATATAAATAAAAAGCAAGTAAAGGAAAGAACACACCAGGAATTTTATACTGGTTCGGTGTTACCCTACATCCAGTCCCGCACAACTCGTACGGCTTTCTATTCAATAATTTTCTAGATTACAATCCCTCGATTCCAAGGCAACGAGGTACACCCTCCAGATTCTCAGGTCTCTGGGTAGAACCACTTGATTCACAGGACACAAGTTCACCCGATCGATTTCCAAGGACACGATCACACCTTTATAACCCTACACAAGTTTCTTTGAGTACAAATGTATCTATAACTCTGATAAGCACTGAGATTCTTTGAAGAGAGTGGCAGAGAATCAAACTAGAGATATTCTGGTTTGATTCACTTAAGATTTCGGTAGAATATGGATAGGATGATTAGAAAATAAGATAAGAGAATAAAGAGGAGAGAAACTAATGAAAGTAGTTACTGGAAAACGTCCATAACAGTCTCTATTTATAGAGAATGAATGGATGTGTCCATTCGAAGAGGTTTAAGCGAATAGACACTTCTTTTGAAAACAACCTTTGCTATAACGGGAAGCATGTCGACATGACGAGTAAATAGGATGTCGACATGGTCTAGTAAAAAGTGATGATTTGCTTTACTTTGAAAATTATGATTTAAAACATATGCAACTTTATTCAAATGGACTCTATGTATTTGTAGAAGGTATTTAGGAGTAGAAATACTTATGAATGTATATATGTATATATACTAAAATATATTTAAAATCAAAGTAAATAAACTAAAGTAAATATAATATTAAAATAGATTTTGAGGCTAAAATATCAAGGACAATTTTGAAATCAAAATATAACAAAATGATAAATATGATTTTGAGGCTAAAACATTTTTGGAAATGTGAACGAAGGTTTTTCTTTTGAAAAGGAATATTTGAAAATCATTTTATAAAACAAGAGATAATTTTGAAAATCATTTTGAATCAAAATTAGTGGATAACAAAATAGGGCTACTATCCGTTCCACTAGATATTTCATGAGTTCCATCTCACTAGGGTTCCATCCCTTTAACAAGAACGAAGTGGATTCCATTCCACGAGTAAATTGGATAAAAAAGAATGATAGTGCTTTCAAGGAGTTTTAACAAATATCTAACCTAACTATATTATTTGTCTTGAACTCTTGAATATCTTGAATCTCATGAGTCTTCAATCCTGAACTCTTGATCTTTGTCTTCATCAATTTTGTCTTCTTTACTGTACAGTCTTCTTTTGTTGATACCTGCATATAGATTTCCTGCACATATATATTTTATAACACTTCTATAGTTGTTGTCATCAAAACCACTATCCTATGGACTAACAGTTATGACTAAAGCCATGGAATTATGGCTCAAATGAAACGGCTACAACCCGTTGCTACTTATTACAAAAACAACGGACTTTAACCGTTGCTTTCTAGTCATTAAGCAACGGTTTTTAACCGTAGCTTTTCTCGAAAAAATGGTGTTATAGAGACAGATAAACAACGGGAAATGACCGTTGCTTATGTGTCTAATACAACGGTAAGTAACCGTAGTTTTTTATATATTTAGCAACGGGTATTTCCCGTTGCTTTTTGACCTAAAAGCAACGGTTAATTACCGTTGCTAAATTTTACCACTCCATTATTAGAAACGGTTTATAACCGTTGCTAATAGTGTTAGCAACGGTTTTAAACCGTTTCTAATCGATGATCATGGTGTAGTGTGAGGGAATTGAATTCAAGGACTCATTGGCACGGGACCCACCACAGGATCTTGGGGAATTCTATCATAAGGCAGAGAGATTCATTCGGTTAGAGGACTCACGTGCCAAAAGGCAGGAGATAAACGTCGTGCAAGGTGAAGGAACGTCTGACGAAGGACGAGGAATGGATAAAGGAAAGCGAAAGCTGGACGATAGACCTGGTGGTTCAGACAAATGGAGGGGAGGTCGAGAACCCAAATTCGCGACGTACGCGGAGTTGACAGATAATTTGGAATGGATATATTTGGACACTCGGGGGCAGCTCCCCTATCGAAAACCACCCAGGAGGGATCCCACTGAATGGGAACGCAGGAGCGGGAAGTACGCCTATTCCATGAGCTGGAAGGGCACTCCACAGATGAATGTCGCCACCTGAAGGATGTGGTGGAGGAACATGTTAGAAGTGGCAGGTTGCCCCAGTACGTGAGGAACCGGACTGGAGCAGTAGAACACGAGCAGATGCCGCTTGGATCAAACAGGAACGACCCTGGAATAGGGTCACGACTCGTTATCCGCTGATCGTGATGGCAAGGATCGAGTTTAGGATTTGGACTCTGGTCGTCGAATAATCTTTTCTGATTTTGTTTTAAAAAATAAACAACAACTATGCCACTTACACATGCAAGGGAACCAGAGTGATCCCCAGGCATGCTCTGAGATGGTATTAGGTTGCTCTGCCTGGAGAGGCAGCATTTAGTTTTTTCCGTTTTTCTTGTCGAACATTTAGAACTTGGATCAAATGAATGAATTCCGATTTTATTAAACAAATCCTTAACCGAAGAGTTATGGGACGGATATTGGAAGTTAGTTTGAAATTGATCGCTTAATGTTCAAGGACGCTGAACCGGAGTGCAGGGAGCGACGCCGCTTCGCCGGAGAGCAACAGGATCGGCTCGCTCGTTGTTGTTTCCCCTTCACCGGAGAGTAACAGGATGGGATCCAACAAGAGCCCGGAGAGGGTACAATCGGTCTAGGACTTAGACCATGACATCGCTTAATGTTCAGGGATACTAAACCGGAGTGCAGGGAGTGATGCTGCTTCGCCGGAGAGCGACAGGATTGGCTCACTCAACGCTGTTTCCCCTTCACCAGAGAGTGATAGGATGGGATCCAGTAAGAGCCCGGAGAGGCTGATATCGGTCCAGGAGGATCAGGGCATCGCTTAATTTTCAGAGACGCTGAACCAGAGTGCAAGGGATAGGTTGCTTTGCCGGAGCGCAACAAGTTCTGCCTATTCATTCGTTAAGTTTGGATTGAGCTTAGCAAGGGTCCGAAGAGGCCATCAATGATCTGGAGAGATCGTATGATTTGATTACTGACTTCCAAGGTGTGAAATGGATTTGGATAGTGGCTTCAAACAACTACAGATATGGATTTTAGGACCTAGAGAGGTCCTTACTTAGGATTTGGACCCGAAGCGTTCCCGGATACGGAGATTAGGACCCGAAGAGGTCCCAGACTCGGATAAAATGATCCGGAGAGATCATGCGTTTGATTAATTAATTTCGAATGGATATGGAATTGGATGAGGATTTGGTTTTTGGATAGGAATTGGATATCGACTCAGAGCAGTCATAGATTCGGATAAGGATACGGCGATGGCACTTGGATAAAATGGATTAGATTATAATCGGAAAGTATGGACATGGATAACATACGGACTTCAGATATCAGACTTGAGGCTATTCAAAACACACCTTCTAATAGCAAGGCATGTTTTGGGGGGCAAAATGTTAACCCGCCTTTTGGCAAGGCCGTGGACAAGCAGATTTAACTAAACTGGTTGCTCGTTTGTCGAGACTGGAATGCGATAGGTTTAAGTCGACTGGATGGATAGGTAATGCATCACGTTTGGAAGGTGGTTCGGCTATGTTAGTGCGGCTCAGTCTGGAAGTCAAGGGTCGGTCGGCCTTGATAATATGGCTCGGTCTAGAACTCAAGGGGCGTTCGACAAGGTGGCTCGGCACTGTGGTTCGGTCAAGGTGGCCCGGCAAGGTGGTTCAGTGCTTGGAGGTGACTCGGCGTTGTGGTTCGGTCAAGGTGGCTCGGCGTTGTGGTTCGGTCAAGTGCCACTCGGTCACTGGTGGTGTGGATCGGCATACTAGAGTATGGAGTGGATCAGCATCTCTGGGTCGACCCAAGGGAGTGGTTTGGCACCTCTGGGTGGATCGGCAAGTGCCGCTCAGTCAAAGGAGGGGATGCCTTGCTCGGCAAGATGGTTCAGTCAGGGTCGCTCGGCACGATGGTTCGGTCAGGGTCGCTCGGCAGGGTGGTTCAGTCAGGGTCGCTCGGCAAGGTGGCTCGGTGGAGATCTGGGTCAGCACTTCTGGTTCGGCCAATATGGTTCGGCCATGGGCTTGATGGGCCCGGATTACTCAGGAAGTCCAGCAACTCCAGTTTTGCCTATAAATACAGCATGTAGGACGTCTGAAAAGGGATCTTCCTTTCGACTCTCTTACTTTCTCTTTTCTAAGACTAAGGCAACTCTGCCATTTTGTAACTGTAATCGATTCTAACATCAATAAAAAGAAAACTTCTGGAGTGGACGTAGGCCGGAGTTAGCCGAACCACTATAAAATCTGTTGTTCTTTACTGCTTTTATTTTAATTTTTGTTGTTCTTCATATTAATATCCTCCACATATAATCTATCTGTAAGTTGTGACTGGTATTTGGTGCTTTCATCTGGATTTGGGTGTTAGTGACCAATTTTGGCACTAACATTAACCATGTACATGTAATTGGAAAAGATGCCGAGGAATAGCAATGTACAATGTAACTCAAATGGTCCATGGTGATAATCAAGCAACAGATATTGCCCTAAAGTTTTCTACTACATTAAACTACCAATTAACATCAAGAAACTTCTGTTGCCTTATCTGTAAGTGCAAAAATCATGCTTCTCTTCATAAGCCAGTTACGTGTACATATTTTGAATTTAATTGTTATTACATGTTGTCTAATTTCCATAGGAATAGAATATATAAACATATAAAACCATTATAGATTGATCCATAGCAAAAAAAATACATGAATAGAGACTCAAAGCAAGAGCTATGTTGCTCAAGTAGTTAGCTGGAACAGCTAAAAGAAGTTTTCATATTTGACAATACCATGGAAATCAAGAACCTACGGGTTTTCAATATTTTCATATTACCCATCTTCGTCCTACTTCCTTAACTTGTACTGGAGAACTGACATATAGAAAACAGTATTTAGGTTCCACCTTTATTAATGAAGTTAGTTTTTATAAACTTAGTTAATTTATTACTATTATGTATAAATTTAGTTAAATTGGTTAATACTTTATCATTTACCATTATTATTGTTGTTGTTGTTATTCTAAGCTTGGTTATTTTTTGAAACTTAGTTCATTTTATAATTTATTAGTATTGTATTATTATTGTTGTTGTTATTATTATTGTTATTATAAACTTAGTTAATTGTTATGAAAGATAGTTAATTTTTATAAACTTAGTTTATTAGTTGTTAATACTGCTTTATGATTTTTGTTTTTGTTGTTATTATTAGTAGTATTATTATTATAGACTTAGTTAGTTTTCATAAACTTTAGTTAAATTATTATTATTAACAACTTAGTGATTTATCATAAACATTAGTTAAATTATTATTGTTATTATAAACTCAGTTAATTTTTGTAAAATTTATAGTTAATTTATTATTATTTTTATAAACATAGCTAATTTGGATTATTATAATATATGAACCTGGTAAATCTTGTTCATTGTTTATCATTCGACCTAAACAAATACTAGTAAAGTAAATAAAATTTGATATCTAATGAACACCCAATCTAGCTAATTTATTATTATTATATAAATTTAGTTAATTTTTATAAAACTTAGTTTGGTTAATATTTTATAAATTATTTTAGACTTGCAGTTTTCGTTTCTTTATTTTGTGTATTTCCTTATCAAAAATCTGATTCTAGTTTATTGTTTTGGGATATATGATGTAATTTAGTTAATTCTTATAATTATACGCAGTTAAATTGCTTAATATTTTATATTTTATTATTATAAATTTAGTTAATTTTTATAAATTATTATTGTTGTTGTTGGTGTTGGTGTTGTTGTTGTTATTATTATTATATAAATACTTTGAAGCTTGAGTTATAGTGGGACGTCCTTTAGCTAGCATGTTGTAGGTTTTAGTTACTTTTTTTAACCGATTAAGTAATTTCTCAATTACAACCGCCCTTACTGCAGCTGTTGTATTATTTAGTATCTATGAAAGCATGCATACTTTGGTTAAATACATGTTATAACCATATGTGAATGATTGATATTTATAAGTTGGCCTATTACTATTTATCCACAATGTGTTAGTGGAATGTTTCAAATCTGAATAAGGTGTGGGTCCCTACATACACTTATGTTTTACTTACTGACACTTCCTTTATTATAGGATTTTAAACTTTTTCCACTAATGTAAACAACCTTAGAAAACACAAATACTTTGACGGATATTCCTAACTTTCCATAGTTCATTCGGTTAGTGTCAAATTAAATAAGAGAAAAATATAAATTTGACGTTATTTGCATCTCTTTCTGTCAATTACATTACTGGCATTAGGGATGGTTGACGATGACAATGCTAACCCGCATGTTAATTTTTCTTATTTACCGCCTAGCCTATATAGATTGGCTAATTAATAAATTATTACAGATCAATACATCAGGAATAGAACAATGAATTTATGTTGAACGAACAGATCTTCTCACCCTCCTCTATTCCAACCCGTATCGATTCATGCATGTATATATAGATAGAATTACAAACATAAACACAAACGACATACAATGCGTGTCTATGTTTGCATTGATGTGGCATGTGTATATGTAGATGCACAAAAATATGCAACAACATATAGGAATATGTTAGTCCTTGAAAAGAATGGTTTTGATGACAACAACCTTAGGACTTGTTATAAAATATAAATACTTACATTATAGTTTAGATATATATGTATATGTAGGATATAAACATACAAGTACTGAGAATGAAGACTGTACAGTATAGAGATCCAAGATTGAAGACATCAAGATTCAAGACTCATGAGTATCAAGATATCAAGAGTTCAAGATTTCAATAGTACAAGACAAGTATCGAGTCTAGAATTATGTTAAAACTCCTAGAAAAGCACTGACATCTTAAAATCCATTTTATTCGTGGAATGGAATCCACTTCGAGCCTGTTAAAGGGATGGAACCTTAAGTAGGATGGAACTTACGAAAAATCTAGTGGAACATCGTTTTGTATCCACTAACTTTTATTCAAATGTTTTACAAAATTATATCTTGTTTTCAAAATGATTTCAAAATCTTCCTTTTTAAATCAAAAACATCTATCCTGGTTTTAAATACTTTTTAGCCTCAAAATAATCTTTATTTTCAATATCAAAGTTATCCTTGGTTTTAAACTATCTTTGATTATAATGTACTTAACTTTTAATATTTATATTTAAGATTTAAATATGAAATTATAGTAAAATTTTATATATACCAAAATATTATTCTCTATACTAATTTATGTATTTTAACTATAGTATATTTATAAAGTTTAAAATATTTTTAATATAAGATAGAAGTTATTTTCAAAAGAAAAACAAATTATCAAAAATACCTTAGCCATGTCGACAACCCCTAGGTACCCATGTCGACATGATGACAGTTTATTTCAAAAGTTTGAATTTCAAAAGAAGTGTCTATTCGTCATATCCTTTCTCGAATGGACATGGCTGTTGTTCTACTATAAATAGGGGATGTTTTAAACAAATTTATATTCATAATTTTATGATTTCACTTCTCTTCTTCTACCACATTTCTTTATATACATTTTTACTATTACTCTGCCGAAATCTCCATTGAATCTAACTAGATCATCTCTGGTTTGATTCTCTATCACTATCTCAACAAGATCCCAGTGCTATTCAGAGTTATAGGCTTCTTGGTAATCAATCGAGCGAGAAAAGTTGTAATTGTAGCCTGGAAAATCAATCAAGTGAGAGAAGGTGTGATTGTAGCCTAGGAAATCAATTGGGTGAACTTGTTGACTGTAAAATCAAGTATCTCTACCCAGAGGATTGTGAATCTGGAGTGGTGTACCTTGTGGCCTTGAAATTGAGGGTGTAATTGTAAGAATTGATTTTGAAAGGAAATCCGAACTTGTGTTGCGGGACTGGATGTAGGGTAACTCCGAACCAGTATAAAATCCGGTGTGTTCTTTCCTTTATTGCTTTTACTTTATATTTGCATCTGCGTTTGATTCTGTGATCATATCTGTGTCTGAATATTGCATACATTTGTGTTCAAATTAATATAAACTCAAAAAGAATTAGTAATTCCTTAAAACACTATTCACCCCCCCTCCTCTAGTGTTAATTCTAGCCTTAAGATCCGTAATCCGCATTTCTCACATTTGGTATCAAAGCAAGGTTTTCAAAGTTTCATAATATGAATTTTGAAAACTTCTTTAAAATGGCTATGTTTGAAAAACTTGTTAATACTAGTTTAGAAATATTCAAATCATCATTGCATCATGAGGCTGCATATAATCTATATACAAATTCAAGTTGTCTACAAAATCTTTATGATGTGCAGGAAACATGTTTTATGGGTGCTGAGGAATCAATCCACAATGGACAAATTGTGCATATCAAAAAGAATAAATGGATACTCGATAGTGGATGCTCTAGACACATGACTGGTAATCCAGATATGCTGAATGATATAATATACAAAGACGGAGGACTGGTTAACTTTGGAGACACCTCAAAAGGATATGTGATTGGCTTTGGTAATGTCGGTAACTCTGAAACTCCTATTATTACTAATGTTCTGCTAGTTAAGAATATGAAACATAATCTGCTAAGTATTAGTCAACTTTGCGATAAAGGATATAAAATTAAATTTGGAAAAGATAAGTGTCACATTGAAGATAATAATTCAACCATAATATTTGAGGGAATTAGGAAAAAGAATATTTATATTCTTAGTATGAAAGTTTCAAATGATAACCTGTGTCTTTTGGCAAATACAAGTGACCCTTGGATTTGGCATAAGAGATTTGGGCATTTGAATTTCAAACTCTTATCTAGACTGTCAAAACATGATCTAGTAAGAGGTCTCCCTAAAATGAATTTTAAAGTAGATAGTTTATGTTATGCATGTCAATTAGGAAAACTAAGAAAAAGTTCCTTTAAATTAAAAGATATGATTTCAACTTCAAAACCTCTTGAATTACTTCATCTTGATTTATTTGGTCCATCTCAAATTCAGTCAATAAATCACAGTAAATATGTTTTTGTAATTGTAGATGATTATTCTAGATTTACATGGACAATATTTTTAAAACATAAAAGTGATACTTTTGAAAGTTTTAAGAACTTTACAAAAAGGATTCAAAATCAACTTTCTGTAAAAATTATAACCATCCGTAGTGATCACGGTGGTGAATTTGAAAATGAAAAGTTTGAGGAATTCTGCAATAAAAAGGGAATAACTCACAATTTGTCATTTCCAAGAACTCCACAACAAAACGGAGTAGTAGAACGTAAAAATAGGACGATTCAAGAGTGTGCGAGAACTACGCTTTCAGATAGTAAATTACCAAAACATTTATGGGCAGAAGCAGTTACTACCTCCTGTTATATTTTAAATAGAATTTTAATTAGACCTTTAACTAATAAGACATCTTATGAACTCCTTCACGGAAAGAAACCTAAGGTATCTTATTTTAGAATTTTTGGAAGTAAATGTTTTATTTTAAATACAAAAGATAACTTAGATAAATTTGATCCAAAATCCGACAAAGGTATCTTTATCGGATATTCTAATAGAAGTAAAGCATACAGAGTGTTTAATTTAAGAACTAACACCATCGAAGAAACAATGCATGTTTCATTCGATGAAAATCTCAAAAATTTTGAAGATACAAATGATGAAGAGATTTAATTACACAAAATCAGGAGTCAACTAAAACTAATAATGAAATTAATCATCCTAATATAAGGATTAAACTTTTAAAAGATCATCCTATAGAAAATATACTAGGAGATATGCAATCTGTTGTTACAACTAGAAATCAACTAAGTAAAATGAGCAATATAGCCTTTATATCAACTATTGAACCCAAAAGTCCAAAAGAAGCATCAACTGATGATTCATGGATTTTCACTATGCAAGAAGAACTAAATCAATTCACTAGAAATGATGTTTGGGAACTTGTTCCTAGACCTGAAAATAAAACTATAATTGGAACAAAATGGGTTTATAAAAATAAAATGAATGAACAAGTTGAGGTCGTTAGAAATAAAGCCCGGTTAGTCGCTCAAGGTTATTGTCAAGAAGAAGGAATAGATTGTGATGAAACCTTTGCTCCCGTAGCAAGATTAGAAGCAATTAGGATTCTACTTGCTTTCGCAAATCATAATAATTTCAAATTATTTCAAATGGATGTTAAAAGTGCCTTTTTAAATGGATTTGTAAAAGAAGAAGTATATGTTGAACAACCACCACTTTTTGAAGATGAAAAATTACCAAATCATGTTTACAAACTTAAGAAAGCTTTATATGGTCTAAAACAAGCTCCTAGAGCCTGGTATGATAGACTAAGATCTTACTTATTACAATCAAACTTTGAAATTAGTAAAGTAGATAATACTCTTTTTATTAAAATAAATAAGAATGATATTCAACTAGTACAAGTTTACATAGATGATATCATTTTCGGATCAACTAATTTTGAAATGAATAAAGAATTTTCCAAAATAATGACAAAAGAGTTTGAGATGAGTCATATGGGTGAATTAAACTTCTTTCTAGGGTTGCAAATAAAACAATTAGAAAATGGTATCTTTATTAGTCAAGAAAAATATGCTAAAGACCTAGTTAGTAAATTTGGTTTGACTACTGCAAGTGGAAAACCCACTCCCATGGCAACCAATGAGTACCTAAGTAAAGAAGATCTCTCGGAAGATGTAGATCAAAAATTATATAGAGGAATGATTGGATCACTACTCTATATCACTACTAGTAGACCTGATATCATGCATAGTGTTTGTCTCTATGCAAGATATCAATCTCAACCTAAAGAGACCCACTTAAAAGCTGTAAAACGTATCATAAGATACATTAAACACACCAATGATTATAGCTTATTTTATCCTAAAAATGATTCTTTTGAATTAATATCTTACTATGATGCTGACTATGCTGGTTGTAAATCAGACCGAAAAAGTACAAGTGGAACTTGTCACTTTTTGGGGCATTCTCTGGTTTCCTGGTTTAGTAAAAAGCAAAACACAGTTTCTTTATCAACAACCGATGCAGAGTATATTTCTGCTGCTTTGGCTTGTTCTCAAGTAATATATATGCAACAAACTTTAAAAGATTTTGGTTTAAATATCTCAAAATCACCAATTTATTGTGATAATACTAGTGCAATAAATTTATCCAAAAATCCTACTCATCATGCTCAAACTAAACATATTGATATCAGACATCATTTTCTCAGAGATAATATAAGTAAAGAAGTAATTTCTCTCGATTATATTACTTCCGAGAATCAAATTGCTGATATCTTAACAAAACCCTTAAATGAATCTATATTTACTAAATTAAGAAAAGAATTAGGTATTTGTTCAATAACTGAAATATAAAATATAAATATATAACAACAATAATTAAAATTAAATTAAAATAAATCAAATAAGCAAAACTACAAATACCCTATCGACATCCCCCCTACACCCCTGTCGACATACAACGTTTTTTTAATTTAAGTTTTTTTTCCCACCAAAATTCAAAATGAATGGTTATATATTCATCCTATTTCGAAATTTTGTTCATTCCTTCTGTTCTTTCTCTGATTCTAACTTCTAGAAAATTAAAACAATTGCTTCCTCCTCCAAATCAAATAAAATTTCAATCTTTTCGTTCCCTTCTCCTTCAACCGGACCATTTCAATGTACTACGCTTGCACGGGTGATGAAAATGGAAGATTCCTTGAAAGATGCACTGCAACTTACGATTGAAATTCAAGTGGTGCAAATCAGAATGGCCAAAGAACAAGAACGGCAAGGCAAAATCCTTAGAAACTTGCAAAAGTTTCTAATGGACAATCACGCCAATCCCATCTTCATCGATGAAGAATCTTCAGGAGTTCAAGTGCAAGAGGACATCGAGGAAGAAGAAGAAGCCCCTATGGATGAAGAGCACGCTGAAGATGACGACAAAGTTGTTTGCGTTGGCGAAGTATGCTTTGACAAGGATGGAAATCTAGTCGAACAAAATGGAAATTTCTGTTTTCATTACCCAAATTGCTCGATTCATAGATCTCCCATTGTCAAGAATACACATTAGTTTCTTTTCGTTCTTTCTTATTTGTATTTAATCTTACTTATGTTTTCTACACAAATGTAAATATAACATTATATAATTAATAAATGATTTTTGATTATCACATTATCATATATGGATTCTTAGTTAGGAGAGTTAGTTATTAAGGGCTAAGTTTTAGATTCAGAATTAAGTATTGATTATTTATGATAACACTATCATTATAATCACATATAATACAGTATTAGAATAAGGGGGAGTTATATAGTTTGGAGTTAGTTTGTTTTTGTTGACGACAAAGGGGGAGAAGTATAAAATAGGATAGTTAGGCATAGATTAAGGGGGAGTTATTAGTTTTAGGTGGAGTTATTAGAGAGTTATTAGGATAGAAGTAATATTTTATAAACAAAGGTTGTCATCATCAAAAAGGGGGAGATTGTTAGTCCTTGAAAAGAATGGTTTTGATGACAACAACCTTAGGACTTGTAATAAAATATAAATACTAACATTATAGTTTAGATATATATGTATATGTAGGTTATAAACATACAGGTACTGAGAATGAAGACTGTACAGTATAGAGACTCAATATTGAAGACATCAAGATTCAAGACTCATGAGTATCAAGATATCAAGAGTTCAAGATTTCAATAGTACAAGACAAGTATCGAGTCTAGAATTATATTAAAACTCCTAGAAAAGCACTGACATCTTAAAATCCATTTTATTCGTGGAATGGAATCCACTTCGAACCTGTTAAAGGGATAGAACCCTAAGTAGGATGGAACCTACGAAAAATCTAGTGGAACATCGTTTTGTATCCACTAACTTTTATTCAAATGTTTTACAAAATTATATCTTGTTTTCAAAATGATTTCAAAATCTTCCTTTTTAAATCAAAAACATCTATCCTGGTTTTAAATACTTTTTAGCCTCAAAATAATCTTTATTTTCAATATCAAAATTATCCTTGGTTTTAAACTATCTTTAATTATAATGTACTTAACTTTTAATATTTATATTTAAGATTTAAATATGAAATTATAGTAAAATTTTATATATACCAAAATATTATTCTCTATACTTATTTATGTATTTTAACTATAGTATATTTATAAAGTTTAAAATAGTTTTAATATAAGATAGAAGTTATTTTCAAAAGAAAAACAAATTATCAAAAATACCTTAGGCATGTCGACAACCCCTAGGCACCCATGTCGACATGATGACAGTTTATTTCAAAAGTTTGAATTTCAAAAGAAGTGTCTATTCGTCATATCCTTTCCCAAATGGACATGGCTGTTGTTCTACTATAAATAGGGGATGTTTTAAACGAATTTATATTCATAATTTTCTGATTTCACTTCTCTTCTTCTTCCACGTTTCTTTATATACATTTTTACTATTACTCTGTCGAAATCTCCATTGAATCTAACTAGATCATCTTTGGTTTTATTCTCTATCACTATCTCAATAGGATCCCAGTGCTATTCAGAGTTATAGGCTTCTTTGTAATCAATCGAGCGAGAAAAGGTGTGATTGTAGCCTGGAAAATCAATCAAGTGAGAGAAGGTGTGATTGTAGCCTAGGAAATCAATTGGGTGAACTTGTTGACCGTAAAATCAAGTATCTCTACCCAGAGGATTGTGAATCTGGAGTGGTGTACCTCGTGGCCTTGAAATCGAGGGTGTAATTGTAAGAATTGATTTTGAAAGGAAATCCGTACTTGTGTTGCGGGGCTGGATGTAGGGTAACTCCGAACCAGTATAAAATCTGGTGTGTTCTTTCCTTTATTGCTTTTACTTTATATTTGCATCTGTGTTTGATTCTCTGATCATATCTGTGTCTGAATATTGCATACATTTTTGTTCAAATTAATATAAACTCAAAAAGAATTAGTAATTCCTTAAAACACTATTCACCCCCCCCCCTCTAGTGTTAATTCTAGCCTTAAGATCTGTAATCCGCATTTCTCACAGAATATGTATCAATATATCAAAATGCTAACTTCTATAATATCATCGAAAAATTATGCGTTTTGCCATCGGTTTCAATTTTTCACAAAAAACTTTACTTATACAATAAATTAAAAACCCGAAAACATGTGCTTAATTTAAAATTGTTATAAGCCATGCTTGGATACCCATAAAAACTAACTAATAAATTTTCCTTATCTGGATACCTACTATGAACTTCCAGTCTCCCTTCCAACTTAGTAACTCAGTTAACTTAGTTAAATTGGTTAATAATTCAAAAGTCAAAGTATGTCATATGTGAATAAGGAAATTTAGGATGTTAAAATGTTTCATAGAACGCTATACATTTCTATAATATTACGAAGACATTATATTTTTACACTTCTATAGATCAAAAGACAAAATCGACAATGAAATAATCGATTCTCAATTATTTTGGAGTGAATTTAAGCTAAGATACAATTTTAAGCTTAGATTTAAAGTGGAACAAATATTTTAAATAGAAACTTGTGACTGATATCACGGGTCTACGAAATGATGCTAAATAAAAGGGGCTATTGATCCTAGCTCTCATATATATTTTATGACAAGATAATAAAATACTTGTAGATGTAGCATAATATGCTTTAATATTGTAAGTCTACTCTAAGCTTTATTTTCAGATGCATTGTTGATTTCAGTGTTGGATTGGGTATTTGTTGGCAATACCCAAGCATTGAAGATGGTATATCCAAAAATGGAAAAAAAACTAGGTAGAAGCAAACCACTTTATACCCCACTCAATTAAAGCTTTAAGACAAATAATAAACTTTTAGCAAACAAAATAATTTAGAATGTTATGGTTCCCTAATAACATGAACTAAAATAAGACCCCATGAATTATTATAATCTAAAAAGGACATTAGTGGATGATAGAACATAAATAGCAATGTTTAAAATTAGATAATAATCTTGTATCCTAGGAGAACGGCACTACAGTAACAATGCCAAGATAGGCCTTCTTAACTGATTTCAGCACTTGCAAGCTGGAGGATGGTAAGATTACAATGTCATCATAAGGTGTCTCTCTGTGGTTTTCAGTTTCAAATCTTGATAAGTATAAATTTCACTGCGATGCATAAAATGGAGATAACCAAACGAAAATAAAAAAATTGAAACTTACATTGCAAGGTATTTGCCATCATCTTATACATTAAATGCACAGATTGAATTTCATGTAATCTTCTTTTTCCAACTCCTTCCAAGAGTCAGTGCTCCATGGGCTTATATCCACCATCACTTGCAAAATATTTAAAAAAAAATGAAACAACCAAACAAGGAATTATCAAAGAGAAATATCTCCAAGATTTGCAATAACCAAGATTTTCACCCTATACATGCATTAATAGTTAAGACCGATTTGTATTTGAAACAATTAACTAGTATTAATAGTAATATACATTTTCACGCTGTAAACTAGCGTGAGCCACATGTGTAGACAGATCCCATACCCTACGAGGCCCTTTAGGATCAAAGGACACAAGAAACTTTGAATCAGCGCTGAAATGAGCTTTGAAAGTTAAGAAAGTAAATTAGTAGTTAAGAAAATGAATTTGTTTGGTTAAGGACACAATTTTCTAGTTTATAAGTTGCATGTATGCTTTCGAGAAACAAGTAAAGAAATATCAATGAACAGGAATAGTAATCAAGACATACCACAGATGTCATGCCATTCATGAAATCTTTAAGTGTATCATGTACTAACAGGCTTCCTATCCAACAAATATTTTACCAATAAACCCATGCCATAATATAAAGTGCATTCTCAAACATTAATTCTTATACCTTGTTGCCACACGACTCTTCCTGCTTATGATTCCCTAATGTTGGATCTTCCCCATCCGTAACGGATGATGAAATATTGAATAATCAGGACTATATATCTGTTCTCAATCTAACCTAATAGAAAATAAGTATGGAAAAATGAAAAAGGAAAAGAAAAATAAAATCCAGGAGAATTGGGCATCTCCTATTTAGTCACGAAGTAGCAATTTTTTTTATGTAGCTTGATTTAAAAAGAAAGAAAGAGTTTGTTAAATCGCAAAGCCACTTAAACTAATAGCGATTTATTGCATAACCAATATTTGGGCCTTAATTATTGGTGGTAAATATTTGTCCCAATATATGAACAAGACAGTATCATTATTATGAACATTGGGCAGTGACATTAATCAGAATATGATCTTAAATGCTTTGCTATACTAAACATTTACAATAGAAATACAACTTATAAAGCAAGATAAAATATAACTGGTTCCTTAACCCTATTTAGCAATACAAATTAACATAAGATTAGTACTGTCTATAGTGCGCAAAATTGATTCTCATCCACATAAAAAATTGCATGAATGATCACCAGTAATATGATAATTGAGAAGAAATAAAACTTAAAAATTGAGAATGGTTAGTAATTTGATCGATTGAAGTCAACAAAGTCGTACCATTAGGGCTTTTACTCCTACGCCGGAAATTACGCATCCTCCATTAGTAATAAGTGAGTTTCCTAAACTTTTCAGCTAGCTCTAGGGCATGTTTAGTACCGTCGAAGTCGCCGCGAGATTCCCGATCGAAGGCAACGTGGTTGCAAAGAGCATCGAGGTGGTTGTGCCATGCAGCCTGCCGGTGAGTGGTGCCCTAGATTTTAATGAGGCCAAAGCAGATGCCTTCTCCGCTTTACCCAAAGGTTGGCCGTGGGTTTATGAAGGAGGATATGGTTTGAAGGAGCGCTTTGGGGATTTCTAAGAGAAATAAGCTTTCTGGTTTAATAGACGAAAAAGAAGGGAATGAAAAGGAAGAGGGAAGATGGAATTAATTTGTGCAAATGGCGGCCTATGAAAATAATTAGGGTTGATCACTTTGTAAAGCGTTACCTGCTCTAGAGAAAACAAATAAGATGGTGTAGCTTTTGAAGTGAGGATGATAATTCAGAGGAGGATAACCGTTTGGTTTGGGATCTGCCGATTTTAAGATTATGGAGAGAGAATAATTTGAGAAAGAGGGAAGAGGGAAGAAAAAAAGAGGGAAATAATTTGAGGAAGAGGGAAGAGCAAAATAATTAGATGAGGACGCGGCCAAAGGAAATAATTGGTGGAAGAAAGCATTATGCAACCACACACTGGCTCCAAATAAAAAAAATTAGAATAAACAATAACACAATGAAACAACACGTTATAAATTACCGTTACAAAAGATGTTTTTCTTGTAGTGTGCTCTCAATAAAAATTACCGTTCCGTCTACATTATCTTTTGCTAATTTTATCAATGATAGATACCTAGTCATCGTGCATGAGTTTGGTTGGTCTTATTAAAAACCCTAAGTAATCAATGGGAAAGTCCATAGTGTTACAGTTTAAAGTGTTGGCAACCCGACTCTCTACGTTGCCTATATCATTTAATACCAAAACTGAACTTTTATCAAAATTAATTTTCAGGCTAAATAGCAGCTCAAAGCCATATAATGTAAATTTAAGGGCTACAATATAATAAGGCAAACATGAAGTAAAGAGCAACGTGTCATCTGTGTACTGGAGGATGGAGAGACCACAACTCATAACCTCAATTCCATACCTATCTAATATTCCATCATTAGTAGCTTACTTGATAATCCTAGCAAAAATGTCGGCCGCTAGGTTGAACAGTAGAGGTGACAAAGGATCACCTTCCCTAAGCCCACGTTTTGATTATATTTTATTACCTAAGACACAATTTACCATGATGCTAGAATTACCCGTTTTAAGAAGAGTCGTCATAATCCATCCTATCCATTTTTCCCTAAAACCTCTAGCCACTAATAATTCTTTAAGGAAAGTCCAATCTAAGGAATCGAAAGCTCTGTACAAATCTAGTTTTAAGGGCGTACATGTGACATTCCTTTTACAACAATAATTAATGAACTCCTGAGCAGCTGCAACCCCATCTGTGATATTTCTATCCTTGATAAAAGCAGTTTGCATACAATCGATTAAATCATTCATTTTTGAGCTGAGCCTATTAGCCAAAACCTTTGAGGTAATTTTAAATGAGCAATTTAGAAGTGAAATAGGTCTAAAATCTTTTAATTCATTTGCACCAACTTTCTTGTGTAGTAAAATTATGTTAGCAAAATTAAACCTTCCTAACTGCAATGTGACATCATAGAATTCGTTAACAAATTCAATTAGATCTGATTTAATAATAGACCAAAAAAATTTGTAAAATAAAACTAGAAACCTATCGGGACCAGGTGCCTTTTCCGAAGGCATATCATTAATGGCTTTTAAAATTTCCTCCTCTTTGAAGAGGGAGTCCAAACCGTCTAATCAATTCTAGTATCTATGAGATATAGCTCTTCCCAATCAGCTCTAATCATATGGCTTATCCTAGTTCCAAAGATTTCTCTATAATAGTTAGTAAATGCCTTGGTTAATTCATTTTGATCAAAAATTTCAACATCATTAACAATAATAGAGTTAATGGTGTTACTTCATTTTATACCATTAGCAACTTTGTGAAAAGGTATTCTTGTCACCTTCATCCATCCATTAGATTACAGCCCTTTATTTCCACATAACTTCTTCTTGAGTTAAAATTTTATTCAAATCATCCTTTAAGTTTGAAAAGAAATATTTCTGATATAGTTAGGGGCTAGATTCTTCAATTTTAGTTAACTTCAAAATCTCATATATTAAATTCTCCTTTTTGAGTCTAATGTTCCCAAAAGTATCCTTACTTCATTTTTAAGAAAGGTTCTTAAAACTCTAAGCTTACTTATCAATATCTTCACAATATTGCCTAAAAATCTAGTATTATAAAAACTCAAGGAAAGCCATTTGTTTGTAATTGTATTCGTAAAGTTATTATTAGATAGCCACATCTTTTCAAATCTAAAAAACTTTGATAACCGTTAAGGTTGTCATAGGAAAGAATAATATGACAATGATTGGAATACATACTTTGCAGGCCTACAACCTTACAGACAGAGAACTTTTCTTTAATTTCATCACTAATGAAAAACATATCTAAAAGCATCATAGAAGGGACTTCCTTAGGATTCGATCAAGTGAAGTGGTGATTAGTTAGTGGTAACTCAATCAAGTTACCATCAATAATAAACTGATCGAACTCTCCCATGGTGGAAAAAAAACCCTCTGTAGAAGCTCGTTGCCCCAAATACCTAGTAACGTTGAAGTCCTCAACCAAGGCCCATAGACCGAGGGCAATGCTTTGAAATAGAGACATTTGCGCCAAAGGGCCCTGCGCTCGATCTTGGAATGAGGCCCATAAACATTAGTGCCATTGGATTGAATTGTCAATATGATCTAAAAAGATAAGGTGCAATGAGTGAACATTAATAATATGTTGTAAGAGTTAAACGCAACAGTCATGCCAACCCACTAATAAGCCCCTCGAGTTACCCCTAGCTGGAAGAAAAACCCAGTGGCTAAAGTGAAAACCTCCTAGACTCCTGTAAAAATGATAATTAGGATATCTATTTTAGTTTCTTGTAATAGCGTGATATCAATGTTGTTATCTTTAAAAAAAGACCTAATTTTATTACATTTATCTAAGACGTGGAGGCCCCTAACATTCTAACTGATATACCTCATGGTCTGAAAGATCGAGCCCTCTCAAGTTCCCTATTCCTAATGTACTCAGCGTCAATCTCAATGACATCAAAGGAAAGACTAGCACTTAGAGCTAAGTGACACATAGCCTAGGTAGATAACGTACTCAAGGCGCAAGGACTATATGTGCTACCGAAAAGAGGGTCCATACCTAAGTCTGCCCAACGGTGCTGCCCTCAGCACCCGAGCCAGGGGAGACGTCCTTGAGAACATAAGCAGAAAGATCTCTAGAACCCCTCAACCTCGCGCTTTTCCTAACTGTGCCACTAGGCACCACCTTGTTCTTACCTCTACGGGTGCTCCTAGAGGAATCAACGACTCTGGCCATAGAGATCGATTGACCCAAAGGTGACTCGAAGGAAGATGGCCTTGAGTGACCTACGCCTGAATAGGTTGAAACCATAACTGAATCATCACTCGACTTGCGGACATCCGACCAATAAAAAAAGCACCAGTGCCATGCAAACCGAATCTGGGCTTTCAACTCCATCACATGTTATCACATCCCTTTCATTTATTTCACTCACATTGGCTTCAAATACATTTGTTCCAAAACTCTCAGCACTATCAACAGCTACTGTTTGTTCCATTGTATCCCCTTCTACAACAACGTTAGCTACATTAAAATCTACAGTAGCATTTTCATCACACGCACAGACTACAGGAACATGTTCATGCACTGAAATGTCCACGCAAATATCTCCCATATTAATATTTCTTACATTAGATGCATAGAAATGTACATCTTCAGCTGCAGTAAGTTATTATAAAAATATTCAACGTGTCGAAATAATTTATTATAAAAATATCATGTGATTTTGTCCAACTTTTCATAATTAGTTAATATGTTGATTTTTCGCAAATGTATTGCACATTTTGAAGATAAATCTATATTGTTCAGCTTGTCAAGATTATTTATTTATAATTTTTTTCACACCTACATTACATATTTCAATTTAATTATTTATTTGTGTGTTTCTTATTAAACGGCTTATAAATAATTATCATATTTTAACTTCAAATTGTATGCAAACGTGGTGGTAGTTGCTACCATTTTTTTTTCATCGCTAGTTTTTTAATATATTCGTTCTTATTACTTTGAAACGAATAGTGTAAAATTAAAATCAAAATAGAATGAAAAAAATCACCTCCACATAGAAGGAGATAGAAATGACAACAAAATTGATGTTATGTTTGAACTTTTTTAATTGTTTGATATAATTAAAAAAACTTCATAAATACTACGTATTATGTTATATATGGGTATAATTGAAAAATGTAGTGTAACAAGTGATCGACACTTACAACAAACACTAAAAATTTGCTTATTTAATTCGATGAATAAAAGAGTTTAATGAAATCACTTATTTGAAAACAAACAAGCTAACAAGCCCCTATCACTTATTTGAATAAGAGGATAAGCGCATAGAATTTCTTCTAGAAGAAATATACAAATGTGAATGCAAATGTTGGCTAGCGCTATTGCGCTTTACACCTATCCTACCTATATTCTACACTAAAGTTTGATTTGGTTCTCTAAAGTTTCTTTAGTTTATATATTTTGGTTGGTCTGAAGTTTCCTTGTTTTATATACGAAAAAGTATCAGGGTGAAAACAAATACCGATATGTATGATGTACTCAAAAGAGTCAAAACCGTTACTCTTATTTCGATAAAAAGAAAGCTGATCGGAACTGTGAATATTAATTTGTTTCTTGTTTAAAATGTCAAATACTGAAACAAAATAACAGAAAATAAAAATAGCTTCAAATATAATAGTTATGATGAATGTTGAATAATACCATATTCAATTTCCGAAGAGAATTTTAGCACTGTAAAAACCTATAGTGAAAAAAAAAAAGTTATTGCAGTAAAAAACTGGCTGGAAAAATAGAAGCAAAAGAGGACTAGAAAAATAGGTTTTCAGAAAAAAAAATGCTGTGACAATATTTCTAGTTTTCTACCTAAATGTTTCCAAAAAAGTTAAAAATTCTTCAAAAGATTCCATTTTTTCATCGAAGTTCAATTTTTTCAGAAAAATCTAAAGCTTTCAAAAACTAACAAGTTTTATTTCAACAATTCAAAGCAGGTTGAAAAGATCCATAATTAAGAAAAAATCAATATTCTAAAAATTTATATTAAAACTTTGAGGAATATTTTTTACTTTGAAAATAATCGATATTTTTCTAAAAATAAAAAAAGAGAGATTTTTTTTTTTTGACAACTACATTCCATTATGTTTTTATTGTAATGAACTAAGAAAGCAACTACTGATTGAACTCTTTTATCCAAAAGAAAAACTACAATCAGCCATCACTGTACTTCAGGTTGAAACTTTTCACTGAGCAATTGGTTCTTTACCAAAAACAAAAGAATAAAATCCATAGTGTAGTGGCTAGAACTCAAGCTAGTAACACTCACTAAGTTCATTTGCTAATCACTTGAAATATCTGTAACAAAAATTGGTCTACGTTACTGATGTCATATTCTCAAGGACTAGAGAGAACAGGCAGGTGGCAGTCAAACAACATATCTAGTCCTTTCTTGCATTACGCGTAACCAATATAGTAACTTTAAAATGTTATACTAATCAGAAAAATCATGCCAAAATTAATGACATCGCCCAAAAGCACATTTGAGCCAATAAACAAAGATTAACTAGGGATCATCAATCTAAACTAAATGCATTAATTGTAAAGGCAAAGCTAAGCGCAAGATTGATTTGATATGTGTTAAAAATTTATTTGTTAAGTGGGACTTTTTAATATAGGGAGCAAACAACTACTCGCTAACAAAGCAAAACCCTATCTCATGTTTGATATACTTTAGTTTGTATTGGGCTGCAACCGTTTGTTCTATACCGCACCAGCTTTTCTTATTGTTTCTGTATTTGGGCCTTCAGCCCATTGTCTTATTCCTGTATTATAAATACAGTGATATTGTAAAGAGTACTGGAATGAGAAAAGCATAATAAAAATATATTCTCAATTTATCTTTTATGGTATCAGAGCATTCTTTGCCTAACGACAGATCTTTCTCCTCCAATATTGATTTGCTATAGGGATCCCCTCAGAGCATTATCATCATAGGGGAGTATACCTTTCTCTAGATCACTGTTGCACACATTCTCCAGTTTCCCTTCTCTCAGTGCCTTCCTAGAGGCAGATCAGAATCAAGATCATCATCTCCACCTCTGGTTGCACCTTTCTAATCAGTTCTTTGAAAGATAACATCGGTTCCTGTACATATATTACTGTTCTTCAATAGAACAATAATACATATAGCAGTGTACCTCTCTACACCTCTCTGTTTGTCACTTCTTGAACCCTCTTGGACACCAAAATCAGTTTCTTGATCAAGAAATCAGAATTCTTGATTCTCTGATACATCATGGCCTTTGAAGAAGAGGATGTTACCTCTGCTAGCAACAGCAACAGACCTAAGGAGAATCAAAAATCAGAATACATTTTGATCAGACCCAAAAATCAGTCAATAAGCACACCATTAGATGAAGACAATTACATCACATGGAAATATCAAGTTGAAATTGCCTTAAGAGGATATGACTTGCAAGAATATGTTAAAGGAACCAAAGTGATTCCCCCAGTGAACATCATAGATGATAAAGGTGAGGCAACAAGCAATCCAGATTACATTTTATACCAAAAACAAGACAACCTGCTGGCCTCTTGGCTCCTATCCTCAGTCAGTCAGAGTTTATTATCTCAATTAGTTGGATGTTACACATCATTTGAAATATGGTCATCCATTGAAAGAATTTTTAATTCTCAGTCAGCTGCAAGGATTATGCACTACAGAAGAGAACTGCAAAATACAAGAAAGACTGATATGAGCATGAGAGAGTACCTTGCCAAAATCAAGAACCTGTGTGACAGGTTAAAGGCTGTTGGCCACAATATTTCAAATAGTGAGCAAATTCTGATTATCACCAATGGCCTTGACCAAGAATATGAATCTCTAGTAACATTTATTGCCACACAACCAACTCTACCTGATCTCGACTACGTCTACTCTGCTCTCCTTGCACATGAAGGTAGAGTAGAACAAAGAAAACTTATACAAGAAGATTACTCAGCAAACTATGTTTCAACCACAAAGAACAAAGGTCAGAGAAATGCCCAGAGTAATCAGAACACAAGAGGAGGTTACAATCAAAGGGGCAGAGGTAGAGGAAGATTTCCAAATAATAACAGAGTTAAATGCCAAATTTGCGAGAAATTTGGTCACATGGCAAATAAATGCTACTTCAGATTCAGAGAGGATGTTAACCCATCACAACAGGCACAGACAAACAGGCAACCAACAGTGAATATGGCACAGACCAACCAGCAATCAAGAAACAATCCAGACAATTCAACCGATGACACAACCAAGACTGATGACATCAACACAGAGGATTGGTTCCCAGATTCAGGGGCTACGAATCACATCACCAACAATCTACAAAATCTCAACTTGGGAAACAAAAGCTACACTGGTAAGAGTTTAGTTTCTATGGGTAATGGTGAAACTGCAAACATATCACATGTGGGGACAGGCACTATACAAGGTACTAGAGTACTTTATCTTAATAATCTATTAAGAGTGCCAAGTATCAAAAAGAATCTAATTAGTGTCTCACAATTTGCAAAGGAAAATCATGTATATTTTGAGTTTCACCCCAAATTTTGTCTTGTTAAAGATATGCTGAGTAAAGACATATTATTACAGGGTAAACTGGAACAGGGTCTGTACAAGTTCAGCAACATGAGAACTAAGAGTATTAGTGATAATCATACTTGGTGCAATAATACTAGCATGAGTGATGATAAGTATAATAGTGTTTTTCATACATGGCATTGTAAACTGGGACATCCCAGCTTTGACATTGTAAAACAAGTGTTGAATGAAAATAAAATTTCTTCTTTACCCTTACAAAATTCCCCAATATGCACACACTGTCAAATTGGTAAGAGTCATAAACTACCTTTTCAATACTCTGAAACTGTTTATGAAAGACCACTTGAGCTTGTGGCAGCCGACTTGTGGGGACCATCTCCACACAACTCGACAAAGGGGGACAGGTATTATCTTTCCCTTGTTGATGCTTATAGCAGGTATACATGGATATATTTTCTCAAGGCTAAATCTGATACATGTAGTGCCATGAAACACTTTATCACTTGTGCTGAAAAACAACATAACTGCAATGTGAAAATTGTACAAACTGATGGTGGGGGAGAGTTTCAACCCTTAAAGGAGTTTTTCAGCACAAAAGGGATAGTGCATAGGACTACATGTCCTCATACATCAGAACAGAATGGGTTGGTTGAGAGAAAACATAGGCACATTATGGAGACTGGGCTAACACTTCTATCTCAGGCAAATCTACCAATGAGATACTGGAGAGAGGCTTTTGCCACAGCAGTGTATCTCATTAATAGAATGCCAACCAAAGTGTTGAACCATACAAGTCCTTTTGAAAAATTATTTGGCATCAAACCAGACTATAAATACTTGAGGACTTTTGGGTGCCTGTGTTTTCCCTGCCTTAGACCATACAATAAACATAAATTAAGCCTAAGGTCTAGTCAATGTACCTTTTTAGGATATGCACACAATCAGAAGGGGTACATGTGTCTAGACCATAAGGGGAGAGTTTATATCTCGAGACATGTTGTTTTCAATGAAAATGTTTTCCCTTTTGCAGAAAAGGAAAAACATATGCAACAAGCTAATGTTGATAAAGCAAGCACTAGTCAAATATCAGACCTATCAGAATGGCTAAGCACAGATATTCAATTAAATGGAGAGCTAGCAAGAAATGAAGCTAAAGACCACTCAGAGCAAACAACAACAAGCAGTTCTCAACATGATGAACAACCAGAATCCAACACACAGCAAGACCATATCAATAGAGATTTAACAACTGAAATTTCTGTTGAAAATGATGGGAATCACAGTATGCCACAGCCAACTATTATCCAGCATCCCATGGTTACCAGATCAAAAAGTGGCATCTTTAAACCCAAAATATTAAACATTCAACTCAGTGAGGTGGAACCAACATCATATGAAGATGCCATTAAAGACAGAAAATGGAAAAATGCCATGGATGAGGAGTACAATGCCCTAATCAAGAATAAAACATGGACACTTGTTGATCCACCAAAGCACAAAAATATTGTAGGAAGCAAATGGACATACAAAATAAAAAGAGATGCTGATGGGAAGGTCACTAAGTACAAGGCTAGACTTGTGGCAAAAGGGTACACACAACAGTTTGGATTTGATTTCAATGAGACCTTCTCTCCAGTCATCAAGCCAGCAACAGTTAGAATTATTCTAACTGTTGCTTTACATAAAAACTGGGAGATAAGGCAATTAGATGTGCACAATGCCTTTCTAAATGGTGACTTAGTGGAGGAAGTATATATGCAGCAGCCAGAGGGTTACAACTCAGAATCAAGTACAAATCAAGTATGCAAGTTACATAAAGCAATTTATGGTTTAAAACAAGCTTCAAGGGCCTGGTATGATAAGTTAAAAGGCACCTTGGTCAAAATGGGTTTCACTGCCACTAAATCTGACAGCTCTTTTTATACGAGAAATAAAAATGAGAGCAGCATCTACATCTTGGTTTATGTAGATGATATACTCATCACAGGTGACAGTCAGGATGAGATCAAACTAGTCATTAAACACTTGGATAAAGAGTTTGCTATAAAAGACATGGGTGAAGCAAGTTACTTTCTAGGCATACACATTCAAAGGAATACAGATTCCAGCATCACATTATCACAGAAACAATACATAACAGACATACTGGTCAGATCAAAGATGGATAAAGCTAAGCCACTTCCTACTCCTATGACAAGTAACCTCAAATTATCTAAGGATAAGGGTGAATACATTGAAAACATCAAACAGTACAGGAGCATTGTAGGAGCACTACAATATGCAACAATCACAAGACCAGACATCTGTTTCAGTGTTAATAAAGTATGCCAATATATGCAAACACCAACTATCGAGCACTGGCGCGCTGTCAAGCGTATTTTACGATACTTGAAAGGGACTGTCAACCATGGACTAAAGCTCATATCTAACAAAAACTTAAATTTGCAAGCTTACAGTGATTCTGATTGGGCCAACGATCTCGATGACAGAAGATCCATCACCGGATACTGTGTTTACCTCGGCAGTAATCCCATCTCGTGGTGCACGAAGAAGCAAGCCACCATCTCTAGATCAAGCACTGAGGCTGAATACAGGGCCATCGCCAGCACCACGGCAGAGATCATCTGGACCGAGACTTTACTTCAGGAGTTAGGATTCAGACTAACTCGAAAGCCAACCATTTGGGTCGACAACTTGAGCGCTATTTCACTGTCTATTAACCCCACTCAGCACTCGAGAACGAAGCATCTGGAAGTTGATCTTCACTTCGTTCGCGAACCGACTGGTAGCGGGAAACTACAGATTCTACATGTTCCATCATTTTATCAACGAGCCGATGTATTGACAAAAGCAATTTCGTCGAAAAACTTCGATAGATTCAGAGAGGATCTCAGGGTTTTTCCAGCCGCCATGAGAGACGAAAGGAAGATGGAACCCTAGTTTTATTTGAGGGGGCGTAACAAAGCAAAACCCTATCTCATGTTTGATATACTTTAGTTTGTATTGGGCTGCAACCGTTTGTTCTATACCGCACCAGCTTTTCTTATTGTTTCTGTATTTGGGCCTTCAGCCCATTGTCTTATTCCTGTATTATAAATACAGTGATATTGTAAAGAGTACTGGAATGAGAAAAGCATAATAAAAATATATTCTCAATTTATCTTTTACTCGCTACTTTAAATTGTTGGTTTATGAGGAGCATTCCTTATTTAATTAGATTTAGATTTGTTTGATTTTTAAATTTTTGGTGGGTTGAAAAGGTTTATAAATACGTGTAAGCAGGACAATGTGTCCGTACTAATTAATTAATTTTCCATCAATTAATTAGCAACATACTAAAAAACTACATATAGAAATGAGTTTGAAGAAGAGAAAACGTTTTTGTAATCTGGAACCATGACATCTCATTCATTCCGTTTGATTCGATTCTTAATTTGTTTTACCAACTCTTGTAGCTTATGAGCTTATCCATGATTCCAGTACTGTATAATTCATGTATGGTAATGTGGTATTTTACTTATACTAATCAGTTTAGTAAATGTATTGGAATAGTATGACTAACTAATCAGATGAATAACAACGCTGAAAAGAAAAGGGATTTTTTTTAAAAACATTTCAGCCTGTACATACATGCATAGGATACTAAATATCTGCATGCATACATGTACTTATACTAATGTGCAGATTGTGATTAACATACTTATATCTTATGATTATCATTAAGTGAACAGGAAAAAGGAGAAAGCAATATCAAAAAGGTGTACTATAAATTCCTCTTAGTGGGAGTGAGACGTTAAAGATTGCGACACGGAATGTAATGCAGTTAGCATAGTATAAATAGCCAACAAAACCCACCATACTCATACATTAAATCATCTTCATTGGTGTTGATCTCTATGTATATTGCAAAGAGTTTAATTGAAGACAGTATGACTAACCGTGGAAGTAGTAGCTTCTGGAAGAAAGGACCGTGGACACCTGAGGAAGATAAGATATTGATGGATCATGTCAAAATCCATGGCCATGGAAAATGGAACTCTGTTTCCACCCTTACCGGTATATTTTCTTTACTCTATAGCAAAAATAAGAATTTGTAGGCTAAGAAAGATAGCTCGTCAGCTCAAAAAAAGTGATATAGGCAATGAAAATGCAAGAGCCGTGTTACTATACATTTTTTGTCAATAACTCACAATGGGGATGTTTACTGACGCATTTTTCCAGAAGTTTACTCAGATTTATTTATTTATTATTGAAGGAGAAATACACCAAAATGCTTGCTTCTTTGTTTGAATCAATTGTACATGTATATGTGTGTTATGAGGTTCTTTGAACAATAATTAACATCATCAATGCAGGATTGAGGAGGTGTGGAAAGAGTTGTAGGCTAAGATGGGTTAACTATTTAAGACCCGATCTCAAAAGAGGAAATATCACACCTAATGAGGAGAGGATCATAATAGACTTACATGCTAGATGGGGTAACCGGTAATTATTTTCCTTAATTATAGTCTCACACATACACACTCACACACACACACACACACACATATATATATATATATATATATATATATATATATATATATATATATATATATATATATATATATATATAGCATACCATTTTTTATCCAGGTTTTCTAACAAGGCTTGTGCTAAATTTGGTAGATGGTCGACAATATCAAAATGCTTGCCAGGCAGAACAGACAATGAAATCAAGAATTACTGGAGGACACATTTCAAGAAAGAAAAATCCACAAAAAAACACGATAATAGACGCGCTCTTTTCCTAAGACAACAAGAAGAGCTGAAGAAACAGCTGTTTTGTGATGAATTTCAGAACAAACAGTCTGAGTACAGTGATTTTATGAATCTGGAGAACCTTGAAGCCAAGCCTGGAACAATTTCAATGGAACAGGATATGCAGGAAATATCATATGATATTTTCCAAGATATGGATGAAATTTTTGGCTTGCAGGATTTCAATGGAAGCGCTGGCTCGACAAGCGAAGAATGCTCGAATCAAACATGGGTAAATTTGTGGGATCTTGATGATCTGCAAAATCAAGTTTTTTACTTTTAGTTACAAAACAGTGGGATTTCGTCATGTAAAATGCCAGTGATTAGCAGTTGTACAATGCATATTTTAACGCTGTACATAGGAGAAAATTTAAGTAGAAAAATGTTAGTATAAAATCTGAAGATGTCAAATTACACAAATAACATACGAACAGAATTACAAAAGTTCTTGGTAGAAGGAGAGTGAATTACCAAAATATTACAAAACAAAATCAGTTCAGACCAAAGGAAGCAGCACGCCTTTAAAAAGGTTGCCAGTACCGTGGGAGGGTACTATGATACCACTACGCCAGATGCGCTTCCGAAAGCACGTGAAATATATTTTATATAAATCGAGATAACAAGGTGGACGAAACACGCAGATGTCCATAAAAAGTTCTAAACAACAAAACGTTCAGTGTTAGGTATGCAAATAAGTATGCAAACAATATGCAATATGCAATTTTAGGGATATACTGTGTAAATTACGTAATTTGCGTTAATTGCAATCATTTTACGGATTTTCTTGCATGCAAAATAAGTAAACAAGAGCATTTTTATTGATACTCCAAAAATTGTTAAGGGGTTATTTTTTATTTTCACTCCACTGTTAAGGTTGCTAAGGGGTACGGTTATATTATAAAATAAAATATATGTTGTCAATTCTAACATTTCAACCCTATTCGTTACTTTTTACCGTTCCTTATCATTTCTTACTTTTTATCGATCGTCACTTCGTTCTTCTCCTTCTCAAACCAATTTCGATCAAAATGGTTCGAACAAAAAACTGTGCTCGATCACGAAATCCAGATCCAAAATTGATAAAGAAGGTCATGGCAAGGTGAGTTTGGTAATTTTTTACTATTACTGGTGGTATAGTGGATTGCGATTTAGGGATTTGGTGAGGAAGATTGAGATTAAAAACGTTAGGGTTTAGGCAGTTCTGTAATTCGGCAGCTAGAAATCGAAAAATTTATTTAACTACGGATCTGTAGCGTCGTTTTGGTATAGATCGGTTATAGGTGGTCGAATTTCATAATTTATTACGGTAATGGAGTGTCGAATTGCAGTGAAATTGCTATGGTGCGAAGTTCGATAATAGATTGCCGTAAATAATATTTTGTGTGGTGCTATGGTCTCGAATTAAATATTTTTTGTCGTTAAACCCTTGTCGAATTTGATACTCATGTATAACTCATTTTTCTCTCGGTGCTATGTTGTCGAATGCTGTGTATTGGTTGATGAAGGCAATACATTTTTGAAAATATAGTGAAAGCATGTTAGTTGCATTCAGTTTTGAAATTTTACTTGAAAATTTAGTGAAACCATAGCGTCGAATTACAGTGAAATTGAATTGGTACGAAGTTCGGTAATAGATTGACGTAAATAACATTTTATTTCCATGCTATAGGGTCGAAGTAAATATTTTATGTCGTTAAACCCTTGCCGAATTTAATACTCATGTATAACTTCATTTTTTCTTGGTGCTATGTTGTCGAACACTGTGTTTGGTTGATGAAGGCAATACATTTTTTAATTGGAAGCATACGCTTTGCATGCAGTACCTTAACATATAATTTTCACACCTAAATATACACTTGTATCATTTACTCAAATTTCATTGACTTATCATAACTTACTCAACTCTCTATATTTATCACTGTATAGTTTATTTATTTCTATTTCATTTTTTTATCTGTTTTCCACTTCTCAAAATAATTTCCCATTTTCATATCAAAATTCAACTATTCACATTCAAAAAATTACACCACTTATTATTTAACTCATGTTAAACATTTATTTATCACAAGTTTTGTTCGTAATATCACGCAACTGTTGATCTCTTTGCAAAACGTTGTCTGTGTGTATATTTAATAGTAAATTTAATTCAAAGAAATAGCTTGTTAAATGATACTAATTTTCGTAATACAAACTAATGTGTGTATTTTCTTATTAATGTTCTACATTTTGATATAAAATTGAGGGAACATAAATCAATTAGTGAGGTACATAAGAACACATCATGCTTACTAACTAATCATAAAGAATATAATATGTTCACTTCATCTCCAGAAAGAGATCTTTGCATGGACTAAGTACTTATGCAATATGTAACGATACACAGATAGCATACTCACAAGGATGCACACAAACACACACAAGCAACTCAAACATGGTGCACAACGCACACATACAGACTTACGCATACTTACACAACCTGCACACACCTGCAACATCACATACACCCGCGATATACATGAAATAAAAGTTAGTCATTCAATCTGTGTATTGTCTGATCAAATTTTTTTTTGTTCTGACAGCAAAAAATCTTCTACCTCGTCTATAACCACTCGCAATCCGCAAACTGCTTCAAATCGCAGGAGATTAGAGTTGAAGAGAATGAAAAAAATTATAGACGAGACTGTTGTAGACGACGAAAGAACTGATGAGGAAGATGAAAATTCGAGCGAAGAGGAAGGAAGTCAAGACGAACACAATGTTAAAGGAAACGCAGGGGGTCAGGATCAAGTAGAAGAGGTTTCGAAGGAGGTTGATCCATCTCCTGACACCGAAGAGGAGGCTGAAACAGAGATACAACCATTAGAAAGGAAAAGGAAAGGAAAATAGTTAATGGCACAACCAAGTGAATTGACGGAAAGCGTAGCACAATCAACATTATTGTTTGCGTTTGAAGATCATATTGCTTCTACCATATGGAACTCTATGGTATGTCTATGTATATCATATATAATTTTGGATAATATAACTATATGTATATCTATGTATATGTTTTGTTTATTGTTATGGTAATGTAGGCCCCAAGGGAAGAAGCAAAAATTGTTAAGCTTCATAGTCATGTAGGAACTCATAGACGATGGGATTTAAACAACGAGTGTGCTTTTGTTAAGGACGCGGTAGCCGAATCGGGATTTTTGGATATAATAAAACATGCACATGAAAAAGTTGACAAGGCACTGATCAACGCTTTTATTGAGCGATTCTATCCAGAAACCAAAACTTTTCATCTTCCTTTTGGGGAGATGACAATCAGTATCGATGAAGCGTTTCACATCAGTGGTCTTCCCGTCGAAGGTAAAGCGGTTACGGGGCCACTTGGAGGATCAAGGGGAATAAGTGATAATGATGTGTATGAGTTGTTAGATAAGTGGCTTGGCATAAAAGAAAAGGAGGCTGACGAGTTGTTGGGAGGTGAGAAAAAAGTACGTTTGGAATGGTTGAGAACAATATTTTATGGTTGTCAAGATTCTGATACTGTGGAACGTAAACGGCAATGTGCAATTGCATATTTTCTATATACTATTGGTGTGCTAGTTTGTGAGGATAAATCTGGAAATAAGGTCTCGGTGTATTTTTTGCGATGTCTATGGGTGTTAAGGCAAGTGAACACATATTCTTGGGGCACAACATGTTTGAGTTGGCTGTTTTATAATTTGGCTCAAGGCACAAGAAAAGGTGTAGGTCAAATTGCAGGTTGCATGACTTTACTACAGGTATGAATCAAAATTTAAAAATAAAATTACTTGCAATGTTTGTGTTTATGATTGATATTTCTTGTATAGGTTTGGATATTTGAACACTTTCCAGTTTTAAGACGACACAATCGTAATCCACGTGCACATATTGAAGATCCTAGGTCAGCTTTTTACTTTGCGATGGAAACTAATACCAACTTGTGTTACGATTTGGTGACTCTTAGGGAGAAATTAGATGACCTTCAAGCGACAGATGTTGTTTGGGACTGTTTGAATGGTATGAGAGATCAATAGCCGTTCCAACCGTGTGCGTTATACAATGGACCAATAGTGTGTTTTGAAGTAATTGAGTTGTATCTTCCACAAAGAATCCTTCGTCAGTTTGGCTATGTTCAACCAGTACCTGTAACCACTTTTGCTTTGGAGAAGAAAAAAATGAAGTCGTCGCAAAAATCTTACTATGCAGCATATTCTAATGTAGGAGATTTCAGTTGGAGCGAGTGGCGAAACCATCTTCTGAATCAAAGTCTAACCTCGACCCGTGTCACACAGCTGATGAACGTATTTTTCTACATTTTAAACCGTTTGTTTCATATATTTTTATTTTAATAAAGCGGTATTATATGGGTATTTTGTTGTGGTTTTGCAGATTATAGATTCCTAAGTTCAACGTTGAAATTAATCGGTTGCGCCGTCCATTGGTTCAAATGACAAGCAGAAAAGAGTGCAATATTTTGAGCATCGAATAAATCAAAACAGAAGCACGTCACATTTGCATATTATTCTCAAAACGTGAATATCAACTCAGTCACGTTCTAATCAAGGAACCACAGTTACTGGCATGGTTATGTTAAAAAAAGAAAAAAATCAAAGGAGCATGGTCACTTTATCAAGTAACAGGGACCCATTTCATGAATGGACACGTTGCATTCAAAGCTCACCATATATTATTATCAAAGGAGCAAAGTCACAAGAATATCTCTCAAAGCAATGACGTGGCCATATATATTTTCTTTCACCGATTGAAAGTTTCAAGTGAGAACAAGTCAGTACATATTTCTCTGCAAATTCACGTGGACTCGTTCTTTTGGGCATAGTTGGATTGATATTTTCAAAGCTGAAAATTCTATAAATAGAGAATAGATAGCAACGTAGAAATCATCTCTCTTACCCCATCACTTTTTCTCCCAGTTTATTTTTATCTTCAGCAATGTTTTTATGTTCAGACAGAGTGGATAGAACTGTTAATTAGTTTTAGCAGTTTATTTTTATTCTTATTTCTTTCCGATACTCATTTCAGTTAGTTAATAAATTTAGTTCTTCTCTATTTTCAGTTGTTTATTGTCATTTCCTTTTCCGCAATTTTAATTTCTGTTCTGATTTTTACAATTTTATATGTCGGTTGCAATTTCGATCAGATCCGGAATCAATTCGGAGTATATTATTGTTTTTATTTTCTGTTCAAATTCACCGTCGAATTCGTTTAACACGCCTAAGATTTAAATATGGATTTCAGTTGTTTTAAAATACAATTCCCTGTGTTCGACCTGCATACTACACACCTGTACGCTTGCAGAATTTATTAAATTTTGTGCTTTTCTAATCAATAGAATAGTACCAACAAGTTTTTGGCGCCGTTGCCGGGGAATTGTTATTTTGAAATTTTTGATTTTTCTATTTTTTAAAATCTATTCGTGTTAATTTATTTTTTCTGTTTTTGCAGTGGTTTAAAAAAAATTCGTTTTTCGATTCCTTTCACCAAAGTAGCGTTTTACTTAAAAAAAGGAAGGAGATCTCGTTTTTTTTCCTTCCGTTAACTGCATATTTTCAAGTTTGATGTTTGGTTTACCTTCCACGTGTTGTTTTGCATGTCAGTCAGTTGCATTCTCACATTATTTTGCACTTACACTTTCCATTGTTTTCACGTTTGCACAGTCCTCACGTTTTCATAGTTATTCACTTTGCTTCCACGTTCATTCACTTTGCACTCATTTTTCAGTGATCATTGCAGTACACATTTTCATGTTTTCTTATTTCGTTCACACATAGTTTTTCACCACTTTTCATTCACACATAGTTTTTCACATAACCAAAGCATACTTCATTGCATTATTTCATCAAGTTACATTCCATTTAGTTTATTTCACTCACGTTTCATTTATATATACACACTTGCCTTTTGCTGCAGTTTCATTCACTCACGTTTCATTTTTTCTAAGGTTATCAGCTCTTAGATATCTGACAGGTAGCAACAACATAGCAACCGCAAACTGTGGAGTTTGATCCACTAGCGCTACTCAGTTGCATTGGATGGACTGTCATACCCATCTATAAGTAATTTTTTACTCTACAGGTGTCCAACTGAAAACTGTTTAAATTTACTTTTGGCTATTACACCTTGATTTGTTTATGCGCGTTTGGGCAAGAAATTATTTAAACCGTTTAGAAAGTCAAAATATCTCATTAAACAAATCAACGGAAATTTCAAATCAAACAAATATGAGCAATCACAGTTCACATCACAGACCAAAATCATCACCTAAATCACATGTTGGAAATAATGAATTTCATGAGAACCGACCATTATCCCTTAGAGACCGATGTTACCCAACTAGGACCATTCAACCTTCAGTTATTTCATTTCCACCTGCCGAAGGAAATAATTTTGAGCTAAAACATTCTTTTATCCAAGGGGTACCAAAATTCACTGGGTCTGAAAATGCATATGAATTTCTTAGTGAATTTGAGTTATACGCTTCTACAACTAAAATGCAACAACTTTCTAATGAATCCATCAAGTTAAGACTTATTCCATTCGCGCTTCTAGAAAGTGCAAAAAGATGGCTTAATTCTCTTCCTAAAAATTTAATTAAAAGTTGGTACGATTTCATCACTATATTTTTGAAAAAGTTTTTTCTTTTCCATAAAACACTTAAAATTCGAACTGGAATCAATCAATTCTCTCAGAATGAAGGAGAAACTTTTTCAAAATATTTTGAAAGGTTCAATCAATTGTTATATAGTTGCCCTCATCATGCAATCCCTAGACACGTCTTGTGCCAAATCGTCTATGAAGGGCTTAACTATCAAACAAGATCCCAACTCGAATCAATGTGCGGAGGAGAATTCATGGCAAAAACAGACAAGGAAGCTTGGGAATTTTTAGAAGAATATTCAGAAAAGGATATGCAATGGGAAACAATTCGTGTTCCAATTCGTACTCCAAACAGAGGAGTACATGCCATTGACCCATCACATCTTCCTATAGAAACCCAAACTCCTCAAGAAGGAGAAGGACTACCCCATTACTACGCACAAGACCAAATCAATGCTATAGCTCAAAATAGTCCTTATTCATCCACATACAACCCTAACTGGAAGCATCATCTAAATTTTTCGTGGTCAAATCCTAACAATGCGGCTAATCCATCACATTTGTATCCGATGATACCAAATTCGAATTATCGAGCCCCAACTTCTAATGCTCAAAATTCTCAACCCACTCCTCAAACAAAACCTTCAAATCAACCATATATGCATCCTAATTTCAATCCATCAATCCAACCTTCTCAGTCTTCACAAGAAATTGCTCGATTGGAAAAACAACTCACCAAACAAAATGAACAAATCACTAATCAAGATGCGAGAATTGAGCAAATCACCAAACAAAATGAACAAATGTTGATAATGATGAAGGATCTTATGAAAATCAATGAGAAAGGTAAATTGCCTAGTCAAACCGAGGTGAATCCAAAGTCTCGAGGAGTAAATCTATGTGAGGACGAAAATGTAAATCCAATTAATGCTGTCACCACATTTAAGGTCTGGAAAGAAGGTAGACAACCACGTCGGCAACCCCGACATCCTTCTTAAGTCTTCCCATGTTCAAAATTCTGAAACTCAATCGACACCCACTGTTGTCGATCCAATCAACTCTCTTTCTTCATCCAAGGTTGGCAATCCTGACCACTCTTCACCTTCTGATGTTGGCAACCCCAACATTCCAGCTCCCTTATCTTCATCCTTTAATATCACACCTTCTTCTTCGAATGAAAAAACTACCGAACGAGTCTATAAACCCATAGCTCCATTTCCTCATAGACTCAACAAAAAGAAGAAGCCCACTAATTTTGACCAAATTCTTGAAATCTTCAAACAAGTTCGAATCAATATTCCACTTCTTGATACCATCGAGCAAATTCCTCAATATCCCAAATGTCTGAAAGAGCTATGTACTCAAAAACGTGCCACTAACGTTCCTAAGACTGCATTTCTAACTGCAAACACGAGTTTTGTTCTTTCAAATCCCTCCCCAATCAAGTATAAGGACCCCGGTTGTCCTACAATCGGCTGTAAAATCGGTAACACTCACATTAGTCATGCCTTACTCGATCTTGGAGCGAGTGTAAATCTTTTGCCTTATACTGTGTACTGTCAACTTGGACTAGGGGAACTGAAGCCTACAAACATCACAATTCAACTAGCTGATCGATCTGTCAAAAAACCATTGGGCACAGTTGAAGGTGTTTTGATACAAATTGAGCAATTCTATTTCCCAGTCGATTTCATAGTCCTAGAGACTGCACCTGTCTCAAATCCTAACGGTTAGATCCCTTTGATATTAGGTCGTCCATTTTTAGCAACATCAAATGCTATCATAAATTGTAGGAACGGTCAACTCCGACTTTCCTTTGGGCACCTAACCATTGAACTAAATATATTCAATCTTAACAGACAACCAAGGGATCTTGAAACAGAAGAAGTTGACATGATCCAAACAATTGTGGAAAATGATTTTAGTGATACTACAGAGTCTCTTAACATGTGCCTAGATCATTTTAATTCCAATTTAAATGATGATGAATACATTTATGAATTAAATGATATGCTCTGCTCTTCTCATAATTCACTAGAATTCAATCAGTTGATGTCTACTGAAGCCTTAAAAGAAGTACACCCTAAATTAGACCTCAAACCTCTTCCAAATGATCTTAAGTATGCATACTTAGATTCTTCGGAAAATTTCCCTGTAATCTTGGCCTCCGATCTCATTAAGGACCAAGAAGAACAACTTTTAAAATTTTTAAGGGAAAATAAAGAGGCATTAGGATGGGTAATCACTGACATTAAGGGAATTAGTCCATCAATCATCGAACATCGAATACATTTAGTCGACGAAGCTAAACCCACTCGCGAAGCTCAAAGGCGATTAAACCCTAATATGAGAGAAGTGGTAAAGGACGAAATTATCAAATGTTTAGATAATAACATTATCTACCCCATCTCTGACAATACTTGGGTAAGTCCGGTACAAGTTGTACCAAAGAAGTCTGGAATCACTGTGACCATAAATGTGAATAACGAACTTGTTCCGACAAAAGTCAAAAAAAAATGGCGCGTTTGCATTGACTATCAAAAACTCAATGCAGCTACAAGAAAAGATCATTTTCCCCTCCCTTTCATTGATCAAAGGCTCGAACGTTTAGCCGGTCATGAATATTATTGTTTTCTTGATGGTTACTCCGGCTATAATCAAATCCCCATTGCGCTAGAGGACCAACACAAAACGACGTTCACCTGCCCCTTCGGAACTTTCGCTTATCATCGCATGCCCTTCGGTCTTTGTAATGCTCCCGCAACCTTTCAGAGATGTATGATGAGTATATTTTTTGATATGGTGGAGGATTTCTTAGAAATATTCATGGACTATTTTTCAATCTATGGGTCATCTTTTGATCAATGCCTCCTTCGTTTAGAACGTGTCTTAAAGCGATGTAAGGAGAAATCTCTTATGCTTAATTAGGAAAAATGTCATTTTATGGTTAAGCGAGGAATAGTCTTAGGTCATGTTGTCTCTAAAAGTGGCCTAGAGGTTGACAAATCTAAAGTTAATCTTATTGTTGACCTTCCTCCTCCAAGGTCCGTCAAGGACATTCGCTCATTTCTCGGCCATGCAGGATTTTATAGGAGGTTCATTAAAGATTTTTCAAAAATTTCAAAACCTCTTTCGAATCTTCTGGCTAAAGACGTTAAATTTGAATTTTCCAATGAATGTAAAATGTCTTTTGAAACCCTTAAATCGATCTGGACCACTGCACCTATCATCCAACCTCCAAATTGGACTTTGCCTTTCGAATTAATGTGTGACGCTTCTGATTATGCCATTGGAGCCATCTTAGGTCAACGAATCGATAAACTTCCTCGAGTAATCTATTATGCTAGCAAAACTCTTAACGAAGCTCAATTGAATTACTCAACCACAGAAAAAGAGTTTTTAGCAGTTATCTTTGCCCTCGATAAGTTTAGATCGTATCTCGTAGGTTCTAAGGTCATAGTTTACACCGATCATGTCGCATTGCGGTATTTACTCACGAAAAAGGATGCCAAACCCCGCTTAATCCGTTGGATTCTCCTTCTTCAAGAGTTTGACCTAGAAATACGGGATAAAAAGGGTTCTAAAAATGTCATAGCTGATCATCTTTCTCGTATTGTTCATGAAAACTTCGATAACTCTCAAATCAATGATCATTTTCCCGATGAACAAATTCTTTCCCTCTCCAGTGCACCATTGTACGCGGACATCGTAAATTATTTTGTCACAAATGAAACACCTTCCCATTGGTCAAAACAAGATAAACATAAATTTCTCTCCAATGCTCGAAACTTTTACTGGGATGATCCTTATCTCTTCAACTATTGCACCGATCAGATCATACGTAGATGTGTCCCCGAAAATGAATTCCATAGCATCCTCTCTTTTTCACATAATCAAGCATGTGGAGGACATTTTGGAGCAAAGAAAACTGCTGCCAAGGTGTTACAGTGCGGTTTTTATTGGCCTTCTCTTTTTCGTGATGCCTACGAATTTTGCTCCAAATGCGCTAGATGTCAACAAACAGGTCGTATTTCCAAACGTAACATGATGCCCCTAAACCCAATCCTTGTCATCAAAATTTTTGATGTTTGGGGCATCGATTTCATGGGTCCTTTTCCTAATTCTTTTGGAAATCTCTACATCCTACTTGCAGTAGATTATGTGTCTAAATGGGTTGAGGCCATTCCCACCAGAACGAATGACAATAAAGTTGTTGTCAAATTTTTGAAAGAAAACATATTTTCTCGTTTTGGCACACCTCGAGCTATTATAAGTGATAACGGTTCTCATTTTTGTAATCGTGCTTTTGAATCTCTTCTTAAGAAATACTTTATCACTCACAAACTATCTACTCCATATCATCCACAGACTAACGGTCAAGTTGAGATTTCCAATAGACAAATTAAACAAATTCTTGAAAAGACAGTTAACTCCAACAGAAAAGATTGGTCATCTAAATTGATAGATGCCATTTGGGCATTTCGCACAGCTTATAAAACCAATCTAGGAATGTCACCATACCGATTAGTCTTTGGAAAAGCATGCCATTTACCCGTTGATCTCGAGCACCGCGCACTTTGGGCAATCAAATACCTTAATTTTGACATAGAAAAAGCCGGATCACCTCGTAAATTACAATTGTCAGAATTAGAAGAACTAAGAAATGAAGCGTATGAAAATGCAAAGATTTATAAAGAGAAAGCTAAATTTTATCATGATAAATCCATACTTCGTAAGACATTCGAAGTAGGTCAGAAAGTTCTCTTATATAATTCCAGACTTCATTTATTTCCAGGAAAATTGAGATCTCGATGGACAGGTCCATATATTGTGAAAACAGTGTACCCTTATGGTGCAGTTGAAATTGAAAATCCTAGGGACGGTTCCATTTCAAAGGTCAATGGACAACGCTTGAAGCCATTTCTAGAGTTTGAACAACACGAGGACGACGAGTTCGTGGATCTCCACGAACCTAGCTATTTGGCATAAGCCACTCACTATCTTGTACATATCAGGTTGTATTTTGTTTTTTTTGTTTTTTTTCTGTTTTTGCATTTGCATTCCATTTGACAGTTGGGACACTGTCTCATTCCAGTGTGGGGGGGACGCATATCTCATTCTGTTTGTTCATATTTCACAGTGTGGCATCACTTTTAAAAAAATCATCTCATTATTTGTTTTCAAATTTGTTTTCAATTTTTTTTCCATTATTTTCAGGACTTTGATTTATTTTTAATTAGTCAAGACAAAGTAAGTAAACAGTTGAAGTTAATTGATGAATTTTTTTGTGAATAACTAATTTCAAAGGTAAAATATAATGAAAAGTTGAATTACAAGCGATAATAGTGAGATTGGTATATAGGATGATTCGTAGGTGATGGTTATGAAATCCTTTCTAAACTGTAGTTTTTGTTTAAAAAATGGCAGATTTAAAGTACATGTGTTGACATTTCAAATCATTGAAGTTAAGTGGTGCTAAGTTGATTTGCATACCTCTCTTTAGTTATTTAAAAATTTTAATAAGAAACACCTAGAGTCAATAGGTGTGCACACTTATGAAAGTGTGAACACTCGCCACGCTCTGTACTCTTCTCACGTAAGCCCGCAAGGCAGTGCATGGATGGTATATCTGGCCTCAGCATTCTGAGTTAGGTGTATAAAGAAATTAAATAAATAATCACCTAAGGATTACCGACCTTTTCTGACATAGTCAGCGTCGGTTTGCATAATCCGCCAAGCTCTGTCCCAACCCTCACGTAAGCCCGCGAGGCAGTGCATGGGTGGTATACCTTGGTCCAAAAGTTAGCTGTATATAAAAAAATAAAAAATAAAGAGAGAGTAAGCTATTGAAACCCAAACACTTCTTTACTTTATTGATTTGGCTTGTTATACAAATGGAAATGAGAAATACCATTTTGAAAAACTGTGATTAACAATAAAGAATTTATTTCATGGCTGCACTATGTTATTGACCGAAACAACTGGCCAAACTAGAATCTAATGTATGAAAACTTGAGTTATATTGAAATTTGTGATTAGTGAGGAACCAAAAAAATTTCTAGAAGTTGACTCAAACCGATATACAGTATTTTGTTGTTATGAAGTAAATCGAGTCTCCATTTGTTTAAAATTTTGCATTCATGTAGTACATTAGAATCATCACATACTGCATTTGGATTTTGTGGGTAGTATCCGCTGAAAACCCTCACGAGACACCACTCGTCCTACTAGGGACACCTAGAGGTTTAACGGCTTTTTGCATACGCTCAATGCAATCGTGTTTCCTATGAGAAAGGATTTAGTTAGTTTTTTTTCTTGCTTATTCGAGGACGAATAAAGTTCTAGTGTGGGGGTATTTGATGAACGTATTTTTCTACATTTTAAACCGTTTGTTTCATATATTTTTATTTTAATAAAGCGGTATTATATGGGTATTTTGTTGTGGTTTTGCAGATTATAGATTCCTAAGTGCAACGTTGAAATTAATCGGTTGCGCCGTCCATTGGTTCAAATGACAAGCAGAAAAGAGTGCAATATTTTGAGCATCGAATAAATCAAAACAGAAGCACGTCACATTTGCATATTATTCTCAAAACGTGAATATCAACTCAGTCACGTTCTAATCAAGGAACCACAGTTACTGGCATGGTTATGTTAAAAAAAGAAAAAAATCAAAGGAGCATGGTCACTTTATCAAGTAACAGGGACCCATTTCATGAATGGACACGTTGCATTCAAAGCTCACCATATATTATTATCAAAGGAGCAAAGTCACAAGAATATCTCTCAAAGTAATGACGTGGCCATATATATTTTCTTTCACCGATTGAAAGTTTCAAGTGAGAACAAGTCAGTGCATATTTCTTTGCAAATTCACGTGGACTCGTTATTTTGGGCATAGTTGGACTGATATTTTCAAAGCTGAAAATTCTATAAATAGAGAATAGTAGCAACGCAGAAATCATCCCTCTTACCCCCATCACTTTTTCTCCCAGTTTATTTTTATCTTCAGCAATGTTTTTATGTTCAGACAGAGTGGATAGAACTGTTAATTAGTTTTAGCAGTTTATTTTTGTTCTTATTTCTTTTCGATACTCATTTCAGTTAGTTAATAAATTTAGTTCTTCTCTATTTTCAGTTGTTTATTGTCATTTCCTTTTCCGCAATTTTAATTTATGTTCTGATTTTTACAATTTTATATGTCGGTTGCAATTTCGATCAGATCCGGAATCAATTCGGAGCATATTATTGCTTTTATTTTCTGTTCAAATTCACCGTCGAATTCGTTTAACACGCCTAAGATTTAAATATGGATTTCAATTGTTTTAAAATACAATACCCTGTGTTCGACCTGCATACTACACACCTGTACGCTTGTAGAATTTATTAAATTTTGTGCTTTTCTAATCAATAGAATAGTACCAACAACAGTCTTGGGATTGCGATCCAATGTACATGCAGTGGTACGTATCTGTGTCACATCCTGTTGTTGCCAATCCAAAGTCATGATTTACGGAGCCAATGCAAGTTAGCGAAAATAATTCACTAGTTGTTCGCATTGTAAGTCCATGTTTTCATTCAACTTATTGTTTTCTTAAAGTATATTCGATCATACCTTTAAAGTTTTAATTAATAGAAACGGAGATGGAGAAACATTGCAGATTTCATTAAAGCTTGCGCTCCTCCTGAGTCAATGGCACAAGTTCTGGAAAGAATAGAACGCATTGAAGAAGAAGAGCCACTTGATATATTTGGTGAACAAGTACGTAGACAAGAAGAAGCCGGTGAACCAGTCGAAGAATCAAAAGCGAAGAAGAGCAAGAACATTAAAGAGGGTGAAGGTGGAAGACATAATGTAAAGAGGGTTGCGAGCAAGAAAAAAGTTGAAGTTGGTGTTTTTTTGAACTCATGTAGGTTCATACTATGTTATGTTATGTAGTTTCATCCTTATTAGCGTACGGTGAAATGTAGTGCAAGCAACAAAAAACTTGATGTTTTGTTTGAACTCCTGTATTGTACATTTTATGTGAATGACTATGGTAATGTTGTTTCATGGTGTTTATTTTTTGTCGTATTGATTTTTGATGGTGCTTTTGCCTGATGATGAATTTATCTTGTGATATGGAATATGATAGTGATGAATGTTTGTGTGAAGCACCGTAATAATGCATGTTTGAATGTGTGAAAATTTATATGGTTAAGTTAGCAGGCACGACACCTTTAAATCGAAAAAAAAATGATACACCACTGTCGAAAATACCCTAAACTCTCAAGAACGGCATGTCTTTGTCGAACCAATGGTCAACATACGTTGGAGAGAAATCGAACTAACCATGCAATTTGTGTGAAGCAGCAGTAACGGCAGCAGCTTTTCGAACTTAATGATTTACTTCGGTGCTATGGTATCGAAAACGTCAACACCAAGTCACCAAAGTGCCCATACCAATATCAGGCACGACACTTTTACATCGAAGTAATAAAACAAAAACGATACACCCCTGTCGAAAATACCCTAAACTCTCGGGAACGGCATGTTTTTGTCGAACCAATGGTCAACAGACATTGGGGAGAAATCGAACTAAACATGCAATTTGTTTGAAGTAGCAGTAACGTCAACTGCTTTTCAAACTTAAGTATTTACTTCGGTACAGTGGTATCGAATAAGGTATACACCAAGTCCCTAACATGCACATACCAATATTAGGCATGACACCTTTATATCGAATTAATAAATTAAAAATGATGCACCCCGGTCGAAAATGCCCTAAACTCTCAGGAACGGCATGTTTTTGTCGAACCAATGGTCAACAAACGTTGGGGAGAAATCGAACTGACCATGCTATAAACTAAGTCACCAAAGCGTATAGAGTAGTAGCAGGAATGGCAAGGTTGGGTCGAGATTTGTTATATATGTCGATGTATATTCATCGATAGTGGACAGAATTCTCGAGATCGACAAGCTTTGGTCAAAAATATAAATAACAGACGTTGGGTACTGATCGAGCAGACGTTGGAACAAAATGATCAAACAACATATACTCATTGTCATCACAACACAATCAACAGAAGGCCAACAAAATGAAACCCAACACAATCAATAGAAGGCCAACAAGCAAAAAGAAAATTAAACAATGAAAAACAAAGAAAATTAAACTATGAACATATACTCACTGACAATGATTCCTAGTACAGATTCAGATGAACACTATGAACATGAATAGAAGCAAAAACATGAAAGTCAATATATATGTTTGTCAATTCATTTATATATCTCAAATCCATTAGAACCCATCAAGTGCATATCCCAAAGTCAATACATATGTCAAAGTCCATACATATCTCAAAGTAACGACATTTCATTCCTCTTCACCAGTAAGTACGTTAAGTGCGCTGCCTTCATCTTCGTCGTCATTCGTACAAGCTAAGTACTTGTTCAATCTTTCCGCATATGGTCTGATCCAATCTTCCACGTTAATATTATAGAACTGCCGAAAATAAGTAAATTGAGGTGTAGGAGGAAAAGGAGAGTCAGAACTGAGTTTAATACCCACATAATGTGATTTGTTTACATGGCCCATAACTATCATCCTATCATGGTTTAACACGGTCGGACGTATTGTTGTGGGAACAAATGTACAACTCATATGTTTGCTTAACAAGAAAACCACGGTGCCAAACGTTTCAGCTATTATAAATCCTAATTCTGGCATCTGCATCCACTCAGTAAATCCAATTGCATTTGGACATTGTATCCTTTTCTTCATTTCTTTAAAACCACATTCATCCCACATTCTTTTGTACATTTCTGACCGTAGCAGTAAATTGTCAACCATAGACTTATGAACAAACTTACACGGATTTTCCGGTCTTCGATTATGGAGATTCAATTGATTAACCACAACCCAATAACTGCAATTACCATCACTAGGCATATCGTCTATGCCAATTATGTAGGGTCTCATACGTTTGGGCATTTGCAACAAATATTCATCGTCAACTTGACTGTTTGCACATGCTTTAGTTTTGAAGCCAAGCTTCTTTAAGTAGCGACCAACCGAAGTAATATTTGATCCACATGATAATGACACTTCTACATGTTCAAAGTAAGAAGGATCTCATTTAGTTGATTTATCTTTTTTCGAAGGTCTACCTTTTCTAATAATTGCCACGGAGGGTTCTAAAATAGAGGTAGTTTGAGGGAACGCTGACACTTTCAAGTCTTGTTGCATAACAAGTCTCACATTATCAGGCGATTCGTCATACCTACTTTTCAAAGCTATGATTTCCGGCAAGTCAAAAAAATCAAGAGTTGAGCGATGCAACGTAGGTGGAGTGCAAGATAATTGCTTCCAATAAGAGTCTATAACGGTTAGAGGTATGAAACCTTCTGAATGCCTAAAATCTTCAAGCATATGTGCACATGGTAGCTCATTTACTTTCCATAAAACACAACCACAATTGTCAATAGTCAAATCGACGTTTGAAATGTTACACAATTCGTTTAATAGTAAATCAAGTGCTTTGTGAGATACAAATCCCAAAATTTCTTTAAACATCGGTTCACTTCGAAATCTATGCATTGTCCTAGATGTACTCGTTTCGAACGCATGTTCGATTGCAACTAATTCATTCTCACAACAAAGATGTGCACTAGTCCAACATTGCACGAAGCTACCAGCAGCTGAATCGAAGTACAATTTCAAACGATGGTGTGCACTTTCGACTATGCTTGTTGATACATTATCATAGTGTTTTATTTTGTTGGTCCAAGCCAAAACAAACATCTCCTTATATTTATTAAGCCAATTTTTCATTATGTACGTCACACATTTTTTATGTTTGTCAATCCATTTGTCATGAAATAATTTTAAGTTTCAATAGTACTCTTCCTCGGACAATGAGTTAATCACATTTATCCAACCATCCCAAAAAAGTTCATACTCCTTTTTTCCTTCCTTATCCTCCAATAATACCTCTTTATATCCAATCAATACTCATTTCCTTTTTATAAAATTGGGTTTACAATTCGCCTAAACATTCTTCGAAATATGCCATGCGCACAAAATATGACGTGCTGTTGGAAAGACTTTGTAAGAGCAATTTCGGCATCTGTGATGATAACACCCGAAATTTCTTTATGTCTATAACACTTTCGAACACATTCAAGAGCTCATATGTATGATTCTGTAGTCGCACGACTAATAAAAGCAAGTGTAACGGTAAAGGATGCTCCGGTTAATGTTTGCGACACCATATGGAAACATGGTAACTTGTATCGATTCGTCTTGAACGTGCAATCTAAGAACAAAATTTGATGAAAACACTGCGCAAGAGCAACACATCTAGGATGACTAAAGAAAAAGTCGGAAACTTCATTGGTTGTACCATCAACTCTATGGTGCACGGAATAATGATGACTTGTAGCCAATTTCATAAACTGCTGCATAATCGACCTACCTTCAGTATAACGTAGTTTCAGCTTCACTTTCGCATTGTAAACATTTCTTATGGTTGACTGGTTGTCTGGATTGTCAATTTTAATAGCGGTGCGAATATTTCGAGGCCTAACACCACTATTTGTCATTGTTTCAACAGTCTTAATTTCGTGATCTTTCAGCCTCGCCACATACGGATGCCCGGTTAATACATTAGCAAGACTGTGATTATGCCTTCCCTTCTTCACATTCAACATCCATCTTCCATCGTTAATACAATGTGCACTTAACTCAAATGGACATCCACATTTTCTACTTTCCGACCTTCTCCGTTTTTGTTGGGTTTTCGGAACATGACTCTTTGGTTTATGGTTAATATACTCTCCACTTCGTTCACATACTAGAACCATCCAAGACCCTTTTCCATTTCCTAGAAAATTTCTCATTCTTGTTCTTTTCGTCACAACAACACAGTTGACACTAATCCCACGATCCTTACACCAATCCCGTACACTTTCCTTTATCTCGAACAACTACATCATAAATACGTAACATAAATCAAAACAAATCATACATACATACATACATATATATATATATATATTACTTTATCGTACCACATCAGTAGTGAAATGAGAAGTCAAATCAGGGTAATCAGAAGAAGACATGGTGACTTCCTCTTTATGATTGTTATTGCCAACATCGTTCTCAAATTTTTTGCAATTGTCCACGTCGTTTGATTCATTGCAATCTTTGTTTTCATCGCTTTCAAATTCTTTGAACTCGTCCACTTCAGCTGCTTCAATCGTCAGATGATTCTCCGGTACCTAACGAAAAGAAACAAGTAAATCACTAGATTGAAAAAATAATTCAAAAAAATGATGTCAAATTCGGCATGGGGCCGCCGCTGTGTGGATTTAAACATGAACTTCAAAAGCCAAATATACACCTATTTCTCGACACAAAGCCGCCGAAAAGTTTCACTCAGTTATCGCATAAAAATTCGGCAACTCCTTGTCGAAATTATACATAAATTGCGATATCGATTCTCCGAAATACTGTGTAAGCTTCATGAATCGTATATCTCTGCATCTTACTCTTCAATTTGTATCCTAATCTCGGCACGTGCTCTCCGAACTAGCATTTTCGAAGAACTAAGATTTTGTTCGTGAAACCTAAACCCTAGCAAATAAAAAAAACTTGCATCTTCATTGTTTGTTTCTACAAATTGAACGAAACGTTCACTTTCTTGAGTTAGAATCATACTGATATCTTTCTCCGGTGAATAAATTTCATTAGAACTAGATTTCTTCATGATTACAGACTAATGATTTTGATTAAGGAGGAAAAAATTGATTACCGTAGTAACAAATTGAAAAATAGGGGAAAAAATATAACCAAGGGTAATTTGGTAAGACTATAATTTTATGTTAAAGGGGGACTAATTTTTTTTGTACCCACCTTAGTAAAAATTTTTTAAAAAAAAATGGGACCCCATAACAATTTTTGGAGTGTCATTAACAATGCCCATAAATAAATAATAAAGTTTGTAAGAAACACCAAAGGGAACTTTCACAAAAGCAAGTTTCAAAACACACAGCCGTCGCCTCTCAAAGAATATAAAAAGAAAACCTCGTATTTTTAACTTTGATCGGTATATTTGCGAAAAATTCTGCAAATACCCACAGAGAACTCAGCAAATATTTTGAAGTTTCTAAAATTAAACATTAGTGATTGCAGAGGTTTTTCAAATATTTGCATTTTTTTAAATTCAAAATAATTTGTTTTAATCATAAAAACATGCGATTAATGTTCCGCTTTAATTTTCAAAAAAAACAAAGCAAAATTTATCAAAATTGAAAAGGAGGAACTAGAGAAAAAGAAAAACTTAAAAAAATTAGGTTAAAGGACATGTAGTTTTATTTTTAGGCTGAATGACAAATGCTAGTTATAATTAGTATTATATTCAACTTTTACACTATATATATAATGCTAGTTATATCTAACATTATGTTCAGTTTTACACTATACAAAATACTAGTTATAACTAACAGTGTCCTTCGGTCTAAAAAACAAACTTGTTGTCGTTCGACCTAAATTTTTTTTCTAAATTTGTCATTGTGCCTATTTTCTTGATTAAAAATATAATATAACACTACAAGGAATACAGTCATTTTCGACGGCTCCTAGCTGTCGGCGGCCGTCGGAAGCCGTTGAAAATATCGTGTATAGAACACAGCTTTCGTCCATTTTCGATGGAAACGACGACAGATTTGCGACAGCCTCCGACGGCTTTTTCGACGTTTTTCCCGATGGTGTTGGCGTCCACGTGGCTTAAAAACACGTCTGAAAACCGTCGAAATCCATCGGTATATACGACCGGTTAGCCGTTGGAATATGTCGACCTATAAGCCGTCGAAAATCTGAGTAATTTTTTTTTCCAGAAGCCCAACAGCGCATCAGTATTAGTATATATCACAACACATCAAAATCAATATATATCAGATATATAAGCTAATATCAATGTCAATAATAATATAAAAGTCAAACATTACCATCTCAAACTCAAACATTCCAATCAATACAAACCAAACCATCCATCATCACCCCACAATGTCTAAATCCAACATCAATGTACAATATATATACATCCATCAAACCCCGCAAATCAATATCAAGCACCAAATGTCCACAAATTAATCTCACCATCTCTCATTGTATATATACACAAGTTTTAAAACAAAAACTGCAAAACGTACCTCATGACTCGTCATCGGCTCCGGAACCACCAGACGAAGGGAATGCTCCATGACGCTCTATATACTTGGCCAAACGCCGGTTCAGTTGCTCCATTAGCGGTACTCGGAGGCAGTCCTGCTTCTGCAGCTGTGCAATCTGCTATCGAAGCTCATTAATCTCTGCATTGTCCTGAGCCCTTTGGTAAGCCCTTTGTAATGCCCGAGCCTACAAAACAAGTCGAAATATATTTAAGTTATCACGTAACTTTTATAAAAATTAAATTTGACCACGTAGTTAATTTTTATAAATTACTGATTGATTGTCGTAGCCGTAGCGCCTATTTCTCTAGGTCGGGTCCATAACAGAGTCAAAGTTCGCGTCCTCCCCATCAGTGGTCAACTGCTCCCATCCCGAATGCTTAAACATCTGTGTACGTGCTTGCATAAATTTTTCCTGCAACGCAAAATCAAATACAAGTAAATATTACATCACATTATTATAATAATTTATTACTAATTAATTAAAATAACCATTATTATTAAATTATAACTTAAAATATACTTACATGTGTGGCGTATCTTTTATCATCCTCATGTCAGGCATACGTCACCGATCCCTCATCATCAGTCGCTTGAACGACATGAGTATGCACAAATACGTTCATATACGAAACGGGAGCCCCACGCGCTCTTTCCTACAATAATTGATGTATATTATTGTTGTTCATACAAATTTATATAAAAAATGTAATAACTGTTTGTAATTGAAATTAATCAATTTACCAGGTCCTCGCGATGATGCTGAAATGATTTCGAGCCACCATAGTGTGTTACTGGATTTTTCTACCTGTTCGCCGAGTTCCTATCTGACTCCGCCTACAAATTAAAAATTAAGATTATATTTTGCAGGTACAAATTATGTATTCTCTACTGAACAAATTAAGGTGACAACTGATAGACTTACCCTGAACTCATCGCTAATCCACCATGCGACCCAAGCATCCCATACACTGGCGCCCATCCAGTTTGGCTTCTTACTAGATTTTTTGATGCTCGACATCGTATCTCGATAATTCTTTGCAATTTTGGAGTTCCAGTGGCGCTGGCAAAGACCAACATCCTCCTCTTACAAGTCTACCGCACTATGTATATATGTTGAAAAAATATAAGTTATACATTTATACTTAGTCAGCAAATTGTAAAGTGATTATATATAATGATATATAATTTTACACTTACCAGGAAGTCCTGACAGATGCTCTCCCGGACATGCTCAGGGATCCTACTCCATTTCGGCCACCATGCAGTCATACGGCTCATGTATGCTTGCCTAGATATGCTGAGAACTATATTGGAAGGCTCAAGCTCAAAACCCCTACATTATATATGATACAGACAAATCATGACTAATATATCACACAAAATATTATAATGCTAAAGTAAATTTAATACTTACGAGTCATTTGCTTTCGGTAGCAATCTAACTACCGTACGAGGCGCCTTCTGCATTGAGCTGCCGCCATCACCTCTGCTGCGAATGGTCCCTCTCTGATAGGAAGAGGGGGAACCGGACTGCGAAGAACTCTGCCGTCTAAAGAAAGACATTTGTAATACCAATCATATACATATTATTTTATTATGGCAGAACACATCATTCAATTATGAGTAAACATATCAAGATTTAACATCAATAATCACATATAACATGCAAAAAAAATGTAACATCAATACTCCCATAAATTATCCTTTTTCAACATGTATATTATTAAATCAATCCTCGTCGTTTTCTGATTCAGACTCGGTCTGGTACTCTATATTGTTTTCCTCTGTGGTCTCAAATGGTTCTACTAATATATTTGATTCATCATTTAGAGGTCCAAAATCGGTTTAATCATCTATTATTGTAATTTGCCATTTTCTTCGATATCCGCTTGGTACGCTTGTTCGTTTGGAATATTCTTTCCATCAAATGTAAATCTTGCCTTCGTTCTAAAAACTGCCGACCAATCTGCTTTATCTCTTTTTAGAGATGGATAAGGAGCATAATAAACTTGTAGGGCTTGTTTTGCTAGTAAAAACGGATCGTGCTTATGATAACGTGATGTATGTTTTATTTCAGTAATATTATATTTTTGGTGCATGTTGATTCTAGAACCTGGAACATTACTGAACCAGTTGCATCTAAACAAATAAACTTCTTCCGCGGGTCTGGTGAAATATGTTAATTGCAAAACCTGAGTTAACACGCCGTAAAAATCATTTATGTGATCATTTGGATCATCACTATCTTTAACATATACACCGGTATTGTTAGTTAATTTTTCAGCCCCATATTCTTTGGTGTTGAATTTGTATCCATTGACAAAGAATATTGGATATGCCTTGACTTTTCTTTTTGGTCCCATCGCAAGATGTTTCAACCCTTTATCGACCACACAATTTACCGGATTATATACGTGGTTCGAAAACCAAGTAGCAAATTTTTTGCTGATATCGCCGCTTGGATGCTATGAATCGTAAATACTACATATATAGATAATAGATTGCATTATAATGAATACACACATGTATTATTCAAGTAAATAATTTTAGATGTGTTATTTAATAATACCTAACAAATGGCTCAACTTCTACACAGTTAGGAAGAACATATGTGTGGGCTACATGATAATCTCTGTCGTCTAACCATACTTCTACACATTTTCCAACAAGGCATCCCTACTATCTAAAAATAGATAACACTGATTCAGAAGAATCTTGTTCAATGCCCTCATCATTTCGCGTAGCACATTCAAAAGATAAGTTCACATGGTCACTGAAATAATGAGAGAAAAAGAATGAAGCTTCTTCTTCGATATATGATTTGCATATCGAACCTTCAACTCATGCTTTTTGTCTCACTTTTTTATTTAGGTGATTTAAGTGCCTGTTAAGAATAATTATAATTAAATTTTATTACATGTAGTTAAACTAAAATTTAACATACTCAATATTAATACCTTTCAAATGGATACATCCATCCATATTGCACAGGACCTCGAAGACGTGCTTTAAACAGAAGACGAATAGGTAAATGCTCTATTACATTAAAGAAACCTGGAGGAAATATTTTCTCCAGTTTGCAGAGTAGTATAGGAATTTCTTCCTCAAATTTATGTAGACGATCACTTTTAACGTAGTTGTACAAAGATCCTTATAAAACAAACTAAGTTCTATTACAATCGTCCAAACTTTTGTGGGCAATAGTTCTTTGAAAGTAACGGGTAACAAATGTTCCATCATTACGTGACAGTCATGACTTTTCATTCCACTCAGTTTACCGTTCTTATAGTCGGCACATCTACGCAGATTAGAGAAAATCCCATCAGGAAATCTTAATCCTTTCACCCACTTTAACATAACTTTAACTTGGTTACTGTTTAGCTCATAGCATGCTTTGGGTTTTTTGTGTCATTTGGCTTCATATGAAGCTCAGGACGATTGCATATTGCCTCGATATCATGTCTTGATTTCAAATCATCTTTAGTCTTTCCTTTAACATTCAGAATTGTGTTAAATACATTATCAAGCATATTTTCTCGTTGTGCATCCGTCAATATTATGACGAATTCGAAGATTATTTCAATAAGGCAACTCCCAAAATATACTTGGCTTGCACCAATTATGAATCATCGATTTACCTTGAATTTCAATTTGTTCGCCAGTTTCATGTATCTTTGGATAATCCTTTATAAGGTCACAAATATCTTCGCTTGACCAAATCGTTGGTGGTCGCAAGGTCTCAAGTCTATTACTTGTAAAGTTTTTTTATCTTTTCTAAAAGGATGATTAATATGGAGAAAACACCGATGACAGTCAAACCACGAAATTTTCTTCTCATGCGGTAAAGAAAATGTTCATGTTTCTTTCATGCAATAAGGACAAGCTAGACGACTAGTCGTACTCCAACCCGAAAGCATTGTATACGTTGGAAAATCGCTTGTAGTCCACAGAAGAGAAGAGAACATACAAAAATTCTTTTTTTTTTTTTGAAATTTCATATGTTTCAACACCTTCATACCACAATGTTTTCAACTCTTCAATCAACGGTTGTAAATATACGTCGATTCCTTGTGTTAGATCATCAGGACCAGGGATGACAATAGTGAGAAACATATATGGAGTTTTCATACACATCCACGGAGGTAAATTGTAAGGTATAACGGTTATAGGCCAAGATGAATATTTTGAACCAAATTCAGAGAACTGTGAAAATCCATCCGTACATAAACCAAGTCTAACATTACAGCTCTCCACTGCGAAAGCAAGGTATGTCTCATCGAAATGCTTTCATGCTTCTCCATCAGTTGGGTGTGTTAACATACATTCTTCTTGTGTTCTCACACATTGTCATCTCATATGATGCGCGGTTACAGAAGATGCATATAACCTTTGAAGCCTAGAAGTGGTGGGTAAGTAATGCATATGCTTGTATAGAACTTCATTTCCCTTCTTTTTTCTTTATTTGTATCTTCCCTGATTACATATTTTACAATTCCTAAGATCGATGTCTTTTTTCCAAAACAACATGATACCATTTAAACATGTATCTATTTTTTGATACGGCAAACCAAAAGCAGACATAAGTTTTTTCACTTCATAATGATTTTCGCACATTAAATTATTCGGTGGCATATGTCGTTTTGCAGCTTGTACTATAGCTGTAAACCCGGCTTCTGTGAAGTTGTATTTTGATTTCATCGCAATGTATTCTGTAGTTACTGATAGTTGAGTACCGCTTGTACAACCATCCCAAAGGGGTTTCTTAGCAGCATCCAATAAATCATAAAAAAAATTTGCTCCAATACTTGGTTCTTCTTCGACATTAACATCGTTACCATCAACTTCTACAGTATGGAACATTGAACGTGCTACATATTCAACCATATCTTTTATGAGATTCGTCGGAACACTTTCAGTATCCACCTCCTCCTCCGAATGTACGGGATTAGGTTCTATAAGTTCTCCACGACGATCCCACACAAAATAATTCGGCGAAACCATATTGGCGCAAATGAACTATTACCATATCCGGTATCAAATACTTCAATAAATTTCTTTGTCGTTCCCATTGTTACTTAAAGCGAATTCAATAAAGATGTGCACTATTTTGAAAATGTTCACTTATTGAGCCTCCAATTTCTTTCCTTTGTTGGTACATCTAGCTCTGATCGATAAAATAATTGACCATTTTTCCTATTTTAAAACATAAAAACGTATTAATCATTTACTTGTTAACATTTTATTTTTCAATTAAATCATATATTTAAATTTTCACAAATATATAATATTATTCTATTTAATTTTATTTTCAAACGGATTTACATAGATTATTATATGAATATAATCTACAATTTTTAGGTTATTGTTTTACACTTTGATGGTTGGTCATCCTACTTCCCATTACTAACAAAGTATTAATTATATTTTGCAAATCATCTCATTTTAAACGATTCAATAAAATTTCGGCAACACTTCCTCTTTGTTCCCTGTATCGTACACATATGCGTGTACACGGGGAACAAAAAGAAAGTGTTGTCGAAATTTTGTGAACCTTTTAAAATGAAATGATTGGCAAAATATAATTACTTTATTATGTTTGTAACTTGTCCAATACATGGACAAATCTGATAAATATTGTATCAGATGAATATAAATGCTCGTTCTATGATAAAAACGAACATCCATATAACGATCAGATACAATACTTGTTAGACGGAGCCAAAAACTCTCTAAGAGATTTATAAAAAGTAAATCGTATTATACAACAATTTTTACAATAATTTATTTATATTCAAAGAAACGCATACATTAAATCGTCGTTTTCGTCATCTTGAAAACGCATACACTAAATCCTGAGCATCAACTCTAATTAATCTAAACTAGACCTAATGCGCGTATGCACTAATTAATCAACGCATATACACCAACACACATATACACTAATCAAATTTCTCTCTCAATATTTCAATGATAAACAGTTATAATAACAACCTAATTAGCATTCAATAGTGTATACCAAACAATCAATGTGGTATTATACAACTATAACAACAAATTAACCCTAATTTAACAAATCAAAATTAATTAGGATTTAGGAATAAAACCTGATTAGAGATTGATGAAGGGCCTAGGCTTGTCGAGAGAGTAGAATGATGAAGTTGGAGATGCTCGGGGAGGCACGGCGGCTAGCAAACGACGGGAAGGAGGTTGTGGAGGTAGGGTTTTTGATGATTTGAGGGTGATTGAAATAATGAAGCAGCTCTCGACCAAAAGCCTGTATACACGATAATTTTCGTTAGCTGGGGACGGCCGCCGACGGCTTCATTGTTTCGATTTTCGATGGCTTGCGACGGCTATTATATTTTATTTACGAAAACACCACGAAGATCGACAGCCGTCGCTAGCCGTCGGCGGCCATCGGAAAACTCCATCGATATTTACTGTTGTTCTAGTAGTGTAACTTAGGACAAAGTTAGAAAAAATTTAGACTGAAGGACAGCATTTTTTTAGGTTGAAGGACAATGCTAGTTATAACTAGTATTTTATATAGTAAAAGCTGATTATAATGCTAATTATAGCTAGCATTTGTCCTTTAGCCTAAAAATAAAACTTGATGTCGTTCAGCCTAAATTTTTTTCAAGGTTTGTCATTTTCCCTAATTCCCCCAAACCGAAAATAGGGGGCTAAAACTAAATTTCCACAATATAAAAGACATCAAAAAATGCACAAATAATATTAAAAGAAAAATGTAAACATATGAAAATTGTATTATTATTTTATATATTACATACTATATGGCCTGTGTGTTTATAATACAACTCAGCTCCGCATTTGGCCAGTACAAATTACATCTCTACCCTTGTAAATTTGACTCATTCATATTATTATGTTGACTTGGTAAAGCATACTTCATATTTACTTCTGCTAATACTCCCCTTGAATAGATCTAGGATTTTATGTTCTCTTTCTTCCTTCAGCCACACTCTTCGATCTTCGGATCTTTCTTCAATCTTTCAAATTTTCTGCTCAATAATGGCTTTGTGAGTATATCGGCTCTCTGGTAAGTGGAAGGTACGTGATTTACATTCAATTTCCCTTTCATGACTTGTTCACAAACAAAATAAAGAGTATTTCCATATGTTTTGTTCTAGAATGTAGAGCTGGGTTTGTCGATATTGTAAATATTCGCACCAAATTGTGGGTTTACTTTTAGTTTGAAACCCTAATTCATGTAATAATGATTCTATTCACATAAGCTCTGCAGTAGCACTTACGTCACTTCTATATTTCGCTTCTGTACTTAAATGTGATATGGTTGGTTCTTTCTTAGAGCACTATGAAATAGGGTTTTCTCCTAAGTATATACAGTAACCAGTGGTCAATCTATGATCATCTGGATTGGTGGCCCAATCTGCATCTGCAAATCCCTGAATATTTAGATTTCTGCATGCTTTTTGACATAACCCCTGACTTATTGTGCCTTTTAAATATTTGACTATCCTTTTTACTGATTTTCAATGCTCATGTAGTGGTTGTTGCATGAATTGACATACTTTTTTTGCACTGAATGTTATTTCTAGCCTGGTTATTGTTATGTATTAAAGTGCTCCCACTATACTTTTGTATTGTCTCTCATTGAGTATAGCTTCCCCTTTATGCTTAGATAGATGTAAATTACTTATCATAGGAGTGGTAAGGAATTAGCTTGATCCATTTTGGCCTTGACAAGGGTTTCTAAAATATATTTCCTTTGACATAATATTAACTATGAATTGGATTTTTTTTCTTTTACATCTATGCCCAGAAAGTAGCTAAGCTCACCTAGATCTTTAATAGAGAATTCTTGATTTAGATACTATATCACATTGTTGATTTCAGTCTCATTGCGGCCAGTGATTATAAAGTCATCTGCATATGCTAATATGTACGTTGATGTGCCTCCACTATGTTTTGTGTATAGAGAATTGTCTGATCTGGTTAGCTTGTATCCCGGTTTGATCAATGTTGTTTTTAACTTATCATACCATACTCTTGGAACTTGCTTGAGTCCATATATTGCTTTATTTAACTTGCACACCATATCTACCTGATCAGTTTGTTCGAAACCTTGTGTTTATTCCATGTAAACTTCCTCCTATAGCTCGCCATTTAAGAATGCATTATTCACATCAAGCTGTCTAGTTCTCCAGTTTTTGTGAAGTGCAATAGTAAGTATAATTCTGATGGTAGTTGGCTTTACAATAGGAGAAAAGTTTCTGTGAAGTCAAACCCTTATTGTTGTGTATACCCTTTTGCCACTAATTTTGCCCTATATTTGTCAACAGTTCCATCTGGATGCCTTTTTAATTTGAATGTCACTTGCATCCAATCACATTCTTATGTTCTGGAAGCTTCACTAAACTCCAAGTTTTATTCCTTGTAAGAGCATTGTGCTCTTCATTAATTGTTGATTTCCATTCATTACTTTTTATTGCCTGATCATAAGTAACTGGCTCTTCTAACTCTAGTGATGTTGTATATACTTTAGGTGTGAATATTCCTTTCTAATTTACTCTTGTTATCATATGATGCCCAGTTTTTGCAGGTGATTGTTCATGAGAATGTGTAGCTTTATGAGGTTCTTGTTCATTGTCTTATGCTTGCACATGACTTTGTTTATGACTGGTTTGAGTTGAACTGCTTGAGCACCTTGATGTCTCTGTAGTTCCATGACCTGGTCTGGACATAGGCATAGTGTGTTGTGGACCAGTTTCATCTTGATCCTCTACATCAACTTTTTCTCTCTGTTCTTCTTTGTACAATGGTATAGGAGGGATTGATGTTTTGTATTATACACTGGTTTTCATTTCTTTATTTGCAAAAAGAAAAACATGTTCATTAAAAGCTACATGTCTTGATATGATTATTTTACCATTGTTGCTCACATTTGTATCTTTTTTATTGTGATGCGTAGCCCAAAAATGTGCATGGTGCCGATTTGAAACTTAGCCTATAAGCATTGTATGGCCTCAAACATGGAAAGCACAAGCACCCAAATGTCTGTAGATTTGAGTAGCTAATTCTGGTGTTGAAGAGAACTTCACTTAGAGTTTTATTCTTTAGTACTTTTATTGGCAACCTATTTATTAGATACAATGAAGTGGAGAATGCATCTAACCAGATCCTGAGGGGAAGTTATGCTTGGGCCATAAAAGTGAGCCCAATTTCCACAATGTGCATATGCTTTCTCTCAACTAGCCCATTCTATTCTGAATACGAGGACAGGTAGTTCTATTTATTATTCCTTTCTTCAGAAAACATTCCTTTAATAGTTTGAATTCTGTTCCTCCATTAGTTTGTATGACTTTTAGTTGATGATTGGTTTGCTTCTCTGCTTGATTAATAAACTATACTACTACATTGTGTGTTTCTACCTTTGTTTTGAGAAAATATATCCAAGTAAATCTAGAATACGCATCTACAAATGATATGTAATAATTGAAATCATAATCAAAGTTAACTGGTGATGGACCCATAAGTCAGTACTCACTAGCTACCAATTCTAATGGTTTGCTATATTCAGTTAGAGAATTAGAAAATGCTAATTTGTGGCTTTCCCCATTTGAAAACAGGTGCATGCATAGGATAAAAATACATTTTTAAAAATGATACTATTTTTTCTCAATACTTGCTTTACAACATTAGCACTATGGTTACCTAATTTGTAGTGCTACATATCAAAAGTACATTTATCATCTACATTAACATTTGAACTAGAATAATTGCACCATTTTCTTTCATCTGCCGACTTATTGTTCTTCACCAGATTGAAAATATAGAGACCATTGTGAATATTACCCTGTAACAAAATTTCTTTATTTAGTAAATCTCCGACTAAGCAAAATTTTGGATAATATTCAAAATAAACTTTGTTATCATTAGCAAATTGTGAAATACTCATTAAATTCTTTTTAATTTAAGGAACTCTTAATAAATTATTGAGATGTAATTCTTTCTTGCCTTTGATAATTGTATTTCCGGTGTGTGTAATTTTAACTGACTCGCTATTACCCATAAAATAGATTGTTTATCTTTATACTGTTAAGATTTTAATACACTTATGGATAGATTAATCATGAAACCTTATATTTGAATAGGTGATGCATATTGATTTGATTGAGAAGAAATCAGAGGAAAGTAAACAAATTAGCGAAAGTCATACCTGAATTCATAGTTGTTGATTGGAAAAGTAATTTTGATTTGGTTTTCCATATTAACACGAGCCCTTGACCTTATATTAGATCTGAATCCATAGTTGTTGCTTTCATAAACTGATTAAGAGAAAGAGATAGATCTAAAATATAAGAGTTGGATCTGATCTTCCAAATTGACATAAACCCTAGATCTGAATTATTTTCATATAAGAGATTAGGAGAATAACTAAAGCTTATGTAATTTGGGGACCATAACCCCTTATAATGTTGGAATTTTCTAGTTTGGCCCTACAACAAATTAGAGTTTCCCCGGTATCTACACATTAATATTTTTAAGTCTTTTAACTTTAATCCATAATTTGTTCACTTCAATTAGGCTTTACATCAAAATAGCACAACACATTTTATTTTATATATGTGGTCCACATGTTGGAATTTCCAACAATCTCCCCCTGAGCCATTTATGTAATAACCTTATGAATGTGTATAACTTTATGAGCTCTAAAATTTACTATTTATAACATAAGATGTTTCCGAAACAATCTCATCCATTAGCTATGATGACAAAGGATCAAAGTGGCTTTCATTACTTTTAGCGTAACTAAACCCATCAATGGTCATATATACCAACACAATCAAACGACAAAGATCAATCATAAATGCATAGCATGGAAATTACATAAGATGTGATATATACATGTCTATTTTCAACTGGTCCTACTTTAGTGAGATCAAAAAACGTTCAATATTTGAAAAACTTAGAGTGCAAAAAAAACTTTATTACTTTATTTATGATCAGAGAAAGAAGAACTTGATATATATCTATAGCTGAAGTGTAGAGAAATCTGTCATATGATAGTACCAAATACAAACTCCTCCTGAACTAAAATATTTTTACATAAAAGTTACACCAATTGAGCAAGATGCTCATGAAAGACTTTAGGTGATAATCCTTTTCTAAGCGGATTCGGCATAGTGGAGTTTGTCACAATATGCTCTATGAATTATAATCTATTTTGCACTCTCCCTTTTTGGAAAATAATATGTTGTTTACTGTCATAATATTTCTTTAATTGTCTTTCATTTTCTTTATTCAATAGTCCATAACTTTGTGAACAAATTTTACAATTATTTTTCATCGTTGGATGCCTCATAACAGAATATAGTAAAGAAGGCTATAAGTATCTGTATGACAACTTTCTTTATATAACTTCATCCAAGAAAACAACAACAACAATAATATTATTATCTGAAGTGGATCTTTTTTTGCTCTCGACATCCAAAATATTCGGATTGTAATGCCTTATGATCTACAACCAATCCGATCTTTTATCTTGAGCATATAATCCTTTGTTCCTTAAAGATATCTCATAACCATTTTGGTTGCTAAACATTGATCCACTTTCAATGTTAGAAAGATATATGTCAAATAATACATACAATATTCATATGTGTATATGCTTTAATATGCATTAGACTCCACACAGCAAATGCATGAGGAATCTTTTGCACTTCTTTAGCTTCAAGGATGTTCTTATATTACTATATAAGACAACATTTATTTATTTTGGCAAAAGAGAATTGATTTGCAATTTGCATACCAAACCCTTTTTTTAAAGCCTTATCTACCTAGCCATTTTGTAATAATCCAAATAGCACCCCATGAATAATAATGGTGTATTTGAATTTCTAATATAAAAGGGTAATCCATAAGTGGTTTTCTTAAGTTGTTTCATCAACGTCTCCATTGAGAAACACGACTTTAATATCATTCCGATATTGCTTAATATCATAATCTACAACAAGTTTCAAAATAATTCTAAAGAGTCTTTCAGTAAAACCAAAGAGAAAGTCTCTTTAAAAATAAAACATTTTTTTCCTTTTGAGTATAGTCTTTTCTATAATGAGCCTTGTACCTTTTCGCATTACCCACTTGATCCCTTTTTGTTTTGAATAGTTATTCATAACCAATGATCTTATTATCATAAGGTGATGGGAAAGATCTCAAACTTTGTTGTCCTTATAGATTTACATATTATATTCATATCTTAAATTCACATTTCAAATTAGCACCTTATATGCATTGATGTAAGTCCAAAGAATCACCTTCACCAATTCAATATTTATCTTTATGGAAAAAAATACTACATAATCATCCGGAATAATATTTCTTCATTTCCAAGTGGATTTCCTTAGTGACCTTGCACTTTGAGGTTGTTGAGTTTGTTTTCTTAAAACAATAACCTTAATTTGCAAAAAAAAAATTGTTTGACATTGTCTTATTATGCTTCTCAATTTACTTCTTGTTAATGAAAGGAAACAAATCCTATACATTATCTGAAGAAGTAATTGTAGTTGAATCAAAAATAATGATTCTCCTTAAAGACAATGATCCGTACTTTATTTCTCCCCCCAAACTCAACATCCTCAAAAATTGTAGCATTTTCCATCTTAGAATTTTTTCTTAGTGTGGGTTTGTAAAACTTGTAGCTTTTAAGTCGCTTAGAATACCAATAAAGTACTTGCTATCTTTAGTGCCTCAATCTAGAATTATTTAGTAAGCTGAAACAAATAATCATATTAATTACTAAATCAAAATTTGAGACTTTATTATAAAAGGTATTTAGCATAAGTAGATATATATAAGCTATATTTTAAACATTAAGAGCTTTAATTCCAACAATGGTTGAATTTATTCATAAATTAGTCTTATTATTTTTAAATGAACAATAATAATCTGATTTGTTCGAATTAGAAATAGAAAACCGAAATCTATCTAAATGACAACATAACAAAAATATCAAATAAATTCAAACGGTATAACTGAAATCTCAATAATATCAACTTTGCATTATATGTCTGTATATCTCATTAAAGAAACAACTATAAATATATTAGTAGCGATCCGCAGTTCTGTACCCCTTACGTTGACAATAATTCACTCTTGTCCGACCCAAAGTGTAAGAAAGAGCGAATAACTAGGGTAAAAAAAAAGAAAAGGATAGAAGAAAAATAGAACAACAATAGAATCTCACAATGGTAGCGGAACAAATTATAATTAATAATAACAGATTTTAAATACAAGAACTGTGCTGTTAATATACATGCCATTATCAGAGTACAATACACAACAATCAATCCGGACAGTTTACTAACTTGTCCTCATACAGCGGAAATATAAATCAAGTACCGAGATACGTCTCTACTTCTCCAGCTCGCCTCCTGAGCTCCATAGCATTCTATCCTGAATCTGTAATACTCGGTTTGACCCGAGCATTACAATAAAATAACACGCGAGTCAGTCTGGAAAACCAGCGTAAGAAACACTTTCAATTTGAATTATTAGAGTTATCAAAATCCTTTGAAAATCAAAGGGTATCTCATAAGACCGCGTCACCCATAAATACGACGGGTTTTTCCCTTACAATAACCAAAATATTTTATAGAAAATCCAGTGATATTATAATAGTGTTTAAATACAAATACTTATTCGAATAACCGGAATTGTTACATTAATTAAATTCCAGCATACTAGGCTCTACAAACAAAACCTAAAGGCTTGTATTGGAGAATGGATCCTACACAAATGACTGGGCCACTGGGGTACCGCCCATCACAGTACACCTCTAGAACAATGTACCGAGGACCTCGCTGGGATCCCCTGCTACACAAGACCGGCCTACCCCTAACCTGGATAGACCGAATATGTTATCATCCCGGGTGTTCCCATCCTCAAACATCGAGCGCTCCTTCTTTCATGCACAACCATATCCATAATATATAGGTTTTCCGAGGATATCTGGAAAGGTGATAGCATACCCTAATTGGGTGCGACCCACTTAAACTTGCTGCATCTCCCCTGTTTTAGTCATTCCCGGTTGATGAGGCTTGAGGCTAAGCGTTACCTTTCAAGAAACAATTCTACTTAGAATGCTCATCGTCCTCCAATGACGATGTTCTGATAGCATTCGTCCATACAAATTGTCCTAGGTCTGGACAAACCGAATCACCATCTTCATCATCTTCACGGTATTCATTCGTAACGTTCAAACCGGATCGAAGTGGTCTTCGGATAATTAAATCCTATCCCGGTCTTCGAAACGATTAACGAAAATTGGCTAATATTGATAGTCGGTTATTTAACTATCAATAAAACATCCACAAGCAGACACCAGGCCTTATTATACATTTTCCCCCAAAATATCTATTTTCAAAATATCTTTATAAGATATATCGATTCCTTCCAACATTTGAAAACAATTTCAAATACTTAAATCTGTAACCGGATATTTCCAAACCATCTCAACACTTAGAAATATTCCAAAATTTCCATTTTTATACTTAGGAAAATATTACAAGTCTTATTTTCCAAAATCTTTCAAATATCAACACTTAAAAGAATATTTCATAACTTATCTCATAAGTCTTCGGAATCACTAATAAATTCCTTTTTTCAATTTCCAAAACCCAGTATACTTATTTATAACCCCATTCAACAATTTATAACTTCTTTTATGAATTCAGATTTCATTTCAAATTCCCATATTCAACATTTTGAAATTTAATTTCCTCTAAATCTCTTATAAAATTTCTCCCCTCAAAATCATATCCATTTATAAGCCTCATTTACAAATCTCGAGAGAATTTATAAATAAAAAATTTCAATCACTTCAAAAATCTATATATATATATATAATAAGTATTTTAAAAGGACAATAATTTATTTAAAAAAAATGTTTAAGTAATTATTTAAAATATCGAAAACACTTTTATAAACATCGATAACTCATTTTTAGATAAACAAATAAATTTTCAAGGCTGGTTTTAAAAGTTAAAATTTACTAAAATAAATACTTAATATTTGAAAATCTACTTACCGAAGTATTTCAATTCTAACTAGGTTAAAATTTCATAGTTTTAAATAATAAAATTTTCCTTTAAAAACAAACTTAACATCATAGAATTAAAAGTATATATATATATATATTTTCAAACCTCAATATCCAATTCAATTTTATAAATTCCTCTCAAATCACATCACATCACTTCCATTCCGATCTCCTTAACCATTTTCTTTTTAAAAAATTAGAATCTACTATTTTTCTCACCCTATTTCCATTTTTTAATATACATTCACTCTATGAATTTTATATTCCTAATTTAGCAACTGATGTCGCTTACCTTATTTATAAACATCGTTTATAAATTCTTATACTCCTTTGAGTTCTACTTGTTAAATAAAACAATCTTATTTATAAAATTCCATTTTATAAATCCATTTCTTTATAAATCTATTTATAACTTCCAATCTATTTTTAATATCGACTTCAACTCCTTTTTATATTTCCATAATACCATTTATAAATTCTTTTATAAAATTTATTTTTTGAAATATCCTTTAATAATTCACAATAGTTAAGTATAACCAAAAATCAAATATATTTTTCTAACTCAATTTCTGTAAAATAACCCCAATTCCAATATAAATATTTTTATATCAAAAATTCCCTTTAATTCCTTTAATTTTAAAAATATATTTATGGTATTTAAAATATCAAAATTCAGGCCAGTGCTACAATAGCATCCAATAATTCCAATCGCTACAATAATCTTTAATAGAATATTCTACAATATCCATATATCACAATATATGAAATTAAATTCAACATTTCGAGGAATCCAGTTGGATCCCTCTAACCTGTTTCCCTACATTCACAGATGTTAATACAACATAAAAATACCAATCCCACTTCGAGGGAGATATCGTGGTATATAGGGTCATCCGCTATTATGCGGAGCGCATAGGGTCTCATCCGCTATAATATGCGGGAATATCACTCCAAATACTAGTATATATACTACTATATATATATAACATCCAACAGATAATTATAATTTATCAATTCAATCAAGCATCCAATAATTAAATATAACTATTTAAAATTAAATTTGGCAATTCCAAATGAGTGAGAATTTTCTCACCTTGATTTTAATTTGCAGACCCACTCCAATTTCCTTCTGTATCCTATGAATTAAATGCCACGACCTCGTATGAATAATTTACAACGTACATACGTTAGTGATTTTTCTGAAATTAACTAATTACACTTAAATTAATTTTCATTAAAACTAAATAAATTTTTATCTTACCTCTGCTAAAACACTACCTGCCTCGATCAAAAACCCAAACGCCACCGACCGAACTCCACCCCCCTTCTGCCTGCCGCTTTGCCCTGCCTCGTTCGCGACTCCCAAACACAGCGCCTCCACCCCAAGCAAAATGGCCACCATTCAGAAAGTCGAACGCGACTGCGCGCATTCCCCACCATCGATTGCACGCCTCCTCCTTCCACCTCGGCGACTCGAGCTCCCCACAAATCGTGACATCACCTCCTCCTCTGCCGCAAACGACACTCGCCAATGTCCCATCTTCGATTGCGACTTCGGCCTACCTCTCAGGCGATTGCGATTTTTTTTTTCGAACTGGCAATTTCGATCGAAAGGAGGAAGGAGAGGCTCGTTCGAGAGCTTCATTCGTTTTGTTCTTCGATTTGAATTGAACTGGGAAGACCCGGAGGGAAGGTTGCTTGATTTTGATTTCGTTTACAGCGAATGGAAAGGAAGAGACACGAATTTAAATTAAAGGCAGATGGCGTGTTTTGAACGACTTTGAATTGAACTGATTTGAGGGGAAAAGGACGTGCTTAAATGACAAGAAGGTGGCGTGTATAGAAAGGAAAAGTAGTTGACTAGCCAATTTATAAATTAATAATTTCTAAAATATCTCGATTTTCCTACCGCATAATTACGAACCCTATTGAGGCGTGCCGCTTGGTGTTTGTAATGTTATACCCCTATTCCGAACACAATGGAAAAGGTTTCGAGTTCTAATTCGATCGTATGGAGAAGATAGCTTTTTGAATCCAATTATTATATTGAATTTTCGATATTAATTTCAGCGCGTTTATATACCGTATGGTCAAACGATAACTCCAAACGCTACGAAATTTGAAATCCGATAATAATACACTATTATAGATTCAATGGAACTAGTTTCGTCGAATTCCGAGATTGTGCCTCGGATCGCTATTTTAACACGTCGATTAAATCGATGATTTCGAAAATTCCGAAATCGCTTAAATTTTCAGTTTTAAAATCTTACTAACTAAATTATAATCCCAAACCCAATATTTAAACCATTTTGAAATTCAAAATTAACCTTCGAAAAATCCGGGTCGATAAATAGGTACTTTCTATCTTATCATGCTTCAATCTGGCTTCTTCTTACCATAATGTGAAATGAGCTCAATAGAGGTCATTTTCAATAAAGCTCAACTAATTTGACTAAAGTATCTTCTCATTTCACATAATTGGTTGAAAATTGAACAAGGTCATTTTCAATAAAGCTCACCTTATTTTAATTTTCAATAAAGTTCAGTAAAGGTCATTTTCTCAACTAATTTAAACCATTTTAATTAAAATTAGTAGATACTTTAGTCAAATTAGTTGAAAATTGAACAAAAATTAAGAATTGGCCGTATATGCTCATATCCAATATCAACCATAGTAAATTCAAATAATTGGTAAGTCTCTTCTTAAGATACCTAGCACAACATTAATATCAAGTCTTTGGACAACAATATTAACTACAAGTGGTACTCTTATTGTAATGATCAAATACTGACAATAAATTCAAGTTAAATAACAATCTTTCTTTGAACCGATTAGTTTTTCAATTGTGAAACTTTATAATTTTCACATATTTATCATCACACATGTGTAAGTTATTCGACCAAATATTAGTCTTCCTTTGGGCTGGCTAACATCCGCAAGAATAAATACACACAAATATCAAACATTTTCGTGAACAAATAATATAAGAGAGATCACTTTTGTGACATGTTATTTCAATTAGCTCACTTGGAATGTTCGATATTTACAATTAGTTTGCAAAGAGACACAAAAAATATATTTGAATTTATTTCTTAGTGTATGTACAATATTTCAAGTATTATAAAATACTCCCAAAAGCACTTTAAGTCTATATGACACTTGGAAATCTCAAAATTATAACTATGGCACAACATGTTTTAATCACAGCTGTTATAAGCTTTTACTTTAAGTATATGGTTACATTCATGACATTTTCTAAATAAGTATGATACAAGATATCATAAATAAATCACATAATAAATGTCACGGATGAACGCCAGAATTAAATGCCATAAAAATTATACATAAATGACATAGTAAATGTCATACTAAATAACATGAATGAATGCAGTAGCTATGATGTATATTTGAACCACAATATAGCTATACAGAATGCTACCATTAGTTTATTATTTGAATACTTAATTAAGGTCAATAACCATGCATTTTGGAAAAATATGAAAACTGCTACTCCTTTTTATTTCATGATAACCATAGCATGAAAGTGAAACATACTTTTAATGAGCGGGTCATACATATAAAATATCTGTATCCAAATATAAATGCATCAAATAATAAACAATATATCTTTTCTTATTTCAGATACAAACATAATACATCATTAATTTATTGTAACTGACGCATTTGTTACATTTATGATAATAAATTTATTAATTTATTACCATAACAACCACATTTAATGCAATTATGATAAAAATAAATGCAACTGACTGTTATGTGGTCCAAAATGTAAATTAGTGTCATGTTAAAATTTATTTTAATAATAAAATAAACATAAACACATTAAAGGAGCATACTTTATTTCTAATTAACCAAAATTTCTAAAATAATCCAAATACGTTATATAAATATCCAAATTACTTAATCAAAAATTAAGTGAGGTAAAATAATCATAGAACCAAAGTTATATTACTTACATAAATGGTTATTAATTATATATATCTGTTTATACCATTTATAAATATTAAAGAAAATGACTATACATATCAGATCCAAAACATTCCTCACATTAAAATTCACAACTTATTTATAAAATATACAATAATAAACATGTGAATGCTTTAACCAAATTAAGTTGTTTTTGAAATTTAGAGAAATTTGGATTACTTCTCATAATTTAATGATTTCAAAATTCTAACTTGTTCAAAATGACATACAAATCATTTAGATCTATTTTTCTACATCGAAATTGTTTCACAAATCAGCCTTTCAATTTGTAATGTTAAAAAAAATACTAAATCAAATACAAAATCAACAATAGAAAATCCTTGATATATAGATCAAACAGATCTAAAACTTGAGTAAGAAATTACAGGACTTCTAAAAGAAATTCAATTCAAAACTTACTCATAAAAAAATGCATAATTTCTTTTTCCAATGAAACCAATGATGGATGACTATGATACCACTTGTTAGGATTTCAATATACTTTAGAATAGATTAATCATGAAACCTTAAATCTGAATATGTGATCCATATTAATTTGATTGAGAAGAAATCAAAGGAAAGTAAACAAATTAGCGGAAGTCATACCTGAATTCATAGTTGCTGATTGGAAAAGTAAATTTGACTTGGTTTTCCATATTAACACAAGCCCTAGATCTTATATTAGATCTAAATCCATAGTTGCTGCTTTCATAAACTGATTAAGAGAAAGAGATAGATCTAAAAGATAAGAGTTGGATCTGATCTTCCAAATTGACATAAACCCTAGATCTAAATTTATTTCATATAAAAGATTAGGAGAATAACTAAAGCTTATGTAATTTGGGGACCATAACTCCTTATTTATAATATTGGCATTTTCTAATTTAGTCTTCAACAAATTAGAGTTGCCCTGGTATTTACATTAATACTATAACAATTATATTTAAGCATTTTAATTTTAATTCATAATTTGACCACTTCAATTAGGCTTTACATCAAAATAACACAACACATTTTATTTTACATATGTGGCTCACATGTTGGAATTTTCCAACATATACACCCTATTTCAAAGATTTAAGTTGTGCAGTTTGATTGTAATGTGATTGGTTGCACCCGAGTCAGGGTACCAGCTCTCACTCTGAATGTCTTCTAGTCTGGCAAGAACTTCCAAATCATTCTGAATTCATGAATTCTCTACTTGATTCCTAGATTCTTGATTTGTGTGAGCCAAATTTGCATTTAGATGAAAGTTTCTTTGACTACTATGGCCTTGTTGATTTGGTAAGAAATTCTGATCAAATCTAAAATAATATTTGTTTGTTGTGTGTCCATATTTCTCACAAATCTGGCATCTTATCATGTTATTGTTGTTATTTCATCTTCCTCTGCCTCTATAATTTTGACCAGTTTTTTGATTAAATTTTTCATTTCTGATGCTATACTCATTTCTGTAATTTGAATTTCTTTTTTGATTCTTGTTTATGAAGTTTGAAGAGTCTGAAGCATAATTGACATTAAAGTGCGAGTTCAATGGTTTCTTTGCTCTATTCTTTCTTCATGAGCGAGTAGAGTAGAATGTACATACTGAATATTTGGGGTAGTTTCTTTAGACTAAATAACTGCAACTACTGCTCGTATTCTTCATCTAGTCCATTTAAAATTGCAAGTACATGTTCTGTATCAGATACTGTATGACCAGCTGCATCAAGTAGATCATATAAAGTTTTTATTTTAGCCAAGTACTCCCTCATGGACAAATTCTCTTTTCTCAGATTCTGCATTTGTCTTTTATAATGCATTACTCTGACTGATGATTGTGAGTTGAATATTTGTTCAACTATTGTCCATATTTCATGTGCGGTTTTACACCCAATAATTTGTAGCAACAAGCTTTCACTTATAGAAAATTGTAGCCAAGAACTTAAGAGGTTGTCTTGTCTCTGATGTATTATGCAGTCTCGATTACTAATTAGTGCTCCAGTATTATTTGTGATGAACTTTGCAGGAATTGGAGATGTTCCAAGAAAGAACTCTTCCAAACCATACCTTCTTCCTGCAGTTGAAATCTGAAACTTCCAAAGTAAGAAGTTGTTTTCATATATTTGGATGGTGATAAGTTGACTTCTAGGATTTATGATGTTCTTGGTGATTTCTTCAATTTCTGATGACGGGGTGATATTTCCAGTTGGTGGGGTTGATATGCTTCAGATGCAGTATCGGCACCTTCGGCATTGAGTGGATTCTTGATCAAGTGACGAGATTTTCTCTGATGATCACAGTTCTGATGCAGTCAAGGTTGGGATGATGAGGCTGCTCTGACTTTCCTTCCGGCAAGGCACAGAATTGAGGGTTAAATGGATAGATTCTTGAAAGGAAAACGCGAATACTTGGTCAAAAGGAAGGGAATTCTCTTATGATGATGATGAATCTGAAAATAGTAGCGGCACAGCCAGTTTCAAATGATGATCTTATCTGATGAGGTTTAGGCAATGTATTGAATGCCGTTAAGCGAGAGAAGACTTTGATACCATAAAAGAAAAAGGTAAACAGATGTAAATTATATTATTATTTTATATATTACATACTACATGGTATAATACAACTCGGCTCCGCATTTGGCCTGTACAAATTACATCTCTGCCTTTGTAATATTTGACTCATTCATATTATTATGTTGACCCGGTAAAGCATACTTCATATTTACTTCTGGTGATAAATATGAAAGTTTTAAGTAGTTATATTTAGGATGAAGGAGACTTAAGATAACGATAGTTATTAATCATTTTGTAACGCTAGTTTATTAATTTATACAGCAAAAAGCATTTCGTAGTTTTACAAGTTTCACAGCAGCACAGAAGGGCAAACAATACCTATCTTCATAGTTCTTTAAAAAAAAGAAGCTATTCATGGTCAGAGAAGAGAACTTAGCTATATATAAGGAAAATCTAATTATGAACTGGAATTTTATCATAACAACTTTGTTCATCCATTGTGCATCACTAAATCATATTCACATATATACACATCTTCAAATATTTACAATTCTATAGAACACAAAACGATCACAGTTCAAAAGTGTCACAGTTGCATAAAAATGCAAACACTGTCGCTTTTAAAATAAACGTAAAATTTTATGACATTTAAAAAAAAGAAAAGCAGAAAACGTTATGACATTTGCATTAGAATGAATGTGAAAGTATTTGATTCGTGAAATTAACAATACAAAGGTGCCCTCTTTCATGCTTTTAGCTCTCACAAATCCTTTCATTGGGAACACTACCAATCCAACCCAGAGGAACCAACGCCGCAAAAATCTGCACCAGAATACCAATCTGCAAAGTCGAATAATCTCCACTTGAAACCCCAATGAAAGAAGCCAATCCCACTCCCAAAACACCACTGAATATAGAAGACAAGCACAAAGCAGAAGCAAAAAATGCAAACAAGGACCCTTCGCATCCCTTAGGACACAGCCTCGAAAACAGCACTGTAAAGGGAAGTACCTTAAACTGCCCTAAAGCCTCCGCCAAAGAAGAGAAAAGCAGCACATACACTTCGTTCGATATACCCAAATTCAAATTAAACTGTTTAACCAAAGCCAAATCCAAGAGAAAGGACATAGCATAAGTAGTATGCACTAAAAAGATAAATCTCCTCATTGGTATCTTCTTTAAATGCTTGTTATAGAAAACAGTTGCTGACAAAACCATTAACTGACCTACCACTTTAGATAGCCCTATAACTGAAGCATCAAGATTTAGACATTGAGTATGGAAGCAAAATAAAGAGCCAGAGAGACTAGGAACAAGGGCAGTAGAACCCACTATCCATAGAAGAGGGTAAAAGATTCTTGGTTCGTTAATAGCAGTTACTACTTCAGAGAGCTGTTTGTTAAGGTTTTTCGATATTGAACCTGGGATACGAGTTGGTGAAGGAAGTGAAGTTTCTTTGGTTTTTAAAGAGATGGCTAGTTGAATGGTGAGGAGGAAGGAGAAGATAAGGAACATGATTTTTGGATTTTGAGTTTTTTGTAGGAAAAATCCACCTGATAAATTGGCTAGTAATGCACCTGATGCTAGTGCTATGAAGGCATAAGACTGTAGGGCACCTGCCTTTTGAGTTCTGCTGAACTCGGCTACTAGGGCATCGGTTACTACTTCTGTGATGGAGGCTCCGAGATTGCTGAGTAAAATGCATGCCATCATGGTGAAGAATGTTGATGTTACCGATGGGATCACAGTTAGTGTCCCCCATGATAATGCCTGCAAGAAGACTAATATTGTATGCAGTTAAGATATTGTATATAATCTTATCCTTGATGGTCAATACACTGGCTGAAAAAGGAAGGGAAGCAACACAAACTTTTGAGTAAACTTCATATCCTAATCATCATCGACGATGTTTGAAGTTGGCTAATTGTATCTACATAAGATAGGAACTATGGATAATGTTGCTTTATATCAGCCTAGCAAAATATGAATCATTAACGCAAACTTATATAATAGGATCATGTAGATAATAATGATTGAAACTCAACATCAATCTTCCTTGCACTATATTTCTTAGGTAAGTTATTGTCAAGTAGGTATCTTATATCTTTGGTAACCAACAACAAAGCCAATAATTTCTACTACACCAGTAAAGCCTGGGCTAGAGAGTACGAATCTAAAAATCAAAAGGACACGCTTGTGCACAATATCAGCCTACAAAAGTGGTGTCAGTTACGGTGATTTAAAATTTTCTTAGTTTCGATCAGTTTCGGACATTGATATCAAATATCTTTAAATCCTATGATTTAAATCCCGATTCAGATCGAATCTCTCTAGTTCCTATTCGATTTACATTCTAATTCAAACTCAGTTAAAACCGCATTTAAGAAAAATCATTTAATCCATACTTATATATTCAATATGCTTATTTGGATTCACAATTTCAGCCATACTGCTTTCTAAGTAAAATAAAAATGAAACAATAGAAAAACCGAGTTTCAACTTTTAATTTAGAAGTTCAAACATCATAATCAATTTCAAAGTGTGAACAAACTTCAAAATATGACCATTTTAAATCTACGATTTAAGATTTAAATCATGTTTCGATTTAAAATTTGAACTTTATGATTTACGATTTGAATCCCCTTTTGAAAGTCTTGGTTTCGGAAATTTAGGTTTTAGTTTCGGTTGTGGTCCCGATATCAGATTTCTGTATTTTTAATGGAAAAGTAACAATAAATGTTGTAAATAAAATATAAAATATTGTCTATAAGAGATAATAATACAACATACAACGCTACTACATAGATGAATGTAAACAATATACTAAACAAAGTTTAAATAGAAAACATAGATGAACATTTAATTTAGCCTAATTTATTCATTTAGACATAGATGAAGATTTAAACTTGTCCATTTAAACATAAACCAAAATGAGTCCAAGCCAGTTAACATTCAACCCACCCATTTATTTTAAATCCAATAGCAGTGTTATCCAACCTTTTGACCAAGCCATATTCGAACGAATTGAACTGATCAAGCAGGATCCAAAATGATAATTGCTAAATTTGAATGACAAACAGAGTCAAGAGACAAGGTTGTCAACATGCAAACAGCCTCCATAAATGGTCTGCACATCACACTGCTTCCAGTATCAGAACCGGAGTTCAACATTCAAGCAAAGTTATGGATCGATACCAATTCATGCCTATGGATCGGTACCAATCCCCACATTTTGCCCAACACCACTTCAAAAATCCACACAAACAAGTAAACAAGTATAAGCAAGAACACAAGGAGGAAGCAAGAACATCTCAAAAATGCCAAAACCAAAATCCATCAAGAGATGGTTCGGTTCCAATCCATGAACTTGTACCCAAATTACCTCAAACTTCTTGCACTCCTTAGCCATGATGCCAATAGCCCTCTTCAAGCTTCAGAATATTGATCACAAGACAAGTGTTGAGCTACCCCATGATTCAAAAAGTACAAAACCATCAAATTGTACCGATCCATGGGGATGGGTCGGTACCGATTCATAAAAACTCCACCATGTAATCTCAAGTTTCCTCTACTCCCAACTTTTGATGTTAGCAAGCTGTTTTGAGCTTCTCAAAATCGGTCGACTGCTGTTTGCTATTGATCTCCTCGAGCACTTAAGATAGGAACTTCATTCGATCACCGATCCGTCACTTTGATCCAGAAACAAGCTTCTAGCAGTACAAACAAGATGGAAAATCCAAAGCTAACAACAAGTCGCCACAACTTCAAGCATCAGAATCGATCCATAAAGCTATCTAATGGATTGGTACCGATCCATCCTAACTTCTGACATGGCTACGTTTTCTCAAGCATAAATGACGCCAGAACATGGGGAAAGTGGAGGAGATCGTGGTGGAGAATTTTCAGGCGATCTTCAGCTTTACATAGAGGATTAGAGGCTCGTTTCAAATGATCTTTTTTACTTCCTTGCAATTATTATATATTTCTTTGTAATCACCCGTGCTGTGGTACAAACCATAAGAATTGTACTTGTAAACAGCCACGAAATCAGCAACAAAGCTAAGCGAACGTAGGCAACGATTAGCCGAACCACTATAAAACTTTTGTGTCTTGCTTTTCTTGTTTTTAGTTAGTTTTTCACTATGTTCTCTACTATACTCATTTGAGTGTTTGTGCCACTTTTGGTTCAAATATTTTGATATTTTCACTGAGAAATACTTGAATTCAATAACTTGAAATTTGAAAGACTTCAAAATGACGAGACAATATGCTAGGAAGACCGTTGCTGAAGGAAATCAACAAGGAAGCAGCCAAGAGGCGTCCTCAAGAGCTAACCCCCATCCATCTACATACTCAGGGATGAGATGGAGACCATGATGATGGAGATGCAGAACCAAATGATAGCACGCCAGGAAGAGATGATGGAAGGATTCTTTAGAAGACTAGGACAATCTGAAACAACCTGATTTGTTACGGATCAAAATCAAAGACCGAAGGCTAGAGTAGATGCCTGTGGAAATGGAATGGAGCGAAGCAGGGCAATTCTTGAAGAGATGTCACGGATCGGTACCGATCTCCGAGCACGGATCGGTACCGATCACCAAGGACTTGGATATACTCCTGTGAGGGATGCTGTCGAACAACGGAACTCGAATCGGAATGTAGAAGCGCGACCAGAGGAGTATGTGCTAGAATTTCCCCGTAGAAATGGAAAGCATAACGAAGATGTGGAACAGAGACTTCCATTAAACGATGACGACAGAATTGCTGAGATAGTCAGACGAGCAATGAGAGGTAGACCGTCAGACCAGAGTCTGGAAGACGTAACTAGGAATCCATTTATTCCTAATATCCGGTACGCAAGGAATCCACCCGATTTTAAGCTACCAACATTGGATGTATACAATGGAAAAACCGATCCAACGGTTTATCTGATGAGATACATCCGACATATGGATGTGTTGAGTGCATCCGACATATGTATTTGATGGATAACAGCATTGTGGTTTCGACAGTTGGAGAACGGTTCCATAGGCAAATGGACCGAGTTGGTATACAGATTCATGAGGCAGTTCAGAGTGCATATCCCACAACCGAAGAATGTAACGACACCATCGAGTATGAAGCAGAGGGCCGGAGAGACCCTCGGGAGTTTTTGACGAGATTCGGTGCAGCGGCTGCCATGGTTGATAAGCCAGAGTCATCAGTGGTTCTGATAGCGGTGGTTTCAGGAGTAGCCAGTAAAACAAATTTCAAGGTTGCTTTGAAACGGGATCCTTCGATGGATCTCGCAGAATTTTATCATGAGACCGATAGATATCTACATCAGGAGGACGCTGATGCTGAGAGGACAGAAGTCAATGCTGTGGATGACAGAGGACCGTCTGGGGTAGGATCAAACAAAGGCAAAGATAAGTGGAAAACCGACGATGGCTTTAGAGGACCAAAGCGACAAAGGAGAGAACATAAATTTTCTTCTTACACGGAACTAAACGAAACTCCGAAAAGGATTTACTTTAATACCAGAGGACAGATACCATATCGGAAACCAACGAGGAGAGAGCCAATTGACAGTGAAAGGAGGTCAGGAAAGTACTGCTTATTCCATGAGCTGGATGGGATAACACAAATGATTGCAGATACTTGCATGATCTGATTGAATAACAGGTTAAAAACAACCAATTACAGTAGTATGTGAGAAACCAAGCTGCGGTAGTGGAACATGAGCAGCCATCATCTCCGATGGATGGAAACGGCCTTGGATCAAGGTCAATGATAGTCATCGCATGATTGGGATGATGGGAAGCCAGGTTGGGTTCTCGCACTTTATTCTCATGTTCAACTAACAATACAATGTTACAGTCATGCCACTTACTCGTGGATGAGACCTCGATCGGTCTCCAGGCATGCTCTAAGTTGAATGCTAGGTTGTAGCGCCCGGTGAGACGGTTGTCATGATGTTTTACTTAGTGTTTGTTGATGTTCATTGTTCGGATCTGAACCCTATAAATGAATGTTTTATTTTTGAAATACTCTTGTATATGATGACCGATCGTGATCGTGGTAGTCCCGTGCGGAGAGACGGGGTGATGATCAAAAGATACAAGTCCCCTTGTCGGAGAGCAAATGGATTGAACTTGCACGAAAAGTAAGTAACCTCGGCGGAGTATGAGCAGATGAGCTTGCTTGATCGCTGAATCCCCTCGTCGTAGAGTGAGTGGATTAGACCCAGCGAGGATCCGGAGAGAGTATGGATTTATCTATCGGCCAAGAACGACCACAAACTCAATAACGTTCCAAGAGATCATAAACTTAACTATTGACCCAGAACGGCCACAAACTCAATCAACTATCCGGAGAGATCGTAGACTTAACTATTGGCCCAGAACGGTTACGAACTCAATTAACGATCTAGAGAGATCATTGACTTAACTATCAACCATGAACGACCATGAATTCAATTAACGATCTGGAGAGATCGTGAATTTAACTATCGGTCTGAACATGCTACGGATTAAAACTAACGATCCAGAGAGATCGAGATTTCAACTAGCGATCTGAAGAGATCGAGCATCAGACTAATGATTCGGAGCGATCAGTAATTGAATCGGTCATCGAATGCATGACCTGGAGAAATTGAGATGTATACTTTGGCTTTGAACGCCATTTGACCTTGAAACGATTCGTTAGCGATTATCGAATCGAGCCATTGATTTCAACATGCAACTGCTAACTTCCAGATGAACACGGGATAATCCTAATTCATGACGCGGCCCACGACTTACTAATTTCGAGAGAACACAAAGTCATTGCCCGTGACTGACACTGGAGCAAGGACTCGAGTCTTTAACTATCATGGGCTGGATTGATCTTTGATTTACAGGTGAATCCAAAAGAATATGATGATTCGCCACAGCTAGATCGGCTAATAGTCAGAAAACTTAACTACTAATGTTGCATCGACTTCAATATCTGTTCTTAAGAAAAGCACATCTTCCATTCGCAAGGCGTGCTTTAAAGGGCAAGTGTTATCCAGTTTTTTGACCATGCCATATTCAAACGAACTGAACCGATCAAGTAGGAATCCAGAAGGATAACTGCTAAACTTGGATGCCAAACATAGTCAAGAAACAAGGTTGCCAAAATGCAAACAATCTTCCAAAACGGTCCGCACATCACACTGCTTCAAGTATCAGAACTAGAGTCCAACATTCAAACAAAGTTATGAATCGGTATCAATCCATTTCTATGGATCGGTATCAATCCATGCCTATGGATCGGTACAATCGCCACTTTTTGCCCAACATCACTTCAAATCCACACAAACAAGTTCAAAAAACAAGTATAAGCAAGAACAAAAGGTGGAAGCAAGCCCATCTCAAAAAGCCAAAACAAAAATCCATCAAGTGATGGATCGGTCCATCCCTATGGATCGGTAACGATCCATAGACTTGTACCCAAATTACCTCAAACTTCTTGCACTACTAACCCATGATGCCAGTAGCTCTCTTCAAGCTTCAGAATATCGATCACAAGACAAGTGTAGAGCCACCCATGATTCAAAAAGCACAGAATCATCAAAGTGATGGATCAGTACCGATCCACCACCATGGACCGGTACCGATCCATAGAAACACCACCATGTAACCTCAAGATTCTTCTACTTCCAAGTCTTGATGCTAGCAAGCCGTTTCAAGCTTCTCAAAACCAGCCGCCTACTATTTGATATCAATCTCCTCGAGCACTTGAAGTCAGGAACTTCATTCCATCACTGATCTATCACTTTGATCCAGAAACAAGCTTCTAGCAGTACAGATAAGATGAGAAATCCGAAGCTAACAATAAGTTGCCTCAACTCCAAGCGTCATAATCGATCCATAAAGCTATCTTATGGATAAGTACCAATCCATGCCTCCATCCAACTGCTGACAGGTCATGTTTTCTCAAGCATAACTGATGCCAAAACGTAGGGGAAGTGGAGATCATGGTGGAGAGTTTTTAAACGATCTTCAGATATAAATAGAGGGTCAGGGCTCTCTTTTTTGTTGTCTTACCATTATTAATAATCACACATGGGATGGTACCGAACCATAAGAACTGTACTTTGAAACAGCCACCAAATCCGTAACAAAGCTAAGTGGACGTAGACAACGATTAGCTGAATCACTATAAAAACTTTTGTGTCTTGCTTTTTCTTGTTTTTATTTAGTTTATTCACTCTTTTCTCTCATTTAGATGTTTATGCCACTTTTGATTCAAACAATTAACTTAACCCTAACCTTTAAAATCACTACTACGCTACTGTTTCGACTTACGACAAACAAAGTAAAAAACGAAAACGAAAAAAAAATCACCACTAAGGTCGACAACGAAGCAATTCCAATTTTTTGGCTAGATTCGATTTTTTTACTAGAAGACGACGAAGACAAATGAAAACTAGGTTTTGTTTTTTTGGCTAGATTTGATTCTCTTTCATTTTTCTGTCATTTACTCCTCTTTTAGCCTCACTACAGTAATTCCCATTTTTTTAAATATTTTTTTTATTTTTTTATTACATCGACAGCACCAGGACGAGATTTTGATCTACTCCCATCCGATCCCATCTCCAATCGGAACCAAATCCGGATTGCTGAAATCTCATGGTTTCGGCTGGAACCTAATACCATAGTCGAAATTATGTTTACACCAATGTACTTACTGTTTGAAATTGATTTGTTTTTATTAAAATTCCTTCTTGTTATGTTATGTATGATGAAAAATTATTAAGATTTCAAATCATGTTATTTTTTAGGTTTGATAGCTAATTGCACCTTTACAATGATAGCCAATTGAAAATTTGAATTTTTTAAACATTTCGTATTACATGATAAAAATAATATGATAGATGAAGACAAATGTAATAAAATAGAAAGTGTTCATGGTATTGCATTAGTACAATTTCAATTTCTTTTATTATAACTTACATTTTGTACAGCATAACCTACCTAGTTCTCATTGGTTCATTCTATAATTATAATGCACACAAATATTTAAATAACTTGAATTATATTTATAAAATGATTTATTTCATGTATGTAAGTAATATAAACGTTCTATATGTTCGAAATAATATCTATTATGTGTTTTTGTTTGCTTCATTATACCTTGAATTTTAAACAGTGCAAACAAGTTGAATTGTTGTTGTTCCACTTGATTTGAAAATTTTGAATTTGGATTTGATATTTAGATTACTAATTTTGTATTGTGATGAATTTATGTGTGATTTTGACTATTGTAAATTTTATATATTTAATATACAATATGAAAAAAAAACAGTCATTTTACCTATTATGATAAATAATATAGGTGTAAAACATAATTTCCCTTTTCAAAAATCAAACCCAAGCTAAAGTCTTTGATCATCCTTCTAAAGGGTCCAGTTGATTGACCTGAATATTTCTCTTATTGGTATTAGCATGTGTATCATTAGTTATATCTCTCTCAAACTTATACCTGACTTCAACCTTTTTGAACCATATGAATCTCAAAAAAATTTCCACCAGAATGTGATAACGTGTGCACATTAACTAGTTAGAGCCAATCCGGATGCAACTTATTTTATAACCGGTTAAAAAAGTAGTTTTGAGTGGTAACTTTTGATGAGCAATTAGTAAATGGTGAAGGGTTTGGATGTATAAGTTCGAATTTTGGTAAAATTTAAATGGCAATTTTGAAAAATGAAATGAAAAATTTATTAACTTACCAACTTTAAGTCAATATTTTAAGTTGTCGTCAAATACATCAAATTTGTACGTAACTTGCAAACCATTTTCTGCAATTATAAGGTAGCATTTTCATCGTTATGGCACAAAAGCTCGTTCTAGTGTATAAAATGTCGGAATGACACCGATGAGGAGCTGACCGGAATTATTGATGCTATGCACGAGAGACATACTAGAAAGTGTCTTTCAAGTACTGAAAGCGCAAAATTAGATGAGTGCTCTCCTTCGTTCAGAGGATCACTCATTTTTCTTTAAAAAAAATATTGAAAGCCCAAGTTCATGAGCTTCTTCAAGAGGTACCCGGCTTATGACAAACTGATTGCTCGCACAATGCGAATTGGAGCTGGAGATTTTGACATTGATGAAGCTTTTAATTATTGCTATGTAACTTGATAAAATTATATTGTTATATGCTTTAATTGACAAATTAGCAAAATGTTGGTTGACGGTGGATATTTCTAACAAACGTCACATGAAAGCGTACCAAGCATATCGAATTACTGGGCTGGCGCCAACAAGGTAGTAGTTTGATGTATTTTATTTCCTGCATTTTATTTTCCAAGCCTGTATTTTTTTGCATTTTATTTTGTAGACTTGTATTATTCTTCTCATTGAATTATCACATGTTATTTTCATTTCAATTACAATTAATAAAAACAATTTAATGACAATAAATTACAGTTAGAAAAATAATTCATTTGGTGCGTTTGTTTATTAAGAAGTTTTGAATAAAAGTTCTGGTTACTGGTTCGGAACTTTTTGTTGTTTGTTTTTATTCAATGTTCCGATTAAAACCACTTAATGAAGTAAAATGTATTCAAAACTTTTTTCTTAGTTATTTTTCATTCTTAATGTTGAATGACAGTTTATTCTATTCATACACCTTATTAAAATCTAAAAAATTAACGCAAATTCAAAATTTTAATATTAAATTTTGAAATTTCAAAGTTTAAAAATTAAATTTTCCAAAATCCAATATATTTTTAAAATTCACACTTTTGGAATTTCAAATTTGAAAATTCAAGATTTTTAATTCAAATTTTTACAACTAACAAATTTGTAATGATTTTTGTTAACCAAATGTTTCGAGAATCTAAAAATAGGAAACTAAAATATAAAAAAAAATCATTACTTCTTGAAATTATAAGGTTGAGAAATAGAAATTTATAAAATTATTAATTTTAAAAAGTTTAAAACTTCCAAAATTATCATTTTTCTAGTAATTAAAATTTCCTTAATTCAAACATCTTGTAGTTCAAAATATGTAAAATTTAAAATATTTAAATTCCTCCTTTTAATAATCATGATTTAAAAGATAAATAATATAGAGAGGTGCTATTGTCAATATAAACATTTTTTTTAATTATAATCGGAAGTTTTAAAATGCAAACAAATGTATAAGTGATTATTCAGAATTTAGCAATTGGCATTCAGAAATAAGTATTCAGCCATCAACATTCGTAATTCGGCATTTTAAGTGAACACTGTTTGTGCCAAAATTGGTCACAAACACCCAATAGCCGTTGAAAGCACCAGTTCACAATCACAGATCACAAATACCAAATATGTAGAGAAATAAGTATGATGAACACTCAGAAAATTGGAAAGAATAGCAGTAAACGACACAGGATTTAAAGTGGTTCGACGATCTTGCCTACGTCCACTCTGAAGTTGATGACTTTATTACTTGATACTTGAAGATTACAATTTCTTATAATATAGTACAACTGATTTTATGATCTAAGTCTGAATCTAAGGTAACAGTGGTGATTTGGAGTAAATCTGGCAGAATCTGAGCGCTCTTTAGCTCTTAAAATTCTCCGACCCCTTTTCTGAATGACCAAGGGCTCTATTTATAGGTGTAGGAGGCTGATATTTCGTCTAAAATTAGGGAGACTACTTCTGGCACGTGTGGGGGCCCATGCGCCCGCATCCAGAAAATCTGGGCCCGCTTCGGGATCGATTCGAACTCCATTCGAATCGATCAAGAATTCATCTGATGGAGCTGAAATTTGGTGAGAACATTCTTCAACATGTATGTAAGCTTCTGTGAAAATTTCATAGCATTTGGACCAGTGGTTTGGGAGATATCGTCGATACGAGCTGGTGATCTTCGTCGTATTGCTTCGTTCGAATCGATCCTGTTCGAATCGATAGGGTCGAATCGATATGCTTGCGCGTGAGGATGTTGACGTGGCGCGCGCTTCCCGGGTTGATCCAACTTTTTCTTCGAGTTTACTGGGTCGACTCCACGTTTTTCGCTGCTTCGACTTGGTGGATTCGAGGGAAAGGATTCGAGGCAAGGTGCGTTCGTATCGATCGTGGCCTATAACGGTTGATCGATACGAAGCCGTCTCAACCGGATGGATTCGAAGTATAGTGGCTTCGTGGATTCGAAGCGTTCCGAATGACTTTGGTCTCATCGATTCGAAGGGCTTTAATCTGATGGATACGAGCCAATGACCCCTGATGGATTCGAAGCGGCACATCCTGACCGATTCGAACGAGTGCTTGTGGTTGCGAACTGGATGGATTCGAACCAAAGGATACGAACAGAGGCCGATCGATACGAACATAGGCCTGGCTTATGGATTCGAACACATGCTTTTGCCTATGGATTCGAACTCAAGGCCATGTCCTCATCTGGCATCGATTATATCTTGAGCATACGAACTCGGGTTGACTTGAAACTTGGAACGTTGGTTTGCATGGCTTTACTTGTCATGTCTTATCAATTGTAGTCTGATCCGGTCTTGGACAAAATTCATCGATATCCACGGTGAACTTGTGATGTAACCGCCCTACAGGATGGACTGTCATTGATTTCTAGTCAACTTTTTGGTGTCATGGCCTTGCCAAAAGGCGGAATAACATTTGTCTCCCAAAACATGCCTTGCGATAGGAAGGTGTGTTTTGTAATGCCATAAGCTGGATGTTCATATCCGGTTGATGACCTGCAAAGAAATTGATAGTTTTTATCTGACCATGAATGACGATCGTTCGGGATCGTATGTCATTTGAGGTGATGTGTGACCGTTCGCGGTCGAATGTCGTTCATGGCGAATGGTGACCGTTCGCGGCTGGGTGCCGTTCGAGGCAAATTGTGATCGTTCGCGATCGAATGTGATTCTAGACAAATTACGACTGTTCGAAGTCGGATGTCGTTCGTAGTAAATAACAAAATGGGACCTTTCGCGGTCGGATGCCGTTCGCGGCAAATAAAGAAATGGGACCATTCGCGATCGGATGTCGTTCTAGACGAGTTGTGACCTTTCGCGATCGGCTGTCGTTCTAGACGAATTATGATGGATTGTGACCGTTCATGGTCGTATGGTGCATGAGATAAAATGTGATCGTTCGCGATCGGATGCCGCACGAGGCAGAATTTGATCGTTCGCGATCGAATGTCATATTGGGTGAATTGTGACCGTTCGCGGTCGGGTGCCGCACGAGACAGAGTGTGATCGTTCGCGATCGAATGTTATACTAAATGAAGTGTGACCGTTCGCGGTCGGGTGCCGCACGAGGCAGATTGTGACCGTTCGAGGTCGGGTGCCGTTCGAGGCTAATGGTGACTGTTCGAGGTCGGGTGCCGTTCGAGGCGAATGAGTGTGCTCGGGGGGACCTAGTATTATCGATGTTAGGTTCACGTTCGGGTGAATTTCTGAATCAGCGATCGTGGTGGTTCGTCGCCATACAAGGTGTGCTTGTGGACCGTTCGCGATCCAAAGCATACGCGAGTAACTTCTTCTACAGGATTGCAAATATCTAATTAATGTTCACATGAATTCCATAACAGAAATGTCCAAACAAGCAAAGTCTAAATGTCCAAATTAACATAAAACAAAAGCAAAGCAAGGATGTCAAAGTGTAAATTCTCATTACGATATGGTCAATGGTCATTCAGAGCATGTTTGTGGATCGTTCGCGATCTCCCACATGTGTAAATGATTTAACCATGTTAGTGAGAAGTTTACGACTTGTTCATCGTTTATTTAAATCAATTGATAACCATACGGTGCCTCGGCTCGGGGTCACCCCTGGCTGATATAGACGGTGGTCGCTCTGGTTCCACCGTCGGAGCTCGCCTCCTCACATACTGAAGTAGCCTACCGTTCCTGATATGGCCTTCTACCTCATCCTTCAGGTGTCTACAGTCATTTGTGTTATGTCCATTCAGCTCGTGGAATAAGCAATATTTGTTTGATTTTCTCTCGTCGGTAGTCGGATCCCGTCGCATTGGTCTACGATAGGCGACTTGTTCTCGGGTGTCTTGGTAGATTCGCTCCAATCCCTCGTTCAGTTCTGAATAGGTGGTAAATCGCGGCTCCCTCCGTTGCCGTTTTGACCTGTCATTATTTTCTTCAGCCTTTCGCTTCCCTTTACCAGTCTCTGCACCTTTTTCAGGTGAATTACCGCCTCTAACTGTGTAGACATCGATTTCTTCTTCTCTTTCTGTACGAGCATCCTCTAATCGCAAAAACTTTTTGGCTTCATGATAAAACTCTCCTAGGTCCGTAGGTGGATCCTTAGTTAGTGAATTCTTGAACTTCGTGCCATCAGATATTCCAGATACAACTGCCATCATGACCATAGATGGATCTGGTCGATCCACTGATGTTGCTGCCGCATTGAATCGCGTCAGGAAACTCCTCAAAGATTCCCCGGCCTTTTGTTTTAGAGTCGCCAAACTCATCACGTTCTTGGGTCTCGAAATATGAACCCTGAATTGTCTCATAAACCTTTCTGTCAAATCTGTCCAAGTCCCAATGGAGCCACTCTCCAGTTGTCTAAACCATAGCGCTGCAATGTCCGTCAAATACAATGAAAAGCACCGGGCCATGACTTCCTGTGATGCCCCCAGCACTTCCATGTGCCTTATATACTTCGTTAGATGGACCGCTGGATCCTTCCGCCCATCATACATTTCCACCGATGGTAGATTGAAGTCTGGTGGATTCCTAGCCTGCCTGATCATAGGAGTAAAGGGACTCCTATGTACATCCTCCAGATCTCTATTGACTAGTCCGCCTCTCATGGCCCGTCTGACCATCTCTGCCAACCTGTCGTTGTCTTCAGGCTGTGATCTTTGAGTGTCACCTTCGTTCTTCCTCCCTGGCTGAGCGTTCATCCCTCTATTGCCACCAGGTTGCTCGGATGTCCCTGAATCTCTTTCCGGGATTGGATCAACATGCTCTAAGTGTGTGCCCCCCAGCTCCGGCGCTGCGCCAGATGGTCCTTCCCTGTTCTGGACTCTGGTTGTTCCTTGATTTTGCGCTCCAAGTTGTCCATTCTGTTGAAGCAAATTCTGGATCATTTCCTCCTGTCTCTTCATCATTGACTCCATCTCATCCCTGGTGATGAAGATCGATGCTTGGTTTGCCCCCGAGGAAGCCACTTGACTCCCTTCATGCTGACTTTGCTCTGGCCTTTGTCTTTTACTAGTTTGCCTTGTCATATCTTCTCAGATCTGAACTCTTAAGTCTTCAAATTCAACTTCTAAATGATAGAACTCCTGAATTAGATTTCTCAGTGAAAGCACCAAAATGTTTGTGCCAAAATTGGTCACAAACACTCAATAGCCGTTGAAAGCACCAGTTCACAATCACAGATCACAAATACCAAATATGTAGAGAAATAAGTATGATGAACACTTAGAAAATTGGAAAGAATAGCAGTAAACGACACAGGATTTATAGTGGTTCGGCGATCTTGCCTACGTCCACTCTGAAGTTGATGACTTTATTACTTGATACTTGAAGATTACAATTTCTTATAATGTAGTACAACTGATTTTATGATCTAAGTCTGAATCTAAGGTAGCAGTGGTGATTTGGAGTAAATCTGGCAAAATCTGGGCGCTCTTTAGCTCTTAAAATTCTCCGACCCCTTTTCTGAATGACCAGGGGCTCTATTTATAAGTGTAGGAGGCTGATATTTCGCCTAAAATTAGGGAGACTACTTCTGGCACGTGTGGGGGCCCATGCGTCCGCGTCCAGAAAATCCGGGCCCGCTTCGGGATCGATTCGAACTCCATTCGAATCGATCAAGAATTCATCTGATGGAGCTGAAATTTGGTGAGAACATTCTTCAACATGTATGTAAGCTTCTGTGAAAATTTCATAGCATTTGGACCAATGGTTCGGGAGATATCGTCGATACGAGCTGGTGATCTTCGTCGTATTGCTTCGTTCGAATCGATCCTATTCGAATCGATAGGGTCGAATCGATATGCTTGCGCGTGAGGATGTTGACGTGGCGCGCGCTTCTCGGGTTGATCCAACTTTTTCTCCGAGTTTACTGGGTCGACTCCACGTTTTTCGCTGCTTCGACTTGGTGGATTCGAGGGAAAGGATTCGAGGCAAGGTGCGTTCGTATCGATCGTGGCCTATAACGGTTGATCGATACGAAGCCGTCTCAACCGGATGGATTCGAAGTATGGTGGCTTCGTGGATTCGAAGCGTTCCGAATGACTTTGGTCTCATCGATTCGAAGGGCTTTAATCTGATGGATACGAGCCAATGACCCCTGATGGATTCGAAGCGGCACATCCTGACCGATTCGAACGAGTGCTTGTGGTTGCGAACTGGATGGATTCGAACCAAAGGATACGAACAGAGGCCGATCGATACGAACATAGGCCTGGCTTATGGATTCGAACACATGCTTCTGCCTATGAATTCGAACTCAAGGCCATGTCCTCATCTGGCATCGATTATATCTTGAGCATACGAACTCGGGTTGACTTGAAACTTGGAACGTTGGTTTGCATGGCTTTATTTGTCATGTCTTATCAATTGTAGCCTGATCCGGTCTCGGACAAAATTCATCGATATCCACTGTGAACTTGTGATGTAACCGCCCTACAGGATGGACTGTCATTGAATTCTAGTCAACTTTTTGGTGTCACGGTCTTGCCAAAAGGCGGGATAACAAACACAGCCTGGATAACGTTACAACTACTCCGTTCAGATACTTGCTAGCATCACACAAATGCACTAACGTTTCATCAAAATTACACGCTCAAATACCCTATTCATCCACTACACCCCGTCACCGCAAAGCATGCACCCTAAGTCATGGGAAGATTTTAAACTACCTCTAAAATAAGCCTTTTCTCATGGATAGTACTAACTGCAAATTGTACACTGATGATAACTATCAATTTTACGCTAAACTTGTAATATTTAAAAAAAAAAAGCACTTGCCCAATAGTCAGTACCTACTCACAAAAACTCATTACAAGCTTCAACCAATCAAAACAAGAACTACACAATAGCAAAATTAATCAAGAGAAGTAACAATGACCAAAAAGAACTCACCTCCAATAGATATATAAGGGACCCTATGTGCACCACCAATATAAACAGCATCGGAAAGCAGCCCGAATATCGGTTTAGCAACCAAAGGCAAATTTCCAGCATTTTGAACAAGTTGTAAAACTGAAGGACTTAATTGCAATCCATGAGCCATATGAAAATTAAGTGCTAACCATGGAAAGCACCTGAATCCTTGCATCCAATATCCCACCCCACATAATGCCCACATCAAATCCTGACCCTCCATTGCTTCACTGCCAATCTTCGCCTTCCTCCTCCATTTTCTGCGATTTTCAGGATTATCAAGTGGGCTAATGCCATGGACTTTTACCAAAAAGAGCTCATTTTTATGTTTTTGCTTGATGGAATCGATTTTCAGTTTGTTCGGTTGTTTAGGGTTAGAGGAGGGAGATGGGTTTATTGGTGTGTTGCTAAACCGAATTGTATAAAGTTTGAAATTCGGTTTAGTGGTAGACGCCATCGAATGAGTAGAATACATAGGGTAGAAACTAGAGCTATCTCTACGGCGGCGTTGGAAAAAAAAAAGGTGTTATTATGTCGGGGTCTGAATTCGAAAGAATAGAAATATGAAAAAGAGATGTGGCGAAATGCTCGTGCTATTTAGAGAGGAGAAGATTAATCCAGAAGAAGTTTGAGCTTTATGACGAGGAACTTAGAAGATGAATCTTGCTTCAGAACATTATTCATTTTTGAATATTAAATAATCAGCGTTCTCAACTAATACTCAACTGCAAATTTAAGCAGTTTAAATGAGCCTAATAATGTACGAGTATTTTACACGCCTGAAAATCGCACGTTTGGAAATTGACGCTAAAGAAACGGTTTATCCCAGAATGTGGAACCATTGACCGTTGCTGGTTGTAAAATCTCGGACAGTGCTATAAATGGCCAAAATGCTAAATGGCCCAGAGATATTAGGTTTGGACTGGAGGAGGGATCCAAACCGAAATAGTTTTCTACTTACCTGAAGTCCACTCGTTGGCCCAAAGATATTAGGTTCGGATTACACCTTGATTTTCTAGTGGGATAGCAAAGCTCTATGAATGAAGGTTAGCTGCATATACTGTTAACCCATAAAATGGACCAACCTTCAAAGATTAGATGAAAGCATCGGTTCTTTTAAGATAAATGTAAAAGCAGTAGAAATTCCAGATCAAATGAGTAGAGATAACAGAAAGGTAAAAAACAAACAATTTTTTTATAGTGGTTCGGCGTAATCTCCGGCCTACGTCTACTTTAATCATTTTTATCAGTTGTTCTCTCTCTGAATTACAACTAATTATTTCATATCTGACCACTATCTAGTGTATCTCAGATTTACAATGGAATTTTTAGAGTGTTTTTGAGGTAGATGATAAGAGTGAAAAGGAAGGAGAAGTATCTAATGGCAAAGAGATCAGATCCAGCATAAAGACTCCTCCTTGGTTGTAGGTACACTGGTATTTATAGAGAAACTGTTTTGTTGGATCAAAAGTTCACTTGAAGGAGAGTCCGGAGATCAGCCTGAAGTCACATGCCAAATTGCAGAGGCCTCCGAGTTAACCAAATATGTCGGTACCGACTTAAACATGTTGATGCCAACATGTTTCCTTAGTTCGAATCACTTCGAACTTTCTTGCATTCTTCTTCTTACTTCATTTTGTGGCATCCCATGTTGTTCCCATCGATCGTTGGTTGATTTTGATGATCGTTATATCATTACTTGATTTATTCTGTCGTTCTGGCTATTAACTCTTCAATTCTTAGAATTGGTCGTCCATGACTCTTGGAAATCACTTAGACACTTATGAAAGAGCTAGACAATAACTCGTACGAAGTTAGAGTGGGGGAATATGGGGCAAAAACAAATCGTTACCGACATGAACAAATCGGTGCGAACTTGTGTACTTCGTGTATCTTGGGGTGAAATTTCTCCGAGCTATTCCTTTGCTCTATCTAAATGTGCTTGTCAATTTTCAAGTCGTTTCATCCTCGTTTTGATCTTCTAAGTCCAGTTGAAACCTGTTTTGGATCAAAAACGAGTTAACATCTACTAGCAAGCGGTATCACGAGAAATAGGGGACTTCGCGTACGGGTTTCATACACAAAGTTGGATTTTCAAGGGATATTTGGAGTTTCCAAAAGCAAGAAAATTATAATATATATAGTTACTAGTATGCAACCCGTGTGTTGCACACGGTAGGTTTAAAAAAATAACTGTATAAATAATTTTAAAGAATTGAATTTATTATACAATATATGGTAAATCGCTAAGATAATTGAGTTATTTTTTAAACTTTTATTTTTAAGTATGTAATTTTATTATGTGATAAATGTATTTTTATATTTGTATAAAAATTAAATTGCCATTTTTAAAGATAATAATGAGTTAGATATTGATTTATTAATTTTTTGCTTAAAATATTTGTTAAGAAAATAAATGAAAGTTGGTATTATTAATTAATTTAAAATTAATATTTTTATAAATTTAAGCATATATATATAGCAAGAATCGGCTACACCTCATTTTTGTTACACTCAAACCCCCCTTGCTTTCAACCAAATATTCCTTGTTAAATAATACATCTTCTCTCTCCTGAAGTGACAAGAGAGAGAAGATATATTATTTAATACGTAACATGTGGTTGAAATCATGAGAATATGAGGTGTAGAAAAATTGAGATGTAGCTGATTCTAGCTCATATTACACACACACACACATATTGAGTTTAACATTTAGCTTTTAGTATATTTGTTTAGAAGATAAATGACATATGGATTAAAAATGTGCCTTAAGAGAATGCAAAAAATACCTAAAAATTAAAGTGTAATAGTAATGGATTAGTATGCTTTTATGCATTTAAAGCTCTTGTAGTTAATGCCAACATCATAAGTAAGTAATTAAGTATACCATATTACCAGAGTGGTACAAAATATTTATTTAACGAATAAAATAAATATTGTTTATAAGAAACATTACAAATCATATTGTTATTTCAATTATGTAAAAAACATGACTTGGTTTTTGAACCATTGTTTCATACCTCAACAATTTTAATTTATACTGAAACCTTTTCAAATAATAATAAACATCTGTCTAAATACAAAAGAAAGAAAATTTCTAATCAAAATATTTTTATTTTTATCCATTAATTAACGAATTTAGGTGTCATTTGGCAAATAAAAGCAAAAGTGCTTTTGCTTATTGGAAAAGTCATTCCATTTTTATGAAGTCAAAAAGTACAAGGAAACTTTTGACTTATACATGTTAAAAGTTGAAAATAAATTAAAAATTCTAAATTTAAAAATTCAAATAGCGAAAATATAAAGATATAAATTTTGAAAAACTTAAGTTTTGAAATTTGAAATTTTGATGATTCGGTTTAAAATTTCAAAAATTAAAATTTTGAAGTTTCAAATTAAATATAAAAAATCTGGTTTTGAAAACTTTGGATTTAAAAACGTAGAAGCATAAATTTTGAATTTTGAAATTATGATAATTTAGATTTTGAACAAAAATTTATAATCCTGAAAATTCAAAATTCAAAATTTTAGGCCCCCATTGGTTTGAAATTTCTAGTTTGTATTTTCATCTAAAAAATGTGCACACGACACATGTATTTTTAGAAAACAATCAATTTAGAAAATGAAGTTAACATATAAAGAGAACACAAATTTATTTTGGCTTTCATGTTTTGAGAAATAATAAAACAATGAAAAATGAATCATCCCCTCCATCGTCCCTCCATTCCCTCCGTCGTCCCTTCATCGGAGTCGTAATGACCTAAAATTTTAAAATTTTCTTCCGTTATTCTCATATTTTGTTATGAATGTTAAAAACACAAAACACAAAATGAAACCAACCAGGCGCTCTCCAAAATTTGGAAACGCATAATTATTGAATTCAAAATTTAATGCTTTAAACTTTGAATTTTCAAAAAAATTTAATAGGGAAATGTAATTTAGAATTTGAAAATATGGAAACACAAATTTTGAATATTCAAAATTTTAAAATTAAAATATTAATAATTCGAACTTTGAAATTTGAAATTTAGAATTAGAATTTTAAATTTATTAATTTTAAATTTTGAAAATTTTGAATTTGAAAGTATATGAAAAGAATTTATGAAATTTAAGAAAGTTCATATTTTTAAATTTGAAATTTTAATAATTCAATTTGGAATTTGAACTTTTAAAGGTTAAAATTTAAAAACTAAAATTTTGAATTTAAATAATCTAGTCGAAGAATTTAGTTTTTTTTTTCAAAAATCAAAATTTGAATTTGAAATTTTGAATTAGGACATTTGAAAACTCAAATTCCAAATTTGAATTTTGAAATTTGAAACTTTAAATTTAAAAATTCTTATTTTAAGAAATTCTAAATTTTGAAAATTTTAAAATTCAAAATTTGAAACCTTAAATCCATAAATTTTAGTTTTGATTTTGAAATTTTTAGTTTCAAAATGTGAATTTAAAATTATGTTCCATTAACTAAAAATTCAACTTTTTAGTTTGACATTAGAAATTTAGAATCTTTAAAATTTGATTTCTGAAGTTTGGATTTTGAAATTAGAAGTTTTAATTTGAAATTTTTGGATTTCTTATTTTTTTTCATTTTGTTTTTATATTTCGTTGAATTCTTTCTATTAGCAACCTACTTTTGTGTGTCCTACAGCAAAAAAAAGCTTTTTAATTATCTTAAACAGTGACTTTAAATGCGATTCAATTTTGTCCATCCATTTAGGATTTTGGCTTTCGGTTTTTAACCCACAATAAAAAAAGTTAATTTAGCGTGTTCAATGGGTCTCTTAAAATTTCACAAGACATATTAATTGAAAATTTTCATTATTTCTCAAAATAAAAAACTATAGTATTCATCACTCGCTATCAATATAATGTTATTCTTAAAAAAAATTATATAATGATAAAGAATTAACTTGATTTACCTAGTTTAAAAATAAAAGTCATTGTGTATGTTTGTTATAATACATGTTTTAGAAAGAAGGAATTGTGTATGTGTTTATTTGTAATGAAATAACAAATTTAAAAAGGAAATACAAATATAGTTTTCTATGTAATAAAGCACTAATTTTAGAAAGAAATAAATTATGTAAACTTGAATGTAGAATAATGTAAGAGATCTAAAGATAATAATTTTGTATGTAGTTGTGGGAATCTTAAGTTTTGTGAACTTGATTGAAATATCAGTTTTACAATTTTAGTCAATATAAGTGTGGTATATAATACATTAGTTGTCATCTTTTTGGACTTGTCAGACCAAATAATAATATTAGCTAATTCGATTCATTTTAAAAGTTCAAATTTCATATCGCTTGTTTAATTAATTTAAATATATAGACTATTATGCAAACTAATATGATAAACTCAGTGGAAATTTGTAAATAATTGTAAAAATTAATAAATGTTGATACTTAAATATAAAATGACAATGGAGAGAATTAGTATAACTTTATAACAATTATACTAATTATACATTGAAAAATGTAAAGTTTAAGTATATGAGCCTTTAGTTGGAATTGAAACACTTGTGACCACGTTTATAAACCAATACAACCGCACAACGATGGAAAAACCAACCGTTTAGTTGAATAAGTTCAAAAAAACAATATTTGTTGTTTTTACATTAATTTTGATTAAACGCTAAACGATAATATATCAAAAATTTTAATTTTTGATTTGAATTTGAAAAGTATACATTTGACAATATCAGTTTTAAACTTGAATATTGAAATTGAAATTTAATCCATCAGAAAATTAAAATTTTAACATTTGAATTTGGAATTACAATATTTGAACATCAAATTTCAAATTTTGAAACTTAATTTTGAAATTTTGATAATATAATATTTGAATTTTGGAATTTTAAATGATAAATTTGAATTTTATTTTCCAAAGTTTGAAATTTTTTAAAAGTAAAATGTACCCTTGGCAAACCTTCTTCGAAAAAGGAAAAAAACTAATACAACAAGCAATTACGGTAAATGTTACGGTTACCATATTGTCAGCATCGTTACCTTACCGTTTTTAAAGGTAAGCTAAAATAACTTACCATATCCATTACCGATTGGCTTGTATACTAAGAAACTAGTAACCGTTAATCACATTAGTAACAATAAATTGTCGTTTGTCTATAAATCAATAAGTTGACATATTTTTACACTGTAATGATGCTTCATTTTGCAGTTCATCGTGTCACTTAATAAAAAACATCAATGAAAAAGAAAAGATGTGTATTCGCATCATTTGAACTAAATTACAAAACTAGATTTAATCATTTGTTTGCTTCTAAATGCATGTATAATACAACATATATAGGATTATCCGTGTATTATAAATGGACCAATAAATTACTATTACCATTGGTTTTGAAAAATATTAACAATGTTTTACCATTGAAAATGGTAAATTTACTATTACCATACCGATTATAGTGATATGCTGACTTTACTCAAAATTGTAACCAATTGACTAGTAATAGCGTGGTAACGAGAAATTTATTATTACCATAACAACCTAAAATGGAATGCGAAAATTTGAGAATTTTAGCTTTTGAATTCTGAAAATTTGAAATTTAAATTTGAAAATTTGAGTTTTTGGAATCCATATCACAATATTGAATTTGACCTTTAAAGGTGTGAATTTTGAATTTGAAGCTATTAAATAGAAAATTTTGGGAATTTGATATTTGTTTTTTAGAATTAAATTTTTTAAATTTTGATGCATTTAAAACATTGAACTTTAAATTTGGAAACATACAAATTTTAAATTTTAAATTTTAAAAGTTTGAATTTTGAATTAGAATTTCAAACTCAAAATTTTTGTATGAAAATTTAAAATTTTATGAGAGAACTCAACATTTTTTGAAAGAAAACCTATTATCATTTAAATATCAGACCAAGTATGAGAAAATTGATTGAGACATATTTGAAGAGAATCAAGTGAATAACATTGAAGAGATTTAAGGAGATAAATTAAAAAGAATATATTCATTGTTCCTCTTTTATTAGCTTCACACTAGTAAATTTACAAGTCCACATTAGACAAACCTCACTAACGGTGGGTTTGATTAAAAATTTCAACTGAAAAAAGTTAACTTTTATCATGAGCGGATTCAAACATGTGACCTCATTTGAAGTATTTTGGGAAATGCATGATCAAATCAAAAAATTGAAAACCCATTTTAGTTGTCAATAAAGAAGGTTTGTTTCTAAATATGTCGGGCCTTGCTTGTCTTGTTGTTTTCAATTTTGGGTTTGTTTAACAATCGAAATGCATTTGGTTAAGTATCTTTGAACACAATCAATTTGAAAAATGTTACCAACGTATAAAATTGGAAATTATTTTTCTTGTTTTCCGCCTTCTAGGAAATATTAATAACAACAAAATTATCTAATCTCTTCCATTTCTCCCCTTTGCTGTAATGGTAAGCAGAACATTTTTCTTTTTTACACTATATGCAACGACCCAGAATTTAATCGCTATTTAAATGAATATTTAATTATATTTTAAATAATTAATAAATGGATTTTTATTAATAAATAAAACTATTTTAAATAATAATTAATGATGATAAAATAGTTTTCAAAATTTGTTTACCAATATATATAGTTCATGGAGAAATAGAAAATGTGAACGGAAGTTATTTTCCAAAATATCGATTTTTCATTAGTTAAAAATTGTTTTAATGGTTATAACACTATGTTTAACATACATGCACACAATATAAACCATTTCAACATGATAAATACATGTGTACATGTGCATGAATATGCTCTTTTAAGTGTGTATATATAAGGATAAAAGAAAATATTTTATAAAGAAATATATATATATACACATATAAATGCACACCTTTTTCAACACAAGGACACAAGAGCATGACATGAATAGTGGAATGCATGGGGAGGGGGTAGTATGAACGGTTTTGAAGGGGGGGAGAAGAGATATGACAATGCATGCATACATATATTTTAATATAAATCACTTATTATTATTTTAATCAAATCCTAAGCCTATATATACCCCTTTATCTTCATATTTTTCATTCTACAATCTCCTTCTCTACTTTTAAAATTCCTAAGAGCTTGAATAAACACTTCCATGGCTTCTCTTTATATTCTCTAGATTGAGAAAAAATCACTTCTTTTGGATAAGATCTCCTCTTTTATTCACAAAACCATTTCTACAAACCATTCAACATCTCCTCTTTCAAAATACAACACTCCACCACCCAAAACCATTAGGGCCAAGTCCAAACATCCCAAGGCCGTACCCAAAAAGGCCTAGGCCATGCCCAAACCCAATTAGCCGAGTCCAATTCAAGTGTTCAAGGGTCCAAAAGTTCTATTTTTGCAAGTTTCAAAAGTATTTTCAAGATCCGGCAAAAGTTGCTTTGATTTAGAAAAATTTACGGTGAGTAAAACTTTTGTTTTTGGAAAATAAATTAACTTGATTTTGATGGACTATATGTTGTGAAAATATGGTGATTGTTATGTTGAATTATCATGTCATATTGATGACATATGATGATATGTTTATGTTTGAACTTGGATTTGGTGATTGGTTGATATGTTGATATGTTTGGATATGTATATGGATATGGATATGTGATATTGGGTATGATATTATGGTAGTATGTTTATGGAAACAAAACCATGTGTATATGATGTAAATGTCGTGAAGTTTTCACCTTGAAAAGTCACAAAGGACTTGAGGTCCGATTCGAAAACGAAAGCTTTTTTTAGCTTTGGATTTTTGAAAATGTTTTCCAAGTTTTTACCTTTGTTTTAAGTTTTCAAAACTTCTCCATTTTTTTTTTCAAAGATATAGTAGCTAGAGTTAAAGTGAAGATTTCACCTAGAAATCAATTCTAGCGAACTGCGTTCATAACGATAGGCGTTATGGATGCAGTTCGGAAAATTTCACGATTTCAAGTTTTAAGTGTTTTCTTTTGGATTGTTTTTGAACTCATTTTGAATTAATTAAGTAAGTCAAAAATTTTGAGTTTCTAAATATAATAATTTATTTATTTAATTTAAATTAATTAGTGTAATAATTAATCAATTAATTAAGTAATTAATAAATAATTAGAGTTTAAGAAATTATCAACTAAGTAAATTCTTTTTAACTAAGTAAGTTTTAAATAATGATTAATTAAGATAAAAAGAAAACTAACTTTTATTTAATCAAGTTATTTATTTTAATTAATTATTTAATTAAAGGTTAATTATCCACTTAATAAGGGTTTAATTTCTTAAATAAATGTTAATTAATTAAAGTATAATTAGGGTTTAATTATAAATAAAATTTGGATTATTAATGATTTAAATTTTGATTTAATTAAGATTAATTAAGGTTTAATTAAGTTTAAACTTATGATTTAGTTAAAGTTTATTTGTTTTTTTAGGTTTCTTTAAAAACCCTATCGGTTATTTATTTTTAACCAATTTTCTTGTTTAAGTGAATTATTTTAAACCAAGGATCTCTTGTCCATGCTATTAAGTAGCCAAATAAATTAAAGTAGTTGTAATAAAACGATGATGCGTTTTAATGAAAGTAAGTCGACTTGTACTCATCACAAATACCGCACTTCGGGAACGTGATGAATACAAGGGGGTTAATTTCAATAAGCGGGTCATGATAATCTAAGCATATGGAACGTATGTTCATATGTAAATCTTCACACCCTGATAGTGGGATAGTCCACTATAAATAACTTTACCGTTTAAAATTATCGAAGGTTGGTTTGGAGAGACCGGGATCGGATATTTGTTGTTATCCGAAAACCACTTCAAACCAACGTAACGTTCGAATTGGAAATAGTAAAAGAAAGGTCTAAGATAAAGACTTTGAAGTGCAAGGGCTATTTTCTACTAACCCTGAGGGTGATTCCAAAACGGGTGTAGTGGAAATAGTGCCTTTAGTTCTTTTATCTCCTGAACGACTTGTATGGATGAATGCTGACATTGTGTCAACATTTGGAAGGCGATGTAGCATTTTAAGTGGCAGTGCTCTAGAAAAGGTCAACGTAGCCTCAGGCCTCATCAACCGGAAATGACCAAAACAGGGTATGCAGCAGGGCTATGTGGGTCACTCCCATAAGGGTATGTCACCACCGTATCTAGAATCAATATTTGACCCATTTTCTCTATGCTCCGGTATAGTTGTTGATCCCAACCATGGTGGTGATGTATTTGGTACTACTAGTCAAGTGGTAGGCCCATTCTGTGTAGCAGGGGTACAAGATGTTCTTGTCAGACCCTAGGTGTATTTTATCTAGAGGTGCATCTTCGGAAGGTAATTCCTTACCTGGTCATATATGGAATCCATTCTCCAATAAGTGCCCTATAGTGTGCCCAAATATGTTGAAATGTGAGATGCAAGCATTTTAGTTATGTTCTATTTTACTTGAAAACCCTAAACATTATTATAATATCATTGAATTTCTATACAAAGTGTTTTGGTTATCGTAAGGTAAAAACCCATCCGTGTTTATGTGCGACGTGGTCTTACGAGATACCTTTGATTTTCAAATTGTTTTATAAAAGTAAGAATTAAGTTGTTTGAGTTTACTCACACCAGACCCATGTCTAACTCGGAGCTTTATTTTTTTCCTAAAACTCTTGGGTACTCAAATTTGTATGAGTAGCCAAGTGATCCAGGTTTCTTACGAAAGCATTTTGAAGGAGCTGGAGCAGGTGGCTTTACCATAGCTAGTTATTATCTTATTTCCGCTGTGTTTATGTATGATCTATGTGTTTTGTGATGGGCAGGCAGTATAATGTCTAGTTGAAATTGTATTGCAATGACTCTGATGTATTATTATTATGGGAATGACTATGTGATATCCTATGTTATCTATTATATGTTTTTCTAATTCATGGTGAGATTCTGTGATTGTTTAGTTTCTTCTTATCTTTTCTTTTCTTTTACCTCTAATGGTTTGTCTTTTGGTTCAAGAAAGGCGGTCGTTACATTGTGGTATCAGAGCCTAGGTTGATTGAATACTTAGGCTTTGGGTTAGGGTTAACGTCGAGAGTGCATATTTGTAATTTTCATTCGTATATATATATCTGATAGATAGATTAGCTTGATATATATATATATATATATCTGATAGATAGATTAGCTTGATAGGTTTGATTAGTACCTTTCTATCAAGATTTATTTCGTCCAAGTATTCTAAGAATTATCTTACTATGCCAGGTAGTAAGACATGAGTAACAGAGGCAGACGAGGTAGGAGAGCAGGTAGCACTATAACTACAAATGGTCAAACCCCAAATCTTGGAGGGGTTCGGATTACCGAAGAGGCAGCACCAGAGCAGCCGAGAGTGAATTCGCAACCTTATGCAAGGATTACACTAACCTTGGAGGGAAACCATTTAAGAGGACTGAGTCTATCATGGAAGTGCAAGCTTGGTTGCGATCTTGCAAGAAGATTTTTAAAGGTCTTAGTTTATCAAATGAGCAGAAAAAGTTTTTAGCAGTATGGCAACCACAAGGGGGAGCAGTAGCTTGGTGGGACTCCCTTACTGCAAATATTCCAGAAGACGAGTTTCCATGGGCTCGATTTAAAGAATTTTTTGAGGACCAATTCTTGCCAGCAATAGGAAGGACGAGGATGTACCACAACTTCATGGATTTGAAGCAGGGGGATCTATCTATAGCTGAGTATGAGACGAAGTTCAACGAGTTGTCTTGTTTTGGACCAGAATTGATTAACACCCCATTAAAAAAGAATGAGATGTTTGTTTTGGGTATGAGGGAGGAATACCATGAGAAAATGACTACTCATGTTAAAGGTACTGTTGTGGATCTAGTTGATATGGCTCTAAGGTACGAGACCTTAGAAAAGAAGAAGTCTGCTCCTTTAGCGCTTAGTAGAAATACAAGTGGAAATAGTTCTAACAAAAGGAAGTTCAATCCGAATTGGAAGAATCAGGGAAAGGGAAAGCCTGGAGGTGGAACCCAAGGAAGTCGTTTTAAGGATTTTTTTGCCACAAATGTCAGCAAAAGGGCCACATCGTGAAGTTTTGCAAGAATTCTGGAATGCAGCAGTAACAGCAACAACAAAGTGGACCTATCTCCCCGATGGTCCAAAAGACTCTTTGTTTTAATTGTCATTAGCCAGGGCATATGGTAAAGGACTGCCCACTCATGAAGAAGGTGCAACAACCCAGGGTATATGCCATTAAGAATGAACCGTTGACGTCAACAGATATAAAGGGAAAAGGCGTCCTTGGAGGTACCTTACTGATTAATGGTATTTTTGTTCGAGCATTATTTGATACTGGTGCCTCCATAGTTTTATCTCATGTGAATCAGTAGGTAAATTTCTTCTTATTCCTAGCATTGTGGAAAAACGTATGTGTGTGCCTACCCCATAGGTGGTGTGACCCATTTGAGTATGATTTGTGAAGATGTGACAATTTCCTACCTTTCTCATTACTTTTCTTGCGACCCGTATGTCTTAGACTTTAAGGGATTTGATATTATTCTAGGTATGGATTGGTTATTGAAATATGGAGCCGTTTTAGATTGTAATGAAAGAACCATATCATTAGTAACCAATTTGGGAAGAATTACTAAATTACCATATAATGAACCTGGTATTAATATGTGTAGTTTCCCGTATGCCCTGGAGGTATCCAAAGAAAATTTAGGGTCTATTGAAGTTGTGAAGAATTTTTTGGATGTATTTGAAGAAGTTAAAAGTTTACCCCCGCACTGAGAGGTTGAGTTTCGCATTGATTTGGTCCCTGGTGCAAGGCCCGTGGTTCAACCTAAGCGAAGGTTGGCTCCGAGGGAGAGGGAGGAGTTGGTAAGTCAAACCCAGGACCTATTGAGGAGAGGATTGATTAGACCCAACCATTCGAGTTGGGGATCTGTTGTTGTGTTTGCGGCTAAGTCTGATGGATCTTTAAGGTTGTGCGTGGATTACAGGGAGTTGAATAAGCTGACTATTAGGAAAAAGTATCCCTTACCTCGCATCAATGATATTTTTGATCAACTCCATGGAGCTATAATATTTTCTCAGATGGATCTAGCTACTGGATTCCATCAATTGAGGGTTACTGAAGATAGTATACCCTTAACTGGTTTTAGAGGTCTTGATTGTTTCTTTGAATGGTTGGTTATGCCTTTCGCGCTAACCAATGCACCAACATATTTTGTAGATCTCATGAATCGTGTTTTCCGAAATGTTCTTAATAAGTTGGTGTTAGTTTTCGTTGATGACATCCTTATTTTCTCCAAATCCGAGGAGGAGCATAAATATCATTTGGAAGTGGTGTTGGAAACATTGAGAAGACATATCCTGAAGGCAAAATTTTCTAAGTGCCATTTTTGGAAATCAGAAGTAAGATTATTAGGCCATATTGTGACAGGAGATGGTATTTCAGTAGATCCAGTGAAGGTGGAGGATGTTCAGGAATGGAAGCAACCGCGAACTCCTACCAAGGTTCGCAGTTTCTTAGGATTGGCCGGATATCATAGGAGGTTTATTCAAGATTATTCCAAGATTTAATCCTATTTGACTAAGTTGACTAAGAAGGAGGAGAAGTTTGTATGGACTCCTAAGTGTGAAGAGGCATTTCTGGAATTGAAGAAGAGATTGACTAGTGCACCAGTTTTGGCTATTCCTGATGGAAATAGTGGGTTCATGGTTTACACAGATTCATGTGGAGTGGGAGTTGGTGCTATTCTGATGTAGCATGGTAGAGTGATTGTGTATGCAAGCAGGCAGTTGAAGCCTCATGAGAAGAACTATGCTATGCATGACCTGAAGTTGCTAGCTGTTGTCTTTGCATTGAAAATGTGGAGGCACTACTTGTTGGGTAAGGATCCTTCTATTCCTCTTTGTTTCTTTCTAATCTTTAGAGATTTTAGGAGTAAGTTTTCTTTCTTTAATTAGGTGAAAAATTCGAGCTCTTCGCAGATCATAAATCCCTAAAGTATCTTTTTACTCAAAAGGATCTAAACCAGAGGCAACAAAGATGGTTAGAGTTTCTGGTGGCTTATGACTTGGATATTCTGTATACACCAGGGAAGGCTAATGTGGTGGCGAATGCCTTGAGCAGGACTGCTGTTTTGACTCTCTTGGAGGTTACCCTGACTCTTCAGGAAAGGATAATGAGGAATCAGTGAGAGGATGAGATATTGGAAGGTTTAATACAAGGTGTTGAGGAGGGTAGATGTTAGGATTTCAAGATGGATAACCAAGGTGCTTTGAGGATGAACAGATGATTGTGAGTCCCAGATGTGGGTAGGTTGAGGCAAGAAATTTTATCAGAATGCCACAAGTCTAAGTTAAGTATTCATTCAGGAGTTCACAAGAGGTACAAGGATATGAAAAGTGTATTTTGGTGGCCGGGGATGAAGAAGGACATTTTAGTCTTTGTTAGCAGGTGTTCGTGCTGTCAACAAATCAAAGGTGATCATCAAAAGACAGCCGGATTATTACAACCTTTGGAAATACCCAATTGGAAATGGAAAATGATATCAATGGATTTTATCGATGGTTTTCCCAGAACCAGAAAAGGAAATGAAGGAGTGTGGGTTATCGTGGATCAGCTAACGAAGAGCACACATTTTATTCTGGTGAAACCAACAAGGACCGCTGCTTACTTAGCTGAAATTTTTATAAGGGAGATAGTTAGGTTGCATGGAGTTCCTATGAGTATAGTAAGTGATCGAGACCTCATTTTTACTAGTCAATTTTGGTAAGCAATGTAAACAGCCCTTGGAACAAAATTGAGTTTAAGCAAAGCATATCACCCCGAAACGACGAACAGACGGAGCGGGTAAATCGGATTCTAGAAGATCTCTTGAGGGCATGTATTCTGGATTTTGGTGCAGCATGGGAGGATCATTTGCATTTAGTTGAGTTCTCCTACAACAATAGCTTCCAAGCAAGCATCAGAATGGAACCATATGAAGCCTTATATGGAAGACCGTGCAAGTCACCAGTATGTTGGGTTGAGACAAGAGATAGATTAGTTCTTGGACCAGACGAGAGGCTATAAAGAAAGTTGCAATGATTAAGAAAAGGATGAAGGAGGCCCAAGATCGCCAAAAGAGTCATGCCGATAAGAGGCAAAGGGATTTAGAATTCATGATTGGGGACTTGGTATTCGTAAAGCTTTCACCCATAAGAGTAGCTGTTAGATTTGGAAAAGCTGGGAAGTTAGCTCCAAGGTATGTTGGACCCTTCTGTATTCTTGAGAGGATCGGGTCGCTTGCTTATAGGATCGAGTTGCCAGAGAGATTAGCGGCAGTACAATATGTGTTCCACGTGTCTTATTTGCGAAAATATGTTCATGACCCATCTTTGATTATGGAGCCATCAGTTTAAGAGGAATTGGAAATAGAACCGAACCTGATAGTTGTTAGACATCCAGTTTATGTTGTGGATCGGGATGAAAAGAGGTTGCGTAACAAGGTGGTGCGACTAGTTAAGATTCAGTGGAGCGAGGATCCTAGAGACCACACTTGGGAGACAGTGGATCATATGAGAGAAGCCTATCCCGAGTTGATGTTAGGATAGCTAGTCGTAGGTAGTATGTATAGTGTATGTTTGTTTGCTATGAATGCTAGTGTATGTATTTGTATGTGTTTATGATATGAATATATGGCTTTTTGCGTAGTTTGAATTATCTCCTTGATTGCTAATTTCGGGACGAAATTCTTTTAAAGGGGGAGAGTGTAACGACCCGGAATTTAATCGCTATTTAAATAAATATTCAATTATATTTTAAATAATTAATAAATGGATTTTTATCAATAAATAAAACTTTTTTAAATAATAATTAATGATGATAAAATCGTTTTCAAAATTTGTTTACCGGTATATATAGTTCATAGAGAAATAAAAAATGTGACCGAAAGTGGAAAAAAATCACTTCTTTTGGCTAAAAAAAATATTTTATAAAGGAAAAAATATATACATATAAATACACACATTTTTCAACACAAGGACACAAGAGCATGACATGAATTGTGGAAAGCATGGGGAGGGGGTAGTATGAACGGTTTTGAGGGGAGGAAAGAGGTATGGAAATGCATGCATATATATATTTTAATATAAATCACTTATTATTATTTTAATCAAATCCTAAGCCTATATATACCCCCTTTACCTTTATATTTTTCATCCTACAATCTCCTTCTCTACTTTTAAAATTCCTAAAGCTTGAATAAACACTTTCATGGCTTCTCTTCATATTCTCTAGTTTGAGAAAAAATCACTTCTTTTGGCTAAAATATCCTCTTTTATTCACAAAACCATTTCTACAAACCATTCAACGTCTCCTCTTCCAAAATACAACACTCCACCACCCAAAACCATTAGGGCCGAGCCCAAACATCCCAAGGCCACACCCAATTAGCCAAGCTCAATTCAAGTGTTCAAGGGTCCAAAAGTTCTATTTTTGCAAGTTTCAAAAGTGTTTTCAAGATCCGACAAAAGTTGCTTTGATTTAAAAAAATTTATGGTGAGTACAACTTTTATTTTTGGAAAAGAAATTAACTTGATTTTGATGGACTATATGTTGTGAAAATATGGTGATTGTTATGTTGAATTATCATGTCATATTGATGACATATGATGATATGTTTATGTTTGAACTTGGATTTGGTGATTGGTTGATATGTTGATATGTTTGGATATGTATATGGATATAGATATGTGATATTAGGTATGATATTATGGCAGTATGTTTATGAAAACAAAACCATGTGTATATGATGTAAATGTCGTGAAGTTTGCACCTTGAAAAGTCGCAAAGGACTTGAGATCCGATTTGAAAACGAAAGCTTTTTTTTAGCTTTGAATTTTTGAAAATGTTTTCCAAGTTTTTACCTTTGTTTTAAGTTTTCAAAACTTATCCATTTGTGTTTTCAAAGATTTAGTAGGTAGAGTTAAAGTGAAGATTTCACCTAGAAATCAATTCTAGCGAACTGCGTTCATAGCGATAGCGCTATGTATGCAGTTCGAAAAATTTTACGATTTCAAGTTTTAAGCGTTTTCTTTTGGATTGTTTTTGAAAACTGATTTTGAATCAATCAAGTAAGTCAAAAATTTAAGTTTTTAAATATTTAATAATTTATTTATTTAATTTAAAATAATTAGTGTAATTATTAATTAATTAACTAAGTAATTAAGTTAAATAATTTGAGTTTAAAAAATTATTAACTAAGTAAATTATTTTTAATTAAGTAAGTTTTAAATATTGATTAATTAAGATAAAAATAAAATTAATTTTATTTAATCAAGTTATTTATTTTAATTAATTATTTAATTAGAGTTAATTATTTAATAATTTGTTATTTAATTAAAGGTTAATTATCCACTTAATGAGGGTTTAATTTCTTAAATAAATGTTAATTAATTAAAGTATAATTAGGGTTTAATTATAAATAAAATTTGGATTATTAATAATTTAAATTTTGATTTAATTAAGATTAATTAAGGTTTAATTGAGTTTAAACTTATGATTTAGTTAAAGTTTATTTGTTTTTATGGTTTCTTTAAAAACCCTATCGGTTATTTATTTTTAACCAATTTTCTTGTTTAAGTGATTTATTTTAAAACCAAGGATCTCTTGACCATGTTATTAAGTAGCCAAATAAATTAAAGTAGTTGTAATAAAACGATGATGCGTTTTATTGAAAGTAAGTCGACTTGTACTCATCACAAATGCCGCACTTCGGGAACGTGATGAATATAAGGGGGTTAAGTTCAATAAGCGGGTCATGATAATCTAAGCATATGGAATGTATGTTCATATGTAAATTTTCACATCCTGATAGTGGGATAGTCCACTATAACTAACTTTACCATTTAAAATTATCGAAGGTTAGTTTGGAGAGACCGGGATCGAATATTAGTTGTTATCCGAAAACCACTTCGAACCAACGTAACGTTCGAATTGGAAATAGTAAAGGAAAGGTCTAAGATAAAGACTTTGAAGTGGAAGGGCTATTTGCTACTAATCTTGAGGGTGATTCCAAAACGGGTGTAGTGGAAATAGTACCTTCAGTTTGTTCATCTCCTGAACGACTTGTATGGATGAATGTTGACATTGTGTCACATCTGGAAGGTGATGTAGCATTCTAAGTGATAGTGCTCTAGAAAAGGTAAACTTAGTCTCATGCCTCATCAACCAAAAATGACCAAAACAGGGTATGCAGCAAGGCTATGTGGGTCGCTCCCATAAGGGTATGTCAACACCATATCTAGAATCGATATTTGTACCATTTTTTTGTATGCTCTGGTACGGTTGCTGATCCCAACCGTGGTGGTGATGTATTCGGTTCTACTAGTCAAGTGGTAGGCCAGTTCTGTGTAGCAGGGGTACAAAATGTTCTTGTCAGACCCTAGGTGTATTTTATTTAGAGGTTCATCTTCGGAAGGTAGTTCCTTACCTGGTCGTGTATGGAATCCATTCTCCAATAAGTGCCCTACAGAATTAGTTGTGCCCAAATATGTTGAAATGTGAGATGCAAGCATTTTAGCTATGTTATATTTTACTTGAAAATCTTAGACATTATTATAATATCATTGAATTTCTAAACAAAGTGTTTTGGTTATCTAAGGTAAAAACCCGTCCGTGTTTATGTGCGGCATGGTCTTACGAGATACCTTTGATTTTCAATTTGTTTTATAAAAGTAAGAATTAAGTTGTTTGAGTTTACTCATACCAGACACATGTCTGACCCGGAGTTTTATATTTTTTTCCTAAAACTCTTGGGTACTCAAATTTGTATGAGTAACCAAGTGATCTAGGTTTCTTACGGATGCATTTTGAAGGAGCTAGAGCAGATGGCTTCACCGTAGCTAGTTATTATCTTATTTCCGCTATATTTATGTATGACTATGTATTTTTTGATGGGCAGGCAGTACAACTGTCCAGTTGAAATTGTGTTGTAATGACTCTAATGTATTATTATTATGGTAATGACTATGTAATATCCTATGTTATCTATTATATGTTGTTCTGATTGTGGTGAGATTTTGTGATTGTTTAGTTTCTTCTTATCTTTCTTTTTCTTCTACTCCTAATGGCTCATCTTTCGGTTCAAGAAAGGCGGTCGTTACACTATATCCTCTTTTTGAAAAAGAAAGAAAAAACCTAAGTATAAGCACTCATAAGCACAAGTGTACAAATAGAAAGCCTCAAAAAGCATAATAAATTATGATACTTACGAGAGAAAACCATTCTTAGTCTCCAAGCTTGCATAAAGTAGCGGTGAAATCCAATCTCAATCTCCAAGCTTACATAAAGTACCAGTTCATATTTGACATTTTTATTATTAATTAATTGTCAATAGTCATTTAAATTAAATTGATGATAATGTTGGAGTTAACCCATTTGGTAGCGGGTCAAATGAGTAAATTTCAAAAAAAATCCATATATGGATCTTAATGAGCCTTTGAAGTCTATTAACTAGCATTAGACCAAATCTATATATGTTATAATAAATCATCTTTTATTTTAAATATTTTATATTTATATAATTAATCATGTTAATTAAATTTATTTAATATTTATTTCAAATATATCATATATAGTCATAACATAACAGGATAAGATAAGTTATACATCACACTCAAAGTATATTATAAGTGTAATGTGTGTGTGTGATTTGGTTAGATGCTATATATCATTTAGGTATGTGAAAGATCATATTGTTAATTATGGGGTATAAATTAAGTGTGTTTCTGAAGGCACCTCATTTTACTATTTCTAATCCCATTATTAAAAAATACCATAAAATTTTACACTATACTCTTCCTAATACCAGACAGTTTAATAGGCTACCAAAAACATCATTTTTGACTCCTTTTTATACGGTGAACAACCGTCGAGTAACACCATTTTCCACTGCAATCAACCATCCAACAACAGTAGTTCGGTGGTTGATGGTCATGAAAAGTGGTGTTGATCGGCGGTTGTTCATCGTGTAAAATGACTATCCACGGTGGTTGATTGCCATGTGAAATGACTTTGGTATTACAAAGCACATAAATTTTATTACAGTTATTATTTTTTCTACGGTATTAGGAAGTAGGAACCTAGGCACCCTTAGCAATGTACTAAATTAACAGATTATCAATTAGAGATATATGTAATTAATTACGAGATTTATTTTACTACTTTTGGGTATAAGAAAGGTCACATGGACATATATGGTGTAAAATACAAAAGAATACATATGTATGACATGATAAGATAATAATATACGAGCATAACTATAATATATACATACATATATCAAGATTTATTTCTATTGTATATACATATATATTATTGTAACAACCCGTAATTTTTCGAAGTTAGATAATAAATTTTAGTGAAAATAAAAGACACATCCCTAAAATCAAATTTAATACACAAAACATCCTTAAAAAAAGATATAAATTACATCCTTATTTTCGAATGCTGCATTTTTCTTCCCTAAAATACCCCTTTGCTCCATGGCTGAACATTGGTTCTTCATATGTGGATGTTATTCTCACACACATAATTAAAATTTTCACCCTATTAATTATCAATGTTTAAAATGCAATAACTTTTTGTAGAAAAACGGATTAACAAACCGTTTTCACCATTAAATCACAAATTTTATTATCTTTCAAATGAGTGGTATTATGCATATGTAAAAACAACAACAGGCCAAGATATTGCAGTTATATGGTATGATTATAGATAATTCAGCAATTATATGCAATAATTGCAGAAAAGTCTGCAATTATATGGTATAGTTGCACTTTACTGCGATTACTTAGAATAATTGCAGACTTTTCTGCAATTATTCGATATAAATGCATAAAAGTATGCAATTATATGGAATAATTACAGAAAAGTCTGCAATTATTCCATTTAATTGCAGAAAAGTCTGCAATTATATGGACTAATAGCAGAGAAGTCTGCAATTATTCCACTGAATTGCATAAAAGTCTGCAATTATTCCGTATAATTGCATAAAATCCTGTAATTATATGGAATAATTACCGACATTTGAAGAAAAATTGACGATTATTTCATATAATTGCATAAAATGGCAAGTATACGGAATAATAGTAGAAAAGTCTGCAATTATATGGAATAATAGCAGAAAAGTCTGCAATTATTCCATATAATTGCATAAAAGTCTGCAATTATTCAATATAATTTCATAAAAGTCTACAATTATGTGGAATAATTGCTGACATTTGAAGAAAAATTTATAATTATTTCATATAATTGCAGAAAATGATAAGTATATGGAATAATTGCAGAAAAGTCGGCAATTATATGAAATAATAGCACAGAAGTCTGCAATTATTCCATATAATTGCATAAAAGTCTGCAATTATATGGAATAATTGCTGACATTTGAAGAAAATTGATGTTTTTCAAAAATTGCGGAATTCTCTGCAAATATATGGAATAAATGCAGCCTTACTGCAAATTGATTTTTTGGTATCCACAATGGATCTCATTTTAAAGATTGTAAAATTTATGATTTTTTGGTGAAAACGGTATGTTGATATGATATTTCTACAGAAAGTTATGCGCGTTTGAAATGCTAAAAATGTAAAGGGTATTTGGGTCTTTTGGTGTAGGCGGGTTTGAAAATAGGGACTAGAAACGTAAGTTTATTTTGGGGAGAATATTTTCACTATTTTGAAAATTAACAAGGATGTGAGCTAAACTATCCCTAAATTTTAAAGGGGCAAAATCGTAACTTTAAATAACGGTAAAATAATAAATTTTTGCATGTGCTGGTATTAGGTCACGAGATCTATTCTATTGCGTCTAGAATGTCATTTATAGTGAGTAAACATGTGTAATTTGTTAAATCTGGTTAAATGGACTAGAAATTAGAAGGAGCCAAAACCCAATGGCATATGTATATTTATATTTACGCACATGTGATAATATAAAAAGGAACGTTCATGTGTACAAAATGACAAGTGTAAATAAGCTTATGTGTTACCTAAATTTATCATATGCATACATTTGTCATCTTAAGAAGAAGTTTGAGATAGAAGGAGTTAAGTGGCTTGAGATAGAAGAAGTTAAGTAGCTTATGGTAGGGGCGAGCATTCTTTGTTAAAACCAAATAAACCAACCAAAAAAGTTTATTTCGGTCAGTTTGGTTTGATTTTGAAACTAAATTGGTTTATAATCGGCATGTTAAAAAATTTAGTTCGGTTATCGGTTTAACCAAATTAACTGAACTTTTATTATATTAACAAAATTACTAATTTTATAATGATTATTTTTGATTAATTTAGTAGTGTAAATAGGTTTTATTTATTATTTATATGTCAAATTACTATAAAAAGGCATAAAAATTCTAAATAAGATATTTCAATAATAAATTTATGTTTTATTTTATGTATAATGAATATTCCAAACATAAAATGTGAATCATTTTTAATTCTGTTAAATCAAATAACTAACCGAACCAACCAAACTAAATATGGTTGGTTTGGTTGTAGTTCGGTTTGACAATTTTCATCATTAGACCAACCAAACCGACCAAACACTCAACCCTAGCTTATGGTGGAAGGAATTAAATAGCTTAAGATGGAAGGAGTGGATTTATTGCAAATAAGATTATTAAGGGTTCTAAATGAAAAGCATTCACTTATAAATAAGGGAGCATTCTCTCCATTTGGAAAAGGTAGAGAAAAAGCACTTCTTTTCTTTTCCACTTTACATCTCTTCTCTTTTGTTGGTCATAAAAAATTTCCATCACAAAAAAATAAATTTAGTTAAGGCATACAAAGCTAAGGAAAAATAAGGAGAATCAGGAAGATTAAAGACTACATTCACATAACATTGGGGGTGAGAAAAACTATTTAAGTATATGTTTTCATGTTATTTCAAGATGTGATAATAAAATTGTTTAGTATAGATAGTAGTAGCTCGGAGTTGATTGAACACCCTTCGATAATTTGACCACAAATTTTGCTAATCTAGACGGATTTAAGCTTCCTCTAATGTTTAGAAATCTAATTCAAATATCTACAATTTTCATTAGTATGACTTTTCCAAATCCGAACGTTTTCGTAACTGAAATTGAGTTGCAATGTTGGGCATGTTCTCTGGCTGAAATGAACAGGATAACCATCGAAAAACACCTTGCTGTATATTGGCCATAACTTTTGACTCCAGGAATGGATTTTATTGAAATTTGTCTTGTTAGAAATATAGTTTAAATATCTACAACTTTTTTTATACACTTTGTAAATTTCAAATATTTACTACCTCAACTTATTGCAAAGTGACTTATGTTTTCAGATAGAATTTATAATTTAAATTAGATATCTATGAATGCAGGCAGCATAACTTTTGACTCATGTAATATTTTTGAGATTCGCAAAATGATTCGAAAAGATAATTTTGTTGGCTAAAACTTTCATATTTAATATCTTCAAAATGGTTTCCTAAATTGAATGTTTGGGTTAAACTTTTGGATCTTATGTAATCATGATGTATGAAGATATAAATGTATAATACTACATCCGCTTAGAATCATGTACTTTGAATGATTTTATATTCCAACGTACTCTTGTTAAGTTGTGACGCTATGTGATAGCGCCATAATTTGGATAAGCATCCTCAAATCCGAACAAGGGTGCCAGAGTAGGGCGTTACATTTGAAAAGCGCCTTGTTTGGTAGATCCGGTATATGACGGTACTATCTGCAATGTTTCAGTACATGTATGGGGAAATCAGTCCTCGGTTGTACTAGTGACATTTTTGGCATTCAAGCTATGATTTTGGGACCGATTGTTTGCATATGTTTTTGGCATTCGAGCTGGGACATTGGGCTCAGTCGTTTGCATAGTTTTTGAAATTTGAGCTGGGACTTTTGGCTCGGTCGTTTGCACACACTTACAACATACGAGTCGTGACTTTAAGGGTTGGTCGTACTCGTATGCACATGTTTGTGGTTGGACTTTAGGCTTAATCATGGAATAGTGTTTCGGTATTATGACTAGACCTAGTGGGTATTTTAGTGAGACCTTAGCTTATAATGTCACTATATTATTTTATTGTGTTTAGCTAACTTGTTGGGTGCAGTTAACACAGAGTAAGGTATGTTTTCCGTGTATAAGTGTGCTTTAAGTAGCTTATTAATATTATACGCTTAAATGATGCATATCACTCACCAGACGTATGTCTGACCCCCTTTACTCCTTTCTCCTTTTGTTTACTTTAATAGGTAGGTAGAGAAGATCGGCAATGATTTCAGAGAAATGGAGGTACATTGGAGATGCGCATCTACTTATTAGCTATCTACTACTTATTTGATGTTCGTCCCTGATATTTAGACTATTTATCTATTTGCAGTATCTAGAGGCTTTCAACTATAGTTTATTGTATTTATTTGGGATTACAGTTTTTTATTTCAGTATTATATTTGGTTCCTTCTGTTGTGAGTTTCAAATTTTGTAGAATATTATAGATAATTCTATATTCTGCTTTATAATTTAACTAGTGCGAACCCGTGCTTCGCACACGGATGTTGAAAAAATATTGTTGTTGCATAGGTCATATCCAAATGTATAAGAAATTTAATACGGTGGTAATGAAAAAACATTGTTGAACGATAGTGTTACATCATGAATAACAATTTGGTAGGATAAAGAATACATAGATATATTTGGTTATGATAATCACAATTAAAATCGAATAAAACAATTACAGTAAATATGTTAAAGTTCACAAACTATTTAGAGGATAACGTGTTAAAAATTTATCCGCTAATGCATAGATATATTCACTGTGGCATATAACGCCAATGTTGTTGCTTTTGCAATTACACAGCTGCTTCAATGTGCATAGATATAGTTGAAGTATTCACTGTGAACTGCATACACAAAGACACGGTGCAGTTCGATTCAATTAAATAAGAGTAACAAAAGTTTTTTGCAATGGGGAGAAATATAGTAATAGGATGAAATTTGTAAACAATCAGGAAAAGTATTTGTCAACAGCTGAAAAAAGGGAGCAAAAGAAAAAAGAAAAAAGCAACAGATGTAGTACAGGGGAAAAGTAGTAAAACAGAAGATTCAATTGAAATAGAAATGATGATGCAATAAGAAAATAACATGGGTTCCAATATAAATTACTATTGTTCACCGAATCTGATCTATGTCGATGTAGGGTACAAAACACGGCATACAGCTGGTCGCAGTGACCAATATTTGAAAATATCCAAAACATACAGAAGAGAACAATTGTGAGAAGTCCATTCATTTTTTAGTCTAAAAAATAACTGCTAGCAACGCATGTATGATATTGGCTTGAGCGCAAATAGGTGATGTTTTCTTGGCCTTAATAGATGCATTACATCAATCAATTATTTTAACCATTGAAGGTATTTGTACCTGCAGCCAAAAAAAGCAAAAGTGTCATTGATGCAGTATTATTACTAAATTCTCTCACTGCTCGTCTGACCTATTAACTATATCTAATAATCAAACTATGACTACATAATCATCTATACAAAGATACATTCATTAATTGTTTTCTAGAAGTTTTCCGACGGTGGTGGTGCAAGTGATTTTAGAATTTACTGCAAAAAATAAAAAATAAACTCTTTTAGGTGGTTATCAACATTATTCTCACTACAACACATGTTTTGACCCAGCACTTAAACTGTGCATCTACCTTAAGCCCGAATACAACAACTTATATGCTTATTGTATTATTGATCATCGTAATTGTAAACGAAATTGAGTAAACTTAGCCAAATTATGTCATCAAACCTAGAAGCAATGTATTAAACGCTGAGCTGCACGGTTGAATCAAGCATTAATTATGTGAAGTCATTATTTAATCATCTCAAGCTATCAAAAATCAAAATTCATTTTTCAATTATATTTTCATAATGCGGTTAAATAACTATCGTTAACATCAAACAAAATTATTACTACAGCTAAATTAGTATTGCATCACACAAATGCAGTTAAAATATTCAAAAACAATAATTGCTTAATTCCAAAAATACTGCAAAATAATAACCGCTTTTGCTTAATGCATTTAAATTGTAACTACAGTAAGCTCGAATAAATCATCGTGTACAACCAAAATTATTACTGCATCACATAAATATAGCTGAAATATTCAATTTCTACCATGCATAATTCAAAATTGTCATTAAATTATAACTGCATTTTATTAATGTAGTTAAATTTTAATTGTATTAAGATTGAATAAATTCCTGAAATGTAGCCAAATTTATTACTTCATCACATAAATGTGGTTAAAAATCTTCAAATATAGTTAAATTTACCCAAAAATTGCTGGTAAATTATAATTGCATTTTCTTAATTTCATTAATTTATAACTGTTTTAAAATTGAATAAAATTATCAAATATAGTCAAAATCATCAATAGTAAATGCAATAAAAAAAATGCTAACGTAGTTAAATTAATTCAAAAAATGCCTATAAATTATTACACCATTTTTTAATGTGGTTAAATTATAACTGCACTAAGTTTGAATACTATCAAACACAATCAAGATTATTACTTTATTACATAATGTAGTTACAATATTCAAAGGCAACCATAATTGTATAATTCAAAAAAAATATTCCTTTCAAATATGTTAAAAGATAATAAATACATTATAATAATCTAGGTAAAACTACTATGTAATGTTTATGATCATCATAATAATGATGTTACAGAAACGCGGTACACAGCGGTGACACAAAATAATTGTGCAATTAAAGCTGCTATATAAAATTATGATTTTAAAAAATTTATTTTTAGCTATCAACAATGGATATCATTGGAAAGCAAATTAAATTTGAGATTTAATAGTGAAAACGATTCTTAAATCCAATCAATGTAGAAAAAGTTATCACATTTTAAAGTTTGGAATATAAAAAAATTAAAAATTCGACTGTTCAGTCGCCAAATTTCAAGGGAGCCTGTGTGAGGTTGAAATTCAACTCACTAATAATAATATAGTATAGATTAAAAACAATCTGTTTATCTACGAGGCCCGCAATGCCAGCTCCACTTTTACACATTGGTCGAGACATTGTAGGTAGTGGATTGTTACATTTGATATCGGAGCTTAGGTTCAGGGTTCATTAGGGATTAGGTACATATTGAAGGAACATACTTATATATTTTGGAAATTTTTTTAAAAAAGTTTCCAAATAAAAATATATATGTATATGTATGAAAAAAAATTCAAAATGTTTCCAAATATATATACATATACATATATGTTGTACACATATAAAAGTATAACACAAAAAATGTTTTTGCTCTATCCTTAATACTATCTGTGGGAAAGTTGTTAATAATTCCTAATCACAGATAGAGGGAGCATATTTGTAATTTTTTATATATACGTGCATATGGCTAATATTGATGTATGCTTTGGGTGTGTGATTGAGTGTGGATGTTTGGATGTTTACGAGTTCATTTTCCATCCCTTGGAATTTTGAGGACGAAATTCTTTAAGGGAGGAATGTAACAACCCGAATTTTTTTGAAGTTAAATAATAAATTTTAAAGAGGCAAAATCTTTTTAAATGAACGGTAAAATAATAATTTTTTACGAGAGCTGGAATTAGGTCATAGGATCTATATCATTACGTCCAGAATGTCGTTTGTAGTTAGAAAACATGTATAATTTGTTGAATCTAGTTAAACGGACTAGAAATTAGAAAGTGTGTCAAAACCCAATGACTTACATATTTATATTTATGCACATGCAAGTTAGATGTATAAGATAATAAGAAAGGAATGTTCATGTGTAAAAATGAAAAGTGTAAATAAGCTTGCGTGATACTAAATTTATCACATGCATACATTTTTCATCTTAAGAAGAAGCTTGAGATGGAAGGAGTTAAGTGGCTTGAGATGGAAGGAGTTAAGTAGCTTATAGTGGAAGGAATTACATAACTTAAGATTGAAGGAGCGACCTTGTCGTAAATAAGATTATTAAGGGTTCTAAATGAAAAGCATTAAACTTATAAATAAGGAAGCACTCTCTCTATTTGGAAAAGATAGAGAGAAAGCACTTCTTTTCTTTTCCACTTTACATCTCTTCTCTTCCCTTAGTATTAAAAATTTTCCTTCACAAAAGAATAAATTCAGTTAAGATATACACCGCTAAAGAAAAATAAGGAGAATCAAGAAGATTAATGACTACATTAACAAAAAAATGGGGTAGGAAAACCTATTTAAGTATATGTTTTCATGTTATTTCATGATGTGATAAACAAATTATTTAGTATAGGTAGTAGTAGCTCATAATTGATTGAGCACCATTCAGTAATTTGGCCATAACTTTTGCTAATTTAGACGGATTTTAGTTTTCTTTAATGTCCCGGAAAGCCAATTCAAATATCCACAATTTTTATTTATACACCTTTTCCAATTCGAACATTTTCATAACTGAAATCGAGTTGCAATGTCGGGTATGTTCTCTAGCCGAAATGAATAGGATGACCATCGAAAAACAACTTGTTGTATATTAACCATAACTTTTGACTCCTTAAACGGATTTTATTGAAATTTATCTTGTTGGAAAGATAACTTAAATATCTACAACTTTTTCTTCATACACTTTGTAAATTTCAAATATTTACAACCTCAAAACCTATTGCAAAGTGACTTTTGTTTTCGGACAAAATTTATAATTTAAATTAGATATCTTTCAATGTAGGCAGCATAACTTTTGATTTGTGTAATATATTTTAGATCCGTAAAATGATATAGAAATATAATTTTTTTGGCCAAAACTTTCATACTTAATATCTCCTAAATGGTTTCCTAAATTGAAAGTTTGGGTTATACTTTTGAATCTTATGTAATCGTGATGTATGAAAATATAAATGTATAATACGACTTTGGCTTAAAACCATGTACTCTGAATGATTTTATATTCCGATATAATCTTGTTAAATTATTACACCATTGTGATGGCACTTTGATTTGGATATAACATCCTAAAGTCCGAACAAGGGTGCCAGGGCAGGGTGTTACATCTGAAAAGTGCCTTGTTTGGTAGATCTGGTATATAAGGATATTATTTGCAAAGTTTCGGTACACGTATGAGGAAATTAGTTCTTAGTTGTACTAGTGACATTTTGACATTCGAGCTGGGGCTTTGGGCTCAGTCGTTTGAATACATTTTCGATATTCAAGCTGGGACTTTAGGCTCGGTCGTTTGCATACATTTTCAGCATTCGAGTTGGGACTTTGGGCTCTGTCGTTTGCACACGCTTACAGCATGCGAGCCTAGAATTTAGGGGTTGGTTGTAATCACATGTTTGTGATTGGATTTTGGGCTCAATCATGGAATAGTGTTTCAATATTATGATTAGACCCAGTAGATATTTTTAGTGAGACCTTAGCTCATGATGTCACTATATTATTTTATTGTGCTTAGCTGATTTGTTGGGTGCATGTGACATAGGGTAAGGTATAGTTTTTGTGTATATGTGTTGTTTTATTAGCTTATTAATATCATATACTTATATGATGCATATCACTCACTAGACGTATATCTGACCCCCTTTATACCTTTCTCCTTTTTGTTTACTCTGGTGCGTATGTAGAGAAGATCGACAATAATTTCGAAGATGTGACGGTACAATGGATATGTGCATCTACTTATTAGTTATCCACTTCTTATCTAATGTTTTTTCCGAATAGTTACACTATTTATCTATTTGCAGTATCTGGAGGCTATTAGTTATAGTTTATTGTATTTATCTGGGATTACAGTATTTTTATTTTAATATTATATTTGTTTCCTTCCGCTATGAGTTTTAGAAAGTGTAGAATATTGTAGATAGATCTATGATCTGTTTTATAATTTAATTAAAAACAATCCATCTATCTACGCGGTCGACGATGCCAGTTTTACTTTTAGACGTGGGTCAGGACATCGTAGGTAGCATGTTTTTACAATTATACTTACATATACATATGATAAATTCATATGCATATAAGGAATACAAATTCCTAACTATATACATATGTTTATATACATAATATGTGCATGGTTTGTTTACACATATTAATAGTATCATATATATATGTATGTATGTATAGTTTAGACATATATATGTATATATATGTATGTAATGTATATATGTAAATATATGTATACACACACACATTAACATGTAGTTATAAAATTAAGTTTATATGTATATGAATAGAATCTAAAAATAATTTATAATGTTAAATTTCTAATTTATCTCCTTGACTAAGTAAAGATCAAAATATCTAGATTTTAATAAAATTGATTAGGTCATATATTTTGAATTTAGATAATATTTTACTGTTCCAAATTAATATAACGATATTTACATAAAATTCAAACTTGATATTTCAATATTAGATCAAATGATAATGGTATCCATAATTTCAATATTCCAACAATATACATCATATATACAACATATACAACAAATTAGATTTAAAATGGTGAATATTAGGCTCAGGTCCCTAATAAGTTTCAAAATACGCAAAAACCCTAGTAAAAAAAGTATGTAAATTAGGTCCCTAGAATTAAGTTACTAAGTAATTGCATATAGTTATGCAATTATTCACTGAATAATTGCAGACATTTATGCAATTATATCCAAAAGTTGCATAAATTTATGCAATATTTCGGTGAATAATTGCGGAAATTTCCGCAATTTGTTTTATGAATAATCGCTGAATTTTCCGCAAATTTTTGAAAAAATTGCGGAATGGTGAATAATTGCGGAATTTTTTGCAATTTTTCAATGAATAATTATGGAAATATCTGCAATTTTTTGATATAATTACATAAGTGTATGTCATTATTCGGTAATTTAATTCTAGGGACGTAATTTACAAACTTTTTTACTGGGGTTTTTGTGTATTTTGAAACTTATTAGGGACCTGTGTCAAACTGTCCCTTTAAAATATTCAATGGCAGTTTAAATGTGTATGTTGCATACATTAGTTAGGGTAAGGTGTGAGCATATATGAAGGTATAATATAAATATAATCATATCTTTCCACATCTAGCCCTTCTAACACCCTAATTTGCGAATTGACTCATAGACTCCTTGAATCACCACTTAATATTATTAGAATGGAGTGAACCACTTTGTTCCTATTTTATTTGGTGTTGTATGGGAAAATATAGTCGGCCAAGGGGGAAGGGAGCAATGGAGTGACTGGCCAAAATATAAGAAGGAGGAAGAGTAGAATGAATGTGGAAGGTTTGATATTTAAAGAGAAATGTAAAAGACCTTTCACCTTCCTCTCTTACAAAGTCTAATTAACTCGTAATTAAATATAGATCCAACATCTAGAAAAAATTTCTACCTCGTTTGGTCGGTCATACATGGTCTCCTACAAGAACCAAAACATCCAAAGCCCATTAAGTAATTAAATATATTTAAAGCATATATATATATATATATCAATATCGTATATCTTTGTGCGCATACATAGCTTTTGTATACACATCCAAATAATTATAAATAACATTTAAAAAAATATAGGAGCTGCACCACTTACTAATAACACCTCAAATATCAAATACAATAACAATTAATATATCTTAAATATTAATTAATTAATAATACTTTATAAACTAACTAAATCATATGGTTTTTCGAATAATTCACAAAAATATAGTTGTGTGACTCAAAGGTGTGAATTTAGTCAGTGATTAATATGAATAATTCAAATATTAACGCTCACATATCACTTTAGCTAGTGGTGTAATAGTTTGGCGAATTCATTGCTTTACAGATCTTTTCGATTAAATCATAATTTACATCGCTTTAAGTAGTGCCAATAGTGAAAATAATTTATCTACATTTTCATCATTAAACTATATCATTTTAGGATAGAGGGAGTTTGGTATCAAAACTCCAATATTATCCAATTCAACTTAATTGGTCTATAAACAAAGTTTTTGGTTCAATAATGACATTTATTGCTAACCGTCTACTTTGGTAAGAGATTTTGGGTTTGAGTTGGCTACAGTTAACCATGATACTATACAATTAAGGAGATGAATTCTTTATTGAATAGTGTTTCGCTTCTAATGTTTTAACTCAGACCCAACTATGGTTGTTCGATGGTCATCATTTCATGCTTTAACTATAATCAAAGTGGAGTATCCACAATGAAGTTTCATAATATTCTCAAGTCGAGAGAACTATGTATTTTCGTCACATTGAGATTCGCTACTAACCTATTTGTTATCAATAAACAGGAAACCCTTGGACGAGTGATTCTTAGTTATCTAATAACTACGAGTTGGTAACCCTTTAATGGTCCCATCAACTATGAGTAATACACTACCCAACATTTAGAAAGCGTTACATACTTTGGTCTCAACCGATGAATCAGTATTCTTTCTCGAAACATCATGATCAGGAATATTCAAAACAAAATGTTATTTTGTGTTATGTTTAATTACTCATGATTGCAACTATTTCAATTATAAAAAAAATATCATTTTATCTAAGGATTTTTGTTAACATGTTTTAAATTAATTGCTTAATAAATTTTACCATAATATAATAAAGTATATAAAAGAAAGAAAACACCTTTATTACGAATAAGGTTAATTACATAGTGAGATATATGTAACAAATAACACAACTTCCCTTATGTCATGCCCATGAACTCTCAATCTCCCACTTCCACAATATGAATTCTCAGTCCCATTCATTCGGTCTTTTTACTCAGAACTAATTGAGTTAGTACCTTTGTGAACATATGCTATATTGTTTATTATCTACTCATCCATTCAACACCTCTCTGTGGTTGATAAAATTTCTTTATCGTGTGGAACTTTCAAAGCATGTTTTTTGACTTTTAGTGAGCACTGGATTCTTTCATGATTTGTATCACAACATAGTTATCATAAAACAATGTCATGGGATTCAACATTTGGAATCACTCTTAGCTCAATTATAAATTCGTGCACATACATTTATTATGGTACCATTCAAGGTGATGTACTCAGCTTTTTGGTTAAATCAGCCACAACCTCTCAGATGGAACATTTCCAACCTAAAGCTCTTTTACTAAGGTTGAACGTGAACTTAGGACTAATATACTATGTTTGATATCACTTGTGAAGTTCGAGTCTGAATACTCCTTCATAAGGAGTTTATTTCTTCTACAAACAATTCTCTAGTATTTTTCAAATACTCTTAACTACCATTTAGTGATCTTAATTTGGATTTGATATTCGCTCAATGTACCAAGTAAATAAGTGAAATGCAATATAGTGGATTTATAATAATTTCTGTTGTTAATGCATAAGGAATCCATCTTTTGTGCTCCACATTAAACATTTTAATATGGTGTCTATGTATATCGTTTGAGATAATCCCAACATCCTTTATATTGGTTATAAATGATGTCATTTTCAAATCTTATACCAAGACTAAACAACCAAACTAGAACTGATTTTAACACCGGTACATTGTTAACAATCAGTGTTATGTTGTTTACTTATAGTTTTAGAAATTTTTTAGTACCTTTAATATTATTTCTTACAAATACAAACATCCTTTGCATTTTATAGAAAATCAAACTATTTAATATTTCTGTCAAAATATTTTTTCAACTCTAGTGCTTATTGGGTGTCACTGTTGTATTCACTTTTGGATCATATCCAAAACATGCAAATCATATTATTGCTCCCATTGACTTTTAAACATTTTGGTTATTATGTGCAAACAATCACTTCTAAATCATTATTTAGAAGTTCTATTTCAATATCAATGTGCCAAAACTCAAAATCAAATTGTGTGATGATTGCGTGTAGAATCTAAATGGAATTAAATATGTTGACTATCGAAATTACTTCACTGATCTCGACATTTGAAATTGATGAAGTCGTTCCCTATAAATACTACTTTATACAATTATAACTATACTACTTTTCTTGAAGATACACTTACAGCCGATGGATCATATCCCTTCGATTACAACTATCAAAATCATATTTTGATAATCTATATGGAATTCATTTCAGATTTAAAGCACCGCACAATTTTGTAGAGTCTATACTCTTCATTTTGACAATTGAGAAAACTTTTGTTACTAATAATTCATTTTCTCGATAGTGACAAGAAACTCATAGTTTCTCTTTAATGTATGAGAATTCTTATTTGACGTTCTAATGTGTTGAGTCCATCTTAGGCTCGGTTAATTTTATTTCATCTTATGTAATCAATTTCTATGTTCGAGTCTTTGGATCATATTAAAGTCTATTGTGCTACCACTAATTTCTAAAAGAAATTCCTTAATCATAAAGGTGGTTTTTCATGAAGAACAACTGTTTCTCAGCGCGATGGAATAGGCGTTGGGAAATATTTTATGTTCATAATATAAATTTTACAACTACACATCTTAAGCTATTGAAGATTGGAGTTTCTTATCAATTCATGTTTTTATGAATATGATCTAGTGAACTATGCTTTAGATGAAATTAAATTTAACATATGTACTTACTCTTAAATACACATCCTTACATAAAGAAGTCAACTCAACTTAACTCATCATCAATCATACTTATCCAACAAAGTCCGATTGTTCCTTACATCATTATGTATTATATGGAGTAGTGACTTTGAAATTGAATCTTATTTAGGTACGTATGAAATTCCTTTCCAATATATTCACTGATTTGATCAAATCAAATTATTATTTTTGCACATTCTGGTTTCAACTCCATTTTATCTTCTGTGAACTTGTTGTAGACTTTATACTATGTATCAAATATGTATGATCATGTCATGATAATTCTTCAGTGAATTTAACGAAGTAAGTGAATTCGTTTTTTTATCATTAGACATTGTATTCATCTGTGAATATTAACCCAAAGAGTTCATTAACCCTTTTTCACTCCCACTCAATGGGTGTTTTTTTCTTATTCATTTGATATACAATTCACATGTATCATATGACTCACAATTGAATGATTAAAGAATTATTTCTCAAGGATATGGCTTAGTCCATAATTCCAAAATAAATGTAAAATTTTGGATATTTTTGCATTTTCTTTATCTAATTCATCGCTAGTGTTACGAAAACAAATAATATTATTATGATAGATTTACTTTACATCAAATAATCATAAATGTTCATGTTATATATCTATTTATAATCAATACTTAAAAAATTTATTATTTCATAAATAAAATTTGGTATATATACGAAGACAATCTTTATAACTTGATGCATGTACTAATAAGTGCCATATGGTATGCTTCCACTATTTCCACCATTGCAATAATAGTGCATAAAATATGAAACCTCATTCAATCACTCTTTATAGGATTTTATTTTATCCATTATAAGTACTATTGAAAGTTTCAGATCAAATATGTTGAACTCAAAGAAATAACTCTTACAGAAAAAAATTTCTATAAGAAAAATAAAAATGGAATAGAAATCACATTACTCATTCCATTTGAGTATCTACTAATATTTTATACAATTCTCATTTTTGATATCTCTTCATAAAGCAGAGGTTACCATTCACTCGCTTCATCCGAACTGTGTCTATGTTACATCTACTATCAGACATTCGCTTTTCTTTTCAAATGGTCGAACTATTCAAATAGAAACTTTTAATATAATAATACATAGAATTCTTTAAAAAATGCACTCGGTCATCCCTAAATGTTGAATAAGTCTACACTTTATGTGAACTGATCAAATTGACATTTTAGCGGTCAAATTCCTTTCCATCTTGTAGCTCTTGGTATAGTGCTATATCTAACACAACAAGATTCTCATTGTATTCAATTATATCAAACACATCTTACACTATGGTTTACTTGCTCATTTCAAATGAACCAATCTCATTGAGATTTCGAATATTACTGTAATAACCCGTTATTGAGAAGAATTAGTTATGATTTATAATAAAGATTTAATTAATTAAAAATGGGGTTTTTATATTAGAATTTGAATAAATAGAAATAATTTGGAAATTATGTAGGAAATTATTTAATAATTTAATAAAGTAATTCACTTGAGTAAATTTTGATTTTTAACGGGTTTGGATATTTTTAAAGGTCAAAACAATTCTTAAAATACATTGAAAATGGTTAAGTAATTTTTATAAAGCTAAATATTAGAAATAATTTAGGTAAAGAAATTATTTCTATGGAAAGATTTTTTTTTTCACTTGTAAAAAGAATTTTTTTAATCGGGCTTTAAAGTGTAAATACAAAAATAATTATTTCTTCGGGTTAAATTACAAAAAATAATTATGGTAAAAAATCATGTAATGATAGTAAAAAACATTTAAGGAAAATAATATGAATTTTATTTGGAGATTTGAGCTAATCGAGCTTGGTAGAAAAAGAGATAGCAAGGATAAAAGAAAAGAAAAGAAAAGAATATAAAAGAAAGAAACAAGTGAATAAGTGAACCTATGTGGCCTAGTTCTACACTCAGAAAAATATCCACTCCTTTGCTTTATCATGAGTAGTCTAAAAACCTCCATATTACACACAAATCTCCATCAAGTTTATCACTTTTGCCTCCACTTCCATAATCCCAATTATGAAAGACCCTAATCCCCTTTCATTAAAAATTCAAGAAAAATAGAAATAAATTACTAAAAGTCACGAAAGTCAAGTATATCGCTCCCAACACCTTGCTACACCTCTAGGCATAAAGAAGTTGTGATTTTGATAGTGTTTGGCCTATGTTAGAATTGGTAGAGAAGCGGAAAAGAAGAGTAATAAGAAGCAATTCTAGCAATGAAGTTTAGCTACTAAAAGGTGAGTATTCTCCACTTACAATCTATGTCTAAATGCTAGCATTCATGTTGATTGTTGTAGAATTTGAATTGTGAGTTACATACCCCTCATGAACCCATAGCTTTGCTTTCCTTTGATTGAATTGAAGTGATAAGGATGTGCTTTAAGTTGCTAGAATATAATATAGGGTATGGAGTGAAAGTGGGGTTCAGGAAGAGGAGAAAAAAACGGTCGGAGTTACTGAAAACATGTTACAAGACTTGGAATATTTCACGTTCCAGGTCGCGATTGGCAGAATTGTGCATAGTGCACCAGTGCACGACCTAGATGTAGTTCCACGCCTACGCCTCTATGTATTGTTGAATTATTTTAAAAAATTAAAATTATATTGCTTGAAAAATTAAATAAAAAATTATTTTTGAAAGTAAAGATTTGACGCATTACAATAAAATTATCTTTTTGAAAAAGTTTTCCATTAGTTAAATAATAATTATTGAAGAAATTAGTTATAAAAATAGATAGAAATTATTTTGGGTTCTAATTAATTATTTAAAAATCCTATAAAATTCCAGAAAACTATGAAATGGTTTCTAATTAATATTGTATGGTTTTTAAAGAGTATTTCATGATTTATGAATATAAGCAAATGTTTTGAGACATATATTCTATGGGGTTTGAAATAAAGGGAAATTGGTTTAGAGTATAAATTCATTTTATAAATCATATTTAATTACATAAAATTAAGGAATGATTTTTATAGGTTATATTTGGTTATAAAAGAGACTTTTAAGATTTTAAAATATAAAAAGGAATTATGAAAGTTATTTTTAGGGATAAAAATCGGTATTTTGGTTTTATATAAATAGAAGAAAAAGGTATTTTATTATATATAAAGGCTTTTAAAACATTCAAAATATTTTTCTTTAAATAAAACTTCTTTTTAAATGAATTTTGTGTTATGTTTGATTATATTTTCCGTGTAATGAGGTTATTGGATAAACGGAGTTATAATACCATATAGTAAGAGACTTTTGGTAATATTTCTCTAATTATTCTTTGGAATTATTGCAAAGAATATTATCAAGTGTAGTTTACGAGCATTGAGGAAATGAGCGAGTAACACCATATGTTATAATATGCTAGAGCTGATATTGGTTTGATTACTTTTTGTAAGTAGATTTCGGTTTTACAGCATCAAGTTATATGTGATATTTATATTTATGGTATTGCAAACCAAGAGTAAGAAGGTCGAGAGCCATATGATTGCATATTTATTTGAATATGTACTATTATTATTTGGCAGGAGTAAACCAAATTAGGCTATTATGGGGTCGCTCCCTGAATCAATGACATACCTTTTATGTGTATGGCTGAGAGACATGGTTGAGAGCCACTATCCCATGTCACATAGAGCAGCAGTCTGTTACCATTAGGGTATTTGCAGGGTCGTGACCATTGCATAGCATAATCTTGCACTTGATGGATATTGGGTCAGATGACCATCGAGGTAACTAGAGACTGTAGGAGTAGCACTGAGAGCATGTGAGGAAGGCTCTTGGAGCCGGCTGAGGGTTGTCAGTCTCCTGCTTGGTTATGGATGAGATGTTAGAGATAGATATCTACCTACATGAGATTATTGAGTATGCGGCTGAGAGCCAATCAGATCATTTGATAAGACGGAAGCTGTTTACACCAAAAGTTGGCACAAACACCCAATAGATTATTTTGTAGAGAAATAAACAAAGAAACCAAAATTAAAACAGAGGAAACAAGTAGAAAATAAGTAAAAAAAACAATGAGAAACAGATTTATAGTGGTTCGGCGTTGAATGCTTACGTCCACTTTTATGAAATAGCTGTATTAATCACTTGAATTTCTAAGTACAAGAGGGATCAGATCGAAATCCATGAATATAATGGAGTATAAAGAAAACAACAGCGTAAAGATCCATCAAATAAGCTATGAACCCTGTATTTATAGGCGTAAACGACCGAATATCTTCCTGAATATTTGCCGGTAGAACCTCCAGATGTAGACGAGGTCACTCAAAAAATTTCGAGGCTTAATTCCCCATGATGAGCGATTGGGGCCGATCAAACTCCCTGGCCACGTGGTGAGCTACGATCGATCAGGTGGATCCCCCTCTATGCTAGCTTCATGTTTCCAAAGTTTTTTGCATAGTTGCTTTCAGGTTTTAAGAAATATCAATTGGTTCCCGTTGAGTTGAACCGTTGATCCAAGTTGTTCATAACCATAGCGATCTGATCCGATCCCCTACCTAGAGGAAGCACTATTCCATACTTAGAATGTTATGTAGAGTCTATCCCTTGGCTTCACTTGATCGTTACTTCATAATCGTATGTGCTTGATCTTTGGACTCTGTTATCATCCATCTAAACTGTTTTCCTTGTTTATCATGGAGACCCACTTGTCCAGTCAGCCTTGTTTATCAAGTTCTATTGCCGTTATCATATTGATAAAAGATTTGTGGCAGTTTCTCACCCTCAAGCTAATGGATAGGTTGAACCTGTCAACAAAATCATAAAGTCCCCTCTAAAGAAGCGTTTGGAAAAGCCTAGAGGCAAGTGGGTTGAAGAACTCCCGTCAGAATTATGGGCATACAGAACTACCCACAAGTCCATGACTGTCCATTTTCCAATCACCCTTACTTGCGACTTCAAAACCGTGATTCCGGTAGAACTTGAAGTCCCTTCTAATCAAGTGACTTATTATAACCCTAGAACTAACAGATATACCCTTTTGTAGTCTCTGGATATGGTCGACGAGAAGCGTGAAGAAGCTGATTTGAGGGCAGTTGCACACCGACACCGAGTCGACCGACACAATAATGTTAAAGTCTGAATTAGGGCCTTTGAAATTGGTGATCTTTTCCTAAAACGGATCTTTCCTAGTCCCGCAAACATGGGTCCAAAATGGAAAGGATTGTATGTCATTAATCGGAAGTTTGAAGATGGAACTTTCAGGTCGGCGACAGTCGATGGCATCACACATCCCATAGCATGGAATAGCAAGAATTTACGATGCTATTTCACTTAATTTTTTTTTCATTCAGTTGTATTTCATTTAAAATTTGCTTTTGTAGTTGAATTCAAATCCATGTAATAAGACAGATTCTATCACTTCCTTTTCAATTTGCAATAAAATCTGAAGATCCTTCCGTATCTGTGAATTGTATTTGCATAATATAATGGTTGTGATATACGACCAACTTACTTCCACATGTGCATAACATGAACCAACAAGTACCCGGAGATTGGTACCAACCAAATACTTGGGTCCATACTTTAATTAAATAAAATGAACGTAGCTCGATCATTCATCCATTAACTCTCGCCTGTGATTTGACGGGCTGAGTATAAAGTAGGGAATGGGTATGACTCGACCGCATGTTAGCTAACTCCATATCCAGATTCGATGGGATAAGTGTGAATTAAAAGTGGTTGTGATACGACCGATCACTCTTCGACTTTTGCCCCGGACTTGAGGACAAGGGAATTAATCAAAGGAAATGTGATTCGACCGTTTCCTAGGACAACTTCAGTCCCCAAAGTGTGGGCTAGATTATGAACATCAAACGGGTGTGATTGACCACCCATTGACTAACTCTGGTCCCCAGAGTGCAGATAAGAATATAAACAAAACAAACGAGTGTGATTCGACCATTCGTTCTCTAACTCTGGCTTGAACCCGACAGGAGGAGTATAAACTCGTCAAGGATGGGACACGACCATCCATGAACTAACTCTGCTAACCCAATATTGGGAGCAGGAGTACAGTCACTTAATCACTGAATACTACATTGTAACACTATGCTTCGCATCTAGTGTTTGATACAACTTTAGGACACGACCGAAAGGAGGCCTTGAGATGGTTTGTCGGATCGACGCCCGAAGCATTGGGCGACCGAAAGACATTGCAACTTGAGCATCGAGCAGTGAATTACAAGTACATCGAATGAGAAACGTAATAGCCCGAACACTTAAACAAATTTTGAACAAAAACTGAATAGAGATGAAAGAGTTTTTATTTATATATTAAAACTTGGAAACCAAGTACAAGTTTATTTCAGAAACAAAAAACCAAAAACGGGGATTGCAGCCAACAAAAGAAACTAGCTACCTAGGCCCCCGTTTTTGGTTTTTTGTTTCTGAAATAAACTTGTACTTGGTTTCCAAGTTTCAATATATAAATAAAAACTCTTTTGTCTCTATTCAATTTTTGTTCAAAATTTGTTTAAGTGTTCGGGCTATTACGTTTCCCATACAATGTACTTGTAATTCATCGCTTGATGCTCAAGTTGCGATGTCTTTTGGACACCCGTTGCTTTTGGACGACGATTCAACAAATCCATCTCAAGTCCTCCTTTTGGTCGCGACCTTAAGTCGTATCAAACACTAGGTGCGAGCCAAAGTGTTACATTGTCATATTCAACGATTAAGTGACTATACTCCTGCTCCCAGTCTTGGGTTGGCGGAGTTAGTTCGTGGATGGTTGGGTCCCATCCATGATGAGTTTATGCTCCTCCTGTCGGGTTCAAGCCAAAGTTGGAGAATGAATGGTCGAATCACACTCATTCATTTTGTTTATACTCTTATTCGCACTCTCGGGACCAAAGTTAGTCGACAGGCGGTCAATCACACCCATTTGATGTTTATAATCTAGCGAACACTTCAGGGACTGAAGTTGTTCTAGGAAATGGTCGAATCACATTTCCTTTGATTAATTCCCTTGCCCCCGAGTCTGGGGAAAAAGTTGAAGAGTGGTCGGTCGTGTCACGACCACTTTTACTTTACACTCATCCCATCAAATCAGTAGATGGAGTTAGTTAACGGACGATCGAGTGACACCCATTCTCTACTTTATACTCAGCATGTTAGATCGCAGGTGAGAGTTAATGGATAAAGGTCGAGTTACGTTTATTTTTTTTAATTCAAGTATGGACCCAGGTACTTGGTTGGCACCAATCTTTGGGTACTTGTTGGTTCATGTTATGCATATGTGGATGTAAGTTGGTTGTATATCACAACCATTATATTATGCATAAATAATTCACGAATATGGAAGAAACTTCAGATGTTATTGCAAACTGAAAAAGAAGCGATAAAATTTGTCTTATTATATGGCTTTGAATTTAACTACAAAAGCAAATTCTAAATGAAATACAACTGATTAAAATAAAACTAAGTGAAATAGTGTCATAAATGCTCGCTATTCCATGCTCTAGGAAGTGTGATGCCATCGATAGTTGCTGGCTTGAAAGTTCCATCTCCAAGCTTCTGATTGATGACATACGGTCCTTCCCATTTCGGACCCATGTTTGCAGGGCTACGAAAGATCCATTTTAGGACAAGATCGCCAATTTCAAATGTTCTGGTTCGGACTTTAACATTATAGTATCAGGCGACTCGGTGTCGGTATGCAGCTGCCCTCAAATCAACTTCTTCATGCTTCTCGTCGATCATATCTAGAGATTCCAAAAGGAGATTTATGTTAGTTCTAGGGTCATAATAAATCACTCGATGAGAAGGGACTTCAAGTTCTATAGGAATCACAGCTTCGGAACCATAAGGAAGGGCGAATGGAGTATGGGCAATCGTGGACTTGCCGGTAGTTCTGTATGCCCATAATGCTGATGGGAGTTCGTCAACCTACTTACCTCTAGACTTTTCCAAATGCTTCTTTAGAATGGACTTTATGATTTTGTTTATAGCTTTGACCTGTCCATTAGCTTGAGGGTGAGCAACTGTTGCAAATCTTTTCTCAATATGATATTAGCGACAGAAGTCTTTGAATTTAGCACTATTGAATTGGGTCCTGTTGTTGGCTATGAATGTTCGGGTAAGCTCAAAATGAAAGATGATGTTTCGAACAACAAAATTGATTACTTTCCTCGTAGTGATCATGGCTAAAGGTTCGGCTTCAGCCCATTTAGTGAAGTAATCAACTGCTACGATGACGTACTTCGCGCCACCTTTGGAAATCGGCAAGGAGCCGATGATGTCAATACCCTAAGTAGCAAACGGCCATGGACTGATCATATAAGTGATTTCATCAGCGGGGCTCTCGGAACCTTTTCAAACATCTAGCAACTGTCGCATCGTCTAGCATAATCAGCTGCGTCTCGATTGATAGTTGGTCATAAATAACCATAGCGGAGTATCTTCTTTGCCGGGGTTTGCCCCCAGTGTGAGTGCCACTTTCTCCTTCATGGACTTCTCTTAATACTCGCTTGATTTAATTGTTGGCAATACACTGAAGCATAGGGATGGAGAAACCCTTCTTGTACATGACTTTTTCTTGAAGGATGTATCATGAAGCTTTACGAAGGATCCGTCGTTTTTCATGTTTCCATTCGGGAAGAATTCCCCTTTGCAAATAATCTTTAATCGGAGTCATCTACGACTCCTTCTCGAGCTCCGTTTCTAAGACCCAATCGATCTCCATCTGGTCAATGTTTAAAGCACTGAGTATTTCAACTAGAACCAAGCCCATTTGTTGTGCATACCCGCAACTGGCCAACTTGGCCAGCGAGTCAGCTTTCTCATTATGTTCTTTGGGGATTTGTGTAATGGTGTAATGCTCAAAATCGGTTAGCAGCTCTTGGACTCGGGTGAGACAAGGAGCAAGTCACGCTCCTTTGGTCTGATATTCTTCCCTGACTTGATACACTACTAACTGGGAATCACAGAAAATTTGCAAAACTTTTACTCCCAGCTCTCTAGCCAGTTTAAGCCCAACTATCAAGGCTTCATATTCAGCTTCATTATTCATTGTAGGAAAGTCAAGTTTCAGGGCGTAGCATATTGAGTGTTCCCGAGGAGTTACCAGTATGACTCTAGTGCTAGAACATCGATCGTTGGATGCTCCATCTATGTATATCTTTTGTTGGATGGTAGGTTCTTCACTGCTCTCCGGAGAGTCGTCTTATGCAGTGAATTCGGTTATGAAGTCTGCTAATGCTTGTCCTTTGATGGCTCTTCGAGGGAGATAAGTGATATCAATCTGGCTTAATTCGATATTCCATTTAAGCAACCTTGCAGACGTCTCAGGTCGCTATAGGACCTGTCGTAACAGCTATTCGGTGAAGACATTGATTAGTTGAGCCTAAAAATAAGGGCAGAGCTTTCTTCACACAATCAACAGGCAGTGCGTGAGCTTTTTTAGCTTTAGATAGTTTCTTTTAGAATCTGTCAACCGTTTACTAACATAGTATACTGGCCTCTGGATTCGATTCTCTTCATAGTAGTGCGACACTTATGGCATGTACCAACACCGCTAAATAGATGTACAAGTCTTCATGATCCACTGGCTTAGACAAGATGGGGGTCTCTCTAAATGATGTACCAGTGCTTGAAACACATCAATACAATCCCGCATCCATTCAAAGTTTCTCTTCCCTCTTCTAATTAAGTCGAAGAAAGGAATGCACTTATCAGTGGCTCTGGAAATGAACCTGCTCAAGGTGGTGACCTTCCCATTTAGACTTTGCACCTGCTTGATTGTCTTCGGCACCTAAATATCCCTTATCACTTGAACCTTCTCGAGATTGGCTTTAATTCCATGAGAGTTGATGATGAAACCCAAGAATTTTCCTGATGCAATGCTGAAATAGCACTTCAAGGGGTTAATTTTCATTCCATATTTCCGGAGAACACTGAACATCTCTGCCAATTCATCAACGTGGTCGTTTGACCACCATGACTTCATGAGCATATCATCCACATATACCTCCATTGATCACCCGATCTAGTCTTTGAACATTTGGTTGACCAGTCTTTGGTAAGTTGCTCCAGTGTTCTTTAGTCCAATAGGCATTACAACATAGTAGTATAATCTCATATCAGTAATGAAGCTGGTGTGTTCCTAGTTGGGGACATGCATTGGGATCTGGTTGTATCCGGAGTACGCGTCCATAAATGAAAGCAATTCATGCCCAGTGGTTGAGTCTACCAACTAGTTGATCCTCGGAAGTGGAAAGCTTTCTTACAGGCATGCCTTGTTCAAGTCTGAGTAATCGATGCAGGTCCACCACTTTCCATTAGCTTTTCTCACAAGAACTGGATTAGATAGCCATTTTGGGTAGAAGGAATCGTAGATAAATCCATTGTTCTTAAGTTTATCCACCTCCTCTTTAAGCATAGCAGATCTTTCCGAATCCATGCCACATCGCTTTTGTTTCACCGGGACATACCTCGGGTCGATATTGAATGCATGGCTTACGATAGTCGATGAGATCCCACACATGTCAGAATAAATTCAAGCGAACACATAAAGATTTGCTCGGAGAAAGCCATCTTATTCCTTCATCATCGTTGCACTAAGCTATGATCCGATCTTCAGGACCCGTGATGGGTCGTCGTGGCTGACCATAATGTCAATCGTCAGTTTAGCGGGTGCAGCATTGGTTTCTTTGGGCTCCTCTGCTTCATCTCTCGAATCTATAACTTTATAGAACTAACTATGGTGCCTGAGCCAAGGCCCGAACACAGATTGCTAAGCTTCATTAGTTTTTATGCAGAGAGACTTCTCCGCATCCTTTCCATTCTCCCTTCTTTGAACTTCTCAACTCAGCCACATAATAGGCACGTCCAATCGCTTGATCTCCATGGATAATTCCCATGCATTCTCTGTTGGGAATTTTAGCATAAAGCACCAAGGGGCAATAGCTGCCCTGAATCCATCAAGGGACGGTCAGCCTAGAAAAGCATTGTACAGAGAGTTCACATCCATCAGAACAAACGGCAACACCCGCACTCTCCTTCGACTACTATCTCCTAACTTCACTCGTAGGTCGGCACAGCTTACCGCTTATATTGCAACACTTTTAATGCCATGAATATGGGCTTTGCATGGTTTTAGATCTTTTGCTTCCAATAACATTTGGTCGTATGCTTTCCTGAAAATGATATTCATGGAACTTCCACAATCAATTAGAATCTTTCTCACCAAGGCGGGGCCAATCATGGTCGAGATCACCATTGGATCAATCATAGGGGCCTCCACCTTGTCTGCATCTCTACTCCAAAATACGATATCATCTGTTATAGTTTGCTACTGCTTTGCTGGAGCACTATCCTCCGTGTTCGAGCAACATTCAACATTAACATGTCTGATAGCGTTCACATAATGCACCATCTCATTCTAGCTTTTATCGGCAGGATATGTTCCTCCAACAATGGTATTGATAACTAATCTCCCTACCGTCCGTCGAGGTTCCTCAGCACTGGGCGAAGCTTGTCCTTGATTGAGCTCGGATGTCCCCTGCCCGCCATTCCGCGGGGATTTAACAATCTGCTACAACTTTCTTTTTGGAATTAGCTTCTCAATAACATCACAGAGGTGGCGACACTCTTCTGTGGTATGTCCATAACTCTTATGAAATCTACGGTACTTTTTGGACTGTCTCTGCTTTTCCGTTGGTTCCTTCGGAGGTGGTTTCCTGTAGTTAATAGTATTATAGGTCGTTAGATAAACATTCTCCAGTGACATATTCAATGGCATGTATGTATCAAATGATAGGATCCTCAGCTTCCCTCTTCCAGAATCCCATCTTTGATCGTGGCTTCTATCACCGCCTTTCTTCTGCTCATTCGGTTTGTTCTGAACATTGATACAAACTTTTTTGGAACTATCGCCGAACTGCTTTACTGCCACATTACTCTATACTCCCTCGGTGCTTGAGCCTACAACATCTCTCTTTCTAGTTCACTTTGCCTCCTCATTTCTTAAAAAATGAGCCGCCTTTGCAAAGAAACGGTCCAACGTAGAAGGAGGCTTTCCTGCTAACCAATCGCCAAACTTGAAATCGAGGTCAACTCCCCTAGGTAGTGCCACGAGTATTGCATCATCATTCGGATTACTAACTTCTGTAACAGTTGTATTAAACCTTTCAAGAAAATCTTTCAATGACTCCTCCCGCACTTAGACCAAGCTGGAAAGTGATATTACATCCTTGGGCTAAGTCGCGTGCAGCGGAACTGCTCTAGGAACTTCTTTGCTAACTCATCAAATGAAGAGATTGACTATGGTGGTAACCTGGAGAACCACATGGTTGCCACATCTTCCAAAAATGGGGAAATACATGCACTTGACGCATCAGTGGCTCGGACGGAGTCCATGTGCCCATTTGTACTTTAAGAGATGCTGCATATAGAATGTTTTCAGTGAATGGAGTATGACATCTGGAGAGTCCCCAATCGTCATTGGTCAAGCCCTGACTTTCTTTCACTAGCTGCCTCACCATAGCTGTTAAGTTCGGTGTTTGGAAAGTTGGTGCCAGGCAGTAGTCATGCTCCACCTCGCATGAATGACCCGATCCATGTCTCCGGACAATGCCACATTGCCTTGGCTCCTTTTGCTCTTGATCGATTTCTCGAGCAGCAGTTCTATTGTCCTCTCTCAACTATGGTTCAACCATATTTGCCTAAGCTCCAGCACTTTGATTGATCCTAGCACCTCTAGAGTAAGCGACTTCACCTGCATATTGACCCCCCTTGATTAAAGGGTTCATTGTCGACCCCCTTGGGGGTTTGGCACCGATCGGTGCCGATCGGCCATGGCCGATCGCCTGATGTTTTCCTGATGTTCCAGGTGCATATTGATCTGTTTTGCGATGTCTTCTTCGGTGAATTCGCCGGATGAGGAGGAATTTTCTGATCCTGAACATGGAGCAGGCTTCCCCCTAGTCTTTCCATGATGATCTTTCAACTGGTTCATCAAGTCGATATTAGCTTGGATTTGTTGATTGAGCTGCCGACGGTTATCCATCAGTTCCTTCTTTAGGACTTCAAAATCAGCTTTGGTGATATAGTCAACCGAATTTTTGGGATCGGCAGCCGCCGGTTGTACATTTTGATCAACTTGTTAAACACTAGCATCATCATTGCCTTCAATAGCACTGGAAGTAGTAGACTTTCCTATGGCCATGGATAATAGCTTCCTTCTAGATCTTCTTCAAATTTGAGTAGAAACAGAAACTTATCAGCAGAAATTTGGATCTATCTCGTAGATATGGAAATCCACCAATAGCTGATGAGATTCAATCAGTCTAAGAATTCATTCTCAGTGAAAGTACCAAAATTTTTACATCAAAAGTTGGCACAAACTCCCAATAGATTATATGTAGAGAAATAAATGAAGAAATCAAAATTAAAATAGATGAAACAAGCAGAAAACAAGTAAAATGCATTGACAAACAGATTTGCAGTGGTTTGGCGTTGAAAGCCTACGTCCACTTTGATGAAATAGCTTTATTAATCATTTGAATTTCTAAGTACAAGAGGGATCAGATTGGAATCTGTGAATAAATGGAGTACAAAGAAAACTACATTGTAAAGATCCCTCAAATGACCTATAAACCCTGTATTTATAGGCGTAGAAGACCAAATATCTTTCTAAAAATTCGCTGGCAGAATCTCCAGATGCAGACGAGGTCACTTAAAAAAAATTTAGGCTCAATTCTCCATGCTGATCGATCGGGGCCGATCGGTCTTCCTGGCCACATGGCAAGCCGGGATCGGTCCGATGGGTCTCTTCTATGCTAGCTTCATGTTTCCAAAGTTGTTTGCATAGTCACTTTTAGGTTTTAAATTGATCGATTCTCCTTGAGTTGAACTGCTGATTCAAGTTGTTCATAACCATAGTGATCTGATCTGATCCCTTGCCTAGGGGAACTACTATTCCTTACTTAGAATATTCTATAGAGTCTATCCCATGGCTTTGTTTGACCGTTACTTCATATTGTCGTTTGTGCTTGATCTATGGATTCTGTTATCACCCCTTTGAATTGCTTTCCTTGTTTATCATCGAGTCTAACTTATCTGGTTAGCCTGGATATAGCCAGGTCAAAAGGCCGGATACCAGAAGCTAAAATAGTACTTTGTGACGTTGAATGCACATAGCACTGAGAGTCCATATGACTATCTACATTACTAAAAATTGTAGATTATAAAGGGTCTGGTAGACCATATGATTATTCTCAAGGTTGAGAGCCAAGTTGATTAACTATGAGGTTGTAGGTTTAGATAATTTTTTGTATGATTATGAATTACTTGGATTATTCATGAGACTATACGTCCATGAAGTAGTATAATCCTATACATATATGTTATACAGCTATCCATGATAGCTAGGGATGCCGAGAGCAAAAAGTTGGACCATGTACTTATCTTTTATATGGTTATCCGAGAGATGACCTTGGCTATTGATGGTATGCCATTCTTGTGCTTTATGTATGTTAGATTTGAGTGATTGTTATCTATTTGCATATGTGATGAGTATGATGAATCCTAGATTTGTCTACTTTATAATTATCTCGGAGATAATCTGGGGAATTGCTTTGTGCATGTCGTATAAGGTTTGATCATTTCTTTAGTATGGGTAGATGTGTCACCCATTTTATGTTGTTCCATTTGATGAGTTGTTTGTTTTTACTTCGATATGGGTGATGATAGATGCATGGTAGAGATAGATATATTATATTTGAGATATTCTTATATCACTTTGAGTTACATATGATTATACCATGCCAGTTATTGTTATATACATTGACATTTACATTCTAGACTTAGCCTGACCCATGTATTATTTATATAATACTCGGGTCAGTCCAAGACATTTCATGTTCAGGGGCGAAGTGACCATATTGTGGATGACGGGCATAATGAGGGTTAGTATATTAGTTTATTAATGTATCATTATGCACTTATGTAGCCTATTTGTGGATATGTATTTGAATGTATGTATTAAATGTATATTGTATACATATATTTTTAATTGTGGGCATTTGACTTTTGTAGTACTACTTAACCTTTTGTATGTCACTATTTGTACTTTATCACTGCGTTATGACTCTACGTTCTCTGTTATATTATTTTATATTAATATTGTTTTATCCTAAAAATGCACGTGTTGGTTGCTTTATGCGGATACTAAGTATGTTGGGAAAGTAGTTTATGATTTTTATAATACGTATCAGTGTTAGCCGAAGGGAATATTCACATGTGATAGTCCAATATCGCCTTATTCTTTATATTACGTGACAGTATTACCTAGTAATACTTTTTGGTAGTATGGATGCAGAGGTAGGGTGTTACAATTATGAACATGATTATTCATCATACAAATTTGATGTGCTTGAATATGGATCAAATATTCATATTCTAGTATTGGTTTAAAGTTCAAAACTCATTAAAGACAGTCCAAAGTGTCGGGAAAAATAAAATCTTGAGTGACCAAGGTACGAACGTATTCAATTATTAGATAATTTGGCTCTTACATGGGTCTTGAAGTGACAACATGCCAAATGATTTATTGGAAAATATAATTTATATTTCTTTTTCAATCTTAATTCAATTCATCTGTATATTTTAATTGATAAACAACTTTATCAATTATATTATTGCTAAAATTTATTAAAGTATATTATTTAAACCTTTGTTGCATATATTCTTATAATATTAGAATGGTTAAATGTTATCGTTTAATTTTTTTGATGTTACATAGGCCTTGAAGTGACAGCATGCAAAATGATTTATTAGAAAATATATTTTATGTTTCTTTTTCAATCTTAATTCAATTCATCTGTATATTTTAATTGATAAACAACTTTATCAATTATATTATTGATAAATTTATTAAAGTAGATTATTTAAACCTTTGTAGCATATATTCTTATAATATTAGAATGGTTAAATGTTATCATTTAATTTTACTAATGAGGCTCCCACTAGATTTATATTCCTTAAATCCTAAGAGAAACGTAGAAATCATTCGATTTCTATGGTGGGTATTAAGACTTGCTTGTCTTGTGATTCTAACCTTGTGTTTGCTTAACAAATCATAGGCCCGTAAGTGATAGATAGCTCTTTTTGTCGATTATATCATATACAACTTCTAACCATGGTGTTTGCTCTAATCTCGACCTTGGCTTTAAGTTTCCTTAACAAATCAAGAGAGACTATTCACTTTAACCTATCATTCTCGATGGTCTAAGTATAATGCATGTACGTTGAGTTTTCTCAATAAATACATGCATGTATCTTACCTCATCTAAGCAACATAATAATTGTACTACACGTAACAACTCTAGCTTGAGTTTGCTCAACAACAAGTGTGTATGTAAGTAATCTATCAATATGTAAATGATAGAGGGCAACTACATTATAAATCCATAATCTTTAATATATATTTTGAGTGATATCGATTTAAGAAATAATGTATTTTTTTATGAAGTACCCTCACTATTCAAGTGTCAAACACATCTGAAATCACGGTATACGTACCATACATAAGTTTCTTGTATAAAAATTTATTTGGGTTTCTTATAGTTCTACTTATATTATATTCATATAAAAATATATATTTATATAAGTTTAATTTAATTATAACTATTATAATTTAGTTAAGTTATATAAAGTTATATAATACTTATATGTGTCTTATCGATTAAATTATGTAATATTTATACTTGTCTTATCAATTAAATTATACAATATTCATAGGTGTCTTATTAATTAAATTATATTTAATTAATTTTGGTTCTTTATTTAATTAACCGATTTAATTAAATTTTATTTAAAATTTTAGAAATAAAATTTTATTCATCTTAAACAATTTAAGTAGAATATTTAATTGTAGCCTTCATAGTTTTATAATATATCAATATATATATATATATTAATTAACAGTTAAATAAATATTTATCAAATAAATTATCTATTTATTGGTATTAAATAATTTTCTAAAATTTTATTTAATTTACCTTGAATATTTTTGAGATAAATTTATAGCTACAATCTTTATAGTTATATAAATATATATTAATATATACACATATATTTTAATTTTGATTAATTATATATTTAATTAATCAAATTAATTAAATATTTATAAAAAAATTAAAAAAATTAAATTGATTTCTCAAAAAAATTTTGAATTTTTTTAACTTTATTTTATAACATTTATAAAATTTTCGTTTATATTTTAAATTCAATATTTAAATTTTAAAATAGATTTCAAATTTTCAAATCTTAATATGAAAATTAGCCAAAGGTCCAAAATAAATTTAGGTTTTACATTTGAGCCAATCTTTTGGACTTACACTATCTATTGGGCTAGACTAGTAGTCGAGGTGGGGAGAACACTTTTAACTCAACCTCAAGCTTAGACACTACTATTCTTGACACCTGTATGTTAGAAAATTTAACAGTTGGCCCTAAATGTCGACTATTTAGATTGCACAGACATATAGTCTTTAATACAATTATCGGAGTTGGCCCATTTGACAACGAGTGAAATTGGTAAATTTCAAAAATAAATTCCCTATTTGAATCTTAATTTGCATGTTAATCATTAGATCCCACACATATATATATATATATATATATATTAAAATAAAATCATATTTTATTTTAAAGATTTTATATTTCTATAATTATTTATATTAGTTAAGTTTATTTAACATTTGTTTTGAATATATTATATATACTCATAACATAACATGATAACATAAGATATGCATCATACTCAATTTTTTTTAAAAAGGGTCTAGCTGCCTCGTTAAAAACCTAGTATGCATCCATTTTGGTTCAAAATATATTATAAGTGTGATACATACATACACACACGCGCACGTGCTTATGTATGTATGTATGTACGTATGTATATGTGTAATTTAGTTAGGTGTTTTATGTTATATCAAATAGGTATGTGAAACGTCGTATTGTTTTTTATTTAAAAAATGGTACTATATTTATAATTGCAAATACAAAGGTACAAAGCTAGTGTCTGAGACAAGTGGAAAGAACTACAACCAAGCTCTCAAAAATAGCTATACTAGACCATTAGATAAAGTACTACAAAACATACGATAAGGGCATCTCCAATAGTTTCAGCCTTGAATATTCAGGGCTGAAGTCGGGAGAAAAGCCCAATAGTCAGGCGTTCCTTCAATGGACGAAAGCGTAAGGAGCCCATTAAATGCATGTCTACATTAAATAATTGTAGATTATGTACTATTGGTAATAAATATTTGTAAATTATGTGATGTTATACGTTTATTTAATGGACGTTTATGCTCTAGCACCCATTAAATGGGCACCTAAAACTGGACGCCTATTAAATGAGCGTCCAATCCCAATTCTATTTCCTGAAGTTCAAATTGAATATTACCATTAATATTCAGCTTGAATATCACTATTGGAGGGTGTAAACTAAATAATTCACGCTGAATTCTTACTATTGGAGATGCTCTAACACAAATATTACAACACTGGCAAATAACATGAGTACCAATAGATGTCAAGATCATATTCCAATAAGTAGAAACCAAGTGAAACACGTAACACTCATTTTCCGTAAGCAAGCTCCATCTTGAAATAATGGCAGATAAAAAGAAACCCAATCCAGCATGGAGAAGATGAATTGAAAGGCAACTCAAATAGGCAAGGTGGAAAAACCACGATGCGACACAATAATTGATCCCATAAAGAAGACAAGCAAAAGCCAGAACATTGCAAAGAAGATCGCAAAATATCCAGAAGAGAACTGATTAATAGCTTCATATCCAAATTGTCGAAAGATAAGAACTCTATCTTCAATTTTTCCTTATTTAATATTTGCAAACTTCAAAGCTTGTGAACAATATGATAAGATATGTTGCAGTCTCATTTGATAAGGTAATTTAGTAGATTTAACAATCTGTCATTGCATTCACACAATACGTTCCATATAATTATTGTAATAACCAAAAAATAAGCTTAAAGTAGTATATGTTGTTACTAGTATGCTATAGTACCTGATCAAAAATCTCATCCATATTATATGTTTGATTCAAGGTTCAAATTTACATTTTCCGTTTCGGTTATCGAAGAAATTTTAAATTTCAGTTCCGTTTCGGAAATTCCAAAAATTCCGGTTTACAAATTCTGATACTTTTTTTTTTGTAAAACGCCAATAAATATGCAATACAAATAGTGAATTATTCTTAAATAAATTATACCTAACATACAACATGAACAATTTAATACCAAAAGCTATTTCTTTGAACATCATATGAATTATGGTCATCATTGTCTTCATCTTATGTCAGATTATAATATTATGGAAATGCATACTACTGCATTTGATCTGAATGTAAAAACGTTGCCAAAATATTATCAAATAGTGAGTGTTCATCCTGGCTATTGGACGGTTCAGAAGTATATGGTTGATTGACTCCATAATATGAATAACCTCCAGTATAGTTAGACGTAGAATACCTATAATCAGGAATATTATTAGAAGTGTACGTGCCATCATAATTACGTTGATCTCCACGTTCAATATTCAAATTTCTATCTCTTCTCCACTATAGTCATTTACATCTCTCCTAGAATAATTTTGGGTAGGTCTTTCAGAATCAACAAAAGCAGAACCAACACCATAACCACTAGAATCAATATAGTAGCCATTAACATTACCCGAATCATCATTTGGTAAACTACAATTTTCACTGTTTGCGCCAAAAATGGTCACAAACCCTGAATGTAATGAAAGCACCAGTGTTTACACACAAATCCTCAATATCTAATCACAGATAACAGATCCAGATAATGTAGAGAGTAAAAGTGAAGAAATAGTAAAATTTAAATGAAAGTAAGAAAGGACACCAGATTTATAGTGGTTCGGCTATCTCTGGCCTACGTCCACTTTGAATTGATCCTTTTATTTCCTTTATACTGTGATTACAATTACAGCCTTTTGAATATCAATAACCAAAATGGCAGAGTTTAGCCAAAAGAGAAGAAGATCCCTTTCCTGAGCCATGCCCCTTCTATTTATAGGTGAAGGAGCTGAGATATTTAGCTGAGATTTCGACCTAGAAGTCTCCTGGACCATAGAAGCCTGTATGAGGATCGGTGGGGCCCATATCCTCATTCCTGGATCGTTCTATAAGCCCTTCGTATGGATAATCCCCATGTTAGAATCAGCTAAGATCGATCATGGTGAAAGATGATAGTGCAAAGTCCTCGCTCTTCAAATTTCATGAAGTTCCAACATGTAGAGTGTGAGATATGATCGATCCAAGATTGATTTACAAGTGTAGGCTGGAACTTTCATATCCATCGCCTCATATCCATCACATCCTATATCAATAGCTTTCGCATAGATCCAAGTTTTATGTAGTGATCCATATTTTGTGTTCCATTCCTTGACCGCTTCTTTCGTATCGATCGATATGAATGATCGATACGAAATATGCCTTCGAATCCATCTAGTGCCCTTGTCTTTGCATCGATCCGATGTACTCTGGTGAAGTATGCTTTTCGTATCGATCTGACGCCGCCTTCGATCGATACAAATTGGATCGATACGAATCTTGATCGATCCAAAACAAGATGCAAAGTGCGCTATCAGTACCCGTATCCATCCTGATGTCGTTTGATCGATACGAATTATATCGATACGAAAGCAACAATCCACATCCATCAACCTGTATCCATTGATCCATAACTATTGATTTGTATTCAGCCTAAGTAGTGAGTTGAGTTGTGCACATTCGTATCCATATCGATCGATACGAAAGTATCGATACGAAATGGTTTTAAATGAATATTGATCCATCCATAACTTGAGCATATGAACTCTGTTTCTCCTGAATTTCAAAGTGTAGCCTCACCGGGCCTTGCTTATCATTCCTTATTGATCTTGCCTCAATTGGAGCTCGGTACAATTTAGACGGTATCGATCATAGCCTTATTTCCAATCGATCTCCGATCTTGATATCCATCCTTTTTAGCCAATTTGTTGATATCCTGGCTTTGGCCAAAAAGCGGGATAACATGTGCCCCCCAAAACATGCCTTGCGATAGGAAGGCATGTTTTGAATAGCTTTAAATCTGATATCCAAAATCCATATTCCACTGATAGCCATATCATCCAATCAATAATCCAATCCATTAACAAGCAATTCCATCCGACCCCAACAATCGAGTTCTAATCCATCGGTATCCAGTAACCAATAACAAAATCTATGACCTCTTTGGGTCAATATCCAAATCTGGGACAGCTCCGGGTCCTTAACCGAATCCAGGACCGTTCCAGGTCCTTAACCGAATCACACCGGTTCCCTTACATGTGTAAGTGGCATAGCCGCTTTATTTTGGAAACAAAACCAGAAAGATTATTCGATAAACAAAGTTCAAATCTTGAACCCGGCCCTTGCCATCATGTTCAGCTGATGACGAGTCTTGACCCCGATCTAGGGTCATTCCTGTTTGGTGCAGGCGGTAGTTGCTCATGTTCTACCGCTGTTGTCTGATTCCTCACATATTGTGGCAATCTACCACTCTTGATGTGTTTTTCCACCATGTCCTTCAAGTGGCAGCATTCATCCGTGGTATGCCCCTCCAGCTCATGGAATAGGCAGTACCTCCCGCTCCTGCGCTCCCGCTCTGTGGGATTCCTTCTGGGTGGTTTTCGATAGGGGAGTTGCCTCTATGTTTCCAGGTAAATTCATTCCAGATTCTCTATCAAGTCTGTGTATGTGGTGAATTTGGGTTCAAGTCCTCTCCTCCATTTGTTAGAACCATCATATTCATCATCCTGCTTTCGCTTTCCTTTATCCATCCCACGTCCTTCTCTAGACGTTCCTTCACCTTGCGCGGCGTTCACCTCCTGCCTTTCGGCATGTGCATCCTTTAATCGTATGAACCTTTCCGCCTCATGATAGAACTCCCTGAGATCTTGTGGTGGATCACGTGCCAATGAGTCCTTGAACTCGGTTCCTTCTGCAATTCCTGCTATCGCGCCATCAAAATCATTGATGGATCCGGGCGATCCACCGAAGCCACGGCTGCATTGAACCACATTAGAAAATTCCTTACAAACTCTCCTATCCTTTGCTTCATCGATGCCAATGTCATTACGTTCTTGGGTCGTGTAACGTGGACCCTGAATTGTCTCATGAAGCATTCCACTAGTTCGCCCCATGTCCTGATCAATCCACTCTCCAACCGCCTAAACCAGAGCGCAGTTAAATTTGTCAAATACAACGGGAAGCATCTTGCCATAATTTCTTCGGATGCCCCTAGCACTTCCATATGTCTGATGTATCTGGTTACGATCATAGTTGGGTCTGACTTCCCATCAAAGGCCTCTGGCATTGGTAGTTTGAATTCTGGAGGGTTCCTTGCGTTTCTGATATTCGGAGTGAACGGACTCCGACTAACTTCCTCTAAGCCTCCGCTTGGTAATCCACCTCTCATAATCCTACATATAATCTAGCCATCCACTCGTCTTCATCCGAGGGTGGCCTCCTATATGCGTTTCCATCCTACCCCCCATGTCCTGGAGGGTATTCGGGGTAGTACTCTTCATGTTGCTTATTCACGTTTACATTGTCCCCAGTCTGCTGAGCTTCATTAATGGGCCTTCCAATATTCGATCCCAAGGGTCTGCCCCCAGGCCTTTGCTAATTCCCTTCACGTTCTCTATTCTGGTTCTGGATCTGACCTCTAGATATTTCTACAGCTCCGACTCCTTGTTCTACATTGTCGGCAGCTGCGGTTGCTCCATTTCCTAGGTTTTGGGTTCCAGCAGTGTCCATTTGCTTGAAGAGATTCTACATCATCCCCTGTTGGCTCTTCAATAATCTCTCATGCATGGAATCCATCATTGTCGCATCTCATCCCTTGTGATGTAGATGGATGCCTGATCTGCTCCAGCTCCAGAGGAAGCCTCTCGAATTCCCTCCTGATGGCTCCTTTCTGGTAAAGTCCTTCTAGTCGATTGCCTAACCATAGCTTCAGATCCAATCCTTTTCCAAACTAAAGGGTGCTAGAGTTCTCAGTGAAAGCACCAAAGTGTTTGCACCAAAAATGGTCACAAAACCCGAATGTAATGAAAGCACCAGTGTTTACACACAAATCCTCAATATCCAATCACAGATCCAGATAACGTAGAGAGTAAAAGTGAAATAATAGTAAAATTTAAATGAAAGAAATTAAGAAAGGACACCAGATTTATAGTGGTTTGGCTATCTCTAGCCTACTTCCACTTTGAATTGATCCTTTTATTTCCTTTATACCGCGATTACAATTATAGACTTTTGAATATCAATAACCAAAATGGCAGAGTTTAGCCAAAAGAGAAGAAGATCCCTTTCCCGAGTCATGCCCCTTCTATTTATAGGTGAAGGAGCTGAGATATTTAGCAGAGATTTCAGCCTAGAAGTCTCCTGGACCATAGAAGCCCGTATGAGGATCGGTGGGGCCCATATCCTCATTCCTGGATCGATCTATAAGCTCTTTTTATCGATAATTCCCACGTTAGAATCAACTGAGATCGATCATGGTGAAAGATGATAGTGCAAAGTTATTGCTCTCTAAATTTCAAGAAGTTCCAACATGTAGATTATGAGATATGATCGATCCAAGATTGAGTTTACAAGTGTAGGCTGAAACTTTCGTATCCATCGCCTCATATCCATCACATCCCGTATCCATAGCTTTCGCATCGATCCGAGTCTTATGCAGTGATCCATGTTTTGCGCTCCATTCCTTGACCGCTTCTTTCGTATCAATCAATACGAATGATCGATACAAAATATGCCTATGAATCTATCCAGTGCCCTTGTCTTTGCATAGATCCGATGTGCTATGGTGAAGTATGCTTTCCGTATCGATCTGACGCCGCCTTCGATCAATACGAATTGGATCGATATGAATCCTGATTGATTCGAAACAAGATGCAAAGTGCGCTATAAATACCCGTACCCATCCTGATGTCGTTTGATCGATACAAATTATATCGATACGAAAGCAACAATCCACATCCATCAACCTGTATCCATTGATCCATATCTATTGATCCGTATCCAGCCTGAGTAGCGAGTTGAGTTGTGCACATTCGTATCCATATCGATCGATACGAAAGTATCGATACGAAATGGTTTTCCATGAACATTGATCCATCCATAACTTGAGCATATGAACTCCATTTGTCCTGAAATTCGAAGTGTAGCTTCACCGGGCCTTTCTTATCATTCCTTATTGATCTTGCCTCGATTGGAGCTCAATCCAATTTTAACGGTATCGATCATAGCTTTGTTTCCAATCGATCTTCGATCTTGATATCCATCCTTTTTAGCAAATTTATTGATATCTTAGATTTGGCCAAAAAGCGGGATAACATTCACTACATTGATCTGTTCTTTGTGTAGTTGCATTATCATTGTCTGACCAAGGATTATCGATTCTATTATCAAGCAATGGATTCTCAACTTTGAAAGTCTATATGAGTGGATCGTATAGGATATATATATGCAAGTATAAACAGCTAACTATATAATATAACTTGATAAATGATAGTAGCAAAGTAAATGGAAATAATCACACCAGGATTTTATACTGGTTCGGACCTCCCGTCCTACGTCTAGTCCCGAAGCTCCTCTTCGGAATTTCCTTTCAACTAACCCTCACTTGACCCGGAGGAACAGGTTTACAATAGCAGAGTTTCTTTGTCAAGAATGTGTTCTATAACACGGATGTTGACTATTGAGTACAAATGCTTCCAATATATATATCTATCTAGAGAATATTTGAATGAGGAGTTCTGTATATATGGAAGAGTTAAATACAGGTAGTTGATTGCTTAAAGATCAGGTATAAATCAGAGTATAAGAGATAAGAGCGTAAGTGAGTAAGGTAAATCTTTCTCTTGAATTCCCGATGCTATTTATAGTGGTGAAGAGTTTCTATGTGTAGTTGCCTCCATTAACAATCGTTGTATAGTTGCTCCTGTTGGTGATGAAGAGTTGCAGTGAAGAGGAGCGGATGTGTCTTTTCGGATGTGACAGTTGAACTTTGAAAATACACAGTCGAGCCTATAATCAGACGTCTGGAAAGTGACCTCAGATGTCTGGCCTTCATATATTTTTTGTGTCTGGTAGCATTTCAGACGTCTGTGTTTATTATCCAGACGTCTGGTCTTCATTTCTGTTTTATGTCTGGATGCCTTTCAGACGTCTGAGTTCAGGATCAGACGTTTGTTTTCTTCTGAGTTGTGAACCAGAGACTTTCTCCAGACGTCTGATATATTAACCAGACGTCTGTCTGAATGTGTGCATGTTGCTGTATCTGTGTTTGTGCAATTCCTTTTCTAATTCTATCGACTTGTACCCTCTTGATATTTCTTTTGAGTCTTGTTCTTGTCTCTTTGGTGATGTTACTTTATCATCTTCCTGTAAATGTAGATATATATGTACATTTGTTTTCCATTGCATAGTTGTGATCATCAAAACCAAGGAATTGATTTCCTAACAATCTCCCCCTTTTTGATGATGACAACTATTCAATATACTTATATATATATATATTCTAAATCTCCCCCTGAATATGTGCTTAGTTTTGTTTTAAGTTTATTTCTATATTTCTCCCCCTTTGACATTATCAAAAAGAATATAAAAGTTCAAGCCATATGTAAAAAAGAAATTTGCATTAATAACACGAAGGAGTTACATTCATAGATTTGAACAGAAAGACAACAAATCCTAAATTCTAGAGTTGCTTAGGAGAGTAAAGTACGAATGGCTTCTAATCTTGCTATCGGAGCAAAAGTTTCATCGTAATCTATGCCTTCTTCTTGATTGTAGCCCTGAGCAACTAATCGTGTTTTATTTCTAATAATATTTCCATTTTCGTCCGCCTTGTTTTTAAATACCCATTTTGTTCCTATTACCGATTGAGCTTCAGGTCTTGGTACTAATTCCCATACGTTATTACGTTCAAATTGATGTAATTCTTCTTGCATAGCTATTATCCAAAAATTATCATTTGAGTCTTCTTTATAATTCTTTGGTTCAAGGTTTGATACAAACGCTATATGACTTATTTGATTGAGTTGATTTCTAGTAACTCTTGAATTAAGATCTCCAATAATATTATATATTGGATGATTCTTAAGAATTCTAGGAGATGATACAAGAGTGTTATTTTGTATATTGGCTTTATTATTAATAGAATTTGTTGAATTTGTTAGTGGAATAATTTCTTCTTCATCATTAGTCTGATGTTTGAAAGGATTTTCGTCGAATGAGACATGTAAGCTCTCTTCTATAGTATTATTCCTTTTATTAAAAATTCTATATGCCTTGCTACGATCCAAATACCCAACAAAGATACCCTCATCGGCTTTTGGATCAAATTTTCCTAATTTATCTTTTGTATTTAATATAAAACATTTTGAGCCAAAAGTTTTAAAGTATGACACTTTAGGTTTTTTACCAAAAAATATTTCAAAACAAGTTTGTTTAGTCATTGGGCGAATAGTTACTCGATTTAATACATAACAAGATGTAGCAATAGCTTGGGCCCAAAAGTGTTTTGGTAATCCGCTACTATTTAATAATGTTCGTGCGCATTCTTGTAATGTACGATTTTTTTTTCTACGATACCATTTTGTTGGGGTGTACGAGGAAAAGAAAAATTATGAGTTATTCCTTTTTTATTGCAAAAATTTGAAAAAAGATCATTTTCGAATTCTCCTCCATGATCACTTCTAATATTTTTAATTTTCAAATTCATTTGAGTTTTAATTCGTTTCGCAAATATTTTAAACATACCAAAAGTATCGCTTTTATGTTTTAGAAATAAAGTCCATGTATATCTCGAAAAATCATCGACTATTACAAAAACATATTTGTTGTGATTAATAGATCTTATTTGTGTTGGACCAAATAAATCTAAATGTAATAATTCTAATGGTTGTTTTGTAGAAACATTATTTTTAGATTTAAACGAGCTTTTCTTTAGTTTACCAATTTGACAATCGTCACATAAATTTTCTACTTTGTAACTTATTTTAGGTAACCCTCTTACTAACTCATATTTAGCTACCTTATTAATATTCTTAAAATTAATATGACAAAATTGTTTATGCCATAACCATGGATCGTCATGTTTGGCGGTTAAGCATAAGTTTGAATTTTTATTAATATTCATGTTTAATACATAAATATTTTTGTTTCTAAAACCTTCAAAAATGAGTTGTTTGTTATTATCTAAAATATTACATCTATCTTTTTCAAAATTTATTTGAAAACCTTTATCACATAATTGACTAATGCTTAACAAGTTGTGTTTTAAATTTTCTACTAATAAAACATTTGTAATAATGGGAGAGTTAGATATACCAGAGTTGATGACTTCTCCAATGCCTATGACAAATCCCTTTGAATTGTCTCCAAATGTTACCGTTCCACCATCGATGTATGTTATATTTGATAACATTTTTGAATTTCCGGTCATATGTTTGGAGCAACCGCTATCTAGTATCCATTTCTCCTTATTTTTTATTTTAGGTACCTGCAAGATAAAAAATGTTTTAATTGGTACCCATATATTATATTAGGGTCCTAATTGTTAGAAGAAGGTAGCCACACCCAAGATGGTTTGGTACCTTTATAAATATAATTTTTATTATAGACTACATTCTTTAAGTAATTACTAATATGCTTTTGTCTAATCAAATTATTATTTGTTTTAGGAACCCAAATTTTCATATTTTTGGTATTCAATTTTTGTTTAGATAAACTTCTAGTTTTTATATAACTAATATTTTTAGCATTATTTTCTTTTTGTTTAGAACATTTTTTAAATCCTATTCCATTTCTATTACCTGATGGTTTTGATGTTTTGATAAGATTTTCCAAATCTTGTTTTCCTTTGTTGAATTTTGACGCATTATTGGTAATTTTATCTAATTTTTCTTTTAATTCTCTATTTTTTGTTTTCAATAATTCAATACTATTTTTAAAGTCAACATTTTTTTAGCAAATTTTCTTTTTCTAGAGTAATGTTCTCACTTTCTATCACATTATTTCTTAATTTTTCTTGAGATATTTCAAGTTCTTCTTCTAAAATATTTTTTTCATCTTTCAACATTCCTACTTCAAGTTCTAATCTATTTATTTTTACTATATATTCTTTGTTCAATTTTTTAATTTGTCTAAATTTATCATCTAATTCCATGCTAAGTTCAAATAATTCTTCATAGCTAAGTTCCGGACATACCTCATCATTTTGTGCCATGAAACATACATTAGCTTGTTCTCCATCACTATCGCTATCACTTTCTGAAGATGAAGAATCGGTGTCATCCCATGTTACTTTGAAATCTTTCTTCTTTTTGAATTTTTCAAATTTGCTCTTCTTTTTATCATTGTTAAGTTTTGGGCAATCCTTTTTCATGTGTCCGTATTAATAACATTCATAACACTTAATTTGAGATAGATTTGTTGAGTTGGTCTTTCCTTCTTTTTGAAACTTGGTCATCTTTCTAAATTTCTTGAATCTATTATAGTTTTTGGCAATAAATACTATCTCATCTTCATCTAAATCTGAGTCATCATTCTTTATTGATGGAAATTCTATGTTCTTCTTCTCCGAATATAATTCTTCACGTGCCTGCAAATTAGCTTCATAGGACATCAAATTTCCTATCAACTCTTCAACTTTGAGAGTAGAGAGATCATTAGCTTCTTCAATAGCTAATACCTTTCTTTCCCAATCAGGTGTTAAAGAGTTGAGTATTTGAGAAACTAAATCAAAATCAGTAAACTTAACTCCTAATGCCATAAGATCATGTTGAATAGTTTGAAATCTAGAATACATGTCTACTATAGTTTCATTTTGATTCATTTTAAATAATGAAAATTGGTTTTGCAAAATTGAAATTTTAGTTTGTTTGACCTTTGTTGTACCTTCATGTGTAATTTGTAAGGTACGCCAAATATCAAATGCAGTTGTACATAACATGACACGTGAAAATTCATTTTTGTCTAGTGAGCAAAACAAAACATTCATAGCTTTAGCATTATTTGATGCTAAGGTCTTTTGTACATCGGTCCATGTGTTCATAGCAGTAGTTGGAGCTTCATATTTATCTTGAGTGGCTGACCAAATTTCTAAACGATTAGCTTCCATAAAAATTCTCAAACGTGTTGACCAATATGAATAATTAGAGCCATTAAAAAGTGGGGGTCGTGCTGTGGATTGTCCTTCTTGAAAAATACTTGCCATATTAGAATGATTAAAAAACATGTTACTGTTCTTTTAAACAAACCTTGCTCCGATACCCATTGAAAGTCTATATGAGTGGATCATATAGGATATATATATGCAAGTATAAACAGCTAACTATATAATATAACTTGATAAATGATAGTAGCAAAGTAAATGAAAATAATCACTCTAGGATTTTATACTGGTTCGGACCTCCCGTCCTACGTCCAGTCCCGAAGCTTCTCTTCGGAATTTACTTTCAACTAACCCTCACTTGACCCGGAGGAACAGGTTTACAATAGCAGAGTTTCTTTGTCAAGAATGTGTTCTATAACACGAATGTTGACTATTGAGTACAAATGCTTCCAATATAAATATCTATCTAGAGAATATTTGAATGAGGAGTTCTGTATATATGGAAGAGTTAAATACATGTAGTTGATTGCTTAGAGATCAGGTATAAATCAGAGTATAAGAGATAAGAGCGTAAGTGAGTAAGGTGAATCTTTCTCCTGAATTCCCGATGCTATTTATAGTGGTGAAGAGTTTCTATGTGTAATTGCCTCCATTAACAATCGTTGTATAGTTGCTCCTATTGGTGATGAAGAGTTGCAATGAAGAGGAGCGGATGTGTCTTTTCGGATGCGACAGTTGAACTTTGAAAATACACAGTCGAGCCTATAATTAGACGTCTGGAAAGTGACCTCAGACGTCTGGCCTTCATATATTTTTTTGTGTCTGGTAGCATTTTAGACGTCTGTGTTTATTATCCAGACGTCTGGTCTTTATTTCTGTTTTATGTCTGGATGTCTTTCAGATGTCTGAGTTCAGGATCAGACGTCTGTTTTCTTCTGAGTTGTGAACCAGAGACTTTCTCCAAACGTCTGATATATTAACCAGACATCTGTCTAAATGCGTGCATGTTGCTGTATCTGTGTCTGTGCAATTCCTTTTCTAATTCTATCGACTTGTAGCCACTTGATATTTCTTTTGAGTCTTGTTCTTGTCTCTTTGGTGATGTTACTTTATCATATTCCTGTAAATGTAGATATATATGTACATTTGTTTTCCATTGCATAGTTGTGATCATCGAAACCAAGGAATTGATTTCCTAACAAACTTCTCTAGTCCATTCTATAAGTGGATCTTCCTTATGAAAGATGTAATCAAAGTCAATAAGTTGATCGGTTGTAAGTTGTCATTTAGCATGCCGTAATCTCAATCGCATATTATAATGTAGAAATGCCAATTTTTTTAAATTTTCCATTGTTATTATGTTTCTTAACTTCGTATGAATCATCGCAAACGTTGTCCAGTTTCTTTCACAGTTTTAAGAAGAAACCGTTTAGCTAAAAATACGCATCGCTAAACGTGTTAAATTTGGAGCAACTTCTCTACCAATCATTGACCACACATAGCTGGAAGACACGACTTAACTGCTTGTTTTGCTTTTGCAGAAACAAACACATCAAGTTTCACTCTATATTTTTCTACCTACATAGCATTAATTAATAAATCATTTCATTGTTTGCACTAAATATAATAACAAGAATCATGGGTAGTTGAGTACTATGTTTTATTTCCTCTTTTGAAATTTCAATTTGCATAGCAATATCAGTTACCATTTTTTCAAGAACATTTGTCCATCCGTTTAAAACTTCATCATGATTTATTGCATTATCTCCATATTGGACATAGGGAATGAAAAAATAACCTAAAATAATTTGATAGTTTAAAGAGATATTGATATGCTAAGTGCTTTTATAATCGTGTAATAACAAAAAATAATTACCTGCCGCATAAATAAGTCGATACAATTGTCTTTTCCATCTTTTATCAATTATGTTCCACCATTTTTGGTATTATCTTGCACCAACATTTTTTCAATTGATTTCTTCGCTCGATCCATTGCTTCGTATAGATATCCCATCTCCGCTTTATCATCATCATCCACCATTCTTAAAACTTTTACAAGTGGACCAAATATGAGAATAATGGCATCAATGTTCGTCCAAAATTTATCACTATGAATCATGTTATAAATAAGAGTTGTTGTTTTCTTATCTTTAGGACCGAGTTTAGGAATCTTCGCGCTCCACTCCCACGAAGAAATCATTCTTCTTAAATTCTCTTTATGTGCGTATATGGATTCTAATGCAATAAACCGAGTTGCATACCTAGTTACTGCTGGTCGAATTAATTCTTTATTGTTGGTTTCTCTTCTCATTATGCTGGTAAACAACCATGATTGTATATGAATCATGTTATTGACTGGCAATTTGAGATAATAGTTTTTTTATCTCATCTTCTTTTGAAATATCTTTTAGAATCAAATCCATACAATGTGCTGCACATGGTGTCCAATATAGTTTTCTTCTTTTTTCCATAAGTAGTTGACCAGCTGCTTTATAATTTTCTCCATTATCGGTTACTATTTACACAACTCTATCTTCTCTAATAAAATTAACAACATTATCCATTAGACCACAAATATACTCAGCACTCTGAAATTTGTCAGTAGCATTTATAGATTTAAGAAAGACAGTTCCTTGGGTAGAGTACACAAGAAAATTTATGATTTTTCTTCTATTTTGTGTGCTCCAACCATCACACATCAACATACAACCATACTCATCCCAAAAATTGGAATAAGTGTCAATGTGTTGTTTAATTTTAGCGCACTCTAAATCTAAATATGTTTTCGAAAGTTCACCCGGAGTAGGTACTTTAATTCCAGGACCGACTTCAGCAATGGCATCAACCATTGTTTGATAATAAGGACTACTTGTAGCATTATGGGCAATATGGATAAAATTAAAAAAAGTAGATATTGCCCATCCTATATTTTTTGGCATCTTTAATGCCTTTTATTGCAGTTTTAATTGAAGGTTGAGATCTGCCTCCTCTCATTTGAACATATGAATCTATCCTTCCAACTACACGTAGCTCAAAATCTTTATCTGTTCTCAACGATTTAGAATGATCGGTGCGTTTTACTCCACTGGATCCTACACCCAAACGTTGTCTCTCTTCACTCATATAAGTTTCTTTACTTGCTTGACAGACATGCTGAACATCTCTATCTTCTTCATTTCCATCACTTCCAGCATCGGAGTTTTGTTGTTCGGGCATGCTCATCAATTCTTCTTGCACGCGTTGCTTTTCAAGCTTCCCCTGACTTCGTTCGCTTCTCTTTTTAATTAGATGTTCTCATATAAGTCTTCTGACTACTTTAGGAACGCTTAGACATGGTGCAACATTGCCGGCCATCGCTGCCAAATGCTCTTTCATCCGTGTTACCCCTCCATTGGAAATTTCTTTACTGCTTCTTTTTTTATTGACGCCGACTGCCGCGCAGTAATTCAAAACGATGTCACGATTTGCCATATTGACACATCTGAAATAAGAGATAGATTATAAATATATGAAACATATTTAACAAAATGGATATGATTTAACTAAAATTGTAACCTAATTATCATCAAATTATCTGGCCCGTATTTAACATATTTGACCTAACTATTTAACAAAATGGATATAAATATATGTCACAATTTGCCGGCCCATTATAATCAAACTACGCACAAAACCATCGCTCAAAACCTAGTGCTCGGTTTGCATAGTCGACGATGAAGCAAAAAGAAAAAAATGCTTATGCAAGTTGCATAACTTCAAGGCTGATATCCAATCACCGTGGCAGATGTATGCTTTGCCAAAAATGAAGATCCCTTCGGTCGTTGTTTTCGCCAATGGAATTTGTAGCAGTTCTTCTTCAAATGAGCAGGTGCTTCTTTAAATCAAGTAAACAATCAATTATATATGTAATTTGCAACAGTGCTGTTGAGTTTAAATAGGCGAAATTTGATTCTTTTTCACGTGAATTTGTAGAATCCATATAAAATTTTGTATTTTGTTATTAAAAGTAAAGCTGATATGATTGATGTAAAATAAAGTTTTGATTATGTATTGATTTGTTTGATTAGGAGAGTTATTGTTCGATTTTAACTATTTTACTCAATATTTTTACTGTCTGTATTTTTTAGCCCTTAGTATGAGATTTTGGAATTTTAGGGTTTTTCGGGTACGGCTATTGCTGGAACTGAGACGAAACCAATGGAATTCTGGCGTGCCTGCCAGAATGTTGAACCATGGTTTGATGTATTGGAAGTTGTAGCATACCTTTAGATGTGTCCCATATTTGTTTTGACTATGCATAATAAAAAAATAGATGATCCTTATATTCATCTTCCTGCTTACAACTAATGTATGTAGAATTGATAGTTTAATTCCATATGCATATTTTATTTTTAGTATTAAGTCTGTTAGGCTTGGCTAAGGCACCGCATATTGATATTTTAGGCACATTTAGCTTATTCCATACAAGTTTCACCAATATAGTGCAACACCTCTCCATTTGATACTTTCCCAAGAACTTTAAATGTAAATTCTTTATTGGTACTAGGGATCCATTGCTAGAAATCAAAAGAGCGTTCCCTATGCATTTTAACTTTATTAATAGTGTGATAAACTTAAGGAGGCAAACAAGAGGCTCGAACTCCCTATCTACCATCAAATACATGAGAGAAGAGACTTTCTTACTGGTCCCCCAAGAAACATAATAGTTTTCCATCCAACCAAATCCAATAAAGAAACTCCATGAACCCAAGGATCAAACCACGAGTTTGTATTGCATCCATCATTTATTGCTTTATTAACGAGTTCCTTAGCAATATTACTGGATATGAGTAAAATTTTCCATATATAAGAGGAGTTAGGATGTTCTTGAATTATCCAAATATTTTTCCCTTTGTTATATCTATTTCTAGTCCAGGTGGACTATAAGAATTTTCCATTGAGATATCTCCATAATAATTTAAATTGAGTAGCTATCAGTAAATCATCAAGTTTCCAGAGTCCAAATCTACCTTCCAATTTAGGTCTATAAAAATCATACTAATTGAAATTGTGTGCGGTTCCTTGCCATAAAATTTTGCTAGGATTGAATTTAATATTTGAATATTACTTTTGCTGACATTTGACAGAATTGAATCTAGAAATTAATAATATGATATAAAACAAACTTGATCAATTCAAGTCTACCACTAATGTTGAGTGTTTTAGAGCTCCATTGGCTAATATTTTTATTTACCTTATCAAATAAGGATCCAAAATCTTTTACTTTCAACTTTTCGCTTAATGGTGGAACACTTTGATAGATAATCGGTATATTTCCAATTTGAACATTACGAGTGCTACAATCCTACTCTATGTTAATTGTACCCTTACCAAAGGACAAAGTGGATTTGTTTTAAGTCATGCAATGTTAGAACCTCTATTCTGCGTTTTCAATGACAAGAACTATATAATTACATATATAAGATATATCTTATCATATTACAGGTATATGTATTAGAAGAAGATCATGGTGCATAAGATTATGGCTCATAGAAAAAGATGGATCATACTATTTAAAAGTAAGATCATATTTTTTTATATAGTCATAGATATATGTTGTACAATCTCCTTGAGTGATCAAAATGCATATAATTTCATATTGACAAATCATACTAAACAAACTATTCTAATTTTATAATTCACAATATGACAGACGTCTGTGATAATTCTCTGTTTATTATTTTCAAAGATCTATAGACGTTTGTGATGTAATGACAGACGTCTGTGAACCGTCTCAGCCTGTAAACAACAAACTGCAGCTATTAATTTTAGAATGGATGCTTTCCTCTGTTTTGAACAAACTTCTTTGTCCTTCAACAGTTGTAATCATTAATCAAAGAGTACTCTTCCAAGAAGTCATAACTTTTCAAACACAACTCTTTGATTCTATAAATACGTCAATCGATTGAGATTTTAACTTAACTTGATTTACTATTCTCTAACTTCTATATTCAGATTCTCTTGTGCTATCGTTGACTTAATATTCTCAATCACATTTAACCAAAATCAATATATTTTGGTTAAATTATTTCCTATAAATCCAAGCAACTTACATTCATTGTCATTCAAAGGAGATTATAGGAAGAATGTACTAGCAGTCAATATCCGTGTTATATCGAACACAAGATTGTCAAAGAAATACTATTTGTATCAGCCTATTCCTCCGGGTGAAGCGAGGAATATATTTTAGTGAAATACCGAAGGGGAGCTTCGGGACTGGACGTAGGACGGGAGGTCTGAACCAGTACAAAAACACTGGTGTGCTCATTTTTATACTTTGCTTTTTATACTTTGTTATATTGCTACATTTAGCTCATATATTAGAATACACTCACATACTAATACACTACTCATATTAGATACAATCCACTAGATTTTCATTTGGTATCGGAGCATGGTTATTTCAATTTACAGTAACACATGATTGAAAACTTTTCAATATGGCATATACATTTCAAGAAGATCAATCAACTACTCATCCCCCACTATTAACTGGTTCAAATTATGCTTATTGGTCAACACGCATGCGAATTTTTATGGAAGCTAATGGTTTAGAAATTTGGCAAACTACTCAAACTAGATATAAAGAACCTACCACTAACATAAGCACTTGGACCGATGCACAAAATAACATGGCAACTAATAATGCCAAAGCCATGAATGTTTTATTTTGTTCACTTGATAAAAATGAATTTTCATGAGTTATGCTTTGCATTACTGAATATGATATATGGTGCACTTTGCAGGTTACTCACGAAGGCATGACAAAAGTCAAGCAAACCAAAATCTCTATTTTACAAAATCAATTTTCATCATTTAAATGAAAGCAAATGAATCTATTATTGACTTGTAATCTAGATTTCAAACTATACAACATGATCTCTTGGTACTTGGGGTCAAATTCACTAATTTTGATTTAGTTACACGAATCTTAAATTCTTTGACTGTTGAATGGGAAAGAAAGGTTTTAGCCATCGAAGAAGCTAATGATCTTTCTCAACTCAAAGTTGAAGAACTAATAGGAAATCTGATGTTATATGAAGCTAATTTGCAGGCAAGAAAGGAGCAAAATCAAGAAAAGAAGAATATTGCTTTTCAAGCAAATAACGATAGTTCCGACTTGGATAAGGAAGAAATTGTATTCACAGCTAAGAACGACAACAAATTCAAGAAATTCAAAACGATGACAAAATTTCAAAAAAATTCAAACTCATCAAATCAAACATCAATCAAATGTTATGGATGTTACAAGTTTGGGCATATAAAGAAAGATAGTCCATAACTCAATAACGATAAAAAGAGAAGCAAATTCAAGAAATTCAAAAAGAAGCAAAGAGCCTTTCAAGTAACTTAGGATGACTTTGGTTCTTCTTATTCCTCTAATAGTGATAGTGAAAGTGACTCAGAACAAGCTAATGTCTCTTTTATGGCTAATACCAATGAGGTACGCCCAGATTAACATATGATGAAATTTTGGAAATTAGCATAGAATTAGATGATAAATATAGAGAATCCAAGAAAATAAAGAAAGAATATATAGAAAAGATAAATAAAGTAGAGACATAAATTGGTTTATTAAAAGGTGAAAAACAATATTAGAAGACGAGCTAGAGACAGCTCAAAAAGAATGCAAAAGGTTATCTTCTCAAAATGCTACTCTATTACATGATTTAAAAAATAGTAGATTAGAAAATACCAAACTTGAAAAAGAAAAACTAGACATTAAGGCAAGTGTAGATTCTAGCAATATTGAAATTTGTCATCTTAAGAACAACTTAGATAAAATAACTAATAATGTATCAAAATTTAATAAAGGAAAACAAAACTTAGAAAATTCGATCAAAATATCAGGACCATCAGGAAATCGAAATGGATTAGGATTTAAAGCTAAGCAAAAACATAGAAACTATAGTACATTACATACCATGTTCAAGAAACCTATCCTAAAAATTAAGATTAATACTTCTAAAACAAGTAGTGTCAAAATATGGATTCCTAAATAAAATAACAATTTTATTAGGCAAAAACATATAGATGGATACTTGAAAAATATTGTTCATAATAATAATTATGTTTTTAAAGGTCCCAAGTCCTTGGGTATGACTACCTTCACCCAATAACACATAGGACCCTAACTGAGGTAGTGGGTACTAACTAAAGCTTTATTATTTTGTAGGGACTCAAAAATAAAAGTAAAAATAATTGGATACTAAATAGTGGATGCTTCAAGCATATGATGGGAAATGCACACATGTTATCAAATATAACGTATATCGATGGCGGCACCGTGACATTTTGAGATAACTCAAATGGATTTGTCATTAGCATTGGAGACGTCATCAACGTCGGTATATCCACTTCTCCCCTTATTGCTAATGTTTTGTTAATAAGAAATTTGAAACATAGCTTATTAAGTATAGGTCAATTGTGATAGAGGATTTAAAATCGATATCGAGAAAGATAAATGTAGTATATTTGATCAAAATAAAATTTAAATTTTTGAAGGATTAAGAAGACGAAAAATTTATGTTTTGAATATGAATATTAAAATTAATAGTGATTTATGCCCAACCACCTAACATAATGACCCATAGCTATGGCACAAACGCTTTTATCACATAAATTTAAATATAGAAATAAATTAGCAAAGAATGATTTAGTAAGAGGATTACCCAAAATAAATTATAAAGTTAAAAAACTAGGATGCTTGTCAAGTTGAAAAATTAAAGAAAAGCTCTTTTAAATCTAAGAAAGAAATTTCTACCAAACAACTGCTTGAATTACTTTATCTAGATTTATTTGGCCCGACTCAAGTAAGATCAATGAATCATATCAAATATGTATTTGTTATCGTCGATAATTTTCCACAAAACACTTGGACACTATTTTTAAAACATAAAAGTGATACGTTTGAAATGTTTAAAATTTTCGCTAAGAGAATTAAAATTTAATGAACTTAAAAATTAGAAGTATAAGAATCGATCATGGTGGAGAATTTGAAAATGATATCTTTGAAAATTTTTGCAATAAAAAGGGAATTATTCATAATTTTTCATTTCCATGAACACCACAACAAAATGGCATAGTAGAAAGGAAAATTTGAACATTTTAAGAACGTGCACGAACACTACTTAGTAGCAATAGTTTATTTTTTAGGCCGAAGCTATTGCTACCTCATGTTATGTATTAAATCGTGTAACAATTCGACCTACGACTAAGAATACATGTTATGAAATGTTTTTCGGAAAGAAACCTAAAGTATCATATTTTCGTATTTTTGGTTCTAAATGCTTTATTTTGAATACTAAATACAATCTTGGAAAATTCGATCCAAAAGTCGATAAATGAATTTTTGTTTGATATTCGGATCGTAGCAAATCATATAAAAATTTTAATAAATGAACTAACATTATTGAAGAAAGTTTTCATGTTTCTTTTGAAGAAGATTTTCAGAATACCAATTTGACGATGACGAAGTCTATAATAACAATAGTATTAATAATACTTCTGTAACTAAAAATAATAATATCGTAAATAATAATGATAATCTTTTAAGGTCACCACCTCGAATCTTAAAAGACCATCCAATTAACAATATAATTAGTGATTTAAACAGAAGAGTTTCAACTAGAAGTCAATTAAATCAAATAACTCATGTTGCATTTATATTTAATTTTGAACCTAAAAATTATAAAGAAGCATCGAAAGATAATTTTTGGATTATCTCAATGCAAAATGAACTTAATCAATTTGAAAGAAATGATGTATGGGAACTCGTACCAAGACTAAATGATCAATCCGTAATAAGAACAAAATGGGTTTTTAAAAATAAAGCAGATGGAACTAGAAACATTGTTCATAATAAAGAAAGATTAGTTGCTCAAGGATACAACCAAGAAGAAGGAATTTATTATGAAGAAACATTCGCTCCTGTAGCACATCTTGAAGCTATACAAACATTACTTGATTTTTCATGTCATCTTAATTTTAAATTATTTAAAATGGATGTTAAGAATGCATTTTTAAATGGTTTCATAAAAGAAAAGGTTTATGTTGAACAACCGCCCTTATTTGTTCATGAGAAATATCCAGACCGTGTTTTCAAACTTAAAAAGTTATACGGACTAAAACAAGCAACCCATGCTTGGTATGAGATACTTAAAACACATTTTCTAAATACTGGTTTTCAAATTGCAAAAATTAAATCTACATTATATATAGAAAGTGAAGATAGTAATATACTAGTTGTATAAATATACGTTTAGATCAATTAATGAAAAACTATGTAATGATTTCTCTAACATAATGAAAAATGAATTCGAAATGTCGCATATGAGAGAATTAAATTTCAGGTTTACAAATAAAACAACTAGAAAATGGAATTTTTATAAATCAAGAAAAATATCTTAGATAATTATTGAAACAATTTGGAATGGATAGAACTTCAAGTAAACCAACTCCAATTAGCATGAGTTTACATTTAAATAAAGACGAAAATGTAAAAGATTTCGATCAAAAATTATATTGAAGTATGATAGGATCTCTGTTATACTTAATGGCTAGTAGACCAGATATTATGATGAGCATTTATCCATGTAAAAGATTTCAAGCACAACCCAATGAGCCACATCATCGAGCAGTTAAAAGAATTCTACGATACTTAACTAACACCAAAGATTATAGAGTTTTCTACCCTAAAGGCAGCTCTTTCGAACTCGTATCATATAGCAATGGAGATTTTGGTGGTTGCAAGACAAATTGAAAAAGTACGAGTGGCACATGTCATTTCATTGGTCAATCTCTGATTTTGTGGTTCAGTAAAAAGCAAAATTATGTTTCTCTCTCCACATGTGAAGAGGAGTATATATCAGCAGCCTTAGCCTGTGCACAAGTAATTTATATGCAACAAACACTTCAAGATTTCAGTAAAATTATAACGAACTCTACTATATATTGTGATAATAGCAATGCCATAAATTTAGCAAAAAATCCAATTAACCATTCTCGTACAAAACATATCAACATTCGTCACCATTTTTTAAGAGATAATATAGAAAAAGGAATTATTTCTCTTGAATTTGTTAACACTGAAAATCAAATTGCCGATATTTTCACCAAACCGCTATGTGAATCAACTTTTATAAAGCTACGACGAGACCTTCAATTAATTAATTAATTAACTAATATAAGACACATTTATTCATCATTATAAAATTTTGAACAATATTTCTCTATATTAAATTTTAACTTAAATTTATCTCAGTCAATTATTTAACAACCATAGAAACAAAGTCGTTAACAAATTTATGGTCAAAACAGTTCTATCCATACAAAATTCTAACTATAAATAGACTATACATTCTATTTATACATGATTTAAGAAAAATAAAAAACATAAATATTATTACAAAAACTAAACATGTCTTCTGATCACGACTCCACTTATTCAACTATCGACTTTAGCTCACCTTCATAAAAAAGCACCTATGTATCACCAACAAAAACAATACCTCCGTAAATCTGATCGGCCTCACTAAATTTTATGGCATCACCTACACATCACACCGGCTGCTTTCCTAAGGAATAGAAAGCTAAACGAGCGATTGATCTTGAATCAACATCTCTCGATACTAAAGTTGATGCAATATATCACTATCAACAAGAAATGACGTGAGTTCAACGAGAAATGTATTACGAGCAATGACGTCAAGGATCTCATCTTAACTTTCTCAAAAAATGTTTTCTAGCATTTTATGGACATTCACCAACAAAAAAATTGCATACATAAAAAATCTTCTCGTTTAGTAGAAACTCTTGTAAACACCTGTAACATTCCAAGAAATTTATGGAAGGCAGGGCCATCAAACGAGGACTGGATTGATACTCCATCTCGCCCAAGTTGGTCTCCACTTCAGCCTCAAGGTGAGCAATCTAACACAAACTCTTGGGATCAACATAAATTTAAAAAATCTTCGACAAATGATTAATTCTATGTATCTATATATAGATATATACACACACACGCACACACACATATGTATATATAATAAATATGTAAACCATATAATATTTAATTTTTGTATGTTCATTGATTATAATAATAGTTTATTATGATGATTCTATGAATAAATTTGATTAAAATAAAAAATCAAACAACATACTTAAAAAATTCAACTCTGCCTTTCTCAGACGTCTGTGAAGAAAAGACAAACGTCTGTAAGTTTCCTTAGGAAAACAATCCTGAGTGATCTCAGACGTCTGTCCCTCTTACTCAAACGTTTGAGCCAAGTTTTGGCTATAATCAAATGGCACTTTATATATATATATATATATATATTACCCAACTCTTTAACTATTCACCAATCTACTTCAAATCTAAAAACTCCAACTCTAAAACCTTAACTTCCCAAAACCCTAATTCATCAAAAATGGCTCCCAAAGCGAAAAATCCCGTTAACAAGAGATTAAAGTGAGGTCAATCTTCTTCTTCTCAAACATATCTGGTCATCGAAGTCCATATTCAAGAATGGCTTCAAAATAGTCCAATTGCAAACAAAAGATTTGAAGAACTCAAGCAAAAGAGACTTCATTCCAGTCCGTTTTACCGATTATTCAAATTTGGAGATTATGGTCTTCAAGAACTCACCATCGCCTTCGGTTGTCGAGAGTTAATCAATTTTGATGAAAATGAGGTACAAATTGACCAACTGGCCATCTTTATTTTTTATGCAAACTTATGTAGTAATGATATTTGGACACCTGAAAATGAAGATGGTTGGTTATGGACTAGTGTGTACGGTCATGTTTTGAAAATTAGCTTAAACACAATTGGTCGTTCACTAGATTGTTCCTCTACTGGACTTGATTTAGAAGAAATTCCTGATCAATGAAATCTTCCACGTGACGAAGTGACACATCAAATTTGAGAAGATAGAATGCCACAATGGAAATCCGTTTATCTATGACCAAAAGCTAGGCTATGAAATCGTATGATAATTAATACGATAATTCCCTGTTAAGGTAGTCATGAGAAAATATATGAAAATGACCACAAAGTCCTATATGCTATATTTGGTGGAATTCAAGTAAATTGAGCTAAATTTATTCATGGCGAAATTAAAATCTTTTGGTCTCACTACCGGCGCACTTGCTCCATACATCATGTGTCTCTTACAAGGTCTCAGGGTACCTTCTTATATTTCTCATTCCAAAGAAATTCCTGTCAAAGAAAGTGGCATAAGGTTTTTATCCTTAATGCATCTTCCTGAAAGACCACCTCCAATCATGTCCCTGACTTAATGGACTAATCATCAACAACAACAAATGCATCCGGACCCTCCTCAACAAGCTCAAGCTTTTCCTCCTCCTCATCAAACTCAATCACCTTGTCCTCCACAAAAAATTAGTTCCTCTCATCATACTACCAAATATCATTTTGATTTGGAGATTTTCGAAGCTCGCACTGAACCGACTTAAAATGAATCCATTTGTGATTTAACTCTTCGAAATCAAAAATTGATCACAGTCAATCAGAGAGTTTTGGAGAAAAATAAAAAAAATTGCACACTAAAATTATCGGTTTGGAAAAATCTCTTTCTACAGGGATGACTAAAATGGAGAAAACTTTGGAAAAAGTTGTTTCCACTTTAAGCAAAGTCATGAGAAAAGTTCATGGCAGATCATCTTTTAGGTCATCCTCTTCTCCTTCTCTAACACCACCTCCTTCAGCACAAACTCCAATTTATTATCCTCATAGATCATCGCCTTATGGAGGTAGTTCTCAACAAGATCAAGGAAAGATTATAATGTAGGAAGAACCAAAGGAAGAAAAAGAAGATAGCGATGATATGTCTTGGCCTGATCCTTCAGCACCACAACAAATGTATCTTTGAACATTTCAAGGATTGTCTATTCAAGAAAATGAAGAATACACGCAATGACCCAAAAATTATCATTCTACTTCATCCACCTACCATGACTATTCTGATAATTGTGGTGATTTCTTAAATTATAGTAATCGTGAAAATCAATAACTATTCCTTGCAATTTTAGGATTGTTTATTTTCTATTCGTTATTGTTCATTCGTAGTAGTACTGATGTTGTTATTTCCCTAACTATTTCTTGATTTGTATTGTTCCTGATTATCTATTCGTTATGGTCATACAAATATATAGGATAAGTATGCTATCAATTCAAGTACATACGAAATATAAAAAAATGGATAAGTATGGCAAAGCAATTAATGCCATATCTATTAGTACACAAGAGAATTATATCAGCCACCGAATCATCATCTCAGCCGCAAGGAAAGAAAAATATCACTGATAGATTGTACCAGACTCATATCAACTTGTATAAAAGATGTATACCCTGTAAGCTCATTTCCATATATCAATTCTTTCCATCAGTTCGATCATTTTAAAACTGAGAAACAAAGATCTGAAATAAAACATCCTCTTAAACTTCAACAAAAATTCAATCAAACAAGATTCAACCAGAAATCAAAATGGTTTCAGCAAGCAAAGAATTCAAGCCTGCTTCAACACAGAATTGTTCTCTGTTCTTTCTCCTGAAACAACCGTGAGTAAACAATTTTATTTAACAGTTTAAATTTGTTTAAAAATAGATGCATGCAGTAATTACTTAAAGTAAAGTATGATAAGTGCTTGCATGATTGTTTAAACAGGAATGCATATATATATATATGTGTGTGTGTGTGTGTGTGTGTGGATGTTTGTGTGCATGTTTGGAACGATATGTTTGTTCTGTTAGTTCTCAGGTCCTAAAAGAGAAATAAATCAACTGTTCTTCCCTTGATCTGTTATAGGTTATGATGTATAAACAATAAATGTTAGAAATGTCAAGATATTTGATCTAAAAATATTTCCAGTCAAAAGTAGGCAGTATGCTTTTCTCAAAAACAAGGTCTCTGTTCATAAGAAAGGTGAGTAAACCTGTTTGCTTTTAAAAACAGTTTAAATCTGAGGTGGAACTTTAATATATGTGAAATGTGTGTGAAAATGTTGGATTGCATGGATTTTAGCATGAATATAACTTGAATTGATATTTAAATTGTGGATATGTCTGTATATACATTTATATTTGGTCTCTGTTGTTTCACAGTCTCTGAAATTTCTTTTAAAAATCCATATCTCCTAATACAAGCAATTTTAAACTTAGATTCTTGAATGGAATTTGATGATAACAACATGATATTAATTCTAAAGATGGTTTTAAGAATTTTAGTTTAATAATTATTTCAGGAATAAGAAAATAATGTGGAAATCAGATATTGGTCAAAATTTTATGAAAACAATTACATGATTGGATTACATGAGTGGATTCAGGGTAGAAAATCATGAATTTAGGTATAAAAATTGAGATTTTTAGTTTGGAATTCAGGAAGGAATTTAGTGTTGATTGATTTTGGGATTTTTGCCATCTGCCATCGATCGGTGATGAGGTGTGCGGCGAAGTTTGGCCTGAAGGTAGTCGGGGTATTAGGGATCGCTGGAAAAATGGCGAATGATTTTTCTGGTGGTCGTGGTGGCCAGGGAGGGTCAATATAGGGTTTACTGATGGGTCTGGGTAGTCGGAGTTGTCGAGGGTGTTTCGGCAATGGTGATGCATCGGAGGTGATCACGATGGAGGGGATCGGAGTTAGGGATCGAGATGAAGCTCTGACAGTGATCGGCAGGTGTGTTTAAGGTTGGGATCGACGGTGAGGGGCGATTTTCCGATGATGGTTGGTTCTAGTGTTCGGTCGGAAGACTCGATTTCGATTCGCGATGGGATCATGATATCTAGGTGGTCGGGGTAGATGTCGAGGTCGATGTCGACTTGTTGAAGGCCAGAAAGATGATCGGTGGGAACTGGAATCGCCGTGCACGTGCACAGTGCATTTTGGTCCTGGGTTTCGTGAGTTTGGGGAAGAAGAGGGATTCTCGGGTAAGGCTCGTGAATGTTTCGTGAGTGACTCGAAGCGTGAGTGGTACGCGAGTGACACGGAGAAGAGCTCGAGGAAATGTGAGGTTGGGCTCGGGTTTAAGTATTTCGAGCTAGGCTTTTTAAAATTTAAAAAGTAAAATGTTATTCAGGTTTTAAATTTTTTGAAGTAAATATAGTTTTCAAAGATTTGTTTCAAAAGCAAAACATTTTCAACAAGTTTCAAAGTGTTTAAAGATTTAAAGTTATTTAAATAATTTGATTTCAAAAGAAAAGTTTGAATAAGTTTAAAGTTTGGAAATTTTGAAAGTAATTTAGTTTTCAAAAATGTTTAACTAAGTTTTTAATATATTTAAAGTGAATAAGTTGTAAAAGGAATGATAATTAAGTTTTCAAAGATTTTAAATAATTAAATCTAATGTTTAATTGTTTTGTTTTAAAGAAATTTTTATATAATAAATGTTTTTGAATTTAAATTGTTTTGATTTAATATAATTATATAAAATAAGTTAATTATTTAATTATATTCCTATGTGTTTTCAAATGAAATTTAATAATGATAATTAAGTAATTAATTAAGAGAAATGGTTTAACAATTTCAATTAATGGTGCCATCGTCTCTTGTACCTCCCTCTCCTGTTCCATCCTTTCCCATACCTCCCTCTCCTGTTCCACCATCTCCCGAACCTCCCTCTCCTGTTCCACCATCTCCCGTACTTCCCTCTCCTGATCCACCTTTTACCGTACCTTCTCCCATCACCAAGTCAAACTACCATCCCATCGACGTTAGTTCTCCTACCCAAACTACCTCCCTTCCTTCGGCCAAGCACAAACCACCTCCATACCCACCTGACCCTCCACTCTTGAGCATTTCCTCCCGCTCTTCTCCGTTAGGTAGACCTCTACTACCATCATCCACTATCGTACCTCTCTCTCCCCTTCTAGCTGATCCGTCTCCATCATACCTGGTTGTAGTCAACAAGCTTGGACTTCCTTATTCAAACGCAAACCTCTCAACGCGGGGAAGTACAAGCCTGTTGACTTTGTTCCTTCCTACTCTGACGATGTGCTCGACTTGGTCGACGACGTTGTTGAGGCTGGTTCCACTGTCTGGAAGGATTACTTAGTGGGTTTTTTCCTTGACAAACCTTTGTCTTATTCTTCTGTTGTTGCTAAACTGAAAAGTATCTGGAAACTGAAAGGATCAATGCAAGTTAAATCAGATGGAGTGATTTTTCTATTCCTGCTTTCGTCAGACGAAGATAAAAGCAGAATTTTACATGGCGACCCCATCATAATGAACAACAAAGTGTTTATCATTAGGCCATATGACGCTACTGTTAGCAATGTATGTGGATCTGTTTCCACAGTGCCTGTTTGGGTTCATCTTCGCAATATTCCTCTCTTTGCCTGGTCTCACCTTGGTATTAACTGGATAAGTAGTCGAATAGGTAAATTGCTTTGTATGGATGAAAGGACTGAGAGGCTTGAGAGATTGGAATTCGCGAAATGCATGATTGAAATCAACCCGAATAGGGAGTTACCTAATGATTTCCTTATTAGCCTGGCTGATGGTGGTGTTCAGCGTATTTTTGTAGAGTATTTATGGTAGCCACACATTTGTGTTCTGTGTAATTCCTTTGGACATGTTATGGAATCGTGTGACAAGAAGGTTGAATCTGTTACTTCTGCAAATGGCAAGGACATAGGTAATAAGCACAAGGAAAATCTTTCAAAAAACAAAGAAAAGACCAATAAGCAAGTTCAAACACTGCAAAAAGTGGGGTATAACAGAAAAAAGATGGGATCGAATAGGAGTTTCAAAAGGGTGATTAATAAGGAAAATATTTAGGATAGGGTAAAAGAAAGTGAGAGAACCAATGGAAAAGAGGAAGAAGTGTTAAAAGAAAATATCGAGATGAATAAAGAGAACGAAGTGAGATCTGATAAGGAAGGAACTCAAAAACATAAGGATGTTTATGATTTGGATATTGACAATCCAGTGGTTGCTACTAAGGTCTTTTCTGCGGCAGCAACTGGTTTCAAGTTGCTGGTGGGAAACAGTTTAGACATTCTTCAAATCATGGAAAAAAAAATGATACTGATAACGCAGAAGTGCATGAAAATGTTAAATTAGTAATGGAGCATCCACAAGAGGCTAATATTTCGTTTGTTGAAAACTTGCCTGCTTCACCTGATAGTGCTACAACAGGGACAATTGGAACTGTTTCAACACATATTCAAAGCAATGCAAATGATGCTACTTTTTCTGAAGCACCATCTGATCCTTTCAAATTAACAATGGGGAGAAGACAAAGAAGTGAGTATTTCAAAAACGTTTTAAATTCTTCAATGCCAGTTTTTTTAAATTTGGGAATTCAATCTTTGAATTCCAAATCATCCAACTCTCTTGACACTGTAATTCCAACAATTATTCTCCAGCAAAACTCTACTTCTTCTCAACAGCCATCACATGTAAAGATGCCTACGTGCACAGTGTGCATGTACATGAAAGTCTCAACCACGTTCCAACTCTTGTATCCTCAAACATTGACAACCCCCCTCCATCCTTCTCTTCAGCATCTAATTTTTGTATCCTGAACAATTCCACTAAAGATTCTTCAATTCTAAACACTCCCCAAAAAAAATCTTGCCTTCGCTGAATGGTATCCCACAGTTAGCAAATTCTTCCCCTCAGTTACAAAAATCAAGACTAACCAAGAATCTAGCTCTCTCACCTCATAACACCAGTGCCTCGAACATGGTTCTTCGAAGCAAGAAATCACTCACCCCGTATGAAAATTCGTCTGCTCAATGATGCAAACCATCGGAGCATGGAATGTTAGAGGGGCACACCATGAAACTAAATTATCCCAATGCAAAAATATGATATCTCAGCATAACCTATGTATGTTAGCCATCCTTGAAACAAAGTTAAATCTAGTCCTCTCGATCAAAGCCGCTAAATATATTAACCCAGGTTGAGATGTCATTCACAATCTTGTCGAGGCGCCTTATGGTAGAATCCTCATTGTTTACGGCCCTAAATTGATCCTCCTTTCCAAAGTTTGCGCTACATCTCAAATCATTCATTGCCATGCAAAAAATATCATCTCCTCTAGCACATTCTACATATCTGTGGTCTATGCTGCTAATAATAAAGCAGCTAGAACTACTTTTCTCCACGACCTGCCCATGCTACGTCAAGATTCTCATCCTTGGATCATTTTTGGTGATTTCAATTGCTGTAACAAGATTGCTGATAGACTTGGTGGCAATCCGCTCTCTCTTAATGAAATAGAACCGCTGCGTTCTGCAGTTATTGATTCTAACTTAGTGGAAATTAAGACTACTGGTATGAGATTCTCATGGAACAACAACAACAGACAAGGGAGAAGGACCTACAGTAAGATAGACCATGCTTTTGGTAACCACCTGGCCCTCTCCAAATGGCCTACCATTTATAACCACCTTCCTCCTCTGCTCCTTTCCGACCACTCTCCCCAACTTATTCACCTCCGGGAAGATGGCATCAAAAGCTTTTCAAGTTTCAAATTTTTTAACATTTGGGTTAATGAACCTGATTTTTTTGACATTGTTAAAGAAGTTTGGGCGAAACCTGTTTTTGGTAATCCTATGTCTATTTTGCAGGTCAAGTTGAAAAGTACCAAGCTGGCTCTCAAGCAATGGTCAAAAAACAGATTTGGAGAAGGTAGTAAACAAAGTACGTACTGGAAGAATAAACCGGAAGAGATTCAAATAAAGTTGTTGGATGATCCCCACAATACTACAATTAGCGCAATGGAGACGTACATATCATCTCAGTACTACGATGCTCTATCGAGTGAGATTTCTATGATGAATCAAAAAGCGAGACTTAAATGGAGAACTGATGGTGATAGGAACAGTGCTTTCTTTCATGCTAACTTAAAGGCTAAGCATTCCAGAGAAAATATTGTTACCATTCTCGATGACGAAGGAAATGTTCAGAATTCTAAACAGGGTATGGACGAGGCTTTCATAAATCACTTCACCAAACTTTTCAACAACTCCGACAACTTTGAACCTGATATTAACCTCATCGATCCCTTACTCCTTCCCAGACTTTCTGCTGACGAACATGCTTCCTTGAAACTTGTTGTTTCTGATGAAGAGGTCAAGTCTGCTATGTTATCTCTTAATAGGAAATCGTCGGGAGGACCGGATGGTTTTAACGCTAATTTCTATTTCGTTTGTTGGGACATTGTCAAATTGGAAGTGCTGCGTGCTGTGAAGAATTTTTTCACTAATACCAAACTGATTCCTTCTTTCAACAACACTAACATAGCTTTGATTCCTAAGGTCAACAATCCTAGCACGGTGTCTTCTTTTAGGCCTATCTCATGCTGTAATACTATCTACAAATGTATCTCTAAAATAATTGCAACCAGGATGAAATCTGTCATGAATAACATTATATCATCAAACCAAGCTGCCTTTTTGCCAGGAAGAAACATCTTAGATAATGTCTTACTGGCTCATGAACTTTTGTATGGTTACAATAACAAGAACTCTTCTCCTAAAGCTATGCTGAAATTGGACATCATGAAGGCTTTCGACATGCTTCGGTGGGAAGCTATTGTTAAAGTTATGCAGTGTATGAACTTTCCTGTTACCTTCATTGCTTGGATTGTTGAGTGTATCTCCACCGCTCGTTTCTCGGTCAACGTTAATGGTTCCAGTGAGGGATTTTTTGGAAGTAGGCAAGGCATTCGTCAGGGGGACCCAATATTACCGTATATATTCATTTTTATCATGGAACTTCTCATGCAACTGTTTAAAAAAAATCAGCTTCTGGGCAAATCAAACTCCATCCGAGATGCAATAACCCGGAGATTCTATCTTTAATGTTCGCTGACGATCTAGTTATTTTCTGCTCTCCGGATAACTCTACGATGCACGCCATTATGGATACTCTTCATGTATTTCATGCTATAACTGGTTTATCAGTCAATATCCTCAAATCGGAAATGATTACTTCTGGCCTCACAACTACCCAAAACAATGCCATTCGGGATATCACTGGTTTAATGATCAGTAATAACACTATTTCTTATCTTGGTCTCCCACTCACTTTCGCCAAAATAACAGTAAACTAATGTTTACCCCTGTACGAAAAGATCACATCTAGACTAGAGTCCTGGTCGTGCAATTTGTTGAGCCAAGCTGGTAGAGTTTCATTAACTAAGTCTGTGATCTTCTCCATTCAAGTCTATTGGGCTAGAACTTTCATTTTACCTCACAAACTCATCAACATGATTCGTTCAGCTTTCATGAGATTTATTTGGACTGGGAAAACAGTGGGTCGATATTTAGCCCCTATCAGTTTCAAGAAATTAGAAAAGCCTATTGCTATCAGAGGCCTTGGAATCATTAACATGTTCCACTGGAATCGGTCAGCAATGGCACGTCTTATCTACGAATGCATTACTGCCAAAAGTAATATGTGGGTTAAATAGTTCAACATTCACGTGCTACGTGGTTGCAATTTTTGGAAAATGTCAGCTCCTACCAAAATCAGCTGGACGTGGAGATCTATTTTCAAGCTTAAGGAAGCTATACTTCCCCTTGTCCGATACCCGATTGATCATACCAATGTCATTAGCTTTTGGGACGATCCATGGATAGATAGTGGAGTTATCTTAAGGCGTGTTCTTTCGTATGCTGAGATAGTACAAACTGGGGTGAGACAGGAAGCTACTGTTCAGAACTTCATCCGCGGTAATTCCTTACGACTTCCTAGGACTTCCAACTATAGAATTCAACAGCTCTGGAATATGGCGGCTGATTGTGAAATTAAAAATGTTGGTGGCTGCTGTGTTCAGTGGGGAAGTAAAGTTAGTAATTTCAGTATAAAAGAAACATACTCCTTCCTGTCTGGGGCAGTAGGAGAGAAATGCAAGTGGAGGCGAAGAATATGGTGCACTGATAATGTTCAGATGGATAATCTCTTCCACTGGAAAGTGATGAATAGGGCTCTTAATACTAAAGTTAAGCTGATAACCAAAGGGTTTCATGTTACTGCCTTCTGTGTTTTCTGCCATCAATCTCCTGAGATGGTCGAGCATTTGTTTTTTGAATGCAATTATCTCAATGCGCTTTGGAACACTTGGATTAGGAGAATTGGAAGAAAATGGAAAGGATTTAATAATGTCGTTCAGTGGAAGTACATCTATGACAATACTGGTGGTAAGGCTGATTCGAATAGACTTTTCTTGTACGTTGTCAAAAGATTCATGAAAGTGGTCTGGGATGAAAGAAATCGACGTATTTTCCAGCCGGATAAAGGCTTCGCACCTGAACAGTTCGAGAAGCATTTGATGCAAGAAATTAGGCATGATTTTTGCCATGTTTCTTTTGCGTTTGACCCTGACATCTTCTGTTAGTCTCCCTTTCTATTTTCCTTGGTTTTGTGTTGTGTTTTCTTTGTTTTCCCAGTGGTTGTTGCACTTTGTTTTCCTTGTATTTCTTGCAAGTCTTTGACTTGTGCTTCTTCGTCCTCTTGGTGTAGCAATAAAATGGTAGGGGTCCATTTAACCCCGTCGGCTTTACCAAAAAAAGATAAATGGTTTATCTTTAAATTAATTAGGGTCTTAATTAAATAAAGGTTAATTATTTATGTGGTTAATTAAAAGATAATTAGTAATTAAAGGTTAATTAAATGTTAATGTAAAGTTTAATTTAAAAGTGGAATGTTTTGAAATGCATTTAAATTTGTTAATGATAAGTAAGTCACTAATAAAAATAAAGATTTATCTTAAGAGTTAATTACTTATTTTAATTAAAGAATAGTTAATCGAAATGATTAATTAAGATGATAATTAGAGGATGATTAATTAATTGATTTGTAATTAATAAATGTTAAGTAAGCATGATTTAAAGATGATGGAAGTAATTAATTTAATATATTTAAATTAATTAAAATGGTATGGCTAATCAACCTTGTGTATGGATGATAAAATGATATTGGAAGTCTTAGATTAATTGTCATCCCTAATATGTAATTCGTGATGCTACATGATATGATATATTTGATTTAAACTGTGATGATGTGGTTATCTATTGATGATGAATTACTGTGACACCCTGTATTTAAAGTTGAATTGTATTTCACTTAAATAACTTGAGTTAAGATGACATTGGATTCGAAGAGACCGGAGTCGGGTATTTGTAAATACCCAAAACCACTTCGATTAGAAATTTACAATAATTCTTTATATGTGATATCAATAGGCTGGAATGGAATGATTTAAGTGAATTGGACCATTTAATCTAAGTTTTGGTACTTAGAAATTGATGTGTGAAATAAGTGATGTCTCTAACAAATTGTGAATTTGTAAATTAACACGAGTTATCTCGGGTTTTATGTAAGTTCTATGATGTGTATTCCATGTTAGCTGGGTTTACTCACACTGGTTTCCAGCCTGACTCGGGTGTTACTTTGATGTAATGCTCGGGTCAGACCGAGTATTATAGGTTTTCAGGTAAGGACGTTCTGGAGCTCAGAAGACGAGCTGGATGGCAGGAACGTATGGAGTGTATTCCGTTGTGATATATTGTTACTTATCTGGGACAAGTTATTTTAACTGTCCAGTGACTGTGAAATGTTGTTACTTTGATGTATTAAAATGTAATTAACTGATACAATTTTCCTTTGTATAACTGCTATTTATTTGATATTATATTTGATCCACTGCGAATGTGAGAATCTGTGTGGTGTTTTTGTTTCTTCTTTTCCTATCTCTTTTCTTCTTTTCCTAACTATTTGGAATTTTCGGGATCGAAAATTTCGGGTTGTTGCAGTTGGTATTAGAGCGAAGGTTAAGCGAAAACCTTGGCTCTAGTGGGAATACTCATTAAGGATAGGATCAATGGTACCCTAGAATGAGTTGAGTGTGTGTATATATATATATATGAGAGCGTACTTGTTATTTTCATATATAAAGATTTTAAATGATATGAGAATATATTTTGATATATATAAAGCAATATTTCTTCCCAATAAATGTTAAGGTAACTGGTTGTTAAATTATTGGAATTAAATTAAGAAGTAATAGAAATATAACCAAACTGAAATTGAATAAAGATAAGTTTGAAATAGATTCGAATTAAAATTAAAATTTTGAATTTGGGAAAGTTAAATAAGTTAACAAACAACCTGAAGTGGGAATTTCAAGATGAAATTGAGATTTAACTTAGGAAAGTTAAATGATTGATTTAAATGGGTGTTTGGATAAATTTTGATGTTTATTTATCCTGATATCATTTCATTATTATAAATAATATATGAAACTGAGAATTGGTTTTAAAAATGGATAATAAATTAGAATCTGAGATTTAATTGTTTTGAGTTTTAAAATATGTTAAATAAAGATAATTTAAAATGGAATTTTGAGAATTGGACTCAGAATTAAATTATTTAAAGATTTGGATTATTGATTTAAAAATAAGGGTTAATTTGATTTAAGGGATTAAATCAACATTTAAAAAAAATTAACTCGAATTTATATAATTCGAGATGGTTTAAAGTTGAGATTAATTCAACTTGGATTGGGGACACATCAATTTCAGGGGAAATTGAAGTTATTCAAATTGGAATTGAGTCAATTTAAATGGAAGAGGAAATTTAAATTGAATTGATGGGGAATTGAACAGTTTGACTCTGGACTATTTTCCAAGTAATTTGTTTTAATATAAATCTATTTTTCCAAACTATTTACTATACAACTTTTCTTCTTAAAACCTAAAACTATCTTAAACTTGTTTTACAATTACTTTTAAAACTATTTAACAATTTTATAACTGATTTATAAACTAATTACTGATTTTCAATTTTTTTATAAATAATTACTATTTTTTCCTATTTATAATTGCTTAACTATTTTACAGCTATTTTACAAACTAATAATTACCTATTTATCTATTTTTAAAATTTTCAAGCTATTTTCTAAATTTAAACGGGTCGGAGTTCAAACTGTTATTGATTAAATACCCAACTGAGATAAGAATTGAAGTGATGATCCAAATGGGGATTAAGGAAAATGTGAATAAGTGAGGATGAATAGAAAGGAGAAATTGATTTAACTAATAATCAATGAAGATAAATATGTAGGATGTACGTACATTATTCTATTCGCATAGTGATTTGATCCAGATTCAAGCACAGAATTTCGAGATAATATTATCGATCCGAGTTGGGATTGTTCACTCGATTTTCGACGGCGAACATGGAAATGGATTTTTGGTTGGTTTTGGATATTCTCTATCATAGATGTGACTATGCAAGGAGAATGACAGTTTCTGATCAAGAAACCAGATCTGAGTCCGCACTAGGAAGTCGGGTGGACAATACTAGTTCGGAAGTGAAATTGTGTGATCGAGTGAGCGATCAGATTGATATTGCGTACGGATGATATGTGGACTCGTACGAGTTGGAATGGAATTGATATTGGGAATTTGTGGATAAGAAATGTAAAATGATTTTTGAAGTGAAAAGTATATTTGTGAAATATAATGGAATTGGATATTTCTTTGGTTGAATTTTACTTTATGGAAGTAAGTAATTTGGTTAATAACTTTATAAAAGAGTAATCAAATTTGAATATTTGATTTGGAATAAACAAAGTTATATATCTTTGTTATATATATGATAAAACTCCCCTTGTTGAATCTATTGCTAGGAAAAAGGGTTTTGAAAATATTTGAAGTATAAAAGTGAATTTATACAAGTATAAATTGAACCAAAGATTTCCAAGATTATTATATATATGTATATATATAAAAAGGATTTGTGAAAATGATTTTGAGGAAAGGTTTTGGGAACCTATGCCATTTGGAAAGGCTTTTGATTTTTTTTGGGTAAAACCAATATTGGAATTTGGAAAAGCCTAATATGAGAATTATCGATTTTGGGAATCGATTTTGTAAAGGAGATTTATATGGAATTCATACTAGGTGTATGATTTGAAAATACTATATGTTTATAGTATAAAGTGGTTTGAAGTGGCTCTGGGAAAAAAGGCGCTCCCTTGAAATGAACTTCTCAGGAGTACCATAGGTTGGTACTGCCTTGAGCCTCTAAGGGGGAGGTTCTAAAGTTGATCCTGTGAGGAGTCCGGACAAAACTAGTTCCTGAGGATTATTTGGTAGCGAAAGTCGAGAGGCTGATGCCTATAGGGGCATTTGGGTTATGCTGTGGCGACAGTGTAGCTTGATGTCACTGCGATCTACTACAGACCAAAGCGAAAGTCGTGTGTGTCGCTGAGAGCCAACAGTCTACGTTTGATTTTATATTGGTAGAGTGCGACACTATGGTAACATAGCGAAAGTCGTGGTGCCCCTGAGAGCCAACAGTCTACGTTTGATTTTACATCGGTAAACTGTGACCTATGTGGGAGTGGAGAAGTTTCATTTTTGACAGCGAAAATCGAGGGCGCTGATGCCTACAGTTACATGGAATTTTGCTGCGATGGAAATGTAACCCTGGAATGTAACTGCGATCTGTTGTCGCTTCCATGGCGTAATCGAGGGGCGCGGAGACCTATAGTTACATGGACTTTTGCTGCGATGGCAACGTAACCCAGGATGTAACTACGACCATGGATGGGGGTGATGATTTCCAGAGCATTCTCACCAAAGATATTTTCTCTTTTTTTGAAAACTGTTTTCTATATTTTCAATAAAATTATTTTCCAAAGTATTTTCACTGGGTGTTGTAAACGGGTTTACCAAGTACTTATAGATTTTTAGTCCTACGCCTGATCAACGTATGACCGAATTTCTGTTAGAACAAGGATGGACTTGTCGAAACATCGAGTTATAAAAGTATTTTTATAAAAACTATTTTAGTAATATTATATAGATTTTTAAAGTGATTTTAAAAATGATCAAAGAAATTTATCTGATTTTAAGTATTTTAATAATTCTGGCTCTGTTTCTTTTCGAGGACGAAAAGTTCTAAAGGGGGAGGAATGTGACGACCCGGATTTTTAACGGTTGTTAATTGGTAATTAGCTGATTTAAAATATCGGGATATTAATTTTGATGGGTCAAACAAATGAATTTCTGATAAATAAAAAAATATCTAAATATATTGGTGGATTTGGAAACTATAATAAATATTTAATTAAAAACTATATTGGATATTTAATCTCTGGGTATGATAAATCCTATAGAAAAGAAAAATAAACTTTTTTGTATAGGTAAACTTTACCATTTAAATTCAGTATAAAAGTATCCATGAATAGATATGTGTATAACTATACATATAAGTAAAGTAAAATATATATATAGAGATGTAATAATAATGCGTGAAATAAAATAAAATCTTATCAATATTAAATATAAGTATAACAAAATATATGAATATAAATTAAGTGGTGATAGTTTAAGCTTAAAATGGACATAGAAATAAATATATATGAAGTAAATTATTATGGTTATGTAAAAATATAAGGTAAACACTTAAGATAATTTTAGAAATATATAAATATATATAAGTGATTCTCGTGTGTACAACATAAGTTAAACTATGGAAATACATGTATATGCAAGGCAAGAAAAATACATATATGGTCATACAAATATATAGGATAAGTATGCTATCAATTCAAGTACATACAAAATATATAAAAAAATGGATAAGTATGGCAAAGCAATTAATGCCATATCTATTGTACACAAGAGAATTATATCAGCCACCGAATCATCATCTCAGCCGCAAGGAAAGAAAAATGTCACTGATAGATTGTACCAGACTCATATCAACTTGTATAAAAGATGTATACCCTGTAAGCTCATTTCCATATATCAATTCTTTCCATCAGTTCGATCATTTTAAAACTGAGAAACAAAGATCTGAAATAAAACATCCTCTTAAACTTCAACAAAAATTCAATCAAACAAGCTTCAACCAGAAATCAAAATGGTTTCAGCAAGAAAAGAATTCAAGCCTGCTTCAACACAGAATTGTTCTCTGTTCTTTCTCCTAAAACAACCGTGAGTAAACAATTTTATTTAACAGATTAAATCTGTTTAAAAATAGATGCATGCAGTAATTACTTAAAGTAAAGTATGATAAGTGCTTGCATGATTGTTTAAACACGAATGCATATATATATATGTGTGTGGATGTTTGTGTGCATGTCTGGAACGATATGTTTGTTCTGTTCATAGTTCTCAGGTCCTAAAAGAGAAATAAATCAACTGTTCTTCCCTTGATCTGTTATAGGTTATGATGTATAAACAATAAAATGTTAGAAATGTCAAGATATTTGATCTAAAAATATTTCCAGTCAAAAGCAGGCAGTATGCTTTTCTCAAAAACAAGGTCTCTGTTCATAAGAAAGGTGAGTAAACCTGTTTGCTTTTAAAAACAGTTTAAATCTGAGGTGGAACTTTAATATATGTGAAATGTGTGTGAAAATGTTGGATTGCATGGATTTTAGCATGAATATAACTTGAATTGATATTTAAATTGTGGATATGTCTGTATATACATTTATATTTGGTCTCTGTTGTTTCACAGTCTCTGAAATTTCTTTTAAAAATCCATATCTCCTAATACAAGCAATTTTAAACTTAGATTCTTGAATTGTAACGACCCACCTTTTTGGACAATTTAAATCGACAAGTAGACACACATGCCGCTTCCAAACCATTCAAAAGGGAGGATTGTTAATGGGGTAAATAAGAAAAGAAGAGAAAAGAAACAAGAAACAATCACAGAATCTCGCAGCGGAAAGATAAAATATAATAATCAAATAAACAGTTCATGAAGCTGTTTAATATACTTTTGATTATCATTTATACAACATTTATCAGAGTTATACATATACAACAGAACAAATAAAAACAATGCAGCAGACAGCATGATGCAAAGATAATAATAGTAATAGTATACCAAATCTTCGTCTTCGTCCTCCAGAATAGATCTTCAATAAGCTGAAAAACTCAGGACTGACCCGAGCGTAATGAAAAGACAAAACACTCGAGTCAGGACTAAAATATCCTTATGTAAGTTAAATCAATCGTAAATAAATATGAGTGTAACGGCGTCAGAGATGTTTATGGGGTTTGACATCTCTTATCCAGTGTCGACGTGCGTGCAATAACTCAAAAGATGTTACGGGATTTTCCATCTCTTAAGGATCCGTTAAACCATCTACTATGTAGTACAATACGCTATTATAATATGTCTATAGTAAAATAAACTATTAAAATAGCGTTAAGGCGTTACCCATATCCCCCTTAACACATTTTATATATTCTCATAGTCTATACAGTACCGTACGCTCCTCCGAGAGGTTTACGCAGAGGGCACTCCATAGGTATGGTACAAAACAAATTCGTAGAAGGCACGCTAGGGCATGTGAACACGGCACACGAGGAAATGCCAGGGTAGATATACCAATTGCACTCCCGGACTGGTGGTGACGCATAGCAGCTACTACCGCCCACCTCGGACACACTCCCAAACAATGGAGGGGTGGCCACCAAATCGAATCACAAAAGCAATATAATGGTATCGAAGAAATATGTCCAATAAGAGGAATGACCTCACATTAGCCCGGTATAGCTCCTGATTTTAGTCACATCTAAGCTGACTCACGGGAGTCAGGGTCACGTCATACCATATAGAATCGTCGCCAAACCATCCTACTTCATTTCTGGAATCTCCACCACGTACACAGTTGTTAAAGTGGTTTTCGGTATCGACAGAGAGTATGCCCATATCCGATCCCGGTCTCTTTAACAACCGAACGCTTATTACACACCGGATGGTTCTTTTACATTTTCAAAAATCAATTCATAATTGATATCAAAATATCAAGTTCGCTTCAAAAATCAACTCCATTTTACAATCATCGTATTTACGCAAAATATACGATTTCATTTCAAAAATCATTTCACCCAATATCTCATTTCAATTTCAAAAATCGTTACATTTCAATTTAGGTTGGAACTTTATTTAACCCACTTCGTATTTAAATCCAAGATTTAAATATAAACATTTCACCTTATTGACAAGTTGGAAATTTTGGAAAATAGTTTTGAATAGTTTAAAGTAGCTTAAATAATTGGAAAATAGTTAAAATATTCTAAATATTAAAGATAGATTTCAAAATAGTTTTAAATTGATTTAATATAGTTAAATAGATTTAAAATAGATTTAATATAATTAAATAGGTTAAATAGCTTAAAATAGATTAAATATGATTAAAATAAGTTAATATGTTTAAGTAAGTTGAAATAACTTAATATAATTAATATAGGTTAAAATAGTTTAGTATAAAATGGTTTAAGTATTTAAAATAGTTTATATAGCAGAATAACTTAAGAAAACCAATTTGAAATAGCTTCAAAGTCAACCATTTTAAATTTCCAACTTACCAATCTGAATCAAATTCGAATTCCATTCAGTCGATTCAAATCTCAATTTCAGTTCAAATCAATTTCGATTTCAAATTAATTTAATTCCATTTTCAAATCCAATTAATTCAATTTCAATTCCAATTTATAATGATTTCGAGGTTGATTTTTTTCAAAATATTAATTCAAACACTTAAAACCCAATTTTTCCTTAATATTCAGTTTCACAATCCAAATCTTCAAAAAAATTCAATGTCAAGCTCAAATTTCAAAATGTTGTCTTTATCACACTTTTACTTAATAATATTCAAAATCCGAATAAGAATTGAATCCTTTAAAATCAAATCAATTTACGAAAATTCAATCATATCACAATTTTAATTTCAAAGTCTTAACTTCAATTATTAACCAATTTGTTTAACAAAAATTATTTCAACATCTCAACCTCAAATTCGCGATAAATTCAATTTCTATAAAATTGATTTTTAAATTCCTTTAAATCAAACCATTTAAAGTAATTCCAAATCTAAGATTTTAAAAATTATTTAATTTAACCAATCCGGTGTCCGTATATAATTTTCTATCCTATGGCCAAGTGATCAGTTATTTCAATTAAATTTCAGAAATAGATATATATCACTTCAAATCAAACCATAGTGTCATAGGTATATATCATTTCAACCTATTTCTCAATTTATTCACAATGGTTTAATTTACAACTATAAATAATACACAGGGTGATGACAGGATATATACAACAAATAAACATCCAACATTCAAACATCAATCAATAGCATCCATCGCAACCAATCATACAAACAGACAATATAAATCACAGAAATTTCATAGTTATAAATGTTCGGTAATTTACTTGCGATTAAATTTCAATTCTTATTAGACTGTCGATTTCAATTCTAATTTGACTGTCGATTTCAATTTCTAACATTTAATTCGACGACAATCAAGATGACAGTTAAATTTTTATCAACAACGACTAATAAAATCATATCACTTCACAATATTAAATTTAACTAGCATCAGAATATTCTAGTACGTTGTGAGCGTTATAAAACACTCACCTTGAGTTTACGTTGCCAATCGTTCAAATTTTAAATTAAATCGAGCGCGTTCGATTTAACCAAAAATTTTAACGAGTTCGAAACAGTCCCGGGTCTGCACTGCAGTGTAGATCTCGTCGCTGCGATTCCAACATCGCCAGTTTCGTCCGATTCTGATAACGTATGAAGGAGTTATACAATTTCAAAGATTTCATATTATATACTAAAATTAATATACAATTTCAATTTAATTAACCTAATCAAATCACGGCCGTCCAAAATTCAGATCTGAGATCAAGGGCCGTGACTTCACCTTCTCCCCCATACGATCGTGCTCCAGGAAAACACGAAATCCACTCGTACGCGACAAAGAAATGATGGTCGCTCCACCTACAACGTGTCGGAGATCGATCGGAGAGCTTCGGTGCGTGCGCCTACGCGATAGCAACTGCCGCCCACGACCTGGCTAAGCTCGGTCATCCTATGGTCTCGGAATTCGTGCTCGAAGTCGCGGCGTTCAACTCCATTTCATCGCCAATCCATCACTTGAAAAACGATCTCAGCCGTTCACTTTGCAGATCTCGATGCCCTCTACGAATTACTAGTTGGAAGATTTCGATAAAGATGAATGGATTTGGTGAAAAAGAAGGAAGAAGATTAGAACACCCTCAGCCATTAATCAATAGAAACGGCGGCTGCAAGATGGAGTTAGGGTTTCTCAGAGAAGAACGTGAATATACGCGTATAACTAATTGTTTTAATATTATTATCCACAAATAACATGATTTCCGAACGAACTCCAAATTAGACGTGCCGACAGGCGTTCGTAAGGTTTTACCTGCCTTCCGAACACAATGGAACGTGTTTCGGAAGCCAATTTGATCGTCTGTACGAGTTATAGAAATAAACGATCGATTTTAAATTAAACCGATTAAATGAATTTCTAAACGTTTTCAGCTGCCACGGTCAAATGGCAACTCCGATTGCTCCGAAATTTGAAATCCGATAATAATACACTATTACGGATCCAATGGAACCGGTTTCGCCGAATTCCGAGACTGTGCCTCGGAAGGCTATTTTACTCGTCGATTAAATCGACGACTTTTCAAAATTTACAGAATTTCTTAAAATTCAAATTTTAAATGTTAACAAATTCATTGTTGTTTAAATAAAATTTTATATCAATTTTCGATATCATCTTCAATCATATTATATTCAAAATTCAATTATTCAAATATTTGCAAATTTAAATTTTTAACAATTTTGATTATCCGAAATTCATTATCTTGAAATAATTGAAAATGAACTTATAAAATTTTACTTTAAAACGAATTCAAATTATGGAACAATTATTTCCGTTATACAGTTATTCAATTCCTGTTATTCAATCTATTCAATTATTCAATTTATTTCCAATATCAAATTTAAACAATTTAATTGATCCATATTCAACAAATTCCAATATTGGATTTTAAATGAATCCTCATTACTAATCAATTACTTTATTTACATCTAATGAAATTCAACATTTGTTATTCAACTTCAGTTATTGATTGTAAACCCAGTTAATATATAAATTTCATTTCATTTACAATTGGTTTCTAAGTTCGATTCGACTGACAAATAAACAAGTAACTTATAATAATTATCACCATTTACTTTTAATCACACTTATAAGTTTATTATTTACTACAAGTGTTACAATTTCCTATACAATACCAATTAGATTCCAATACCATTGACTATATCTTATTTCATTAGTTAACCCAATATTTATATTTGTTTTTCTTATATTCCCTTATAACCAAGTTATAATATTTAAGTCATTTCAATTGATTGGAATATCATTCAATTCATTAAAAATCAACTTAGATAACTATTGTTGCAATTCATTCTCGTTATTATTATCATAAATAAATTACAAAATTTTTAATTCTTCCAACATTAAGCCATGAAATCTTATTAAATTAACTAATTTAATTATCGAAAATCTACGGGTTGTTACACTCTCCCCCACTCAAAACTTTTCGTCCTCGAAAAGGAAAAAGAAGGGAAAAGGAACTAAGTAAAGATTTCGGCATTGATACATTTTATTCAAAATTATCAACTTATAAAACAATGAAATTTTACTTATAAAGTCGTTACTACACTTCCACTACGCTACTCCGATTGGCTTACGAAATTTACAAGTTGGTTATCCAAATGAGTTATAAAAATTTAACTCAAAAATTTTCTAACACCCGGATTTACAGAAAATTTCGGCAGCGTCTCCTTTGCGCGGCTCGATCGGTACAGCTACAAAACGCCTCTACGGGCCCCAAACCAGTAAAAGAAAACAAAAGCCAAGTGGCTCCAATCAAAAATCACCAAATCCAATGATAAAATAAACACGTACCTATTTGTCGGGCAATCCAAATTCCTTGATTTAAATACCTGCATCTTATTTATCAATGATATCAAATCATATAATTTTAAAACAATTTATAAATTGCATTATCAATTTTCAATATTAGCTTCACCTAAACCTGTACGAAGTACATATATCATCCGTACGCAATATCAAGTCTGATCGCTCATTTGATCACAAAATTTCACTTCCAAACTAGTATCGTTCACCTGACTCTCTAGTGCGGACTCAGATTTGGTTCCTTGATCGGAAACTGTTATTCTCCTTGCATAGCCATATACTATGATAGAGAATTCCAGAATCAAATCAAAAATCTATATCCAGGGTTCGCCGTTAAGAATTGAGTGAAAAAAATCCTAACTTGGATCGATATAAATTATCTTGAAATTCTGTGCTCGAATTCAGATCAAATTGTTATGCGAATAAAACAATACACGTACAACTTACATATTAACTTTCAATAGATTTCTATACACTTCATCTATATTCAATTATTTACTTACCATCATTTCATTTACAACTTATTATACACAATGCATTATTCATTCCTTAATTACTTAGCATATCCATTTCTTTACATAGCATGTTCTTTTATACTATCATTTCTTATGCATCATTTCATACAATTTGCTTAGTTAAGTTCATTTCAACATTCTATACAACTTAACTAAATTAAGTTTTCTATTTCCAATTGATTCTTAGCTATACTAATTTCTTTTGTTTACATTTACTTCATTTTCATAATTTCAGTTAATAACAAATTCATTGGTGGAACATTTTATCAATCATCACTTTAGTTTATTAATCATCCTATAAAAGTCATATATAAGAAGTTGGACTTTATCTAAGTTTATAATTATCTCCAAAGCTACAAACTTCAATTTCACAATTTCTTTGCAAATTTATATTCAATTCTGTAACAAATTTACAAGGATATTATTTCGATTCATTTGTCTGTTTTCTTAAGTTCACTTACTTATTCCATTTAGCCATTCATCATTTCATATTATACATAAGTATATAACATTTTCCTTTATCACAACCAAATTTCCATTTGTATACATTTTAATCACTTTTAAGTTTTGCTTACTTGTATATTTTAATTATTTTTAGGTTTTGCTTACTTGTATAATATCTCATTACATCCCTAAACATCATTTTAACCTTTAAACATTTGGTAAGTCATATTATATGTTATTAGAATGCAATTTGATATATTACAAATTTATAGGATTTATTTTACTTAATTAGAATGTTCAAAATTTTAATTCATTTAAATTTTCTTTACCTTTCAACATCTTTCAATTTTTTTTTAGAGTTACACTTCAACTCTAAAGTTTCTCAAAACATTTAGCTTAGAGTTATTTTAATCCTTTTATTACATAAGTTCTGGTTATTCACATTTAATTCAGATAACTTGAAAAATATCAATTAACAGAACTTTAAAAATTTAAATGCCCGGTTTATTTCAAATCATTTGAAATAAATAGATACATTTATATCTTATATATATATCAAATCATACTTTTGGGGTTTAAACCAAACTGCATTTCTTTTCAAAACAGTTTCGAAGCAAAGCAAAGCTTCGCAGAAATCTCCTCCACTTTGAGACTCGAAAATGAACGTCAATGATGCTGCGCAGTCATCACCGAAATTATTTCCCAGCGACATAAGAGAGGAGTACTGAATTCATTCCTTCTTAAAAATCCTTCCAAAATATTTCCATAAATATTTTTTTTTCAACTCATATCACTACATATTTTCCTTCAAAGTTTTGAAAAACCATTTTCAAAATCTCCGGGTCTTAAACTCAATATTTTTTTCCAATTTAAATCTATCTTGATTTATAAGTCACATTTATAAATTATTCTTACAAAAATTTACCTTCTTAAAACATTCCATAAGTTGTTTTATCATTATTTATTTTGTAATAAACCTTATTTATTAAAACACAATATCCAATTTATGATAACCATCCATATTATCATTTCTAACAATCAAACAAACTGGATGGATCATAATAATTTCTAAAAATTATATCTTTATATACAAAATATAATTGGGGCAAAATTATTTCATTTACCCAATTTCAAAACAATACTATGTCGAATTGTTCTGTTCAAGTGTTTAGAGATCCCTATCAATAACGTTAATTACTCGTATTGACCAGAATCCATATGCCACTCAACAAATCAACCAACACAGTATAAAACAATTTTATATCACTAACAAATACGCTCTCTCATATATATACACTCAACGACTCATCATAGGGTATTACTACCCTATTTATAAAGAGTCTGACCCCACAAAGCTAAGGTTACCGCTAAACCAAAGCTCTGATACCAACTGTAACGACCCACCTTTTTGGACAATTTAAATCGACAAGTAGACACACATGCCGCTTCCAAACCATTCAAAAGGGAGGATTGTTAATGGGGTAAATAAGAAAAGAAGAGAAAAGAAACAAGAAACAATCACAGAATCTCGCAGCGGAAAGATAAAATATAATAATCAAATAAACAGTTCATGAAGCTGTTTAATATACTTTTGATTATCATTTATACAACATTTATCAGAGTTATACATATACAACAGAACAAATAAAAACAATGCAGCAGACAGCATGATGCAAAGATAATAATAGTAATAGTATACCAAATCTTCGTCTTCGTCCTCCAGAATAGATCTTCAATAAGCTGAAAAACTCAGGACTGACCCGAGCGTAATGAAAAGACAAAACACTCGAGTCAGGACTAAAATATCCTTATGTAAGTTAAATCAATCGTAAATAAATATGAGTGTAACGGCGTCAGAGATGTTTACGGGGTTTGACATCTCTTATCCAGTGTCGACGTGCGTGCAATAACTCAAAAGATGTTACGGGATTTTCCATCTCTTAAGGATCCGTTAAACCATCTACTATGTAGTACAATACGCTATTATAATATGTCTATAGTAAAATAAACTATTAAAATAGCGTTAAGGCGTTACCCATATCCCCCTTAACACATTTTATATATTCCCATAGTCTATACAGTACCGTACGCTCCTCCGAGAGGTTTACGCAGAGGGCACTCCATAGGTATGGTACAAAACAAATTCGTAGAAGGCACGCTAGGGCATGTGAACACGGCACACGAGGAAATGCCAGGGTAGATATACCAATTGCACTCCCGGACTGGTGGTGACGCATAGCAGCTACTACCGCCCACCTCGGACACACTCCCAAACAATGGAGGGGTGGCCACCAAATCGAATCACAAAAGCAATATAATGGTATCGAAGAAATATGTCCAATAAGAGGAATGACCTCACATTAGCCCGGTATAGCTCCTGATTTTAGTCACATCTAAGCTGACTCACGGGAGTCAGGGTCACGTCATACCATATAGAATCGTCGCCAAACCATCCTACTTCATTTCTGGAATCTCCACCACGTACACAGTTGTTAAAGTGGTTTTCGGTATCGACAGAGAGTATGCCCATATCCGATCCCGGTCTCTTTAACAACCGAACGCTTATTACACACCGGATGGTTCTTTTACATTTTCAAAAATCAATTCATAATTGATATCAAAATATCAAGTTCGCTTCAAAAATCAACTCCATTTTACAATCATCGTATTTACGCAAAATATACGATTTCATTTCAAAAATCATTTCACCCAATATCTCATTTCAATTTCAAAAATCGTTACATTTCAATTTAGGTTGGAACTTTATTTAACCCACTTCGTATTTAAATCCAAGATTTAAATATAAACATTTCACCTTATTGACAAGTTGGAAATTTTGGAAAATAGTTTTGAATAGTTTAAAGTAGCTTAAATAATTGGAAAATAGTTAAAATATTCTAAATATTAAAGATAGATTTCAAAATAGTTTTAAATTGATTTAATATAGTTAAATAGATTTAAAATAGATTTAATATAATTAAATAGGTTAAATAGCTTAAAATAGATTAAATATGATTAAAATAAGTTAATATGTTTAAGTAAGTTGAAATAACTTAATATAATTAATATAGGTTAAAATAGTTTAGTATAAAATGGTTTAAGTATTTAAAATAGTTTATATAGCAGAATAACTTAAGAAAACCAATTTGAAATAGCTTCAAAGTCAACCATTTTAAATTTCCAACTTACCAATCTGAATCAAATTCGAATTCCATTCAGTCGATTCAAATCTCAATTTCAGTTCAAATCAATTTCGATTTCAAATTAATTTAATTCCATTTTCAAATCCAATTAATTCAATTTCAATTCCAATTTATAATGATTTCGAGGTTGATTTTTTTCAAAATATTAATTCAAACACTTAAAACCCAATTTTTCCTTAATATTCAGTTTCACAATCCAAATCTTCAAAAAAATTCAATGTCAAGCTCAAATTTCAAAATGTTGTCTTTATCACACTTTTACTTAATAATATTCAAAATCCGAATAAGAATTGAATCCTTTAAAATCAAATCAATTTACGAAAATTCAATCATATCACAATTTTAATTTCAAAGTCTTAACTTCAATTATTAACCAATTTGTTTAACAAAAATTATTTCAACATCTCAACCTCAAATTCGCGATAAATTCAATTTCTATAAAATTGATTTTTAAATTCCTTTAAATCAAACCATTTAAAGTAATTCCAAATCTAAGATTTTAAAAATTATTTAATTTAACCAATCCGGTGTCCGTATATAATTTTCTATCCTATGGCCAAGTGATCAGTTATTTCAATTAAATTTCAGAAATAGATATATATCACTTCAAATCAAACCATAGTGTCATAGGTATATATCATTTCAACCTATTTCTCAATTTATTCACAATGGTTTAATTTACAACTATAAATAATACACAGGGTGATGACAGGATATATACAACAAATAAACATCCAACATTCAAACATCAATCAATAGCATCCATCGCAACCAATCATACAAACAGACAATATAAATCACAGAAATTTCATAGTTATAAATGTTCGGTAATTTACTTGCGATTAAATTTCAATTCTTATTAGACTGTCGATTTCAATTCTAATTTGACTGTCGATTTCAATTTCTAACATTTAATTCGACGACAATCAAGATGACAGTTAAATTTTTATCAACAACGACTAATAAAATCATATCACTTCACAATATTAAATTTAACTAGCATCAGAATATTCTAGTACGTTGTGAGCGTTATAAAACACTCACCTTGAGTTTACGTTGCCAATCGTTCAAATTTTAAATTAAATCGAGCGCGTTCGATTTAACCAAAAATTTTAACGAGTTCGAAACAGTCCCGGGTCTGCACTGCAGTGTAGATCTCGTCGCTGCGATTCCAACATCGCCAGTTTCGTCCGATTCTGATAACGTATGAAGGAGTTATACAATTTCAAAGATTTCATATTATATACTAAAATTAATATACAATTTCAATTTAATTAACCTAATCAAATCACGGCCGTCCAAAATTCAGATCTGAGATCAAGGGCCGTGACTTCACCTTCTCCCCCATACGATCGTGCTCCAGGAAAACACGAAATCCACTCGTACGCGACAAAGAAATGATGGTCGCTCCACCTACAACGTGTCGGAGATCGATCGGAGAGCTTCGGTGCGTGCGCCTACGCGATAGCAACTGCCGCCCACGACCTGGCTAAGCTCGGTCATCCTATGGTCTCGGAATTCGTGCTCGAAGTCGCGGCGTTCAACTCCATTTCATCGCCAATCCATCACTTGAAAAACGATCTCAGCCGTTCACTTTGCAGATCTCGATGCCCTCTACGAATTACTAGTTGGAAGATTTCGATAAAGATGAATGGATTTGGTGAAAAAGAAGGAAGAAGATTAGAACACCCTCAGCCATTAATCAATAGAAACGGCGGCTGCAAGATGGAGTTAGGGTTTCTCAGAGAAGAACGTGAATATACGCGTATAACTAATTGTTTTAATATTATTATCCACAAATAACATGATTTCCGAACGAACTCCAAATTAGACGTGCCGACAGGCGTTCGTAAGGTTTTACCTGCCTTCCGAACACAATGGAACGTGTTTCGGAAGCCAATTTGATCGTCTGTACGAGTTATAGAAATAAACGATTGATTTTAAATTAAACCGATTAAATGAATTTCTAAACGTTTTCAGCTGCCACGGTCAAATGGCAACTCCGATTGCTCCAAAATTTGAAATCCGATAATAATACACTATTACGGATCCAATGGAACCGGTTTCGCCGAATTCCGAGACTGTGCCTCGGAAGGCTATTTTACTCGTCGATTAAATCGACGACTTTTCAAAATTTACAGAATTTCTTAAAATTCAAATTTTAAATGTTAACAAATTCATTGTTGTTTAAATAAAATTTTATATCAATTTTCGATATCATCTTCAATCATATTATATTCAAAATTCAATTATTCAAATATTTGCAAATTTAAATTTTTAACAATTTTGATTATCCGAAATTCATTATCTTGAAATAATTGAAAATGAACTTATAAAATTTTACTTTAAAACGAATTCAAATTATGGAACAATTATTTCCGTTATACAGTTATTCAATTCCTGTTATTCAATCTATTCAATTATTCAATTTATTTCCAATATCAAATTTAAACAATTTAATTGATCCATATTCAACAAATTCCAATATTGGATTTTAAATGAATCCTCATTACTAATCAATTACTTTATTTACATCTAATGAAATTCAACATTTGTTATTCAACTTCAGTTATTGATTGTAAACCCAGTTAATATATAAATTTCATTTCATTTACAATTGGTTTCTAAGTTCGATTCGACTGACAAATAAACAAGTAACTTATAATAATTATCACCATTTACTTTTAATCACACTTATAAGTTTATTATTTACTACAAGTGTTACAATTTCCTATACAATACCAATTAGATTCCAATACCATTGACTATATCTTATTTCATTAGTTAACCCAATATTTATATTTGTTTTTCTTATATTCCCTTATAACCAAGTTATAATATTTAAGTCATTTCAATTGATTGGAATATCATTCAATTCATTAAAAATCAACTTAGATAACTATTGTTGCAATTCATTCTCGTTATTATTATCATAAATAAATTACAAAATTTTTAATTCTTCCAACATTAAGCCATGAAATCTTATTAAATTAACTAATTTAATTATCGAAAATCTACGGGTTGTTACATGAATGGAATTTGATGATAACAACATGATATTAATTCTAAAGATGGTTTTAAGAATTTTAGTTTAATAATTATTTCAGGAATAAGAAAATAATGTGGAAATCAGATATTGGTCAAAATTTTACGAAAACAATTACATGATTGGATTACATGAGTGGATTCAGGGTAGAAAATCATGAATTTAGGTATAAAAATTGAGATTTTTAGTTTGGAATTCAGGAAGGAATTTAGTGTTGATTGATTTTGGGATTTTTGCCATCTGCCATCGATCGGTGATGAGGTGTGCGGCGAAGTTTGGCCTGAAGGTAGTCGGGGTATTAGGGATCGCTGGAAAAATGGCGAATGATTTTTCTGGTGGTCGTGGTGGCCAGGGAGGGTCAATATAGGGTTTACTGATGGGTCTGGGTAGTCGGAGTTGTCGAGGGTGTTTCGGCAATGGTGATGCATCGGAGGTGATCACGATGGAGGGGATCAGAGTTAGGGATCGAGATGAAGCTCTGACAGTGATCGGCAGGTGTGTTTAAGGTTGGGATCGACGGTGAGGGGCGATTTTCCGATGATGGTTGGTTCTAGTGTTCGGTCGGAAGACTCGATTTCGATTCGCGATGGGATCATTGTAACGACCCAGAATTTCAGTCATTTGAAATTTGTATATTTAATTAATTTTAAATATTAATAAGTAAGATTTGGAAGTCGAATTAATTTAATTTCGATATAGTGATTTAATTAGGCGATTAAATTATTAATTTAATACCTGAATTTGGGTAGATAATTGAAATCTGAATTAAATGTGATTAAAAATGATTTATAAAGTTATATTAAATCATATTGGAGTTAGAATGATGTTATAGAACTTTTAAAATTGGATTAAAAGTTAAATTGTGAAAATTGAATATTTTAATATTTAATTGACGACTAAAAATAGTCATTTTTCAAACAGTCTTGGATTTCGACGAAACCTGTTTCATCGGATCCATAATGTTAAATTATTGTAAGATTTCAAATTTCGTGTCAATCGGATGTACGGTTTGTCCGGGGCGTGCCAAAATGCATCGAAATCGGTTTAAATCGATTTGATTTAAATTTGATCGTTTATTTCCGTAACTCGCACATATGATCGAATTAGCTCCCGAAACACGTTCCATTGTGTTCGGAACGTGGGGTAAACCTTTGAAACGCCAGCCGGTACGCTCGATTTCGAGTTCGAAAATTTTCGGATGAACAGTGTTTGGCAGTTTTCTATAAAAGCCCCTGGACTTCCTCATTTGCATTCAAACCCTGAGCAACTAGGGTTACAGCCGCCATTATCTTTTCAATGGCTAGCAAATCATGACCTTCTCCTCCAATTATCTCTCAATCCACACATTATCTCCAAAATCTTCCAACTACAAACTTGTAGATCTCCTCGAGATCTAGCTATTCAACGGTCATGATCGGATATAGGCGAGTAAATCGACGGAAATTTCAGTTCAAATGTCCGCCGTTCATTCACAAGTTCCAAGACCAATAGGCGACCGAGTGCCATGTCGTTCATGCCGTGGGTAGCTCTCGCGTAGGCGGAGAAAATGGCGCTCGTCGATCGTCTTCAAACTGTGCGTGGGGGTTGCGAAAATTAGGGTTAGAGGGCGGCTAGTGGGTTGTTTCGTTCGTTCGAATGCCTGGGTGCTTGAATGTGAATTTTCACGTTTGGGGAAGGAGGCAAAAACGTGGCTCAGATGTGATGTTGGGGGAAAGGGACGGCCTGGATTAAAGGTTGTAAAAATATAAAAAGAAATTAGTGAATTTATTTTATTTTAAAATCGTTCAAACTTCTAAATGCAATAACTTGTTCATACGAGGTCGAAAAATTATGAAACCTTTTGCGTTGGAATCATTTCGACGAGCTCTTTGCAATGGAGCTGGTTTGGAGTCGTTTGGAGACAGTGAAAATTTTGAGTAAAATTAAACGTCTGTTTAATTTTATCCGAAATAAAACGCTGCAACCATTTTAAAAGCAAAGGTGAGAACTTCTCACTCAATCGAATATTTGTTTCGATTTAAATTTTAAATAGTTGAATGAAATTCAATTTAATATTAAACCAATTGGAATTAAAAGTGTTGAACCAAATTGAATGTAAGTAAAGTAAATTTATTTAGTTGTGTTGGTTATGACATTGGTTGTTATATGATTGTTTGTTGATTTTATATGATATAATTCATTAAGTATTAATGAAATTGAATTAATGAAAATTGAAAGCTATGCAATTAAATTCAAATTGGAAGTTAAGTAAATTTAAATTGATTAGAAATTGATTTAGATTGAATGTGAACAAATTTGAATATGAATTAGTGAAGGTAAACTATTAGTGAAGGTAAACTAATTGAAAAATGAATAATTGAATGTCGTTGTATATGAATTGGTTGTAAATAATTACAAATAATGTTGAAATTTTATAAGTTGCTTATAAACTTTGTTAGTATGCATTTCTTTTGATATGCATGTATTATAGTTGTTTAAAAGAGTAAATTGTTAATAACTTTATATATATGTCACTTACGTGTTTAAATTGAGTAAGTACAGGTGTCGTGGCTGCTGTTCGGTTGATTTGGTCGCGCTAATAAGCTAAATAAATAACTGCTTTGCTTAAAAATGCTAAAAAGGTATGCCTACGCAATAAAAATAGGAAATATGAACTGTTTTTCTGCTTTTTCGACCGGGTGGGTCGATGTATACATATTTATGTCTATTGTGATCCTACTACGATTGAACTGCGCAAAGGAGATGCTGGCGATTTTTTCTGGAAATTTAAGGCGTTAGAAAAATTTAGAAAATTTTGGAAAATTTTTGTTAATGAAAAGTCAATTTCCAAATTGAAATGAAAACGTAGGAATTGAACTAGAAAATGGAAACCATTGTTTTGGTTGAGGTTAAAGGTTTTGGAAAAGGAGAATATAAAATTTTCACTAAGTGGATTTTTGAAAAGTTAATGGATTTTGTGGTATTTTTCTTACTTGCAATTTCGAGGACGAAATTCTTTTAAGGGGGGAAGTTTGTAACGACCCAGAATTTCCGTCACTTGAAATTCGTATATTTAATTAATTTTAAATATTAATAAGTAAGATTTGGAAGTCGAATTAATTTAATTTCGATATAATGATTTAATTGGGCGATTAAATTATTAATTTGATACCTGAATTTGGGTAGATAATTGAATCTGAATTAAATGTGATTAAAAATGATTTATAAAGTTATATTAAATCATATTGGAGTTAGAATGATGTTATAGAACTTTTAAAATTGGATTAAAAGTTAAATTGTGAAAATTGAATATTTTAATATTTAATTGACGACTAAAAATAGTCATTTTTCAAACAGTCTTGGATTTAGACGAAACTAGTTTCATCGGATCCGTAATGTTAAATTATTGTAAGATTTCAAATTTCGTGTCAATCGGATGTACGGTTTGTCCGGGGCGTGCCAAAATGCATCGAAATCGGTTTAAATCGATTTGATTTAAATTTGATCGTTTATTTCCGTAACTCGCACATATGATCGAATTAGCTCCCGAAACACGTTCCATTGTGTTCGGAACGTGGGGTAAACCTTTGAAACGCCAGCCGGTACGCTCGATTTCGAGTTCGAAAATTTTCGGATGAACAGTGTTTGGCAGTTTTCTATAAAAGCCCCTGGACTTCCTCATTTGCATTCAAACCCTGAGCAACTAGGGTTACAGCCTCCATTATCTTTTCAATGGCCAGCAAATCATGACCTTCTCCTCCAATTATCTCTCAATCCACACATTATCTCCAAAATCTTCCAACTACAAACTTGTAGATCTCCTCGAGATCTAGCTATTCAACGGTCATGATCGGATATAGGCGAGTAAATCGACGGAAATTTCAGTTCAAATGTCCGCCGTTCATTCACAAATTCCAAGACCAATAGGCGACCGAGTGCCATGTCGTTCATGCCGTGGGTAGCTCTCGCGTAGGCGGAGAAAATGGCGCTCGTCGATCGTCTTCAAACTGTGCGTGGGGGTTGCGAAAATTAGGGTTAGAGGGCGGCTAGTGGGTTGTTTCGTTCGTTCGAATGCCTGGGTGCTTGAATGTGAATTTTCACGTTTGGGGAAGGAGGCAAAAACGTGGCTCAGATATGATGTTGGGGGAAAGGGACGGCCTGGATTAAAGGTTGTAAAAATATAAAAAGAAATTAGTGAATTTATTTTATTTTAAAATCGTTCAAACTTCTAAATGCAATAACTTGTTCATACGATGTCGAAAAATTACGAAACTTTTTGCGTTGGAATCGTTTCGACGAGCTCTTTGCAATGGAGCTGGTTTGGAGTCGTTTGGAGACAGTGAAAATTTTGAGTAAAATTAAACGTCTGTTTAATTTTATCCGAAATAAAACGCTGCAACCGTTTTAAAAGCAAAGGTGAGAACTTCTCACTCAATCGAATATTTGTTTTGATTTAAATTTTAAATAGTTGAGATTTAAAATTGTTGATTGTGTGAATTGGATGATAAATTGCTATCTATTGTGTTAAATAGACCCTATACGCCGTATATTAAGCGGAGGTTATTTATTAAAAACATATACCGCGATAATTCCACATTGAAGTGGAATTGGTATTATATATGTATATAGCAATATATATATATTGGAATATGTATATATTGGAGTTGTTGATTTCCCGCATTGTATAGCGGATGAGACCCTATTGCACCGCATAATAGCGGATAATATTTATAAATCCCATATACCGCGATAATTTCACATTGATGTGAGTTTGGTATTGTGCTAACATCTGTGGATGCAGGCAAACAGGTTGGAGGGATCCAACTGGATTACTCAACATCTGTGTTTATTTATAATCGCCGTGTGATTATATTTGTGAATTGAATGTTATTGAAGGCTATAATTTAGCCGAATATATCTTTGGTATCGTTGGATACCGAAAATGAATAAAAATTGGATTTTTGAAATTTAAGTTGGAAATTTATCGAAAAGTTTATTTTGATAATTGGATAAATTTTAAAAGGAGTTTTATAAGATAAAAGTTTTATTTTTGAATTATATTGAATTAAATTTCAAGATATGGAAAAAAGGCTTTATAAATGGATTTCGAAAATATTATTTGTAAGATGAAGAATTTATTAAAAGTTGGATTTTTAAATAGATTTAAAGAGATAAAGGAATTTATTTTAAAAGGAATTTTTTTTGGAAATTCATTGGAAATTTATTTGGAATTTGAAAATCTATTTGGAGCTGGAAAATGAATATTTGTGAAATCGATAAAAAGATTAATTTGAATTGTTTGACATCGTTGATGTGTGATGCTTTGTGATATATCCTGTTTTGTATTGTGATTTGTGATCTTTTTATCTATGATATGATATATCTGTGATATGTGAATGAAAGGTAAGCGTTATAGTTTATACCGCTTATCGATTATATTGTTATATTTGATCTGTGATGGTTGAATGTTGTTGCACTATTATGTTAAACCCTTGGACTACACAATACACACACAAATGCGGATTTCACGTGGAAATCGGTTAAGTCACAGATTTTTATCAATTTTGGAAAAATTGAGTTTTTGAATCCAAAATGGTTTTGGAATTGGAATTGAAATTTTTGAAATAAGATTCAAAAATAAAAGTTATTTTAAATAACTTAATAGAATTGGAATTTAAATCATTTGATTTAAGTTTGAATTCAATATTTTGAAATTGAATTCGATGAATTGGGAATTTTGGTTTAAAAGATTGTATAAATTGTAAAAGATGTTTATATGGGTTTTTAACCATTTAAAATCTGGTTTTGGGAATTTAAATTTAAATTCAAGTTTTATACTTGAATGGCTTTAACTTGTGTAATTGTAACCAGTTTTTCCCAGAAAGAAAACTATCTGTTTTCAAATAATAACAGCTTTTATAAAGTGAAAAGATTTCCAATTTGTGTTGAAATGAAAATATTTCCAATTTATATCGAAACAATCCAAGTCGAAATGAAATTGTAAGTAGTTTGGAAAAACTATGAATTAACCTTTGTGACGATAATTAAACTTTATGTTGAAATAATGGAGTATTTCAAAAGGGGTATCTTTTATATTATAAAAGACTTGAATTGTGAATAGTTTTGAAAACTATAAATTAAATCTTAATTTAAAGATTTAATAGGTTAATTCAAATTGAAATGGAAATTGATTTGGAAATCTGTGAATGAATCTTTGGGAATGGGGTGAACTTTGTGAATTGAATCTTTTTATTTAAAAGATTAAAAGTGTGGAAATTGTTTAAAACCGTTGAAGGTTTTTGAAATGAATCTTTTTGTTTAAAAGATTGGAAAATGGTAATTTGTTAAACCATTTGAAGAAAGGATTTTGGGTAATAAGTTGTGACTTAATTGAAATCCCTATATCCGTATGTTTTAGATATTGTGCTCACTATTCGGGTTAGCCGGAAAAAGACCTTTGTGTCATATAACCCATTCTGAATTTGTGATACGACGATATGGATCATATTGAAGACCGGTGGTGAAGACCCGGTGTTTGTGAAAACGATAGGATGACCTATCAATTGTCTCTGCACCATTAGCTACGGTATAGAGATTTCCTTTGTGATGGGAAGTTTTATCGGGATTGTCAATACCTGGATTTGCAAGGGCTTCTTTGGAAGTGCCTTCGGTTTTGTTCGAACCCGGAACAGACTTGTATGGTTACATGTCTGACATTACATTTTGAGATGTAAAGCTGATTTCTTTCAAATACATTTCTGTTCGTGGCAGAGAATTTATTCTCTTAGCTTAACACCCTTCTCTGAGACGTACGAGCTCAGAGGTTATGTAGTTGAAATTTATCAGCGATATATTCCCAATTTGGTAATGTGGCATGCTGAGTGTTGCTGTGTGATGATCATTTATTTGATCATTTATGATCAAAGCGTGGCTTTGTGAAAAAGCGTAGCTTTGTGGATGAGACTTCGTCAGGGCCTCACAACCCGAAAATGGTCGAAACAGGAAGGTTGCGGCAAGGTTATGAGGGTCGCGCCCTTTAGGGTATGTCATTTCCTTCTGAAAAAGGGTAGTATCATGGTATAGAGCCCAGATACTTACTCATGTGGACACACCTTATTTATTATGTGTGATGTTGATTACCGAGCGCTCGGATAAAGGTCCCAAAGGATCGGGGGATGGCATATTCGTGAGTTACCTAGTTACAGGGGTAACCTGGCCTTGTTTGGCAGAGAGCAGGTTGTCTCTCGGGACGTCCAGCCAGAGGCGATCCCATGTGGCAGTAGGAAAGGAAGTTCCTTAGCCTGACCATTTGTTGGAAATCCAAAGAAACAATACGAACCTTGTACGGTTTCAGTTGTATAACCTGCTATGGAATGTGGCGGTAACCTGCTATTGAACATAGTAGCTATAGTAGGCATAAGTGCGGAATGCCTATGCTGGCTAAGATTAATATTATACTTTTGAAATGTTTTATGCACTATGCACTAATAATAATAATATCGAATGATTTTGCATAGTAAGCATGTTTGACTATCATAAGAAGAAATCTCCTCCAATTCTGCATTTGCATTATGTATGTGGCGGGAGGTCTTATGGTAGTTTCATTTTCCAAAAGCATTGCGGATATTTTCTACTTGCTTTGTTGCTGTTGTGTTTTAAAGATAAACTGTTTTAGTTCTCACACCAGTCACCATGACTGACCTGGAGTTTATTGTTTCCTTCCTAAACTCTGGGTGCCCACCAATTTCCACACGGGCAGTCTAGAGTCAGGTTATCAGGTCATTCTGGATTCTGGAGTGCTATGGAGCTTAGGAGGCGAGCTGGATGGCGAGACGTACCACTTGTATATGATATTATTATTATTATTATTATTATTATTATTATTTCGCTGTGTATTCTGTATGAGGACAAGTCTATATAACTGTCCAGTATTGTGTTGTATATTGTTGTTGTAACTCTGATGATGATGTAATGTATAAAATGATATAGTTCTTTGATTTAAAAGATTATTCATTTATCTATTATATGTTGTTCCGCTGTGAATGTGAGATTATGATATTGTTCTGTTTCTGTGTTTTTCTGTTGTTTCTTCTTTCTTTCCTTCTGTCTTCTTCTACCTCTTCTTTTTCTCCATAACAATTCGATTGCTCGGCAGTTGATACAGTGGACGTATTAATATCGATTTTCGAGCGACGAAAAGTCAAATCGTTACAATCATGATATCTAGGTGGTCGGGGTAGATGTCGAGGTCGATGTCGACTTGTTGAAGGCCATAAAGATGGTCGGTGGGAACTGGAATCGCCGTGCACGTGCACAGTGCATTTTGGTCCTGGGTTTCGTGAGTTTGGGGAAGAAGAGGGATTCTCGGGTAAGGCTCGTGAATGTTTCGTGAGTGACTCGAAGCGTGAGTGGTACGCGAGTGACACAGAGAAGAGCTCGGGGAAATGTGAGGTTGGGCTCGGGTTTAAGTATTTCGAGCTAGGCTTTTTAAAATTTAAAAAGTAAAATGTTATTCAGGTTTTAAAATTTTTGAAGTAAATATAGTTTTCAAAGATTTGTTTCAAAAGAAAAACGTTTTCAACAAGTTTCAAAGTGTTTAAAGATTTAAAGTTATTTAAATAATTTGATTTCAAAAGAAAAGTTTGAACAAGTTTAAAGTTTGGAAATTTTGAAAGTAATTTAGTTTTCAAAAATGTTTAACTAAGTTTTTAATATATTTAAAGTGAATAAGTTGTAAAAGGAATGATAATTAAGTTTTCAAAGATTTTAAATAATTAAATCTAATGTTTAATTGTTTTGTTTTAAAGAAATTTTATATAATAAATGTTTTTGAATTTAAATTATTTTGATTTAATATAATTATATAAAATAAGTTAATTATTTAATTATATTCCTATGTGTTTTCAAATGAAATTTAATAATGATAATTAAGTAATTAATTAAGATAAATGGTTTATCTTTAAATTAATTAGGGTCTTAATTAAATAAAGGTTAATTATTTATGTGGTTAATTAAAAGATAATTAGTAATTAAAGGTTAATTAAAGGATAATGTAAAGTTTAATTTAAAAGTGGAATGTTTTGAAATGCATTTAAATTTGTTAATGATAAGTAAGTCACTAATAAAAATAAAGATTTATCTTAAGAGTTAATTACTTATTTTAATTAAAGAATAGTTAATCGAAATGATTAATTAAGATGATAATTAGAGGATGATTAATTAATTGATTTGTAATTAATAAATGTCGAGTAAGCAGGATTTAAAGATGATGGAAGTAATTAATTTAATATATTTAAATTAATTAAAATGGTATGGCTAATCAACCTTTTGTATGGATGATAAAATGATATTGGAAGTCTTAGATTAATTGTCATCCCTAATATGTAATTCGTGATGCTACATGATATGATATATTTGATTTAAACTGTGATGATGTGGTTATCTATTGATGATGAATTACTGTGACACCCTGTATTTAAAGTTGAATTGTATTTCACTTGAATAACTTGAGTTAAGATGACATTGGATTCGAAGAGACCGGAGTCGGGTATTTGTAAATACCCGAAACCACTTCGATTAGAAATTTACAATAATTCTTTATATGTGATATCAATAGGCTGGAATGGAATGATTTAAGTGAATTGGACCATTAAATCTAAGTTTTGGTACTTAGAAATTGATGTGTGAAATAAGTGATGTCTCTAACAAATTGTGAATTTGTAAATTAACACGAGTTACCTCGGGTTTTATGTAAGTTTTATGCTGTGTATTCCATGTTAGATGGGTTTACTCACACTGGTTTCCAGCCTAACTCGGGTGTTACTTTGATGTAATGCTCGGGTCAGACCGAGTATTACAGGTTTTCAGGTAAGGACGTTCTGGAGCTCAGAAGACGAGCTGGATGGCAGGAACGTATGGAGTGTATTCCGTTGTGACATATTGTTACTTATTTGGGACAAGTTATTTTAACTGTCCAGTGATTGTGAAATGTTGTTACTCTGATGTATTAAAATGTAATTAACTGATATAATTTTCCTTTGTATAACTGCTATTTATTTGATATTATATTTGATCCACTGCGAATGTGAGAATCTGTGTGGTGTTTTTGTTTCTTCTTTTCCTATCTCTTTTCTTCTTTTCCTAACTATTTGGAATTTTCGGGATCGAAAATTCCGGGTTGTTACATACTTCAATCGATTAAGATTTTAACTTAACTTGATTTACTATTTTCTAACTTCTATATTCATATTCTCTTGTGCTATCATTGACTTAATATTCTCAATCACTTTCAACCAAAATCAATATATTTTGGTTAAATTATTTCCTACAAATCCAAGCAACTTACATTCATTGTCATTCAAAGGAGATTATAGGAAGAATTATACTAGCAGTCAATATCCATGTTATATCGAACACAAGATTGTCAAAGAAATACTATTTGTATCAGCCTATTCCTCTGGGTGAAGCGAAGGTTATTGTTTAGTTAAATACCGAAGGGGAGCTTAAGGACTGGACGTAGGACGGGAGGTTCGAACCAGTATAAAAACTTTGGTGTACTCTTTTTTATACTTTGCTTCTTATACTTGTTATATTTCTATATTTAGCTCGTATATTGGTATACACTCACATACTAATACACTAGTCATATTAGATATAATCCACTAGTCTTTCAGCCAAGACCAATATATTTGGTTAGCAGGCTCATTGTGGCTTTAATTGAAATAACATTGCTGATAGAAGACTTAGATAACACCAAAATATCATCAGCATACAACAAAAGAGTAATGATAGGGTTAGCCTCATAAATAGGAGCAATATTGCCTTTAAAGTAATCCATATTAGACCGAAGATTAAATAATCCATAGATATTGAAATTAAATAAGGTGAGAGAGGGTCCCTTTATATCAACCCTCTTGTGTTATAATAATAATAATGGGTTCAACTTCTCTGTATCCATTTTCCCCGTCCTCATCTCAACCATCAATTTTTATACGATTTGATAACTTTAATAGCTCAGTGGGACCTACTCAACAACTAAAACATATAATGTGTGGTTGAGATTTAATTGAGCACACAATGATAATGGTATTAGGAAAGGAATTGCGTTGAATAATAACCATATAGGGTCCCATTATATAGAATGAAGAATGAGGGACTTTCAATACATATATATTGATAAGGAGGACAAAATCATTACCGAAGCCTATACTTTTAAGCATATGAAAAATAAATTCCCAGTTAATACAATCATACGCTTTATGTAAGTCCATTTTAAGATACATACTTCTTGAAGTCTTTCTTAAGAAACTCCTTAACATTTCATAAGAAAGCAATGAATTTTCAGTGATATTCCTTCTTGGTACGAATGCATTTTGACTTAATGAAACCAGATCTTCCATTAATCATTTTAGTTTGTTGCGTAACATATCATAAATGTGGCATGTGTGTAATTAATTAGGAGTTTTATTTTACCATCTTTAGGTTATGAGAACGGTCATACGGACATATATGGTGTATTGCAAAGGAATACGTATGTGTGACATGATAACATAGTAATATATGAGCATGTGTATAACTAACACACACTTATAAATATTGGAATTTATATCTATTTTGTGTGTATAAAATACCTACACACATTTCCATGTAGATATAAAATAAGTTGATATATAAATCAAAATCCAAAAATAATTTGAAAAATTATATTTTCAAATTTATCTCCTTGACAAGTAAACATCAAAACATATTGATTTAAAATAAAATTGACTTAGTCAAATATTTTGAATCTAAATGTATTTACTATTTTAAATTAATATAAAGATATTTATATAAATGTCAAATTCAATATTTCAATATTAGATCAAATGATAATGGTATCAATGATTTATATATATGTTATAATATTAATCAAATGATAATAGTATCCATAATTTCAATATTCCAACAATATACATCATACTTACAACATATACAACAAAATAAAATTAAAATATTCAATGGAAATTCAAATGTATATGTTACATGCATTAATTAGGGTCAGGTGTGAGCATATATAAATGAACAATATAAATATGAACATATCTTTGCAGATCTAGCAATTCGTGACATCTTGATATGTGAATTGACTCCTTAAATCACCACCCAATATTGCTAGATTCGAGCGAACCACTTTGTTTTAATTTTATTTGATATTGTATGAGTGAAATAAAGTTTGCCATGGGGGGAAGGGAGCAATGGAGTGGTTGGCCGAAGTAGAAGAAGGTGCAAGAGTACCATGAACGTGGAAAGTTTGGTATTTAAAGAGAAATGTAAAGGACCTTCCACCTTCCTCTCTTACAAACTTCTAATTAATTCTTAATTAAATATGGATCTAACATATAGACTATTTTTCTTCCTTTTTTGGTCGGCTATTCATGGTCTCCTATGTGTACCAAAACATCCCAAAGCCCATAATTAAATACATTTAAGGCCGATTTAAATATATATCGACATCGTATATCGACATATGCATATACAACTTTTATATACATATCCATATCAAAACATGCATATATAAATTTTATATACATATCCAAATAATTACTAATAGCATCTAGAAAATTTCTTGGTGCTACCCTACATACTAATAACACCCCAAAATAAAAAATACAATAATTAATATTTCTTAATTATTAATTAGTTTAATTAATTTATAACACTTTATAAACTAACTAAATCATGTTATTTTTTTGAGGATCCACAAATATAGTTGTTTGACATAGACGTGTGAATTTAGTCAACGATCGATATTGAATGATTCAAATGTTAATGTTCATGCATCATCTTAGCTAGTGGTGTGACAGTTTGGTCAAATTAATTGTTTACAAATCTTTTTGACAAAATTATATTTTACATCATTTTTAGCGGTACCAATAGTAACAATATTTTACTTATATTCTCTTCATCAACACTCCATCACTTTGGGATATATAGAGTCTGGTATAAGTCAAAACTCCAACATTATCCACATCCAGTTTGATCAGTCCATAAGCAATGTCATTTCTTCAATAATAACATTTATTATTAACCGTTCTACTCTAGCCAGAGATTTTGACTTTGGGTTGACTACATCTGACCGTGATATTAACCTCATACAATTAGGAGACAAAATCTCTATTGAATAGTGCTTCACTTTCAATGTTTCGACTCAAACCCAACTATAGTTGTTCGATGGTTGTCATACCATAATCTAGCTATAATCAAAGTGGAATATCCAATATGATGTTCCATAGTATTCACGGGTTGAGAGAATCATGTATCATCATCACAATGTGATTCCATGTTGACCTATTTATTAATAATGAACAGTAAATTCTCGGATGAGTCATTCCATATGTACCCAATAACTATGTGTACCTAACCCCTTGGTGCCCCCAATAGCCATAAGTGTTACACTACCTAAAAATTTAAGAGTGTTACATACTTTGATCTTAACGGATGAATCAGTATCCTTTCTTAAAACATCTTGATCGAGAATATCTAAAACAAAAACATTACTTTATATTGTGATTAATTACTCAAGATTACAACTATTTGCAATTATAATTACATAAAATTTTATTTAAGGATTTTCTTATTAATATACTTCAAATTAATTACTTAATTATATCATAATATAACAAAGTATATAAAAGAAAGCAAACACCTTTATTACCAACAAGATTGATTAAAGGGTTAGATATATATAACAAACTATATAATTGCCCCTAATGCATACCTCTAACACTCTTAGATAAATGGAAATTTTGAGCAGAGTGGTCTTTCGGAAAATTTTGTTATTTTCATTGAGTTTTGAATGTTTGATAAACGAATTTTGATTTATAATATATTAAGGTTTGGACACGTTGGTCCAAATGGATATCTTTAGGCCTAGAATTGCTTTTGGCCCAAAATATCAGAATATTTTCCATAAATACAAGTCTACCCTAACCCTTGCCACCATGAAATCAATTCCTTCTCTTTATTCTCAAAATTCCCCTTAATTAGAACTTAAGGGTAGACAACTTTCTCTAATTACAAATTGTTTTAAAAAATTGAAGTGTCCAAAACCCATAGAATAATATATCAAATTGTTCACTCAATGAGACGAATATATGACAAGTACTCATTTTTGGAGATAGAGCTCAGGATGGCCAAAGATCAGTGAACATATATGGATTGTTTATTTCAAGGTTTCTCGAATCTAAAAATATTGGTGCGGTTATGTCGGCAACGATAAGGGGAATTCATCCATACAACCTAATTAACTCTAATGACAAGGGAGTTGCTAGAATCGATGAAAGATGGGCAAGAATTTGGTTCGAAGCCGTTGGTATTTTGGGGTAGCGATGGTGGTCGAGATGAGTCAGATGAGGCCTAGGGGGTTAGTGGTAGGTTGCGGCTATGGTCTGATGACTCTGATCATGGTAGCACCCGTCGGTAGTGAACGTAAAGTATTGTAGACGGTGAAATAATTTTTTTAGGCCCTTATATTTTAAAAAATTACAAATTAAACCTTTAATCTTCTAATCACCGTATCTTCTTTCTGTATACACACACAAAAAACAAAAAATATGAATATTAACACAATACATTTCATTCTATATAGATTTCACTTTGCTTTGTTTATTATTTAGTGCAGTCTTAATTTTGATTTCTTCAGTAAAATGAATGAAATTTCAATAAATAAAAAGGTGTCTTTACTTTATGTCTCGTTACTAAGGACCTCATTTTAGAAAAATATGTCGTCTGGTTGCATATGAGCTCCGCTTCATGCGTAGTTTATGGCGAGATTCTAGACATTTGGCATATGGCTTGCTGACTTTTGGAGTTGTTTGTGAAAGCACCTTGGTGGGATTTAATGGTCGTAAGTATTTATAATTTAAATTAACAAATATATATTCGTCTACACACACACATACATTTGCTAAAATTATTATACTATGTTAGGATCTTCATTCTATGGTTTCAATTACAACAACTATACAATCACATATATTATATATCTTATCAAGACTACATGTATATACTACAATAGATCATCATTGTCAAAGATATTAGGACTCGAAGATGAACAAAGACTTATGGACCATGCTATGATTAGTAAGGTTATACTAGTGTATCAAGAGTCTTAGATAAACATTGTAAGGTCTCATTGAGTATATATACACACACGAATTCATAGACATAAAATTATCACTAAAAACATTCAACATTGGCATTGAAAACTGTGATAATCAAATAAGGCCATTCACAGACGTATGTGGAAAAGCCACAAACGTCTGCGAATATTTTCGGGAAATTATTCCCTAAAGCCACAGATGTCTGTGGAAAATCCACAGACATCTTTCATCTGGCAACTGCTCAAATCTGAAAGGATGCTTCATTTCATAATTAACAAAAACATCTCTTCTTCAACGGTTGCAGCCATTAAAATAAATAGAGTTTGTTTAACAGTAACAACTCCTCATATGCATCAATTCAAACCTATATATACTTCAAAGATTGAGAATGGTAATTAATCTATTCTCTTGATTTCTTATTACTCACGATTTACATATTTGTGCATTTCTTGCTTACATATTCTCAATCTATCATAATCAAAATATCATTTTGATTAAACCACTTCCAACAACTCAAAGTATTCACATTCACATACTTAAAGGAGATCATAGGAAGAATTGTGCTATTAGTCAAAATCCACGTTATTTGGAACACACGTTTGTTAAAGAAATACTTTGTGTATTAACCTATTCCTCCGGGCGAAGTGAGGATTATTTAGTTAAAGGAAATATCGAAGGGGAGCTTCGGGACTGAACGTAGGACAGGAGGTCCGAACCAGTATAAAATATTTGGTGTGCTTGCTTTTATTATTTACCTTCTTTATATTCAGTTATTATTCTTTGCTCTGTGTTATTAATATACACTCTCACACTTATATATACGTTGCAATATATAACGATTCTATAGACTTTCATTTGGTATCAGAGCACGGTCATTTCAATCTACAGTGACACATAGTTGAAAAATCATTAATATGGCAAGCACTTTTCAAGAAGGTCAATCAACTGCTCATCCTCCACTATTTACTAGTTCTAACTATGCTTACTGGTCAACTCATATGAGAATTTTTATGGAAGCAAATGGGTTAGAAATATAGCTAGCAACTCAAAACAAATATGAAGCACCTGACACCGACATTAGCACTTGGACTGATGCACAAAAAGTAGCGGCATCTAACAATGCCAAAGCTATGAATGTATTGTTTTGCTCACTTCACAAAAATGAGTTTTCATGTGTCATGCTTTGCACCACTGCATATGATATATGGCGCACTTTACAAGTCACACATGAAGGAACAACTAAAGTTAAGCAAACTAAAATCTCTATTTTACAAAACCAATTTTCATCTTTCAAAATGAAAGCAAATGAATCAATTATTGATATGTAACTAGATTTCAAACCATTCAACGCGATCTCATAGCACTTGGAATAAAATTCACAGATTTTGATTTAGTCACATGAATTTTAAACTCTTTAACAAATGAATGGGAAAGAAAAGTTTTAGCCATCGAAGAAGCTAATGGTCTTTCTCAACTCAAAGTCAAAGAGCTAATAGGAAATCTGATGTTATATGAAGCTAACTTGCAGGCTAGAAAAGATCAAAATCATGAAAAGAAAAACACAGCATTCCAAGCAATTAAAAAAGAGTCGGACTTAGATGAAGATGAGATTGTTTTTATTGCCAAGAACTACAATAAATTCAAGAAGTTCAAGAAGATGGCCAGATTTCAAAATGGTGGCAAACCAAACTCCTCAAATCAAACATCAATTAAATGCTATGAGTGTGAAATTTTTGGCCACATGAAGAAGGATTGTCCACAACTCAATAATGATAAAAAGAAAAGCAAGTTTGAGAAATTCAAGAAAAAGAAAAGAGCTTTTCAAGTAACATGGGATGATTCAGATTCATCTTTTTAATCTGACAATGATAGTGAAAGTGACTCGGAATAAGGAAATGTGTGTTTTATGGCTAACACTGATGAGGTACGTCCTGAACTTACTTATGAGGAGATAATGGAAATTAGCATTGAACTAGATGATAAATATAGAGAATAAAAAAAATTAAATAAGGAATGTGTAAGAAAGTTAACTAAAGCAGAATTAGAAATTGGATTATTAAAAGATAAAAAAATAATCTTAGAAGAAGAATTATAAATTATTCAAAAAAATGTGCGACGTTATTATCTCAAAATGACATCTTATTACATGATTTAGAAATTTATAAGTTAGAGAAAGTTAATCCAGAAAAAGAAAAACTAGAATTACAAGAAAATTTAGATTATAGCAATATTGAAATTTGTGATCTTAAAAGTAAGTTAGATAAAATAACAAATAATGTGACAAAATTCAACAAACGAAAACAAAATTTAGTTAAAATATCTAAACTATCTGGAACCGAAATGTATGGGGTTTTAAAAGCAAACAAAGGTCAAAGAATTATAGCACATTATACACAAAATTCAAAAAGCCCAAAGTTAGGAGCTAAGATTAAGAATTCATACACAAGTATGATCAAAATATGGATTCCTAAAACAAATAATAAACTTATTAGACAAAATTATATTGATGGATATATAAAGAAAGTCGTACATAACAATAATTACATTTCTAAAGGTACCAAATCCTCATGGATATGGCTACCTTCTTCCACTAACATATAGGACCCTAAACAAAGAATGTTGGTACCAATTAAAATTTTCTTATTTTGTAGGTACCCAAAATTAAAATAAAAAGTAAAGAGAAATAGATATTTGATAGTGGTTGGTTCAAGCACATTACTGGAATGCTCATATACATATATCGATGGTGGCACTGTGACATTTGGAGATAATTCAAATGGATTTGTCATTGGCATTGGAGTAGCCTTCAATATCAGTATTTCTAATTTTCTTGTTACTACAAATGTTTTATTGGTAGAAAGTTTGAAGCATAACTTGTTAAGTATAAGTCAATTAAGTGATAAATGATTTAATATTGATTTCAAGAAAAACAAATGCAATATCTTTGACCAAAATAAAAATCTAATCTTTGAAGGATTTAGAAATCAAAACATATATGTTTTAAATATGAATGTCAAAAACAACACTAATTTATGCTTGGCCGCAAATCATGATGATCCATGGTTATGGCATAAACGTTTTTGTCACATAAATTTTAAGAATATCAACAAACTAGCTAAAAATGAATTAGTCAGAGGATTACTAAAAATAAACTACAAGGTTAAAAGCCTGTGTGATTCTTGTTAATTTAGTAAAATAAAGAAAAGTTTTTTTAAATCTAAAAAGGAATTCTCCACAAAGCAATCTCTTGAACTACTTCATCTAGATTTATTCAGACCAACTCAAGTATGTTCAATAAATCGTAACAAATATGTTTTTGTAATTGTTGATGGTTTTTCAAGATATCCTTGGACATTATTTTTAAAACATAAAAGTGACACTTTTGAAGTGTTCAAAATTTTTGTTGAACGAATTACAAATTTGATGAACTTAAAATTTAAAAGTATACGAAGCGATTATGGAGGTGAATTTGAAAATGAACTATTTACAAATTTTTGCAACAAAAAGGGAATTAGTCATAATTTTTCATTTCCACGTACACCATAACAAAATGGTGTTGTAAAAAGGAAAATTGAACTTTACAAGAATGTGCACGAACCTTACGAAATAGTAGTAACCTACAAAACGTTTTTGGGCTGAAGCTGTTGCTACCACATGTTATGTATTGAATCGTGTAACACTTAGACCAATGACTAAAAACACATGCTATGAAACAATTTTCAAAAAAACCTAAAGTATCGTATTTCCGAGTGTTTCGATCAAAATGTTTTATTTTAAACACAAAAGACTATCCAGGAAAATTTGATTCTAAAGCCGATGAAGAAATTTTTGTTGGCTATTCGGATCGAAGTAAAGCATATAAAATTTTTAATAAATGAACAAGCATTATAGAAGAAAGTCTTCATGTTTCGTATGATGAAAACTTTAAAAATAATAAAAATGATGATGATGAAGAAGTTATAAATAAAACTAATATACCTATATATGAAAATAATGTTAATAATATCAATAACAATAATGATAATGTGATAACTTCACCACCTAGGATATTAAAGGACCATCCAATTAATAATATTATCGGTGATTTAAATACAAAAGTATCAACCAGAAAATAGTTAAATCAAATGAGTCAAGTTGCATTTATATCAATTTTGAACCTAGAAATTATAAAGAAGCATTAAAGGATGATTTTTGGATTATTGCAATGTAAGAAGAACTTAATCAATTTGAAAGAAACGACGTATGAGAACTTGCCAAGACCAAACGATCAATCTGTAATTGGAACAAAATGGGTTTTTAAAAATAAGCATATGAAAACGGAAATATTGTTCGAAATAAAGCAAGATTAGTAGCTCAAGGATATAATCAAGAAGAAGGAATTGATTATAAAGAGACATTTTCTCCGGTAGCATGTCTCAAATCAATACAAACATTACTTCCTTTCGCATGTCATCACAATTTAAACTTTTTCAAATGAATGTAAAAAGTGTTTTTTAAACTGCTTTATAAAAAAAAGGTTTATGTTGAACAACCTTTGCTATTTGTTCATGAAAAATATCCTGATCATGTATTTAAACGTAAAAAGGCCCTATATGGGTTAAAACAAGCACCTCGTGCTTGGTATAAAAGTTTAATACTCGTTTACAAAATTTCGGTTTTCAAATTGGTAAAATTGACTCCACTTTATTTATAAAACGAGAAAACAATGATATATTAGTTGGACAAATATATGTTGACGACATTATATTTGGACCAACTAATGAAAATTTGTGCAATGAATTTTCTAACATGATGAAAAACGAATTTGAAATGTCACATATGGGTGAATTAGACTAGTTTTTGGGTTTGCAAATAAGACAACTAGAAAATGGAATTTTCATAAATCAAGAAAAATACTGTCGACATTTTTTAAAATGTTTTGGAGTGGAAAATATCTCAAGTAAACAGACTCCAATGAGTACTACTCTACATTTAGATAAAGATGAAATTGGAAAACATTTCGATCAAAAATTATACCAAAGTATGATAGGACCTCTGTTATACTTAATAGCTAGTAGACCGAATACTATAACGAGTGTGTGTTTGTGTACACGATTTCAAGCACAACCAAAGGAATCACATCATCGTGCGGTTAAACAAATTTTAAGATACTTAACCAACACTAAAGGTTACAGACTTTTCTACCCAAGAGGCATCTCATTCGAACTCGTGTCATACAGTGATGCTGATTTTGGTGGTTGCAAGGCTGATAGATTAAGTACGAGTGGCACATGTCATTTCATTGGTCAATCTCCGGTTTCATGGTTTAGTAAAAAGCAAAATTGTGTCTCTCTATTAACATGTGAAGCCGAGCATATATCGGCAGCCTTAGCCTATGCACAAGTAATATATATGCAACAAACTCTTCAACATTTCGGTAAAATCATAACAAATTCTCCTATAAATTGTGATAATACTAGCGCTATAAATTTATCAAAAAATCCTATTAATCATCCTCGAACAAAACACGGTGATATTCGTCACCATTTCTTAAGAGATAATGTTGAAAAGAGAATTATATCACTTGAATTTGTTAATACCGAAAATTAAATTGTGGATATTTTTACCAAACCACTAAGCGAACTAACTTTTATAAAATTAAGACGAGATCTAGGAATATGTTCTTACAATGAATTGGTAAACTAAGATAAAATTTTTATTTAACTCATATAAATTGCACAAAATAATTTTTGTAAAATTAATTACAAATAATTTTATCCTCATGAAAACTAACTAACTTTTGTTAAAATTCTATGGTTAAAATTTTACTCTAACAAATATACTTCTACGTATAGTAAAACAACTTTTATACAAACCAATTTTTCTACAAACTAAATACACATATCTTTACCAAGCTCCATTTGCAAACCATTTCTATTCAAAATGTCTTCTGATCATGACTCCACTTATTCGACTATCGACTTTAGCTCACCTTCCTCGAATAGCACCTACATATCACCAACTACATCCACACCTCCATCAATTCGATCAGCCTCTCTAAACATTATTGCATCACCTACGTGTAACGACCCGTAAATTTTAAATAATTTTATTTGTTTTATTAATATATTTAATTGAATTTTTGTGAAATTTTAAACGATAAAATTTTGAAATTTAAATTTAATATTTGGAATACGTCTAATTAAACATAGGAACCGGTAAATTTTCACCATATAATATGAAAGTTTATTTTCTAGTGTAATTTTATTTCAATTCCAATCAGTTAAAAATTGATGATAATAAATTATTTTCCAAACCTGAATATTTTTATACAGAAAATTTGCAAATCATCTTCTGAGTGAGACGTCATATTTCGTTTCTCAAAATTTGGACTGTTATTGCTCCGTCGATCTTATTTTCGGCAAAATAGCAGCATTTTGGTACCGATATCGACTTTTGATAGGATGGTCGTACCACCGATATCTGTGTACCGTTTTGATTGTCTCGTTGTGATGATCTTCGTAGTATATTCAATTCTGTGTGTTTCGAAGCCCGGTGAGTGGCGAAACCGTGAAACGGTTAATCGGATCGGTACATGTTTTTGAATCTTTTGGTCTCTGATGGCTATTCAAATTTTCACCGTTTAAAACCCAATGGTCACTATCTTTATATATATTCCCAGAAGTAAACTTCTGACTTTTTGTTTCCTACCTTTTCAATATTTATTTCCAGTTCTTTCATCTCTTTCTTTCCTGTTCATTCTATTCTAGAGCACACAAATAAAACAAAATATAAACTCAGTTGCATTTATATATAGTGATATCTAGATTTTTCTTTCAATTTTCACTTGTGGTTTGCTTCACTTTCGTTCCAAACAATTGCTAACACTCGGCCTCACTTTCACCGCACCTTTCATCACCGCCTGCAATGCCTTGCCCTCCACGTCTCCAACCTCTTACGGCAGCCAACACCCATCCGCCCACCTCTCTCCGCCCTGTCCTCCACCGGAGCAACTGCCAAACACCCCACTTTTCGTCCCTCACCTTTGCCGAAACCGCTCATCACCCATCAGCCACGTCATCCCGCTTCCCATCTTTTCTCCGAAAACCTTCTGCGTTCTTCCCCTGCCCTCCGACCAAATCACCACCCTCGCCTTTAGCCGCTGCTCCTCTTCCATTCGAACCCGTCCCCAAAACGCCTGAGCAGCCGCATGAAAAAAAGAAAATAAGAACCAAACTGCTCGTCCAACCCGCCGCTTCCTTCCTCCTCTGTCTTCCAGCTGAGGCAGTCCATGGCTGAGCCTCACTTCTAATATATAATAGGTATACAGATATGAGGTTTGCATATTTGTTTATAGCTGCAACTACATGTATATTTGATTATGTAAGTATATGTATATTTTGGCCTTATATATATATATTATATACTTGTATGCGTGAATTTGTATATTTGGATATATATGATTTTCTGTGGAGGTTTTGGAAATGAGATATAGTTCTATTTTGCATATGTATACATGTGCGGTGAGAGTAGTATAAATAATGAGTTTAGTTTGCAGTATATGTTACAGTAAGGATATATATATATATATATATATATTACAAGTTTGGTATACATTGATATTTAAAAACTTTAGTTAAAATTTTGTTATATATTTTAAGTTATATATATATATATATGCATATCTGGTGTATATATATACATTTGTTTGAAATTTTTCTTATATATATATATGTTGAGTTATATTTTGGTTTGAAGTATAAATTTCATTTAGTATACATAACTCATATCTCTTGTAGTATTAGTATGTGTACTTTCTTATTTAAGTTTTAAAGTGTTGTGATATAGTCAGTATATATATATATAGTTATGGGTCTGCATAGTTGTTAATATATATAAAAGTTTCATTTTATTTTAATATATTTAGTTTAATATATATATGAAGTATTATATTGCAGTTTTACAATAGATGTCTATATATATTGGCTTATATACTTACAGTTTATAGATAGTATTACAAACCTAGTTTTATTTTCTATAGCAGCCTTTTGTAAAGCAAGTGGTATATATAAATCTATTTTGTTCTACAGCTATTAGTCATATGTTTATATATATATATATAGAGGTTATATATCATCGTACAGTAGTATGTATATACATGTAAGTATTGATTTTAAATATAAACATATATATATAGCTTTGATTTTTTTTAATGATATAAATAGTTCGATTTCTTTGTATATGTGTTTAATTTAAAGCAATGATTTTGAAATGAATATATATATATATATATTCAATATAAATGTGTTTGTATTTAGAATATGTTTTATATATGTAAATAGTTATAATTAGTTATATATATATATAAGTTCAATTATACCATATATCTGCATCGATCCAGTTCTGATTTTATTCGTCTATTCCTTATCTATCAGCTTTGTTCATTGAATCGTGTCCGTCAAGCCTTGCTTTGGAAATCGTCATTTGGATCGGTCATTTCGCAATTCAAAATCGTAGCTTGTTGTGTTGTCTATCCTCTCTAGTCTCGAAAGGTGAGCATCACTCACGATTAATGTTCTTATATTTATTAAATTTGATTTCAATTGAAACGACAATTGAAACGACAATTGAAATATGCTGCTGCTAGTTATTTACATTGTTGTATATATGCCACTATCTGTATCTGTTCACTTGTGACATCTGACACCATTATCTGTTATTTATACTGATGATATATACCTGTTATATTATTATCATATCTGTTATCACTCTGCAAGTTCCCTGTTAGTATAGAATTCACTATGGGTTGAAATGATACATACCCGAATGATCTGTAGAATAGAAGAAAATCGTTATGGGTTGAAATGATAAACCAAAGTAGTTTTCATTGAATTGAATTTGGGATTGCGGGTTGAGATGATATATACCCATATATATTTAAATTACGGATTGAAATGATAAATATCCGTATCCCTTAACCATATGGTAGAAAATTTTATACAGACCCGTTGGTCTATATATAAATATTTTGAAAATGATTTCTATGGTTTAGAAAAAGAAATATATGGTTTTAATAAATATTGATTCTAAAGATTTATTTAAGTTGATATAATAAAGTTGATATATAATTTGTTTAAGTATTTATTTAATATATATATCTTCAAATATAGAGTTTATAATGATTCAGGTTGGAAAGATAAATTTGAAATTGATTTGAAATTATATCTATTTTAAGAATTTTACTTAAATAAGTTTGACTTGAAATTTATTAAATTTGAAATTTTAAAGATATGTTTTATAACTCGAATTTGATTAAAAGTGACTTAATTGAATATTTCAAACTTATATAAATTGAAATGGGATATTTTGTTTATTTAAATTGCAAATTAAAGATTATTTAAATGATATTGAAATGATTAAGTAAATATTTCAAAACTAAATACTAGTGAAGCGAATTTGATATATATATGAAATTATCGAATTTAGTTTTGAAATGTTGAATATATTGACTTTGAAATATATTGAAATTTGAATGGATTATTGTGTGGTTTAAATCTGTATTTGAAATCGATATAATTTAAATGGTTTATTGAGAAACTGAATTGAGTTAAAATTTATGAATTGAGATTTAATTAAAAATTGAATTTTTTGAATTCGAGTAGATTTGAATCGATTTGTGAAATTTGAGGAAGCTATTTTATTATATAAAACATTTTAAAACTATATCTAAAACTATTTATATTTTTCTTTATAAATTATTTTAATATAAATCATTTTCAATATAAATTATTTTATTATAAACTATTTTAACTTATAACTATTTTATATAAACTATTTTTATTTTATAAACTATTTTATTATATTTACTAATTTTAATATCTAAACTGTTTAAGAGGAAAGTGTTATGGATTCCAGAATGCTATGATTTCAAAGCTATGATTTCAAAGTGTTATGAATTTCAAGGTTTTGATTTCCAAAGTGTTTTGATTTTAAAAGACTTATGATTTCGAAAGCATTATAACTTTGGAAAGTGATATGATTTTGGAAATGATATATTGAAGTGGAAATGATATCGTATTGATATGGTTTTTGAAATGGAAATGATATTTTGGTTTTGAAGTGTAAACTGTTTTGAAATGACTGCGGTGTTATAATAACGTTTGGTTGTTAAAGAGACCGGGATCGAATATGGGCATACTCTCTATCGATACCGAAAACCACTTTAACAACTGTGTACGTGGTGGAGATTCCAGAATGAAGTAGGATGGTGGCGACGATCCTAAGGTATATATACGTGGACCTAACTCCTATAAGTTAGCATAAGGTGGCTAAAACAGGAGCAATTGATGGGCTAATGAAGTAGCTCCTCTTATCGGACACACTCCATCGTATGCCATTCTATTACTTTGTGATTGATTTGGTGCGCACCTTCGAATTTTTGGAAGTTTGGCTCGAGGTGGGCGATTGCTGCAGCTCTGCATTACCACTGGCCCGGAAGTGTAATTGGTATATCTACCCTGGCATTGCCTAGTTGTGCAGTGTCACCTACCCTAGCATGCTTTACTACGAGTTTGATTTGTGTCGTACCTATGGAGTATCCGCTAGTAGCTCCAGTTTACGGGGTATTACGGTACTGTATAGACTATTGGCATACCTAAAAATGTGTTAAGGTGGAAAATGTAAAGCCTTAACGCTATTTTTAAATAGTATACTTTACTATAGACATTATTATAATAGCGTATATTACTACATAGTAGATAGTTTAACGGATCCTTAGAGGATGGTTATCCCAAACATCCTTTAAGTTACTTGTATTTTAGTTGATATTTCACTTGAGTTGGATTTATTGATATAAGAATGTTAATCCTGACTCTCGAGTGTTTTGTATTTTGCTTTACGCTCGGGTCAGACCGAGTGATACAGTATTCGAGACTCACCTTTGGAGTTGGAGCTTCGCTTGGAGATCCAGCTATCTATCCAGCTTTCAGTTATTCAGTTGATTCCAGTGATGTATTCAGATTTTGTATTTGACTATTATATTAAGACATCTATGTATTCGAGACCTCTGTTGTATCTTACTTAACTCTGTTATATATATAGTAGCTTCATGAACTACTATTCTTTTGTTTTCGCAGCATTATTGTTATATTACTCTGTGTCTGTGATTATTTATTTACTGTATATGCTGAGTTTTGCCAAATTTAAATTAACAATCTGATATTTTGAGCAATTCAAATCCGACATGTATGGATGCGAATGGTTGAAAATTTTAGGATGTTACACTACGTATCACATTGGCTTTTCTCCTAAGGAAATGAAAGCTAAATGGTCAATTGATCTAGAATCGACATCTCTCAACAACAAAGTTGATGAAATATATCACTATCAGCAAGAAATGATGGGAGTTCAATGAGAAATATATTATGAGCAAGGATGTCCCTTATCTTAACTTTCTCAATATCTAGAAATTTATGGACATTCACCAACAAAAAATTGCATACATCAAAAACCGCCTCGTTTAAAAGAAACTCCTGTAAAAGCTTATAACATTATTCCAAGAAATTTATGCAAGCCAGGACCATCAAACCAAGACTGGATTGATACTCCAACTCGCCCAAGTTGGTCTCCATTAAGGCTGTTAGTTGAAGAGACAAAGTTGAGTCGAATTCATGGGATTTACAACAAATTAGAAAATCCGACCCCTCTAACAAAAACTAAGGTTATGATAGTATTTCGTCTAAAATATTTACTTAATATTGTAATTATATATATACACATATATATATATATTGTTGTATGAATTTTTTTAATAAAATTTAAACATTTTTAGTTTCAAAGCAAATATATTCTGCACAGACAGGCACAAACATCCATGGAAAAAATCACAGACATATTTTAGTAGTTTCAGGAAAATATTTCCTGAAATCACAAACATCTATGAAAATCCCATAGACGTCTGAGACTGGTTTCGAAAAAAAAATACTGAAACCATAGACAACTATGATACGCCCACAAACGTCGGTCATCAGCCTCGGGTTCAATTTGCTCCAGCCCTATATATTTATTTTTTACCCCCTTTCAACTATTTACCAAACTATCTTCCAATCTACACTAACACCCTAGTTTCTAAAGCTCTAATTGCTCAAAAATGGCTCCCAAGGCAAAGACTCCTGTTAACAACAGATCGAAGAAAGGTCAATTTGCATCTTCTCAAGACCCCCTAGTCACCGATGCCCACATTCAACAGTGGCTTCAAAATAGCACGATTGCCAACAAAAGATTTGAAGAGCTAAAACAAAAAAAGATTCATTCCGGCCCATTCTACAGATTGTGCAAGTTTGGCGAATATGGAATTCAAGAACTCAGCATTGCCTACGGATGTCGAGATTTAATTAATTTTGATGAAAACAAGGTAGAAATTGATCCATTGGCAATCTTTCATTTTTACGCCAACTTATGTTGTAATGATATCTGGACGCCTAAGAATGACGATGGTTGGTTATGGACAAGTGTTTACGGTCGCGTTTTGAAAATTAGCGTAAACACAATTGGTCGTATACTTGATTGTTCCTCGTTCGGACTTGATTTAGAAGAAATCCTCGATCAGATAAATTTACCACGTGATGAAATAACACATCAAATTTGAGAGGATAGAATGTCACAGTGGAAATTTGTTTGTCCAAAAGCTAGGTTATTAAATCGTATGATAATCAATACGATAATTCCCCGCTTAGGAAGTCATGAACAAATATACAAAAATGATCACAAAGCCCTCTATGCTATATTTGGTGGGATATAAGTAAATTGGGCTAAGTTTATTCATGATGAAATAAAAAGCTTTTCATCTCATCACCGACACAAAATTATATATGCACAATATTATGCGTCTCTTACATGGTCTCGAAGTACCTTCTTTCTCATTTTGAAGAAATCCCTATCAAGGAGAGCGGTATAAGATTTTTATCTTTAATGCACCTTCCTCAACGACCACCTCCAATCATCTCGCTAGCATAATGGACCATGCAACAACAACAACAAATGTATCCGAGTCCTCAACTCGTCCTGCTCCTCAACAAACTCATTCACCTCATCCTTCATAGCAACTTGGCTTCTCTAGTCATACTACCGAATAGTATATCGATTCAGAGATTCAAGAAGCTCGCATTGAAGCAATGCAAAAAAAATTGATCCGTGATTTAACACTTAAAAATCAAAAGTTAATCATGGACAACAAGTGGGCTTTGACAATAAAATGACTGATTTGGAACGATCTTTTTCAACACGAATGACTAAGATGGAAAAACCTTTAGAAAAGGTCGTCTCCACTTTAGGAAAAGTGATGAGAAAAGTACGTGGCAGATCATCTTCTCGATCATCATCTTCACCACCTCCTCGAACTCAAACACCAATTTACCATGCTCATACTTCTCACGAAGGAACTTCTCAAGACAAAGGGAAGACTATTGAGCAAGAACAACCTGAAGAGGAGGAAGAAGATAGTGATTGTAACGACCCGTGAATTTCGTTAACTAAGTTTGTCATAATTTCCATAATTTATAGTAAAATGAATGTTAGGAATTAGATGTAGCAATTGTAATTAAAAGTTAACTATAAAAAGTATATATATTTAAAATGAAATTCCAATATAATAAAATAATGTAAATGTTATGATTTGATTTTTAAATAGAATATGAGAAACAAGAGTAAGTATTGAATAATATGTTATTTATTTATGGTATTGAATAAAAATTGGTAAGCCAATTGTAATTAATGGTAATAATGTGATATAAGCTAATAAATTAGATTTCAATGCAACACCCATTAATGAATGTAATTGAAATAGAATTTAGGTAAATGTATACTAGGTTATAAATCAAATAGAAGGAAACAAACGTATATATCGAATTGATTAATGAATAAATATACATTGAATAGTAATTGAATGTACAGTTAATGGAAATTGTATAAAATCAATAATGATAATTAGATGTGCCTTATTGATAATTAATTCCATAACGGAAAGAGTAAATGTATTCATTTGAATATAAAATTGCAATTGGGTAGGGATTGTTAAGTAATAATGTTAATGCAAGGTAAGTGATGCTAAATTAAAGTCAATAATAATGAATAGTGATTAATTCAAAATTTGTAACATATATTTTAAATTACCTGCTTATTTGTTAATGGAATTAGAATTTGTAATAAGTGATAATAAAATAAATGAAGGTTACACTAATGGGAATTGAAATAACGTTCATTAAATGTTGAGTAATCATAGGGTCATATTTATTAAAAGCGTTACTTTAATAATGTGGATTAATTGAGAAATTAATACTAGAAGCAGGTAAAGTAATAACTAAAAGGGAAATACGTTATAAATTGATTTTACCTAAACTTAAGTGTAAGTTAAAGGTTGAATTTGGAACTTATCCATTTAATTTGAAACTTATTAGGATAAAATGGGATTCAATTTATAATGAGGGTTTATTTTAAGAAATCGAAATAAATTCTTTAATGAGAGAATTAAGCTACTTTAAACTGAGACGGGAATTTGTTTAAAGAATTACAAATTAATAAGTAAATCAAGATGGTAAAATTTATGAATTATAGATTTTGAACCTTTAATAGTGAGTTAATTTATTTAGATTATAATAGTTGAATTTATTGCAAACGAATGAACTCAAATATGTAATTATTACTGTAATTTAAAATTTTAGTTGAAAACGGAAAATATTTATGTGAAATTTTAAATCCAATGGTACGCCCTTCTATTTGGAATTATGAATGAAATAATTATGGGTAAATTCAATTTAATAGAAATTTTGGGAACTAAAATTTATAATTTTGAATATAATGAAAATTTAAGATAGGGCATTTCAATTGATAAATTATTTTCTCTAAATTGACGTTTAAATTTTGTTTAAATAATTGCAAATGATTGAGAAGTATAAAGGTGATAAATTGTCAATTCTATAATTGAAATATAAAATTCGATTTAATTAATTTAATTTAATTTAATTTAATTAATATAAAATTTCCCTTTTGGTCACGGACTCGGATTTCGACAAAACAAGTTTCATCGGATCCGTATCAGTGAATTATTGTAGGGTTTCAAGTTTCGTAACGATCGGACTTGTCGTTTGATCGTACGGACTCGAAACGCCTTGAAATTTATGCAATTGAAATCAATTAAAATCAATTTGGAAAATATTATTTTAAGCATAACTTCTTCATACGATGGAATTTGAACCTGAAACCTTTATCCATTGAATTTAAAATATTTTAAAACATCTATTTTGATATATGGGTTTACCCAATTTCGTTCCGGGGTCAGAACGGGCTTTTTGGACCACGTTGGCGTTAGCGCGTACACCTGTTTTATCCATCTATTCTATTTTCAACCTTCTCTATAAATATCCCCGCTAAACCCTAGCCTCCGCCTATTCTCATTTGTCTGCGCGTAAAATTTCTTCAGCTCCTTCTCCTCCTCAATGGCAGACAAAATTTCAGATCCAGATCCATTTCAAAAATCAAAGTCAAAAATTCAAAGTCCTCGGAAAAATCTCAAATTAACATATGTTGAAGCTCTCGACGAGCGTAATTCGATGGTGTAATTCGTTTTTCAATTCGATGCATCATTTGACCAGAAATCACGGTCAAAATTGATTTGGACGTTTTTGACTGGTGTGTCTGATCGGAAAATCCCTTCTGGGTTTTGTAGAGGGGCTAGCGCGTTGTTCATCGGCGAAGTTTGGCGGCAAATTGACGGTCGGATTGGCGGCAAAACGCGGTCAATGGTCGGTCAACGGGGGAGAGGTGCTGCGTTTTGGGTTTCGTTCCAATTCTGGAAGAGGCGCGTGCGTGTAACAGGGGAAAAGCAACGATGATGAGGTGGCAAGTAAATATGTTCTTTCTTTTCTAAATTTTTAAAATTTTTTCCAATCACATTTAATCACGTAACTTTCTCATACGAACTCTGTTTCACGCGCGATTTCTTTTGTTAGGATCATAATGAAATTCCGGACCTGATGACGTTGGTTTGGACGAATTCTGAGACGGTTGAATTTTTGGATTTAAATTCAATTTAAATTCAATAGGTGAGTGTTTTAACCCACTCACAACTTCTAAGATTTCTTATGTTTGTTAAATTAAATTTTGATGTGATTTAAAATTTATCTATGATTGTTTGGGCATATATTTAATCATCATCTCAGTTAGATAGCATTTATTTAAATTAAATTGTTATTTAATTTTTTTTATTGCATATAATTTGACAGTTAAATTTATTTATTATTGCATATAAACTGCCAGTTAAACGGTTATTAAATTTTATTGAATATAAACTATTCGTTGATGCCTGTTATATTTTATATGCTTTATATTGATGTTTTGTTTAAATTGGATGATGATTGTAATAAATGGTTGTTTATTGATATTTGGATGAATGGATGCTATATTTTATATTGTATAAACTGCAAGTTATTATGCATTTTCATTCCATTCGGGATTGCGGTTTGAAATGATATATAACCGTAAACTTTTATTTTTAAAATTACGGATTGAAATGATAAATATCTGTATCACTTGACCATAGGATAGAAAATTATATACAGGCACCGTGGTCTATATATAAAATATTTTAAAGTGATTTTCTATGGGTTTTGGAAAATAAGGGTTTATATATATACTAATTTTGATATTATATAAATATTATTTTATATATGGTTAAATTCTAAAATTTAAGCTATGTATAACTTGATGATGTTTTAAGTTTGATTTACAAATATTTCAAGTTGAGCTTTATTTAAGTGATATTGAATTCATTAAATAAATATTTCTAAACTAAATAATAGTAAATTGAATTAAGGTATATATAAGATTATCAGATTTGGTTGGGAATTTTGGAAATATTTAAAGTCTTGAAATATATAAAAATTGAAATGTTTTATTGAAATTAAGGTATTATTGTTTTCAAAGTATTGGTTTCCGAAATTGTTATAACTTTGAAAGTAATATGGTTTGAAAAATGAATTTATTTGAAATAGAACTTATTTAAGAATTATCTGTGAATATATGGATTTGAAACCTATTGAAATTGAAAATTTAGAAATATGACTTCAAAATGTGGTTTGGGTTTAAGATGATTTAAAAGAATATTCCAAGTTATCTAAATTTAAGAAAGATTAGTGATTGGAAATTTGGTTTTATTTAAATAAGATATTATTGATTTGTTTTGGAAATGGAAATGAAATATTATTGAATTGGGTTTTGAAATGGAAATAATACATTGATAATTTGGGTTTGAAATAGTAATAATATTTTGGTTTAAAGTATATACTATTTTGAAGTAAAGGATATGTTTTGAAATGGCAAAAATATTTTGGTTTTAAAATATGTACTATTTTGAAATAAAGAATATGTTTTGAAAGGGCAATGATTGTGTTTTAAAAGTATATATTTTTAAATGACCATGGTGTTATAATAACATTTGGTTGTTAAAGAGACCGGGATCGGTTATGGACATACTCTCTGTCGATACCGAAAACCACTTTGACAACTGTGTACGCGGTGGTGTTTCCAAAATGAAGTAGGATGGTGGCGACGATCCTAAGGTATATACGTGGACCCAACTCCCGTGAGTCGGCATAAGGTGGCTAAAACAGGAGCGATTGACGGACCAAGGAGGTAGCACCTCTGATCGGACACACTTCTTCGATACCATTCTATTACTTGTGATCGATTTGGTGGCCACCCTTGATTTGGGAGTGTTGTTCGAGGTGGGCGGTAGTGGCTGCTATGCGTCACCACTACTCCGGATGCGTAATTGGTATATCTACCCTGGCATTGCCTAGTTGTGCCGTGTCACCTACCATATCGAGCTTTACTACGAGTTATGATTTCTCCCGTAGCCTGTGGAGTATCGAGGGTAGCCCCCATTTTTGGGAGTATGCTAATACTGGATAGACTACTGGGACTATTACGTGTTAAAGGGAATATTGGGTCACTCCTTAATGCTATTTAAAAGTATGTTTATTTTATATTAGACATTATTATAATAGCGAATATTACTACATAGTAGATAGTTTAACGGATCCTTAAGAGATGTGAATCCCGAACATTTCTTAAGTTACTGCACTCACGTTAGACACTGGATAGGAGATGTCAAACCCCGTAAACATCTCTGACGCCGTTTACACTCATATTTATTTCATTGATTTAACTTACATAAGATCTTTTAGTTCTGACTCGAGTGTTTTGTCTTTTCAATTCACTCGGGTCAGCCTGAGCATTTCAGGATTTGAAGGCCCTATTTTCTGAAGGACGAAGACGAAGATTTTATTATTACTATTTGTTATATATTCCACTACACCATTGTATTCCGCTGCATAATTATCATTCTTTGGTATATGTAACTCTGATATGTATTGTATAAGTATAATCAAATGTTTTGTAAAACAGCTTCATGAACTGTTATTTGATTATTATATTTTATCGTTCCGCTGCAAGATTCTATTTTGTTTCTTTTATTTCTTCATTTTTTCTTAATACTCCACAACAATCCACCCTTCTGTATGGTTTAAGTTGGCACGTGTGTCTGCTTAAGCATACAAAAAGGCGGTCTGTTACATTTGGTATCAGAGCTTTGGTCTAGCGATAAACCTTAGCTTTGTGGGGTCTGACTCTTTATTAATAGGGTAGTAATACCCTATGTGAGTCGCTGAGCGTATATATATGAGAGAGCGTATTTGTTAGTGTTATAAAAGGTTTTAATATTGTGGTAATCTGTTCCGTTTTGTATTTATAAATTTCGATTGATGCATGGGACGCTGTGACATCAATAGGGGTTTCTAAACACTTAATAGGACAGACCGACATAATATTTGTTTTTAATATAGGTGAATGAAATAATTTTTCCTATTATATTTTCTATATATAAAATTAAATGTTTCAAATGATATCTATATTTGGCTGCAATAGATTGGTTGTTAGGTAATAAAGTGTAAATAATAATAGAAATAAGATTGCAAAATAAAATAAATGAAATTTGGAAATTTAGAACTTAAGTTCCGGGGTTTTGAAATTCTTACAATTGATTTTGGAATATAATAATAATATTTTAAAAGTATTTTTCTGATATGAGTATTTCAATATAAATTGAAAGAAATGTTTAATAGAAATTTTGGAAAGAATAAGTTTTGTACTCCCCTCTCTGTCGCTGGAAAATAATTTCGGTGATGAGTGCACGCATCATCGACATTCATTTTCGAGTTTCGAAGTGGGAAGGCCAGTGTAGTAATTTACTACAGATTCATTTTTTTGAAAAAAAAAGAGAAAATATAAATTTTGAACTGTTTAAATATAATTAGAGATATATAAGTTGTAAGAATATATTTATCTATTATTTTAAAATAAATTTGAAATTTAACCCGGTATTTAATTCTTAAATTTCCGTTAATGAATTGTTCAATTATTGTTGTGAAATGAAAGGTAAGTAATTAATAATTGAAACCTCTAAATTTAGGTAAGAGATTTAATGCTAAGTTATAATGGAAATAAAGAGGAAGTTGAAATAGTAACTTATAGGACAAAGGTAAAAATTTATTGAACAATGAATTAATTAAAAGAAATGAGAAACTTGTATAACTTTCAATTAAACCTTTAAATAACATATATAACTTACCAAATATTAAAAGTTGAAGTGTTTAAATTGTAATAGAATATTATACAAGTAGAAATTTGAAATAATGAAAGTATTCAATGAAATCGCTATTAAATGAGAATTTAATGTTATAAACTTAAGGTATAATTGAAATTTTACCAAGTAAATATAATTAAAGGTAAGTATAACAAATAGATGATTATAAACTTAAGTAATTAAAGTAAAAAAAAAAAGTGAGGACGTGCTATAATAAATGAATGAATAATTATAACGAAATAAAAGGGAACTAGCATGACCTGTGTTAGTTGAATAAATGTAGGTAATAAGTAAAAATAAATGAAGCAAACATTTAATGAGTAAAATGTAAATTAAAAAGATAAATCACTGTATAAATAAAAAGAAAATCAAACAACAAAGATATGAAATGAGATTAATAATAAGTTAAGTTGATTGTTGTTCTGATTGTTGTTGTTTTGGGTTATGGTTGTTTGGGTAGGATACTTTAAAATTTGGATTGGATGAATGAATGATCTATTTAGTTTTATCTAAGGCTGTTGAGTAAATGATGCGCTAGTAGTTTATTCTTCATCCCGTACAATTTAAAGGTTTTGAACCTGAACAACTATTTGTTTGTTTGTTTGAATGGTTGCTTTGTATTTGTTATGTATGCTGTTTGTTGAAATTGATGGTTGTTGTATTGATGTGTGTTAATGATTGAAACCTCTTAAATATTTCACTTCATATAAATAGTTAACCCTTTGGATTTATAAGTGGAATGCAGGTTATGGAAGCAATTGCTACTGCTTTTGGTTTCATAAATTAAGCGTAAAATGCCCGACAAATAGGTACGTTTCGGATTACGATTTATAACGCTATTTATATATATTTTCCCGTGTTGGGATATAATATTTTGGATATTATAAGTGATATTTTGTTATATTTAATATTATATTTTCTCCCGAGCCTCTCCGTACAAAGGAGACTCCGCCGAAATTTTTCGAAATTTTTGGACTTAGAAAATTATTTTGAATTGTTTTTCCAAACTTTATTCATTTAAGTATAAAAAGATATAATGATTAAAATAGTTATATTTTATATAAAGTAATAAATTTTGTAAATTAGTGTTTATAAGTTAATATTTTGAATAAGATGTATTGTTTATCTAATTCTTCCTTCCCTTCTTTTTCCTTTTCGGGGACGAAAAGTTTTGAGTGGGGGAGAGTGTAACGACCCGTGAATTTCGTTAACTAAGTTTGTCATAATTTCCATAATTTATAGTAAAATGAATGTTAGGAATTAGATGTAGCAATTGTAATTAAAAGTTAACTATAAAATATATATATATATATATATATATTTAAAATGAAATTCCAATATAATAAAATAATGTAAATGTTATGATTTGATTTTTAAATAGAATATGAGAAACAAGAGTAAGTATTGAATAATATGTTATTTATTTATGGTATTGAATAAAAATTGGTAAGCCAATTGTAATTAATGGTAATAATGTGATATAAGCTAATAAATTAGATTTCAATGCAACACCCATTAATGAATGTAATTGAAATAGAATTTAGGTAAATGTATACTAGGTTATAAATCAAATAGAAGGAAACAAATGTATATATCGAATTGATTAATGAATAAATATACATTGAATAGTAATTGAATGTACAGTTAATGGAAATTGTATAAAATCAATAATGATAATTAGATGTGCCTTATTGATAATTAATTCCATAACGGAAAGAGTAAATGTATTCATTTGAATATAAAATTGCAATTGGGTAGGGATTGTTAAGTAATAATGTTAATGCAAGGTAAGTGATGCTAAATTAAAGTCAATAATAATGAATAGTGATTAATTCAAAATTTGTAACATATATTTTAAATTACCTGCTTATTTGTTAATGGAATTAGAATTTGTAATAAGTGATAATAAAATAAATGAAGGTTACACTAATGGGAATTGAAATAACGTTCATTAAATGTTGAGTAATCATAGGGTCATATTTATTAAAAGCGTTACTTTAATAATGTGGATTAATTGAGAAATTAATACTAGAAGCAGGTAAAGTAATAACTAAAAGGGAAATACGTTATAAATTGATTTTACCTAAACTTAAGTGTAAGTTAAAGGTTGAATTTGGAACTTATCCATTTAATTTGAAACTTATTAGGATAAAATGGGATTCAATTTATAATGAGGGTTTATTTTAAGAAATCGAAATAAATTCTTTAATGAGAGAATTAAGCTACTTTAAACTGAGACGGGAATTTGTTTAAAGAATTACAAATTAATAAGTAAATCAAGATGGTAAAATTTATGAATTATAGATTTTGAACCTTTAATAGTGAGTTAATTTATTTAGATTATAATAGTTGAATTTATTGCAAACGAATGAACTCAAATATGTAATTATTACTGTAATTTAAAATTTTAGTTGAAAACGGAAAATATTTATGTGAAATTTTAAATCCAATGGTACGCCCTTCTATTTGGAATTATGAATGAAATAATTATGGGTAAATTCAATTTAATAGAAATTTTGGGAACTAAAATTTATAATTTTGAATATAATGAAAATTTAAGATAGGGCATTTCAATTGATAAATTATTTTCTCTAAATTGACGTTTAAATTTTGTTTAAATAATTGCAAATGATTGAGAAGTATAAAGGTGATAAATTGTCAATTCTATAATTGAAATATAAAATTCGATTTAATTAATTTAATTTAATTTAATTTAATTAATATAAAATTTCCCTTTTGGTCACGGACTCGGATTTCGACAAAACAAGTTTCATCGGATCCGTATCAGTGAATTATTGTAGGGTTTCAAGTTTCGTAACGATCGGACTTGTCGTTTGATCGTACGGACTCGAAACGCCTTGAAATTTATGCAATTGAAATCAATTAAAATCAATTTGGAAAATATTATTTTAAGCATAACTTCTTCATACGATGGAATTTGAACCTGAAACCTTTATCCATTGAATTTAAAATATTTTAAAACATCTATTTTGATATATGGGTTTACCCAATTTCGTTCCGGGGTCAGAACGGGCTTTTTGGACCACGTTGGCGTTAGCGCGTACACCTGTTTTATCCATCTATTCTATTTTCAACCTTCTCTATAAATATCCCCGCTAAACCCTAGCCTCCGCCTATTCTCATTTGTCTGCGCGTAAAATTTCTTCAGCTCCTTCTTCTCCTCAATGGCAGACAAAATTTCAGATCCAGATCCATTTCAAAAATCAAAGTCAAAAATTCAAAGTCCTCAGAAAAATCTCAAATTAACATATGTTGAAGCTCTCGACAAGCGTAATTTGATGGTGTAATTCGTTTTTCAATTCGATGCATCATTTGACCAGAAATCACGGTCAAAATTGATTTGGGCGTTTTTGACTGGTGTGTCTGATCGGAAAATCCCTTCTGGGTTTTGTAGAGGAGCTAGCGCGTTGTTCATCGGCGAAGTTTGGCGGCAAATTGACGGTCGGATTGGCGGCAAAACGCGGTCAATGGTCGGTCAACGGGGGAGAGGTGCTGCGTTTTGGGTTTCGTTCCAATTCTGGAAGAGGCGCGTGCGTGTAACAGGGGAAAACCAACGATGATGAGGTGGCAAGTAAATATGTTCTTTCTTTTCTAAATTTTTAATTTTTTTTCCAATCGCATTTAATCACGTAACTTTCTCATACGAACTCTGTTTCACGCGCGATTTCTTTTGTTAGGATCGTATTGAAATTCCGGACCTGATGACGCTGGTTTGGACGAATTCTGAGACGGTCGAATTTTTGGATTTAAATTGGATTTAAATTCAATAGGTGAGTGTTTTAACCCACTCACAACTTCTAAGATTTCTTATGTTTGTTAAATTAAATTTTGATGTGATTTAAAATTTATCTATGATTGTTTGGGCATATATTTAATCATCATCTCAGTTAGATAGAATTTATTTAAATTAAATTGTTATTTAATTTTTTTATTTCATATAATTTGACAGTTAAATTTATTTATTATTGCATATAAACTGCCAGTTAAACGGTTATTAAATTTTATTGAATATAAACTATTCGTTGATGCCTGTTATATTTTATATGCTTTATATTGATGTTTTGTTTAAATTGGATGATGATTGTAATAAATGGTTGTTTATTGATATTTGGATGAATGGATGCTATATTTTATATTGTATAAACTGCAAGTTATTATGCATTTTCATTCCATTCGGGATTGCGGTTTGAAATGATATATAACCGTAAACTTTTATTTTTAAAATTACGGATTGAAATGATAAATATCTGTATCACTTGACCATAGGATAGAAAATTATATACAGGCACCGTGGTCTATATATAAAATATTTTAAAGTGATTTTCTATGGGTTTTGGAAAATAAGGGTTTATATATATACTAATTTTGATATTATATAAATATTATTTTATATATGGTTAAATTCTAAAATTTAAGCTATGTATAACTTGATGATGTTTTAAGTTTGATTTACAAATATTTCAAGTTGAGATTTATTTAAGTGATATTGAATTCATTAAATAAATATTTCTAAACTAAATAATAGTAAATTGAATTAAGGTATATATAAGATTATCAGATTTGGTTGGGAATTTTGGAAATATTTAAAGTCTTGAAATATATAAAAATTGAAATGTTTTATTGAAATTAAGGTATTATTGTTTTCAAAGTATTGGTTTCCGAAATTTTTATAACTTTGAAAGTAATATGGTTTGAAAAATGAATTTATTTGAAATAGAACTTATTTAAGAATTATCTGTGAATATATGGATTTGAAACCTATTGAAATTGAAAATTTAGAAATATGACTTCAAAATGTGGTTTGGGTTTAAGATGATTTAAAAGAATATTTCAAGTTATCTAAATTTAAGAAAGATTAGTGATTGGAAATTTGGTTTTATTTAAATAAGATATTATTGAATTGTTTTGGAAATGGAAATGAAATATTATTGAATTGGGTTTTGAAATGGAAATAATACATTGATAATTTGGGTTTGAAATAGTAATAATATTTTGGTTTAAAGTATATACTATTTTGAAGTAAAGGATATGTTTTGAAATGGCAAAAATATTTTGGTTTTAAAATATATACTATTTTGAAATAAAGAATATATTTTGAAAGGGAAATGATTGTGTTTAAAAGTATATATTTTTAAATGACCACGGTGTTATAATAACGTTTGGTTGTTAAAGAGACCGGGATCGGTTATGGACATACTCTCTGTCGATACCGAAAACCACTTTGACAACTGTGTACGCGGTGGAGTTTCCAAAATGAAGTAGGATGGTGGCGACGATCCTAAGGTATATACGTGGACCCAACTCCCGTGAGTTGGCATAAGGTGGCTAAAACAGGAGCGATTGATGGACCAAGGAGATTGCACCTCTGATCGGACACACTTCTTCGATACCATTCTATTACTTGTGATCGATTTGGTGGCCACCCTTGATTTGGGAGTGTTGTTCGAGGTGGGCGGTAGTGGCTGCTATGCGTCACCACTACTCCGGATGCGTAATTGGTATATCTACCCTGGCATTGCCTAGTTGTGCCGTGTCACCTACCATATCGAGCTTTACTACGAGTTATGATTTCTCCCGTAGCCTGTGGAGTATCGAGGGTAGCCCCCATTTTTGGGAGTATGCTAATACTGGATAGACTACTGGGACTATTACGTGTTAAAGGGAATATTGGGTCACTCCTTAATGCTATTTAAAAGTATGTTTATTTTATATTAGACATTATTATAATAGCGAATATTACTACATAGTAGATAGTTTAACGGATCCTTAAGAGATGTGAATCCCGAACATTTCTTAAGTTACTGCACTCATGTTAGACACTGGATAGGAGATTTCAAACCCCGTAAACATCTCTGACGCCGTTTACACTCATATTTATTTCATTGATTTAACTTACATAAGATCTTTTAGTTCTAACTCGAGTGTTTTGTCTTTTCAATTTGCTCGGGTCAGCCTGAGCATTTCAGGATTTGAAGGCCCTATTTTCTGAAGGACGAAGACGAAGATTTTATTATTACTATTTGTTATATATTCCACTACACCATTGTATTCCGCTGCATAATTATCATTCTTTGGTATATGTAACTCTGATATGTATTGTATAAGTATAATAAAATGTTTTGTAAAACAGCTTCATGAACTGTTATTTGATTATTATATTTTATCGTTCCGCTACAAGATTCTATTTTGTTTCTTTTATTTCTCCATTTTTTCTTATTACCCCACAACAATCCACCCTTCTGTATGGTTTAAGTTGGCACGTGTGTCTGCTTAAGCATACAAAAAGGCGGTCTGTTACAGTGATGATATGTCCTTGTCCGACTATCACCCATTTCACCATCAACATTACATAGCTTTCCAAGGGCTTTCTATTTAAGAAAATGAAGAATATAACGATCAAACTAATTGGCCAGCAGCATACAAGCAAGATTCTTCAGCATACTGGGAGTATTATGAAAATTATGGCGGATTTTCCTATTCTTCAAACTGGTATAACAAGCTTCGTTCGTTTGCTCTTTTCTTTCTTTTATGAACTATGTTGTTTAACTTTTCATTCTATATTACTTATGTCTCTTATTATGACCTATGTGAAAGGGACGCGGAAGATGATCTTAAGGCTATTTAACACTAGAGGGGGGGGTGAATAGTGTTTTAAGAATTTCTTTAAAACTTCTTTGATTTAAATTGATTTAACTAACTTAATGCAAATACACAATCACAGATCAAATCACAGAATCACAAACAGATGCAAATATAAATAAAAAGCAAGTAAAGGAAAGAACACACCAGGAATTTTATACTGGTTCGGTGTTACCCTACATCCAGTCCCGCACAACTCGTACGGCTTTCTATTCAATAATAATCTAGATTACAATCCCTCGATTCCAAGGCGACGAGGTACACCCTCCAGATTCTCAGGTCTCTGGGTAGAACCACTTGATTCACAGGACACAAGTTCACCCGATCGATTTCCAAGGACACGATCACACCTTTATAACCCTAAACAAGTTTCTTTGAGTACAAATGTATCTATAACTCTGATAAGCACTGAGATTCTTTGAAGAGAGTGGCAGAGAATCAAACTAGAGATATTCTGGTTTGATTCACTTAAGATTTCGGCAGAATATGGATAAGATGATTAGAAAATAAGATAAGAGAGTAAAGAGGAGAGAAAATAAAGAAAGTAGTTACTGGAAAACGTCCATAACAGTCTCTATTTATAGAGAATGAATGGATGTGTCCATTCTAAGAGATTTAAACGAATAGACACTTCTTTTGAAAACAATCTTTGCTATAACGGGAAGCATGTCGACATGACGAGTAACTATGATGTCGACATGGTCTTAGTAAAAATGATGATTTGTTTTTCTTTGAAAATGATGATTTAAAACATATGCAACTTTATTCAAATGGACTCTATGTATTTGTATAAGGTATTTAAAAGTAGAAATACTTATGAATATATATATGTATATATACTAAAATATATTTAAAATCAAGGTAAATAAACTAAAGTAAATATAATATTAAAATAGATTTTGAGGCTAAAATATCAAGGACAATTTTGCAATCAAAATATAACAAAATGATAAATATGATTTTGAGGCTAAAACATTTTTGGAAATACGAACAAAGGTTTTTCTTTTGAAAAGGAATATTTGAAAATCATTTTATGAAACAAGAGATAATTTTGAAAATCATTTTGAATCAAAATTAGTGGATAACAAAATAGGGCTACTATCCGTTCCACTAGATATTTCGTGAGTTCCATCTCACTAGGGTTCCATCCCTTTAACAAGAACGAAGTGTATTCCATTCCACGAGTAAATTGGATAAAAAAGAATGATAGTGCTTTCAAGGAGTTTTAACAAATATCTAACCTAACTATATTATTTGTCTTGAACTCTTGAATATCTTGAATCTCATGAGTCTTCAATCTTGAACTCTTGATCTTTGTCTTCTTTACTGTACAGTCTTCTTTTGTTGATACCTGCATATAGATTTCCTGCACATACATATTTTATAACACTTCTATAGTTGTTGTCATCAAAACCACTATCCTATGGACTAACATTCTCCCCCTTTTTGATGATGACAACCTTTGTTTATAAAATATTTATATTCTCCTTATAACTCCCCCTAAATCTAATAACTCCCCCTTAATCTATGCCTAACTAACCTATTTTATACTTCTCCCCCTTTGTCATCAACAAAAAATGACACTAACTCCCCCTAAATCTATGATATTAATGATAGTGTTATCATTAATAATACTGAAACTAGATATAACAATGCTAAATATTGTATACTCAGAAGTAATATAAGAATGAGAATAATACGTGTAACCACAGATTATTTTATTCATTTCAATATTACTATATACATGACTATTTAAACTTATAAACACATAACTAAAACAAGAAAATAAACAACTCAACGGTTGTTTTTGATGATAGGAGACTTGTGGACAGGACAATTTGGGTAATGGAAACAGAAGTTTCCATGTTGTTCCACAATGTTCCCATAAGCATCAAAACAAACTTCCCCTACACATACTGCTTCATCATCAGTTTCTTCCTCCATTGGTTCTTCCTCTTCTTCTTCGTCTTCGTCTTCTTCTCCTTCTTCATTTGCTTCTATGTTAGAAGAATTTTCAATTACAATTGGATTGGCATGATTATCCATGAGGAATTTTTGAAGATTCCTCAGAATATTCCCTTGTTTCTCTTGCTCTCTTGCCATTCTCAATTGTTGAACTTGCATTTCAGTTAACATTTGCAGCGAATCATCAACTTTCTCCTCTATTTTGATGACACGAGCAAGTATGGAGTTTTGGAAAGGGCCTTGTGAAGGAAAAGGGAAAGGAACCGGTGAAATTTGATTAGGATTGGATGTGGAAGCCATGGATTTGATGTTTCCAGAAAGTAGTATGAAGAAATAATGATTGGAGGGAAGAGAAACTCGGAATGGGTGAATTAAATAACCATCCATTCAAAAATTAGAGGGAAAAACGAATTGTCATTTTTACCGTTTCATGTCGACATGACGCATGAATACTATGTCGACATGGTGTTGTAAAATGCTATGGTTAAGAAATCATTCATATATACCCTATGTATACTACTATACTATATACTATATTTCAGAAAGAGAACATATACCTAATTCTCTTCTTAACTTGGTGAAGACAGATTCTCCTAAAGGTTTGGTTAAAATATCAGCTATTTGATTTTCAGAATTAACGAAATCAAGAGAAATTTTCTCTTTATTTACGTTATCTCTTAGAAAATGGTGTCTAATGTCAATATGTTTAGTTCGGGCATGGAGAGTTGGGTTTTTGGACAAACTAATGGCACTAGTGTTATCATAGAAAATTGGAGATTTTGTGATAGATATACCAAAATTATTCAAGGTTTGTTGCATATACAAAACTTGAGAACAAGCTAAAGCAGCAGAAACATACTCTGCTTCAGTTGTTGATAGGGAAACAGTATTCTGCTTTTTACTGAACCAGGAAATTAAGGAATGACCTAGAAAGTGACAGGTTCCACTTGTACTCTTTCGGTCTGACTTACACCCAGCATAGTCAGCATCACAGTAGGAAACTAATTCAAATGAATCATTCTTAGGGTAGAACAATCCATAATCAAAGGTGTGTTTAACATATCGAATGATACGTTTCACAGCTTTTAGATGAGTTTCCTTGGGTTGAGATTGATATCTTGCACAGAGACAGACACTGTTCATGATATCTGGTCTACTAGCAGTTATATAGAGAAGTGATCCAATCATTCCTCTATACAAGGTTTGATCTACGTCTTTGGATAGATCATCCTTACTTAACGCTATATTGGTTGCCATGGGAGTTGGTTTTCCACTCACATTGGTCAAGCCAAATTTACTAACTAACTCTCTCGCATACTTCTCTTGACTAATAAAGATACCATTATCTAATTGTTTGATTTGTAATCCTAGGAAAAAGTTAAGTTCACCCATATGACTCATCTCAAACTCTTTTGTCATAATGTCAGAAAATTCTTTGTTCATGTCAGAATTGGTTGATCCAAAAATAATATCATCTACGTACACTTGTACAAGTTGAATATCGTTTTTATTTCTTTTAATAAAAAGTGTGTTATCTACTTTACCTATTTCAAAATCAGATTGCAAAAGATAAGACCTAAGTCTATCATACCAAGCTCTAGGAGCTTGTTTTAGACCATACAGGGCTTTCTTTAATTTAAAAACATGATTTGGAAATTTTGTATCTTCAAAGAGTGGAGGTTGTTCAACATAAACTTCCTCTTTTACAAAACCATTTAGAAAGGCACTCTTGACATCCATTTGAAAAAGTTTGAAATTATTGAAATTAGCGAAAGCAAGCAGAATTCTAATAGCTTCTAATCTTGCTACGGGTGCAAAGGTTTCGTCATAATCTATACCTTCTTCTTGACAATAACCTTGTGCAACGAGTCGAGCCTTATTTCTAACGACCTCACCTAATTCATTTAATTTATTTTTATATACCCATTTAGTGCCTATAATGGATTTATCCTCAGGTCTAGGAACAAGTTCCCAAACATCATTTCTGGTGAATTGATTCAATTCTTCTTGCATAGCAAGAATCCATGAATCATCAGTTGATGCTTCCTTTGGATTTTTAGGTTCTATTGAGGATATAAAAGCAACATGACTCATACTGTTTAATTGATTCCTAGTTTTAACAACAGATTGCATATCTCCTAGAATATTTTCTACAGGGTGATCTTTTAAAAGCCTAATCTTTTTATTTGGATGAAAAGTTTCATTTGTAGCATCTACAGATTCATGATTAGAAATAACTAAGTCATCCTCATCATTAGTCTGATCAACTTCTTTGAAATTTTCATCAAAGGAAACATGTAAAGTTTCTTCAATAGTGTTTGTTCTTAGATTAAAAACTCTATAAGCTTTACTCCTGTTAGAATATCCGATAAAGATTCCTTTGTCGGATTTAGGATCAAACTTATCTAAATTATCTTTTGTATTTAAGATAAAACATTTACTTCCAAAAATTCTGAAATAAGATACCTTAGGTTTCTTATTGAAAAGAAGTTCATAAGGTGTTTTATTGGTTAGAGGTCTAATTAGAATCCTATTCAAAATATAACAGGCTGTTGCAACTGCTTCAGCCCAAAAATGTTTTGGTAATTTACTATCAGAAAGTAGAGTTCTAGCACACTCTTGAATCGTCCTATTCTTACGCTCAACTACTCCGTTTTGTTGTGGAGTTCTTGGAAACGAAAAATTGTGAGTAATTCCCTTCTGATTACAGAATTCCTCAAACTTCTCATTTTCAAATTCACCACCGTGATCACTACGAATAGTGATGATCTTGGAAGAAAGTTGGTTTTGAACTCTTTTTGAAAAACTTTTAAAATAATCAAAAGTATCACTTTTATGTTTCAGAAAGATTGTCCATGTATATCTGGAATAATCATCCACAATTACAAAGACATATTTACTATGGTTGATTGATTGAATCTGAGATGGACCAAATAAATCTAGGTGAAGTAACTCAAGAGGTTTTGAAGTAGAAATCATATCTTTAAGTTTAAAGGAACTTTTTCTAAGTTTTCCTAATTGACATGCATCACATATACTATCTACTTTAAATTGCATCTTAGGGAGGCCTCTTACTAGATCAAGTTTGGATAGTCTAGATAAGAGTTTAAAATTCAAATGTCCAAATCTCTTATGCCAAGTCCAAGGGTCACTTGTATTGGCCAAAAGACATAGATTATCATTTGAAATTTTCATACTGAGAATATAGATATTCTTTTTCCTAACTCCCTCAAAGATAATATTAGATTTATTATCTTCGATGTGACACTTGTCTTTTTCAAATTTAATCCTAAATCCTTTATCACATAACTGACTAATACTAAGTAGATTATGTTGTAGATTTTTAACTAACAAAACATTTGAAATAATAGGAGTTTCAGAATTACCTACATTGCCGATGCCAACTACATAACCTTTTGAATTATCCCCAAAATTAACCAATCCTCCATCCTTGTAAATAATGTCATTGAGAATCTCTGGATTTCCTGTCATATGTCTTGAACATCCACTATCAAGTATCCACTTGTTTTTCCTTATTTGCACAACTTGTCCATTGTGAATAGGTTCATTTGTCGCTATGAAGCAAGATTCCTGCACGGTGAGCAACTTTTGTAGATTACCTGATTCTATATAACTATCATGCATCAATTTATGAGACCACAATGATTTGATCATTAAAGAATTATTTTTAGGAAACATTTCAAACTTAGCCATGAACTTTTCAAAAATCAGATTATGAATACTTTGAAAAACTTGCTCTGATACCAAATGTAAGGGACGCGGAAGATGATCTTAAGGCTATTTAACACTAGAGGGGGGGGGTGAATAGTGTTTTAAGAATTTCTTTAAAACTTCTTTGATTTAAATTGATTTAACTAACTTAATGCAAATACACAATCACAGATCAAATCACAGAATCACAAACAGATGCAAATATAAATAAAAAGCAAGTAAAGGAAAGAACACACCAGGAATTTTATACTGGTTCGGTGTTACCCTACATCCAGTCCCGCACAACTCGTACGGCTTTCTATTCAATAATAATCTAGATTACAATCCCTCGATTCCAAGGCGACGAGGTACACCCTCCAGATTCTCAGGTCTCTGGGTAGAACCACTTGATTCACAGGACACAAGTTCACCCGATCGATTTCCAAGGACACGATCACACCTTTATAACCCTAAACAAGTTTCTTTGAGTACAAATGTATCTATAACTCTGATAAGCACTGAGATTCTTTGAAGAAAGTGGCAGAGAATCAAACTAGAGATATTCTGGTTTGATTCACTTAAGATTTCGGCAGAATATGGATAGGATGATTAGAAAATAAGATAAGAGAGTAAAGAGGAGAGAAAATAAAGAAAGTAGTTACTGGAAAACGTCCATAACAGTCTCTATTTATAGAGAATGAATGGATGTGTCCATTCAAAGAGATTTAAACGAATAGACACTTCTTTTGAAAACAACCTTTGCTATAACGGGAAGCATGTCGACATGACGAGTAACTATGATGTCGACATGGTCTTAGTAAAAATGATGATTTGTTTTTCTTTGAAAATGATGATTTAAAACATATGCAACTTTATTCAAATGGACTCTATGTATTTGTATAAGGTATTTAAAAGTAGAAATACTTATGAATATATATATGTATATATACTAAAATATATTTAAAATCAAGGCAAATAAACTAAAGTAAATATAATATTAAAATAGATTTTGAGGCTAAAATATCAAGGACAATTTTGCAATCAAAATATAACAAAATGATAAATATGATTTTGAGGCTAAAACATTTTTGGAAATACGAACGAAGGTTTTTCTTTTGAAAAGGAATATTTGAAAATCATTTTATGAAACAAGAGATAATTTTGAAAATCATTTTGAATCAAAATTAGTGGATAACAAAATAGGGCTACTATCCGTTCCACTAGATATTTCGTGAGTTCCATCTCACTAGGGTTCCATCCCTTTAACAAGAACGAAGTGGATTCCATTCCACGAGTAAATTGGATAAAAAAGAATGATAGTGCTTTCAAGGAGTTTTAACAAATATCTAACCTAACTATATTATTTGTCTTGAACTCTTGAATATCTTGAATCTCATGAGTCTTCAATCTTGAACTCTTGATCTTTGTCTTCTTTACTGTACAGTCTTCTTTTGTTGATACCTGCATATAGATTTCCTGCACATACATATTTTATAACACTTCTATAGTTGTTGTCATCAAAACCACTATCCTATGGACTAACACTATGTTTGTTCTTAACTTACCTTATGTTCTATTTTAGTTTCACATGTCTATGTTTATATATCTATTTTATGTGTGCATAATTTCTTTTCTTCTGTTTTGATAATGACAAAAGGGGAGAAATATATGCATATACATAGGAGGAGACAAAATTAAGGGGGAGTTATTTTTATCATAACTAACGATTGTAAATTTGTCATCATCAAAAAGGGGGAGAATGTTAGAACCTCTATTCTATGGTTTCAATGACAACAACTATACAATCACATATATTATATATCTTATCAAGATTACAAGTATATAATACAAGAGATCATCATGCTCAAAGATATTGGGACTCAAAGACAAACAAAGACTTATGGACCATACTATGATTAGTAAGGTTATACTAGTGTATTAAAAGTCTTAGATAAACATTGTAAGGTCTCCTTGAGTACATATACACACACGAATTCATATACATAAAATTAGCACTAAAAACATTCAATATTGGCATTGAAAACTGTGATGATCAACTAAGGCCAACCACAGACGTCTGTGGAAAAGCTACAGATGTCTGTGAATATTTTAGGAAATTATTCCCTGAAGTCATAGATGTCTGTGGAAAATCCACAGATGTTTGTCATCTGTCAACTACTCAAATCTAAAAGGATGCTTCATTTCATAATTAATAAAAACATCTCTTCTTCAACGGTTGCAACCATTAAAACAAATAGATTTTGTTTAACAGTAACAACTCCTCATATGCATCTACTCAAACCTATATATACTTCAAAGATTGAGAATGGTAATTAATTTATTCTCTTGATTTCTTATTACTCACTATTTACATATTTGTGCATTTCTTGCTTACATATTCTCGATCTATCATAACCAAAATATCATTTTGGTTAAACCACTTCCTATAGCTCAAAGTATTTGTTTTCACACACTCATAGGAGATCATAGGAAGAATTGTACTATTAGTCAAAATCCATGTTATTTGGAACACAAGATTGTCAAAGAAATACTTTGTGCATTAGCCTATTCCTCCGGGCGAAGTGAGGATTATTTGGTTAAAGGAAATACTGAAGGGGAGCTTCGGGACTGAACGTAGGTGAAACACCCCACACCCCTTAGTATACCCAAAAAGGACACACTAAAAGATGTGGTGCGTTGTAGGTATAACTAAAACTTTACAAAGACTAAGATTCATAAGAAAATTAAATAAAACAGTGGAAACATTTAATATTAAACTTTATTATTCCAAAAAATAAATCATCAAAAAAGAATATGTCTTTAAAATCGAATACATATGTCTAGTGAAAAACACCATCTCAGTCATATCATATGAGTACATGAAAATAACCATCCCTCTCAAAAGTACCAGTACATCAAATCCAAATGAAACAAAAACTAAAAAGAAGAAGAATACATGAAGGAAAAACTCCGCAGCTGAATCTCCAAGAAAATCCGAAATCTACTATCCTTGCCTCTGCTGGCCTATGGAGGGAAAGGGGGAAAATAGAGGAGTGGGTCAGACTAAAAGTCTAGTGAGTGGAAGTAATTACTGGTATTTTTAAGTAAGATAAAGATAATAGACTTAGCAACAGTTCTAGTATAAAAGGAAATAAAGGAAAAGATAAAGCTGGAAAAGAATACTATTTAACTGTTTGCTTTGCTTAAATAGTTCTAATCATTTTCGATTGTTTGCACTTGTCTTAGATAGCTGCTTTGATTAGGCTGAAATCCTAATCCTAATTTAATTAGGCTGAAGTCCAAATTCTACCTTTTGATCGGCCTTCTATCTCTGTTGTGCCAATGTGAGCTAGTCCCATCCTATGGGTCCCACAGCAAAAGGACACCTGTTTAGCGCTTTGGAACTCAATAGCGACTTATATCCCTACACCGAGGCCGCACGCTCGGCCACCATTGGCTCGCACTATCTATTGCGCCTTCTTTTGACCTCTTATCTACCCTAAACAGCCTAATCGTGCCCAGCCTCACCTGATCTGTTGTGAGACCACCAGTTCCTGACTAAAGGGGAATGCTGTTGGTAAGGGTCCTAACAAACAAAATCTAGTTGCGCCCCTTGCCCAAATCCCCTTATTAGGACTTCTATCTATTGACCACTTATCTACCCTAAACAGCATAAGTGTGTCCCAGCCCCACCTAATCTATTATGAGACCATCGGTTCCTGACTGAAGGAGAAATTCTACCGGTATGGGTCCTACTTCTATCTTTGCTTATTAACTTAGTATAAGTCTTTTAAATAAGCCTATTATGTTAATTCTGCTCTATTTGCTTATTAACTTATTCTAAGTCTTTAAAATAAGCCTCTTCTGTTATCTCTGCTATATTTGCTTATTAACTTAGTGTAAGTCTTTAAAATAAGTCTCTTCTGTTAATTTTGCTCTATTTGCTTATTAACTTAAATCTAAGTCTTAAAATAAGTCTTTTCTGTTCTTTCTATTTAATTATAACCTACGTTATAATTTCTCTTTTATCTAGTCTTTTTAGTTATAACTACTAGTTATAAACTTGCTTGCAAATGTCAAATTTGCCTATTTCAGTCTATATTCTTTTTATTTTATTTACATCAAATTTTCTGTAAATTTAGTGTTCTTATATTTTAGTCCATATTAGCAAATTATCTTCTTTTTATTATTTTATTCACGTAAAAAGGAACAAAAAGAAACTAACATTTACAAACTAAATTCTAACGCAAAATAGATGTAAATAAAATACAAATAACTGTAAATAACAGTAAATAACTGTAAATAAATGAATAAAATAGCTAAATAAAAATAGCTAGATAAAATAGACTGGAAAAAACTTTTTAACAACTTATATAAAAATGGTCTCAAAATTGCAGAAAAACTACAACTATCAAGAACCCTATTATTTTAAATTACTTAAAAAACTAAAATAATTACTTAAACACTCACCTATGGTCCTTAGCTCTTTTCCTTGGCCTTCCCAGATCCACTTCTACAGTATAAAATATTTTAATTAAAAAGATATTCTCCTTGGAAAAATATTTCTTTTAGGGTCCAGCCTCAGGCAATGAACCCAGATGGAGAAAATCTGAATGAGAAAAAACAGCTACACATAGGGTCTTATTTATAGTGTCACTTATGGATCTCAGACCATTGGATTTGAAGATTAAATCTAGCGCAACCACGTCATAGGTTCGATGGGAACCGTCAGATGGAAGCACGGACGCACGAGATGCAAAAGAAATCGAAAAACACGTCATCGGATCGAATATGGAGGAATTCACATCCACATAAGAAGGCTGGTCGATCGCTAGGTCGACCTTCATAGGCTATGGGTCGACCTATAGGTCGACCTAGCTATGGGGAATGTCGACCCTAGGGTCGACCTGACCTATATTATTATTTTTTTCCTTTTGTTTTCTCGTTTCTTGTTTATTCCGTAACTTCTTCGTCTTAGCTCGGATTTTGACAATCTACATATGAAAATTGACCAGAAAATTACCACGGACACAATGGTGCAACTCTCGTGGCTTAATTTTGATAATTTCACAAAGTTATTTTATTATTTAATTAATTTTTTAATTAATTATTATAGCATATATTTCGGGTTGTTACAGTAGGACGGGAGGTCCAAACCAGTATAAATATCTGGGGTGCTCGCTTTTATTATTTACCTTCTTTATATTCAGTTATTATTCTTTTCTTACTATTATTAATATACACTCTCACATTGATATATAAGTTGTATTATATAAAGGTCTTATAGACTTTCATTTATGATCTTTTGATTGTTGTGATGTTTTTGATATGATATGCATTCAAGTTTGGTTGTTTATCTATTTAGTTGTTGCATTGTTGGATGATTACATTTTATACTTTAGATTTGGGAAAAATAATTAATTACTGGAGAATGAATAAAAACATGTAATTATGAGTAAATAAAATCATTTGATAATTTTGGGTGATGTTAGTGATGATCATAATTGATAGTTTTAATGAAATTAATGTATTAATTTTAACAAGGTTATTATTTATGAATTTCTAAAGGAATTCATAAATAATAACAAAAAATCTATTTCTAAAGTGATTTTGGAGAATTTATTATTATTTATAGAGTATAGTTAAAATTTTGTAAATAATAATATGATATTTTTGTGAAGACTGTATTATTTTTAGTCAATAATAATATGACTGTTTTTTAGAGTTTACGGGAAATGATAATATTATTGTTTAAACTATTTGTAATGAGAGATATTTTAGGAATAATAAAGAGGTAATTTTTAGAAGTATTTTGGATTAGATTTTTACTATTTTTTGAGAAAAATAATAATAAATTGGTTTTTAAGATTTAATGTTGCTTATTATTATTTTTGAGCTAAATGATACTAAAGTGGTCATGAAGGATAATAAAATGATTTTAATAAATATTATTATTTTAACTTAAAGTAATAATATTATTACTTTTAAAAGTAACTGGATGTAAATTACTATTTTTTGGTTGAATAATGATGTTTTGAGATATTTAAAGTAATATTTTGATAATGAAAGATTTTTGAAGTGTATTATCGTTTTGAGATATGTTATTGTTTTGAGTTAATAGAAATAAACTGATTTTATAATAATCGATAATAAGACAATTTTATACTTACGTGGAATAATGGTGCGATTTTGGGTTGTTGTAGCATATATGTTAATTTTTGGTTGGAATTAACATATATGTTTGTGTTGAAATGGAATCATATTAGGATAAGTTATGCGCCGTTTTGCCATTAACACTACACAGATACTGTGTAGTTCATTAAGGTTTGGTTTGTTGATGTTTATGTTACTAATATAGAGTAGTTAGTACACATTAATTGAGTTTGATGTTGTGTTACTAATATGGAGCGGTTAATACAAGTTTCATGGATTTATGGTTGCACTTTTGCTATTGATGTTGTCTACTAATGATGGGCATCAGTGCACATATGACGTTATTTGTTACTACCAATTCATTTGATGTTTAAGGTTGGCATTGACATTTGTTAAATTTGCATGATGTTTACTCATTTTCATGGTTGTGTTGCTAGTATTATTGCTACCCCACATTTATGATTTTTGATTATGGTGGCACAATAGAATATGATGTTATCTGCTTATATATATATATATATATTTTGGTTTCTAGTGCTATGAAGTGTTATGTGCTACCAAGTATTTGATGCAAGAGAAGTGAATGGAACAGAACCACATGGACCTGATCCTAAAAGGGTATTATAGTAGTCTTTTTCTTTTCAAAAGCTACCAAATCCTTTAGGTTAGGCTGGGATGCATAGAATTAGACACCATCCAAAACTAGCTTATCACCTTTCCATTTTTATGTTCAAGTATTTGTAAAGATTATAGGTGAAAGGAAGGAAAATAGGTCTGGTTGCAGGCTACACTTACAGGTTTCTTATCTGGTATTTCTCCTATATTATAGATGTATTATTTGTAAATTTGGTAATGATAGATGTATAGGCAGATGTATACGTTTTATCTATTGTATTGAGCTTTATACGTGCGCCTTTTTCCAAATGTCCCGTAAGTGAATCATCTCATCGATTGGTTATTCATCAACGAGATAGTATATTACTTTTTAATTCTGATATGAGGTTTTCCCCACTGATTCATATCTTTAGTTTTAAAATTTTATACCTAACGCCCACTGTTTTTGACATCTGGGGTTAATGCAGAGGAGTTTTTTGATGGTATTTGACACCAATTTTATAGGTCAAAAATAGTGAGACGTCGCATTTGGTATCAGAGCTAGGTTTAACTATTACTAGAGCCTTAGGTAAGTTTAACCTGTTAAAGTAGACTAGTTTATACATTTGGTTTGATTAAAGGTAAGAAGAGACACATAATTTTTGATTGTTGCATGCCTTGTGTATATGTATACATATATGGGAATATGTAACCACCATTACCTTACCCTAAGATGATATTTGCTTATTATGACTGTTGTATGGAGAATAGATGTAGTAAGAGTGGGCTGGATAAACACTTAATGGAAGGATTATGTAACCCCTTGGAAATTTATGTAAAATTTAACAAGAATAAAATATAAATTTAGACAGAATTTTAATAAGAAAACTTAATTTAATTAAAACAAAGACTAAAAAGAAAATTTCCACAGATGTCCGAACTTGGCTACGAAACTTGCACCACTGCGTTTGTAGCGATTTTCTGGACGATTTTCATATATAACATTTCGTAATCGGATTTAATACAGAGAAGTTGCTTTCTTAGAAAAACTAAAAATAGAATAAGAAATTAAACATAAAAATATCACAAAATAACAAAGCCAACGGTCGGTCCAGAGGGGTCGAAGGTCGATCGGTAGCGGTCAACCTAGGGGTATAAGCAGTCGACTCTGAGTCGTCTAAAATCAAGCGTTCTGAATTTTCAGTGATGTGTTCAAATGGTGTAGATGATTGCTTTGTGACCAAGGTCCTGATGAACGAACGTGATGACTTAAAGGATTCTCCAACCTAAACCTAACAGCCCAGATTAGTTTGAAAACCCTATAAATACTATCCTAATCTAACCCTAAAACTCACTTAACATAATATAGTAACAAAACTCTTCCAACTTTTCTCTCTTCCCACACTCTAAAAATTTCTTAAAAATCAAATAAAAGCAATCTAGAAGAAACACAAGTGTTTGACTCAAGGTGGAGCAAGCGGAGCTAGCTAATAGATGGGTGATTCTCAGGCAAGAGCAATAGGAAGAGCTTCGGCTTAAAGTTAGTGAGAACAATTTTAATAAGATAATTATTATAATTAGACTCAAACTATTGTAATTGAATTAGGGTGCTTGAAATCTAAATTGAACTATATAAAACCCTAAATCGGAATATGCAAACTTGACTAGAAATGAAGCACTATAAACTATAAAACTTGAAATTGATGTATAATTCCTTTTACAGTTAAACTTGCAAAGCCTAAATTAACAAACCCTATATATAATTGCTAATTGAAATATAAACTGGTCATCTAGTAATTAGGGTCTAATATCTGCTAATAACATACAATTGAACGAATACAAATCCACAATTAAAAATCGTGAAAACCCCAAATTTTGTTCACGAACGGTCGACCCAAGAACCCCAACGGTCGACCGTTCAAGATGAAAATTACCAGGTTAAACCTCGGCTTAAGGCCCAAGCTAAAGAATAAAAATTATATAATTTCATGAAAAAAATAATATAAATGGAAAATTGATTGTTTGAGCCTATTTTGGGCTAAGTACATATTTTAATGATAGTAGAGAAGTTTGTTCCTTATCAAAGGATAATAGGTCATCATAGTTTGGGTAATAGTAAATACCCAAATGAGATTAACTGTTAACTAGGGAGATGTATTTTCTCATAATAAACACTCGGGGAGGTTCTACAGTGGATGCATAGCATTGACGGATGCTGTGAGTGTGCCCGGTACTAACGGGAGATCCTATATGGACAGTTAGGCCCAGTACAGTATGATAAGTGGTAATATAGGTAAAGAAGGAGCCTGGTACTAATGGTAGTTTTTGTATACACGATTCTGACGTGGCGTGGTTGGACACTCACACAGTACAATAAGAGCATTTTGCACTACAATCGAGAGTTGAACAATGGGTGAATACAAGGAGTCACACAACAAGTTTGCATTTTTGGGTTCTCCCTCTTCAAGCGTAGTGATGATATAGGTATTTATGAGAGAGCAGTTCCCACAGTCACCTACGGATAGTATTTCCTTATTGGATACTTTAAGAACGTTGGCCGATTGTTAGTGTGATGTTTGATCAGTAGTTTGACCCTTTGTGTTAGATGAGAACCCTTATGTAATGGACCTTAGGAATTCATGGACGCTTTTAGAACATCCAATGTCATTTAGAATAGTTTTGAAGTTAACTGCACATGGTCATCACATATTAAACTTGTACTCATTCATCGGACTTTTGTTTGATCCATTCTCTTTCCTTCTTTTTCCCTACCATGGGTAGACAGCGCAGCAGGTGATTGGTCCATTCTTGATACTTGGAAGTCGAGCTTATATTTAGAGTGCTTTTATCATATTTACTCTCCATGTATTATTCTATCTAATTAGTACATTTTACTTCATGTATTAGATTTTGAGAGATATTTCTCTATGTACTTTGTATTGGACAACGTACTGATTTTTCTGAGACTGTAATTTGGATATTTTTTGAGATAGACATTTTTCCATGCTATATGTTTTGTTCCTTCCACTATGAGTTCTAAAAGTATAGTATATCTTAGATTATATCTACTTGTATTTATCTCTGAATTAAAGTTTAAAAACCTAACGATCCACATTTCTCGGCACGACGCGAGGCCGAAAGCCACACTGAGCTTTGGATTAGTACGTGTCGGAAGGGGCGGGTTGTCACACATTGAGTGTTGGTTATAAACCGAGTAATACACACATAATGTTAAATTATGAAATTAAATCCTAACCTTAATAAATGGGCTTAATATTAAATTTTTTAGAGTTCCAACTGAAAAGTATTTTGCTGACAAGTAAGGTAAAATAAATATACAATTTTGGTATTAAAGTATTTTATTAAAAATAAATCTATGCTTTTATATTTAAAGTGTTTGTTGAAAATTTTATATGGGTAAAATAAAGTATTCAACTCAAGTAATAAGATATTTTTAATATGAGGATATTTTCATGAGAAGGATGATCGATGTGAAAGCTCTTATTTAAAAGCATTTTATACTTTGTTTGGAGTATTTGTAAAAAATATTTGGTAGCAAATATTTTTGATTGAAATTGTTATGGTTTGAAAATATTCTATGAAATAGTATGTAGTGTAAGGTATTTTTATAGAAGGTATTCTGATTTAGTAGGAATTCTTATTTGAAAGGAGATATATACTATTGTTTGAAGAATACTTTATAAGAAATACTTTATTATTTGAGAGGTATTTGTTTCAAAGATTTTTCATGGAAAAGTATTTTGTTAGTAAAATACATAGTTTTATTTAAAGAATATTTTGAGAAAATATTCAAAAATATTCTGAATTAAGAAATAACTTTTTAAGTAAATTGTGCGAGGAACGTTTTATTAGAAAAAATTGTTTTATTCAAGGAACAATTCTGAGTTTGAAAAACATTATGTTTAAAGTTAATTTCAATTGTATGTATTGTTACTTGAAAGATACTTTTGTTAGAAGGTGTTTTCAAAAGAAACATTTTTGGATTAAGTACTTTGGTTAAAAAATAATCGACTTGGAAAAAGGTTCTATTGGGAATATATTTTGGAAAGCTTTTATTGAGAAATGACAAATTATAAAATATATAGTTTTAAAAATGCTTTGGAAAGATATCTAACTAAAATGAGAGCAATTTGATTTAGAAAAATATTATTTGAAAAGTAAAATATTTGGTTTGGGAAACAAATTTTAGATGTGTTTATTAAAAGTATTTTATGGGAATGATATTTTATTTTGAGAAAATTTTATTGGAGATCATTTCGAGAAATATGAGAATAGACTGGGTGGGGTGTGAGACGACTGGATGATATAAATTTTGGGTCCGGTCAACAACCATTATGATGATGTAACCTTAATGTCTATTATGTGTGATTTTCCCTAATGATTTTTAAGGATGTGTAGTTTTCTCCCTTCAAGAGAGATTTGGGTAATGTTGTTGCGATTATTCATTTTGATGAATAGGGTAAAGATATTTTAACTATGAATTCTTTCGTCTAATTTAGTTGTATTTTCTTACTTTGGTTGAGTTGATTGCATTGTTCTTATGCTTTTTAAGATTATTAGTTGTGTTAGGAAAATCGTTTTAGTTTGTTTGACTATGGTTGTTTTAAAATTTATGAGATTTTGGTCGTATTGATTACGTTTATTTGCATTGTCTTATTATTATTTGCTATTTGACTATACATTCATTTTTATTTGTTTGTTTTGTCTAACTATCTTTTTGTGATTGTTTACCTTGTATGCTAAATTACATTTCTTCTTTTGTATGATAATTGCATATGGGGTAGTAATCCAATGTTGCTTTTAGCGGGGTATGCATTGGAAAAACTAGTTGGATGTTAAGGAGCATAATTGGTTTAGTCATGGTAGGATGACATACTTTCCTAAGCTATGAAAGAGAAGGTATTCAGATTGAGTAAGAGACGTGATGCTATTCCTTTAGGGTGAGTAATAGCGACTTAAGAGTTTTCGGGACTAAAGGCTTGATGAGTACCATTGAGGAATCAAAATGATGATAGTGGGAGGTTCATTACATCTTACTAAAATATGGAGTTTAGCTTATGTATGTTTCAAAACCTATTTTTATACGAGTGATTACTAGCTTCCATAAGTTTTTTTTTATTTCAACAAGAACTTTAGTTTGATTATTGAAGAAGTTTATATAGTTTGAAGCTTTTATATAACAATGTTTCTCAAAATTATCTAAAACCGATTAAAATGATAATATTTTGAAAAGAGAAATTTTGATTTGAAGAGAACACGGAAGCCTTGATTAGTAAATGAAATATTTTGGTATGAGTTTTTTGATTTAAAGGTGTCTTAGAACTATCATTGTTAGAGAGATGGGCTAGCATGATCTCTCTTTGGTATTATCAGTGGTACATCTATGTCATCAAATTAAGAAGTCGATATAAGAAGGTTATGGAATTAGATTTTTAATGTGATATAAAGGTTGGGACAAGATAGGTTCTAATGTGGATATGAATGCCAAGGGGTCATTAATGACCAAAGGCTTTGATATATAATCATAAAGAAGGGTAGGTGAGGATGCTACCATGGACTATTTGAGTGAGTCTACCCTGGATCATCTGAGTGGGTCTAGGTCCTAGTCGTATGAGTAGGCAATGATTCGAACTTCGATGTAGCCACGATAGTGAGTAGTCAATGACCTTATGACATTGGTCATTTGTGTCATCATATATCCAAGTGCACCTTGTTTAAGACCATCCGAGTGTGTCTAGGCATTTTGACCATCTAAGTGGGTCTGGGAATTGAGGATTGATGTAGTTGTAGCATGGGTAGTTGGCTTTGTTATTTTGAGGATGTAGCCGTGTGTAGGCACATATATTATTGAGGATGTAGCCAAGAGTTAGCACATATATTATCCTAAGTATGTAGCCATTAGTAGGCACCTATTTTTTTTGCGGGCATAACCATGAGTAGGCGCACATAATATTTTGGAGGGTGTAAATATGAGACGATACACCAATTGTTTTGAGGATGGGACTGGGGAGTTCACTAACAGTTTTGAGGATACACATATCATGGTTGATGTGTAGTTAGTATAGGGTTTAGCATGCATATGTTATTTGTTGGTATGTTAGTGTGATGATAATGCCTTATTATTTTGAGTACGTGTGCTTTATTTTGATGAGCTATATTAATTGTTGATTTATATATTTACTTATGCAAGTGTGTTTGGGCCAACATGAGTTTTGTTGTGAACTTTTGTTATGGACTATTATGGTTGGATCATTGGGGTGCATGATATGACATGTAAATGGAAATGATCCATGATTGATTGCTTCACTCCTTATTGATGGAGTGTTATTTCTACATGCTTAACTTTGGTAGCATGATTATGGAAATGCATGCTTTACTATAATATGTGTGTAGAAAAATTGCGTTCATTATTTTGAATGGATTTAGTGTGTCATAATTGATTGTGCTATGCGGTTGTCGTGTACTACTTTAGAATTAGTTAGTATGTGATTAGTATACTTATAAAGACCTGTTGTAACAACACGATTTTTTGAGTAAATAAAATAAAATAAATAATGAATTAAACTAGAAAATTTAAATCATTAGTTTGGAATTTGTATTCTTTTGTGAAAGTTAATGTGCTTCAAAATGATTCATTCCAAATCATTGTGAAAATATATATACACACACAAATGCGATAATTTTAAAAGTAAATATCTTGGATATAAATAATATTTCAAAAAAAAAGAAATACAATGAGTTATTTGGCTATTTGGAAATAAAATATTAACTAGAGTTTGAAACGAATATTAAGTAAATGATTTGGAACTTAATATCATTATTTGTGAAAGTAAAATATTTTTGAAAATTATTTCGAGAAATAGAATTAAAAGAAAATTTTATCCATAAATATAAATGTGTTTAAAAATTTTGTGGATTAGAAAATTATAACGGAAACTTATAAAGCGATGTATGCAGCCATCGAGCATTAACAATAGCCGAGATGAATGACAAGGCAATGTTGATTTTACGGTCAACATCGCAGCCATTTGACAAAGCGAGTTGTTATAAATAAATGGCAAGGCAAAATTATTTTATTATTTGATATTGGTAAATTGTGAATGTTATTTTAAGATATATGCCAAGATAAAAAGTGTGATATTTGGATTTATTTTGTATATCATTTTATGATTTAGATGGATGTTAAGTTTTGTGATTTTATTGGAATTGGAATTTTATATTGATAGGTTTTATAATTGAAAATGTAAATTTTTGGAAAGAGTTATTTGGAGTAATAATTAAAATTTTGAGATTTAAGTAAAATAATTGTGTGAAATTATTTTTCAATTAGAAAATAAGGAAGGAGAATATATTAAAATTTTGTAAACTAAAGTATAAATTAAAACAATGTTTTATTCTTGTGGTATTGGTTAAATTTAAAGAAGAAACTTTTGAATACATATGTTTTAATTTTAGACTTTTCTCTAAATTGAAATTGCGAGGATGCAATTTCTTTAAAGGGGAAGTCTGTAACAACCTTTATTTTTGAGTAAATAAAATAAATAATGATTTAAATTGGAAAATTTAAATAATTAGTTTGGAGTTTATATTCTTTTATGAAAGTTAATGTGTTTTAAAATGAATGATTCTAAATCATTATTAAATTTGGAAGTGTTAGTATTTCCAAAGTATTGAAATCAATTTGAAATTATAATTGAGATTTTATTTAATTATGGAGAATTCTAAATTTATAGAATAATTGAGAAATTGGGATTTTTGTGTATATTAAATGTGAATAATTTCTTTTGAAATGAAAATTTTATGTTTAAATAGTATTAGAGAAATTAGAATATTTGATTGATTTGAATCTTTTATTTTTAAATAAAAGAGAATGTTTATTTTATATTTTAGTATAAGAATTTGGTTGTAAAAGCAAATAAACAAAAAAGGAATTGCATTTTATCTATGTTAGGCTATGGTAGTGTTTCAAACACTTAACATATTTATTTCATGAAACTCTAGTGTAAAATAAATAAATGGGAATGGTTATTTTGGTTATATTGGGTAATTTAACTCTTAAGCCCAAATAAGATGCTAAGGTGTGAAGTTCTCGTTAACAATATTCAGTACTTTCATTATCTAAGTTAGTAAACTGAAATCCAAAAAGAAAACCAAGCTCTCTCTCCCTTAAACCTAGAAGGAATTCAATAAATTAAAATAGAAGTAAATTGTTAGAAATTCTAGGAAAAATCAAGGAAATATTTTGAAACCTATTTTACCTCTTATGGTTTGATACCAGTTTTTACAGTGATTAAATATGGTTATTGTTTGTTTTGGGCTAAGATGATTTCTAGGGTCTGTACTTTGAGAAAATTTGGAATTGCAGTGTTCTAATAATTGTTGGATTAAGGAAAAGAGGTGAGTTAGTGCTCACACAGCTTATCTCTAAGTTCATATTGGATGCATGTGATTGTTGATTGAACAGTTTGTATCTACAGTGAATGTAATCTCAATTTTTGTGTTGATTTTCTTATCATATGAACTTTGATTCTCTGTTTTCTGAAAACCCACATCATTTGATCTTGAATAACATCCAATTTTAGTTGTTTGTATGCTTGAATGCTAGCTAAATCAGTGCTCCCATGGTCAAATTGATCAACACCGGAGAAACGAGTACCAACGGATCGACAAAGGGCCATCGGCATCGCTTGGGGCTCTGCCCAGGCATTGCCACCGGTGGGCTGGTCCCACCAGACTGGTGCACCGGTCATGACTTGGGATGAGTCCCAGGTCCTGCTGCTTGGCCTTCCATTCACACTCGTTTGCTCGTCTGTTCGCCCGTTTGTTTCCTTGTTGATAATTGCTTGTTTTTTGATGTCTTATTTCATGCCAATTTTAATGTTATTTTCAGATTTTGATTTAGGAATTTTTGAATTCATTTTAGTGTTTTAAGACCATAGAGTTGTTTTATGGGTTCATGGTACAACACAATTTTCGTCCAAACTTTTAACTAGAGTTTTCAAAAGGCTGATTTTCAAGTCGAACCGTTTTCTCTAGATATTTTTAAGTATAAAATTATTTCTTTATATATATATATATATTTATTATATATATATAATAATGATTTTTAAAGTATAAACTAGTTTATTTCTAATCAAATGTTTAAATACCTATATGGGTTTGGAAATATAAGTATTTGTGGTTTCTATAAAGTAAATAGACTTATATATATACGAGTACATATGCACGTCCAGGTGGGCCTGCATTTAACCACAATGTGCATGCATTTTTATTTGTACCTGTGGAAGTAGATTTGATAGTAGCATCCCCACATTTGAACACCGCCTAGGCAGAAACCACTATTGTTTTTGTTCTGACTGCAATAACTTCTTCATACTAACTCGGAATCAGGCAAAACTTCGACCGATGAATTCCTACCTAAATTACAGACAATATGGTACACTCGGATACTTCATCTTGTGAACGCACATTATAGTTCTCCAAGGGGACTGACGGTTTACTTAGAAAATAACATGGCACAACATCCTCATATTTGAACTCCGCCTAGTGCAGAAGCCGCAATTTTTTTTATTCAGATTGCTATATTTTCTTCATACTAACTTGGAATCCGGCGAGACTTCGACATATTAACTCCCACATAAATTACGGACAATATGGAACACTCAGATACTTCATCTTATGAACGCACACTGTAGTTCTCCATGGGGACTGACAGTTGTACTTAGAAAATAACAGGCTAACACATCCCCATATTTGAACTCCGCCTAGTGTAGAAGCCGCTATTTTTTTTGTTCCGACCGCAATATTTTCTTCATACTAACTCAGAATCCGGCGAGACTTCGACCGATTAACTCCCACCTAAATTACGGATAATATGGAACGCTCGGATACTTCATCTTGTGAACGTACACTGTAGTTCTCCATGGGGACTGACAGTTGTACTTAGAAAATAACAGGTTATATTCCCATATTTGAATACTATTTCTCTATAAGATAAGATGTAAAAGGGTATATTTGGAATTTTAAAAAGACACTAAGTAAATCTATTCAATGAATTCTCTTTATTAGCAGTAAAGATAAAGATAGAGTGAATGATTTCCATTATTATAATGAGGGTTATTTTTGGTATTTCAAAAAGACACGGTTGAATTCCTATTCAAGGAATTCTCATTATTAGTAGTAAAGATAGTAAAGATTAGTAGTAAAGATAAAGATGTGATGTTGACATAACAATCCATGGGGACTGACGGTTGTACTTAGAAAATAACAGGCTACCACATCCCCATATTTGAACTCCGCCTAGTGAAGAAGCCGCTATTTTTTTTGTTCAAACTGCAATAACTCCTTCATACTAATTCAGAACCCGGTGAGACTTCGACCAATTAACTCCCACCTAAATTTCGGACAATATGGAACACTCGGATACTTCATCTTGTGAACGCACACTGTAGTTCTCCATGAGCGGTGACAGTTGTACTTAGAAAATAACAGGATACCACATCCTCAGATTTGAACTCCGCCTAGTGCAGAAGCCGCTATTTTTTTTGTTCAGACTGCAATATTTTCTTCATACTTACTCGAAATCCGGCGAGACTTCGACCGATTAACTCCCACCTAAATTACGAATAATATGAAACACTCGGATACTTCATCTTGTGAACATACACTATAGTTCTCCATGAGGACTGACAGTTGTACTTAGAAAATAACAGGCTACCACATCCCCATATTTGAACTCCGCCTAGTGCAGAAGCCGCTATTTTTTTGTTCGAACTGCAATAACTTCTTCATACTAATTCAGAATCCGGTGAGACTTCGACCAACTAACTCCCACCTAAATTACGGACAATATGGAATACTCGGATACTTCATCTTGTGAACGCACACTGTAGTTCTCCATGGGCAGTGACAGTTGTACTTAGAAAATAACAGGATACCACATCCCCATATTTGAACTCCGCCTAGTGCAGAAGCCGCTATTTTTTTTGTTCAGACTACAATATTTTCTTCATACTAACTCGAAATCCGGCGAGACTTCGACCGATTAACTCCCACCTAAATTACGGACAATATGAAACACTCGGATACTTCATCTTGTGAACATACACTGTAGTTCTTCATGGGGACTGACAGTTGTACTTAGAAAATAACAGGCTATATTCTCATATTTGAATACTATTTCTCTATAAGATAAGATGTAAAAGGGTATATTTGGAATTTCAAAAAGACACTGAGTAAATCTATTCAATGAATTCTCTTTATTAGTAGTATAGATAGAGTCAACGATTTCCATTATTATAATGAGGGGTATTTTTGGTATTTCAAAAAGACACGGTTGAATCCTATTCAAGGAATTCTCATTATTAGTAGTAAAGATGTGTGTGTGCGCGCGCGCGTGTGTGCGTGTGTGTGATTTTTGGAATAAGATTCGTGAACTATGAATTTTAAAATAGATATTTAAATAACTATATTAAAGTATTTTTGATATAAAAATTGGAATTATGGATTATTTTATCTAAGGATATATATATATATATATAGTTGAGAAATAATTGAGTTATGGAGTTTTTAAAATGAATAGTTTAAAAGTAATTATATAAATAAAGGGTTTTAGAAATCATTTTCTATATGTTAAATTATATTATTTATTTTCAAAACCATAAACTCTTATCGGATTCTTATTGGAATTATCACTTGGTTATTTATATACCATTTTGGCAATTTTGTGTGACTTTTGGGATTTGGAGAAGATTTTAAAAAATTGAATGTTTTGAGAACCTTAATTCTATAATTTGGGGAATACTAATAACTGACTTAGTATTATTGATTGGTTTTACTGCTTTGAAGTAACGCTTCGACGAATATTGAACAACTCATTGAATAGAATGTTTGAGTGGTACTTACTGGCCCATTAACGAAAACTCGAATTTCATCGGGTAGTATGAGATACCTTTGTTAAATTCTTGTGATTGCTATTAGGAAATATTTAAGACTTTAGGGTTGTATTCTCTTTTGTTGTTCGACGGGCCCAATAGATCCTTAAAGGAATATAGTGCAGGTTTTCCACCGGTATCCGTAATGAGTGAGACTTACTAGCTTCTAGTAAATACTTGAATTTCACCAGGTGGTCTGGGACGTTTTGGTTAAGTTCTCATGATTACTAAAGGTAATATTATTTGGCACTTTAGATTTTACTCTCGTTTGGTGTTCGTTGGGGCCTATTGATCCTTAAGAAGTATACTTCTAGATTTTTATACGATCCTTGTGATCGGAATGAGTTATATCTTCTCTGGTCTGGTTTTCATGGATTTTGAGATTCTATTTTCATGGTATGGACGCTGATTGGTATGAGTGATACCACCTTTTGTTTTCCCACGATACGAGTATGATCATTGAGATCATTATGATTTGGTTTTCTTGGATTTTGAGATATTATTCTTTGTTTTGGAATTTCTTTGTTTTTTGATTTATTCCATGTTGTGATTGAAATATTTCTATGTCTTTGGATGGTTTTTGATGATGGCGATTGATTTTGTGTTCTTGGATTTAATATTTTTGCGTCTTATGATGTAATTAGAGTTGGACTATTCCCGTGACTTGTTATACATTTATATGTCATATATCCTTGTGTTATATCTTTTTCTCACTCCTTTTGGATATTTAGAGATAGTCTGACCCATTTATTTTATAATACTCGGGTCAGGCCGAGACTTTTCAGGTTACAGTATGAGTAGACTTTTGGATTGATGTGCTAGCAAGGAGATAAACAATTTGACTTTTGAGTTTATCTCATTTAGGATTTTTATGTATGTATATGAGATGTGTATTTGTGATAGGGTGTATATTATGTGAGTCTACTATTTTCTTTGTAGACCTACAACATGTATTTGTATAAGTTGTATTTTATTCCGCCGTGATCTGTGACTATTGTTTATATGTTATACTATTTTGATTCTAAGAAACCATTGCATATATTATTTTGGACTGAGACTAAACACCTCAAATTTTATTCCAAAGATTAAGCAAAACTATAAGTATGATGTGTTAGTGTTAGTTTAAAAATATATTCACACTCGGCCGCCCTTAGCAAGCCGTATTCCCCGCATTATTAGATGACATTATCTATAATGTTCTTTAATAATATGGGTATAGCGGTGGGTTCGTTACACCCGTCATTTGCAATACCCAAAAACCCATATACAACGACAAAAAAATCCCCAAGTACCTAAAATGACGACTCTTAAGAGTGGTAAAAGGAAATAAATAAAGAATACCTATCATTGGTTCATATAAAACTCACAGTGGAAGGATTAATATAATAATAACATATATATGAGCAAGACTATGAACATCATAACAATATAAGAACAATACGATCTATCATCATAATACATAACACTCCAAACATATGGAGCTCAAATGATATAGTTTACCAAAATAATGTCTCATATACAATATAAAATCTGACATGTTCATATACAAACTACTGGATTGATAATAATAGCAATATATAATAATGGCTCTATAATATGCTCTAGCCAGCAATGTCTCCCCAAGTGTCTTGTCCATACCTACTCAATAGTGGATAAACATGAAAACATGGAGAGGGTCTGACATAAAGTCTAGTGAAAAGGAGATATCACTACTAAACAAGATATCTGTTACACTAATATGACATGAATACTATACTAAGTGGTACCCCAGAATATCAAAATATGTAAACCAAGTGTACATATAAAAATAAGCAAGAGCTCTATAGTAACGCTGTACATACCTAGTCTTACTCTCATCTTGCATCCAACAAGTTAGCAAAATGAATAATAGTGCTAATATAACCATCTAAAGTATCATAAGAAAGCATAAACAAATCCATGTGCATATGGAAACAAACCAAAGCACCAAGGTAACGTTGTATCGCACCCAAAATCATAACACTAAGGTAAAGCTATATGGCACCCGACCATGATGTTGAGATAACACTGTACCATACCCCAACCATGACGCAAGGGTAACGTCGTATCTTACATGTCAATGTATGTGAAATCTATACTAATGAGTCAATGCCTTATCAACGAACTACTATATGTTGGAGAAACGAAACAGTTATCACTACTTCATGGCGATTACCATAATAGAAGATCGTCACTATCTTTCTTCAACTATCACCCTCGATGAAAGCTATGACCCATCTTCAGTAGTTTCGATGGAAGATAGCAACACTAAAAACATAGCTAAAATCCTCGATTGTCAGTAAAGCCGTATTGCACTCAACCTCGATCTTCCTATTTTCAATAACCTGGAGACTGGATATTGAAATCGTACTTAATGCTGAAACCATGTAGAAGTCATGCCAACACAACCTATTAGTCGTCTCCTATATAGATCATCTATGTATCCTAATCCATGATCCACGTCCCCAACCGCACTTTCACTGATGATTGTACAAGGTACTGTTATGTTTATCTCCTTAGAAGCAAGGACGAGGCATTCGATATATTTAAGAAGTATAGAGAAGAAGTTGAAAATCAACTCAACAAGAAAATAAAAGCTTTAAGAAGTGATAGAGGAGGAGAATATGAATTTCCCTTTAAGGAATTTTGCACTGAGCATGGTATTATACACCAAACTACATCCCTGTATTCACCTCAATCCAACGGTATAGCCGAACAGAAAAATAGAACTCTTAAAGAAATGATGAATGCATTACTAATTAGTTCTGGCTTGCCAGGTAACTTCTGGACAGAAGCTATTCTTTCTGCAAATCATATTTTAAATAAAATACCACGAAGAAAACATCTAAATCTCCCCACGAACTTTGGAAAAATAGACCATCATCCTGCAAATACTTAAAAGTGTGGGGGTGTCTTGTAAAAGTAGAGGTACCTAAACCAAAGAAGGTCAAAATTGGACCAAAAACCTTTGATTGCGTATTCATTGGATATGCACAGTGCAGCTTATCGATTTTTGGTATACAATTCTGAAGTTGATGATATTCATGTAAATACCATCATTAAGTCAAGAAAAGCTAGATTTTTCGAACACATATATCCTTTAAAATAGGGTACTGAAAATTATACTCAAAAGAGACCAAGGGAAACTGAAAACTCTAATTCTCTTGAGGATGCTAAACAAAATATTGATAATTTTGGGAATCAACAAGTGGAGGAACCAAGAAGAAGCAAAAGGTCACGGACCACAAGAACCTTTGGACCAGACTTCTACACATTTATGATAGAAGACGATCCATTAACATACAAACAAGCTATGTCCTCCGCCGATGCCCCTTACTAGAAGAAGGTCATTAACTCTGAGATCGACTCCATTATGGCTAACCATACATGGGAGTTAGTTGATTTACCTCGAGGGTGCAAGACCTTAGGTAATAAATGGATATTTAAGAAGAAATTGAAACCTGATGGTTCAATAGACAAGTATAAAGCTCGTCTTGTAGTCCAAGGATTCAGACAAAAGAAAGACCTGGATTATTTTGACACATACTCACTAGTAACTAGAATAACATCAATTAGGATGCTTATTGCAATCGCATCCATACTTGATTTGGAAATACATCAAATGGATGTAAAAACTGCATTTTTGAATGGTGAACTAGAAGAAGAAATATACATGAAGCAACCTGAAGGGTTTTTCAGCCCAGGAAATGAGAATAGGGTGTGCAAGTTAGTAAAATCACTCTATGGCCTTAAACATGCTCCAAAACAATGGCACGAGAAATTTGATGAAACTATGATATCAAATGGATTCAAAATAAATGAATCAGATAAATGTGTTTATATAAAACATATAGATATTGGATATGTCATTGTTTGTCTGTATGTTGATGATCTATTAATCCTAGGTAATAATAAGGCCACAATAAAGTCAACAAAGGATATGTTATCCTCTAAATTCGACATAAAAGACCTAGGAATAGCTGATGTAATTTTGGGTGTCAAAATTTTGAAGACATCACAAGGATATGCATTATCTCAATCACATTACATTGCCAAAATACTTGAAAGGTTCAAACAACATAATATAACTATTGCAAAATCACCAGTAGATATGAACCAAAATTGGGTAAAGAACACTGAAGATGGTATCTATCAGCTTGAATACTCTCGTATACTAGGAAGTATCATGTATGTCATGAACTGCACCAGGCCAGATATTACATATGCTGTAAGTAAGCTGAGTAGGTATACCAGCAATCCTGGTTAAAATCATTGGAAAGCGATAATTAGAGTTCTAGGATATCTAAAGTATACACAGAACTATGGATTATACTATACTAAATACCCTTCAGTAGTGGAAGGATACAGTGGTGCAAATTGGATAACTGGTTCAAATGACAGAAAATCCACAAGTGGATATGTCCTCACATTAGGAAATGGAGCAATTTCTTGGAAATCATCCAAACAGACTTGCATAGCAAGGTAAACAATGGAATTAGAATTTATTGCACTAGATAAAGCCGTAGAAAAAGCAGACTAGCTTCGAAGTTTTTTGGAAGACATTTTGAATTGGAACAAACCCGTGCCTCTAATATGCATACATTTTGATAGTCAATCAGCTATTGGAAGAGCTAATAGTACACTATACAACGGTAAATCTAGGCATATTCGTCGTAGACATAAAACCGTAAGACAGCTTCTCTCTGATGGAGTTATCACTATAGACTATGTAAGGTCAAAAGATAACATTGCGGATCCACTAACAAAAGGCTTGCATAGAGAGAAAGTTCAAACCTTGTCGATGGGAATGGGGTTAAGGCCCATAAACTAAAAGTTTCTCTAAAATGGAAACCCTACCTAGTTGACTGGAGATACCAAAATCTAGGTTTAAAGGGACAACTAAGTTTAAGATAAACTTAATGGCACTGATATACACTCAAACCATTCCTATGATAAATCAGTGCATTACTCGCTGGAGAATAGGATAAGTTTTGATATTTTTAATGACGTCTGTACTTGGTAATACTAAAGGAATGAGTAAATAATTACGAATACCCTTTACAGAATCACCTACGTGAGTATGAAGGCGCCGCTTCAAGGAGAATTGTGAGGCCAAATTCTCTAAGCACTCATGAGACCAAGCTAGTGTTCATGGAAAAAATGAACACAAACAGAGAACCAAGGAAGATAAGAATCACTTATTGTGTGTTGTCTATTTTGGATTTACACAAAAAGGCTTACAGTTCAAAGACAACCTAGTCTATTGATTCGCCAGTAAGTCAAAAGGATAAACACTAGGGAAGTTCAAGGCCTACGTGCTACTTTAACCGATACGATAAATGGTTCGCATAATTTTAAGAAAAAATTGAACAAATACTCATTCATGTAGGGGATTGTTAGAAATGAATGAGTTTTATTGGGGAATGAGAAGGCATTAATTGCCTTGGAAGTTGAATAGTCCCACATCTTAGAATATAATAAAATAATTGTGTTTGTATACTAAGATGTGGACATTATGACAATTCATATAGACAAAGAGAGACACAAGCCATGACGGGTGGTGCAATGCACCACCCCGCACATGCCCGTGGCGTGGGCGAATGAGAGTTTGAGGCGTATTAGAGGCACTTAGCACTTTGTAGTTGGCAGTTAGCTTGGCGTGGCTGTTCAAACCGAACAGTTTTTTTTATTTCTATCTGTTCAAATTCAAACGGTCACACCGCCCGGTAAAGGGTCGCAACCTTTCCAGCAGTCACGACCGTTCAAACAGACACCTCCCCCTCGAATAGGCACCTCTCCATGCCTATATATAGGCAGAACGAAAATCAAAAAGTGACAGACTAATTTTCTGCATTTCTTTCTCCTCCAAACTCTGTTATTAAAATCCTCTCTTGAGTTTGTCGTTGCTCTACAATTGCCAGTGTAGCACTGCAGAGATCGGTCTGTTTCATCTTGGGAAACAATTGCTCGTCGACCCTTCAGCGCCATTGAGGAAGCAATTCTGTTTCAAGGAAACAGTTTCACTGGCGGACAAAATTCAACGGTAATATGTTTACCAGTATTGCATATATTTGCAACAGTTTTATCAACATAATTACGACAGTTTCGCAACGCTTTTGTAACATTACTGTACTACTTTCTGTATAAAGTTTAGTAACACTTTTCTGACTTTGCTAAAATAACAATTTCGTAACACCTTCTGACGTTTCGACTAACATTCCGAAGATATGCAAAGGTTTCTAGAGATTAAACCCACCATGATTGAGGTCTTCCATTCATCATTACTTATTAGAGCCCTTCTATCTATTCCACTCTTGAGTAAGTACTCTCTATCCCTATTTAGGTTCACTTCTCAAAAACTCCATTTGTTTTATAGTTTATGATTGGAATTGATTTGTTGGAAAACTTGATTGGTGATTTGGTTTGTTTTGATATTGTGGTTGTTATAAGAGATAGACTTGTGTATGCGAAGTCTATGACTAAGGTTAAGACAAATAGATTATTATCGTCAGTATTGCTGGTCTAACCTACCTTGGGGAAATTAGCCTTAGTTGATGTCAACTACAATTTGAAACCACATACACAACATTTCAGTCCTCGGCTCACTTGGTAACTGAATGCAAGCACGCACCCTTTGCTCCAGCTCTTGTTCATGTGAAAAAGGTTGATATAATAATTCTAATTCCTGAAAAGATTCCATTGCCTAGGCCTCCTCTTAGAAAGTGGACAAGCAAAGTGACACATTTGTCTGTATCATCTCCTCCTAATGATATTGCCCTTGGTGCTCTCCCCATCTAGTTCATGTTAAGAAACATGTTTCCTACCTGAACTCTCTGGTCCAACCTTCTATTGGAACTCCCGCTTCCGTTGAGATATCTAATCCAGTCATGTGGAATGATCTTGATAAAAGATGGGTTTATGTGACCACTCAGTTTAGATACTGCCCTATTGGTGATTCATATTTCAAGTTTGTTGAGGATGAGGATGACAAATAAAGAATATTTGTTTTACCACGTTGATGGGGATGCTTTTCCCTCACTTCTGAGGATGATCTTAGGAAGAACAAATGGGAAATCTTAAAGGAAAATAGTTGGAATAGGAGTTTCATCTATTCTATTGACTCTGTAGGTTATGTCCTAAATCTTTTTGGGCTATCTTTGATTTACGTTCGTGTTATAGGATAAGATCCGTTCTTGGCTCTAACAACTTTTCCTCTAGATAGGAGGACTAGTTATGTACTTCCACAATAGTTAGGACATTACAGTCTTATTCCTATTCTAAATCTTTGTATATTAAGTCGCCAAGGTATTTAAGCCACATACCTGGTTATAGATTTATAAAATAGTGGGAGGTCACTTTAAAACCGGCTTACTTAGGAAAAAATATAATCAATTATTTTATTTGATTGATTTATATATATTCCTATTTAAGACTACACGTATAATATAGTTGATGTGATATGGTATACCAATATTATATATATATATATATATTCTAGTCCAAATAGTTCATGAAGTAAATAAAATGAAGTTCATATGTGATCATAGGGATTTATGACCTCATCATAAGTAGCGTGTATAGTTTATATTGTGTTGCATAATTATATTTTAATATATTTATATATATACACATACACATTTTATTTCATCCCGTATCTAATTATAAATAAGTATGTTCAGGTAAAGCTCATAACTTAAAAAAATATTTTTTTATATATATAATATCTATATAAACGTAATATATATATATAATGACTACTATATTAAAATTAATATTTTTAATATGTTATAGATCAGGTTTGGCCATATATAAAATAAATTTCAATTTTGAATATATATATATATATATATTAGTGCATATTTTTAAATTTTTAAATTAGAAAAACATAGTAATATTATTCAATTTTGAATATATACGTATATATACTTTTAAGCCAAAAATAATTTTCTTTAGCCAAATTTTTTCTACTTTTCTAACATTAAACTTTTACTATATGTATATATAATATTATAATATGTACATCTTTATATATATTATTTGGATATTATAAATATATTTATATATATTATAGGCTGAACGTATATAAACAAATGTCTATATATACATATACATATATACATATGTGTACATATATACATACATACACATACATATATTTTTAGATATATATATATATATGTGTGTGTGTGTGTGTAATATAATTTAAATTTTTTAATGAAGGCTGAATATGAATGTTTATGTATGTGAGTTATATGCATATGTATGTGTGTGTGTATATATATGTATGTATGTATGTATGTATGTATGTGTTTGTAATTCAAATTTAGTTTAGGAGTTTTACCACGGATTCATTTGTGAATACCAACTGCATGCTTCAATTGGCCACGGAGTATAGGGTTTTGGGTTTTTATTATGTACCTCAAATAAGAAAGAAATGTCCTATTTATAGCCACAGGATATTCAAAATATCTCGTTCTTTTTCTCCTATCTTTGTTCTAGATCTCACTTAGTCAAAAGAAATATTGGGACCCTCATTCCCCTCATCATATGGCCAGTAAAATGTAATGATGAACGTCATAATATTGTTCCAAGTTAATATCACACACACACATATAAATATAAATATATATATATATTAAATAAATATTTATTTCGACCCATATATTTAACTAAATTAATATATAATAATTATATATTATTATAATTAATTCTAAGGCCTAAATGAATAAAATACTTAGAATAATGAATACAACATTTGTAGTAATTTTCGTTATTAATTCATAACACTTATATGTGAATTTCAACAAATTAAACTCGGAAAATTACTACTAGTGTTGTTGTATTGACTCCCTGGTGTGAACTTGATCCTCGGTAATATTTTAACAATTTAAATATTAAACCCTATACAAATTTTGTTGAAGTACAGTAGCCGACGGAAGTTCAGTTGCTTATAGATCATTTTTGGTGTAATTAGTTTCTTTTCTTTATTAAGTTTCGCCCTAAGTAATGATCTTTGATGCACATTTTATTTTCATCATCACTATATCACAAAGATATATAGAGTTTGATCAATGGTCAAAAACTCCAATAATATTTGTAGTTAACTATATACTTCCACTTTTAAAGCCCTAGGTTCAGTCCAACAACATATACCGATTAACCAATTTACTCTAGCTAGAGATTTTTACTTTAAGTTAACTACTAATTACGATGGTATTAACTTTCTACAATGAAGGAGATGAATCCTCTCTTGAGTACTGTTTCACTTCAAGCACTTCAATGTGTACCTCACATAACATGATTGCGACATCATATGATTTACCATAGCATAATCTGGACACTCAAGTCAACGGAACTCTAAAGTCTAAAGACTACTGCTATGTATCATTACATGAGATCTTCTATTCTAAATTAGTTGTAATAACCTATAATAGACTCGTTGATTCATTTTGTGATTATTCCAATCTACCACAAGCACGTAATCCCAAGGTGTCCATGATGGTCATGAGTAATTCACCGTTCAACATATCGTACACTAATCTCAACCAATGCACTGATATCCTTTTCTTGATACATATTAACTAGGAGCAATTTAAGTATAAGTATTTTATTCAAAACTCATGTTTAAAACATTTCCACAACTATAACCAATTAAATTCTTTACTTAAGTTTTTTATACCTGTACATATTTATTATATTCGGATCATTGCTTATTACAAATATAACAATACATACACCAGAAAACATATCCAAAAGCATATTTTATTTCGAATAAGATTCTCATACAAGAGTTAAATTTCATAACAAGTTACATAATTTCACCTTGGGCACCCCTTAACAACACCAATGTAGAGATCATGTAACATCCCCTATTTTAAGGCCCGAAGCTAAGCGCCACAGATGCTGAAGTCATCTATAGTATTAACTTCTGGTGATGAAATACGGTAATGTTAATGGTATCCATAATATCAAAAGCACATGAATATGAAATAAAATCATCACAGATTCGAAAGTAGCGTTTTCTTATTACATTTCAGATCAATATTTCATATTCAATCACATAATCCCAAAACGATTTTGAGGTTTTGATCAAATATAATTATTACAAATTATGCTAAGAGCGACATATGAAGATGCCCCCTTAGATGATCAGAGTACTAGATAGATAGACATATTAGTCATAAATACATCACAGCAGAAATAATACTAAACAACTCCTACATAGCTAACTTTGCCTCCTGCACATCTTCGAAAGCTTATTCGTCCAACCTACTAAACCTAAAAAGTCATTAACTCTCAATCTACTCAAATCAAATTTTGAGCACCCGAGAGTTTAAGGGGAAAACATAAACCTTAAGTCAGACATAAAGCCTGGTGTGAATAATTCTATTACATCTTGGTTTACTGATATTAAGTAAGACTATGCCGCTTAGCGGAACAGATTTTCTCTCACTAGTATCCTTTTAAAATCATATCTTTTGCAAATAAAAATCCTACAATCAAACTGATTATAAAATAATAGCAATAACATATATGCATATAAATTAGGTAATCAATGGACTGTTTGTCCGAACAGTATAGTTTTATCAGGCTGACTATTAACCTCTGGCTGCTCGGGCCTACTAGATATAATACATATTCTAACTTCTGTTAGGTACAATACTGGACGATCAATCCTTAACTTACTTCTCCTAGGTTCAACTGATCCTGATGGTTTTGCTGACTCACCAATAACCTACCTCTACTCTGTGTATTCCTTTTTGTGTGTAACATCATTTTAGTCTTACCTATGACAAAGCCCTACACACTAGAATTTTGGACTTATATTATCTAGGGGCTACTAGCTAAAGTATAATGTGCGACCCCGTACCAATCACATCTGGTCTTCTAATATCTGAGTCATAAACTTACAGTTGACTACCCTATTCACATTTCATTTCCTTGTAAACAATTTTTACAAATGATTTACCCTTGAAATCATATCTTTATAAAACAAGGAAATCATACTCTTTGCTTTACTCAAAACATTTATGCCATGATATATGTTTACACAAAACAATGTTGATGAAATCTAATCAATGGGATTATCTACCCCTTCAAAATAAGTTAAAGCCTCTTTTTAACTTAGAAAACTTTAGGATATAAGGCCAAAACAATACCTTTGAAACCTTTGTTTAATACCTTCAACAATCCCTTTCAAGATAATTGAAAGCATCCCTTTCGAAACCATTATATAAAACTTTAAACATCCCCTTTCGAAACCATTTAAACTTGTCTTTCAAAAGCATTGGAAACCTTCCTTTCAAAACACTTAAAACAAACCTTTCGGAACACTTAAAATATACCTTTTGAAAGCATTGGGGACTTCCCCTTCGAAACACTTATAACATAACTTTCGAAAGCATGGGGTTCAAGTAAGGGTTTGTGGAAACATTGCTTCGAAACCATTTAAAATTATTCCTTTCGAAACCATTGAGTTTAACCTTTAATATAACTCAAGGGTCATAAAGAACAATGGCGATGGCATTACTTTTGAAAGCATTAATCCCAAGTAAAAGAAAGAGGATAGTTTCGAAACCCACCCTTTTGAAACCATTGCCTCCGAATCTATTTGAAAGCAGCTATACGACCCTTTCGAAAGCATGGAGAAGGCGACTTCTAAGTTAAAAGGCGAAAGCACCCCTTTCGAATACATTATCATTCGAAAGGTATGAATGCAGCAGCAATGGTATCGAATAGAATCAAAAGTGTCTACCCTTTTGAAAGCCTCTTTTAAAAAAAGTAAGCGGGAACCCTTATGAAAGCTACTTTCAAAAACAATGGCAAGCGGCAACTTGTTCGAAAACCTCTTTTTAAACAAAGATAAGTTGATTAATTCAAAAGCTAATTATAGTGGCTTCAACCTCTTCGAAAGCATGCCTTCGACACCATCGTTCCTTTCGCCTTTCTCCAATACACTACATACCAATTGCTTGATATCATGTGCATTGGTTTCGAATAGGTGCGAAAGGTTTAACTAGGCATGGTGACGGAAGCAAGCAAAGGAAGTGGCAAAGTTGTAATTTGTAACAAAACTGATTGTATGCCTTTCAAAGTAATTCATTTTTACCTAACTTGCCCAATTTGTCAAAATATGATCGGTTGCCCACTCTTTATCAAAATTCTTTTCTAAAAAGGCTGCCGAATTCAAAATTTACAATTAAAAACATTTTAACAAATAAGCCTTCCTCCTAAACAAAACACGTAAAACATTAAATCCCTTAACATAAATAATTTTATAACCATAGTAAAATACTTAGGAAAATTCCCCAAAATGACAATAATTCACTTTTAATATGTTTTCTAACATATATAAATTTCAGACCCAAAATCATTATATAATTGCCTTAAATAATTCAAACCATATATTAACTATTTTCTCTCATAGAAAATTCATAATAAATCACAATTACTTAGAAAATTATGAAACTTGAAACCCACTTCTAAAATAATGTTTTTGATCATATCCCAAATACTCAAATTATATGGATGTCATTTAATAGGTTTATCAATCCAAACTTACATAAAATCTATATGAAACAATATAAATCATCAACAAGCTTATTTAAACAAACACAACATGGCATGTAACTCGCAAAATTAATTCAGATCTAACTTGAAACCGAAATGAATATTAAAAGTGATATGTAAGTTAATTATTTACCTTGGCTTGGTGTTAAGAAGGTTGAGATTTTCCCTTTGATTGATTTGCTTAAGCTTTTTACTTGAATCCTAGCTTTCTTCTTCTTGAAACTCCTTAATAGTGGTTGGCCGAGCTACTTAGGGTTTTTAGTTTTGTTTGTGAATGTTAAAATGAATAAGGAATTAAGGATATAAGGTTTAGGGTATTAGAACGAAGGATGTTCCCATTTTACCCTTACCATATTCCTCCTACTTACTTATTTTAAATTTTCTTTTGCGTATACGTTCATTAAGGCACGGCTCCTTCTAAATTAACAAATCTTAATCCCTTAACTATCTATATTATTTCATTTAATTTATCTAATTAAATGTTCTAAATAATGTTAGTCAAAATTAGGGTCGTTACAAAAGAGAATAGCTTCGAAACCATCCTTTCGAAACCATTGCCTCCAATTATTAAAAGTGGCTAAAGCCCCTTTCGAAAGCATTAAGAAGGCGGTTTCAATGATAAGAAAATGAAGATCTTCCTTTCGAACACATTGTTATATGGCTATAAAAAAGTGGCCTTTAACTAATTCGAAGGGTATGAATGCGGCAGCTAGGGTGTCGAATAGGTTCAAAAGCGGCAACTCCTTCGAAAGCTCCTTTTAAAAATAAAGACAAGTGGAAACTCTTTCGTAAGCTCCTTTTATAAACAAAGACAAGTGGCAACTCTTTCGAAAGCTCGTTTTAAAACAAAGGCAAGCAATGGATTCGAAAGCTTATAAAAATGGCTTCAACCCCTTCGAAAGCATGCCTTCGACACAGTCCCTTCCGCATTTCTCCAATATACTACATATCAATTGCTTGATATCATGTGCATTGGTTGCAAATGGGTGCGAAAGGCCTACTGGGCATAATGATGGAAGCAAGAAATGGAAGTGGTGAAGTTGTAATTCGAAACAAAACTAAATTTTTGCCTTCCAAAGTAATTCATTTTTATCTAACTTGCCTAATTTTTCAAAATATGATTGGTTGCCAATTCTTTATCAAAATTCTTTTCTAAAAAGGCCGCCGAATTCAATAATTAATAATTGAAATCATTTTAGCAAATAAGCCCTTCTCCTTAATAAAACATTTAAAACATTTAAGTCCACTAACTTGAATAATTTAATAACCATAGTAAAACACTTAAGAAAAATCCCCAAAAATCATTGTTATTCAATTTAAATATGCTTTCTAACATATATAAATTACGGACCCAAAAATAATGTTTTATTGCCTTAAATAATTTAAACCTAACATTAACTATTTTCTATCATAAAAAATTCATAATTAATCCATAATCACTTAGAAAATTATGAAACTTGAAACCCACTTCTAAAATAATGTTCCTGACTATATATCAAAAACGCAACTCATTTGGATGTCATTTAATAGGTTTTCTAGTCTAAACATATCATAAAGTCCATATGAAACCATATAAATCATAAACTAAAGCATATAATCATTAAATCACTATAACATGGCATATACTTGTAGAAGAAAACAAGTTTACTCTTTAAACCGAAACTATTCATCAAAATAGAGATGTAAACTAATTAATCACCTTGGCTTTGTATTAAGAAGGTTGAGATTTGCCCTTAGATTGATTTGCTTAAGCTTTCTACTTGAATTCTAGTTTTTCTTCTCCTCGAATCCCGTTAATAGTGGCCGACCGAGTTCTTTAAGGTTTTAGTTTTGTTTGTGAAAGATAAAAATGAATGATGAGTGAAGAATAGAAGGATTTAGAGTATAAGAACAAAGGCTATTCCTATTTTACCCTTACCATATTCCTCCTACTTACTTACCTACTTTCAATTCTCTTTTGCTTATACATTCATCAAGGCACGGCTCCTTCTTAATTAACAAATCTCAATCTCTTAACTATCTACATTATTTTATTTTATTTACCCAATTAAATATTTTAAATAATGTTAGTAAAAATTAGGGTCATTACAGACTCCCCTCCTTAAAGAATTTCGTCCTTGAAATTACGATAAGGTACTCACAACAATCAAACATAAAGGTAAAACATACCTTCAAACAAATCAGGATAAGTATATCTAATCCTGCTCTTAGTTTCCCAAGTACAGTCTCTTCTGTCGTCACTCTACGAGACTTTGATTAATCTGACTGTTTTGTTCCTTAGTCTCTTTTCATCTCTCGCAACTGTATGAACTGGTTTTCTAACTATAGTCATATCCGTTTCCGCTACTAGATCCTCTAACCCAGTCGGTGTAATAGTAGTCTCTGGATCTCGAATACACTTCCTTAGATGAGAAATATGGAAAATATTATGGACTCCTGCCAAACTATTTGGTAAGTCTACAATATACGTGAGTTTCTCGATCCTTTCTATAATAGGAAACGGTCCAACGAATCTTGGTGCCAATTTTCCTTATTTTCCAAATCTGATTACACCTTTCATTGGTGACACCTTGACGAAAACATGGTATCCAACTGAGAACTCTAAGTCTTTCCATCTTTTATCAGCATAACTCTTCTGCCTAGACTGAGCTTCCTTTATCCTAGCTCGAATTAACTCAATCTTTTCTGCAGCTTCTTTAACCAAATCCGGTCCAAGAATTAGTCTTTCCCCAGTCTCTAACCAACAAATGGTAGGTTTGCATGGCCTTCCATATAAAGCTTTAAATGGTGTCGTCCCTATACTAGTCTGATAACTGTTGTTATATGAAAACTCGACTAAGTGTAGATGGTCTTCCCATGATCCTCCGAAATCTAGCACACAAGCTCTTAACAAATCATCTAAGGCTTTGTTAACTCTTGCTCTTTTTCCATCTATCTACGGACGGTAAGCGGTGCTCATCTTGACCATGGTACCTAAAGTCTCCTGTAGACTCTTCCATAATTCGCCAGTGAATAAGGAATCTCTATCTCTTACTATACTACTAGGAATTCCATGCAGTCTAACTATATTCTTCATGAATAACTTAGCTAAATCTGGTGCTGTCCTGGTCGACTTAACGGGTATAAAGTGTGCACTCTTAGTTAACCTGTCCACTATAACCCAGATACTCTCATTTCCTCTATTCGACCTTGGCAACCCATCTATGAAATCCATTAAGATAGAATCCCATTTCTAGACTGGAACATCCAAAGGCTGAAGTAATCCATTCGGTTTTTGATGTTTAGCTTTTACCTATTGACAGTTCAAACACTACCTCATCCATAAGCCTACATCTCTCTTCATACCTTCGTAGAAGAAACTTCTTTTCATATCCTGATACATCTTAGTTCCTCCTGGATGAATAGTGAACTTCGAACGATGACATTCTCTAAGGACCTCCTTCCTTAGGTTTTATACATTCGAGACGCACAATCATTCCTTCTTTCTCAACTACCCTCTCCGGTCAAGCCTAAAATCCTTCAGATCATCAATCTCGATTCCGGCCTTTAGCCTTCTAATCTTCTCAGCTAATGTTGGGTCATCTTTCTGCCTAGATGCAATATTTTCGATCATCATCGGTCGAACTTTTAAAACACGATAACATGGCGGTTTCTCAACTAGAACTAGCCTCAAATCTCCATCGTACTTCGCATGTAGTCAATGCTTTTAAATTTTCCACCCAACTATCATTGCCAATATTGCATTCAAGTGTTTTCTACAACTGCATCTGCAACCTTATTTCCTTTTCCTGGTGTGTACTCAATACCAAAGTCGTATGCAGCTATGAACTCTAACCGTCTCTGCTATCTCATATTCAACTCCTACTGAGAGAATACATATCTTAGTGACTTATGATCTGTATACAACTCGAATCTTTCTACCAAAAGGTAATGTCTCCACACTTTCAATGTGAAAATTACCGCAGCTAATTCCAAATTATGAGTTGGATATCTAACTTCATGCGATTTAAGTTGTCGAGAAGCATAAGCAATCACTTTATCCCTCTGCATTAACACAACTCCTAATCCTATCTCACATGCATTTGTGTACACCACTAAGTCCCAATTCACCTCTGGAACAACTACCATAGGTGCATCACTCAACAAATATTTCAGTTTTTGGAATGCCTCCTCACACTTATCGGTCCAAACAAACTTCACATCTTTCTGAGTTAGCTTATTTATCAGTGCCCCTATCCACAAAAAATCCTTAATGAACCTCCGATAATAACCAGCTAATCCAAGAAAACTCTTTATCTCAGTCCCTGTCTCGGGTCTCTTCTAACTATTCACTGCCTCGATCATAGCCGGATCTACTGACAACCCTTTCTATGAGACTACATGACCAAGAAACTTTACTTCCTTCTTCCAAAAATGACACTTTGAAAATTTCGATTTCAGTTGATGTTGCCTCAGCATCTCAAGCACCACTCTAAGATGAATGTCATGCTCTCTTTCATCCTTAGAGTATATCAAAATGTCATATATGAATACCAATACAAATCTATTCAGATGTTCTTGGAAGATTCTATTCATCAAGTCCACGAAGAATCCTAGCACATTAGTTAGTCCAAACAGCATCACTAACAATTCGTACGATCCATATCTGGTCCTAAATGCCGTCAAAGTAATACTATCCTCTGCTACTCTAAGCTGATGGAACCCTGCTGCCAAATCCAATTGGAAAAATACTTTGGCTCCACTCAGTTGGTCGAATAAATCGTCAATCCTTGGTAATAGATAACGGTTCTTTATCGTCCTCTCATTCTGTAATGCCCCACCTTTATACCCACGCTAACCAAGAACACTACGGTGTAGTGCTGTCAATTAGCACGGAGAATAAGGCTGTTGAGGAGCGACCATCCATGTAACTTCTTTGTGCGAGCACCGATATGTCAGATAGTATAGAATCTGACATACCGATACAAACTCAAAGCTATCACACAGTGGCTATATATAGTCTTCGGAAACAAATATAGAAATAAACATAACACAAATTAGTCACAGACAATTCATATCACAAAGGCGGAAATAGACATGAATATAACACATGAAAGTGTACATCAGAATAGTGGTCATATAAGATCCACAATAACACAAAAGAATAGATACAAGTATAAGACAATAGAATATGTATACATCAAGGAGTCTAATCTCAAATGTATACAACAAAAAAACTACTAAGCATGAGTAGTTAGCCAAAAGTCAGGTGATGGTTCCAGATAGGAAGTCATGAGGAAGCACGTGTAAGATCTCAGTCTGACCCGAGTATTATTTAAGAAGAAAATAATAAACGGATCAGTTTAGCTATAATTATCAGATAAAATGAGATAGAATATGAGATATGGCGTAAACATATAATAACCATAATGACATACTACTATAATGTGTAAATGAAAATCAACAAGAGATTAATCAATATCGCAAGAATCTTCTCAAAGATAAAATAGGGTATCATACCCTAATCTTGTATTCATAACAAGTCAATAACACATGAATTCACCAATGCACAAAAACTGATATCATATCAATGAAAATCATGAAAATTGGTGAAGCACAAAGTTCCAGAAATCATCACCAGAAATCCAGAAAACACATAAAAAGGGGGAAGTCCGAACACACGGACGAGAAGCTATCTCATGGAAGCTATCCATTTAATCTTTCGAACACACGAAAGGAAGTCCGAACACACGGACGGCCCGAAGACCATGGGGTGCTACCCCATATATGTGATGGCAAAACATCACACAAATGGTGTCTAGACTAACCTCGAAGCCAAAGAGGTACGTGTGAGTCGAAATCACACATATGAGGTCTAGTCTAACCGTGCAGGCAAAGAGACATCGCACAATTGCTAGTCTAAATCATAAAAATGATCGTCATGATCATAAGGAAGTGTCAATTACACTAAGCTAGTAAATATATGAGTTTAGCTTCATGTCCCATAACCACTAGCTTAACTTAAATATTTACGAACAAACTGTAGATCTTCACTAGAAGTTAAGTGTAAATTACTCTAAGCCAGTAAGTATAAGAGTTTAGATTCATGTCCCATAACCACTAGCTTAACTCAAATATTTACGAGCAGATTGTAAATTTCCACTAGAAAATTGTCACAAGAGTTTCAATCGAACAAGTCCATAAATTAACCGACGAAGTAAACGCAAGCGTTTCATACCACTTGTTTTGCTAAGCCGTTTAATTAGATTTTCTCATACGAATGAAGTAAAGGTTTGTATATACTAATAGGTTGGAAAACGGTTTTAAGAAACGAGCTTTGTAATAAAATAGTGTTGAAATCGTTTTAATGAAAGGGTTTTGATATTTACTACTAGTATAGAAAGCCTTTATATTTTGAAGTGACAAATCATAGAAGTGATTGTAGAAACAATCAATCATAAAAATTCACATTCGAAGACGTGAATAAAATCCAAAGAAACCAATCCCAAAACCATCAAAGTAGGAATTATGTTGAATGTTTTTTAGATAAGATCCCCTACGCAGAGGGATACGGGGTTCGGTACGACCCAGTTGGCAAAGAAATCGATACTAAATCCATCAAAATGGATATTCCAAAAATCCCAAAGAAAAGACGTCATCAAAGTTGGCAATAAATGATAACAACAAGTAGGGAAGTAACACGAATCGATTAAATTTGGAAATCACGCAAAACTGGCGAAATAGGCAAAACAACATCAGGTCGGTCGGCCGGCTTCAGGTCTCGGTCGACCGGACCCTGTTCTGAGAAATAGTTCGGGAAGCAGGTCGGTCGACTGAGCTCTGTAGCCGGTCGACCCAACCAGAGGCAGAGAAGCTCGGGTAGCAGGTCGGTCGACTGGACCCTGAGTTCGGTCGACCGAAGCCTGTTACCAGTTCTACCAAAACAGAGACAGGGAAATGCTGGGGTAGCAGGTCGGTCGACCAGACCCTGTAGTCGGCCGACCGGAGCCTGTTACCAGCACTCCCATGCCTACCAAATGAATGTCAATCCCTTCCGAATTTCGATCGGTTGAGCAACGGCACTAAGGGTTTACGCCAATCGACTACCCGGCCATATACGCTCTTCGATTCATCACCAAAAACATGATCAAAACATCAAAGTTAGGATTTTCAAAGAATTGAACTCAAAACACTAAAAATTGGAATATTCACCAAATCAATCCAAACCAAAAGCATTTGCACAAGAATAAGTGTTAGGAATTCATACCTAGCAATCGAAGATAAATATAGTTTAAGATGTGAGATAAAAATCTCACCTTTGAACCCAAACAAATGAAGAAGAAGCTTTGAAGCAATGTCAAGAGCAATTACTCTTCACTCTCAACACAAGAAGCTCCAACTAAGATCAAAACAAGCATTTCCCAAATTTAGGTTTAGGAAATAAACTGAAATTGGAAAGAGAAAGAGTTGGAGAAGAAGGAGATGAAGCTTACCAATGGGTTCTCTTTGAATTTGGAGTAAGAATTTGAGATTGCAAGAGAAACTAGGGCTTGGAGTTTTAATTCTTTTTCTTCTCCTCCATTAATCTTCTTAGAACTGAAAAGTGGAGGAAGAGGGAGTGAATGAAGAGGGGGGTTTCAGTTTGGGGTATTAAGTTGGCTAGTGGGCTGAACCCAAACTCAAAACCCAATAGAAAAAGTAGCAAAATTCGACTTACTCCAAACATATCGAAGTTTACACTCAAAAAGATCGCAAACGTAATTTTGGACTCAATGGGGGTGGTCTCGAGTCCCAATTCGACTGTTTGCAAAAAGTAGCTTTTCGGACAAACATCCGACGAATGGTGAAATATTTAAATTTGCAATCGACAAATATGCGGGTTGTTACACATTCAGCTTACGATAATCAATACACAAACTTAATGATCTATCCGGTTTCCTTGCAACACTGTGGCTGCTCCCCAAGGCTAACTGCTTGGTCTAATAAAATTCTTACCTTCTAAATCTAACAACTGCACCTTTAACTCCATCATCTTGGTAGGTGTGATTCTACTTGGCGGTCTAGTCATAGGTTCTGCTCCTGGTACTAAATCTATCTAAAACTCAATGGCTCATTTCGACGGTAGTCCTATCACGGGCTTAAAAGCATCTGCGAATTCTCTAATAACGAAAACTCATTCAACTCGTCTTCTGCCTCCATAATACCCAACAAAGCATTAACCTCAAAACTAGGGTTTTATGCGGGGTATATAATCCGATCACTACAACTAAGGTGTCTAAGTGATATTTTCCTATCATGAAAAAATATCCTAGCATCGTACTTGTTGAACCAATCCATTCCCAAAATAATTCCGAACCCTACGAAATCAAATACATGCAAACTGCAAGTAAATATATGACCTTACAACTCAAATTCTAAGTGGTCACATCTCATCCTAAGAGTCGCATACCCTCCTTCTGAATTTTGCCCAAGTCATAGCCTCTTCAGCTACTCCTACAGTAACACCGTTCCACCAGTATAGTGCTGCTCCTTGCAAATGCTGGATGCCAAGCTCCTTTTCTGCTAATCGTTGAGTCCCAAATCAGCAAAAATCCTCTCGCAATGAAGCAATCAATTCTCCACTCAATTCCGTCCTCAGTGCCGATAAACGGCTTCCCTCCAAGCCTAGCATAGTCTCTTCTTAGTAATGCATAGTTATTGACCACTGGAGCTTCTTGATTTCCTTCTCCAGCATTTCCTCTGACTAATCCCACAACAGCTTTAGCTTGCATCATGTTGACGAAGAACTAATACATAATTCCCATATTAACTGTAACAACCCGCATATCTATCGATTTTATATTTAAATATTTTATCGTTAGTCGGGTGTTAGTCCGAAAAGCTACTTTTTGCATACGGTCAAATTAGGACTCGAGACCACCCCCATTGAGTTCAAAATGACGTTTGCGATCTTTTTGAGTGTAAACTTTGATATGTTTGGAGATAGTGAAATTTTCGACACTTTTTCCCGCCTTTGACTTTGGTTTGGACTGCACCCCTTTAGTTCAGCCCAACCCTCTTCCTCACTCTATCAAAACACTTTAAGCTTTGTCAAAAATGGTGGTGGGAAGTGGAAATTAAAACTCCAAAACACAAATTCTATTGCAAATCCGAGATTCAACATCAAATTCACGTGAAGAACATTGATTCAAGCTTGTTGGTGTTCTTGCTTTGCTCTCAAATCTCCATCTTCATCAAATTCCATGAAAAGGTGAGATTTTTGATCTCACATCTTGCCTATAATTGTCATTGGACTGTTGGGGATGATCCCTCATCACTTTAGCATGTTTGTTTGCATTTGGTTTGGATTGGATTGGCGAAAAACTACAAATTTTGGCGTTTTGGTGAGTTTCTGGCCTTAAGTCGTTTCTGGCCATCGCTAAGTCGTCCACGAGTTAAGCCTAAGTCGTCCACGAGTTAAGCCTAAGTCGTTCGCGTTGAAAAGTCACACGGAGCATAAGTCGTTCCAGGCCTTAAGTCGTTCTGGGTGTGCTGAGTCGTTCGCGAGTTAAGGGCTTAAGTCGCGCGCGTTGAAAAGTCACCGCCTTTGTATTTCTGTTCGCCTGTGTTGAGTCGTTCATGAGTTAAAGGCTTGAGTCGTTCATGAGTTAAAGGCTTGAGTCGTTCACGAGTTAAAGTGCTAAGTCGTGCGCGAGTTAATGTGTTAAAGTCGTTCGCGAGTTAAAGTGCTAAGTCGTTCACGAGTTAAAGTGCTAAGTCATTCGCGAGTTGTGCTAAGTCGTCCACGAGTTAAGACTTAAGTCGTAAGTCGCTTGCCTCCCTTAAGTCGTAAGTCGCTTGCCTCCCTTAAGTCGTAAGTCGCTCGCCTTCCTTAAGTCGTTCATCTGGTTGAGTCGCACCACCCCTTAGCTCGGCCATGCTACCACTGGACCAGCTTGCCTTCACTAAGTCGTACCGTGACGGGGCGAACCCCGTATTACTCTGCGTAGGCAATCTTATCTGAAAAGCATTCATCAGAATTTCCACTTTGATGCATTTTGAGCTGATTTCCTTGGATTTTGTTCACGTCTTCGAATGTGAATTTTTGTGCTAGATTGTTTCTACAATCGTTTTATGACTTGTCACTTTAAAGATATATGAAGGTTTCAATACTAGTATTAAATATCAAAACTCTTTCATCAAAGCAATTTCAATACTATTTTAAATATCAAAAGTTCGTTTTTCTCAAACCGATTTCCAATCTACTAGTATATACAAGCCTTTACTTCACTCGAATGAGAAATCGACTTAAACGACTTAGTAAAACGAGTGGTATGAAACGCTTGCGTTCACTTTTTCGGTTAGCTCTTGGACTTGTTCGATTGAACCTTTCTGTGACAATTTCCTAGTGAAGATTTACAGCTTGTTCGTAAATATTTAAGTTAAGCAAGTGGTTATGGGACATGAAGCTAAACTCATATATTTACTAGCTTGGTGTAATTGACACTTCTCGTTGATCATGACGATCATTTCATGATTTAGACTAGCAATTGTGCGATGTCTCTTTGTTTGCAAGGTTAGACTAGACCGCAGTGGTGTGATTCCGACTCACACATATCTCTTTGTCCGCAAGGTTAGTCTAGACCGCAGTGGTGTGATTCCGACTCACACATACTTTTTTGTTTGCGAGGTTAGGCTAGACACCACTTGTGTGATTCCACTCACACATACCTTTTTGCTTTTTGGTTAGCCTAGGCCTCAATCAGTGTGATTCCGACTCACACATATGGGGTAGCGCCCCATGGTCTTCGGACCATCATGTGATAGGCCTCTTTCTCTTTTTATGATTTCTGGATTTCTTGTTTTGATTTCTGGATTTTTATGTCATTGACTTGTTATGAGTACAAGTTTAGGGTATGATGCCCTCTTTGGATCTTTGAGAAGATTCTCGTGATATTGATCATTTATCATCGGTTGATCTCCTGTTTATCATCATTTTCATACTTATAGTAGTATGTCAGTATGGATATTTTACGTTTATGCCATATCTCTTATTTTATATCATGTCATCTGATATTTATAGTTAGCCTGATCCATTTATTATTTTCTTAAATAATACTCGGGTCAGACCGAGATGTTACAGGTGCTTCTGCTTGACTTCCTTCCGGGATTTGCTACTCTGACTTTTGGCTGACTATTTAGTTTAGCAGTTTTTGTTGTATACACTTGAGATATGGACTCATAGTTGTATTCTTTTGGTATAGCACGTGTTGCTATTCTTTTGTATTATTGTGGAACTTTTTGACCACTACTCTGATGTACACTTTCATGTGTTAGTTATATATTCATATCTTCTTCCGCCTTTGTGATATGGATGTCTGTGACTGCTTTGTGTTATGTTTATTTCTATATTTGTTTCCGAAGATTATTTTATAGCCACCGTGTGATAATCAATTACATGGATGGTCGCTCCTCAACAGCCTTATTCTCCGTGCTAGTTGACAGCACTACATCGTAGTGTCCTTGGCTAGCGTGGGTATTGAGGTGGGGCGTCACATTAACTTGCAGTGCTCTAGCGCTAACATTAGCAGCTTGTGTCCGACCTGGATTCCTTCTATTGTTTGGTCTGGCGTTTTCATTATTTGTGGTACTTCCTCCACCAAGGTTAACTCTTCCATTCCTAGCTTCCATATCTTACTTCCTTAAAATCTTCATTCGAGCTTTTGTAAGATAAAGAGAAATAGCTTAAGGGAGATGGGAGAATAGAGATAAAGCTTATACTTATATATAGCAATCACAAGTACGTTATCATAACGTTATCCCATACCCAATCTTTTCTCTAATTCCTTAGGATTATGTTTTCAAAAATCATTTTAAGTTTAAAATTTCTTTTAAGTTTTCATAAACCTATGCTCTGTTACTAAGTTGTTACATCCCCTATCTTAAGGCCCGAAGCTAAGCGCTACCGATGTTGCAGTCATCTATAGTGTTAACTTCCGGTGACAAAATACGGTAATGTTAATGGTATCCATAATATCAGAAGCACATGAATATGAAATAAAATCATCATAGATTTCAAAGCAGCTTTTCTTATTACATTTCAAATCAATATTTCATATTCAATTACATAATCCCAAAACGATTCCCGGGTTTTGATCAAATATAATTATTACAAATTACACTAAGAGCGACATATGAAGATACCCTTTTGGATGATCAGAGTACTAGATAGATAGACATATCAGTCATAAATACATCACATCGGAAATAATACTAAATAACTCCTACATAGCTAACTTTGCCTTCTGCACATCTTTGGAAGCTTATGCGTCCAACCAACTAAACCTGAAAAGTCCTTAACTCTCAATCTACTAAAATCAAATTTTGAGCACCTGAGAGTTTAAGGGGAAAACATAAACCTTGAGTCAGACATAAAGCCTGGTGTGAATAATTCTATTACATCTCGGTTTACTGGTATTAAGTGAGACCACGTCGCTTAGCGGAACGGGTTTCCCCTCACTAATATCCTTTTAAAAGCATATCTTTTGCAAATAAAAATTCTACAATCAAACTGATTATAACAACAATAGCAATAACATATATGCATATAAATCATGTAATCAATGGACTGTCTATCTAAACAATATAGTTTTATCATGCTGACTATTAACCTCTGGCTGACTCGGGCCTACCAGGCATAATAAATATTTTAACTTCTGTTAGATACAATACTGGACGACTGTCCTTAACATACTTCTCCTAGGATCAACTGATCCTAATGGTTTTGCGGGCTCACCAATAACCTACCTCTACTCTGTGTATTCCTTTTTGCGTGTAACATCATTTTAGTCTTACCTGTGACAAAGCCCTACACACTAGAATTTTGGACTTATATTAGCTTGGGGCTATTAACTAAAGTATAAGGTGCGACCCCATACCAGTCCCATCTGGTATTCTAATATCTGAGTCATTCTCTTAGCAAATATCTGGGCTGAGCACCCTATTCAAATTCCATTTCCTTGAAAACAATCTTTATAAATGATTTACCCTTCAAATCATATCTGTTTAAAACAAGGAAATTATACCCTTTGCTTACTCAATATACTTATGCCATGATATATGCTTTACACAAAACAATGTTGATGAAAATCTAAATCCATAAGGTTATCTATCCCTTTAAAATAAGTTAAAGCCCTTTTTAACTTAGAAATATTTAGGCTATAAAGCCAAAATAACACTTTCGAAACCATTGTTAATAACCTTAAACAATCCTTTTTGAAGCATTGAAAGTATCCCTTGCGAAACCATTGAAAGTATCCTTTTCGAAATTATTGCTTAAAACCTTGGACATCCTCTTTCGAAACCATTTAAACATATCTTTCGAAACTCTTAGAAATAATCCTTTCAAAACACTCAAAGTATACCTTTCGAAATCATTGGAAACTTTCGCTTTGCAACACTTAAAACATACCTTTCGAAAGCATTAGGTTCAAGTAAGAGTTTGTGGAAACATAGTTTCGAAACCATTTAAAAGTATTCCTTTCGAAACCATTAGGTTAAACATCTAACATAACCATTGGGTGAAAGAGAACAGAAGCAAAAATACTCTTTTCGAATGCATTGATCTCAAGTAAAAGAATTGGGAAAGAGGATAGCTTCGAAACCATTGCCTCCAAACTCTTATTAAAACCGGCTAATGACCCTTTCGAAAGCATTAAGAAGGCGACTTCAATGATAAGAAAACAAAAGCCTTCCTTTCGAACACATTGTTATAAGGCTATAAAAAGTGGCCTTTAACTAATTCGAAAGGTATGAATACGGCAGCTAGGGTGTCGAATAAGTTCAAAAGCGGCAACTACTTCGAAAGCACCTTTTAAAAACAAGACAAGCAGCAACTCTTTTGAAAGCTCCTTTTGAAAACAAAGACAAGCGGCAACTCTTTTGAAAGCTCCTTTTAAAACAAAGGCAAGTAATGGATTCGAAAGCTTATAAAAAATGGCTTCAACCCCTTCGAAAGCATGCCTTTCACACAACCCCTTCCGCCTTTCTGCAATACACTACGTATCAATTATTTGATATCATGTGCATTGGTTTAGAATGAGTGCGAAAGGCCTACTGGGCATACTGATGGAAGCAAGCAATCGAAGTCACGAAGTTGTAATTCAAAAAAAACTGAATTTTTGCCTTCCAAAGTAATTCCTTTTTACCTAACTTGCCTAATTTGTCAAAATATGATTAGTTGCCAATTCTTTATCAAAATTCTTTTTTAAAAAGCAGTCGAATTCAATAATTAATAATTAAAATCATTTTAACAAATAAGCCCTTCTCCTTAATAAAACATTTAAAACATTTAAGTCCTCTAACTTAAGTAATTTAATAACCATAGTAAAACACTTAGGAAATTCCCCAAAAATCACTGTTATTCAATTTAGGTATGCTTTCTAACATATATCAATTTCAGATCCAAAAACAACGTTTAATTGCTTTATATAATTTAAACCCAACATTAACTATTTTCTTTCATAGAAAATTCATAATAAATCCATAATCACTTAGAAAATTACGAAACTTGAAACTTACTTCTAAAATAATGTTCTTGACCATATATCAAAAATGCAACTCATTTTGATGTCATTTAATGGGTTTTCTAATCTAAACATATCATAAAGTCAATACGAAACCATATAAATCATCAACTAAAGCATAAAATCATTAAATCGCTATAACATGGCAAATGCTTGCAAAAGAAAATAGGTTTACTCTTTAAATCGAAACTATTCATCAAAAATAGTGATGTAAACTAATTATTCACCTTGGCTTTGTATTAAGAAGGTTGAGATTTTCCCTTAGATTGATTTGCTTAAGCTTTCTACTTGCATCCTAGCTTTTCTTCTCCTTGAATCCCCTTAATGGTGGCCGGTCGAGCTCTTTAAGGTTTTAGTTTTGTTTGTGAAAGTTAAAAATGAATTAGGAATGAAGAATAGAAGGGTTTAGGGTATAAGAACAAAGGCTATTCCTATTTTACCCTTACCATATTCTTCCTACTTACTTACTTTCAATTCTTTTTTGCTTAGACATTCATCAAGGCACGACTCCTTCTTAATTAACAAATCTTAATCTCTTAACTATCGACATTATTTTATTTATTTACCCAATTAAATATTCTAAATAATATTAGTCAAAATTAGGGTCTTACAGATCTCCTCAATCTAGAAGAGAGACAAATTTGGACATGGGGTCGTTTATTGAATGTGTACCCATAAACATATCAGTATTTCACTTCAAGTAGTTCAACATATATCAAACTATGGTTGTAACAAGATCATGATGTCATGTGATTTAATATAATCAAAGTGCAGTCTAGCTACTTAAGATTAATAATACTCTCAAGTTTGATGACTACTGCATGTCATTACATAAGATCTTTTATTTTAACTTACATGTACAACCTATGGAAGACTCTCGTTGAGTCGTTTTGTGATTATTTGAAACAACCACAAGTACATAATCCCTTAGTTTCCCCTACAATCGTGAGTAATTCAACATTCACCTTATGTAGACTACTACATACATTAGTCTCAATGCATGTAGCTATATCCATTTTCCAATGCTTCTTGATTAGGAACAATTTAAGGGTAAGTATGTTGAACATTAGGTTCAAAACTCATGATTACCAACACATTTACAACTGTCATTGAAAAAAATACTTTTTCTAAGGATTTTCTACTTATATATGTTTAATGTATTCATATCATTGCTTATATCACAATATAACAACGCATATAGTAAAAAACAAAATCCCAAAAGCATACTTTATTTCAAACTATATTCTTATATAGGAGTTAAATTATATAATAAATTACATAATTACCCCTAAAGCGCACCCTTAACTCTATCAATCTTCCACTTGCACTTGGGGCTAACTATGGAGTCTTATGCCCATATCTTCCATCAGTCTACCTAAATTAGATCGAGAAAGGGACTTAGTGAGTGGATCTATGATGTTATCTTATGTATCTACTATCTTGATTACTGTCTCCCTGTCATTGATAAACTATCTTATTATGTGGAACTTGTAGAGGATGTGTCTCAACTTCTTATGAACTCGCGATTCCTTTGCATTGTATTGCCACATTATTTTCACAATTAACAGCATCAGACTTTCAATGCTTTGGATCACTCTTAGCTCTTTAGTAAATTTGTGTATCCAGATTATTCTTTTGTGTCATTGTTTAAGGCGATGTACTCAGCCTCCATGGTCGAATCATCCACAACCTCTTATTCGGAACTTTCCAGCTAAAGGTCTCTCAATTGAGGCTAAATACAAATCCTGAGACTGATTTGCTATCGTTGACATCACTTTGAAAACTCAAGTTTGAGTACCCTTTATGAGGAGTTCATTGTTTTCGTATATAAGAAACAAATCTTGTAACGCCCCGGCTCCAATGACCGAAATATCAAAGGGAGTTTACCATTCGATATCTCGGATGAATGGGCATGGAAGAAGCGATTTCTCGTATACACTACTTTAAGTCGACACAAATATGTTTCAATACCTAAATACATCTGAAATAATACGTATCCCATATCAATGCAAGGCGATGTACATGAGTTATAGACTTGAAAAATATAGTATTAGAGACACGAATCAAAATTTCTCAACTAGTAGAATCGGAGCGGTTAAAGATAATGAATTTCATATCATATCAAAATATAATATGTCATCTCATATACATAAAATCATCACATCATATCAACAAATACAATGACAACTTAATATAAGTATAAACAAAATAATTACTCGCCATCATCATCAGCTCGAACTCTATATCACAGCCCATAAAGCATATACAGTCGTATCAAACCTGTAGAACAACCTCAGTCTAACCCGAGGAGTTGTCATAAAACAAAACCTCGAGCCAGTCTAGACATCTACCTATGAGTATAATCATGCAGTATAATATAAATGAATGTGTCATGTTAGGTTCTATGGGGTATATAAGTTACACAACGGGTCACACACACCAAACAATTTTCCAAATTCCCATTTTCACAAACCAGTTATAACACCAATGTCACGACACTATTCAATATAACATACAGAATTGCAACTCTAATCAACTAGGATATCAAATCCTATCATTTTACTTACGAGTTGCCTTGTGTTCTATAAATTCAAATCAAAATTTGAAAAATAGTCAATTTCCGAGTTAAATGACATTTCTACTAATACTTATAAGAAGGCTTAAATCTTCTTCTCATCTTATAAATCCAGAAGGATTGCACACTGATAAATCTCGTCTATGGATTTACCCTCTACATAGACTTATCTGCCCCAGCAAGTAATCTCGATCTATTTCACCTATACACTTCTGGTCAGTTGTGATGTGCGCTTCACATGATCCCTTAGTTGTTGTACCCTTCAGTTATCTAGATGCATGATAAATATTATTGGTGTTGTAGTCCACTACATCAACTACATCATATCTCCATCGATGACACTACTTCTCTGCGTTTGCACCACGTCTCCGACAATCATCGTTATCCTTGATAGCTTTAAATGTCTTGGAAACATATCGTTTAGACGAAATGACGAGGCATAAGGTCGTTACGATTCGGATTGTGACCTTTGAATCGGTCTGCTAGGATGGATACTAGTAGTCTAGTTGTCAATATCCTATGCCGAACTCGAGAAATGTTAAATTTATTACTTTTAAAATCATCTGGTCATCCCAAAGACATCCAATCCTGAAATGTCATTTTAAACCCATCATATAGCTCATATATTAGTCATGTTTGTGCAATATAGTTTAACTTGCAGATAACAACATTATTTATAACAATAACAATTTTAAACACGACATTAAATATTAATAATCGAGTTAAAATCAAGTAAATAACCAAACTATTGATTTAAACTAAATGAACATGTATAATATTATCCAATCAAGTATATAATCACTTAAGTTTAAATTATTTCAATCAAAATGGATTTTGAATTATTTAACTAGGATTTATTCCTTTAATCCTGTTTAAATTCAAAATTTTTGACTCTAAAAATATTAGTTTTATATAAATTATTTTAATTATGCATTTAAGAATTTTCAAGGCATAAACTTGAATTTCATTTATTTTCTCATCCTTAAAAAATATTTTAGGTATTTTTAATTCAAAATAAAATCAAGTAACTCAAATTTAATCTTTAGAAATCCAACTTTTATTCCAAAATGATTCAAATATATTTTTAGGATTTTTTAGGTTGATATACTTAAATTTTTCCCAAATTTTCATTTTTAAAATATTTTTACTATGAAAAATACCTCTTTTCGAGTTTAAATTCAACTTCAATTTAAATCTCTTTGCTTTCTGTTTGAAATAATAATACTTATTCAAATTCAACTTAATTTTAATTATTTTCAAATCAGAAGTAATTCAAAGAAAATATCTTTGGTATAAAATTCCCATAAAATTTATTTAATCTGAATTTATAAACTAAAGAAAAAAATCATTTCAAATAACAATTGCACTTCTTTTAAAAAAACAATATAAGATCTTCTTCACAAATATATTCAATATATTTAAATAAATTTAAAAGTGAAAATTAATGTAAATAATTCAAATCACTTATTTTAATTAAATTCTACTGTCCAAAATAATTAATATCAAAGTATATAACATACCATTCAACCAATTATAATTCAATTCACACTATCATTAATCAAACAATTTAAAATCAATCATCTACTAATAATATTCAAGGCTACCAAGCTATCATCAATCATATATGCAATTAAAATAAATCGAGTTTGAATCAAATTTTATCATGTTTGTATTTAAAATATATTTTGATTGAATGAATACGAAATAGGGTAGTTTTACTAAATTAATTCAATATGAAATGAGGATCGATTACTCACATCACATAAGATTTTACATTTATTTTCCTTTATTCAAACTTAATATAAATCCTATTATTTTCAATTTGAAAATTAATTCAAATTCAAATTCCATTCATTATAAAATATCTTTAGTTTAATAAATATTATTCCACAAAAATTCTTTCCAAGAGTTCGTAAATATTTAAATCCTTTCTTGTTTGAAAATTTAAAATCATCGAATAACTTGATTTATATCACAATAACCAATCACTATAGGTTAATATTCGATTCATCTTAGATGAATGAAAGGCAGAGCATCATTTACGATATATATAATATAAAATAAAATATGTTTTAACTCATTGTAGTTTTAAATTTTTTGGAACGAGGTTATACTCACCATCATCATAGCTGCCTCATGATCGCGCGCCACTTGAATCCTAAAGGTCGAATCGCACCTGCTTCCATTCTCGACATCACCATGCTTGTACAATGCCATCGCACTACATTTGACCTCATCCATCATCACACAATATCAAGTTGCATCGCCTACCTAACATCAACGTCACCAGCCCGCACCCTACGCACGCCTACAGCCACAATCCTCTACCATAGCCTTACGTCTATGACGTCATTTGCTCCAACGTCGGACTACCTCACTCCGCTTATTGCCATTGCCGATTGAAGCGTGTGGCACGCTTTCCGGATGATTGCCATGAATGCGATGTCTTTTTGCAATTTCTATTTCTAAATGAAAAGAGGAAAAAGAGTTTTAAACTAAATGGGAATACAGATAAGGATGAAGGAACGGATGAGGAGAGTATGTGCTAAAAAGGTGTGGTCCAATTAAAAGGAAGGGAAGTTTTATTTTTATTTTTTTATTTTATATCAATACCCTTAATCACTCTATTACTCGACCGTTATTTGATATCCAATTAAAAAAAATTCTTAAGGCATCTTAACCCAAATTTCATTTTATTTTTACAACGAATTTTCTTTTATTAAAATATTTCTTTTCCATTCTTAACAATTATAAAATAATTGTTTTATTTTCAAAACAATTTCAAAATTTCACAAATATTATTTATTTTGCCAAAGTAAATTTCCATATAATTTTTTAATTTTTAAAATACAATTCAAATTCCAAATTTGAATTTTAAATCAATATTCTTCTTTTTAAATCAAAAAATTCAATTTATGGAATTAAATTCAATAAACTACTCAATTATATTGCCAAATTTCATTTTAAAATATTTATTTTATTTTAACTTTAGAACGAGCCATTACAAATCCTTAGAATTCTTAGATACTTTAGGATTACTTTAACCTTCGCCTAATGATTTTCACTTGGATTTGACTGATATCGGCTAATTTTAACTAGTGTAAAAGTAACATTCGATCTAGTACATAACGTAACATGCATGATGGATTCTATTACCGAAGCATAAGGAATCCTACTCATAAGCTTTCTCTCCTCACCCATAGATGGGGAGTATTTCTTAGAAATTACAATTCCATGTTATACTAAAATATTTCCACGTTTGGAATTTTCCATACTAACTGAATCACCCCTAATTTTATAGCATATTATTCTGAAAAATTAACTAGTTGGTAATCAAATAAATAATGCAGGAAAGTGTATATGCAGTGTGGATATTCCTATGTTAATAAATTTTGAATTACAAACTTTAAATGTAGTAATTGATTAGAAGGAAAGAAACTAAAGGCATTAATTAAATTAGAGAGGGATAAGGAATCAAAGATAATACAATTAATTTATTTTCTACATTCTTCCCTCCCATATTAATTCCAACCATCTTATAACAATGAGAACAAAACAAAACTAGGAGAACTCTATTAAAATTTATTCAACTGAGAAGAAGAAGAGGAAGAAAAGGCTAAGTAAGGAAACTAAAGCAATTATCTCCACAAAATCTAATCTAAGGTGAATAATATCTCCATCTCTATTTTAGTGATCTGTCTAATTCAAGTTTAAGGGTAGTCCAAATTTTGCTTGATGTTTATCATGCATATATCTTGGATAAACTAATATATGAGTTATGGTTATCAAATTTTTTATGCAATTTCCTAAGGGGTTTTGAGTTTAAAACATAGATTTGATATCCAAATGCTTTGAATGTCTGATATAGTGTTTAGAATAATATTTTGGAGAGGGAATTTTAGTTTCATAATTTTCTGAATTATTATGAATTAAATATGAATTTTCTAAAGAAAACGGATAATTTTAGATTTTAATCGTTTAAAAACATATAAAATAATTATTTTGCTTCAAAAAATTTGTGTCGTAAAAGAGGTAATTCTGATTATTGGGAATTTTGGGGATTTTTCCCAAGTAATCTTGATCTAAAATAATTTTTTCTATGAAAGAAGGTCGTAATTGCAAAAAGGTAATTATTGGCATAATTAATGGGAAATTAATATTTTGAAAAAAAAGAAAAATTTCTCTCTGATTTGTGTAAAGGATTTCTGAAAAGATTTAACTACCATGAAAATTCGATAAAGATATTGGTTTTGTAAAAACTTCTTAAAGAAAATAAATCAATTTTCCAGATATTTACAAAAATGTCGTTGTTAACACTCAATAGCATTGAATTTTTGAAAATCGATAGTTTTAAAAGGTTAAAGATGTGATAACATCATATTTTGTGGCTCGATAACTATACTTTACTGGGCACTTGGTAGCTATATTTTAGTTGGCACCGAATAACTATATTGTTTTTAACACTCAATAGCTTTACGAAGTTTAGACATGCGATAGCTATGTCGTACTTGACATCCAACAGCTTGCTGGCACTCAATAGCTTCATGTAATCTAGACTTGTGATGGTTATTTATTAGCATGCGGTAACTTTGTTGACATGTGATAGCTTCACATAACTTAAGCGTGCGATAACCTATATTTTAACATGTGATAGAATGCATTTTGAAGTGCGATAGCACAAATATTTGAAACTTAATAGCTCTACTTTTATCATGCGATAACATGAATTTTTAAGATGCGATAGTACCAAGTTTTGAGAAATGAGATAGCCTATTTTTACTACACTCGTTAACTTTTAACTCTAGGTTAGGAAATGGTTTCCTTAAACAAAAGTGCATCTTTTGTTAAATATTTTGACAAGGTTTGAAAGGAAAGAAAAGATATTAACCTATTTTAAAGAGTTTTATAAAAGAAATTATTGCTTAAGCACAATAATTTTGTGTATAAGATGGATATCATACGAGCATCTACTTGTGATGGATGATGTTATTATATGTTCATTTTGTGTCTAGATTAGTTGATATTATTTTGTCAATTGAAGACGTGCTCACTTATATGTTGTCACCCAACATTTATGACCTTGGGGATTAAGAACTAATGACCAGTAGGGTTGTTCCAATAGTGGGTATAGTCAGACTTAAGCTCCTAATTGAGTAGAATTGCATTCATGTAATGACCTGACTTTTCGACCCTCGAACATCAACATTAAATACATGCATGATATTTGTGTGCTGAACACCCAAGTGCTGGAAAGACAAAAAATTAGGGTGAAATAAAAAGAAAAGAAGAATAGAACAAGAAAGAGAGAGTACAACATCAGAATCTCACATAATATCAAAGGAACAGTACAAAGGATTACTTTGAACACAGAAATTTAAGAGTTACTAAAACCAAAGTACTATTATCAACCTGGACAGTTATAACTATCTATCCTTACAATGCTGATATATACAATACAGAAATGCAGCGGAAATAAGAATACTATGGAAGGTAATCATCCAACTCTTCTCCATAAGCTCTAAAGCGTCCAAAGCTTAATCTGGAAACATACATGGGGCTGCCCGAGCATTATAAGAAAATAACACCTAGATTAGTCTAGTATACCAACGTGAGAAACTCAAGAAATTAGTGTGACATATAATAACACCTTTTGAGACCATACGGATTACCGTAACAGTTTCCCCCTAAAAGCAACCAACGATTCATTATGTTTAATATAGTGATATGATAGATAATGTCTAGGGTGTAGCACGTAAATCAGAACATAGTTGTTGTACATGCGACACAACAATAATATGTATACAATCAATACCGCTAAGGCGCATTCGTATATGGATTGTTTTCATTGGAGACGCCTCCAGTAAACTGAAGCGGATATCCATAACAAGGATCAGAAACTATCTTTTGAGCATCGTATATCTCTAGATAGAATATATTCTAAGGTAAACACAACTGGCCCAATGATGAACCGCGAGGCACCAAGTATCAACAACTCCCGCACGCAACATTTTGATAAGCATACTCTAGATTTGAAGTTAATATACCATCATGGATAAGCTAAACCTGGGATTGTGCATCTTACTCTGGTTTTAGTTATTTTCGATGTCGAGGCTACGTTCAGCATCTTTCACACGAGTGTTCAGCACTTGATCAGCACACGAATCCCTAATTGGATTCCTTCATCTCGAATATATCATGAATCACTACATGGATTCAAGCATCCCGAATAGAGCTTGAACCTCCATATAGGTTTCTGCATAAGTCCTTTGAGGAATGCTAAGCTGTCCTCTCTCTTTGAATACTCCTCAAGATAGATAGTCCCACACGATAACATTGTTTTAAATGTTAACGCCGACCCTCTCTTGGACTTAACCATAAGATAGACAGTTCAACTCTATAACATTTCACTTCACAACTGCTTCAGGAACATATATCGCGTATATGGTATTGAAGTGCTTACAGGTTTGAGTCATCTTATATAAGTACGCTCTTCCCGCTTAGTGGACTCTCTAAAACCAATCAATGAATTTCTGGTTAACTCATTTTGGTTCCCTTAGAAGTAAGCGAAGGTAGAGATATTTTGTACCAATACTCCTCTTTGGGAGGTTCTCATTGGTATGAAAACGTAAAGCCTTTTGATAAGTTCTTAAGTTATATTTGGTCAAGTTCGATAGTCTACCAATCGACTATCTGTAAAAAACAATTGCTTATATAAATCAATATTCATATACTTAACTCATTTCCAACATTCCAACTTAACTATTCCTCATCCATGAGTGAAAATGGGTAAGTTAGAGCATTGACTGTATCAAAGTCTTGCCTAGACACTTCATTCTTGAATCTCACAAATAGATAAGTCTACCTCATCGGCTTTTAGTGTTAAGTATAGTATTGATGATATCCACAAACAAGTAACAAATCAACACGATTAACACATTTTCGACATTTTCTGACTTACTATTCCTTAGTCAAGAAGGACTCCGATAGGTTAGAGCTCTATTGCTCCATCCTACTCGAACATCAATCTTAACTCTCACAATTAGATAAGCCTACTCATCGGCTTTTAGTGTTAAGCATAGTTAATTACTTTTCAAACAAGTAATTAAACAACTAACCATTTGGCCATTAAGCAGTTCTAACTCCTTTCTATACCTTTTTTATACTTTAAGACCCTTTTAAAATGATATATATGTATAGTAATTTATATATAAAAACTTAACATGTAAATAAACAAGTCAAAAAAATATTTTATAAGATATAAAATAGTCAACATATTTTCTAAAAAATATATATACTTAAAAATGATTCTAAAATACTTTATAATACTTATAATAGGTTTTAAAACATTTTCTCAAAATATTACTTGGAAATAACAACTTTACAATTTCCTTAAAAACTTGAAAAAACAAGTTTTTATTTTAAAATCCTCTTCTTTAAAAATTCGCAACTAATCCTCAAAATTCATAAATATCTCAAACCACTTTCTAAATACCCCAATATGAGTTAGTAAACACTTGTAAAAGAATGAAATAAAATACCTAAATTTGAATATCTTTTCAAACCTTTAAAGTCCAAAAAACAAGTCTAAACGGGGCAGTTTTGCACAGAAAAGTTTTGGCCCCTTTTCGAGATATTACTGAACTTTTTACTATCCAAACTTTTTATGGAAACAAACATATATATAAAAAATTATAAATATGGCAAGAAATAACTAAGGATCTCTCTATAAAGTTCCATAGAAATCGCCAAAATAAGGTAATTTCAAAGTGCATCCACAGCGACTATCGCTATAAGTGCACTTTCAAATCTGATCAAATCTAAACCAAAGTCCATCTATAATCTATGTGATTTGTTTAAAGGCTATATCACATGTCATAAAATTCCATTCAAGTCCATTCCAAGTCTGTAGACATGGATCACATAAGCTTCTTGTTTTCAAAACAAAAATCAAACTAATGTATTTAACAATGTCAATAAAAATTCAAAGACATAAACATAATCAAAACACAATATATATATATATATATATATATATTGGTGTGTGTTATATTTTCCATTCAAAAAGGTGTGTTAACTCACCTTTTATCCAATAAATAACTAAGATCCAAGCACCCACGTCAAATCTCCACCTTGCAACCACCTTTCCTTCCTCCTTCCTCCTCTTTTCACTTGCTTTTAGCCTCCACCACCCTCTAATTGCTCATGGCCAATTCAAGTGGGGGGGAGAGTTTGTCTTCCAAACTTCAAGATCTAACTAGGTAGGATGTGTTGTAATATTGTCCCATGGCTTCACTCCAAATTTGAGTTGATTTGGATTTGATCTGCAAATATTTTGCTTTAGCAATTTAGAGAAGAAGAAGAAGAAAAAGACATGGAAAGAGAAAGAGCTCACTTTGCTTTGTGAATTTATGATTTATTATCTATGGTATGCCTCTCCTTATATAGGCACAAGAATGGTGTTCTTTAAGCTTGCCTTCACCCCCCCCCCCCTCCGCCCAAACCATGCCATGGAAGACTCACCTCCCATCACTTCTTCTTTATGCTAATTACATATATACCTTTAACATGATATGCCTTGTATCCTAGTGGAAGCTTCTAGAATGTTCCATGTTTTATAAAGAGGTGTGTATTAATTAGTTGCCAATATGTTCATTTGATCATTAGACAAGTGCACAAGAGTTCAAACAACTTATATCGATTGAAAAGCTGTTTACCGATAAATCGATTTTTGGTCATATTATCGATTTTTCCTCGAAGAATATTTTTTATAAACAATTTTCAAAAACAAGTTTCTTATATCATCTATTAATTAATTGATGTATAATAAGGTTATAAAATCATATTTATAACACTTAATTATATTTTAAACTTTTTAATATTCGAAGACGAAGTGTCTGAATTTCTGAGTAACTATATTCTCCTCCACTTAGAGCATTTCATCCTCGAAATTCAAATAAGAATGATAATCAAAGAAGACAGATGAAACAAGATACATATATAGAGCTCTGATGAAACTATATACACGCTAAAATGCAAACAAAAATGCATACTAGATGACTCCACCTCAAGAGGTGAGTACACAAAAAAGATGCACAATACTAATATAATAAGGAAACCCTAGTCTATAAGCAACACTGGATTGAAATTAGTCAAACTGCCCTCCGTCTTCGTTACACCATCCCCAAGCATTCTCGCTCCATGGCCCTTCTAACCTTAACAATGGAACAAGCACACAAATACTTAAATAGCATTCACAATCACTAGAAAGCAAAGCTCATAGTTTACTCAGGTTCTAAACTCTCCCATCGTCCAAGGATGATAAACAATGTACTAAGCATACCTTACACTCAACAGCCTTAGGTTATTACTTAGACAATTATTCATGCTACCTCATAACAAATAAAAGAGTCATTCCCCAAACTCTTTATAAGCCAACATAACATACCATACAAATGTACTAAAGTCCGTTCGATGTACATATATCTTCTGTACACATATCCGATCTAATCACTTGTTCAATTACATAGATTTTACTTTCCAAGTAGTATAGATCGCTTCACCTCTCTAGTGTGAACTCAGATTTGGTTCCTTGATTAGAAACCTCCATTCTCCTTGCATAGCCATATACTATGATAAAAAACAACAGGATCGTAACACGAACCCGCATCAAGTGTTCGCCTTCAAGAATCGAGTGAAAAATCCTTGTTCGGACCAGTGTAAACTACCTTGAAAACATGTAATCAAATATTGAATCAAGAACAATCATGCAAATAAAACGATCTACGTACAACTTATATATTTATCCTATTGGTTACTTAACTTCACCAATCCCATCTTAATCACATTCATTTATCCAAATAGTATGTCTTTTAATACTAAAATCATATATGAATTATTTCATAAAACATAACTTCAAGTTTATCCACATTTTATAACTAAAATTTGTACTCGTATAATACTTCATTACATCCTAAGAGTGTATTCAATCATCTAATTCATCTTACTTAACAAGGATGATCAAAAATTTGTATCTTTTTTCACTTACTACCTTTTCAAATTTAAGTGTTATATAACTGAACTTTATATTTTCAAAAACACTTAGTTTCAAGTTCTATAACAATGTGGAAGTTCTTGACTATCCAAAACAATTGAAAATTTCCATTTCATTTTAACAATTGAAAACTGTCAAACAACATATCATAACATGATCCACATACCATGCTTTCCTAAACACCAGTTTTCATTTTATTTCATTTAGTAATAATATATACATATAAATTTTGTATATCAGATCTTACTTTGGGAGTAAATCAAAATCAATTTTACTAAAACAATTTTGTAGCTTACCACACTTAGAAACTCGAAAAGGACCGCCGATAATGCTGTAGTCATCACCAAAATTAATTTCAAGCGACAGAAGTGGGTTTAGTACATCCAAACCATACTTTTGGTATTTAACCAAAATAATTTTAAAGTAGTATCAAATACTTTGTATAATAATGCTAAGTATCATGACCTTGATATCCTAAATTAATTTTCCAAATATTTACTTTCAAATAATACTATTATTATTTTCGCTAAAACCATGAAAAACATTTTCAAAGACACTGGGATTTGATTCCTCGAATTCTCTATTTGAATCCTTTTTCGTTGGTAAACATATTTTATAGACTATACTTATATAAAATCACCTTCTTATCTAAAGCTTTTCACAAGTAGTTGTTTCCAAAATATTCTATCTTTCCTTTTGTTATAGTAAACATCTTTTACTAATTTTAACTTCTAACCCAGCGTTATCATCAAACGTCTTATAGTCAAACCGTGAAGTTTAATTCACAAGGTGTTCTTTCAGTGTACCCACAATTACAACCTACCCAACCCATGATGTAGAAAGGTAAAGCTGTTCATAACTGGTTGAGCACAAATCAATAACAAATTATACTTAATGTTCCTAACATGCCGAGCATGAATAAACAACTAAGTATATGGGATATCAAAATATGAGAAACACTAGAGTCAAACAAACAGGAATAGAAAATCTCTAAACAGGAAGTATACCCTCAATAATCTGCTTCCCCTTCACAGCCGCCAAAGTGGAAGGTGTTGCAGAAATAGCAAAAACCATAGGCTTCTCCCCTTTCTTGAGCATAGGATAATCTCTAACAAAATGGCTAGGCTGGTGGAAGCCATAACAATCTTTCGGTGTAAACCGAGCCTCAAGCTTAGGACACATCTCGATCGGTGCTTTAACCATCAGCCCTTCTCCACCCGACCTACACTTATTAGAGAAGCGACCCTTCTTCCGACACTTGTAGCAAATGAGGATGGACTTATTCTTTGGAAAATGAAACTTACGCTTGTTGTCCCCGGCCAATGCAGAAATAAATGGCTTCGAAGGAAAGCTCTCAAACCTTAAAGCCATTTTCACAAAACCCACAAAAGACCCTGTGACATGATTAGTCATGTCTCTTTGGAACTCAAAACACATACCTGCGATGAACATATCATTCTTCTTCAGTGGCGTGTCTACTAACCCCAACCCAAACCGAAACAATGCAATGAATTGATTCTCATACTCTGCCATGGTCATGGCCCCTTGCTTTAGATCCAAGAAGAACCTAAATAACAAAGTCTTTTCGACTTTCGGAATAAACTTCATCTTAAACTCATCTTTGAATGGGGCCTAAGAGAAGTCGTTCTCTAGGACATCAGTCATCAACTGTAACAGAACTCCACCAATCCATTGTTGCATCTGCCAGATGTCGTGATGCCAACCTACACTTTATTGCATTATCTAGCTCCATATCTCCAAATATCTGATCACATAATCTAAGCCAAGACTAGACTTTTATAATAGTCTCCGTGCCACCAAACTTCTTTCCACCAGTCTCTCATAATCGCGGTAGAGTGAAACAAAACTCATATAAGGCATGACCAGCACAATATCCTCTATGACATTCATCTTGGTTCCTTAACTGGAACAACATTCCTCGATGCTCGATTCCCTCCATTCGTGACAGTGCTACCCCACCACCTCTAGCATTGGCAGCTCTAGTACTCATAGTTCTTACAACCTAATGAAAGCAGAAAAGCTTTAGGAAACTAAATGATAGAGTTACTCCAAAGAGAGGGTTACTAAAAAAGAGATATTCCTAAGGAATAATTTTAAAAGTCTAGTTTTCAAAATACCAACCATTCATTGGGTTCAATATAGCGATATGATAGATAACATCTTGGGTGTAGCACATAATCCAGAACATAGTTACTGTGCGTACAACACAACAATAATAGGTATACAATTAATGCCGCTAAGATGTGTTCGTATATGAATTTTTTCTACAAAGATGCCTTAAGTAAACTAAAGCGGATCTCCATGACAAGGATAAAAAACTACCTTCTGAGCATCGTATATGATACAATATACTCTAAGGTAAACATAACTAGCCCAACGATGAACTGCATAGCACCAAGTATCAGCAACTCCCACGTGCAACATATCAATAAGCATACTCTAGATCTGGAGTTGATATCCCTCATAGGTAAGCTAAACCTGAAATTTTTCTTCTTACTTTGGTTTTAATCATTTCTAATGTCGAGGCTATGTTTGACATCTTTCGCATGAGTCTTCAACGCTCGAGCAGCTCATGAATCTCCAATTAGATTCCTTCATCTCAAACAGATTACGATTCACTACATGTATTTGAGCATCTCGAACAGATCTCGAACCTTCATATAGGTTCCTTGCATAAGTCCTCCAACAAATGTTAATGTTGTCCTCTCTCTTTGAATACTCCTCAAATTAGACAGTCCCGCACAATAACATCATTTGAAATGTTAACACTGACCTCTCCCTTAGACTTAACCTTAGGATAGACAGTTCTAATTTATAACATTTCACTTTAGAACTGTTTCGAGAACATAGACTGCATATATGGTTTTGAAATGATTATGGGTTTGAGTCATCTCATATAAGTGTAACAACCCAAAATTTCCGATCCCGAAAATTCCAGATAGTTAAGGAAAGAAGAAAAGAGATAGAAGAAGAAACAGAAAACAAGTCACAGAATCTCACATTCGCAGCGGATGAAATATAATATCAAATAATAACAGTTATACAAAAGAATACTATATCTGTTAATTTTATATCATTACATCACTTACAACATATACACAAACACTGGACAGATACAATCAACATGCCCAGACAAACTACAATATATAACAGCGGAAATACACTCCATACGTTCCTGCCATCCAGCTCGCCTCATGAGCTCCAGAACGTCCTTACCTGAAAATCTGTAATACTCGGTCTGACCCGAGCATTACATAAAAGTAACACCCGGGTCAGACTGGAAACCAGCGTGAGTAAACTCATCTAACAAGAAATACTAATGCATAAAACTTATTTTAAACCCGGGTAACTTATATCAATTTACAACTTCACAAGTCGTTATATACATTACTTACAACATACATCAAATTTCTAAGTACCAGCACTTAGATTAAATGGTCTAATTCACTTAAATCATTCCATACCAGCCTATTGATTTCACATATCAATCTATAAAGAATCGAAGTGGTTTCGGGTATTTACAGATACCCGACCCCGGTCTCTTCGATGCCAATATCATCTTAATCCAAGTTATTCAAATGAAATATAATTCAACTTTAAATACAGGGTGTCTCAGTAATTCATCATCAATAGATAACCACAACATCATAGTTTAAATCAAACATATCATATCACGTAGCATCACAAATTACATATCAGGGATAACGATTAATCCAAGACTCCCAATATCATTCTATCATCCATACACAAGGTTGATTAGTCATACCATTCTGATTAATTTAAATACATTAAATTAATTACTTCCATCATTTTTGAATCCTTCTTACTCAACATTTATTAATTACAAATCAGTCAATTAATCATCCTCTAATTATCATCTTAATTAATCATTTTCGATAAATTATTCTTTAATTACAATAAGTAATTAACCTTTAATTAATAATACTAATTAATTATACTTTAACCGTTCATATTAATTAACCTTTAATCTCTCTTATTATTAATTGATGATCCTTAATTAAATTCATTAATTAATCAACTTATAATCACTTACATTAATTAACTAACCATTTAATTAATTTCACTAGTTACACTAAGTAATTTAATCCTTAATTACTTCCATTAAGTGATTAACCTTTATTTCTTTCATTACTTAACCTCAAATTTCTTTCATTAATTAATCTCTAAATAATTTAACCTCTAATCTCTTTCATTAAGTAACCTTTAATTACTTCCATTAAATTCTTATTAATTCAAATGCTAGAAATCATTTTATACAAAAATGATTATCGATTAATTTAGTTTAATTCCACATACCTTAATTTCTACTTAATTACATCATTAAATTTCATTTTTAAAATCTTTAGGAATCAACTACATATTTAGTCCAATATATTACCTTAACAAAACAATTTTTAATATTTGACTTTAAAATTTAAACTTGAAACTTGTTCAAAGCTTGTTAAATAAATTTATTTGACATACTTGGTTTATCTTCCTTGCTTACTTTTAAAACTTTAAACTGGTTTAACCCTTTGCTATAAACTTGCAATAGTTTATAACTTTTCAAACCGGTCAACTATTGAAAAATTCAAAACCTGGAACAAGAAACAAGCCGAGTCAAAACTCGAGCAATTCATCTCCTATACTCGAGTACGAACCGAGTAAATCTTCCTCATTCCCGAAGCCTACAACATCACCAGAAAGTTCGTGCACATGCATGATGCACGCCGTCCCGACCACCTCTGGCCAACTTCCCAACCATCAACAAATCGACGTTGACCTCGCCGACCCATTCAACTTCTTACTTCGACGAACATGCCAGCAAAACAAAATCGAGCTACTCGATTCACTGGAACCCAAACTAAACAATTACAACCCATCGCCGATGATTATCCAGACCATCGGAATCCTTGCCACTACGACCAGAGCCACGCCAGGGAATCCAGTGACGATTCCCCTCTGACCCATCCAACTCGATGCACCTACGACGTCGAGATCACCTCGGCAACCATCTTCACAAAATCATCACCCAAAACCCTACATCGCCATTCTCAGGCCACCACGGCCGATGATAAACTCCACTTGAATTTTTCCTACGATCGACATCCCCTAGGACACCTTCAACCCAAACCTCGTCCTTCCATTCACCGCCGATCAACGGTAATCGTCCAAAATGCTCAAAATGTTCAATTTGATTATCCCAACGATTTAGCAAACTAAAAATCAAGTTATTACCTTTAAAATTCATCATTCACTATCACCAATAAGATAGACTAATTTAAATAGAGAATCAAAATGATTTATTTTCGACCCAAATTGAACTTTCCCTGAACTTTCCCAAATTTGAATTAATTACTAAACATAAGATCCTGAAACTATTTTTAAAAATAAATTTAGGTAGTTATAACCATTTCCTCTTTTATGATCAAGATTTAATAATGAATCTATGGAATGATATAAATTTTTGAAAGGAAAACTGGGGACTGTGAATAACACAAAGCAGAGATATTTATATGCACACCCATACACAGGCATATCACAGGCAAATCAGATGTTTATACATACATACAATTCATATGTACATATGCAAACTTCACTAATATAAAAGTTTACTCACTGTAAAAATGTTTTGGCAGAGAACAGAGTAAATCACTTGAACAGGAATACATACTACATAATCTTTACTATTTAATAAATTTTACTTGCTCACAGACTTAGATAAGATTTTAATTCAAAACTAAAATTTACTCACCAGATTTAAGAGCAGAGAGGACTGGAAAACTTTTGAAATCTGGAAATGTTCTAAAAACTGAAAATTGATCTTGCTTTTTAAACTGAAATGAAGTTGCTTTGATTGCTTGATGATCTTTGAAACTGGAAATCTTTGTTGAGTTTAGTTTTTAGGTGGTTAATACTCTTTTTTTATGAACGAACTGGAACTAAAGATGTTCATATATAGAAAGAAAAGGTGGTACAGGTACATGATTTTTTTTCTCATTTGGTCAGAGATATTTCTTGTTTGGAGGCTGAAAGGATTTTTGTAAGGTTGAGAAATGACTCAATTTGTACTAGAATTGATAGCATACTTATCCTATGTTCATAGATATTTTTTTATATAGTTTAACTTATGTTGTAAACACACGAGAATCACTTATTTACTTGCACATGTTTTACCTTTTATTTTATATAATTGAGTATACACGTGCTTATATATGTATAGATATTTCATTATTTTCATGAGCATGGTTTGTATAACATGTATACATATTTTTATGTTTATACATACCTTTCATTATCTATGTATATATACAATCCACACTTTTACTTTACCTATTTACCATCCTATACATATATTTATACTTATACATATTTTGATATACATTGCTTAAACATATTTTGTCATTGTATATATGTATACATACATATATATATATTCTCATTTATACAAACTTCCATATGTACTATTTCATATGGCATACATTCAAATACTTGTATATATTTAAGTATATACTATCAATATCATAAAGCTTGTATATATATTTTTTCTATATATATATAAATATTTTATCTTAATTTGGATGGTGGAATATATATATATATAATTTATTTCTATAAGATTTATCATATTCATAGATTGATAATTCAATATTTATTATAGTTTTAAACCACCTATATACCCAATATTTTAATCATTAGAAATTTATTTATTCATTCGACATATCAATATTTCCATAATTTAATCCAGTCAATTACACAATTAACTTATGCTAAAAATCCGGGTTGTCACATTCCTCCCCCCTTTAAAACTTTTCGTCCTCGAAAAGGAACGAAGCCAGAATTTATGAAAATGCTTAAGATTAGATAAATATTCTTTGATCATTTTTAAAATACTTTTAAATATCTATACAATATTATTCCAGAATCGATTTTTATGAAAATACTTTTATAACTCGATGTTTTAACAAGTCCATCTTCGTTCTCATAGAGATTCGGTCATACGTTGATCAGGCGTAGGACTGAAAATCTATAAGTACTTGGTAAACTCGTTTCCAACACCCAGTGAAAATACTTTGGAAAATAATTTTATTGAAAATATAGAAAACGGTTTCGAAAATAGAGGAAATATCTTTGGTAAAAATGCTCTGGAAATCATCACCCCCATCCATGGTCGCAGTTAACCCGATGGTTACGTTGCCGTCCCGGCAAAATCCACAGATAACTGTAGGTCTCCGTGCTCCTTGATTACACCATGGAACCCGCTACAGATCGCAGTTATACCCGGGCATTACGTTTCTATCACAGCACAAACCCATATAACTGTAGGCATCAGGGCCACCGAATTTCGCTGCCAAAAGAATGAAACTCCTCCACTTGACCATAGACCACAGTCTACCGATGTTGCGTTGCCATCCCGGCAAAATCAAGTGTAGACTGTTGGCACTCATCCTCCACATGATTTTCGCTATGGTCCCCATAGTAGATCGCAGCGACATCGGGTTACACTGTCATCACAGCATAACCCAAATGCCCCTGTAGGCAACAGCGCCATTGACTTTCGCTACCAAATAATCCTCAAGAACTAGTTTATCCGGACTCCTCACAGGATCAACTTTAGAACCTCCCCTTTAGAGGGTCAAGGCAGTACCACTCCGTGGCACTCCTGAGAAGTTCATTCAAGGGAGCACCTTTTTCCCCAGAGCCACTTCAAAACACTTTATACTATACACATATAGTATTTTCCAAATCATACACCTGGTATGAATTCATATAAATTTCCTTTCTCAAAATCGATTATCCCAAAATCGATAATTCACAAACTAGGCTTTCCAAATTTCAAATTTGATTTTCCTCAAAAATCAAAGCCTTTTCAAATTCAAAGGTTCCTAAAAAATTTCCTCAAAATCATTTTCACAAATACTTTTTTTTATATGCACATATATATAATCTTGGAAAATCTTTGGTTTAATCCATATTTGTATAAATTCATTTTTTTATACTTCAAATACTTTCAAAAATCATTTTCTCCTGCCAATAGATTCATTAAGGGAAGTCTTATCATATATATAACAAAGATACGTAACTTTGTCTATTCCAAATCAAATATTCCAATTTTGATTATTCTTTATAAAGTTATTAACCACATTACTTATATTTCCATAAAGTAAATTTTACCATAGAAATATCCAATTTCCACTTCACTTCATTATATATTTCACAAATATACTTTTCACTTCAAAAATCATTTTACATTTCTTATCCACAAATTTTTAATATCAATTTTATTCAAACCCGTACGATGTCCACATATCATTCGTACGCAATATCAATTTGATCGCTCACTCGATCACACAATTTCACCTCCGAACTAGTATTGTCCACCCGACTTCCTAGTGCAGACTCAGATTTGGTTTCTTGATCAGAAACCGTCATTCTCCTTGCATAGTCACAACTATGATAGAGAATATCCAGAACCAAACAAAAATCCATATCCAGGTTCGCCGTCGAAAATCGAGCGAAAAATCCCAACTCGGATCGATAATATTATCTCGAAATTCTGTGCTCGAATCTGGATCAAATCACTCTGTGAATAGAATAATATACGTACATCCTACGTATTTATCTTCATTGATTATCAGTTAAATCAATTCCCTTTCTATTCATCCTCACTTTGATTTTATTCACTTATTCACATTTGCCTTAATCCCCATTTGGATTATCACTTCAATTCTTATCTCAATTGGGTATTTAATCAATAACAGTTTGAACTTCGACCAGTTTATATTTAGAAAATAGCTTGAAAATTTTAAAAAATAGATAAATAGTTGAAAAATAATTATTAGTTTGTAAAATAGCTGTAAAATAGTTAAGTAATTGCAAAATAGTTATAAAACAGTAATCAGTTATAAAGTAGTAGAAAAATAGTAATTAGTTTATAAAACAGTTGTAAAATAGTTAAATAGTTCCAAAAGTAATTGTAAAATAAGTTTAAGATAGTTTTTGGTTTAAAAAGAAAAGTTGTGTAGTAAATAGTTTGGAAAAATAGATTTATATTTAAAAAAATTATTTTGAAAATAGTCCAAAGTCAAACTGTTTAATACCCCATCTCCATTTCCATCAATTCAATTTAAATTTCCACTTTCATTTAAATTGACTCAATCCCAATTTGAATAACTTCAATTTTATTTCAAATTAATCCAATTCAAATTTCCCATTTGAATTTTATACTTATCCATCATAAATCACAATTCCCATTAGTTCAAATCAAATTCAGTTTGAACTAATTCAATTTTTAAATCTCAATTTTAAACCATCTTAAATTATATAAATTCGAGTTAATTTTTTTTAAATGTTGATTTAATCCCTTAAATTAAATTAACCTTTATTTTTAAATTAATAATCCAAATCTTTAAACAATTTAATTCTGAGTCCAATTCTCAAAATTCCATTTTAAATTATCTTTACTTAACTTATTTCAAAGTTCAAATAAGAATTCAAAACAATTTTAATTTACAAATTCAATTATTCAAATAGTTCAGTTCAAAGTAATTCCATATCCTTAATTTCAAATTAAAGTTTAATTTCCTATTATCACAATAATGGATATATTACCACACTTCATTCCTTATTCATTTAAACAAATTCAATTCACAATTTAAAGATTATTAATAACAATAGGATGATATCATCCAATTTATTTTAAAACATCCACCCATTTCCAATTTCCAGATCTCAACCCATTTTTGAGATCACACAAACTCGCAATTCAAAATAACCATTTAACTTTCCAAGTTAAATCCCAATTTCATTTTGAAATTTCCAATTCAGGTTGCTTGTCAACTTATTTAACCTTCCCAAAGTTAAATTCAATCTACTTAATCTAGACAACCTTACCCAATTTGAATTCCCATTTCAAACTTTAAACTTCACATTAATAATCTTATAAGTTCAAAAACTTATCATCTTGGGTATCACATCTCATTTCAAATTTAAAACTCAACATTTAGAGTTTATTTCAACCCATCATTGACATTATGTATATCCCTCGTATATACGTATTTCCTTTGCACACCAAGTTATACCTTAAATTTAAACCATTTTTGGTTTTAATTCAAATAAATTTCTTTTAATGTTTTCAAACAACTCTTATTTTAAAATAAGATCACATTCAAAATATTCTGAATAATACTCTTTATTATTTCTATTAACATTCGAAACTATTTCAAAGCTTTTCAATTTATATTCTTTCTAATTTACAAGTTATTCACATCTAATGGTTACTTCCTTAAAACATTTATTTGTTTATTGGAAAAAAATCATCCTATTTAAACTCAATAACCCTTCTATTTCTGGTTGGGAACCATTTTAATTCATCTTATTTGTATAGTTCATTTTATACAATCCTTATTTGGACGAGTACATATGCACGCCCAGGTGGGCCTGCATTTAACCACAATGTGCATGCATTTTTATTTGTACCTGTGGAAGTAGATTTGATAGTAGCATCACCACATTTGAACGCCGCCTAGGCAGAAACCGCTATTTTTTTGTTCTGACTGCAATAACTTCTTTATACTAACTCGGAATCAGGCAAAACTTCGACCGATGAATTCTTAGCTAAATTATAGACAATATGGTACACTCGGATACTTCATCTTGTGAACGCACACTGTAGTTCTCTAAGTGGACTGACAGTTTACTTAGAAAATAACATGGCACAACATCCTCATATTTGAACTCCACCTAGTGCAGAAGCCGCTATTTTTTTTATTCAGACTGCTATATTTTCTTCATACTAACTTGGAATCCGGCGAGATTCGACGGATTAACTCCCACCTAAATTACGGACAATATGGAACACTCGGATACTTCATCTTATGAACGCACACTGTAGTTCTCCATCGGGATTGACAGTTGTACTTAGAAAATAACACGATACCACATCCCCATATTTGAACTCCGCCTAGTGCAGAAGCCGCTATTTTTTTGTTCAGACTGCAATATTTTCTTCATACTAACTCGGAATCCGGCGAGACTTCGACCGATTAACTCCCACCTAAATTACGGACAATATGAAACACTCGGATACTTCATCTTGTGAATGTACACTGTAGTTCTCCATGGGGACTGACAGTTGTACTTAGAAAATAACAGGCTACCACATCCCCATATTTGAACTCCGCCTAGTGCAGAAGCCACTATTTTTTTTGTTCAGACTGCAATATTTTCTTCATACTAACTCGAAAACCGGCGAGACTTCGACCGATTAACTCCCACCTAAATTACGGACAATATGAAACACTCGGATACTTCATCTTATGAACGTACACTGTAGTTCTCCATGGGGACTGACAGTTATACTTGGAAAATAACAGGCTACCACATCCTCATATTTGAACTCCGCCTAGTGTAGAATCCGCTATTTTTTTTGTTCAGACTGCAATATTTTCTTCATACTAACTCGGAATCCGGCGAGACTATGATCGATTAACTCCCACCTAAATTACGGACAATATGAAACACTCGGATACTTCACCTTGTGAACGTACACTGTAGTTCTCCATGGGGACTGACAGTTGTACTTAGAAAATAACAGGCTATATTCCCATATTTGAATACTATTTCTCTATAAGATGTAAAAGGGTATATTTGGAATTTCAAAAAGACACTGAGTAAATCTATTCAATGAAGTCTCTTTATTAGTAGTAATGATAGAGTGAACGATTTCCATTATTATAATGAGGGTATTTCTGGTATTTCAAAAAGACACGGTTGAATTCCTATTCAAGGAATTCTCATTATTAGTAGTAAAGATGAATACTATTTCTCTATAAGATGTAAAATGGTATATTTGAAATTTCAAAAAGACACTGAGTAAATCTATTCAATGAATTCTCTTTATTAGTAGTAATGATGATAGAGTGAACGATTTCCATTATTATAATGAGGGTATTTCTGGTATTTCAAAAAGACACGGTTGAATTCCTATTCAAGGAATTCTCATTATTAGTAGTAAAGATAAAGATAAAGATTAGTAGTAAAGATAAAGATGTGATGTTGACATAACAATCCATGGGGACTGACAGTTGTACTTAGAAAATAACAGGCTACCACATCCCCATATTTGAAATCCGCCTAGTGCAGAAGCCGCTATTTTTTTTGTTCAGACTGCAATATTTTCTTCACACTAACTCGGAATCCGGCGAGACTTCGACCGACTAACTCCCACCTAAATTACGAACAATATGAAACACTCGGATACTTCATCTTGTGAACGTGCACTGTAGTTCTCCATGGGGATTGACAGTTGTACTTAGAAAATAACAGGCTACCACATCCCCATATTTGAACTCCGCCTAGTGCAGAAGCCGCTATTTTTTTTGTTCAAACTGCAATAACTTCTTCATACTAATTCAGAATCCGGCGAGACTTCGACCAATTAACTCCCACCTAAATTACGGACAATATGGAACGCTCGGATACTTCATCTTGTGAACGCACACTGTAGTTCTCCATGGGCACTGACAGTTGTACTTAGAAAATAACAGGATACCACATCCTCATATTTGAACTCCGCCTAGTGCAGAAGTCGCTATTTTTTTTGTTCAGACCGCAATATTTTCTTCATACTAACTCGGAATCCGGCGAGACTTCGACCGATTAACTCCCACCTAAATTATGGACAATATGAAACACTCGGATACTTCATCTTGTGAACGTACACTGTAGTTCTTCATGGGGACCGACAGTTGTACTTAGAAAATAACAGGATACCACATCCCCATATTTGAACTCCGCCTAGTGTAGAAGCCACTATTTTTTTTGTTCAGACCGCAATATTTTCTTCATACTAACTCGGAATCCGGCGAGACTTCGACCGATTAACTCCCACCTAAATTACGGACAATATGAAACACTCGGATACTTCATCTTATGAACGTACACTATAGTTCTCCATGGGGACTGACAGTTGTACTTAGAAAATAACAGGCTATATTCCCATATTTGAATACTATTTCTCTATAAGATAAGATAAGATGTAAAAGGGTATATTTGGAATTTCAAAAAGACACTGAGTAAATCTATTCAATGAATTCTCTTTATTAGTAGTAATGATAGAGTGAACGATTTCCATTATTATAATGAGGGGTATTTCTGGTATTTCAAAAAGACACGGTTGAATTCCTATTCAAGGAATTATCATTATTAGTAGTAAAGATATGTATATATATATATGTTTCCTTAATTTCTTACTTTATAACCAATTATTGCTATATATATAATATAAGCTTTTATAAAAATATTTCATTAAAACTGCTTTTAAAAACCTTTATATAAGAAAATAACAAGTACGCTCGCTCATATATATATATATATATACTCAACTCATCCTAGGGTAGTACTAACCCTATCCCTGATGAGTAAACCCACCAGAGCCAAGGTTCTCGCTTAACCTTCGCTCTGATACCAACTGTAACAACCCAAAATTTCCGATCCCGAAAATTCCAGATAGTTAAGGAAAGAAGAAAAGAGATAGAAGAAGAAACAGAAAACAAGTCACAGAATCTCACATTCGCAGCGGACGAAATATAATATCAAATAATAACAGCTATACAAAAGAATACTATATCTGTTAATTTTATATCATTACATCAGAGTTACAACATATACACAAACACTGAACAGATACAATTAACATGCCCAGACAAACTACAATATATAACAGCGGAAATACACTCCATACGTTCCTGCCATCCAGCTCGCCTCATGAGCTCCAGAACGTCCTTACTTGAAAATCTGTAATACTCGGTCTGACCCGAGCATTACATCAAAGTAACACCCGGGTCAGGCTGGAAACCAGCGTGAGTAAACTCATCTAACAAGAAATACTAATGCATAAAACTTATTTTAAACTCGGGTAACTTATATTAATTTACAACTTCACAAGTCGTTATATACATTACTTACAACACACATCAAATTTCTAAGTACCAGCACTTAGATTAAATGGTCTAATTCACTAAAATCATTCCATACCAGCCTATTGATTTCACATATCAATCTATAAAGAATCGAAGTGGTTTCGGGTATTTACAGATGCCCGACCCCGGTCTCTTCGATGCCAATATCATCTTAATCCAAGTTATTCAAATGAAATATAATTCAACTTTAAATACAGGGTGTCTCAGTAATTCATCATCAATAGGTAACCACATCATCATAGTTTAAATCAAACATATCATATCACGTAGCATCACAAATTACATATCAGGGATAACGATTAATCCAAGACTCCCAATATCATTCTATCATCCATACACAAGGTTGATTAGCCATACCATTCTGATTAATTTAAATACATTAAATTAATTACTTCCATCATTTTTGAATCCTGCTTACTCAACATTTATTAATTACAAATCAGTCAATTAATCATCCTCTAATTATCATCTTAATTAATCATTTTCGATAAATTATTCTTTAATTACAATAAGTAATTAACCTTTAATTAATAATACTAATTAATTATACTTTAACCGTTCATATTAATTAACCTTTAATCTATCTTATTATTAATTGATGATCCTTAATTAAATTCATTAATTAACCAACTTATAATCACTTACATTAATTAACTAACCTTTTAATTAATTTCACTAGTTACACTAAGTAATTTAATCCTTAATTACTTCCATTAAGTGATTAACCTTTATTTCTTTCATTACTTAACCTCAAATTTCTTTCATTAATTAATCTCTAATTAATTTAACCTTTAATCTCTTTCATTAAGTAACCTTTAATTACTTCCATTAAATTCTAATTAATTCAAATGCTAGAAATCATTTTGTACAAAAATAATTATTGAATTTAGTTTAATTCCACATACCTTAATTTCTACTTAATTACATCATTAAATTTCATTTTTAAAATCTTTAGGAATCAACTACATATTTAGTCCAATATAATTACCTTAACAAAACAATTTTTAACATTTGACTTTAAAATTTAAACTTGAAACTTGTTCAAAGCTTGTTAAATAAATTTATTTGACATACTTGGTTTATCTTCCTTGCTTACTTTTAAAACTTTAAACTGGTTTAACCCTTTGCTATAAACTTGCAATAGTTTATAACTTTACAAACAGGTCAACTATTGAAAAATTCAAAATCTGGAACAAGAAACAAGCGAGTCAAAACTCGAGCAATTCATCTCCTATACTCGAGTACGAACCGAGTAAATCTTCCTCATTCCCGAAGCCTACAACATCACCAGAAAGTTCGTGCACGTGCACGATGCACGCCGTCCCGACCACCTCTGGCCAACTTCCCGACCATCAATAAATCGACGTTGACCTTGCCGACCCATTCAACTTCTTACTTCGACGAACATGCCAGCAAAACAAAATCGATCTACTCGATTCACTGGAACCCAAACCAAACAATTACAACCCATCATCGACGACTATCCAGACCACCGGAATCCTTGCCACTACGACCAGAGCCACGCCAGGGAACCCAGTGACAATTCCCCTCTGACCCATCCAACTCTATGCACCTACGACGTCGAGATCACCTCGACAACCATCTTCACAAAATCATCACCCAAAACCCTACATTGCCATTCTCAGGCCACCACGGCCGATGATGAACTCCACTTGAATTTTTCCTATGATCGACATCCCCTAGGCCACCTTCAACCCAAACCTCGTCCTTCCATTCACCGCCGATCAACGGTAATCATCCAAAATGCTCAAAATGTTCAATTTGATTATCCCAACGATTTAGCAAAATAAAAATCAAGTTATTACCTTTAAAATTCATTATTCACTATCACCAATAAGATAGACTAATTTAAACAGAGAATCAAAATGATTTATTTTCGACCCAAATTGAACTTTCCCAAATTTGAATTAATTACTAAACATAAGATCCTGAAACTATTTTTAAAAATAAATTTAGGTAGTTATAACCATTTCCTTTTTTATGATCAAGATTTAATAATGAATCTATGGAATGATATAAATTTTTGAAAGGAAAACTGGGGACTGTGAATAACACAAAGCAGAGATATTTATATGCACACCCATACACAGGCATATCACAGGCAAATCAGATGTTTATACATACATACAATTCATATGTACATATGCAAACTTCACTAATATAAAATTTTACTCACTGTAAAAATGTTTTGGCAGAGAACAGAGTAAATCACTTGAACAGGAATACATACTACATAATCTTTACTATTTAATAAATTTTACTTGCTCACAGACTTAGATAAGATTTTAATTCAAAACTAAAATTTACTCACCAGATTTAAGAGCAGAGAGGACTGGAAAACTTTTGAAATCTGGAAATGTTCTAAAAACTGGAAATTGATCTTGCTTTTTAAACTGAAATGAAGTTGCTTTGATTGCTTGATGATCTTTGAAACTGGAAATCTTTGTTGAGTTTAGTTTTTAGGTGGTTAATACTCTTTTTTTTATGAACGAACTGGAACTAAAGATGTTCATATATAGAAAGAAAAGGTGGTACAGGTACATGATTTTTTTTTCTCATTTGGTCAGAGATATTTCTTGTTTGGAGGCTGAAAGGATTTTTGTATGGTTGAGAAATGACTCAATTTGTACTAGAATTGATAGCATACTTATCCTATGTTCATAGATATTTTTTTTATATAGTTTAACTTATGTTGTAAACACACGAGAATCACTTATTTACTTGCACATGTTTTACCTTTTATTTTATATAATTGAGTATACACGTGCTTATATATATATATGTATAGATATTTTATTATTTTCATGAGCATGGTTTGTATAACATGTATACATATTTTTATGTTTATACATACCTTTCATTATCTATGTATATATACAATCCACACTTTTACTTTACCTATTTACCATCCTATACATATATTTATACTTATACATATTTTGATATACATTGCTTAAACATATTTTGTCATTGTATGTATGTATACATACATATATATATATATATTCTCATTTATACAAACTTCCATATGTACTATTTCATATGGCATACATTCAAATACTTGTATATATTTAAGTATATACTATCAATATCATAAAGCTTGTATATATATTTTTTCTATATATATATAAATATTTTATCTTAATTTGGATGGTGGAATATATATATATATATATAATTTATTTCTATAAGATTTATCATATTCAAAGATTGATAATTCAATATTTATTATAGTTTTAAGCCACCTATATACCCAATATTTTAACCGTTAGAAATTTATTTATTTATTCGACATATCAATATTTCCATAATTTAATCCAGTCAATTACACAATTAACTTATGCTAAAAATCCGGGTTGTCACAATAAGCATACTCTTTCTGCTTATCGGACTCTCCCAAACAAGTCGATGAAATTCTAGTTAACTCAATTTTAGTTCTCTTAGAAGTAAGTGAAAGATAGAGATGTTTCGTATCGGTACTCCTCCCCAAGGAGGTTCTCATTGGTATGAAATCGCGAAGCCTTTCAATAACTCCTTAAGTCATATTTGGTCAAGTTCTATAGTCGACTAATCGACTATCTAGTCAAAAACAATTGCTTATACAAATCAATTTTCATATACTTAACTCATTTTAGACATTCCAACTTAACTATTCCACGCCCAAGAGAGAAGCCATGTGAGTTAGAGCTCAAAGCCTTGCCTAGACACTTGATTCTTGAATCCTACAAATTGACAAGTCTACTTGTCGGCTTTTATTATTAAGTATATTATTTATGATTTCCATAAAAAGTAAGAAATCAACACGATTAACAGGTTTCCAACATTTTCCAGCTTACTATTCCTCGGTCAAGAGGGAAGCTGGTAGGTTAGAGCTCTATTTCTCCATCCCTACTCGAACGTCAATCTTAACTCTCACAAATAGATAAGCCTACTTCATCGGCTTTTAGTGTTAAGCATAGTTAACTACTTTTCAAACAAGTAATTAAACAACTAACCATTTTAGTTATTAAGAAGTTCTAACTCCTTTCTAAACGTTTTATTTATACTTTTAAAACCCTTTCTAAAATGATATAGACGTATAGTAATTTATTTACCAAAACTTGATATGTAAATAAACAAGTCAAAATATATTTTTATAAGATATAAAATAGTCAACATATTATCTAAGAACTATATATACTTAAAAATTCTTTTAAAATACTTTATAATACTTATAATAGGTTTTAAAACATTTTTTCAGAATATTACTTGAAAATAAAAACTTTACAATTTCCTTAAAAACTTGGAAAAACAAGTTTTTATTTTAAAATCCTCTTCTTTAAAAATTCATAACTAATTCTTAAAAATTCATAAATATCTCAAACTACTTTTGAAATAATATAATATGAGTTAGTAAACAGTAGTAAAAAGAACGAAACAAAATACTTAAATTTAATACCTCTTCAAACCTTTAAAGTCCAAATATCAAGTCTAAACGAGGCGGTTTTGCACAAGTGATGTTTTGGCCACTTTTCGAGATGTTACTTAAACTTTTTACCATCCAAAATTTTTATGGGAAAAACACACACACACAGATATATATATATATATATAACATTATAAATATGGCGAGAAACCCCTAAGGATCTCTCTCTACAAAGTTTCATAGAAATTGCCAAAAACAAAGCAATTCCAAAGTGCATCCACATCGACTATCTCTATAAGTGCACCTTCTAATCCGAGTCCAATCTAAACCAAAGTCCATCTATAACCTATGTGTTTTGTTTCATGGCTACACCACATGTCATACAAGTCCATTTAAGTCCATTCCAAGTCTATAGACATGGATCATATATGCTTCTTGTTTTCAAAACAAGAATCAAACCAATGTTTTTAACAATCTCAATAATAATTCAACAACTTAAACACAATCAAAACACAACATATATATGTTATATTTTCTATTCAAAGAGGTGTGTTAACTCCCCTTTTACCCAACAAATAACCAAGATGTAAGCACCCAAGTCAAACCTCCACCTTGCAAACACCTTTCTTTCCTCCTCTTTTCACTTGCTTTTAGCCTTTACCACCCTCCAATTGCTCACAATCAATCCAAGTGGGGGGAAGTTTGGCTTCCAAACTTCAAGATCTAACTAGGTAGGATGTGTTGTAATATTTCCCCAAGGCTTCACTCTAAATTTGAGTTGATTTGGATTCGATTTGCAAATATTATACCATAGGAATTTAGAGAAGAAGAAGAAGACATGGAAAGAGAGCTCACTTTGCATTGTGAATTTGTGATTTATTATCTATGGCATGCCTCTCTTTATATAGGCACAGAGATGGTGTTCTTTAAGCTTGCCTTTAACCCCTCCACCATGACATGGAAGACCCACCTTCCATCACTTCTCCTTTATGTTTATTACACTTATACCCTTAACATGATGTGTCTTTTATCCTAATGGAACTTCTAGAATGTTTCATTCTTTATGAAGAGGTGTGTATGTTAATTAGTTGCTAATGTGTTCATTTGATCATCAGATAAGTGCATAAGAGTTCAAACAACTTATATCGATTGAAAAGTTATTTACCAATAAACCAATTTTCGATCATATAAAGAATATATTTTTGTAAAAGAATTTCAAAAACAAGTTTCTTATCATTATCTATTAATCAATTAATGTCTAACAAGGTTATAAAATCATATTTATATCACTTAATTATATTTCAAAAAATTTCAATATTCAAAGATGAAGTGTCCAAATTTCCGGATCGCTACATTCTCCCCCACTTAGAACATTTCATCCTTGAAATTAAAATAAGAATGATAATCAAAGAAGATAAATGAAACAATATACATAGAGTTCTGATGAAACTATATAAAAGTTAAATTGCACATCAAAATGCATACAAGGTGACTCCACCTCAAGCGGTGAGTACACAACAAAAGATGTACAATACCAAGACAAGAAGGAAACCTAGTCTATAAGTAACATTGGATTGAACTTCCTCAAACTATCCTCCGTCTTCTTAGCACCACCACAAGCATTCTCGCTCCACGACCCTTCTAACCTTAACAATGGAACAAGCACAAAAATACTTAAATAGCATTCACAATCATTTGAAAGCAAAGCTCATGGTTTACTCAAGTTCAAAACTCTCCCATCACTCAAGAATGATAAACAATGTATTAAGCATACCTTACACTCAACATCCCTAGGTTATTACTTAGACAATTATTCATGCTACTTCATAACAAATCGAAGAGTCATTCCCCGAACTCTTCATAAGACAACATAACATATCATACAAATGTACTAAAGTCTGTTTGATTTACATATGTCACGCACACAATATCTGATCTAATCACTTGTTCGATCACATAGATTTCACTTTCCAACTAGTATAGATCGCTTGACCTCTCTAGTGCGGACTCTGATTTGGTTCCTTGATTAGAAACCTCTATTTTTCTTTCATAGCCATATACAATCACTATAAGAAAAAGAGTCATCCATAGCGACATATAATCGCTATAAAAGAAAACCATAGCGATTCGATAAACGCTATATATTGACATGTTATAAGAAACCAGTGGCATATTTATAACATAAAAAATGCTGCTAAATAATTGTAAGCTTTCATAGCGCATATGAGCCGCTATAATATTCTTTTTCTATAACGCTTTTCGTCCGATATTTAAGTATTACCAACGTGTATATGCCGCTATTAAATTCGTAGATACAATATTGCTTTTATTCCACTATCCTTATACTTCGATGGTAAGCACCTGCAATATAGTACCTTTTTATAGCGCTTATATTATATAACTATAACGCTTTTAAGTGCTATAGTTTATTTTTCTGTGTGTTTGACGTATCTTGCTATATATTACAGTTTAGTAATAACATACCAAAAACGAATTTTCTTCAAACACATAAAATATGAACAATATAAGAGTTGAAATATATAATAATCAGAAAATGTAACACATTATATCAAACATATCAAATATCCACTGACATTGTATTAAATATGCTCAAGCATACACATAATATTCATTACATATGTTTTCAGAACATACCCAAAAGTGGCAGCAAATGTTTTTAAGTGCACCTCAAAAAGATTTCACATTGCCAGTTTAGTGCACACACATATGGAGCATCTTTCGTTTACAACATTTGCTTATCACAAAAGGAAAAAACATGATTAGTGACAATAAACTTGAATTAGCCACCTAAGCCATAAATTCTTTCGGTATCCAAAGAGACAAACCTACAACATCAATATTGCCAGCCTGAACCCAAAATTTGTGAACAATTACAAACTTGAAAGGCTCATGCAAAGGAAAGAAAGGAGCAAGTATGCAATCTTTTAAGCATCTTCTTCTCAAAAATTCATCCTCGATATCAAATAAATAACTATAGTAACATAAAGAAAATGACCACCGTATCGAATAAAATTATCCCTTGCCTCATCTAGGGCTAATGCATGTAGAAATTTCAAAGATTACAAAAATTATAATGTATAATAATATTGGTAAGGAATATCTTGATTAGCATTAAAATAAAACGTTGATCATGCTAAAAATATGCATCTAATAAAATTTCCAATCAGGATAGAGTTAAAGTTTTTTATCAAACATGGAAGTTTTAGTATAAAGTATAAAGTGTATTATGGATAACTGGTTTTGTGGGAAGTGTAGGAAGGTAGGACACAAAGTGGGAGATTCCAGTGCTCAACCAAATCAAAACAGGAAAATGCGCAAGTCCCACCTCAAGCTCTAATGCTTCATTGTATAACATGAACAATATGACAATGATTATTGATAAGAATTTTCTCACACCCAATATACTTGACCTTCTTCTCATTATGTAGTTATGATCCCTTTAGCAACTCCTCGCTCTTTTTATAATCAAATGAAAAATTCAATCATATGATTGGGATCCTCAAATGTTCAAGTCTTCGTTTTAGCCTTCCGTTCTACTATGGTTATTTAATTTCCCCTAAATTTTATGCAACTAACATTCTATAACCAATCAAACCACATCCCCTTGGGTATTATTTTTCATCCGTAAGACACACCCATCATTTGGCCAACAACCATCATCTTTACGACTGATGCTTCCTTCACTTCTGCCCAGGCACTATCCGTCCTAATGCAGGCCTATTACAACCCTTCAGCTTATGTATATTTCACCCATAATCAGTCCACTCATCCTATGTTTTATCCATGGCCACATACCTAGCTTAACCCATCAGTCGCAAGTAGCCCGATCTCCAACCTATGCATCCCGCTAACTTATACTAACTCATCTTGCTCCATTTCCATCTTTGTCCAACTCCCTACTAACTTGCATTCAACATATGCATACCTCTATTTTCCCACAGACCTCCCCATGGATGCCAAATTCAAACCATTTTACCTTGGCCCACCACACTATTGTATCACCTACATATACTGGATTTCCAATTTCTTTTAGCTTCACATAGTGGCATAATCCGTTGGAGTTTAGTTGGTGCGAGTTCCTAAACAAAAAATAATTTATTAAAGCGGAAACAAGCTCCATAGCATTATGTAACAGATATGATCCAAGTAACATACAATTTGTAGTTCGATGAGAAAGTATGGTAGACCAAGATCATCTTGTAAGCCTAATCCAAATAAGATGCAATTAAGCCGAACCTACATCCCAAAACTAGTCTAATTAAAAGCCATTCTAGCTTATCCAACAAAATATGATGTGAGAGTCAAATTATTAGCAACTCACAGTCTATAGTAGTTAGAGGTTAATCCAAAAGCTTACATATTGGCATATCTTATACTTGAACTGGCTGTATGCCATTGAGTAAAATAACCAAGAGATGCATTGGTCTTAAGTTTGCCTTAAATGAAGTAAACTAAATGGATGCTTCTACGATATTCAAGAGGAATTGAGTAAAATAGTTGAAATAGTATTTAAGTAAACTGAATGATTGTTGGAATAAACTTCTAACTTCAACAATAGTTTTGATTTCTTTTTTTCGTCAAACGATAGAAGTAATGAAATCATAACACCAGAACAGTTAGTTGTTCATACAAATTGAATAACGTTATTTATTGCAGAGTTTCTACATCTCTCCTTGTCGACTAACTTTGTTTAATCTCTTTCATCAGAATCTGCAGAAGTCTGATGATCTTCTGCTGTGAGCAAATCCAAGCTGGAATATGTAATTAGCAACAGGAGGCCCCAGTAAGAACACTAAGGAGAAACATTGATATGCAAGCTGCATTAGTAGGGCACACAATATTTCACAAACAAAAGCATTACTTAAAAAAGTTCAATTTATGCTGTGAACACTCTCATAACTCCAGCATAAAGCATACTTCAACATTCAAAATTCAGAAAAAAGGGCGGTTTAATTCGTATTCCCAGTAAATCAGTATAGGTGTTTCATTTTCAGGTTTTATGAGGAAACAAAAATTCTCTACATCATATCATCATTCATTAGAGTAAACAATGATTATATATGTTTGCGTCCATGTAAACTTAATTCTAATACTTCATTAATTTATACCACCAATATCCCAGAAACTTCTCTTTTTTGTAGTATTCGTTGGTGACTTAAACTATAATACAAGTTAGAGTGTCATTATTATAATACTTTACTATTTGAAAGTTGTCCGTGCTTTCTTGCTCTAGCATCATTGGACTCATTACTATATTATTTTTAGAGTTAGAGTGTCACTATTTTTATAAACTTAGTTAATTTATTATTTTTATTATTATATAAATAAATTTAGTTAATTTTTATAAAACATAATAAATTTAGTTAATATTTTATAATGTATTATAAGTATTAGTAATAATATTAGTATTATTTTAAACATAGTTCATTTTTGAAACTTAATTAGTTATAATTTAGTTAATTTATAATTTATTATTACTATTATTCAAAATTTAGTTAATTGTTATCAAACATTGTTAAATTTTAAAATTTAGTTAACTTGGTTAATACTTTCTGAATTTATAAAAATATATAAAATTAGTTAATTTATTATTATTGTTTTTGTTATATATATATATATGTAGTTAAATTTTATTAAATTTGGTTAACTTAGTTAATATTTTATGATTTATTATTGTTATTATTATTATTAAATAAATTTAGCCAATTTTAATAAAACTTAGTTAATTTGGTTAATATTTTATAGTTTATTATCATTAGTAACTTAGCTAATTTTTATAAAACTTATAGTTAATTTATTATTATTATTATAAACTTAGTTAATTTTTATAAAACTTAGTTAACTTGGTTAATACTTTATAATTTATTGTTATTCTAAACTTACTTAATTGTTATGAAACTTGGTTAATTTTTATAACATGGTTTGTTTATTGTTATTATTATTATTATAACTGTCGTCGTAGTCGTCGTTGTTATTAGTATTATATTATTATAAACTTAATTAATTTTAATAAACTAAATTAATTTATTATTATATAAATAAATTTAGTTATTTTTTTATAAAACTTAGTTAATTCAGTTAATATTTTATAATTTGTTATGAGTGTTAATATTATTTTAAACATTTTTAATATTTATAAAACTATTATTTGTTGTTATTGTTGCTATTATGATTGTTGTTGTTGTTAGAATTATTATTATAAACATTAATTTTTATAAAAATTAGTTGAATTATTATTATTATTATCAACTTATTTAATTTTTATAAACTTAACAAACGAAGCTAATTTTTATAATTTTAGTTAATTTATTATTGTTGTTATTGTTATTATACAAATTTAGTTACTTTTTATAAAACTTAGTTAACTTGGTTAATATTTTATTATTTATTAGTATTATTATTCATAGTTTTGTTAATTATTATCAAACTTACTTAAATTTTCATACGCTTAGTTAAATTTTAAAACTTAGTTAACTTAGTTAATACTTTATTAATTTATATAAACGAAGTTAAATTTTATAAAATTAGTTAATTTATTATTGTTGTTATTGTGTTGTTGTTCTATACACACACGTGCGCGCGCGCACACACATAGTTAATTTTTATAAATTTAGTTAACTCGGTAAATATTTTATGTTTTATTATTATTATTGTTGTTGTTGTTCTTCTTCTTCTTATTTTTATATAAATTTAGGTAATTTTTATAAAACTTAGTTAATTTGGTTAATATTTTATAGTTTATTATTATTATTATTATTATTATCAACAACTCTTAGTTAATTTTTATAAAATGTATAGTTAACTTATTATTATTATTATTATTATTATTATAAACTTAGTTAATTTTTATAAAATTTAGTTAACTTGATCAATACTTTATAATTTAGTATTCAAAGTTTAGTTAATCGTTATGTACTTGATTAACTTTTATAAACATAGTTTGTTTATTGTTATTATTACTATTATGACCGCTGTCGTCGTCGTTGTTTTTAGTATTATTATTATAAACTTAATTAATTTTAACAAACTTAGTTAATTTTTTGTTGTTGTTGTTATGTAAACTTAGTTATTTTTTATAAAACTTAGTTAACTTAGTTAAAATTTTATAATTCATCACTTTATTATAATTATTACAAACTTGGTTGATTTTCATAAACTTAGTTAACTGGCAAAGTTGGGTTAGTGTACCTCTAATCTTTGGTGGTGCAATCTTTGATAAGTACGGTGGAACTGCATGTTTCCATTAATGTGCATAGTTACTTAAATACACACACACACACATATATATATACATATATATATATATATACATACACACACACATATATATACACATATATATATATATATACATATACATATATATACACATATATATATATACATATACATATATATACACATATATATACATATATATATATATATATATAATTCACACACACACATATATATATATATATATATATAATTCTTTATCAAATGCATATCAATTTTATCAAATGTTCATTTACCTAATACTGTGAAGTAATTTGTCCTAGAACTTTACGGGGGAAATTAATTTAAAGGACAAAAATTTGTATATTTTTAGCCTCGAGGACACGACCTCAATATTTTTACCATAAGGACAAACATTCTCCTAAAAATTATTCATAAGGACAAACATTCTTCCAAAACTGCTACCGAACTAAAAACTGATACCTAAAAACTACTACCGATAGCTACAAACTGATACTTAAAAACTGCTATCAATAGCTAAAAACCGATACCTAAAGAAAGATGTCATTCGGGCTAAAATACTGAAGGTCCGTCCTTGAGGCTAAAACGTTGAGAAATTTTGTCCTTCACAATAATTTCCTAAACTTTATGTTAAAAAACTTAACTATTGCTTGGTTCACTTCTCAAATAATTACAGATAGTGCAATGTTGGAATGATTTTAATCGATACCGGAACCTGCAAAAATAAAATAGTTTTTTAACTTCTACAATACAACATATGCACTGAGATCGTACCGCTATGAAATAAATATAATTGAAAAAATAGTCCCTTTTGGGAAAAATAAAGTCCTGTTTGGTTTCGTTTTGAGTTTTGTGTTTTGTGTTTTCAACATACACTACAAAATACAAGAAAATGTGGGAATTTTTTTACAATTCTTAGCCATTGCGACGATGTACGGGAAATAGAGGAGATGCATTGTTTTCCATCTTTTTGTTATGTCTCAAAACACGAAAAATCAAATAAACTTGTTTTTTATTTTCTATGTTAGTTTCATTTTTCAAAATTGTGTGTTTTTCAACAATACATAATAAATGTGAATTTTTCTTTAGATGAAAACACAAAACTAAAAATAGCAAACCAAATGGGGCCTAACCTTTTCAGTTTATACTACTTGTTTTTTTAGCTACATACGTAAGTATAGCGAAAGGCACAGATTGCAGAACATTAATCCAAGTAAATAGTGATATTGATGAGCAACGCTTACGCGAATCCAACTACAATCACACATAAACAATGTCTCAAGTAATCAACACAACTGCCGAATATAGTTTAGGAAAAGTCCAATTAAGCATATATTGAGGATAAAAAATAAATGTTTTTAGTTAAAACCACGATTACCACAGATTATTGATCGACATATCACTGCAAGAAATGTTTCCTTTTATAACATTAATAGATAACACTTTATTTCGTAGTCTTGTTGTTTTGTTCTAACTTTTTTGTTTAGAGCTGTCGTGTCATGCAACACTTTGAAAAAGTAGGCTCCTCTTAGGGCTGCAACGAATACTTTAGGATAAGAATATTGCCATATCCGTATTCGAAATCATTTTCGGATATCAGATATCCGTATCCGCTTAATTTTCGGATATTGGATATCTATATCCGCTTAATTTTCGAATATGGATGGATATCGGATATTTATCCGCTCCGTCCATAACCAATAAATTTAAAAGTATAAATGAAAAAGTTTGGATCAACATAAAACAGTTTTTGTACTAATGTTCATAAAAAACTAAGGAATAAAAAATGTGATGATAAAACATTGTTTTATATTAATATCCGTATGTGTATCCAAAAATATTCAAAAATTAAACACTAAAACTGTCTGTTTTCACAAAAAATGAGCAAAAAACCATATCGCAGTAACATCCAATGGTTAAGAAATAGTTGGAAAATCATATATAAATTAAATATATATATATATATACACATAAGTTAATTGGACGGATAATTTTTGGATACGGATACCACAATAACCATATCCATATTCGAAAAGCTTTTTGAATATCGGATATTCGTATCCGCTTTTCGGATAACGGATATTTTTTATATTTTCGGATACGGATTTAGATTCGGATGGGTATGGATTCTCCGGGTACCCAATGCCTCAAATCACTCCTCCGAATCGATATCCTACTTCATAAACCCTGAATATCGGCTCCTATATGACTTGCTGTGGGTTTTGATAAATATGCCAAAGCTGTTGAAGGTTTTCTTGGATTAGAGTTTGGCTTGCTGTTCCTATAGCGACGACGAGGTTTCGGATGAATACGGGTTGTTCACAACGTACCCATTAAGAAGTGGTGAGAGTTTGGAGTCTGTGGCTACCGGTTTTGGGTTGTCGGGCAAGGAGGGGGCTTTGTAACGGTACAATCCTATTGAATATCCTAATAGAAGTTTTTGCCCTTTGATTTCGAGGAAAAGTGATATTCTTACCTTTTGGCTTTTGTCTTCTTTTTTTATTTGTTTCAATCATCGAATACATTATGCTAATTTGTTGGAGATTGATCAGGAATTTTCTATGGGAGCATTAACATGGAATAATTTTGGCTGGATCATCTGCGATGATTTGGTTATCGGTTTGTTTTTTTGGTCATAGGAGGAAGAAACCAAAATCTGCAACTTTGCCAAATTCACCACATTTTGAAGATAACTCTACTTATACTTATGGCCATGGTGATATTTCGTTTTTGAAATGATGCATCTTTTCTGCACTTGTGTTACTTATGCTTTTGTATAATAGGTGTTGGAGTCTCATCCGTTAAATCTCCAGCATTGACACCTAGAGTTGGAAGCATGACTCTGAATACAGGTATCACAATTGATACATTGGCTTTTTGAGAATTGATCCTGCTGGCTTTCTGTAGAACATGATATGCAGAAAACTAGCACCTAAAGTGTTTGTTTTATAATCTTTAACTCAACATCATTGTACAAAGTTGCATAGTCTGAATAAACACGTACAACTTTGTGTATAATGGAAAGTCACGACAAATTCGTCGACGTCAGAACACAGTTAGGCAGTTACTTTCAAATGGAACTATTTCCATAGATTATGTGAGAACAAATGATAACCTAGCGGATCCATTTACTAAAGGTTTATCAAGAGAGAAAATTGACTGCGCATCGAGGGGAATGAGTTTAAAAGCCTAAACCACCAAGAGTTATCTTATACGGAAACCTATCCTAGTGACTGGAGATCCCATGGACTAGGATCAATAGGCAAACCAGTTCTGAGTAACTCAAGACTTAATGCTTTTGCTTGGACATAGTCCAACTCCATTCCTATGGTGCACAATATAAATGCATGCCTACAGAAGTATTAAAGATTAAAACTATGTTTTTTAATGATGACCATATCTTGAATATAACAAGTGGAGTATATGTAGGATACTCTTAATGGTTGCGATCACCTATATTAGTGTGAGCTGGGTCGGCTCTATGAGAATATTAAAGGCTTATATTTTCTATAAACACTCGCAGAACCAAAAAAAAAATTTGTTCAGGACCAAAATGAACACAACCAAGAGATTGGATGAGAAGGGAATCGATGCTTCGTAAAGCTTATTGTCTGGATATACAATAAAGGCCGACGGTTCAAGATGAAATAATTCACCGATTAGCCAAGTACATCCGATAAGTTTTAACTATGGAAAGTTCAAAGTGAAATATCTACTTATCCACGATAAAGTATTATTCCATATATACTCTGTGATATTTCGCTTTGTGTGGGAGAAAAGTATAATATTATCATTTATGTGGGGGATTGTTGGAATTCTTAATATAAATGTAAATGAAATACACTTGTCCCACATCGTCAAAACTTCAAACAAAACTAAAGTATATTAATAGCTTTCCAATGAAGGGATTGGGGCCCTGGGGCACCCAAATGTTTGCTTCGTTGTGCGGAGGGAGATCATGCATCACCACCACACACGCGCGCGCCGTCTGGCCGGGCCGGACTCAGGTCTAATATGATCCTATTTTTACTGCAAAACTGGACCGGGTTTTCTGACAGTTGCAGGCTATACGAACAGGTGCGAATCTGTTCAGAAGCGGACGTGGATTGACTGAGGGGGTGCGACTTCTGAAGCGGGCACGGGATTTTTAGCGAACAGACGCATCCATTAGCAGACGGAAGCGGGTGCGACCCGTTAGACGCGAGCGGGTGCGACTTATGGCAGCAGCAGGTGCGAACGCAGAACCAGTAGCGAACGGGTGCGATCCGTTAACGAACAGTAGCAATGAAAGGCAACGGGTGCAACCCGTCAGGCGGACGCGACTGTTCGAAGGGGTGCGGACGAAATTATAAATAGAAGAGAATACTGATCACCTTCTCATTCAATTCCAGTTCTAATTTCTTCTGCTTATTCTTCTCTACTGCTCTATACAATATATTACAAAGTTGACATACTCATTACAATCTCGTGCAAATTACGTCTGTTGTATCTTGGAAGACTTTAAATAAAGTCTTAAGAAAATTGTTACGACAAGCCTCAGACGGAATTTCTTTCTTCAGTCGGTTAGGTTTATAATTGATTTATATATCTATCATTTTCGTTTTCTACGTTGTGCTATTTCTGTAAATAGTATTACGTTTGATCTATCGCTATAGTTATTACTATAATTGTTAGTTTGTTGTTGTAATTTAATTACGACATAACTATTGCTTAAATTAGCTAATGTAGACTTTCAGAGTAGTGGAAATCTGATTAATAAACTTGTGAGACGAGTTTATAATTGATTATTCTCTGTTTTGGTATACTAGACGTATAACATTTGTATAATAGGTGTTGGAGTCTCATCCGATAAATCTCCAGCATTGACACCTAGAGTTGGAAGCATGACTCTGAATACAGGTATCGCAATTGATATATTGGCTTTTTGAGAATTGATCCTGCTGGCTTTCTGTAGAACATGATATGCAGAAAACTAGCACCTAAAGTGTTTGTTTTATAATCTTTAACTCAACATCATTGTACAAAGTTGCATAGTCTGAATAAACATGTACAAATTTGATGCTTCAAACTTATATATAAAAAAAAGCACACACAAAGGTCACTAATAGGTAAAAAATTGATGAAAGACGATAACAAATCATTTTATTTTATGTTCGAAATTTCATACACAGATCAGCTTTTTTCATTTTTTTTTAGATTGACCCTATTCCGCAAGCTCATACTGACATGATTTATAAAGGACAATCACCCAAACTTAAAATAATTATTGCCACTATATTCTTTAAGCTAAGATTGATTTACAATGTCTGTCTGCATAAACCAGTATGTCATATGTATTCACTACTCATAAATTTTGATATAAAAAAACTTTACTGAAGCATTTTACATGAATAACCCTCCTAACACACTAGAATAAGAGAATAGTTGAAATTGATCCTTATTATAGCATTTGTTTTATAATTGTCTGTTTAAGAGTAAAGAGACTGGTTCAAACTCGATCTATTGTCACAAGGAATGGCTTATGCAGAATCTAGGGTTCCATGGTCTTTTAATATCTTGGATATAAACAGTTTGACAAGTAGCTGGACCTGTATGTGTTTAGTGCTTGGAATGAAGTATTATCAAAATTGCATACTTATTTCAGTCTTCTCCTGCATAACATCAGTTTCTCGAGAACCAAAAGTTTTTCCATTGAAGAATTAAACTGGTTCTAAATAATACATTTTCAAGCTGGATGTTACACAGATTAATGTGAGTTTACTAGCGGTTTGGATCTGTCAGCTAATTCATGCTCTTTCCGTTCTCATGTTTGAAGTAAAGTTATTTTTGTTTGCCAGTGTTGTTATAAAATATTTTCTACTCTGTATTTTTCTTATAATCCTCTGCCACAATATCTGGCTACATTTTAGTATTTCTTTTTACTTATTTTATCTCTTAGAAAAGAGAAGCAAAAGCATTATTTTGTTGTTTGATGGCTTAATGTTTTTTTGTATGATATCTACTGATTTTAATTGTTACACGATTACTAGGTGTGCACACTTTTCTATACCAACTCTTCTAATTTGATCAGCCTTTTAAGTTTCATATATTAATTTATGTTTTTCAATGAGAACCCCTCTGATGCCAGTGCTTTGAATATACTGTGTATAATTCTGTTTTAGTTTGATAGTTAATGATTATTGTGAGTCCGAGGAGATTTTGAATGTTTATAGCAGCATTGAAAGTTTGTAGCAGCACTGAAAGGCTACCACAAGTAGAAATATGGATTTATTTCAAAAGCGCTACCACCGTGTTCTCATTGTAAGCATTCCTATACATTCAAGTAACACTAAGAAATGATTTTATGTTAGTGTAAAACAAATAACAATTATTTATGTTATAACGTATCTGATTGCATATGTTGACATTGGCGCATGGACCTCTTTAGTGAATAATACTATTTTGAAGAAACTGTCAGGTGGGAGTAGGTTTGATGGCTTTTCAGCAATTTGGCCGAGTTAATAGGATTGCTTTCTATGCTACTGAAACATAACAAAGATAATTTGCAGCCTAAAATATGCTCCAAAACATTCTAGGTATAATTGCAGGCATTAGTTGAGTTTATGCACGGAAACGAAAGGTAGGCACAAGCTGCAGGCATATTTGCAGGTAATGAAAACTGGATTGATGCATGCCTAAGATGGTAACTGGAATGAATTGAAGTTTGAATTAATGATTCTATTGTTTTCAGCTTCGTCGTTTTGATTCTATATTCCTGGCGTTGCTCTTGTCGATTTCTAAAAGGTATACATCTTTTACTTTGTCCTACTAGATTTATTTTTAGCTAGCAGTGCTTGATGATGATGATGATGATAGTTATTATAAAATAGTAACCAAGTTAACTTAGTTTTACAAAAATTAACTAAGTTCATATTACAACAACAGATTAACTATGAGTTCTATAAAAATTAACTAAGTTTATAACAACAACAACAACAATAAATTATAAAATATTAGCCAAGTTAACTAAGTTTTAGAATATAATGCTAGTAATAATAACAACGACAACAATCATAGTAGCAACAATAACGATAAACAAACTAAGTTTATAAAAATTCACTTGTTTCGAATTACAAGAAAAGTTGATTTTTATAACGCTAATAGATAACTATTTATTTCAACGTGTTATGGTTTGTTTTATTTCATTGTGTTATTTCGTTTGTACACTGCTGATTGTTGTTGATGTCGGTGGTGTATGTAAGTTGCTTGATGTAGATGATATGCAATTAAAGAAATATATATGATGTTGTATGCAAGTTGTCATAGATGATATGTTATGAGGTATAATTGAGTGTTGATTTTGTTCAGGCAAGCTGGAAGATTTTTATAAAGAATTATGCTTGCAAGGTCCAGAAATTTTTGGGTTGCTGCAAGACAATTTTTGGTTAACAATATGAAGACAACGTTTGGTTAATAATACTAATAATAATATAAATACTAATAATATTATTAATAATAATAAGAAGTTAAAATTAACTTCGTTAACTAAGTTCATAAAAATTAACTTCGTCAACTAAGTTTTATAAAAATTAACTAAATTTATAATAACAATAATAATAATAATAAATTATCTAAGTTTATGAGAACCAACTTGCAACGGTCTGCATTTTCGAACTTCAGAAATTGACACTAATACATCAACGGTATTCATGTGTCGAACAACTAAGTGCCGGAAAGACAGATAGTTAGGGGAAAGAAAGAAGATAGAAGATAAGAAGAAATTAAATAATCACATAATCTCACAACGCAACGGAATAACATATATTAGTCAACATAATACTTTACAAAGTCATTTCAAAAATGATACATCAGAGTCATACTAATACAAATTCTATCCTAGGACAATTATAACAGCCTGTCTCCAACTGACGCAGCACGGAGTAGATCTGAACCAGTGGTCAAATCTATCCAGGATCCAATCATGAATTGCGGAAAAATGAATCAATGAAACAAGATAAATTGATGATACCCAAGTGCCCAAATCCGTTAATCTCTCGAGATACCGGATTCTAGCTATCTTCAATACCTTGATCGCGCACGATACCGCGCTAGAAGATCTACGATTCTTCGACGTTGATCTCGCTCACGAGATTCCGTGATCGGCTTCAACTTCGTTGATTCGAGCGCACTCGAATATCTGAAGATGGAGAAAGGAGATCACACTCAACTTCCAATTTTAAAGGAGGCACAAAGCTCTCAACAAATTTTATTCAAAATTCAACTCCTTTTACAAATGACAACACATCCCTATTTATAGGAAATTACAACACATTCGACTTAACAACATACGACATAAGAACAAAACGACATAACAACAAAGCGACTTAACAAATACAACACAAACGACTTAAGGAAAAGCGGTACAACAACTACAATACAAACGACTTATCATCATTGCGACATAACAACTTGGGCAGCGACATAAGAAACTTCGGCATCGACATAAGATAATTCGCGACTTAAGAACTTTAGCGACATAGGAATCTTCAGCGACCTAGGCTTCGCGACATAAGAAACTTCGCGACCTACTGGAGGAATTCGCGACATAGGATCTGCTCGCGACCTAGGTGGAAGCGACATAGGGATCCGCTCGCGACATAAGGGTTCGCGACACAAGATTGGAGCGACCTAGGGTTTCGCCGCGATTTAGGAGAAGCTCGTTCGTGACTCAAGCAATGTCGTTCGCGACTAAGCTGGAGCGATTTAGGAGAAGCACGTTCACGACTTAAGCAATGTCGTTCGCGACTTAGCTGTAGCGATTCTGGAGCGACCTAAGGAGATGCGGGGATGCGGCAATTCTTGAGCGACCTACGACATAAGGTACGTTTCTTTGATTCCTTTCATGGCGCTGCATCATCCTTCCCTGGTTGAAAAGAATTCGTCCCGAATTCACACTTTCTCCTTCTTCGAGACGCTGTCTTCCATTCATTATCTGGTCTGATGTGGCTCTGGTGATAACCATTCTTGAGATTGATCTTGTCTTGACCCCTTGAAGATGCGGCTCGACATATGGAATGCATGGCATAAAGCAGACGTGGCATTAGGCAGGTGGCATAAGGAAGTGAACTGAGGGAGATGACATATGAAAAAGTGTGGAATGAATTAAGCACTAGGTGATAGATCCAATTCATGTTGTACAGAACTTCATAAGAACAGTGACGTATATCATGATGCTTGTGCCAATAGGAAGGTGTGATATAGAACCAAAACGTGACGAAAATGCGAGACGATATAAGGAAGTTTAAAATCGCGGAGCGACTTAGGAAGTCACGACTGAATAAGTGTGATGACTCATGCCCAGATCCTTGTCTTTCCTTATCTCGTTCAGGTGTATCATCATTTAGAATCTTCCCTTGATGTGTTGCATCAATTTCCCCTGATTGAAATGAATTCCCACTCGCTTCTTCTTTGACATGTTTATTTTCATGAAACGGTTCCAAGAAGTTGACGTTGACAACGTCAGCAGTGCAGACATGATCAGGCAACTCCAACTGACAATCATTCTCTTCATCCTATCTTTTCAACTCTTCCTGTTCTTTCAGATTCACAAGATCATACGATTCCCGCAGTAAAATAACATCTGGTACTAGTTCAGTTTGATGTTGAATGTCCTGTAGTGGTGGTAACTTTTCGAGCAATTCGTCAGGATATTCGACTTCAGACTCATCGAATTCTGATCCAACTTCCTCAAAAACCTCAAGATCTTTACTCGTTCCTTGTCCGGTCAACACAAACAATTCATTACTATTTTCACCTTTTCAACAGACTCTTCCAAAAATACAAGACTAGTTTCTTCAAGCAATTCCTCAGAAATCTCATCTTCAAACTCTTCAAATACTCAACCTCTTCAAGATTCTCAAAATCAATACTTTCTCCAGATTCAATCAACATTGATAATTCATCACTAACTTTCATTTTATTGACAAACTCTTTCAAAGATAATAAACTATCTGATTCTGCCTTCTCTTCTGTTTCACTTTCACTTTGTTCGGGCTTTTCGGAAACTAAGGAATTTACACTTGGCTGGCTCTCATCCATAAGCTCAGGTGTTAAGCAAGAATCCTCCATCATCAAGTTATTTCCCTCAACTCCGAATACAATTTCTTCTTCCATACTATCGACATCAATCTTTGGCGGTGAAGAGTAATCAACTTCTACATCCACATACTTTGACGTTGAATAAAATCCCATCAACAAATTACATTCATCATTCTCTAACTCGACCTCTTCATCTTCATTGTCAAACTTTGGTGGTAATTCTTCATACGATTTCGTAGGTACGACCTCTTCAAACTCTTCTAACATTGGTTTAACCTCCTCAGGAGTTTTAAGCTCTTCACTTGCCTCATACCTAACCAACGATTCGGCACTACCTTCCGCTTCTTTAACACTTTCATTGAAAGATAATGGACTAGTTGGTTCCTCTTCCTTTTCCGGCTCGCTTTCAGTAGAATCATCCACATCCTCGTTTTCACATTCTTCTACAGCTAAGGCTTTCTTCTTGGGCTCCGTACATTCAATACTTCTATGGTCAGACTCCTGATAATGATAGCGCTTAATTCAGTCATCAACATTTGTCTTAGTGATTCCATGTACAACTGGTTTGTTGACTCTCTTAGAAACATTTATACTGCAATTAACACCTTTATTCTGATTGCTGGGGCTTGTAACCACACCCTTTCCTCGACTCCCTTGACTCAACTTCTGCAACTGTTGGTTCATACGAGCTTGATAATTGTAGGGTAAGAAATTTGCCTTCATCATCCTTTTCATCTTATCCCACGTGACAACTTTGGATTTCCCCATTCTCTCTCTGGTTGATTTAGTTTGTTGCCACCAATTCATAGCTCTTGCTCTCAATCTTGTAGCAACTAACTTAACTTGACGATCTTCAGGCACGTTGTTGAGTTCAAAAATCTTTTCAACCTTTGATAACCAATCAAAGAATTCCTCTGCTTGTAGACCACCTCGGAATTCTGGAATTTCTGTGTCCATCCTTGACTCCCGTGTATGACCATTCTCTTCAACATTCCTATATCGATTTTTCCCTTGACCTGGATACCGAAAGTGAACACTATCACCATAACTATCTTCTTCAAAATTAGATGAGCTTCGATGTCGATTCTGAACATTTGACTCTTCTATGACCATGCACGTCCTCTCTACTTCTTCTTTCCTCTGCTCGAAATCTTTCATAATCACAATATGGCTCATGCTCGTAACCACGATAAGCTCTTCTTTCTTCATTTCGATAATCATGATTGTCTCGAAATCCACGATCTTGATTTATCGACAAGGATGGTTCTTTCCTTTCTCTATCATAATGTGGCGACACTCTCCTTTGATTTCGATTCATGTCAGACATCATTCTCTCTACTCTCTCGAAACCCTTATTGAACCTTTCATCGATACGCTGTTCCCTCTGTTCAGCATCTTCTCTCCAATACAAATCTACAACATTATGATGACGGTTAACACATCTCGGAGGCATGATCAAATCTTCAACAAATCCAAACACAAACTTCACTTCGATCCAAAAAATCTTGAATCAAAACTCTCCAACTTGTTTGAAATCTCACGAACACCCAAATGAACAAGCAAACTCACATTCGAATTCCACAAACTTCAAATCACGCAAACTTGAAATCCAACGAACTTGGAAAAGTTCGTTTCCTTGCTCTGATACTAAAATGACGCAGCACGGAAGTAGATCTGAATCAGTGGTCAAATCTATCTAGGATCCAATCACGAATTGCGGAAAAATGAATCAATGAAACAAGATAAATTGATGAATTGATGATACCCAAGTGCCCAAATCCGTTGATCTCTCGAGATACCGGATTCTAGCTATCTTCAACACGTTGATCGCGCACGATACCGCGTTAGAAGATCTACGATTATTCGACGTTGATCTCGCGCACGAGATTCCGTGAATCGGCTTCAACTTCGTTGATTCGAGCGCACTTGAATATCCGGAGATGGAGAAAGGAGATCACACTCAACTTCCAATTTTAAAGGAGGCACAAAGCTCTCAACAAATTTTATTCAAAATTCAACTCCTTTTACAAATGACAACACACCCCTATTTGTAGGAAATTACAACACATTCGACTTAACAACATACGACATAACAACAAAGCGACTTAACAAATACAACACAAATGACTTAAGGAAAAGTGGTACAACAACTACAATACAAACGACTTATCATCATTGCGACATAACAACTTGGGCAGCGACATAAGAAACTTCGGCATCGACATAAGATAATTCGCGACTTAAGAACTTTAGCGACATAAGAATCTTCAGTGACCTAGGCTTCGCGACATAAGAAACTTCACGACATATTGGAGGAATTCACGACATAGGATCTGCTCGCGACCTAGGTGGAAGCGACATAGGGATCTGCTCGCGACATAAGGGTTCGCGACACAAGACTGGAGCGACCTAGGGTTTCGCCGCGATTTAGGAGAAGCTCGTTCGCGACTCAAGCAATGTTGTTCGCGACTAAGCTGGAGCGATTTAGGAGAAGCTCGTTCGCGACTTAAGCAATGCCGTTCGCGACTTAGCTGTAGCGATTCTGGAGCGACCTAAGGAGATGCGGGGATGCGGCAATTCTTGAGCGACCTACGACATAAGGTACGTTTCTTTGATTCCTTTCATGGCGCTGCATCACCAACTAACTGATACAAGATACATATAATACAACAGAAACAAAATAAAAACTAGCTATCGATGAAGCCTCCTGCTCCAACCTCCTTCAAAATGCATCCATGGGAAAACTTGAACTACTTGGCTGTCCATAAAAATTTGAGCATCCAAGAGTTTTAGGAAAAGAAAAGAAAACTCCGGGTCAGACATGGGTCTGGTATGATTAAACTCAAACAACTGAATTATTATGTTTAAAACCCTTTTAAAATCAAAGGTATCTCGTAAGACCACGCAACACATAAATACAGATGGATTTTTACCGTACGATAACCAAACCATTTCATATGAAATTCTCTGATATTATAATAGTGTCTAAGATACAAATACTTATTAATCATAGCCGAAATTGTTACATTAATTAAATTCCAGCATAATAGGTATACAACTAAGACCGTAAAGGCTCGTATTGGAGAATTAATGTAACACCTCATATTTTTATAACATTATTTAGGATATTAAATTGGTTAAATTAAATAAAATAATGTGACGATTAATAGGTTGAGGTTTGATTAAACTAATGGTAGCCATGTCATGTTAATATGCAAATTAAAATAAGATAACATGAACTAATGTGTTAGGAAATGAGGGCAATATGAGAAATAGGAAAGGCTTATACCCTAAACTCTTAGGAATTGAAACTCACGTTCATTCTCATTTACCAAACTAAAAACTCTTAAGGCCGGCCACCATTTTTATTCTCAAGGAAGATAAAGCTAGGATTCAAGAAGTTAATCAACATCAAATCTCACATCTTTTAATCTCAAAGCTAAGATGAATAATTACTTCATCCCATTTTCTTATAGTTTTCGGTTTTAAGATTAGATCCAAAATGTTTTTGCAAGTATATGTCATGTTTTGATGAATAAAATTATATATTTGTTTGTTGGTGAATTATGCATGTTCATATTAGTATTTATGAAATGTTTGATATGAAAACCTAATAAATGACATCCAAATGCCATGAAAATTTAAATGTAGGTTAGAAATGATATTTTAGAGATGGGTTCTAATTTTATATAATTTTCTAGTGAAGAAAATGATTTATTGGGTTATAAATTATTTACGGTTAAATAAATAATTATTTGGATTTGAAATTTTTATATGTTGCAAAACATATTAAAATAGATTTTCTGGAAAAAAATTCAGATTTTTCCTAAGTGTTTTGATGAATATATAAAATTATTTAAGGTATGAGACTTAAATGTTTTATATATTTAATTAAGGAGAATGGACATTTTATAAAATAAAATTATTATTTAATTCTGAAATTAATGGCAGCACTTTTCTGAAAAGTAATTATTAACCAATGAGAATTTGACAAACAAAGGCAGGTTAGTTGAAAAGTTATTTTTTTTAAAGTTAAAAACAAGAAAATCATGCTTTTAGCATGTTTCAGCCATTTTAGGCATCAAACCTTCCGACCCAGACCTTCCGACAAAGTCGAAAGGTTATAGCTTTCGATAAGGTCAAAGTTCAATGCATATGGTATCAAGTTACTTGGTACGTAATAAATTGAACATGGTCGAAGGATATTTAGTCGAAAGGTTGGTTGCCAAAGAGTTTGGGGTATGTTTGTTTATAAACCAAAAGCTTACACCCGCTTGCTTTTGAAAAGGAGCTTTCAACTTGGTTGCTTTCGACCGAGTCAATTATTTAAAATAAAGGTTTTAAACCTTTCGACAAAGTCAAAAGGTTACTGCCGCTTTATCATTGTTTTGTTTTGAACCTTCCGACAAAGTCAAAAGGTTTACCTGTTTCTAAAATCAGCCTTTTCTCAATGCTTTCGAAAGGTATCAAAGCTTTCGACTTAGATGTCTTACCTGACTTTTCTAATTGAAGTGTAACCCAAAGATTTCGAAGAGGTTGTTTTAAAGGCAGTGGACTATTGTTTTAAATGATGTGTTTCAAAGCTTTCGAAGCAGAGCTTTCAAAGGGAACTTCCAATGAAGTCGAAAGGTTTTTAAAAGAAGATTTTCCACATGTTTTAAATTGAACCTAGTAAGTTTTTTAAAGGTTTATGTTTAAAAGGTTGAATGGTTTCGAAAGGTTTGAGTTCAATGGTTTCGAAAGGTTAAAGTTCAAGGTTTTCAAAAGGTTTTAGTTCAATGGTTTCGAAAGGTTTGAGTTCAATGATTTCTAGTTCAATGGTTTCGAAAGATTTGAATTCAATAGTTTCGAAAGGTTTGAGTCCAATGATTTCGAAAGATTTAGTTCAATGGTTTCGAAAGGTTTGAGTTCAATGATTTCGAAAGGTTTGCTTTGAATGGTTTAGGATGGTTTAAAATGGAAGGTTTTCCAAAGGTTTTCTAAGGCAATGTTTTAAGATGTTTTTAAAGTAGGATGTCTAAAATTTTATTGCTTTCGAAAGGAATGATTTCAATAGTTTTGAAAGGTTTGATGTTTGGTTTCGAAAGGTAAGGTTTTGGCCTTTTGGCTTAGAAAATTAAACGGTTTCACTTCGTTTTGAAAGAGATGTTTCAAAAGTTTAAAAGGAGGTACTTTCAAATGTTTAAATGTTTTCATCAACTAAGGTTTGAGTAAAGAAGATATATATAACATGGTAATGTGATTTTGAGTAAAGCATAAATGTTATATATTTTTCTTGTTTGAGTTTGATTTAAAGGTTTTAAATCATTTTGAAAATGTTTTCAAGGAAAATTATGAGAGGGGATCCTTAAGTGAAAATGACTCAGATATTAGAATACCAGATGAGACTAGTATGGGGTCGCGCCCTATACATTAGCTATTAGCCCCAGCTAATTATTGTCCAAAATTCCAGTGTGGGGCTTGGTCACAGGTAGATTAAAATTATGATTACACACCGAAGGGAATATATGTTTGTATACAGATAAGTTATTGGTGAGCCCGAAAAACCATTAGGATCAGGAAGACCCGTGAGATGATTAAGTTAAGGATAGACCGTTCAGAAGTGAAATATTTAACAGATAGTTAAGAATAGATAGTCCAGAAGAAGAATAGCTAATAGGTATTAAATTAATTTTGATTATATTGTTTGGTAGGCCCGAGTCAGCCAAAAGTTCAAAGTTATCCAAACAAAACTTATGTGTTTGAACAGATAGTTCATTATTACCTGATATTTATGTATGTTTACATAATGAATTGCTTTACAATACTTAACCAGTTTTGGTTGTAGGAAAAAGTTTTGCAAAGATATGTTTTAAAAGGATGTTAGTGAGGGGAAGTCCGTTCCGCTAAGCGACGTGGTCTCACTTAACATATAAAACTGGGATATATAGTATTATTCACACTAGGCTTTATGTTTGACATGAAGTTTATGTTTTTCTCTTAAACTCTCGGATGCTCAATATTAATTTGAGTAGGCTGAGGGGTTAAGGCCTTTTTTAGGTTTAGTAGAATGACGAATAAGGCTACCAGATGCATACAGGAGGCAAACGGATAGCTATTTAGGAGTTGTTGTTTTATGTTTTATTGTATTTCTGCTGTGTTTGTATCAAGTCTATTATGACTATGACTCTGATCATCCAAGGGGGTATCTTCATATATCGCTCTTGGCGTATTTTGTATTAAGTATATTTTATCCATGCCTGGGAATGTATTGGGATTATGTATTAAGAATATGAAACATCTGTTTTAAATATAATGAAGAAAATATTGTTTTGAAATCTGTGTTTTGTTTCATATTCAAGTTCTTCTGATATTGTAGATACCATTAACATAGCCGTGTTTAGTCCCATAAGCTAATACCATAGATGACTGCAGCATCTGTAGCGCTTAGTTTTAGGCCTCTAGATAGAGGATATTACAATGGATTTCATACAATGGCTGGGCTATTGGAGTACCGCCCATCATGGTGCTTCTCTAGATAAAATAACACCGAGGACCTCGCCGGGATCCCCTGACTACACAGGACCGGCCTACCACTTGACTAGTGGTACTGAATATGATCACCCCTCCATTAAAGGGCTCTGAAGCATACAAATGAGAGATAATATCGACTTTGGATAGGGATGATCATACCCAAATTGGGAGCGACCCACTTAGCCCTGCTGCATCTCCTCTGTTTTAGTCATTCCCGGTTAATAAGGCTTGAGGCTACATTTTATCTATTATACAGCACTTCCCACTTGGAATGCTAACACTGCCCTAGGCATCAATGCAATGCCAGCATTCATCTATACAAGTTGTTCAGGACATGAGCAAACCGAAGACACTACTTCTACTACATTCATTTTGGGATAATCCTCAAGATTAATAGCAAGCAGCCCGTGCACTTCAATGACTCTGTCTTTAGTTCCATACTCCTCAAGATATCTTCAGTTCGAAATGCTTGAGTTGGATCGAAATGGCTGTCGGATAACATATCCAATCCTGGTCTCTTCGAAAACAACTTTCGATAATTTTTGGTAAACTCAACCTTGGTTCTTTAGGAAGTAAACAAACAAAAGATAAGAGCGGAGTTCACCTCCTAATGGTTTGTGTATGGATTTTCTTATTATATATCCTAGAAGAATAAAACGAGATTTATACGCACAGTACAACACCATTGGGGATGACTTTGCCATATAACCCACGTGTTTCTCATAGATATTTTCAAAGTTACATTTCGGTTCAGATTTGACAATTGGTTATTTAACTATTAAATAAACAATCATTCAATATTGATTTAATTTCACATGGGATCCACTAAGCCTTTATTAATTAATCTTTCATTAATTAAAATCACTTTATAAACATTCGATCAAAAGATTTTTATAACACACTATTCCCAAAACCCCTAACATCTCCTTTATACTTGGAAAACATTTATATACTTATCTCAATGATATAAGTATATTACCAAACTTTATAAGAGATTTCCTCTCTTCATATTCCATATTAAAGGGCCAAGAAAATTCCGTTTAAAACATTTCTTCCTATAAAACCAACCCACTTATCCTTTTTAAAAGTTTCGTTTCTTAAAAGTTCACTTTATAACTAAAAATACTTTACAATCTATAAAATCATTTATAAATCATTTTCCTATTTTTAAAATGTTTTTAAATAAACATTCTTAAAGAAAAATCCTTTACAAACATCATTTCCAAAACATCTTTTGAAAATCACTTTAAATAAACCCTTTTATTTAGTAATGCCCCCTTTTTAAATAAGCTATTATTTATGAATACCTTTATAAAATAATAATATAACTTGGAAAAATCATTTATAAACCTTAACCCCAAATTGATTAAAGAATTGAAGTTAATTCAAACCATACTTTATAAATTCAAAATAAGGCTTAGTAATCCTAATGGTGCCAGTTAAAGTTACCATTTAATTTCAATTTCACTTTCAAGTCATTCAACAATTTATTTACATAAGTCAATATATATGTAAATATACTTCACATCCAAATCAGGAAATAACATGTCAAATATAAACTAACCAACATAAACATGTCCAAATAACAATAATAGCCGGATGGTGATTTGTCCTGCTATATATGTGTACAAATAATTCAATCAATTTATAGCAAAATGGAGATTTATTCTACTCAACACATGTCCAAACAATCAAACAAACAATTTATAGCAGAACAGATATATATTCTGCTATCAATTGTCCACACAATCAAACAATCAATTCATAGCAGAACTGGGTTTTATTCTGCTATCAAATGTCCACACAATCAAACTATTTACATCATAACTCATTCACAGTCATTTGTCTACTTAATAGTACCAACATTTGAATTCTTTGAGTTCAAAACCATCTTCGAAAAAGAAGTACCTTTATAACAATTCGATCCTTGAAAAACAAAGAGTTTAAAACTTAAAACTCCTTTTTAAAATAATTATTTACAAGTTAAACCCTTACTTAAATCATAATCAATCTTAGTTAATTCTTAAGTTAATTTAATTATAAATCAAGAAATAATTAAACCTTTAATAAATAATTAAACAATAATTAATAAATAATTAAACAATAATTAAACCCTAATTAATTATTAAATTTAAACCTTCATAATAATTAAATATTCCTTAATCTCATTTAATAAATTAAATAATGTTTAATTAAAACATAAATAATAAATTAAACCTTTATTACAAATAATTAAATCATAATTAAGTTTTAATTAAATCCTTAACTTAAATTTAACTTGATTAGTAATTAATTAATAATTAAACCCTTTATTAAATTAATAACTAATTAAAATAAATTATATACTTAACTCATAATTAATTAAAATTTAATTAACTTAATTAATAGTTAATTAAAATTAATCTTAACTTTAAAAGATAATTAATTAGTAACTAATCCTTATTTAATTAAACTTAATAATCCTTGTTTAATATTTAATTAATTATTAACTAATAAAGTTAATTAATTAATAATTAATAACTTAATCAACTTTCTAAAACACATTTTTTTGAAGTTTGTAAAACATTTACAAAACTTTTAAAGTATAAAACCTCAATCTTTTCATAAAATGAATTTTCATCGAAACTGCATCCATAGCGACTATCGCTATGGATGTCGTTTTCTTAGATTCTTTCTTCACTGAACCCATCCACTTGGAAAATCACTAACTTTTTGAAAACCTAAGTAAGTATTTGAAACTAAGAACAAAGTTACTAACTTTTAAATTGATTTTGATTTCTAAACCAAAGCTCGTATTTTATATAAGAATTCTTCGTCGATAAACCAAACCAAAGTGCTAACTTACTTAGCAAACCTACACAAAACCATGTCTACAACATCCATACCCAAATCACAATAATAACCACAAGCAAGAATTAAAATTTACCATCATTCACAAAATTAGATTCCAAATCCAAGTCTAATCTAACTACATATAAGAATTCACATACATAAGCAACATCACAACCTGATTTAAACCCAACATTCAACATCATTAGCAAGCACATGTAATACTGCAAATTTATGCAATATACCAAAGTTTAAACTTTTATTTTAAAACCGAAAGTTTACTCACCAAAAATCTTTGAAAACTTGTAATGCTTTAGAACTTGTAAAGCTTGGAAAATCATACAAAAACCACTCGAAAAAGGGTCATCTTTCCCTTAGTGTTTGGCCATGTTACTCTCGGAATTTTGAAAAGCGCTCAAAAGAAAAGTTCTTGAAAATTCTTTTCTCTATCATTTCAAAAAAAGAATCATCTCAATTTGGATTTTTTTTGAGAGAGATATGGTCAATAGAAGGAGTGGTATTTTCAGGCTTGAAAATATGGATCGGAAAATAGGTCTGCAAAAAATGCGTTTCTGACATAGCTACGCTCAAAATTTGAAGAAGTGATAGAAATAGAAGTTATAGCCATTGAAATTTTACACGGTTTGAGAAAAAGAATTTCTCCATTTGGATCGGGGAAAAGGAAGATATGACAGGAGGAAGAGGAAAAATGAAGAAATATACGGCTATTTATAAACAAGAGAAAAGGAGAATATCCCATCTACCCTTGTACTTCTACCCTCCACATTGTTTTGCCACCTCAACGCCCTCCACCACACATGCCATTTCAGTCCACTACCTTGTCTCCCCTCATCGTGTCAAAGAAAATATGTTTAAACATGTTTGCCTATGATGTGACACTTACTTTTACTAAATTTTTATGTTATATTATCTTAATTGTGTGTGTGTGTGTACACACACACACACATACATACATAGATATACTTATCTAATGCATGCATACATGAAAACATACATATGCTAACTTATTTTCAAATTGTATTTGTATATTTTTACTAAAGGGTTCACAATATTTTCGATAACTTTTAGTGGATGGGATTCGAAAATTCGGAAAGCGAATTCTGGTTACATTTTCAATCTTTCTTCGAACTAATTATTTTTGTAAACAGAATTTGAAAATGATTTCACCATCATTAATTATTATTTAAAAGAGTTTTATTTTCATTATAATATTTATATATTGAATATTTAAAATTAATCAAATATTCGCAAATCAAAGTAGTGAAATTCCGATTCGTTACATTCTTCCTCCCTTAAAAGAATTTCGTCCTCGAAATTACACCTCTACCTAACCCAGAAAACACTTAACACTATACATAGATCATTTTTATACAAAAATATGATTCGATCACTACTCGAGTACATAACTTCACTTTCGAACTAGTATCGCTCATCCGATTTTCTAGTGCGGACTCTGATCAGGCTCCTTTATTTGGAATCTCTATTCTCCTTACATAGCTGTAACTATGATAGAAAACACCGGTCTCATACCAAAAATCCTCAACAAGTGCTCGCCATCAAAAATCAAGTAATAGATCCTTATCCGGAATGGTGTGAATCACCTCAACGCCATGTACTCGAATCTTAGATCAAAACTATATGGAAGGAGAAATGATCTACGTCCAACCTACGCACTTATTAAGTTGGTTCTCACTAATACCAACTCTATTTCCACTAAATTGTTTATGAAAACGTTTCATAAAACTAAACTTAGTTTCAACTTGGATACTACTCCACTACATCCTTAGAGTATATACCCCTATTTGATTCAATCATTCCATTTTGCATTTATTTCCCTAAGAAAACTCAAGATCCAAATACCCAGATAATTTAAAAAAAAATTTGAATTGAAACAATATATTTTAATCATAGAAAAAAAATAGCCCGAGTAACTCCAAAATGATACCAAGGAACTATGTACCACCAAATAGTATCATACACTCCCTTACCAAGAATGGTAATACTTAAGAGAATTGTTTACCACCCGAACATATCTCTTTCCCAATTTTAAGTTATTTTCGAGCCACTCGAACTAGTTAACTTAAAAATATTTCTTTATTTAAATATCTCATTTTTAAAACAATACATTTCATTTTTCCAACAAAATATTTATCACCAACTCGTTTTGGGTTCGAATTTGAACTAGTTTCAATTATACAATGATAAAGAAAATAATTTACTAAGTGCGCCACAACGTTCACCTATGCAAACATCTGATCGTCACTTAGAAGATTATTCAGATCATCACAAAACAAATTGAGACTCCTCCTCCTGAACCAATCAAGAGAAAATACTTCTTAATTACATTTGCATTCCCAAAATTTTATTCTTGAACAAAATTGCTTACAAATAATACTGTTATTATCTTTCAAAACCTTGAAACATTTTCCAAAAGCCCCGGGATTTAAGTTCTCAAGTTTCAACTTAAATTCTTTTTAATTAAAAGACACCTTATAAATTCATTTTATAAATCAACTTTTATCAAACCATTTTTCAAATATTTGTTTCAAAATATTCTAACTTTTTATAAACATCTTTTATTTAATCAAATTTTAATTCAAATATTAACAATCGAACGTCTTATAGTCAAATTGTGAAACTCAATTCACAAGGTGTTCGTTTCAACGTTTTCCCTATTTCTATTTACCCACCACAAATCTTAAAAAGAGAAGCCACCTACATAGACTAACAATAGTAAATGCTCAACTGGACAAGTATGACTAACAAATGTTATTATCTCTTAACAAACAACACCTCAACTAACTATACCATACTATTTTGAAAATGATTCTTTATATATAAAATATATCCTAGGAAAAATTATTTTAGTTACCCAATTTCAAAATAATACTATGTTAGTTGGTCTTGTTCAAGCGTTTAGAGATCCCTAATAACGTTAGCTACTCACATTGACCATAATCCATAAGCCACTCAACAGATCAATTAACACAATATAAAACATTTTTATATCACCAACAAATACGCGCTCTTATATATATACACTCAAACTCAAAATAAAGCATTTCATTGCCTTATATCTTACTGAGTTGCCCCACCAAAGCCAAGGTTCTCACTTAACCTAGCTCTAATACCACGCTGTAACGACCCGCCTTTTCGAACTCCAGAAGTCGACACCAATACATCCACGGTATTCACGTGCCGAACAACTAAGTGCCGAAAAAACATACAGTTAGGGGAAAGAAAGGAGATAGAAGATAATAAGAATCTAAACAATCATATAATCTCACAACACAACGGAATAACATATATTAGTCAACATAATACTTTACAAAGTCATTTCAAAAATGATACATCAGAGTCATACTAATAAAAATTCTACCCTAGAAAGTTTTAACAGCCTGACCCTAACTAACCGATACAAGATACATATAATACAGCGGAAATAAGATAATAACTAGCTATCGATGAAGCCTTCTGCTCCAAGTTCTTTCAAAATGCATCTGTGGGAAAACCTAAACTACTTGGCTGCCCATAAAATTTTGAGCACAAGCCTCCTACTCCAAGCTCTTTCAAAATGCATCCGTGGGAAAACCTGAATTACTTAGCTGCTCATAAAAATTTGAGCACCCAAGAGTTTTAGGAAAAGAAAATAAAACTTCGGATCAGACATGGGTCTGGTGTGAGTAAACTCAAACAACTGAATTATTATGTTTAAAACCTTTTTAAAATCAAAGGTATCTTGAAAGACCACGCCGCACATAAACACAGACGGGTTTTTACCTTACGATAACCAAACCATTTCATATGAAATTTTATGATATTATAATAGTGTCTAAGATACAAATACTTATTAATCATAGTCAAAATTGTTACATTAATTAAATTCAAGCATAATAGGTATACAACTAAGACTGTAAAGACTCGTATTGGAGAATGGATTCCATATAATGATTAGCTACTGGGGTACCGCCTGCTATGGTGCATCTCTAGATAAAATAGCACCGAGGACCTCGCCGGGGTCCCCGCCAACACATGACCGGCCTACCACTTGACTAGTAGCACCGAATATGATCACCCCTCCGTTAATTGGCTATGAGGCATGCAAATGAGAGATAATATCGACTATAGATAGGGATGATCATACCCTAATAAGAGAATTTCAAAGGCAATTTCTAAAATGATTTCGAAGCATTCCTCGTTTTCTTCAACTTAATTTCTATATAAAACACACAATTTTGCACTTCGAGCGAAGAGGGAGGAGAATTAAGTGATTGGATAAAACGCGTGCTATGAACATGTGCGTTTATCTTTTCAGTTAATTCCTAATCTATTCGTTTGATCGTTTTAACCTTCGGGTCTGGTTTACCGATGAGATGAGGTAAATTTTGTACTTCTTTGAGTGTGGAATTGACTAACGGTTAGTAAACCGCACACGTTCGCACTTTGCGGGTTCCTATCCGAGGGGTTTGTGACACATATTGCCAGCTAGTGGTGTCCAATACTAGGCCTCCGGACCTTCGCCACTACGATTTGTTGCCCTATAGTATCACTTTTGGAGTTGGTCCATCGTCACAGAGCGACCCACTTAGCCCTGCTGCATCTCCCATGTTTTAGTCATTCCCGGTTGATGAGGCTTGAGGCTACGTTTTACCTTTTATATAGTACTTCCCACTTGGAATGCTAACACTGCCCTCCAGGCATCAATGCAATGTCAGCATTCATCCATACAAGTTGTTTAGGACATGAAAAAACCGAAGACACTACTTCTACTACATCCATTTTAGGATAATCCTTAGGATTAATAGCAAGCAGCCCTTGCACTTCTATGGCACTATCTTCAGTTCCATACTCTTTAAGATATCTTCAGTTCGAAACGCTTGAATTGGATCAAAGTGGTTTTCGGATAACATATCCGACCCCGGTCTCTTAGAAAACAACTTTCAATAATTTTCGGAAAAATCAACCCCGGTTCTTTAGGAAATAAATAGACAAAAGATAAGAGCGGAGTTCACCTTCTAATCGTTTGTGGAAGGATTTCCTTATTATTTATCCTAGAAGAACGAAATGAGATTTATACGCATAGCACAACACCGTTAGGGATGACTATGCCATATAAGTCGCGTGTTTCTCCTAGATATTTCCAAAGTTACGTTTCGGTCCAGATTTGATAGTCGGTTATTTAGCTATCAAATAATCAATCATTCAACATTGATTTAATTCCACATGAGATCACTAAGCCTTTATTAATTAATCTTTCATTAATTAAAATCACTTTATAAACATTCGATCAAAAGATCTTTTCAACACACTATTCCCAAAACCCCTTACATCCCTTTTATACTTGGAAAACATTTTTATACTTGTCTCAATGATATAAGTATATTACTAAACTTTATAAGAGATTTCCTCTCTTCATATTCCATATTAAATTACCAAACAAATTCCGTTTAAAAACATTGCTTCCTATAAAACCAACCCACTTATCCTTTATAAAAGTTTCCTTTCTTAAAAGTTCACTTTATAACTAAAATACCTTTACAATCTATAAAATCATTTTCCTATTTTTAAAATGTTTTAAAATAAACCTTCTTAGAGAAAAATCCTTTACAAATATCATTTTGAAAACATCTTTTGGAAATCACTTTAAATAAACCCTTTTATTTAGTATTGCCCTTTTTAAAACAAGTTATTATTTATAAATACCTTTATAATATAATAATATAACTTGTAAAAATCATTTATAAACCTTAACCCCAAATTGATTAAAGAATTGAAGTTAATTCAAAACCATGCTTTATAAATTCAAACAGAGGCTTAGCAATTCCAATGGTACAAGTTAAAGTTACCATTTAATTTCAATTTCACATACAAGTCATTCAACAATTTATTTACATAAGTCAACATATATGTAAATATACTCCATATCAGGAAATAACATGTCAATATAAACTAACCAACATAAACATGTCCAAATAACAATAATTGCAGGATGATGATTTATCCTGCTAAATAGGTGTCCAAAAAATTCAATCAATTTATTACGGAACAGAGATTTATTCTACTCAACACATGTCCAAACAATCAATTTATAGCAGAATAGGGATTTATTTTGCTATCAAATGTCAACACAATCAAACAATCAATTTATAGCAGAACGAGATTGTGCTATCAAATGTCCACACAATCAAACTATTTACATCATAACTCATTCACAGTCATTTGTTTACTTAATAGCACCAACATTTGAATTCCTTGAGTTCAAAGCCATCTTCGAAAAAGAAGCAACTTTATAACAATTTGATTCTTGGAAAACAAAGAGTTTAAAACTTAAAACTCCTTTTTAAAAAAATTATTTACAAGTTAAACCCTTATTTAAATCATAATCAATCTTAATTAATTCTTAACTTAATTTAATTATAAATCAAGAAATAATTAAACCTTTAATAAATAATTAAACAATAATTAATAAATAATTAAACCCTAATTAATCCCTTATTAACTATTGAATTTAAACCTTCATAAATAATTAAATATTCGTTAATGTCAATTAATAAATTAAATAACCTTTAATTAAAACTTAAATAATAAATTAAACCTTTATTACAAATAATTAAATCATAATTAAGTTTTAATTAAATCCTTAACTTAAATTTAACTTCATTAGTAATTAATTAATAATTAAACCCTTTATTAAATTAATAATTAATCAAAATAAATTATACACTTAACTCATAATTAATTAAAATTTAATTAACTTAATTAATAATTAATTAAAATTAATCTTAACTTTAAAATATAATTAATTAGTAACTAATCCTTATTTAATTAAACTTAATAATCCTTGTTTAATATTTATTTAATTATTAACTAATAAACTTAATTAATTAATAATTAATAACTTAATCAACTTTCTAAAACACATTTTTTTTGAAGTTTGTAAAACATTTATAAAACTTTTAAAGTAGAAAAACTCAAACATTTCAAAAATCGAATTTTCATCGAAACTACATGCATAGCGACTATCGCTATGGATGCTGTTTTCTTAGAATTTTTCTCTTTCTTTTTTCTTTGAATCCATCCAATTAGAATGTTACCAACTTTTTGAAAACCCAAGTATTTAAAGCTAAAAACAAAGTTACTAACTTTTAAATTGATTTTGATTTCTAAACCAAAACTCGTATTCATATAAGAATTCTTCATCGATAAAACAAACCAAAGTGCTAACTTACTTAGCAAACCTACACAAAACCATGTCTACAACATCCATAACCAAATCACAATCATAACCACAAGCAAGAATTAAACTTTACCATCATTCACAAAATTATATTCCAAATCCAAATCTAATCTAACTACATACAAGAATTCACATACATAAGCAACATCACAACATGATTTAAACCCAACATTCAACATCATTAGCAAGCACATGTTATACCACAAATTTTTGCAATATACCAATGTTTAAACTTTTATTTTTTTAAACCGAAAGTTTACTCACCAAAAATTATTGAAAATTTGAAATGCTTTAGAACTTGTAAAGCTTGGAAAACCATACAAAAATCACTCGAAAAAAGGTCATCTTCTTCTCGATGTTTGGCCATGTTACTCTCGAAATTTTGGAAAGTGCACAAAAGAAAAGTTCTTGGAAATTCTTTTCTCTATCATTTCAAAATATATTCACTCAATTTGGATTTCTTAGGGAGATATGGTCAACTGAAGGAGCGATATTTTCGGGCTTGAAAATATGGGTCCGAAAATAGTTCTGAAAGTAATGTTTTTTTGACATAGCTAGCCTCATAATTTGAAGAAGTGATACAAATAAAAATTGTAGCCATTGGAATTTTACACGGTTTGAAAAAAAGAATTTCACCGTTTGGATCATAAAAGAGGAAGATATGATAGGAGGAATATGAGGAAAAATGAAGAAATGGAAGGCTATTTATAAACAAGAGAAAAAGAGAATTACCTATCTACCATTGTACTTCTACTCTCTACATTGTCTTGCCATCTAAACACCATCCACCACACATGCCGCTTGAGTCTACCACCTTTTCCCCCCATCATGTAGAAGAAAACATGTTTAAACATGTTTGCCTATGATGTGACACTTACTTTTACTAAAATTTTATATTATATTATTTAAGTGTATACATACATACATACATACATACATATACTTATCTAATGCATACATACATATCCTAACTTATTTTCAAATTTAATTTGTATATTTATACTAAAGGGTTCACAAAATTTTCGATAACTTTTAACCGATGAAAAGTCGAAAATTTGGAAAACTAATTCTGGTCACGTTTTCAATCTTTCTTCAAACTAATTATTTTTGTAAACAAAATTTGAAAATGATTTCACCATCATTAATTATTATTTAAAAGAGCTTTATTTTCATTTCAATATCTATATATTGAATATTTAAAATTAATTAAATATTTGCAAATCAAAGTAGTGAAATTCCGGGTTGTTACACAACTATGTTTATAATAAAGTAATAAATTATAAAATATTAATCAAGTTTACTAAGTTTATAAAAAATAATAATTTTATATAATTATAATAATTATAATAATAATTATAGTAATAAATTATCTAAGTTTAAAATAATAATACTAATAATAATAACAAGAGTCATAGTAGCAGTAATAACAATAAATGAACTAAGTTTATAAATATTAACTAAGTTTCATAATAATTAACTAAGTTTAGAACAACAACAATAATAATAAATAATAAATTAACTATCAATTTTATAAAAAATGATTAAGTTTGTAACAACAACAATAAATTGTAAAATACTAACCAAGTTATCTAAGTTTTATAAAATGTAACTAAATTTATATAATATTAGTAATAAATTAACTAAGTTTATGAAAATTAATTATGTTTGTAATAAATTAATAAACTATAAAATATTAATCAAGTTTACTTAGTTTTATAAAAAATAGTACGTGGGGTTATAAGTGTCATGAGTTGAGGCGGATAAGCACAACTTAATTCCCCTAAGGAGTTTAACGGTACCCTGGTTTCTCTTGAGTATATTGAAAAAAGGTTTTATAAAAAATAACTAATTTATATAATTAATAATAATAATAAATTAACTAAGTTTAAAATAACAATACCAACAACAACAACAAGAGTCATGGTAATAATAATAACAATTAACAAACTAAGTTTGTAAATATTAAACTCAGTTTCATAATAATTAACTTAGTTTAGAATAATAATAATGATGACAACAACAATAATAAATTAATTTTAAATTTTAAAAAAATTAACTAATTTTATAACAACACCAACAACAACAATAAATTAAACAAGTTTATAGAAATTAACTTCGTTAATTAAGTTTTATAAAAAGTAAATAAGTGTACATATTTTTCTTAGACCGTTCTTAGAACAGGGCCATATTAAAGCATCACATCATCAAAATGATGATAGTATACACATTTTTCTTGTATAGATATTATTTTCTTAGTTGAGAATCTTTATGCTGTGAAATTTTTGTAACTCTATCTATTGTTTATGTTTCTAGTAAGTGACAATTGTCTTCATGGTTAATGATAATCGACTTTACTTATTTATTATTATTGCCTCATATTTGGTTATATGTCAGGACTCTATTGTATTTTCTTTAATACCTTTATCTTTCATTCTGAAAAATGCAAATTATTTTTTATTCAACATATTACCATTATGCATTTAATTAAAGTTTAGTATAAAAGTTATTTTTCTGAAAATATACTTTCAAACGATCAGTCCCCATCGTTGTGCGGTTGTACTAGTAGTAATAATAATTTAACTAATGTTTATGGAAATTAACTATGTTTATAATAATAATAATACTAATAATAATAATGGCAAGGATGACAATCAATTTTTTTTAAATTCTACTATTCCAGTACCATGTAAGTAAAGTTGGCTGGGTATTTAATGTGTGTTAGTTATAAACGAGTTACCAGACACATAATATAAAGTTCTCTTGGCACATTATAGCTCAACTTTATTGCTACTTCAATTTATTATGTCTCAAAGTAAAACCGTTTCATTTTTTTCACATAATTCCACTATGTGAAATGTTGTTGCATTGCTTCATTTTCTCATATATATTTTTGTTAAATTTTGTCCTATTAACTTAAATGAAAATTGGGGTACATTCGCTCTTCAAACCCATGACGATCCGCCTTTTCGATTCTCAGAAGTCGACACTAATATATCTATGGTATTCACGTGCCGAGCATCCAAGTGCCGGAAAGACAGATTGTTGGGGTAAAAGAAAAGAAAAGACAGAACATAATCTCACATCATGACGAGTAATATATAATATACAACATATCTTTACAAAAGAAAACTGTAATGTACATGGATCCAATCAGAGTAACTAACCTATCATCAGTTTGGATAGTTATAATAGTATGTCCTTACAATTACTGATCAATACAAACAAGAAAATACAACAAAAATAAAATACATGAATACTTCTTGGAGGCATCTAGCTCGTCTTTTGAAAAGCTCCAAAGTATCTATAACTAAATCTGGAAAAGTACCCGGGTCTGGCCCGAGTATTATAAAAAAGTAATACCCGGTCAGTCTGGTAAACCATTGTGAGAAAACTCAAATCACTTAGATTATTTAATGTCATAAAACCTTTCAAAAATAAAGGTATTTCGTAAGACCACGCCGCACATAAACACGGATGGGTTTTATCTTATGATAACCAAACCATTTTATACGAAAATCCAGTGATATTATAATAATATCTAGGGTTTAAAATAAATAGATAATATATTTGGAATGGTTATCCATAATTACGTTCAACAGTACTTGGTTCTATAACTAAAATCGTAAGACATATATTGGAGATTGGATTCCATACAATGACATGGCACTAGGATACCACCTGTCATAGTACATCTCTAGATAAAATATACTAAGGGCCCCCACTTTGACCCCCTCGCAAACACAGAGCTGGCTTGCCCCTCAAACATGACATAATCAGATTATATCATCCCTTGGGCATCGAGGATGCAAACTTTGCACCCGGCCCTACCCTTTTCTATGCGCACGCAGACTAAAATCCATAAATATCGATCTAGATCCAAGGAATGATGCTCCTAATGATAGCGAGCCACGTAGCTCTAATGCCTCCCCTGATTTTAGTCATTACCGGGTTGTGAGGCTTGTGAGGCCACGGTTATCTTTTTCCCCTTATCAAATCCCTCTTGGAATGCTAACACTGCCCTTTAAGCAACAATGCAATGTCATCACTCATCCATACAAGTTGTTCAGGATATGAACAAACCGAAGGCACTACTTCTACTACATTTATTTTAGAATCACACTTAAGATTAGTAGCAAGTAGCCCTTGCACTTCAAAGAACTCCATATTCGATTTCATAATCTTCAAGATGTCTTCAATTTGAATGCTTATGCCGGTTCGAAGTGATTTTCGGATAACTCATGCTTATCCATCTGGGTCTCTTCGAATCAACAATCGAAAGATTTTCGATAAACTCAAGTTCGGTTATTTTGAAAATAAACAGACAATACATAAGAGAGGAGATCACCTCCTAACCGATTAGGGTCGGATTTCCTTATCATGTCCTAGAAGAGCAAAACGATTTTATACGTACAGTATAACATCACCGAAGACAACTGTACCGTATAATTCTCATGTTTCTTCTAAATATTTCTAGAGTTATATTTGATCAAGATTTGATAGTTGGTTATTTAACCATCAAATAAACAAAACAATCAAATTGGAGATTTATTGTCACATGTAAAACCAAACATGATTGAGCACATAAGCAACCACTAAGCGTCTTTAATTAATCTCTTCATTAATTAAAATCACTTTGTAAACACTTGTATTAAGATACCCTTTTACAAAAGATATACATGAGTATACTACTCATTTATTTTTCATTTATACTTTTTCAATGCTTGGAAATTGTATCCATATACTTATCTCAACGGTATAAATATATTCTCAAATCTTAAGGAAGATTTCATATTTTTCCAAACCATATTAAAGAGGGTCAAAACAACTGTCATTTAAAAACATTGTTTACTATAAACCCAAACCACTCTTCTTTTTGGTGTAACTAAATAGATCGTATGAAAATTAGACCAAATATACATACCACCACTTTTCGATTTTAAACAGTACCATCCCTTGATTAACAATGAAATCATACAAGTTAGAAAACTATTCTTGCCTCGACATACATTCTTAATTCTCAAGATAGAGATGAGTTTTCATACCTCGGAATTTGGTGTTAAGTATGAAAAGAATACTTTATATACCACCGTAAATTCTAAAGATCAATTATGGAAATCGTATCTCCTACACTTGTCACGTTTTCGATATCTCGACTTACTCCATCCCTTGTGTAGGAATGAAGCCAGGTAAGTTAGATCCTTACCTAGGCACTGCGATTCTAAATCTCATAGATAGAGGATCAGTTTACTCATCGGCTTTTAGTGCCAACCATAGAACTACTTAATTTCCACAAGTAACCGAGTTCGCATACGAAAATAATACATAATATACCAAATATCAATCTTCGATTTCAAACTTAAACCATCCTTCGGATAACAATGAGATCATTCAAGTTGGGTATTATTACCTCTCAGACCTTGACTCAACAACATTCTTGTCTTTCAAGATAAATGAAGTTTCCCTACCTCGAAAATTAATATCAAGTATAAGATTTCATAAATTCGTATACTATCTCATTTAAAACCAAGAGTGTTATAAACTAAAATCCTTTTTCCACTTTCCAAAATCTTTTGCTAAAATTTGAATTATTAGTTTCTTTAAAAATTTCACTTAAACCCTTATAAATCACTTGGAAATTTCCATATAAAATCACACTTGGAAACTTTGTTTAAAACCACATTTGATTTGAAAAGATAAGATCCCTTTTCTTTATAAAAGTATCACTAATTTTATTACATCAAGCAATCCTTTAAATCAAATATATACATTTCAAACCTCTTTTAAAATACTTTTAAACAAAGTTTAAACTTCCATCCAAATTATAACTCAAAAGCCCTAACCTCAAAAAGAGAATACGACTTTGAAAAGTAAGGGGATTTCTTTAAATAAACCACTTATTTAAACATCTCAAATTAAATCCCTTCATATCTCAAATCTCTTTAAACATTTATATATGTAACATTACTTCAAAACAATTCCTTAATATTGTTTTTAAAAACTCCTTTTTAAAATAAACAAGTTTTATAATACAAAAACCTTTACTTTAAAATTAATAAACACAATTTATAAATAAGTTTGAAACCTCAATTTCCTTTCAAATACTTATATAACCTTTATAAAACATATTTAAAAAGAATTTATAAAATATTTAAAGTAGATAACCTTTTATATTTACTAAAATCGTAGAGTTTCAAAACTGCATCCATAGCGACTATCGCTATATGGACCGTAACTTTCAAAACTTGGTTTTATAAATCAAATAGCTTTTAAACTCTATTTTTTTCTATATTTTATTTTATTAGAAATATAGAAACATTTTTACTTCAAATAAAAGTTGAAGTCAATTAAAAATACATAAGTATAACTTTTCAAACTCAAAAAGAGGCTTAACAACTAACTTACCACATCATCAAGTGCAATTTACTTCTATATCAAAGAAGTTAACTTTCAAGTCATATAATAATTCTCGACTTCACATCACATCACAAGTAGCATAGAAAATCATATACACAAAATTTTATATATGAAATCACAATATTCAAACATGAATTAAATACATGACATCAATATGCTTCTATAGCGACTATCGCTATACGAACACTTCCATTTTCAAATCCAAGTCAAATCGTCCCCTACTAATCCTTATGTGTCATTACATATGCTCGAAATACAAGTCCAAGTCCATAGTCCAAATCATATCCCATCGTATTTACATATGCTTTACAATATAAGTCCATAGTCCACTTCAATTACATATGCTATTTAAACCAACACATCAAAGTGCTTTCCAAGCATTATAACATACACAAAAGTATTGCTTTCCAAAGCAAGCATCAACATCATAATATATTCAAGAAACACACACACTAAAAAGGGAATTTTTGAAGTAAGAAATCTCACTTTCAAACCTTTCTAACCTAAGCACATGTCCTCTAGAAACCAACAATCGCTTCCTACCATCACAAAACTACACAAAATCCCACCTTTAGCTTGACCAAGCTAAGCCAACTCCTTTCCCAACCTTTTCATGCTCACGGCCTAGGAAGATTCCCCCCTTGCTCCTTATTTTTGACTTTTGGTAAGCTACACCGTGTTCTAATGATATTCTAAGATATTTGTGAAAGTTTGGAGGAGATTGAAGGAGGTTTGAATGTGTTTTGAAAAAGAAAAGTGAAGAAAGGAGGAGAAAGAAGAAGACATTTTTAATCTCCAAACTTTTGAAACTTTTTGACATCTTTTTGAAAAATAAAATAATGAAATGAAAAGAAGATGTGAAAGGGATAATAACCCATGTGACACGGTACCTTTCATGATGATGACATGTACTTTATCATTTTAAATTAAAGAAGAGAAGTCTTCTTTCTTTATTATATTACTTAATCAAATTCTAGAAACTACTAATGGCTTTTACTTAATTAATCTATTAAATATACTTTGAATTGTTATTTTCTGTGTTCATTTATAAAATAATGTATTCAAAAGTTACAACAACTTTCGTTTGACGAAAAGTCGAGAATCCAGAAAAAGTTTTTCGATCACATTTTCAGTTTTTCATCGAATTATTTATTTTGTGAACCAATTTTCAAAACAAGTTCACCATCGTTACTTATTAATCAAAAGATGGTTAATTGATTATTAAAGGCTATTAATTGAATATTTAAAATTATTTAAATTCACAATCAAAGCGATAAAATTTCGGGTCATTACAAAACCACTGTTCATATAGACATTACAACTATTAAATGTTTATCTTTAAGCTTTTGGCTGTTGTTTTTCCTACAGATGGATTTATCTGTAACTGAAATCAGCAACTTCTCATTTAAAGCAAATTTTTTGCATCATCTACAAGATTATGGACATCTTCATACAGGCACCATAAACATGAGCATAATATCCTCTTTCTTGCTTGGTAGTTTGCTAAAATCTATATATTGCTTGAATGCCTGAATAATGCCTGACAAGTTTCATGTTTATCGGTGTTGATTTTAAAGATGAAACTCCTGATTCTTACCAATGTAAATACATGAAACAATACGCCCATGTCATGACAAGCAACAACTTATGTAAATGAATCCATATATTCATAATTTATTCATCTATCCAGAAACTATATTCATTGAAGAATAATTTTCTCGCTTTTCGCATTACCCAATTCGAATTGTTAAATTTCCCATAGTATATAAGAGAGTTAAACAAGAAAACATTGGTACATTACACAGACAGAATCAATACAAAAATGAGAAAGATACTTACCAGCGATGGGGTTGTTATCACTCTTTATTTACAGAAGATACTTTACTTACAGCAGGTCATCACTCTTTATTTCAATAATTTAAAACCGCTACATTCACAAATATTTTCCCCTTTTCTATTGATGCAAATCAAAACTTGTCTACATTGATTGATACTTGCAGCAGCTTTTCTGGCATCATCCATGTCCATATCACGTGTCAGCGAACTTGCTAATATTACTAAAATGTATGTTTTAATGCTTAACGAGTGTGTATGCTATGTGATGTACACATTTTATAACGTGTATATATAAGTAGATATTTGTATACTTTACCTGTGCTGGTGTTTGTGATTGATATATTGTGATTCTAATCATGTTTCGATCGTGCATATCTATTTCTTGTGTTTGGTATTTCTTGCAAAAATTTGCAGAAATTTCAACATTTATAATATTTTTGACAAGAAATCTTTGGCCAAAATGTTTTTTTTAATAAAGATACTTTAGTTTTCAATTTTATTCATATTCATATCTATATTCATTTCTAATGTAGATATTTGTTTCATTTGCAGGTGAGAGAATGAAAGATTTGGTGTATTTCTTATTCTTGATGCAAACAACTATCACTTGTTTTTTGTTTCTACTTTGTTGTTTGTGCTTACATATATAATAGAATATTATGTGGTTAAAATTGTGGGATATTATGTGTATGAATATTTGGTTCTGTTTAATACAATGTGTTATATTTTTATGTTTAATATGTTTTATGATTTTTCATTATCTAAATGGATATATGTTTCAGAAATACTCATAATGCAGCATTTTGATATGTATTGACTAGTGTGATTTATAGAGATGTGGTAGATTTTAAAAATGCAAAAAATAAACCATAACACTTAAAAAACGTTCTAGAAAGTTTACAAGAAAAGCGCTATCGAAAGCAAAAAATTTATAGTACTTTTTTTGATATAAATAGTTCAATATCTATTGTAGCATATAGATATACAACGTTTATTAAACCGCTTACAATAGCGGAAAAAAGACGCTATAAAAGATAATTTTTTTGTAGCGTTATTTTTTGCGCTATAAATAAGTCATTGTTTTTACAACATGTCGATATACATCATTTACTAAACCGCTATAGTTCTCATTTATAGTGGATCAAGGTTGCTATTGATGACTGTTTTTTTTGTTGTGTGTGAGCTGCAATATGCTTTCAAATGTGTAATATGGATACATGTAAATGTATATGCTTTTATATATATATATATATATATATATATATATATATATATAAACAAATGATCTTTAGCACTACACAGTTAACATTAATCCATTAATGTTAACTGTAAATGTATATGTGCGATGGGCAGTGACAATAATTTATTCGTACTACGCAAACAATTTGGTTAGCTGAAGTAATTTACGAATGAATATCTTAAATATCATAAAGTTGAGCATAATAACCGAGCTGTATGTTGCTCATTAACATACACAATTTTCAATGTATACCCAGTATACTTGCCTCATTTAACTACAACCACATTATAGTTTACCCTAACATATTTTTTAATTTTATACGTTGTTAGCTTTATATCACCATTTAATAACTAATGAGCAATATGCTTTAGCCTTAAAATGTTATTTAACATCATTTTCTTACATTTGGGTTCTAATATGAAATATAACAAATAAAGTTTTGAATTTTATCATACAATAGTTCAGTTACCAAAAACATAAGATTTAACAGTAACATTGATGCAGTAGCATGCCTCCTGCTCGCGAAACAGCTCCAATTGACCTTTCCTCTGCTTTAGGTCGTGAACGACCAACCAAACCCCGCGACCTAACTCCACCTTTACGACCTACCAAAACCCGTGACCTAACTCCACCTTTACGACCTACCAAAACCCGCGACCTAACTCCACCTTTCCGACCTAATTCCTACGACCTAACATCTCCTCGACCTAATTCCTACGACCTAACATCACCGTGAACTAATTCCTACGACCTAACATCTCCGCGACATAATTCCTACGACCTAACATCACCGCGACCTACTAATTCCTACGACCTAATTTCACCGCAACCTATTTCCCGCGACCTAATTCCACTCCCAACCCGTAGCTGCTAAGTCGCGCCTCATCAGTCGAGTGAAGGAAGTTAGATCGCGAGCTCCGCCTAAGTCGCAAACAATGTCCAATAAATCGTGATTCTTAGGACGCGAGATGTTTTGTAGGAATTATATGATAAGTCGTTTGTTTTCTTTCTTTCTGTAAAATCGTTTGTAATTTTAGGTCGTAATGTTTGTTTTTTTTAGGTCGCGTACGACCTATGAGTTGTGTTGTAAGTGTTGTGTGTAAGCCTATAAATAGGCGAGTTATGTCATTTGTAAAAGGTTGTTGAATTTGAATAAAATTTCTTTTGTGTGCTTTTGTGCCACCATTAAAATTGGTAGTTGAGTGTTATCTCCTATCTCCACCTTCGGCATTCGAGTGCGCTCGAATCAACGATTGTTGAAGCCAATTCATGGAATCAAGTGCGCTTGATCAACGTCGAAGAATTGTAGATCTTCTCTCACGGCATCGTGCGCGATCAACGTGTCGAAGATATCTAAAGTCCGGTATCTTCGTGATCAACGGATTTGGGCGTTTGGTATCATTAATTCATCGATTCATATTACTTCATCTAATCGTTTCATCGATTAGTTTGACACGAATTCTTCAATTCGTCGTCAAGTGTTATTTCCGCTGCGTCATTTGGTATCAAAGCCAGAGCGCAAGGAATTTGCGTAGATTTTTGGAGTTGTGCGAGATTTACATCATTTGGAGAAGTGGGTTATCGAGATTTTTGAAGAGATTTGTTCGTTTGGTGATTTTTTTTGAAGATTTCAATAAGTGGGTAGTTTTGATTTGAAGAATTTTAGATCGAAGTGAAGTTTTTGTTGGAATTTGTTAAAGAGTGATCATGCCTCCGAGAAGAGCTAATAGTTATCGCAACATTGATGCTTTGTATGAGAGAGAAGAAGCCGATGAGATGGAGCAAAGAATTAACGAAAACTTTAATGAGAAGCTTAATGAAGGGATTGGACGATTAGAGAGAATGATGTTGGAGATGAGTCAAAATCAGAGAAGGGTTTCACCTGAATCTAACCATGGGGGAAGTAGAGTTTCACCACATTCGATTCGAGATAGAAGTGTTGATAGTGATCATAGAAGTATGGATCGAGATTGTGATAGAAATGTTGATGATCGAAATCGTGATAGAAATGTGAATGATCGTGATCGGAGGAATGTAGATCGAAGGGATGTTGGTGGAAGAAATGGTGGTAGTAGAGATGTTGGTGGTCAGGATCGACATCAATATACATCAGATTTTGAAGAGGAGTTTGATGGTGGTAGTATTCATGGACGAGGACGAGGTCAAGGAAGAAATCATTCTGAGTATGACCACAAATGGGAGTCCGGGATGAAAACTGAAATACCGGAATTCAAGAGAGGTATGCAGGCCGAGGAATTTCTTGATTGGCTAGCTTATGTTGAGGAAACTTTTGACTTCAAAGAGGTTCCGGAAGATCGTAAAGTGAAGTTGGTTGCTACTAGGTTGAGGAGGAGAGCTATGGCGTGGTGGCACCAAACCAAACTTACTAGAGAGCGGATGGGGAAGTCAAAGATTGTTGTTTGGGAGAAGATGAAGAAATTGATGAAGGCTACTTTCTTGCCTTACAATTACCAGTCACTAATGTATCAGAGATTACAGAACCTGAGGCAAGGGACGAAGACTATTGCTGATTATGCTGATGAGTTCTACCAGTTGATTGCTCGAAATGACATTATGGAGACAGAAGAACAATTGACCGCTAGGTTTGTTGGGGGACTTAGAACACAGATCTAGGATATGGTGAACATGTTCGACCCTAGATCTGTGGCAGAAGCACATCAAAAGGCGTTGGCTTGGGAGAAACAAGGTAGACGTGGGGGAGGTGTGTTTCCAAGTTTTACGGGGCAAAACAAAGGAGTGGGTAGTAGTTCTAGTGTTCCTAAAGCATCGAGTAAGCCGATTGTTCATGAAGTGGCTAAACCAAAAGTCAACACAAATTTCAAATGCTATAATTGACAGGAAGTGGGTCACAAAAGCAACGAATGTCCGAAACCAAAGAAGAGAACTATGATTGCTGAAGTGGAAAATGAGGATGTAGAAGAAGATCTCAATTCACACCGTGATGAGGAGGAAGAAGAGGTGTCGGGAGACGAGGGATGTAATCTGATGATACGGAGATCTTATTTAACTCCGAATCAAGAAGAGGAGTCGAGTTGGTTGAGGAGTAACATTTTTCAATCAACGTGCACTATTTTGGGAAAAGTCTGTAAATTTATCATTGACGCTGGGAGTTGTGATAATATCATTTCAACAGAAGCTGTGAAGAAGTTGAAGTTGAAAACAGAGAAACATCCTAGTCCTTATAAACTTGCTTGGTTGAGGAAAGGAGGAGAAGTGAAGGTAGAGAGGCGAGCTCATGTTCCGTTTTCTATTGGAAAGAAATACAAAGATGAGATTTGGTGCGTCGTGGTTGACATGGATGTTTGCCATTTGCTGTTAGGAAGGCCGTGGCAGTACGATCGGGAGGTACAGCATAATGGTCGAACAAATAGCTACAGTTTCTTGTTCGAGGGCACGAAAATCACCCTAGTTCCGAAGAAGCGACAGAATGAGAACAAACTGGAGGAGATTGAGGAATTGAAGACTTTGTTGTCCTTGAAAGAGTTCGTGGAAGAGGTAGATGAGAGTCCTGAATTTTTTATGTTGATTGGGCATGAAAGAAGTGAAGTTACTGAAGTTCCAAAGGAAGTGAAGCCAGTTTTGGAGGAATTCAAAGATGTGTTTCCAGAGGAGTTGCCGAAGGAGTTACCACCGCTTAGAGACATACAGCATCAAATTGACTTGGTGCCAGGTGCTGCATTGCCTCATAGACCACACTATCGGATGAGTCCAAAAGAACACGAGGAGTTGAGAAGACCGGTGGAGGAATTACTGGAACAAGGGCGTGTTCAGGAGAGCTTGAGTCCTTGTGCAGTGCCAGCTTTGTTGGTGCCGAAGAAGGATGGAACATGGAGAATGTGCACAGATAGTAGAGCATTGAATAAGATTACGGTGAGATATCGATTTCCTATGCCGAGACTGGATGATCTGTTGGATCAGTTGAGCGGTGCTGTTGTGTTTTCGAAGATTGACTTGAAAAGTGGATACCATCAGATTCGTATTAGACCGGGTGATGATTGGAAGACTGCTTTTAAAACTCGGGAGGGTCTGTACGAATGGTTGGTGATGCCGTTTGGCTTGTCAAATGCTCCGAGTACATTCATGAGAGTAATGAACCAGATTTTTCGACCATTTATCGGGAAATTTGTAGTAGTATATTTTGATGACATCTTGATCTACAGTGGAAGCACTGAAGAACACCTACAGCATTTGCGGGAAGTGTTGTTGGTTTTACGACGTGAGGAATTTTATGCTGCAACAAAGAAGTGTACCTTCATGACTACAAGTATTCTATTCTTAGGCTATATTGTGTCGAAGGATGGTATTCAAGTTGATCAGAGTAAAGTTGAAGCTATTCGAAATTGGCCACAACCTAGGACAATAACAGAAGTGAGGAGTTTTCATGGTTTAGCATCATTCTATCAAAGATTCATCCCACTCTTCAGTAGCGTGATGGCACCAGTTACGGAATGTATGAAAGGGAAGAAGTTTGTTTGGACTGAAGAGGCTGATTCTGCTTTTCAAAGAATCAAAACGCTCTTGACAACAACACCCATTCTTAGATATCCAGATTTTCAGTTACTCTTTGAGCTAAATACTGATGCATCCAAGGTTGGAATTGGGGGAACGTTGAGTCAAAGGGGTCATCCTATTGCCTACTTTAGTGATAAACTGACGGGAGCTAAAACGAGATACATTACTTATGACTTGGAATTCTATGCTATAGTCCAAGCCATAAAGCATTGGAGACACTATCTATTTCATAAAGAATTTGTGCTATACACTGACCATGAAGCTTTGAAACATTTGCAGGGGCAAGATAAAATTTCAGCAAGGCATGCTTCATGGGTTGCTTATTTACAACAGTTTACTTTCGTGGTGAAGCACAAATCAGGAATTACTAATCGAGTTGCCGATACATTGAGTCATAGAAATCATTTGCTGACAACCATGCGAGTGGAAGTAGTGGGAATTGATTTGTTACCAGAATTGCTTATTTCAGATTCTTATTTTGCGAAGGTGATGGATCAGATGCAGGAAGGGAGTTCTGATGACTTTGTGATGAAAGATGGATTCTTGTTCCGAGGAAACCGATTATGTATTCCGGATTGTAGCTTGAGGTTGAAGATTGTCAAAGAATTGCATGAAGAAGGTCACGTGGGTAGAGATCGTACATTGCAGTTGATTTCACAATCATATTTTTGGCCTTCTATGAGAAAAGAAGTTAAAAGATTTGTGGAGAGATGTCATATTTGTCAAGTTTCCAAAGGGACAGCGACGAATGCGGGATTGTATATGCCATTACCCGTGCCTACTAGACCATGGGTTGATATTAGCATGTATTTTGTTTTGGGATTGCCAAGAACTCAACGAGGGAATGATTCAATGTATGTTGTAGTGGACAGGTTTTCGAAAATGGCACATTTTATAGCCTGTAAAAAGACCGCTGATGCAGTCCATGTTGCTCAATTGTTCTTTAAAGAAGTGTATCGACTACATGGGTTACCTGAATCCATTGTTTCTGACCGGGATACGCGATTTCTAAGTCATTTTTGGCTGAGTTTATGGAAGATGGTGGGAACGAAGCTGAAATTCAGTAGTGTTTATCATCCACAAACAGATGGGCAAATGAAAGTGGTGAATAGATCGTTGGGAAACTTGTTGCGATGTCTTGTGCATGATAATTTGAAGAGTTGGGATATAAAGTTGTGTCAGGCGGAATTTGCACATAATCATGTTGTCAATCGAAGTACTGGTTTCATTCCATTTCAGATTGTATATTCCAGCTTGCCAAAGGGGCCGTTGGATTTGAAGGTAGTGCCACAACCGAAAGGAGTGATTAAACGGACGTCAGATTTCGTTGATGAATTAAAAGATTGCCATAGAATCATTCAGGAACGATTGGAGAATACGAATGAGAAGTATAAACAACTAGTAGATAAGAAGCGAAGAAGTGTGGACTTCAAAGAGGGTGATTTTGTGTACGCGGTGTTGACGAAAGATCGTTTTCCAGTTGGAACGTATAACAAGTTGAAAGCTCGAAAGATTGGTCCAGTCGAAATCTTGAAGAAGATCAATGATAATGCATATCGGTTGAAGTTGCCAGATCATATTCATACTGCAGACGTTTTCAACGTTAAGCATTTAATTCCGTACCATGGGGATGATCTTGTTAGGGTAGTAAGAGGTACAAATTCGATGTCGAATTTTTGTCAACAAGGGGAGGATGATGCAGTAGCATACCTCCTGGCTCGCGAAACAACTCCAATTGACCATTCCTCTGCTTTAGGTCGTGAACGACCTACCAAACCCCGCGACCTAACTCCACCTTCACGACCTACCAAAACCCGCGACCTAACTCCACCTTTCCGACCTAATTCCTACGACCTAACATCTCCGCGACCTAATTCCTACGACCTAACATCACCGCGAACTAATTCCTACGACCTAACATCTCCGCGACATAATTCCTACGACCTAACATCTCCGCGACCTACTAATTCCTACGACCTAATTTCACCGCAACCTATTTCCCGCGACCTAATTCCACTCCTAACCCGTAGCTGCTAAGTCGCACCTCATCAGTCGAGTGAAGGAAGTTAGATCGCGAGCTCCGCCTAAGTCGCAAACAATGTCCAGTAAATCGTGATTCTTAGGACGCGAGATGTATTGTAGGAATTATATGATAAGTCGTTTGTTTTCTTTCTTTCTGTAAAATCGTTTGTAATTTTAGGTCGTAATGTTTGTTTATTTTTAGGTCGCGTACGACCTATGAGTTGTGTTGTAAGTGTTGTGTGTAAGCCTATAAATAGGCGAGTTATGTCATTTGTAAAAGGTTGTTGAATTTGAATAAAATTTCTTTTGTGTGCTTTTGTGCCACCATTAAAATTGGTAGTTGAGTGTTATCTCCTATCTCCACCTTCGGCATTCGAGTGCGCTCGAATCAACGATTGTTGAAGCCAATTCACGGAATCAAATGCACTTGATCAACGTCGAAGAATTGTAGATCTTCTCTCACGGCATCGTGCGCGATCAACGTGCCGAAGATAGCTAAAGTCCAGTATCTTCGTGATCAACGGATTTGGGCGTTTGATATCATTAATTCATTGATTCATACTACTTCATCTAATCGTTTCATCGATTAGTTTGACACGAATTCTTCAATTCGTCGTCAAGTGTTATTTCCGCTGCGTCAAACATGCTTAATTGGAGGTATGAGAGTTTCAAACAAACAGTGTTCTTCTCATTGTAGTGTACCTAAAACATTGACTCTGGCCAAAATATTATTGCATTACGGAGTAGTGGTATGTAGAAAGAACCGTTAATTTTAACTCAATTTCACAGGAGGAACGCCTTGTTAACAAAAACTACCAACAATAGGAAAATGTAGAATAAAGAAGGGCATTGATGTAAATGTGGAAGCATGAGTAATGCAGCATCATGAACATATTTGCAACAAAAAGCATTGATGGTGGTATTTTAGAACTTAGAAATGTGGACATAATTTACAAATTGTAATTAGATAATACATGAATTCTATTTTGAAAGTTCTAAGAAACTTCACAAAAGATCCTACCACCACACAGCGTAAAAATATTACAACATACAAAACATAGGTCCTTTTAGTAAATAAACAAGTTAAAAATTAGTTTAACAACTTCTTGATCTCATTGACAAACATTTTTTCAAGGACTAATGCAAATTTGCAACAAAAATAAATTAGATGTCGATAAACTATTAAATGCTGCCACTAAATGCATGCAATGAACTTTAGCAACCTTGACAACAAATGAATTCTTTCCTCTATTCAATTAATTGCTTTGACATTCGTAATAGATAAGCTGTATGCATTTCGTGGACCATGGTTGATTTTCTTTTTGCAGTTAAAATTAGGTCATAAAATGGTGGGAGTCAAATATTGTTCGCAGCTTTTATTTATTTATTATTCTTTACACGCACCAATGAACAGATTAATAAACTTACCTGGCACAAATGAAAACAAGTTAGTGTACACTAGAGGGAAACGCGAATGGCTTGAACTGACAATGAAACCCTGATCCGATCAGTAATCTTTCTTACTGTCTCATGCACTGAATGAGATAGGTCACACAACTAACGCCCAACCAGTTATAGGTAGAGGTAAGTATGTAGGTCCTTTTCAAATTTCATCTACCATCTAGAAAATGGAAAAATGATAAGTTTGTCATCAAATTACAGATTTCCTCCATTCAGGATTGAGTACTATCTTCTCCATCTCTAGAATGAAGTAATTCTGTTTTCTCTAGCCACACGTTCACTATTAGCATGTTACTGTGCAGTTAAAGCGCTCGGCAGTTTCAATGCGGTGGGGGTGCAAAAAGTCATAGCGGGGATACAGCGATGATATAGCAGGATATAACGGCTGACTCTAAAACAGCATATAAAACTCGTACTTAATGTTTTTACAAATATATAAATGGTAATTAAATGAAATATTAACATTCAACTGAATTATAATTGATACATAAATAATTTTAAATAAAAACATGTACGAATATACTGTAAATAAACGTAAAACTATTGTATAACATAATTGATTTTAGTAGAATATTAGAGTATTTTCATTTTTGAAAATATATTAAAAATTCAATTAAATAAATACATTTCATAATTTTTATAATGTATAAATGTCATTTTTCAATTCATTTCCTTTAAAGAAGATATAGCGAAAATAGCAGAATATAGCGGGAATAACGGGATATAGCGGAAATAGCAAGGCTTAAAGCGGAAAGGCTATATTTGGGGCTATATGGAAAAATCGTAGTGGTAGAAATCCGCTATGAGATATAGCAGGGTTATAGCGGGGTAATAGCGGAGCATTAACTGCACAGACATGTTATAATACATGCAGTATGGTCTTTTACTAACGGACTAGTGTGAACTTGTGCTACATTACACTATAAATGGTAGAAAATGATAATTTAGATGTCATTATGATATTTTCAATGGGATTTCGACAAAAACTCTGGAAAAACTCTTTCGAAAAGTCATCCATAGAGGCACTCCACATGCATTATACTATTTGAACCATTTCTTTTGTTCATTCTTTCTTTCTTTCAAGTTTTAGACGTTACAGAAGTTGGAACTTGATAGAATATTCATAAAAACATCCATGCCCATTTCTATATGAATGCATTTGCAGTAACTATAGATTAAGGAGAATACACTTTAATATTTCAAATTTTGATCATTGCCCTATACCTTGATTTACTATTTAAATATAGGTATACATATACACACAGACACCATTTATATACATATATTGCTATTGCCATAACATGGATGTTGATAAGTTAATGAACAAAAATATAGTCATCCTATCAAAATTGAATATACTTTATTTAACAGTTTGATCATAAACCTCATTCAAAGAAAACCCATTAAATTCTAGCAGTCCTTTGTGTACTATGTCAGAGATATATAACAAGCACCATTGTCCTATTGGTTAAGTGATTCGACTTTGGTGCGAGAGGTCACAAGTTTGAAACTTGCGTAGCGTGTTTCATTCATTTATTGATACATGATTTGTGGTTTGTTGTCCTAGTGACATGTTGTCTCTAAGTACCATTTCAAAAAAAATATGATACAAATAAACTTACTTAACATATTTATTGTGCCATCATCTGGTCATGGAGCAACATCCGATATGCCATGCGACGATATCCAAACTTCGATTACGAGTGGATCGGGACTTACAGACAATTGGACATTGTGCAATTACAAAACCCTAGTTAATGAGTTTACTCTAAACTTCTCAGTAATTGATGGCGTCTTCAAATCGGTAGTGATTCAAATTATACATGCATTAGATTTAATTCTATATAGGATTCTGAAATGGAATTTTAAAAAGGGAAATCATTATTTTTTCAATGAATGGTGAAGATTGTCGCTTTTGTCAATAAGAAAAGTGCTTGAGGCAAGCTGCGGTCGTTAGCATGAGGTAGGTAGGAGCAGTAAAATGCGAAAGCGGTGATAAGGAGGAGATTTTGTGATCGAGGATTTGAGGAAATAGTCTCAAGAACAAGGAAGAGGGAAAATATTTGAGAAAGAGGGAAGACAAAATAATTTGAGGAATAGGCGGCCATCAAAATAATTTGGGTAACCCGTTTTTTTAAGCGTTACTAGCTAATTCCTTTTCTTATAAAAACAAATTAAAACAAACAATAATGCTATGCGATAAAATGTTATCTATTAGTGTTACAAAAATCAACTTTTCTTGTAGTGGATGATAGAAAACATTGTGATCGTATCATGAACCCGCATCAAGTATTCGCCACTAAGAATCGAGTGAAAAATCCTTATTCGGACCAATGTAAACAACCTTGTAAACATGTACTAGAATACTGAATTAAGAACAATTATGAGAATAAAACGATCTACGTACAACTTACGTATTTGTCCTATTAGTTTCTTAACTACACCAATTTCTTTTTAATCACATTCATTTGTCCAAATAGTTTGTCTTTTAATACAAATCATTTATGAATTATTTTATAAAACATAACTTTAAGTTTATCAACATTTTATAACTTAAGTTCATAGTCATATAATACTCCATTACATCCTAAGAGTATATACAAATATCTAATTCATCTTACTTAACAAGGATGATCAACAATTTGAACTCGTTTTAATTTACTACCTTTTCAAATTTAAATATCATATAAGTCAACTTTATATTTTCAAAAACACTTAGTTTCAAGTTCTATAACAATCCGGAAGTTTCCAACTATCCAAAACAGTCGAAAAATTCCATTTCGTTTTAACAATTGAAAACTATCAAACATCATATCATATCATGATGCACATACCATACTTTTCTAATGCATAGGCTATATGTGTCCATGAAATAACTAAATAAGAGAACTTCAGAACTAAACACCGGTTTTTATTTCAAATGATTTTGAAATAATATATACATATAATTTTGTATATCAATTCTTATTTTGGGATTAAATCAAAATTCGTTCAACCAAAACAACTTTGTAGCATCCCCCGCTTAGAAACCTGAAAATGAATGCCAATGATGTTGTAGTCATCGCTGAAAGTATTTTCAAGCGACAGAAGTGAGTTTAGTACATCAAAACCATACTTTTAGTATTTAACAAAAATCATTATAAAGCGGTATCAAATACTTATATAAAAATACAAAGTATCATGACCTCAATATCCTAAACCAATTTCCTAAATATTTACTTTAAAATAACATTATTATTATTTTCGCCAATATCTTGAAAAACATTTTCAAAGACACCGGGATTTAAGTCCTCGAATTCTTTATTTGAATCCCGTTTCGTTGGTAAATTATATTTTAAAAACTATACTTATATAAAATCACCTTTTTATATGAATCTTTTTACAAATATTTATTTTCAAAATATTCTATCTTTCCTTTAGTTTGTAGTAAACATCTTTTACTAAATTTTAACTTCTAACCCAACATTATCACCAAATGCCTTATAGTCAAACCATGAAACTTAATTCACAAGGTGTTTGTTTAATGTACCCATAATTACTACCTACCTAACCCATGATGTAGAAAGGTAAAGCTGCTCATAATTGGTTGAGCACAAATCAGTAACAAACGATACTCAATGTTCCTAACATGCCAAGCAAGACTAAATAATCAAGGTTACATGATATTAAAATATGAGAAGCACTAGATTCAAACAAACACGAATAGGAAAGCCATAAACATATAGTATACCCTCAATAACCTACTTCCCCTTCGTAGCTGTCGAAGTGGAAGGTGCTGCAGAAATAGAAAAAACCCTAGGTTGTTCTCCTTTCTTGAGCATAGGCCAATCTCTAACAAAATGGTCAGGCTGGTGGCAGCCATAATAACCTTTCGGTGCAAATTGGGCCTCAAGCTTCGGAAACTTCTCGATCAGTGCTTTAACCATCTGCCCTTCTCCACCTGACCTACACTTATTAGAAAAGTGACCCTTCTTCGCACACTTGTAGCAAATGAGGATGGACCTATTCTTTGGGAACTGAAATTTACGCTTGTTGTCCTTCATTGATGTAGAAATAGATGGTTTCGAAGCCAAACTCTCAAACCGCAAAGCCATGTTCACCAAACCTACAAAAGTCCCCATGACATGATTCGTTATGTCCTTTTGGAACTCAAGATGCATACCTACAATGAACATCTTGTTCTTCTTCAACGGCGTGTCTACTAATCCCAACCCAAACCGAGACAATGCAATGAACCGATTCTCATACTCTGCCATGGTCATGGCCCTCTACTTCTGATCCAAGAAGCTCATAAATAACAAAGTCTTTCCAACTTCCAGAACAACTTCATGTCAACCTCATCTTTGAGTTGGGCGCAAGAGAAGTCGTCCACTTGGACGTCAGCTGTAATAGAACTCCACCAATCCATGATTGCATCTGTCAGATTTGCGATTCCAACCTACGCTTTATTGTGTCATCTAGCTCCATATCTCCAAATATCCGATCATATAATCTGATCCAAGACTGGACTTCTATAATAGTCTCCATGCCACTAAACCTCTTACCTCCAGTCTCTCATAATCGTGGTAGAGTGAAGCAAAACTCGTTCGAGACCTGAGCTACATGATCTCCTCTTTGACATTCACTCTCGGTTCCTAACCTGGAGCAACATTCCTCGGTGCTCGATTCCCGCCATCCATGACAGTACTACCTCGACCACCTCTAGCATTGGAAGCTCTAGTGCTCATAGTTCTTACTACCTAATCAAAGTGGAACAACTTTAGGAAAGTAAAGGATAGAGTTACTCCAAAGAGAGGTTACGAAGAAAGAGATATTCCTAAGGAATAATTTTATAAGTCTAGTTTTCAAAATACAAATACGATCTCATATTAATAATGCACTAGACTCTTTCTAGGGTGTCGCTTACCTTATCTCTAATGAACCATACCCAACTAAAGCTAAGGTGTTCGCTTAATCTTGAGCTCTGATACCAAATGTAATGACCCGATTTTTCGACCTCGAACGTCGACACTAAATGCATCCACGGTATTCATGCGACGAACACCCAAATGCCGGAAAGACAAAAGGTTGGGGTAAAATAAAAAGAAAAGAAGAAGAATAGAATAGAAAGAGAACACAATAATAGAACCTCACAACGGAATGATAATATATAATATCAAAGGAATAGTACATAGGGTTACTCCGAATATAGAATTTTTAGAGTTGCTAAAACTTAAGTACTATCATGAGCATGGATAGTTATAATTGTTTGTCCTCACAATGCTAACATACACAATACAGAAATGCAACGGAAACAAGAATACTTCAGAAGGTAATCAGCCAGCTTTTTTCCATAAGCTCTAAAGCGTCCAAAGCTAAATCTTTAAACATACACGGGACTGACCTGAGCATTACAAGAAAATAACACCTAAATTAGTTTGGTAAACCAGCACGAGAAACTCAAGAAATAAGTTTAACATATAATAACACCTTTAAGACCATACGAATTACCGTAACGCTTTTACCCTTAAAGCAACCAACCATTCATTAGGTTTAATATAGTGATATGATAAATAATGCCTAGGGTGTAGCAGTTAAATCAAAACAAAGCTACTGTGTGTACGATGCAACAATAATAGGTAAACTATTAATACCGCTAAGGCGCGTTCGTATATGGATTACTTTCCATGGAGATGGCTCTAGCAAACTGAAGCAGATCTCCATGACAAGGATCAGAAACTACCTTCCAAGCACCATTTATCTCTTGATAGGATATACTCACTACAAGAAAATGGTACATTAATTGCAAGAGAGGATTGCATTGTAAAGTGACTTGCTATTATTAAATATTTAGTACTCCTTTAGGTTAAAATGGTTAAAATGATGACTCAAGTCCACGGTAGATTCTTGTGCGCGCCCTAAAATTTCATCTTCCCGCTTATATATTGTATTGTCCACCTTCGCTTTCGCGCTGTCGCCTAAATTAATTCTTCTCTTTTCAATCCTCACTTCCGCCAAATTTAATTCTTCACTTTTCAATCCTAGTTTCGCTTGCGCAACTTCGCCACTTGCTGATCCCTTCCTTCACTTTTCAATCCCAACTTTGCTGCTTCCACAACTTCCGCAACTTCACTGCTTTCCATTGCTCTGATCCCTTAACTTCGTCGTTGCTCCGATCCCTCGTCTTCGCCAAACAGTACTCTGCTCGATTCCTTGACTGCCGCGAACTCGACCATTTTAGGTATATTTTGTTTCAACTTCAATATTTTTGTATTCGACCCTTATTGTGGAAAAAGATATAATAATTTAAATTATTATTCGATGATAGAAAATGTGGTGAAAGTATAAATAAACGGTGTCACTCCTAAATATAGTTGGTATGATTTCATCTACTACAAAGTAAAATTTAATTCAATATTGTTGGTTGAAGTTGCATGCTAGTATAGAAAGTTATGTTTGACTTATTATTTTTGATATTGTAATGCCAGCTGTTAGTAAAGTTATGTTTGTGAGGTACATACAACTCATTATCACACTTCTTGATGTTTTTAGAAACAAAATCCTTTTAGGGGGAGAATGCTGCATATTTTGACATTAGTAACCGACATGATAAATCATTTCAGTTGGGTTAAACGAATTAAATAACTTGTGGTTTTAAAGGTGAATTTTTAGCGATGAATGAATTAGGATTTAAGACCTACTCCAATGCATTTGAAATGTCATTTGCATAAGAAAATCTATAGAGTCTGTCAAAATCGAGTTTTCTGGTAAAAATAGAAGAGTGGAGAAGCTTGGTACAAAATAGTAATTCGATTGGGGTAGCCTTGATAATTCTAAAATGGAGCCTTTTTTCCTCATTCTCATTTATCATTCTTCTTCCAAAAAGAAAATAGGGATTTCTTAACTTCGAATCTTCATTACTGTTTCACATCTTAATGAAAAATTGCAAAAAAATCAAAATTTAAGTTAGAATATTCTCTACAAATCTAGCCATTCAAGATTGTATTTTGGAGAGGATCGAAACTAGAATTATGAAATTAGGAGGGCTCAAAGACTGATTTTAATTGAAGTTGAATTTCTACATTTTTGGCAAGCGGGATTTGTCTTCTATACTCTATTACTACCATTCATGTTCTATATTATTATAAATGCTAAAGGTTGAGTTAGGGCTTGATGAATAGGCTTGAGTTAAGATCTTAGAGATGATAATTTTGACTAATGAATATCTAATAAGTGTTTAATTATGGAATGAATGCGTTGAAAGCTTGATAATGAATATAGTGTATTGTTGTACAATTTAGCTATTGTATTGATTATTGTTGGTTTGGAGATTTTATGATGAGTGGAGAATGGGTTAGTACATAGATGAATGACATTGCTGAATGAATGTAGACATTGGAAAAATAATCAAGTATTAAAACTCTAGTGGTGGTTTGAAGTAATATTCACCACCTTAAAGTCATTTGTCGAGTGTGAAGTAATACTCATCCAATGTCAAATGACCTACAACAAGGGTGTGAATCCGAGTGGAGAGATGTTAGTTTGAAGTTTCCTGGTTTCATGAGGCAAAATGTCAAAGATGGAAAAGAAAGGTGAGTGGGGAAAAGGTGGGATGAATTTCCACTGAAGAAAATTCTTCCATTCAGGTTCAATCCTAGACTTTATAGGCATTCTGACATTTGAATTCCAGTCCCAAACTTTTGAATTTTTGGAAAATTTTCTTATAAGTGTAAAATTGGGATATTCACTTGGATTTTTGCATTAAATGTTTGGATCTAAGCTCAGATGTCAAAATTACTTTTGTAGATGACTAAAATATTATGCATTTGATAGTGAGCCTTTGGTATTGAGATGAGTGACTTTTGAGGTTTCGATTTGATGTCACTATGTGACATTTAAAAGGATCAAAGTAACTAAAAAGCAAGATGATGAGTTTGAGAATGAAAGCAAAGTTTTGAAAAACACGTGGTTGATGTTTGGTGATATAGAAATTACTCTGATAGTTTGTGATACGATACCAAGTCCGGCACTAACAAGGGAGGGACTCATCTAATACAGGCTTTGTTGCCCTGACCATAGTGACTAAGGTGGATGGAACGAAGCTCTCCTATAGCCTAATTGCCTTTGAAAGTGAAAATGATAAATCAATGACATTAAGAGTGAATATTCATCACCCCTATCTCTTGATTCATATGATAGTTTTATATAGTTGTTTGGTGTCTTCAAAATAAACCAACTAAGGCATTGCGATATATGATTCCATTATAATGTTGTATATATGCATTGGATCTAGTGCATTAGGCAATTTTGTAAAAAGGACAAACATTAAAAAAACTAATACATTATGCATAAGACCTTTTACAGCATTGTCATGAATAATGCGATTAACGTTAAATCATATTTATCTTTTGGATTAATTGGATCTAAATTTTAAATGATATTATTATTATTAATATTATTACAAATAGCTTTTATTCAATGTCGTGTATACTAAAGTTATTCACTGCTATATTAAATTTATTTAAGGCAATGTATTTAAAATACACACACATACACACTCTTATGTGTATATTAACTTGAACAACCTTTATTCAAATATTATATTTAAAAAATAATGTTATCAACTTTGGAAAATTTTAGTTTAAATATAATATTTAATTAACTATATGTGTAACAACCTGTAAATTTTCAATAATTTAATTTATTAATTTAATGAATCTTGTTATTTAGTATTGGAAGACATAAAAAGTTGTAATGTAATAATGAAATGAATATTAAAATGAAATGCAACAATGTTAATTAAATCAAATTATTAACAATTGGAATGAAATTCCAATGAATGAAATAATGTAAATATTATACTTGGCTATAAATGCAATATAAGAAAACAAACTTAGACATTGAATTAATTAATGAATTTAAAATATAATAAATGGTAATTGAATAAAATCAATGTTCTGTAAGTAATTATAATATTTGTTTGAAAGTAATAAACTTAAATGTAATTAAAGGTTAATGGTAATAATTGTTATAAGTTACCTATTTGTTGGTTCATAAAATTTAATTTGAAATCAGTTGCAGTTAATTGACTTAATTAGTGCAGTTAGTGTAGATTAAATTAGTAATTGGAGAATGTTAATTCAATAAGGAGTAACCAATGTAAATTCTATTCATAATATGGCAATTGATTGAATAAAAATAATTGGAATTCAAGTTTGATTAATTCATTGGATTTTAAGCTGTAATAAATGGATTATTGAAATTAAATGAAATGAAATATTACATTAATGGGAATTAATATGAAATGGGAATATATTAATGTAATAAATATAAATCAATGTTAATTATACCCATAAGATGATAATTGATTGAATAACAAGATGGAAATAAGAATATATGGATTTATTGGGAATTTAAATTTATAATTACAGGATTAAATTGAAATTAAATATTGTAAATTGTGAAATATTCAATGATAAATTAATATAGAAATTTGTTTAAAGGATTCTTAATTTACCAAATAATCCAAATTGATAAAATTTGTAAATAATTAAATTTGAATTGGAAAATGTGATTTAATTAATTTAATTTTTTATTAATTTAATTAACTGAAAATAGCCATTTTGGCCACTGACTCGAATTTCAACGAAACCAGTTTCATCGGATCCGTAACGGTGAATCATTATAGGATTTCAAGTTTCTTAATGATCGGACTTGTCGTTTGATCGTACGGGCTCGAAACGCCTAGAAATCAATTTAATTGAAATCAATTTGAAATAGGCTGATTTTATCATAAATTCTTCATACGATGGAATTAGGACTTGAAACCTGTTCCATTGAGTTTAAAATATTTGAAAACATCTATTTTGATATATGGGTTGACCATTTTTCGTTCCGGAGTCGAAACGGGTTTTTTGGGTCGTTATCGTTCAATCAATCTTGTCCGTTCTTCTATTTTCAGCTCTACCTATAAATATGCGGTTATAAACCCTAGCTGCCTTTCTATTTCTCATTTCTGTGCCTACAGAAATTTCTGTTGCTCCTCTTTCTTAATGACTGAAAACCCTAAATTTCTCAATTCAATTTCAATACAAAATTCAACTTCAAAATTCAAACTCCTCAATATATATCGAATTATATATCGATTCGAAGCTCTCAATGACCGTATCTCACTGCAACAATTCGTTTCTGGATTCGAATCACCATTTGTCCAGAAATTGAGGATGAACCTCGACCGTTCGTTTAAGGGTTTTGACGATCCGACGGTGGATCGTCGTCCGATCGACGATCGGGAAGCGGCATTAGGAAGGGCTCGTCGTGCAGGTCTCGAGGATGTAACCGCTTGTCTCAAGATGGTCGAATTTCGCCAGAAATCGAGGATAGGTGGCCGGTTTTCATTCTCGGCAAGGAGGGGCTGGAGTGGCCGTGCCTTTGGCCATAAGGGCGGCTGGAGATGCTCGAGGCGATGGCGCTCTCAGATCTTATCGCTGGTGGCCGTAGCGGCGGGGATAGGTGGTCAACGGCTAGAATTGGAGGCGGCAAATTGGGTTCGAGCGAGCTACAGTTGGGGAACGCGGTTCTAATAGATGACGTGTACGAGATAAAAATTTATTTTATTCTTTTAATTTTTATTTTTCCAAATGTTCTAACTTACGTAACTTTCACATACGAGGTCCAATTCATGCGCGGTTGGATCCGTTGGGATCGTATCGAAATTTCGGGCATTTTTTACACTGGTTTGGACAAATTCGGAGACTGTTCAAATTTTGGGTTTAAATTTGATTTCAAATCAATTTAAATTCAAAGGTGAGTGTTTTAACCCACTCACAACTTCTAAAATTTCTTATGTTTGTTAAATTAAATTTATGATGTTATTAGGAATTTATTTATGACTGTTTGATATATTTTAATCATCATCTCAGTTAATTTGAATTTATTTGAATTAAATTGTTATTTAATTTATTATTGAATATAAACTACCAGTAAATACTTTTTTTTGGCAAAGCCAGCGGGGTTGACTGGGCCCCTACCAGTTTTATTGCAAAACAATAAAAATAACGATTCAAACAAGCTTTGAATCAAGCTAAAAGAAAACAGAAAGAAGAAAAAGAAAATAAACAAAGAAAAACAGAGCTAGGAAGCCCAAGCATGAATAATGACATCATGGAAAGGCCTAATGCTCCTCTTCAGATGCATGAAAGTACGAATCCTGACTTCATACCAAAGAGTTTCAAGATTTTTCCTCTGATTCTCAAAGATAATTGCATTCCTTTCTCTCCATATCACATCAAAATAAATTTTCAAGCAGATAACCAAGGCTCTAGCCTCATCAGTCCTCCATCTTATTGCTTTATAAATTATGCTCCAAACAGTGCTAGAGTTAGTAGAGGTTAAAAACCACCCAGATTTACAACTTATTCTATCCATCATGAAGAGTAATGTTGGGCATTCAAAATAAAGATGATCAATAGTTTCCTCAGACAGATCACAAAACACACACTCAGGGCAACATGACATACCATACTTGTTCAAAACAGTCCTGGTCATCAAAGCATAGCTTACAACCTTCCACATCATCAAATATTCTTTAGGCAAAGAATCCCTAGTCCACAAAACAGAGAAAAACCTAGCAGCAGGCAAGGGAGGAGTAATATTTAACTGATTGTACACACTGTTAATAGAATGAGACTTCTGATCCCAGGTAATAGAAACAGGATGATTATCAGAGAAGAGAATATTATGAATGCCACTCCACAGCTGCCTGATCATCTGACTGCTATTGTATGGCATCTGAATATAGCCTTCATATAAGAAATCATTAGCCTTAGCATCACAATGAATTCCAGATTGATGAATCAGAGAATACTCACAACCTTTAGATAGAATCAAGCCCTTACTAACCCAAGGATCATGCCAAAAACTAACAGGGGTATTAGGATTAAGGTGATAGTGTATCATTGGAAGGAAAACATCCCTAAGTTTCAACAAATTTCTCATATTCCAACTGCAGTTCTGAGGTATATCCATACACCAAAAATATCTATTCTTAATATTGAATTGCCATGTCCACTTAACCCATAAAATTTCTTTCTTAGTGATAAGGTCATCAAAGTGTTTAATAACTGCCAGTAAATACTTGTTATCGATTATCAGTTCTATATTGATATTTATTGATTGTTTTGGATGATGATTGTGATGGATGTTGATTGTTGATATTGGTTGAATGGATGTTTTATTTTATATCGTTATAAACTGCAAGTTCGTTACAGATTTTTATTTATTTCGGGATTGCGGTTTAAAAAGATATATAACCGTAAATTTTAAATTGTGGATTGAAATGATAAATATCCGTATCACTTGACCCTAGAGTAGAGAATTATATACGAACACCGAATTGGTTAAATTAAATGATTTTTAAATCCAGAATTTTCAAATTTAACAAGAGGATATTTTGAAATAAATTTGATTTATATAAATTGAATTATTATTGGAAAATCAAGTTTTATGTTGAAATGTGAATTGGTTTAAAGGAATTGCTTTAAGAAATTTAATTGGAAGTTTGAAGTTAAACTTTAAGTATAAATGAAATTCTATCAAAATTGAGTTATTGAATTTGTTTGAAAATAACTTTGAAATATTTTTGAAACTGGAGTGATCCATATTGATATTTTGAACATGGATTGAAACGATATGAAATTCGATAGTTTATTGAAATTTGGTTTGTCGATTTGGAAATTTGAAATGGTCCAAATATGTTGAAATGAAATGAATAGTTTAATTTGATATTAATATCAAACTCATATTTTAATATAAACTATTTTAAAGATATATTATTTAAATTTTCTAATTATTAAGATTTTTAAATTTATTAAACTATTTAACCAATATTAACTAGATAAATTATTTTAATCTATTTTAAACCAATTCAATTTATTTTAAACAAATTAAACCATTTTAATTTATTTTAAATATAATTAATCTATTTTAAAGTTATTAAATCTATTTTAATTTTATTTATCTAAATTTAATCTATTTAACCATCTTAAATCAATTTAAAAATATTTTACCTATAATTAAACTATTCTAAAGCATTTTAACTATTTATAACTATTTAAAACTAATTTCTAAATTTCCAAACTAAGTAAGTGTAAGTGTTTATATTCATTTCAATTGGTTTAAAAAGAGAATAAGGCCAAATGATGTTATAACCTAAGTTGGAATTTTGAATGTTATAATAAATTGAAATAATGATTTTTAAGTAAGGACTTAACCTGTTTTGGAAATATGATTTTGGAAAGAAATTATGATTTTTGAAAACGATATGATTTGAAAGTGGTATAGTTTTATGAATACGATATTTTGATATAAATTGTGAAATTGACTTTGAAAGGAAATATAATTATCGAACTATGATTCAAATGTGATATGATTTCAAATGTGATATGATTTCAAAGGCGAATATGATTTCGAAAGTAAGTAATGATTTCGAAAGTGATATGGTTTGAATCAAAAATGATATTTTAATATCAATTATGAAATGATTTTGGAAATGTAAAAGAACCATCCAGTGTGTAATAAGCGATTGGTTGTTAAAGAGACCGGGATCGGATGTTGTCATACTCTTTGCCAATACCGAAAACCACTTTGACAACTGTGTACGCGGTGGAGATTCCAGAATGAAGTAGGATGGTGGCGACAATCCTAAAGGTATATTTACGTGGACGTAACTCCCGTGAGGTAGCTTAAGGTGGCTAAAACAGGAGCGATTCCGGGCCAATGAGGTAGCTCCTTTGATCAGACACATTCCATCGATACTATATTCTGACTTGCGATTTATTTGGTGGCCACCCTTCGATTTTTACTTGGGAGTGTGTTTTGAGGTGGGCGCTAGTGGCTGCTATGCGTTATCACTAGTCCGGATGCGTAATTTGTATATCTACCCTGGCATTGCCTAGTTGTGCCGTGTCACCTACCCTAGCGTGCCTTCTACGAGTTTGGTTTGTACCATACCTATGGAGTGCCCTCTGACGACACCTAGTTTACGGGTGGGATTACGGTACTGTATAGACTATGGGAATATATAAAATGTGTTAAGGGTGATATGGGTAACGCCTTAATACTATTTTAATAGTTTATATTACCGTAGACATATTATAATAGCGTATTGTACTACATAGTAGATAGTTTAACGGATCCTTAGGAGATGTGAATCCCGAACATCTTTTAAGTTACTGCACTCACGTTAGACACTGGATAGGAGATGTCAAACCCCGTAAACATCTCCGACGCCATTTACACTCATATTTATTTACCGTTGATTTAACTCACATAAGATCTGTTAGTTCTGACTCGAGTGTTTTGTCTTTTCAATTCGCTCGGGTCAGCCTGAGCATTTCAGGATTTGTAGACCTTATTTCCGGAGGACGAAGACGAAGATTGTATTATTATTTACTATATTATTCCACTGCATCATACTATTCCGCTGCAATGTTATGTATTTATCTCTGATATGTGTAACTCGGATTTTTGTATTGGATAAGTATAATCAAATGTTTTGTATACAACTTCATGAACTGTTATTTGATTATTATATTTTGTCATTCCGCTACGAGATTCTGTTTTGTTTTTATTTCTTTCTCCTTTTCTTATTCACCCCAAATAACAATTCGCCCTTCTGTATGGTTTGAGTCGGCATGTGTGTCTGCTTAAAGCGTACAAAAAGGCAGGATGTTATAATATGTTTTTTATATATACGTAAAACATAAAAGATATATTCAAAACATAAAAGATATATTCATATTGTCAATATAATATAAGATAATATATAATATATTTAGATTTGAATATGAAATTTTCAAATATTAATTGATGTCCTGATTAATTATTTTCTATTAACTAAGTTAATTATATAACTTATTTACAAGTTACATGTTAATGTTAATATCAACAATTTCATATATATGGTATGTGATTTAGAGTTTAGTGATATCAAAATGTTTAGAATTTTAATACATACCCAATTCTATAAATTATGCATAAATAGCATAATATATCTAAAAATTATACGCCTTTAAAATTTTAAGGTTAAAAATTAATTTATCAAGTTTTAGGTGGTCCCATGTAATTTAAAAAGGCTTTGTTGTTACTTAAGTTAAATAAGAAATATCACAAAAATTAAAGGTGATGGTTTCTTTAATGCTCTTAGTTTTAATATTTAGTAACATATTGAAATTTTTTTACAAGTTAGAATTATATTTTTATCATTTTTACTTAAGTAGTCCTTATATGGATAACTCATCAAAATTTTATCTTCTTTTATGTGGTTTCTAAGTATATCGATGAGTATTAAATTATCATGTTCTTTTTAGAAATTTGCTTGTTGCAATATTGTATATGGTGATGGAAAAAGATTGGGTGCATTTACACAGGTAGAGTACAATTTTAGCTTAAAATTTAACTTGGAAATTAAAATAATGATTTTTTCTGTCATTAATTTTTTTTACCGTAGAACTAGTAGGGAGTACGAGCAAGGAGCAAGGAATTTTGTGCATGTAGCAAAGAGAAATTCAGGAAATATGGAAAAAAAATTGTGTCCTTGCTTAGATTGTCGAAATCTTACTCATCGCTATGATGACATTATTGTTGAGCGTCTGGTTATAAGAGGAATGGATCCTTTATACAAGTGTAGTAAGTGGTATAGTCACGGTGAGCAAGTAAATGTAGCTAAAAAAGTGAAGTTGGATGACACATATAAATTACTTTATGCCATTCACTTTGAAGATGAAGAGTTTGTCAACCATACTTTTTTCTTCGATGATAAAAATAATGATGAAGGACAAAAGCAAACGGATGATTTCCTGAAAAATTTGGAAGATACAAAAACTCCACTATACCCTGATTGCGTAGATCAAATAAAATTATCTACTATCACCGCATTGTATCATCTTAAATGTGAAACTGGATTTTCTGATAATGGTTTTGATAAGCTTCTAAGTGTGCAACAATTATTATTACCCAAAAATAATATCTTTCCGAAGACTTTATATGAACTAAAGAAGTTTCTCAAAGTATTTGACATGGGATTTGAGAAGATTCACGCCTGCAAGAATGATTGTTGTCTTTTAAGGAAAGAGTACAAAGATTTGAATAGATGTCCGAAATGTGGTTCTTCGAGATGGAAGATAAATGAGTGGATGAAAGAGTTAATGCAAGGTATTCCGGCCAAAGTGTTGAGATATTTTCTAATTATTCCAAGGTTCAGAAGAATGTTTAGATCCCAACGGATAGCAGAAGATCTAAGGTGGCATTTTAGTAATAAAAGCAATGATGATAAAATGCATCATCCTGTGGATTCTTTGACATATAGAGTGGTGGATGATAAATGGAAATCATTTTCAAGTGATCCGCGTGACCTTCGACTTGGTCTTGCTATCGATGGTTTCAACCCATTTGACATTAAGAGTTCCAAGTATAGTTGCTGGCCAGTGATGCTTGTGACATATAATCTCTCGCTTATATTGTGTATGAAAAAGAAGAATATTATGTTAACATTATTAATCCCTGGTCCAAAGCAACCTGGGAATGATATTGATATACATTTAGCTCCTTTGGTAGAAGATTTGCAGCACTTATAGAGTAACAGGGTGGAGATTTATGATGCATTTAGCAAGACACTTTTTAACTTCAAAGCAATTTTGTTATGGACTATAAACGACTTTCCAGCCTACGGAAATCTGGTTGGATGTTGTGTAAAAGGAAAAAAAGGTTGTCCATTATGTGGTGTTAATACTTATCATCGATGGCTAAATAATAGTCAGAAAAATATCTACATGGGACATAGAAGATTCTAACCTCTATCGGATCCATTAAGAAAACAAAAGGCTTGGTTGATAACAATGTGGAGAAAGGTAACAAACCCAGAATTCTTGCAGATAGAGATATTTCTGTTATTTTTAAAGATTTTCCAAATGATTTTGGAAAAATTGAAAATGAAGAAATAGAAAAAGACAAGAAGAAAAGAAAAGAAAGTGTACTTCCAACAAAGAAGATAAAAACGATCCTACAAAAATAGAGCTATCAAGGTGGAAAAAAAAGATCAATTTTCTTTGAATTACCATATTGGAAGGTTAATGTTCAAAATTTATTTATTCGTAATAATATAACTATAAAATTATATAATGTTAAACTGTCATATTATCGATGTTTATAGGAACATCTACTTCGCCACAATTAAGATGTGATGCATGTTGAGAAAAACATTGGCGAAAGTTTGCTCAGCACAATGTTGCATGATAGCAAATCAAAAGATGGTACTAATTCTATAAAGGATTTAGAGGATTGAGGAATTCGACATGCTCTATATTCACAACCTCGTGGGAAGAAAACATATCTTCCACCGGCTCCGTATACTTTGTCTAGTTTTGAAATTTTTTTTACAAACGATTGTATGACTTTAAGGGACCTGATGGTTACTGCTCAAATTTTGAAAGATGTGTGTCATTGGAGGATTGCAAAGTTATTGGATTGAAGTCGCATGATTATCATGTTTTAATGCAACAAATTCTATCGGTTGCAATGAGAGGATTGCTCCCAAAAAGGCCAAGGAAAGCAATAACTCGTTTGTGTACATTTTTTAATAAAATATGTCAACATGTTCTTGATAGAGAGAAGTTGCAACAAATGGATGATGAGATTGTTAAAATTTTATGAGATCTTGAAAGATATTTTCCACCTTCATTTTTCAACATAATGATACATCTAATAATTCATCTTGGTAAAGAAGCTTGATTATGTGGACCGGTTCATTTTCGCTGGATGTACCCCTTTGAAATGTATATGAAAACACTTAAAGACTATGTAAGGAACTATGCACGACCTGAAGGATGCATTGTAGAAAACTATCTCGTAGAGGAATCCATGAGATTCTTTGATGGTTTTCTACAGAAATCATCAAAATTAGGGGAGAAAGAAGGTAGAAATGAAGATTATGAGAATGATGATGCAATACTCGAAGGACGTCCAATATCAACATGCAAGACAATTACATTGACGGCTAATGAGAAGGAAGTTGCTCATTTGGCCGTGCTAATGAATATGGCTATAACGGAGTCATATTTAGAGTAAGCACATAATTTTTTTCATTTTTATTGTCTTAACATATGTGTAATTATAAATGTAACTTAGCATCTTTTATATTATGCTAGTATGCATTTGGAAGAGTTACAAAGGTTGGACAAACACATGGAAAGAAATGCTACATTGCTATGGAAAATTCACACAAAAAACTTCGCCGATTGGATTAAAAAGAAGGTTAATAAAATCTTTTAAATTTCATTTATAGGTTTAAAAATATTATTTTTGACTATATTGAATGGATCAAGTTTTTTTTTTCAAATATCTATTAACTCAAGTGAACATGAGGAATTACTAAAATGGATTGCTAATGGTCCAAGTAGCACTACTTTGTCCTGCAAAGGATATATAATTAATGGGTTACGTTTTCACACAAAAGATGTTGAGAGAGAAACTCAGAATTCTGGAGTGACTTATGATGCTACTACCATGTGTAGAGCAGTGCGAAAGATGTCTCTCAAGTCACTACACTAGAAAAGCAATTTCGACGTTGAATAAACGCTGCAACACGACATGCAACTAAAAGTTTGAAAGTTTTAGTGCGTTGTAGTAACGCTACCAAAAACAAACATATTGTAGCATTTTTGGAACCCTACAAAAGTTTTTTTTGTAGCGTTTTATTTGTCCCACTATATATTTTTTGTTACATGTTTTCTCTGCTATAATATGTTTTTTATGTAATTTACATTTATTCTCGTAGCACTTTTAAAATGCTACTAAAACTTATTGATTATTGTGTAGCATATTTTAAACGCCGCTATTTACTGTTAATGGCTTGTACCATTTTCGACAATCACTTATAAATAATAGTCATATTAAAACTAACAATCAATCAAATAATTACCATATTCAAGCCAACAATCAATCACATAATTACCATATTCAAGCCAACAATCAATAAATCATATAATCATCATACTCAAATAGTTGAAAAACACATTAATAGCATAATTAATTACAATATTCATAACCAATTCGATAATAGTATTTCGACAAAATGAGTGAACTCGCATACCACAACCATTCACAAACAAGTTTACACAACTAGTACGAACAAAAAATTATAATATATTTAACAATTCATTGCTTAATTACCGACAATTCTTTGTTACAGTTGTTCTTCACTTCGGAAACTTCTCTTCGAAAGTCCAATGCCTGCACAAGTGAAAACACAACATATAGTCAAACAATTATGTTAATTTGTAGGACTTCAAATCTGATAGTCAAACAATTATATTAATTTTAACAAAACTTAGTTAATTTTTATTAACTTGGTTAACTGAATTAACTTATTATTATTATCATTATTATTATTAAAACTCAGATAACTTAATTATATTATTATTAGCTTAGTTAATTTTTATAAATTGGGTTAATTCATCATCATCATCATTATTTATAAAACTTTGTTAAATTAGTTATATTATTATTATTTATAAAAATTAGTTAACTTAAACTTAGTTAATTTTATAAAACTTGTTTAATTTTAACAAAACTTAGTTAATTTTTTTAACTTGGTTAACTTAGTTAATTTATTTTTATTATTATTATTAAAACTTGGTTAACTTATTATTATTATAAATTTAGTTAATTTTTATAAACCTAGTTAATTCATCATCATCGTCATTATTTATCAAACTTTGTTAAATTAGTTATATTATTATCATTTATAAAATTCAGTTACCTTAAACTTAGTTAATTTTATAAAACTTGTTTAATTTTAACAAAACTTACTTAATTTTTTTTAACTTGGTTAACTTAGTGAACTTATTATTATTATTATTAAAACTTGGTTAACTTATTATTATTATTATTATAAATTTAGTTAATTTTTATAAACTTAGTTAAACCATCATCATCATCATTATTTATCGAACTTTGTTAAATTAGTTATATTATTATTTATAAAATTTAGTTAACTTAAACTTCATAAATTTTATAAAACTTGTTTAATTTTAACAAAACTTAGTTAATTTATTATTATTATTATCATTAAAGCTCGATTAACTTAATTATATTACTATTATTATAATAAACTTAGTTAATTCATCATCATCATTATTTATAAAACTTTTTTAAATTAGTTATATTATTATCATTTATAAAATTTAGTTAACTTAAACTTAGTTAATTTTATAAAACTTGTTTAACTTTAACAAAACTTAATTTTTATTAACTTAATTAATAATAATAATATTATTATTAAAACTCGATTAACTTAATTATATTATTATTTTTATTATTATAAACTTAGTTAATTTTTATAAACTTAGTTAATTCATCATTATCATTATTAATATCTATAAAACTTTGTTAAAAAATGTGTAAGCTAAACATTAGTCATTCTATGGAACTTTAATTTTAAATTCAGCTATGTTAAATGAAATATATTAACTTGTTAAAGAGTGTGTATGAGCATAAGCTACTAACCAGGGTATCATATCTTAAGGGCAACTAAGATAGGAAATTTTATGGATTTGAAGCCTTGGCGGTAGCCTCTCTTCCATTGTGGCATTTCATTACCGAATAGTATATTCTCCTTTACCGATGCTACAAATAAGGCTGGCTCTTGACTGATTGACCCCATTTGTGACCTCAGCCAGTTCAATTGTAGCTTCGTAATGTCAACACCATCAAGTAATATCTCACCTGAACTAGGATTATAACATATTTCATGCAAAGCAATCACTATTGATTGCTCTTGATAGTACATATAGGCAGCCTGTGGAATCATGAACCAACCAACTGCGAATTACATAGATGATTAAAAAAGACTTGAGCTAACCAGACATAGTATATATATCTAATCAGTTAAGTACCAAACTGCATTGCCTTATCATAATGTCACAGTTACAACTTGGGCATTCACCACTACAGGTGAGTTTTGCCAGAGAGAAACTTAATGGAAAGCTAGGCAATAATATGTGTAATAGTGTCTAGATATCTAGAAGTTAAATTAAATTAAACATCACGAAATCAAAATTATAGATTGTGTATTGGGAAAGATACTAGCAGATCAACTGACTTCAAAAAAAACATTATTTTTTTAAACAAAAAAAGGAAGGGTAAGAAGAAGACCTTTGCATGATATGTAGACATGTATGTACCTTCACACCCCAAAATTGCAACAAGAACTTGATCCCAATATGATGTATGGACAAGTAATTTTACAATGCATTATATATATAGTGGATATGTCATATGTGGACGCCTATTGCATGCTCCATCGCGTTCAAATCTGTCAAAAGAAACAGAGAGTAACATTACAATGTAAGTTTATGATACAAAGCCTGAAAACGTATAAATAACAATCTTGTCACAAAATTAAGTCTGATATATCATACGGTAGATCATTTTATATTAGCTTACTAGAAGAATGATCCATACTTATAGTATGCTTTCGGATACTTTCAAAATAGATATATTACACAACCATGTAGACAATAAAAACATTTAGTAGTCCTTGAAGTAAAAATTTTGACATGGATAATTTATCCCATAATCAATACATTTTATAACACCAAAAAATTCTAGTTTATGAACATGTTACATAGGGGTTTAAAAATCTGTCCTTGTGGGCAACATAAAATGCAAAACTAAAAGAAGCATACTACATAAGCAAGTGAAATTCTGCTTCCATCATAAAACATTCCTGCGGTCATCCTGACAACATGATAAGCATAAATGAATAGCCTTGATCGATCATATGAAAGTATAACTATAAGAATAAAGCATAATAAAATCATAATCTAGAACAGGATGGAAAATTGGAAACTGGATCTGAAGTGCACAATGAGATTAAAATCAAGAATTAATTACAATGATGAAAGATTAAAGAAAAACAAGAAATTTGAATTTTACGGCAACCCAAATGGAAGTGTTAGAATATTGATAAGTGGATCTAAGTTAAGACGAATAAATGGTACAAAGTCAGCAACTGTGTGATTTGCACTTCAAATGTGGGTTAAGTATTATGAGATTAAAACTTTGGATAGTGAAAAATCAAAATTCCGATAGTGACATATTTAAAATCATAATGTACAAGAGGGATTTTAACTTTTGAAAGCTACACACATACTTCATACATTAACTTTCTGGCTATAAGAAAATATAGTGACACATTTCTATATTCTTGGATTCATTAGGCAAATAATTAGCAAGTGGTCAGGTTTATAAAAAGGAACATTGGGAGTTCACTCCCATAACATACATATTTCTATAAAAAATAATTAATTTTTCCACTGTTTTTGTAAAAATAAACTATTATAGTTTGAACTGTTGTCAAGAAATAAAATCACACATGGATATAAATGCATTTACAAGCAGGCACTGTTACTATAAAAATAGACTCTGTTATAGGACAGTTACCGTTAAAATCAAATTTGAATTGTTAAAGTTAAAAGTAAAGCTAAAGTTTATATGAAAAGTATAATTTAGAATTTGAATTTCACGCATACGTAGCTTGTAGTAATGAGCAGGATATCAATCAGAACCTAGACAATTCAATTGGCCAGGTCCAGGTATAGTGAGGGTTAATGATAGTAAGTACTCATTGAATTATTGATGTCTATTGATGTGTTTAAAAATGGAACTAGGAAATTCATTGGGACAACAAATAAAGGAGACTACAAAACTTAAAAATAATACTTACTAGAACTTGATTCCCCAATGACATATGCGGCCGACTAAGCTATAGTAGTACCAAAGGCATCTTCCATGTACGTACACTCTGATGTAGGTCTCCATAGCAATGCATCATTAACTCTTACAAAGTCTACCCAAACTTTTACCGCACATTTTCCCAATGGAACATAGTGAACCAGGATCGGTTGAAGCTATTGTTCCTTCAGCCACTACTCGTTCCGTTTTACCCACATCAATCAACTTGCATCAATTCTTTGCTACCAGATTTGCACTCTGCTGGGTAAGCAAAAATGCATGAATTATCATATTTTGCATAATTATAAAGCTATTTTACAATTTTTACTGTATGTAAGTTTAGTTGTAAAATAGGAAACCAAAATAACAAACCAGATTTGTTTATCTAGTTGATTTAGCAAAAATGGACATTTCTTTAATTTGTTACATGCCTGGTTGCAAGAAACACACATTCAAAATTTCTAGAATAAAAGAAAAGTATTTACAAACATGTCGTTATAAAAGAAGTTGTACAAAAAGGTATTTAGAAACATTTCATTATGCACGTAATTCACTATAGAAAAGAAAATTTCTACACGAAAGTCATTCCAATCTATGTGTAATTCGCCTAAAAATTTCACGTTGAACATCACTATGCCTAAACAGAATTTAATCAAACTTCCCTAAGGCCATCCAAAACCCACATATGGTCCGCAAAGATTTTAGAACTTAAAACAGGGTATATATCAAGACGAAGTAGTAAATGTTATAACAACAAAACACGCTTTTCTCCTTATGACTCACAGAAATAAATAATCGTCTCTATGTTTGCTACCATGGCCATAGAAAATGAGCTACGACTAAACACCAACAAACTAAATGAAAGTAAATGACAAAAAAATTGGAATTGGAATGCATATTAGCCAATTCTTTTGGCAGGAGAGATGTGAAGTAAAGGGTCTATTTGTGTTTCTTCTCTCTGCATAAATGTACTAAACTGAAGCAAAATAAATGAAATTAAATAACTAACTATTTAATGATACAAACATGGAAATTATGTACATTAAGTAGTTGATTAGAAGCTCATGTGCCATTAATAAAGAGAAACTGTGAGCGTTTTCTAATAAACAATATAACAGCCAATACTTCGACTGCTTAGTTTGCAGAGGAGCAAACAGAAATTGATTATTGGACAATATCTATTTTAGGTAACAAATGTAATGGGTATTACAAGATGACAAAATGCATTAAGGTATGGATGAATATACTTTACTTTTCAATGTGTACATAAGGTCATTTATGGATGTGATTAAATGGTAACATGTAAATTAAGCTGGAATATCTAGTGTACATGAAATGGTAACTAGAAGATTCAAATAAATATGAGTACCTCCTAAAATAAATACTTCAATTAATCAACTTGTTAAAAGTTGCAAAATTTTAACATCAGTTCTACTTCTAACATCTCCAATCAATCTTGGTTGAAATTTAAATTTTGGAAAACATACCAGCTGAATAAATTGTTGAGCCAAGGATCTGAAACGGATACAAAACCTATGCTATGAAGCATCTAAATGGATTAATTATCTAGATTCGTCCGAACACAAACATGAACATATAGTGCCCATCACTTCAGTTCCCAAAATTATCAAAATATTGTTAGATCGGGAATGAACTAACTTTCAACAACAAAAATTAAATACCTATAACACATGATAGTGCAAGAAGATGGTTTCAACTTTCAACAACAAAAATCTAAGCAAACAAGCCCAGGCACAAATTAAAACGGGTTAAGATTTAAGATTGAATCCCCTTTTGTTATACTACTCAACTACTTTGTGAAGAGCTCCGGGAGAAGTATTTATGGTAGAAAAGGAATACCATTTTTTTCCTCCAGCAAAAGTGTGTTTGAGCAACAAGAAGAGTTACCAAACATCAGCAGAAGTGTTTCTTCTACTTAGAATAGTGCATTTATGTCAAGAACTGAAGTTAACAAATAGGCCAGAAGCCTAAATGGCTACTGACTGGTTGACTTAATATCAGCTGGTTTTAAAACATAAATTATTCACTGAGGCAATTAATCGAAAAAGGCAATAGCTTACCTGATTATTTTCAGAATATCTACTCTTATTATTATATGATGATCACCACGAACCGAAGGTTTATTTATGTTAGGAACCCCTAACTTTGTAAATTTCAATATTTCACCAGGTTGTGTATCAGAAGGTATGTGAAGATCCCCATATCCTTCAGTCATCTCTACTTGGAAGGCGTATGATTTTGAATATGGTTAGAAACGGACATAGTAGCATGAATAATTTTAGTTCAAATTTTAATATCGAGAAGAGAAAAAATTGGATGGATTTTAATGAAAATGATTTATTTTAATATATACTAATAGATACAATGCTAAGTCGATTATTTGACTCTTCTAAATACTTGTTAGAGTGATGTTCATTCACCAGATCTAGCAGAAGAATCCATACATGTATTGAAACTAGAGCAGACTACCGGAACTAAAACTGCTAGCAAAAGGACAATTTTTGGTTTTAGGCTTCAGCAAATATCATATTTTGGTTTTAGGCTTCAGCAAAAACTAATTGCCAAAGTAGGCCTCGTTTCGGTTTTAACTTGCTCAAAAATGGAGTGCGCAAGTGTTAAATTTTTTTAACTATACCTTGCGCATTCCATAAATGCGCAAGCTATTTTTAATGCTTGCACAATTATGGAGTGCGCAAGCTCATTTTTGAGCATCAAATAGACAAAGAGCACAGATTTGAGTTCATTTATCAATATTTCTACTTTCTTCCCCAAACCCTCCCCATTTCCCAATTCAAACCCATTTTTATTCCATATCCAAATCCACAATCACCTTATTAACCAAATAGTTTCTAAACTATATATGGAGTCATCTTCTTCATCGTTACAAAACAAAGGTAATAATTAATGTTTTTGAAACTTAAGATGTAATTTTGCTATTGTAATGAAGATTTATTGGTGGTAGTAGTGTTAATTATTAGACAATGGTGTTGTTGTTGAATTAGTTGTTAGTGTTTAATGAACTAGGAAACCCTATTTAAGTAGTAGTAAATTGAAAAATCTAATTTACACCTTAATTGTTTATTATGACGGTAGACATTAATGATTGGGAGATAGACGACCAAACATTGATGAAACATTTTGATGAGGTTGAAGGGAAAATCGGAGTTGCAAGTTCAAGTCATATTGACTTTGATGTCGATCATGTTCTGGAACACAGTTCAAACAAGTACCGCGTAAATTCCATTCAGGATCATCAACCTTACATGCTCGTTTATGTGAAGTTGTTTTTGCGGAAATGCCTGGTCATCAACATACAGTTGATGGAAATTTGCTGACGCCTATACATCCTGTTGGTCCATCCGTGCCAAGGGGACAACGACCATGTCCAAATTGTTATTGTGGAGATATGTGTGTAGAGATTGTTTGCAGCAAGGAAAAGAATGCTGAACGAAGATTTTTCAGGTGTAGTTCGTACAATAAACATAGATTGAATCCTCGTGAATATGATTGTTGCAATTATTTTAAATGGATTGATCGACCCCTGTGCAAAAGGGGACTTGAGTATGCCCACGAACTGCAAGCCGAAATAAGTCGTTTGAAAAGTGTGAATGAAGAACTAAGGACAAACAGTGGAAGGCCTAGAATGTGGTAGATGTTTGGGACTTGGTTAAGTTGTTGTATTTGTATTTTATGTTGAACCGTTGTATTTGTAATATGTTGTTGCGAAAATGTTTCTATTTGTTGTAACCCATAACGTGTGCAAGGTAGATAGTTTATTATGTTGTTGAAATTCATTTGATATTGTTGACTTTATTGATGAAATATATTGGTTACATTATTATATTGATTTGATTGTTTGGGTTTTTTTAAAGATTGGGTTGACTGCTTTTGGTTGAAGATTGCATGCGGAAGCAAAATCTACTTAGAAAAAATAGGTAATAATTCATCAAATTGATGTTTATAGTTATATTAGTGAACAAAAACTATGAATGTGGTATTGGAACTTATTTTGCAGATAATGTCAAAGGTTCCGCCTATATTTTACTTTGATGGCGAATTGTTGGTTGACGATGAAGGTAAACTTAGATATGTGGGCAGGAAGCGAAAAGGATCGACAATAAAAAATCATTGTAGTTTCGAAGAGCTTAAACAAAGGGCATTTGAAGTGACAAAGCAAATCCTGTGATATATGATTTAAAATTAGCAGTGAAATGGGTTCGGGATGATGGTGCATCCACTATTGATTTGGAAGACGACGATGATTTGAACTCCACCTTTTTAGTTGGAATGAGAGTGATAGAAATCTACGTTGTGAGAGTGGAACATGAAAATGTGGTTGAAACACAAGCGCCAGTAATCTCTGGGGATGAGTATATGCACACCACATAATTACAAGAACAACAATGGTCGGCGTATCCGTCGTATCTTTCAAGCCATCAAGGTGGAGAGTTTACAAACTTACTTCATAGGTATAGCAGAATGGCTCGAGTCTCTTCCAGTCAGGAACAAAACATGATGCAAAACGCTATAAATCCAAATCAGTCGCAAGCGTTTGAAAAGTGAGTACTATTATACGTTGGCACTTGTAGTTTGACTTACGTTAATGCAAAATATATGACCTTTTTTTTGTATTCCTAGTGTCAAAGATGCATTTACTGGTTGTGATGACGATGATCATGTTCTTACTCCACACGAGATTTGTGGACAATTGGATAGTATGGAAGTAGCTTGTGCGAATGATGAGGATAGAACTTGGATCCATCAAATGGAAGTTAACAATGATGAAATCATATATGTAGACATTGAGGAGGCTGATGATGTAAATGCGAAAGAAGAACAAATCACATATGAAGAGGCTCTAGCCAATGATTTATGCATGGCATCAATGATGGTGAAATTAATAATGGAAAGTTATCAACTAGACGTGGAAGTTTTTGGAAGAGAATGTGCGGAGAAAGGTCCACGAGTTGGGTTAATTTTTGAAAGTAAGCAGAAGCTTGTTGACCAGTTAAGTGAATGGGCAATTAAATGTTCGGTTTCATTTCAAGTTCTGAAATCGCGTGCAAATCAATACACGGTCCATTGTGATGTGGAAGAAACATTCCCTTGGCGAGTTCATGCAAGCCTTTCGGTAAGAAAAAATTCAAATTAGTGGAAGATAACTACATATGGTGGTGATCACACTTGTTTAAATGCAACCATCAACTCAAACCATCGATGGGCAACTGCTAAGTTTATATGCAGCAAAATACTTCCGTTGATTAAAGCTGAAACAAACATGATTGCAAGAACTGTTCAAGAGACAATGTCCAACATGTTTCATATTAAAGTGAGTTATTTTCGCGCCTGGCATGGACTGCAGAAAGCTGTTGCAATGATTTATGGCGATTGGGAATCGTCGTACGTGGAATTGCAGAAATATCTTAGAGCCCTACAACATACCAACCCCGGAACCGTATATGATGTTATTCATAGTCGTGGTGTTTTTGATGGTGCTTTTTGGGCTTTCAGACCTTCTATTCAAGGCTTCGACCACTGTCGACACTTATTGTCTATTGATGCCACTCATTTATACGGGAAGTTTCTGGGTACATTACTAGTAGCAACTGGGGTGGATGCAAATCAAGGGCTATTCCCTTTAGCTTTTGCTATTGTACAAACAGAGTCGTGGCAAACGTGGAGTTGGTTTATTCGTTGCATATGGAATTATATTACATCCGTACGTACTAGATGTATCACCTTTATCTCGAATCGTATGAAATGAATTCCACGTGCGATCAGAGAAGCTTGGCCAGTTGAACATCATCATCGCTTTTGTATCCGTCATATTAAAGAAAATTTCAAGAAAGCGGGGTTTGGCATGGATGAGCTACAAAATTTCTTACACACATGTGCCATGGTATCGGAGGTCGTAAAATAAAATGATCTTCGAAAACAATTGAAGGATGTAAATCAAGATGCCGATGCGTGGATTGAAAGAAGTTTGAAAGACCATGAATCAAGCTGGACTCTTTGTCATGATGGAGGAGTAAGATTCAATATGATGACGACCAACGTTTCCGAAAGCTTTAACAGTGTGCACAAAGGAACTAGGAATTTACCTGTTAGATCATTGGTTGCACGTACGTTTCATCGACTGAATCATTACTTCGTCGAACGACGAACTCAAGGGGAAGAGTGGATGTCACAGCTCGCACCTAGGTGGGATGCATTAGCGTAAAGAAGAATTGAAGAATCGAGGCTCATGTCTATAGAGAGATATAACTTCATTGAATGGCAGGTGAAAGGTGTGCATATGTTTGATTATACGGTGAATATCGAAGATAATGTTGCCAAATGTTCGTGCAACATGCCAACATTAGATCATTTTCCGTGCTCCCATGTATTAGCGACTTGCTCACGTGGTTCGGGTGGTGCTAATAGAGTGTATTTTGACTTAATCTCCATGTGGTACACGAAGGTTATGTATTCCGCAGCTTATGCTCCTTTATTCCACCCTGTACCAAATAGTCGACATTGGAACGTCTACGATGGTCCAATTATAAAACCACCACCTGTGCGCAGAAATTCAGGTCGTCCTCGGTCTACTTAAATAAAAGGTTTCATGGATCCGCCATCTTCATCCGGCCATAACAGATGTAGCAAATGTGGTTCTATTGGTCACAAGAAGAAAACTTGTCCGCGTTGAATTGTAATAAAAGTAGAATGTCTATGTTACTGTATGACTTGTTGAAACTTTTTTGGATGTTGTGGCATGCTGTTGACTTTGTTATGTGATGGTGTTGTCATTCGAATGGTGTTTGCATGTTTTATAGAATGTTGTTCAGACTTTTTGTGTGAAATTGTGTGATTTATGGTGTTGAAACAGCTCTCTGTCTCGAACAGGGCCAAAAACAAGCTTGCGCATATATGGAATTCGCAATTATGTTGTCAATATAGCCTGTGCAATCTAGAAATGCACAAGCTATATGTAAAATATAACATGCGCATTCCAAATATGCGCAAGCGTAGAATTGGGTTATTTGCAGCATTCCGCATATGTTACAAAAGACCAAATGTAGCATTTGCGAATTGCTGCAAATAACTCAAAAATGGCTTCCCCATATGTGGAATGCGCAAGCTATATTGACAATATAGTTTGCGAATTCCATAAAAGCGTAAGCTATTTTTTGGGTCAGTTCCAAACAAAGAGCCGCTCTGCCACACTACAAAACCACAAATTGCAAAATCCCAGACCCCAAATTCCAAACTGAGAGCATGCACACACCATTCCATTAACAATACCATCACAAAACAAAATAAATAACATGATCCAATTGACAATTGAAAATCATCCAAAAAAGGTTAAACAGGTCATACAATAACATAGAAACATACAAGTCAACAACCCCTAACCCAACCAAAGAAACAACAACAATAAGACCAACACCGCCAACCACGAATCCGTCTAAGCTCAAGTGGGGTGTCTCTCTTCTTCTTCTTCCGTTTGTACGCGATGAGAGCCGATCCTTGGCCTTCTACGAATGTAGGAGCGGGTGTCGCAGAATTTCTTGTTGTTGACTTGGCCCAAAAATGAGTTCTTCTTGTTGAATTTCCCACTGCGGCGGCTCGCGCTTGCTCGTATGTCGACTGTCCAACATATCTGAATTGTTTTTCTCCTTCATGCCAAACGGGCTATTCATCATGAGTTTCTCTGCCGGTGTATTGCTGCTCTACCTCGGGCCAAGTGGGCCATCCAGTTGTAGTTTCGCCATCGGGATGTTGTGAAGCCTCCCCCTCCACATGTGCCTCCTCCCATTGGGCTTGTGCACCCGCTAATATGGTATGTGTCTCCTCTGTACAACGTGGTGGCTCTTCTACAATGCGCAGCGGCTTGGCCGGCCTTCTTAGCTTCTTCCGACCCAAAATCGTGTCAAGTATTCGTCGTAGGTCAATGCACTTGCTTTTGACCTTGTCCGGCTCCATATGACTTTCTTTTATTTCACCCACCACATCCAAAGCGCTGTATATTCCGCTTGTCTAAACCTTAAGTCATAACAATGCATCAATATGACATAAAAATTGAACTATAAAAAAATTGAAATTACAACACTTATCACATCACGTTCTAGAGGAGCACGGGGAGTGTACGCAACCAACTTCCTTGCCAACTTTTTAAGAATATAATGACGAATAATTCGCCAATACCAATACTCATACTCACTCAAAGGTGTCGGAGGCTCGCGTGCTCGTTCGGCACGATCAATTCTTGATTACCAAAAAGTAATACTTTCCTCCAAAAATGCCATCCATCTAGTGGGTTCTGGGTCAAGGGGACGACATGATCGGGAATGTGCTGATAATCAAAGGAAAACTGTCTCATAACCCGATCGGGTGCATACAACTCAAAGTCTAAAAATAGAATCAGTCGGCTCTTAGTAATCCAACCGACGAACGAATACTCAATTTCCGGATGTCCAAACTTATACACTAATGAATATGGTTCCCATGTAACCGCATCATCCGCCAAAAAATCCAACTCATTACGGTAAAACTGTACATTTCTTAGCGTCTCACGCCAACTCCTAGCATAGTTCCACCTAGCCCCGAATGGAACATACGGATCTAAGTCGATAGGAATTATAAAAGACGGCCGTCCAATAGCAATATGCGACCATGACCATAGTTGCAACAACGTTGCAGAACCCCCTAAAACTTTTCGACGTTGCAAGGCAACGTTCGACAACTCACTATACAAATAGCAGAGAACAACACTACCCCAAGAATGATAACCACAGTCAGCCAAATCATCCAAAAAGGTAAAAAATTCAGACTTAATCTCCCTTTTGAATGATCGGGAAATAATCGGTAACTCAAAAAATACAATATCACAGCACGAGTGCGGCGAAGTATATCTAAATCGGTCGCCCCTTCGGGTAGTGGTTCGGAAAATTCACTTTTAAACCAAGTCATTGATAATTCACTTTTAGACTTAACTGCCTCTCTAGGCGGAAAAATATCAAGCAAGCCATGAGCCAATTCGATGTAATCGATATCTAAATTTTGCAAACATACCGGGCGACCATCTACTTTAAGACCAAAAAGAAAATGCACATCCGCTAGAGTCACTGTCATCTCCCCGACTCTCATATGAAACGTATTTGTTTTCAGACTCCATCTATCACATAAAGCGGTAAGAAGGTGATGATCGAGCCGAATGTAGTCGATTTGCATAGCTTTCCAAAATCCGGAGATTCGTAGATTCGACTCCAATCTTGGATCTTTATAATCGATCTCCTTGAGCTTGCTCGAATGATCGCATATCTTCACAGTTTCAACACCCTGAAATGTATAAACAAATTAAAATTAGGGCTTCATATTTGCATTCCCCCGGTTTACCAATATCGAACATTTACCTCCATTAATGTGTCGTTTTGGCTCCTATGGTGTTATTGAAGATAGAGAACACTTCTATCTTCGGGTCCAGGAAACAATTCTACAAACAACAACAACCGTTTATCAATACAAAAACTATGTACAAAGTTAGGGGTTTGGCTATATTAATACTTTAAATCCTTTTGCATTTTCAGCAAAGAAACCAACAATATGAGTACATTCACATCGACATCATCAACACTACCTCTTCCGCTAACAACAACAATCATTTCTATAGTAGTAATCAAATTATAATTACCTCTAATCAATGTAGATGAAGAGCTTGCTTCCATTTTATGCGAAATCGAGTGGTTGTTTAAAGGAATAGATGAGGAACAATGTTTTTGAGTTAATATATTTGGATTTGGAATGGGTTTGAAGTTGGGAATGGGAAGGGTTTTGGGAAGAAAGGAGATGAAGGATGAAATGAGCTCAGATTCAACTCTCTATCTATTTGGTGCTCGAAAATGAGCTTGCGCATTTCAAAAGTGCGCAAGCTTTAAATCTAAAGCTTGCGCACTTATGGAATGCGCAAGCTCTACGTAAAAAAAATTTATGACTTGCACATTCCAAAATTGCGCAAGTTATAAAATAAACGAGGCCTATTTTGGCAATTAGTTTTTGCTGAGGCTTAGTTCTATAATTTATATTTTTGCGGTACCTTGATCGAAAAAATATCCTTAGCAAAATAGATAACAGAATACGAAAACATGATTTGTATAATTGCTATTGCTTATCACTTGAAAGTAGTAAAAGGGTGGAGAAAACAATCGATCTATGGTTATTCCTAGTGTTTTTCTAACTTATTTTTTCATTTGTTTTCTTGTATTACATCAAGTTCAGGTTGTCAAGGATTAGACCTGAATTTTAAATTACACTTCAGGTTGCAATTTCCATTACATGACTCAACGCATTCATTCAATGCAGCACTCCACTTCTCAAGTAGCACCTCACCACGCTTGTCACCACCTCATGCTTACATGTCTGTCCTCCATAGTGTCACCACCTCATGCTCGCTCTTCTCAGTGTTTCATTGTTTCAGTACATGCATTTAGTTGGAACAAATGCTACAACCTGGTCATGCATATATATATATATATGTATGTATATACACTACACCAAATCAGTGATTTTGCAACACTTTATATCTGTTAATTGCTAACACTTATAAATGCTACAAACTCCCAACAGTAAAAAGTGTCAGGATACCTGAAAAGTGTTGGCAAAAATAAATACTTTTCTGAATAAATTTTGCAACACAAATAAGTGTTACTTTAGTAGGTAAAAATGTAAATAATTTATTAACAAGAGGAGCCTTCTGTAAATTAAATACATGGGTTCTCTTCTCACGCATACCCATTCTCAAACCTATTTCGGCCGTAAAAAAATTTAATTTAGGGTTTTCTTCTCCTCGCCAAAATCAACGTCAATTTCGACCACTTCCTAACATCAACGGCAACTTCATGCCCTTCCCAATATCAAACGTGTATTTCAACCACTTCAACATCGATGTCGACTTCAATCACTTTAACATCAGTGTCGACGTCGACTTCAACCACTTCGTTGATATCTTAGGCAGCTGCCGCAGGGCCGACCTTTGGGTAAAGCCGGTAAAGCATCCGCTTTAGGCCTTGTAAAATACTAGGGCACCACTCAGAAGAATTTCAATTACACACAACACAAAAAAAGCGACCGTCGATGCGAAACTCCAAAATCGAAGTCGCGGCTGGACTCTAAAAGGTGGCATATCAGAATTGTAGCTTCAAATGCGGGAACTCCAGTGGCAGTAGGCGACGACTTTGTCACTCTATAACCATAGAACGACGACGATCTATTTAGACAATACCGCTCCAATCAGACTTCGATGGGGGCAGGTGGTGGGGCTACGCACAGATAGCAGTTGTTAGTTGATCATCTTCATCGTAGATTGCAGATATTGAATTAGAAAGGACTTGAAGCCTAAAGGTGAGCTATTACTTTTCTGTAAACTTTAATTAAAATTTTATGATTTCTATAGTTTTGAAAGTATATTTACATTTATATTTTGTTTGTTGAAATATTGAATTCGTATAGTTTTAGGAATCAAATTTCTATAATGTCAAATAAGTGTTAATGTCTAAGTAATAGTTTATAGTTTATTTTTATTTTTTATAATGGTAAGTAAATATAAAATTTATTGATAAATAATTAAGTTTGTAAAATTTAAAGTTAATGTTTTTAAGTCGAATCGAATAGCAAAAGTGAATTTTTGTTGCAAATCATTTTGTGCACATATTTCTGATAAAATACAACTCATAGATTAGTCAACAAATTTTTTCTTTTCAATATCAATGACCTACAAATAGTTTGACAAATTCTTTTTCTTGGACGTAATATTTTATTTTGAGATTCATTGTGTAGTTCTGTTTGTGAATAGAAAATTATATAATTTAGTGAAAAGAAACATTAACCTATTAATTTTTAATTTTTTAGTACTTATTAAAATATAATATAATGTTTAGAAATGCACAAACAAGAATTCAGATACGTTAAAAGGGTTAATAAAAGAAGGCTAGATTAACTCACTAATTCCGAAGTAGGAAAGTTAGAAAAGTGTTCATAAACAATTAATATTAATTTTGATGTTTAACGTGAATTATTATTACCAATAAAGTTACTTATAAAAAACATAAATTATTTTGACGATTTAATCAAGGACAATAACACTAGTTTTTGTATAAGGCCCATGGTCGACTCTGGCCTTCATGGCTTCCCTGTGTGATTATATATACACACCATGTTTTCTTTATTTTAAATAATTGCATACTCACTTGCTTTGAATTATCTCACATGTAACATGGTCTTTAAGTAGCATGGTTGTGAATTAGTGCTTGAATATCTTGCCGAGTGCAGGGGTTGTGTGCTGGGTGAGTGAATATGTGTGTGTGTAGTCCAAATTAAAGGATAGAGTGGGCTGTTGTGAGTCTATAAGCAATTGTTAAACATGGAATATTGCAAGTTTATTTTTACATTGAACTGGAAACCTATATATGTGAATATATTAAATAAAAGAAGAACTAGAAGATACATACATACATATATCCTCTTATTAATCATGACCTAGTTGCTCCCTTCATGTGTTATACTTTGGCTTCTTGCACTTTGCTGCATATTTGATTTTATGTGAAGGTCTGCATCCATGTTCTGAGAAGGAACAGTATGTGTACAATTCATATATATGTGTGGAAACCTTTTATTTTCGTATGTTATGACCTTTTAACTAGTGTGTTCAGACAATCATAGCCATGGGAAGGTAGTGTATCTGATTGGTGTGGCTAGGCTACAAGCTATGTATGTGGACAATCTTTCAGATCGTTGGTCTCAATAGCATATTTTACATCATAGTTGTGTCCTATCAAGTCACCGATTGTACTGAAGCATCAGAATCCATTTTACCATCTGATTTGAGGTAGTTTTAGGGTGTGTTTGTTTGTTATAAATGGTTCTTAATAAGACAAAAAATAAGTGATAATTTTTTTAAAGGTTATTTGTTTACAAGAAGTGTGTAAAACTTTCTTAATAAAAAATATATTAGTGCTTATTACAGCTTCGTTGAATGAAAAGTTTTTCTAGTTATACCTTTAGATGAATTTGAAATTTATATTTTTGAAGAACTGACTTGAGTTTTGATATTTGTATTTTATTATGTCTTTCTCATCATATTTTCAGATTTTTTTTCATATTTAATTGAATTTTCTTGTTATAATTTGTTAACCATTTTTAAAAGATAAATATTAGAATTTTGTTTTTTTAGAAAATTATTCGCATTCTATTTGATCAATACTCATGCTATTTATTATTCAAGAAAAATTTAGATCAAAATATAGTTTTACTTATTGGCTATTGGATTTTATATTAGATCGAATCCATTTGAAATCAACAAAATCGTCATTTATTTAGAGATATAAAGGGGTTATTGTCGTAATTATTATCTAATTTAACAAAAAAAAGAGCCTGTTTGGAAATTAAAAAAGAAGTAAACAAACAACTATTTTCATATTTAGCATTAACAATGAGCATTCAACATTAAACAATCAGGACTATAAACAAACACATCCTAAGTTTATCCTGCTACACAATTTTAAAGCGATTTTTTGTTCATGGGGCTTCCTTTACCCAACTTTTTACATGTTAAGCGAATTCTGTTAAATGCATGCAAATATAAAATTGAAGTGTTATTGCTATATAGGAAGTACACTCCAAGAATTTTGACAGGAAAGATAGACTAGAAAGCTGTATTTTTATGGGAAAGTATTTTTGATAGTGAATTGTCAAAAGGGAAATCATGATGGTTAAAGGGAGTGATAAAATAATTGAATTTTGAAATTAAAATTATTACCAAGGAGAAAAGATAAAATAAGAATTTCCTCTTATAAAGTAGTAATAAAATTACATTTATACTCTTTTAATTAGTTACAAAACTACCATTTTTCCTCTTCTTTCCTTTACGTGATGACAAAATCATATGTCTTGTCATATCCAATTAAATCCTTTATTGTAATCGATATAAAAAAGAAAATCAAACTAAAACAATTAATACGACAGAAGTTAACTCGCTGAACTGATAATCTCCATCGTTATTGACACATCAATTCGCGAGTAATATAATAAAGTTGAATTTGAATCGTATGATTTATGATTTGTAATTTGAACATGCAATTCGAATTTATATTGGCAATTCGAATGTAATGAGTTACTTCATAGTTTAATATTAAAAACATGCGAGAAAGAGATTACACAAATAAACTGACAAGATGCTTTTAAAGATTTTGTAATTCGAAATAGTTTAGTGAAGTGGTTTTAAGAAGGAAACAATCATAGTAATGAAAAACATATATCATTACCAAAACCATCTTATTCAGCTATAATTGCTTACATAAAATATTTAACACATAAAATAAGTAGTAGTTCGATTATGTTAAGTTCAATGTTTAACACATAAAATATTTGATTTAATAATGATTGAAAATAATAATTATAACATCCATTATAACATCATTTCCAATGATAATTTTACATGCGTAAAAGATTTACTTGGCTTATATTGCTTAAATTGGAGTAATGCATGTCGATTTTATTCTAAAACAAAATGATGTCAACTATAATATATCCAAACAAATATGCAGAAAAATTCAAGTTATTGTTCTTAAGTTTTGGTTTCTAATCGAGATTAGTTAACTGAGACAGACTGATGTAGAGGATTGAAATAGGCATCCAGAAGTAATTGCAATGCTTGTGGGATTGGATTTAATCCTCAAATGTTTGTTTTACTTTTACTAGACAGTTATTTTATTATTTACAATGAAATACTAGATAATCCAATTTGAGCCTGAAAGAGTAATACAAAATATGAAATATAAAGGAAATATGTCTATGTGCAGTCTTTAGTTGTCAAAATACATAATTGTGAATGTTGTGAAAAAAAGAAGGCACGGTATTGTCATCAGAACCAAATCAACACTTATAAATTGGCCATGCTATCGCTTATGTGATGAACTATCAGAAACAATGAAAGCCGGAAATTTGGTAAATCAATGCTGCTTTGTTCTAACTATACCGACTCCACCTTTGGTTTACAACAATAGAGATACTTTTATGTGGATAGTAGGATTATTTAAATGAATAGTATAAGGTGTGAAAGCAAGTAGTAACATACTTCTGCATTCAGTTTCCACCAGAAAAGTTTGTAGGAACAACAAAGCTAATGGAGCAGCGATATGGAGCCAAAGTTTGTCATGTCGAAGGACAGGAGCCTGCTATCGCTTGGAACATATTATCTTATTGAGGTGGATTCAATGTATAGGAGGTTTTCCTTACTAACAGATAATTCGAGGTCATTTTCCTTGCTACTATATTTTTTAATGATATTGAATCTTTTAATTTACATTGATAAATTATAGTTTTTATCTCAAGAAATGTAGTGCAAACATAACATTGTAAACTACAAAGACAGCATACATACATTGTTAACATTTACTATAAATGAAAACATGCAGAAAAGGAGGAGTTGTGCCTTTATGGACTCAGAATAATAAAGCACACTTGCATTTATCACAAAAAAAGAAAGAAAAGAAAGCACATTTGCATAAGATTGCCGTACGTTTCAAGGAACTGTGAAGTACACAACTGGACAATTAGTTGCACGAGGTTCTGTAAGGTATTCCTCTTGTTTAACAAAATTAAATGACCTATAGTTTAAATTCATGCAAGTGATAATATTGTTAATATGTTTTATTTTTATAATGTCCAATTTTTGTGATATATTGTTTTTTCTATGTTTTTTTATTTTTATAAGGTATATTCCATTTTCAGGGTTCCTTTTGTCCTAAGGCTATTGACATGCTTTTTTTGAATATGTACTGACATTTTAATCGCATATTTACTTTAATATCGTATTGAAATTTTGTTTTTTAAAATAAGTTCAATGTAATTCAAGTAGTCTTGATTAGTTTTATCATGAGTAAAATGGCTAGGACTATCATAAGTTATCACTTGCATGTACCTTGGTTGGCAATGTATATGTCTTGGGCGATAAGTTTTTAAAACTGAGCACAAAACTGTACTCAGTTTTAAAACTAAGCACAAAACTGTACTCGGTTTCAAAACTTTAAAACCGAGTACGAACTATACTTAGTTTTAAAATCTAGAACATTGTATAATGCTTAATGCATTTTAATTAGCAACGTAAGTTACAACTTATAATGTGATGCAAGCGACTGATATGCATTTTAATTAGCAATACAAGTACACAAATAGTTCCATTTTTTTATTTTCTTCCATGTTTATATTTGAATGAGTAGAAAAATAGTTCAATCCTTATTTGAATTTTTTATGTCAGCGTTCCATAACAGTATATATAATGGATTATGCAAAATAATTATTGCTTAGAACTTTATCACTGCGTAGTGATTTATTTAGTCTTTTCTCATTTGATCTTGATTAACAAATAAGAGTTGTGTTTGTAAATTTACGTTGCTGTATATACAACTTTGGAAGACCTAGATCTAATAACAACGAGTACTGAAGCCAAAGATATGAATAGGAGTGTTGAACTAAAGCATAGTGTAGATTCACTTGGAAATGGGTATTGATGTTAACAAATGATTTGCAGTAAATATGTATATAGTTTAGCGAAAGTTACATATAATGTTTCATTTATAATTGCAATAAGAAAAAGTCATAGGTTTCAAGTATGTATTCATGTAAATCTAGATTGTTGTTAGTATGGATCAATAATGTAAAAAATGAAATGTTTTTATAATAAAATAAGTTCTTTTATTTTTAACTTCTGATTGTGGTTAATTTGTTCCAAACACGAGTATTGTACCATGATTGAATTTAAATTTTGTGTTTGAAGTTGCAAGATCATGGGAGACTGATTAATCATCATGGGAGTAGCATGAAATGCTTCATCTCGTCTTCTTTTATTTTCATTAGTCGAATTCATGATCACTGCAAAATAAGTTATATAATCGTAAACAATGTCTATTTAACACTGTAAAAGGTCAATACTGATTATTTGAAATAACACACCATTATTGTTGTTGATAAAATTTTGTTGCTCTAAATATACAGATTGCTGTTGAGAATAATCCATCTCCATGTTTACTTCCTTTCTTGACAAACGATCGATCAATCTCAAGTATTATTGCATGAAGCGTTAAAATAGAAAATGCATCCAGTAAAGATTAGAAGAATGTGGCTTAAGTCTAGAAGTTTGGCGAGTTTATGTTGCTGTGATGTGCACAGAAATGGTGAACGTGTTGAGAACTTGTGCATAGAAATGGCAGAAAAGTGTGAGGAATTCATACTTATTTATCTCTGTGGCCACACATAGTGGCTTTAGTTGTATGATTGTTTACAACTGGATTGGACACTGTAATTATTTATTAGGTTAATAGAAATTCATAGCAGTTTTATGATTGTATATTGTTTAAACTTTGCATTGAATATGTATGATGAATTATTTGTGATATGGTAACCATTATTTGTAGTGTGTTTATATTTAAACTTTGCGTTTAAGTTTTGGTATATATATATATATATGTGTGTGTGTTACTAAATAATCATTTTCCAACACTTATAAGCGTTACCGTGTATTTCTATACCAACACTTATAAGCGTTACCGTGTATTTCTATACCAACACTTATAAGTGTTACCGTATATTTCGTTACCAACACTTATAAGCGTTACCGTATATTTAGGTACCAACACTTATAAGTGTTAGTAATACGTATGTTTGTAACACTTATAAGTGTTACAAATTTGGCTGCTCCATTCCTCACAGTCCATTAGTAACACTTAAAAAGTGTTACTGAAATTATTTGTAACACTTATAAATGTTAGAATTTGCCTGTTTTGGTGTAGTGATATATATATCTATGTGTGTGTGTGGACACTTCAGGCATACAGTTATATGCCACAGCCTGCCATGCTATTTGTTTAAAATTTTAAATTATATGCTACAACCTGCATGAATCTACACATTATACTCTCAGCTCTCGGTCCGGCCTGCTCATCTGTCTACGCCCGACACTGTTGTGGTACCTCAATTTATGTCTTTCTTCTGCTCAACTAAGTGTATTCTTTTAGCTATAGTATTTCTTTCAAATCTATGATATTTTTAATAGGAGTTGTGAGGAATTAAGGACACTACTATTTATAGAGTAGCAAATAACTATTTAGAGTATACACAAACTAATTATACTTTGACTTATAACTATATACACCTTCAAGAAAGCATGTACTAGCTTATGTCTACATCTAATTAAACATGATCTTAAAATCCTATTATCAATATTGAAAAAAAACTAAAGCATAAGCATAAATTAAAGTAGCGGAAGCTTAATGTTTGTGACATACTACATACTGGTACTTTCTGAAGTTTCAGGCAGGGGTTTCATCGTGATGGCGAGCTTCATGGACGATAGGGTTTCAGGGTGTGGAGGGCCTTTGTCTCCATTGATTCGTCTTTGTCGAAGCCATTTTCATCTTCTTCTTATTTATTTTTCCTCTCTTCTCCACTTCACCGCATCATTGCAACAAATATTACAGGGTTAATTTATTGAAACAAGGAAAAAAATTAAAAATATATTATATATAACAGTCACCTAAATGGTAAATCATGTATTTTGACATAAGTTATTGGTAAACAAACAATGTAAATTGAAAAAGGCAAGTTCTAATCCCCAAAAGCAGGGATAGTATTCAACTTTGTCCAAAGCCCAAAGGGAGTTTTTCTCAGTCCTTCGAATGTATATTATTGGAATGGAAGATTAAAAATGAATCGAAGAAAAAAAAAGAAACAGGGCTTCTTTTTTTCTTTTTCTGTTGAAATTTTGAATTTTGAATTTTCTGACTTAATATAAGCACATTTTGACAGATTACCCTTGATAACAGCGGTTTCTACAGAAAAATCAGCTTACTGCATAACGATAGTAAACTATTGTGTTATAACAAGCTAATTTATATAAGTTATAGCAGATGCTCATCTTTACCTTTTTTGATAAAAATATATTATCAGAAAATACAATTTAAACGCTTTGTACAGCAAATGACCATACACTACAAAGGTCAAACAATTAATACAACACAACTGTTGCCAAAAGGAAAACATAATATAGCATTTACCTACTACTGTGCTGGAATGAGAGAAAGGATCTGTCTTTTATACTCAACATAACATTGTTCCTAATTATGTTTATATCATGCGAACAATATTTATTTTCAGTTTTTTAACTATTTGTCTTAACATGACGCATACAAATATAGTCACTATCTGTGCAAACAACAAAGATTATTTGCAAATTGAAAATCGATCAACACAAATTGCAAGGCTAAACAAAAAAAACAAAAAAAGAATGAGAAGGAACTTGCCATGTTAAGGTAAATTAGGAAGACGTCCCTTTTTAAGACATGATATGGAGTGTTGAGCTATTTCAATAAGGTCGATAATATTGTTATGGGAGCACTCAACAGCACCAAATATGAACATGGAGCATACCTCAGCTTTCTTGGATAGCCGAGCAGCATAACCAAGTTGAAGTTCAGGAGAGTTTAGTCCTCTTAGGATCTGCCTGTACAGAGATAGCACCTTTGCTCGATTGTTTGCCAATTCTTAAGCTATTTCCCATTCAATCCATTTGCCACTACTCAGTGCAGGCCGCCTAAAGGTGTGGAGTCAGGTGGCAGAAAGTGAAAATAGGAAAATATCATAAGAATATAACAAACAAGTGTACACTTATACGAAAGGTACACTCACAAACTCACAAACTGGTTTCACACATGATTAGTTGAAGGTCAATGGATGTACTTTTATTGAACTGGTTTCACCCACAATTAGGTACACTTATAATCTTTCTTTGTTCACTTGATCAAGACACACCAATTCATTACCCAATCAAATATCATCAAAGTTCTAGTAGTGGATATTACTTGTCAAAGTACATATATCACAATTCACATACAATCTTTCTTTCAAACCCTTCAACTCTAAACATAAAAACATCACAAATACCCTGGTATGCCTATTTTTAAATTTTAGTTGTCAAAGTGATTCCATCCAGACATATCAAACTTTGTTATTAATAGCACTAATGTTAGTTTATACACCTTGTGTGTATTTTTGAATAGGATAGGTATGTTATTTGGTACTTGCATAGGTAGGCAAAATGTGCATATGCATTGGTAGGAAAGGAAATGAATAAATTTAATAAACATAGAAACTTGTGGAATATAGGAACGTTCAGTTGACAAAGAGACATTTAGTAGTTAAGTCTTAATCCAACTTAATAAGTCTATAACAACTAATGCACCAACAATGTATGCTCATGTAATAATTTTACACCTTTTAATCTCCATTTCTTGTAACAATTCTTGTAATGATTGTAATAATTTCTTGTAAGACTTTTGGTATAAAATGTATGGATCTAATATTTTATGTATAAATTATAAACAACACCTATATAAATATTTCACATATTAGATTTCATGCACTACTATGTGTTTACTGTACCAAAGTATAAGAAATGATACCTTTACTCCCTGAGTTCCAGTTATACCCAATTAAACCTTTACTCCCTAAGTTCAAGAAGTATAACATCACCTTCTCTGCCATAATAATCAGCTGACATAGGCATTCACTCCTTGAATCTCACTTCAATTTTGCTCGATAAGACTGTATCTCTATGGTCCCGATATCAACAACTCTTGCCCTGGTGATGAAAAGTATCAACAGAACTCACATCAATGTTATCTAACAAAGCTACAAAGGCACTGAGAAGCAATTCGATCTCGAAAGTTCCAAGGAGGTGGCATGATCTACTTTATGACAAATCTACGTTTGTAACTCAAAAAATCTGATACAAAAGTCCAATGTGGCGTTGGTAGTCAGTTTCAATGTTGTAGGAGAAGAGGTAGTGCTAGTGTACGGATTTGAGGCAAAACTGGGATGACTTGGCAGACCTGGTGTCGCAGATGAAGACTGGATGCCTTTTCCCCATTCAGAATTCCAAGCCCTAATTTTATTTTATTGAAGAAGAAAATCACAATTTTAGATTCAGAATGAAAATTTCTAAGTTTTTCTTTTTGAAGGAAATGTAGGAGGAGAAGTTAATAAAAAATTTACACGTATTAAGCGAGAGCGGTAGAGAAAAATTTCATGAAATGTTAGTGAATTAGGGGCGAGAAAACTTTGGCAGTGTTTCTAAATGATTAATAGCAGCAGTTGTCTTTGAAACGCTACTAATAACTACAACCGATAACAAGTTTTCTTGTAGTGAGTAGTTGATGTGGTCACTTTATGGGATTTTGACTGACAAAATCATGTTAGACTATCATAAATTTTATATTCCAATTTTTAAATTTCATTGGGCAAACATTGGAAACGGAATTAAGGTTGAAGATGGATTTATTGTTGTTAATTTACATCAAAATCAAGCTTCATTTTCTAGGGATCCATATATTCTAGCATCTCAAGCGAAACAAATTTTTTATTCAAGAGAGAATGACTCTTCTAATTGGTATGTTGTAATGAAGGCACCACCAAGAGGTTTTCATGAATTAGACACAATCGATTCTATTGAAAGCATAAGCAGTGTTGTTCAAGATTGTTAAAAAAATGAGATGGATGTCAATTTTTTGGAGGATGCTAGCTATGTTACGGGGGATTGTGAAGGCATACTTGAGAAAAGTTTTAAAAACCATCATTGATTACGCTTGGAAACATATGAATTTTATAGGAATGTTGCATTTTAAAGAATATTAAAACTTGCATGAAATGTCTAGTTTCAACAATTATATGAAGAATTGAGCCAAATTTCATCTTGGATGCTATTATTTTGCTATAATATCATTTCATATAGAGATTTCTATCCAATGGTCTAAAAAAATCTCTGCTTCTGTCATATTATTTTGTGCATCATTGTAACTTAATATCAAAGAAAAATACTAAGAAATATTCAATGTCACTTTTTAAATGGATATACTCGATTGTAGACCACTGTGAAGTTTCTTTATTAAACTGTTTTACGCTGTCGCTACAAAAATATTTGATTTCGAAAAGAAAAAGATCGAGCCTATATGAACATACTTTTCATGTAAAGATGGTTCTTTACGATATTCAGAAACTAAAAATTTATTTCTTGGACTACTTTTACACATTACCAGAACCCAGCAAAATTAGCAAACATGAAAGTTTGCCCACCTCATAACCTGATATCCCTTTGACCTCAATAAAAATTCCACTTGTTAGCATAGTGTTTGATGCTAGGTAGAAGGTGATTAGAGATGAGGTTTGGTTGAAGGAATTGAATGGAGATTGGGAATAGTGCACGCTTGCTGGCTTGTTGGTGTAAGCTTGCACCAGGCAAGCTTGCTCCAGCAAGCCTACACAAGGCAAGCTTGCACCAGGCAAGCTTGCTGGTGCAAGCCTGCACCAGACAAGTTTGCTCCAACAAGCCTGCACAAGGCAAGCTTGCTGGTGCAAGCTTTTTTTTTCTTTTTTTTTTGAACTTTATAATATGAAAAGCTTTTGTTTTAACTTTATAATATAAAGTACAACGGGTGTCTTTATATAGTCTTTGCTTATATGGATTTAGGTGATGGCTTTATATGAAATGTGTTCGCTCATTCATATTAACCATGGGATCATGATATTCAAATGATCTGAGTTGAAATATATTTTTTCAAAGTCACAGAAAAATATGCATATTGCAAAAAAAACACCTCCATTTCTCAGATTTTAATAGCTAAATTCATTACAATTTCAACTTATTTACCAAAGCATAGTTATAATACTGAAAATTTACCACATAGAACTCAGTAATAATAAAAGAAGTTCTTTTGACGAGGCTTTTAGAGGTGAAACAAGATGAGTTTGAAGGTTGAAAATTTTGACTGTAGTAAAATAAAAAATGTACTTTCACTTATAGAGAGTTTGAATCTTGCTTATTGCTTAGACTTTTAAAACATTGGTTTATTTAGAGGAGCTCACCTAGGCATTATCAGTAACCAACATAAATATGGGAGATTAGAGATGTAGGCTTTCGTTCATTAACTACTTGCTTTTTAATTGAAGAAATATATTTTTTGATAAACACAACTTCATTTATAGGTAAAGTTAAATAGATATTTGAACACATGTTATTGAAAACCATATCACATTAATAGGTTAATTGCAAGTTTTTAGTTGATTCATAAGGAAACTTGGATTTTTAAGTTGGCGATAATCTATAAATCATAACTGTTTTTTTTCCTTCCAATAACTTATTCAAAAGTGTATCATTTTTTTTCCAGAAAAGAATGAAATTGTATTTCATGGTAGTTACTTGCAATGTTACGTTGATTAGTGGTTCGTTGTTTGAGCCTAACACGTTGTCATAAACCATTATCTTTAAAGATTAATTGACCTTCCAGGTCATTGTGCATAAGAATACCCTAACCTCATCCTTGTAAACAATTTTAGCCATTTGGATCGAGCTCAAAATGTTGTATTCTATCAATTGTTAGTTGTTGTCCTTAGCCAACTAGACTAGCAAAGTTGTGTCTTTGTTGTCCTAACTAAATTATGAATGAACTTTACGGTTGAGCTTTCAATCTCATATGGTACTTATTTATAGCCTTTCAACTATTGACTCTGTAGCAATCTTATTAAAAGGTGAAGTCATTCAATGAAAATGGGGATTTGATTGTAAACTATCTCTATGTTTTCCCTATCCTCTTGTTAGACCGTATTTGAAGAACTGATATCACATGCTAGAGTTAATTGTGTAATAATTAGAAAATTCCTAGAAAGCATGTTTCTTGGATGAAAGCACGTGGCTTTTAGACTACTTGCGTTTCATGAGCGAGTTCCTGCTTTTTAGTATCTTATATATTTTTCGAAGTGTTAAAGTAACAACTGGAGGCTGCGTGAGTAATACATTATGCTTATCATGTGCTGTAAGTGTTAAGACTACATTGTGCAACGTAATTAGATGAGCTGTTTGGGTCATGTATGCTGCGGACATGGATTATTCCACTGATTTTGTTGTGGCTTGACCACCTAGTCATTCCCATCAACAAAAGAGATATCCATATAAACAGCCGCTTCACACTACTTCAACTGCTTCGAATACTCAACTCTTGTGGTATTATTTGCTTCTGGGTGTAATGTCCCATAATTTTAACTATTTTAAATTATTAAATTTAATATAATTTCTGAATTAAAATGGTTAGAAATAAAATTTAATGATTTATTAATTTAATTTATTAGATATGAACTTAGATAAAATTTTAAATAACAAAATTCGATATGAGAAAAAAATGACTAACTAATTTTAAATATTGAAATATTAATTTGTGTAAGTCGATTAAATAAATTTTCTGATATTGGAGATATTTAAATGTATAAATTTTGAAAACTAAAATTAAATTTTAAAATTAAATTCCTGAATATAATAAATTATATTATGTATGTATGTATATAAATTTCACCATTTCAAACTTATGATAATATATATATATATACATACAAATATATACAAGCTACATTATGGAAAATTTCAAACTTATGATGAGCAAAATATATATAAGTATGTATATAGGTATATATGTGTATATGTATATATATATACATACATACATGTATAAACTTCATAATGGCAAATTTCAAACTTATGACTATATATATGGGTATATGTTTATAAAAATAGTGCATATGGAAGTATATATATATCTATTTATATATATTTGTAAATATGATAAAATAAATATGTATAGGTGAATATATATATATATATATATGTATGTATGTATGTATGTATGTATGTATGTATGTACGTATGTATATACATAGGAATCATCATGTCAACTTCAAGTCAAGCACAAAAACTTAAAATCAAGCTCACAATATTTCTAATCAGCATACAAGGAAATCAAATCAGCCCAAAAACATGATATCAAATCACCCATAATTCATCAAATCAGCCCACATTCAAAGAAAGAAAGAAAGATGAAATAACGCCTGTAAGCAAAATTCTCAGCCACCAAAAGAAATGAAAAGAAAATAAAAATATGTAAAAGGCAAACCATGTACATGCAACTTTAGCTACCCTATGGGTATGCTAGCCACCCTAGCATTTTCACTGTACACCTTTCATTCTTATATATATATATATGTGGCCGGGCTTGTTCTTGTTCATTCTTATATATAAAAAAAGACATGTCAATAAATTAAAGAAAGAAGAAAAGCTTGAAGAAAAAGATAAGCAGTAGTTGTTCATCTCTGTTAAAACAAGTGAGTAAACACTTATTTTGTTATTGAATATTACATATATATATGTGTGTGTGTGTGTAGCTGTGATATTGATGGATCTTTGATCTATGACAATGAAATATGTACATGTTGTGTGTATAAGCATGTGTATATGTGTGCTAGACATGGATAGTTCACCCTACAACTCAAAAGCGTGTACTTCTGCTCTCTGCCATGTTCCTTGTCATATAAAACAGTAAACATCCACTTCAAAAATCAAAAGCTCAACAAATATTTAGTTTTAACCTGTGACTTCAAAACAAAAGTTGTCTTGTTTTGAGTATAGATCATTTTAAAATTTATTTCATGAAATTTCATCAAGTGGAAGAAGAGGAAAGTCTATTTTACAGTAGGTAGATCAACTAGGGCCGAAATTAAATCTTCAAAATTCGGACCATGGATCATATAGTTGTGTTTATCGTTGAAAAATGGGATTTTTAAAGGTAGTTTGGTAATTTTTAAGGGTGTGTGGAGGTAGAAACCGATAGATGAACGAGATTGTGAATATTGGCAAATTCCGGTGATAGGGTTGATTTCATGGCAAGGCGACTGGCATGGAGGGGGGTTGGTCGGAGAGGCATCAGGGGAAAATGGTGCAGGAGTTTGTAGTCACGTGGGTCGGGTAGACGAGGTTAATGTAGGGTTTTAGGGTTGGTTTGTTTGGGTTTCGGTTTGTGGATTTGGCAAAGACGAGGGAGGTATGGGGACGTGCGCATAGGGGGGAATGGATGGAGAGGATGACGATGATGTTTGGGATGAAATTTGGTGGTGGATGGCGATCGTTGGCTATGGGGCGAGGCAGTTTGGTGGGGGCACGGTTGGTTTCCAGGTTTGGGTTGGTGTTCGAATTTGTGAACTGGACGTTGCCGAGGGTTTTATGTGGTCGATCGGGTTGAGATGGTCGAGGACGACATGTGGGAATGGTCGGAGGCGGATAAGAAGGATTGGGGCAAGTGTGTACGTGCACACGTACGTGCACGACTTGGGTTCTCGAATAAAGGAAGCGAGGAGCAGGGAGAAGATCTGGAGAAGGGAGGAGATATGTTCGTGTTGGGTTGCATTGGGATGGGCTGGGGTTGGTTTTGGTGGGCTGATATGTTTGTGTTAAAGAAAATGAAACTTATTTCTTTATATTTGATAACCTAAATTTTAAACTCTATTTCTATTTCATTTAAAACCAAATCAACACAAGAATTTTTACATCGGGATCCTAATGCTATGTATTTTTGTCTAAGCAAATATCGTCAGTTTTTTTTATGCAATGTAAAATGAATGATTTAAATACTTGGAGTGAACGAATAAGGAATCTTTATTTGATTTATTATCTGTCAATTAATCAATATATTTTTAAGGGATTGTTTAATTTTTAATAAATTTAAAATAAACCGTTTTATTTAATTTCTTTGGTTAACGAGTAATCTGGATTAGAAGTATAACTCGTCTCAGTTAATTGAAACCAACTCAATTCTAAATTGTAAACTAATCTAATATCAATTATAAATTGTCAATTGAGTTAATAATATATCTTTGACTGATATTGCTTTTAGATATTGTTTTCAAATATCTATTGTCTGTGCCATTAGATAGCCAAACAAATTAAAGCAGTTAGAATAAAATGTTGACATGTTTTATTTGAAGGTAAATTGACTTGTACCGATCACTATTCTGAATTTTGGAAAATGTGATAATTACAAGCGAATCAATTTCGATGGACTGGTCATTATAAAGTAAACATATGGAATGAATTTCCCTATGTGAATATTGACACCCTGATTGTGAAATCGTTATTTAAACGACTTGGCCTTTTAAAATTTATCATTTGGATTCGATGAGACGGGGATCAGATATCTGCATTATCCAAAAACCACTTCGGTCCAATATCCACTACGAACCTTTAGGGTTTCGATTGTAGAGCCTAGTATGTTGGAATTTAGTTAATGTAACAATTTCGGCTATTTTAATAAATATTTGTACTTGGACACTGTTATAATATCATTGGATTTTCTATAAAATATTTTGGTTATCGTAAGGGAAAAACCCATCATGTTTATGTATGACGCGGCCTTACGAGATTCCTTAAAGGATTTTGATAACTTTAATAATTCAAATTGAGTGTGTTTACTCACGCTGGTCTTCCAGACTGACTCGGGTGTTATTTTATTATAATGCTTGGGTCAGACCGAGTATTACAGATTCAGGTTAGAGTGCTTTGGAGCTTAGGAGATGAACTGGAGGATTCCAGACGTATATCAAGTACTTGATTATATTCTGCTGTGTGTGTAGACTATATAGTCAGCACTGGTGAGGACAAATTATAATAATTGTCCATATTGATATATTGATTGTTGTACTCTGATGATTGTAAATATATCGACAGTTACAGTTTCCTTGTATAAAGATATGTTGTTATATATTATATTTTGTTCCGCTGTGATTGTGAGATTCTATGTTGTTGTTTCTATTTCTTCTTCTATCGTTTTCTTCTTAACCCCTAATGATCTGGTATTTCCGGCGCTCGATTGCTCGACATTCTATACAGTGAACGTATTTATGTCGATTTTCGAGGGTCAAAAATCCCGCACCGTTACAGTTGGTATCAGAGCTGAAGGTTAAGCGAGAACCTTGGCTTTGGTGGGGATTACTCATTAGAGATAGGGTCAGTAGTACCATAGAATGAGTCTGAGTGTATATACGTATAAGAGAGAGCATATTTTTTAGTGATATAAAAATATTTTTATATTAATAAATGAAATGATTTTAACTTGGGTTTTATATAGAATATAAAAGAATGAATTCTATAAACTGATAAAATCAATCGTTACTGTTGATGATGATTAGATGTTATCTCTTTGTTGCTTGATTATTCGATTAGTATGGATGTGCATATTGTCGCTTATTGATTGATGAGTCGTGCTTGGCCAGTTTATGAGCATCGACTATTGGCTGTTGATTTGAGCAATTGACTATGGTTGGAAAATTTTGGTTTTTGAAAAATATTTAACCAATTGAGAAACTACATGTTTAACATGGATTTTGAAGTGGATATATATTTGAATTTTCCCCTGTATCATTTTAAATAGTAATGGATACCATTTGAAAGTGATATATGAAATATGGTTTATCTAGACATGGTTAATAAATAAACAAAAAGTTTTTCAAACTGAAAATTTGAGAGTTTGGATTCCAGGATTTTTTTTGAAATTTGTTTACGAAAAATATATAATAGCATAATTTGAAATTATTTTTCGAATAGAACTGTTATAAATGATTTCAAAAAAAGGGATTTTCAAAAGATATTAAAAAAAAAGAAAAAAAACTCGGTGTTCAGTTCTCGAATTTTGGATTGAATTATACTATGAACATAGGTATCATATGCATTAGGATTGATTTATCGATTGATTGTGCATCTCGTAGAGATGATTGATTGTTGATTTCTAATTTTTGAATTGGAATTTGATTTTTCCAACTATTTTGAATAGTTGAACACTTCCAAATTGATATTTAATTTTTTAGTTTAGTATTTCGAAAAATTATATACAAGTTTAGTTTATAACTCTTTAACTAATAATAATAATAATTTAAACAAGTTTTAAAACGTTAAATATTTGGTAAGCAAAATGAATAAGACTATTTTGTATTATTTAAGTATGAAATTTGTTTTGGAATGTTTAAATGAAATTTTGTTTTAAGAAATATTCTTGAATAATGTAGAGATTTAAAAGAAAAAAAACTTATTTATTTTACAAATTTATTTTAAAAGTAATTTTGATTTATAAAATCTTATTTATTTATAAAATGATTTTAGAAAGAAAATTTGGATTTATATAAATATGACTCTACGAAATATGAAATTGAAGTAAAATTTTGAAACTATTGATTTGAAATTATGAAATTTTGAATTTGAATGATATCCGATTTGAGGAAAATGATTGTTGAAATCATATATGAATTTGAAGCAGAACCGATATTTGAAAGTGATTGATTTCGAGAACCTTTGACTATATAAAAATATTGATTTGGAAATTTTCAAACTTATATAAAAATGATTTGTATAAGTATGAAGTTAATTCGAAAACTATTGATTTGAAAGGTACTTGATCTTGAAAGTGATACTCTTATATATAACGGAATTTATATAAGTATGATTTTGAAGTGATGATTTGAAAAGGTACTATGTATAGTATGATATACATTTTGAAATTGTAGATATGGGAAGTACCTTCTGCTTGATTATCCGCTTTGTGGCCACATTGTGGATACATTCTATTGATTCTTTGATTTGATCCCAGATGGACTTGGGTGGATCTAGAAATGGGTCCTAATCGATATAGGTTTTCCGGACATAATACTCATGAGTTTCCTTCGACTCGGCTACATAGCGAAATTTGTAGGGCTGTGATGGCTTACGGTTACAGATGTTTCCTGGGGGAACCAGGCGAAACCATTGTGTAACTGCAATCTATGGTCGTTTTCGGCGAAATCCGTCTGGGTAGAGCGATTGCCTTAAGGTACGGATGTTTCTTGGGGGAACCAAGTGAAATCATTGTGTATCTACGATCCACATGGCGTAATTCGAGGGGGCTGATGATTGCCTAGAGTCTATGGGTGATAGCGACGTAACCACTAGTGTTACTATTAAGTAGACTACGATCCATGCAATTGTTTTGCATAGCGTAATTCGTAGAGCAGTGATTTCTCACAGGTACGGATGTTACCTGAGGGATCCAGGCGAAACCATTGTGTATCTGCGATCTATGGTTGTTTTGGATGTCATGGCGTGAGACATGGGGCACTGACTACCTAAAGTCGCCTGAGGCCGCGTCGCTCTGTCCTCTCGACTTAGCGAGAGAGCGACCTTAGGGACTGCGTTCCATGACGATCCCGTTCGTTTGATTTCGATGATTGGATTGTACTTTCCATATTTGTTTTAAAAGTTTTTCAAGTATTTTCACTGGCTGTTGAAACGAGTATACTAAGTACTTATAGATTTCTAGTCTTGCGTTTGATTAACGTATTACTAGATTCTGTAAGAACGAGGATAAACTTGTTGAAACATCGAGTTATCAAAAGTAGTTTCAATATAAAATTATTACGAGATAAAAGTATTTTGTTATAAAAGAATTTTTAACAAAGAATTTTTCAAACATTTAAGAATTGAATATAAAAACCACTTAAGTTATATATCGGTGTAATTAAGAAACCGATAGTATAAATACGTAAGTTGTATATAGACCATTCTAATTGCATTTACGATTTTAATTCAGATTTGAACACACGATTTTAAGGAAATTCACACCTATTCGATTTAGGATTGTTCGCTCGATTCTCGACGATGAACATTGATACGAATTTTTGATACAAATTTGAAGTTCTCTATCATAGTTTATTACTATGTAAGGAGGATGGAAGTTTCTAATCAAGAAGTCAGGTTAGAGTCCGCACTAGAGTAGTCGGGTTACCAATACTAGTTCAGAAAATAAATTGCGTATTCGAATAAGAGATCGAAATTTTTATACATACGAATGGCATATATATCATATAGATTTTAATAAAATGATGGTATGCTATGATTGCTAGCTATGATTATTCTTGCTTAGGATTGCTATGCTGTCTGGTTGCATGTAGTTTAACATCACCCTTATCAGTTGCATTATATTCATGTGTTGCAAATCGTTGTTATAACCGTTTGGTTACATGTTATTGTCATGTTGCTGGTGCTTATGATAGGAATAGATAATGTATCATGTTTTGTCATGTTTAACTCTCTTTTGGGTTATGCAAGTAAAATTCAGGTACATTGAAGAAAGACTAATTTGAGAATTTTGATTTAATAAGTAAAGTTTTGCTGCCCAACAAATAGGTACGTATTTATATTGGTGGTCGGTGGATGATTTTCTACCCCTGATGTAGGGGAGCCACTTAGATTTTATTTATTTTTGATTAGTTTGGGCCTATAGAGGCAGTTTGTAGTTTTTCTGACTCAGCCGCGCAAAGGAGACGCTACCAAAATTTTCCGTAAATTAAGTGTTAGAAAATTTTTGAGATTTTAAAATTTTATAACTTGTTTACAAATAAATCGTTATCGGAGTGGCGTAATAGAAGTGTGGTAAAAGTTTTCCAAATTAGATTCTTATGTTTTATAAGTTGATTATTTTGAGTAAAATATATCGTATGTTAAATTCCTTACTTCGTTCCTTTTCGAGGACGAAAAGTTTTGAGTGGGGGAGATTGTAATGACCCGTAATTTTAACTATTTTAAATTATTAAATTTAATATAATTTTTGAATTAAAATGGTTAGAAATAAAATTTAATGATTTATTAATGTAATTTATTGGATATGAATGTAGATAAAATTATAAATAACAAAATTCGATATGAGAAAAAAAACGATTAACTAATTTTAAATATTGAAATATAAATTTTTATGAGTCGAATAAATAAATTTTATGATATTGGAGATATTTAAATGTATAAAATTTGAAAACTATATTAAATTTTAAAATGTAAATTTATGAATATGATAAATTATATTATATATGTATGTATATAAATTTCACCATTTCAAACTTATGATAAAATATCTATATATCTATATACAAATATATACAAGCTCCATTTTGGAATATTTCAAACTTATGATGACAAAAATATATATAAGTATGTATATATGTATATATGTGTATATGTAAATATATATACATACATACATGTATAAACTTCATAATGGCAATTTTCAAACTTATGACTATATATATATGGGTATATGTTTATAAAAATAGTGTATATGGAAGTGTATATATATATATGTATGAATGTATGTATGTATGTATGTATATGTAAATATGATAAAATAAATATGTATAGGTGAATATATATATATATGTATGTATATGTGTATATGTATATATAAACATAAGAATCATCATGTCAACTTTAAGTCAAGCACACAAACTTATAATCAAGCTCACAATATTTCTAAGCAGCATACAAGGAAATCAAATCAGCCCAAAGACATGATATCAAATCACCCATAATTCATCAAATCAGCCCACATTCAAAGAAAGAAAAAAAAAGATGAAATAAAGCCTGTAAGCAAAATTCTCAGCCACCAAAACAATAGAAAAGAAATAAAAAATATGTGAAAGGTAAAGCCTGTACATGTAACTTCAGCCACCCTATATGTATGCTAGCCACCCTAGCATTTGCATTGTACACCTTTCATTCTTATATATATATATATATGTGTGTGTGTGTGTGTGTGTGTGTGTGTGTGTGTATGTGTGTGTGTGTGTGTGGTCGGGCTTGTTCTTGTTCATTCTTATATTAAAAAAGACCCGTCAATTAAATTAAACAAAGAAGAAAAAGCTTGAAGAAAATGATAAGCAGTAGTTGTTCATCTCTATTAAAACACGTGAGTAAACACTTATTTTGTTACTGAATATTACACACACACAGATATATATATATATGGCTGTGATATTGATGGATCTTTGATTTGTGATAATGAAATATGTATATGTCGTGTGTATAAGCACGTGTATATGTGTGCTAGACATGGATAGTTCACCCTACAACTCAAAACCATGTACTTCTGCTCTCTGCCATGTTCCTTTTCATATAAAATAGTAAACATCCACTTCAAAAATCAAAAGCTCAACAACTATTTAGTTTTAACCTATGATTTCAAAACAAAAGTTGTCTATTTTGAAATCATTTTAAAATTTATTTCATGAAATTTCATCAAGTGGAAGAAGAGGAAAGTCTATTTTACAGTAGGTAGATCAACTAGGGCCGAAATTAAATCTTCGAAATTCGGACCATGGATCATATAGTTGTGTTTATCGGTGAAAAATAGGATTTTTAAAGGTAGTTTGTTAATTTTTAAGGGTGTGTGGAGGTAGAAATCGATAGATGAACGAGATTGGGAATACTGGCAAATTCCAGCGATAGGGTTGATTTCATGGCAAGGCGGCTGGCATAGAGGGGCGTTGGTCGAAGGGGCATTAGGGAAAATGGTGCGGGAGTTTGTATTCACGTGGGTGGGGTAGATGAGGTCAATGTAGGGTTTTAGGGTAGGTTTGGGTTTTGGGTTTGTGGCTTTGGCGACGATGAGGGAGGTATAGGGACGTGCACATTGGGGGAATGGGTGGAGAGGATGACGACGATGTTTAGGACAAAATTTGGTGGTGGATGGCGATCGTTGGCGATGGGACGAGGCGTTTTAGTAGGGGCACGGTTGGTTTTCAAGTTTTGGTTGGTGTCCAAATTTGTGAACTGGATGTTGCCGAGGGTTTCAGGTGGTCGATCGAGTTGAGATGGTTGAGGGCAACATATGGGAATGGTCGGCGGCGGATAAGAAGGGCAAGTGTGTACGTGCATGTCTTGGGTTCTCGAATAAAGGAAGGGAGGAGCAGGGATAAGAGATGGAGAAGGGAGGATATATGTTCGGGTTGGGTTGCATTGGGATGGAGTTGGTTTTGGTGGGTTGATATGTTTGTTTTAAAGAAAATGGAACTTATTTCTTTATATTTGATAACCTAAATTTTAAACTCTATTTCTATTTCATTTAAAACCAAATCAACACAAGAATTTTTACATCGGGATCCTAACACTATGTAATTTTTATCTAAGCTAATATCGTTAGTTTTTTTATGTAATGTAAAATTGAATGATTTAAATACTTGAAGTGAATGAATAAGGAATCTTTATTTGATTTATTATTTGTTAATTAATCAATAAATTTTTAAGGGATTATTTAATTTTTAATAAATTTAAAATAAACCGTTTTATTTAATTTCTTTGGTTAATGAGTAATCTGGATTAGAAGTATAACTCGTCTCAGTTAATTGAAACCAACTCAATTCTAAATTGTAAACTAATTTAATATCAATTATAAATTGTCTATTGAGTTAATGATCAATGTTTGACTGATATTGCTTTTAGATATTATTTTCAATTATCTATTGTCTATGCCATTAGGTAGCCAAACAAATTAAAGTGGTTAGAATAAAATGTTGACATGTTTTATTTGAAGGTAAATCGACTTGTACCGATCACTATTCCAAATTTTGGAAAATGTGATAATTACAAGCGAATCAATTTCGATGGACTGGTCATTATAAAGTAAACATATGGAATGAATTTCCCTATGTGAATATTGACACCCTGATTGTGAAATTTTTATTTAAACGACTTGGCCTTTTAAAATTTATCGTTTGGATTCGATGAGACCGAGATTGGATATCTGCATTATTCGAAAACCACTTCGATCCAATATCCACTACGAACCTTTAGGGTTTCGATTGTAGAGCCTAGTATGTTAGAATTTAATTAATGTAACAATTTCAGCTATTTTAACAAGTATTTGTACTTAGACACTGTTATAATATCACTGGATTTTCTATAAAAAGTTTTGGTTATCGTAAGGAAAAAACCCGTCGTGTTTATGTTTGACGCGGTCTTACGAGATACCTTTTTTTCAAAGGATTTTGATAACTTTAATAATTCAAATTGAGTGTGTTTACTCACGCTGGTTTTCTAGACTGACTCGGGTGTTATTTTATTATAATGCTTGGGTCAGACCAAGTATTACATATTCAGGTTAGAGTGCTTTGGAGCTCAGGAGACGAGTTTGAGGATTTCAGACGTATATCACGTACTTGATTATATTCCGCTGTGTGTGTTGACTGTATAGTCAGCACTGGTGAGGACAAATTATAATAACTGTCCTTATTGATATATTGATTATTGTACTCTGATGATTGTAAATATATTGATAGTTACAGTTTCCTTGTATAAAGATCTGTTGTTATATATTATATTTTGTTCCGCTGCGATTGTGAGATTCTGTGTTGTTGTTTCTATTTCTTCTTCTATCGTTTTCTTCTTAACCTCTAATGATCTGGTATTTCCGGCACTCGATTGCTCGACATTCTGTACAATGAATGTATTTATGTCGATTTTCGAGATTCGAAAATCCCAGACCGTTACACTGGGCCTATACATTCATATTCTCCAAAATAGACAAACCGATCTCTGGCAGGGTCATTCTAGTCATTCCAACCTTCACCAGCAACGATCTCAAACAAGTAACCCCTTGAAAATACAACAGTCGCGTAAGAACGCCAAGCTCTACGTAGCCATATTCTTCTCGTTCCACTAACACTGCAATTCAGGAATGAAAAGCCACTCATTTCATTTGCAAACTGTCTTTCATGTGCTATAATGCATCATGTTATGCTGCTAGGAACCTGTTTTTCTATCGAATTTATCGTGCAGTCTTCATACAATGGTCGAGCGTTTCCAAATATGAAATCGATCGGTCCTTGAATGAAATAGTTTTTTAAATAGTGCCTTCCACGTTCATCCAGTAACATGTCTTGAGCACTGTAGAATCCGCTGTTGTAAAAGGCTGCTTCATCTCCTGTTATTCTTATAGCCACCGCTTGCCCTCCTACTTCCCCTAGAGATGCAGCCGTCGCATTGTTCTGCTCTTCACATTAAACACAGCAAGACCAGGATTAAACAAAATAAAGATATATGATTGTATATACTGTGTTTAATTTTATACTTTCCTGAAAACTGATGTTATAAGCAATGAAGTTGAAAGCATAGATGGACATGCTTGCACTGTACACGGTCCCTCCACTTAAATTCGTAGTTAAATTCCATGTGATGAAACTGTTTAAATGCCCTTTCCCTTCCAATGTAAGATTGGTTTTGTTTGCCCATATAACTACTTTCTCCCTATATATTCCTGAATCGACGAGTATAAGGGTACGACTGGGGCTATAGTCAGGAACAGAGTTGACTGCTTTTTGCAGACTAGTACAATTGACACAACCTTGTTGATCTACTATCGGGAGTAGTCCCACATTCTGTTCTGAAGCCACACTTAAAGATATCAGCCTGGAAATATCACAATCTGCTTTCTACTTCCTCCTCCTATTATGGTGATGGTTGTATCTTCTCTATACGTAGTAGTCTATATCTGAGATAATGTTAATTATAAAAGTGCCTGCACTTGCTAGATGATTGCTACTAGCACTACTAATTACTCTGTTATTGTATGTTTTGGCTAGTAAAATGTATATTTTCTATCAAACTAGAAGTTTGCATGAAAAAAAAGTCTATTGAAATAGCTGGTCTTGTCTGAGTTACTTGTCTACTTTGAGTTAGCCTTTGTGGATGTTTCTTAGTTATTTTGAGTGATTAATTCATAAAGTTTCTGTTTGAAACCATGCTATTTAGTACTTATACATTTCTACATCTATGACTAACATACGCACGTGTGTGCTTCTTTTTGACATGTGTTGTATGATACTTTGAGGTTGCTACATGATGTCGCACCCTTTCTCCTTCAAATCGGTCATGCTTGCATTAATGTATTGTCTATCAACATTCATACATCTTTGTTTTTAGTATGTATCGTTTTGGTTAGCTACAGTTGTATGTATTGTTACTTTTGGTCACAAATATTTATATGCTTAATACTCCATGTACGAAATATTATGGATATATATATATATATATATATATATATATATATATTATGGTTTGGCTTATGACTCCATTTGATTACGTACATTACAATGTGATAAGTGTGGTTTTTTAAATTGTTATAATATACTAGTTGAAATAAGTTTAGTAGAATTGAAAATTGTAAGCTTGAGTGTATATGGCAATAAAAAAATGCAATGGAATTTTTTTTACATTATTTTAACTATACTATGAAAAGAAAAATTATTATAGCTTTCATATACTATAGCATTACGCTAATGCTATACAAAATATTCTGCAAGGATTAAACGATTTTCATAGTAAAAAACAATGCTACAATAGATAGTAATGAATTTTCTATAGCGTTTCAATGCGTAAGAAATTGACATAATATTTCCACAATGTTTTTAGACGCTATAATAATATGGCATGTCAACATATTATAGCAATTAAATGATGTCATAATTGTTAGTATCATAAAACACAACTCTATGTAAAATTTCTATAGCAAGCTTCAAAACGCTATAGAAAAGTAGTTGTACCGATACATTTAGTCTAAGATGGCAACAAAAACGCTGTTAAAAGTCCGTTTTTCGTTGCAATTTTGAAACGCTATTATATCTATAAGACTTATTACAAATTGTTGATCTATGGCGTTTATAGAAACGCTATAGAAGGCTTTGAAAGCAATTTTTAAATGCTATAAAAAGGTATGTTTGTTGTAGTGACTTTAAGGTAAACACAACCGGCTCAACGATGAACTGCATGGCACCAAGTATGAACAACTCCCGCATGCAACATATCAATAAGCATACTCTAGATCTGGAGTTGATATACCATCATTGGTAAGCTAAACTCGAGATTTTTCATCTTACTCGGGTTTTAGTCATTTTCGATGTCGAGGCTACGTTCGGCATCTTTCACACGAGTCTTCACCACTCGAGCAGCACATGAATCCCCAATTGGATTCCTTCATCCCGAATAGATCACGAATCACTACATGGATTTAATCATCTCGAACCTCCACATAGGTTCCCGCATAAGTCCATTGACAAATGCTAACGCTGTTGGAGTGAAGTTTTGGCCACTTTTCAAGATATTACTTATCGTCTTGCTATCCAAACTTTTTATGGCAACAAACACACACACACACACACACAGATATATATATAACATTATAGATATGGTGAGAAACCCTTAAGGATCTCCCTACAAAGTTCCATGGAAATCGCCAAAAACAAGGCAATTCCAAAGTGCATCCACAACGACTATCGCTATAAGTGCACTTTCTAATCCGATTCCAGTCTAAACCAAAGTCCATCAATAACCTATGTGCTTTGTTTCAAGGCTATGCCATATGTCATACAAGTCCATAAACATGGATCACATATGTTTCTTGTTTTCAAAACAAGAATCAAAACAACATTTTAACAATGTCAATAACTATTCAACAACTTAAACACAATCAAAACATAACATATATATGTTATATTTTCCATTCGAAGAGATGTGTTAACTCACCTTTTATCCAATAAATAACCTAGATCCAAGCACCCAAGTCAAACCTCCACCTTGCAACCACCTTTTCTTCCTCCTTCCTACTCTTTTCACTTGCTTTTAGCCTCCACCACCCTCCAATTGCTCACGGCCAATCCTAGTGCGGGGGAGTTTGGCTTCCAAATTTCAAGATATAACTAGGTAGGATGTGTGGTAATATTGCCCCAAGGCTTCACTCCAGCTTTGAGTTAATTTGGATTTGATTTGCAAATATTTTGCTTTAGGAATTTAGAGAAAAAGAAGGAAGACATGGAAAGAGAGCTCACTTGGCTTTGTGAATTTGTGATTTATTATATATGGTATGCCTCTCCTTATATAGGCACAAGAATGGTCTTCTTTAAGCTTTCCTTTACCACCCCCTATCATGCCATGGAAGACTCACCTCTCATCACTTACCCTTTACATCACTTCTCGTTTATGCTAATTACACTTATGCCTTTAACATGATATGAATCTTATCCTAATGGAAGCTTCTAGAATGGTCCATGACTTATGAAGAGGCATGTGTTAATTAGTTGCTAATGTGCTCTTTTGATCATTAGACAAGTGCATAAGAGTTCGAACAACTTATATCAATTGAAAAGCTATTTACCGATAGACCGATTTTCGGTCATATTATCGATTTTTCTTCGAACAATGTATTTTTGTAAACAATTTTCAAAAGAAAGTTTCTTATCATTATATATTAATTAATTGATGTCTAACAAGGTTACAAAATCTTATTTATAACACTTAATTATATTCTAAAACTTTTTGATATTCGAAGACGAAGTGTTCGAATTCCAGGTCGATACAATTCAGTAGATCGTAAAGAACAAATTATGTTAGGATTTTCGAACCGATCAAAAGGCTCGAATCATTGATATTTTAAAACTTGATTTAAGGGTGGAGACAGGTGTAGGATCGCGCCCTGCACTCTAACTGTTAAGCCCTTAGTTAGTCAGGTCAACAATTCCAATGCATAGAGCCTTTCCATTATTAAGGCTAAAATTTGACTTAAGCATCCAAAGGAACTCGTAGCAGTGAAGCTCACTTATTTTTTTCTCCTGCCAATCTTGGGAGACCATTGTTTTTTCTCCTACCATATTTAGATTAACATGGATATTTTTATCCTATCGAACTTAGGAGACTGTTAATATTTCTCTTTTAAATGGACTAGTAGATTGTTGGATGATTTGGTATACTTTTGCCCTAAGTCAACGCGATAGTATTTAGTTGGCCTATAAAAAATAATATAGGTTCATAGTGACCCTGGAAAAACTATGTCATTAAAAGGACTATTTTGTGGGATTGGTTAATTATAGGAATGTGTAACCATTTGACCTAGTGAATAACGGACTATTCATTGTAACCCATGTATGCATGTTAATAATATTTATGTTATAATTATGTCCTAATTATTTTGGATGAAGGGTATGCTATGGTTAACATACTATTTGATAAGTTATCAGTGAGGGAAAACCCATTCCGCTAAGCGGCATGATCTCCCTAAATACTTATTTTGGTATGACCTGAACTTTTTGATACCCCATAAACTCTTGGTACTCAATTGAAATTGGGTAGACCAAGGGTAGGATATTAAGGTCAGAAGAATAAGCTTCCAAAGATGTGTAGAGGCCAAGCTACTAGCATAGTTTATTTTCACTATGTACTTTTAACTGGTTTTTTTATTAATTATATGTAATGATGGGGCTTATAATTGTGTAGATAGTTATGACTCTAATCATCCAAGGGGGCATCTTCATATATCACTCTTGGAATTTATAATTATATTTGTTATATTTTATTAGAATGATGGAGTCATAAGGTTATGAAGTTGGATGTAACTGAATGTAATGAATTTTCAAATTAATGAATGAAAATGTTTTGTTAAAATTTGTAAATAATTATGCTCTTGATGTTAACGATACAATAACTGATCTCATTTTATCATTGAAAAATAATGCTAAGGATGAATGCAGCATCAATGGTATCTATTTTCAAGCCTTAAAAGGGGGATGTTACAACTTGGTATCAGAGCATAGGTTTACATAAAATTTAATTAGATTTTTTAAAAACATAATCCAAATGAAATAGAAAGAATAAAAATTGGGGAATCAGATAGTTTTATATTAACGTACTTGTCATTTGATATATAAGTACGCAAATCTATTCAAACTCTCCCCCTTGTCTTAGATCATTCTTTTGTACCTCATGAAGACTTGTATGCAAATTACGATATGGATACCAGAAGTGGAACACTGAACTTAGGAGGTGGAAGCACCATAACTAATGTAAATGTTTGGACCAATGCTTGAAACGCTAATCGAAACAACAATGCTAATGCAAATGCTATGCTAATGTGGGTGCTCCAGCCACACCAGTTGATATGGGGATGTAGTATAAGTTCTTTGGCAATATGATGCAAGTTGGAGTAGCGATTGTACTGACTGGAGGAAACATTGCTAATGCAGTGATAGAGTTAGGGGTGTGCCCTTAGGGAAATTATATAACTTGTAAATTTAACTTGATAACCAATCTTGTTCATAATAAAGGTATTTGATTTCTAATATATACTTTGTTATATAGTGATAATTAATTAAATATTTAATTTAAAGTATATTAGTTAGAAAGTCCTTAAATAATATGCTATGTGATAATTATTACAAATATTAGTAATCATGAGACAATTATCACAATATAGAATAACATATTATTTTAAATATTCCTTGTCAAGATGCTTCAAGAAAGGATAAAGTTAGGGGTATGCCCTTAGAGCGGTGTATTACTCATGGATGCTTTTGGCACCAAGAGGTTACATAATGATAGTTATTGGATAACTATCAAATGACTCGTTTGAGTTCATGTTGGTTAATAACAACTAGGTCAAACTGGAAATCTCAAGTAATGATATCACATAGTTATCTCGATGTGAGAATACTATTGAATTCAATGTGCAAACTTTGCTTTGATTATAGTTAAATCGTGACATAGCATCCATCAAACGACTATAGTTAGGTCTAAGTTGAAGCATTGGAAGTGAAACATTATTCAATAGAGAATTCATCTCCTCGGTTGTATGAGGTTAGTATCTCGGTCAATTGTATTCAACTCAAAGTCAAAATCTTTAGCTAGAGTAGTAAGGTTAATAATAAATGCTAGTATTGAACCAAGGACTTTACTTATGAACTAACCAAGTTGAATGTGGATGATATTTGAATTTTGACCAAAACAAAATTCCATAGGTCCTAAAGTGATGTAGTCTTAACAAAGAGAATTGATGTAAAATAGTCATTACTAAAAGGTACCACTTAAATTGTAAAATTGAATTTTACCGTTGAGATTTGTAAGCAACGAATTAAGTCAAAGTGTTACTGCACTAGCTAACGTTTTGTGTGAACAATAGTATTTAAACTATTTATATATTAATCGCCAACAAAATTCATACCTATGAGTTGCATAACCGGAGCTATTCAGTATCCAAAACACCACATGATTTAATCGATTTATAATGGTTATAAATTAACTAATATTTGTGAAATATTAATTATTATTGTATTTCTTATATGGGGATGTATTTTGTAAAATGGAGCTGTAGTTGGATTGTTTGGGATGTTGTTAGTAATTTATTGGGTGCGCATATAAAAATTATATATGTGTATATCGATATACGATGTCAATAAGAATTTAAATTAGATTTAAATTAAATAAATTAATAAATGGATTGAGTGAGCTTTAGGTCCATATAGGACTCTAGTTTGGCCAACAAAGATAAGGGGGTAAGAGGAGGTCATTGGATTTGAATTAGTAAGAAGGATTTGAGAAGATATTTATTCCTAGATCTCACTATATATTCATATCATTAGCCTCCGTTTTCACTTTACTTATGGCTCCTCTATTCACTATCATGGCCGCAAGCTCTTATTCCCTTCTCTCCATTTTTCTTACTTTAAACATATCCACTCAATCAAACATTATTTATTCGGTGTTTGCACGTCTGTCTCTTGCAAAGGAGGGTACAGATTTAAGAGATCAAGGAAGCTGTCTAGGTCTAAGTGTGAATCAGAGCAAAGCCTCTTAAATAAAATTCCATTTATTTTATATAATGATATTAATGTATTGTATGTCATATATCACATTACACACTCATACACACAGATATATATATATCTGTGTATGTGTGTGTTTGTGTGTGAGTGTGTGCATGTATGTATGTATGTATATAGCTCATTTTTCTGCAAGTAATTAGCAAGCTGGTTAAGACATGACCATGCCAAATCAAAGCCGGGCCAACTATTCTATGACCGGCCCTCACATGCTGGCCTAAACTCAAGTTGATCTCAGACCGGCACATCTACTCAAGTAGCACATCAAGTCGACAACCGTCCAACTTACAAAAAGCAACTTCCACAACCAACTCATCGGATGAGGACAAAGCAAAGCATAGCCCAGCCCAATCCACACCAGCGTGGCTTATTATGACCAGCTCTCTCATCTCTGCCTGACTTCAGTGTAAATCCAGGTCATCCCGTCCATTCAACATCGCTTCAATTGACAGTCGGCATAATAGAAGATAGCCTCAATGGCCATCATATTAGACACGACCGACTTATGCATGACCCATCCTTTACTCAGCTCATCACAGTTGTCAACGACCAATCCTAAGTAATGCGTCCCGTCATCTCTTAGACAGGCTTGTCACCTTCTCCACAGCTTGGTCCTTAGCATCTGTCAACTCTCAACAAACTTAGGCACTGAGAAACCACCCACTCATGGTACCTGCATCTAACCTGGCTTTAGGCTAGCCCATCAAGACTGGTTCCATAGCCAGTTGTCACTCTCAAAATGGCTTCCAACAGCACCCATCTGTCAAGGCCAGCCCAAGCAGAACCATCTCTGGCCCGACATCACCATAGCCCGTCCCATCATATCAAAGCCAGCTCAGTCTGTACTCTGCACCTTGGTCCTTAGAAACATTCAGCTTCTAGTATCATTGATGCCTGTCTAGAGTCATTCATCTGCCTTGTCACATAGGCCTGCAAAACTAAAAACAAGTTGTACAGCCAATTGTACAAGGTACCGTAGCAAAGTGGCTAGAAGTACACCTACTCATGTAGCTTTCTATCGGAAATTAATGCACATCAAATGCAATGCATGCGCTTGGTATGGAAGGACAATTGGCATGTTTTCAGCCACTCATTCCTTTCTTTGTTTACAACTGTCTCCCATTAGCCCATGCGTCCGTATCAACAGCCAAGTATGCTTTCCACCTATTTCAATGTGCAATATCATCCATTCATCAAACATTTTAGCCACTATAAATACCCCATGCATTTCCACTTTAAAGGGGTTGGAAAATACTAGAATTCCGGTTATTATATCCAATCCAGAGCTCCTCACATAGCAAATCAAAGCTCTAAGCTCTTAAGTGTAGCTACTTTTTATTCCTAAGTGCTACTTTTCTTATCATTCTCTTATAGTTCTTAGAAATCATAAGAGACAAATATAATAAGAGATCTTCATAGTGGACGCAGGAATCTTGCCAAACCACTCTAAATTTATTGTCATCTACCTTAAGTTGCTTACTTTCATTCTTTGTAACGCCCCACTCTGAGACCCACTGTAACAAAGAGTATTACGGGAGTAATACTGTCTGTTAAAGCGGAGAATAGAGTATAGTGGAAGCGACCATTTGTAATCAAGCTATAACTATCTACTGAATACGTCGAAAGGATGGTATCTATATATTTTTTTCAAGTGGTTTGACATATTCGGTAAATACTTATAACGAAATTACAAATGGCTAAAGATCTATCAGGACAAAGCATAATAACATAATAAAATAGCATCACAGAACAATATCACATAACAGCACAGAGTCTCAGAACAATACATCGTCAATACAGATCCAAATACTATAAGTAGGTACAAAGCCACTGCCCACATATGTGAGTCAAAAATATGTACATATCAAAGTCTGAATAATAACAGAGTAGCGGAATAGTGGACAAATAAAAGCGCTATCTATCAGCATAGCAGATAATGTCCAAGCGGAAGCACAGAAGCTAAGTCCAGAGACCTAACCTGAAACAACTCGGTCTGACCCGAGCGAAAAAAACTCGGGTCAGGCTAGCTAAACAATCAGTAATAACTGAGATATATAATAATGCGGTACATAAATAAAACAGTACTTTTCCTAAGAGAAGAGTATTTTGGACCACATGAATATAATGTCGGTCCCTAGTCATCAATCAACAGTAAAAATCTCCAAAGAGAATATCAGCACCAAAGTGTTGAATAATTAAAATCACCTCATATCATCGGCGTAGCCAAAGCTATATAAAGTTGCCCATAGGCAATAATCCCATGCGTGACCAGAGTCTGTAATCAATGCCCAAACAAAGATCGATGCTCCAAAGAGCAATAGGGATATACTGAAAAGTCAATGAAATCAAACACTGAAAAGCAGTGTCCTGAGACACTGTGAATCCACAAGGTAATCACACTTACATCATATGGTTCCATGTCGTTATTGCACGTGCACCGACCGAAGTCGTTATTGCCAAGTACTGTAGAGTTGTGATCGATCACTCGCACAGATGCGGAACGCGTGAGACGGCGAGATCCTTCCCAGAAGGATAAAGGCCCAGAGGCACATGTCGAAAAAAGAAACTGCTCCATAGAACAGGTGTCCAGAGATGGTTGCCCAGAGGCGTGGTGACCCAGAGGTCCAGTACTGGCTGCCCAGAGGCTAATGTGTCACAAACTTCTTAGAGAGGAACCCGTAAAGTGTTAACGATGAGTCCCATACCCCACATTTGCACTAAACAGTTTACTAACCAATAGCAAGCTCACATTCCAAACAATAAAAAGTCCACCTCGTATCATCGGTAAACTAGACCCAAAGGTCAAAACGATCAATCGAATAGGTCGGGGATTAACTGGAAAGAAAATACACGCGGTTCCATAGGCCGGAGATTTCCTAACCGTTTAAGCACCTTTCCACTTCGCTCGAAGTGCTAAAGTGTGAGTGTGGGATTTAATTATAGAAAATAATTATGGAAAACGAATTTATAATTGGTTTGAAATCACTTTAAAACGGCCTTTGAAAACTCTCCTATTATGGAGTAATTAATTTAATAATTAAAATAATATTATATAATAATTTCGAAAGCCATTTCGGAGTGGAAAATCCTTTTAAAACCTTTTTATAAGGCCCGTGTACGAAATCCAGAGACAAATCTCAAAGAAATCGATAAAACCAGAAAATCACTGAAAATATTCTTAAGTGTTGGAAAATAGTCCAAAACTGACGCGAACCCAAGTTCGGAAAATTATTCGGACCAGCAAACTGAATCCGAATGGCATGAAAATTGGTAGGAACGTAGTCCGACATTCCTACTTCAAAAAGAAAAAAGAATTACTCGATTCTGACTTGAAACGAAGTCGTAGCGACGCTCCAAAGTCGGACCCAGAAACAGTGAATACACTGTTTCAGGCTGAGATCCGGGTCCCTCTTCGACAGCAATTTCGAAGAGTCAAATGAACTCGGATACTAATCAGACTTTCTAGAGATGGAGTTTGGAACTCCAGCTTTCCAAGGAGACTGAAATCGATGAAATCCAACAAAGGACGAGCCCGGGATGGCGTCGCAAAGTCGGGGTTCTGTACTAAAAACAACGGGAGAAAAGAGACTAAGGCCTATAGTTATGCACTAACAGACCAGAGATGAAAAACCACAATTTTGGCATAGTAAACTTCCAATTCTGACAAAATGAATAAAATAAAAGTTGTAGCTTAGTTTCTAAGCTTTCCGGAATGACCAAGATCGTCAAATTCCGATTGGGGATGAAAATTTTATGACTAAAACAATTCTCAGATTTAAATTCTATATCACTGTCAATGTGCTCTCGGGACAATAGTAAGAATGCATAGTTTTGACCCAATTAACTTCGAAATTTCATGAAACTCAAAACATAAAAGTTTTAGCCCTAAATCTAAGCTTTCCAGAACATCCAAAATTATTAGATTTGGATAAGAAACGAGTAACTTATGGCCAAATCAATTTCAGGGTTTTATTTTATCAACCCTGTAGTTTGTTGTCAGGTCAGCGACAAACAAACGTGATTTCGACCATTCAAACCACAAAATTAGGCAAAGCTCAAAACATAAAAGTTATAGGCTACAGAATAAGCTTTCCAGAACTTCAAGAAAATCTTAATTCCTATTTAAGATGAATGAGATATGCCTAATTTACTAACAGCAATAAACTAATTATAATTTCAGCTAGCATATATTACAAACACCTTATGTGCACACCCAAAATGAAAGCAAAGATGATCAAAGAGCTATGATTCACATGTTACATAATAAAACATGTGTTACTAAATGATTACTGAAATCAAAAGATGATTAAACATATATTAGATGAGGTTTTTAGCAATATACCTCTCTAGAAAGCAACAAAGACTACTATAGCATCAACCCAAGTTAGCAAAAGATGATTAGGAGGCTATAAGATCAAAAAAACACATAAAACATGTGTTACCAATTAAATTTCAGAAATTAGAGAGATATAAAAATGGATTTGAGGTGGGTATTTGCATTACTTTTGCATAGAATGACTTGCATAAGCTAAAACTAGAAGGAGATGAAGATAGAGGCCATTTTTGTTATGAAAGCTTTAGGAAATGATTAGGGTTTTGATTAGGGATGAATGAATGAGGTTATGAGAGTTTGAGATAATTTATAGAGGAGGTTTAGGCTGGGTTATTGGGCTAGGTTTAGTAACCCAATAAGAAGAGTGTTATTTACATGTTTCCAAAAATTAGTCTAAGTGTTCATATATGTTTATAAAACTCATTTTTCCTACCCAAACCCGTTTTAAAATCTCTCCTAAAATATTTAACTTTACAAAAATAACATTTTATCCTCGTTTTAAAATCTCATATTTCCCATTTAATTAAAATAGCCTTTTTCAAATAAATTTTGTTATTCCAAATCCTTTTTTGCTTCATTAAAATAAATAAAAATCCTAACTTTTATTTATTAATTGGTAATGCAAATCCCGTGTTGTTACATTCTTATTTTACATTTTTAAGTCTAGTGATTAGCAAGTAAACATTGCTTGCACAGCGCATGAGACTAATTCCGAGGTTAGGTAAATCTTTAGTCAACATTTTGGTACTAGAAGGAGGGTCTCCCCCTAAAGCTCTCCCCTTACCTTACTTTTATCCTCCACAAAAAATCAAATTTTACTTGTTACCATGAACCTAGTTCCTAAAATCGAAGGTAACAACTAATAGGCATGAAACCAACAGCAACACCATCGCCAGTGTTTCTTACCCCATTCTTGGGCTTAACGATGAGATGCGGCGTACTATGTTGCAACACTTAACAAATATAGGTGCTTTGGCATGCGAAGTACAAAGTCCGAGGATGCGGTTGGGTACCCAAACTACTATAGAATGTGTCCCATTTGCTCCACTACAGTCTAAGTACTTAATATTGTTATCGAGTACGTATCTATCAAGTATCGATATGAGATATTTTAAAATATCGTGATAATATCGGATAATATCGATAAATTATCGGGCATGTGTAGAACATGTTATAAAAGAATTGTACTATGTTATAGTGTTATATTGATGCTAAGTTTTAAAATATTTGGATAAATAATTCCAACTTACTACCAAAGAATGATTGCATATATTACAATTTGTTTACTAAGATATACTATTACATATAAATCATAATATAGGCTCATAAAACCTAAGAAATTCTTGTACTATACATCCTTATTATGTTCTTTATTTTTATATATATTCATTGTTTTTTCAGCCATCTAATCATTAATATTACTTTCCCAATTTTTTCATATATATAGTTTTGTTGTTTTCATTTTCACTTAATTTATCGAATAAGCAATGTTGATTTGATATCAATTACAACTTTAGCTCATTCCTTATCGATCTCTTCAACTTTTAGTTCTTAGTGCATGATAATAACAAAAAAATGAATTTGCATAAGCTAACTTACTAATTAGAAATGGTGGACAAACAAATAAAAAGAGAAGTCACTCTTTCATGATCTTCTTTTTGATGGTAAAGTGTATACGAAAATAAAAACATATAAAAAATGGAATTAAGTACATTTTTTTATTGAAAGACTAATGAAGAGGACTGAAACTGTATGTCTAAAATCGAAAATTAGTGCATTAAGATTTCTAATACGGTCTAGATATTGTCATTCATCATATACAGAAAACAAATATTGAGAATGTGAAGGTGTTTATTTGTAAATACATTTCCTCCAATACATACAATAATGAACAACATTCTTAAATATTATAGGATACCTTATACCAAATGTCGGAGCGATATATTGGCAAATATAAAGCGGTATATCGGTAATGATATTTTAAGTTATATTTTAAAAAAGTATGGGAATAGAAATGATATGAGATATATCAGTGATATATCAGCGATAGTATCTGATATTAACTATATAGTCTGCATTTGACCTTGTCGACTTGCCTATTCACCAACTCACACTACCTTGTGTCTAAGACCTCATTAACATTAGTGAGGCCTAAGGAAGAGCGGTACCTGTAACCCCACTCATGGATGATGCTCATCCAAGGAGGTATACTACATGTGTTCCCAGCCATGTTGATATTGCTTCGAATATGGTCGTGCCTAGAGAAACCAAGATATCGCCATTCCCCCTCAGCGGAATTGTCGTCTGCTTTCAAGCATCAACGGACTTCAGCATTCGACTGTCTCAATGATGGTGCTCCTTCCATCACCAGAGAGCATGGGACACTCTTGGCCCACTCCAGTTATTATAGGGGTGTGGCAAAGAACAGATCAAGAGAGGGGCAGGCCGAACATTCAAGGTCGTACTCTGTGCATAGGGAGAGGAGGTCTCCTGCTTCAGCTCATCATCGTCATTCTCTATCTCATTGTTGATCTCATAGGGAGAGGAGTCCTCGTCCCATCATTGGCCAGAATATTCCCAGCAAGCCGATGCCGACCTTAGGGAATATATGCATATTCTTTGACATCAACTTAATAGAATGCAAGCCCGAAATGTTGAGGGTAAGGCATTCTCCATTAACAAGAATGGTGCATTATTTTCCGATGAGATCTTGAACACTTAAATTCATAGGCAATTTGCCTTTCCTCCCATTACAAGTATAATGGGAGCACCGACTAATTTGATCACATCACTGTATTTAACTCAATTGCCCGTGCTGATCGACTCTCTGGTCCAACAAAGTGCCTGCACTTTCCACCTTTCTTATAGGATTGGCTTCTCGCTAGTTCTTGCATCTATGACTGGGCAGAATTAGTTCTTTGGCCCATCTATATGTAGATATCAAGATCCGGTTCTTTACTTCTAGGGGACCTATGTTATGATGGCTAGTGAGCTAGACAATATCAACCACGATCCCACTAAAAACTTGCAATCGTATGTCAACCGCTTTAACAAAGAATCCACTCGAGCTAGAGGTGCCGACATGAACAGACTAATCGTAGTCCTTTGCTCGGGGATTAGATATAAGTCCAGAATATGGAGAAAGCTTTAGAAGCAGCCGACTACCTCCCTAACTAACTTCCATTAATGAGCGAATGACATAATGAGAATGGAAGACACTGGTCTTTCTGATAGAGATAATGAAACCCGGCTTACCACCTAGCTCGGTCCTTGCAATACCACCGACCATCGACCAAATGGCTGACAAAATGACACTATAAGACAAGCTAAAGCTGACTCTTAATACAAGTCCAAGTATGCACACTATATTGATTTGATTAGGGATATGGAGAAAATTTATCTCGTCACCCGGGATAGGGTGCAGTTTGAAAGGCCAAACACTATCAAGGACGAAAGAAGGGAGGAGCCTCATGGTAATAGAAAATACAGCCGATTCAACCTAATCAATGGCAACATCACCAATAGTGTCGGTTGCTCGAAGACGGAATAGAAAGAGTTATCCGAGAAGGGATCCTGTTCGAGTTTGTTCATGATCAAGTAGAACAAAGGAATAAATGCGATGACAAGTCAGATCCACCCCCAACAACCTAACAACAATGTTGTAGTAATCACTGACATCTTCACCATATGCGAGGCCCATACGTGGCCGGTAGGATCGTAACCCCGGTACTAGAGGGAAGTGGGTTCAGCTAGCCAGATATACTCCTTAAACCACCGAGCGTCCAAAGTCTCAAGACTGGAATCAGATCAGCCCATCACTTTCACCACCAAGGACTAAGAGGCAGTTTCATACCCCCATCACGATCCTATGGTCATCACTCTAGCAATGGCCAACTCGAATGTGCTCGAGCCATCCTGGATGAGGGTAGTTCGGTAAACATCATGTTCAAACATGTTTTCAAAGCTCTCAAGTTTCCTGCCTCCAGCCTCATTCCATGCATGTGACGACCCGCCTTTCTTTATACCTTGAATCAATATCAAATGACAACATCTAATTCTCGAATACCACAAAAGACAGCTTATCAAGGTAAAATAATAAAAACAAACAGAACATCAAACCAAGGCACAATGATAGAATCTCACAGTAGAGTGATAATATATAATATATCGAATATACATAAACATAATATGATAAACAATATATAAGAGATTGTACTGATGATAGTACCTAATTAATAAATATCAATACAAAAAGTCAAGATACAATATCTGATCCAACAAGTCTCATATATAAACATCATATCTATCGTGTACTAACACAATATCAAGTACAGGAAAAAATGGGTACAAGGACAAACTTAGAAAAAAATTAGGCTGAAGGATAGCAAGTTTATTTTTTTGGCTGAAGGACAAAGCTAGTTATAACTAGCATTTTGTATAGTGTACAACTGAATATAATGCTAGTTATGACTAACATTTTGTATAGTGTAAAAGTTGAATATAATGCTAAATATAACTAGCATTTGTCCTTCAGCCTAAGAATAAAACTTCATGTCCTTCAGTCTAAATTTTTTTCAAAGTTTATCCTTTACCCTAATTCTCTCTATCAAGTATATATCCAAAGTATCGATTTCGCCTCCAAAGTGCTACAGCTATTCTGAAAGCGTAACCCTAAAAGCACTGGCTCCCAAACTATTCAATCGAGCACTCGGAAGTTGTCATGATATAAATAGACAAAAACAAAATGCAAGTCAGACATAAAGCTTGGTATGAAAGGAAGTATCTCAAAATACCGTATATCAAAACCATATACAAATAAACAGGAAATTACTAAAGTACAACCAGTTTTCTCCATAAAAGTAGCTCAAGGATAATCCGGACTGCCTATAAACAAGTATAATAATCCTAAATCAAAAGTAGGGAATCATACCATAACTGTTCTTCTCCTATAATCAATGAGTCAACACAACTAATATAATGCAATGGAAATGTAATAACATACTATGATAGAGGTAACCCAATGTACCAATGCAGGAGTAATATAAACATAACAATATAAGTCTAACACACAATGGTCAATAATAATTAACCAACCAATATAACATGCACAATCATAATGATAAGAGACACATACAGAATAAGTTAATAACTATCATGGCTAATGGATAGAGTCCGCTACAGACGCCAATTGATTCAATGATCCATCTTGAAACATCTAAAAAGCAAAAAAATATAACGGTATAACGATGCTACTAACATAGCATCTTTGTACCCAAAATCAAAATATGGATATCTATAACTGATACCCATCCCAAATTGCCATTAGCTACTAAAGAAACATAAATATATTTCAGACTCCCCTAAAAACTAACACCTCAAAAGAAGTTGGCATGTAGGTCTTATCGCAGCACACGTCCGTACAATGCAATAGTATATGCCATACTCTAGATTAATGTCCCAATCTCTCCCTGCCATTGCTCCAGAACCGCATCTGCACGTCGTGCATCTCAATGGTACAATGGATTCCTTTTTCAAAACTAATATCATCTGATTGTCTACGGATAGACAATCTGAATTCAACCTACCCCACGCACACACTTCCTATACATATACACAACACCAAAGTATTATCGTCCTCGTTTGGATTGTAATTTATTCTTAAAGTGCCTCGCACTACCTGGTTGTCCAAAGCCAGGCATACCAAACCAATATATATATATATGGCCAAAACCGTGCATTTATAATTTTATTTATATATATATATCACTTTGAACTACATATTTATATATCCGCATAATATATTTTGTCTGCTATTCGATAACCCCAAGTCAAGCATATCGAAACTATACATATGCTTAAATTGTGTATCAATAAATTGCATCGAATTGCCATTAGCTACCAAAAAGACGAATCGAGAGCCACAACTGTATCATAGACTCCCTTGAAAACCAACACCTCAAAAGAAGTTGGCCTACAGGTCTTGTCACATCACCCAAGAGTATAACGGAAGAGTATATAACCTACTCTAGACTGGCATCCCAGTATCTCTCCACCCCTAATCCGGGACCACTTCTGCAAGTCATGTGCCTCAATGGCATAATGGATTCCTTGCACCAATCGATAGCCCTAAGTCGGACATACCGAAATTATATTAAATGCTTTAAATCGCATATCAATATACACATACACACACAAAATAGACACACACACACACATACACATATAAATATATAATATCCTATGCATCTCCCACTAACCCCATGTCAAACAAACCAAAACTATACTTATACATATAGACATATATAAATCACAAAAATTATATGCAGGTGTGTGTGTATACATGTATACATACATGTACATACATAAATACATACATACAGATACATACATACATATACATACATACATATATATATATATATGTGTGTGTGTGTGTGTGATAGATTTGTTACTTTGGTGTTGTATTGCCTTCGTGTATGTAAATGTGCACAATATGCGTTTATTGGTTCCATATATTTAGCCTGGTTATATATACACACATACATATATATGTATATATATAGATGATATATTTGTTACTTTGGTGTTGTATTGCCTTCGTGTATGTAAATGTGCACAATATGTGTTTATTGGTTCCATATAGTTAGCCTGGTTATATATATTTTCTAGAAGTTTCCAACTTATTTTATAAAATAATATTCTCATCGAACCAATCCTATTATAGCTTAATATCACTTAATTCTTCTATTAAAATCTAGTTTAGCTATTAATAAGGCCTTAAAATATTATATAGCTCATGTATATGCATGTATGTATATGTGTGTGTGTGTATAACAGACCATTTCTTGGGGGGTCTATAGTTAATAAATGATTTTATAACCTTAATCAAACCCTATTAAATAATACAATACTTCTTGTTGAAATTTCTAACTTTTCAAATCACCTTTATAAAAATTCACCAGTTAGTTTGTTATTGAATTACACCAAAATAAACTAATACCAAGGCTATATAAACTTCAATGCCATTTTAATATAAGTTTGACCCACCTAAACAATTATTTTAGCCTTACAACTTATTTTAAAGGTCATACTTTTAATTTTTGATTGGTAGTAAAATATATAACAATATTACTATCACTAATATAACAACGAATTTGAGTTTAATTAATTTATAACCAGCTTATGAATTAATATCAACTTCATCTAACTCTATTCAATACGAATAGAACACAATATTTATATATATGGGATCTTAATTAATTTTCTCGAATATATAATACTATTTCTATCACTAATATAATAATGAATTGGAGTTTAATTAATTTATATGCATGTTATAAATTAATATCAACTCCATCTAATTCTATTCAATAGGAATAAACACAATTTATATATAGGGGATCTTAATCAATTATCCCAAATATCTACTTAAACCAACTCAATTAAATAGGGAAATAATTACTTATATACACTATTCTACCTCTTCTGGGTTTTCAATATATATAATTATGGTGATTTATATTGAAATATAAATTCAGAGATATTTCTGCTCCCCAAAACTGAAATTTCTCAAGTGTCAAATCTAATCAAAGCCAATACCAAGTCGTAGATAATCTTACTATGAGTGCAACGACAAAGATTGTGTCTCGATTGGACCTTGTATGCAAGAGATATGAATTTTATAAGAATACCAATTATAAATGTTTAATAAACAACATAATTACTTGATTAATCAACTAATCACCACTTAAACCCTCTTCCCCAATGTATGATACACAACGTGCACACGTACACATTCATGTCAATCATTTCTTGCTGATTTCTCGACCCACACAGGACGATTCGAAGAACTGTCTCTCCAACGCATCACACTACGCATGCTCTCCGCAGTGGCCCTCATGACTTGAAGCTTGGCTCCCCTTAAATGATCACAACCTGATGCTCCCTTGACCTGCTGCTAAATGTTGCGTCGCCTAATATCTGATCGGAGCAGTTGCAATAGTGATGGGAGGTGCACTTCATCGAGCGAAATGCAATGATGCTCTCCATTCTTGCCATCTCCACCTCAATCGTCGATAAGACGCAACCCTAGCTCCATGACATGAAGAGGCCGACCCCACCCCCACCAATAGCCGCTGTAACAACCCGAGTTTGAGTCATGCTCAGAATTAAATCAAAAATAAAATTTAAATCATTAGAGTTGTTTATAATGGAAGTTCGGAGATTTTTATTCTATTTCTATTTCCAGAATTAATGTGAATTCGAATAAAGTTGGAAGAAGAATTTATATAAATGGTTTTTCAAGTGGGAAAATTATTGGTTAATAAATTTAAAGTGAGATATTATTCATATATGGATAGATTCATTTATTTTTTTATAATAAAATAAGAATGGGAACTAAATTAATGGAAAATAAATCCAAAAGGATTTAAAATAAGGAGTTAAATTGAACTAGTCTTTTAATTGGAATAAAAGTGTAATTTTTGAGATCATTGATTAAATGAATGAATTGTAAATCATTTAAATAAGTAAAATTGGGAATAATAAGGTTTGTATTAATTCTTTTAATTATAAGTAAAAATTTAGTAACCCATTTTTCTACCATTAAAATCGTAACAATGAGTTAAATATAAATTTATTAAAAACAACGAGGTTGTGATTTATTGCTAAAATTGGATATTTGGAATGTAAGAGCTCATTTATTTGTCGAACTAATTAGAATAACTTTTATTGTAAGAATTTAGGGTTGTAATTTAATCCTATATATAAAATATGACGGATAAATTTGTGGTGCTTTGTTAGAAAATAAAGTTAATTAATGAATTTGGAACCTTAGCCTACATGAATCATTTCTTAAGAAATTAGAAATTAGAAAATCTTGTTTCTTTTGTTATGTAAAATCTAATCCAAGGCCCAAATGTATTTTTTTAATAAGAGTAATGATTTAGGAAAGAAAATGAACACTGTATGTTTATTTCCTTACTACACTTTCTCATTTCAGTAAACCATCAACAGGAAACCATCTCCATCTCCTCATCTCAAACCCTAAACTAGAAATTTTCCCAAATCAATTGATTAGAGAGTTCAATTACTAGATATTGGACCTAATATTTTCATTTAATCTTCTCTAAACTCTAATACATCTTATAGGAATCTCAATTTCAGTCTTCTCCATGATTTTAATATGGTATTTGGGTTATTTCTGAGCTCAACTAGGTTTAGGCATTGAAAGGAATTAGCTAAGAGGATTTAGAGCATTAGCAGCCAAACCTAGCTTATATAGGTGAGTAAACACTCACACTTCTAGTTTTAATCTTCTTGCATGTTGCTGGGATTGAATGGTTGTTGTATGACTGAATTATTACCGTCTATTCTTATGTTAATCTCTGTCTGTAAACAGTATATCCCTGTTTACTGAACCTAAATAGAATGATCTCTTCTTGTTGCAATATACTAGTTGTTGTTGTTGTGTGCACGCTAGTGAATTAGTTAGTTGAGTGCAAATTGGAAATCGCCAGAAAATATATTAATGCAATCGACCAAAGGAAGGAGACCGACACTGCTTGGAGCATGCTCCAGGTAGCGGCACTGGTCGACCGATGTTTTTGGACCGATAGACCGGTCATGGCCTGGACATGCTCTAGGTCATACCAGTGACCTTCCGTTCTTTGCTTATTTCTTTTGCCATTTGCTCCATTGAATTGTGACGATTTCCATGTTGCTTTGATGCTATTTTCCGATGATTTCCAACGTTGATTTTTAAGTTTCAAAAATTTAGTTTTGATGCTTTCATTTTGACAATATCCTTCCATAGATATTGTTCTATGGATATAGTAGTTCAAAAAACCAATTTTATTTCACCGATTTCAAACAAATTTGAAAAAGAAAATGTTTTCGAAACCAAATGGTTTTCTATATATAAAACCGCTGCTTTTAAAAAAAATTGAAACTATTTATATATATGTTATTCATAAAATAAAATGACTTTGGATATATATATATATATATATATTAACGTTTTTTTGAGGTTTGACACTACATGGCTAAGTGTTTTTCTTAAAATCTATTCTATCATTATCATTACTACCTCTTATTGATTTGAATTAAAACTATACCGACTCGTTTATTATTTTATAATACTCAAGTCAGACCGAGATGTTTCGGGGACTTCTATCTGATGATTGCTAGAGTTGAATCATACGGTAGATAGTTAGATATTCATTAATGTCATTTTGAAAAGACTCATGTAGTTGATTTTTTACATATCGAGTTAGAGACCTTTTTCGTGTACATATATATTATTTTGTGTTGTCGTATATGCGATTGAGTGGATTACTTATGATCACTTTCTTGTAGACTATTTCATGTATACCTATTAGTTCGCTTCAGCTTGTATCAGCTTTGTATCCTGTGTATAACTAGTAGTATACTCTATTATTCTATGATTCTATGTTCTATGATATTTTGTATTGTTCTGAATTATTTTAAGCTGTCGTATTGTTGTTTTACACCTGGATCATATACGTTGAACCCACCTTCAAAAGGAAAGGAAGAAAATAGTATCACCCAATTCGACGTATCGATACTCGCCTAAAGAAATAGTTATGGATGGTCGATCCTAACCAGCCTTATTCTCTGTATTAGCAGACGATATTACCTAGTAATATCCTTTGTTAGTGTGGAGATCGGGTGTTACAACTTGGTATCAGAGTAGGTTCGGAACAATATATGATATTAAAGACGAGGAACTTAACCTAGGCAAGTCTTAGAGACCGTCCCTCGGGGCTCTTGGGGTAGTTACTAGGATTCCTTCCTACTATAGATAAGTTATACCTTGGGGAGTTATGGAAGGATTTGTGTGATTTCATCCGTACACTATAATTAGTATCTTGAAGTGACCCTAGATTCAACCCAATGTGTGGCTTAAAACTTATGTGGTCTCAAATTGAATTGTGTGTCCTGGTCCTTAGTGATTAGAGTTACACAGCAGAGGCGGATGAATTGCTTTCCTCTTAGGACATCAAATCTAGATGCCTAGATACCTTTTTGGTTGGTTGTGAATGCTTGATTGTTTAAAAGGAAAATTTAGTGACTATTCAAGATTGATATGGAGTAGGAATTATCATTGAGAAATTAAAAACCTACTCGATATTAATAGGACCTTATGGTGTCTTCGATGGTGTAGCTACCGCAAGGCATAATTGGAAGTTTGATTTTTTTTAAAATAATTTATTAATATGTATGAAAGATTTATTAAAAAACTATAATGAAATTTTAAATTTGGATGGTTTATTAAAGCATGCATGGATAATTGGATGTATTATCGCATATCGCTAGTCTAAACCATAAAATGATCACCATTGATCAATAAAAAGTGTAGATTACACTAAGCTAGTAAATAAATGAGTTTAGTTTCATGTCCCATAACCACTAGCTTAACTTGAATATTTACGAGCAAATTGTATATTTCCACTCGAAAATTGTCACAAGATTTCAATCGAACAAGTCTAAGAATTAACCAACGAAGTAAACGCAAGCGTTTCATAACACTTGTTTTGCTAAGTCGTTTAATTGGATTTCTCGGACGAATGAGGTAAAGGTTTGTATATACTAATAGATTGGAAAACGGTTTTAAAACGAGCTTTGTATTTAAAAGTAATGTTGAAATCATTTTTGAGCAAGAGTTTTAGTATTTACTACTAGTATAGAAACCTTTGTATTTAAAGGTGACAAATCACAGAAATGATTGTAAAAAAACAATCAATCATCAAAAATTCACATTCAATGACGTGAATCAAAACCATAGAAATAGATATCAAATCCATCAAATGGATACTCCATAAATCCATATAAGAAGTCATCAAAGTCGATAAAATTGATAACAACTAGTCGGATCAACCAAAAATCGATAAAACGGAAATCCACATAGAAATAGGCAATTTCCCTAAATTTAACTGTTTCAGACGTCTGGTGATTTCCCCAGACGTCTGAGCTGAAGGTCTGGAATTTTCTTCCAGATCGCCCAAACATCTGAGGAATAGACTCAGACGTCTGAGCTGAAAGACTGGAATTTTTATTCCGTAGCTCTAGACGTCCGAGCTTAATACCAAACGTCTGAACTGAAGCTCAGGGCAATATTTTGCCTAGGCCAATGATGGCCAAATCATATCGGAAGCGATCGGACGAGCGACGATGGCTAGGGATTTATGCCAAGCGACTACCCAGCCCTATAGGCTCACCAATACACTCCGAACAACATGTTCAAACATCCATATAAGGATTTTCATAGATTTTGACTTCAAAATACCAAAAATTGGAAAATTCGCCAATCCAATTCAATTCAAAAGCAAATGGACAAGAAATAAATGTTAGGAATTCATACCTAAGAACTATCAAAGGTATCGACATAGATGTGAGTTCAAAAACTCACCTTTAAACCCAAAAACACGAATGAGAAGCTCTAAAACAAAGGAAAGGCCAATTCCTCTTCAACTTCAACTCAAGAAGCCCCAATCTAAGCTCATAAGCAAATATTTCCTAAGTTAGAGTTTAGGAATTTCTGGAAATGGAAGAGAGATTGAGATGAAGAAGATGAAGAGGATGCTTACCTAAGGTTCTCTTTGATTTCTAGAACTTGAATCTTGAATTTCCTAATAATCTAGGGTTTAGGAATTTTGATTTCTTTTCTCTTCCCCCATTATTCTTTTGAGAGTGTTAGGAATTTAAGAAATGAAATGAATGAAGAGAAGTTGGAGGAGGAGTTAGGGTATTAGATGAGTTGGTGGGCTGAAACCCAAACCCAAAGCCCAATAGAAAAATAGCAAAATTCTACTCAACTCCAAACATATCGATGTTTATACTCAAAAAGGTCGAAAACGCCATTTTGGACTCAATGGAAGTGGTCTCGAGTCCGGATTCGGCCGTTTACAAAAAGTCATGTTTTGGACTTTTAAATTCAACTAAATATGCTATATTTAAATAAAACATTTAAATATATAATCGTAAAATATGCGGGTTGTTACATTGGGCATCCTATATTCTGGTCTACCTGACCTCCTGGATGCAACTCTATTCATTTAGGAGTTACTTACCTTATATTCACTACTAGGTCAACCTACCTAGTTATTCTGCCCTTACTTCCAAAAATACAGTTATGGGTTCATTGCTTAGTCGATATATTTATAAAAGAAGCATATACACAAAAATAATACCAACATTTATGGTTTAATATCCTTGAAATCATTTTTCACTTGAAACATGGTTAATCCCTTTAAATTATTATTTTATCAAGGAATGCTTCTTCAAAAACTCCAAATTTAAAAGCCATTTAAAAGCTCTTTTATAGTGCCATGGGTTTTACCTTTAAAAATTGAGATTGGGATCTTTGTTTTGAATACTAAGGCTTACGAAACCTTAGACCTTTACTTTTGAAACCATTGGAAAACCTCTTTCGAAAGCATTCAAATATTCTTTTCAAAACACTAAGCATATGCCTTTCGAAACACTTTGAAACATATGTTTCGAAACCAACAAAACATACCTTTTGAAAGCATTAAAGCAACACTTGCTTATTTATAAAAGCATAGCTTCGAAACCAATTGAAAGTACCCCTTTCGAAACCATTGAAAGTATCCCTTTCGAAAGCATTAAAAGTATCCCTTCCGAAACCATTAGGTTTAATCTTAAACATATCTTTTGGGTCAAATTGAATACAAATGAAAGTACCCCTTTCGAAACCATTAAAATTATCCTTTTCGAAACAATTGGGTTTAATCTTAAACATATCTTTTGGGTCAAAGTGAAAACAACGAAAGTACCCCTTTCGAAACCATTAAAAAGAATTTGGGGAAAAACAGATGGCTTCAGAACCATCCTTTCAAAAGCTTTAATCATTTAAGTAAGACATTTGGAAGGATAGCTTCGAAACCCCTTTCGAAGCCACTGCCTTCGAAACCTTTATGTGGGTACTGAAGCCCTTTCGAAAGCTTTGGGAAGCAGCTTATTACATTTATAAAACAAAAGCTACCTTTCGAACTAGTTGATGACTTCAATCCTTTCGAAAGGCAAAGACACGACACCAGGGTTTCGACTGGGTTCAAACTACCCTTTCGAAAGCATTGATTAAAAATAAGGCAACTCATTTGAAAGTTACCATTTTGAAACAAAAAGGCGGCAACTTCTTCGAAAGCTATATTAAACCCTTTCGAAAGCATTCTTTTGAAAACAAGGCAAGTGGCATTTCTTTGGAAAGTAAAACAAAGGCCTCGACCCCTTCGAAAGATTGGTTTCAACTCCTTATCTGCTGCCAATCTCCAATCCACTACGTACCAACGCATTGATACCTTGTGTATTGGTTTCGACTTGGTTGAGGCGGAAGTACAGGGTCAAAAGGTAGCTAATGGAAGTGGCGAAACCATAATTCTGTACAAAACTGTTTTATTGCCTTTTTAAGTAATTGCTTTTTAACTAACTTGCCTATTTGTAAAAAATCATTTGATTGCCATAAACTTTTCAAATTCTTTCATAAAAACTACCGCATTCATTTTAGATCTAAATAAAGATAATTAGCAAAGAAGCCATTCCATTAAGCAAAATAATTAAAACATTTAAGTCCTCCAAATAAATTAATTTAATTTCCATAGTAAATTACTTAGGAAAATCCCTAAAAATCGAAGAAATTCACTTTTAGTATGTTATCTAACATATATAAATTTCAGACCCAAAATCCCTCATATAATAGCCGAAATAGTTTTAAACCCAAATTATTCATTTCTTCCTTTAAAAATTCATAATAATTTATCCATAACTTGGAAAAATTAAAAAAATTAAAGTGAAAATTGGGCCCGCGTCCCTAAAACCAAGCATAATCCTCCAAAACTCCCTCTGTTTCAAAATTTATAAATCGAGTCCCTATTTTTGTTTCGGCGTAAATTTTTTCCATAAATACCCTCGTTTATTTGTCACGGTGATTTTTATTGTAGCCAAGATTTGAAATCTACGTTTCCAACTAAGATTTAGCTCGAACTACTTTTTGAAATCATATTTCAGACTAATCATGGTTTCATCATCTTTTAGGTAAACATGCGATCTACTTTTTCATCGACAGTTTTTCTTTTTAATCGACTGTGTTTCTTTTCTCAACAATTATTGTATATAATTATAGAATTTAATGAGTGTTCATAAGATAAAGTTTGATCCTAGTTGTAGAAGTGTTAATAGAATTATACTAGTTAAAATTGTAAATATAAGTAGACTTGTCTGCAAAGATTGTAAATAATTGTAGACATGTCTGCAGTTAATGTAGATAAATCAAGACATGTGTGCAATTATTGTAAATACATGCAAACTTGTCTGCTGTTGGTTGTTTAAGATTTTTATGATTATTTATAGGTGAAAGATTGATCGCAATAATAATGCTGTTTTAAAATAGAAATTCTCATATTATTTGCAGATTTGTCTGCAATTATTTATAATAATTGCATATGTTTCGGCTAATAATCTATTTTCTACTTGTAATGGAATGCATTTTTTTGGGTTTTTTTATTATTGATTATTTTGTAATTATAATGATGTTTTGTTATTTTAATTTACAGCGCTCCTGGCAATATTGGTGTTTTAGTGCTTTTGATGTTTGGACACGATAGCTTTTCTTTACGTGTTCATTTTGATAATACAGTTGATATGTTGAGAAATGCTATTTGTGGTAAATGGTCTGATTTACGTCAACTATCGTTTGATTTATATTATGTTAGAGATGGTATGAGAAGGAATACTTGTAACGACCCCGGATTTTATATATATTTAAATTGATAGTTAATTTAGTTTTTGAATAAAAAATTGTGAAGTAATGAGTAATTAATATAAAATATTAGTTAAATTATGAATTAGTTTGGATATTTGAAAATAAATAATAAAATGTTGGATAATAAAACTTTAAAAGGAATTCAAAATAAGTGTTGATGTTAAATAAATATTTCAAATAAATCTATAGTTATATAAAATAAGAAAAGACAACAAAGTAATTAATGCAGCCACTAAAAGATGAAACAATCTCTGGTATTTGTACAAAACAAATTATATCACTTGTACAAAATATAAGTTAAGAAGAAAATAATGTATAAATATTAATGAACAAAGAAAAAAAACTATATATATTCAAGTTGAACAAGTATATACACATGAGTATGAACACTTGAAAAAAAAAGCAAAGCAAAATATATACATGTATTAGCTTCCAAAGGAAGTTACTAGCATATAGATAAATAAACATATATTTGTACAAAGGCAATTAATGCCATATATCTTCAGCCACCAAAACAAACATCAGTAGTCAAAGCAAGAAAAAAATCTCTGCTAAGTTGTACAAACATAAAAAAAAATATCAACCTGTACAAATATATTACCCTGTAAACTTCATTTCCATATACATCAACAAATTCTCATTTCAGTTTCGATCATTCCAAGTTGTGAAAAAAACTAAAGTGTATCATCTTATACTCAAACAAAAATTCAATTAAAACAACAACACAATTTATACAAACCAGAGATCAAAGTGGTTTCAGCTAGAAAATTCAAGCTTGTGTCTTCAGCAACTCTGCTCATCCATTCTGAAACCCAAGTGAGTAACATCCAGCTATTTAAACTTAAGTATATATATATATATCTTGGAATTGCTTTGTGTATATATATATATATATATTGATCAGTGCATCTTCCTTGTTAGTTCCAGGACATAGAACAACCAAAGAAAATCCAATTTCTTATTTTCTAATCAATATCAGGCATTGGTTTCAAAACAAAATAGTTGTATTTAATTATGAGTTATAATCAAAAAATGGTTTCGTGAAGTATAAATGCATATAAAATGAAAGATCAAATTTTTACAGTGAAAACTTTAAATCCTGGAAATTTCGAACTTCATGAATTATTGATTCAAGAATATAACTTGAATCCTTAATGGAAGACATAATTTTTAAACCTGGTTTATTGATTTTTAATTGTTTGATTTGAGAGCAGTTCGTTTTTGTTTGCAAATTGGATTTCGACCAAATACTGATGATCGGTTGAGTCGTGTTGGTCGGGGCTTTGGCTGGAGATGGAGGAGCCTACGGGGATGCCTGGAAAAATGGTCGGAGGTGGCAATGATGACTGTGGCGTCGGCGGCGTATAATTTTAGTCCGTAAACCTAATTTTCAAGCGCATAGGAAACTCGTGCCTCACATCTTCGTTCGAGCATCGAGTTTCTCGAGGTTTTGGGTAATGGTGGCTGTGGGGTTGATGAAGCCGAGGCCGGAGTCTTGAGTCATCTAGTGGTCGGAGCTTGGAGCGCGTGGCGTTGACAGGTTGTGGGTTGTGATGGTTTGGTGGTTCCAGGTTTCAAGTTTAACTCGAATTTCGATTTCGAGGTGATGGAGTGGTTCGAACGATCAGAGTGTGTTCTGGGAGTGATTGTCGATGTGCTCGACGTCGTGGTGACGACTGGAACTGGCCAGCAACGATGTGCACGTGCACGAGCTCTGGTGCCTGGGTATTTTGTTTTGCCTTGGAAGAACTAGTGCTTTCTGGCGTAGTACTCAAGTAAATCAAGTTGTTTACTCAAAGCAAAATTGTCAGGGCTCGGGTCAAAAGTTTGTTACAGGCTTTTGAACCTGAACCTAGTTTCTGTTTTGGAATTTGAAAACTAAATTTAAATTTATCAATCAAGGGTTAAAACTGAGTTTTAATCAAAATGTAAATACAAATCAAGTTTGAATTGAAATTTAGTTTGAAATAAATAAAGTTTTGAATTCCAATTGTTTAAATAACTCAATGTATTGGAAAAATTTGAATTCAAAATAGATTTGAAACTGTAAATGGAAAATTTAAACAAGTTGTAATTAAAAAGTTTAAACCTGAATTTCATTCTAAGTCCGATTTCAAGATTTTGAAATTTAATTAAGTTTTATAACTTAAGTGTTTAAAATAAGTTTAATTAATTTAAAATAATCATTTGACAATTTGGGAAATATAATTACTTAGAAAAGTAATTAGTAGATGATTACTGAATGTAATTATTTGAAAAAAATGATCAGAAATTCAAGTATAATTATTTGTTAGTAATCAAAGGATTAATCGATGAATGTGATTAATTAAGATTTATAAAATAATTAAAAGTTAATTGATTCATTAATTAAGGATGATTAGTTAATAATTAAAGGTTAACTAATAAATGAAGAAAGGGAAATTTATTTCAGATAATTTGTAATTAACTCATGATAATTAACCCGGATTAATGATTATTCATAAGTAATACATCTGATTTAAATTAATCAATTGATTAATAAATTTTACTTGTGAATGTTTAGATTTTATTAAATGGGTGAATTGTTTGATATCCCTGATTTGTGATGCTATGTGATATATCCTGATTTGTGTTGTGATCTGTAATGTAATTTATTTATCTGGAATGATTGTAATTTATTATCTTTGATATATATATATATATATATATATATATATATATCTGTGATCTGTGAATGAAAGATAAGCGTTATAGTTATATCGCTTATCAACTATATTGTTGTATTTGAATCTGTGATGATGTGATGATTTGTAGTGTTGCACTATTGTGTTAAACCCTTGGACTACACCATACACACACAAATATGGATTTCACGAGGAAATCGGTAAAGTCACAGATGATTTAAATTTAATGTTTTGAAATTGAAATTTTAATTTCAATTGATTTTGGAAATGGATTTGGGTTAAAAGTTAAAGCTTTTGAAAAGGAGTTTTTAAGATAAAAGTTATTTTGAATAACTTGGTAAAGTTTTTCAATTTAAATAATTTAATTTGAATTTGAATTCAAAATTTGGAATTGAATTCCATGGTTGGAAATTATGGTTAAAGATGTTATAAATGTGTTTATATGAATTTAAACCATTCTAAAAGTATGGTTTTGAGAATTTGAATTTAACCCAAGGACTTTAACTCGTATAAAAGAATCAGATTTTCTGTAACGTATCGGGTTTTGCCCGCTCGAAAATCAACATCCGTACTTCACATTATACTAGAATGCCGCAGATTCGACCGTTCAAATCCGATTCGCCGGAGCTATAACACAATTAAGTAAATAACACAGCGGAAGAAAAGAATAATACATTGATATATAATATCTGATACAACAGAGTGATACAACAGATATCAATATACATCAGAGATATGATACAACAAATAACAGCGGAAAAGAAAATGATAACACCAGCAGCGGAACAATATCAATAGAAGTGATAACTCCAAAATGATCTTCAGACAAGAATGAATCCACAACTCCAAGATAAGCAACTCCGATGAATGAACTAGCTCCAGATAATCTACTAAACCTGAATATCTGAAAAGAAACCTAACTCTAGATTGCTCGTGTGGAAAATTATGAGCACCCAGAGTTTAGGAAAGGAACAATAAACTCCGGATCAGTCATGGGACTGGTGTGAGCAACAAAAACAGTTTATCTTTAAACAATCAACAAAAGATTTTAAACATTGAAATCCGCAATGCTTTTAGAAAATGAAACTACCATAAGACCTCCCGCCACACACACAATGCAAACGCAGAATTGGAGGAGATTTCTTCTTATGATAGTCAAAGATGCTTACTACGTAAAATCATCTTGATATTATTACTAGTGCATAGTGCAGAAAACATTTCGAAAGTATAATATAAATCTTAGCCAACATACGACCAGTATCGTATGCCTACTACAACTACTATGTTCAATAGCAGGTTACCGCCACATTCCATAGCAGGTAATACAACTAAAACCGTACAAGTCACGTATTGTTTCTTTGGATTTCCAACAAATGGTCAGGCTAAGGAACTTCCTTCCGTCGCATGGGAACGCCTCTGGCGGGACGTCCCGAGAGACAAACTGCTCTCTGCCAACACAAGGCCGGGTTACCCCTGTAACAGGTAACTCACGAATATGCCACCTCCCGGTCCTTTGGGACCTTTATCCGAGCGCTCGATATCCAACATCACACATCATAAAGAAAGTGTATCCACATGAGTAAGTATCAGGGCTCCATACCATAATACCACCCCTTTCCAGAAGGAAATGACATACCCTAAAGGGCGCGACCCTCATAACCTTGCCGCAACATTCCTGTTTCGACCATTTCCGGGTTGTGAGGCCCTGACGAAGTCTCGTCCACAAAGCTACGCTTTTTCAAAAAGCCACGCTTTGGGTCAACAGATGATCAACCTATGATTACAAAGATAAATGATCAAACAAATGATCATATCACAAATGATCAAACGATGATCACCACACAGCAACACTCAGCATGCCACATTACCAAATTGGGAATATATCGCTGATAAATTTCAACTACATAACCTCTGAGCTCGTACGTCTCAGAGAAGGGTGTTAAGCTAAGAGAATAAATTCTCCGCCACCAAACAGATATGTATTTGAAAGAAATCGGCTTTATATCTCAAAGTGTAATGTCAGACATACAATCCATACAAGTCTGTTCCGGGATCGAACAGAACCGAAGGCACTTCTCACGAAGCCCTTGCAAATCCGGATAATTTCCAATCACGTCCGGACTTCCTGTCACTAAGGGTGATAAAACCTCTATACCGGGGATCAGCCGATGCAGAGTAACTCGACGGTAATCCTTCCGTTTTCAAAAATATCCGGTCTTCAACACCGGTCTTCAAATGCTATCCATATCGACGTATCACATATTCGGAATGGGTTATACGACCCAAAGGTCCTCTCCCGGCTAAACCGAATAGTGAGCGTAATATTTAAAAACATATGGATATGGGATTTCAATTAAGTCACAACTTAAACCCAAACTTCCTTTTCAAATGGTTTAACAAATCACCATTTTCAAATCTTTAAACAAAAAGATTTATTTTAACAACCTTCAATGGTTTAAACAATTTCCATACTTTAATCCTTTAAACAAAAGATTCATTCACAGATTTTCCAAATTAATTTCCATTTCAATTTGATTAACTCGTTAAACCTTTAAATCAAGATTTAACTTATAGCTTTCAAAACAATCCCATTTCAAATGATTTAAACCAATCATTATTTTAAATCTGTTAAAGATAACAGATTCAAATCATAGTTTTCAAAAACAATCCATTCATAACTTGGAAAACCATCTTTCAATTCAATATTGAAATTCCTTTAATTAAATTGGAATTTCATTTCTTATCTGAAAGCTTTTATCATTTAAAAACAAACAGTTTCATTTCAGAAAATCTGATTCATTCATACGAGTGGAAATCCTTGGGTTAAATCCAAATTCTCAAAATTATACTTTTAAATGGTTTAACTTTATATAAACACATTTATATCATCTTTAATCCCTAGTTTCAAATCATAGGATTCAATTCCAAACTTGAATTCAAATTTAAATCAAATTATTTAAATTTTTCAAGACTCGGTTAAGTTATTCAAAATAACTTTTATCTTTGAAATTCTATTTCAAAAGCTTTTCACTTTAAACCCAAATTTTCAATTTCAAAATCATTTGAAATTAAAATTTCAATTTCAAAAACATCAAATTTACATTATCTGTGACTTAACCGATTTCCACGTGAAATCCATATTTGTGTGTGTAAAAGTGTAGTCCAGGGGTTTAACACAATAGTGCAACATAAATCAATCATCACAGATATATCGATATCGATAAGCGGTACGCTTATCTTCATTCACAGTTTCACAGATAAAATAAATCACAGATAGGTAAATTACAGATCACAACATAAATCAGGGTATATCACAAAGCATCATATATCAGGAATATCAAACAATTCAAGTCATTCAATAGAATCCAAACATTCATAAGTAAGGTCAGTTAATTATCTGATTTATTCAAATTAGATTAATTACTTATGAATTTCTAATCCGGGTTAATTAATCATTAATTAATTACAAACCAATATAATTAATTATCCTTTAAATCATTTATTAACTAACCATTAATAATTAATTAATTAACCTTAAATTAATTATCCTTAATTAATCACATTGATTAATTAGCCCTTAATTTGTTATCTTTCCTTAATCATCTTCATTAATTTATAATTCCTTAATTAATTAACTTAATTAATTAATCCTTAATGACCCATTAATTAACCATTAATTATTTAATTAATTAATTCAAGTTTTTAAATGTAACTTATTAATTTAATGAATCCAAATCATTAAATTCAAACTTAAGGATTTTTAACTAAATTTCTTCTTAAATTTCAAATCATTAAAGTATGCTTTACTCTTACTTATTTACATCATTTAAAGTTATAAACCTTGTTTAAATTTCAAAACTGAGCTTTTCAAAAACTTATAAAAGGAAACAGGGTTTTGATCCTACTTCGGGTCCTACCCGAGCTCCACTCGAATCCTGCTTCGAGACAAATCTGCTATTACTCGTCCCTGCCTCCAATTTCCCTTCTTCTACATTCCCCTTTAACTAAGTTTATATGCTAAGTTTTAAATAAACAGCCACGATGAAACTCACGCGATCTTGAGTTCTAACACCAGGATTCATGGGACAACACACGAGCAGCTCTTGGTCTTCAACTCCTTCGAGACATCACGGCAAAATACGCGAGCACTACCCGAGTCAAGACCTTCTTCCCAAAACGTTCTTCACCGCCTGATACTCCAACGTGCACGGTGCACGTACACAAAAGACTGGACGTCGCTGCCACCCTATCGACGTCGCTCCCAAGTCAGCGATCATCTCGACATCTCGTACGACACCCCAGATATCGTAATATGATAGCAAAACGAAAATTCAATGATCGATCAAAAACTGGAACAAAAGTTCGATCCACCAATCCACCTCGTCTTCGATCCTCCGACCATCGTAAACACTGAAACTCCGGCCATGTCTTCAACAGCCCCCATACTAGCCTTCCCTTGAGTGTCGTTACACTCGATCAACTATGGAAGCCTCGGCGATCGAAAGTTAAAACCCAAGTAAAACTAGGGTTACCACCAAGAACTGATCGCCGCCGTCACCACAAGGCTTTGATCAACGTCCAAGCATTTTTCCTAGACCCTACGACCTCTCAGCTAGCTACAGCTCCAATCACGAGGCGAACAAAGTCGTTGATCACCGTAGTTTGCCCAAATAGTCAAATCCGTTCAACTCACAATTTCTCACTCAAACTCGCACTAAAAATCTGGATTTTTGTTTTAAAAATCATGATTCGTAAAAGTGAACAGGATCGTACATTCAAAACTTAAATTTTAATCAATTACATTGTCACAAAAAAAATGAGATTCCACCGTATTTTTTTCTTTTATTTATTTTCCAGAAAACTTATTTATCTTTAGTGCCTCCAAATATTTTTAGGAAAGAGATCTTGATAATTCTAATAAATTTCCTTTGAAAATCAAGATCAACAGTTGACCAGAGGGGAAGTTCTCGATTTTCAAACATGGTTGAACCCTGTAATACTTTAGAACAGAGGCATTTAACACAGACAGGCACAAGCATATACTTCTATACAAAGTTCATATTCATGCAAGCATCCTTTATGTCATTCATTCACAGATCATCAGATGCCAACCCAAAAGATGAATAAATAAGTTCAAGTGTTTGCTCACCTTAGTCTCCAGAGAAAAAGAAACATAGTTCATCATTTATGTTGAACAGGCTTTGAAATTTTCAAGTTGAAGCTTCTCCTTTAATCTTTGATAAATCTGGTTTGTAGAGTTGTTGTTGAAATTTGTTTAAGTTTAAGATGATGTTTTATTTCACATTTTTGTTTCTCAGCTTTGAATGGTCGAACTGATGAGGATGGATATGTAAGAAATGAAGTGTTACAGGTGATGTTTATAACAAGCTACAGAGTGTGTTTATCTTGTACAACATGTTGATAAATGTTTTGTACCACAATTCAGAGATATTTTCTCTTCTGTTGGCTCCAGATCTTGCTTATAGCCGAGATGATAAATTTGTGGTGGCTAACATTAATTGCCTTGTACTTCATGTCTCCCTTAACCAATTTGTATACTTTTATTTCTTTGCTATTTCTTTTCTTCTTGTTTCGGCTGAAGGTACTCTATGTCTTCATGTTCATATTTTCTTCATTTCTTTATGTTATCTGTTTTCACACTTATGCTTGAATATATTTCTTTGCATACTCATATTTATATTTGCTTATGTATATATGGTTCTGTCTTTTTATTCGAATGTATTTCTATCTCAATTATTTATTTATAATTTAAACACAAATCAAATATATATTATATTATTTCAAATTTAGTCAGATATGTCCAAATACAGATATATATTCTCATATATACAATAATTTAAATTTTTAAACGATTTATACAGAATATATTTGAATATCGGGGAAACTCGCAATCCATTTATCGTTTAATCTCACAAATTTTAATTCAAAAATTCATTAAATTAGCAATTAAATGTAATTAAAATTCGGGGTCGTTACAGACTTCCCCCCTTAAAAGAATTTCGTTCTCGAAATTACCAAGGAGACAAAAAGATAGATGAAGAATATTTCATCAACTCAAACTGAATATCTATTCTGCATTTGGCTTACCAAATCAGAATATCAATAATACACACAAGAACGAATCTATTTAACACTTCAGAAGATACTCGGGTTATCCAGATCTACGAAATATGCAGTGGCATCGGTCGGTTCGAAAGGATAACTAACCATTCGTAGAATATACTGGGACCCAAAAGATAGATAGATATATGGATACGATTTCAGAACTTTCAGTTTAGAAATTAAAGCATATCTATCAACCATAGCAATCAAAGCAACCAATTCATCCAAACAAACAAGTCTGGCCTATCTGGAGTTTATGCCCCATATTAATATATCGAATCTTCTTTCTGGATCTACCAGAAATTATCGGAGAATTGAAAAAAAGATGACGAACAAAGAGATGGATAGACAAAAAGATTGCTTCCTCGTTGTTACAGAGTATTGACCATTTATAGTCGTATTCCCTGTCCCCTATCTCATCCTCTTCTTGCACTCATACTCACTATCAGTGGATAGCAAGAGAATTTACTGAGACGTTCGAATGGATATCTGAGGATACTCATTCTAGAGTTTACTTCACTCTATCTCTAATGAGCTACTTAACGTGTTATACTCCTGAGCTAAAGTTCAACCTTAGCTCTGATACCACTGTAACGACTCGGGTTTTGCCCGCTCGAAAATCAACATCCGTACTTCACATTGTACTAGAATGCCGCAGATTCGACCGTTCAAATCCGATTCGCCGGAGCTATAACACAATTAAGTAAATAACACAGCGGAAGAAAAGAATAATACATTGATATATAATATCTGATACAACAGAGTGATACAACAGATATCAATATACATCAGAGATATGATACAACAAATAACAGCGGAAAAGAAAATGATAACACCAGCAGCGGAACAATATCAATAGAAGTGATAACTCCAAAATGATCTTCAGACAAGAATGAATCCACAACTCCAAGATAAGCAACTCCGATGAATGAACTAGCTCCAGATAATCTATTAAACCTGAATATCTGAAAAGAAACCCAACTCTAGACTGCTCGTGTGGAAAATTATGAGCACCCAGAGTTTAGGAAAGGAACAATAAACTCCGGATCAGTCATGGGACTGGTGTGAGCAACAAAAACAGTTTATCTTTAAACAATCAACAAAAGATTTTAAACATTGAAATCCGCAATGCTTTTAGAAAATGAAACTACCATAAGACCTCCCGCCACACACACAATGCAAACGCAGAATTGGAGGAGATTTCTTCTTATGATAGTCAAAGATGCTTACTACGTAAAATCATCTTGATATTATTACTAGTGCATAGTGCAGAAAACATTTCGAAAGTATAATATAAATCTTAGCCAACATACGACCAGTATCGTATGCCTACTACAACTACTATGTTCAATAGCAGGTTACCGCCACATTCCATAGCAGGTAATACAACTAAAACCGTACAAGTCACGTATTGTTTCTTTGGATTTCCAACAAATGGTCAGGCTAAGGAACTTCCTTCCGTCGCATGGGAACGCCTCTGGCGGGACGTCCCGAGAGACAAACTGCTCTCTGCCAACACAAGGCCGGGTTACCCCTGTAACAGGTAACTCACGAATATGCCACCTCCCGGTCCTTTGGGACCTTTATCCGAGCGCTCGATATCCAACATCACACATCATAAAGAAAGTGTATCCACATGAGTAAGTATCAGGGCTCCATACCATAATACCACCCCTTTCCAGAAGGAAATGACATACCCTAAAGGGCGCGACCCTCATAACCTTGCCGCAACATTCCTGTTTCGACCATTTCCGGGTTGTGAGGCCCTGACGAAGTCTCGTCCACAAAGCTACGCTTTTTCAAAAAGCCACGCTTTGGGTCAACAGATGATCAACCTATGATCACAAAGATAAATGATCAAACAAATGATCATATCACAAATGATCAAACGATGATCATCACACAGCAACACTCAGCATGCCACATTACCAAATTGGGAATATATCGCTGATAAATTTCAACTACATAACCTCTGAGCTCGTACGTCTCAGAGAAGGGTGTTAAGCTAAGAGAATAAATTCTCCGCCACCAAACAGATATGTATTTGAAAGAAATCGGCTTTATATCTCAAAGTGTAATGTCAGACATACAATCCATACAAGTCTGTTCCGGGATCGAACAGAACCGAAGGCACTTCTCACGAAGCCCTTGCAAATCCGGATAATTTCCAATCACGTCCGGACTTCCTGTCACTAAGGGTGATAAAACCTCTATACCGGGGATCAGCCGATGCAGAGTAACTCGACGGTAATCCTTCCGTTTTCAAAAATATCCGGTCTTCAACACCGGTCTTCAAATGCTATCCATATCGACGTATCACATATTCGGAATGGGTTATACGACCCAAAGGTCCTCTCCCGGCTAAACCGAATAGTGAGCGTAATATTTAAAAACATATGGATATGGGATTTCAATTAAGTCACAACTTAAACCCAAACTTCCTTTTCAAATGGTTTAACAAATCACCATTTTCAAATCTTTAAACAAAAAGATTTATTTTAACAACCTTCAATGGTTTAAACAATTTCCATACTTTAATCCTTTAAACAAAAGATTCATTCACAGATTTTCCAAATTAATTTCCATTTCAATTTGATTAACTCGTTAAACCTTTAAATCAAGATTTAACTTATAGCTTTCAAAACAATCCCATTTCAAATGATTTAAACCAATCATTATTTTAAATCTGTTAAAGATAACAGATTCAAATCATAGTTTTCAAAAACAATCCATTCATAACTTGGAAAACCATCTTTCAATTCAATATTGAAATTCCTTTAATTAAATTGGAATTTCATTTCTTATCTGAAAGCTTTTATCATTTAAAAACAAACAGTTTCATTTCAGAAAATCTGATTCATTCATACGAGTGGAAATCCTTGGGTTAAATCCAAATTCTCAAAATTATACTTTTAAATGGTTTAACTTTATATAAACACATTTATATCATCTTTAATCCCTAGTTTAAAATCATAGGATTCAATTCCAAACTTGAATTCAAATTTAAATCAAATTATTTAAATTTTTCAAGACTCGGTTAAGTTATTCAAAATAACTTTTATCTTTGAAATTCTATTTCAAAAGCTTTTCACTTTAAACCCAAATTTCCAATTTCAAAATCATTTGAAATTAAAATTTCAATTTCAAAAACATCAAATTTACATTATCTGTGACTTAACCGATTTCCACGTGAAATCCATATTTGTGTGTGTAAAAGTGTAGTCCAGGGGTTTAACACAATAGTGCAACATAAATCAATCATCACAGATATATCGATATCGATAAGCGGTACGCTTATCTTCATTCACAGTTTCACAGATAAAATAAATCACAGATAGGTAAATTACAGATCACAACATAAATCAGGGTATATCACAAAGCATCATATATCAGGAATATCAAACAATTCAAGTCATTCAATAGAATCCAAACATTCATAAGTAAGGTCAGTTAATTATCTGATTTATTCAAATTAGATTAATTACTTATGAATTTCTAATCCGGGTTAATTAATCTTTAATTAATTACAAACCAATATAATTAATTATCCTTTAAATCATTTATTAACTAACCATTAATAATTAATTAATTAACCTTAAATTAATTATCCTTAATTAATCACATTGATTAATTAGCCCTTAATTTATTATCTTTCCTTAATCATCTTCATTAATTTATAATTCCTTAATTAATTAACTTAATTAATTAATCCTTAATGACCCATTAATTAACCATTAATTATTTAATTAATTAATTCAAGTTTTTAAATGTAACTTATTAATTTAATGAATCCAAATCATTAAATTCAAACTTAAGGATTTTTAACTAAATTTCTTCTTAAATTTCAAATCATTAAAGTATGCTTTACTCTTACTTATTTACATCATTTAAAGTTATAAACCTTGTTTAAATTTCAAAACTGAGCTTTTCAAAAACTTATAAAAGGAAACAGGGTTTTGATCCTACTTCGGGTCCTACCCGAGCTCCACTCGAATCCTGCTTCGAGACAAATCTGCTATTACTCGTCCCTGCCTCCAATTTCCCTTCTTCTACATTCCCCTTTAACTAAGTTTATATGCTAAGTTTTAAATAAACAGCCACGATGAAACTCACGCGATCTCGAGTTCTAACACCAGGATTCATGGGACAACACACGAGCAGCTCTTGGTCTTCAACTCCTTCGAGACATCACGGCAAAATACGCGAGCACTACCCGAGTCAAGACCTTCTTCCCAAAACGTTCTTCACCGCCTGATACTCCAACGTGCACGGTGCACGTACACAAAAGACTGGACGTCGCTGCCACCCTATCGACGTCGCTCCCAAGTCAGCGATCATCTCGACATCTCGTACGACACCCCAGATATCGTAATATGATAGCAAAACGAAAATTCAATGATCGATCAAAAACTGGAACAAAAGTTCGATCCACCAATCCACCTCGTCTTCGATCCTCCGACCATCGTAAACACTGAAACTCCGGCCATGTCTTCAACAGCCCCCATACTAGCCTTCCCTTGAGTGTCGTTACACTCGATCAACTATGGAAGCCTCGGCGATCGAAAGTTAAAACCCAAGTAAAACTAGGGTTACCACCAAGAACTGATCGCCGCCGTCACCACAAGGCTTTGATCAACGTCCAAGCATTTTTCCTAGACCCTACGACCTCTCAGCTAGCTACAGCTCCAATCACGAGGCGAACAAAGTCGTTGATCACCGTAGTTTGCCCAAATAGTCAAATCCGTTCAACTCACAATTTCTCACTCAAACTCGCACTAAAAATCTGGATTTTTGTTTTAAAAATCATGATTCGTAAAAGTGAACAGGATCGTACATTCAAAACTTAAATTTTAATCAATTACATTGTCACAAAAAAAATGAGATTCCACCGTATTTTTTTCTTTTATTTATTTTCCAGAAAACTTATTTATCTTTAGTGCCTCCAAATATTTTTAGGAAAGAGATCTTGATAATTCTAATAAATTTCCTTTGAAAATCAAGATCAACAGTTGACCAGAGGGGAAGTTCTCGATTTTCAAACATGGTTGAACCCTGTAATACTTTAGAACAGAGGCATTTAACACAGACAGGCACAAGCATATACTTCTATACAAAGTTCATATTCATGCAAGCATCCTGTGACGACCCGCCCTTCTCGACCCTCGAAAATCGACACAAAATACTCAACAGTATAATATGCCGACGATCGAATGCCGGAAAAGACAGATTGTAGAAGAATAAGAAAGTAGATAGAAGAAGAAAGAACTAAACAAAATCAGAACCTCACAGTCGCAGCGGATAAAATATAATATATAGAACAGATCTTTACACAAAATAAAACTATATCTGTTTATATACAATACATCATCATCAGAGTATATCAATACCATCATCAATATCCAGTCAATCAGTCAATACAACAATCACAGCAGCGGAATAATACAAGTACGAGAAATACGTCTCGAACTCCAGCTCCTCTCCTGAGCTCCATAGCAACCTATCCTGTAAAATACTCGGTCTGACCCGAGCATTATAATAAAATAACACCCGAGTCAGTCTGGAATACCAGCGCATCATAAATACATCCAAACTGATTATTAAAGTTTCAAAAATCCTTTGAAACAAAAGCATCTCGTAAGACCACGCCACAAATAAACATGTCGGGTTTTTACCTTACGATAGCTAAAACACTTTTATATTAAAATCCTCTGATACTATAATAGTGTCTATAGAAAGTAAAATAAAATCTAGCTGAAATGCTTGCATCTCACATTTCAACAATAGTTGGGCACAATCAAAACCGTACAGGCACGTAGGGAGAATGGATTTCCAACGAATGACTAGGCACTGGGGTACCACCTGTCACAGTACGTGGCCTAGATCACAGTACCGAGGAGTACGCCCGCTCCCCTGCAACACAAGGCCGGAACCATCCCTTACTGGATGATCCCGAATAAAATCACCCCACGGTTGGGATCAGCAACCGCACCACTAAGCCGAAATAAAAAGGGACATCTAGACAGGGATGACCTTACCCTCCAGTGGAAGCTACCCACGAAGCCTTGCTGCATAACCCCTGATTTTCAGTCATTCCCGGTTGATGAGGTTCGAGGCTAAACGATACCTTTTAGAGAACATATCCCTTAGAATGCCCATCGTCCGCTGACGATGTTTCGCAAGCATTCGTCCATACAAGTCCGTCCCGGGTCCGAACGGAACCGAAGGCACTATTCCTACTACATCCATTTTGGAAATATCCTCAGGATTAGTAGCGACTAGCCCTTGCACTTCACTGCTCCATCTTCGACTCCGAAATCGTTACACGAAACGTACAAACCGGATCGAAGTGGTATTCGAGTCTCCAGACCTAGAATCCCGGTATACGGAAACTCGATCCCGGTCTCTTCGAAACGATCGCGCATTTGGCCAATATTGATAGTCGGTGATTTAACTATCAATTAATGTTCACAAACATCCATACACATCCATCACACAATAAATAATCTCCATATTATTTATTTTCTTCTAATATCTTTCAAAGATATATTTTCACATTTTCAAAACTTGTTTGAAACAATTTTCCAAATTCTTCCTTTACAAGGTAAATCCTTTACCCTTTATTCCCATCGGGAATAACCAAGTATAAAACAATTTGCATTAAAACAGCTAAAATACTTTATACTGAAGTATACTTTACAATATGAAAATTACTTCTATTTATTTACTCAAAATATAAATTTAAAATATGTGAAGCAACTAGTTATTAACACATAAACTTTGATTTTAAAAATAAGGGTTTTAGTTTAACTAAATTCAAAATAGCGTTATAAGAAGAAAAATGCTAATTTTAACAACTTAAGCTAAACCAACTTTTAAATAAATCCATTTGTAAAAATAATTGCTAATATACTTCCAAATTATTACGGTATTAAAAATTATAAATTTATTTCTTTAAAAATAACGATTTCTTAAAAATACTTTTTAAAACGATTTAAAACTTAACCTTTAGTTAAATAAAATCTTTTTATAAACATTTACTTGGTTTTCCCAGGGAAACACTTTCCCGTTTCTAACATTCCAAAGTACTCTTTCATATAAATCCACTGATTTATTTCAAGTCAATTTATGATTTCAACATAAATCCCAAATCCCATATTTAACTATGACTTCATCCGAAGTTCACACTCAATTTCCCCTATTCGGAAATTCATTTTTAAATCATAGTTTAAAACATTTTAAATTAAACATTTTTGGTGAATTTCCAATGGAAGCCAAATTTCCAATTCACTTAATTAAATTCCAATGAAATACGGCATTTCAAACATTCTATTTTTTTTATTTAAACTTGTTAATTTATAGTTGGAAACTCCATTTTAACATATTTTTAATTTCCGGATAACATTAGTCATTATTAAAATAAACACCGTTATTTTAAACAATTTATAATTTCATAAATTTAATTTCCAGAAAACTATATTTTCCATTTACCCATTTCATAAACTTCCCATTATATTCAAAATCCCAATTTGGCCCAATTTACATTTTTCCTTTCAAATCCGATTTCAAATTTTATTCTTTGAAATTCTAAATTAAACAATTCATTTTATTTCGTAAAAACACAATTTAGCCATTTATAATTTAATTCTGTGATTACAATTTATACCACAATGTCACAGAACAACTAAATTTCCAGATTTATCAATCACATCATATAAACAGGTATCACTATCAATTATAAAATAATTGCTACATTGTGAGGAATCCAGTTGGATCCCTCCAACCTGTTTCTCCCTGCATCACAGATATTAGCACATCGCAATATAAATATCAATCCAGACTGATAATAACAATTATATTCAGCCATCCCCACAGATATTTAAATATCAACTATTTATAATGTCTAGCATCCAGATGTGAGTGAGAATAACTCACTTTGAGTTTCGGCGAGCGTTCGGAATTTTGAATTAAACCGGACGATGCCCGATTTAACCCAAATTTCCACTTGCCCGGAATGACTACGGATCTGCACCATCACGTAGTATTCGTTTCTGCGATTCCAATGCTTAGAGAATCGTCAAATTCCCACAAAATTATCAGCCGTAGATCTAGCAGTGAGAAATCGAGGCCGTGAAACCCTCTTCTTCATCGCGACGTACCCAGAGCAAAAAGAAACCCATCACATACAAGGTAGGGCTTCAACCGCCTCCCTCTACACTCCTCTCTACGATGATCAAACAACGCCAACGTGAAGCTTGCCACCGCCTCCCACTTCGGCCAGAAACACGCCTGGCTCGGTCTCCTCCTGGGCTCGAAAATTGAGCACGAACCGGACATGAACGCCACCCCACAACTCCCTCCCAGATCGACTAAACTCAATCTCTACCGCACAACTCGAAGAGCTCGGGAAGCTCGACATCTTTGTAGTTGGGAGATTTTTGAATTAAAGCTTGGATGAAGAGGATTTAAGGGATGAATGCCGATCGATTTCGGCCATTGAATATCTCGTGGCGGCTCAAACGATAGCCCTTAGGGTTTGGCCTAGAAAACGTGAATATATACGTTTGTTAATAATATTTAATATTATTTAATTGATAAAATATCTCAACCTAACAGTTTTCGCTAACGAACTCCAAACTACGCGTTCCGACAGGCTACCCTAGGGTTTTTCCGCGTTCTGGACACGATGGAACAAGTTTCATAAGCTAATTTGATCGTATACGCGAGATACAGAATTAAACGATCAATTTAAAATTAAATCGGTTAAATCGATTTCGATGCGTTTCGAGCTGCCACGGTCAAACGACAACTCCGATGGCTACGAAAATTGAAATCCGATAATAACTAACTATTACGGATCCAATGGAACTGGTTTCGTCGAATTCCGAGATTGCGCCCCGGAAGGCTATTTTACTCGTCTATTAAATCAGGCGATTTTTCTGAAATTATCAGAAACGCTTAAAATTTTACTTTTAAAATTTTAATAACTTAACAATAAATCATATAAAATGTATAACCACATTTAAAATCATTCCGGCTCAATCCGAACTCAAAATCTGATTATTTGCATTTTAATAATATTAAATTCATTTTTAAATTAATATAAAATCCCAAATAATAACTTGTCGACTTTTAATTTCATCTAAAAATCCAACATTATTGTTTATAACCAATTGAACTTAAAAATACATGTAACCACCATTTTTATAATCATTTATCCCAAATTCACCTTTTAATCCTAATCCCGAATATTTAATTATTATTTTTCCATTAATCAAATTCAACCCGAAATTACTATAATTAAAAATTACAGCTTATTTCATTGATTGAACCTGAATCTATTCATTTTAAAATCAATTAAGAATCCACATTAACATTTAAAACGAATTAAATGTTCGCATTCAATGGCTTAAAAATACGGGATGTTACATTCCTTCCCCTTATAAAAATTTCGTCCCCGAAATTTGCTAAGGTAGGAACATACTTCAACTCAACCCACTTATCCCATTTGCTTAGTCAAAAGCTATATTCACTTCCAAAATCCTTTAGCCCAATCCCATACTCAATTGCTACATTAATCCCAAAAGCTTTACTTATTAATTTAAAATTTTCTAACTCCCAAAATTTTTGGAAAATTTTGGCGGAGTCTCCTTTGCACGGAGGAGCTTCTGCGATATCGCAGGATACACAAATATATATACATCGGCTCACATGGCCGGAAACCAAAATATATCACAATATATATATCAAATTCCCAATTATTTTGGCGTAGGCGTACCTTTAAGCAATTTTTAATAGCGAGCGGCTAATATAACGCATATACGCGCTCCAACTCTCTCGAACGCCTCCCGTACCTGTACTAAACTCAACAAACTCATCAGTTTCAGGATATGAGCATTTTAACAACATTTCCCATGTAAATGCAAGCCAAACCTAACCATTTCATAATCAAACCAAGCAATTTCATAATGTAACAATGTTAACCATATTTTACCAACAATCTAAAGATTTCAATCATCTTTTAATTTCTTATTCAAGTCCAACCTTCATTTTATTTCACTTGAATGCTTTAAATTCAAGTTCACTACATACAACCCAAATTTATCTCTTCCAATTCATTTCTATTTAACATATGGTTAACATGTGCTTCACAAACGTCAATCTATTTTAATTCAATTCCAAATTGATTCACCAACCAATTCTTATTTCCAATTTGAAACATTTGCATTTCTTTTATGATCCATTTTCATTCATATGCAAACATTACTCATTAAGAGGTCAATTCATTCCTATTGATTCAAAATCAATTTCATTTGCTATTCTTAACCAATTCACTTGCATTCATATACAAAACTCTTTGAATTGGGTTCCCATTTATATCAATTTATTCACAATTCAATTCCAATTGCTTTTAAACACTCAATTGCAAATACATGCCAATTTCCATGTCATTCAAGCAAAACAAATTTCCACTTAAGCTTATAACCATTTAAAATTATTTCCGACTTGGATTCATATAAATTTTATTCCATTACAAGGTTCACAAACCAAATATTTTCTCTTTCCAATGTAATTGTTAAATTACATTTTCCTTACATCTTTATTTCCATTAAGCAAATTCAAGTTTATATTAATATCATTCATTCCTGAGTTATTTACAACTCTTATATTTTTAACTCATCACATTGATTAATTTAAAACTCACTTCACTTGCATTTCAGTTTATTTCCTAACAAATTTCATTCGGAATTACTTAAATAAGCCCATTCACAATCATTTGTTTTTCTTCCAAGTTACTTAAGTTCTTTCACAAAATTTCCATCATCTTCTTATATCAATTTAATTTTATTTCCATTTGATTCTCATCAAATCAATTTCAATTCATTTACAACTTAAATGCTCTTTGTTTATTTATCCAATCCATGTACAAATTTATTTTATTAACAAAGAGGTCATTTAAATTATTTCTCTCATTTGAATTTTACTTACAATTCAAACCACCACTATTATAAGTTAATTCCATTATTCATCCTCACTTCCAACACTTATTACCAACTTAAATTCCATTCCACAACTGGATTTTTACTTACTTTCTAAATTTTAAACCAACTGTCAAATTCTATTCATTACCATACACCTTCCATTTAATTTAACTAATTCATTTCCAAACAATCATTTTGGATTTAGTTGAGTAAACATTTACTTCATTCATCATCACCTCAACTAAATTAAATTTCCATTAAACTAAATTCTTATCCCATTTTAATTCAAGGTTAACTAAATTATATATGCATTTTCAATTTAATCCCTTTCCAGAATTAATTCAAGTTCATCTAAATTTTATCTAGCCCACCTGAATTTAAACCATTTCCTTTACTACTTTAAATAAGAATTTAATTACATTCATTCTTATTCATCACACAACAGAAATTTTAATATTCAGCTTAATTCCATCTTGGTCGAAGTTAAACCAAATTCAATTTAATCTTAATTCTCCACATCCAAGTTCAACTTATTTACTAACCTCAGTTCACTTACCTCTTTTATATTTTATAATTGTTTCACCTTACCTTGCATTCCATTTAAAACTAAGTTCGAATTCACCATTCCATTTATTATTTCCATTTGTGATTATAATTCCACTTTACTTGAGTTAAAATAAAATCTTCCATTCTCAAGTTCTCCAACTTATTTACTTGTAAGTTTATATTGCTCATTTCAAACCAATCCACATTTTTATAATCACAATGTCAAATTTTAACTCTTAATAGCTTAAGGATATGAATTCATTTGCACAATCACAAGCATTTACATTTCACCGTTATCTCAACTTCCATTTAATTCCAATTCATTTAGATTTAATTCAGTTTCAAATTCTCAATTTTATTTAACTTATCATAAGTTAAACCAAATATATTCCATTCACCTTCATTTATTCAAAGTAAATTTACATTCCATATATACACAATTCTTCTTTAAATCAAATTTCCTTTATAAGTTATGTAGTTGAATCATTTCAACTTTCACATTTTTATTTTAAAATAGAATTTCCAGAATTCAATTTACCCGGATTTATTTCAAAACCAATTCGAAATAAAAATCAACACATTTATCTTTGATATTCAAATCAAATACCAAATTCCAAAACAAACTGCTTTTACCAAACAATTTTCCTTCGAAAATTCCAAAATCACTTGTTTCCTAACAAGTCCAAACAATGTCATAACCAACTATTTTGGTGGCAATCCATCACTTTAGAAACTCGAAAATGAATTCTAATGATGTGGCCAGCATCATCAGGATTATTTTCCAGCGACTGAAGTGAATTCAATGCTTTCCACTTCCAAAATCCACCTCAAAACAATTTCTATCCAAAAATATTTCCCCAAAATATACTCCATTCTTACAAATGCTTTTAAAAACATTTCTAACATTTCCACAAAGTCAAACTCCCAAAACTTTGTTTAATTCCATTTGAAATCCCTTTCAAAATTTCCGGGGTCAAAAATTCTGGTTTAAATCAAATTTTAATTTCACTTCTTCCTATTTAAAACATATTCAGTCAATTCCATTTGGTTATAAACCATTTTAATATTTTAACTTCTTATTTTCTTATATATATCATTTCAAATTTTAAATCATATTTTAATTTCTTATTTGATTATAGAAGAAACAACCAAACAAACCTCCAATACATATAATAATTTAGAAAATTATTTCTTTTTATATCAAAATACAATTTTGGGCAAAATTATTTCATTTACCCACTCTAAAACAATACTATGTCGGTTTACCTTGTTTAAGAGTTTAGAAACCCCTATCGATATGGTTGTACTTCCCGCACCGACCAGAATTCATAAACACTCAACCGATAAGTCAACATAGTACAAAAACAATTTTATATCCACTAACAAGTACGCTCTCATAGCTATTAGTACACTCAACTCATCATAGAGTACTTCTGACTCTATTTATAATGAGTAATTTTCCCACCAAAGCCTAGGTTGTCGCCAACCTGGCTCTGATACCAAGTGTGACGACCCGCCCTTCTCGACCCTCGAAAATCGACACAAAATACTCAACAGTATAATATGCCGACGATCGAATGCCGGAAAAGACAGATTGTAGAAGAATAAGAAAGTAGATAGAAGAAGAAAGAACTAAACAAAATCAGAACCTCACAGTCGCAGCGGATAAAATATAATATATAGAACAGATCTTTACACAAAATAAAACTATATCTGTTTATATACAATACATCATCATCAGAGTATATCAATACCATCATCAATATCCAGTCAATCAGTCAATACAACAATCACAGCAGCGGAATAATACAAGTACGAGAAATACGTCTCGAACTCCAGCTCCTCTCCTGAGCTCCATAGCAACCTATCCTGTAAAATACTTGGTCTGACCCGAGCATTATAATAAAATAACACCCGAGTCAGTCTAGAATACCAGCGCATCATAAATACATCCAAACTGATTATTAAAGTTTCAAAAATCCTTTGAAACAAAAGCATCTCGTAAGACCACGCCACAAATAAACATGTCGGGTTTTTACCTTACGATAGCTAAAACACTTTTATATTAAAATCCTCTGATACTATAATAGTGTCTATAGAAAGTAAAATAAAATCTAGCTGAAATGCTTGCATCTCACATTTCAACAATAGTTGGGCACAATCAAAACCGTACAGGCACGTAGGGAGAATGGATTTCCAACGAATGACTAGGCACTGGGGTACCACCTGTCACAGTACGTGGCCTAGATCACAGTACCGAGGAGTACGCCCGCTCCCCTGCAACACAAGGCCGGAACCATCCCTTACTGGATGATCCCGAATAAAATCACCCCACGGTTGGGATCAGCGACCGCACCACTAAGCCGAAATAAAAAGGGACATCTAGACAGGGATGACCTTACCCTCCAGTGGAAGCTACCCACGAAGCCTTGCTGCATAACCCCTGATTTTCAGTCATTCCCGGTTGATGAGGTTCGAGGCTAAACGATACCTTTTAGAGAACATATCCCTTAGAATGCCCATCGTCCGCTGACGATGTTTCGCAAGCATTCGTCCATACAAGTCCGTCCCGGGTCCGAACGGAACCGAAGGCACTATTCCTACTACATCCATTTTGGAAATATCCTCAGGATTAGTAGCGACTAGCCCTTGCACTTCACTGCTCCATCCTCGACTCCGAAATCGTTACACGAAACGTACAAACCGGATCGAAGTGGTATTCGAGTCTCCAGACCTAGAATCCCGGTATACGGAAACTCGATCCCGGTCTCTTCGAAACGATCGCGCATTTGGCCAATATTGATAGTCGGTGATTTAACTATCAATTAATGTTCACAAACATCCATACACATCCATCACACAATAAATAATCTCCATATTATTTATTTTCTTCTAATATCTTTCAAAGATATATTTTCACATTTTCAAAACTTGTTTGAAACAATTTTCCAAATTCTTCCTTTACAAGGTAAATCCTTTACCCTTTATTCCCATCGGGAATAACCAAGTATAAAACAATTTGCATTAAAACAGCTAAAATACTTTATACTGAAGTATACTTTACAATATGAAAATTACTTCTATTTATTTACTCAAAATATAAATTTATAATATGTGAAGCAACTAGTTATTAACACATAAACTTTGATTTTAAAAATAAGGGTTTTAGTTTAACTAAATTCAAAATAGCGTTATAAGAAGAAAAATGCTAATTTTAACAACTTAAGCTAAACCAACTTTTAAATAAATCCATTTGTAAAAATAATTGCTAATATACTTCCAAATTATTACGGTATTAAAAATTATAAATTTATTTCTTTAAAAATAACGATTTCTTAAAAATACTTTTTAAAACGATTTAAAACTTAACCTTTAGTTAAATAAAATCTTTTTATAAACATTTACTTGGTTTTCCCAGGGAAACACTTTCCCGTTTCTAACATTCCAAAGTACTCTTTCATATAAATCCACTGATTTATTTCAAGTCAATTTATGATTTCAACATAAATCCCAAATCCCATATTTAACTATGACTTCATCCGAAGTTCACACTCAATTTCCCCTATTCGGAAATTCATTTTTAAATCATAGTTTAAAACATTTTAAATTAAACATTTTTGGTGAATTTCCAATGGAAGCCAAATTTCCAATTCACTTAATTAAATTCCAATGAAATACGGCATTTCAAACATTCTATTTTTTTTATTTAAACTTGTTAATTTATAGTTGGAAACTCCATTTTAACATATTTTTAATTTCCGGATAACATTAGTCATTATTAAAATAAACACCGTTATTTTAAACAATTTATAATTTCATAAATTTAATTTCCAGAAAACTATATTTTCCATTTACCCATTTCATAAACTTCCCATTATATTCAAAATCCCAATTTGGCCCAATTTACATTTTTCCTTTCAAATCCGATTTCAAATTTTATTCTTTGAAATTCTAAATTAAACAATTCATTTTATTTCGTAAAAACACAATTTAGCCATTTATAATTTAATTCTGTGATTACAATTTATACCACAATGTCACAGAACAACTAAATTTCCAGATTTATCAATCACATCATATAAACAGGTATCACTATCAATTATAAAATAATTGCTACATTGTGAGGAATCCAGTTGGATCCCTCCAACCTGTTTCTCCCTGCATCACAGATATTAGCACATCGCAATATAAATATCAATCCAGACTGATAATAACAATTATATTCAGCCATCCCCACAGATATTTAAATATCAACTATTTATAATGTCTAGCATCCAGATGTGAGTGAGAATAACTCACTTTGAGTTTCGGCGAGCGTTCGGAATTTTGAATTAAACCGGACGATGCCCGATTTAACCCAAATTTCCACTTGCCCGGAATGACTCCGGATCTGCACCATCACGTAGTATTCGTTTCTGCGATTCCAATGCTTAGAGAATCGTCAAATTCCCACAAAATTATCAGCCGTAGATCTAGCAGTGAGAAATCGAGGCCGTGAAACCCTCTTCTTCATCGCGACGTACCCAGAGCAAAAAGAAACCCATCACATACAAGGTAGGGCTTCAACCGCCTCCCTCTACACTCCTCTCTACGATGATCAAACAACGCCAACGTAAAGCTTGCCACCGCCTCCCACTTCGGCCAGAAACACGCCTGGCTCGGTCTCCTCCTGGGCTCGAAAATTGAGCACGAACCGGACATGAACGCCACCCCACAACTCCCTCCCAGATCGACTAAACTCAATCTCTACCGCACAACTCGAAGAGCTCGGGAAGCTCGACATCTTTGTAGTTGGGAGATTTTTGAATTAAAGCTTGGATGAAGAGGATTTAAGGGATGAATGCCGATCGATTTCGGCCATTGAATATCTCGTGGCAGCTCAAACGATAGCCCTTAGGGTTTGGCCTAGAAAACGTGAATATATACGTTTGTTAATAATATTTAATATTATTTAATTGATAAAATATCTCAACCTAACAGTTTTCGCTAACGAACTCCAAACTACGCGTTCCGACAGGCTACCCTAGGGTTTTTCCGCGTTCTGGACACGATGGAACAAGTTTCATAAGCTAATTTGATCGTATACGCGAGATACAGAATTAAACGATCAATTTAAAATTAAATCGGTTAAATCGATTTCGATGCGTTTCGAGCTGCCACGGTCAAACGACAACTCCGATGGCTACGAAAATTGAAATCCGATAATAACTAACTATTACGGATCCAATGGAACTGGTTTCGTCGAATTCCGAGATTGCGCCCCGGAAGGCTATTTTACTCGTCTATTAAATCAGGCGATTTTTCTGAAATTATCAGAAACGCTTAAAATTTTACTTTTAAAATTTTAATAACTTAACAATAAATCATATAAAATGTATAACCACATTTAAAATCATTCCGGCTCAATCCGAACTCAAAATCTGATTATTTGCATTTTAATAATATTAAATTCATTTTTAAATTAATATAAAATCCCAAATAATAACTTGTCGACTTTTAATTTCATCTAAAAATCCAACATTATTGTTTATAACCAATTGAACTTAAAAATACATGTAACCACCATTTTTATAATCATTTATCCCAAATTCACCTTTTAATCCTAATCCCGAATATTTAATTATTATTTTTCCATTAATCAAATTCAACCCGAAATTACTATAATTAAAAATTACAGCTTATTTCATTGATTGAACCTGAATCTATTCATTTTAAAATCAATTAAGAATCCACATTAACATTTAAAACGAATTAAATGTTCGCATTCAATGGCTTAAAAATACGGGATGTTACACATCCTTTATGTCATTCATTCACAGATCATCAGATGCCAACCCAAAAGATGAATAAATAAGTTCAAGTGTTTGCTCACCTTAGTCTCCAGAGAAAAAGAAACAGAGTTCATCATTTATGTTGAACAGGCTTTGAAATTTTCAAGTTGAAGCTTCTCCTTTAATCTTTGATAAATCTGATTTGTAGAGTTGTTGTTGAAATTTGTTTAAGTTTAAGATGATGTTTTATTTCACATTTTTGTTTCTCAGCTTTGAATGGTCGAACTGATGAGGATGGATATGTAAGAAATGAAGTGTTACAGGTGATGTTTATAACAAGCTACAGAGTGTGTTTATCTTGTACAACATGTTGATAAATGTTTTGTACCACAATTCAGAGATATTTTCTCTTCTGTTGGCTCCAGATCTTGCTTGTAGCCGAGATGATAAATTTGTGGTGGCTAACATTAATTGCCTTGTACTTCATGTCTCCCTTAACCAATTTGTATACTTTTATTTCTTTGCTATTTCTTTTCTTCTTGTTTCGGCTGAAGGTACTCTATGTCTTCATGTTCATATTTTCTTCATTTCTTTATGTTATCTGTTTTCACACTTATGCTTGAATATATTTCTTTGCATACTCATATTTATATTTGCTTATGTATATATGGTTTTGTCTTTTTATTCGAATGTATTTCTATCTCAATTATTTATTTATAATTTAAACACAAATCAAATATATATTATATTATTTCAAATTTAGTCAGATATGTCCAAATACAGATATATATTCTCATATATACAATAATTTAAATTTTTAAACGATTTATACAGAATATATTTGAATATCGGGGAAACTCGCAATCCATTTATCGTTTAATCTCACAAATTTTAATTCAAAAATTCATTAAATTAGCAATTAAATGTAATTAAAATTCGGGGTCGTTACATTTTCCGAAATGAAAACTATATGTTTTCAAATAATAGAAGCTTTCATATAAGGAATGAATTTACAATTAGTGTCAAAGGAATTTCAAGTTTGAAATGAAAATGGTTTTCCGAGTTATGAATAAATCTTTGTGAAAGATTGTTGAGCTTTGTTTTGAAATTGGAAAGGTGTACCTTTTGTATAAAAGGTCGAAATGGAATTGTTTTGAAAGCTATCAGTTAAATCTTTGTTTTAAAGATTGGACGAGTTAATCCAATTGAAATGGAAATTGATTTGGAAAATCTATGAATAGATCTTTGTGAAACTGGGTAAGCTTTGTGAATTGAATCTTTTTGTGTAAAAGATTAAAATGGTAATTTGTTTAAACCATTTGAAAGAGAAGTTTTGGGTAATAAGTTGTGACTTAACTGAAATCCCAATATCCATATGTTTTTAAATATTGCGCTCATTATTCGGTTTAGCCGGGAGAGGACTTTGTGTCATATAACCCATTCCGAATGATGATACGACGTATATAGATAGCATTTGAAGACCGGTGGTAAAGACCGGATACTTTCGAAAACGAAAGGATTACCATCGAATGTCTCTACATCGGCTGATCCTCAATATAGAGATTTGATCACCCTTTGTGATGGGAAGTCCGAACGTGATTAGAAATTATCCGGATTTGCAAGGGCTTCTTCGGAAGTGCCTTCGGTTCTGTTCGAACCCGGAACAGACTTGTATGGCTGTATGTCTGACATTACACTTTGAGATGTAAAGCTGATTTCTTTCAAATACATTTCTGTTTGGTGGCGGAGAATTTACTCTCTTAGCTTAACACCCTTCTTTGAGACGTACGAGCTCAGAGGTTATGTAGTTGAAGGTTATCAGTGATATACTCCCAATTTGGTAGTGTGGCATGCAAAGTGTTGCTGTGTGTTGCTGATCATTTGTTGATCAAAGCATGGCTTTGTGAAAAAGCATAGCTTTGTGGACGAGACCTCATCGGACCTCACACCCCGGAAATGGTCGAAACAGGAAGATGCGGCAAGGTTATGAGGGTCGCTCCCTTTAGGGTATGTCATTTCCTTCTGGAAAAAGGTGGTATCATGGTATGGAGCCCAGATGTTTTACCTGTGTGGTTGCATCAATCTCATTTACTGTGTGATTGTAGTTTTATAATCGAGGATCCTCGGATAAAGGTCGCAAACGACTGGGAGTGGCATATTCGTGTAGTAGTTACCTAGTAAGAGGTAACCCGGCCTTGTGTTGGCAGAGAGCAGTTGTCTCTCGGGACGTCCCTCCAGAGGCGTTTCCATATGGCATAGGAAGTTCCTTAGCCTGACCATTTGTTGGAAAATCCAAAGAAACAATACGAACCTTGTACGGTTTTAGTTGTAGAACCTGCTATTTAACATAGCAGCTATAGTAGGCATAATATAATGGTACCTATGCTGGCTAAGATTAATATTGTACTTTCGAAATGTTTCCTACACTATGCACTATTAATAATATCAAAAGGATTTTGCGTAGTAAGCATGTTTGACTATCATAAGGAGAAATCTCCCACATGTGTGCGATTGCATTGTGTGTGTGCCGGGAGGCCTTATGGTAGCTTCATTTTCCAAAAGCATTGCGGATTTCAATGTATAAAATTCTTTTGTTGTTTGTTTAAAGATAAACTGTTTTTGTTACTCACACCAGTCCCATGACTGACTCGGAGTTTATTGTTCCCTTCCTAAACTCTGGGTGCCCACAATTTTCCACACGGGCAGTCTAGAGTTGGGTTTTTCAGATAGTCAGGTTTAGTAGATTATCGGGAGCTAGTTCAGTTTTTGGAGTTCACGGACGAACTGACGTTGCTTATCTTGGTGCAACGTGGAGATGGTTTGAGCTTGATGTTGGAGTTATTTGTCTCATTCTCTTTGTTGGATCATTTGGAGTATCACTTCTGTTTTCCGCTGTAGCATCATTATTTGTCTCTGATATTCTTGTATCATATAAATATCATTGTTGTATATCATATTCTGGATATTGTATCACTTGTGATGTATATGATATTATCCATTTCTTTATTCCACTGTGTTGTTATACATACTGTGTTATAAGCTCCGGGGAGCTAGATTCGGCGTTTGAATCTACGGCATTTGAGTACAAGTGAAGTACGAGTGCCGATTTTTGAAGGCCGAGTTCTGGATCTTCACATTTGGTATCAGAGCTAAGTTTGAACTTTAGCTCAGGAGTATAACACATTAAGTAGCTCATTAGAGATAGGGTGAAGTATACCCTAGAATGAGTATCCCTAAGATATCTGTCCGCATACCTCAGTAAATTCTCTTACTATCCACTGATAGTAAGTAGGAGTGCAAGAAGAGGATGAGATAGGGGACAGGGGAATACGACTGTAAATGGTCAATACCCTGTAACAACAAGGAAACAATCTTTTCTCTATCAATCTCTTTTGTTCAACATTTCTTTTCAATCCTTCGATGGTTTCTGGTAGATCCCGAAAGCAGATTTGATATATTTGCATGGGACAAAACTCCAAATAGGTCAGAATTGTTTGTTTGGATGAATTGATTGCATTGGTTGCTATGGTTGATAGGTATACTTTAGTTCTAAACTAAAAGTTTTGAAATTGTATCTATATATCTATACAATTTGGGTCCCAATATGTTCTACGAATGGTTAGTTATCCCTTCGAACTACCACTTCATATTTCGTAGATCTGGATAACCCGAGTATCGGGTGGAAAAAAAATTCAATAGATTCGTTCTTATATCTATTATTAATATTCTGATTTGGTAAGCCAAATGCAGAATAGACGTTCAGTTTGATTAGATGAAATATTTTTCATCTATCTTCGTGTCTCCTTGGCAAATTTCGGGGACGAAATTTCTTAAGGGGGGAAGATTGTAACGACCTCGGATTTTATATATATTTTAATTGATAATTAATTTATTTTTTGAATAAAAAATTGTGAAGTAATGAGTAATTAATATAAAATATTAGTTAAATTATGAATTAGTTTGGATATTTGAAAATAAATAATAAAATGTTGGATAATAAAACTTTAAAAGGAATTCAAAATAAGTGTTGATGTTAAATAAATATTTCAAATAAATCTATAGTTATATAAAATAAGAAAAGACAACAAAGTAATTAATGCAGCCACCAAAAGATGAAACAATCTCTGATATTTGTACAAAACAAATTATATCACCTGTAAAAAATATAAGTTAAGAAGAAAACAATGTATAAATATTAATGAACAAAGAAAAAAAAACTATATATATTCAAGTAGAACAAGTATATACACATGAGTATGAACACTTGAAAAAAAAAAGCAAAGCAAAATATATACATGTATTAGCTTCCAAAGGAAGTTACTAGCATATAGATAAATAAACATATATTTGTACAAAGGCAATTAATGCCATATATCTTTAGTCACCAAAACAAACATCAGTAGTCAAAGCAAGAAAAAAATCTCTGCTAAGATGTACAAACATAAAAAAAATTATATCAACCTGTACAAATATATTACCCTGTAAACTTCATTTCCATATACATCAACAAATTCTCATTTCGATTTCGATCATTCCAAGCTGTGAAAAAAACTAAAGTGTATCATCTTATACTCAAACAAAAATTCAATTAAAACAACAACACAATTTATACAAACCAGAGATCAAAGTGGTTTCAGCTAGAAAATTCAAGCTTGTGTCTTCAGCAACTCTGCTCATCCATTCTGAAACCCAAGTGAGTAACATCCAGCTATTTAAACTTAAGTATATATATATCTTGGAATTTCTTTGTGTATATATATATTGATCAGTGAATCTAATCAATATCAGGCTTTGGTTTCAAAACAAAATAGTTGTATTTAAGTATGAGTTATAATCAAAAAATGGTTTCGTGAAGTATAAATGCATATAAAATGAAAGATCAAATTTTTACAGTGAAAACTTTAAATCTTGGAAATTTTGAACTTCACGAATTATTGATTCAAGAATATAACTTGAATCCTTACTGGAAGACATGATTTTTAAACTTGGTTTGATGATTTTTAATTATGTGATTTGAGAGCAGTTCGTTTTTGTTTGCAAATTGGATTTCGACCAAATACTGATGATCGGTTGAGTCGTGTTGGTCGGGGCTTTGGCTGGAGATGGAGGAGCCTACGGGGATGCCTGAAAAAATGGTCGGAGGTGGCAATGATGACTGTGGCGTCGGCGACGTATAATTTTAGTTCGTAAACCTAATTTTCAAGCGCATAGGAAACTCTTGCCTCACGTCTTCGTTCGAGCATTGAGTTGCTCGAGGTTTTGGGTAATGGTGGCTGTGGGGTTGACGAAGTCGAGGCCGGAGTCTCGAGTCGTCTATTGGTCGAAGCTTGGAGCACGTGGCGTTGACAGGTTGTGGGTTGTGATGGTTTGGTGGTTCCAGGTTTCAATTTTAACTCGAATTTCAATTTCGAGGTGATGGAGTGGTTTGTTTGTTAGGGCTCGGGTCAGGGGTACAAGTGAAGTACGGGTGTCGATTTTCGAAGGCCGAGTTCAGGATCTTCACAATATTGAAACTAATTTTGATCTTCAATCTATCTTGTTGTTGTCTGCTCATAATCATGAGGGTTACTTGGTTATTTTTGTTGACATTGTTCCTTCTAGTTCTTCGACAAACAATGTTGATATTATTAGGTCAGATGTAGTTACTTATAGTAGTGATTCCTCCTTTGCTAGCACTAGTGATTCTAATATTCATTTTAGGCAGTTATTGAGAAATGATTCCAATCGATCTGTCTTTACTGGTGTTGTTCAACAGTTTCTAGGCGGTGTTATTGAATTTAGGCTCAATTTGATGATATATAATATTAAGAATGGGTACAAACTTGATTTGGTTAAGAATGACAAGGAAAGAGTCACTGATGTTTGTTCTCGATCTAAATGTAGCTTCAGGATTCATGCTTCTATTAAGTTAATCTTCCTGGCTATTTTGTTATACAGAGATTTCAACATGAGCTTTCTTGTGGTGCTGGAATTCTTGATATTAATGATCCTTCAGTCATAAGTATATTGATTAAATTGTTGTTTTATGATCATATTCAAGCTAATCCATTGATGAAGACCAAGGACATAATTAATCGCTTTCAAACTGAGTATAATATTATTTTGAAGTATTATTTTGCTTATAGTGGAAAGAGTTGGCTTTAGAAGATTTACATGGAAGTGATATGATGTCTTATCATCAATTGAAGTCTTATTGTGATGTTGTTCTTGAAACTAATCCTGGCAGTAAAGTTGTTTTGGAGCATAATTCTAGTACTCGTCAATTTGAGAGGGTTTTTATCGGTTTTGAAGCTTGTGCTCATGGTTTTCAATTTTGTCGGCATTAATATTTATGGATGCTACTTTTATGAAGGGAAGAGCTTAAGGTTGTTTGATGGCTGCTACTAGTAAAAATGGCAATGAAGGTATGTTGTTTATTTTTAGTTTATTATATATATCGGCTTCGATAGCTGATATTATTCTAATTTATTGCTGATATGTCTGCAATTAATATTAAAATTTGTTGATTTTTCTGCAAAATTTCATATCAACTGTAGAAAAATCTGAAATTGTTAATATAATTTTTCATTTATATTTGCTTCTTCTTACTCTCCTGTATTTTATGTAGTTGTTTTCAAACAATTCATACTATACATGATATAATATTATCATTTTAATTCAATTATGTAGATTGTATGCATACTTGGCTGCAATTATTCACAATTATTTCCTTGTCATCAGCATATATTCTAAATAATTTCATATTATTCTGCACTATTTTATAATAGTTGCTTACTTTTCTGCAATTATTCTGATTAACTATTGTAGTTTTGTTTCTTTACTTAGTTATTTATATGTTTACTATTTTATCAGGTTTTTTCCCTATAGCAATTGCAATTGTTTCTGGTGAAGATAAAAATAATTGGATTTGGTATTGTGAACAACTTAAAGACCTTCTGAAAGACGATCTTAGAAATTTTGTTTTCATTTCTGATCGTCATTCTGGTCTTCTTGTTGCTATTCCAAAAGTGTTTCCCAATTCAGCTCATGGTTCGTGTTTTTATCGTTTGAACAATAATTTAAAAGTTGCTCTAAAATCTGAATTTTCAAAATGTAAGAAGAAATGGTTGATAGATTTGTTTGCACATGTTGCATATCCTTCTAACTTGGATGATTTCAATGTAGCATTGAGAAATTTTAAGGATGCTGGTGGATCTACCCTGGCAAACTTTTTGAATGGAATTTCTTTTGAGAAGTTTGCTAATGTTTTTTTCTTACATGTCGTTATGGTGAAATGTCGTCTAATTGTTCTGAGAGTTTTAACAAATGGAATTTGGAAGAAAGGCATTTACCGATCACTTCTTGCTTGGATAAAATTAGAATTAAGTTAATGAAGCTTATATCTGATCGTCGATAACTTGCCAGTAGTTGGAATAGCATTCTATGTCCAATCATTGAAAATCAGTTGAGAAATCTAAATTTGGAGAGAGCTACATGGTTTGTTATTAAATCAAGTGAACATGTATTCAAAGTTTATTCTCCAGTCCAACAATTTGTTGATTTGTATAATCGGGTTTGTTCTTGTAATTCATGGCAAATCTATGGCTTTCCTTGCGCTCATGCTGTTATATGTATTTTGAGTTGTGAAAAGTTGAATGTGTATGATTACATTGAAGATTATTTAAAAGTTGTGTATTTTCGATCAGCTTATTCTCATGCAATCAGTCCAGTTATAAACTTCACAAAAGAAGATGTCTTGCCTGAAGATGCTGATATAACACCTCCGATAGGTAGAAGAATGTCTGGCCATCCATCAGCTTCTAAGAGAATTAAATCCGCCGATGAAATTACAAAGACTATAAGATGCAGTTTATGCAAGAAGTTAGGTCTCTTTGAAACACATGTAGTACTATTGTTTTTTCTTTTGGAAATATTTTAATTTACTGCTAAAACATCATGTTTTCTTTATTGTTTTTTTTTGTATTTCTGCTGCAATTATATTGGACATTTACTATTTTTTAAGTGAATGAAAAGAATAATTCCTGCATGTTCTACAATAGTTGAGCAATATTGCTATCATATATGCAATTTTTTTGAATAATTGTGTATATTTCTGCACTTTGTTAATGTTGTTGCATACTTTTTTGCAACCTTTCTACTAATTTGCTCCCATTCCAGAAGTTGTTTATGTAGTTGTTTTCAATTTAATAATATAATTCTAGTTCAGTTATGATGTTCATATTCATATTTTTCAGCAATTATTCAAAACAATTGCAAATGTATCTGCAAGTGTTCTGAATAATTGCGTAAATGTCTGCAGTTATTTAGGATAAATGCAGACATATCTACAATAATTTGAAAATTTTGCGTAAATTTCTGCAATAGTTCAATATATTTTCTTAATTTTCCTTCAACAATACATATAACTCAATTCAATCCTAGAAAATGCTTGTTTAACAATTTTGATAACTAAATTTTTATTATCACATTAAAGCATTAATTTTGGCTTTCAAACACATAAGTTTGCCAATATATATACATTTCATAAGTTCTACACTAAACACCACAGTTACTAAACATTATTACTATTTGTTGGCTTCTGATAATAAAAATTGCTATGTTAGACTTTCTTCAATGCTCCAGCTATATGGTTTGCACGAGAGAAGTTGACATGCTAATTCAACTCTTTGTATTTCGATAGCATCATATCCATGTTGAATATCTTCCTTGTTTATAACCTTTTTTCACATCTTTCTCTTATGATATTCATTACAAATATTCCCCAATCAACCCTACAATAATTGCAGATGATTTTTAAATTATTCAGAATAATTGCAGCCTGATATGCAAATATTTCAAGTTTATTTGTTGCGGTGTACTTACGAATCACTATGTTGTTGTGGGCTGTCTGCAAATGTAATTAAACTTGAAATTTTGTGATCTTTCTTTTCCAATTTTTTAACAAGCTTGTTACATAAACTCTCTATAAAAGTAAAAGATTTTATTAGGAAATTTATTCTCAATTTAAATAATATATTCTTTTTCAGTTTACATACCACTTTTCTTGCAGCTTTGGCATGTGGACCATGTCTTGTCTTTATCGAATCATAATGAATCCACTGTCTGTCTTCTTTTATGAATTCCAAAAGAGTTAAATGTCCATTTAGGTGAATTGGGAAGAACATTTTATCATATTTTTAAAACTATTTTTGATCCGATCATCAATTTGAGCTTGTATGACCTTTTTGTATTGCTGAGTAGGAAAGTCTGTAGTAATATATATTAGTAAACTGAATTTATAAACTTTTAAATAAATATTTCATTAAAAAGTTATAAAACATACAGTTGCATAGACTTTGAAGAACAAAATTTTTGAATGCATCTTTTCCAACTCCTATGCGTACCAGTCGATGATCTACAATAATAGTTATTTTGTTAAATAATAATATGTTTATGAATTTTTGGGAATTTATGCAGAACTATCTGCAAAAATTATGAATAATTGTTGACTTATCAGCAAATAATATGAAAATTTGCAGATTTGTTTGCAATTATCAGCAATTAATATGAAAAATTACAGTGATTATTATGAATAATTATAGATTCTTCTTTTTAAATTAATATAAAAAACTATTTTTAAACTTCTGTACCTGGCCATCGAGGAATCTTCCAAGAATTAACTCACCAAGGGAAGTTCCAGATATTATAATATCTCTGTCTCCATTGAGATATGCACCCTTGCTATCAAATTATTGAAGAATATTAGTATTATTATCAATATTCAGACAATAAAGCAATTATAATCAATATTTGCTGATATGTCTGCAATTAATAGGTATATGTTCAAACAATAAAGCAATTATTTCCAATATTTGCTGATATGTCTGCTGCTATTAGGAAAATTTTGACAACACAGCAAATGTTTCCAATATTTGCTTATATATCTGTAATTTTTGGGTATATTTTCAGACAACAGAGCAATTATTGGGGTTGTTTTTTAGACAACGCAGCAATTTAAACAATTATTTAAATTTTGTACTTCGTTGATATGTCTGCAATTATTTTTACCTAAGGTCATTGGTTTTAAAGAATTGTTCAAGCAATTTGGTTTTCTCTTCGCCTAGCCTTTGGACATTCAAACATTGTCTGACATTTATTTTTGCTTCTATAGGCAACTCATTTGATCTTGGTTCTGCTTTATATTCTTCGACTGTTATTGGCTGGATTTCTTTTTCTTTCTTTGCATTTTTGAATTTCTTTTCATTTTCTAATTCAATTTCTTCGGTTGATTTTGATCTTTTTTTCTCCTCGTTTCTTTCTATCAATTGTTTTTTGTTTTTTTCAGTTTCTTCTTGTGCTTTTTTAAAGATATCCTCAAGTTCTTGACTGCTTCTGAGATCTTGGGGTTCACTGCTGCTTTCACTTGAAAGTATTTTAAAGTTTGGGTTATATTCCAATAGTTTTGTCCATTATTCTGAGCATTCCTTTGTAGGTTCTTTCACAACAATGGTTTCTTTCATTTTATCTTGAGGAATTGTATCTACATTCTCAAGATTGTGTCCAACTTTAATTGTTTCATTATTAGCAGCATGATCAATCTCATATTTATTTCCTTTAGTTGTTTGAACTGAAAATTACATTTGAAATTTAAATATTTAGTGCTTTTGAAATGATAATGAATATATGCAGTTATTCCCCAAATAATAGGAAAAACTGCATAATATGCAGCACTATTGATAATTATTGCAAGGGTCATCTGCATTTATTTCCTCAAATATTATGAATAAATGCAGATATATCAGCAAATATTTATGAATAAGTGCAAATATATCAGAGAATAATTCAGAAAATTACCAAATGAAGGATTTTTTGTTTTAGATCTTTTGCTGCAGCAACATTTTTATCTTCATTTTTCTTTACTTCATCATGGTTTTCTTCCTCATTCAAATTGCTTTCATCATCATTCTTATCTTTATCGGTTTGCTTCATTTCATCTTCCTTCTTTTCTTCATCATCATCTTTTTTCTCTTCTTCTTCATCATCTTTCCTCTCTTCTTCTTCATTTTTATCCTCTGCATCTTCATTCTTTTCTTCCGGCTCAACACTTTCAACAATTTTTAGCTCCTCTTTTGCAATATTTGTAACATCTTCTTGTGCATCATCTTCATCTTCTTCTTCAACACTTTATCACCTGCTTTATCATCCTCTTCCTCCTCTTCATCATCTTCCTTTTCAACATGTTCATCATCCTCTTCATCGTCTTCTTCCTTATAAGCCTTTTTCTTTGTCAATACTTCAAATTGATCAGAAGCATCGTCACTTTCACTTTTTTCACTTTCTCCACCTTCTTCACTTTCAGAGATCATCTTTGGTACCACTTCCTTCTTGTAAGGGTAGTGTCATCCTATTAGATTCAGTGGAAGATGCTTCTTTTGTTTATTTAGTTCCATTTTTAGGCAAACATTTTGATTTTGAAGCCTTTTGTTGTCCATTTCAAGCCTTTGAATTATTTATTTGTATTTTTTATCCCTTTCTTTTGTATATTTTCTTGTATTCATTGCCTTTTTCTAAAGCCTCTTTTAATATGTCAATTTTCTTCCCTTGAGCATCCTGAAACAAAGAGTTGAAACTTAGGGGTTTTTAGGCTCAGGGAAAAAGTTGGAGAAAAATTTAGTTTCAGGGATAAGAAGTTTGTTTTTTAGGCTAAAGGGCATTTTTTAGTGTAAATCACAGAATGATATATGTAATTATCATTTTCTGTTTACACTAAAAAGTGTCCTTCAGACTAAAAAGCAAACTTTTTGTCCTTGGGAATATTTTTTTTGCAACTTCTTCCCTGTGCCTATTTTACTGTAGCAGATATGTCTACAGTTATTGGGGAAATTTATATAATACAACAATTAAGAGATTATTCTCAATATTTGCATCCTATTCTGAAAGTATGTTTTATATTAGCAGATATGTCTACAAGTATTATAGATTATTGCAGATATGTCTAAAAGTATTGTTGATAATTGGAGTTATATCTGAAAGTATGTTTTATATTTGCAGATATGTCTACAAGTATTATAGATTAGTGCAGATATGTCTGCAAGTATTGCTGATAATTGCAGTTATATCTGAAAGTATGTTTTATATTTACACATATGACTACAAGTATTGTAGATTATTGTAGATATGTCTACATGTAAGTATTGATGATAATTGCAGTTATATCTGAAAGTATGTTTTATATTTGTAGATCTGTCTACAAGTATTATAAATTATTGCAGATATGTCAGCAAGTATTGGTGATAATTGCAGTTATATCTGAAAATATGTTTTATATTTGCAGATATGTCTACAAGTTTTATAGATTATTGCATATATGTCTACAAGTATTGTTGATAATTGGAGTTATATCTGAAAGTAAGTTTTATATTTCCAGATATGTCTACAAGTATTATAGATTATTGTAGATATGTCTGCATGTATTGCTGATAATTACAGTTATATTTGAAAGTATATTTTATATTTGCAGATATGTCTACAAGCTTTATAGATTATTGCAGATATGTCTGCAAGTATTGCTGATAATTGCAGTTATATCTGAAAGTATGTTTTATATTTGCAGATACGTCTACAAGTATTATAGATTATTGCAGATATGTCTGCAAGTATTGCTGATAATTGCAGTTATATCTGAAAGTATGTTTTATATTTGCAGATACGTTTACAAATATTATAGATTATTGTAGATATGTTTGCAAGTATTGCTGATAATTGCAGTTATATCTGAAAGTATGTTTTATATTTGCAGATATGTCTACAAGCTTTGTAGATTATTGTACATATGTCTGCAAATATTGCTGATAATTGCAGTTATATCTTAAAGTATGTTTTATGTTTGCAGATATGTCTACAAGTATCCTGAATAACATCTTTCCTTCAAATAATTTCAGAATTTTGCGAATTCTAGCGTGATTATTTGTAGACTTACATATTTGTATTTCATTGTCAGCAGCATAATTGATTTAAGCTTTAAAATGTTCCATTTTCCAGCTAATGGGTATGAGATGTTGTATTCAGATTTAGATGACTTTAACACATGAGTCTTTTCACAGATCCACCACTGAAAAGAAAATAATTAACATAAAAAAATATAAATAATTTTGCAACTTATCTATTTAAGTTGAAATATCATACCAATAATAATGTTACACAAGCTGTGATTTTTGTTGGCTTGTCGACAAATTTTTCTATTTGATCCATAAGATGCTTCTGAATTGTTTTGGGCCATGAAATCAGTGACATTTTTCCCTTACATACACAATATGGAACCATGTTCCATGATACATTTGAGTTAGAATTTGAAATAAGAAATGTTGCAGCTAAATATAAGATAATAGTTTTGCTGTGTCTTCTCTATGCTCTTCTGTAGTTCCTTTTATTGCAAAAAATAACTGTTTTTCTATCTTTTTCTTGTGGACATTGGTATCCCCTTCAAAATGTCTGTTGATGAAAGAAGTATACTCATTGTCACTTTTATCTTGCTTTTTAATGTGGCCAGACGTTTTGACCAGTTCGTCTTTTGTAGGAACACCAAGTAATTGTCCAATGCCAAGCTCTGAAAATGTTATTTTCTGATCACCAAACTGAAAATATCTCAAATGCTTTTTATATTTTCTCACGATTATATCAATAGAGGTCGAATGTATTTATAATTATAAATGCCTTTAAAATGTGTTTAGTTACATAAATTGCTTATATGTCTACAAATATTCCATTAATATCATTTCCCTTCAATTATAAACAGTGCATTTATTTTTCTCATAAATTATTCTGAATATATGTTGTTATTTTTTCAATTATTTTGATTAATTGCAAAGTACGCTCCAGTTATTTATTTTTTTAGAAATAAGTCTACAATTTTCCAGATAATTGTTTGCATGCATTCAATTTTCTAGACAATTGCTGTTATTTCTTCAATTATTTTATTTAACTACAGACAATTATTTAGTTATTCATATTTTTGGAAATATGTTGTAATTTTCCAGATAATTGTTTGCATGCATTCAATATTTTACATAATTGGTGTTATTTCTTTAGTAATATTGATTGATTACAGACTATTCTACAATTATTCGAATTTTTTTGGAAATATGTTGCAAGTTTGCAGATAATTGCTTACACGCATTCAATTTTCCAAATAGTTGCTTTCATTTGTTCAACTATTTTTATTAATTGCAGATTATTCTGCAATTATTCTTATTTTTTGGAAATATTCCTGCAAATTTTCAAATACTTGCTTGCATGCATTCAATTTTCCATCTACTTTCTGTTATTTCTTCAATTATTTCGATTAATTGTAGATTATACTGCAATTATTCACATTTTGTTTGGAATTATGTTGCAATTTTCCACGGTCTTGCTTGCATGCATTGAATTTTCCATATAATTGTTGTTATTTCTTCAATTATTTTGTTTAATTGCAAAATATTCTGCAATTATTCTTATTTTTTTTGGAATTATGTGGCAATTTTCCAGATTCTTGCTTACATATATAAATTTGTAAATAATATCATGTGTATGTGCGAATACTGTGAAATGAGCTATCTATAAACCCTTAAAACAAATCGATCAATTATAATTGAATAAAAATCGATTTCAGGAAGAAAATTAGGCGATTACCTTCGATTTTGTCGTTTTAATTGATTTTATCTTCTTCAATTCGCTTTTCTTTTCGATTTGTTTTGACTTCATCTTCTGTCTTTAAATTTCGTTCGATTACAACTTATGGATTTCAGGAATTCAGGGTATGCTTTGAATGAAATGTAAATGTCGATAGTATGATTTTGGAGGGTTTTAGGTTTTGTTTTATGAAAGCATAAGGGTAGTTTTGGAAATTAGCTAGCTATGTTCAAAAATAGGGACGTAATTTATAACTTTGTTTTGGGAAGGATGTTTTGTGTATTTTAAAACTTAACATGAATGTGAGCCAAATTTACCCAAAATTAAAACCCATCTCCAAAATAATATTTTACATAACATATCATTTCTCATGGCATATGAAATCTAGTAGATACGATTTTTACCTAAAACCGAACCAAATATTTATCAAACAATCTTGTTTGAATCAAACATGTCATAAAATCCAAGCATATCATCATTAAAATCATTACAAAGGTTTTAAACATAAAACCCGAAATCAAATGATCTTTAAAAAACAAAAATAAAGATGGTTTTGATTATTATTCACCTTGCTTAGGATAAGGATCTTGAGATTTGATCTTTAAATAATTCCCCTTGCTTGATTGCTTTAGCTTTAATTGATGTTTCCCCTTTTTTCCCTAGGTTATGGCCGGCTTGAACTCTCTTTGATTTATGTTTTTGAGTTTTGAAAAATGAATGTGCAAAGAAATGGAAACGAGATTTTAAGGGTAATGGGATTATGGGTGCGGCTATTACCCATATTGCCCTTGTTTTATTCTCTTATTAATTATCTAATAATCCATTTCCATAAACTCATTCTTTATATTTATTTAAGCATGGCCTCTAATTAAATTTTCAAATCTCAATCCCCTTATCACTCTAATATATACATTATTCTATTTAATTTATCTAACTAAATCTCCTGAATAATGTTATTAAAAATTAGGGGTGTTACAAGAAGAGTGGTCATATGAGTAATCATATATACATAGTATATTGAGTGATAGTGAGGATTGTTTGATGGATGTTATGATTGCTTTGGTTTCTTTCCCCACAGTCTATCACTCTAGGGTAGTCATTGGAGATAGGTACTGGAGATAGGGATACCTAGACACCTCTTATCAAACTTTATTGTATTACACCTATATGACACTTAAAGTAGCATATTATGTCGTTATGTGCTAACTCTTTAGTTGTAGGGACATGTCAGGTATGATTCGTATACCTTTGTTCCTTACTCTATCAAATTGTATAGTATTTTGAGATTCATTTACCACTCACACCAGACTGTTGTCTGACTCGAGGTTTTATGCTTTGGTTTTTATTATCTCGGGTGCCCTTAAATGAGTAGACTATAGCGCACTATCTTATGTATATTAGGGGCCGGTGGTGTAGGGTGGTTCTCACATAGATGTCCCATAACCCTTGCGTATAACCTTTGAGCCTATAAAGAATAACCGGCTAGTCAAGCTCGGACTCGACACTTAGAAGAACGAACAGCTGTAGCTGAACTTCGCACTGAAGCCTACAAAAGGAATGTCACCAAGCACTACAACTCTAGAGTAAAGCTCTAGCAATTCATTATTGGCAACCTGATCCAATAACGGGTGTTCGCGAATACAAAGAACCCGGTCGAAGGAGTGCTTGGCCCAAACTATGAGGGGCGCATGTCATAAGTACGATCCTAACAAGTGGTGCTTACCGCCCCACTCACCCAGTTGAAACACACATTTCCCACGCTTGGTATCCAATACACCTCCAAGCCTAACATATAAGAGTCGGTAGAATTATAAGGCCATGCAATACATCTTTTGTGAAGAATATATTAAAGACTCCAGAGCCAACATTGTTCAATACATGCACCAAGGCTATCCAACGGTGGATGAGTTATTATGTGCTCATTTACCTAGTTGAGGACTATTGACCTCTACTGCTAAGGAATTGCGAGCCATGCTCCTCTCCTTACCGGCATTAATTACCATGCATCTGATTACTTATTGAGGACTGCCACCCAACATTCAGGTGCGTGCCGAGCCCGTCTGCCACACTCAACTAGCAACGTGTTCCCTTGGAGAATCTTTAAATAGCCAAGACTACCTGTAACATCCCCTTATTTGGAGGCCCAAAACTAAAGGCTACAGATGCAATAGTCATCCATAGTTATTAATCCTTGGCGACCAAATACGACAATTTTAGAACTTTGATACACAGAAACACATGAATATGGAAAAAATTTAAAACATCAAACAAGATCCACATTCCAATTCGAAACATTTCAAATTCATTACATAATCCCACAATCATCAACCACGTTCAGAGAAAATATATTTATTACAACATACGCCAAGAGCGACATATGAAGATGCCCCCTTGGATGATCAGAGTATATATAGGCAATTTAACAACCTTGCCTTTACATTAACATAGCGGAATCCAAATAAAAGGGAACTCTAGATAGCTATCATGCCTCTTGCACATCTCCCGAAGCTTATTCGTCTAAAGAGGTACTTGAAAACCTCAACTCTCAAACTACTCAAAATCAATTGAGTACCCGAGAGTTTAAGGGGAAAACATAAACTTCGAGTCAAACATAAAGCCTGGTATGAATAATAATCTACCATCTCAAACCAATTAGATATCTAGTGAGACCACGCCGCTTAGCGGAAAGGGTTTTCCCCTCGCTAGTATCTTAAAACCTTAATAAAACCATATACTGTGCTCCTGCATCCACAATGGTTAAAACAATTCAAAACATTATGATAGGATGATATGCAAAACAAGTGAATCAATTCTGGATTACCCATCCCTATTAATTTTGACTATCTATCAACATTATAGTTTCTAGGGTTACTATTAACTTAATAGTTTTCATGGGCTGACTAATAACCGGTAAAATGTTTAAGGACTCTCTGTCCAGTTACATAGTTTTTATGGGATCACTAAGAACCTATTGGCCCCTGCCAATATCTTTACTGTTTCATGGGTTCTCCCTGAACCTATTGGTAACTCTGATATCTTTTCTGTTATACTAGTTTTCATGGGTTGACTAGGAACCTATTGACACCTGTCAATATCTTAATCCGGATATAGTTTTCATGGGCTAACCACAAACCTATTGGCCCTTGCTAATATCAAATCATAGTTTTCATGGGCTAACTATGAACCTGTTTTTCTGACATCTTTATTTAAACATAGTTTTCATGGGCTTACTATGAACCTATTGGCTTCTGCCAATATATTTTCCTATACATGGTTTTCATGGGCTTACTGTGAACCTATTGGCTTCTGCCAATATCTTCCTTTAATATTTTAGCATCCTATATTATGGTCTTCCTGACTTTTGGATGCAATTCTACTCATTCAGGAGTTAACTTAATTTATATTCACTACTGGGTCAACCTAGCTGGTTATTCTGCCCTTCCCCAAAATATAGTTATGGGTCCATTATAATGTGAATACATACATATATGAAGAAGAAAAAACAATAACTTGGTTAATCCCTTTAACCTTTTAAATCAAAGAAAAATTCTTCAAAAACTCCTTTTCAAAACACTTTATTTATTTATGCCATGGTTTTCTTTTAAAATGAGATTGGGTTATTTGTTTTGAAAATTAAGGCTTTTGAAACCTTCAAAACCTTGCTTTCGACCTCACTGGATAACCTCCTTCGAAAGCATATAAACCTCTTCTCAAAACATTAGGCTCCTGCCTTTTGAAACACTTTAAAAACTCTCTTTCGAAACCTTTCAATGTAATAAAATATTACTTATTAACTCTTAGAAGCATAGCTTCAAAACCATTGAAAGTACCCATTTCAAAACCATTGGATTTATATTTAAAAATATCATTTGGGTCAAGGTGAATATAAACGAAAGTATCTCTTTCGAAACCATTCTTTATCATATAAAAGTATTAGGGAAAACTTGATGGCGTCGGCATCATCCCTTTCGAAAGCTTCAAATCATTTAACCAAAATACTGAAGGATAGCATCGAAACCCCCTTTTGAAGCCATTGCCTTTGGAACCCTTGGACCCTTTTGAAAGCATTTAGGATGTGGCTTAGAACATATTTAAAACAAAACTACCCTTTGAATGCATTGATGACTTTAATATACTCGGAAGCCAAAAGAACGGCAACAAGGCTTCGACTAGGTCGAAACCCCTACTTTCGAAAGCATTATTTTTATAAGTAAAGAAACCCATTCGAAAGCTTATTCTTTAAAACATAAGATGGCAACCCCTTCGAAAGCCTTTAGAAAACCTCTTTCGAAAACATATGCTTTGACTCCTTCAAAAGCTTTAATAAAACAAAGGCAGGCACTTCACTTTTTAAAACAAACAAAGGTATCGACCTCATCGGAAGCAATGCTTTCGACACCATGCCTTCCGCCTTTTTTTCCAATCCACTACATACCATCTAAATGATACCTTGTGTATTGGTTTCGGCCTGGGTTGGTTTCGACTGAGATGGAGCGGAAGCATTAGAGTCAAAAGGTGCTTCTAAATAGAGCCGGAACCCACTTTTCTAGGTAAACCTGATTTAATACCAATTAAAGCAAACACTTTCTAACTAACCTGCTACGTGTAAACATATGATTGGTTACCTTAACTTTTCAAATTCTTTACCAAAATAATTGCCACTTAATTTCAGATCTAAACCAAGGTTAATTTAGCAATAAGCCCTTCCATTAAGCAAAACCAATATTGCAAATAAGTCCTTCTTCTAAAATAATTTAATTTCCATAGCAAATCACTTAGGAAAAATCCCCAAAAATTATAGAAATTCACTTTCATCATGTTATCTAACATATCAAAATTTCAGACCCAAATTCTCAATATAATTTTTGAAATAAATTTATAAACCCAATTAACCATATTTTCCTTTGAAAATTCATAGTAATCTTTCCATATCTCGGAAAATTATCAAAATTAAAACCCAACTCCAAAATCATGTTTTACACATCATAAAATTTTTCCATAGCATTCGAAATCAAATATAATTGGTTTTACCCTTAAAACCGTGAAAAATCGCATTTAAACAATCTTGTTTAAACCTAACAAATCCAAGCATATCATCATCCAAATCACCATAAAAACAAATTTAATCTTAAATCCAAAAACACATGATTATAAAACAAAATAGAGATGGTATAAATTATTATTCACCTTGAATATGATAAGGAGATTGGATTGAGATTAAGATTTATTCCCCTAGCTTAAATCCTTAGCTTTACTTTGATTTCTCTTCTCTTTTCTTCCTAGCAATGGCCGGCTCCTCTTTACGTTTGTATTTTTTTGTATGTGAATGGGAAAAATGAAACGTGAATGGACCGAGAATATATATAAGGGTAAGGGATTATGTGCGGCTAATTCCCATTATGCCCTTATGTAAATTAATTGACTTAAAAACCATTGTTTAGCCCATTTAATTTATTAAGCACGACCTTAATTTTATTTTCATATCTCAATCCCCTTATCACTCTAATTATTTACATTATTCTATTTAATTTATCTAATTAAATCTCCTGAATAATGTTATCAAAATTAGGGGTGTTACACTATCCAAAAGAGAATGAATTATTATGTGCCCATCTACCTAGTTAGGGACTGCCAAGGACTTGCGAGCTATGGTCCTCTCATTGTCGGTCGGCTATCCATAAGGATGAATTATCGTGCATTCACTTCCGTGTTGAAGACCGCCACCCATCATTCATGTTCGTGTCGGGCTCGTCTATCACACTCAACTAGCAACATGTCTCCTTGGAGAACCATTGAATAGCCCATGTTATCTAATGGAGGACAAGTTAATATTTGTTCATTTACTTAGTAGGGGACTACCGACCTCTGCTACCAAGGAATTGCGAGCCATGCTCTTTTCCTTGCCGGTCGGCTATCCACAAGGATGAACCACTATGGATTCAGTTCCTTGTTGGAGATTGCTACCCAACATTCAGGTCTACGTCGGGCCCATCTTCCACACTCAATTGGCTATGTGCCTCCCTGGATAACGTCTCAAACAACTCGATCTTTCTTGGAGTGTGTTACCGAAGATTAAACTTCAAGCCACTCATCGCTTAGGTTTGTGCCGGGACCACCTACCTTTTTTTCTTTCAGCGTGTCACCCGATAGTAACCTCCAAGCCACTCAATGCTTAGGTTCGTGCAGGGACTGCCCGACAAAAAACCAGCATAAGTTAGCCCGACTATCGTATACTGGCTTCGGTGCTTGACACATAACCTGGTTACATGATCAATGCTCACATCTGAATCCATTAACCGAATCGGTCTATCAGCCACAACTAATTGACCAAATCAAGGGATTCTCAGCTATTTAAAAAGGCAGATACAACTACAAATACTTTGATAAATTTCAACAAAAGAAAATCTTTTCAAATCCCAAAAGTGCATGGCATATAGCCCGCCCCGTTAGGCTTACTAAAGAGTAAAAGTAAAATATCTACAAACTCAATCCCGCAGCTAGCAGGGCCAAGTAATCCATTTGCTCCTGGGTCAGCATAGTCGGCACCGACATGCCCTTGGCCCGCATTTGTTCTACCACCTCCACCTTGGCCCTCGCAAAAGCCACGACATCAAATTTGCTGATAGAAGTGGGGAACTGGTAATTCTCCCTAATGAAGGTCCTTACCATGTTCTTCAGCCGATTTTTCCACTAGGCCTCCTCCTGTTTCCTAGCGGAAGCAACATCTGCATCCGTCCGGCCCTAAATTGCATGGTTTGTCAGGTCAGCCCGTAGTCGATCGACCTCCTTCTCTAACTCCATAAACCACTGCATGAGGACCACCTCTGCCTTCTCGACCCTCCTTCAAAGATCTGCCTCCTCCTTCTCTGCCTTATCAGCCCTCCTCTAGCCCTCGGTTGCCTCCTATACCAACTTTTTGGCCTTCTCAGTTGCCTTCTTAATGGTTTTCTCGGTCGCCTCCTTCTCCTCCTAGGCCTTATTAGCCCCTGCCTTCGCTTCCTGTCGAGCTTGCATCTCAACCTCCAGATTATTCTAGAGCTTCTCTATATCCCCTCGAAAGAGCATGCAATGGTACCCGACCTAATAAAAAGAAAGTGTTAACACAATTGAATAAGAAATGATCAAGTTCGAAGTTAGAAACTTACGCAGAAGGAGTTCCGAGTTTGGAAGTCTAAGACATCTTCCGAGGAGTGCTGGTTTAGGCCCGACTGGACATGTTGGTGGTAAGTGAGCACCTCCATCAACATTAATTAGTAGGCCTAAAGCATTCGATCCATGTCAGCAGAGTCCTTGACGTGGTAAATTTCCAAGGTGAGCTCCCACAATGGCTTGGCTTTCTTGTCAATAAATAGCTCCTCTGTATCATAAATGTTGAGGAACTTATTTATACCCCAGCGGCCTCAGCTCTATAAGAGGGGTCGAACACGTCCCTCTTCCTCTTTTGAGATTTCTAGAGCACGTAAGAGGGGCTAGGAGACAAGTTGGAAGCCACCTAGATATGTTCAGGAATGTAGGGGTTCATGGGCCATAAGGTAGGGAAGGTGCAGGAGTTGCTTTGGAAATGACGGGGGTGGTGATACTTTGGTCACGGCATCCTTGACAACCCCCTCATCAAACGCATCAAAGCCCAACTCATCGGCTAGTGAAACATCAAGGAACAAAAGATTTAGTCAAAATTTAAGTAAAAAGCATATAAAGTGTAAGCAAACTACCATTTGTACTAGTACAACCCCTATTTCTAACAAAGGCTCGGCATGATGAGGCCGAGCTGCCTATGCAAGGTTCATTTGTCCTTGCATGAGGTTCCCCGATAGATCCTCCTTCGTATCCAGGATACGAAGGGTCGTATTTAACAAATTTCTCGGAGGAGGGACCTATGCCCTACCGATGCCTGGTTCTTGTCCCCTCCCACAATGCTACTTTCCCTGAATTCGAACCAGTATCCTAATCTTTAGGCAGTGGCTCACAGCAAGGAGCTGAAACATCAACTAGCTGTTTGGGTCAATCTATTCCCAATATGGCTCTAGCACACCATTACTTAACTAATCAAGGCCAACTTGTTGCCACTCCTCTTTCTCCTCACTCGTAACAATGTTTACGTATGCCCAGCTAGCATTGATGATCGACCAGGCATCAATAATAAAATGGACTTTGGAGTTATACCATTTTTATTTGGTTGGCTTATCGACTATGGCCTTCTTTATCGGCTTTTTCCTTTGCTGCTCCCTAGCCATTATCTAGTCTTGCCTCATCGACCCAACCTGGTGGAGATTGGCATCAGTCACCTGAAGTCTCAAATCTTGATGGTTGGGGTGGTCGTCTTTAGCTAATTCAGGTTCTCATTTAATATAGAGAATCTGACACCAAGGAACTCAATCTCTTCTCCTGACAATAAACTGTTAAGCAAGGAAACAACAAAAAAGATAAAGAGAAAGAGAGAGATGCAAAGACTTACTAGTGGTTCGGAAGGTGATGTTCTCGAGCCCAGGGTTGACACCGTGCAGGACGAAGAAGTACCTGGTCATCCAACCGGGGCAGCCTTACTAGGGATGGCCGAAAAGATCACAGACTTTATGTCAACATAAAAGTGATAGTATATGCAAACCGGATGCTCGACCTCCTTTTGAAGATGGAAGACCATCTCTAAAAGATTGGCATTTGGCTCTAGAAGACCTAGCGCCACGCAAGCAGGATAAACGTTGCACAAAAATCGGTAGCTATTACGAGTCACCTGACTGGGGGCAATCTGTAGGCGTTAACAATGGAATCAAAGTAGGAGCGGAGGGGTAGCATAACCACCACTTTAAAGTAGCCGGTGGAGAAAGCAAAGAAGCCTGCATGAGGTCTATCAAGAAGGTCAGTGGGAAATTGGTAGAGGACCATACCTATGTTTACTCCATGGTTGGCCAACATCTTGGCTAGGCCAATCTTTCCAACCTCCAGTTCAAAGGCCTGAGGCCAACGACCCCAGTTTAAGTCGATCGGCTAGTTGTAACGACCCGTATTTTTTATAATTAAAAATATTAAATTTAATAAGATTTTGGAATTTAATATTGTGAAGAATTAAAATTTATGATTTATTTATGAGAAAAACAACTAGAATATGATTTAATAATGATGTTTGAATGTTATTGACAACTATTTTAATGTAATTTCAATTGATTGAAATAATTTTAAAGTTAATTTGGTTAAATTTGCAAATAAGGAGTAAAATAATTATTGGAATCAATTGTTGAAATTAATATAATTAAATATTGTCGCTAATATGAGTTAAGATGATAACTGTAGAATATGAATGTAATAAAATGTAAACTGATGTTAATTATATTTATAAGGTAATAGTTGATTCAATAGTAAGAGTGAGAATCAAAATAAAAGAATTTGATTGAAATTAAATTATAATTCGCTAAGATCTTATTACAGTCGTAATTTGACGTTGAAATTAATGTAATGTTTAAATCTTGAGATTAACATGGAATATTAAATTTTAAAGGATTATTAATTTCGATGTAATCAAGAATGATAAAATTATTAACTTTTAAATCTGATTTTAAAGGTATTGAACCAATTTAACATTAATTTATTTAATTAACTGAATATTTACCATTTTGGACAAAGTCTTGGATTTCGACGAAACCAGTTTCATCGGATCCATAACAATGAATTATTGTAGGATTTCAAGTTTCGTAGCGATCAGACTTATCGTTTGATCGTGCGGGCTAGAAACGTGTAGAAATCAATTATAAGAATTTAAATGAATATAATTTGATTTTAAAAGCTAACTTCTATATACAATGGAATTAGGGTTTGAAACTAGTTCCATTGAGTTCAAAAATATTGAAAACCTATATTTCGATATATAGGACGACCTACTTTCATTTCAGGAAAGAAATGGGCTTTTCGGGTCCTTGATATTGTTTTGACCCAATTCAATATGTCCATTCATTTTTATCCATAGTTGCCTATATATAGGATGTTATAAACCCTAGCAGCCTTTTTATTTTCTATTGTCTGTACGTACATTTCTTTCTTATCTCCTCTTTCCAATGGCAGACAACCCAAACCCTAGTTTCAATTTCAAATCAAAATCCAAAAAATTCAAACTCCTCAAACTGTGTCATATAATGTATCGTTGGAAAGCTCTCGACAAACGTAATCTATTCCTATAGTTCATTTTTGCAATTGAGTCTCGGTTTGGCTAGAACTCGTTATAGAAGTTTCGGCCGTTCATATTAGGGTTGTCGATCCGACGGTGGATCGTCGACTATACGACGATCGGGAGGTACAGGCTTGTAAAGGTCACGAAGCAGGTCTCAGAGGTGGTGGTTGTTCGTCTCAGAAGTGCATGTAATCACCAAAATTGGCAGGAAACGATGGCGGCGGCTGTTTGCTTCAGGCAAGGTCGAGATGGTCGGCGTTTGGCGAGGTGGAGCGGCTCGTAGCGTGAGGGACGAAGGCGTGGTCTGATCGGCGATCAGGCAGGTGGATAAGCGGCGGCGACATGATGAAGCTCGATGGCGATGGGTTGTACGTGCTAGTTCGTGGATGTGTGTTGAGATAGGGTTTGAGAAGGTATAATAATTACGACTTTGCCCTTTAATTATTTTTATTTAAATCTTGAATTTTAAAACTTCTAACTATCATAACTCTTGCATACGAACTCGGATTTGGACGCGGTTTCTTCCGTTGCGATGGTATCAAAATTCCGGACAATATGGAACTTGTTTGGTTGGTTTTGGAGATAGTTGGGTTTTTGGGCTTTTATTGAGTTTTAAACCGACTAGAAATCAAAGGTGAGTGATTTAACCCACTCACAAATACTAAACATTCTTATGTAAGTTGAACTAAATTTATGATGTGATAAGAATATTATTGGTTGCTGTTTGGTAGTCCAATTTGATATTAAAATTGAAATTGAATTTTATGGAATTAAATCACCATTTAAATTAATATTGAATTAAAATTGTTAGTTAAATACATGATAATGATAACCGGTTAATTGTTATGATTTATTGACTAATTTGGATGTTGATTGTGATGGATGTTTATTTGTTGACATGTTGGATGATTGAATGTTTATTTATGTTTATATCTCTGTTATCACTATGGGTTGAAATGATACATACCCGAATGATCTTATAGGTTAGGGAAATTCGTTATGGGTTGAAATGATAAAGCCGAGCGATTTTATCGATTTGGAAATTATTGATTCGAGATACGGGTTGAAATGATATATATCCGGGAAATTTAACTATTTGGGTTGAAATGATACATACCCAACCACTTGACCATAGGGTAGAAAATTATATATGGACACCGTTGGTTGGTTTTAAATTATTTTCAAAATGGTAAAGTATGTTTGATTTATAAATTTAACTTAATGATTTTATTTAAAAAAATTATATTTGGAAAATAGCTTATTTTACATATTTTAAAGATCAAATTATAAGTTAATATATGGTTTTAAATGTAAATTTAAGATTTTAACTTATAATTTTATTTAGTTTTAAATATATATATTTTAAATAGTTTAAAATTTTAATTTAACAAAATAGTTAATGTAGTTTTGATATATATATATATATATTAAACTTAATTTAATATAATAAATATAGTTTTGATTTAAGATAATAAATATAAACTTTTATACTAACTTCAATAGATAAAAGATCTTTGTAAATGATTTTAGAATTTTGTAAAATGTTATATAAGGAATTTATAAAAGTTTTGTAAAATATTTTATAATGGATTTTGTAAAAGGATTTTTTAAAAGATTTTTATAAAAGATTTTTAGTTATAAAGGAGTTATAAAGGTTTTAAAGGATTTTATAAAAGGTTTTATAAAAAGAACTTGTGTAAAGGGATTTGGAATCGTTTTAAAGGAATTAGCACAGAGGTTTATGAAAAGGGGAAGAGTTGTAAATTGTTTTGCAATTTATAAATAGCTTTATAAATGGTAGCATATACATAGTTTATAAATGGTTTAAGAGAGATTTATAAATTATTTTCAAAATTGATTGAAAGAAAATCTTTCTCGGTATTTATGAATATATTTATACTTTTGGAATAAATATATGGATATCTTGATATGATGGTATAAACTGTTTTCTGGATTTATTATTAAAAATGTTTTATAAAATGACCACGGTGTGAAAAATATAACTATTGGTTGTTAAAGAGACCGAGGTCGGATATTCTCATACTCTCTGCCAATTCCGAAACCACTTTAACAACTGTGCACATGGTGGAGAATCCATAACGAAGTAGGATGGTTGGCGAACGCTACTGGTATGAGGTTAGAACGTAGCCTGACCCCCTCGGGTCAGCTTGATATGACTAAAACAAGAGCTATACCGAGCCAAGTGAGGTCGCTCCTCCAATTGGACACACTTCTTTGATGCCATATTTGTTACTTTGTGATTGATTTGGTGGCCACCCTCGATTTGATTATGGGAGTGTAATTTGAGGTGGGCGGCAGCAGCTGCTATGCATTACCACCAATCCGGGAGCGCAAAACGGTAGATCCTACCCTGGGCATTGCCTTGCGTGCCTTGTCATATGCCTTATCGAGCCCACTACGATTTTGGTTTGTGTCGTACCTATGGTGTGCTCCCTGATAGCCCACCGGTTTGGTGGAGTTTACAGTACTGTATAGCCTACGGCATTTATAAAAATGTGTTGAGGGGGATATGGGTAACGCCTTAACGCTATTTTAATACTTTACTTTACTGATAGACATTATATATAGCGTATATTACTACATATAAATAGTTTAACGGATCCTTAGGAGATGGAAATCCCGAAACATCTCTTAAGTTATTGGACGCACGTTATACACTAGATAGGAGATGTAAAATCCCGTAAACATCTCTGAAGCCATTACACTCATATTTACTTATTGTTGATTTAACTTACGTAAGATCTTTTAGTTCTGACTCGAGTGTTTTATCATTTCATTACGCTCGGGTCAGCCTGAGCATTTCAGCGTTGAAGACTTTATTTCTGGAGGACGAAGACGGAGTTTGATATATTATATTATTATTATCATTACACTGCATCATGTTGTTCCGCTGCATTATCCTATTATGCCTATTGTATGTATAACTCTGATTGTATTGTAAAAGTGTAATCAAATGTTATTTGTAAAATAGCTTCATGAACTGTTTATTTGATTATTATATTTTGTCATTCCACTGTGAGATTCTTTATTTATTTTTCCTTCTTTTCTCTTATTTTCTTATTTACCCCATTGACAATCCTCCCTTTTGAATGGTTTGAGTTGACATGTGTGGTTTATTGTCGATTTAAACCATCCAGAAAGGTGGGTCATCATAGTTGGTATCAAAGCTTTGGTTTATGGATACCTTAGCCTGTTCGGGGTTAACTCATTAGAGATGGGTTATTAATACCCTAGAATGAGTTTGAGAGTATATATATAAGAGAGCATATTTGTTAGTGTTATAAAAATATTTTGTATTGTGTTAATTTGTTCTGTTGAGTATTTATAAATTCTGGTCGGTACATAGGACGCTATGGCACGATAGGGATTTCTAAACACTTAATAGGGCAAACCGACACAGTATTTTTTTTGAAATATAGGTAAATGAAATAATTTTACCTAGTATTATATTTTGTATATAAAAGAATAATTTTTATAAATGAGTATAGTTGCATGTGATATGTTTGTTTGTTAGGAAGTGAAATTTTATAAATATTGATTACAAAATAGGATCTACAAATAAAGTGAATATGAATTGGAAATTTCAGAACTTAAGTTCTGGGGTTTTGAAATTTGGTTTTTAAATATTTTGGAAGATAATATTATTATTATTTGGAAGTATTTTCGGATATAAATATTGTCAACGTGATTTGAAAGAAATGTTTTAAAAGAATTTTAAAGGGAAATAAGTTCTGTAGTCCCCTCTTCTATCGTTGGAAAATAATTTCGATGATGATCGCGACATCATCGACGTTCATTTTCGAGTTTCAAAATGGGAAAACCGCTATAGTATCTTTTCTACACATTTGTTTTGATAAAAAAAATTAAATTTTAAATTTCTAAATATGATTTGATATATATAAAAGATATGAGTATATATATTATTTCAAAATGATTTGAAATAAAATTCGGTATTCAGTTCCTAAACTTCTTTTAATCAATGATTTTTAACTATTGTAATGAAATGGAATCTTGACTATTTTAATAATTGAAAACTTCTAAAATGAAAAATAAGAAACAAGAAGCCAATGGATTAATGAAACTGTAAAGAAATCGGAGATTTGTCACTTGTAAATTAAAGGGTAATGAAATTTAGAAGATGTAAACTATTGAATATTTTGCTAACTAAATTGAATGAGATAAATTTGTATAACACTCAATTACATTCTAAAAACATAACTTACCAAAAATGTTTAAAAGTTGAAATGTTAATATGAATATGTAATAGAATTTTATACAAGTAAACTTAAGTAATGGAGTTATGTCTAAAAATAAGAATTATGATGTACAAGAAATATTTTAAACATAAGTTAATATTTTGAAATGCTAGTAATTAAATTTAATAGAAAAAATGAATACAGTTTAAGTAAATGATTATAAACACAAGAAAATGACCGAAATGATTCATTGATGAATGTTAATATTAAAATGGAAATCAAGTATATAAGTAAATAATAAATGTGAAATAAAATGCAATGAAATGTACGTAATACTTTAATAATGGATTCATTGATGATTTCAAATATTGAATGGGAAATAAATTGTGCAAGTAATGAAGGAAAATTTATAAAGATAATTATTGTATGAATGAGTTTAAAATAAATGAAAAGTAAATAATGATGTGGAAAGAAACCAATAGAATAAAATATGTAAATTGTGCGTAAATCATTTTATTCACATAACAGTTCTGATTCAGATTGGAATACAAGATTTGTAGTAATTCACACTAGTTCGAATTAGGATTTTTTCGCTCGACTCTTAACGTCGAACAATTGATACAAATTTTTGATATGAATTTGAAGTTTTCTATCATGGTTTATGGCTATGCAAGGAAAATGGAAATTTCGAATCAATAAATCGAATCAAGTCCGCACTAGAGTGGTCGGGTTAACAATACTAGTTTGAAAGTGGAATGTGTGTATTCAAGCAAGCGATTAGAATTGATATTGTGTATAAAGGATTTATTACATCGTACAAATTTAAATAATACATAAATTCTTTATTGTTTTGGCTGATGGGAAGTTTGGAAAATGATACTTCGAATTGTTTAAGGATGTATGAATAATCTATTAAGTAATTATCTAAGGCTGTTGAGCGTATGGTACACTTGGTAGTTTATTTATCACCCTTGTGCAATGAAAAGTTTCTAACCCTGGACAAACCATTAGTTCTGGTTGCTATAAATGGTTGATGATTTTTTATTGCATATAATGGTTGTACTGCTTTTGTTTGCATATGGTTATTACATATATTGTGCTGCTTGTGCTACTAATTGAAACAACTAAAATATTATTCTTTTACATAATTTTAACACTTTGGATTATATAAGTGGAATATAGGTTTATGGAAGCAATAGCTACTGCTTTTGGTTCCATAAAATAAAGTTTTTCCCGACAAATAGGTACGTTTTCGGATTACGGTTTTTGGAACGTTATTTTATTATTTTTCCCATGGTTTAGGATGCTTTATTATTGAATATGATATATATTGTAATTATTGATATTATTTTTTCCGGACCTAACCACACAAAGGAGACTCAGCCGAAATTTTTCATAAATTTAGGAATTAGAAAATTTTTGTGAAACGTGGTTATTTTCAGAGTTATATTAAAATTTAATGATGTAAATTTAAAGTGTTTATAAATTGAATAATTTAAATAAAATTATACCAAGTTTCTTAATTCATTCTTGTTCCTTTTCGGGGATGAAAAGTTTTGAGTGGGGGAGAGTGTAACAACCCGTATTTTTGATAATTAAAAATATTAAATTTAATAAGATTTAGGAATTTAATATTGTGAGAATTAAAATTTATGATTTATTCATGAGAAAAATAATTAGAATATGATTTAATAATGTTGTTTGAATGTTATTGACAACTATTTTAATGTAATTTCAATTAACTGAAATAATTTTAAAGTTAATTTTGTTAAATTTGCAAATAAGGAGTAAAATAATTGTTGGAATCAATTGTTGAAATTAATATAATTAAATATTGTCGCTAATATAAGTTAAGATGATAACTGTAGAATATGAATGTAATAAAATGTAAACTAATGTTAATTATATTTATAAGGCAATAGTTGATTCAATAGTAAGAGTGAGAATCAAAATAAAAGAATTTGATTGAAATTAAATTATAATTCACTGAGATCTTATTACAGTCGTGATTTGACGCTGAAATTAATGTAATGTTTAAATCTTGAGATTAACATGGAATAAATTTTAAAGGATTATTAATTTCGATGTAATCAAGAATGATAAAATTGTTAACTTTTAAATTTGAATTTAAAAGTGATTGAACCAATTTAATAATAATTTATTTAATTAACGTGAAAATTTGTCATTTTCGCCAATGTCTCGGATTTCAACGAAACCAGTTTCATCAGATCCGTAACAGTGAATTATTGTAGGATTTCAAGTTTCATACCGATCGGACTTATCGTTTGATCGTGCGGGCTCGAAACCCGTAGAAATCAATTATAAGAATTTAAATGAATATAATTTGATTTTAAAGGCTAACTTCTATATACAATGGAATTAGGGTTTGAAAATAGTTCCATTGAGTTCAAAAATATTGAAAACCTATATTTCGATATACGGGACAACCTACTTTCGCTTCGGGAAAGAAACGGGTTTTTCGGGTCCTTGATATCGTTTCGACCCAATTTGATATGTCCATTCGTTTTTATCCATCGTTGCCTATATATAGGCTGTTATAAAACCTAGCATCCTTTTTATTTTCTATTGTCTGTAGGTACATTTCTTTCTCATCTCCTCTTTCCAATGGCAGACAACCCAAACCCTAGTTTCAATTTCAAATCAAAATCTAAAAAATTCAAACTCCTCAAACTATGTCATAAAATAAATCGTTGGAAAGCTCTTGACGACATAATCTGTTCCTATAGTTTGTTTTAGCAATTGAGTCTCGGTTTGGTAAAAAATCGTTGAAGAAGTTTCGGTCGTTCATATTAGGGTTGTCGATCTGACGGTGGATCGCCGACTATACGACGATTGGGAGGTACAGGCTTGTAAAGGTCGCGAAGCAGGTCTCGGAGGTGGTGGTCATTCTTCTCAGAAGTGCATGTAATTGCCAGAATTGGCAAGAAACGGCGGCGGCGGCGGTTCGCTTTTGGTGAGGTCGAGATGGTCGGCGTTTGGCGAGGTTGAGCGGCTTTTGGTATGGGGGACAATGGCAGTGTCTGATCGAGGGTCAGGCGCGTGGATAGGCGGCGGCGACGTGATGAAGCTCGGCAGCGATGGGTTGTACGTACTGGTTTGTGGATGCATGTTGAGGTAGGGTTTTGAGAAGGTATAATAATTACGACTTTGCTGTTTAATTATTTTAATTAAAATTTTGAATTTTAAAACTTCTAACTGTCATAACTCTTGCATACGAACTCGGATTTGGATGCAATCTCTTTCGTTGCGACCATATCGAAATTCCGGACAACATGGAACTTGTTTGGTTTGTTTTGGAGACTGTTGGGGTTTTAGGCTTTTATTGGGTTTTAAATCGACTAGAAATCAAAGGTGAGTGATTTAACCCACTCACAAATACAAAACCTTCTTATGTTAGTTGAATTAAATTTATGATGTGATAAGAATATTATTGGTTGCTATTTGGTAGTTCAATTTGACATTTTAATTGAAATTGAATTTTATGGAATTAAATTACCATTTAAATTAATATTGAATTTGAATTGTTAGTTAAATACCTAATAATGATAACCAGATAATTGTTGTGATTTATTGGCTGATTTGGATGTTGATTGTGATGGATGTTTATTTGTTGACATGTTGGATGATTGGATGTTTATTTATGTTTATATCTCTGTTACCACTATGGGTTGAAACGATGCATATCCGAACGATCTTATAAATTAGGGAAAATCGTTATGGGTTGAAATGATAAACCCGAGCGATTTTATTGATTTGGTAATTATTGATTTGGGATACGGGTTGAAATGATATATACCCGAGAAATTTAACTATTTAGGTTGAAATGTACATACCCAATCATTTGACCATAGGGTAGAAAATTATATACGGACACCGTTGGTCGGTTTTAAATTATTTTCAAAATGGTAAAGTATGTTTGATTTTTAAATTTAATTTAATGATTTTATTTAAAAAATTATATTTGGAAAATAATTTATTTTATATGTTTTAAAGCTCAAATTATAAGTTAATATATGATTTTAAATGTAAATTTAAGATTCTAACTTATAATTTTATTAATTTTAAATATATATATATTTTTTAAATAGTATAAAATTTAATTTAATAAAATAGTTAATATAGTTTAAATATATATTTTTTAAATTTAATTTAATATAATAAATATAGTTTTGATTTAAGATAATAAATATAGACTTTTATAATAACTTTAATCGATAAAAGATTTTTGTAAAAGATTTTAGAATTTTGTAAAAGGTTATGTTAGGAATTTATAAAAGTTTTGTAAGAGATTTTATAATGGATTTTGTAAAAGGATTTTTTAAAAGATTTTTATAAAAGATTTTTATTTATAAAGGAGTTATAAAGGTTTTAAAAGATTTTATAAAGGGTTTTATAAAAAAAACTTGTGTAAAGGGATTTGGAAGCGTTTTAAAGGAATTTACGCAGAGGTTTATGAAAAGGGGAAGAGTTGTAAACTGTTTTGGAATTTATCAATAGCTTTATAAATGGTTCTAAAGCATATAAATAGTTTATAAATGGTTTAAGAGAGATTTATAAATTATTTTTGAAATTGATTGAAAGAAAATCTTCCTTGGTATTTATGAATATATTTATACTTTTAGAATAAGTATATGGATATCTTGATATGATGGTATAACTGTTTTCTGGATTTATTATTAAAAATGTTTAATAAAATGACCACGGTGTGAAAAATATAAAGATTGGTTGTTAAAGGGACCGGGGTCAGATATTGTCATACTCTCTGCCAAATTCTGAAACCACTTTTACAACTGTGTACATGGTGGAGAATCCATAACGAAGTAGGATGGTTGGCGAATGCTACTGGTATGAGGTAAGAACATAGCCCTGACCCCTTTATTGAATATGCGAGTATATGGTTTTTGTTTGATGATAATAAACATATATATATATATATATATATTCATTTAAATGTATTTGTTAATGTACTATTTTATTTTTCACATAATTAAATAAATATTTGCTGAATAAAATAAATAACACAGAATTTAAATTCAAACGGATATTTTATTCAAACAAATATTTATTACAATTTTGAATAGTACAAATTCAAGCTCTCACTATATATATACAATTTGCAATTACAATACATTTCAATTTACATAACTGTCCTCACTACATATCGCTCAATCACTCGTATTTTATCTTCAACTCCAGTCCAGATTAAATCCAGCATCTGAGCAATCTGCAAAAATACACACTCACGCAGTAAAATTGAAAAAGAAATAATTTTTGCAGTATAAAATAAAATGTGATTTTGAAAATTTTATTTGCCTCAGTTATTTGGGTTGTTCATCATCATTTAAATTTGAATTCATTATACACGAACAGCTTGTGACATGCACAGTGTATCACTGTACATGCCACAAGGCCGTGCACACCGATATACACTTGATAAAATTACAGGGGCAGGTGAGCACAAGGTCAAACCAAATCAAAAGCTGGGTTCAACGCAAGTGAAATACAAATAAAATCACAACACGAACACAAGGTCAAACCCAAGCTATAAGATGGATTCAATGCAGGTGAAATACAAAATGTCGAGTACAAGTGTAATGCACAGTGAAGTATACAAGTCAAAGACAACTGCAATTCAAAGCAATGTCGAAGTCACAAACGAAAACAAGTTCATGCAGACACAAACCAAGTGGCTCAACTACTCAATGACAGTTTCAAAAGACTACAAAGCCTCGACCAAGACCAAACTACAATTACAAAGTATACAGAAACAAAAATAGCACCAGACCAAAAAACAAAGACCAAAACAAATGCAACATGAAAACAACTCAAGATCAATGCATATGAAGCAACCAGATCTAACTGAAGTGTTTAGTGTTCAGATATTACAAATACACAGTGCAACAAAATACAAGTGTCGACCAGACTGCACATTCAAGTGCAAGCCTCAAGTAAACATGAATATACACATATGGTGATACAGCAAGTGTGTGTGGATATGCAGGCAGCAAACATATAAAACAGTGGACAGTGCAATGCAGACATGTCAACAAGACCACATACAAGTCCAGAACCAAGATAATAGTGACACAGTGCAAAAGTGTTCAACAACACAATAAACTAGTTCAAAGTTCAGGTAAACCAACTGAAGATATATACAGGTGTATCGAAGTCACAACATCAATATACATGAAGTATGAATACATGAACATGTACACAATGACAACCAGAGCATAGCAAAAAATTTGGAACCAAGTCCAGAAATCAAAATAGCTTCAAATGGCCGAAGTCAACCACGAACACACAATGAACTGAATCAAAGCCAAAACTATGATAGTGACATAGCAGTTTTAGAAGCCAGAAAAAGGTAGCTTGCATCAGGAATTTCAAATTAAACGAGTCAGAGCCGAAGTCAAACATTATCACAATATCAAGCCGAAGTCAACAAGAACTGAATCGAAGCCGTGGAAATCAAGGAATCGAGCTAGTTCAAAATCAAAACCGTGGGTGTCAAGAAATCAAACATGTCAAAATCGAGCCATGTCAATCAAGTAACAAAATACAAGAATTTGAACAAGTCAAAAATCATCGTCAACATTCAATCAAAATCATACGGCCAAGGAATTATCAGAACGAACGATAATCAAGGGGTTTGAACCCTATGTAAACCCTATCTTCATCGGCTGTAAATGCATCAAGTTCAAGCAAGCTAAACAGTAAAGCAAAAGTAACAAATTACATACCAATTCATAGTCGAACTCGATCAAATTGAAGGAGCCATGTTCGAATCGATGAAACAGTCGATTGCCAAAGCAAATCAAGGAATAGCAATTGTAATCGACAAACAATCAGTCGGCGACTCCAATTTTCCAAAGCCCTAATTTCATAGCAAAGAGGAACAAGAACGAGCAGTCATTTTCAAAGAGGACACCGGCCTATAATACAAAAGAGAAAGGGGATTTAATTTTATCACTTGTTTATTTTTATTGGGCCGGCCTTGTTATAAGGGTTTTAGTTAATTAGGGTTTTGAGTTTTTAAATTGTTTTTACTTCGTATTTTAATTTTTTAAAACCATTGTAATTTCTAGTCGTGTGACTAGGGGACAAACTACGTGGCGTAGTTTGAGAATTCGCAACTCAGTGGCTGAGTTGTGGCAGGGTTTTGAGCGTAGAGTTAAGGTTAGTCGATAGCGGGTGTCGCGAGTTTACGTTTGTAAGCGTATGACTACTTAATTTCTAGTAGAAACCTTGGGGGCAGCACGTAGGCAGGGTTTTGCCGAAGCTGGGTAAATCTGTGTGTTCTGTTTTTATTCTGCTATTATCTATGCTGCTATTATTCTATGATCTGTGTTGAAATTATTTTATATAAACTTCCACAATAATTTTTATAATTAATAGTATCACCCTATTCACCCCCCTCTGTTACTTTGTGATTGATTTGGTGGCCATCCTCGATTTGATTATGGGAGTGTGTTTCGAGGTGGGCGGTAGTAGCTGCTATGCATTACCACCAGTCTAGGAGTGCAAAACGGTAGAATCCTACCCTGGGCATTGCCTCGCGTGCCTTGTCATATGCCTTATCGAGCCCACTACAATTTTGATTTGTGTCGTACCTATGGAGTGCTCCCTGATAGCCCACCGGTTTGGTAGAGTTTACAGTACTGTATAGACTACGACATTTATAAAAATATGTTAAGGGGGATATGGGTAATGCCTTAACGCTATTTTAATACTTTAGTTTACTGATAGACATTATATATAGCGTATATTACTACATATAAATAGTTTAACAGATCCTTAGAAGATGGAAATCTCGAAACATCTCTTAAGTTATTGCACGCATGTTATACACTAGATAGAAGATGTAAAATCTCATAAACATCTCTGAATCCATTACACTCATATTTACATATTGTTGATTTAACTTACATAAGATGTTTTAGTTACGACTCCAGTGTTTTGTCTTTTCATTATGTTGGGGTCAGCCTGAGCATTTTAGCGTTGAAGACTTTATTTCTGGAGGACGAAGACGGAGTTTGATATATTATATTATTAGTATGATTACACTACATCATGTTGTTCCGCTGCATTATCCTATTATACCAGTTGTACGTATAAATATGATTGTATTGTAAAAGTGTAATCAAATGTCATTTGTAAAACAGCTTCATGAACTGTTTATTTGATTATTATATTTTGTCATTCCGCTATGAGATTCTGTGTTTTGTTTTTCCTTCTTTTCTCTTATTTTCTTATTTACCCCATTGACAATCCTCCATTTTGAATGGTTTGAGTTGACATGTGTGGTTTATTTTCGATTTAAACCGTCCAAATGGGTGGGTCGTCACACTAGTAGAAGTGGATCTTGAGGCTGCTATATGAAACAATATGGCTCAATTATACGACAACACAATAGCCAAGTCAAGCAAAGCCCATAGGCAAAGCCACCAGCATGAAATGGGAACTAGATGACCTGGCATGCCAGTGCCGAGCACCCTATCAAGGCCAGCTCATGACTCGACTCCCAAGCTAAGTATTAGGCCTTATGGCCCCTATCTAATTCCTATTTTTTTACTTAAGTCCCATGCTTTTGAAATTGGGATTGACCCATAATCCATTATCTAAATAAATGCTAATATGAACTATTTAGTACTTACAGGCCTACCAAAGCCTATCAACGTCGATTGACCACTGCTTACATAGCAGCGATGGTCGATCAACATTGAAAGATGGGCAAAGAAGGAGATTTCTGATCAAGATAAGAAAAACACCTAAATGTCACAACATTATAATAACAACATCATGGGAAACATCAAAAAAACATGAAGGAACAACCAAAACATCTAAGCTTTGCCACGGCGACTATGCCTGCTAGTATTCACTTTTTATATCGAAGAGATTGGGAAAAATTCAAAGTTATCGTGGAAGTAGAGTTTAATAATGGCATATTTGCTTTTGGCTTTCGGTTAAAAGTGATATGGAGATTAATATCAGCTTTTATAAACCTACTCTCTCGATCTCAGCTGTAGGATTCAAATTGCCTTCGAATCTCAACCGTCTAGGCACAATGAATGTAGCCATCATTTTTCCCATGGCGAAAACATAAGCCCTTTGACACGTTTGGAAAAGCGAACCATCACAGCCAATAACATAGCACCACATAGAGCATGATTAAATGCATAGCAGAGGTCTGGATGGTAGCATCTTTGTGACATGACAAGCCAGCCCCTACTCATAGAGATGGGCTTAGAGGGCAAAATGTTTCTCACTTTTCTTGCAAGTAATTAGCAAGTAGGTTAAGGAATAACTAGACCCAATCAAAACCCGCCCAACTATTCTATGACCGGCCCATAAATGCTAGCCCAAACTCAAGTTGATCTCAAACCAGCCCATCTACGCAATTAGCACATCAAGCCGACAACCGGCCATCTCACTCAAAGCAACTTTCATAAGAAACTCATTAGATGAGGACAAAGCTAAGTATAGCCCAGCCCAATCCACACCGGTCAGGCTCAATTATGACCGGCTCACTCATACCTGCCTAACTTTAGCCTGACTCTAGGTTGGTCCATCCACTCGGCATCACTTCAGTTGCCGGCTATATAGCTCAAGACAGCCTCAACCGCTAGCATATTAGACAGGATTTTCTCAAGCATGCTCCTTCCTTAGTCCACCTCATCACAACCGCCATCACCCAGTCCCAAGAAACATGTCCTTTCATCTCTTAAACCGACCTAGCACCTTCTTCACAGCTTAGTCCTTAGCACCAGTCAGTTCTCAGTAAACTTAGACATTGAGCAACTGTCCCACTTATAGCTATCTATAACCAACTCAGCTTTAGGCCAGCCCGGTCAGATTTTTTCATCTGCCTTGCCACATAGGCATGGAAAAAGTAAACGATAAGCTATACATCGAACTGTATAAGATGCTATAAGGAAGCGTTTAGAAGTACACCTACTCCTATAGTTTGCCATCAGCATTAAATATGCATTAAATGTAATGCTTGCATCTGGTATAGAAGGACAATTAGCATGCTTCTCAGCCACTCATTCCTTTATGCCCTTACAATTGTCTCCCATCAGGCCATGCAACCAGATCGATAGCCAGACATGCTTCCTGCCAGTTCCACTATGCAATCTCAACCATTCATCATCCATTTCAGCCAATATAAATAACCCATGCATTTTAACTTCAAATGGGTTGGAAAATATTAGAATTCTCGTTATAATCTCTAATCCAGAGCTCCTCACACAACAAATTAAAGTTCCAAGCTCTTAAGATTAGCTACTTTTCAGTTTTAAGTGCTTCATGTTCTTATTATTCTCTTGTAGTTCCTAATAATTGTAAGAGAAAAATATAGTAAGAGATCTTTATAGTAGATGTAAGCAATCTTACCAACTATACTACATTTGTTGTCATTTACCTTAAGTTGCTTACTTTCATCCTTATTCTACAGTTTTAAGTCTAGTGATTAGCAAGTAACATTTGCTTTCACATCGCATTAGACTAATTTTAAGGTTGGCTAAATCTCTAGTTAACATTTTGGTGCTGGAAGGACGGCCTCCCTCTAAAGCTTCTTAAAGCACGTTTAAGACAATAAATGGATCTTAACAACATACAAGCCTTAGCCTTATTCCCACTGACCTCGAAAGCCTTGGGCTGTGACATGTAAATGGGCTATTATCATTTACCATTTACAATTGTCATTTTCACATCATTTTGCCATATTTGGTAGCCATAGAATGCGGCAATAGCTAGCATTATCTGAATGGACTTAAATATTGTTGCGGGTGAAAATGTTTCGTCGTAATCAACATCTTGAATTTAATGAAACCCTTTCGCAACTACTCTAGCTTTATATGGTTCTACTTCTCCATCTGCATTTGACTTTTTCTTAAAAGTCAATTTATAGCCGATGAATTTTATCCCTTAGGGTATGTCAGCCAATGTTAATATTTTGTTTCCATAAATGGAATCGTTTTGGATTTTATGGCTCCAAGCCAAAGTATGGAGTCTTTACTCTGTAGTGCTTTTTGGAATAAGAGAGTAGTGTCATCTTCTAAGATGCAATCCTCTTTCTCGCCGTCCATTGGAAAATCATAGTATCTCTCTGGTGTGCAAGATTCCCTATTATACCTTCTAATAGATTGTGTTTTTTGTATACTGGTGAATTTGGTTCTTCCACTAGCTCAACCTCTGTTTTAGTTTCTCAGATGTCATCCAAGTCTACAACTTTGCTGTTAATTTCTTTTGTTAGAAATTAATTTTCCAAAAAGATAGCATGTTAAGAAACAACGACCTTTTGCTTCTCAGCATTGTAGAAAACATATCCTATAGAATTATTGTGATATCCAATGAGTTTACACGCGACTGATCTTGCCTCAAGTTTATTTTGACCAATATACTTAACATAGGTTGGACAACTCCATACCTTCAAATGTTTGAGGTGGTGTTTCCTTCCTTGCCATATTTCATATGGTGTCTTCGACACAGATTTCATAAGCATCAAATTCAACATATAAAATATGGTTTCTTGAACATATCCTTAATAGGAAAGATGTAGCTCAGCTTTGTTCACCATGGAATGAACCGTATCAATAGGGTTCTATTCCTTCTCTCCAAAACAAGGTGAAATGCGATGCAGAGTATAAAGTGGAGTAACCTGAGAGATAATCTCATTATCTTTTAAGTATTATTGGAGCTCTTCTCCAACATACTCACCTCCTTAATTAGATTGAAGTATTATAATCTCATGGTTTATTTGATTTTCGACCTTATTATTATACTCTTTAAATTTATTACAAACATCAGATTTGTTCTTCATAAGAAACATATCCTAGCCTTGAGAAATAATCCGTAAAAGTTACAAAATAAAAATCGTTATGTGGTAATTATAAGCATTGGACCACATACATCAATATGTACATAACCTAAGAGTTCACTCACTATATCTTTTCTACCACTAAAGGTATGCTCAGCCATTTTTCCTTTTAAGACGCGACTTACATATGTCAAATGATTCAAAATCATATGACGGCAAAAAACCTTCGGTTTTTAGTTTGTGTAATTGTTTGTCACTTATATGACCTAGCCTATAATGCCTAGATAATTATTATTAATGTAATCATTAGAAGAATTATTCATCGCATATATATAATTAGAATTAAGTACATAAATGCCATATTCCAAAAAACCATTGCAGACTTTATTTCCATCCAACAATTGTTCATAACATTATGAACACAATGAAAAATATATCCAGTCTCAAACAATCGAGAGATGGAAATTATTCTACAAATAAAGTTTCTAACTTAATAACAATTACACAAAATTAATAACAGTAGTCGTCTCTAACTGCAGTTGCATCTATAATTGATCCATTAAAAACTTGAAGTCTCATTTCACCCTTTGCCACATGCCGACATTTCTTATGTCCGTGTAATGAATTACATATATGAGTTCTAGATCCAGTGGAGCGGTGGAACCATTCTCTTTCTTCTCTTTGACATTCTTTAGGTAATTCAAGCAGTTCTATTTCCAGTGCCCCTTCTTGTGAGAGTGATGACACTCACCCTTGCCATTTGGAGCGTTCTTCTTATTCTTCTCGTTTACTCACTTTCTCTAATCCAAATCATTTAAAGATGACGATTTCACTTTTACTATGACAAATGCGCCTTGATCCTTGGATAAAGACTTGGCTGATCTTAGCATATTGAACGGCTCCACGACGCTTACATTCAACTGGTTCATATTGTAGTTCAATATGAACAGCTCAAATCATGAAGTAAAAGCCCCTAAGATCAAGTCCACTTGCAGGTTGTTGCTTATACGTCCAACTGTGAAAACCAATCAATATAGCCTTGCATCATTAAGATGTATCGTCCACATGCATGCCCTTTGACAACTTCATATTGAACAACTTCTTAGTAATCTCATACCCTACAAAACAAGTTATCTCCCCAGACAGCGCTCTGAGGCTATCGAGATTTGATGGACATACATGTTTTCATGTTGTCTTTATAATGGTTTGTCTAGAATAAACAGCACATAAACCTGGACGATTCATAGGTTCGCAACACATTTGCTATAAGAAATTATCAATTCGGGATCTACATCTTCAACAGGTTTTCCCCTTGGATGTTCAGTTATTGATGACCATAAGCATACTATGAAAGTGCCAATTTGATTACTCTTAGCCAGTCTATGTTGTTAAGTTTGATGAGTTTTTCATTTTCTAAAAATATCTTTGGTGTGGACATTTTTCCAGCAGATTAGAACATTAATTTATAGCAATTGTTCTTATAATATTAATAAGGTTAAACATTGTATTTCATTTTAATAATAAGCTCCCACTGGACTTTTATGTTTCTCAAAACCCTAAGATGAAACGCAGAAAATTTTCAGTTTCTTTAGTGTGTGTTAAGACTCACTTGCCTTTGGATTCTAACCTTGAGAAACATCATAAAATCATAAGCCCCCAAGAAATGGATATCGCTTTATCGGTTGTATCATATACAACTCTAATCTGTGGTCTTTGTCCTATTCTCATTTTGATTATGCACTCATACCTACCATGTTCCGATGGCCTAAATATAAATGCATATACCTTGGGGAATATAATCAAATGCATGCATGTATCTTACCTTGTCTTTTCAATATATTAATAGCACTATATATAACATCTTTACCTTGAGAATGTCAACAACTAAAGAGTATGCAAGTGATCTATCAATACATAAATGATACAGGACAACATTTATATTTTAGATTCATAATCTTTAATATATAACCAATTGAGTGATATTGACTTATAAAATAATGTATTTCTTATGAAATACTATCATGATTCAAGTGTTAGACACATCTGAAATCACGATATACATACTATACATATGTATTTATTTCTTAAATTTAATTTGTGTTTATTACGGTTCCACCTTTGATAATTAAATTATTTAAATTAATTCTAATTGCAGTAATTAAATATTATTTAACTAATTTAATTAATTAACCTTTTATATAATTTAATTTTATTCATTTTAAAATTAAATGTATATACTATAACATTTATAGCAGTATACATATATCATTATACATGTACGTTCTTTTATTTATTAATTAACATTTAATTAATTTGTTAAATTAAAACAATTTTAATTAATTTTGAAAATTATCTATTCATAACCTTAAATATTTTAAGATAAATGTGCATATATCATTAAATGTGTTTTTCATTTAATTATTTAACTTTTAATTGTTTATTTATTTTGTTAATCCAATTATTGTTATAATTTTTGAAAATAATTAATTATTCTTTAGAACATTTTTTGAAAAAATATATTATAACATTTATAAAATTTCTTACATATTTTAAACATAATCTTTAAATCTTGAAATTTAGCCCAAGCCCCAAAGTCAATTCGGGCCTTTATATTGGTGATAGCCTTTGGGCTTACTTCATCCTTCCGGCCAAGCCAGGCTAGTAGCCATGTAGGACAAAATACTTGATTACCTAACAATCCAACCTTAGATACTACCTTTTTGGACACCCTACTAAATGAGTGGACTTTAATAAGTTAGTCCTAATATAACTAATTTAGATTGTATATGCTATTGGGCTCTAATACCATTGAAGGAATTAAGCCAAGCCGTAGTGGGATAAAGGAGTTAATTTCAAAAAAGATTTCATTTTAGATCTTATTGGGTCTACAAAGTCTAAATTATTTTAGATCCAATCTAAATTATTTTATATCAAATCTAAATAATTTTAAATAAAGTCTTTATTTAATTTAATTTAATTATTTTATATAATTTTTTTGAATTTATTTATATTATATATAATGATATGTGTATCAAATACATATATACATATACAGTGCATGTGCAACATATAGATGCATGGTTTAATGTGCACGTATATAAGTGTTGGGATTTACACCGCAACTTACACATTTGCCACTTTATATACATATTTGTTGTCCATAATTAATTTATTATGTATATACATTTATACATACACACACATACAGATATATATACATATATATGCACACAACATTTAATAATATTTTATTTATGTTTGTTTCAAAGATGTTAACCAAAATAATTTGAATTAATATCTAAAATATCTTAAGATAGTTTAAATTTAAAAACCATATCTAGATCTAGGAGAAAAAAGATCTATTCTGAATTTAAATTCAAATTTCAAATGTTGATATGTTTATATATATTTTTTAAACAAACATTTAAAATATTTTATATTTAATTTTAAAATATTTATTTAAAAACTATTAATTACTTAATATAAATTACATATGTTAATATATTTTTTCAATCAAAACATTTTTATAAAAAAATTAAAATTTTCTGATATACAAATACATATGGATTTATATAAAAAAATTATACAAATCCGTTTGGATTTATATAATATTACTTTATATATAACATGAATCCACATGGATTTATATTAATATATATATATATAATATCAAAATGTAAATAATAATTTACAAATATATTTTAAACCATTTCAATTTACTATGTATCTTTAATATGTGTGTGTGTATTGAATATACATATACATATACATATATATATATATGAATATATACTAATATGTATGTATGTATGTATGTATGTATGTATGTATGTATTACATACATATATATACACTAATTATAACACTCATATTTTAAATTTAATAATTGTTCAAAAATCAAATTTGATTTTAGAATTTTTTTATTTTATAAAATGGCCGAAAGTAAATATATATGTGTGTGTGTGTGTGTGTTTTAAATGTGTATAGGCTTTTTAATCTGAATGTGCCTGCGTGTATGCGTGCATGTGTATATGTAGAATCAAACAATAATTATATATATATATATATATTTGTAGTAATAACAAAGATTATATATATATATATATATATTCGTAGTAATAACAAAGATCTAATCTATACTCGCATATTGTTACGGTCGAATTTTTCCCAATCTTCGAACGGACCTAAACAACCAAATTGGATGAACAAATAACAATGTAATGATCCGACGACTTGGGAAATACCATAAAAATACAAGGTAAGTGAAATATCAAAAAATGAACGGAAAAAGGTTCACTCAATTTTCACAACTTGGCCCCTACGGTTCGGGCCCGAGTCATGACTCAAAGTAAACACACAAAAAACATAGGTCAAACTTGGAATAGAAGATGAAAAACATGAAGCACGACATTTACAGGAAATTCCCAAGTCAACCCAAAACAAGCCATGCCAGGATTCGAAGTCGGACTCAAAGCCAGTTTGGCATTGATCCATGGGCCGTGGTTCATCACCGATCCATGAAGCTTGGGTTAGGGATCATCGTGCAACTTTTGTAGGATGACATGCATAACATGGAGAACATATGTAGCGATTTTGGAGCCAAATATGGAGATCTTCACCTATAAATAGAGGTGGGGGTGCTTAGAAAAGGACTTTTTTCTTCTTCTTAACTCTAGACTTCTAATAATGATGAGTTGTATAATCATAACTCAGAACTGGGCTAGATTCCTACCGAGTGTGACTACCGAGTTGTAAAAATAGATGATAATCAATAAAAATCGACCAAGTAGACATAGGTCGGAGTATTCGCTGAACCACTATAAAAATTTCATGTTTGTTTCTTGCTATTTCATTCTTTTCTTTGATATTTTATGTTTTTATTATTCAATTGGGTGTTTGTGCCAATTTTGATGCAAACATTTTGGTGCTTTTACGAAGAAGACATGGATCTAACAACTTGAAACTTGGATTTAAGGAAGATGAATAGGCCTAACACAACATCTGTTGTTAGGGGCAGTCAACAAGAACAAAGGGGTAATCAAGAGGTGTCCTCATGATCAAACCCCTCATCCATCTATGTAACTAGGGATGAGATGGAGAGAATGCCGAGAGAGATGCAGGATATGATGATAGCTCACCAGAAGGATATGTTTAATGGATTATACAGAAGAATGGAACAACATGGAATAGTCGGAGTTGCTGCAGACCAGAACCATGGGCTAAAAGGCAAAACGAGCGTACATAAAAAAAGAACAGGACGAAGCGGAGCAACCCCCTAGGTGGCACCTCAACTCGGTACCGATCCTCGATCTTAAATCGATACTAGTCTTGGAGGACTAGGGGGATGCTGAACTTAAACTTGGGCAAAGATGGAGCATGCTTAAGAAATGATGTTGAGCCGTAGAACGTGAGTCAAAATGCAAACATGCAACCGGAGGAGTATGTGCCAGAGTTTCCCTGTAGGAAATGGGGGTTAGAAGGAAAACATGGAATAGAGATTTTCGTTAGACGATAATGATAGAATTATTGAAATAGTTAGATGGGCACTGAGAGGTGGACCACCAAACCAGAGTTTGGAGGACGTGAATAGAAATCCATTCACCCATAATATCTGGTACGTAAGAAATCCATCCAATTTCAAGCTGCCATTGCTGAAAATATATGATGGAAAAATAGATCCAACCATTCATCTGATGAGATATATTTGACATGTGGAGATGTGGGATGCTTCTGAGGAAGTAATGAGACGGTGCTTCTCGTTATATTTAGCAGATTTAGCAACAATGTTGTTCGGAAGGTTAAAGAATGGTTCCATAAGCTCATGAGCCGAATTGGTGAATAGATTTATAAGGTAGTTCATAGTACATATCTCTCGACCAAAGAATGTGATAATGCTTTCAAGCATGAAACAGAGGGCTGGAGTTCTAAAGCAGATCTATCGATAGTTCCGATGGCAGTAGTATCTGGAGTTGCTAGCAAAAAAAATTAAAATTCCTTTGGAAATGGATCCATAAATGGATCTCATGGAGTTTTACCATGAGGCTAAGATATTCTTGCATCAAGAGGATGATGAAGCTAATAATGCATATGTTAATGCTTTGGATGATAGAGGACCGTCCAAAATGGGATATGCAAAAGATAAAGGAAAGCAGAAGGCTGATGATAGATTTGGAGAACCAAAGTGTGTGAAGAGGGTACAAAATTTTCCTTCTTACACGGAAGCTGAAACCCTGGAGAGGATTTACCTGTATGTTGGGGGGAAGATTCCCTACCGAAAGCCGATGAAGAGAGAGCTATGTATCAGGAGAAGAGGTAGGGAAAGTTTTGCCTATTCCATGAATTTGGATAGGCATGAAAAAAATGAATGTTGGCACCTGCAAGACTTATAAAGGAGCAAGTTCAAAACAACCAACCGCAGCAATATGCGTGGCACCAAATTGCAGTGATGCATCAGGAGTAGCCACCTTCTGCAGCGAGTGCATCTAGATCGGCTTTGGATTTAGGCCAAGAATGGTTATTCTATGATAGGGATGGAAGTGAGGTAGGTTCAATTCTTGCACTTTGCTTTTGTTTACAAATAAATGATGTAGTATTACAATCAGACCGCTTACTTGTATATAGGACCTCGATCGGTCTCTAAACAACCTTTGAATCAGATGTCTGGCCATAATGCTTGATAGGATGGACATTATGATATTTGTTTGATGTTTGAATTTGAATTCTATGAATGAATTCTTGATTTTGAAAATCACCAGAATGTGATAATTGATATCGATTTTGAAACATTAACGGAGATCGGTTACCGCTTGATATTGAGTTTTGAACTTACTGAACATGGTTCTCTCGATCGAAGAGACATGAAGATGCAATATAGGAAATAAGTCTCCTCACCGGAGAATGAGAGGATTGATTTTCTTGGCAATTGGATCCCCAAGTCGAAAAGCAAGCGGATTGGACTCAACATGAACTAACAATCCGGAGAGATCAAGGGTTAAACTAATGATCTGGAGAGATTGAGGATTAAACTAACGATCTAGAGAGATCGTGGATTAAACTAACAATTTGGAGAGATCGAGGATTAAACTAATTATCCGGAGAGATCAGGAATTAGATTGGTCATTGATTACACGATCTGGAGAAACCAAAAGCTAATCTGGATATTGATAATGCGATCAGGAGAAATCGAAGACTAAACTTTGGATTTGAATGCCACTTGACTTTGAAACAACTTGTTAGCGAATATCAGATTATGTCATTTCCTTAATTCGGTCAGACTCATTCATGATAGGATGTTGAGCGATTTCGAACGATTTATAGATGATACTCCGATCGGTGGCACTGCACTACCCTGGTTGATAACTTATGATAACCAAGTGGTCGATGAAAGCCATTGCTTTGATTCAGTCAGACATTCTTATAATAGGATACTGGACGATACTGGAAGATTTATAAGAAATGTTCTAATCGGTGGCAATGAGCTTTCACAATTATTGACCTTTGATTACCCAATGCATGATTCATACGTTTTAACTTAACTCTCGAATGAACACATGATGGCATTGATGTTGATATATGATTGCTAACTCCCGAATGAACACGATACGATTTTGATTTACGATATGGTATGTGAAATGATAATTCTAAGGGAATATGGAATGGTGATGATTTGTGACTAACACTCAAACAAGGATCCAAGTCCTTAGCTATTGCGATCTGGAATGACCTTTGACTTAAGAGTAAATCCAAAGGAACCAGATGATTCACTGTGATTTGATCAGCGATAGCCGGAGAGCTCACCTACTAGTGATCTACCAAATTCGAAATTTGTCCTTGAGCAAAGCACACCTCATATTCGCAAGGTATGCTTTGGGTAGTAAGTGTTATGGTAGAATTTTCTATAGTCTTCGAACAGACTCAAATGATTGAATTAGATGAACAAACGATGAAGAAACGATCAAAGGACTTAGGAAATACCATAAAAATACAAGATAAATGAAATGTCAAAAAATAAGTGAAAAATGTTCACTCGAGTTTCACAACTCGAGCCCCATCGTTCGAGCCCAAGTCATGACTCAAAGTAAACACACACAAAACTTAGGTCGGACTTGGAGCATAAGATGAAAAACATGAAGCACAACAACCTCAGGAAATCCCTAAGTCAAGCTCGAAACAAGGCATACCAGGACTCGAAGTCGAACTCAAAGCCCGTTCGACACCAATCCATAGGCCATGGTTCATCACTAATCCACAGAGCTTGGGTCGGGGATCACTATATGACATTTGTGGTACGACGTGCACGACATAGAGAACATGTGTAGTGATTTTTGAAGCCAAATGTGGAGATCGTCACCTATAAATACAAGTGGAGAGTGCTTAGAAAAGGATGTTTTCTTCTTCTCGATTTTGAACTTCTAACAACAACGAGTTGTAAAATCATTACTCTTAACTGGGTTGGATTCCTACCGAGTTGTAACTACCAAGTTGTAAAAACAGCTTTGTAAAAATAGAGGATAGTCAATAAAAATCGACTAAGCGGACATAGGCCGGTGTATTCATCAAACCACTATAAAAATCTCTTTTTTTTCTTGCTATTTCTTTCTTTTCCTTGATATTTTGCATTTTTATTATTCAATTGGGTGTATGTGCCAATTTTGGTGCGAGCACAAACTGCTATAGATGAATATATATATATATATAATTGAAAATAGTATGGAATTTACCAATAGCTGAAGCCTAGGATTAACACCTTGAATATTAAATTGAACTCCTTTTGGATCTGATCTGTACTACTCCAGATAGTGTAGCTGACTAAAAGAGAATACCACTAACTAGAAATAAATTTATTTGATTTGAATTTTAGTTGTAAATGAAGGGGGAGAACTCTGTAATTTTTGGCCAAGACAAGTAGGGTTCGAGGCCCAATCTAAATTGAAAAAGCGAGAGGATGTATGGTTTATATAGGAAATAGAAAAGAGTAAAAGGTAGAGATCTAGATCCCTTGTTTACCTTTTCTCTTTGCCAATTCAAAACCAGATTTTTCAAAAAAAAAATCACCTCCTTCCCTTAGTATGGTCGACCATGATATGGGATTGATGGAATAATAGAATTTCCAAATCCAATCAATATTTATTCATTTTAAATTTGATTTAAATATTTATCGATATCGTATATCGATACGTACATATATAACTTTTACTTACTTTATTAAATATTGATTAAAATAAATCAAGTAAAATTTAATAACTTATATTTCATTATATTAATTAATTTAAATAATTTATAACAATTATATTTTAATTAGACCATGTGGCATTTTAGAGTATTCAACAAGGTTATGTGACTAAAGGTGTAAATTCGGTTAGTGATTAATGTCCAACAATTTGAATATTAACATTTACACATTACCTTAGCTAGTGTAAGACAATTTGGCTAAATTTATTACTTACACATTTTTCGTAAAATATAAATTTATTATTATAGGTGATACGTAGTAGAAATGATTATTTACACCAATTCTTTTCATTAAAACTATATTACTTTATGACTTATAGAATTTGGTTTTGGCCAAAATTCCAACATCGTCCACATTCAACTTGTTTAATCCAAACACAAAGTCCTTGGTTCAATAATAACAATTATTATTAATCGAACTACTCTGGCCAGAGACTTTGACATTGATTTGACTATAGTTGAACATGATACTAACCTCATATAACTGAGGAGACGAATTCCCTATTGAATAGTGTTCACTTCTAATGCTTCACCTCGAACCCAACCATAGCCATGCAATGTACATCATGCCATGATTTGACTATAATCAGAGTGGAGTGTCCACATTGAAGTTCAACAGTATTCTCAAGTCGAGAGGACTGTGTAATATCATTACTGTTTGATCATAGTTATATTAATCAATAGAAAAACTCTCGAGCTAGTCATTTTGTAGTTATCCAATAACTATATGTACATTACCCCTTGGTACCCCCATCAGCCATCAGTGATACACTGCCCAACATTTGGAGAGTGTTACGTACTTTAGTCTCAACGGATGCATTAATATCCTGTAGCAACCCAAATTCCAGTGGTTCCCGATTTTTCGCAATAATGCTAAAATCTAAGCCCGCTGAAGCCAGAGTTAGGTATTTGGTATCCTGCAAATAGGCAAAGAAAAATATATCAGAGCTCAAATAAATATCTCACAGCGGAACTGACTAAAATATAATAGTAAGTAAATACTCACCAATATAATAACACTTTCTAAACCAATGTCTCAAAGCTGGAAAGTCTCTGCCATCTACCTAACCTGTAGGATGTTATGAGGAGGGGGTCAGAACTAAAGTTCAGGTGAATGAACAACTTATACACTTCTAGGATTAATTCTACATATACCATTTTATTTCCATTTTCTGTTATATTAGGTTTATTGGATTTATACTACTCTCGCCTCCGTGCGTGAATCGTACCCATCTACTCCCTAGTAGATTAAAACCTAATATCTAATATATATATATATATGTGTGTGTGTGTGTGTGTAGCTATATGCCCAATGACCGCATCGGTCCTAGGTACTACCCATAGTACCTTCTGTATCCTCCTCGAAAAGGACTCCATCGCCTTGTTCCTTGAGCGTTCTATGACTACATCTGTAAAAGACAGCTTCGTGAGGCCTACAATACAGATGTTCCGTCGTCTGTTATGAAAATGTAAAACTGCGTCCGCACTAGCCTATACTAATGCTCGGACATCCACAATGTACCACCCAGTGCGTACCTTGAGGACTATACGTAATCGTTCTGTCTACTTCCTAAATCCCGCTTAACAAGTTCTACCTTGTACGGAACTCGGTCGGGGATTTTCTATATCTGTAAAGGACTGCTTCGTTAGTCCTACAATACAAATATTCTACTTGGTCTATCTCTTTTCTCATCGTGGCTATGGCCCCACGCAGCCACCTCTCAACTAATCGAAAGACCTTTAAAGAGCTAAGTGGTTGTGCCCTACTGCAAACAATCTAAACATCCAATTGGCTGTGTCCCTCATCCAATGTTTCGATAGTGAAAGAATCACTGGCCTTTTGGTTTAACTCTAGTCTTTCCCGAACTCGGTTCTTGGTTTGATGCTGGCCTGATATCCGCATGCGACTATCCTTTTGGGTCCTTCTCACTAAAACCTACTCGCAAGTTAGAGTACGGTGTCATACGAATATCCTACTCCGAACATCAACCCTTTTGACTGCCTACAATGGTCCTGCCATGCAAAAGCAGTCAAGGCATACTCTCTTGATGGAACACCTACAAACTTGCCTCCGGGGGACTGCTACGTTAAGCCTACCCTAGAGGGCCATCCTAGAGTACCCTCACGTTTCGTTGAAGTCTTGTACTTCCTTCTAGCCCAAAATAACTAAGTTGGACGTGCTTCTTCTATGCTTCTTCTGTGATGAACTGCTTCGTTAGTCTCTTCATCCTTTGGGCTGCTCCAAACGCATCTTACTATTTTATTAGACCCTATGTCTAATCTTTTATTTTGCGTTTAGTTTACTTTTCTTATTTTGTTGGCTACTTCTTTACCCTAATCATCAAAGCTTGTCCCAGCCTCACCTAACTATTGTGAGACCATCAGTTCCTGACTGAAAGGGAATGTTGTTGGTGTGGGCCCTATTTCTATGTTTGCTTATTAACTTAGTGTAAGTTTTAAAATAAGCCTCTTTTGTTATCTTTAATTATAACCTATGTTATAATTATATCTGCAGTTGTTGCTTCTATATTCTTTTATAATTTACATTTATTAAATGTAATTGCAAGTATCTCTTTTCTATTCTAGTATGTCTTCTCTTATTATGATATTGAATTCTCTTTAGTTCTCTTATATTATATGACAATCTTGGCTTGGGACTACGTCCGACTGTCACAAATTTACTTATCATAATAACTACTTTGCTTTTATTCTATTATTTGCGCAATAAATGCAGATCTATGCACATTTCTAGTCTTTTTAAATAATTAACTTGGTTACTTCTTCTTCTTTAATTTCTTTAATCCTTCAAGTTATTCTCTTTTATTCTAGGAAGTAGTTCTATTCTATTTTGTTAGTTACAAAAACTGTGCTAAAAATCAATTTCCCTATTTTAATACTAACTAATGCTATAAACAATAACTCGTAATTTTAAGATATTTCTTTCTTTAACTATTGGATAATGTAAAATACAGAAATGTCTCTATTTTACACCGATTCCCTTTTTCTTTCTTTTATTCTTGCAATTACGTTTATCGTTATTTTTGCAATATTAAACTATGGAAATGTATTCTCTTTTCTAAACCAACCAACTAATTTATTACTAACTTCCAAATCAATTTATTTCTCCCTTTTTAGCATGATTTACGATAAATTTCCACTTTTCCAATTTTTATTTTAGTTTTTCTTATTTTACATCTAATTTCTGTAAACTCGATGTTTCTCTATTTTAGTCCATATTTGCGAATTCTTCTCATTTACTATTTTACTCGCGTAAAAAGGAATAAAAGAAAGTAATATTTACGGACTAAATTCCAACTTAAAATAGATGTAAATAGCAGCAAATAACTGTAAATAACAGTAAATTTCTTGCTTTTAGGCTTATGCCCTTCTCTATAACTGTTAAACCTAATATTATTTATATTTAATTGGATTACGATCTTTCTTTTCCATATAAATAATAATTAAATATAAGCTCTCTTAAAATTTACAGCTATAGCAAATTAGTAGAACCAATTATTGAAATAAATGCTGAATTAAAATAATTAAAAGGAAATCTAACGATAATATATCACAAACGTAAAAGATTTATAATTTAAATCCACTCACATGTCGTCGTTAGCTTCAATCTCTATCACTTTTAATTTGCTACGCTTTTCTCCGCTTTTTCCCCTTTTTTATTCATTGTAAATTCCCTGATTTGTTTGCGCAATTCTCTGATTTGTTTGTATGTATTTCCTTGCTTAATTTTATTTTTAGTTTGGGGAAAGATTTGATTAACAAAGGAGAAAGGAAGAGGGAGAAGAGAAGAGGAGTTTGCTGTAAACGACAACAGCTGATTCAGAGAAAATAGTGTGGGCTGGGGTTAAGTTACGCTTAATTTATAGGTGCAGTGAACAACTAAGAACCATCCGATTAACCCTAAAAACAATCCTCGCCATCAGAACTTGATTTGTTTACGTTATCTTATAACGTATAACTCTCCAACGTTATTCATTTGTTCCTTTGTTATACGACCCTATTAATTAATGTTTCTTTCTAAATAAGATTCTCCCATTAATTATCCAATTAATTAGATCATACACACACAGATATATATATATAATATTAATTAATTCTTATACGTTATAATTTCTTACCTATTTGAACACGTAAATTAATACCTCTATTAATTGAATGCATATAAAAGTTATACTTTTTAATTTATTCTTATTAATTTACCGTCATCATAAACCTAATTACTTTGTTTGATTTTTGTACGCGTTCCAATTTTTTAACTTGGAAACAAATAATCCTATAACTGGCGTTTTCTTCTAGCTAATTAATTTACATTATTAGCTATTGTAAAAATGGCATATTCTTTGATTAATCGACACCCTTTTTAAAACGCTCAACTAATTGCCAATTAATTAATTGACACGTTTTACCATTTTAATCGATATCCAAATTAATTCCTATGCGTCACTCAATCACACATTTATTAGTTGTACATATTTAAACCGCCAATTCATTACCCAATTAATTAACTTATAAGTTTCCATCTTTTATTAATTGACGCTTAGTTAATGTCTTTAATTAATTTCTCAATTAATTGATTGCATTAATTATAAATTAATATATGTATGTTATCATTTAATTTATTCCTCACATATATTTCCCTTTATTAGAAGATCCCTTAATTAATTAATGTTATAAAAGTGACATATTCTCTGACTAATTGAAGCATTTATGTCTCTTAATTAATTCCTCTTTTAATTGATTGATGCGTCAATTAATCACACACTCATTGGTTGCATATATTTATGTAACCTCTTAATTTTTTAAATGCATATATTTGACATTTATATTTTCACTGTTTTGCAATTATGTTAATTCAATTGATTTTATTTGTCATTAAAGCGCGGGGTGTTACATATCCTGTCTCGAAACATCTTGACTAGGAATATTTAAAACGATATGTTATGTTTAATGCGACGAGTTTCTCTTGATTGTAACATGTTGTGATTACTATTACATAACTTATCATTTAAGGATTTTCTATTAAATATACTTAAATTAAGTAATTAATTAACATAATACAATATGACAAGTAAATAATAGAAAGAAAAACACCTTTTATTTTGAACGAGATTTTATTACACAGTTAATAATTTATAATAAATCACTCAATTTCCCTTAGGGCATACCTCTAAATCTATCACTTAGAAATCAAACAGCCTAGTTATTATATGTCTTACAGTGATGATGAACGAGACTATACTTGGGAGATGAGAACGGGACTAGAGAGGCTTATCCTGAGTTATTATCAAGTGTGTTATATATTGCTGTATAGACTTTTGACTAGTTATTATACTAGTAGTGTTTGATTGAAGTGCTTATGACATAGGTTTGCATGTTTGATATGCTTGTTGTTTATATCTTATGGGATTTCGAGGACAAAACTTTTACAAGGAGAGGAGCCTGTAACACCCCAAATTTTTATTGCATATTATTTCAAAATTTAATTATTTGATAATGAAACAAATAATGTGGGAAGTGTATATTAGTGTGAATAGTTTCTATTTTAATAAATTTTGATACTTTATATAGAGTAATTGATTAGAAGGAAAGAAATTAAAGGCGTTAATTAAATTAGAAAGGGGAAAGGAAAGAATAATAACACACTTAATTTATTTCCCCTAACATACTCTCCCCTCCCATATTATTTTTGCCCATCTCATAATAAAGAATATAAAACAAAACCACAAAACCAAGAGAACTCCATTAAAATTTATTCAACAAAGAAGAAGAAGAGGAAGAAAAAGCCAAGGTAGGAAACTAAGGCAATTATCCCCACACACAATTAGTCTACGGTGAATAATATCTTTATCTTTATGTTTCTGATGTGTTTAATTCAGGTTTAAGGGTAGACTCAAATTTTCATTGATGTTTATCATGCATATGTCTTGGATAATCCTATATATTAGTTATGGTTATAAAAATATGATTTTTAGGAATTTCCTAAGGGTTTTTGAGTTAAAAACATATATTTTGATTTTCAAATGCTTTGAATTTCTATTATGATGTTTGGAATAATATTTTGGAGATGAATTTTTAGTTTCATAATTTTTTGAATTTAAGATATATTTTCTAAGTTGAGAAAATATATAATTTTCGATTTTAATTATTTAAAATATGAAAAATAATTATTTTTCATTGAAATTTTAATATGATTTAAAAGAGGTAAATTTTGATTTTTTTTGGAATTTTTTGAATTCCCAAGTAATCTCAATCTAAATAAATTGTTTTGTGAAAAAAGGTTTTAATTGCAAAAAGGTAATTATTGGCATAATTTATGGAAAATTAATATTTTGGGAATTAAGAGACAATTTCTTTGATTTACTTTAAAGTATTTCTGAAAAGATTTGACTATCCAATAGAAATTTGACAAAGATATTGGTTTGGTTAAAAGTTATTGCTTTTAAAGGAAATAAATCAATTTTCCAAATATTTACAAAAATGTCATTATTGACACTCGATAGCTTTGAATTTGTGACAATCGTGAACTTTAAAAGATTAAAGATGCTATAGCATCATATTTTGTGGCACTCGATAGCTATATTTTACTTGACACTCGATAGTTATAATTCACTTGGCACTTGATAGTTATATTCTATTTTACACTCTATAGCATGTTAACACCCGATAAATTCATGAAGTTTAGACATGCGATAGTTGTGTTTTACTCAACACTCGATATATTGTTGGCACTCGATAGGTTCATATAACCTCAACATGCGATAGCTTTTTATTCTCATGCAATAACTTTGTTGACATGTAATAACTTTACATAACTTAGGCATGTGATAGCCTATATTTTGACATACGACAATATGCATTTTTGAAGTGTGCCGGTCCAAATGTTTGAAGCTCGATAGCTCTACTTTTATCATGAATGGCATGAGTTTTTATGCTATGATAACTCCAAGTTTTGATAAATGAGATAGCCTATTTTATGACACTTGATAGATTTTAACTCCAGGTTGAGCAATGTTTTCCTTAAACAAAATTGTAGTTAGTATTTTGACAAGATTTTAAAAGGAAAGAAAAGATATTTTAGCCCATTTTTAAGAGTTTTGTAAAACAAATTATTACTTAAGTACAAGTAACTTTGCATATAAAATGGCTATCACATGAACATATGTTTGTGCTGGACGATGATATTATATGTTCATTTTGAATTTGGATTGGTTGATATTAATATGTTAATTGTTCACAAGCTCACTTATATGTTATATGTGATCATCCAACATTTATGACCTTGGAGATTAAGAACCAATGACCAGTAGGGTTGTTCCAGTAATGAGTTTCGTCAGACTTAAACTCCTAAGTGAGAAGAATTGCATCTAAAAGATCATGAAGGTCAAATTGTGTTAGAATGGCCGAACTGATCAAACGACATGACTCGTTGGTATTTTAAAACTACATTTAAAGGATGCACTATACACTGCAACCGTTAGGCCCCCGATTGGTCTGGTCTACGATTCAAAAGTGTAGGGCTTTGCTGATATTGAGGCTAAAATTTGAGTCACCCATCCGAAGGAACCCATAGCATAGAAGCTCACTTATGTTTTTCTCCTACTAATCTTAGGAGTCCTTTGTTATTTTCTCCTACTGTATTTGGAAGTACATAGATATTTTCTCCTACAAAAATTTGGAGAGCATTGATATTTCTCTTCTGAATGGACTAAAAGATCATTGGATTATTCGGTGTACTTTTGGCTTGAGTTGGCCCGATAGATTTTTATTTGGTCTATGGAAACAAATAGGTTCATAGTGACCTTGGGAAAACCATGTCGTCAAATAGACTATTTTATGGGACTGGGTAATTATGGGAATGTGTAACCCTTTGATCCTAATGAATGATAGATTACTCATTGTAACCCATCTCTGCATGATAATAATATTGATGTTATGATTATGTTCTAATCATTTTGGATGCAGGATATGTTATGGTTGACGTATCGTTTAATAAGATATTTGTGAGGGGAAACCCATCCCTCTAAATGACATGGTCTTATTAAGTATCTATTTTGGTTTAAGGTGAATAATATTATCCACCCGAACTTTTTGTCTTACCCGAACATTTTGATTTCCCCCTAAACTCTTGGGTTCTCGATTGAAATTGGGTAGGCTGAGAGTAGGGTTTTCAGGTTAAACGAATAAGCTTCCAGAGACATGTAGGAGGCAAGCAACTATTAAAGTATATTTCCACTATGCAGTTTTAAATGCTTGTGTTTTTTGTTGATTGTATGTAATTACGAGGATTATAACTGTCTAGATAGTTATGCCTCTGATCATCCAAGAAGGCATCTTTATATGTCTCTCTTGAATTTATAACTGTATTTATTACATTTTATCAGAATAATGGAATTGTAGGGTTATGTAATGGAATGTAACCAAATGTAATGAATTTGCTAATTAATGTGGAAATATTTTGTTAAAATTTGTAAATTCTTGTGCTTTTGGTGTTAATGATACAATAACTGATCTCAGTTTCTCATTGGAAAATAATGTTAAGGATGACCACAACATCAATAGGATCTATTATCGAGCCTTAAAATAGGGGATGTTCCACTAAACCTTCTTCGTACAGTGCCTGCATACATTAATTCGAAGAATCCCAATAACCTTCTAGATCTATCTCTATAAACCTTTATACCTTGTATGAAGGATGCCTCTCCCAAATCTTTTATTGAAATTTTTTTGGACAACCACGTTTTCATTGATTGTAACATTGGTACCACGTTACCAATTAGTAGTAAATTTTCAATGTATAAAACTAAAAATGAAACAAACCATTTTTGTTCTTTCTATATTTGCAAACTGTTTGATTACCATGTCAAAATATTTATTCTAACTCATTGATGCTTGCTTAAGACCATAAATTGATCTTAACAGTCTACGTGCATTGTCAGTACTCGCCACTCCTACTAACTTTGAAACCCTCTAACCGTGACATATAAATAATCTCTTCTAAATCATTATTTAAAAACATTGTATTAATACCCATCTTCATATTTCATAGTCATAATAAGCAACGACTACAAGTAGAATCCAAATATTTAAGCATGGTGTCTAGAGAAAATGTTTCATCATAATCAACATATTGAATTTAACGGATATCCTTTGCCACCAACTTAGCTTATAGGTATTAATCTTTCCATCTACATCAATTTTTTTCTTAAAGTTCCATTTACAACCGATGGGTTTTACTCCTTTGGGTACGATTTTCAAAGTCCAAGCTTTGTTTTGTACATTAAATCCATTTTGGATTATATCGCATTAAGCCACAAGGCAGAGACTTTATATTCTAATGCTTCTCAACATGTGAGAGGATCATCATCATGGATGATGTAAGCCTATTTCTTTCTATCAATAAGAAACCCCTGGTATGTCCCGGGCATGCGATATTCCTTACTAGACCTTATAATAGATTATAAGACTTTTATAGGTGTTGAATTTCTATCTATATATTCAATTTCTATGGAAGTTTCTTGGATATTTTAAAAGAGTATATTGCTGCCATTAATTTCACAATTAGATTTTTTAAATGATGGACTTGAAATAAACACTTTTTGTTCCTCGGTATGATAGAATATGTATCCTTGCAAATTTCAAGGATACCCTATAAATTATCATATAACTGATCTTTCCTCAAGTTTACTAGAGTTTACCTTCTTAACAGAAGCCAGACAACCCTATACCTAAGATAATTAAGATGAGGTTTCTTACTTGTCTGTATCTCATATGGGGTCATAGACACAAATTTTGACTGTAAAAATTCGACATATATGCCACGGTTTCTAGCACGTATCCCTTAAAGGAAAGAGTAAAATCATTATCATTGAACCATGTCTAACGAAATTCGACTTCTCCTTTCCGAAACACCATTGTGTTAAGGATTATAGGGAGGAGTAGTTTAAGAGAGAACCCTATTCTCTTGTAGGTACACTTGGAGGTTATATCCAATGTACTCGGCACCTCGATCAGATCGAAGTATTATAATTATCTTACATGTCTTATATTCAACTTCATTCTTATACAATTTATCATAGAATTCTGATTTGTGTTTCATAATTTACACATATACATATCTAGAAAAATCATCAATGAACATAACAAATTATAAGGATCCACCCTTGGTAGCTATAGACATAGAAGCACATACATATGTATATATTATTCCTCAAAGTTTTGTAACTCTTTCATTGCTCCCATCGAATGGATGCTTGGTACCTTTATGACACTATATATAAGTATCAAATGATTCAGGATCAAAAGATGATTGAAACCCTTAGTTTCTTGACGTGTTTAGTCATTTCATACTTATATGGCCTAATCTATGGTGCCAATGGTTGCTATCATTTATTTTAGATGCATTGCTATTTTAAACAGCAAACATATTATTATATTTAAGTATGTAAAAGCCGTCTTTAAGAGTAAAAAAGAAAATATTATTATTATCATAACAAATATTCATAAAGTTGTCATTACAAATAAAACAAGAATTGTTTTCTATCACATGGGAAACGAAGATTATTCCACCAATAAAGTTTGGTAAAAAATAACAATTATATAAATCAAGTCCACTAGCAAACTTCATATGGTAATCACTTACTGCATGGCAGCTATAGTAGCTCCATTTGCAACTTTGAATTACGTGGCCCCTGTTTCTATAGGCCTCTTATTGCTAGTCCTTGTAATGAATTACAAATGAGAGTTCCAGATCTATTATGTAAAACCCAAGATGAATCACTTATAGATAAACAAATTCTATATGAAAATACCTTTAGGAGTAGAATCAAATTCCTTCCCCCTAAGCATCTTCATGTAATATGGATAGTTCCTATCACTGTCTCCCTTATTAGAGTAATGGTGATATACACCTTCTCTTCATTGGCTTTAATTTTACTATTGTCACCCTTCGATCTACGCTTGCTCTTCTTTGAGCTATTAGAAGAAGATGTTTCATTGACTATGGGTACCACACTCGATACGCTTGTGAACATACTCTCGGCCGTACTTAACATATTAAGGAGACCTATGATAGTAAACTTCAAATAATTCATATTCGAATTCAATATGCAGGGATTAAACTATGGAGTTAACGATCCATTAATCATGTTGGTCTATAACTCTGTATTAAGAGTCATTCCCAACTCATCAAATCAAACTATGTACCCAATCATATTGAGTACGTAACTTGAATAGGAGCGCCTTTGCTCATGTTCGTACGAAATAATTTCTATGAGATCTCATACTTAGCTTAATGAGATTGTTTACTGTAAAACTTTTGTAAGTACTAAAATATGGATCGAACACCCACATTCTTATGCTATCTTTGGAATTTGGTGCTCATGGTCGATAATACGTTACATTGAGAAAGTTCACAATCTATTGACCATGACTCATAGAAGGCTACTTTTTTAGGCATAGAATATTTATAAAGTGTAAACGTAGGGACAATGGCGAGGACATGCCAAGTTTTTCGTAAGTGAGTGCGATTGTTACATTCCTTAACAGGTATTCATAGTACTCGCTGTGTAATGTGATTTTCTCTAGAAATAACTTCATTGTTTCCATTTAATATATGCAAATTTATTAGAGTAAATTATATAACATCACATACGTTCTTATACTTACTAGATTGGTTTACTATATTTATCTAATGATGCTCCCACTAGATTATACATCTCCTAAAAGCCCTAAAAGATATATGGTAATATCTTAAATTCCTCTAATGGGTATTCGGGTCTATTTATCATGTTACTACAACCTTGATGGTGCTCAACAAAGTGTAGTACCCATAAAAAATAAGCAACACTTTAGTAATTATATCTCGTATATACTTCCTAACCATATATTCATTTGCTCTTGATCATCTTTGTGATCTAGAGGGTGCTTAACAAGTCATAATGTACATTAAATACTTGAGATCCATCATTTCATGATAGCCAAAGGATAATTTTATAACCCTTTGAAGGCGCTCAACAAAGTTACAAAATAATATTACCAATCAATGAATAATATAAATATGACTATAAATATTTCATAGCTTGAGGGTGTTCAACAACCCTATGTATGTATGGTACTTTATTTATATGGTACTTGTTGTAGGCATTTTCGCCCACAACATGGTGAATACGAAAAAATGCCAAGGAGTATAGAAACGACCGGGAGATGTATAATAAAGTTGTCATCATGTAATTACAAGGGGAAAGCGAAGTGTTCGCGCAAAATTTGGCATAGTCTAAAAATATTATCAAAGCACTTTCCTAAGGTCGGGACATGCACCTAGGTTGAAACCGCATCTCAATCTGAGCTACGGACTATAAGATATAATCATTTAAAAATTGTTCCACCACCGAAGCGACATAGGTTCCACCTTAGAAAGCTACTGCCTACTTCAAAAAAATGAAACATTCGGAGGTACTAGAATATTCTACTCAAAGATATGAAGCTATTGGTCAAAGTTTTATTCAATTATGGCTTAAAATAAAGGTGCAATGGCATAAAAACATGTGTATTTCAAGTGGTTGAGCGTCATGCTTCCAACGAAGGGGTCAGGAGTTCGATCCTTAACAGGAACATTATTATTATGGAATAGGAGAAACAGTTTGGTTGGAAACCTAACCATTTACTGCTTAACCGTTTACAACCTAACATGTCTGTACCCAACCACACACCTATAAATACCTCACGGATGAGAAAAACAAGGGGAGGACAATAGATGAGCTATAATGGCAGATAAGTTTGGAGCTCTAGAAACTAATTGACTAAATCTCTGGCTAACCGTATCTCTGGAGCACTTCTAAACAATAAGGAATCATCTTAGGCTTATCCAGTCAACTTCAAATATCTAATCCACCATCCAATATCAAGTTATGGAGGTCCAACCACAAGATTAATGGCATCAGAGATCCTCCAAACAAGGGCATCGCCAGATAGAGAAACCGCCGGCAGAGACACCGATGGCCAGAGAGAACTCCAAACCAAGGCACTGCCAGACTGAGACACCACCGGATAGAGAGACCTCCGGACCGAGGCACCGTCGAAATGAGGCACCGTCGGACTGAGGCACCGTCGGACATAAAGACCTCCATACTGAAGCACCACCGGATTGAGAACCATTGGATAGAGGCATCGCCGAACAGAGAGAGACCGCTAGACAGAGTCACTGCCAGACCAAGACACCGTCAAACAGAGGCACTATTAGACAGAGATACCGCTGTACTGAGGTAACGGTGGGTAGAGAGACTGTCGAACAGAGGCATCGTCAAATAGAGAGACCACTATACCTCCAGATCGCTAGACAGAGAGACGCTAGATAGAGAGATCTCTAGACCGAGGTAGTGCCAGATAGGGAGACCGCTGGACAGAGGCACCATCGGACAGAGGAACTATCGGACCAAAGCATTACTGGACACCGCCAGATTGAGTTACTACCAGACCAAGGAGCACTAAACCAAGATATTGCTGATCAAGAGCACTATCGAACCAAGATAGCTAGACCGAAGGTGTCGAATCAAGGATTCCGAGTAAGGTAAAATAGGAAACTCCAGACCTAATCTTGTATATATGAAAAATACCAAACCGAGCATGTTATATAGGGAAACTGCCTAGTTTATCGGCCAGACCACCCTACACCTTGACTCATATAAATACCAAGGCATCCAACAACAATAGGGGGATTCAAAAGAGACAAACTTATAATAGTAATGGCAGACAAGTCAGAGAAAGCTAGGAGTAGGTAACATGATCTCCCTAGTAGGAACGACCTTATAGGAATAGCCTAGTAGGAACAGCCTAGCAGGAATAGCCTAACAGGAACTATCTAGCAGGAATAATCTAATGGGAATAGCCTAACAGGAACAGCCTAACAAGAGCAGTCGAACATAAATAGGTAGGCACGAATAGACGAATAGAAATAGCCGAATGTGGGTGACTTAATAGACCTTTTTAGGTTTATATCTTACTTTCTATTGAGCAATATTTCATCATACTTTATACCCCATGCATTGTACCATAGATCTATATGAAGGATAATGAAAATGAATAGTGGATGTAGGCACATCCTAGCCGAACCACTATAAATCTTTGTGTTCTTTACTTTACGGTAATTTACTTCCTACATAACCTATATGCGATCTGCTTTCTGAAAATCAAATATAATACAAATGTAATAGCTATGTCATACACCTTTATTTACCGCTCTATAATAAATAGATTGGAGGTATTTTTCCACTTTTGTGCAAACATTTTTGCTGCTTCCATTGAGAATTGATTCTCAACATGCCTTTGATATCAAAGAATAAGGCTGGTGCTACCAATAGGAATGCAGAGAACACCTACGCACCCAAACAAACAATTACCTATCAGAATGATCATTTAGCAAGCACTCCAGTGCTAGCAAACTTAATTACCAAAGGCAACCCAAATCGAGTTACAGCCAAGCAAAACGAATGTTTCACTACCCAACAACAAGCAATGGTGGACCAGACATGCTTAGGGTAGCTGCAAACTATCTGTCACAACATAAGAACATAAGACAAATCCCAATATAGAGGATCTGGAAGGTGAAGGGGGTCACACTCTAACAGGGAATCCGATCAAGAAAGTCAACAAGATAGAAGAAGGAATGCTGGAGGGAAGAAACGAGTAAGAGTTCAGTCCAAAGCTAGACCGAGGAAGTGGTTTGGCATCGGACCAGACAAGGATGATGCCAAACCAGAGGCAGCTGTGCAAACGCTTATCATTCCCTCATTGAAATTATGGTCAATATAGGACAAAATGATCAGTAGGATTTGTGTAGGAGCCCAGTTTGTCTTGTGGAGGAACAGAGCGAATTTGAACAAAGCACGTGCATCTGAATACCAGTATATTAATTGGGGGGTTTGAATAGTCTATTCTTTAAAAGAGAGTAAAATGCCTAAAGATAACGTGTAGAGGAGGCCGCTCACCAATAATAGGAGCCACCATTTTCTTACTAAGATAAGCAGCTATCATTAAATTAAGGCATCAGGCTTTACTAGGGATCCTAATTAATAAGGAACTTTCATTCCTAATAGAAGTCCTCAATCAACTTCCAAGAGATGGCGATTTCTCAATTCTACAACTCAGTAGTTTAAAGAAGTATTTGCACATGAGGTCTGATTGATGAATCACAAAATTCCATGGTCTATGAAGTAGAAGGTCAAGTTATCATCAGGATAATGAAGAAATCGTTCCCTCCAAAAGGAAAAGGATGAGTTGTCATTGCCAAACACCTAGATCGGAGGATATGATGGCTCAAATTATTGGATAATGTGTTCTATGTAAACAAGTGGAATAAAGAATTAGAGTTAGGTTTAGCAGTACCTTATCCCTAGGGATAGAACTACTAGGAACCCCAGATATTTCAAGATCCTTACTATTGAGCCATATAAAGGACTAACTGACCCCATAGTACATTGACAACGGTATACCTGGCGCATGCTGATTAGCAGAGCTACAGAGGAAGCCTTATGAATGTGCTTTCCTCTATTCTTGCAGACTTAGCCATTTTGTGGGTTTGTGATTTACCTCTAGGATTAATTCATTATTGTGCAATGCTAAGAGACCAACAATGGAGAACCAGCCACACTGGAGGAGTTCATCTATGAGCCAGCAAAGTATATGAGGTTAGAATGTTCTACTTCAAAAAGATAACCTAATATACAACTACTAAAGAAGAGTTTAGTAGTGACTTCAAATGATGATGGATAATATGGTAGAGTCTTTCCTAGCTAGCTATTTGGTAATAATGGAGCGTTCCTTAGGCTCATGGAGCAAGTAGCATCAGTGTAGGTCCAGAGAGACTGAGTTTGGAATTCTATTTCCAAACCACCAAGAATGGACACAAGGAAGAAGGTAAGGGAGGAAGGAGCCAGGGAAATCTAGACTTTTGCAAACCAAACTGGCTAGGGCTCGAACCAAATCAGACCAATGTAGAACTAACCCGTACCAGACCAATGTTATAGCCAATACCGAACCAAGGGAGAATTTCTCACCATATATCAATGCTGATGTTGGAACTACACACATGGTTGTCGAAATGGGATCGCCTAGGTTTCATATCGACCGGTACACAAGCAGTTGATCCATTGTCCAAAGGGCACGACGTAACCCATCATGCAGCCTAAGGAAGCATTCTAGTAGTTGAGGAGTGAGTCCCTAGGCTAATGCATCGATTGTTAGAAAAGCGAAGCAAGAGACCAAATCTTGACAAGATGAACCATAATCTGTTCACTCGAAACATTAGATATGCAGTCAAAACCTGAATTTTAAGGCATTGGTCATGGAATAATATACTAGAAAAACCAATCCTTGAACATGTTTAAGGTGCTACATTCAGCATATGGAAGCAGTTGGAGCTACGAAAGAAGTAAAAGATTGGATAAAACTTATGGAACAATCTAGCATGGTTCAGTGCTATAGCAGCCTATAATTAACTTAGTAAAAAAATTGTCAATGTTGTTGTTGCTTTAGGAATTAACAAGAAAAATGGAGTTATACAGGGAACTTAAAAAGTATTCAACTACCAACTTGGAGGACTTATACTACTGGGCCTACACGTTTATGCTCTTGGAGGATTCTAATATCATGATAGGACTGGCAAATGTCAACCACGCCGGAGACGAAAAGAATTAGGATAGAGACATGTAAAAGATGGATAATAGGATTGGAGAAAGGAAACACTTCAGAAGATAGGGCAAGTTTCCACATTCATAGCTTATGGAGACAGCTGAAAGAATCTATCTCACTACTAGAGAAATGGTGGAGTATGGTGAATCGAGAACCAAAGAGCCAACTATGGTAGAGATTGGAACCAGTATGCTCTAGGGTAAAATCTAAGGTTACTCCAGTGAGAGTGCCATAAACTATAGACTGTCGTCCCTCGATGAAACTGAGTCCTTGCAAAGGAAGGGTGTAAACCACACTTAAGGGCAAAGTGTTGGATTCTCCCATGAACATCAGAGCATATCCTCCTGCTAGTTATCCAAAGATAGATGTGCATGAAAATTATGAAGAAAGGAGCAATTAGACAGTGGAATAGAAACTTCCTGGAGATAGGGTTCACACCATTAGAGATAATATGAGACTAGGTTCAGCTCCTCTAGAGATGGTGGAGCGTAATTCTTACCCAATTCATTGGTGGGGCCGATCATCACTAGAAATGGTGGAGCATAATCTTTTCAAAATGCCCCCAAGATAAACTCAACTTCATATGAATATGAAGCATGATACTACAGAGACTGAATACCCTTAGAATGCAGAGACAACAATGCAAAGGTATGACTTACTTTAATGAATAAATTTCGAATGATACTTAATAGAAATACTTGAAGCATAATAATACCGTGCCACTTTACTATGCAAAACCTGCATAAGTGAGAGAAAATACAAATGAGTGGGCAAGAATGGATGTTCTTAACCCATAATGGTCGGATGGACCTCTTACCTTCCGGCTAGACCGAATGATAGTACAATACACTAATAGCTAGATTGGAAATAGCAAAAGAATTGGGAATCTTGAACTATGTATCCATAGCAACCTACAAATGGATGTGAAGTAAGCATTATGGGAGTTCTAAGTCAATGGAGAATGGTTGGCGTACTACTCAAAAAAGAAAATGGACGAAGGCTTTACTTAATGTGCAAGCATGCTACATGGTTAAGCACATCCCATGGGAGGAAAATTGATATACTGACGATTCATAAAATTTGGCCAGCTCAGGGAATGGATCACTTTTTGGTATAGTCCTAGGAATAACTTCAACTAGAATATAACGAGGAAGGTGATGCATAAAGCGACTCGGTACACTATACAGGATGGCATTCTATACAGAAGGTTTTACTAACCCACTGCTAAGGTGCATGGCTGCAAAAGAGGCTAAGGAAATATTGGATAACGCATACCAAGGTAGTTGAGGAGACTACACTAAGGAAGCAGACCATAGAAGAGGAAATATTATGGGCATCGATCTAAATGAGGTATTTCCAATAGCTATAGGTGGAGCTGAGTATGCAATAACAGCTATAGTTTACTTTATCGAGTATGGAGTTTCGCTCCAAATGATCTTAGACAATGGATAACTGTTTGCTAGTCAAGAATTCGCCAACTTCTATCAACAACATGGAATTAAGAAAAGCTTTTCTACAATGCCACTCTCATAGGCTAGTAAATAGGATAAAGAAGTCAACCAGGTTCTCAAAACTCTCATAAAGGAGCATTGGGAAAATAATAAGAAGGCTCAAATGGATGAGCTGCCATTGGCACTTTATGCATATTGCACTTCCCACGAAATTGCAATGGGACATACTCCTTTTTCTTTGGCCTAAAATTATAGGTTGTGCTTCCCCTCAAAACTACAGTCTTATCTCATCGGAGAATCCACTATAACATAGAGGAGTATAAGTAATTGCTAAACATGCCTTTAAATATGATTGAGGAGATGTGGGATGAGGTTTCTTTGAAAACTGTGGTGCTTTAGTAAAAAGCAATGAAACAATACAACTCTAGGATAGAGCCTTGCTTGCTCAAGGAAGGAAACCTAGTCCTGGTGCAAACTTTCCCTTGGCTTGGGGGCACCTTACCTGATCTGAGAAGGATTATATTTTATCAACAGGGATCTAAGGAATGGAGCTTACATTCACATCATCATCAAAGGAGCAGTATCCGGGAAAACATGAAATGCTCGAAACTAATGTTTCTCTTTTGCACACTGACTATTACAACTACATGGACTATGGATAGATGTATTATCAATCATCATGGTTTTATTGAATCCTATGGATAAGGTGTGTGAAACCATTGTAGATGATTAGTGCTACCAAACCACCATACAAACAACTATCTCATGCCAAATAAAGTCCCTAATTTCTAGGACTGTTAGGTAAGGCCACTGCATACTGGGAGCACCTAATTCTAGCACATCACGGGAAGCTTGGACAAATCATAGCCGGCAACAATGAACCAGATTTACCCATGATCGTAGAATGGGTAGTTCACTATTGACGGTCGGCCCCAAACATTTGGCCGGCAATGGCAAGCCAAATCAGCCCTTGGTCAGGACATGACTACCAAATGGGTGTTCGCCAGTGACGATCAGTCTCAAACCTTTGGTTGGCAATGGCAAGCCAGATTAGCCCATGGTCAGGACATGACCGCCAAATGGGTGTTCGCCGTTGATGATCGGCCCCAAACCTTTGGCTGGCAATTGCGCAGATCAACCCATGGTCAGGATATGACCGCCAAATGGATGTTCGCCATTGATGATCGGCCCTAAACCTTTGGTCGGCAATGGCGAGCCAAATCAGCCCATGGTCGGGACATGACCGTCAAATGGGTGTTTGCCATTGATGGTTAGCCCAAACCTTTAGCCAGCAATGGCGAGCCAGATCAACCCATGGTCAGGACATGACCGCCAAATAGGTGTTCACCATTAACGATTGGCCCAAAACTTTGATCAGAAATGGCGAGTCAGATCAGCCCACTATCAAGACATGACTGCCAAATGGGTGTTCGCCATTGACGATCAGCCCAAACCTTTGGCTGGCAATGGTGAGCCAGATCAGCCTATGGTTAGGACATGACCGCCAAATGGGTGTTCTCCATTGACAATCAGCCAAAACCTTTGGCCAGCAACAGTAAACCAGATTTACCTATGATCAGGACATGACCACCAAATGGGTATTCGCCATTAACGATTAGCCCAAACCTTTGGCTAGAAATGGTGAGCCAGATCAGCCCATGGTCAGGACATGACCGCCAGATGGGTGTTCGCCATTAATGATCGGTCCAAACCTTTGGCCAGCAATAGTAAACCGAATTAACCCATGATCTAGACATGATTGTGGAATGGGTATTTCACTGTTGACGATCGGCCTAAAACCTTTGGCCAATAATAGTGAGCTAGATCGGCCATGGTCAAGATATGACTGCCAAATGAGTATTCATCATTGACGATCGACCTAAACCTTTAGCCGGCAATGGCAAGCCAGATCAGCCTATGGTTAGGACATGGCAGCCGGCTGGGTGTTCTCTGTTGATGACCGACGTCAAATCTTTAGCCGGCGATGGTGGACCAGATTAGCCCATGATCAGGACATGACCATTGATTGGGTAGTTCATTGTTGAAGATCGACCTTTATACTTACTTTATCTGGGTAGCGCAAGTATTTATGCCTTACGGTGTGGATGAACTCGCTCGAATCAAAGGCAAAGAAATTAAAAACCAACAAGGACACATGGACTAGTTTACAACGACACTCCACAAATGATCGCTTACCTTAGCACAAGGTAGCAATAAGAGGGCATTAATCATAGGTTACTTACCTCACTAAACTTTACAACGATTAATCATGCGCAAGTAAATGGGTTAGTGATGGGAAGATTATCGAAAGAGCTTACATAATAATATAATATGACTTTATAGAGATTGCTCATCTGGCCGAACTTGCTAGTGATTGATCATGTACAAACATGTTGAGGCAAAGGAAGAGCAATTGAGAGAGCTAACAAAATAACATGTAACTACTTCACCAGTATGATCACCGTGTCGAACTTGTTAGTGATGGACTCTGAACAAGTACATGAGGAAGCAATAAAAGATTGCTAGTAAGCTAATGGCTAAGCAAGGATACTATACAAACACAATGCAACAACTAATCTAATCAGGTATGACAATTTCATTTAAAATTTCTATAAGATACAGTGCACTTCTGCAAGTAATTAAATTGGAAATATAAAGTATGGGCCAAGAGAAGCATTGGTCGTAGAAAATGCTTACCCTACTAAACTTATTGGTGATTGATCTCATACAAGTATGCACAATAGTGGTGAGAAAGGTTGCTAACAGAACAAGAAAACTTAGCAATTATATGGAATAAATATATCATGATTACTAGCCAGGAAAAGGAGAATATGGGCAAGAATAAATATTAGAAGCAACAAGGCATAAACATCAAAAGAAGGTTAGCTTCACAACATAAGCGCACGATCAACCTATATTCAAAACTTCAGTAGAAACCACTTATCTGGCTGAAATTGTTGATGATTGATCTATACAAGAATGCATGGTAGTCGTGAAGGAGTCACTAGTGGAATCGCTTGGCAATCATCTAGGAAAAATAAATCATGACTTCTAATCTTAATCCACCAAACCAAAGTCAACGCAACAAAATATACATTGTGGGGTCCATGTACCATGGTGCCATAGTATATTCTTCTTTCTAGGGCACCTTGATATTCTTGGAACATTAATAAGACAACATGTGGCCCTCGGGACTTAATAGTAAGGAGGTTAAACCAGAGAGAGTAACTCCCCACTGAACAAAGATGAGAGGAAATCATGCTAGATGACTATGATACCAAGAAAGAACAAGCTACAAACGTCATACTGATACAAGATGCCTTGGAATGATCAACAAGGTTTCCTTCAAGTGAGCAAGGCTCCGCAACATATTGGAAATGGAAGACTTATCGAAATGACATAAATAAGGACATGAACATTCAAGGTTCAAGATAAGCATCGCATGAGAAAGGAAGATTGTTGGGTATGTTTCAGCCGGATCAACACCACCGGACCAGGTCCTGCCTCATCGAACTCCCACCAACGCATATCCCACTCGCGACCGAACCAAGCCTACCGGTCCATTCGTCTCAATGCCGAACCAAGCCTCACCGGTCCAACACCTCAAAGCCGAACCAAGCCTACCGGTCCATTCGTCTCAATGCCGAACCAATCCTTACCGGACCAAGCCTCACCGGACCAACATGCATCCCATCTCAATGTCGAACCAAGCCTACCGATCCATACTCCCACCGGACCAACAACTCACTACTCAAGCTCCTACCGGACCATACCCCAAACCGGACCAAGGTTCTACCACATAGCACCGGATCACCTACAACCGGTCCACTCTACACTCCAACCATCTCCGAACCAAGCGATGCCGAACCAAGACGTACCAGGCCAGATCATGTCAGCCCAGGCCCATCAGCAACTGTACACATCCTAGACCCCTACCCCCAGCCTCACTCTATAAATAGAGGGGCAGGGGTACGACAATGGGGACAAGTTTGAGAGCTCAAGCACGGAAGGAACTTTCAAACAAACAACTTTCTTTTACTTGTATCAAAGCTTTGTACTTGTAATCAAAAGAAGAGAAGAGAAATAACATATAAAGTGGACGTAGGCACATTCTGGCTGAACCACTATAAATTTGCGTGTCTTTTTACAGTTTAGCCCCTGCTTTTCATATATTTGCATAAATCACTCAAATCGCTAAGAACAACATAAGATCTACTAAACCATACAACTTTGAGGTGTTTGTCCATTTTTTGTGCAAACATTTTTGGTGCTTTCACTGAGAACTAGAAGCTCGAAGCTTCAGCTTCATCCGCTTAACAAGTTTTCCTAACAGCATCGTCCGCCACTTGGAAAACATGCCTCCCAAATAGAGAAAAGATGTTAACAAAGGAAAAAACATCGCATCCAGCAGTCTTCCAGATCCAGCTGTCACGAATCAAGTAAATCGTCCTCCTCCAGCAACAGTAACAAATGAATAACAGGCTAACCCAACTACTCCTGCCACAGAACAGCCTGCAGCAAGTACTAGAGCAGATCTGGACAGAGTTGTGGTTGAAGTAACTAACCGCTTCACGTCCCAGCAGGAAGCCTTGGTGGACCATCTCATGTCACGCTCAAGGGACGCTGAAGAATCCAACCGCAACACTGAATCATGGGGCGAGTCCCAGTCTGGAGGATCTCAGAGACAACAAAGATCTTCCTTCTTCGAAGGAGCTAACGGCAGAAGTAGCCGTGGTAGGAGCCGAGACCGAGCATAGCCCGAAGTCAGGCCTGAGGAAACGTTTGGTACCGAACCCAACGGGGAAGGTACCGGATGAAGGTCAACTGTAGCTGAGCCTGTCATGCTGCCTAACCATAGAAACGCCAGTGAACGGGGCCGAGCTAGAGTCCAGCCCGAAATTGGACCCGAGGAAGTGCTTAGATCAGAACCCAACAGGGGGAGATCAAGGCAAGGGCCAACTGTAGCTGACCCAAGCATGCTCCCAGAAGATCAAAGGCAGCCATTGGAAAATATGAGGAATGATAGACGATACCATCCCTACAGGTCATCTGGACGGAATCTATCCCACAGAACAGAACCAAACTCATTTCTATCTGCTCCAAGTTCTGATGAAAGGATGGCACGCTTATTCAGAGAGTGTGTCCAACGGGAGCAAAGAGATCGAGGGATAGGTGCTAGGGTAACCAGCCTTTCGCCCGCAATATCGAAATTGCTATCACCCCCCGAGAATGGAAGATGCCAACAATGGAACCCTACAAAGGAACCTCCGATCCCGTTGTACACTTACAGAGGTACACGCAGCATATGCTCATGAGTGGAGCGACAGAGGGAGTACTGTGCAAATGCTTTCCGCTCTTCTTAGCAGATCTTGCTACCTCCTGGTTCTGTCATCTACCCCAAGGATCCATCAGCTCGTGGGAAATGTTGAAAGAAAAATTTATCAATCAGTTCCGCATTCATGTGGAGCAACCTAAGGACGCTTATTCCTTATCCAGCGTCAAACAGAAACCTAGAGAAAAGCTGCAGCAATACCTAACCAGATTCAACGCCGCAGCAGCCGCAGTCCAAGATGCCGATGAGAAGCTTATCCTAGTGGCCCTCTGCAGTGTTGTTCATCCGGACACTAAATTTGCTAGAAGGTTGACAAAAGAAAAACCAGCTACTTTACCCGATTTCTTCCATGAAGCCGGGAAATACATGAGGCTTGAGGATGCTGCCGTTGAGGGGCAGTCAGGACAGCAAAATAAGACAACCCATGGCAACGCCCCTGCTGTGGCAAGGGACGTTCGAAGAAATGATTCCAGAGACAATGCTGGGGGCAAGAAGGGAGAAAAGCGCCTATATCGGCCAGGACCAAGATTCGACACTTACACCCCTTTGAACGAGACCGTCGAAAATATCTTCCTTGCCACCAAAGGCGAAGTTAGATACAAACGCCCACCATACAAGAAAGAATCAGATAACGCACAGAAGTCTGGAAAATTCTGCCGCTTCCATGAATCTCACGGGCATGATACCAACGAATGCCATCATCTCCGAGATCTGATTGAGGAACACATCAGAATAAAGAAACTGGAACGTTATGTAAAAGGTCAGGACAAGACCCCAGCTCCTGCCAATGAAAACCCAAGGCTACCCTCACCGGGGGCCGACAGAGGAAACCGCAACGCTAGCAGCTCTAGCCAAGAAAAGATAGTGGTCCATACCATCTCAGGAGGGCCACACATCGCAGACAGAAGCTGGAAAGAGATGGAAAGATACGGAAAGTCGCTTAGAGACAATAAAGACTATGTCAATTCGGTTATAGAAGAGCGCCACCCGAAGCGGAAAGAAAGTAATGACATCACGTTCGGTAAGCGTGACCTAGAAGGAAGGCAGTACCCTCACATGGATCCCATGGTCATCTCTGCCCGACTTGGTCCCGCCGAAGTATACCGAATCCTGGTAGACACTGGAAGCTCGGTAATCATCCTGTTCAAACACGCATTCGACAAAATGAAGCTATCAATGAAGGATGTATCCCCCTGCGATAAACCACTACACGGCTTCACCGGAGATGCGAAGATGCCCCTCGGGCAACTGGACCTTTTTGTTGAAATTGGAAGCCATCCCCGCTCTGCTGTACGGAAACAAACGTTTGTGCTAATAGAAAACCAGTCGGCCTACAACGCCTTCTTAGGAAGGCCATCCTTGTCTGACTTCCAAATTGTCTTAGCCCCATGGTGCCTAAAGATGAAATTCCCAACAGACAATGGAGTAGGGGAAGTGGAAGGAGACCAGGACGTTGCTCGAGACTGCTATGTAACTGAACTTTGCAACAACCACAGGAAGGATAAAGGGAAGGGTGTAGAGATTGCCCTCTGCATAAAAAGCCTAGAAGCATAGCAACTAAAGAAAGCCCCTCCTCTTCGATATACCAGCGACCCTTTCAATGAATTAGACCCTAGGGACAAAGAGGAGGAGGCCACCGCCGAGCCTGCAGAGGCTATGGAGTTTATATCTGTAGAAAAGCACGACGCAAGTAGACTATTGAAAATTGGGTCCCAACTAAAAGCCGAATTGAAGGAACAGCTCATCGATTTTCTCCGCCACAACTTGGATGTATTTGCTTGGTCACACGCTGACATGACCGGAATCTCCCCCGACATAGCATGCCACGTATTAAACATTGATCCTACCAAGGCGCCTGTAAAACAAAGAAAGAGAAGTATGGGGGCAGAGCGATCAGCAGCCCTCGATGAAGAAGTAAAAAACCTACTCGCCAATGACTTCATACGAGAAGCTATCTACCCGGAATGGATCGCCAACCCGGTGCTGGTAAAAAAGGCTAATGGGAAGTGGCGAACCTGCATTGACTTTTCCAACCTAAACGACGCCTGCCCAAAGGATTGCTTCCCACTTCCCAGAATCTACCAACTTGTAGATAGCACAGCCGGGCACGAACTCCTATCTTTTATGGATGCATACTCAGGATATAACCAAATTCCTATGCATGCTCCCGACCAAGACCACACTAGTTTCATCACCGATCGAGGTTTATACTGCTATAAGGTAATGCCTTTCGGACTTAAAAATGCAGGAGCCACCTACCAGCGCCTCGTCAACAAGATGTTTGCGGGGCTAATAGGACAAACTATGGAAGTATATGTGGATGACATGCTGGTAAAGTCAAGGAAAGCCAAAGATCACGTAAGCCACCTAGGCAAGATGTTTCAAGTACTTCGACAATATGGAATGAAGTTGAATCCACTAAAATGCTCCTTCGAGTGTCATCAGGAAAGTTCTTAGGATTCATCGTTCATGCCAGAGGGATAGAAGCAAACCCTGAACAAGTCCGAGCGCTAAGGGATATCAAGATACCTTCCACTCGGAAGGAAATGCAAAGTTTGAACGGAAAAGTGGCCGCTCTAAGCCGATTCATCTCCAAGGCGACGGACAAGTGCGTCCCCTTTTTTGAAGCCCTAAAGAAAGACAAGGGAAAGTTCGAATGGACTAGCGAATGCCTGACCGCTTTCCTTCACTTAATCGAACACCTCCAGAAACCACCGGTACTCTCAACTCCAAGCGAAGGAGAAGAATTATACCTATACCTCGCTGTGTCATCTCATGCCCTAAGCGCTGCCTTGGTAAGGGAAGACAACCGCACGCAACGGCCAGTTTACTTCGTCAGCAAAAGGTTTACTGGGGCAGAAGTTAGATATCCTAAACTTGAGAAGTTAGCATACTGTTTACTAATCACTTCACGAAAACTACGTCACTACTTCCAATCCCATTCCATCAAAGTTCTGACCGATCAACCACTGAGGCAGGTACTCCATCGTCCCGACACTTCCGGGCGACTACTTAAATGGTGCATTGAGCTGAGTCAATATGATATCACCTATCACCCTCGCACCGCCATCAAGGGACAATCCATGGCTGATTTCATTGCAGAATTCACTACCAACGAGGATAAGGAGCAATTGGAAATAACAGAAGATATTAAGTGGAATCTCTTTGTGGACGGTGCATCTAACGAACAAGGCTCAGGGGCAGGTGTGGTAATAATCACTCCCAGGGGAAATAAACTGCACTATGCTATAAGGTTGGAGTTCGCTACCACCAACAACGATGCAGAATATGAAGCAGTGATAGCTGGACTAGAAATTGCCATAGAAATCGGAGCCAATTCTTTGTGTCTTCACAGCGATTCTCAACTTATTGTTAATCAAATACTAGGAGAATTCCAAGCTCGAGAAGAACGGCTCATAGCATATCTAAAGAAGACCAAGTTACTTCTCAGCCGATTGGACCACTACTTAGTCAAACACATCCCTCGGGAGGAGAACCGAGAGGCCGACGAATTAGCAAAGCAAGCAAGTGTGAGAGACATCACCATCTTCGGGGTAGTAACCATCTCAAAGCAACTGGCCCCAAGTTTTGAGCAAGTGAATCTAATAGCTGCAACCGAAGAAGCAACTTGGATGACTCCCATCCGAGACTACCTACAAAGTGGCACTCTACCCAACGGGCGTAACGAAATCAAGAAAATCTTGAGGAAAGCATCCCGCTACACAATACAAGAAGACATCCTCTATCGGCGCGGATTCTCTAACCCGTTATTAAGGTGTGTCGCTGGGAGAGAAGCCAAGGAAATCTTATCCAACATCCATCAGGGGAGCTACGGAGATCACACCGGAGGGCAAACATTAGCAAAAAAGATACTCCGATACGGATATTTCTGGCCCACCTTAAGCAAGGACGCCTTAGATTTCGTCAAAAAGTGTGACAGATGCAAAAAATTTGCTAAGATTCCGCGGCTACCAACGACTGAGATTACTCAAATGACCAGTCCTTGACCCTTCGCAATATGGGGAATTGACTTAATCGGCGAGCTACCAATGGGCCGAGGCGGAGCAAAATATGCTATAGTAGCAGTCGACTATTTCACCAAATGGGTGGAAGCGGAACCTCTTAATAAAGTATCTTCAGCAAAAGTTATTAACTTCTTGATCAAAAATGTTCTATGCAGGTATGGAGTCCCACTCAAAATCATATCAGACAATGGACTTCAGTTTGACAGCGAGGAATTCGCCAACTGGTGCCAAGGGCACGGAATTCACAAGAGCTTCTCATCCGTAGCGTACCCCCAAGCAAACGAACAAGTTGAAGCCGTCAACAAAATTCTGAAAACTCTAATAAAAAAGAAGCTCGAAAAGTCAAAGGGCGCTTGGGTGGATGAACTCCCTACGGCACTATGGGCCTATCGCACATCTTTCAGAACATCAACAAGGCACACTCCTTTCTCTTTGGCATACAGATCGGAGGCTATGCTCCCAGTTGAAACCATTGTGCCTTCCCACCGTAGAATCCACTATAATCCAGAAGAGAACGAAGAACTCCTTCACATGTCTTTGGATCTAATTGAGGAGAGAAGAAATGATGCAGTCCTTAAAGCAGCAGCCCACAAACAAAAAGTGGTGGCACACTACAACTCCAAAGTCAAGCATCGTACCTTACAAGAAGGGGATCTTGTCCTCAAGCGTATCTTCCCTCGTCCCGGAGCACTAGACCCAATCTAGGATGGACCATATGTAATTCATAAAGATCTCCACAACGGAGCCTATATTTTGTCAACAGTGGACGGAGAGGTGTTCCAGAGGGCATGGAACATCCAACACCTCCGTCGATACTTTTCTTAACTTGTATTGCCCATATGAAGTGAATTAACAAAGAGAATCAGTGGACGTAGGCATTTTCGTGCCGAACCACTTTAAAAAACCTTGTCTCTTTTTTAACTTGTTCCTTTGTATCTTGGCTGCTTGTTAACTTTATCCTTTTCTGTTGAACAAAATCCTGAGCATATAGCATTTCTATTCAAAGCACTCCACAACGCAACTTCACCTGGACAAGACCTAGCAGGTACTATGCGAATCTATGCCCTCGCCAATGAGACACTTTTGCTCCGGCATCCCTCTGCTGCGGGTTAACTCATTGCTCGCGACGGCCCTCAAAGCCAATTGTAATGAGCCGATTATAAGCCACCGAGAAGGCCGACTATAGCCGAGGCAGCTCATTACGGCGTTAGGCTCGCCGGCAACTGTGAACCGACTATAAGCCCCAACATAAGGTGTGGCCAGCCAGGGGCAGTTCACAGTTGACGATCGGCACCCACGCTAGCCGGCCACAGTAAATCGAATAATACCCACGATTACGGGCCATAATGGCCCGGGTAGTTACTGTGCGCGATCTCGGCTCCAATGTGTCTTAAGTGCGGCTATGGTAAAAAAGAATTAACTCCCCGCGGAGGCGTAAGATGGGTGACAAATGTCTCCAAGACCCACAGCTAGGGAAAGTGACTACAAAACCCGTTTGCCACGAACTTAAGCACATCGAAGGCCTTCCGTGATTGGAAGTTTTACCTTTTCACATATTTCAATTTTACTTAAAAAGCTTTTTCCCTATCCTCTATAACAATCCCGAAAGTACAGGATACAGAGTAGGAGATACTCGCTAATGGGTGTAGGGACTCACAATTGGATGGCAGGGCATTCGACTGCATTCCATGCTCGATATTCAAGACTACCATCTACGATTAAAACATGAAAGGCGGTATTTTCTTCTTTTGTGTACAAATACATGACTATAATTTGTTCACACCACGCGCTAATATTGCAAGTCATGAAATTATGTTTTAGAACCAGAACCTGACATCAAACACAACTCAATTACAAGAATATACATAGCTATATTTCTCATGCGACATGTCAAAATAGCAACAAACATTCAGAAAAACGACAAAATCAGCTTAAGTTAAAGAATTACACATCAAGAATGGAGCTATTTATTACAAGTAGCAAAATAATGCAACCTAAAAACTACTTTACTGTTTTAAGACTAACATATACAACCCTGTCAAGTCCACAAAAAAGAGTTTTTTCCAGGTCTAATCAAGGGGCCGGTTGCATTGAAGTTTTATCCTTGTCCTGTTGACCACCTGTCCAGTCAAAGAAAGGATTCATTAGTGATAAGCAACCAGGTTAATGGGGAGACTAAGAAAGGAAGACTTACCAGCACCTACTTCTTGGCCATCCTGGTCATCATCCTCAACTTGCACACCTGCCTCCTCAGCAGCAAGCAACCGCATACCCTCCTTCACCGCCATCTTCTCCTCCTTGGCAAACTGGGCAGTGACCACATCCATGCTAAAGGCCACGCCACCATCTTTATCCGCATCGGCCTTGGCCTCCTCCAGAGCCCGAAGATAGATCTTAGCCATGACCCTAGGATAATCATCCATCCAGGATAGGTTGCCCTGCTTCCAGGTTCGGAAGTACATGTCCTGAAGCATTTCGTCCATCATCCCCTCATTCTCCTCAAACTCCCTCATCCGGGCCTCGGAAGCCGACAACCTTTCAACGGCAACATCTCTCTCCGATCGGTATCTCGAGCAATCAACCAGAAGGGATCCCCGCATTGCCTCCATCTCCTCCCTCAACTTGGCTTGAGCAAGCTCTGCAGCCTCAAGTTTCCCGGACAACTCCTCCACCTGCTCAAGATCCGCTTTCCGAACCTCGTCCACCGTGGCAATAGCCATGTCAATCCGTTCTTTGCAAGTAGCTTCCATTTTCCGCAGTTCGGCCCGGCTGGCCTCTTCCATGGTTTTCTTTAGTCATCCAGAAGCAGTCTCATGCTGAGAAATCTGAATAGCCTGATCCGCAAGCTGTTTGGCCTGATCCGAAACCACCAATCGCAGTCGGATGTTGGCACTCCCAATCTCCTCTCCGGCCTTAACCAGCCGGGCATGATGCCCCATCAGCTTCTTAGTCTCCTCCACCACCCGATCAATATTAGCCTTGGCCTCGTCTCCCATAGTAATTATACGAGTAGTGAGTAAATCGAGATCTAAGGACTTAGCTTCATCAAGTACCCGTACCATGAGGTTGCGGGGAAGAAGGTGCTCACCGGTGACCTCGTCAAAGGTAATATCATGGGAGCTTGGATCCAGGTCAGGATGACCCGCAAATGGATTACGAGCCAAGTCAGGACGGTCGATATGAATAACAGTAGGGTTTCCGGGCAGGCGCGGAGAGAGTGAAAACTCGCTATCCTCCCCCGTGATATCATGAAGAGGCTGAGCCGGGAGCTGAGGACCAAGTGAAGGTTCGGATGAAGGATGACTCCTCTTTCTCCGTTGAATACCCTCTTCGATAACCCCGAGAAGAGGACGGTAGCCGACTACATCCCCGGAGCGGTGGGTCGAAGGCTTCGGCTTAGCGGAAGTTTTTGAAAGCTTGTATTGCTCAAGCCTGTGCCGAAGATCCGAGGCCTTGGATGTCTTACCTGCTCCTGACATGAAGAAACAAGTGTCACAAACTTACATCACTATATAATTCGAGAAACGCGGCAGATTAAAAGAAGAAAGAAAACACGTCTGTTATACAAACCCTGGGGAGAAGTAGGATACTGCAATGAGTCCTGGATTTCATTCTAGGACGGGAGCGGATCATAAAATATTCCTAAGTCCCTATCATTAATGAAGCATGCAGGAGTCAAGAGTTCACCTTGAGTCGTCGGAGCCACCTTGGCTGGAATGGTCTGAGAAGACTCACTTGCACCGGTCCCGGCCTTGTCCACTTTCCCAGTTTTCCCTACCAAAGCCGGATCTTCGTCCAGCCCCTCGAAAGCCTGGTGGAACGCATCGTCCGTCCACTCCTGAATCTCGCCCGCTTGCCCAGGAAGCAAGGCCCCGATGCCATCGCCACCTTTATCACCTTCCCGACCATCTCCACCCTCACCTCTTTCCTCCTCTATGTCTTCCTCCCCCTGGGTAAGTGGACAATTGCTGGGGGAGGGACCGTCCGACTTCTTGAGTTTCTTACCTCCGACGGCTGGAGGTTTTGTGAAAGGTTTCCTCTTGCTACTCTCTACCGTAACACCTCCCTTAGTCTGAGCAGCCACCCTCTCCTCCGCCGTTTCCCTCAGCTTGACTACTGACTGCTGTGGAAGGATTAAGTTATACTCTAGGAGGGTCGCATTTCTGATCAGGAAGGCAGATGATCTATACTTCCCGAGAATAGCTTCCATCTCAGCCGCCGTCTGAACCAGGCGGTCAGTCTCCACAATAGCAAAGCCACCTGTCGCTAGCAAAAAATGAGAAAGTATGAGAAGAAGCATCGCAATCGGAATGGAAATTATAAGTAAAAGCATCAACTTACATCCAGAAGTAAAGCGCCGAATTGAAACAGAGTCGTCCCTGACAAAGAACCACTCCTTCTTGAACATGCTGAATTTAGAATACAAATCCAAGACCGGCTTGAAGGTCACAGCTGACTCCAAGCTAATGTATGGGGACCCCTTCTTATAGCCCCTCAGATTATATAGATACCGGATCTCCCGGTTGGAAGGAGCACGACCATACTTCCTCTGGAAAATGACGAAGAGGCTCACCAATATAGCATAGGAGTTAGGTTGAAGCTGGAAGGGGGCCACCTTTAGATATGTGAGGAAGCTGGCTATCCAAGCGTTAAGAGGAGGAATGGCACCACACATGCAGTGGTATCTGCTATAGGCGAAGTACCCTTCAGGAGGATCGTACGGCATAACTTCTCTCCCTGGCAACAGCAAGTGCGCCCTATCAATTCCAAAAGATCGGGAAATGACATCAAGTTGCTCCTCCTTGAGGGAGCTAGGAAAGCAATCGGGCGGGGAGTTCAGAAGCTCCTGAGGGCCGTACCCGTCCACTAGTGATCTCGGGGTAGATCCATGATGTTCCGGACCTGGCTGAACAGGGGGCACTGAGGAAGTTTCTCCTTCGCCCTGGGACTTCTTTTTATCCGAGCGGGTTTCTGCTTTTTGAGACATTTATCTACAACACCGGAAAAGCATATTGTTAGAACAAAGGATGTAAACAAGTAAGTATATAATATGGAATTTCACTCATAAAATCAAAATGCTCAAACTCCCGTTGTCATTCGGTAAAGTAAGTACAAAATTCTCAAGGTCATTCAGTAGTTTCTCATGTCCATTCGGCATTTAAAGTCATCGGTTCCATCCGGTACTTGCCCATTCGGCACTTTCAAAAATCCATTTGGCATTCTCATCTCCAAAAACCACAGCCCATTCGGCATTTTCGAAAGGCTCATTCGGTAGTATAAAACTTAATAGTCATTCGGCGAGGAAAGAAGGCCTCACCTGATCCGGCAAAACTAGCCTAGTTCGGCACTACAAATGATTCGGTGTTGAGAATTTGGCTTGGCACTTTTCGATCGGTAAAGAAACAACAAGGGTACGGAGCCCCTACTTATAGAAGAAAGGAAAGATAGCCGAACCACCGGTTCGTTTCTGAGACCGGATGGGATTGTCTAGGATAGACAACCAAAAACAAAGCACGCCATATGCATGCACATGCCCTACTTTGGGGGGCAAGTGTTGGGTATGTTTCAGCCGGATCAACACCACCGGACCAGGTCCTGCCTCATCGAACTCCCACCAATGCATATCCCACTTGCGACCGAACCAAGCCTACCGGTCCATTCGTCTCAATGCCGAACCAAGCCTCACCGGTCCAACACCTCAAAGCCGAACCAAGCCTACCGGTCCATTCGTCTCAATGCCGAACCAATCCTTACCGGACCAAGCCTCACCGGACCAACATGCATCCCATCTCAATGCCGAACCAAGCCTACCGATTCATACTCCCACCGGACCAACAACTCGCTACTCAAGCTCCTACCGGACCATACCCCAAACCGGACCAAGGTTCTACCACATAGCACCGGATCACCTACAACCGGTCCACTCTACACTCCAACCATCTCCGAACCAAGCGATGCCGAACCAAGACGTACCAGGCCAGATCATGTCAGCCCAGGCCCATCAGCAACTGTACACATACTAGACCCCTACCCCCAGCCTCACTCTATAAATAGAGGGGCAGGGGTACGACAATGGGGACAAGTTTGAGAGCTCAAGCACGGAAGGAACTTTCAAACAAACAACTTTCTTTTACTTGTATCAAAGCTTTGTACTTGTAATCAAAAGAAGAGAAGAGAAATAACATATAAAGTGGACGTAGGCACATTCTGGCTGAACCACTATAAATTTGCGTGTCTTTTTACAGTTTAGCCCCTGCTTTTCATATATTTGCATAAATCACTCAAATCGCTAAGAACAACATAAGATCTACTAAATCATACAACTTTGAGGTGTTTGTCCATTTTTTGTGCAAACAAAGATGATTTTGGATGAAACAAAGCACACTTTGTATTGTACGAAAGTATGCTTTGGGGGGCAAGTGTTATAGGCATTTTAGCCCATAGCATAGTGAAAACGAAAAGACGCCAAGGAGTATAAAAATCATCAAAAGGTGCATAATAAAGGCGATATCATGTCATTATAAGGGAAAAGCGAAGTGTTAGGGGAAAATTTGGCATAGTCCAAAAATATTCTTAAAGCACTTGTAAAATGTTCTTAAGGTCATGACATACACCTAGTTCAAAACCACATCTCAATATGGGCTACGGATTGGAAGATATGATCATTTAAAATTGGTCCACCACCTAACCGACATGGGCCTCACCTTAGAGAGCTACTACCTACTTCAAACAAATGGAACATTCAGAGGCACTAGAATATTCTACTCAACGATACGAAGCTATTGGTCCAGGTTTCGTTCAATTTTGATTTAAAGTGAAGTAGTTATGGCATAAAAACATGTGTAACTCAAATGGTTGAGAGCCATGCTTCTAATGGAAAGGTAAGGAGTTCGATCCTTAGCAAGCATATTATTTTTATGAAATAGGAAAAATGGTCTGGTAGGAAACCTAACCGTTTACTACCTAACCGGTCTCTACCCAATCGCATTCCTATAAATACCTCATGGATGAGAAAAACAAGGGGGGAGAATAGATGAGCAATAACGGTAGACAGGTTTGGAGCTCTATAAACTACTTAACTAAATCTCTGCCTAATCGAATCTCTGGAACACTTCTGAACAACAAGGTATCATCTTAGCTTATCCAATCACCTTTAAATATATAGTCCATCATCCAATATCAAGTTATGGAGGTTCAACCTCAAGATTTATAGCATCAGAGTTCTGCCAGACCGAGGCACCCTTAGACAGAGAGACTACCGGACAAAGAGATCTCCAGACCGAGGCACCACCAGATGAGGCACCACTGGACCGAGAGACCTCCAGAGTGAGGCACCGCTGGAACGAGGCACCACTAGACCGAGGCACCGTCAGACCATGGCATCGCCGGACAGAGAGACCGCTGGACAAAGGCATCGCCAAACATAGAGACCTCCAGACGAGGCACCATCGGATAGAGGCGCTGCCTGGCTGAGGCACCACCGGACAGAGAGAACTATAGACAGAGGCATCGTCGGACAGAGAGACCTCTAGACCACCAGACAGAGAGGCCGTCGGATAGAGAGACCTCCAGCCTGAGGCACCGCCAGACAGAGACACCGCTGGATAAAGGTACAGCCGGACAGAAGAACTACCAGACTGAAGCACCATCAAACATCGCCAGACTGAGTTACTACCAGACCAAGGAGCACCAAACCAAGACATTTCTAATCAAGAGCACTATCAAACCAAGGTGGCCAGACCTAAGGAGTCGAATCAAGGATATCGAGCAAGCTAGAATAGGAAACTCCAGACCAAATCTTTTATATATGGAAGATACCGAATTGAGCATGTTATATAGGGTCACCGCCTATTTTATCGACCTGACCACCCTATGCCTTCACTGCTATAAATACCAAGGCATCCAATAATAATGGAGGGATTCGAAAGATCCACTCTTATAACGGTAATGGAGAACAAGTCAAAGAAAGTTTAGAATAAGGTAGTAGGAATAGCCTAACAGGATCTGCCTAATAGGAACAGCCTAACTGGATCTGCCTAGCAGGAACTGTCTAATAGGAACTACTTGGTAGGAACAACCTAACAGGAACTGCCTAGCAGGAACTTCCTGGCAGAAACAACCTAATAGGAACTGTCCAATAGGAATAGTATAATGGGAACTTCCTAGAAGGACTAACCTAAAAGGAACTGCCTAACAGTAGCAGCCGAACAGGAATAGGCAGACACAAATAGACGAATAGGAATAGCCGAATAGGAGTGGCCAAACAAACTTTTTGCGTTTATATCTTACTTTCGATTGAGAAATAGATCATCATACTTTGTACCCTAAGCATTGTACCAAAGATCTATATGAAGAATAATGAAAATGAACAATGGATGTAGACACATTCTGTCGAACCACTATAAGTCTTTGTGTTCTTTACTTTATGGTAATTTACTTCCTACATAACCTATATGTGAGCTACTCTCTGAAAACCAAATATAATACAAATATAACAACTGCATTATACACCCCGCATTCTCCATACTACAATAAATAGATTGGAGGTGTTTACCACTTTTTGTGTGAACAATACTTTATTTATATCATAAATGATGGAGAGAAACATTATTTTAAATTAATAATTTAAATAATAATAATTGAATATTATCAACAGTTTAAGGGAGATGATTATAATATCTCATAACATTATATGTCTACGTCTTATGTATACTCCCTTAAGTTACATAAGTCCTAATTCATTTGACCTGACCTCCTTTTACTTATACATTAGTTATGTATATTTGATCTATATAACATTTATAATTCATTAAGTTATATATATATACATATATATCTATGTACAATTCTTTATTAATTTATTAATTAAAACTTTTAATTAATTTAAATAGAATATTTATATTTATGTAAATTTTAAAATATTGTAAATTTGCATTTTACAACCCTTTATAAAATTTTACAATACTTTATTTAAAAACAATTTTAAATTTATTATATTCGAATATGCATATTCGAATTAACCTAAGGCATAAAATAATTTTGGGTCTTCCACTAAGGGCTTACCTTTAAAATAGACTACTTCGATCAGCGTGGTAAAGGCCAAAAGATGGGAGGTTTTCCATTGATAAAAACTTTTTTTAATTAGAGCGACCTTCTTCCTAGTTAAACACACTTTCTTTAGACACCCAGCTGGTTAGATTTTCCAAGTGACTGCTCAAATATCATTGTTGGATCAAGTGCATTGACAACTGAACAAAAAGGGAAATCTCAAAAGAAAATCCTTTTATTAATTTTGCAATAGATCTTATTTCGTATTTACATGAATAATTTATTTATGCAAAATCATACTTAGTGAATTTTAGTAAAAAGGAATTTGTTATTTTAACTTAATTGTGCTTTATTTTATCTTTAAAACCTCAATATATATATATGTATGTATGTATGTATGTGTATGTATGTATGTATATGTATGTATGTATATGTATGTTATGATGTGTGTATGTATTATAATACTTCTATATTATTTTATTTATTATATTGTATTTGTTAGGAGTTCAAATTTATAGCATGAGCATTATAAATCTAACATTTATATGAATATATATATATATATATAATATACATGAATAACCATTGTGATTTATAATCAGAAAGGGGTAAAACAATATCAAGAAAATCTCCTTGATATATTTGAAAGGTTTCATAAAGATGGGTGATTTTATACTTACATACATACATATATATGAATTTTATTTTTGGACATCAATATATTTATAAAAATAACTCTTTTTAGTTAAAAAGGTCTTTTTACTTGACTATATAATTTATATAGACGTTAAAATATGTTTTAAAATTAAAGTTATATACACACTTATTTTAAGTTTATAATATTTTTATATATTAATAATTTGAAATTTAAACTTAAGGTGACTAAATATGTTAACATATATTATTTTTTAAACACAAAAAAATTATATATGTATGTATTAAAACCAATATATGTGCGTGTATTATTTTAAAAACCGAGAAGAGAAAAAACCTATTTTTATTGCTTAAAACCTAAGAAGACAAAAGACTTTTTTATTATGTTAAAAACAAAAAAATAATGTAACATATTTTTTTATGAACACAAACACACACACATGCATGCATGCATACATACATACATACATATATATATATAACTATGAACAAAAATTATAACCTTTTTATAACTATATATACAAATTTTGTTATATGTATATATGTAAGTTTTTATATATATAATTATTATTTTATTTTTAAAAATATTTCTTTTTTGACTGGAAATGAAACTGTTGGAACATAGGTTTTGATTGCTGACAAGACACAACAATTCACGAATCTACGACTACGATAACATCCAGACTCATCGGCTCAATATATGGTTTGTATAGTTATATATTTTAATAAGAGTCATCAAATGTGTATATAGAGTCTAGTTTAGTGCTTTGTTAAAATCTTTCCTCAAGAATCATCATTCACATTCAAATAAACTTGCATGCATATTTTAATCAAAATCAAGTTTTCAAAAAATGCATGGAGCGGGGCTCAAACCCAGGTCACTAGTTTGGAAGGCAAGTACTCTAATCAAATGAGCTACCATAGTTTTTGTTTAACAACAGAATTCGGTCGACTGAATACATTCAGCCAGTCGACTGAATCTGTGCATTTTAACATATATGTGCATGTTTTTAAATTCAATCGACTGAATGATCAAAGTTAGTCGACTGAATCCTGAACTGTCTTTTTTTATGAAAAGACACCTTTTTTCTGAATAGTTGTCTTCCTCACCAAGGGTTGCAACCATTTCTATTCGTAGAGATCTCTTCACCAGCAGTTGCAACTTCTTAACTATTATATATATGCATGAATTTCAAGATCAAATTACTTCACTTACTTGCTTATACTTGAATCATAATTTCTGAATTAACTACTCTCTTGAATTCATACATTCATTGCTTACAATCACAATTCTATATTTTTAAAAGCAATTTGAAACTTCCTAATCTTCATATACACACAACTACACACATCATACTTGAGGAAAAGATTATAGGAAGGGTGTACTACAAGTTACAAATCCATGTTATTCAGAACACACAAAGTCAGGTTAAAATTCAATTTGTTAAAGTCCTGTTCTGCTGCTCAGACGTGTGAAGTCCTCTTCGGTTGCTGAGGCAAAATCCTATTCCGCTGCTCAGGTCCCTGTTCGGCTGCTCAGGGGTTGTATAGACCTGTTCCTCTGGGTTAAGTGAGGGTTACAGTTTTAGTGAAATTCCAAAAGGAGTCTGGGACTGGACGTAGGATGGAGCTCCGAACCAATATAAAAATCTATGGTGTCATTTTTATTATACTGCTCTTATATTCCGCACTATTTATTGTATAGTTATCATCACTATATTCTGTATTATCATATATCCATATTACACGATCCATAGCACACTTTCATTTGGTATCAGAGTGCTTTCATTTGGTATCAGAGTGCTTTCATTTGGTATCAGAGCCTGGAATTCTATCGATCGTCACAACATCATAGAATAATGGCTAGAAAACGATCCAGTCGAAATACAACAAGCAAAATCCCTGTCAAAGCCACCAGTGAGGACTACAAAAAGATACTTTCTAATTTACAAATTTTAGTAAAAGATAATAATGAATTAGTTAGTATAAGCAATAAGATTTCAAAGCTTAATTTTATTATTTTAGAAAAGATGAAATCTGTTGAAGTTGAAAATGAGAAATTGAAGAATGAGAAATTAGATTTAGAAAATCAACATGGTATTTTAAAAAATAATTTTGAGGCTCTTAAAGATTTTCTAGATGAACAAAATACTATGTTTGAAAAAGAAAAAGAAATTTTTTCAAAAGAAATTACGGATTTGAATAGACAAAATGATTTATTACAATCATATTTAGATAATTCAGAATCTTGAATTTTTCTTCTCGAAAAAGAGAACTGTACATTAAAGTAGAATTCTGAATTAACAAGCAAATTGATATTTTGAAAAACAGTAGTATTTCTTTTGAAAATAATAATTGTGACTTTAAAGCTAAATTTGATAAACTTAACACTAAAGTCACAAAATTTAATAAAGGTCAAAACGATTTAAACATGATTTTATCTAGTTCTAGACCTTTACATGATAATAGTGGTTTAGGATATAATAAATCTAACTGTAGAAATAGCACTAGATACGCTTTCATGTATAGTAAAAATGTTAGTGCTAGTACTAAATTTCGAGTAAAGTCTAAATCCAATTTTAATAGAAATTCAAATATTGGTATGATCGATAATGTTTATAATTTCTTTAGAAGTACAAAATCATTGATGGGAAATATGAATAAAAATTATCTAAGTATTTGGGCTCCTGTTAATTGGAAAAATAGAGAAAAATACATTGATGATTATTTTGATATGGTAGTTAATAATGAAAATTATATTTATACATGTTCAACCACACCCAAATGGGTATGGTTTCCTAAAAATTAGGAAATTATAAGAACTTTGGGTATCGCATGCTTTAAATGTTAATTTTTTTCTGATACCTTACATTATAAGTAGTAGTTATTTTGTTTTATATTGTTCTATGTTAACACTTATGTAAAATATAATTTATATCATCATATAAACTCTCCTTTTTGCCGATGACAAAGGGGGAGAAAGATATTGCTCTAACACTTTTTGCAGGAATAAACCATGCAAGCACAGATTAAGGGGGAGAAAAGATTAATTATTTACAGGAATATATAGCATAGATTCAGGGGGAGAAATCTATAGCACAATTACAGGAATATATTCAGTGGGAGAGATAAGATCAACAAAGCTATTCAAAGATTCGTTCGCCGCAAATGAAGTTGTCATCATCAAAAAGGGGGAGAATGTTGGAACATAGGTTTTGATTGCTGACAAGACACAACAATTCACGAATCTACGACTACGATAACATCCAGACTCATCGGCTCAATATATGGTTTGTATAGTTATATATTTTAACAAGAGTCATCAAATGTGTATATAGAGTCTAGTTTAGTGCTTTGTTAAAATCTTTCCTGAAGAATCATCATTCACATTAAAATAAACTTGCATGCATATTTTAATCAAAATTAAGTTTTCAAAAAATTCATGGAGCGGGGCTTGAACCCAGGTCACTAGTTTGGAAGGCAAGTACTCTAACCAAATGAGCTACCGTAGTTTTTGTTTAACAATAGAATTCAGTTGACTGAATACATTCAGTCAGTCGAGTGAATCTGTGCATTTTAACATATTTGTGCATGTTTTTAAATTCAGTCGACTGAATGATCAAAGTCAGTCGACTGAATCCTGCAACTGTCCTTTTTTATGAAAAGAAACCTCTTTTCTAAATAGTTGTCTTCCTCCCTAAGGGTTGCAACCATTGCTATTCGTAGAGATCTCTTCACCAGAAGTTACAACTTCTTAACTACTATATATATGCATGAATTTCAAGATCAAATTACTTCACTTACTTGCTTATACTTGAATCATAATTTCTGAATTAACTACTCTCTTGAATTCATACATTCATTGCTTACAATCACAATTCTATATTTCTAAAAGCAATTTGAAACTTCCTAATCTTCATATACACACAACCACGCACATCATACTTGCGGAAAAGATTATAAGAAAGGTGTACTACAAGTGAAAAATCCATGTTATTCAGAATACACAAAGTCAGGTTAAAATCTAGTTTGTTAAAGTCCTGTTCTGCTGCTCAGGCGTGTGAAGTCCTCTTCGGCTGTTGAGGCGAAATCCTGTTCCGCTGCTCAAGTCCCTGTTCGGCTGCTTAGGGGTTGTATAGACCTGTTCCTCCGGGTTAAGTGAGGGTTGCTGTTTTAGTGAAATTCCAGAAGGAGTCTGGGACTGGACGTAGGACGAATCTCCGAACCAGTATAAAAATCTCCGGTGTCATTTTTATTATACTGCTCTTATATTCCGCACTATTTACTATATAGCTATCATCACTATATTCTGTATTATCGTATATCCATATTACATGATCCATAGCACACTTTCATTTGGTATCAGAGCGCTTTCAGAAACATGGTATACATATACACGAATTTGTAATTTTAAAAAGGAATTTGTACCTTAGTTTTGTTAGTTGTTGACATGTTGGTTGCTAGTTATTCCTCATTGAATCATTATTCCTTTCTCCTTACAAGCTTGGTGTGCAAATCATAGCTTCAGGGTTTCAACAAATTTAGCGGAGGTTGGGGTTGTATAGTTTTTGTGCGTTTTGAATGGGAAAAGGTGGGCTTGTTTATAGCCACTAGAAAATATAATATCTCCACATTTTCCTCTCTTTTAAATTTAGATCTGATTTAGATCAAAAGACTTGGTTAAAACTCTCCCCTTTTCTCCTTATACAGCTGGTCCCCCATTGTCATAGGCTTCCATGATGTTATGCCAAATTAATATTCCATATATTAATTAATTAAGTAATTAATTAAACCCATATATTTGGTTAAGTAATATATAATAATTATATATTATTTTATTAATTTCAAGACTTCAAATAAATAATTAAATGCCATTAAAATTCAATACAACATTTGTATTATTTTTTGTTATTAATTTATAAAGTTTATAAATTACTTTATAAAATAATTTAAATTAGTGAAACTTTAGGTATTGTGTTGACTTCCTGGTGTGAAATCGATTCCTAGTCATATTTAAACAATTTAAATACTAGAGCATATACAGCTAGAGTACAATATCACAGGCGGGCTCAATTGCGTATAGATCAGTAAGGCGAAATCTAATTTCTATTCTTTATAAGCTATACCTTTGTAATGATATTCTATGCACATTTTCTTTTCGTCGTAACTATATCATTGACATATTATAGTTTGGTCAACGTCAAACACTCCAATAATATCAATAGTCAATTGCACAAACCACTTTAAAGTCTTTGGTGCAATTCAATAACATTTATCGATTAACCATTTTACTTTGGCAAGAAATTTTTTAATTAAGTTGACTACCAAATACGGTGATATTAATCTTCTAAATGAAGAAGACGAATTCTCACATGAGTAGTGTTTCACTTCAAGTAGTTTAATGTGTACCTAACCATGGTCAAAACATGACCATGATGTCATGTGGTTGACCATAATCAAAGTACAGTCTAACTACTTAAGATTGTGATGCCCCACTACTTCTAATGTCTAAAATCAGCTATAAACGCCATCCAAATATGCTTGCACACTAATCTCAGACATCAAAATAGTGGGTCATTGGTTATATAGTTCAAAATTAAAATCTATGAACAAAAAGGAAAAAAACTCATAGCGGGACTAAACAACATTATATACTATTTCAATAAAGGAATACTATACAAGACTCAATTCATCAAATAAACATCTATATATATATATATATCATTATTAAATTTATAAATAATACAACTATATAACATAGGAGAAATATACCGATCAAATAACCTGTAGATGTGGCATGTAACTAAACTTCTTTCCTTTCCTTTTCTTTCACCATCAAACTGATAGAATTAGGGATATGCCCTATAGGGTAATTATGTAATTTGTTACTATTATATACTTGATATAATGTGCTATATTAATTAATTAATTTAATTAAAAGTATATTTAGTAGAAAATCCATAACTGGTATGTTTTGTGATAGTCGTTACAAAGTGTTGTAACCTTGAGTAATTTATCACAATGAAAATAAATATATCATTTTAAATATTCCTAATCAAGATGTATCAAGACTGGATATTGATACATCCATTGAGACAAGTGTGCATAACGCTCTCCAAATGTTGGGCAGTGTATTACCCATGGCTGCCGAGAGCACTAAAGGGTTACATATTGATAGTTATTGGATAACTATGGAATGAATCACTCAATAGTTTTCTGTTGGTTCAAATAGAAAATATCGATGTGGCAAAATTACACAGTTCTCTTGACTTGAGGATATTGTTAACCTTCAATGTGGAAGCTCTGCTTTGATTATAATTAAATCGTGGCATGGCGTCCATCGAATGACTATATTAGGTCGATTGGAAGTATTGGAAGTGAAAGACTATTCAAGAGAGGATTCATCTCCTCAGTTATATGAAGTTAGTATCACGGTCAACTAAAGTAAACTCAAAGTCAAAGTCTTTGGCTAGAGCATTTTGGTTAATAATAATTGTTATTATTAAACCAAGGACTTTGTGTTCGGACTATAGAGTTGAATGTGGACGACATTGGAATTCCATTACCAAATTCCATAAGTCTAAAGTGATATAGTTTTGACGAAGAGAATTGGTTATTAGTCACAACTGGGCAACGCTTAATAAAGTAAAATTGGATTTTACCAAAACTAAGTAAGCGATGAATTTGGTAAAAGTGTCACACCACTTGCTAAGTGACGTGTGAACGCTAATATTCAAATAGTTAAATATTAATCGCTAACCAAATTTACACCTAAAGAGTCACACAATCGAATCTTTGAATACTCTTTGAACACGTGATTTAATTAGTTTATAATTGTTATGAATTTATTAAATTAATTAATATTTATGAAATATTAGTTATAATATTTTATTTTATTTGATGAATAAATATTATTAAATGTATATATAATAGTTATAAATATATTAATCAATGTACGATATCGATTCGCGTTTGAATTGGATTAAAATGCAAAATATTTTGTTAGGACTTTAAATGGGTTTGAAGCCTATATAGGGGGTTGATTGGTTCAACTATAATAGAGCATAGGGGGCATCTATATGATGGTTAAAGGGTTAGGGTTGAATGGATAAGAGGAAATAAAGAGTAAGAGAGAAATGTGGATCTTTATCCTAACTTATCTCTATATTTCTTCCTCTATAAAAGTATCTCTATCCACTATCTTATAAAAGTATCTCTATCCACTTTGTTTTCTAGCCTTTTGAGCCTCCTATCCCTCTTAGATCCGGTCAAATTCTTCATCCCTCCTCCTCCATTGTCCAAGCATAAATTATATAAATTTAAACACTATTTGATAGCCGGTGGTCTACAATTCGGGAGACAGCACCTTAAGAATTGGAATTTGATTCGAGAGTTTGTTTCAACGCTTCAAGGTGTGGTACTTTGGCGTTGGCGAAAGGTAATTATCTGATCTATGATTATATTTTAGAATTTAGATAATTTATATATCATATATTGCTTTATTAGTTAGGTGACGATTCTAGTATATCGGTTTATCGTCACCTTCAAGATGGTTGTTTGTTTATATGCTTATATATAGTTAAAAAATTCTTGATATATAAATGCCATGATGCTCACAACTTAAGATATAAATAGTTTTTTATTATCTAAATGAATTTAATATACATTATTTAAATAACATACTCTATAATTTAAATACTAAACTTTATATTATATAAAATATGTTTTAACCCCTTGGAACCCTTCTTTTGGTTGTGCTCAAGCGCAAATCCGTAATGTGCCTATATGGGTGCATTTCTACAAAATTCCTCTATTTACTTAGACTCTTGTGGTTATCAAGTGGCTTTTCTGCCAGTTAGGTAAAATTATTTGCTTTGATGAGAACATGGAAAAACTAAGGAGATTTAAATATGATAAAACCCTCATTGAGATATCCCCTGACCATGAACTGCCTGATTTTATTTCAATTGATTGGTTAGGTGACAACTGTCGTAATATTCAAATATATTATGACTGAAATCCAAGAATATGTGTGCATTGCAAAGTATTTGGTCACGACACGGCGGAATGTGGGAAGGCTTGCAACTTACTAACATGGCTGAAATTGGCATGCCATCTGCAAATAATTCCTACTCGATAAATTTGGAAATGAAATTCCAAAGGAATATTTCCCAAAAACTAGATGGCGTTACAAATCAAAACCCAGAAAAACTATAAAGGAAAAAAAACAATGTTTCGATGCAAAATAATAATGCAATTCACATAAGCCACGTCCAACAACCCAAAAAAACGCCCACATTCAATGATACAACCATAACCATCCCTGAGAATGATGACCCAATCAAACTTCCTCAAACTTTAAATATACTAAACATATCAACCAATGAAACTTTGATATGTCAACAATGCACCCCCTTCAAATAAGAACTCCACATGTCCTTAGTCATATTATGTCCCTCCACAATTAATGGAAACCCCCATTATTAATGCGGTAGTAACTATCTCTCAAAATTTACAATGCGCCTCTTTGAATCATGAAATGCCACCTCCTCAATTGCAATTCAATTCTGCAAAGCCATTCAACTCCATGCAAGTAGAGTTTAACCTTGAACAATTTTACATAGAAAATACATTTTCAATACTCTTTGAGATTCCTAAAGGAGAAACACAATCACTCCATAACTCTCCCTCTACAATGCACGTAACTGATTCCACTACTCCACTTGCTCACTAAGATTTATCCATTCAAACCTCCACTCCAAATGATAATCATTTTGAACATATCCAACCCATCCAAACCGATCCTTCTATATCAATTACTTAGTAAGACATTCAACCCATGCAACAACAATCAAACCAAGCATCATCATCTCTTCACAACTCTTCTGCCGCATAACCTATCATCAACCCAGACCCTACCAATAATCTCCAAATACCCCAATCTCCACATACAAACTTAGCACCACCGCCTCATCTTGAAATGCCACCTCCACCTCACCACATCACTGCTCAATCTACCCTCCAACAACATGAAATCCAAGACCTGTAAAGGAAAAAGGCAGGAGAAACAAGAACAAGTCCAAAGCCTCCAACTCCTCCATAGATGACTTGAACAACGGACAAGATTACAATCCAGAACAAACGTTCCCAACAACTGATACCAACAATGCCAGAAACACCACCCCATCCTCCACAAGACACACTAGAAGCCACCCCACCCCTACTCTTTCTCTCTTTTCCTACATTGGTAAGTAACATAGCATATTGGAACTCAAGAGGGGGTCATCTATCCTTAAAACAACTTGAAGTAAAAAAGCTGGTTAAAGATAGAAACATTCAAATTATGGCAATAAGTGAAACAAAGCTCAAACTAAAACAATCTCAAGATGCATGCAAACACATTGCTCCAACATGGAATTTGATCATAACTTGCAACAAGCACCTTACGGTAGGTTGCTTGTCCTTCGGAACCTCGACCTCTTCTCCCTAAATAATTTTTTTTCCGATGATCAACTCCTTCACGTCAAAGTAAGCAATAATCTAACCAACTCCACTTTCCAGTTAACTTTTGTCTATGCCCACAACCACCTTGAACAAAGAAAAACCTATTACCCCACCTCCCCACCCTTTATCATATCACCGATCCATGGCTAGCAGAGGAGACTTCAACTACATGCATCTCACCCATCAAAAATTAGGTAGTATACCATTAACTCAAAGAGACATATCCCCTCTCTCTTGGTCCTTAAGCTTCCTTCACTCTCATTCAAAACCATGGCCCTACCTTCACATGGAAAAACAAGAGCTAGTAAGTCAGGTAAAAGAACCTATTGTAAGCTCGACCATGCTTTATAGAACCTTCAGTCCATTAGCCAATGGCCTACTCTCCATTGTATTACCTTCCACCCTACTATCTCTAACCACTCACCTTTGCTTCTGACATAGGGAGATGAAACCACTTCAAAATTTCCTTCTTTTAAATTTTTTAATCACTGGACTAAATTTTGTGATTTTAAACCAAGGTTCGAAATTATGTTTTCCATTTCCATTTCGTTCATTGGAAAATTTTCAAATTTCAGTTCCGTTTTAATTCCAATTTAAACATTCTAGTTCTTTTTACCATATAAATACAAGAAATACTAAGCATATATCAATTTTAACATAAAACATTTATTTATCATTTGAATATATTTTACAAGTTCGTTTATAAGCAAAACAATTTAATTCGCATACAAATAAAAAAAGAAAATAATGTATAATTAACACTCTTAGCCTAAATAAACAAAGCCCAACCCAAATAAGTAAAAAAAACAGAACAGAATAATCAACCAAAGAAAATCACATGGTTGTTTTAGTTTCTTCCCGTCTTCTTCAATCCTACCCGTGCCCTAGAAATTGAAATAAATTTAGCAAAAATAAATGAGTGTGAAGTTACTTTCTTGAATGAGATTATGACTGCGTTCAAATTCATCGTCGAATGCTATGAGAATTACGATGATTTGAGAAAAAAGATGCTCCAATCAACTAAAATTCATCGCTCTTGCTTGAAATAGGTAAAAATTTCCCTTTTTGCTTCAGTTTCATGTTTCCTAAACAGATCTTCTGATCTTTCTTAAAAATTGGTTTTATTTGCTTCTTTAGCCTTTTCTGATCTGAAACCGGGTTTTATGGAGATTCCATCCCGGTCAGCGTCAGAACCTGACCAAAATTCCGACGTGTCGGATGGAATCTAGAACCATGCTTTGAACCATTGTTAGTGTAGGTCTGGAGCTGTAGGTCTGGAGCTTACAAGCTGCAGGTAACCTAATGTATTCACTTCAACCCATGGTTCTAGATTCCGTCCGTCACGTCGGAATTTCGATTATTTCGAACCGATTTCGACGTTGACTGGGACGGAATCTCCATAAAACCCGGTGTCAGATCAGAAAAGGCTATAGAAGCAAACGAAATCAATTCCTAATAAATATCAGAAGAAGATCTGTTTAAGAAAAGTGGAACTAAAGCAAAAAACAAAAATTTTACCTATTTCAAGCAAGAGCGATGAATTTTATTTGATTGAAGCAACTTTTTTCCTCAAATCATCGTAATTCTCATGGCATCCGACGATGAATTTAAACGCAATCATAAGGGCATCCAAAAAAGTAACTTCATACTCATTTATTTCTTCTTTATTGATTTCAATTTCTAGGGCATAGGTAGGATTGAAGAAGACGAAAAGAAACTAAAACAACCATGTGATTTTCATTGGTTGATTGTTCAGTTATGTTTTTTTTAATTATTTGGGTTGGGCTTTGTTTTTTTAGGCTAAGATTGTTAATATATACTTCTTCTTTTTTTGTATGTGGATTAAATTGTTTTGTTTATAAACAAACTTGTAAAATATATTCATATGATAAATAAACGTTTTCTTAATTAAAATTGATATATGTTTAGTATTTCTTATATTTATATGGAAAAAAGAACTGGAATGTTTAAACCAGAATTAAAACAAAATTTTCGGAATTTTCGAAACGGAACCGAAATTCGAAAATTTTCCAATGAACGAAACGGAATTTCGAACCTTGCTTCAAACAAAGCTCAAAGCCCTTAAAGAAAAACTCTAATCATGATCTAGAGAAACATTCAGTAAAGGTGGTAAACAATTTGATAGCCTAAGGAATCAACTCAATATTTTACAATAGGCCCTTCTCAATGACCCTGTAAACACAAACCTAGCTGCTCAAGAGCAGGAGCTATGTTCCAATCTTCAACAAGTCCTTGAATTTGAAGCAAGCATGACAAGGCAAAAGGCACATGAGAGCTATGAATTGCATGGAGATAGAAACTCAAAGTACTTACACTCCTCCATCAAAATAAAACATGCTAAGAACATGATTCACATGGTTACTGATGTGGAAAATGATACCCACAACACCAATGATGCCATTACCAACTCCTTCATACGATACTTCTCATCAATATTAGCCAATCCAAACCCACATATTCCTAGTCTATCCCACCTATACAACCTTAACTTTGCCATACATATCTCCCCACCAATCAGACTACCTTATTGCACAGGTGACCGTAGCTGAAATAAAGGAGGCTGTCTTTTCCCTTAACTCTTCAAGCTTAGGTGGCTCATATGGGTTTAATGCATATTTCTTAAAGGAATGCTAGCTAATCATTGGCCATGATGTGACCAAGGCAGTGGAATTTTCCTTCACCTCCAATAAACTCCCTACCCCGCAAATGTTGCGGACTACATACCAATCTTCTGTTGTACTGTTCTCTACAAGGCTATCTCTAAAATTCTAGCAGCAAGGCTTCAGTCAATGATCACCAACATTATATCTAACAATCAAGTTGCTTTCCTTCCTTATAGAGCAATAACTGACAACGTTCTTCTAACGCAAGAGCTTCTTAAAGGATATGACAAAGCAACCATTTCCCTAAGATGTATGCTTAAACTCAACATTAGTAAAGTCTTTGATACTATCTCTTGGAGCTCCTTCATTGCAATCCTCTCAAGAATGAACTTCCCCAGGCCATTTTTAGCATGGACTTACACCTTCATATCATTTCCCCACTACTCTATAAGCTGGAATGGATGTCCAAATGGTATCTTCCGAGGTACTCAAGGAATTCGACAAGGTGATCCGATCTTTGCTTATCTTTTCATAACTGTAATGGAGATGCTAAATTCACTTATTGTCAAGCAAGTCATGGCCAAAAATCTACAGTTACACCCTAAGTGTAAATAGCTCCATATCACCCACATGTTATTTGCAGGTGACCTTGTCATTTTCACAAAACCAACAAAGAAAACATAAGCACAATTCTCATCATTTTAGAGATTTTCTATTCCATAGCCGACCACAGAATAAACTTGTAGAAATCTCACATTCTGGTTGGTAGATTAAATGTAAGAGCAAAAAAGAGGTTATTTCCTTCTCTAACATTCAAGAAATGCCTCCTAGTGCATCTTATCTAGGTATTCCCTTTATAACATCCAGAATTACTACTGCCAATTGCCTTCCTCTTTTTGGGAAAATAACAGCAAAGCTCACTTCTTGGCCTAGTTCAAAACTTTCATAAGTAGGAAGATTGGTAATTGTGCAATCTATTGTTGTAGCCATAACATCTTACTAGACGAGATACTTCACTCTCCCAACCCAGCTTATTTCTATGGTCAACTATGCACTAAACAGATTTTATGGCATTGAGGTTCTTTCTCCAAAAAGCTAATACCCATTGCATTCCATATGGTACAATTTTCAAAAAAAGAACGGAGCCTTGGTATAACAAATTTAAAGTTATGGAACAAAGCAACAGTCTCCTCCTACTATGACAAGCTGTTCTCAAACAATGACAACCTATGGTGTAAATGGGTAACTCGGCACCTTCTCAACGGTGAGGAATTTTAGATGATGCAGATCCCCCTAATGCTAGTTGGAATTGAAGAAGTATTCTAAGCTACGAAGCACTTTTCTTTCACTTATACAATGTAACGTGCATAAAAATCTTCTCCTTAATTTTTGGACTTCTCCATAGGCAAGTTCTGGCCTTATATTACAGAACTGTCTTGATTATAACCTCAAGCAACTAACTGGTATCCCACCGGCAACTAAAGCTAGCAACTTCTCCAATGATGGCATTATTCAGCTGGCTTACTATAGCGCAACAGAAGTCAGGTTACTATGGAACAAAATTTCATTAAGCACCTTGCCTGAATCTGATCTACACATTCTCTGGACCAATAAACACAAGAAACATTCAATAGAAACTGTGTATAAAGCTCTTATGTAAGGTTCTGCTCCCCAAATATTTATTTGGTCTTCTCGTATCTAGAATATGGGCAACCTGGCAAAAGAAAATCTCCTTTTATGGAAGATTATATCCAATGTGCTACATAAAAAGCTAAATATGTCATAAAGGCGTCATCAATGATGATATGTGTATACATGTAACAACCAGCCAGAGTCAAATACTCATTTATTCTTCGAATTCTCCTTTGTCCATCAAATATGGTGTAAGCTTCTAGCAAATGGCGAATTTCAAAAACCCTCAAATGACTCGAAGCAAGAGTGGTATAATATTTTCAAGGCAGCAAGATGGAAAATTCCACAGACTAAAATTCTTCTAGTGATACTAAAGAGATTTGTTGTAGCAATTTGGGCAGAGGGGAATGATCGAATTGTCGGCTCAACATGAAGATTTTCAGCTGACATATATCGTAAAATCCACTACAGGATCTTGTTGAGTATTAGAAATTTGAGACATGATGCCTAATTTGGTAGTATTTTGTCTCTATTAATTAAATATTAACATAAATGCTGAAAGTTAAAATTTAATTTTAAATTTGCTTTTATATTACAGAATAAATTTTAAAATATTCAACTGCTAAAAAATATTATCTAGATTTTTTATAAAATATTAAAAACATAAATATAAATTAAAAACATAATTTTATGTACAATATTATTATTTTATTTCAAATCAAAAATTTTAAAATTAAATTTTTTAAAAAAATATTATTTTGTCATGAGCATTATTTGGTAAGTATACATATATATTTTGATATATATATTTCATTCATGTATTTTTATAAATGCATATATATATATTTATTTATTTATTTATTTATTGCCATTTATAAGAATATATATATATATATATATTATAAAAAAATTAATTTTGTTTCCATCTTTACAACAAAATAAATAATTAAAATTTATAATATACTTCAAATGTTTTATATACATAATTATATATATGCATATATTTTATAAATTATATATATATAATCATTCGAAGTATAAATTTATATATATATATATATATCATATTTTATATACATAAATTAAAGGATATAAACATACATTTGGACGATATATTTTATACTAGATGAGCTAACATGTTTGTTGCAGTGTAAATCCCACCCTTATACACGGGCATGTTATACCTTACACGGTTTGATATGTTACACATGCGTGCGCACGCACACACACACATATATGTATATGATACATATATATATAATATTAATACATAAAATAAAATTATTTTATAAATTTATAATGATTTTATTTTAAAGAAATTTAGAAATGTTCTAAATGAATTAGACATCATAGGCCCAATAAAGATCCAAAATGGTAAATTTTTTTGAAATTGACCCAATGTTTCCATTATAGACTGGTCGGTTCCAACACGAACTTTACAAATACATGGATATATGTATAATAAAAAGAAAATAAAAAATAATCAACTGTGTTTGGACTATGCCTAACCCTATACATCCCGACCTCAAGGGATTATGCGCTATTGTATAGGAAAGGAATGTATAGGTGCCATTTCAAGATCAAGCCCATCTAGTTCAATTCATGCTCTTCTCCTACATCAATGCTTGTTAGCACATAACATTCACAACAATAACAACTAAGCAATTAACATAAGCAGAAAACATCATATTCTACCATGCACCACAATCGATCATCATAAATATTAGATGACAGTTATAATAGAAACACACAGCCATTAAACATCACATAAATCCAATAATACTCGATATCAACACCAAAAGAAAAATAAATAAACAAAAAATATCAAATTTGTACTAATCGCCCATCACCAGCAACACAACATTAGTAGCACAAATGGAAGTATAGATCCACCAATTGTGTATCCACTCCATATTAGTAACACAACATCGCTAAATTGACAATAATCAAGTCCCAGATTGCTTGAACATCACTAAAATGCTACCTCTTGAAACTGACATGGCTTACCTAGGCATACTTCTTGTAACAAAGAGAATTACAGTTACACAATGTGTCCCTCTTTATGAAAAGATAACTGCTGTTTTCAATAGATAGGAAAATCGATTAATATCTCAACATGGGAGGCTTGTAATTATTAATGTTGTCATTCTTTCTATGACAGTATATTGGAGCAGAACATTTCTATTGTCAATAAAACTTATATCTATGATTAAATCTGCTATTATAAAATTCTTATGGTCCGGATCTATGTATACAAATAAACTGTCTCCTATAGCTTTCAGAAAATTGGAAATTCCAAAAAGTAAAGGAGGGTTAGGAATAAAAAATATGAAGAACTGGAACATTGCTGCTTTGTCTAAGCACTTTCAAAATCTAGTTACCAGATCCAATTCACTGTGGGTTCAATAGATCATCAGATAAAACATAAAAGATGATGAAATATAGCTTGCTGCCTCTAAACAAGCTCAGAGTTGGGTATGGAAAACAATGATTAATATACGAGATATATTGCTTCCGCATACAAAACTTCTCCTGGCCTCTGCTAGTATATCTAAATTTTGGTCAACTCCTTGGAAGAAGAAAGGCATGATTCTCCAAAGAATGCTCTCTTATGGTAATATTTCTCAGAGTGGAATATCCTTAAATGCAAGAGCTACATCCTATATATCTAATGGAACTGCCTCATTCTAGTAATTCCTCTATAAATGCATTATGGCTTTTATTTAAAGATAAACCCTATATCTATAGCCAACATGAAGATTATAAATGGACAGATGACCTCAAAGACCACTCAACACATATTGTCTACTCTACGATTGCGGGAGAGATGCATATGAACTTCTTCCCATGGTATAAAAGAATCTAGAACCTGAATGCAGATGAAAAGCTAAACTTCATGCTCTAGAAGGTACTCAAGAATGTTCTCCACACCCTAGGTAATTTGGCAGTGAAAGGAATTTCAGTATCGACCTCATGTTTATTTTGTTCATCTACAGTTGAAGATATTCATCATTTATTCTTTAGATGCTCCTTCACTCACTTCTTATGGTCAAAAATTAAGTTAAGAGGTGGATATGGCTCTTCTCAAATAGACAGTAAGCTTGAATTGTTGAATATATACAAAGCAACAAGGTGGAAGCAACCATCAACATATGAGCTATTAATATTACTTAAAGTAACGGTCACAGAAATATGGAAGGAAAGGAATCAAAGAATCTTCAATCATAAGTACAAGAATCGAATGCAAATTTATTTTCAGGTCTGCAGAAATATACACTATACGATCTCAATGTCTTCCTACCCTTTGATGCAGATACATTTGTTCGGTGGTCCTAGCTTGTATGTTGTGTCCTTCTTTTCCTCTTGTTCTTCTAATTTTCTTTAATTTTCCTTTCTTCTTTCTTACTATCATTGTAACTCATTTATATTGTAAGTTTTGCTTATTGATATAAATATATGGCATGGGCCATTCAACCCCGCTGGCTTTGCCAAAAAGAGGGGAAAAAAAGAAATCATCAAATGTGTAATAACTACTCTAAATTAGTACCACAAACGTCATTATTATCAACACAACAAACCCATAATTAACTACAAATGTCCATGTAGAAGTGATTGTAAATATCGCATAACATGACCCAGTGTGATTCTATGTCCATGCAACAAACACATATGATAATTTCAAACAATAACTATTCACATATGTCACAACAATACCAAATAATATATTTATACCAATTATTTCCTCTTTAAGTATAAAATCATCTTATTATTGTTTATTTAAAACCATATATTTATATCATCTCAATAGTAATATATTCTCAAAATGATAATGTACTTAAAAAATTCTTCACTTTCAAAATATTACTTCAAATATCTCACAACAATGTTATTTAATCAAAATAGTAATTTATGTTAAATTATTCTCAACAACCATAATATTGTTACCTTACCTCAATATAATAATATTTACTTAAATCTCTTTATTGTCATTCACAACCAATTTATTACTATTTAATTAAAAAATAAAAATATTCCAATACAAATCCCAAAAATCCTTTTATTGCTATTTATCTCAAAAATAGTAATACTTTAACCCAAAATACTTTTGAAAACACATCTTTATTATTATTACTATCCCCAAAATATCTCTTATTTCTATTATTCAAATAATAATAATAATTTTCCATGAACTCCATAAAACACGGGCATTGTTAAAGGGACTCCGAAAGTGGATGGAGGGGCAAGAAAGTTCGGCACCACCTATTGTTTTATAATTTTACACATGTTTGATGCATCCCCATCGGAAAGCATTTGGATTTTCGATGCCGAAATCCCTCCTTATCCATTTTCGAAGTCTCTTTAGCAATGTCCTAGAACAATTGTAATGTTATTTACTCAAAACAATATCGTTTTCACAAAAATCATATTATTATTTGTTAAATCTTGCTTTACTTATAAATAATAACAAATTCATTATAAAATAGATTTTTTGTTATTAATTATGAATTTCTCCAAAAATTCATAAATAATAACCTTACTAAAAAATTTATATCCAATATCACTCAAAAGTTAAGCATCGATATTTTTTTATAAATTGTTAAATTACTACAATATCACCCAAAAATTGTAAATAATCTTATTTTCCATTAATTTATCTATTTTCCTGCAAATTTATGCAATTAATTATTGTAAAATATTATTATCCAATAATACAATAATGAAATAGATAAACAATCAAACCATATCTAAACATTACAATAGTCAAACAATCACAAAAGGCCACAATACATACGAATATATGTATATTTTTATCGATGGATATTTACTTAATATTTTAAAAATATAAATAATTACGATTATTTAATCTTACCAATGTTCTTTCATAAATAGCTACAAAAGCCAACAAACCACATTCTAAATCATTTGGAGTTTTAGCATCGGTCCAATGGAACAAACCACATGTGAAAAAGAGTTCGTATGCAAAAAATATAGCGATTAGAAGATTTAAAGTTTTTTTGAACATAATTCATTAATGCTAACAAGTGTCGATCCTGGCGATCAAACTTGCAGAGATAAATTTCCTAGTCTAAACTACCAACCAACTGAGCCAACCCTGTTGGTTAGAAGATCCAAGGTTTGATTTATGATAAAATAAAATAGAGGGGCTAAAGTGCAAAATTACCATCTCCTACTCTCCACAATTGCCACCTGTCAACCTGTTACTTCTAATTTTGACCGCCAATTGCTGGTGCAATCAACCACCTTCGACTGATCGGACTCCATATCTGAAATCTACATGCCACTGCCTTCATTTTCGACTCCTCACTGTCGCCTCAAATGCCGTTGGTGGTGTTATGCCGCCACCATGATTCCGCCGCTTCTATGAATTTTTCTGACCATTTTATGCCGATCTGAGATGATTAATTACCATAAATTATTCTATTCATCATCCTTTACACAATGGTGTCTTCTAATCGTAGATTGATCATCGTTTCATCGTTAAATCAAATTGACAATTGGATGACTGAGAATTATTCATTGGTTTCTGATCAAATGGAGGATCGAATGGAAAAACGAATCACACATGCCTCTTCCCCTCATCAGGTGCTTCAATTTGCTATATTATGTGGGATTTGGACACTTTAATTTTGGGATAATTTTTTAAAAATTGTCCGCCATTAGAACGAGATTAGAAAACTTTAGGTTTAGTGAAGAATAAGGAAGATGGAGTTGACGGCTAGGTTCCATAACTTTAAATAGTCATTTAGCTAGGTTATGAGTTGTATACCTTGTTTAGCCCGAAGCAGTTGCGTATGTTATTTATAACTTGTAAAATCGCTATATTCCAAACCGTAACTTCAAATTTAACAAATTTATAGTTAATGTTTGCGCCAAAATTGGTCACAAACCTCGAATGTAATGAAAGCACAAGTGTTTACACACAAATCCTTAGTATCCAGTCATAGATCCAGATGATGTAGAGAATAAAAAATGAAGAAATAATAGAATTAAAATGAAAGAAAGTAAGAGTAGATACAAAATTTATAGTGGTTCGGCTATCTCCGGCCTACGTCCACTTTGAATTAATCATTTTATTCCTTTTATACTGTGATTACAGTTACAATCCTTTGAATATTAATAACCAAAATAGCAGAGTTTCGCCAAAACAAAAGAAGCAGATCCCCTTCATTTGTTGCAATGGAGGTGCTATTTATAGGTGTGGAGCTGGAAATATCTGCCTTGAATCTTGGAATACCCTTTCTTGTGCATAGGTGGGCCTACATAATCGATCCAAGGTGGTTTGGGATCGATCCATATCGATTTCGTATCAATCAAGAATCGCTCCAATCGAGCTGAGATCGATCATGGTGAAAGATGATAGTGCAAAGTCCTTGCTCTCCAAATTTCATGAAATTCCAATGTATAGTTTTTGAGATATGATCGATCTAAGTTTTCCTTTGCAAATGCAGGCTAGAGTCTTCGTATCGATGGATTTCGTATCCATCAGCTCGTGTCCATCAATTAAGTATCCATCTCTTTTGCATCGATTCGAGTCCTATGCCATGATCCATGCTAAGCGCTCCTATCCTTGACCGGTTCATTCGTATCGATCAATACGAACGTGATCGATACGAAATGGCTCCTGAATGCTTTTCGTATCCATCCAGCATCCTTCCTCCGTGTGTGTCCTTCGTATCGATCAATAGGTGATCGATACGAAATATGCTTCCGTAACCATTGCCTCGTATCCATCCAATCGATACGCATGTATCGATACGAAGTCCACATCCATCAACCTGTACCCATCCTGGAGCTGCCTAATCGATACGAATTGTATCGATACGAATGTCGATCGATCCAAACTAAACGCCACAATGATCGATACGAAAGTATCGATACAAAACCATTTTTCACCAATATTGATTCATCCATAACTTGAGCGTATGAACTCTGATTAACCTGAAATTCAAAGTGTAGCCTCACCGTGCCTTGCTTATCATTCTTGATCGATCCCACCTTGATTGGAGCTCGGTCCAATTTTGACGGTATCGATCACAACCTTGTTTCCAATCGATCTCCAATCCTAATATCCTTCCTTTTTAGCCAATTTGTCGATATCCCGGCCTTGACCAAAAGGCAGGGTAACATTTGCCCCCTAAAACATGCCTTACAACAGGAAGGCGTGTTTTGAATAGCTTTAAATCCGACATCCAAAGTCCATATTCCATCCATAGCCATATCATCTGATCCATAATCCAATCCATTACCAAGCCATTTTATCCATGTGCCTTAACCATATCCTTATCCAAATCCACGACTACTCCGAGTCGATATTCAATTCCGAATCCAGTAACCAAATCATTAGCCAATTCCATATCCATCCGAACCCGACAACTGAGTTCTAATCCATCCATATCCAGCAACCAATAACCAAATCCATGACCTCTCCAGGTCGATATCCAAATCTGGGACCGCTCCGGGCCCTTAGCCAAATCCGAGACCACTCCGGGTTCATGCCCAAATCCTTAGCTGTTCATAGCCAATATATGAATCCATAACCTCTCCGGGTTCTTGCCAAGCGTAATCCACACTCGATGACCTATATTAAGCAATGCCTTGGCATAAGTCCTAGATCGACGGTGATCCTGGTTCAGTGTCCCTGAACACCGAGTAATGCCATGGCTTAAGTCCTAAGCCGAATCCTGGTCACTTCGGACTCTTGCCGAGCATAGTCCATACTCGACGACCTGAAATAATAAATGATAGATAATATGGGGCCTAAGTCCTAGGCCGAATCATGGTCTCTCCAGACCCTTGCCGAGTATAGTCCATACTCGATAACCTGAATAAGTCTATTCGCCACGTTCGAACGAAACGACTTACCTCTTTCCAGGTATAATCCATACCCGACGACCTTTTTACCAAAATCCAGATAAAAATCCAATCAAAATCCAATCCAAAATCTAGATCAAATCAGAAAACCAGAAATCCATATCAAAAATCAAAACCAAGATCCAAACCAAAAGATAAGCATCCAAACCAGAAAATCAACAAAACCAAGAGTCCAAACCGAACTCCAAAACCAAATCAGAAAAAAGCAAATGTCCAAACCAAAAGGAAAAAGTAGATTTCACAAACTAGAGCATCATGGTTTATCATCATCTCAGAGCATGCCTAGGGGCTATCTCTGTCCCCGTACATGAGTAAGTGACTTAGTTGTCTACCCAGAGTTTGCTATTTATTCCATACCATCCTGATTAGTCGATGACCAACCGACCATCATTCCTAGGCCTCGCGTCGTCGTTGTTTGAGGCAGACAGTGACTGCTCCTGTTCCACCGCTTCATTCCGAGTCTCGACATATTGCTGCAACTGACCACTCCTTACGTGCTCCTCGATTATATCCTTTAGATGCCTGCAGCTATTAATATCATGCCCGTCTAGGTTATGAAAGAGACAGTGTGTAACGACCCGGAATTTCCGATCCCAAAAATTCTAGATAGTTAGAATAGAAGAAAGAGATAGAAGAAGAAGAAACAGGATCATAACACAGATTCTCACATTCGCAGCGGATAAAATATAATATCAAATAGAAGCAGTTTACAAAAGAATACCATATCAGTCAATTTTCCTTTTAATACATCAGAGTTATACATATACACAATCACTAGATATATACAAATCAACATATCCCAGATAAACAAAAATATATCACAGCGGAAACACTCCATACTTTCCTGCCATCCAGCCCGTCTTCTGAGCTCCAGAACATCCTTACCTGAAAATCTATAATACTCGGTCTGACCCGAGCATTACATCAAAGTAACACCCGGGTCAGGCTGGAAACCAGCGTGAGTAAACCCATAATATGAAATACCAAGCTATATAACTTAAGTGAATTACCAGGGTAACTCGTACTTTTCTACGAGTTCTAATCTTATTTAAGTCAATCATTTATCTTGAAACAATATCCAAGAATCGTTATCCAGTTTTGAAAATCCATGATACTTAACTTATTTCATTCCAGCCTGTTCGCTTCCAAACTCAAATTTATAAAGAATCGAAGTGGTTTCGGGTATTTACTGATACCCGACCCCGGTCTCCTCGAATTCAATGTCATCTTTAATTCAAGTTGTTACAATTCATATCCAGGATATCATACCTATCAATTCAACTCAGATAGGTAACCTATATTATCACAGTTCAACCCATTCATATCTCAACACATCTCAATTGCCCATCAGAGATATCTTCAATCCAAGGCATCTACTGTCATTCAACCATCCATAACAAAATTCATTAGATATACATTTCCTAGTTAATTTAATTAATTCTCTAATTAAATTAAATTCCAACTTTAATCTCTGGGATTTCCTTAATCCTGCATACCTAACATCTATTAATTACATCCCAATTATTAAATCATTCTTTAATCACACATCTTAATTAATCATCCTTGATTAATTATCCTTTAATTACATTAAGTAATTAGCCTTTAACTAATTAAGTAATTTAATTGTTCTTTAACTATTCACATTGAATAATCTTTAATTACCCTCATTAATTACATTAATTAATGATTCTCTAATTACTTCCATTAATTAATCACCCTTTTAATTAATTACATTTAGCAAGTAATCTTTAATTAATTACATTCTTAATAAACCTTAACTACTTATATTAATTAATTACATTAATTAATTCTTAATTTATTACATCAAGTAGTTAATCCTTAATTACTTAAAATAAGTAATTATACTAAATCAATTTCATAAGTGATCATTCTGAATTACTTATATCAATTATTCTTCTATTAATTACATTAACTCATTAACTATCGTTAATTACTTATGTTAATCAACTTGGCTAAACATTCTTTTGCCTTTTTAATAAACTTGTTAAATCATTATTTAACTCAAGGAAAATTTTAAAGAAAACATTTAATTCTAAAATTTAAATTTTGAAACTAGTTTAAAACTAGATTTCTTCTTTTGAAAACTTACAATACTAATTCCATTTGCTTTTAAATCTTATACTTCTGTTGCTTAATAATTGGTATTCCTTTGTCCTTGTACAAAACTGTACATACAAACTCACCTCAAAACCTGGTAGTCATCGAACTAACCGGAGCCCTTCATACAAATTCTCGAGTCAAACCAACAAATTCTCCAGGCAAACTTACGTCATCTCTAACATCGAGAAAATTTCCAAACAACACGTGCCTAACCCGAGGAACCTCACCGTTCCCAAACCAACAAAGCCTGCGATGTGCAATGTACACGTGCACGTGCACGGCGATCTGGACGACTCTGACCCCTCGCCGTCCATGCTCACAAATCGACGACGATCACCACTAGCTTTCCGACCACCTATCATCAGCTATCTCGTTTGGAATCAAGGATCGAACTCGACACAAAAATCTCCAGATCGAGATTTCGCCTTCAAACGAAAACCAGAAACTCGTCACCACCCAGCAAAACATTTTGTCCCAGTCGCTCCGACCACCGGAGCTGCTCCAACTCCGGCCTCACCTCGGCGATTTCTCCCACTACCATCACCTTGAATCCCGTTCAACTCGATCAACTATATGTGGCGAAATCTCCTCGTCTCCGACCACACTCAAGTTCGAGTGTTAAACCCTAAATTGGCTCGTACACGATGCTACGACGAACCGGAACATCAGCCACCATTTTCCCCGACCTTGCCATGCCTTCCTTCTCCTTTAGACGAAAACCCGACATCCCAAAGTCCTTCGGCCGTCTGGAATTGCTCAAAACCCGAATACAGTTCATCCCAAAACTGCTCTTAGCATATTCAATGAAAAATTACCATTTTAGTTTTACAAATCTTAGCTTCGAAAGACGATTCAAATTGTATACTTGAATTAATATTTCATGCCATTCGGATTTATCATATAGTTAAATTCCTGTAAAAATAAATTTTCCAGATGCTTCAAAATACTAAACTGCTAGAAACTATTTCCAGATCTTAAATCAAGTAAAAACAAACTTGTTTTGTTTAAACTTCAGAGTCAAATGATGATTAAATGAAGTGGTGTTGGATTTCTTAATGATTTTCTACCCTGAAACCAAAAATAGAGAACAAAGTAATATACAGACATATTTATATATGTATACAGAGTTAAATCTGAAAAGAATACTCAAGCAAAACACTATCTAAATCATGAATCATTCATACACAAATTTAATTTATCTTAAATCTTGAAATAGGTTGTTTACTCACTTGTCTGGTGAAAGCAGAGAACAAGCTCCCTGATTTTGATCTGATTTCCAAATTAAAACTGAGTCGAATTGATTTCTAGCTTAGTTTTCTTCAGCTTGTTCTTGAAAAGAGGTTGCTTGCTCTTGTTTTGATTTCCTTAAATTGTAATGGCTTCTTTTTTTTCTTTTTTTTCTTTTCTGAACGAAAAGGAAATAAAGGTGGTATATAAAAGATTGTGAACAGGCTGTAGAATAATGTAGATACAAGATTTTTATGTACTAAAACTATTTTATAAACATTTAGCCAGAGATTTTTCTTGCGTTGGTGGCTGAAGTGATAGCATTTTGGCCAGTCATTAATTAGGCTTGTACAAATTCATATTTTTCTTTCTTTACTTCGGCTGAAAGGATTTGTTGTGGCTTGCATTGATGAGGCTTGTACCTGAAGCTAGTATCTCTTCTTTTGATTGTATATTGTGTACACTTGTATTCATCCTATACACATATATATATATATACATATATACTTGTCCTTATTTTTTTTCTTTTTGTTACTTGACTGGTTTTCTTTCATGAATCTTTTGCTTTATGATGTTATTATATTCTTGTATTGTCTTAAATGTTTATGTTATAGTTTACATAACAAAAAATTTTATTTTAAATATTTAAAACCCCCATTTTATACTTATTTTATTTATTTATTTTTCTTAAAATTAGCTACCCACATGAATTTACTTATCTATTATTTATTTATACACTATAGGATTTATCATCTCTACATATTTATAATTCAATACTAGTTATAGTTTTAAATCTATATACCAAGATATTTATCAGAATTCTTATTTGTTTAATTTACAAATTAGCATTTTAAATCAATCTAACCCTGTTAATTACCAATTAGCAGATGTCCAAAAATCTAAGTTATCACACAGTGCCTTCCTGATGCCCTCTCGCGTTCCGAGGGTTCTCTCCTTGCTGGCTTTCGGTAAGAAGGCGATCCCGAGTATCCAATATATCCGTTCTAACGTCTCATTTAGTTCTATGTAAGTGGAGAATTTTGGTTCTCCCCAACGCTTCCTTGCCTTGCCAAAATCGTCATCCGACTTCCTCTTCCCTTTATCCTTATCCTTACCCGAGCTTTCGTCGAATGGTCCTCCATGCTTGACTACGTTTACTTCCTTTAGTTTCATATCCAAACTTGCATCCTACTGTCGAAGGAACCTTTCGGCCTCATGAAAGAATTCCCTGAGATCCATTGGTGGATCTCGTATCAATGATATTTTGAAATCCGAGTTGTCCCTAACTCCTGACACTACCGCCATTAGAACCATTGATGGATCCGGCCGATCCACCGAAGAAATCGTCGCATTAAACCGGGTTAAGAAGGTTTTGAGCGACTCTCCTGACCTCTGTTTTACTGACGTCAGTGTCATCACATTTTTCGACCTCTTGATATGAACCTGAAACTGTTTCAAGAACCCGCCCACCAATTCTGTCCATGTCCTAATAGATCCATTTTCCAACTGCCTGAACCACATAGCAGCTATATCCGTCAAGTACAGGGGGAAACATTGGGTCATAACCTCCTCCGATGCCCCCAGCACTTCCATGTGTCTTGTATACCTCATCAAATGATCGGTAGGATCTGTCCTACTTCTGTATACTTCCAAAGTAGGCAACTTGAATTTTGGTGGATTCCTAGCCATCCTGATGTTACGGGTAAATGGACTCCTGTTTACTCCTTCCAGATCTCTGTTTGTCAGACATCCATGCATAGTTCGCCTAATAATTTCAGTCAATCCAGTGTTGTCCATCAAGGGTTGCCCCCCGCCTCCATTTCCTAACTACCCCCCAAGTCCTTGAGGGTATTCTGGTATGTACTCCTCGTCACGCACTCATGTATTCCTGTTGGTGCCGAGCTGTGCAGCGTCTTCTGGCATTCTTCCATGAATTGGTCCAGCATTACACGGGGGTGTGCCCCCAAGTCTAGATCCATCCAGATTGATAGTTGTGTGCTTTTTGGGGGCTGCCCCTGTTGAACTTCTATATCTGTTGCATGTTGAGTCCCTCTGAACCAGCTCCATGGATCTGTGCTTCGGTAGCTCCTGCTGCTCCTACATGTCCAAACTGTCTGAAAAGGTTTAGCATCATCTCCTCCTACCTTCTCAGCAACCGTTCCTATATGGAATCCATCATAGTCTACATCTCATCCCTTGTGATGTAGATGGATGCCTGATCTGCTCCAGCTTCGGAGGAAGCCTCTTGACTTCCCTCTTGATGGCTCCTTTTTGGTAATGTCCTCCTAACTGATTTCCTAACCATGGTTCCTCTTAGATCTGATCCTTTAGATTTCCAAATCTGAACCCCAAACCCGATGTAAGCGGGTGCTAGCCTTCTCAGTGAAAGCACCAAAGTGTTTGCGCCAAAATTGGTCACAAACCATGAATGTAATGAAATCACCAGTGTTTACACATAAATCCTTAGTATTCAGTCATAGATCTCAGATCCAGATGATGTAGAGAATAAAAATGAAGAAATAATAGAATTAAAATGAAAGAAAGTAAGAGTAGACACAAAATTTATAGTGGTTCGGCTATCTCCGGCCTACGTCCACTTTGAATTGATCCTTTTATTTCTTTTATACTGTGATTACCGTTACAATCCTTTGAATATCAATAACCAAAATGGCAGAGTTTCACCAAAACAAAAGAAGCAGATCGCCCTCATTTGTTGCAATGGAGGTGCTATTTATAGGTGCGGAGCTGGAAATATCTGCCTTGAATCTTGGAATACCCTTTCTTGTGCATAGGTGGGCCCATATAATCGATCCAAGATGGTTTGGGATCGATCCCTGATCGATCCATATCGATTTCGTATCGATCAGGAATCGCTCCAATGGAGCTGAGATCGATCATGGTGAAAGATGATAGTGCAAAGTCCTTGCTCTCAAATTTCATGAAATTCCAATGTATAGTTTTTGAGATATGATCGATCCAAGTTTTCCTTTGCAAATGCAGGCTAGAGTCTTCGTATCGATGGATTTCGTATCCATCAGCTCGTTTCCATCAATTAAGTATCCATCAACTACGTATCCATCTCTTTTGCATCGATCCGAGTCATGTGCCATGATCCATGCTAAGCACTATTGTCCTTGACTGGTTCCTTCATATTAATCGATACGAAATGGCTACTAAATGCTTTTCGTATCCATCCAGCATCCTTCCTTCGTGTGTGTCCTTCGTATCGATCAATAAGTGATCGATACGAAATACGCTTCCAAACCTCCGTAACCATTGCCTCGTATCCATCCAATCGATACGCATGTATCAATACGAAGTCCACATCCATCAACCTATACCCATCCTGGAGTCGCCTAATCGATACGAATTGTATCGATATGAGATGTATCGATACAAATGTCGATCGATCCAAACTAAACGCCACAATGATTGATACAAAAGTATCGATACAAAACTATTTTTCACCAATATTGATCCATCCATAACTTGAGCGTATGACCTCCGATTGACCTAAAATTCAAAGTGTAATCTCACCGTGCCTTGTTTATCATTCTTGATCGATCCTACCTTGATTGGAGCTTGATCCAATTTTGATGGTATCGATTACAGCCATGTTTCCAATCGATCTCCAATCCTGATATCCATCCTTTTTATCCAATTTGTCGATATCCCGGCCTGACCAAAAGGCGGGGTAATAGTTAAAACCGATCAGTTTGAAAAGACCTACGCAGCAGTTATTAATAAATTACCCAAATCATCCTTTGGTTAGAAATCCATTTTAATTAATTTAATATTAATTATGTCAAGTTTGAGTATCACTATGAAGACTAACAGTACTCTCAAGTTTGAAGACTTCTACATGTTGTTGTTACACAAGATCTTCTAATTTTACTTAGATGTATTAACCTATAGAAGATTCTTGTTGAGTCATTCTATTATTGTTCCAAACAACCATACGTATATAATCCCTTGGTGTTCCCAATGGACATGAGTAACTGTCTATCGTATGGAGAGCATAACATACACTAGTCTCAATGGATGTATCAATATCCTTTATTCGTTGCGTTTTGACTATTATTCGATTCAAAACTCATAGTTACGAACCACATTTGCAACTACAATCAATAAAAATAATTTTTCTAAGGATTTCTACTTATATATGTATTTAATGTATTCAAATCATTACTTATATCACAATATAGCAACTCATATAATATAAAAAAACTAAAAGTAGACTTAATTTCATACAAGATTCTTACAAAAAATTAAATTATGTAATAAATTACATGATTTCCCATAAGGCATACCCCTAACTCTATTAAGAAAACCCTTATTCTCCTCATCTATAGCTAACCACATATTTTACAATCATTTTGTAAAATTTGAACCTATTGATACCCATTATTAATTATTTAAATATTTATTTTTGTTCATTTATTTTGTTAAACCAATATACTCATTTATATATTGTTTTAATCAATTTTGAGATCCTAAATAAATAAACAAAAACCATTAAAAAGTTAGTATAGTATTTGTATTAATTTTCTTCATTTTAACTTATAACATCTATAAATTAATTATATTAAGTTGAATTCATATATTAACGTTTTTCTATTTTTATATATTTAACATTTATAGAGTATTACTTATATTATAATATAACATATAATAGAAAACAAAACTAACAGCATAATTATTTCGAATAAGATTTGTATACAAGAGTTAACTTATATAGCAAGTTACATAATTCCCTCTAGGGGACACCCTTTATCACTTGTCAAGGCAGAGATAGGGTCTTTGTTTGGTTGTGCTCAAGTGCACTTCCAACTCCTAAGTGATTCTGGGTGCCCCAGGATCAGATGATCCCTTAAAGTGAACTAGTTATTTCATATATGTGCTCCATAAATTAAAAGAGAGATGGTAACCTAATTGTAAGGTAACCATAAATAACAAATGTGAAATTAAATTGACACCTTATTATGATTCCTAGAATGAACTAGACAATTTATTATGCTCCGAAGTATAAATGAATAATGCAAAATTTTAGTGTAAAACATTTTGTTAACTTATACAAGTTAAATTTATTGTGACCCATTTTGCACATGTATGATAAATTGTATGTTATTATGATGATGTGTATGTTGTAAAAGGGAGATTGTTCCATTCTACGATCTCACTATTATATATATATATATATATATATATATATATATATATATTTGTGTCTGTGTTTAAGAGTAGTAATATTATTCATAAAAACTATTGTTTGACCAGTTGTTTATTATTGTTTTCCCCATAAACTAACGGATGCTCACTTGAGCAGGCTGAGTTTATGGTATATGAGGTTAGAAAGGTTACTTTTGGATTAATGAATAAAGGAGCTCGAAGATGAAGCCAGAGGGTCAGCAATTTATTTAATAGTTATTTTGTTTCTGTTTTATGCCTAAATAAGATACATAACTGATTAGATAATATGTGATATCTTATATGTTGGAATCTCACTATTATTTATGTTTTTATCATATTTACCCCTACATGGGGATGGAATGATTTTAATTTGTTACAAACATATTGAAAATGTGTATGACTACTAGTTGCTATATTAAGTTATGTTGTTGAGAGAAATTTTATTGATTTCATTTTGTCACTTAAAATTATTATGTTAATGATTGTAACATCATTGATGTTCATTATTGGATCTCGAGATAAGTAATGTTACAATATCATCCTTAGATACTCATGAGTGAGGAAGACCATGTAAATGGTTAATAATTATGAATGAGGTGTAATTATCAAAATGAGTACGTAATGATTTGAGAGGTAAAATCTAGGATGCTTGGTAGGTGCTATGTAGAGTAAATGCCTTTTTCGTTGGTGCACTTAAGTGTTCGAGTATTAGTTTGATGCTTGGCATTAATATTTAGTACTCGATCATTAGGTGCTAACTTTCCATATATACTTGGTTGTTGTAAATATCTAAGTAAAATGTTGATTTCATTGGAGCTATTTGGGGGTTATCCCTCAACAAAGTAGGTACTATATTCGAGTTAGTACAAGTTTTATAAATTCCAAATATGAAAATAGTGCAGGCTTCCCAGTGTACTGTTTGTTGAATATGCTAATATATGATTTTTGTTTGATGGTAATAAACATATATATATATATATATTCATTTAAATGTATTTGTTAATGTACTATTTTATTTTCACACAATTAAATAAATATTTGCTGAATAAAATAAATAACATAGAATTTAAATTCAAACAAATATTTTATTCAAACAAATATATTATTACAATTTTGAATAGTACAAATTTGAGCTCTCACTATATACACACACAATAAAATTTCAAATTATAATACAATTTTTCACTATACATTTGCACCTTACTACATATCACTCGTATTTATCTTCAACTCTATTCTAGATTGAATCCAGCATCTGAGCTATCTGCAAAATAAGCACTGACGTAGTAAAATTGAAAAAGAAATATTTTTTGCAGTGTAAAATAAAATGTGTTTTGAAAATATTATTTGTCTCAGTTATTTGGGTTGCTCATCATCATTTAATTTTGAATTCATCAAACACGAATAACCTATGACATGCACAGTATATCACTGTACATGCCACAAGGCTGTGCACACCGATATACAGTTGATAAAACTGCAGGGACAGGTGAGCACAAGGTTAAAACCAACCCGACTCGAGTACATAAGAAAACATAGTAGCATGGTCAGATATAGACCAGATACAAATGGTCATGTGCAAAACAATGGAAGGAGTTCAATATGCAAGCAAAATACTTGACTGCACAGACTAACGAACACACTTGAACAAGACTACAGTGAATCAGATTGCACATATGCAAGACAAATTCCAAAATCATGATGAACCAGATCAAGTGAAACAGCAGAGCAATCAGAAGCATGACTGCAAAATGAGTGGAATGCAAGACTACACAAAGGAGCACTTGAAGCTCATATGAAATGCAACAAAACCAGTACAGTTTTAAACTCAACTTGACCAGGCACAAGTCCAGATACACTGAACAAAATGCAAACTAGCTCGAAGCACATGACTCAATGCAAACACAAATCAGATTCGAGTAAAACACAACGGAAGACACAATGCTACAGAGACCAGAGAACCAAGCACATATGCACTAACAACACTACATCAAGACTACAAGACCACATTCATATGAAACCATGGACAAGACACAATACAATATCAAGTGCACAGAATTGTCTGGACTCAATGCATATGAACATGTACTCAATGAAATTCAGAGCACATATGCAACTCAGACTGCAATGACAAAGTGAGGAGAAACATGTAAATATATATGCTACAGTAATGAGCAGTCGAGATAGACCACACAACCAAATGAGTCAACACTAACATAAAGTGCAAACTAGGATATGCATACATGAATAAACATTGCAGTTCGAAATCAAGTCAGAGCAGTTTTTGGAGTACTTTATTTTGGCTGCTAAGTAGAAGCTTTTTTGTTTCTCAAATTGATCAAGCCGAAGAAGTCAGAGAGTAATACAGATGAACCAAGTCAAAGCACAACAGGAATTTCAAATCTGAACATGTCAAGTGCCAAAGTCAAATCCAATTGAACAAGTCAGTGCCGAAATCAAAATACAACCAAAATTAAAAATACCAGTCCAAAATCAACATGAACTGTACTCAGACTCAAGGAAATGTGCAACAACAAAATGCAGTCAGATATCAACACCAAGGAGCAACACTGCATACATATATATGCTATGCATAAAAAGACTTCATATAGAACCAGAATCAAAATGAACAAAATCTACATGTGCACCAAACAGTTCAACTGTTCAGGCTAGTGGCATGGCACAAAGACAAAGATTACAACAATGAATTGATCGGGAGCAACAAAGGTCAGTGCAGGACCAGTGAACAGTGAGTTACTCAATACAAATGCAAATACAGCATACAAAGTGAAACCAATCAACATAACATGAATGCAAAGCTTCCACCAGACCAGACTTAAGAGTTCAAACATGTATATATATGCAGACAACCAGAATTTAAGTTCAGAGGCTAGACAGTCCAACCAGACTAGACACCAAACAAATGATCACAATATCATATATACATATGTACTCAAGGCAACCAGACTATATGCAAGCAAGGCTACAACTTCAAGCATAATCATAAGCATACATATATACATGAGTAAACAACATGTATACATATACTTTGACAATATGGTTGCAGTGAAGCAGAAAATAAAATGGCATATGTATACATATGCATATGGAACAAAACTAAGGTGATCATGAAACCAGACTTTGAATCATGCAAGTCAATTTACTCAACATATATCAGTATAGCAAAGTTGACAGTGCAAAAATCAAATGCACAAGTGACTCGAAGCAGATGAAGCAACACTTTCAGCATGAACACACATGATGCAATGCAACAACAGGTTTTACAAGTTTCAAATCAAGTCAAAGCCAGGTGATAGCAAGTCAAAATCAAATTTTCACAAATTCAAAGTGGCTGAAGTCAAATCAGAAAAGAATGGAACAAAATCTAAAGCAAACTCATGAAGTCGTGGTGACCAAGCAACCACAGCAAAGAAATACTCGGAATTGAAATAGTCTAAAGAAATCTCAAGCATTCAAGCATAATCGAATGGCCGAGCTAAAATTAACTGACGAAATCAAATGAAAAATATGAACGAAAATAAAGGGAATCGATCCCTATTTAAACCATTAACATCATCGGCATATAGCATCAAGTTCAAGCATATCAACGAAAGAAATAAAGAAAAATCACATACCAATTCAATTCGAACTTGACTTGTTGAAGCAACCGTTTGCGAATCAAAGTGACAAATTGATTGACGAAGAAAATTGTAGATAGTTCATCATTCAATCAACAACTGAAGTCGGCGACTTCAACAAATTTCCAGAAGCCCTAATTTTCTTAAAGAGGAACGAACGAAAAAGGAAGCAGCCATTTTGACAAAGAAAGGATACCGGCCGAATAATATAAAAAGAAATAGGACTTCACTTATTATTAATTTGGAGCGGCATTTTTACTTTTGGGCCTTATATTTAAAATTAGGGTTTGTATTTAATTGTTTTTTATTTTGTATTTATCTTTTAAACTTTTGTAAATTCTAGTCATGTGACTAAGAGACGAGCTACGGTGGTGTAGTTCAAGAATTCGCAACTCAGTAGCTGAGTTGTGGTAGTGTTTTGAGCGTAGAGTTAGGTTAGTCGATAGCGGGTGTTGCGAGTTTACATGTGTAAGCGGCTGACTACTTAATTTCTAGTATAAACCTTGGGGGCAGCACGTAGGCAAAGTTTTACCGAAGCTGGGTAAATCTGTGTTGTTCTATTTCTGCTTTTAATATTCTGCTATTATCTGTGCTGCTATTATTCTGCTATTGTCAGTGCTGCAATTATTTTATATATTTCCTCGTTAATTTTTTATAATTATTAGTATCACCCTATTCACCCCCCTCTAGGGTGAAATCAATCCTACACTGTTGAGAGATAGGGTCATTCGGTGTACTTCATAATCACATAATAAGGATATGGTGATGTTTTCTACACGCAAATTAATGGACTCTTATTATATGTTTACTTATAATATATAATGTATAAGTAACTTACATTGCACCAATGACATATGTAGAAAAATTCGTTAGTGAGGGCGAAGTAGAGCTAAACATATCTTTAATGACTAAAAACATAGTATATCTTACAATATTGTTACATATATGTAGTAAATTTGTGTAATTTTAGTATTCTTCAAGGAAAAACAAAATACCACTATACAATATATGTTTAAATATTTTTAGACTTTTAAGTATTAGGTATTTTTTAAGCACTTTTTTGTTTGCATATAATACATATTTTTTCTATATAAGTCATTAAACTCTCGTTAGAAGTGTAAGTTGAAAAGAACTAAAATGAAAATAATCACGATGAGTGTTAGTGCGAATGAGCCCGATTCAAAGAACTAAAAGACCATAATGGAGTCTAAACCGATAGGACTAAGACTTGCCGGTTTAGAATGAGTTTGCTTTCCACTTCTATTGACTTAGAAAGTAAATGTATTGATCATCGTACACACTTTATTTGAACCATTTCTTCCATTAAAACTTGCAACCTATCTCGTATTTATGAACTTTTAAAAAATATCATGTCATAGAAAAATGAATAACCATAATGTGATAGTTTATGGATCATCTTACATAACTGAAAAAGATAAAATTATTGTTTCCATTTTGAAATAACTTTTACTACCCAAATAGGCTTGGAAGTAATGATTTTGATACAAATTTTGTATAGAAAAAACTTTTTGCTGCTCAACTATTATACTAGATTGAAAGGGGCCCATCGACCCCACTTGGCCTAGTGTAGGTCCATCCTTGCATCAAACTGTTTAGTATGACCCATTTGTATTTGCATTGTGAAACCTAGGTACTCTTAAATAAGTATCCCAAGTAGCTACATGCAATTAGGTCGAACTTGGTGTAGTGATGCATGGAGTTCAAAATTATGAGCCTGGTGTGAACTCGTATAGATGGACATCTACTTATATCATTTATGTTTCATTCCATTATGTGATTAGATAGGTATGTGCTTAGAGAGAGAGACACACACACACTACATGTGGTGAACAGGGTTACCCAACAAGTATTAATTTGTAGTTTCTCCATGGAGTGATCTTCCATGTATTTTTTATAATTAGATTTAGGACATATGGAGGGTCATTACAATGCATGCTCTAACACCTTCTACGACTTGATAGATTCTTTTATTCGATTTCCATTGAGTGCCACCCTCAGTTCTAATAACTATCTACCTAGACAGCTTTGCTTCCTTCAAATACTTGCATTATGAGGACAAATCATTTTTAGTCGTCGATAGTTGCCATTTTAGTCCAAAAAGGTTTACTCTAAAAGCATAATTACTTGGATTTTGGACTTGGTAAATTCATGACTTTTTAACATTTTAAGAAATTCTTGTAGATGGTAATTGAGTTAGATGCTTATTTGTTCTTAAACCTAGTAGCTTCTAATGCAGACCAATAGCACCCAAATCAATTCCCAATAGCTCTCAAGCTCATCCAACAACTCCTAAGCTACCTAAATGTCCTTTTTACCACTCTGATAACCCTAAATCACTATGATGGCTACATATTCATCAAATAGCTCCTAAAACTTGTTTTCTAGTCGTCAAAAGGCAATATTTCCTTATAGTAACTTTAGCGACTCAAAATACAAACATATGAGCATCAAAACCAATCACAAGCTATCTAATTATAGGTTTAAGGAGACAAAAGGGAGTAATACATCTAAATCAGGTATAATGCTAATACACACACTCATGATATAAACTATAAATGTCTTGAGTGAATGAAAACTCCCCTTAAAAGATGTCCCTTGATGTCCCCGTTATCAATCTCATTGTCGTGATGATTTATTCCAATGAACTTCTTCAACTCAATTGAATATGCAATCTTTTAATATGAATTTTAAGCTCTTGATCTCCTCTCTAACTTTACTCCTTGAAGTATGTTCAAAATCACCATTATGCCCCTCGTTTCCTATCAAAGTTTGACTGTTATGGATGATTTGAGTTTCTCTCTTTTTATCTTTAAGTAATAAATAAAATACAAGAAAATAGGTAGTTAAAAAAGAAAAGGTTATGACAACCCGCAGCCCTTGACATGCATCAATCAAAAGCTCAGTGTGGCTTTTGGCCTCGTGTCGTGCCGAGAAATGTGGATCATCGGGATTTTGACGTTTTACATTTCAAAGACTAAGATAAGCAGATATAATCTAAGATATACTAAACTTTCAGAACACACAGCGGAAGGAACAAACATATATAACATAGGAAAATTGTCCATCTCAGAAAATATCCAAATCACAGTCTCAGAAAAATCAGTATGTGGTTCAATACAAAATACATAGAAAAATATCTCTTAAATATAATGCAAGAAAATAAAATGTAATGATATGATATATTAATACATGGAGAGTAAATATGATAAAAGAAGTCTCCAAAAATAAGCACGAGTCTCCAAGTATCAAGAATGGGCCAATCACCCGCTGCCTTGTCCACCTGTGGTGGGAAAAAGATGAAAAAAGAATGGGTCAGACAAAAGTCTGGTGAATGAGTACAAGTTTAATATGTGATGATCATGTGCGGTTAACTTCAAACTATTCCAAGTGACAAAGGGTGTGTTACAAGTGTCCGTGAACTCATATGGTCTAACACCTAAGGGTTCTTATCTAACACAAAGGGTTGAACTACAAATCGAACCTTACGTTAATGATCGACCAAAGTCATTAGAGTCATCCAATAAGAAAATATCGTCCGTAGGTGACTGTGGGAGCTGCTCTCCCATAGATACATATACCATCACTACGCCTAGAGAGGGAGAACCCTAAAATGCAAACTTGCTTTATGACTCATCATATGCACCCATGTCCATCTATCAATCATAGTGCTAAATGCCTCTTATTGTACTACACCAGCGTCCACCTGTACCACGTCGTGTCAGAACCGTGCGTACAAGAACTCTCGTTAGTACTAGGCCCTTTTCCATTCTATAGCCTCTTATCGTGCTGCATCGGGCCTGACTGTCCATATAGAATCCCTCGTCAGCACTGGACTCACTCAACTAGCGTCTCCATTATTGTTGCACGTCCACCATGGAAATCCCCTTCAATGTTTGTGAAATACATCGTCCTAGTCAACTCCCATCTCTCAATCTGTGAAATACATTTCCCTCATCGACTCTTGATTCTTAATTGGGTATTTGACTGTTACCCAATACCGAACTGACCTATGGTCATCTAATAGGGAATTAACTTCCATACAGTCTCTAGCACATATACTTAGCCTAAAATAGGCTCAAATAACAATTTCCATTTATATAAAAAAATTACTGAAATTATATTTTTTTTATTTTCAACTTGGGTCTTAGGTTGAGGTTCATAATCTACACTTTTCATTATGAATGGACGACTACTATTCTTCGACAGTTGACCGCTATCGATCGATCGTTGGGGTCCAAGGTTGACCATTCATGAACAAAATTTAGGGTTTCTATGATTATTAATTGTTGATTTTTGTTCGTTCTTTAATCGTATGTTATTAATAGATATTAGACCCTGATAACTAGATGGCCAAGTTCATACTTCAATTAGCAATTCAATTTGGGGTTTGTTAATTTAGGATGTGCAAGTTTAACCATAAAGGGATTATACATCAATTTCAAGTTTTACAGTTTACAGTGCTTTAATTCTAGTCAAGTTTGCATATTCCAATTTAGGGTTTTATATAGTTCTATTAAGATTTCTAGCACCCTAAATCAATTAAAATATTTTAAATCTAACTGTAATAATTATCTTATTAAAATTGTTCCACCCATCTCAAGCCTATAATCTTCCTATTACTCTTGCCCGAGAATCTCCCCTTCATTCACTTGCTCCGCCTTAATTCAAACGCTTGTGTTCTTCTAGGTTGATTTAATTTGACTTTTAAGAAATTTTTAGAGTGGGGATTGAGAGAAAAAATTAGCAGAGTTTTGTTACAATATGGAGTTATATGAGAATTAGGGTTTGATTAGGCTAATATTTATAGGGTTTCCAAACTAATTTGGGATGTTAAGTTTGGATTAGTGAATAATCTCTGAAATCTTGTTCGCTCATCAACAATTTGCTTGCAAAGCAACTAATCTCGTTTGTTTAAACACATTAGTGCAAACTCAGAATGCTCAATTTTACTCGAGGTGCGGTCGACCACTACCAGTCGACCATCGACCCATATGGATCGACCGATGACGATATTAATTTTGTGTATTATTATTTTAATTTTTTATTGTTTTTAATTATTTTAATGCCCGTAACTTCTCCGTATTAAATCTTATTTCAAAGTGTTATATATGAAAATCGTCCAGAAAATCACTACGAATGCAATGGTGCAAGTTTCATTACCAAATTCGGACGTTTGTGGAAATTTTCTTTTAGTCCTTGTTTAAATTTACATTTCTGATTAAATTTCTATTTAAACTTCCATTAAATTCTTGTTAAAGTTTACGTAAATTTCTGGGGTATTACATTCTTCCCTTTAAAAAAATTTCATCCCTGAAATCTAAAAGATGAAAAAATGTAAATCATACACACATTAACCAATAGCTAAAACCATCTGCTCATCCATCATCCATGAGCAATCATTGTCCTTAGAAATTTTCTAATGCAATATGCAAATATGTATATATGCAATGTGATATGCATGTGAACCTATTCTATGCAAAAGAGTAGGCAGTCTATTGATTTAGTCGACCTCCTATCATACAAATGCTCATGCCATGCATCCAAATGTATGCAACATCCTTAGTAAATATACTTGCAATTCTATATGCTTGCGCAACCATACAACTCATATGCATAACATCCACTAGCACAACATATAATCAAGAGAACATGCTATCCAATGTGAGTGTGTGTATACCTAGAGGATACACTATCCTAAATGTGAAAAAGAGAACAATCTAAATAATACATCCATTAGCATCCATCATCCATAACATGTCCAATTGACACGCTTACAACCATTCCTACCATCCAATGGTCTCTACCTAAAGGGTATACTACCTAAGCCCTATAAGAACTAAGAAGTCTATATTTATAAGAATTGAATTGGAAACGTACCAACAAAGAGTTGTGGGTGGGTAGCGTAGATCTTCTCCATGGGCTCCCATGTACTCTCCGTTGGGTCATCTCTCCATTGGATTTATCAAGTCTGATTTCCTTGTTGCGGAGTCGCTTCGTATCATGCTATAAAATACGGGTGACTCCAGTCTATCTCCACCTCCTCCAACTAACTTAGCTCGACCATGATAGCTATATCATGTAAGCACTTTCGCAAGTGCGCATATGGAAAACATCATGTACCCTCCCCTTCAACTTTTCCGGAAGCTCTACTCTATATGCCAACTTCCATACTCTAGAAATTATCGGGAAAGGCCCTACAAATCTAGGTGCTAGCTTCTTCGATCTACCAAATCTCATCATATGCCTAAGGGGCGAACCCTTCACAAACACCATGTTGCCAATTACAAACTCTTACTCCGTACGTCCCCCGTCAGCATAAGATTTATGCCTACCTTGAGTAGTCTTCATTCTCCTATAGATCAAATCTACCTTCTCTGATGTCTCCCTTACCATATCATGCCAAAGAACAATCCTATCCGCTGTATCCCACTAACCCGACGATGATCTATAGGGTCTACCATATAATGCCTCGAATGGTTCCATCCCAATGCTTACCTGATAACTATCGTTATAGGTAAACTCCACCAACGTCAAGTGATCCTCTCAAGAATCTCCTTAATCTAAAATGTACATCCATAGAAAGTCGTTTAATACTTGATTCACTTTGTATGTCCATCTATCTGCGGATGATATGCGGTGCTCAAGCTCAACTCAGTCCCTAAAGCCTCCTGTAGACTCATCCAGAACTCGCTGGTGAAAAACGGATCTCGGTCGCTAAATATACTACTAGGGATTCCATGTGACCTAACGACCTCTTTCACATATAGAGCCCCCAACGATGCCATTGTCCTCGTACTCCTCACTGGTATGAAATGAGGGCACTTGGTCAACCGATCGACTATGACCCAAATACTCTCATTCCCTCACCTACTTCTCGGTAAACCATCCACGAAATCCATAGTAATACTCTCTCACTTCCACTGAGGAATATCCATTGGATGCAACAATCCTCTCGGCATCTTCTGCTCTGCCTTTACCCTCTAGCAAGTTATACATCTAGCTAAATACTCTGCTACTTCTTCATACCGGGCCAACAGAAGACTATCTTCTTGTCGTAATAATTTTTTCACCACCGGGATGAATGGTCATCCTAGAATGGTGAGACTTGGCTAGTACCTCTTCTACCAAATCCGTACTACAAGGAACACAAAACCTACTATCCCTCCGTAACCATCCTCTCGAGTCAATGGCATAATGCCTCAAATGACTCGATGAATCTTCTCTATCAATCCTCTCTATAATATCTACTAGCTCCTTACCCTCCTTCTGCCTAGATCCAATACGCTCCATCAATATAGGTTGTAAATCTAAAGCTGCTAATAGTCCCGGGTAATATCTGATGATGGTTAAAAATCAAAGGTAGAAATATACTCCAAATGTCTCCACTCCAAGAATAAGGGACTTAACACTACATGTTGTCAACTCAAAGCATCTGTCACTACATTACCCTTGCCTAGGGTATAAGAGATATCAAAGTCATATGATGCTAACAACTCCATCCACCTTTGCTACCTCAAATTCAAGTCCTTTTGGAAGAACAAGTACTTCAAGGACTTGAGATCCGCATATAGCTCAAACCGCTCTCCTAAAAGGTAATGCCTCCATAACTTGAGCGCAAAAACAATAGCCACAATCTCAAGATCATGGGTAGGGTATTTTCTCTCATGGGTCTTCAGCTGCCTAGTCGTATAAATCACTACTCTTCCTTCTTGAACCAAAACTGCGTCTAACCCCATACCACAAACATCGGTATAGACTGTAAATGGTTTCATCCTGTCTGGTAACACCAAAACCAGCGCACTAGTCAATGCCTCCTTCAACTTTATAAAAGCATCTTCATACTTAGCATCCCTTGAGAAAACTAAATTCTACTTGGTAAGACGGGACAGTGGGTAGAGATCTTCGCGAAGTCCTTAATGAACTTTCGATAGTAGCTTGCCAAACCACGGAAACTTCTCACTTCCATGGCATTCTTCGGCACATGCCAATCCTAAACTACCGCCGTCTTACTAGAATCAATTGCTAAGCTACTTTTTGAGATGATGTGTCCCAAAAAGAACACTTCTTTTATCCAAAAGTGGCACTTCAAAAACTTCGTCTTAAGCTTATGCGCATTGCACACGGAGTGTACTGAGCACCTCCTCCAAATGCAATGCGTGCTCCTCCTCGCTCCTCAAATAGACTAGGATATCATCCACAAATACCACGATGAACTTATTAAGAAACTCTTTGAAAACTCGGCTCATCAAATCAAAAAAGTAGGCAGCTGCATTGGTTAGTCCAAAGGGCATGACTAACCACCCATACAATCTGTCGGGTGTATGGAATGTCGTCTTCTGAATACTGTCTTCGGCTACACGCGACTGATAAAACCTGCTAGCCAAATCCAACTGAGAGAGTACTGTAGCTCTAACCAACTGATCAAAGAGATTGTCTATGCCAAATAAAGGATAAAGATTCTTCTTTGTCAGTTTATTTAGCTTCCTAGACATAGAGTCTAAGAGAACCATCCATCTTGGTGGCAAAGATGACTGGTGCTCTCTACTCTGAATGCTTCTTTTGATAAAACCCTTCTCCAACAACTCATTATCCTGCTTATTCAACTCGCGTCTTTCTTTTGGAGCCATATGCCTTAGTGGTAAGACAACTGGTCTAGCAGTCTCAACAAGATAGATCCTAAACTCCATCTCTCTCAGGGGTGGGAGACCGATAACCTCAGCAAGATATCTGAGAAATCTCTAACTATAGGCAATGCACTAAGCTTGTCATGTGATAGGTCCAATGAATATAGGTAGCTCAACATAACAGATCCTCTGGGATCAAAACAAACCTCTAAGCTACGCCCACTATACATGCTTAATATAACAACCTTCCTATCACGGTCTAAAACAACCTCATACATAGTCATCCAATCAATGCCTAATATCAATTCAAAACCAGAAAATCCTAATACAAAGGCATCTCGATCAAACTCGACCTCTAAGATAAACAACTTTAAACTCCCTACATACTATAGACAAATAGGCTGGTCCTTATACAAGGTTTGACACAACTAAAGGGTCCGTGACTATATCAGTGTGTAAGTGTATGTCATCAACAAGTCTACTAGAAATGAAAGAATGTGAAGCCCCGGTATCAAATAAAGTGCGAATAGATAAACCAAAAAGAGTCAACAAACCACCACTTTCTTACCGTTGTCCACTACTGGCTGCGCACTCGAGCTAGAGACTGCCTCTAGTGCATAAGCCGGAACCCTCTAAGTAGAAGCCTGAGTAAGAGCTCTCGGTGGTGTCATGCAAGCTCGCATCACATGCCCAAATTGATCGCGGTTATAACACTTCACCTTTGAGAGATCCACCTTGCAATCCTTAGCAAAGTGTCCTGATTTGCCACACTTATTGCAGCGTAATTTTTCTTCTGAATCGTTCCCTTCGGCCTATATCCTCCCTTCTTCTTATTCATCTACTGCACTTTCTCTCCAGTCTTCTAAGTCTCTTCTTTTACTTCCTTTGAGGAGTAGATAATGAGTAAAGCCATCTTCACTAACCCCTCATAGATAGCACCCATCGAAATGTGACTCATAGCTAAACCTTGGAGGGGTTGGTTCGGTCCCTTAGCGAATTTTAAGAGCCTTCTTGTGTGGTGTGTTAATCAACTCTATACCAAATCTAGCTAGCTCATTAAACTGATTTATGTATTCCTTGACTGTCATGCCCCTTCTTAAGATGGATAAACTTCTCAAGTTGAATGTCTTCCTCTACCCTAGAACATAACTTCATCTCAAATCTCCTAGAGAAGTCATCCTAAGAAATATCATCTCCATCAGTCTCAGACTCAATAAACTTCCACCAGCTCAACGTCTCTCCCTACAACTACCAAGTAGTTAATTGTCTCCTCACAATGCTAGTCAAACCCAACAGAACAAATGTCTTCTTGCAAGCATGGATCCAAAACCTTGAATCCATGTATGACTTCGTCCTCACGTATGGCTTACCCCTAAGACTAGAATTTTTTTATCACAGCTTAGAAAAATCTAGAGCGGTAGGTGGGCGGGCAGGAGCCGCACCTGTCACTCCCTCTGTGGGTCCTATAGTGGGATTAAGCTTAACCTGTCCCTAACCTGAAGATACCGACGAAACCATATATGGATGTTTTTGCCCGGGATCTCGGCTGCATTGGCGAAGCCTAAACCTGTAGAATCAATCATCTTCTTTTTGTGAATGTTAATAATTTCATTAGTAACTTCCACCGATAGATAAATACTATTAAGAGATAAGAGATAACATAGGCACGAATGAGAATTAGCATAGGCACGAACAAGAGAGATTTTGAGATATGAAAAATTTTGAAAAACTTTTTGAAATATTTTATCTATACTTATGTATATATACTTTTAAAATGTCCATTTTGAAAACTTTTGGAGACCATTTTGAAAATCCTTTTTCGAAAACCATTTATTTTCAAAAACTTTTCAAATACATTCTCTCAATAAGGTCCTAATTCCTAAGGAACTTTGGAACCTATGCTCTAATACCAGCTGTGACAACCCGAACCTCCCAACATGCATCGATCCAAAGCTCAATGTGGCTTTCGGCATTGCATCATGCCGATAAATGCGAATAGTCAGGTTTTTAACAATTTAACATTTTAGAAACTAAGATAAGGAGATATAATCTAAGATATGCTAAATTTTTAGAACTCACGGCAAAAGGAATAAAACATATATAACATAGAAAAATGTCCATCCTAGAAAATATCCAAATCACGGTCTTAGAAAAATCAGTACATGGTCCAATATAGAATACATAGAAATATATCTCTCAAAGTCTAATAGAAGGAAATAAAATGTATTGGTATGATAGAATAATGCATGAAGAGTAAATATGATAAAAGAAATCTCCAAAGATAAGCACGAGTCTCCAAGTATCAAGAATGAGCCAATCACCTGCTGCCCTGTCCACCTGTGGTGGGAAAAAGATGGAGAAAGAATGGGTTAGACAAAAGTCTGTTGAATGATTACAAGTTTAATATGTGATGATCATGTGCGGTTAACTTCAAACTACTCCAAGTGACAAAGGGTGTGTTACAAGTGTCTGTGAACTCTTATGGTCTAACACCTAAGGGTTCTTATCTAACACAAAGGGTTGAACTACAAATCGAACCTTACGTTAATGATCGACCAAAGTCATTAGAGTCATCCAATAAGAAAATATTGTCCGTAGGTGACTGTGGGAGCTGCTCTCCCATAGATACATATACCATCACTACACCTGGAGAGAGAGAACCCTAAAATGCAAACTTGCTTTATGACTCATCATATGCACCCATGTCCATCTATCAATCGTAGTGCTAAATGCCTCTTATTGTACTACACCAGCGTCCACCTGTACCACGTCGTGTCAGAACCGTGCGTATAAGAACTCTCGTTAGTACTAGGCCCCTTTCCATTCTATAGCCTCTTATCGTGCTGCATCGGGCCTGACTGTCCATATAGAATCCCTCGTCAGCACTGGACTCATTCAACTGGCATCTCCATTAGCATTGCACGTCCACCGTGGAAATCCCCATGAGTGTCTGTGAAATACATCGTCCTAGTCGACTCCCATCTCTCAATCTGCGAAATACATTTCCATAATCGACTCTTGGTTCTTAATTGGGTATTTGACTGTTACACAATACCGAGCTAACCTATGGTCCTCTGATAGGGAACTAACTTCCATACTGTCTCTAGCATATATACTTAGCCTAAAATAGGCTCAAATAACAATTTCCATTTATATAAATTCTTTTTACTGAAATTATATTATTTTTTATTTTCAACTTGGGCCTTAAGCCGAGGTTCATAATCTGAAGTTCTCATTATGAACGGTCGACCGCCGTTTCTCGATGGTTTACCACTATAGGTCAACCGTTAGGGGTCTAGGGTGAATCGCTCGCGAACAAAATTTAGGGTTTCTGCGATTTTTAATTGTCGATTTTTGTTTTTTCTTTAATCATATGTTATTAACAAATATTAGACCCTAATTACTGGATGACCAGTTGATACTTCAATTAGTAATTCAATTTGCGGTTTGTTAATTTAGGATTTGCAAGTTCAACTGTAAAAGGGATTATACATCAATTTCAAGTTTTATAGTTTACGGTGCTTCAATTCAAGTCAAGTTTGCATATTTCAATTTAGGGTTTTATATAGTTCAATTTAGATTTCTAGCCCCCTAAATCAATTAAAGTAGTTTGAATCTAACTGTACTAATTATCTTCTTAAAAAATTTCTCACTCACCTTAAGCCTAAGCTTTCCTAATGCTCTTGCTTGAGAATCACCCCTCTATTCGCTAGCTCCGTCTTGATTCAAATGCTTGTGTTCTTCTATGTTGATGTAATTTGATTTTTAAGAAATTTTTAGAGTGGAGGTTAAGAGAAACTTTTGGCAGAGTTTTGTTACTATATGGAGTTATGTGATTAGAGTTTCATTAAGCCGGTATTTACAGAGTTTCCAAACTAATTTGAGCTGTTTAATTTGGGTTAGTGAATAATCTCTAAAATCTGGTTCGCTCATCAACAACTTGCATACAAAGCAACTAATTCGTTCATTCAAACACGTTGGTGCAAACTCAGAATGCTCGATTTTACTCGAGATATGGTCGACCGCTTCTGACCCTGGGTCGACCGCTACCGATTGACCATCGACCCCTCTGGGTTGACCGGTGGCAATATTAATTTTGTGTATTATTATTTTTAATTTCTTATTCTATTTTTAATTCTTCCTAGCATTTGTAACTTCTCCGTATTAACTTCGATTTCAAGTGTTATATATGAAAATCGTCTAGAAAATCGCTATGAACGCAATGGTGCAAGTTTCGCAGCCAAATTCGAACGTTTGTGGAAAATTTCTTTTTAGTCCTTGTTTAAATTTACTTTTCTTATTAAGTTTCTGTTTAAACTTCTATTAAATTCATGTTAAATTTTACGTAAATTTTCGAGATGTTACAAAAGTGGTTGCAATCTATTACTTAAACAACAAAACAGAAATAACACAATGCTGACGTGGACAATTCAGAAAACACCATTTCAAAATAACTCAACACAATTGAAAACAATTAGGTAATGTTTGGTTTGAAAATTGAGATTTGAGTTTTCAACGTGTACTTTAAAATATACGGAAAAGCGAAAGCGGATGAAAAATGGTCGATTAGGAAAATGATTTTAACATATAAAATTAAAAATGACTTTTTTGAGTTTTTCGCTTTTAAAAATATATCAAAATCTATCTTCTTCCCTCTTTTCTTTTTATTGTTGGATTGACTAGGATGTTCCAACACCTCCACTCCCAAAGACACAAATATTGACAACGTAATACAGAAAACTTATTTTCAATCCAACCAGCCTTAATTTTTTTTAGAGGGAATTAGGGAGAAGGACAAACTTTGATAAAAAATTATACTGAAGGACACTAAGTTTCATTTTTGGGTTGAAGGAAAAACTTTAAAAAAAAATAGTCTGAAGAACAATGCTATTTATAACCAGCATTATATTCAGTTTTTACACTAGCATTATATTCAGCCTAATTTTTATCAAAGTTTGCCCTTAGCCCAAAAATGAAACTTGTTGTCCTTTAGTCTAAATTTATTTCAAAGTTTGTCCTTGTGCCTATTTTTCACTTTTTTATTTCCCATTTTTCGTCTCCTACACGTGCCCTTCTGCCTTTTATTCCACCAGCCGACTTTGCAGCAACTACCTATGGCCTATGCCTAGACCTGACAAACGGGTTGGGTTGGGTCAAAATGGATTGGGTCGATTTTGACCCAACCCATTTATGACCTTTTTTTACCCATTTCATACATGGGTCAGTCTGACCCAACCCATTTAATAAGCAGGTTACCTATTTAACCCATTTAAAGATTTAAATTTGATTTGACTAATAAAAAACAGACAAATATAAAATAATTCTAATTCTAATTTTTACGTTTTGAATTTCCATAAAAATCAAATTTTAAAATTTAAAATTATAATTCTAATTTTCAGCAAAATTCAAATATGAGGATGTAGTCTATTATTTGCTAAGTGCAACCGTTGGTCACCAGGGAGAACTACAAAATGCGTTCACAAGATGAAGTATCTGAGTGCTCCATATTGTCTGTAATTTAGGTGGGAGTTCATCGGTCGAAGTCTCGTCTGATTCCGAGTTAGTATTAAGAAGTTATTGCAGTCTGAACAAAAAAAATAACGGTTTTTGCTTAGGCGGAGTTCAAATATGGGGATGTAGCCTATTATTTAAGTAAAACCATTAGTCACCATAGAGAACTATAATGTGCATTCACAAGATGAAGTATGCGAGTGTTCCATATTGTCTGTAATTTAGGTTGGAGTTCATCGGTCGAAGTATCGCCTGATTCTGAGTTAGTACAAAGAAGTTACTGTATTCCAAACAAAAAAAATAGCGACTTCTGCCTAGGCAGAGTTCAAATATGGGATGTAGCCTATTATTTCTAAGTAAAACTATTAGTCACCATGGAGAACTGCAGTGTGCATTCACAAGATCAAGTGTCCGAGTATTCCACATTGTCTGTAATTTAGGTGGGAGTTTATCGATCGAAATTTCGCCCGATTCCGAGTTAGTATGAAGAAGTTACTGCAGTCTGAACGAAAAAGATAGTGGGTTCTGCCTAGGCAGAGTTTAAATATAGGGATGTAGTCTGTTATTTTCTAAGTACAATTGTTAGTCACTATGGAGAACTACAGCGTGTGTTTACAAGCTGAAGTATCCGAGTGCTTCATATTGTCCGTAATTTAAGTGGGAGGTCATCGGTCGAAGTCTCGTCTGATTTCGAGTTGGTATGAAAAAGTTATTGCAGTTTGAACAAAAAAATAGTGGCTTCTGCATAGTCGAAATTCAAATATGGGGATGTTAGTCACCACGGAGAACTACAGCATGTGTTCACAAGACGAAGTATCCGAGTAAAAGATTTCAAAATTTTAAATTCTTAGTTTCAAAATTATATTTTCAAAATTATATTTTTGAATTTTAAGTTTCTAATAAATGAATAAATGGGTTACACCCTTTTAAAAATGGATCAATCCAAACCATAACAATTTAATAAAATTCATAAATGGATTGACGAACCCATTTATAAGTAGGGCAAATGGATGGATTAATGGGTTGGTTCGACAGATCTCCCTATGCCCACACCAAAAATTAAAATCATACATCTTTCTTCCTCATTTTTTCACAATACCTACTCAAAATTCGAGCCAACAGCCTGTTCTTTGCACTCAATTGTATGGGGATTTAACTTTGGTGGATTTTTTCCATTTAGCCTCGTTTTAAAACTAATTATCGCAAATAGCCCAGTATTAAAACAAATATCAAATTTAGCCATGCTTTGGCTAGTCCAACTCCGAGCTGGCCAAAATGTACTGGCGACTTTTCAAAAGTCGCCAGTATTTTTTTTTTAACATTCACTCGGGCGACTTTTGGGAAGTCGCCTACTGGCGACTTCCCAAAAGTCGCCCGTATGTTTTAAAACAAACAGGGCAACTTCTGGGAAGTCGCCAGTGGGCGACTTCCCAAAAGACGCCAATACGGGGCTCTGTAACAAAACCAGAGCCCCCCTTTCTTCCTCCTTCATTTTAAACCCTTCCATCTCCAAAAACCCCCAAAATATATTCAATTGTGACTTCTCAAATCCCAACATCTATACTTAGTATACTACAGAATTAATTATACCTAGCACCGTATGACAATGATAAATCAATCGTCGTCCTCCTCATCGTTATTCTACCCACGAGTAGATAAGTCCAACACCAAAGCTGCAAATAAAATTAGACACATGATTTCAGTTGGATAAAAGAATATGGAATAACTGTCGGCGAAAGTAAATAATGGACATACCTGTACTAAACTCACACAACCACCTATGCTTGTGCTCTCTTGCAAAGCAAGCCTTGTCAACTCGCAGTACGTATACGCTAGAACTGCACTGCCCCACGAATACTGGCGACAAACATCAAAGTTTTCTAAAAATGGAAGTCATCTAAGCCATATCCGTGTCTTCGAATGATCGCATATCAACCTCAAGCAAATAATATGCAATATAACGGCTCTGGCTCGTTATTGAATCTGTATCTCTGTGGCATCTACTGGTATGTCGTCCGCAAATTGTTGTCTAAACCGTCTTGTTTGTATCATTTCATTTCCCCACCACTCCTCCGCTGGAGGAGTTAAACCTAGGAGTTCTTGGCATAAACTAAGATAATCAACCGGATCGGGGTTGGTCAACGGAGCACCGTCTATGGGTATGCCAAGTAAGCATGCAACATCACCTAACGTGATAGTCATCTCTCTGGCTCGTAGGTGAAATGTAGATGTCTCTGGCCTCCATCTATCCACTAAAGTGGTGATAAGATGATGATCCAACTGGATGTGCCCTACCCTAAAAACCAGTCCAAATCCGGCTTGGTCTATCAACTGTATAACGCCTAGATGAGCAGATGTTACTCTATTCATTTTAGACGAATGATCTATGGTTTTGTCTGCAGTATTACTCTGTCAAAATATCACAAAAATATTATCAACATGTAACATACAATGCCTTTGGATATTTGTACATTTCGAACACTAAGAATTTTACCGCGATAAATTCTGGATTATTCGTTCGATGCCGTTGTTGCAAATATAGGACAGATCCATCAATAGGTCCAAGTAGCATCTCGGAGTAATCTACACATATACAAGTTAACAAGATTTTCATATTTATTTTCCAACATCAAAACTAGAAATTTACGCATTGTTTTTCAACATTTTACCAATGATTTCAACCATACATAGATACCTCAACCATCAATGATTGCTAACAATTCCTAAAAACCATTATTTTGCAATTTTTTTCAAAACCCTAAATTGAAAAAAAATTGATTTATTCATACCTAGAGGCACATCCCGCATTAAAGAGCTTGTCATCTTCTAATTTGTTGAACAAAGTGCTAAATTTTTTTGGGTTTGGGCAAATTTTTCGAAATAGAGGGTATTGAAAGTTTTTGGAGATAGAGAGGGAAGGGTTAATATGAAGGAGGAAGAAAGGGGCTCTGGTTTTGTTACAGAGCCTCATATTGACGACTTCTCAAAAGTCGCCCTGTTTGTTTTAAAACATACGGGCGACTTTTGGAAAGTCGTCAGTAGGCGACTTCCCAAAAGTCGTCCGAGTGATTGTTAAAAAAAAATTAATACTGACGACTTTTGAAAAGTCGCCAGTATATTTGGGCTGGCTCGGAGCTGAGCTGGTCAAAACGGGGTTAAATTTGATATTTGTTTTAAAACTGGACTATTTGCGATAATTAGTTTTAAAACGAGACTAAATGGAAAGGAAAAAAAAATAGGTATGGGGATTTAACTTTGGTACAGTTACGGCTCTGCTTTTCCACTCAATTGTATACATATTTCTTTGATGCTTCAATGGTTTTGGCCTGTTTTACATTTTTTTTTCCGTCAGCACTCTCACAACCAGTCGTATATCTTCCACTTCAACTACGGTCGACAACTGCGGCAGTGGTAAACCATGCAATTTGATTTGTCGAACTGTTACTGCTGCAAGATGGTACAAAGCTGGGTGTAATTAGCTAATTGTGGTTTGTGGACGTCCATCATCGGTAAACATTCGAGGATACATATACTGATTGGTGATTATAGTGTAGCGCATCTCTGTGTTCATGTTCATATGATTTAATTTTCTGTTTATCTGTTTTTTCACGTATAATTAGCATACACCTTTATATTACTTTAGGAGGCTTATGTAGTTACATTATTTAATGTCATACCGGTGCTATTTTGTTTTGTACTAGCGGAATTCATGTTTAACCTGTTCATGAAAGGTGATCTGTTGTTTCCTTTCCAATATTTTGATTCCTATTGAGCAAACGCATTAGACTGGATACTAAATTTTACAGTGACCTTGCTATGTTGTAGTAGTAGAATCATAGCAATTAACAGAAAATGAGTTTAGGGGCATCAAGCTTAGTGGATCAAGTGTGCTCAGTAACATAAAGCAGGAAGTAATTGTTTGGCAGGTTGGTAAGAGTTTTTGGACATATGTAAGTCATCATAATATAATCTCTCTTATTCTCTCATTGCAACTGTAATTCTTTTTTTAAACTCTAATGTGACTAAGCTATAGCTACAACTGCTGAGATGTTATTTATGTTTTCATGACAATTTTTTTTCATCTCGGTTGTACCATATTGTTTAACACTTTGAAATACTACTATAAACAATGATTTCAGCATGAACTAAGTATCTCCAATTACACTCCTTGCCTAAGCCAAAAAATATACAGGCTTTTATTTACTCTCATATTCACTAACTGTTTTCTATCTTTCGATTAGAAAAAAAATCTCAAAGACTGTATTAGTTATAAATAGTTCCAACAATACCATTGGAATAAGTAATGTTTGGATATTTATAGTCTTACAATGGTTGAACATAAACATGACCAATGTGAATGGTTTTCTGTATCATATGTTATGGTACCATCTTATAATTAATTACATAACCATCTTGTAATGATAGAACATATACATGGTTATATTAGTTACAATTAATAATTAATAACATAACCTTTTTTATGTGCTTTTTTGGTAACAACATACGTAGTTATTATATAGAATATGTACATATACATTTCTGTTATAGAATTTAAAACAACAATGCGTATAATCATATAGCACATACACTTGGTTATGTGTACTTAATTTATGAATATGAGAGAACTATTTTGTGTACGAGGAAGGAGTTGATTTTGCATACCTATTAAACTTGTGCCCTTATAAGCTTATTCTATTTTACATTTCTTTCCAAGCATCATTACTCTCTGACATTGATGCTCTGATTGTGACTACTTTACTGATGTTCCGACTGCAGCATACAAGACACTTGCTGGCTACTGTTTGTTGTGTCAAATGGTTAATGTTTGTTGCGCCAAATTTTGTGTCTCGATAGCTGTGTGTGTGTGAAGAGGGCCGGAGGGGGTGTGGTGGTGGTGGCATGATATTTGAAAAAAAGTTCAATTTTGTTGGAAGCATCAATAAATGATCTGAATTGAGCAAATATCCTAAAAAAGAACGGTGTTTAATAACTGTATAATTAGTCTAATCAGTCTTCTTTTCATTCAGGGAAGGACATAGTGGAGTATTTTCATGAGCAGCTATCTAGATTTGTATTCACAGTGAATGGGTGGGTGCAATCATACGGGTCAAGATGAGTTAGGCACTCCAATAAGGCACGCTTTATTGTTCTAACGGCGTCATCTAATGAAGCTTACTTGAACAAGAATTCCAAATTTTACATGTCACAAAATCCACATATATACCACGTTATGTGTCATGTTTCTTGCGATGTGGGACTTATCGTTCAATCCATGCACTTTCAAATGCGAGCCACACCTAATAACCTTTTGTCAAAAATGATCGACCAAGATTTGAGACATGCTTCACAATCTAGCCATCAATAAAGAAGTAGAAGGCTTGGATGCAGCTAGAATTACTGTTATTCAAATTGACGAAGCGACTCTCAGAGGGGTTTCCTCTTTGCAAGTCAGAGCATGATCTATTTGGACCGGGTTGTGCACTTTCCATATCACCAATGCAGGCAATAAGGACGCTACTCAGGTTTGCATCACGTCATCATTTTTTAAATCCTTTGTATAGTCCTATGACTTGGATTTTGTTATGTGAAGCTTGATATATTGTCGCATTCCTTTAGCTTGGGATGTTATATCACTGTAGTATAGGCAGAATAAATCATGCAGAGGCAAATGAGTAATGTTCGTTTTTTGCAGATTCACATGTTATGTATTTTTTTGCTCCTTGGCTATTATGGCATGATTTTGTTTTTATCAAGTGGTTTTACTAACTTAGTTTAAAAAATGTTTAAACTTAATACTTTAATAATTCATGGAAGTTGGAATTAAATGTATGTTTGAAAACACTTTTTGGGAGTACTGATGAATTTTAAATTCATTTTTGACAGAAAAAAAAAAGAATTTATACACACAAATGAGGAATGGGTTTTGCCTCCATATCAGCTTAATGAAAAGTTATTATGTATTCTACTTAATATAAAACTAATGATCATTGGTTTTACTTGTCCTATCTTCATGTTAATAACTGCTTTTAAATGATATCGAAACTAATAACCTACGTTTTATGAATCAATGAACTTCGAAGTTTTTAGTTACAACTGACTTTTATCTTAATCTAGGGAAAATTCATTAACTACTGGTTTATGAAAAATTTCGATAATTCATGTATTGCTAATGTATTCGAATTTTTTTACCCGCTGGCGCGTAAAATATATTATATTACCAATCTGCCTAATGCCTGATCTTTGTTACTTTATATATTATACATTTCAGTAGTATTTAGGTAAACTAATTCAGTACATTATACTCAGTTGGAAAACTGGTTCATTGTAATTTAGCAAGTTTATGATAGATTTTGTGTTGTTGGACAACACTTATAGGTACTGCAGATCTAAATACTGCTAACGATATAAACATCCAGGCACTACAATTCAACATCATTCATTTACTGAGTACTGACTACCACCAACTTCCTGTGTGAAGCACGGTGCATCCTAGTAATTCTACTATTTTCAGCACTTTTTTGACCTAACAGCCTTCCACCCAGCACCCAAAACAAAACAGCATATAAAGTTCTATTGGCTATTTCAGGTTATATATGGAGCAATCTCACGCATGAAACGAAGTGGTGAATACCTATCTTGAGCTAAACAAATTTGACTACAAAACTGGTTTTGTTGTTGCATACGGAAGGACGTTTTACAAGGAAAAAAGAAAGCATCCATGTAACCATATATATAAAAACACATACTTATACATATTTTCATCCGGAGGAGTAAAATGATCATGTATAATATAAGGTGTTATAAAGCTTATTTTCTGGGATGTGATTGTTAGAGATGAGCATATTTACTCTAGTTTCAATATACAAAAATAAAACAAGTAAAAACTACAGGTACCTAAAAGGGAAAAGTAATTAAGTAACATATCAAAATCTTTTTCTTCTTCTTCCATGCCACAAGGATTCGCTTGCTTAATTTTTATTTTTTTATTTTTTATTTTTTTTGCTTGCAAGGCTGGTCATGTTGAAAACCCTTGGCCTTTTTTTTTAAGATCCAAACAAGTTTTACTTGTAAACTTTAAGAAAGCTTACACCATCCATCTAACACATACTTTAAATAAATCTCATGAATAAAGTACTTAGTGTGAATCGAACCCTTGACCTCGTCTCTTAAAATAGTCATTGCCGACAACCAACATTGCCTTATCTTTTTTATTCAAAAGAAAAATAAATTGGAATTTAGGAGTAAATAAGATTTTATTCAACTAAAAAAATAACAATATGCTACTCAATGCAATAAAGATATGACAGCTAAATCCTACAGCAGAGCCTAATATAAAAGGATAAGACAAATCTCAATAATCAACGAACAAACTGAAAGAGTTAAATGCTTAGAGGCAATTATATAATTTGTTACATATATCTAACTCTATGACCAATCTTATTCTTAATAAATATATTTGGTTTCTATAATATACTTTGTTAAATAGTGGCATAATTAATTAAATAAATAAATCTAAATATATTAATAGAAATTTCTTAAAAGATATGTTATGTGATAATAAATACAAAGAGTTGTAATCATGAGAAAATTATCATAAAATATATAATTAACATATATTTTAAAGATTCACAATCAAGATGTTTGATGAAAAAATATTGATAGATCCGTTGAGAACAGAGTACATAACGCTCTCCAAATATTGGACAGTGTATTACTTATGTTTGCTGAGGGCTTCAAAGGGTTTTCTCGACTTAAGAATACTATTACACGGTTAATAACAACCAAGTCAAATAAGAAATCTTAAGTGACGATATTACACGGTTCTCTCGACTTAAGAATACTATTAAACTTCAATGTGAAAACTCCACTTTGATTATAGTTAAAATTTGACATGACGTTAATCAAACGACTATAATTGGGTCTAAGTTAAAGCATTGAAAGTGAATCACTCTTCAATAATGAATTTGTCTTTTTGGTTATATGAGGTAAGTATCATGGTCAACTACAGTTAACTCAAAGTCAAAATCTCTGTCTAACATAGAACAGTTAATAATAAATGTTATAATGAGCCAATGGCGATGTTTATGGACTGACCAAGTTGAATCTGGATGATATTGAAATTTTGATCAAAATCAAATTTCATAGATCTTAAAGTAATACAATGTTGTTGAAAAGAATTGGTGTAACTAATCATTACTAAAAGGTACTGTTTTAATTGTAAATTTGGATTTTCTCGATTAGATTTGTAAGCGATGAATTAAGTCAAACCACCACACTAGTAGCTAAGGTAACATATGAGCATTATTGTTCAAATATTAATCGCTGACTTAATTCACATCTGTGAGTCGCACGATCAAATTATTCGATCTTTTAAACATCGCTAATTTAATCGATTTATAACGATTATAAAATAATTAAGTTAATTAATATATTTTTTATTATATGGTGTGTTTAGTAAAATGGAATTGCCTCTAGAATTGTTTGGTGTACAATTAGTATTTTAGTGTTGTGTTTCGGCACTTTAACGCGTCCCATGAATGCGTGCTTCACTGAACCGTAACGGTGCTATCTTAATGAAGCTTTTGATATGCCAGCGTCCCGATGGAACATCCCCATGGTTTTAAATCTCCTATATATTGTAACAACCCGGGATTTAGTTTCAACCTATAATTGTCATTTAACGATTTAAACGAGGATAAATTGCTGTTGGAAATGTAAGTAGGTTGAGATTGTTTTATAGATTGTTAAGTGTAAGTGGGCTTTTAAATCTAGCCCATGCTTTATTTTATTTCAGTGCTTTGTTATCAAATGAAAACCCGGTTTCCCTTCATTTTATTTTCGTTCAAAAAGAAACCATATACGAAAAAAAGAAAAGAAAGAAATGGTAGCTTGTTCGTTCGTCCCCCTTTTTATAAATTAGGGTTTTGGTTTTCGAAGGCGACTGCCCTGGTTCGCTCGATCGAATGAGGAGATTTATTGCTGCTCGTCGAATCTAAGGTGAGTAATCCTCAATTACTCACATCTAATTCGAATTCGCGTATTGGTGATTTTGTGTTTCAGTCGTGATTCTTGGCTTAGTTTGGGTTTTTGTTTGATGTTGATGATTTTACTCGTTTAGTTCGATTCTTGGATTTCTTAGTTTCATAGCCACCACGGCTTCATATGAATTCGATTATGTGAACTTTGTATATCGATTTGGATTAAATTCGTGAGCACCACGATGTTGATTTCGAGTTGACTTCGACGTGTTATTGTTATAGTCTTGGGTATCACTGTTCGACTTCGTTTCAAAGCTGATATCGTATTTATTGATAACTGTTTCTCGAGATGATTTTTAATTGTTCAATTCGTATATTTTCGTAGTTCCCTTTTTTTTGATACTCACGGCTTGTGTTGATGTCGTGATTGCCACGGCGTTGACTCTTAGTTGACGAGATTGTTTTATTTCCAGTTCGAACTTGAATCTTGTTATGGATTTGTTTTTGGTGCTTCGGCTGTTGTTTTGAACACTTGGTTGGCTTTCGAGCACTTTAGTGATACGTACGGTTTTGGGTTAAAAATGTGTTGTTGATTCTGGCTTTTGAGATAGTTGAGTATCACCCTTTGATCGAAAAAAACACGGTTTGATGCTGTTTATTTTGTTTGACTTCTCATTCTCTGTCATTTTTCAAACTGCTACTTGATTTTCGATATTACTGAACGCTTTTGCTCAGTATTGGTACACTTGATTTCTTCACTTTGTGGTACTGTCAGGTTCATAATGCACTGCCCCTTCTTTTGTGAATTTTTATTCCAATTTGCATATAGGTGTATACATACATATGTGTGTATACATATATTGTGGGACGTGCTTGGAGTTTAAGTTGTTTTTTTTTATATCATCAGGCATCACCCTGACACTACTATGAGGAAGCAAAGACTTGACTTTGCATTCTTATTTTTACTACATACATGGTTATCTGGTAGTTCATTATGAGTTTGTGGATGACATGAGAACTTTTGTTCATTTGTTCTGATTGCACACTACCGTCAGTATCACTGCATTATTTCTGGTTTCAAGTATAGTTGCATGGTCTCTCAGATTTGTTTCAGGTGTGCTCTGTATCACTTTAGATATAGTTTGCATCTCAGTGTATCCTTGTGGTTACTGTTTCGTCCTGAATTTGATCAGTTAAGTGTCCCACTATCTTGTGCTCGAACTCTGTCCATACTTGCACACTAATTCATTGTTCCCTGTACAGTATCTAGACTTTATCATATGTACACTTGGTTTGTGGCCTTTGTGCTCGAGCTTGATCTTGCAGTTTCCAGTTTCATAATTGCTTCATGTAATTGGGTAGTTTGGCCTTCATTTTGCCAGTCGTATTGCTCCTTGTAAATAGGGTGTGTTTGTTTCATTTGTCTGGTTGGTCGTGAGACTATAGCATGCATTGGTCATGTCATTCCTTTGGGCAGTCTGATGTGCATCTCCAATTGTTGTATTCGAGTTTTATGATTCATGTGCCTCGTTAACCACTTGGTACCCTTGAGTCTGCATTTAAATGTTCTTATGATATTATTGGTTTGAGTTGATGAGCAGTGCCATCTACTTCTACACTGAGTTGTTTGGTCGAGTGACTGTTCCATACATGTCGCTTGGTTTCTGAGTTGTTGGTTTACATTGCAGAGATGCAGTTGGATTTGTTTTTTTAGATCACACTTGAGTTGAACCTGATTTCGGGGTTTGACCTTGCGATCATTGTGACTTTCACTGAGCTTTTGTGTATCTCCTGCGATAGTGGCGAGGCAGTACAAGCGTGCGTGTACTGCAGCCCTATCAGATTTGACAGTTTTAAATTGATGTTTCGATTTGTTGAATTGTTTCGTTGGTTAATTTCAATGTTTTGGAGTTGTATTCTGATTTGGATTGTTGATTTGTCGTTTAACACTGTTTAGTGTTATATCTACCGTTATCCAATTCTCGTATCGAGAGATTGGATATACGAGATTTCTGTGACTGTCATCTATTTGATATTTGATTATTATTGCTTCTGTGCATTAATAACTGAGTTTGAATTAGACTGACCCGCGTATTATTTTCTTTTGAATTTAATACTCGGGTCAGACCCGAGTTATTTCAGGTTGTAGATTTCCTTCTTTGAGTTGCTGTTCGGGATATGAAGACTTTTCACATCTTCTGAAGTTGTCTTTGTCATTTTGTAGAAGTCGTGTCATTGTATAGGATGATATGTATTCATGTATATTAGTTGATAATGTACTTGTATATATAACTTCCAGAGTCGACAGTTGTAGTTGTATCATATGTATTGTGTCAACTATATTGTAACTGACATCAGTTATATATATATGAGATTTTTGTTAATCTGTGTTCCGCATTTATATTATCTGTGTTGTTGTTATATTCATTGTCCTAAACTATTATGAACCGTCGTAGTTCGTTTTGTACTAGAATTGGGTGTGTCGATGGGAGTAAACAAAGAATATATGAAAAATAAAAAAGTATATACCACTCCTATCGAGACAACCAATATTAGTGTAAGGCCAACTACGGATGGTAGCTCCTATCCAGCCTTATTCTTCGTAATAATAGACAGTATTTCTTTTAATACTCTTTGTTATTATGAGCATAGAGTTGGGGCGTCACAGTTGGTATCAGAGCTTGGGGTTTATGGACATAATATAAAACATAACTTGGATGGAACATATGTTACAACTATAGGTCGACGTTTTATCTGTGATTTGAGTCAAAACTAAAGTTTTGAAATTTTGATGAAATTTTTAAATATCGTTATTTAAAAATAATAGTGAAATTGTGTTCTGATGATTTGATTGATTTGTGTTCTGTTTATCAGAGTGCGCAGCGGAAACAGTGAAACTGTCTTCGCTGAGTACAACTGATAATCTTTTTGATTTAAAAATCAAAAAACGAAATTGATATGAATTCCAATTGTTGTTTACATAGCTATAATTATTTGTTTCTTTGAGAATTTCGAATCCAAATTGAGGATTCGAAGAAATTGCAGATATGTGGTTTTTGTTGAAATTTCCGCTGGCTTTCTTTTGTACTAATCATCTATTGATTAGATTTTTGCTGTTTTAAATTATCTTCATTGAAGATACCTTCGAATGAATTCTTTGTTCATTTTGTAGTACGTGCAAAAATTTAAATTGCACGTTATTGCATTTATTTTACGTTGAACCGATGCTTGGTTATGAAACGTATTTTGTTGCCGTTATTTTTACAACGGAATTTTACACCAATGCTATATTTTGAAGTACGGTGTTTTATGGCATTTTGATGAATGAAAATTCTCTGATATTACATTTTGATGTAAATTGTTTTGATGTGATTTTGACGTTTTAATATTACTGTCGCTTTGGCTTCAGTAACCGTCAAATTTTAAAAGTAGATTTTCAAGCGGTTATTCCGCAATGCTGTTTTGTGACCGTTTTTACGGTATTTTGAGAAGTACGATTTCCTTATCGAAATTGTTACTGATTTACTGTTCTAATCACGTGATTGGAAAATCGTTTTAAAATGAAAATTGTTTTATAAAATTTTAGCAGTTTGCGTTTTCAAAAGAATGAGAAAGCGACTTAAACGATTCAGCAAAATCGAGGATTATGACCCCTTTCTTTTACTGATTCGCTTAACTCCGGACTTGTCCAGTTGAGAATGTGAATTGTTATTTTTACAAAATAAATAAAATTGTTTTCAGAAATTTTAACAGTTTGCGCTTTCAAAAGAATGAGGAAGCAATTTAAACGTTTCAGCAAAATCGAGGACTATGACCCCTTTCTTTTACTGATTCGCTTAATTCCGGACTTGTCCGTTTGAGAATGTGAAATGTAATTTTACAAAATACACAATTTTGCACTTTCAAGGAAACGATGAAGAGAATCAAACGATTTAGTAAAACACGTGGTATGGGACATGTGCGTTTGCTATTTCGGTTAATTCCGAACTCGTTAATTGAAATATTTGATGATTTCGTGTGCTTTCGAGCCACTATGTTGGACCTTCGGGTCATTTGTTGGACCTTCGGGTCATTTGTTGGGCTTTCGGGCCACTCTGCGGACCTTCGGGTCAAATACCAGTACTAGACCTTCGGGTCACTCTGTGGACCTTCGGGTCAATCTGATGGGCGCCAAAATTATGTTGAGTACTTGGTAGGCTTCGGCCACTTTGAGATGCACGTGCGGCGAATTAAAAACTCGCCATCTGATGGGATCGATCCAAGCTTTTATGTTGATTTTCTAGTCTTCTTAATTGATTTCTAGATATTTGTTGTTTCCAATTATCTGTAGGTAATTGGATATTTGTTGTTTCTAATTATCGCTTGTGATAATTAGATATTTGTTGATATGAGTTCTGATTATCGTTTTTGATAATCAGATATTTGTTGTTTCTAATTATCGCTTGTGATAATTAGATATTTGTTGATATGAGTTCTGATTATCGTTTTTGATAATCAGATATTTGTTGTTTCTAATTATCGCTTGTGATAATTAGATATTTGTTGATATGTGTTCTGATTATCGTTTTTGATAATCAGATATCTGTTGCTTTTAATTATCACTTTAGATAATTAAATATTTGCTGATTTGAGATTTAATTATCGCTTTTGATAATTAAATATTTGTTGATTTGAGGTTTAATTATCGCTTCTGATAATTATATATTTGCTGATTTGAGATTTAATTATCGCTTTCGATAATTAAATATTTACTGATTTGGGATTTAATTATCGCTTTTGATAATTAAATATTTGCTGATTTGAAATTTGATTGTCGTTTTTGATAATCGAATATTTGTTGAATTTGAGAAATTTGATTATCGTTTTTGATAATCGAATATTTGTTGAATTTGAAATTTGATTATCGTTTTTGATAATCGAATATTTGTTGAATTTGAAATTTGATTATCGATTTTGATAATCGAATATTTGTTGAATTTGAAATTTGATTATCGATTTTGATAATCGAATATTTGTTGAATTTGAAATTTGATTATCGTTTTTGATAATCGAATATTTGTTGATTTGAAATTCGATTATCGCTTGTGATGATCGAATATTTGTGATTTGAAATTCGATTATCGCTTGTGATGATTGAATATTTGTGATTTGAGATTTGATTATCGTTTGAGATAATTAAATATTTTTCGATTTGATTATCGTTTGTGATAATTGAATACTTGTGATTTGTGGTTTAATTGAATAATTTTGATGATTAAAAGATTTTCTAGTCTCTAATTGATTCTAGATTATGTTGATTATATTGAATTACTGTTTTCTACCTATCTTTGTTGATAGTTATAGTTTGTCAATTATGAAGTTCGTGTTTTCCAGTGATTTGTTGGGTAACTAGATAATTGCAGTCTGACGATTTGCGAATTTTGTTTTCTAATTATCTTTGTTGATAATTAAGTTTTGTTGTTTTCTAATTATCGTAGCGATAGTTAGATATTGTTGTTTCGTGATTTTTCTGAATTTCAATTATCTGGTTGATAATTAAATATTGCTGATGATTGCATTTATTCAGCTTTGTTGTTTTCTGATCATCTACGGGATAATTAGACTTTGTTGAGATTTTGTGAAATTCCTTTATGGAACTAAAAGATTTCTTTGATATTTGTGTTCTCGATTCTTATTTTTCTATCATAACCAGTTTATGTTAGAAGAATAATTGTTATAGACGACTTTATTTATGAAAATTGCGGGGACGCAATTTTTATAAGGAGGGGAGTCTGTAACAACCCAGGATTTAGTTTCAACCTATAATTGTCATTTAACGATTTAAACGAGGATAAATTGCTGTTGGAAATGTAAGTAGGTTGAGATTGTTTTATAGATTGTTAAGTGTAAGTGGGCTTTTAAATCTAGCCCATGCTTTATTTTATTTCAGTGCTTTGTTATCAAATGAAAACCCGGTTTCCCTTCATTTTATTTTCGTTCAAAAAGAAACCATATACGAAAAAAAGAAAAGAAAGAAATGGTAGCTTGTTCGTTCGTCCCCCTTTTTATAAATTAGGGTTTTGGTTTTCGAAGGCGACTGCCCTGGTTCGCTCGATCGAATGAGGAGATTTATTGCTGCTCGTCGAATCTAAGGTGAGTAATCCTCAATTACTCACATCTAATTCGAATTCGCGTATTGGTGATTTTGTGTTTCAGTCGTGATTCTTGGCTTAGTTTGGGTTTTTGTTTGATGTTGATGATTTTACTCGTTTAGTTCGATTCTTGGATTTCTTAGTTTCATAGCCACCACGGCTTCATATGAATTCGATTATGTGAACTTTGTATATCGATTTGGATTAAATTCGTGAGCACCACGATGTTGATTTCGAGTTGACTTCGACGTGTTATTGTTATAGTCTTGGGTATCACTGTTCGACTTCGTTTCAAAGTTGATATCGTATTTATTGATAACTGTTTCTCGAGATGATTTTTAATTGTTCAATTCGTATATTTTCGTAGTTCCCTTTTTTTTGATACTCACGGCTTGTGTTGATGTCGTGATTGCCACGGCGTTGACTCTTAGTTGACGAGATTGTTTTATTTCCAGTTCGAACTTGAATCTTGTTATGGATTTGTTTTTTGTGCTTCGGCTGTTGTTTTGAACACTTGGTTGGCTTTCGAGCACTTTAGTGATACGTACGGTTTTGGGTTAAAAATGTGTTGTTGATTCTGGCTTTTGAGATAGTTGAGTATCACCTTGGGTTTGACTTTGATCGAAAAAAACACGGTTTGATGCTGTTTATTTTGTTTGACTTCTCATTCTCTGTCATTTTTCAAACTGCTACTTGATTTTTGATATTACTGAACGCTTTTGCTCAGTATTGGTACACTTGATTTCTTCACTTTGTGGTACTGTCTGGTTCATAATGCACTGCCCCTTCTTTTGTGAATTTTTATTCCAATTTGCATATAGGTGTATACATACATATGTGTGTATACATATATTGTGGGACGTGCTTGGAGTTTAAGTTGTTTTTTTTTATATCATCAGGCATCACCCTGACACTACTATGAGGAAGCAAAGACTTGACTTTGCATTCTTATTTTTACTACATACATGGTTATCTGGTAGTTCATTATGAGTTTGTGGATGACATGAGAACTTTTGTTCATTTGTTCTGATTGCACACTACCGTCAGTATCACTGCATTATTTCTGGTTTCAAGTATAGTTGCATGGTCTCTCAGATTTGTTTCAGGTGTGCTCTGTATCACTTTAGATATAGTTTGCATCTCAGTGTATCCTTGTGGTTACTGTTTCGTCCTGAATTTGATCAGTTAAGTGTCCCACTATCTTGTGCTCGAACTCTGTCCATACTTGCACACTAATTCACTGTTCTCTGTACAATATCTAGACTTTATCATATGTACACTTGGTTTGTGGCCTTTGTGCTCGAGCTTGATCTTGCAGTTTCCAGTTTCATAATTGCTTCATGTAATTGGGTAGTTTGGCCTTCATTTTGCCATTCGTATTGCTCCTTGTAAATAGGGTGTGTTTGTTTCATTTGTCTGGTTGGTCGTGAGACTATAGCATGCATTGGTCATGTCATTCCTTTGGGCAGTCTGATGTGCATCTCCAATTGTTGTATTCGAGTTTTATGATTCATGTGCCTCGTTAACCACTTGGTACCCTTGAGTCTGCATTTAAATGTTCTTATGATATTATTGGTTTGAGTTGATGAGCAGTGCCATCTACTTCTGCACTGAGTTGTTTGGTCGAGTGACTGTTCCATACATGTCGCTTGGTTTCTGAGTTGTTGGTTTACATTGCAGAGATGCAGTTGGATTTGTTTTTTTAGATCACACTTGAGTTGAACCTGATTTCGGGGTTTGACCTTGCGATCATTGTGACTTTCACTGAGCTTTTGTGTATCTCCTACGATAGTGGCGAGGTAGTACACGCGTGCGTGTACTGCAGCCCTATCAGATTTGACAGTTTTAAATTGATGTTTCGATTTGTTGAATTGTTTCGTTGGTTAATTTCAATGTTTTGGAGTTGTATTCTGATTTGGATTGTTGATTTGTCGTTTAACACTGTTTAGTGTTATATCTACCGTTATCCAATTCTCGTATCGAGAGATTGGATATACGAGATTTCTGTGACTGTCATCTATTTGATATTTGATTATTATTTCTTCTGTGCATTAATAACTGAGTTTGAATTAGACTGACCCGCGTATTATTTTCTTTTGAATTTAATACTCGGGTCAGACCCGAGTTATTTCAGGTTGTAGATTTCCTTCTTTGAGTTGCTGTTCGGGATATGAAGACTTTTCACATCTTCTGAAGTTGTCTTTGTCATTTTGTAGAAGTCGTGTCATTGTATAGGATGATATGTATTCATGTATATTAGTTGATAATGTACTTGTATATATAACTTCCAGAGTCGACAGTTGTAGTTGTATCATATGTATTGTGTCAACTATATTGTAACTGACATCAGTTATATATATATGAGATTTTTGTTAATCTGTGTTCCGCATTTATATTATCTGTGTTGTTGTTATATTCATTGTCCTAAACTATTATGAACCGTCGTAGTTCGTTTTGTACTAGAATTGGGTGTGTCGATGGGAGTAAACAAAGAATATATGAAAAATAAAAAAGTATATACCACTCCTATCGAGACAACCAATATTAGTGTAAGGCCAACTACGGATGGTAGCTCCTATCCAGCCTTATTCTTCGTAATAATAGACAGTATTTCTTTTAATACTCTTTGTTATTATGAGCATAGAGGTGGGGCGTCACATATATCGTCCGAGATCTCCTCCAAGATCTCCTTTTCACACTTAAACGAGACGAGACATCAAATCTCTTCCATATCTCCCTCGACACTCATCTCGTTCGAGATATTCAAATCTCACCCGAAATATGGATTAAAATCTCAATCCGAGATCTCATCCGAAATTATACATTTTTCTTATTTTCCATAATATTTTTTATTTTCATATTGGTTCAAAATAAACTACTCTATCTAATTATAGTTTACCAACTTCTTGAACATATTCTTTATTTTTTATCTTAATAAGTCATGGCGAAAGGTTTCACTTCTTTATTATGTTCAAATAAAAGGATATTATTCAATCATTACCAAATCAATTAAGCTAATCAAGCTACTACTCTTCTAAAAATATTCCTTTTTCCATGTAAATCAAGTATGTTACCATTTTTATTTTTACTAAGAAAGTTATAACCATTAAATAAATTTTTGACACATCAATTTTAGACACATAAGTTCCCGAGATGCATTATAAGACCCGAGATGTCAATCCGAGATGTACATTCGATATGTACTCATCTCGTCTGAGATCTCCCCCGATACGAGATAACTTGTGTAAAAATTCCAAGACGAAACGTGACCGAAATCCGATATTTAAAACCTTGAACATCCCTTCATCGCCTCCCGGAACGAGCACATACGTGGTCTTGACAACACTTGCTTGTAATAAAAGGAATTTCCAATGTTACATGACACTAATCCCATATATATATCACGTTATACGCCATATTTCTTCTGACGTGGGACAGTCACGCATAGACAATGCGAGCCACACCTAACAATTCTCTACATTGATGAACATTTCCTCTAACCTTCATTTATAGCATACTGAAGAAGTTCTACAGTGGGATCAGGCTGCTTTTTTCTCACTTCTTACGCATTTGGGCAAGGCTGCGTTGCCAAATCTCCATCTTAAGGCGAGTATTTTTACTCAAGTCATCTTGGAGCATCAGTTCTCAACGCAGTGGTGCAGGCTGCGTATCCAGCAATGGTGTCAGGCTGCTTACATATCTCTAAGCCTCAAGGAGTCCTTGCTTCGGCCATTCTCGCATCATCTAATGGTTCCTCGAACCATTGACTATAATACCATGTTGTGTTTCGGCACTCCAACGCGTCCCATGAATGCATGCTTCACTAATCCGTAATGATGCTATCTTAGTGAAGCTTTCGATATGCCAGCATCCCGATTGAACATCCCTCCATCGCCTTCCGGAACGGGCACATACGTGGTCTTGGCAAAACTTGCTTGTAACAAAAGGAATTTCCAATGTTACGTGACACCAATTTCATATATATACCACGTTATGCGTCATATTTCTTACGATGTGAGACTATTGTTCAAGTCACGCACTGACAATGCGAAACACACCTACTTAATTGTAAACCCATCCTAACATTCAGCGAACGATCCCCTAATAGTGTGTCTTCTCTTGTCAACCATAATTTAGGGCTTTGGTATGTAAACTCTTATCTTGTAATCTCTTGTAACTCTTGTGTAATAAAACCTCTCTCCTTTGGACTGGACATACACTATCTTGATGATAATGGAACCAGTATAAATATTATGCATCTCCTTTCTTCTTTATAGTTATTACTATTTATTTGGAGTAATAGAATAATTTTTGCTAGATTGAGTGATGTTCAAATTGACAAATCTAGATCTTGTCTATTGTTTTTCCGCATTTGTGCAATTTTTGCACAATAGATTGATATCATAGCAAGGTGATTTGTTTAAGTTTGTGCATCAATGGCTTCTAGAAAGAGCGGTAGATCCGGTGTAATTATGTCATTACTCTTTTGATGAAAAAGGAGATTTTGTGCAATAGGGAAGATAAAGATAGATGAGATTATGTTGAGAGAGAAGAGCGTTCCAATCATGGAACTTTGGTGATAAAGAGTTTAGTGTGTTGAAGGGACAATTGGATTTGGGAACCTATATCTGCTTCACAGCTCAACGCTGATGTGTGAGTCTTATGTTGATTTCCATGAGAAATTTAGGAGATTGCAAAAGGAGATTCCATTTTCTTTTGGTACACCATATTTGTAGTCTACTTGGTTCTTCGAGTATTGAGGGTGGTGCTCATAATCCTGAAGAGTTCGGCTGATGTAGCTGATTTTGGTGACGGATTTGGGACCGTTGAGGCTTATCGACTTATGATGTCGTCTTAGAGAGTTCAGTTCATAGAGCTGATTTTTGGCGGATTTGGTGTCGTTGAGGTACATCGCCGATTTTGTGATGTCGTCTTAAAGGAGTTATGCAAATCATTTGTGCACTTTGGGGACATCGTGAAATAACTAGCTAGCTTTAGATTTATTGATTTGCATATTGGTGCGATCGAGTGTGCCTCGAACTTGGTTCGTTTTTTTCTCAGTGATTTGTGGTGCCACATGATGGTATGTGGAAGGAGAGAGATTTGTCTTGCATACAGAGATTTGGATTAGCCTTTTTATGTCTATTGGTTTTTGTTTTTTTTTTGGCTCTGTATTTGGATTGGTGATTTAGAGGATTTTTTTGCCTTAATGGCTTTGAGATTATTTTGATATCTACCTTCTTTTGATATTGGATATTTGCAACATTTTGTTGGCGGACGATGACATAGTCTGAGCTCGTTAGTAAGGTGTGATGGGGGGTGGCCTTGTCGGAACTCATCGGGTAAGTATTCATTTTTGGTATCTATCTCATTAAGAGATTTTGGTCGAAGGCGGATTTCGTTTTTAAGAGTTTTATATTGAAAAGAGAATTTGAATCGAGGTGGAGTATTGAGATTCTACGATTCAAATTATATGTCATTTTGAAGAGGATTATGTGTTCTTCACTATGAAAGAGACGAGAGGTCATTCGGAGCATCGAGGAGGAAGTTATGGTAACAAGAAAAATAATCACGTTTGTTTATTATTTTTAATATCGAAATACATAAATTATTGGATTGCATTTGCATGAGATGACGAAAAAATAAATATAAGCACACGTTATGGAATAAAATATATGCAAAATGATATGGATATTATTTCTTTCTCAGTAAACACATTGCTTTGAGATTATTTATTTTCATCTTTTCTAATTAAAGAAATGAGTGAATTACTTGCTAAGTTTGCACCATTTGTTACCATTGTAAATTGTCTCTATTATCTTCTTAACATATCTTTGTAATTTAATCGATTACTCTCATGGATTTTGCTCTAGTTATATATTGAGAGTAGACTTCATTGTAAACCCATCATGGCATTCAGCCAGCGATTCTCTAATAGAGTGTCTCTTCTTGTTAACTCTAATTTAGAGTTTTGATATGTAAACTTTTACCTTGTAATCTCTTGTAACTCTCTCATGTGTAATAAAATCTCTCTTTTGGACTGGACATACACTATCTTGATGATAGTGGAACCAGTATAAATATTGTGCGTCTCATTTCTTCTTTATAGTGATTTACTATTTATTTTGAGTAATAAAATAATTGTTGCTATATTGAGTGATGTTCAAATTGGTAAATCTAGATATTGTCTATTGTTTTCCGCATTTGTGCAATTTTTGCACAACATTTATTGGCTGGGTATATAAAAGTTAAATATGTACGTATCAATGTACGGCATCAATAAGAATTTAAATTGGATTTAAATGATAAAATTTGCTAATTGGTTTGGAAGTGAATTTGGTCCATATAGGGTCCTATATATGGCCGACCAAGATAGGAGAGGAGGAAGTCCAAGTTTTAACTTGGTAAGTAGAGATTAGTGCAAGATCTTTTGGTCACCTCTCACTCGGTAGAAAGCAACCTAAAGCATTTGATTTTGGTTTACTTTTTAGCCTCTTCCCTTTTTTTATTTCTGGTCGTAGGCTTCCTCTGCCCTCCATCTACGTTCTAAACTTCATTCACATCCAATTAGTTAAAACAAGCTAGAATATTCGGTGTTGGCATGTGGTCTGTTTGCAACAATGAGTATGGATCTGTGAGATCAAGGAGGCCAATTAGATCAAACTGTGAATCAAAGGCAAAACATCTTAGGTAATCCATATTTGCATTTAATATGATTTTTTTTTTGAAATCTACTTATTTCATCCACTTCCGACCGATCATGTTCCAACTCGAACTAATTTTGTATATCTAAAATTTTAAAAGTTGTGATTATGCTGATTTTTACTTAGCGGTTTTGGCGAAGTAAGCGAATTCGATGATTGGGATGCTTGTTTTTGTAATCAATATGAATCATTTGACAAAGAGTATCACCCGTAAAGAAAAGTAACACCAAATATGGTTTAGGTTGTAATATCTTATTTGTCCAAATGCACCTGGATTCCTCTACTCTCATTTCTTGTATGCCCCATACTCATTATTTCATATTTATTCATTTAGCTTTTATTATTTAATTTGCTTTTAGTAATTTGCCAAATGAGTGGATTTGATCTTCGTAGCACATGAGGATATGTAATTCGAGCACATACGAAATTAGACTTGTCCAAATGCTAGTCATTTACATATCAACTTTCCCTTTGCCCTTTGTCTTCGCTTGAAATGAAATTTTCAAAAGTGGATTCGTTGTTGCAAATAGAATTTGCTTTTTAGATTGAGTAAAAAAGAAGTTAATTAGGTGGTTCATATTCTACGCTTAAACTCAAATTCGAGTTCTACAGACGTTTGTTTTCCGCTTTCTCAGCCGAACAATTATAGAATCAGGTTAGCAAACGTGAATTTTCAGAGTGAATTCAAGAACTGAACTTCTTGTTGAAGACGAGTTTTGGCAAAAAACCGAGTTACCGTCATCCCCTATTTCCAAAAACTTATTTTAGCATAAAAGAACTCACAAGGCACGTACAAATTCAAACAAACCAATTGCTCTAATAAATATTTCTCTATAACCATTACAAATTTCTGACACATCATTGGCACGTCTATCTTCCATTAACAATACAAAACAAAAAAAGTTATAATTCAATGAACAACATCAAAAATCATAACCAAATATACCTAAAAACTTCTAGTAGCAAATATAAGCATTGAAAAAAACACCAAACTCCCAACAATAAGTACCAATACATGGAGCAAGCATAGCTAAGTTCTGGCATCAAGAGCCATAATGGTACTCAGATTAAAAGGATGCATGTACTCGGTCGATCCGGTCATGAACGTACTCACAATGATCCGGTTCGCTCTCTCCGTTGGATGAAATGGATCCCAAAATGCATATGTGTCTCTGTTTGGGCATAAGTTTGATGCAAATGTGCACAGCCCGATACCGTTATATGGGCCTTGTCCACAGCAAGCGATCTTTGATGTCTCAAAACCTATATAAATATAGTTTATTCAAATCATAACTCAGATAAGATGTAGTTTAAGGGAAGGTTAACAGGAACAGAAGAATGTTTCTAGAAAAATAATGTACTGTAAAATGATGTTAGTATGGATATGGTTCTGGAAAATGAGAGATAAAAAGAATGTTACCGTAGGCTTGAGGATTGCCAATGAAATCCATATGGGATCTGAAAGCATTAGCAGAAACATAAACTTGAGAACCAATTTCATCGTTAAGTTCGTTTATAATTTGAACTAATTGAGGATTGAACAAATTAGTAGCTCTCATTAGCTCAGGATCACATGCACCAGTTCTGCTTCTTTGAGCTAGTTCTGCTGGAACACAACCCAATGGACCTGTTCCGGTCACTATAACTCTACGTGCACCTAAATTATACAGCCTCTGTGCAACCAAAATTCAAATGTTATTAAACTAATGTTTAGATGAGACTTTAGGATGGTAGTATTTTATTTTTTAAAACCTAGGTAAACTGGGCCAAAACTGCGAAGTACTAAAAGAATATGAATTTATGTCACTTCCAAGATTTGATCCTTGCTCTTTTTTTTCCTCGTTACTCTACTCAAATGAATTACCCATTGAGGCAAAATATAGGAGAATTAATTATGTAATTCACTAAGTTTCAGAAAACTAAATTTTGCTCCCATGTCCTTATCATATGTTTGGATAAATGTTAGCATAGCAGGATACGTTCTCAACATATGCTAGGATTTGACCTAGGTAGCTTTTCGAAAAACACCCTTGTTATTTATCATAATAGACCCAAAAAAAAAAAACCCTTTTACTTTAGCAGTTCAAAATGTTTATACCATTGAATTGAATGAAATATATAATACTTTAATAAATATAATCTAAATTATTTTAGCAAAAATATCCAACTTACACGAGCAACCCGTGTAAATTTTACTAGGTCAATTGAGATGGGTCCATAATATTCATAACTCTACACAAGCAACCCATGTGGTAAATAATTGCACCAACCATAAAATTACAGAAATCTGGTATTGTTGCATAATTGCAATAAAAAGGGATCCTCAAAATTCAATCATGATAAAATAAGGTAAATAGTTACTACACAAAGTTATTGTCCTTTTCACAGCAATTATTTCTCAATTGAATAATTTCAATCTAAGTTTCCAAAGAAGGTAATATTCTTAGCAGGCTGTCATGCTGTAAATCTCTGAATTTGCCAAGGAATAAAGTAACACAAATGTTTCCAAAAAAATAATCGGTAGCATGCTCAAATATTACAGTCGCATTTAGACCAATATACCACACCCTCTATGCAATTTTTTGTGTTAATCCCTGTAGTTCATTGAAGATTTATTTCATCTAAGTGACATTGTTATACTAAAACGAAATGCTTAATAATCTTCAAGGTAGTAACTTATAAGTATAACAGCTAGAAGAAATTAATATACCGCAAGTATCTTCTTGTACTCGGAGATGATATACACAACATAATCTGGCAATGAAAATTCTCGAGATCTAGCAGAGTATGGAACCAAATAGTAATTGTTAACAAAATCATTGCCTCCAAGGGTTATCAGAACTAATCCATCATTAACCAGCCTTTGTGCTTGCTCTGGCCCAATTAAAGAGCTCACTCTTTGCTGATACTGCTCAAAGTATTGTAATTGCCTGCTGATCCTGATAATATTGACCTGAATATAGTATAAAATTCATTAGAAGGAAATTGAGGTTTACAAATAATTACACGGGTTGTGACATAGGTACTTATTAAAAGACATAGATAACAAATATAATTCCCTGTGTTCACAGATTCTAACTTCTCTTAGAAAATGTATGCAAGTAAACTGTAAAAATGCAGCCTCTATTCCTATGAACTGAACAAAAGAAACACTTACAAATTGTATTCCAGTGTCATTTAGAATTCCAATTCCAGCAGAAGCAAAATTAGCTCCAACTAGCAGTCTCTCTCCAGTGAGCTCTGGGCTCAGGTAAGGTAATGTAGGTTCGGATTCAATTTGTTCACCTGACACATGTACGCTGTTAGCTTCATACATTTTGCAAAATATTAAAAGAACTGTTTCCTATATGAATACTGATTTAAGCATCTACCACATTGAATGATCTTAGCTTTTATTTCCTAAGATAGCACAGATGGATTTTTTTTTCCATGATATTTTGGTGCAAATGATTGATGATACATCAATATTTGTTACATTTTTCTACTTCTCTGCTGAACACAGTTAAAAGCACTTCTAATCATCCATACATAATACAACAAAAAAAACACTAATAATTTGACGCAAGTTGCAAAGTAACACTTAACTGATAATGTCAGGCATGTTCAGGCCATTAGAAAAACGGCCCGTAGCCCTGTGGGTTGGGTAATCGATTCCATAAGGATATGAGTCGGCCCGTGCAGTAGTTGCCAAGTAATTGTTGTTGCCATTATCAACCAGAGAGTCACCAAACACAAAGAAGGCTCTTGCTGCTTCTGATATACTGCACAAGCTACCAATTGCCAAAAGAACAGTAAAAGCAAAAGATAGCAGAGACATAGACATGTCGTAGTATATTAGTGATGGAGTGTGAATGATAAGGGTGTTCATGCATTTATATAATTGGGACTTGTTCTATTTTTTCTATATTTAACTCAGTTGGGCCATTCACAAATTTAAGAGCTGGTATAGAAGGGACCGCTAAATGTTAGGCAAAATGTGTAATAGTTGTATAGTTCTAGGGATTTGGGTTCATCCCAAGGATATTTTCTCTACATCCTCTTATAGTTTAGTAGAACTGATAGGAAAAAATTACTCTGCAATAAAAGTAGAGGGTGAACCCCTTGCTCTAGTTTTATGAATCTAAATCATGCAACTGGCTGCTTTTTTGCTGGCTTTTAATCTCCCCGCAAATTAGGGTGGTTGGTTGGTTTCTTCCATTATATTGTAAAATAAATTCACACTCTCAACTACATTAATTTGTTGCTAGTATTGCAATGATGAATTAGACATGGCATGCTATAAACTAATTTGAGACAAATGAAGAAACTGTAGCATGTTTAAGAGTTATGCTTTTGCTGTATTTGGCTTGCGTTTGTGACTTAATTGTTAATGCTGCATCTTTCTTTGCTATCATTTTTTCCACAATAATGATGAAATTAACAATCACAAAACAATTAAGTGTGTTAACGCTAAAAAGTGAACGTTAACACCCGGTGTGTGTAATAGAATTGTGAAAGCACCACCCATTGGTACGAGAACAGAATATAAGCTGAAAATAGCAGAAAATCAGTAAATGAACAACAGATTTATAGTGGTTCGGCCCGTAATTGAGCCTACGTCCACTTTATAGTCTTTTATTGCTGATTCGGTTACAATTAGATACAATATCTTTCAAAATATAATACAATTTGATCACGAAAGCATTCTTGACTACTAGCTCAATCTTTGATGATGAAACCCGACGAATCCGTGTTGGATCTAAGGAATTCCTCTCGAAGCTTGTTGTAGCGTCTCGAATGTTTGAAGATCTTTGATTGCTGAATGAGTGGAGACTTCGACAGAGTAACGGCGCTTGAAGAAATGAATGGCCAAAAGTCCCCCACTTGTTGGAGATTGCAATCTATTTATAGGAGAAGAATCTGTCCTGAACTCGGCTTCTAAGTCCTTAGGTCGTTTACGACTTATGATAGGTCGTAAGTCGTCTCCGACCTAAGAAGCTCGGGCTCTCCTCTAACAGCTGCACATAATGGCTTCATATATTTGCTGAGGCATAGGTCGCATGCGACCTAAGGTAAGTCGTAGATCGCAGCTGTTTATAGGTCGCAAACGGGTTAGGAAGGATACTAGGTCGTTAGCGACCTAGTGGGCAAAAAGGGCATAGGCGCAGGTGCTGGTTTTCTAACTCGGTAACTTTTAGATCGTAAGGAACTGGAGTTATTAGGTTGTGGACGACTTAAGCCAAGTCGTGAGTCTTCTTAGCTTTCTTAGGTCGGTAACTACTTACAGTAGTTAAGTCGTAACCCCTTAAGTCGGAACCTTCTTAAGTCGTAGTCTTTAGGTCGCAACATTGCTAAGTCGCAATGTCCCCCGTAGCTTTAGGTCGTAACACTGTTAACTCGGAGCCTCCCTTAACTCGGTAAGTTTCTTAACTCGGAGTGTTGCTAGGTCGCAATGTTTCTTGTAGTTAGGTCGCAAACTTCTCTTAGGTTGTAGCTCCCTAACCCGGTAGGTCGTAAGTCCTCTGAATAGTTAAGTCGTAGGTCGCTGACCTGCTTCACGAGTTAGGTCGTAAGTCGTTAACTGTTTAACTCGTTAAGTCGTAGCTTCCTGTAGGTCGTTGCATATCCTAAGTCGCGCAGCTCTTAAGTCGTGAGCTTCTTAAGTCGTAGCCTGTTGAGTCGTAGGAAATTAAGGGTTAACATTTGCCCCTCGAAGTACACGCCTAAGTCGTAGGTCGTGTGCTTCGACTTATCTTAACTCCTTTTGGTTAGGTTGGAAGCGACTTATATTAAGTCTTAAGTCGTACATCATGTGTGTCAATTCGTCTTTCACTGCCCTAGTGAATAAATTGCTTAGGTCGTTCCTCCCCTGTAACGACCCAGAATTTTGAACAAATTAAATTGAGAATATTTAATTTTTTTTAAATATTTGAACGATAATTTAATTTGAATCTCCAATATAACTTTCTAATTGGCGATTAAATTATAAAATTTAATATGTTAAATGTTGAATAAAAAATTAAATCTTCAATTTAAAGTTGAAGAAAAATATTTCGAAAGCTTCCAAAATTTATATTGATGATACTGAAGATAATAGAAGCTTAAGAATTTAATTTCGAACTGTTTTGTTCAGTTTGAAATTATATTGTTCGAATCGATATTTAAAAATAGTCGTCCGAGGCGCAGTTTCGGAATTCGACGAAACCAGTTCCATTGGGTCCGCAATTTTGAATAATTGTCGGATTTCAATTTTCGTATTTTTCGGAGTCAATACGTGATCGTACGGCGTGTAAACGCATTAAAAATCTTTATCGAATTAAATTTGAATTTAAATTTAAAAGGGTCAACATCACCACACGTTACCTCCCGATAAATACGCCTAAAATCATGGAGAAAAATCGTGTCAACCATCCTCATCTCGTTTTCAAATACTACTCTCCCTTCAGTTCCCAAATTTAATAATTCTCGTTCAAAAGAAATTAATGGCCGAAGACATTCTCTCGTTCAAAATAGAACAAATCAATGTTAGCCGAGTTTTATTCTTTGCAAATCGCAGCCTCCTCTAGTTCGAAAATAAATTCTCGTTCGTTCCCTCTTCCCTAACGAATCAAAGTCGCATTCGAATTGAAACCGAGGCTGGGAACTCGAATAAGGCGGCAGCACTGGGTCGCGTAGGCAACGAAGGCGGAGGCGCTCGCCTTGGCGCCGCGAATTGGGGGTCACGACTAATTGCGTCAGGCGAGGCGGTGTCGAATTGGAGGATGCGTAGGGGAGCATCGCGCGCGTAGGAGTGTCGCGACGTTTGGGGAAGGGATCACGAAGGGAGCAGGTCGAGTTCGACAACTAGGTTTCGGGTTTTGACGAACCTTGGGACTTCACCGTGGGTTTCAATTGCTGTATCAAGATTGGTGAAGGCTGAGGGGGTCCCACGAGTCAGCGCGGTGGAATTGGGGTGACATCTGGCGATCGACGTGTGGGTGTCGCGATGCTTTCAGGCGAGGTGTAGCGGTTGCCGAAGATTGGGGGATGGCAGTGTTCTCTGGTAGGGGGCGATGATGTGAGGCGAATCGCGAGTTGCTTGTCAGAAGCGCTGCATGCCGGGAACGAGGGGAGGGTTTGTACGTGATGACCGAGTTGGGAAAGACGATCGAGCAGGCCGGGTCGATTGCTTTGGTCGGAAACCGTGGAGCCAAGTCAAAATCGAAGTGGTTTCTGGCAGTGAAATCAAGCAGTGAAGGTATAAAATCTTATTTATACAATTTAATTTATATATAGATAAGTTAAGAATAATATATATACGCGGTTGAAAATATATATATAAGCAGTTTAAAATTTTTAATGTATATACAGGAAATAATGTGTTATAGGAAACTATTAGTTTAAAGATGTTAAATTAAATTTTAGTCTAAAACAAAATCTTAGTTAAATGAATGATTAAAAATTATTTAAACGGAAATTTGCTTGAAATTGAATTGATTAGGATAAAATAAAATTTTTACTAAATGGAAACGGATGGTTCGATTTATTTCAAATATTAATCGAATTGTATAATTATTTATACAAGGTCAAAAATTTGGAGAAAACAAACTGGAAGAATAAATGGATGGCAAAATAAAAGCTAAGGTGAGATTTTTCTCACTCGATTGAAAAGTGGATTTTACAGTTATTAATTTGATTTGATTGCTACATTGGATGTGATATTAGATATAGTAGGATATATCTATATATATATAGCAATATACACATATTGGCATATGTATATATTGGATTGATGATTTCCCGCCTCGTATAGCAGATGATACCCTATTGCGCCGTTAGTAAGCGGATATTTATAAAAACCCATATACCGCGATAATTTCGTACTGGAGCGGAATTGGTATTGTGCTAACATCTTTGGATGCAGGGAAACAGGTTGGAGGGATCCAACTGGACCCCTCACATTGATTGAATTTATTTCTATTGTGATATGAATCTGTGAATGATTATAGTGATGCTATTAATCATATTGATATCTGGAAATTGTTTGAAAGCTAAAATTTAGCTGAATGGATGTTTTGACATCATTGGATTCCAAAGATAAACGAAATTGAATTTTTGAAATTCAAGAAGAAAATTTCTAAGTGAATCAATTTTTGAAATTGAAGAAATTTTGAAGAAAGGAATTTTTAAAGTATAAAAAGTAAATTTTTATAATCGTATTGAATAAATTCCAGAATAAAGTGAAAATGCTAAATAAATGGATTTCATAAAACAGTAATTATAAATTGAAGAATTTAATTTAAATTTGGATTTTTAAATAGATTGGAAGAAACGATTGAAATTTATTTCCTAAAAAAAGGAATTTATTCAATAGGAGATAAGTTGGAAATCCAATTAGAAATTTAATTGGTAAATTGAAATGATTTGGGAAATCAATGTAAAATGAGTTCAATTTAAAGAATCCATTTAAAAACAGGATATTGAATGATTTGAAGGAAAATAAGGAATTTATTCTAGTAGAGATAAATAAAATTAGAAATCAACCTGTAATTGATTTAATATTTAGAAAAGAACTTTTGAGAAATCAGTATGGAATTTTTTATCAAAAGTTGAAAATAAATTCAGAAATCAATATTGAAATTGAATTGACATTGAAGAATTGAAATTTATAAAAGTTGTTTAAAAATCCGAAATCACTTATTTTGATAAGTAAAATATAGAAGTTAATAAAAAGAAGATTTATAAGTTGAAGTTGTTATTAAAACAGAAATAGAATTTATAAACGTTGTTTTATAAATTCAAAATCAATTGAATTTGATAAATTGAATATAGAAGATTATTAAAAAAGATATATTCACGATTTTGGACAGTGAATGTATTATTGAATAAACTGGATTCATTTTTGAAAAAGTGATATTAAAAATGAAGTTAAACATTTTAAAGATGTTTTAAAATGTATTATGAATCGAATACATAGATTTCAACATTTTATTGTTGAAATAGACATTTTCGAAAAATAAGGAAATGATGGACTATAACACTGTTGTTATAGTAAATGATTTCCGAAAGGAAATGTTTTTGATTTAGTATTGGGATTTATATATCTATCTAAATTTCGAATCCCTATACTAGTGGTTTTGAGTCGTCGTAACGATGTTTTACGTAACATTCGTTTTGACTCAAATAAATGTTGTTATAGTAAATGATTTCCTTAAAGAATGAATTTATACTTAAATTTGATTTAAGTATATCGAATATTTTCAAATGTTGAAAATAAATAGATTTGTGAAATACTTATTTTTTAATAAGTATGGAAATGCTTTTCCAATATGAAATGAACTGTTTTGAGATTTTATCTTCAAAGATAAAATGAAATGTGGAAATTGATTTGAAACTGTTTTCAAACGGTTAAGTGTGGAAATTTTATATCTAGTAAAAGATATTTTTGAAGATGAAATAATTTGGGGAAAATTATTTGAAATCTGATGATGTTGCGCATCTTTATTGATAGTTAAATAACCGACTATCAATAATTACCTTTAGATAGGTATTTATTGTGAATTGGATGAATTTGAATGCCACACTTATTTTTGAATAAGCGCTCACTATTCGGGTTAGCCGAGAAAGGACCATGGGGTCGTATAACCCATTCCGAATATGTGATACGTCGTTATGAATTGCATTAGAAGACCGGTGTTGAAGACCGGATATTTTTGAAAACGGAAGGATTACCGTCGAGTTACTCTACATCGGTTGATCTCCGATTTAGAGGTTTTTATCACCCTTAGTGACGGGAAGTCCCGACGTGATTGAAAATTATCCGGATGTGCAAGGGCTTCGTGAGAAGTGCCTTCGGTTCTGTTCGATCCCGGAACAGACTTGTATGGATTGTGTGTCTGACGTTACAATTTGAGATATAAAGCTGATTTCTTTCAAATACATTTCTGTTGGTGGCGGAGAATTTATTCTCTTAGCTTAACACCCTTCTCTGAGACGTACGAGCTCAGAGGTTATGTAGTTGAAATTCATCAGCGATATATCCCAATTTGGTAACGTGGCATACTGAGTGTTGCTGTGAAATGATCAGTGTTTGATCATTTGTGATATGATCATTTGTTTGATCTTATATCTTTGTGATCATAGGTTGATCATTTTGGTTTGACCCGAAGCAGGGCTTTGTAGAAAGCGTAGCTTTGTGGACGAGACTTCGTCGAGCCTCACACCCCGGAAATGGTCAAAACAGGAAGGATGCGGCAAGGTTCTAGGGAGTAGCGCCCCTTAGTGTATGTCATTCCTTCTGGATAGAGGTGGTATCATGGTATGGAGCCCAGATACTTAACCTATGTGGTTGCTGCATTATTATCTATGTGGTTTGTTGGAAATCGAGGATCCTCGGGAAGATCGGTTACGATCGGGGGATGGCATACGCGTGTCAGTAGTTACCTATTTTTGCAGAGGTAACCCGGCCTTGTGTTGGCAGAGATCCGGTTAGGTTCTCGGGTCGTCTATTCCAGGGACGTACCCATCGTGGATAGGAAGTTCCTTAGCCTGACCATTTGTTGGAAATCCAAACTCCAATACGCACCTTGTACGGTATTAGTTGTAGAACCTGCCATTTACGTACGGTGGTCACCACTGTTTAGATGGTAGCTATAGTAGGCATACGATACTGGTCGTATGTTGGCTAAGATTAATATTATACTTTCGAAATGTTTTCTACACTATGCACTAATAATAATATCAAAAAGGATTTGATTTTGCGTAGTAAGCATTTTTGACTATCATAAGAAGAAATCTCCTCCAATTCTGCGTTTGCATTGTGTGTGTGGTGGGAGGTCTTATGGTAGTTTCATTTTCCAAAAGCATTGCGAATTGACTTTAAAATTATCTTGTTGTTGTTTTAAAGATAACTGTTTTACGATCTCACACCAGTCACCATGACTGACTCGGAGTTTATTGTTTCCCTTCTAAACTCTGGGTGCCCACCAATTTCCACACGGGCAGCCTAGAGTTATGTTATCAGGATATTCTGGAGCTTTGGAAGCAAGATGGATGGCGAGACGTAGTATTTGTATCTGATAGTATTTATTCCGCTGTGTATTCTGTATGAGGACAAGTTATATAATTGTCCATTGTTGTATTGAGTCGTATATTGACTCTGATTGATGTATGTATAAAATGATATAGTTCTTTGATTTAAAGATTATTCAATTATCTATTATATATTGTTCCGCTGCGATGTGTAAGATTCTGATATTGTTTTCTGTTCTGATGTTGTTCTGTTGTTCTTCTTTCTTCTTCTCTCTTTCTTCTATTTTTTTCTTCTTCTTCTACTTTTTCTTTTTCTTAAAACCCTCACTATTGGAGTTTCCGGCACTCGATTGCTCGGCAGTCGATAAAGTGAGTATCGATGTCGAATTTTTGAAAGTCGAAAATTTCGGTATGTGACATCCCCAACTTTACCTGTTCCTCTATTTGAATCCGCCATTAACGAATTTTCAAGCTTCCCAAAGACGATTCAAACCTACCGGTTACCAGTCATCCTTATTTCCTTCTCACGTAAGTGGATTCGATTGCTATCCATTCCTTGATTATCACCAAATTACGAATCCCATTTTCACCCTCAACCCCCTTTTCTCATGCCGTACTTCTCTGCAATTCTTGTTTCAATTGATTACTGATGGGTTTGAGACGGCTTGTCCTGGCTTTGGACGGTCGGTCAGAACAAGACGATGGACAGCAGCATTTCAGTTTGATTGATTCGTGGTTTGTGATGGAACGACATTAGACTGGGTTTATGGTGATTTCGGGATGATTAAATGCGTTGAGGGAACGAGAGTTTTGGTTGGAGGAGAGGCTAATGGGTTAACGGGTTAAGGAGTTAGCGAATTGATGTATTGGGGAGAAGACGAACGACTTAAGGCCTTCGCGTTCTGAATAGAAATCTTGAGACTTAAGCCCAAGTCATATACGACCTAAAGTAGGTCGTAGGTCGGCAACGACCTAAGACTTGGCAATTTTTCACTGCCTTGAGACCTTTCTTATGCAGTACTACTTAATAGATTGATGGCTTAACTTAACTCGTAGCTTGCCCTTTAGGTCGTGGACGAGTTAGCAGATGCGTTGTTTTAAACCGAAGCTTCGTACCTCTATAAGTGTTATGGCTGATGACTCAAAGAATTAGATAACCAACGACTTAACTTAACCCATAGGAAATCTTTCTTAGGTCGTCGCCGAGTTAGCACTTGAGTTATCGGCGACTTAACATTTGACACTTTTAAGCTTTGCATGGACTTTGAACTGCTGAATTATGAACTGTTGAAAGCTAACAACCTGCTTAATACAACATTCACAGAATACTGGGACGAATATACTGCCACTAACCGCCCACATCGAATGACAGATTAGTTGATAAAGAAAAAATTAAATTAAACGAACTGTATGAGTGAAATGCTATACAATAACCAATTCAAGTGAAGTATTAAAGCAAAATCGTAATAATCAACTAAAACTGATTTGTCTGCATTAACACTGCACTTGAGCATTAACAAGTTCTGAAATCTCGTAATTGACTGATTGTCAGTTAGTTTAATTCCAGTTATACTTGCTTTTTTGTTTTCATTAGTTTTGCACAGCACTTCACACTTTTAGGAAACGTGCACCTTCACTTTTGAACATTCAGCTGATTGTGTAGAATGACATCTCAACAAGAAGACTTGGAACCAGCTGGAGAAACCTTTCCAATTGCTACCCCATTGAATGATCCTCCGGAAAGGACTCCTACCACTCTGAGCCATAAAGTTTTCCGTCAATTATGCATCCAATTTGGCATTGCCGAAGCTGACGCTTTGTTCCCTGGAATAAATGATACTGCTGATAGGCCACCCCACGGCTTTGTCGCAGTTAACCGCCAAATGTGTTTGAGTGGAGCGATTCCCTCGTTTAACGACTGTTTTCGAGAACTTCTCCTCCGACTATCTATTTCCCCTTTTCAACTACATCCTAATGGCTATGCCATCCTGCTGGGATTGTGTGTGCTATTTAGGAGAACGCTGGACCGTTTTCTCAGTTTTGGAGAAATTCGCTTCCTGTGTTCATTTGCAAAGAACAAAGACCATCCCTCTATCACACTTGTAAGGAGTGCTAGGAACCGTAGACTGATTACTGGTCTTCCCGAAAACGTTCCCGGGTTCCTGAGCCAGTTTTTCTTTGTTCGCTGTTCCCCGGGATTTTACGCCATTTGGAGAGTGGGAAGTACGACCTTTTGTCTTTGCTCCTTATTTTTCTGAATTCTTCGAAGTCCGAATTGTCAAGCATTAACTTCTTTTTCTACTATTTCAGCGCTCCCTCCTCCTTCTAGGAACCCTAGTCACAAAACAACCTTCGAAAGGCTTATGGCCGTGCCAGTTGAAGAGAGGAGTGTTCAATTTCTATTGAAAGATGAATTTCTCCATCAATTCGGACTCTTACATCCTTCTCGCTCTACTCAACTGCATGAAGTCCCTGATTCTCCAGATACGGAGTCAGATGCCCCCGCTCCTGCTAAAGAACTTTCACTGAAAGAACTTACCATTGAGACTTCATTGGTAAAGTGTTCTACTCCTACTGACATTGCAGGGTCGTCCAGTAAATTAGTGCTTGCCCCGGTTATTGAAGAAGAGGAAAATCTTCACGTTTCTGAAAAGATGGCTGAGGCAGAAGTCGAAAAGGATAATTCTCCCGTGCATCATGGCGACGATACTTTTGACAGTCTGAACGATATCATGATAACTTCTCAGGAGCTCTTTAAAGATGATGTTTCTAAAGTGATCTCTCCTGTTATCGAAGCAACTTCTTCCTTGCAACAAAGCACAACGCCTTCTACACAAGTTATTGCCATTTCCATACCCAAAAGTGGTTTGTAGTCTGACGCGCGTAGTTTGCACATCACACTCACTTAGGATTTTGTCACTTATATGCACTTAGCTCACTTAGCTCCTTTAATTTGAAAATTTCTAAGACTTGCCTTTCTTTTTCAATTTCAGGTTCTACAATGGGGCGAAGTGGCTCTTACTTTGACAAATTCCAGCGTCACGGAAGCCGCGATGCTTATGACTTTAGGAGTTATATCGGTGCCCCAAAGGAAACTGATGAGGAAAGGGCTGCCAGAAAGGCTCACGAAAGGCGAGCTCATGAAGAACGTCGTCGGAGAGAAGATGAAGAGCACTATGGGAGTAGGGACGAGCGACGTGACTCTTCCCGCAGAAGCGACGATCCTTACAAGAGGAAATCTTACGACGACAAGGGGAAGAGTCATACTTCCGATGATTCCAGCAAACGGATCAGACTTGGCGAGAAAGATACGTCTAATATCTCGGAAAAGACTACCGCTTCTATTCCTCCTAATACATCGTCCGGTTCTCCTGCTCTTAAGAAGTCTGACATCCAGGCACTTATTAATAGGCCTCAGTATCAAGCCGGGGACAGGCCTCCCACACTTCAGAGCCAATTTCAAAATTGGTGTCTAAGAGGAGTCCGTTTTGACTTAGATTTGGTTCCCATTGATAAGCAGGCGATGTTGAGAAATGTCGATGCTGTCAAGCTTGACATTGAGAGAATGTCTGGATGGCAGAAGCTGGTTGATGAACTTCAAAGGGTCAACCAAATGAACCTTGAGGCCATGTTGACCATGGAAAACGATAAATCTGAATGGGATAAAGTCTGCAAGCAGCATGATGCTGAAATGAAAAGCATTAGTGATGGTTATGGGAAGCTCGAAGCTGAAGTTGAAAGACTTAAAAATGAGCTTGCTACTTCTTCCACTTCTTATTCTCAGAAAGAAGAAATGCTCCAAAAACAAGTTCGAGACGCCCATGCTGCTCAGCGAGATACTGAAGTGAAACTTGAAGCAGAACAGCATGTTACTAGAAAATATCGTGATGACGCTGCTCAACTTCAGGAGAAAATCAGCTCTCGAGACATAGAAAATGCGAGGCTACAGTATCAGTTATTGAAGGCTGAAAGAGAGCGTGATGAAGCTCTCTCTGGTAAGGCTGCGGCTGAAGAATCCCATAAGGCCACCAAAGCCACCATTGACGCGACTTTATTCGACTTTTATATGCATTGCGTCCTGGGGCGTGGGAGCCTTTCATTTTTGGGACCAGAATATGAAGTCACCTTAGCGGAAGTATGGGAGGCAATCATTGACATGTTTGGCGGTGCCGGTTATGCTGAAGCAGATCTTCAAGCTACCTACTTAGATGAGAGCGCCCGCGCTGCCCTTGCCAAAGGAAAAGAGCAGCTTACCCGAGTGCGGGCCGAGGCGACGGGAGAGAAGCTTCTTGAGAAAGAAATACCTCATATTGCTCCTGCTTATACTTCGGTTTCAGCTCACGCGGATATTACTGGCTCTAGTTCTCATTCCACGCCTCCCGCTAAGGTTGACAAAGAAACTGTGACCACTCCTACAGAGGAAGAGGCAATGAAGGACTTTCAGGCTCGGGAATTTGAGATTGATCTCGCCAAACCGACTTCTCCAGGTAATTTTGACGAGACGAATTCTGTGAATCGCTTATTCGACTTAACCGAGTTCGACGAACTTCTTACATATTACTTAAGCTTTGACGATCCACTGTCTTCTTTTTTCTCGGAGAATACTGATTTTGATTTCTTTTATTATGCAGCGGACACGCCGGAAACTGCACCAATTTTTCCTTCTCCAGCTGCCGTTCCTCCTCCTTCTCAAGTTACTCCTCTTCCAGCTTCTCAACCAAGTTTACAGGAAGAACAGATAGCAGCCCTTCAAGGCTTGGACGAACCACCTGCTTCCGAGGAGCAGAAAGCAGAAGATCTGGAAGATAGTGAGAAGACCCCGGAGCAGTCTTTCGACTACGACACAAAGCTTTCTACATTTCTTACTCCGGGGAGTGAGTCTTCTTCCAAGAAGAAGGGGAAACGTGTGGTTTCGAAGAAAAGAAAGAAAAGTTCTTCTGCTGCTGGAGATGAAGCAAAAGTCGATCCAGCTGAGTCTCTTTCTCCTTCTTCTCCGATACGACCTCCGAAACTAATTACCAGGCCGGGTAAAGGCTCCAGGGGTGGAAAGAAGGAGAAATGAGTTTGATTTTGTCTTTTCTGCTTTTTGTATGTATTGACCGAAGATTGTGCGGATACCGGTCTCCGCTCCTTTTTGTAATCTGCACAATGTAAAAAGTTTCCATAGTATTGAATAAAATAGCTATTTTACTTGTACAAATTCTTGTGTATGTGAGAATGCATCTTTTTCTCTTTTTTTTTCTTTTTTTTTAGTGTAGAACAAATGATTCTTTTTTTTGTTTGAACAAACTTTTTGTCTGTTTTTTGAGAATGCATTTATTCCACATCTATTTTTCATGATATTGTAATGAACTCGCGGTATGTTGCTTGCATATTATTTTATTCATGTAACTGAATCGTATAGTGTTGCCCCCATACCGCAAGTGCATTGCAACATTTCTAGCTTCTTCAAGACTGGTACTCTTATTTCAGAGAATAACTACTCCACTTTTAAGGGAAGAATCATTCTGCTTTTAATAGAGTATATCTCGTCTTCAGAGAAGTTTTTACTTTCTCTTTATTCCTGAAGAACACTTCAACTTTTGGGAATGATCACTTTTATTTGTTTAAAAGTGAATTTTCTTGCACAGTGAAATGAGCTTCTGAAGAAGGTTTTGATTTTGTGCCCCAGTAAAGGGTTTATTTTTGGTACTTCAAGCAAGGTGAAGTACGCCTCTGAAGAGGTCTTTTGGTCTCTGAAGAGAAGCGATTTTGGTCTCCGAAGAGAAGCAATTTTGGTCTCCGAAGAGAAGCAATTTTGGCATTTCAGCTCTGGTGAAGTGGGTCTTCGAAGAGAAGCATTTTGCACTTCTACACGGGTGAAATGTGCCTCCGAAAAGGGCTTTTTAGCATTTCATCACTGGTGAAGTGGGTCTCCGAAGAGAAGCATTTTGCACTTCTACACGGGTGAAATGTGCCTCCGAAAAGGGCTTTTTAGCATTTCATCACTGGTGAAGTGGGTCTCCGAAGAGAAGCATTTTTGGTCTCCGAAGAGAAGCAATTTTGGCATTTCAGCTCTGGTGAAATGGGTCTCCGAAGAGAAGCATTTTGCACTTCTACACGGATGAAATGTGCCTCCGAAAAGGGCTTTTTAGCATTTCATCACTGGTGAAGTGGGTCTCCGAAGAGAAGCATTTTGCACTTCTACACGGGTGAAATGTGCCTCCGAAAAGGGTTTTTTAGCATTTCATCACTGGTGAAGTGGGTCTCCGAAGAGAAGCATTTTGCACTTCTACACGGGTGAAATGTGCCTCCGAAAAGGGCTTTTTAGCATTTCATTACTGGTGAAGTGGGTCTCCGAAGAGAAGCATTTTGCACAACTACACGGGTGAAATGTGCCTCCGAAAAGGGCTTTTGCCTCTGAAGAGGTCTTGTGATTGTCTGGAAGTTACTTTCTCATGGTTGAATGGATCCACGGGGCGGACGCAAGTTGCTTGATTGGATGTTCGTTTGCACAAACGATCGCAATTAATTAACAAGGGCCCTGTTCCTTCAACGTGGGAAGGTGCCCCTCCGGTGGTTCCACCAATCTTTTTATTGAGAGAAGCACTTTCGTTTATTGGTGTGCCTCGTTAGAGGGCTTTGTTGACTTTTGGGAAGGAGCATCGGTTGGTTGGTGTGCCAGGAAGGTTGCGTCTCAGGGGCGAGTAGATCCACGGGACGGACACAAGCTGCCTGATCAGATGCATCACGATCAGTTAGTAAGGGCCCTTTTCCTTCTGCTTGGGAAGGTGTCCCTTCGGTGGTTCTACTGGCCCTTTTTATTGAGTGGCATACCTCCTTTTGGCTGCTTCTATATTTGGTGGCCCATGTTCCCTCATCATTTGCTAATCAGCTACCCTTTATTATTGTTTCCAAGCGCGTCTTCCCTTGCAAGTAAATTGTCTTATCCGAAGAAGTGGACTTCACTGTTGGACAACTTCACAGGACAAACGCAAGTTACCTAGTTGGATGTCTGTTTGTATTGACAGTCACAACCACTTAACGAAGGTTTACCTAAGTGGAGTTGCCAACTTTTTATGTGAAGTTCTTCTTATATGGGATTTGAATATGGAATTTTTGGTTGCTTGGTATTTGCTTAATAAGTGATTTGTAGGGCTCGCTTAGCTTTGCGATGGGTGAGCTTTGCTTTAATGACCTACAATATTAGATTGACATTTTAGCGATACATTTAGAGTATTTACACATCGAAATATAACAGGCATTTCGTAATAGAAAACAAAGAATTCATAGTTTTTCATTATTCAGTCACACTGATTTTTCAGCGGTTTACAATGCAAAAGTCACACATCCACTATCATTTTTACAAATTCAAGTAATGCTGTTAAGTAGAAAATGGATGCTAATTATTGTTGTTTCAGAATCTCCGGACTGATTTTCCATTTGCACTAGATTCGCGGCTTCGGATTTATATGCCAGAGAAAGTGAAAGATGCCCCAGTTGCAGTATTGTGGACAATTAGCAGTCGTCCCAACTTCTGCCCGCTGGTTGTGGACCTCCTGTGACAACATTAATGACAAGCTTTTCTGAATCTTGCACTGCAGTGTTGTTGAGAGAATCGGATTGATGGGTAGGACGTTGTTGATCCCGAGTGGATGAGGTTGGATCGACTCCGCCTCTCTTAACGTATTCTTGGAGTTTACCCTGCTTCAGCAATTCTTCAATCACATTCTTTAATTGGCGACATTGATCAGTGTCATGGCCATGTTGATTGTGAAATTGGCAGAATTTTCCATTACGCTTTGCACCTCTCGTCATCTTAGGTGGCTTAGGATACCTGACAACGTCCTTTGTTGCAAAAAAGATATTTCTTGGTGTATCAATTAAAGGAGTAAAATCCGAAGGATTAAAGCGGCGAGGTTTCTTTTCATTTCCCTGGCTCTTTCCTCCTTCATTCTCCCTTTTCTGACTTTCAAATTCTCTTTTATTAGATGAGACATTGTTATTATTAGCTTGGGCAACAACCACTTTCGATGTCGTAGAAAGGCTTTCAAGGCGAATGAACTCGTCGGCCTTTTTATAAAAAATTTCAAGCGAGTTCGGTTCTTTCATCTTTAGCCATATTCCAAATTTGCTTGATTTATCAATGGCTCGCATCAAATAAGTCAGGATCATGCGTGGCTCTGCATTTTCTACTTCAGCTAGAGCTATATTGAAACGGCTCAAGAAAGATTTGATTGATTCTCCGGGTGCTTGTTCAAGGTTAGACAGTGACATTATATCCTTAGCCTTTGAAGCATACAATCCGAACTGTTCTTTGAACTTTTGCGTTAAGTCGGAGAACTTATCTACAGACCGAACCGGAAGCTTTGTGAACCAAAGTAAAGCCACACCTTCCAAGTATACTGGAAAGTATCGACACTTAATCTCGTCTGACGCTCTTGCACCGGTCATATGCCAATCGTACTTATATAGGAAATGATTAGGGTCACTCGTTCCCCTATAGGCTTGGATAGTAGGAGGTGCAAATTTCCTTGGAAATTCCGCTTTCAGGATCTTTTCCGTAAACGGAGTTCTGCTCGGTGCAAATCCTCAGTCGTTCTCATTCTCTTCCCTTTGCATGCTCTCTTTCATGATGCGGTCAACCATTTCGGACAGGTACTCTTTATTGTTCAAAGACATCTCCGGGCAGGCATCAGTCCTTCCCTCGGAAGCTTGCCTGGGCACATGTTCACGATCAGTTGGCTGCGACATAGAACCCTCAGTTTGGAAAGGTGGCATTTGAGGAAAGGCTGTTTGATGGTTTTCTGGTTGACGATTTGCCCCGAGCAGAGCAGTTAATCTATCCATCATCAAAGCGTTTTGGGTTTCAATCTGTTGGTACAATCCAGAAACTGCGTCATCTAATTCAGCCCTGGTGACTCCAATGGTAGGAGTTGCTTGGTCTGCGGTTGGGGAGGCGGAAGTTCCTTCTTGAGCATTTCTGGATCTGACCGGTCTACCTCTTCTTCCAGGAGCCATCATTTCAAATCAACTTCTGGTTCTTAAGAGAAGTTCTTTTTATGAGTTTTTTTTGCGAAGCAACGGTGAAAATCTTCCTGAGTTCAAGTTCTCAGTGAAAGCATCAAAATGTTAACGCTAAAAAGTGAACGCTAACACCTGGTGTGTGTAATAGAATTATGAAAGCACCACCCGTTGGTACGGGAACAGAATATAAGCTAAAAATAGCAGAAAAGCAGTAAATGAACAACAGATTTATAGTGGTTCGGCCCGTAATTGAGCCTACGTCCACTTTATAGTCTTTTATTGCTGATTCGGTTACAATTAGATACAATATCTTTCAAAATATAATACAATTTGATCACGAAAGCATTCTTGACTACTAGCTCAATCTTTGATGATGAAACCCGACGAATCCGTGTTGGATCTAAGGAATTCCTCTCGAAGCTTGTTGTAGCGTCTCGAATGTTTGAAGATCTTTGATTGCTGAATGAGTGGAGACTTCGATAGAGTAACGACGCTTGAAGAAATGAATGGTCAAAAGTCCCCCACTTGTTGGAGATTGCAATCTATTTATAGGAGAAGAATCTGTCCTGAACTCGGCTTCTAAGTCCTTAGGTCGTTTACGACTTATGATAGGTCGTAAGTCGTCTCCGACCTAAGAAGCTCGGGCTCTCCTCTAACAGCTGCACATAATGGCTTCATATATTTGCTGAGGCATAGGTCGCATGCGACCTAAGGTAAGTCGTAGATCGCAGCTGTTTATAGGTCGCAAACGGGTTAGGAAGGATACTAGGTCGTTAGCGACCTAGTGGGCAAAAAGGGCATAGGCGCAGGTGCTGGTTTTCTAACTCGGTAACTTTTAGATCGTAAGGAACTGGAGTTATTAGGTTGTGGACGACTTAAGCCAAGTCGTGAGTCTTCTTAGCTTTCTTAGGTCGGTAACTACTTACAGTAGTTAAGTCGTAACCCCTTAAGTCGGAACCTTCTTAAGTCGTAGTCTTTAGGTCGCAACATTGCTAAGTCGCAATGTCCCCCGTAGCTTTAGGTCGTAACACTGTTAACTCGGAGCCTCCCTTAACTCGGTAAGTTTCTTAACTCGGAGTGTTGCTAGGTCGCAATGTTTCTTGTAGTTAGGTCGCAAACTTCTCTTAGGTTGTAGCTCCCTAACCCGGTAGGTCGTAAGTCCTCTGAATAGTTAAGTCGTAGGTCGCTGACCTGCTTCACGAGTTAGGTCGTAAGTCGTTAACTGTTTAACGCGTTAAGTCGTAGCTTCCTGTAGGTCGTTGCATATCCTAAGTCGCGCAGCTCTTAAGTCGTGAGCTTCTTAAGTCGTAGCCTGTTGAGTCGTAGGAAATTAAGGGTTAACAAAGTGCTTCTACCACCATGCAAGCACTAGTAGCATTTGGTTTCAGTCTTAGAAACTAGTAGTTAATCGAACTTCAGGTTTCGATTTTAATTATAGTAGAAATACATGTATATCATATGTACGTATTTATGCTTTTCCTACTGGTGTTTCTTTCAAAAGTATGTACTAGAACTTGGAGAAAAATGTAAATAGTCCTACGGTAGAAGTAATTTCAAAAATAGAACTCTGAAACTAATTTCATATTTACTTGGGTCCTACAAATTGATGACTTCTAATCTCATAAATTATTGTTCTATTGTTGGAAGTAAATGTCATTGAGATGAAAAATAGTATTTTGTTTGCAAAATTTCCACAAGTCTTTCTTCAGGAGGGAACTGATTAAAAATTCGTTTCTTCCTAACATAGTTCATGCATGCTCAATGTCAACTACTATCAATTACCAATCAGAAATGACTACTCCTATGCTAGCAATGAGACTGACAAGAAACCAATTTTCATATGTATATGATTACTTGGGATAAAAAAATAAAGAAATTTTCATCACAGCATAGTTATGAGGGTGTAGGAAAAAGGTGGCAAACTAAAAATAAGAAAAGAAATTACATGTGATGGGTTTAAATGTTGCTGGGGTCACAACTTCTTATGTATGTGCATGGTAGTTGAATCCAGCCTCATTATTCAAAATGTAAGAGACTAGAAGGATATTGTAACAAACATTGATCAAGTCGCAGTGTAGCTTTTGTTCCTTGAAAGGCAGTGACTAATTCAATATTATAGCGACAACTTATGTCTAAATTGATATTTTATCTGCATTGTTTTTTCGATTCAAGCAAAAAAAAAAAAAAAATCACTTGTCTAGTTCGATGTTCAAATCTGTATTAAGAAAGACATTATTTTATACACATATACCATGTCTACTGTTTATTTTTGGCAATACAGAGCTATTATTTAATGGTGTTTAAAATAATGGCTATTCAGACACAGTAGCTATAGGAAAAATAGGTATCTTATTTGAATTGGCAGGCCAAGCTCCAGTAATGAAGGAAATCAAAATTTTAATTTAGAAGCCTGAATAGGATACGGTTAAAACAAAATTTGCATTTACAAGCCGGAATTTGCCAAAACAACTAGGCATATAATGCAGAAAACATAAGCCTAAAATAGTTTGCCATAATTCATTTTGCCAAGGAAAAATAAATAAATACTTCAGGTGATGTCCACTATGAATAGTGGTATATTTTTAGATTTGTCTATCTAAAAGTCTTGACATTGAATCATGTTGACACCAATTAACCGAAGTTGAAGAAAAAAGGGACTTGAGTATATTTAAAACTAAAATATATTCATGACTGTTAACGTTGTGAACATATAAACATATATCAACTGGAGGAAAATGCATTATTTCAATGCAAATGTACACTCAATGGTAGGTAAACTCTGCGCCTCCGTAGCTTGCTACCCGATAATAAACTATTCAATGCTTATGAAATTATTTCCAATAACACAGGCAACAAGGAGGAATGTGCAGAAACGAGATTTAATTCTTACATTAAAAACTTGATACCGAATTACATATTCCAACAATCCGACAGTGTAAGTATGTTTCTGCTGTCTAACATACATTCCTAACCTTGCAAGTGTATAAATGCATAAGTTTGGATATCACTGTAAGATCATCCCTGCTAACCAAAAAAAGAAAAACATCACAATCCAGTACTGAGTAATTAAAAGTCTAAATGCTCTTATCTGAGTTATTTCTTTCATATCAATTTATAAAAGTGTGTTATTATAAAAAGATAAGAAATAAATCAATGAGGAAATTATTGACCATTGCTGTGCCCACTAACTTGATAGGAATTAAAGCTCACCATATTTTTCGGTCATTTAATCCCAATATATACAATCAGAATGTGTATCCCACAGTAGACATTGCTGTTGCCACCTCAGATTGTCCTTATTACAGACTGTCAGTTACTGAGAGCAATATATTTGCTACCATTTACAAATTACAAATGTTTTTGGTTTTCAGTTTTATAAGTTGGTATATTTCTTGCAGATGCAGCAGGAAATTCACTCATGTTGCCGTTTAATTTTCTAGGACTTTTCTATTAACTTATGTTGAAATGGAAAGTATTGTGTTACATATAAAACATTCAAATTATTTTTGTAAGAGCCATTATCCCAGCTATGTTGATTTCTGGAGATTCTATTGAAATCATTTAATATAGTGTTTTCCCCTTGTATTTATGAAAATGTCTTAATGCACCGAAATCCCTACTCAAGATACCATACAAGGGTCCTAGAAGGATCATCTTGAAAACAGTGTTCCCTGATTTCTTTTTCCCCCTTTCTTCTTTATGGATTCCCCACACAAGATATACCATACGAGAGTTCTAGACAGGTCAACTTGAAATAGTGTTCCCATGGTTTTTTTTTTAAAAACTCTATCATAGTTATTAGGCACTCGGCGCAAAGTGCGAAAAATGACATACACCATTTTAATTTACTGCATCATGTTTAGATTTTTTTTTAAAAAAAAACTTAATACATATAGCAATTAATTTAAAAAGGTCAATATAATTTATATTTTTTTATTAAAACATATATGATACGGATTTTTTAAACATTTTGCAAAAAACATCATCAAATATATATCATGAGCATGGAATTTCAAGCATAACGGTCTGAATTTGATTCGGCAATCATATTCTCTAAATCAATATCTGCATTATCAAATTCATAAGCTTCAGCATCTTTCTTATCTATCTCATATCGATAGACAATTTAATCGGTGCAACCATAACAAGAACACACGGTTCAAAATTTGTAGAAGATTAATTTGAAAAAAACGTTCATTCGAGATTATTTGTTCAGTGAAACAGTAATTAGAATAGATAGTTCGAATTTCATTCGAGATTAATTTGAAGAAACCGTTCGATATTATTGTTCGGTGCAAGGGTGATAATTAGACCTATCAAGTCTTATCTAGATCCGACCCGTCATGTCTCAGTTCTAGTCAGATTGGGTTTTGTCGAGTCTAACTTGTATATTTAAAACCTTGATCCAACTTGATGTTCGATTCGAATCGGTTTGGGTCTGATTGGGTAATAACACTAAAAATACATATATTCTCTCGCTTTTTCTTCTAATCTTCTAGGTCAGATCGATTCTTCATGTTATTTTTCATCATCTAGATCCAATCCAAGACCCATTGAGTTCAAGTCGGGTTCGGATTGGTTTATTTCAAATTTGCAGATCTCGGTTTTAATTGTCCATCGTAGTTCAGTGTGGCAATAGTATGAATAAATAGTTCAACGTTTATTGGAAAAAATCATATCATCATATAAAAAAATATAATACATTCAATCATTGTTGAAAATTAGTTTGGATTGTGAAAAATAAAAAATAAATAAATAACAATAAAATAACAAAAAGCGGGCTATTTGCATTATTCCCTGCGCTTTTCCATGTGCGCGCGCCATACGGAAGAAAGCCTCAAATGCCTCGCTACGCCTTGTGTCATAGCACATGCCGTAGTGTGCCTTCGATAACTATGCTCCTCACACAAGATACTATACAAGAGTCCTAAACATGTCATCTTGAAAACTCCTCAAGATATGATGTTTGAGACTCAAATTCACAATATAATGTGCATTGATTTGTCTTTTAACCTGGACATAAGATATATGTACTTTCGTTTTTATTTTCTGTTATAACAATCCTTTCACACACCCACTTAGGTCTCGTCTAGGCACTAAGGAACTAAGCTAGACTCACCGCCTAGTCATCCACATAGGTTAGCCTAAGAAGGTTTACCACCTCATCTAAGCATTTAAACGGGTATCTAGGTACTAGTTGAGGTTTCATGCCTCGTATAAGTATCTCCGTGCTAGTTTTAGATGGTCTTGGGACATTGGTTGCTCCCAAGTCTATTTAAACCTTCAAAATTCCCATTTATATATTTTAATACTAAACTAAATACTGAAATTTAATCCAAAATATATGAGTTTATCAAACTGTCTAACTCTACTTAATCTCCGTCTAAACGATTAATTTTTAGTCCATACTTGCCTTGTCAATACAACTTGGTTTTAGTTTGGTTACATTTAGAAATGATTTTAGATAGTGCCTCCAGACTACACGTATAATCTATTTTTGCCTTCGTTTTGAATTAGCATTCATCAACTGCACTGAATATCGTTATCTTGTTAAACATTTGATTACACACAACCCTAATCATCATAAAGTCTGATTCCTTCTAATATGAGACCACATTCCAGCAATTTGTTGCGTGTTCCATGATGCTTACATGTATACTTGATTTGTGGTTAAAAATCACTCATAAAATGGACAATTAGTTTCCATCAGATGTCATAAATGGGATGCATGACAAAGATTTTCTGTTAGCCTAAGAGTATTAAGGACCACGTACGACAGAAGTACAGTTTTACTTAAGGAACATAATGGTTTATGAGATGAAAGCGATAAGAATATTAATGTATCATAATATTATTGGTGGCTAACGAACAAGACTACATGTTAGTTTGTTGAAGTTTCTAATTTTGAGAGTGATAGGGAAAACTATATGCAACATAACTGATATTTTGGTCACACGAAGTCTTCATCTTTTAGTAGTACATGGATTTGCATGGCAATATCACTATCAATGGGTAAAGAATCAGAATCCAAGTGTTACAACTAGCATTTAAAGGAATGGATTCATGAATTGGTGTCAAAGTTTGTACTTACTACTAGTAAAGTTGGTGTGTTTAGTATTTACGGATACTCCATTTCCTTGCATAAGATTTTTCCTACATAAAATCCTGCCTTCATTCTTGCATATTTTTGAAGGTATAAATTAGCAGTTCTAAGAAAACATAAGGCAAGGCAATCGAATGCACTTACAATGTTAATTTGTAATGCCCAACTAATTTATGAAAGAATAAGTTTTACATATATAATATAAAATTTTGGGACTAAGCTTCGTAATTGAGTTCACCGTATGATGTAAGAACTAAGAAGGCATCTGTTATACTGTAGGTTTGTAGCAAAAAGTCAGGAAAAAAAGGGTTTAAGGTATGTTGTGATTTGGGACAGAATTATCGCTCAAGGCACGGTTCTATCACTGTCGTTCAAGAATGTTTTCCATTTCTCGATTCATACAGAATTGCACAAAATGTTCTTTCAGGACAATGACAAAAAAATGTATTTTGTGTCGGTCGTGATTTGTTGCACAGATCAGAAAAACACCCGAAATTGAATTAGTTGATATTTTCTTTCGAAAATAAAAGCTGATTTATGTTTTGCCAAAATGTATGGTATATACATAGAAAAGGAAATAACTGTTCGTGATGACCGGTGAAGTCAACAGACACCACTTAACCAATAGCTTTATTTGTTGGTTTTTGAATTCAGGATCAAATGTCAACTGAAATATACTATTTCTAGATGTGGCACTCCCTTTGGACCACCACGACCTGACCGGTCAGATCAATCGCCGTCCACAGAAGCAATTCCCCCGCACCCCATTAGGGGTTGCCATCTACAGATCCCATTCAGTAGTGACAAACTTTAAGAAACATTATGAAAAATCTTCTAAGAGCATTTCCAATAGTAGGGATTGTTTGGGGTCGATTCAAGACAATCGACCCCAAAGCAACCCCAACCAAAGAGAAAGCACACTTTGTGTGCTTCCCCTTAGCCGGGCAAAATAAGGCCGGCTAGGGGAAGGTGTGGATTGCAATCCACATCGTCCCCTTAGCCGGTCTTATTTTGGCTATCTAAGAAGACAGAGCACAGCCGGCTATAAATTAGCCGACCGTGCTCATTTATTCTCATTCCTTCTTTCTCCTTCCGCTCGTCATTTCTTCTGCCACTCGCAAACATCCGATTTTCAAAAAAAATGAGAAGAGCTTTCCGGAGACTTCGAGGTAGCGGCAGTCGCAGCGCAGGAAATGTTCCACCGTCCGTGGAAAACACGCCTGCCGAGGGTAGCGCATCCGCACTGCCCGCGTTCGTTGAAGTGCGAAAAAGCACGGTGGTTTGACGAAGACGTGCGGGGAGAAATACAGGAGCTGCAGTTTTGGACTCCCACATCGACCAAAATTTGGGTTCGAACAAAGATTTGGTCAATTTTCGAATACTACCAGATGAAGAAGTACACGTTAGCACATGTGTTGATAATTCTGTAAGTTATATACCTCTACTTTTTCTTATTAGTTCAAATTATACAATAAAAATTGAATACGCAAAATGTTTTAACTTAGGCTCATCGTGAGCGCACATGTGAATCTTGGGTTAGCGTAATACGACTTTATAGGATTATCAGAGATTACGATACTGATGTCATTATACATGCTTTGCTGTGAGAGATAAGATTTGGAGACTTTCTGAGTACGTAATTACATAATTACTGTTTATTTTATTATTGATGTTTAGGGTTTAAATAATGCTAAATTGCTTTAATATGTATCGATAATTTATTAAATTCGAATGTTTAGTTATGCGGTGCTTTAGTCGCATGTTGGTGGAAGATCACTCATACCTTTCACTTTAGTTTTGGAGAGCTGGGTATTACACCATTAGACTTTACTATGTTGACCAGTATAGGCATTGGTCGGGGAGAGAACTTACCTTATGATGAGGAATACCAACATTTTCATCGTTTATCTAGTGTTATTCCACATTTGATTTGCATGACGGACTGTCATCCGGATTGCAGGTTAGAAGCTCTTACATTAGGCAAGCAATAATGGAATTGATACATGTACATAGTTCTGATAACCGCTTGGAGATAGCTCGGCTTTTTATTTTGTACATGATGGAGAACCTATTCTTTACAAATGCATCGAACACCCTCCCGGCCGGTTATGTAGCAGCTGTAGCGGAGTTGTCGTTTTATAGTCCAGTCACATATGACTGGAGGACTCCGATATTAGCGTATTTGCATCGCTCTCTGGATCATCAGTGTGTTGTTAGAGGTAGATCCTCGTCCATTACAGGGTTTTAGGAGGTTTTACAATACCGGTACTACGAGTACTTCTGTAACATGACTTATCCTACTTTAGACTCCACATTACGCCTTTTCTTTCCCCGAGTTAGAGCATGGCATGGGATAACCGCAGAATGGTGCAAGGAGGGGAGGCACGTCATATTTTTGCAGTGGTCCGAAATCAGATCAAGTTACGGACCACACGAGAGAGCGTTGTTTGGCATCCGTATGATAGATCACCTTTTATGATTGACCCTATTGTAGTGCATGCTGCTTTCCTATCTATGAGACGTTTTCCACTAGTTTCAGCGCTAGCCAGCCTAGGATGCTACTGGTTCCTCGGTGAGCGTAGTTGGAGACAGACCTTAGACGGTGATTTCGTTCCCGATGATCCACATCTGGATACTCCTTTTTGAGGGTTTATGATAGCGCTGCATTACAGCAGTATGCAGGGGAGTGGTGGTCTGCAAATTACTTCATCTTTACTACTAATAATAAGAATTCTTTCCATATGCATTCAACCGCGTCTTTTTGAAATACCTAAATTACCCTTTCGCTTCATTTTTGTTTGCGTCCTCATTCTATTCCCGTTCGCTTCTTTTGCGTCTCCTTTTATTCTCTCTTTCTTCCCCAACCCTAATTGCCATGGCGATTCAACACCATCAGAGCTTTTATACTCAAATACAGCACCACCATCTCCACAATACCTACTGATGGCCAAATCGATGGACACATGATTACGATCATATCGATGCCTCTCATCACAACTAAATTGAAGGGCTACTGAATCCCCAAATCGATTGTCGACTCTTATTACCGAATCAATCGATGCAGTCGTCATCTGCAAACCGAATGGTGCTGCTTACGGAAGCTTGCCATCAACTGAATGTCGTTGTCACCAACGTATACCATACCATCTTTAGGTATGATGGATTTATCCCTGATTAACATACCACTTTTACTTTTATGATATATAATAGTTTTGTTATATAACGAGCTTTCTCTAAGTTATTGGTTTTCATCTGGACTTAGACCTTCTTTACTTTTACTTTTACCATACCCTTCAAGGTATCGTTTGTTTAAAGTGCTGAATACTGAAGGGTATTGTTTGTTTATTAAGGTATCCCTTTTATGGTGAGTAATGTATTCTAAAGTGGTAACCTCTTTATTTTGAGAGAAAATGCAACTACACATTAGCGGAAATTCCATCAGTACGTTGAGTAGTAATCTTATCTCTTTGTAAGTGTTTGATATTTACATCTTTATGTCTGGGTTTATTTTTTCGCCGGTAATGCAAATAATTGAAATATAAATAGGAACCATCGGTCTAGAAAAGAATTATCTTTCTACAAATGACAACTTATACAATCTGTATTTATTGTTTGGTTGGTCCACTATTTTAAAATATTTTTATTATCTTGAAAAAGAACGTTTCTGTCAGTTATAAATGGTCTACCACTTCCTTAAACTTATAACAACTTACTTTATACACAATCTTAAATTGTAAATATCAAATAGGTAATTACTACAATAGTTAATGTGGACTGAAGATATTTTTTTCGTTAAAAACTGAACTGACCGATACATACATACATACATACATACATATATATATATATATATATATATATATATATATTCTCTAATGTCATTTAATGCAGTTATAACTGTTTGTAAGATAAGGATGTGCAATAACTAATAAATATGTTGGTGTTGTAAACTTTGACAGTATGGTTTAGGAAATTTGACAATAACCTACAGTAGTATTTTTTTTTATCTTAAAACTTATACTTGGCCATCTTATGGATAAAACGTTTTGGCACCTTTTACATATATATGTACAAATATAAGAAAAAAAAAGAAAATATGTAATAATAAACATGTAATACATGTTCATAAAATTTTATAACTTCATTGACATTCAATATTCTAATTAACAAAACTTTGAACATGCGATGCATATGTAAAAAGTTACACAGTCATTGTATCCTTGGAAATTTTTATTATTTCAATGATAAATTGTAAACATAGCAACATACATGATGATCAAAAAACTTTTGACCTTCACTTAGTTATCCTGCACATAGAATTCTTTTGTTTTTAAAAATACTACTGTTATTTACTTCATTCACAACTTTTAATTCATTTTTTATTTTTAGGTGATACATCATTGTTTACAACAGTATATGTCTGACTGAATACTGGTGTGGATTGATCCTGAAAAACACCAAGGCAAGTTGTCCTTAAAATTACTCACACACGCACATGCTACGTATGCAGCTTGGGTTAGTCAGTTATAGATCATGCATGAGTAATGACACACTTAAAATATCCTTACGCTTAACTCTTTATATACACATGCAAACAAAGTTACTCTCATGGATGGAATTTTTAAACCGTACATCAATAAATTTATTAGTAATAATGATAAATCATATGGAGTGGTAAGTAATTAATACACAAATATTAGTTAGTGATTCATCCAACTTTGGTTACGACTATTATCTTTTAAGCATTCATCACTTTTCCAAATTTATGTTTAAAAGTTAAAAATTTGAAATTTATAACAATCACTTTAAAATTCATAGCCAGTTGACAACCGTTGTGCTTCATCATCATGGGGAGTAACGTCTTTCCTGATTCAACCATTTGATCGCGCATGCTGGAGATTTGTTTGGTTGTGCATAACAACAGTGAATGACCTAAAACAAACAGTATAATTTTCTACCATTTTATCACATACATGAGTACATTGCATCATTAAAATCTAGGAACAATGAATGTTTAAAAATTGAACTGTTCTATTTAACTGAGGTATTCTGTCATAACTTTATCTCCAAATAAATAAATACTATATGCAAATTTAGGAGTCATTAAAATTATTTCTACTACGTAGGGGCTCATTCAAAATTGGCTGCATTGTTGGTGATGACAGATAAATTTACTGGAATAAAATATAATAGATTGATCCTTGAATTTTGTGTCTTCATTTCTTTACGGATTAATGGCATGCATAAAAATTCAATGGCAATAAATTCAATGGCATAAATTTGTTATGGCTTCTTCAGTTTTATGTGTTTATCTCACAAATGATATCATTCTTAAACTGGTCACATCATTATTATTTTATACAGTATTATAGAACATACACTACATCGAAATTGTTCAGACATACATCACTGTATGTGTGCATAAAAGTGGAGGAGATGCGACTCTATTTATCTTGGATTCATGCACCCTATAATTTCGTTACATTTCCTTTTATTCCGCAAATGGAATCATTATGTTGTATGGTCTACTAATTGAAAATTTGACTATGCTGTATTTTTTTTACAACTTTGGAACATACTAATTTTAAGTAAAACTTAAATACTTTTTTACCACAATAGTGTCATTTAAATTTTTTTTTCAGGGTTTTCGTTGAAGTATTTTTAAACATAGTGCCTTTGAGGTTTCAGTTGAAACAGAAGCTTATGCTGCTCTACTTAAGAAACATTCGTTTCATGTCGTTCAAGTGCTACGAAGTATATTACATATAACTTATCAATGCATAATTACTTTTTACATGTTTTATTGTTGTCTATGTATTTGACATATAACTTTTAAGTGATATTGAATTTTATGAAGCGTAGGACAAGGAATCAATAGTTAGATGTAGAGAACCCAATTTGGATGAAATGGTGAGAACTGTTACTATCAAAGGTGAGAAAATTAATTACGGATAAACTGGATATGCATATAATATTTGTTATTTCTGTTAATTATGTTTTGATCAATTTTGATTGTACAGTATCGTTTACCAATATAATGGTAGGGCACTAAAGTGCATATACAGTACAATGGAAGGAAATGGAAAACAATAATGTACAATCAAAATTGATCAAATTTATTGAAAAAATTAATTGTATTTGCAAGTATTTCAAATTTGTGCGTATACATATATTGGATATGTATATGCATATATTTCAACTCTATAAAGGTGGAACCCAATGCACGAGGCTTCCGCACGATAGCGGGTTATAGGGAGGTCGATAATGTATGCAGCCTTTTCCTCGCATTGCGAAGAGGCTATTTTCAGACTCGAACCTGGGCATCCAGATCACCATGCAAGTGACGTAACCGTTGCGCCAAGGCTCCACATCATATTTCAACTCTATATATAAAAATAAACACACAAACACACACACATGGAGACTTCCTCTATGAGAAGTTAATGGCAGATCCATATACAGATTGGTCATAATTTGTAGTATATGAAAATATTAACAAAATAAATTATTTAATCAATGTAATATAAGCAAGGGTTAAATTAAAGTGTTTTCTTCCACCATATAGCTTTAGTTTCCATCAACAAGATTATACTTAGTTTTCTATTCCCTTCTTCATTGTAGGAAAATTTAAAACCATAATGTGGATACTCCACAGGAAAGCCTACTGGCTATTTTATTCAATTTCATAGTTATGAAATTTCCTCCTTCAAACCAACATAGATTTTGAAAATAAAGCCTGCGAAGCCAACTGCTCAAACGGGAGCTAAATCTAGAGTTAAAGGTGGAATAATCATAGAGGTATTGTATCATTGACAATTAAAAATGATGCATTGCTGGAACATTTAGTAACTGAATAATCTATTCTTTCAGCTGACACAAAGAAAGATGAAGATGTGAATAAGAGTCAGGGTAGAAATAAGGATTGAAAATAGAAATAGCTTTGAAGCACAATGTTCAAGCTGATTTACTACTACTTACTAACTGGGACCGGTGTTAAAATTGATTTTATTTAGTGTTAGAAGATTTGAAGGATGCAAAGTATTACCCTAAGTTTTTTCATTACTTTTCTAACACTATTTAAATCCCCTATTAAGCACTAGAGGATACTAATGGTGTTAACGTTGTAAATGCAGGTCCACCTGGACGTGCATATATACTCGTTGTAATGAATGTAGATTATGTATCCTTTTGGCATCGCTTTTACACTCCATCGCATACGGCTACATTTGTAATGCTGCATCTGTTGATTTGGTTGGGCCCTCAGGCATACGTAGTGGTGTTGCCCCCCTATTTTGCCCGACCTTACACAAAGTACTCAGGTGTATCACGCTCCACAGCCCTTCCAGGTAGGAGATTATGGTTGGACAATAGGTGTTCCGACAATGTCTGGAGTTGATAGATATGTTGATATTCCTCGTCCAGAGATTTCCCAGTATCCAGATCCAGCAGCATTTTCGTATAAGAATTTGTTTCAGATGCAGTTGGGACTCTGCCAGGTCATGTACATCGAGCATCGACGTAGTATAAATGAGTTGACTGCTCGTATTAATGAGCTTACTACAACTGATGAGAAGCGATATCATCCTACGCCCAGAGTAGCTGACGACGACGACGGCGAAGCCGCCAATCTTTTTGATGATCGGTATCAGTTTGATGAGCCTTAGTGTTAGCATGTACTATTGTATTATCATTGTTATGTATTATGTAGCAGAGTTTGTATGATTGTATTTTCGGTGGTTTGTATGCAGTAGTAGTTGTTGTATATGAGTATTATCATTGTTATGTATTATGTATCAGAGTTTGTATGATTGTATTATCAGTGGTTTGTATGTAGTAGCATTGGTTGTATATAAGTATTATCATTGTTATGTATTCTGTAGCAGGGTTTGTATGATTGTATTATCAGTGGTTTGTATGTGGCAGTAGTGGTTGTATTTGAGTATTATTATTGTTACGTATTGTGTATCAGCTATGGATTTAATATTTTGCTTGCATATGTGTAAATCACTATTTGAAAGAACAAACACATATGTATTTGTTCTTTCAAACCTTTGTGGAGGATTGACATGTGTGTGATTATAAGACACTTGATTCATGAGACGTGGATCATGAACTTTCTATATAAGGCAGCTTTCTATATTGAAAATTCACAATAACTTCATTTATTCTCACCTTCTTAAGTAAGCTTCAATGTCGAATGAAAACTGGAACGCTGATGATTATTTAGTTCTAATCAAGTCTTACATAGAAACTGACCGTAGACACATGGAAGAGGAGATGGAGCAAGATTTTTGGGTCACTCTAAACGAGACTTTTAATAGTCATCCAGATTGTAGATTAATTCGAAGGATTTTGGAAACCCGCAGCACTTTTGTAACATTTACAAGGGCATGTCGATGATATAGACAAGTTATAAATGTAGTGAAAGAAGAAGATTTATTTCAACTAACACGAGCCACGTATGATTCCCGTTATTTGTGGGATTATCACATTGATTTTGTTGGACATGCTGCGTACAATCTCTGGGTTAGATATATTAGACAACTTGAATGAAGTATGGGTTGGTTAAGTATGTTTGTTAAATTTATTACCTTTTGCTTGTTGTTTGGACTATCAGTAATTTAAATGTAATTTCAAATTCCAGTAAATTTTTCATTCTCATAATCTACTCCGCACTTAAGATAATAACTGTATATAAACAGTTGGAAATCATCAACAACAACACTTAACTTATGAAAAGAACAAATAACAACTTTCATTGAAATCAAACAGGACAACAAACTAAAGAAAACACGAGAACAACATATTAAAAGAACTATAAAGCAAACATGACAATAGATAATTAAAAAAATGCCTTCGACCACTAGATAAGTTAATTGAACCCAACGTCCTTTGAAGCATCTAAATATGGTTACAAGTTCATTGGCATAAACAACTGCACGATGAGGAAGAGGATCGTCTAGCCATTGCCAAAGGCCACAACCATCAGGAGAATTGTGGCATCTATAATGATGCCGATTGATATCTGTTCCGTTAGGTACAACAGCGTATAGAACAAAAACCCCACAGTTACAGTATATCTCATTAGAGTTAACCTCTTGATTTGTATGAGGCAGTTGATGTCGTATTCCATTTCTTTGAGCTCTGTTTCTGTTATGGCTACGCCGATCTTATCTTTGACGTCGTCCATTGTCTAGCAACATGTGCTCCTGCACTTGCATCTCATGCTCTCTTACATCAGCGTTATGTCTCTCCTCCATTTCAATATACCACTTGGTAGGTGGTTGCGGGGATGAGGTATTCGGTGGGCTATTGTGCTCTAAAGGACCTTCGTATGAATATGAGGATGGCAATGAAATATGGTCGTAGTCAACCATTTTTATAAACTAAAGCTATGATAATATTGAAGTGAAGATCGACAAGTGAACCGATATTTATATACCAAATAACGGTGACAAGAGCATCTGTTTGTGACATGACTAGACCTTGAAGAGAAGCATGGCAAATGTTTGTGACAAGACATGACCTTCTGAGCACCGTAGCTTTAGTCATGAAGAGCATCTTCAAGCAGTATTAGAGGTGGGTCTGTCTACTCTATGATTGTTTGTGACTTGACCAGGCCTCTTGACCACCGTAGCTTTAATCATCAAGAGCATCTTCAAGCAGTACGATAGATGGACCCATCTGCTCTATCTTTGTTTATGACAAGAGCATACCTTCTGACCACCGCAGCTTTAATCATGAAGAGCATCTTCAAGTAGTATTAGAGGTGGGTCTGTCTACTCTATGATTGTTTGTGACTTGACCAGGCCTCTTGACCACCGCAGCTTTAATCATCAAGAGCATCTTCAAACAGTACGCTAGATGGACCCGTCTGCTCTATCTCTGTTTGTGACAAGACCATACCTTCTGACCACCGCAGCTTTAGTCATGAAGAGCATCTTCAAGCAGTATTAGAGGTGGGTCCGTCTGCTCTATGATTGTTTGTGACTTGACCAGGCCTCTTGACCACCGTATCTTTAATCATCAAGAGCATCTTCAAGCAGTACGATAGATGGACCCGTCTGCTCTATCTCTGTTTGTGACAAGACCGTACCTTCTGACAACCGTAGCTTTAGTCATGAAGAGCATCTTCAAGCAGTATTAGAGGTGGGTCCATCTGCTCTATGATTGTTTGTGACTTGACCAGGCCTCTTGACCACCGCAGCTTTAATCATCAAGAGCATCTTCAAACAGTACGAAAGGTGGACCCGTCTGCTCTATGACTGTTTGTGACATGACCAGACCTTATGACCACCGCAGCTTTAATCAACAAGAGCTTTTAAATAGAGGCCAGAATATTGTAAAACATACTCATTCACAAACACAAAATATTACACACCTTTCTTCTACCAATATTCCATGAGTGCTCTAAAACGATTGTGGTTCTTCTCATCCTCGTTTTCCTCATCGTCATCTTCTTCCGACGACTTTGTTAAACATTGTATTACTCAACAAAGAATGTTCGCTACCGAAACAATGGATTTAATGACCCATGAAATTGTTGATGGCTCTGCGACTTCCCAAGGAAGGTAGCATTGTGGGCAGAAGAGACTTGCGTTATGCACGTGACTATGCTAGCAGGCATAATCAATTGATCAAAGATTATTTTATGGCAAATCCAGTGTACGGGGACGTGGATTTTAGACGAAGATTGCGGATGTCGAAGAATATCTTTAATCGGGTTCTCGACAAATTAATGGAAACAAACATTTTTTTTACGCACGGAAGAAATGGAATCATGAACTTGGTATTTCTCCCCTGCAAAAGGTTACGGCTGCTCTTCGCATGATATCATATGGAACTTCTGGAGATTCGCAAGACGAAAAAGTGAGGATTGGAGACTCAACGACAATATTGTGTATGAAAGAGTTTTTCAAAACCGTCGTTTGTACGTTCGGTGAAGAATATCTTCGATCTCCAACAGCACAAGACATTGACAGATTGCTGGCAATGGGATCTCAGCGTGGATTTCCAGGTATGTTAGGCAGCCTAGATTGTATGCATTGGAGATGGAAAAACTGTCAAGTTGCATTACAGGGACAATATACAGGACATTGCAAAAAGGCTACTCTGACCTTGGAAGCTGTAGCTTCGTACGATTTGTACATATGGCATGCTTTTTTGGAGCGCCAGATTCACTTAATGATATTAACGTTCTACGATAGTCATATTTATTTAACGACTTATGTAATAACATCTCACCTCCATGCAATTACAAAATCAGAGACAAAGATCATTTAGTAGGTTATTATCTGGTAGATGGAATCTACCCAAAATGGAAAACACTTGTGCAAGCTTACAAAAGGTCAAATAACGCAAAAGAAGCTAGGTTCACCAAACAACAAGAAAGCTTAAGAAAAGATGTGGAACGAGCATTTGGAGTGCTTCAAGGTAGGTTTCATATTTTACGAAAAGAGGTATACTGCCATGATCCGGCGATACTATCTGATATTATGTGCTGTTGTATAATTTTACATAATATGATTGTCGAAGAAGAACGAGGTGGGTACGGACTTCAACTGAGAAACTATCCAAACATTGTTGTAGCGTTTCAAAAAAAAGCTTATAAGGACCCAAATACTTTTGCTGAATACTTGCAAAGAGTACAAGATATTCAAGATCCACAAGCTCATCTTGGTCTAAGAGAAGAATTGGTCAAACACTACTGGGAACATATAGGAAACAATCAGTAGAAGTAATGTTTGTTGATGTTGACAGTTTGTATTATTAAGTGATTGTTCTATTAAGTGGTTGTTGATAGTTTGTATTATTAAGTGGTAGTCCACAAGCTTATCTGTTGTAATATTAAATGGTTGTATCCATTTTGTATTATTATTTGTGTTTGAATTTGTTATTTCTACTTTACTAAGTTGTTTTTGACAAATTACGAGTATTCAAGAGTAACAATAGCAATAACAACTTAATTTACCATTAAAGTGACAACCAACACTTACATTAGTACAACCAACACTTTCACAATCAATGCTTACGATTACTGCAACCAACACTTACATTAGCAATAACAACAAACTAACTTGAACTAATACGAAGAAATTAAAATTGACAACAACACTCAAATTTAACTTACAACCAACACTTACATCCCCCCTTGAAATCTATGGTACTCCTCAAGTTGCTTCTCCATATACATCCTCTAAACTGGATTGAGTTCGTTTAAGTTGCAAGTTAAAAGAGCCATATCATCAGCTCTTTGTTGTCGAGCTAGTTCTTGTTTTCTTAACTCTAGCTCATCATTTCTTAACTTCTGTTTTTCATCGTGCCGCCGTTGTTTTTCCATTGCCCTTTCAATTCTCTTTGTTTCTTTTGTTTGCATCTTCCGCGGCCGCCATACGCTGTCCAATATTTTCGTAATGTGCACTGTAATCGAGGGTGGTTTTTTTTCTTCCCTTTGAACTTTCCTGGAGGTCGACCACCTGAACTAGTTGTGAAGGGGGTGTCCTCATGCGAATCAGAACTACTGGGGCTAGATTCATCGCTCATCTGTCTAGGAAGAAAGCACAGCGCTAAATGTTCTTGTCGCACCCGGCTCCATTTTTCCTCTTTTTCTAGTATGTCGTAGCAATGTTGAAAGTTGAAAGGTTGATTGTTATGTTCAGACATATATAATGCATCTGCTTGATTGAGCTGCAGAGGATGAAGTACTATTAGATGAATTAAACATAAAACTTGTTATTTCAAAGTCCAAAATTCAAAATTTTACTAGATCCAAGTCGTTTGCCCCGCTTTGCTGTATAGAATGCAGGCCAGCCATTATTTCTTTCCAACGTTGACAAGCGGCGTTTATTTCATTCCACGATTGCTTCAAAGAATCTACCGATCTCGGGGGGGGGCTATTTGGAGTTTGAAGGTTGAACAGATTGTTTACAGCAGTCCAAAACGAGGATTCGCTTTGGCTCGTACCTTTCTTATTATCTCTAGAGCATTCAACTCAACAGAATGCTAATTCAGCTTGCTCGTCTGGTGACCATTTTACCATTTTCCCACCTTTCGGTTCCGCGGTTCCAGATTCTGAAATGTTGATTCTCGATGGTTGATTTCCCCAAGTTTGACCAGAAGACAAAGTAGGATTCCTACAATCGTCTTCTTCATCGGCTATTTCATTGATATCAAATTGTGTTTCCTGATTTTCAAATCTGTTGTCTCCAAATTGATTAGTGAGATTTCTCGATATATTTTGTGAATGATAAAGCATTACTGACCGTCGTTGGCTATCAGGAGACACGTATTTTTGATCGTACTGATAGTTTTGTTGAAACGAACTATTCTACGAATAATTCGCATTTTGAGAATTTTGGTACTGATTCGAATCTTGTTGGGAATGGTAGATATTATGATTTTGTTGAGGTTGATATGAAATTGGCGCCTGTTGACAATGAAATTAAATCTGACCGTGCTGAGAATTATACATATGCTGATTGAATTGCGCCGGATTCTGATTATATGGCCTTTGTAGAGGTAGAAATCTTGGAGATGAAGACTTCTGTGATTTTTCTTTAGAATTTTTCAACATTGCTAATATTGATTGAAGAAACTGTGTTGAGAAGAAAGAAAATTGAAGTGGAAATGGTGTAAACAGGATGATTGAATGAACATATTATATAGGGGGGAGAAGCAATGGTCACCTGAACAAAGTTAGCAGGCTATTTTTTGACCGACAATTGCCCAACGGCTATAAAGTAGCCGTTGGCTCTTAGCCGGCTAAGAGCCACCGGCTACTTTGTAGCCGTTGGCTTAGCCGGCCAAAGTAAGGCCGGCTATACTTAGTCGGCCTTATTTTGGCCGGCTATACTTAGTCGGCCTTATTTTGGCAGGCTAAGAAGCAACCTTCAGGGTTGTTTTGGCAACCTTCAAAGCAACCCTGAAGTGGCCAACGGACCCCCCATTGGGAGTCGGTTCCTTCCCAACCAACCCATGGTTGGGAATGGTCTAACAATCCTCGTTATTTTCCCAAAAATTTACGAGGCAAAATATTTAAATGTATCTCGTCAATAAAGTGGTTGCATACGCACTCTTTTCGGATCAAACCACTGTTGTTCATGTAAATAATTAAAATCTTAAGTTTGGTTCTAAGCATCATCTTAGAATTAGTACACAAATGAATGCAATGTGTGGCTTTGAACTTCCACTTAGTGAAAATGACTCACGGTTTAGTCAAGGCACTATGATAAACAAGTCTTGAACTAAGGACCTTATAAGTAACCAACTAGAATCTATTAAATAATAGTAAATCGAAAAAAATTTATGCCCTCTTATTAACTCTAGGGATATTCTTATCTCTCTTTAATTCTCTCTAGATATTTAATTTCGAAACCCTGTTAATTACCATTATTGCAATTATTATAATGTTTCTACTGGTTCTCTCTTCTATCATCTTACATTAGAATACCAACATTTAATAATTTTATACGATTATTTACAAAGCAAGTGTTCTTCTATTATTTTACATTTAAGTCCTTATGTTAAAACTAATTAGGTGATCTTAAATTTAAACTTTTTAAATAAATATAAATATTCATTATTTAATCTAATAAATTCTTTTAAAAAAATTACAACTCAATGCGTGTATTGACATTGGCAAAATGTTAAAACTAATTTTTCATTCAAGTCCATATAGTTTAAAATTTTCACAACTATATAAAGTTACAGTGTTTTATTAATTCTCTTCTATATCTTTTTTCATTTAAATACCAACACTTAATAGTTTTTAGAATTATTTATGGATTTCTCATGAGTTTTCTTATGTTGTTTTATGTTTAACTACATATATTTGAATTTATTAAGTTGTCCTAAATTTAAACCTTTTAAATGAATAAACAATTAAAAATGATTATTAATTGATTTAATCAATCATTAAAAAATGACAATTCAATGTATATCACATTCCTATTGACAAAATGGTAAAACTATTTTTTCAGTCAAGTCCATATGATTTAATTTTTTTTCTAGTAACATACAAAATTATCTTTAGTTCTCTTATATTATTATACGTTCAAGTTCATAAAATTTCTTTATTTCAACAATACAATAATTAGTATTTTATTACAGAGAAATATACACAATTCTTTCTTTCTAAAGTTGGTATTTCATTACAAACAAATATATACACAATTCTTTCTTTCTAAAATTAGTATATTATTATAAACGTAACATTTTAACTTTTCATATTTTATACGTTAAGTGAATTCTTTGCTATCAATAAAATTTATCTTGTGAAGAATGACATTACCGTTAATGATAAGCAGTGAATGTTTGTATTTTATAATGCTAAAAAATAATTAGCATTTTCAATTATAATCTTTTTGTAGAATAGTTACATTTTAACTATTTATATCTAATTTACGTTAATCGATGGACAATAATCATACAATACTTTAGTCGAAAATATTTTTCTTTTGTATTTTATTATCTTTTAGAGATAAATGTTAAATATTTCTTGAAACTTTTATTACAAATTAAAATTATTGAGGTATGAAACAATAGATTAAAAGTTATTTTTTGCATAATTGAAACAACAGTGTGATTTATAGCATTTTAGGTCTTATTTTCAATTAATTTTTCTTTTAATAATTAAATAAATATTTTGTGCATCATTTGTTAGTATCATATACTTATTTTTGATAAATATGTGCCGGTAGAACTTTAAACGCATAAAAATATATATGTTCAATAGCATTACACTTCCATTTAAAATTCAATCTACACATTATTTATATTTTAGTCAAATATATCAAAAACTTAACGTCAACTTAATAATCTATGTACATGAATTTTTATCTACAAAATTTTGTACAAATATTAATTTCAAAATTTAGTTAAGAATACTAATTTTCATTTATTTGCATAAAAATATTAAATCCTAAGAAAAAAATTTAATATGTAACTCATTTTTATCAACAAAAATAGTAATTTAATTTATATTTAAATATGAAGATACATACATTTCATAACAAAAATTATACACTTTGAAATATAGTAAGTTCAATTTATAACTCATTTATCCTAACAAATTCACTATATATTGCATAGTAAATTTTATTCTTCAAAAATATTTATAACATGATTTTTCTACAACATATCGTGTGCAACGCACGGGTTACACACTAGTCATCGCATATAACAAATTTCATTAGAAAAGTGTTTTTTTATTCGTTCACATTAATGACCATGCGTAATAACTTGATTTCACAAGTGCTCTAGAGACGATCTATCTCGTAGAAACTAGCTACATTTTCTCACTCACAGAGGCAGAGCCAAGTTAATATTGAGGGGTCACGTGACCCCTCCATAAACAAAGGCATGACAAAAAAAGAAAATCTGCAAACCTATTTCGCAAGTGGCACTTCTCCGCAGTCGTAAGTCGCGACTTCTCCTCTTCTTCCCAGTCGCAATTGCAACAAGTTTCAGCTTCAATCTCAAGGCCCCTTGAGACCTCTCCTCTTCTATGCAGGCAGTGGTTTCCCCTTCTAACCCTTGCTTTGACATCTGCCGACAGCAGCCTAGGTTGAGACCTTCTCCTGACAACAGCCTAGGTCGAGCTCCTCAATATGAGTAATCCTACTTTATTCAGATTTTGATTTATTTAACTATTTTGCCTAATTTGTTTAAAAAATCAGTTTCACTTAAAAATCACTAGAAGCTTTCTTTAGCAAACAGAACAAAGTTACGTGTTCAAGGTTACGATAGTGCAAGTAATATGCAAGGCATGTTCAATGGTCTTAAAACACTTATTTTAAATAAAAACAACTCTGCTTTCTATGTTCATTGTTTTGCACATCAACTTAAATTAGCTCTTTTTCGTGTTGCTAAAGATATATACCAAATTTTCAAAAAAATTACTAAGTTAATAATTTGGTAAACCTTACCGGCGCATCATGCAAGCGTCGATACATTCTTAGAGAGAAAGAAGTGAAAAGAATATTTAGCCAATTAGAAAGTGGTGAACTATCTAGCGGTCGGAGGTTAAATCAAGAGCATAATTTGAAACGACCGGAAGATACACGTTGGGGTTCATATTATGGTACGCTAATTAATTTGATTGTTATGTTTCCTTTAATTATTGATGTGCTTATGGATTCAGTGGAAGATATGTCGGGTGATAAAAAGGGGGAACTATTTAATTTGATAAAAGTATTGCAATCTTAAGATTTTATTTTTATTTTGCATTTGATAAAAGAATGCACTTGCAATTACTAACGACCTTTCCAAAGTATTACAACGAAAAGATCAAGATATAATTAATGCTTTGATGTCGGTAAAAGTATCCAAGGAACGTCTACACAAAATGAGAGATAGTGGATGAGATGCTCTTTTAAATGAGGTTGGATCTTTTTGCAAGAAATGCAACATTGTCATTTCAAACATGGATAATAATTATCTTCTTTTAGAAAATTCAATACGAAGACCAATGATTAAAAGTTTACATCATTATCTAGTTAATCTGCTCTACCTTTGTTTAGATTAAAAAATTTGTTGAACTTAGTAATCGCTTTAATGAGGTGAATTCAGAATTACTTCTTTATATGTCAGCACTCGATCCAGTTGATTCATATGATGCTTTTGATAAAGTAAAGTTGTTTTGTTTATTTGAATTTTATACTGATGATTTTTCTGAAGTGGAATGTATGTATCTCTGTAATCAATTGAAAATTTGTGAGATTGACAAGAACCTAATGATGTGTTTAAAGATGTGAAAGGCATTGGTGATTTGGCTAAAGATGATGGTGTTGATAAGAAAAAATATCATATGTAGTTCGGTTTACAAGCTTATAACTTTGTTACTTATCTTACAATTTTCTACCGCAACTGTTGAGAGAGCGTTTTTTGCTATAAATATAGTGAAAATGATTTACGAAATCGAATGAGAGATGAATGGTTGAATGATAGTTGTATTGCATACATTGAAAATGATATATCTAGTCAAATCAGCAATGATGCAATTATCGATCACTTTCAAAACATGAGAACTCGACATGGACAACTTTAGATTATTATTTACTACGCTATTGTTGCTGAGCTTGAAAAGATCTACAATAGGTTCTTTTTGTAATGAAATATTGTTGTATCGATAATTATTTTTAGTCATTTAATGGTTGGTTATGAGAATTTTTTACTGCTATTTGAATAGTTGTTCCAAAAATAATTTGGGCCTCTCGCCCCGAACCCCGTACTGTTTTCAAACTTTGACCCCTCCCCTCTCCCTCCAACCATGTTATTTCCTGGCTATGACAATGCTCACGCGTATATGTAAGTTTTGATTAAAGTAATTCTACAAATTCCTCCTTGCTATAGAACCCATTAAGATTTAAGTCATCCTTTATCTTGTAGAAAAATTAGAGATTTTGAAATGATATTTAATATTATACTTTCGTATACCTACTCTACCATTTTTCAACTTGTTTGTGCCTTTTGAACTGTGTTTATTTTTCAAACATAAGTAGAGCTCATATTGAAAGCGAACTCACATAGATCTTATCTCAGTCCCAAAGATGTCTTCACAATCATATCTCTAGCCAATCATTTCGTCAAAGGATCTACTAAGTTATTCTTTGATTCTACAAAGTCAACTGTAACTACTTTACACTTAAGTAAACTTGTAAGGAACTGATGTCTAAGACTGAGATGTCTATGTTTATTATTGTATGTCTTTTATGCTACTTTATACAAAGTGGCTTGACTATCACAATGTACCATAATTGTTGAAGCGGATATCATCCAAATTGAAATATTTATTAACAAATCTCTTAACAATTCAGTCCTTTTACATACATTTGCAAGCGCTGTGAATTCTACTAACATAGTTGAATCAAAGATGAATGTTTGTTTCTTGAAACTTCAAGATATGGTAGCACCATCCAATGTAAACATCCAGCCTAAAGTGGACTTAGAGTTAGACTCTATATCATTCCAACTTGCATCACTATAACTCTCAAATATAGTTGAATCTCCTTGGAAATGTAAACCATAGTTCATAATCCACTTAAGTATCTAAATATCATTGAAATTGCATTCAATGTTCTCTACCTGGATTGCCAGTGAATCGCCGTAACAATCCTACAACATATGCAATGTACGCTCTAGTACAATGCATAACATACATAAGTCTACCAATCTCGCTAGCATATTTTAACTAGTCACAACATTTACCTGTATTTTAACTTGACACAAGGATCTATATGAGATTTTGCTATTAGTTGATCTAAAGGATCATATTTTAAGGATTTTTCCAACATAGTGAGATTGCATTTATAGATGATCCTTATTGTTTCATAATTTTGACTTCTAAACACATTTGTCTCTCCCAAAATCCTTTATACCAAAATTAGATTACAAAAAATTCTTGGTTTTCGTCACATGCTCTATGGTTGAATCAAATATTAGCACTGCATACACAAATAAGTACACACACCCCACTCTTATCTGTAGACCGTATACACTTATCTGTTTCATTCACTCTGAAGTTGCTTGTCAATATGACTGTTGAATTTTTCGTGTCATTGCATTAGAGCTTATTCTAGTCCATAAAGCGATTTGATAAGTTTACAAGCTTTCTTCTCCTTTTCAAGTAAAACAAATCACCATTTAGATATATTGTTTTTACATCCATTTAAGGGACAACTAAATTGTAAATTGAAGTGGGTAACAATAACAAACGTACTGATGATATCCTTGCTACAGAAGTATATGTATCAAATAATCGATGTTATGATGTTGCTTATAACATTTAGCAAACGGTCATGTTTTGTATTTGTAAATAAAGCCACCAACATTTATTTTTTTTCTTAAAATTTCATTTGCTACCTATTTGTTTTGAGCTCGGGGAAAGATCAACTAATGTCCAAGTTTGAGTTGACATAATAGAGTTCATTTCATCATCAATTGCACCTTTTCAAAAAACTGCATCATAACAAGTTATTGTTTTTATGCGTAAGTGGATCATCGTCATCACTAAGGTTGACCTTAGTTTGGTGTGTTATTTTATTTACATAACCTTCATTCAAGTATTTCAGGAAATCGCTACCAAGGTTTTCTCTACCATTTATCTCTTATTTTTGCAGGATTTTTTAGCATAATTTGGTTTAACCGATTATTCGTGAATCCTTTTAAAGGCATCATGGATTTTTGTATTATCTTCTGAGGAAGATATATTACACATATTTACAAAAAACATCGGCATTAATTGATTTGATGATTAGACACGGTGCTAGTCTCAAAAATTTGTAAGCATGAATGTTCTTGATAAACCCAAGCTTTTAAATCTCGGATTTCGGTCGCGTTTTGTCTCGGAAATTTTACACACATTATCTCGTATCGGACGAGATCTCGGATGAGATGAGTGTATCTCGAGTGTACATCTCGAATTTTAAAGTCCATCTCGGGACTATCTCAGAGTAACATAAGTCTAAATTTGATATTTTTGAGATTATTGTAATAATTGTTATCTATATATAAAAATGTTTAACATACATAATTTATATAAAATGATAATATTAATTTTACATTTTAGATTAGAGGGATAACATAATTGATTTGGTATTAACTGAATAATTCCCTACTCATTTGAATATTAAAAGTAAAAGAATAAATAATAAGTTTTTTTTGCTTACTCGTTAAATGGTAAAAAGAAGTATTGTAGGGTAAGAAAAAAGTCATTAGAGTGTAATTTCTTGTGGACTCACATAAGAAGTAAACAAAAATATAAACGAATAACATAACTTCGTACGAGATCTATTATTGAGATCTCACCTCAAATTTCACTAACTTGAACGAGATGAGTGTCAAAAATATATAAACAAAATTTATTGTCTCGTTTCGTTAAATCTCATCTCGCTCAAGTTCGAAAATGAGATCTCGAGCAAGATCTCGGGCGAGGTGAACGAGATCTGAAACAGTGGATAAATCCTATAAATACACATGTTTTGTTTCAAATCCTGTAAATTAGAGTTCCAAGGCACAGTTATGTAGCTGTCTTTCAAAAATGTTTTCTCTTTCTCGAATCACACAGAGTTGGAGATAATATTCACTTAGGATACAATGGAGAAAATATACGCAACTTGTGATTTATTACACAAATCAAAAGAACACTCTAAATTGAACCGGATGATGCATTATTTTAAGTTCAAATATAAGGTTGATTTATGTTTTAGCAAACAATACAACATAAATAAAAAGGGAAATAACGGTTGGTGGTGACTATTGAAGCCAACGATGTTTATGCCTATTAACGGATACTTTCAGATTCAGATAATGTCATATCCGCATCAACATTTCTAATCATTTTAGAATATCGAATATCATCATCCGTGGATATGAACAGATATCGGATATTTATCCTAACCGCCAACGATTGATAAATAAAAAAACATAAATAGAAATTTTGGTTTAACATAAATTATTTTCAGTCTCATTAATTATAAATGTATGAAAAATAAACAAGTATGATGATACCAAATAGTTTTAAGCAATTAATATACATTAAATAAATATAATATAAACTATTAACTTAATAAAACAGTAAACATATATTATTCATTATTTTAAGATACACATGATATAAAATTTAATCTAAAAAAAACGAACGAATAATTTTCAAATGCGGAAGCTTTCGTATCCGTTTCCATATCATTTTTCTGTACATTGGATATTTATCTACTTTTCGAATATGAATTTCGAATTCTTCGACTTTCCACTGTGGCTTTTGAATTCAAATTCAAATGTCAACTATAACATATTATTTCAGGATACAATGCTTTCTCTTGGATCCCATAACCTAATCAGTCAGGTTGATTGCCGTCTCCAAGCACATTCCCCCCTCCTCTGTAATGAAAAACTTTTAAGGAAAGGTATGAAAAAATCTCTAACAAGGTAAAGTCCAACAGAAAATATTAAAAAAAAAACTTCTTTCGATTGCATAGCTATTATTGACCACAATAAAGTACATACAAATGAACATTACTACGGGCAAACGATATTTAGTGAAGTAGGAAAAATCAATATAATCAAATGTGGGATCACATTTATGAAGGAAAAAGTACCCTTTATATATAGAACATACAAAAAGCAAAACGTTGGCACAAAAATTTTCTCTTCTGCGTAACAAATTAAGTTCCATATTATTTGTGTTTTATGTCAAAATTACATTTGTTCCTATTTTTTTTAAGTACAGTAACACTAAGTGGTAAACATAATATTTGTGCAGCGTGATACTGAGAAAACTAGAATTTTCTAATGAAAAATGAAATCAAATCAAATCGTTCCAAGGTTGCTCAAATCTGATTTCCAGACAAACACATCACAACATACTGGGTCAATATGCTCAGTGAATGTTCATGGTGAGTAACGCTGTTTTAGTGCTTTTGAGTTGGTTGCAATGTCATTAATGTATTATATTGATATCGAACACATGAAAACATAGTTTTGAAGACCGAACCGTTGGACAAACCGTGTTGATGCAAGATCAAAAATTCTAATGGTTCAATTGATCAGACTGCAAAAACCGCGTTGATCGTTAATTTTTATTTTATTTATTTAAATGTAAATTATTTCAATTAATGTTAAATTTTAAGCAATCATAATTAATATATTGAAATTTAAAATGATTATTTTTAAATATTTCATGTCAAATATTAATTGGAATAATTTTATAACACTGTTTGTAGCGTAAAATTATAAATTTTCTTATTTTTAAGATGCAAAATATTCAGTTCAAGGATAATTTTCAAAAATGTATACTAATAATGTATTATGTCATTCAAAATTGATAAGATAATCCGATAGTTTACTGGCTAAGGTAATGAAATCATTCGTTAAATTAATTATGTGAAAAAATAAAAAATAAAGCGATAAATTTTTCTCAAATTTGAAAAACCATGCGGTTAAAAATAGCTGGTCTAAGGTTTTCTTAGGGTTTTGAGATTAAACCACGGGTTCATGAACACGCACGTTTATTTCATTTTCAGAACCGTAGCGCTTCAATGTCGAAGGTTAACCGTGGTCGAACCGAGGTTGGGTCTTTAAAACACTGCATTTAAAACACTGCATGAAAGTAAAGGAAATGGTTAATAACCAAATATTGAGCAATGTAAATACTAAGGCAGCGTTTGGTTTAAAAACGAATTTTTATGTTTTCGGTTTTCAATATGTATATCAAATATGAAAAGAATGGAGGTACAACGGAGGGGATGAAAGAAAGACGGATGAGAGAACAAAAGGGATAGAGAGACGACGGAAGAATAGATTGTTTTACATGCTTGTGTTATTTTTCAAAACACGAAAAACAAAAAAATTATTTTCTATTTTGTATGTTAACTTCGTTTTCTAAATTGGTTGTTTTCGACAAGATACATGCGTCATATGCATTTTTGTATGGACGAAAACAAAAAAAATTATTTTCTATTTTGTATGTTAACTTCGTTTTCTAAATTGGTTGTTTTCGACAAGATACATGCGTCATATGCATTTTTGTATGGACGAAAACAAAAATGCGAATTTTTTATGCTTTGTTGGAAAACACACAATTTTGAAAAATGAAATTAATATAGAAAATAGAAAACAATTTTTTTTTTATTTTTCGTGTTTTGAGACATAACAAAAGGACGGAAAACAATTTCTCTCCTCCATTTTCCGTCCATCGTTGTAATACCTAAGAATTGTAAAAAAAAATTCTTATGATTTTTTGTATTTTATAGTGTACGTTGAAAACACAATTCCAATTTGTTTAATGAAGAATATTGACTTCGATTTCGAGCGCCTTAGATGGCTTTGCTGTTTTCAATATGTGGAGTTGATTTCGTTGTCTTCGGTATATTTTTTTTTTGAGTGAAACGGGTGCACACCCAAAATATATACTAAATAATTGTTTCGATCAACAAGTAATAGAGTTACAAGTATTCTCTAGGGGCAATTATGTGACTGTAACATATATCTAACTAGATAACCAATCTTATTCGAAATAAAAGGTGTTTTCTTTCAATTATATACTCGATATAACATGTTATATTAATTGATTAATTTAATTAAAAGTATATTTAATAGAAACTCATAAATAATATGTTTTGTGATGGTAGTTACAAAGTGTTGTAACCATGAGTAATTTAGCACAATGAAATTAAACATAGCGTTTTAAATATTTCTAGTCAAGTTGTATCAAGACTAGATATCGATATATCTGTTGAGACTAGAGTACGTAACGCTTTTCAAATGTTGGACGGTGTATTACTCATGACTGTTGGGCACCAAGAGGTTACGTGTTGATAGTTATTGGATAACTATGGAATGACCCACTCGATAGTTTTCTATTGATTAATAAAACCAAGATCAAACAGAAAATATCGATTTGGCTAATTTACATATTTCTCTTGACTTGAGAATACCGTCAATCTTCAATAGGAAAACTTCACTTTAATTAAATTCAAATCATAGCAAGGCGTCCATCGAATGACTAGAGTTGGGTTGAGTAGAAGTATTGAAAGTGAAACACTATTTAAAAAAGAATTCATCTCCTCGGTTATCTTCTCAAGTTCGAAATTACCATGGAATGAGGTTTGAAAATTTCAAAACAAAATTAAAAAAAATGTGGTTGTCTCTAGATAATTGCAAATCTGGAAATTGATTTGTAGAATCTAGGAACTCTTCTTCATTCAAGCTGTATTCTCTAGGCTTCATCTAAAAGATAATTTTGTTTTATTTATATATATGTAAATTATCATGTTAACATGCATGTAATTCTTCACATCTTCTATTTTTTCTTATATGTTTTTGGGTTATGTATGATTATCAATGTTATACTTTTGAATCATTTATTTTAACATCATATTGAAATTGATTTCCCTTTATCTGTTACCCATGTGATATTATTAATATCAATCGTAAATTCTCTTCTGCTCTCTTTTGTTTGATTGTTATGTATACACGTAATTTAGACCTAGATCTAAAGCCTAAAGTTAGGGGTATGCCCTAGGTACAATTATGTGATTGTTACATATATCTAACTCGATACCAATCTTGTTTGAAATAAAAGATGTTTTTCTGTTATATACTTGATATAATGTGTTATATTGATTAATTAATTAATTAAATTGAAAGTATATTTAATAGGAAATCCATAATGGTATAGTAGTTACAAAGTGTTGTAACAATGAGTAATTTATTACAATGAAATAAAACACACCGTTCCAAATATTCCTAGTCAAGATGTATTGAGACTGGATATCGATACATCCATTGAGACTAGAGTACGTAACGCTCTTTAAATGTTGGATGGTGTATTACTCATGACTACTAGGTGCACCAAAGAGTTACGTGTTGATAGTTATTGAATAACTATGGAATGACTCACTCGATAGTTTTCTATCGGTAAATACAACTAAGATCAAACAAAAAATATTGATAGGACTAATTTACGTAGTTCACTTAACTTGAGAATACTGTCAATCTTCAATATGAAAGCTCCGCTTTGATTATAGTCAAATCATCACACAACGTCCATTGAATGATTATAGTTGGGTCGACTGGAAGTATTGGAAGTGAAACACTATTCAAGAAAGGATCCGCCTCCTCACTTATATGGGATTAATATCATGGCCAACTGAAGTCGATTCAAAGTCAAAATCGCTGACTAGACTAGTACGGTTAATAAAAAAGGGTGGTTGTCTCTAAATAATTGCATGAGGCTCTCATTTTTATTCCTCAACACCAAAATTTCCATAGGAATGAGGGTCTAAAAATTCAAAACAAAAGGAAAAGAAGAAAAGGGTGGTTGTCTCTTGATAATTGCAGATCTGGAGATTGATTTGTAGAATCTCAAAATTCTTTTTCATTCAAGAGTGTACTCTCTAGGCTTCGTCTGAAAGGTAATTTTGTTTCATTTATATATATGTAAATTATCATGTTTGCATAGCTGTAATCTCCACATCTTTTGTAGCTTCTCCTTGTATTTTTTAGGTTATGTATGATTATCAAAGTTCTACTTTGAATCATTTATTTTGTCATCATGTTTTTCCCTTTTACCTATTACCCATGTGATATTACTAATATCAATCATAAATTCTCTTATACTCTCTTTTGTTTGATTATTATGTATACATGTAATTTAGATCTAGATCTGACTATCATAAATTCATATATGTCTAATTCGTCTAATCCTTTTAATTCAGAAAACATTATTTGAATAAAATTTTAGAATCATTATAAAAATGGATCATATTACATATTACAAAATTAAGGATTGAAGGATGTTTTATAAATCTTTTGAAATATTTTGAGTATTGTTTACATGTAAATTAATTGAATTTAAATTTCGTATGTTGTTTCCAAAAGAAAAAAGGGAAAAGGGGAAACCTTTAAACATCCCTTAATTTGTTTTCTTAATTTAAACTTTGGACTTATGGTAAGCTATTTTGTTTTGATAATATGATTTTGAATTGCAAATTAGTTAAGTATGATTTTATGTTGTTTTGTTTCAGAATATTAATTTAATTTGTATACATATACATATACATATACATCTATGCATTTATGCAAGTGTGTGTGTATTAAAGTTTACAAACTAGCTTTAAAAGTAATGTAATAATGTTTGAACTACCTTTTTAATCAAAACCGATTTTAGTACATACAGAAATATGTACATCCATATACATAAGTACATGTAAACAAATAAATTTTTTTTTCCTTTGGATGACAAAAGCATATACAGAGGGGATATGTAATCATTGTGGTATAAATCTCAACACCTAAAACGTTAACATTTGCTATGCATACACATGAGCGCATTTGGTGCGCTCATCAAATAAATAAAAATAATAGCACAAATAATTTAAAATTAAATCAAACTAATTTAGAGTAATTATAATAAGATGTACATTTTATTTAAAAGAAAATTTCTAAAAGAATTTAGACTATATAGGCTCAATAAAGATCCAAAAGGATTTTTTTTTGAAATTTACTAATTACCCCGCTTCCAACTGGCCCAATTCTAATAATGGTATCATAACATAATATTCTATTTGGTCCGAATTAATCATGTTAGAGCTAACCAATTTAGTAGGGTGTCAAGGAATGTAGTGTGCGGGCATGGATCTAGGTAATCAAATACCCTTCCCTCCCTGGCTATCGGCCTAGCCCAAAAAGTAAAGTGAGCCCAAAGGTTGCATCTAATAGAAAAAGCCCGCCTTAGGCTAATTTTCAAAATCGTTTTAAAAATTAATAATGGAATTTTAAATTTAATAGTTAAATTTAAAATAATAAATACATTATAATTGTTATAATGCGATTTCAAAATTGTTTTGAAATTAAAGTAAGATTTAAATTTAAAACTTAAACTAAAATAAGAATTACATTATAAATTTTATAATATAATTTTCAAAGTTGGCATTGAAAACAATATACAATATAAATGTTATAATATAGTTTCCAAAGTGCTTCAAAAATATAATAAACATATTTTGAAAATTTTAATATTTATTAATAAGATTAATAAATTAATTAAATAGTTAATTAGTTAAAGTATATACATGTGCAATATATATATAACACATTATCCTAAATTGTTTAAGATGATGTAAGTATATACATAAGAACTTTTCAAAATTAATATTTGATTAAATTATCTAATTAAATAAGTTAATTAAATGTTAAATAACAAATAATAAAATACATATAGATATATGTGTATTACCATAAATGTTATGGTATGCATATTCAACTAAAATGTTAATTAAATAAATTAATTAAATAAATTAATTAAATAAGATTTAATTAATGCAATGTGCATAAGACTATTATATAAGTTAATTAAATTATAAAAGTTATATAATAATTAAATTTACATTATATGAATGTATAAAATCAAAAAGAACAGTAAGAAACCTAATTAGACTTAAGGAATAAATTCATATGTATAGTAGTATATCGCGATTTTTGATGTACCTGACACATGGATCGTGTGAGCATTTCTTAAGAAATACATTACTCCATAAGTCGATATCACTTAATTAAATATATTAAAAGATTATGAGTCTTTAGTATAAGTGTTGTCTTCTACCATTTATATATTAATAAATTACTTCTCTCTAGTTGTTGAGCAAACTCAAGCTAAAGATGTTATGTGTAGGTATACGTGAATAATTTCTTTTGAATTGTTGAGCAAACTCACTGTCAAAATGAGATTAGGGCAAGGAACCATGGGTTAGAAATTGTATACAATATAACTGATAAGGAGTTATCCATCGTTTATGGGGCTATGACTTGTTGAGCAAACTCAAGGTCAAAATCCCGAGACAGACGAGTCCTAACGTCCACTAGCGAAGTCGAAAGACTTCTATGTTTCGTTTTAGGGTTTGGAGAAACATAAAATAATAATGGGAGCCCTATTAGAAAAATGAAGCGGTAACATTTAACCTATTATTACAAATATCCATATCGAGCTTCTAAAGGAGAACGTGTCGAGTTTGGTAATGACAAGAGGTGTCAAGCCAGAATAAAGGGAAGTCATTAAGCCCTTGGCATTAAATAAAGGATAGCGAACTCCTAGGCATAACAAGGAGATGTCAAATCTCTATAAAAAAAGGGCGTCGAGTGTTTAGATAGATAACAGACGAAGAAAGGGTTTCGAGCCTCTAGGGATACCGAACTCCAAGCAGTCAGCAAGTATGACAGTTATCGAACTTGAACACAAAGAGGAAATAGTGTCGAGCTTCAACAAATATAAGGGTTGTCAAGCGTATAGAGCAAAGGAAGTATCGAGCCACTATAACAAGCGTTGTAGAACAAGTAAAAAGGAAGATGTCGAGCATTTAGCCTCAAAATGAGGATGTCGAGCGTCTAGAAATGGTGAACCTATACCACATCAACTGTCACCAAGCTACTACCATAATAACTATTATCGAGTACCTACCATAATAAAGGCTATTCGGTAGCTACTAAAGGAAAATTGAATTGCCAAATCTATAAAAGCAAATGACGTCGAGTTTCATCAATGATTGAGGAGATATCGAGTCTTTATTAAAACCTCAGATTCAGTAACCCATGTCGAGCCATTGCAACTTTGGTTAGCATACTTCTTTTGGACTTGCATGAAGCTACTTAAGCCCTTATTCAAACCTACCTTAGCTTGCCATGCATAATTGGTTAGCGAATAAATTTTCTAACATTTTGGCCTCAGAAGAATGGCTTGAGCCTTCGTTTTCCCGCATATCCCTACAAAGGACTTTAGGGACTTTCACTTTCCTACATATCCGATAGAGGACTTTAGGGACTTTCAATTTCCTGCATATCCCTACAGAGGACTTTAGGGACTTTCAATTTGCCGCATATCCCTACATAGGACTTTAAAGGCTTATCATATCCAGCATCTTCCTATTGAGGACTTTTTGTATCCTGCACAAACCAATTAAATCCCTTAATGATTATCTCCGAACAAGGATCCTCAGAGCCTTACTTTTCCAAGCAACTTATCAAGTGATCCATAATCTTCAATTCCATAAGGAACAAGTATTATGAAGCCTGGCACTGATGACTTTCGTTGAAAAGAGACGAGTAACTCCTTATGACCCAGATAATTGGAGTATAAATCCATTTCATATAGGATCTACCCCGATCTTTTCTATTATCCTACTCTAAGAAAAGAAAATAAGAAAATGAATAATCCATTCTCGAAAATGAAATAACAAAGGATTTCGATAAGTTTGCCCAAAAGTGGAAGGGAGTAATTGATCACTCTCCCACATCAATCAAAACTAGGGAATTTTAAAGAGAAAACTTGCTGTTAAAACTAAAGTGCCTACCCAATGTTACAAGAAAGCCAAAGGGGGACTAAAGACACAATCCTCTAGGAATTTCCAATCTGTAAGAGCTCGTTCCCTTACCATCTCCTAGGAAAACATTTATCTTCTTACCAAAGAGAGGTTAGAATATTAGTCTTCAAATAAGAAGCGACAAGGAAATAAAAGAAATGTGAGGGGCTCTTATTACGAATACATCGAACGAATGGACACGAAACTAATCAGTGCCGAGCCTTTAAAGGGACGATTGAGAATTTATTGGGGAAAGGAGAACTTCGAGAATTCGTTAATAAGGTTTGAGCAAAAGATCAAATGTATCTACAAAGATAAAGTGCTTAATAGAGGGAAATACTTTATGGGAAGGACTTATAAAATAAAGGAAAAGCCTGTGATCCTGCAACAATGGCCTGGTCGGAGCACCTCCTAAAGAGAGGTTAGAGTAAGCCTCTGGTCCCGCCTATAAGGCCTTGCCATATCACTGCAAGCCTTCAGTCCCGCCTTCGTGGCTTGGCCGGAGCACCACCTAGAGAGAGGTCAGAGTAATAAGCCTTTGGTCCCACCTAAGATGGTCTGGCCAAAGCACTCCATACCTTCAGTTCTTCCCACATGGTCTAGCCGAAATGCCTCCTAGAGTGAGGACAGAGTAAGCCTTTAGTCCAACCTAAGATGACATTGGCCAAAGCACCGACCGGCCTTCGGTTCTGCCTATAAGGTCTGATCGGAGCACCTCCTAGAGGGAGGATGGGTAAGACTTTGGTTCTGTCTAAGATGACTAACCAAACGCACTGACTAGCCTAAACCATTACATATAAAGTAATAAGGGGCTCAATTAAAGCCTAAATCATTAACTATAAGGTAACAAGGGTCGAAAGGGATTCAAGGCCTAAATCATTACCTTTGAGGTAATCAGGAGCAAAAGAGATTCAAAGCCTAAATTATTACCTATAAGGTAATCAAGAGCAAAAGAGATTTAAAGCCTAAATCATTACCTATAAGGTAATAAGAGGCGAAAGAGATTAAAACCTAAATCATTACCTTAAAGGTAATAAGAGGCAAGAGAGATCAATCAAGCAAGTGTAATTTCGTTTGGATTAAAGCAATTTTCTAAAAGAAAGTGTAATTAAACACAACCAATCTAGCCCTAAGCTAAAATTAAAGCAGCCTTCGAATAAAAGGTCAAGTACTATCTGTTGTCCAGATCTAAGGATCTCAGCATCAAATATGGATATCTGAGAAATTTGGAATCTCCTTGTTAGAAATTTTCTGTCGAATAGCGGGAATCTCCATTATTGATCGAATTTCCAGTCTCATATTAGTTGAGATATAAATATTATAAGATGTATTTGTGGTCTTCTTATTAATTGAATTTACATTCTTCTTATCAAGGAGATTTCCAGTCTTCTATTAAACCGACAAATAACTTTCCATGCTTATAAATCTCATGTGATAAAGAAAAGTCATCGAATAGCCATCCAAGAAACCCAGATAGAGGAAAGAAATTTAAGCAACAAGGATCCATTTATGAAATCATTCGATCAAGAAAGATGAGGAAACAAATTAATTGGATTCGTGTGAAATTGTGCTGATTCAATAATTATTCCAAAAGATAAATTTCAAAACCAAAATTTTGACATTTTAAAGAGGAAAAGAATTTCATAAATTTCTTTGGCATTTACAAAACAAAATGATCAATTTGAGAAAGAAGTAATTTCTCGGAATTAAGAAAATTGTAGTTGTTTACTTTATGCTTTTCCAAAAGAAAAAAGGGAAAGTCTTATCAAGGAAGGTGGCAAATAAGTACTATAACACCCAATGAGCTACTCTCAAATCAAGGCTTATATAAAAGAATCCTTCAAAGAAGCCAAGTGCAAGCATATCAATCAAAGACCACAAATCATATGGAATCAAACTAAAATTCTAAAGAAAAGTCATAAATCTCAAACAAGCTCAATGAATTCGGATGCAAGACAAGAATAGAAAAGAAAATACAAGGTTTATTTAAGGTATCAATCACCCATGTACAAATTTATTTATCATTTTAAAAATTACATACAAAATTACAGATATCAAAAAGGGTTAACCAAATCTTCCTAAGAAGGAGAAGGAGGTTGAGGGAGTGGATAATGTCAGTACACTTTATCTTTCCCTTTTCCCTCAACCTCAAGGTGACAGGGGTGACTTTCACTTGAAGGAGGTCCATCTCTAAGAAAAATAAGAGGGCCTCCAATATTTTTGAGATAATTAGAACACCCATATAAGAAGAAATGTTGATAGCGTCTATATCTAGCCTTCACTGCTTTGCTCGGCCTTTGGTCCATTTCTAGACCTAAGAAGGAATAGTTAATTTCTAAACCGAAGACAACTATTATTTCAATAAAGTAATTAACAAAAGAATTCAGTCAAGGGTTTTCGAGCGACATTACCATGGTTATTTTCAGTTGGGATTCAAGATACTGCACTTTCTCCTTCAAAACTTCAACAACCAACGAAGGTTCAATGATATGACAGATCGCTACATCTAGAAGTTCTTTGAGTTTCTTCTCCTTCTTTTGGATAATATTCGTGTCGTCAATAGAATCAATTTGAATCTAAAATGCATGGTTAAGTGTTTTGTTGGCCCCTTTTAGAATTTTGACTTTGCTCTATAATTTCTTAACTTTCTACTCAAAAGCGTATTTCCTACGCCCTAGATCCTCGACTTGACTTTGATATTTATCAAGATATCGAGAAACTTTTTCATCCCATTTTCCTTTCAGAAATTGGATGCATTCATTTCTAAGGCACCATCTGGAGATTTCTCCATCATCCAAACCTGGAGGCAGGTCTTCCAAGGAAGAGAATTTCTTTTTACCGGTTGAAGATTGGGTCCTAGTCATACTCGTAGGAGTAGGAGTTGGCGGGTTGAATTCGCCTCCACTTGCAATAAGTTCTAGAGACTGAAAAGATACTTGGCTTTTTAACAAGTCCACTTCAAGGTCCTCAATCCTTGGATGTAATTGAGCGATTTCTGCATCAGCCTCGATTCTTTAATTTGAAGGACAAAATTGGCCAATCACATTTATGCTCTCTTTTAGCTCTTGAATCTCTTTATCTTTCCTTTAATTTTCTCCACTAAGCTTGAGGTCATCTCTTTCATGCCACTTAACATCGACCTCGATTTATAATACTTGTTGTACCATTCATGTACTTCTAAGTTATCCGAAAGTGGCAAGACTGAAGCATCTTGAGAAGAACATTTCTTCTCGATGTCCAACATCAGTTTAGTTTTAATATTGTCTAGTCGGGAAAGGAAATCTGAATTGCTTGATGTAGGCATCAATTGACTTTCCTATCAAAAATAAATAAAGGAAAAAGAAATCAATACACGGAGAAGTATGCTCTTTTATTAATAGCAACAAGATTTAAAAATATGAAAAGGGTCAAATTACATTAATAACACAAGTTTGTACATTCAATTCTTAAAGTTTAGAAATGACATTTTGAGTCTTTTTAAGCGAACCTACAAATATAGGGATAGTAGAATCGAAGGAAATATTAAATCCTTGAGGAATACTAACTGGGGGGAACCGATGATAATCTCATCCCTGTAGAGGGGCTGACTTCTTTGTATAATAATTTAGCGTAATTAGATCATATCTCTTTAAGTAAGTTGTCCTTTTCATCACCTAAGAAGTCAAAATAAAAGTTGGGAAACTGCATGTAAACTTTTTGAAGATCCCTAAGAAAGTAGTATTTTGCTAATCGGGAGGTTCTGAGAGTTCACATTTTCTCCTTAAAATCTCTTTTTAACTTAATGAGTTTCTTAAGAGTTCTTTTGAAAAAGGGGTGCCCGATGGCTTCTTAACCTTTGTATTTTAAGAAAAAAACTAAGCTGAAAAGAAATGAGAACACTGAAATTCATAAAAATTGTCTAAATTACACTACAACAACAAAGTTACTCATGTTTGTACAATATTAACCCTTTATAAAACATAGAAATGAATTTCTGTTTGTTAAACTTAACTTTCTCAAGGGGAAGAATGTTGAGGGAAAATGGGACGGTCAATATCCTATGAAGATTCCAGCATTCCCCAAGATGGGGATCAGTCCCATGATCATTCAAGTATCAACTATGAAGATGGCTAAGTAAACCCACACTCTCCTCCCCTAAGAAGGAAAAGTCGGTAAAAATGTTTCTAGAATAAACTTTATAAAGGAATTCTACTAAAGTGTCCCTATCTCCGATAGGCATCCAAAGGGGCATAGTTAGCTCCACATACTCTTTTAAAACTCTTTCCCGATAAAGAGGGATCTTTTTAAGAGCTGAGCTACCCGTTTTTCTTTAAAATCTTTCAATCAATTGGCATAAATGAGAAGATGCCTATACTTGTCGCATAAACTGTTATGCTCTTCGGTCAGCTTCTTAATTTCTCTATTTAATCGCAGCACCTCCCTCTCACTCTTCTCATGCAAAATCTCAAAATGATACTTGTTTCTTTTCCTTAACTAAAATAGCAAACTTATTAACTAAAGCTAACAAGTAATTATAGGGATTTAAAAAATGATAAATTTCATACCTGCGTTGCGGGAGCTTGAGAAGTTGGAACCTGAGTTTTCTCTTTTACTTGATGTTCGGGGGTAGGGGCTTCTTTTGATGAGATATCTTCCTAAGGAATGTTCTGGGGTTTATGAAGATCAGGAAAACCTACATCGTGGCAGTCGAGCTTAAGTCATGACGACCCGACCCGTTACCTCCATTTCCTGGACCTTCAGGGTCCTTATTACCATCACCCCCATCTTCATCATCATTATCTTCATTATCATCATCATCATTTTGATTTTCCCCTTCATTATTAGCATCATCTTCATCAAGTGGAGGATCATCAAAAGATAATAGCTTCTGAGGATTAATAGGCTCCTCTTTTGGGAATTCATCTTGAAGTGACCTAGGAACTCTACCTAGCTTGAGGTCGAATTTCCTTTTAAATTTATCATTTGAATCTGAGAGTGAAGGAAAGTCTAATCCTAAATACTTCCCTATGTTGTCAAAATATGCAATAAAGAGGGCATCCTCGTAGCATCGTTTCCTGATTTTGGGGAGGGCTTGATTGATAAAGTGGGAAACCTTCTATTTGGCATCTTTAACAATGTTATTTGCATAGACAAGGGTGGTGTCTTTGCTTTTCATATGATCAACCATTTGAGCCTTTTCTTTTCTGGCTTGCTCAAATTCTGTCTCCAAGGCCTTCACCCTCTCTTTGGCCACTAGCCTAGTTTTTCTCTCCTCATCTATGTTGGAGGCAAGTTTATCCTTTTTTGAGATAGCATTATATTTCTCCGCTGCAACATCAAAAACTTGGCCCTCAAGGAACTTAACTTTAGTTGTCAATGAAGAAATATGCTCTTTAGGATCTGGAACTTGACTAACAGATCCTTGAGAGGCTTGTTAGATAAAAAACATGTGATTGGCTACAGAAACATGAGAAAATATATGATAAATAAAATTCTATAAAGCCAAAAGCTTGTATTACCCAAACAGGTAAGGATATGTACCACAAGAAGCTGTTGAAAGAGAATATGGAGATGATCCCTAGAAAAAGTGAAGGCTGCAAGGACATTAAAGAAGCCACAGGTGGAGACTGAATGATTGAGCAAACAAAATCATCAAAACCTAAAGGGATAGGTTGAGCCGTAATTTTGGAAGCAAGAGATTCAAGGGGAGGAGGAGCCAAGCCTAATTCCTGATACAAGCGTAGCATAGCATTTGCAGACGAAGGAAATGATATATCAATAGCAGAGCTTGGGGTGTGAATAGCACCTGCTTTTCCTTGAGGATCTTGATCTAGCATGCTTAAGTCGACAAAACTAGATGCTCGGTTAATTGTGGCCATATATTCATTCTCAGTAATAACGGGAAGAGTTTGATTTTCTCCAAGTTTAGCCCTTTTACTGGAAAGGGGGAAGAGTTGAAATACTAAACAAGTCACTAAAGTTCGTCTTCCTTTTGTAATCTTCAATAGCCTTAAGGGCATTAGAAATGGAATCCTCAATGGGAACAACCACAACTGAAGAGGAAGTGGGAGCCCTAGTGTCCCTAGACCTAGCAGTTGGGATCACGAGAGACGAACCTAAGTCAAAGGAAAAATCAGAAGATGACGTTAGTGAAAACCTCATCATAGTCGTGATAAGAAAGTATCAAAAGAATTACATTGAATAGGGGAGGAAGAAGAAAACGCTTTTTGATTGCTAACAATAAAGGCTCGTTTTTCATGAGCTTCTCCCTTGACCATTGGAGGTTCCCCAAGCACTCTACGACTTTCCAAAATCAAAGAGTATTTACGGAGATTGGCTTCAGTTGGAAGTTTAAGCCCGTTCCCTATATTTTTTGGGAGCCAGGTTCAAGGCACTAATTGTGGTGGGAATAGAGAAATTAGTACCATTGGAAACAGATTTTGAAAGAGAATAGTTATAGTAAGAGAACATCAAAATATAGTAAAATAATATGTGGCATGACAGAGAAGGACCCTTTGATTCTTGGGGTATAGCACTTAATGTAAAAGAATTGATTTTCCTAGTCCCTTGCTTTGTTAGTCAGATTAATAATTAAGCTCTTCAGACGAGGAATGAAGGCGATATGCAGAACCCTCTGATTTCTTGCCCACTTTCACAAGATTTACTAATGAATGAAGGGTTTCAGCATTAAATGAGGGGAGGTTTGTTTCCCTGGGAAGTATCTCCAAGCAACTCAGATAGGTATAAAAGTTAGGAGTCAGTTGTATTGAAGCAATACCCAAGTGTTCCAAGAATTTATTAAGGAACTCTGGAAAGGGAAGGTAGCCTGAGTGCCAAATGTGGATAGGTGTGAAAGCAAAAAATCCTTCCGAAGGATTATCTATTCTACTGGATGGACTAACTACTATAGCTTCTATGCCTACAATAACAAACTGCTGGAGGATGGTATCCACTTCATTCTAGGAAGTTATAGAGGATTGGCTAAGCCTGTAATCTCCCTTCTCTAAAATAGGGAATTTCAAGCATCCCTAAGAAGAAGATGGTTTAGAATCTTTCTTGCCAGCCATTTATCTACTAGATGACATTATGCAAAATCAGGGAAGTACCCTATATTTTATGAAAGTTTAAAATATTTAAAGATAATGCTAAAGACAAGTTGAATCCTTGAATATAGATATAAAATGGACGATTAAGTGTCAAACCTATGATTAGTTAACGTGTTCATATTTAGTCAAAAATCCTTTAAATAGTTATCAAACTTATAAGGAGATGCCATACCCCTAAATAGTTATCAAGTTTTTGACTACTTGACAATTCACCAAATAGTTGTTTAGTCTATTGCTAGATATCCAATCTATAACGAGATGTCAAGTTTGTGGATGGTTAGTAAATTCATAACTAATTGAAAATTCATTAATTATTTATTGAGTGCACAACAAGATATCGAATTTACATCTTATTATTGAGTTCATAATAGGTGTTGAACTTATGACTAGTTATCGAGTCCAGAACATGGTGTTGTACTTATGGATAGTTAGTGAGTTGAAATTATTTAAATGTTCTTTGACTAGTTATTTGGTTTGCAACATAGTTTTGAATTCATAACTAATTGGAGATCCATTAATTAGTTATTGAGTCCAAAACGAGATATCGAGCTCATAAAAATGAGTTTATAACTAGTTGATGATTCTTTGAATAGTTATTGAATTCATAGAAAGGTGTCGAATTCATAACTAGCTATTAAGTTCATAGAGGGTATCGAATTCATAAGTATTAGTGAGTTCAAAACCATTTAAAGATGCTTTAACTAGTTATCGAATCCATAACAAGATGTCGAATTTATATAAGATGTCGATTTTGTAACTAAATAATAACCATTTAAATAGCTATCGAACTTGTAGAAGGTTATCAACTCATTAAAAGGTTGTTGAGTTTATGACTAGCCTACAATTCCTTAAGCACTTGTAAGATTCATAGATGGTTATCGAGCTTCTAATTAGCAGCTGAACCTTTAAGAGATTGTTGGGTTCATAATCAGTTGGCGAACCTATAACTTGTAAACAAGCCCCTAGTAGAATATCGAGTCTCTAAGTAGATGTGGGATTTTGACTATTATCAAAAGTCCAGTAAGTTACCAAGCTTCCAGAAAGATATTGAGTTTTGGATAGTTATCAAAATCCATGAGTTATTAGATTCATATTAACTATTAAAATTACGAATAACAAACAACGTTTGAGTCCGAATACCAAATTCTCAAGATCAAAAAGGTGTTCAAATCCAATCGCCTGTTAACCCAAAAAATTCATGGGAACCCGGTCATTGAATCCCTAATTTTGAAATCAAAAACCCCTCTTTCATAGTTAAATTGATTAAAGAAGGAAATTCGTACTTAAATTGATTCTGAATACTAAAGGAATCAAAAGCCTTTCTTTAAGATTTTGAAATTGAAAAGAAGAAAACTGTAGTTGTATTTTCAAGATTTGGTTGCAGGTAGGATTTTCAAAAGAAGAAGAGAAAGGTATCTATAGCAGGAGAGAGAAATAACGATGAGCATTAATTACCATTCAAATGAATGAATGAGATTAAAGCGGAATACCATAGGGGGTAATGCTAATATCGAAATACAGCAGCGCTGATATCGAAAGGCAGCAATATGGAAAGTAAAATTATACTGAAGTATAATATGCTTCTTCTATACAAGGAGGGTAAATGTTACTACAAATATCCATATGGAGCTTCTAAAGGAGAACGTGTCGAGTTTGGTAATAACAAGGGGTGTCGAGCCAGAAGAAAGCCAAGTCATTTAAGCCATCAGCATTCAACAAAGGGTAGCGAACTCCTAGGCATAACAAGAAGATGTCAAATCTCTACAGAAAAAAGGGTGTTGAGTGTTTAGATAGATAACAAATGAAAGCTTCTAGGGATATCGAACTCCAAGCAGTCAACAAGTATGAGAGTAATCAAACTTGAACACAGAGAGGAAATGGTGTCATGCCACAACAACCATAAGGGCTGTCGAGCATATAGAGCAAAGAAAGTATTGAGCCACTACAAAAAGGAGCGTTGTAGAATAAGTAAAAAGGAAGATGTCTAGCATTTAGCCTCAGAATGAGGACATCAAGCTTCTAAAAATGGTGAATTTATGCTATATTAACCATCACCAAGCTACTACCACAATAACCGTTGTCGAGTACCTAATAATGAAGGCTATTGAGTAGCTACCAAAGGAAAGATGCATTTCCAAATTTATAAAAGCAAATGATGTCGAGTTTCATCAATGATTGAGAAGATATCGAGTCTTTATTAAAACCTTGGATTCAGTAACCCATGTAGATTCATTACAACTTTGGCTGTTGTAAAGCATATAAAAGTGGAAAGGGTTTGAACTTCTACAAGCGGCAAGGGTTATCGAAGTCCTAAAGATGTAAAGAATGTCAAGCTTCTACAAAGAGATAGCATTGTCGAACTTATATGACCAAATATGTCAAATCTCAACAATAGGATACCGAGACACTAACACAACACTACTATCGGAGCCCTTGGATTCAAAGACATGCCACATGCCAACCATTTTGTTCAGGTAACAACTTTATAAATAAACCCCCATTGACACCAAGGGAGGGCGAATAACTCTTTTCTCTTACTCCAAGTTTAAATCTGTAAACCCTAAATCAAATTAGGGATTTTTAGAGCCGATTGTAAATTTTGGACTCTTGCATATATGACCTTGGATAGTAAACTTTGCATAGCATACTTCTTTTGAATGACTATATTTTGACTATTGTTCTGACATGGACATGTATGTGACTTCCTTTTGTATGTTGACTTAAATCATGAGCACACATATTATTAAACTTTGGACTTGGACCCATACTCGGTCTATTGTACTTCTTTTGGACTTGCATAAGGTTATTTAAGCCCTTACTCAGACCTGCCTTAGCTTGCCTTACATAATTGGTTGGCGAATAAATTTGCTAACATAACCTTAGTATTGTAAGAACATCTACAATATAAAGTTATAACAATCTACATTGATAAATTTATGCAATTAATATAATTAATAAAAGTTTATGTAACACCTTAGAAAATTTTAATAATAAAATAAAATACGAATAAGTGTAGATATGTATATTTACGTAAAAGGAAAAAATAATAATTTTTTATAGATGTTGGAATTAGGCCTTGGGATCCATTCCATTGCGTCCGGAATGTTGTTTACAATAGCCAAAGGAAAACCCGTTCAAATAGCAAGGTGTCAACATGCTTGGTGGTAGTAGAAATGTTCCATACCCTTTGGTTGATAATGCCTAGCCCTCCTTTGGAAATAGGAATGTTAATTCTTTTTAAACCTTTAGGAATTGGTTTTTTGGAGAAGCGGCTTCCAGACCACAAGTAATGATCGAAGGCACTATTAAGCATTGATATAAGCTTCAATGGTAACATAAGGGTTCTAGAAAAAATAGGAAACCATAGATACATCTATTAAACTTATCACTGCTAACCTGCCTGCTTAAGATGGTAAGTGGCTAGGGCTTCTCCCAAGCTTAAAGATAATGGCATCAAACATTGGTAGGCATTGATTAATGGTTATTCTTGATGTGGTAAGAGGTATTCCAAGGTACATAGAGTTAGGAAGCGTGTATGCAAGTGTGGAAAGAGAAACAATAGTGCTCTTTTGTGGATCATCTAGGCTTGCAATGAGGATATTGGATTTTGATTTATTGACAGCAAATCAAATTGTCAGTTCTAGGGTGGTAAGACACTTTAGAATAGTGAGAATGGAATGTTGATTGGGTTTGGTGAAGATCACCACATCATCAACAAATAGAAGACAAGTGATGTGGGGGTTTTTGCACTTGGGATGTAGACCGAGAGTTTTCAGATTCATTTGCTGTGTGAGAATAACACTGAACAGTTCCACGACTATAATGAAGAGATATGACGATATGGGGTCTCCTTGCCTTAAGCCATGTGTACATTTGAAGTACCAGACTCTTTTCCATTTAGCATGATTGAGTAATGGGGTGTAGAGATACAAGTATGTATCCAAGCAATAAATGGTTCAGGAAACTTCATCCTAATAAGGGCAACAATAGAGGTCCATGTAATGCTATCGTAGGCCTTTTGTATATCTAATCAAACGTACATCTAGGGGAAATGTTCTTGTTTTTATATCCTTTGAGCAACTCATGTGTGATCAGAATGTTGTCAGTGATACTTCTATTAGGAAGGAAAGTCGTTTGGTTAGGTGAGATGACTCAACTACAAATAAAGGTCTAAGCTTCCACTTTCCTCATTCAGAAAGCGTAGCCTCCACCTCCTAAACATCTCTTCCCTCTCATCTTATTCCTCAAAAATAAATTCAAAGTTTCAAACAAAATAAAAAGAAAATAAAAAAAAGAATAGAAAAGGAATTAGAGAAAGAAGGGTTCCACAAACAAAGCTAGAGGGAAGAAGCAGCGGATACAAAATTAAAGAGAAGATAGAAAGCTAAAAGGTGAGTGGGTTCTATTTACGAAATGAATATGATGCGAATAAGTAGCTGAATTTCAATTATATACCTTTTAGTAATACAAATATGATTTCTCTTATTGAATCTACCTTTTTACTCTAAACTTTTGAATTGAAACAAATTTGAAAACCCTAGGGGATAGTAGATCTAATTATTGAATTTATAAAACTACTTCTAATCCAATAGATCTAAATTGTAAAACATGGTTTTTTGATTTTGATAAGCAATAGATAACTTCTATGGATTTTATTCATATGATAATTTGAAATGATTTTGCATAGGTAGAGATAGATAATCTATTTGAACGCACATAAAATACCTTATATATATAATTGATTGGAAATCCATTTATAAATGTTAGAATAAATCACTTGCAATTGATATAAAATAGTAGAAACTATATTGAAACATCATGAAGATAAACCTTGAAACCTATACTCGAATCCACAAAAAGGCAAGTAAAATAAACAAGAAAAATAAAACTTAAAAGTCTGGAAAAGACAAGTCAGGCGTCTAAATCAGTTGTTAGACATCTGAGTTGAACTAAAAACGATTAAATATGAACCAGAAAGAAAATAGTACAAATAAAGCACGATTCAGACATCCGAACACCAAAACCAAACATTTGAGATAAAGGCCAGACGTTTGAGCTGAAGGGTCAGACGGCTGAATAAGTATTGGAAACAGAAATAAAATAGTAAAAAAACAGGCTTGATTCAGACGTCTAAATCCTACACTCAGACATCTGAATGTGGAAAAGTTATTTTTTATAATACGAGTCAGACGTCGGAGCTGAAGCAGCAGTCCAGATTAATCATTGACTCGGTGGAGGCCAAGTAGAATAGGTTAGGGAAACTTGTTTCCACTTCTTAGTCATTCGAGTATGCGCACAGATGAATGGAGTTAGGCAGCAAGCTGGAAACGTACCGTCATGGGTCAAATCCCAGGCTCTCGCTTCATGAAGTCGGAATGCAACACTTAATGTGATGGGCGATTATTTCGCAATTAGAGGCTCATATCTTTCATAGCTAGTCCTAGCCACAGATTCATGGAAGCTGGAAAGAGAGGACGAAGACGTTCGTCAAAGAAGGGCGGGTCTACCCTTAATTGCTACTTATGTAACAATATAGAACTTAGGAAGCGGACTAGCGAATGGGATGTACCAATGTAAGATGGCAAGAACCCGTTGGACAGTGATCCAATGAACGAGCTGGGCATTGAATGCATACCCTACTTAGAACACCAATGCAAGCTGACAAGAACTGCCGGATAGTGATTCGACAATGGATCGAACATTGGATGTATATTCAAATAGATGTAACCTAAGTAACCACCACTAAAGATGTTAGTTGAGATATATATATATATATATGTATGTATGTATGTGTATATATATATTTATCTATGTATGTATGTATGTATATGTATATAGTTAGGTGGACTATCATTGAGATTGTATACTAGAGATGCCTCTAAAAATTTCCCTATTTTAGTATGCTCCACATGTGAGTGGAACTTTCATGAACTATAATTGGGAACCTAGAATAGTCAACTTAAAAATGTAAATTAACTAGACACATATAATACACTAAGGAACATCCTAGGTGTAGGATATAACTGAATTTCAATCACTTGTTTACACCATACCACTAGTGATATAATTTATTCACTAGACTTTGTCTGACCCCCTCCATTTCTCCCCTTATTACAAATTACAGGAGGACATGGCAGTAAGTGAGTTGACTTGGTTCAGGTGGATGGAGAACGTGACACGTCGATGGAGATTTATTTATTTCAGCCTCTCTCTATGTATCTTATTTTATCTATTAGACATATTATTACTATGGTATTGTTTGGCAGTTTATCTATCATTTGGAATTATTGCTATTTATCAAACTTATGTTGTACTTGCATTTGGAGACTTGATATATCATTTATTGTATGGACTATGGTTATTTTGCCATTGTGTTATTTGAATTAATTTTAGTACTTATTTGTTATTTCCTTCCGCTATGAGATCTGAAAGTGTAGAACTATGTAATGTTATAGCTGGCTCTGTATCATTGTATATTATTTTTTAAAACCTAACTACTTCTGTAATGACCCTAATTTTTGGTAACATTATTTAGGATATTTAATTGGTTAAATTAAATAAAATAATGTAATGATTAGGGGATTGAGATTTTTGATTAGTAAGGTTAGCCGTGCCATGTTAACAAATGAACTAAGTAAATTGAAATGGAATAAAATGTTAGGAAATAAACAAGGGCAATATAGGAATAAGTTTTATTCTTATACCCTAAACCCCTTAAGCTATATTCTATACGTTCATTTCTATATTTACAAAACTAAAACCAAAGTAAGAGGCCGACCACCATTAGGAAAACAAGAGAAGATAAGAAGATTTCAAGAGGAAAAGCTTAACCAACTTAATCGAGATCAAATCTCAAATCCTTAATCTCAAGCTAAGGTGAATAATGACTACATCTCATGTTTTCTAATTGCTTTTGGTTTTAGGTTAATTTCGAATTATTTTGCAAGGTTTTTCCATGTTTTGATTGTTAGAAATAAATAAATAAATATATATATATATATGCTTGTTGATGATTTATGATATTTCATATAGATTTTATGATATATTTTAATGTGAAAACCCTATTAAATGACATCCAAATGCCTTGCAATTTTAGATTTAGATCAGAACTGATATTTTAGAGATGGGTTTTAATTTTCATAATTTTTTGAATTGATGTGGATTTTTTTATTAATTTTCTAGTGAGGAAAATGGATATTTGAGTTTAAAATTATTTAAGGTATGGGACTTAAATGTTTTATATATTTATAAAAGGAGAAGGGGTATTTTGTAAATAAATTAAATTGTTTATTTTTGAAATTTCGCAGAACTTTTAGAAAATAAATTAGCAACCAATAATATTTTGACAAACAAGGCATGTTAGTTGAAAAGATTACTTTAAAAGGCTAAAATCGGTTTAAACATGCTTTTTACATGTTTCACCACTTTTGGCACCCTCCTTCCGACGCCTTACTTGAGCCTCCTTCTCAGTCGAAATCAATGTGCCTGGTATCAATACTTAGTACGTAGCGAATCAGACTAAGGTGGAAGGTATGAAGTTGAAGCATGGGGTTCCGAAGGGGTCGAAGCGTGTCTTCATTTTTAAAAGAGAATGTGTCTGCTTTGCTTTCGACCTAATTAGCTTTCGACTTGGTTAGCTTTCGACTGGGCTAAATTGTTTTAAAGAAATGGTTGCGCCTTTGTTTTAAGAAATTTCTTTCGCCTGGGTCGAAACCCCTTGTTGTCGCCTTTTTCCTTTCGATGCAGTGCGTTCAAAAGGTCCCTTTATTTTAAAATCCAAGCCGCTTCTCCATTGCTTTCAAAGGGAATGGTATCGACACCATTACTTCTTTTACTTAGGAAATAGCCTTCAAAAGTGTTGGTTTCAACCCTGTTCTCTTATGACCCTTCTGAGATTTTTAAAGATAAACCCAAAGGTTTCGAGTAACATAGTTTTGAATGATTTCAAAAGGTTTCCACATGTTTTACTTAAACCCAAATGCTTTCGAAAGGTTTGATGGATTTAATGCTTTTGAAAGGTTTTAAAAGAAAGGTTTCGAAGGGGTGATTCCCCAATGGTTTCGAAAGGTTTAAAAGGAAGGTTTCCAATGTTTTTGAAAGGCAATGTTAGTGTTCTATAGATAGGATGTCTAAGGTTTTAAAGCTTTCAAAGGTGATTTTTTCAATGATTTCGAAAGGTTGATTATGAATGGTTTCGAAAGGTATGTTTTGGCCTCTCGGCCTAAGGTTTCACTTGTATTGAAAGGGGTACATTCAATGGGTTCGAAAGGGGTACTTTCAAAGGTTTAAATGTTTTCATCAATAAAGTTTTGTGTAAAGTATATATAACATGGCAAGGTGATTTGAGTAAAGCATAGAGTATATTTTCCTTGTTTAAAGAATGATTTAAAGGTTTAAATCAATTTGAAAGAAATGGTTTTCAAGGAAAATTTATGGGTAGTTCACCCTAAGTAAAATGACTCAGATATTAGAATACCAGATGAGACTCATATAGGGTCACGCCTTATACATTAGATATTAGCCCCTAGCTAATTTAGTCCAAAATTCCAATGTGTAGGGCTTTGTCACAGGTAAGACTAAAATGATGTTACACATAGAAAGGAGTATATATGTACAGAGATAGGTTACTGGTGAGCCCGCAAAACCAATAGGATCAGTTGACCCTGGAGAAGTAAGTTAGGGATAGACCGTCCAGAAGAGGAGCAACTAACGGAAGTTAGATTATTTTTTTATTTTTTCCAGTAGGCCCGAGTCAGTCAAAGGTTAGTAGTTAGCCAAACAAAACTATATTGTTCGGACAGATAGTCCATTTTTTACCTGATTTGTATGCTTTCATGATATTGATATTATTATTTTAACCAGTTTTGGTTGCAGGATTAAGATTTGCAAAAGATACGTTTTAAAAGGATATTAGTGGGGGAAACTCGTTCCGCTAAGCAGTGTGGTCTCACTAAATATCAAATAACCGAGATGTATAGTATTATTCACACCAGGCTTCATGTCTGACTCAAAGTTTATGTTTTTCCCCTTAAACTCTCGGGTGCTCAAAATTGATTTGAGTAGGCTGAGGGTTGAGGATTTTCAGGTTTTAGTAGGTGGACGAAAAAAGCTTCCGAAGACGAGCAGGAGGTTGAAGTTAGCTATTTAGGAGTTGTTCTGTTTTTTTATTCCGTTGTGTTGTATTAAGTCAGTATGACTATTTAGTACTCTGGTCAACCAAGGGGCATCTTCATATGCCGCTCTTGGTATATTTTGTAATAATTATATTTGATCTGAACCTGGGAAACGATTGGGATTATGTAATGGAATATGAAACATGTTTTGTGAAATGTAATCAGAAATTTGTTTTGACATCTGTGATTTTATTTCATATTCATGTGCTTCTGATATTATGGATACCATTAACATTACCGTATTTGGTCACCGGAAGTTAATACTATAGATGACTGCAGCATCTGTAGCGCTTTGCTTTGGGCCTCCAGATAGGGGATGTTACAACTTCTTAGCACGACGATGGTTCAAAAGCCATATTTGGGCTTTGAATACTATGTCTGTAGGAGTGGGTTGTTACAGTTGGTATCAGAGCATAGGTTAAGAATTCTTTAGCGATTAGGTGCGTACTGAGAGAACATACTTGTATATGTTAATTGAAATTATTGTTATATATATATACGTACATAAGTATAACACCTTTACACACACTAAATTCCAGTAAGGTTTAATACTATCCGAGGAAAGTTGCTAATAATTCCTAACCATAGATAGTTAGAATGAGCAATCAAGCAGGAAATGGTACTGAAATTCCAGATTCGAATGTTGTGATGTGGTTCCACGAGTATCCACAAGCAAGAGGCCAAGCCGATTTTAAACCTAATGGAGGACCCATAGTATAAGAATAGGTGTAGGGCCAGTCAACACACCGGTTGCGGATTTCATCAGGCTATGTAAGGAATTTTCGAACTTAGGAGGAAAGCCTTATGTAGGAACTAAATCCTTTGTGGACTCGAAGGCATGGTTGCATTCTTATAAAAGGATCATTGGTTGGTAGGGGCTGGATGATGCTACTGAAAGCCAGTTGGCTTCTTGGAACTAAAAAGAGGAAGCTCTAAATTGGTAGGATACTATGGTGGTAGAGGCCAACGAAGAAGAAATAACTTGGGGTGACTTTAGAAGATGTTTTGAGGCTAAGTTTCTTTTTATAATAGAGCAAGGAGTGCAGTTGGAGAAATTCATACATCTGCAATAAGGAGACATGATAGTGAAAGAATATGTGAACCGATCTAATGAGCTGGCTAGGTTTGGATTCGACTTGATAAATACCCCTCATAGAAAGGCTTTGAAGTTCGCGAAGGGGCTGAAGCAACCTCTTTAAGATTTAGCCATTTGCCACATTCCTATGGGAGTTACCTATGAGGGATTGGTGGAGCTGGCTTTGCTAAATACTATTTCCAAAAATAGAACTAAGGATGTGCCCAAGAAGGCAAGAGGAAAACCATTTCAATGGGATCAGCGCAAAGGCGGAATGGGACTCAAGGCAAAATTAAGAAGGATAGCTTAGGTGTAGGAAGTGCGGTTTTAGAGGACATTTTGCTAGGAACTAAATGACTAACATTGAAAGGATAAAGTGTTACAACTACAATTAGATTGGTCATGCGAAGAGGGAGTGTCCGACCTTGTCCGAGAGTTCTACCCAAGTGGTTCCAGCATATGCAATGGATGTTGTTCCTAGCTCGAGTACAGAACTGTGGATAAGGGGAAGAAGGTCATTATCGTGTGTTAACTCTCTCTAATTTTTCCATTCGCACTCTATTTGACTCTGAATCATCACACTCATTTATTTTGAGTAGACTAGTAAATGACTTACATTTAGCAACTAGTATAGTAGCAGACCCCGTTGTAGTATCAAACCCTATGAGAGGATCGATTCATTTGTCCATGATTTGTAAGGATTTGAAACTATATATTTCAGGTGTCAAATTCGATTGCGATGCTTACGTTTTAGGATTTTCTAGGTTTGGGTTAATTTTGGGATGGACTGTATGGCTATGTACGGAGTGATACTACATTGCAATAGAAAGGTGGTTCGCTTAAGTACTTATAAAGGACGTAGCTTAGAGGTTTACTACGATCCCAAGAGTTCAATTATGTTGAGCTACCTATATTCCTTTGATCTGTCACATAATGAGTTGGCTTTCATAGCTATAGTCTGAGACTACCCAGATGTCTTTTCTAAAGTTTTCAGTTTTCCACCCCATCGGGAGATCAAATTTTGGATCTATCTTGAAGAGAAACTAGATTCGTTACCTTACCTCTTAGGCATATGGCATCTAAAGAAAAGCGCGAAAAAGTAAGAAAATAAATGGATTATTAGAGAAAGGCTTCATCCGAAGGAGTATCTCAAAATGGAGAGCACCCGTTGTCTTTGCCATTAAAATAGATGGCTCCTTAAGGCTTTACATTAATTATCGAGAGCTAAATAAACTGACAAAGAAGAATCGTTGTCCACTACTCCGTATAGATGACCTTTTTGATTAGCTAGTTAGATCAAAGGTACTCTCTTAGCTTTATTTGGCTACCGTCTTTCATAAATTACGAGTAGCCGAGGATAGTATTCAGAAAATCGCTTTTTGCATATCTGATGGACTCTATAAGAGGTTAGTCATGCCATTCGAACCGACCAATGCACGTACGTGTTTTGTTGAACTTATGAGTTGAGTCTTTAAAGGATTGCTAAATAAATTCATGGTGTATTTTTTGATGATATGCTTGTCTATTAGAAAAGCAAGAAAGAGCACAAGTTGCATTTAAAAAAGTGCTTGACACTCTCCGTAGGCGTAAGATAAAAGCAAAATTTTGTAAGTGTTAGTTTTGGCATAAGGAGGTTCACTCTCTAGGACATGTTGTCTCAGAGCATGGACTAGCGGTCGATCCTAATAAAGTACTGTAATATAGGATTGGCATATACCAAAGAATGCCATAGAGGTCAGAAGCTTCCATGGTTTGGTTGGCTAATATAGGAAGTTCATTAAGGACTTCACTAAGATTTCTTCATAAAGAAAAATCTAGTTTTCTAACAAAACTTAGAATGTGAAGATGCTTTTATTAAGCTAAAGGAGTTGTTGGCTAGTGCACTTGTTTTGGCACTCCTTGATGGTACAAAGGCGTTCACAGTATATACTGATGCATGTGGTATAGGATTGGGCGTTGTTTTGATGCAGGAGGGCATAGTTGTTTGCTATGCCAGTCTACAATTGAAAGTTCATGAGAAACTATCCAACCCATGATCTTGAGTTAGCAGCCATTATTTCTACTCTTAAATCATGGAGGCATTATCTCTTAAGGGAGCAGATTTGAGCTATTTACGAATCATTAATATTTCAAGTATTTATTCTCCGTAAAGGATTCGAATTTGAGGCAGTAGAGGTGGATAGAATTCTTGGCTTTATACGACTTTAGTATCTCATACACTCCGGGCTAGAGCAATCTTGTAGCCGTTGCCTTGAGTAGGAAGCATGTGATGCTAAGCCCTATGTTCTTTGAACGGAAGCGTTGGGAGGTTATTTCTACATTTGATTTTCGACCTACATCAGACATCTTACCGGGATCATTAGCAGCTTTAGATGTTCAGCCTTCACTTATGGACCGTATGGGTTCAAGTCAGAAACAAGATATAGAGTTATTGGATATTTTTGAGAAGCTAAACAAAGGAGAGCATTCGAGTCATTTGGACCGTTATTTTATTGATTCGAGAAGATGGTTGAGGAGGAATGGTAGGTTGTGTGTTCCTCTCATTAAGGAATTGATTGACATGGTGCTGGTAGAGTCCCATCATTCTAGGATGACCATTCATCCAAGTGGTTACAAAATGCATCGTTATATAAAGAGAATATTTTACTAGCCAAGAGTGAAGAGATATGTAGCCGAGTTTGTTTCCAAGTGTATAACCTGTCAGAGGGTAAAAGCGTAGCAAAAGAAGCCCAGTGGATTATTATAGCCTTGAGATGTCTTGTAGTGGAAATGGGAGAGTATTTCTATGGATTTTATTGATTGATACCTAAGAGTGGAAGGGGGATTGATAGTATTTGGGTCATCGTCGATCGATTGACCAAATGCTCTCATTTTATTCTAGCTAGAAGTACGAGGACAACTACATATTTGGCGACCATATACATGAGGGAGGTGGTTCGACTATATGAAGTCCCTTTTAGCATTGTCAGCGATCGATATCCGCTTTTCAGTAGTGAGTTTTGGAGGGTTCTTCAGGAAGCCTTATGCACTGAACTAAATTTGAGCATTGTCTATCACCTACAGATGGACAGATAGACTGAGAGGGTGAATTGGGTATTGTAGGACTTGCCGAGGTTGTGTATTTTGGATTTTGGAGCTTCTTAGGAGGATCACTTGCCACTAGTGTAGTTTTCATACAATAACAACTATCAGGTGAGTATTGGAATGACACCATTAGAGTCGTTGTACGGGGGACCATGTAAATCCCCATATTGTTTGTAGGACACTGCTGATAGGATCTTTCTTGGACCAGACATGATTAGAGGGACCTCTGAGGAAATAGATTTGATCCATAAAAGTATGAATACTGCACAAGATAGGCAGAAATCTTATGCTAATAAGAGACGCACGGAATTGGAGTTCGCGGTGGGCGACATGGTCTTTGTGAAGATCTCACCGCTTAAACACATTATGAGGTTTGGTAGTTTAGGAAAGTTGGCACCAAGATTTGTACGGCCTTTTTCGATCTTTTAGAGAGTAGGGAAGTTTGCCTATAAAGTGGAGCTTCTTGAAAAGTTGGCGGGGGTTCACAATGTCTTCCATTTGTCACACTTGCTAAAGTGCTTACACGATTCAACTTTCGTAGTTGAGCCGAGTCAGTTGGAAGAAGTTGAAGTAGAGAGAGGGTCACTTGTTCTTCGTGCACCTACCCATATTATTTAGCACGGAACAATGCAATTCCTTAATAAATTAATCAGACTGTTAGAGTCCAATCGAGGAATGATCCAACTGAGAGCACTTGGAAGCCAGAGGAGAAGATTTGAGCTACCCATCTAGAGCTCTTTTTTTGGTAAGTTTCCATTTAAATTAATAAAAATTACTTAGATACACAGTACTTAGCTTAGTGCATTCCATAGGTAGGTAAGTATTTGGATGTTAGGAATTGATGTGAACATGTCACTAGGACGTGTTTTGGATAATGGTTGCTAAGGGATGCATTTTGCTAGCTAGTATTACACAGATAAGCTATTATCCATGTTGGCCTATGACATACATCACACTATCCACTATATTTTATCAGTTATATGCATATGGATGTTGCATTTTTGCATATGTATTAAATGGTTGTTCATTCATATAGAATTGCAAGTATTAGGGTGTTGCATACATTTTGGATACATAGCATACGTACTTGCATTTCTTGCATTACCAACATGCTCATAGGCATTTTATACCTCTCTATACATGTTGCATTCGAAATCTAAAACTAAGGATCAATGGTTGCAAGTGGTTGATGGTTGAGTAGACGGTTGTAGATGTTGGTTGCATAAGCAGATTACATTTCTCCATCCTTGGAGATTTTGGGGATAAAATCCTTTTTAAGGGGTAGAGAATATAACAAGTCGGAAAATTTTAATAATAAATTAAAATACGAATAAAAGAAAAAATATAATTTTACATGAAAGAATTTTATTTTTACAAATTAGGCCTTAGGACATATTCCATTGTGTTCAAAATGTCGTTTATAATCAGAAATCATATATAACTTGCTAAATTTGATGGAACATAGTGAAAACAATGGAAAATGTACCTATTGGCAATTTTGTAATTTTTATTTTGCAATTTCAGCAAGGCATTTAACGAGGTCGCTTATCACATTTATTAAAAAAGAAAGAATTGAGAAAAGAATAGCACAAACAACACACTCTACTCACACAACAACCCAAGAAACAAACAAACAGGAGGCATGCAAACAAAAGCATGCAGAAATGTCAAGGAAGAAACTAAAACATAGAGCAAAAACCATAACACCAAAACTTCCAACGTGTTAGAATAGAGTTATCCCCCGGCTCAATAGGAAAGGAGTGCTCATGCGTAAGCATTGCCCTTTTCATTTTTCGAATAATACACATAAAAACGGCTTGTCATCATGAGAAACCGAATTGAAGATGCGATTTTTCCTCTCATTCCACACAACAACCAAGAGCTTTCGAACAAGACATTGCAGAACATGGGACTTGAGATTATTACGACCAATTTCAAAAAAGACACGCGTCCATTCACCGTCAGAGGTAGCAGCAGGCGCATCAACATCAGAAGTAATTAACACTTTGTCCAAATTCTTTAGATTATGGGACATTCAAAGAAAATATGTAGATTAGTTTCAGGGGAGCTGTTACATAGAACACAGAGCAAGGAGGTTAATAGAACTATATGACACAAGTGATTCTATGTTAAAATAACATTACTAAGCACTTTCCAGAGCATAAGGTTATCATTAGGCTTGTGATACTTGGTCCATACTCTTTTGTGCCACACAAAAGCACGGTTAGGGAAGGACAGCTCATTGTAGACAAGGCTTATGGAATGATTGGAGTGCATATGACCAAAGAGAAGGTTGGATGGATGACCTGAAAGGATAGGTTTGCTTTCAAGAATAGACCAAAGGTTTCGAATGGAAGGTATAACACCCCTAATTTTATTGACATTATTTAGGAGATTTAATTAGGATAAATTAAATAGAATAATGTAGATAAGGAGATTGAGGTTGATTAATAAATTAGGTGGATGTGCTTACTTAATATCTAATGAACTTGTATAAATGGTTAGGAAATTAAACTCAAGGGCATTAGAGTAAATAACCATACGTCCCACATTTATACCATTCCTATTAGGTTTTGCATGTTCATTTTATCTCAAACAAAAATAATTATAACCGTGAGAAACAAGGCCGACTATTAGGAAGGAAGAAGAGAAGAGAAAATCAACTAAAAGCTAAGATTCAAGTTAGAAGGAATCAATCGCAATCATACTTTAATTTCTTTATCCAATCTAAGGTGAATAATAATTTCTACATCTCTATTTTGATTTTTACATCATATGGTTTCAGATTTAAGGATAAATCTATGATATATTGAATGATGATATGCTTGTTTATGATTTATATGTTTTTAAACAAGGTTGTGTAATATGGGATATACAAGCTTTTAGGGCAAAACCAAGATGAAATAATTTTTTAAATGCCGTGGGAAAATTTTATGTTATAGAAAACATGATTTTGGAGATGGGTTTCAATTTTCATCATTTTCTGAGTTTATATGGATTTTACATAAATTTTCTAGTGAAGAAAATGATTTTTTGGGCTATAAATTAATTACGGCTGAAATAAAGATTATTTGGGTTTGAAATTTTTATATGTTGGAAAACATATTAAAATAGATTTTCTGGGATTTTTCCAGATTTTTCCTAAGTGTTTTGATGAATATATAAAATTATTTAAGGTAAGGGACTTAAATGTTTTATATATTTAATTAAGGAGAAGGGGCATTTTATAAAATAAAATTATTATTTATTCCTGAAAATTGGTGGCGGCATTTTCTAAAAAGAAATTGATAACCAATGAGAATTTGACAAATAAAGGCAAGTTAGTTGAAAATTTATTTTTTTAAGCTAAAAATAAAGAAATCATACTTTTAACATGTTTTAGCCTTTTACGGTAGTAAACCTTCCGACCCGGACCTTTCGACTAAGTCGAAAGGTTATAGCTTTCGACAAGGTCAAACCAATGCATATGGTATCAAGTTACTTGGTATGTAATGAATTGGACAGAGTTGAAGGGTTCTTAGTCAAAAGGTTGATGGCCAAAGAGGTTGCAGTATGTTTGTTTTATAAACCAAAAGCTTTCACCTGCTTTGCTTTTGAATTAGAGCTTTCGACTTGGTTGCCTTCAACCAGGTCAAATGTTTAAAAAGAAAGGTTTTAAACCTTTCGACAAAGTCAAAAGGTTACTGCTGCTTTACCACTATTTTGTTTTGAAACCTTTCGACACAATCGAAAGGTTACTGCCACTTATCATTATTTTGTTTCGAACCTTCCGACACAGTCGAAAGGTTATAACCGCTTTTTCCAACCTTTCGAAGTCGTTGCTTTCGACAAAGATGAAAGATTTACTTGTTTTAAAAACTAGCCGCTTCTCCCATTGCTTTCGAAAGGTTTCAAAACTTCGACTTAGATGATTTTCCTTTGTTTTATAATTGAAATGTAACCCAAGCTTTCGAAGGAGTTGCTTTAAAAAGGCGGAGGTCTATTGTTTTAAATAAAATGTTTTAAAGCTTTTGAAGTAGACCTTCCGATAAGGTCGAAAGGTTGCTTCCATTGTAGTCGAAAGGTTTTAAAGGAGGACCTTCTGCATATTTTAACTTGAACCTAGTAAGTCTTAGAAAGGTTTATGTTTTAAGAGTTGAATGCTTTCGAAAGGTTTGAATTGCTGAATGGTTTCGAAAGGTTTGGATTCGAAAGATTGTTTTGAAGACCTTTCGACAAGGTCGAAAGGTTTGGTTTTAAAAGGTTTGAAAACCCATACTCTAATTTTTACAGGAAAATCCACGGCTTATATAAAGGAGTTTTGTAAAGGTTTTAAGTATGTAATATTGAAGAAGTATTGCCTTGATAAAAATATAAGTTAAAGGTGTTAACAATGTTTTATGATATGTATTTCAAGGATCTTAAACCCACAGGAGTGGTATTGTTAATTAATGTTTTACTTCTTCAAATATGAGTATATTCACATGATAATCCATAACTGTATTTTGGGGAAAAAGGGGGTAGAAGAACTAGTAGGTTAACTCAAATAGTGAATATAAATTACTTAAACTCCTGAATGAGTAGAATTGCATCCAGGGAGTCAGGGTGACCAAAAATATAGGATGCCTAAACTTTGTAGTTATTGGAGGTAAACCAAAAGGTTCATAGTAAACCCATGAAAACTATGATAAGGTCGTTATTGCTGCATACCAAGAGGTTCATAGTAAACCCATGAAAACTATGATAAGGTAGTTATTAGTGCATACCAAAAGGTTCACAGTTAACCCATGAAAACTATGCATAAGGACAGTTGGCAGGGGCTAAGTGGTTTGTAGTGATCCCATGAAAACTATATCCTGATTAAGAATTGACATCAGTTAATAGATTCCTAATAAACCCATGAAAACTAGGATAAGTAAGTGGTTAATGGATGTATCAGTAGGTTCCTAGTCAACCCATGAAAACTAGGATGTGCAATGAGTTACTGTATAAGTCCATAGGTTCCTAGTTAACCCATGAAAACTAGGATAAGGTGATTAGTTATTGGGATGACTAATAGGTTCAGGAGGACCCATGAATTAATTAAGTTAACTGGCAGGGGCCTATAGGTTCTTAGTGATCCCATAAAAACTATGATAGGACAGGATGTCTATTAGTTATAACAAGGTTATTAGTAAACCCATGAAAACTAAAAAGGTTAATAGTGACCCTAGAAACTATAAAATGACAGGGTGTCAGATTAAACTGGGAATGAGAAAGCCTTATTTATTTTCAAGTATGCATATCATCATAATGTTTTGAAATGTATGTTTTAACCATTGTGGATGCAGGAGCATGTAATTTAGTTTTATAAAGGTTTTAGGATACTAGTGAGGGGAAAACGCGTTCCGCTAAGAGACGTGGTCTCACTAGATATCCAAAAGGATTAAGATGTTAGATTATTATTCATACCAGGCTTTGTGTTCGACATGAAGTTTTTGTTTTTCCCTTAAACTCTCGAGTAGTCAATTGATTTTGAGTATTTTGAGATTTAAGGTTCTTAGGTTTTCTTCTCTAACGAATAAAGCTTTCGGAGACGTGCAGGAGGCAGATAGTTATTTAGAGTTTTTCTTTCCGCTGTATATTTTGTTTGTAATGCAAATTTATTAGCCTTACTATATTCCCTGATTAACCAAGGGGGCATCTTCATATGTCGCTCTTGGCGTATTTGTAATAATTATATTTTGCTGAACGTGGTTAATGTAATTTGGGGATTATGTAATGAACAAGAAATGTTTTGGATTGAATGTGGAAATATGTTTTTAAATTGTTAATTTTTTTCCATATTTCTGTGATATGTGTATCAATGTATCTAGCACCGCCGTATTTTGTCGTCGAAGATTAATAGCTATGGATGACTGCAGCATCCGTAGCCGTTAGTTTTGAGCCTCTAAGTAGGGGGATGTTACAGAAGGATTGCATGGTTGCCACAAACATAATTGGAAAGCTTGGCATTAAGAGGAATACTAGATTGAGTGAGCTACTGAAATGATAAATTTTTGCTTAGAATGAGACTAGGACAAGACCAAGGGCGATTCTAGAAAGAAGTGCAGGCTTTGGGAGGATATAGAATTAAGTGCAAGCAAAGATCTCTGCAATTGATGATGGAGTTCCAGAGCCAACTTGAGTAAGGTTTTGCTATTAATGTCCAGAAAGACTGCCTTCCAATGAGATGTTGATGAGTCCACATTGACCGTAGGCTATGGTCAGCCTGAAAGACAGAGTTAATATGACTAGAAGTAGCAGCATTATTCCACAATAGAAGGCATTTGATGCCTAAACCTCCCTATTCATAAGCTTCTTCAACTTATGATAGGTAATAGGAGCTAGCTTTCTAGAAAAAGGATTGCTCGACCATAGAAACAGGAATCACTTTTAATCATTTTCAGGATAGCTCCAGGAAGATAAAAGCTATAGAGTAGAACAGTTGCATAGAAAAAATAATTGATTTTATGATAGTGTTCGGACGGCTAAATGTCCATCGAGTTAGAAAATAGTCGAATGAATTTCGAAATAAAATAACCGCAAGCGCACGGCGTACACTTGTAGTACGTGGCGAAAACGGGTCGATCCGTAGAGAATTGATGATTTTAAATCTCTATTCAATCAAATTAACCAAAGTTGAAGAGAAAGTTAAGCTAGAGAATTAGAAAATTAGCTAACTAACTAAAAGAAAAGAGATGCAAATATAAGAGTTAAATGACTATTTAGAGAATAAATCCACTCTCTAGATCATGTAGTTCAACACATATGAAATCATGATCTCTCTTTTATGGTCATTAGTGCTTTAATTGATGTGCTTATCATAAGTATGACATATTTGTGCTATTGATTACCCAACATAAGCCATCAAACTATAACACACCCCTTAAGCTACTTACTAACTTTAATGAAACTTGACAATGAAAATGAAAATAAAATCTATTTTAAGTATGGCCTATTAACTATTGATTAGAAATATAGACCATCAAATTTTAATTTCAAATCACTTTCTTTTGCCATAATCGTATTTTTATGAAGAGGCAATTAGTGTTAGTGATTGTTTAAGCATAGCCTATTTGGTGTCAACAATATAGGCTATCAAATTCAAAGCAAAAGCAACAATTAAACCACTTCAATCATTCTTCATTAAGCACAAAAAGAGAGCATGAATTAACAAATAGTTGAAGCTACATAATTAGAGAGCTTCATTACCCCTAAATTGAAGGGGTTTAGCCTCTCATATTTGTCATTTGATTAACAAATGCAGCTAGCAACATGAAACTAAAAAGAAAGGAAAAGGAGAGCAAAAAGAAAAAGAGAATTAATTAACAAGAATTAGAACTATTCTACTTGCATGAAAGTAAATCTACACTACAACATGAAAGGAAATAAACAAGAAAGGGAAAAGATCATATATTAAATTGCATAAAAAAGAAAAATTACATGAATATAAAAATGGCTAAGTAGCCATGAAAAGAGAAAGAGAAGAGCTTGTTTATTTGTGAGCCTAAACTAAACTAAGAGAGACTAAGGAAGGAAAGGGGTTACATGAAACATAAGAAGTACTTATACATGTGTTAAACCCTAATTCATATTTTTGGGGAATGCCCAAAATACCATTGAGAAAGTGTGGAGGCCAAGTAATCAGTAGCTTCTACTAATCATCATTTAAGTGTACATGAAGCCATTAATTCCATAAGCATGTGCATTAGCCTCTAATCTGTACATTAAGGTAGGTGGGTAGGTGAGGTCCTCCATTATCTTCACTTTGAATTATTTCCATCTTCATTTGTTCTCCACTCTTGTGCATGCATATATCATCATGAAACCACTTGTATATGAAGCCAAATTCCTATAAAATAATATAGAAATTTCCAATTAAATTTTCTCAAATTAATATATGCACAAAAATTACCATTTTGCCCTTGGATGAAGATGAATATGTGACGATTTGAAAATAATATGAATTTTGGTTTAAAAAAGTTAAAATGCCCGATATTATCATTTATTTAATTTAAATAGATTAAATATGGTGGTAAAAATATGCACATTTACGTGCACATCAGATAGTAAGACGACCAACTATAGTGAGGAACTTATTGAACTAGGAGTTGAGCTTGTTGGTGATTCTTTCATACATAGGAAGATAGTGCAGTTTCTTAATTCTAGAGGAGGTTAAAGGAATACCCAGATAGCATAGCCCTTGTTGCATTATGGTTAGATTGGCTGTAGAGGCAATCTCAGCTTGTTTATCCATTGAAATACCCCAAACAAGATGGTAGATTTTTGCAAATTAACCTGAAGGCCAGTAGCAAGGTGAAATTGATGGAAAGTAAAGGCAACATTTTGAAGAGAAGAGGTAGTGGGCTTGGTGAAGAGGAGTAAGTCAGCAGCAAAGCTTAGATTAATAACTTGAGGGCTGTTGCATTTGGGATGGGGAAGGATAAGCCTATTGTCCACCTGAGACTTGAGTAGCAAGGTTAAGGCTTCCATAACAATGATAAATAGGTAAGAGCTGATAGGGTCTCCCTTCCACAAACCCATCTTACCCTTGAAGAAACCATGGCAAGAACCATTAATGTTAAAAGAGAATGAATAAGTGAAAATGCATTCCTGAACAAGGGAGATGAACTTGGTAGGAAAGTTCATGAGATGGAGAATACAAGAGATGCTCTCCCACTTGGTTGAATCAAAGGCCTTTCGGATATCATATTTGATGCAACATCTTAGACTTATATTCTTTCTAGAGCAGCCATTTAAAAGTTCATGAGAGAGATGAATGTTATCGAGAATGCTTTTGTTAGAAACATAGGCAGACTGATTTGAAGAGATAATGTCATTGAGAACATGTTTCAATCTAGAAGCAAGGAGCTTTGAAATGCATTTGTAAATAGTAGTACAGTAGCTAATAGGCCTAAAGTCAGACACATTGGAGAGGTTGACACCTTAGGGATGAGGCAAATAGTAGAGGAATTTATACTTGTAAGCATTTTTCCTGATGTGAAGAAGTTCAACATGGCTTAATTGAAGTCAAACTGAATAATGTCCCAACATTCAATGAAAAAGTAAGAGTTAAAACCATCAGACCCATCGGTGGGATTTTTATTAATGGAGAATAAGGATATTTTTTTAATTTCTTCGCAAGTGAAGGAAGAATTAACAAGGGAAGATTACAAGTCTGAAAGCATTTTGAATGGAAGACCAGAGTGGATGCATTCATGAATAGGCTAATCAAAGCAATTCCCAAATATATTCTTGAAATAATCTACAAAGGCATTAGCTATGGCATCCTACTCCACGCAAAGAAACCCATTGTCATCAGAAATGGAATGAATGCCATTTTTAATATGTCTAACTTTAAGATAGTTGTGATAATAAGTGGAGTATCTGCCACCAAATATAGCCCATTTGTCTCTGGTTTTTTGTCTAAGCATAAGAGCTTCATGTGAGAGCATTCTTAAGATCTTTAGATAGCTTGAATATAATTCCTGCATGGAGAGAGAATTATTAAGAGGGTTAGCTTGCATTAGATTTTGAATATTATTTAAATTATATCCTATTGTTTGAGAGAGATTTATTCCATTCCTATAGATAGATTTTGTGACGACCCAGATTTTTAACGGTTGTTAATTGGTAATTAACTGGTTTAAAATACCGGGATATTAATTTTGATGGGTCGAACAAATGAATTTCTGATAATTAAAAAATATCTGAATATATATGTTGATTTGGAAACTAAAATAAATATTGAATTAAAAATTTATATTAGATATTTAATCTCTGGATATGATAAATCTTATAGGAAATAAATAATGTATAAAACTCCACCATTTGAAATTAAGATATAATGTCTAGGAATGTGTGTATATATATATATGTACAAGACAAAACTTTATGATAATTAAACATGCACAAGTTCATGATGATAAATATATACACAAGTATATAGGTAATAGATATATATATATATATATATATATTTGCCACATGAATTAAGATACATGAAAATTGTATAAATGTGAACATATATAGATATAATGACAGATTTCAAGACATGTGAATATAGTATATGTATATATGTTCATATATATATTAAATAAGAAGTGTGTGAATAAGCATGTAAATGTAAATAAGTGTAAACATATTGATGACAAATATATATATATATAGGTATATATGTGAAGTATGTAGGTATGTATACAAGAGGACATGTTAAGAATATGAATCAATATATACATATATAAGATAAAACAAGGCAAGACTATGTGATAAGCATATGCAAACACTTTAGGAGACAACCTCATAAATACATATCAAAGTCAATGGCAAATCAACATAATGAATCTAGTCGTACTCATAAAGGATCAAATCAGTTGTTTTCAAATCAAATAGCAAAAGAAAAACAAAAAAAAGCCTGCATATATATGTACAGACCATATCTTCCCTTGTACTCTTCCGCCTACATATATATACACATATCTATCACTGTTTGGTTGCCTTCATATACACACATCCTACCTCATACAAAATATAAAAGGTGCTGCCATTAAAGAAATAAAACAAAATCAAATCAAGTCAAAGTAAAATCAAAATCGGGTCAGATAAAATATAATGCAAAGCCTGTACAAAATGTTTCAGCTCTATGACTTATCCTGCAAACTTACCTTCTCTTATATATATATGGTCCTATAGCATACTCACGCATAAAAGAAAATAAGACAAGAAAAAATATATTAAGTAAGATCAGAGCATTCAAACCCAGATCAGTTTTCAAGTTCAAACCAAATTCAAATCTAGGCTTCTCTGCTTCTTCACAAACATGTGAGTAAACTTGAAAAATCTGATATATGTTGAACTAGCAGTGTGATGATCTTTTAAGTGCGATCTGAATGATGTTGTGCATGTTGTTTGAAAATGATTTTAAGTATATAAATGCGTGTAATATTTATATACATGACTCGAACATGAAAAGTAAGTTTCTGTTCAAACTGAAAACAGTAAGTAAACAATTTTGTTTAAAGAGGTTTTTAAATCTGTAAATTACACATGTAAGCTGTTATTCTTTAAAGTGAAAAATGATAAGTGATTGCATGATTAGTTAAATTAGAAATGTATGTATAAATGAATATGAATGATTATATGCATGTCTGGAACCATAAAATTTGGTCTGTTCTTAGTGCTACATGGTTAAAAATATTCAAAATCAAACTTGCTCTTCCCCTAATCTTCTTTTAGATTTGATTTATAAACAAAACTTGTTCGTAATCACAAGATAATGAAATTAAAAATATTTTCAGGAAATATTGGATGGTAGTTGTAGTAAAAAGGGAAGAAGAACAGTAAGAATCCAGCTATATCAAAATCTCGATAAAAAAAATTGGTTGATTCAGATATATATATTCGGGTTTGATATCAAAAATTATGATTTTTAAAAGTATAATCATGATTTTTATGTTTTTAAACTAAGAGAAATCTTAATTTGAACAATATTGGGAAGAACGTTGATACTCGTCGATCGGGAGGGATAGGATCATCGTCGTTTGGTCTGGAGCAAGCTTGATTGTAGTGGTTCTTGGGAAAAATGGAATTTGGATTTATCGATCGCTGGGGAAGTTGAATTACGTCGATTTAGGGTTTTAGGCTGGGTTTTGGATGGGGTTGTTCACTGGGTATCCGCGGCGACGAGATAGCATCGAGGTGGACCGAAAGTGGAGGAAAAGGAAGATGGAAGGCAAGCGGAGATTTTGGCAAGAGGTTTGGGTCACCGGTGGTCAATGGTGGTGGTGTCGGGAAGTTTTTGGCGATCGACTGGTTACTTGATTCTTTCGAATTTCTTGTTTTCGATTGACGTCGTATTGACGAAGTCGGTTGGTCGTGCTGGGTAGCGAGGATCGCCAGCGACCTGTGAGTGTTATCGAAGATGGTCGGAGGGGCATCGGTTTGCATGCACATGCATGCGTGCATTTGGTATATCTGGGTTGCTGTTTGTTGTGGGGAAGAAGAAGATGTATCGGGTCGATCTCGAGATTGTTATGTGTTTGACTCGGAGCAGAGTGAGTTGTGAAGTGCACGGAAAGTTGCTCGTGAATTTTGTTGTGTGGCACGGAGGGAACTCGGGTTGTTACATTTGGTATCAGAGCTGAAAGGTTAAACGAGAACCTTGGCTCTGGTGGGTTTACTCATCAGAGATAGGGTTAGTATTACCCTAGGATGAGTTGAGTGTGTATATATATATGAGATCGTACTTGTTATTTTCTTATATAAAGATTTTAAAAATGGTTTTAATGAGAGATTTTTATAAAAGCTTATATTATATATATAGTAATAATTGGTTATAAAATAAGAAATTAAGGAATATATATGTATACATATCCAAATAAGGATTGGATAAAATGAACTATATAAATAAGATGAATTGGAATTGGGTTCAAACCAGAAATAGAATGGTTATTGAGTTTAAATAGGATGATGGTTTTCCAATAAACACATAAATGTTTTAAGGAAGTAACCATTAGATGTGAATAACTTATAAATTAGAAAGGATGTAAATTGAAAAGTTTTGAAATTGTCTCAAATGTTAATAGAAATAATAAAGAGTATTATTCAGAATATTTTGAACGTGATTTTAATTTAAAATAAGAGTTGTTTGAAAGCATTAAAGGAAACTGTATGAACTAAAACCAAAAGTGGTTTAAAATTTAAGGATAACTTAGAATGTAAATGAAATAATATATATATATGAGGAATATACATAATATCAAAAATGGTTTGAAATAAACTCTAAATGTTGAGTTTTAAATTTGAAATGAGATGTGATACCCAAGGTGATAAGTTTTTGAACTTATAAGATTATTAATGTGAAGTTTAAAGTTTGAAATGGAAATTCAAATTGGGTAAGGTTGTCTAGATTAAGTAAATTGAATTTAACTTTGGTAAAGTTAAATAAGTTAACAAGCAACCTGAATTGGAAATTTCAAAATAAAATTGGGATTTAACTGGAAGGTTAAATGGTTAATTTGAATGGGGAGTTTGTGAGATCTCAAAATGGGTTTTAGATCTGGAAATTGAAAATGGATGTTTTAAAATAATTTGGATAATATTATCCTATTGTTATTAATAATCTTTAGATTGTGAATTGGATTTGTTTAAATGAATGAAGGAATGGATTGTGGTTATATATCCATTATTTAGATAAAAAGGGAAATTAAACTTTAATTTGAAATTAAGGATATGGAATTACTTTGGACTGAAAATTTAAATAATTGAATTTGTAAATTAAAATTTGTTTAAGAACTGGTTTCAAAACTGGAAGATAATTTAAAATGGAATTTTGAGAATTGGACTCAGAATTAAATTATTTAAAGATTTGGATTATTAATTTAAAAATAAAGGTTAATTTGATTTAAGGGGTTAAATCAACATTTGAAAATTTAACTTGAATTTATATAATTCGAGATGGTTTAAGGTTGAGATTCATATTTCATTAGTTCAAGTTGAATTTAGTTTGAATTAACCAGAATTGAAGATGGATAAGAATAAAATTCAAATGGAAAATTTGAATTGGATTAATATGAAATAAAATTGAAGATTGAATGAGTTCAAATTCAAATGGGAATTGGGATTAATTCATATAGAAATTGAAATGATTTGAAATTGAAGTGGATTCAATTTGAAATTAGTCTAAATTAATTTGAATAATTTGAAACTGTAATTAAAGTGAATATATTTAAAATCAAATGGAATTTGATCTGAATTTGGAAAGAAATTGAGTTTAATTCAACTTGAATTGGGAATAAATCAAGTTCAAGGGAAATTGAAGTTATTCAAATTAGAAGTGAGTCAATTTAAATGAAGTGAAAATTTAAATTGAATTGATGGGGAATTGAACAGTTTGACTCTGGACTATTTTCAAAATAAATTATTTTAATATAAATCTATTTTTCCAAACTATTTACTATACAACTTTTCTTTTTAAACCTAAAACTATCTTAAGCTTGTTTTACAATTACTTTTGGAACTATTTAACAATTTTACAACTGATTTATAAACTAATTACTATTTTTCAACTATTTACAATTACTTAACTATTTTACAGCTATTTTACAGTTAATAATTATTTTTCAACTACTTATTTATTTTAAAAATTTTCAGACTATTTTCTAAATTTAAACTGGTTAGAGTACAAACTGTTTATGATTAAATACCCAATTGAGATAAGAATTAAAATGGTAATCCAAGAGAGAATTGAAGCAAAGGTGAATAAGTGGATAGAGATTAAAAGGAATGTGAATAGAAAAGGAGAAATTGATTTAGCTAATAATCAATGAAGGCAAATACATAGGATGTACGTATATTATTCTATACGCATAGTGATTTGATCCAGATTCGAGCACAGAATGTCGAGATAGTATTATCGATCCGATTTGGGATTTTTCACTTGATTTTCGACGGCGAACCTGGGTATGGATTTTTGATTGGTTCTAGATATTCTCTATCATAGTTGTGACTATGCAAGGAGAATGACGGTTTCTGATCAAGAAACCAGATCTGAGTCCGCACTAGGAAGTTGGGTGGACAATACTAGTTCGGAAGTGAAATTGTGTGATCGAGTGAGCGATCAGATTGATATAGCGTACGGATGATATGTGTACATCGTACGGGTTTGAATGAAATTGATATTGTAAGTTGTGGATAAGAACTGTAAATGGTTTTTGAAATTGAAAGTATATTTTGTGAAATATACGATGAAGTGAAGTGGAAACTGGATATTTCTATGGTAAAAATTTACTTTATGGAAGTAAGTAATTTGGTAAGTGACTTTATAGAGTAATCAAATTTGAATATTTGATTTGGAATAAACGAAGTTATGTATCTTTGTTATATATATGATAAATCTCCCCTTGTTGAATCTATTGCCCGAAGAAAAGGGTTTTTGAAAATATTTGAAGTATAAAAGTGAATTTATACAAGTATGAAGTGATTCAAAAATTTCCCAAGGTTATTATATATATACGTATATATAAAGGATTTTGTGAAATTGATTTTGGGAAAAAGGTTTTGGGAACCTTTGAATTTGGAAAGGCTTTGATTTTTGAGGAAAATCAAATTTGGAACTTGAAAAGCCTAGTTTGTGAATTATCGATTTTGGGATAATTGATTTTGGGAAAGGAGATTTATATGAAATTCATACTAGGTGTATGATTTGAAAAAATACTATATGTGTCTAGTATAAAGTGTTTTGAAGTGGCTCTGGCGAAAAAGGCGCTCCCTTGAATGAACTTCTCAGGAGTGCCACAGGGTGGTACTGCCTTGAGCCTCAAAGAGGAGGAGGCTCTAAAGTTGATCCTGTGAGGAGTCCGGACAAACTAGTTCCTGAGGATTGTTGGGTAGCGAAAGTCGAGGGCGCTGATGCCTACAGGGGAATTTGGGTTATGTTGTGACGACAGTGTAACTCGATGTCATTGCGATCTACTGTGTAGACCATAGCGAAAATCATGTGGAGGATGAGTGCCAACAGTCTACACTTGATTTTGCCGGGATGGCAACGTAACATCGGTAGACTGCGATCTATGGTAGAGTGGAGGAGTTTCATTCTTTTGGCAGCGAAATTAGAGGGCGCTGATGCCTACGGTTATATGGGTTTTTGCTGTGATAGCAACGTAAAGCCCGGGTATAACTGCGATCTGTAGCGAGTTCCATGGTGTAATCGAGGGGCGCGGAGGCCTACAATTATCTATGGATTTTGCCGGGATGGCAACGTAACCATCGGGTTAACTGCGACCATGGATGGGAGTGATGATTTCCAGAGCATTCTCACCAAAGATATTTTCTCTATTTTCGAAACTGTTTTCTATATTTTCAATAAAATTATTTTCCAAGTATTTTCACTGGGTGTTGAAAATGGGTTTACCAAGTACTTATAGATTTTCAGTCATACGCCTGATCAACGTATGACCGAATTTCTATGAGAATAAGGATGGACTTGTTGAAACATCGAGTTATAAAAGTATTTTTATAAAAACTACTTTGAAATAATATTATATAGATATTTAAAAGTGTTTTAAAAATGATCAAAGAATATTTATCTGATTTTAAGAATTTTCATAAATTCGTTTCATTCCTTTTCAAGGACGAAAAATTCTAAAGGGGGGAGGAATGTGACGACCCAGATTTTTAACGGTTGTTAATTGGTAATTAACTGGTTTAAAATATCGAGATATTAATTTTGATGGATCGAACAAATGAATTTCTGATAATTAAAAAATATATAAATATATATGTTGATTTGGAAACTAAAATAAATATTGAATTAAAAATTTTATTAGATATTTAATCTCTGGATATGATAAATCTTATAGGAAATAAATAATGTATAAAACTCCACCATTTGAAATTAAGATATAATGTCTAGGAATGTGTGTATATATATATATATATGTACAAGACAAAACTTTATGATAATTAAACATGCATAAGTTCATGATGATAAATATATACACAATAATATAGGTAATAGATATATATATTTTCCACATGAATTAAGATACATGAAAATTGTATAAATGTGAGCATATATAGATATAATGACAGATTTCAAGACATGTGAATATAGTATATGTATATATGTTCATATATATTAAATAAGAAGTGTGTGAATAAGCATGTAAATGTAAATAAGTGTAAACATATTGATGACAAATATATATATAGGTATATATGTGAAGTATGTAGGTATGTATACAAGAGGTCAGGTTAAGAATATGAATCAATATATGCATATATAAGATAAAACAAGGCAAGAATATGTGATAAGCATAAGTAAACACTTTAGGAGACAACCTCATAAATACATATCAAAGTCAATGGCAAATCAACATAATGAATCTAGTCGTACTCATAAAGGATCAAATTAGTTGTTTTCAAATCAAATAGCAAAAGAAAAACAAAAAAAATAAAAGCCTGCATATATATGTACAGACCCTATCTTCCCTTGTACTCTTCCGCCCATATATATATACACATATCTATCACTGTTTGGTTGCCTTCATATACATACATCCTACCTCATACAAAATATACAAGGTGTTGCCATTAAAGAAATAAAACAAAATAAAATCAAGTCAAAGCAAAATCAAAATCGGGTCAGATAAAATATAATGCAAAGCCTGTACAAAATGTTTCAACTCTATGACTTATCCTACAAGCTTACCTTCTCTTATATATATATATATATATATATGGTCCTATAACATACTCACACATAAAAGAAAATAAGAAAAGAAAAAAAATATTAAGTAAGATCAGGGCATTCAAACCCAGATCAGTTTTCAAGTTCAAACCAAATTCAAATCTAGGCTTCTCTGCTTCTTCACGGACAAGTGAGTAAAATTGGAAAATCTGATATATGTTGAACTAGCAATGTGATGATCTTTTAAGTGCGATCTGAATGATGTTGTGCATGTTGTTTGAAAATGATTTTAAGTATATAAATGCGTGTAATATTTATATACATGACTCGAACATGAAAAGTAAGTTTCTGTTCAAACTGAAAACAGTAAGTAAACAATTTTGTTTAAAGAGGTTTTTAAATCTGTAAATTACACATGTAAGCTGTTATTCTTTAAAGTGAAAAATGATAAGTGATTGCATGATTAGTTAAATTAGAAATGTATGTATAAATGAATATGAATGATTATATGCATGTTTGGAACCATAAAATTTGGTCTGTTCTTAGTGCTACAGGGTTAAAAATATTCAAAATCAAACTTGCTCTTCCCCGAATCTTCTTTTAGATTTGATTTATAAACAAAACGTGTTCATAATCACAAGATAATGAAATTAAAAATATTTTCAGGGAAATATTGGATGGTAGTTGTAGTAAAAAGGGAAGAAGAACAGTAAGAATCCAGCTATATCAAAATCTCGATAAAAAAATTGATTGATTCAGATATATATTCGGATTTGATATCAAAAATTATGATTTTTAAAAGTATAATCATGATTTTTATGTTTTTAAACCAAGATAAATCTTAATTTGAACAATATTTGGAAGAACGTTGATACTTGTCGATCGGGAGGGATAGGATCATCGCCGTTTGGTCTGGAGCAAGCTTGATTGTAGTGGCTCTTGGGAAAAATGGAATTTGGATTTATCGATCGCTGGGGAAGTTGAATTACGTCAATTTAGGGTTTTAGGCTGGGTTTTGGATGGGGTTGTTCACTGGGTATCTGCAGCGACGAGATAGCGTCGAGGTGGACCGGAAGTGGAGGAAAAGGAAGATGGAAGGCAGGCGAAGATTTTGGCAAGAGGTATGGGTCGTGCTGGGTAGCAAGGATCGCCAGCGACCTGTGAATGTTATCAAAGATGGTCGGAGGGGCGTCCATTTGCGTGCACATGCACGCGTGCATTTGGTATATCTGGGTTGTTGTTTGTTGTGGGGAAGAATAAGATGTATCGGGTCGATCTCGAGATTGTTATGTGTTTGACTCGGAGCAGAGTGAGTTGTGAAGTGCACGGAAAGTTGCTCGTGAATTTTGTTGTGTGGCACGGAGGGAACTCGGGTTGTTACAGATTTACTCCATTCTGTAAGGGCAATTTTGGTGTTTTTGATTTTTTGATGGAGGATAAACATGGGTAACCATGATAAGGAGCTTGCCATGTAGAAGCAACAGTGGGAAGGAATTGAGGATGATCGACTCAGGAGTTAAATTTTTTGAAAGTGGAAGGATGTTCACTGGAGTTAGAGCCAAAGGTGACAATGATAGGAGAATGGTCAGAGATAGTCGGACTTAGGACTTCTTATTTGATGCAAGGCCATGAAGAGGATGCATAGGATTTAATCAATACTCTGTCCAGTTTGCTAAAGGTTTTGGACCTATATCTAGCAGAGTTATTCCAAGTATAGTAAAGACCTGAGGAAGGTGGTTCAAATAGATCAGAAAGTTGAATGGCTTCCAGAAGAGGGAGAGTATTAGCATAGGATAAAGGGGATCCACCTAGTCTATCATGAGTGTTAGCTATGCAATTCTAGTCACCAAGGAGGAGCCAAGGAGTTAGGAACTTAAGGGCAGGTAGAGATTGAAGAAAAGAAATCCTATGAGAAGAATAGTTGCTTGCATAAAAAAGGAGCACTAAAAGGTAAAATTATCAGGCATATGGGCGATGTTATAGTGACAGAGTTGAGATGAGGAGAGAAAATGCGTAAGGGAGAAGGTGGAAGGGTCATAAAGGATCAGAATTCTTCCAAGCGCAACATCATAAGATCATTAACAACATTCCAAGATGGCATGATAAAAGAGAAGATAGCCTGAATATTATCAAGATTTAGCTTATTTTCAAGAACAACAAGTGGAGTGATTGCTTTTGATCACATTTCTAATGTCAATTTATTTAGAGACATCATAATGGTCTAAGCTTCCACTCTCCTCATTTAGAAACCCCAGCCTCCACCTCGTCATCTTCCTTAAAAATAATTTCAAAGTTTCAAACAGAATAAAAAGTAAATCAAATAAAAGAATAAAAAAGGAATTAGAGAAAGAAAGGGTCCACAAAAAAGCTAGAGGAAAGAAGCAGCAGATACAAATATAAAGAGAAGACAGAAAGTTAAAAGGTGAGTGGGTTCTATCTATGAAAAGAGCATGATGCAAATAAGTAGTTGAATTTCAATTATATACCTTTTAGTAATACAAATGTGATTTCTTTTTTTTTTGGCAAAGCCAGCGGGGTTAAAAGGGCCCCTACCTTTTATTTATAACATGTAAAATTATTACAAGCATAAATAAGGAAACAACATAGGAAACATGAGAAAAGAAAGACCAAAAATAGGAAAAAAGACAAAGAAAATAACAAAGGAAAAACAACAGACTAGCAGGCCCAACCAAGAGTCAATTCATCAGGATAAGGTCTATTACTGTTCTTCAATTGCCTGAAAGTACCAGACCTAACTTCGTACCAAAGCACTTCAACATTCTTTCTTTGATTTTCAAAAACTATTGCATTCCTTTCTCTCCAAATGACACTCAAATATATTTTCAAGCAAACTGCTAACACTCTAGCTCCATCATTTCTCCATCTAGTAGCTTTATAAATAATACTCCAGATAATATTAGAATTAGCAGAGGATAGGTTAAGCCCAGTAATGCAACTGATTCTAAACAGCATGAAATTAAGAGCTGGGCAATTAAAAAAAAGGTGTTCAGTAGTTTCCTCATGCAATTCACAAAACAGACACTGAGGACAACAAGCCAAACCGTACTTGTTTAATACACTTCTTGTCAGTAAAGCATGGTTTATAACTTTCCACAACATCAAGTTATCTTTAGGAACAGAGTCACTAGTCCAGATAACAGAGAACCACCTAGACGCAGGCAATGGAGCATTAGCAGATACATGTTTGTAGACACCTTTAACAGAGTGTGGCTTCATGTCCCAAGCTACAGAGTCAAGTTGATTAGAAGAGCAGAAGTTATGATGAATATCACTCCACAACTGCCTGATCGTCTGATTACTATTGTATGGCATCTGCATTTTTCCTTCATGTAAAAATTCATTGGCCTTAGCATCACAGTGTATTCCAGATTGTATAATCTGAGAATAGTCACACACTTTAGATAGGATCTGACCTTTTCTAACCCAAGGTTCATGCTAGAAACTAACAGCAGAATTAGCATTAACTTGATATTGTATCATAGGCAGGTACACATTTCTTAGCTTCAACATGTTTCTCCAATTCCAGCTGCAATTTTGAGGTATATCCATACACCAAAAATATTTATTCTTTATATTGTAATGCCATGTCCAATTAACCCATAAACTTCCTCTCTTATTGATAAGGTCATCAAAATGTTTACTAATCACTGCAATATTCCACTTCCTAGCATTAATAACTCCAAGCCCACCCAGTTTCAAGGATGTCTCAAATTTTGAAAATGAACAAGGCAGCAACTTCTTATTGTGAATACTCCCAGTCCAAAAAAATCTATTCATGGCAGACCTAACCAGATGCAATAGTTTGGCAGGAAAGATTAGAGAACGGGCCCAATATACTAGAGAGGAAAAAACAACTGATTTAATAAGCACGAGCCTACCACTTTGAGACAAATGCCTATTAGCCCACGCAGACATGACAGAAGTAATTTTATTGTAAAGGGGTAAACAGTCAACATTTGTAATTCTTTTAGAGATTAAGGGAAGACCAAGATACCTCATATCAGAATCCATACAGGAGAAACCAATATGTTGATATAAAGCAGCAACATGAACGTCACTAACACCAGCAACTAACATGGAAGACTTGGCTTGGTTTATTGAAAGGCCAGTCATACAATAGAAAGACTGCAGAGCCTCTAATAATCCACTCAAGGAGGGAAACTCAGGTTTGGTAAACAATATTACATCATCAGCAAACATAATAGAAGTTATTTGATGATGAGAGCACTTAGGGTGGTACTTGATAATCTTCTGAGTATATCTAGTCTTTAGGATAACAGTAAATACTTCCATGACCAATAGAAATAAGTAAGAAGATATAGGATCACCTTGTCGTATACCTTTACTACTTCTGAAATAACCCATAGGTCTACCATTGATTACAACAGAGAATGAAGGTGTGGAAATGCACACATATATCCAAGACACAAAATTTTTAGGAAATCCCATCACAGCCATTATCCTAACAATAGAAGCCCAGTGAATAGAGTCATAGGCCTTGGATATATCAATTTTAAGAGCAGCAGCAGGGGGCACATTTCCTCTACTATAACCTTTTAATAATTCTTGAGCAAGAAGGACATTATCAAGAATATTTCTGGAAGGAATAAAAGCAGCTTGGTTGCTAGAGACAACTGATGACATTACACTGACTAGACGAGCTGCAAGAATTTTAGAGATACATTTGTATACAACATTACAACAAGAAATAGGCCTGAAGGAGGAGACACTGGTAGGAGGAGAGACTTTAGGAATTAGAGCAATATTAGTACAGTTGACTTCCCCTAGTAACTTGCATTTGAAAAAGAAATTTTGAATTGCTTGACAGAACTCATGGCCTAGCACACTCCACATAGAAATAAAGAAGGTCACATTAAGACCATCGGGCCCACCAGATGATTGCTGATTCATAGAGAATAGGGTAGCCTTTATTTCCTCATCAAAGACAGGCCTAATAAGTGAAGCAGCTTCCTGAAGAGAAATGCATGGCAGGGAAAGAGAAGAGATTTGTTCTAAATCAGGAATGAATCCATTAGAGTTGCCAAGCAGATTAGAGAAGAAATCTATAAACGCTTTGTCAACAGAATCTGCAGTAGTAAGTAGAGAACCATGTTCATCATAAATGCTAAAAATATTATCTCCAGCATGCTTAATCTTTAATGAATCATGAAAGAACTTAGTGTTCTTGTCGCCTTCATCAGTCCATCTTTTATGCAATTGTTGCCTTTTCATGCTAGCTTCCAAGATAAGAGCATTGTTAACCTCCCTGAATAATTTTCCTTCTTCAGCAGCAGCATGCACATCATGTGGATGCTCCATCATTATGTCTTGTTGTCTCTTCAACTGTTCCTTCAGAGTGGTAGACAGAAGGCTGCCAGTACCAAAGGTGGTAGAAGCCCACAGTTTGATCGCTTGTTTGATGCTTTTTAACTTCCTGCAAAACTTATACATAGGATTACCATAGCAAGAAAATTCAGAGTTAACTTGAGAAACTAATACAAGAAAGTGGTCATGCTTAACCCAAGCATTAAAAAATTTAAAACTTCTTTTTTCTCTTCTTAAATGGTGACCAAGAGTTAAAATCAATGGAGAGTGGTCGGACAGAATGGGCTGAGGAAGGAAAACAGACAGGGAAGGCCATAAATTGAGAGCTTGGAAGTTACTAAAGGCATGATCAATCTACCTTTTACTCTGAACTTTTGAATTGAAATAAGTTGGATAACCGTGGAGGATAGTAGATCTAATTATTGAATTTATAAAACTACCTCTAATCCAATAGATCGAAATTGTAAAACATGTTGCGCTGATTTGATAAGCTATAGATAACTTCTATGGATTTAATTCATACGATAATTTGAAATGATTTTGGATAGGTGGAGATAGACAATCGATTTGAATGCACGTAACATACCTACACACACACAATTGACTGGAAATCCATTTGTTAAAATAAATCACTTGAAATTGATAAAAAAATAGTAGAAACTATATCGAAACATCGTGAAGATAAACCTTGAACCCATACTCGAATTGACGAAAAGACAAGTAAAATAAACAAGAAAAATAGAACTTAAGAATACAAAAAAGACAAGTCATACGTCTAAATTAGTTGGTCAAATGTCTAAGTTGAACTAAAAACGATTAAACACGAACCAGAAAGAAAACGGTACAAATAAAGCACGATTCAGACGTCTGAACACCCTGACCGGACATCTGAGATAGAGGTCAGACGTTTGAGCTAAAGGATTAGATAGCTGAATGAGTAGAGTTTGAAAACAAAATGAAAAGAGTATAAAATTGGCATGATTCAGACATTAAAATCCTACACTTAGACGTCTGAATGCGGAAAAGTTATTTTTTTAATAATACGATTCAGACATCTGAGTTGAAGGGTCAAACGTCTAAGTTTATGCAGTAGGTCAGGTTAAACTTGGACCTAGTGCAAGCTACGTAGAATAGGTCATGAAAACTTGTTTCCACTTCTTAGTTATTCTGGAGTGTGCATAGCTGAATGATGTCGGGCAGTAAGCTAAAAACATACCATCTTTGGTCAAGTCCTAGGCTCTTATTTCTCAAAGTCTGAGCGTGATACTTAACGTGACAGTTGATTATATCGCAATTAGAAGTTCATATCATTTGTAGCCGGTCCTAGCCACAGATTTGTGGAAGCTGGAAAGAGAGGACGAAGATGTTCATCAGAGAAGGGTGCATCTACCCTTAATTGCTACTTGTGTAACGATATAGGACTTATGAAGTGGACTAACGAAGGAATGTACCAATGCAAGATGGAAAAAACCCATTGGACAGTGATTCAATGAATGAACCGAGCATTGAACGCATACCCTACTTAGAACACCAATGTAAGACGGCAAGAACTGTTGAACAGTGATTCGACAAAGGGCCGAGCATAGGATGTATATTTGAATAGATGTAACCTAAGTAACCAGTAACCACTACTAAAGCTGTTAGTTGATATATATATATATATATATATATATGTGTGTGTGTGTGTGTGTGTATGTATGCATGTATGTATAGTTAGGTGAACTATCATTGAGATTGCATACTAGAGATGCTTTTAGGAGTTTCCCTATTTCAGTATGCTCCACCTATAAGTGGAACTTTCATGAAGTATAATTGGACACCTAGAATTGTCAACTTAAAATGTAAATTAACTAGACCCATATAATACACTAAGGAACACCATAGGTGTAGGATATAACCGAACTTCAGTCCCTTGTTTACATCATACCACTAGTGATATAATTCATTCACTGGACTTTGTCTGACCCCCTTCGTTTCTCCCTCTAATTACCTATTACAAGAGGACATGACAGTAAGTGAGTTGACTTGGTTCAGGTGCGTGGAGAAGGTGACACGTCGATCGAGATTTATTTATTTTAGCCTCTCTCTATGTATCTTATTTTATCTATTAGACATATTATTTCTATGCTGTTATTTGGAAGTTTATCTATCATCTGGACCTATTGCTATTTATCAGACTTATGTTGTACTTGCATTTGGAGGCTTGATATGTCATTTATTATATGGACTACAGTTATTCTACAATTGTGTTATTTGAATTACTTTCATTACTTATATTTTATTTCCTTTCGTTGTGAGATCTGAAAGTGTAGAGTTGTGTAATGTTATAGCTATCTCTGCATCATTGTATATTACCTTTAAAACCTAACAATTCATACTTCTTGGAACGACAACGGTTCAGAAGCCACATTTTGGCTTTGAAATATTGTATCCTGAGGTGCGGGTTGTTAACTTTATCAATTAAAATATATAAATGAACTGGTCTAATATTGACAAATAGAAATATAAAATATACTTGCCAATTAATTTTTGCATGTTGACCCATGCAAGCGCCTAATTATGCAACCACTAACTATGTTCATAACTTGGTCGCATGTTTACTTACCCGAGTCGTGTATTGTCTTCATTGAGTTTCAAACTCTAAAAGTAATACAAGGATATGAATATTTAATTCATTTCCAATCACATAAAAATGTTATATGGTGAACGGTTATGATTCGTATTGTATGAAACCTTGATGAAATTAGTTCATTGAAATAAGCAAGTAAATTGTAGTGCGAGATCTTGTAATCAATATGATTGATTACAATAATGATCATGTTGTGTTAAATGTAACACTGGAGCAAAGGCTATACCGCTACAGGATAGATCTAAGGATTTGATCGTTGAAAGTCGGTTTGATCAATTTACGTAAATTGTAATTTATTTGATGTCCTTAAAAGTTATGGATGAAAAAATGCACCTTTTGTAAAGAGTTCATTATGATATTGTAGTTACGATTTCCTTTCAATGGTTCAACCGTATAGAAAGAAAATTGAATGTATAAGAGTGATATAACCTAAGGCATAATTGGAATGAAGAGAGCGAATGATTATTTCTACTTCATAAAGAAATTTGGATATAAAAATTGTAAAATAATAATAAATACTTAACATTGGAATTAAAAATATGGTTTCTAAATTATTTTCACATAAAAAATTCTATGATACTTATTTCTTTTAATTTAAGATACTTGATCTGAAAATTCTGGACTGTAAACCAGTTACGGTAAATGAAATAAATAGCCTATATTAGATGGTTGAATGGAGCTTTGTATTTCATACACTATTATAGTAATGGGAGAAATAGTGGGAGCATGTTATATAACACTTATTGGTTGCATCACGTTATGAAAATTATTTTCGTAAAACATATCAAACATTATTTATGAAACAATAACCGTTTTTCAATGTTGATTGAAAATAGACATAGTTTTATTTTAGTATAAATATTATGAATATTCGATATAAAATGAAACCATAATAGTGGTATTTGTGATTAATTGGAAAATACCGAAGTAGCTAAATTTATTTGCAATTATTTTGGAATTATGGGCTAAGCCACAATTTTGAGAGATAATTCTTTAAGTATATTATTATGAATCATTTGGTACCAGTGAATTATATCTCAAACAATAAAAGACAAAGTACTCATTCAGTGGGAGTGACATAAGAGTTGATGAGCTCTTCAGATTGATACATATAGATGTATGCAATCGCAAGTCCATTAATAACAAAATGCTTCCATGTACTTCGTTATATTGGTCGATAAGTTATCACCGATATAGACATGTGTATTTGATACATGTAGTAAGTATGTCTATAATAAGCTCATAGAGTATAAAACATAAGTAAATAAAAAAATGTGCAATAGAAATTAAAATGGTTCAACATGATCGAATAGCTTAGTATATTAGAAAGAGTTATGAATGTATCTAAAAATAAACAAAGATTCAATCTCAATAGTCACTCCTCCCTATGATACATAATGATGTATCGATAAGGAGTAATTGAACTTTATTGAATGAAGTACGATTAATTGTGAGTGAAGTTGAGTGAACTTCTTTCTATAAGGTCGTATACCTAAGACTAATACACAAGGTAAAAATTAATTTCATTTAAAGAACGGTTTGCAAAATCATGCAAGATGAGGGTTTATAAGAAACTCCAAGATATCCTAGGCCAAGGAATTGGCAGGTTGAGCGAGTCGAAAGACTACATGTAATAATTTTACATGAGGGATCTTGTATGAATTGCCCCAAAAGAATTTTGGGAATGATAGTCATTGAATGACTTATTTATGTTTTGAACATAAGTACAGTAAACTAAACCCAAATTAGTTTATTTACCAGGTAATTTATAAAATGTTAATGAATACTCATTCCATTGGATAGAGAACAATTGTTGTTTCAAGAAATACCAACTTCGCATCAAAAGAATTTCTTTGAGAAATTATTGGTAGTAAAATGGATTAGGATATGAGCAAAAGACAAAACTGATTACGTAGGATGAAATGAAATTAAACTAACCTAAAAAAACACATCAAATTAGAGTGTCTAATAAGTATTCTAATATATCGAAGAGAACCTATGAGTTCCCTATCAGTGTCGAAAATAAATAATCCTCGGTTATCAATTAAGCCATTAAGAATATTAACTCTACGATATGGTATGATGCACAAATCCACAAAGGATTCCAGGTACATTATCAAAATATGATTTTGGTAGTTATACCCGAAGGGATGTGATCCATCGGCCACGATTCTTTAAGAGCAAGACTAATGCGTATAAAATACAGAAATCAATATCCAAGGATACTATCTTAACTTACAGTCCAGATGAAAGTAAATACTTCCTACCGTTAGTCCTAGGAGATAGCAAGAAATCCAAATTCCAAATAAAACACAATAAATACAAAATATCAAAAATAATATCCAAATAATTATCTCGACCTACAATACTAGTGGAAGGATAACTTCCGACTGTTAGGCCCTCAGAGATATCAAGAAACAAAAATACGACAAACATCAAAATGAATCAAATACCCAATGTACAAAATCTTTTATCTTAACCCTCAGTCCTTAGAGAGGCGAAACTCTCGACCGAATGGTCCTCAAAGATAGAAATGACAAAAAGGAGATCTCTGGACCATAAGCTCTTATGAGAGAATGAACGTGATAGAGTTGGGCATATGCCCTAGGGGAAATTATGTAATCTATTACATATATCTAACTCGTTGACCAATCTTGTTCGTAATAAGATGTTTTCCTTCTATTATATACTTGATATAATGTGGTTATAATAATTAATTAATTTAATTAAAAGTATATTTAATAGAAAATCCATAAACGGTATGTTTTGTGATAGTAGTTACAAAGTATTGTAACCGTGAGTAGTTTATCAAAATGAAACTAATATACAATTTTAAATATTCCTAGTCAAGATGTATCGAGACTGGACATCGATACATCCGTTGAGACTAGAATACATAACGCTCTCCAAATGTTGGACAGTATATTACTCATAACTGCTGGGGGCACCAAGGGGTTACGTACTGATAGTTATTAGATAACTATAGAATGACTCATTTGATAGTTTTCTATAGGTTAACATAACTAAAGTCAAGCAGAGAATATCGATGTGACTAATTTACATAGTCTCTCGACTTGAGAACACTGTTGATCTTCAATGTGGAAGCTCCGCTTTGATTATAGTTAAAAGTTGGCACGACGTCCATCGAGCGACTATAGTTGGGTCGACTGGAAGCATTAGAAGTGAAACACTATTCAAAAGAGGATTTGTCTCCTTGGTTATATGAGGTTAGAATCATGGTCAACTGAAGTAAACTCAAATTCAAAGTCTCTGGCTAGAGCATTTCAGTTAATAATAATTGTTACTATTGAACCAAGGACTTTGTGTTTGGACTATAAAGCTGAATATGGATGATATTTGAATTTTGACCATTGCCAAATTCCATAAACCCAAAGTGATATAGTTTTGATGAAGAGAATTGGTGTAAATAATTGTCACAATTAGGTACTGCCTATAATAAGTAAAATTGGATTTTACCAAAAGATGTTTAAGCGATAAATTCAGCCAAAATGTCACACCACCTGCTAAGTGATGTATGTGTTATAGTATAAAGGTTAGAGTATACACTATAAAGGTTATAGTAGATATGTCCAATATAAAAGTTGTATTGGAATACTAATATAAGATTAATTAAAGATTTAATTAATTAAAATTAATTAAATAAGATTTAATTAATGAAATATTATACATAAGACTATCATATAAGTAATATGAAATATAAAAGTTATATAACAACAAAACTTATATGATATGAATGTATAAACTAAAAGTGGAAAATTAAAGAAACCCAAATAGACTTAATGAATAAATACATACGTAAATGTACGTATACCGTGATTACTGATGTGTTTGGTATTTGAATCATGGGGGTATTTCATAAGAAGTACATTATTCCATAAGTCGATATCACTCAATATAATATATTGAAGAATATGAATCTTTAATATAATGTTGTTCTCTACCATATATATACTAATAAATTACTTGCATACTCCTTAGTTGTTGAGCAATCTCAAGCTAGGGATGTTATGTGTAGTATTATTAATATATTGAATAGATGAGATAAGATAACTATATGTATTTGTTGAGCAAACTCAAGGTACATATACTATACTTAGGCTGTCATGATATGGTAGGTATGAGTGAATAATGTCTTTCGATTTGTTGAGCAAACTCAATGTCGAAATGAGGTTAGGACAAGGAAACATGGGTTAAAAGTTGTATGTAATATAATCGATAAGGAGTTATCCATTATTTGTGGGGCTATGATTTTTTGAGCAAATCAAGATCAGAATACCAAGACAGACAATTCCTAACACCCACTAGTGAAGTCGAAAGACTTCTATGTTTTATCTTAGGGTTTGGAGAAACATAAAAGACTAGTGAGAGCCTTATTAGAAAAATGAAATAGTAACATTTAACCTTTCTAATATTATAAGAACATATGCTAAATAATGTTATAATTATCTACATTAATTAATTTGTGCATTTAATATGATTGATAAAACATTTATCAATTAACATATACAAATGAACTGAATTGAAAGTTGACAAATGGAAATATAATACCTTCTATTAAATTCCTATTGCATGTTAATTTTTTCTATACCCATGCAAGTGCCTAATTTTTACAACTACTTAATACATTCGTGAAATGGGCACTTACGTGTTTATTTGGTTGAGATTGTGTATTGCGTTTTACGAGTTTCGAACTTTAAAAGCAATATAATACTATGGATATTTGATCCATATATTATCACATATAAATGTTATATGGTGAATGGTCACAGTTTGTAATGTATGATACTTTAATGAATATAGTTCATTTGAAATAAGCCAATAAACTGTACTATGAGATCGAGTATTCTATTTGATTGATTACATAAAAGATCATATTGTATTAAATGTAACATAAGACCAAAACTACAGTATAAATCTAAGAACTTGATCGCTAAAATGTCAGTTTGATTAGTTTACATAAAGTGCAATACATTTGATGTCATTAAATGTTAAGGATAATCGAATGCGCTTTTGTAAAGAGTTCTTTACGATATTGTAGTAAGGGTTTTCTTTTGAATGGTATGACCATTTAGAAAGGAAAACGAATGTACATGAGTATATGTGATTTAAGGTATAGTTGGAATGAAGAGAGTGAATGATCACTTCTGCTTCATCAAGAAACATCCGAGTCAAGAATTGTAATGATAAAAAAGATACTACATTGGAATAAGAAATATGATTTCTATTTCGAAATGTATTTTTGTATAGAAAATTGTTTTCTATTAGATTTATTTCTATGTTTTAAAGATATTTGATCAAAGAACTCTTTACTGTAAACTTGTTGTAATATATGAATAGTCTATATTAAGTGAATGATGGACCTCCAAATTAAGTACGCTATTATAGTAATGGCGGAAATAGTGGAAGCATGCCATATAGCACTTATTGATTGCATTAAATTACGGAAATTAATTTTATAAAACATACCAAACATTATTTATGAAATAATGACTATTTTTTTAGTGCCGACTTAAAAATAAACATAGTTACCTTTCATTGTGAATATTCTGAATATTCATTATGAAGTAAAAGTATAATGTGGTATTTATTTTCACAACAAAAGTGATGCATTAAAAATAAAGAAGTATCTAAAATTATTTACAATTAATTTGGAACTATATACTAAGTTGTAATTTTGAGAGATAACCTTTATTCTGTGATTATGAACCATATGACACTGGTTAATTATATCTCAAACAATTGAAGAATTATGCACCCAATTAGTGGGAGCATCATAAGAGTTGATAAACTCTTCGGATTGATGCATATAGATGTACGCAATCATACGTCTATTAATACCAAAATGGATCCACGTACTTCGTCATATTCACCAATGAGTAATCACCGACATGGATATATGTATTTGATGTACATGTAGTATGTCTATGGTAAACTCATAGAGTATAAAACAGAAGTAAATAAAATAACGGGGGATAGAAATGACCTGATTTGATCGAATGAGTGAGTATATTGGAAAGGGTTCCGAACGTACCTAAAAATGAATAAAGACTCAATCTTAAAAGTCACTCCATGTGATACATAATGGTGCATCGATAAGGGGTAATCGAACTTTGTTGGAAATTGTGCGATTAATTGTGAGTGAAGTTGAGTTAGTTTCTTTCTATAAGCTCATGTATTTAAGAGTAGCACACAAGGTTATATTATTTCATCTAATTAACAGTTTACAAAATCACACAAGATAAGGGTTTATAAGAAACTCCAACATATCCTAAGCTAAGGAGTTGGCAGATTGTGCAAGTCAAAAGATTGCACGTAATAATTGTTCATGAGGGATCGTGTATGAATTTGCCCAAAAGGATTTTGGGAAAAATTGTCATTGGATGACATATTTATGTTTTAAACATTTGTTTTGTAAACTAAAACCAAATCAGCTTTATAATAAAAAAATTCGTAAAATGTTTATGAATATCTATTCTGTTGTAGTGAGAAACAATTGTTGTTTCAAGAAATACAAACTTCACTGCGAAGGAATTTATTTTAGGAATTATTGGTGGTAAAATGGAATTGGAGATGATCCATAGATAGAGCTGATTATATGAGGTGAAATGAAATTGACCAATCTAAATGAACACATCGTATTAGACTGTCTAATAAGTATTCTCGCACATTGAAGAGAAACTATGAGTTTTTTTATCAATATCGAAAATATATAATCCTCGGTTGTTTAATTAAACCATTAAGAGTGTTGACTCTATGATATGGTATGATGCGCAAATCTGAAAGAATTCCAAGTACGCTATCAAAATATGATTTTGGCAGTCGTATGCTATCCACCAACCATGATTATGTCTTTAGGAGCAAGACTAATGCAGTTGGAATTAAATGAGCAATGTTGACAAGAATAATATCGCAAATTTCAATTGTTGAAATTAGCCTGATAGATTCAGTATTCAAGGTGCTCAAGTTAATTCGAATTTACTCACAAAATTACCACTTGATATGACTTTATGTTTGGTACGTATGTATTGAAACAGAAAATTCTAAATAATGATTTAGAGTAAACTGTTTACATATAATAACCAAAATGTCTCGAAGTCAGTGGGAGCGATATTGATTTTGTGAGTCTGTGGATATGATCCAAGAAATAATAGAAAGTATCTGTGATATCCCGGAATTTTTGGCAATATCAATTTAATAATATGTATAAAAAATTAAATTGATTTAATAATTTTTGTCAATAAGATTTGAATTGATTTAATAATCTTCTTTTAATAAATATTTAATTGGTAAATTTTATCTTTTAAAAGCTAATAAAATGATTTCTATTTATAATGTGTGTATATATATATATATATTTGTATATATTGTAAATAGAAAAGCTTTGTTTTAGTTTAACAAATGAAATTTTATTTTCGAATTCTAATATTTTTAGTAATTTGATTTAATTTAATATAGAACTTTTCAAAGCTATTTTATAGTTAACTATATGGTTTTAAATACTTAAGGTAAGTATTATTTTAAAATATCTTTTAATTTAGATTTTTAAATAAGATTAACAAAAAGATCGTTTTACATTCTTTTTTAAATATTGTTAAATAAATATGATTTGTAATTAGATATGAAAGTTTAAAATATAATTAATATATGAAACATTAATTCATTTAAGTAATAAGTAATTTATAATCTCTTTTATAAATTATTTAAAATGGTCAAATGTGTTATTTTCAAATAATAGATATATGTATTGTTTTTATATATAAATATGATTGGTTTTATTCTTTAAAGTTATATATATATATAACTAAGTATTTGTAAACTAATTAATTAAGTTAAAAAGCTTTTATTTACATTTAAAATAAATACTAAATTACTTACAAGACAAGTGTAAGCATATAAAAGCTTCATTTAACATGTGTTAAGTAATTAAATAGGGTGAAAGACAAGTGTCATTCTTTTATGTTTATTTCCTTTAATTTTTTTAATAAATTATAATTTACACTATATAAACTTATATCTCTTCTTTCCATCTCTTTTCTATTTTTCATTTCTAAGGAAACTTAAGAAAACTCAAACCAGATCAAATCTGAAACCTTCCTCAAACTAAAAATCAAAACATTCCCAAAATCCTGTAAACATTTTCAAGTTTAAAACCCTGTAATCTTTTCAAGCCTGAACCTCTTTTCTCAAGCCTGTAACAGATTTTCAAATTGCAACCTGGAAAGCATTTTCAAGCCTGTAAACAAATCTGTAAATCACTCCTCATAAAACAAGACCTGTAAATCATTTTCTCAAATCAAATTTAATAACCTGTAATCACTTTCAAGAAATCAAAATCAAAAGCCTGCATTTTACAAACCATTAGCCTGCATTCATCTTCAACCTGAGATGAACCAGCTTGCATGCAACTGCAGTTTTAAATCAAGCATTTTTTAAGCACTAAAGTTTTCAAAGGCATTCAAGTTTCAAGCTGTTTTCAAAAATGTGCTCTATTCTTCCTTCTCAAATCTATGAGTAACATCACTGTTTTAAAATTTAAGTAGATGATTCTGTTGCATGTTCATCTCTGAAAACAAGTATGTTTGTGAATGTATTTATAAGTAAATCTCTTTGTTTATATATGAATGTTTGGTGTGTGTGCATTGCTGTGTATCTGGATGTTTTCTCTGATTCTAGTTTCCAGGTTCAAATTCTAATCAAAAATCAATTGCTCTTGATCCAATCCTTGTTAGGACTTAAGTCTTGAACAAAATATGTTTGTTATATCATAGATTTTGGTTTAAAAATTTGTTTAAGTTAAATTAATTTTGTATTGTCTTTGGAAATTTTTAACAACAGTGCATGCTTAATAAAAGTAAAACTCAAACATCTTATTTTATAAATTCAGGATTATGAATCGAATACCTAAACTAAAACATGATTTTTAAAACAAAAATCATAATTTTTAGTTAAGTTTTGAATGAGCAGTTCAAGTTCATCAGAAAATAGGAAATTGAGGATTTTCTGGTGATCTACTTGATTGTGGAGGTCGGGTTTCTTCCTGGAGGTGGAAGAGTGATCAGAGGATCTAGGCTGTGCAGTTAAAGCGCTCGGTAGATTCAATGCGGCAGAGGTGCAAAAAGTCACAGCGGGGAGACAGCGAGGATATAGCGGGATATAGCAGATGACTCTAAAATAGCATATAAAACTCGTAATTTATGTTTTTACAAATATATAAATGGTAATTAAATGAAAAATTAACATTCAATTGAATTATAATTAATACATAAATAATTTTAAATAAAAACATATGCGAATATACTGTAAATAAATGTAAAACTGTTATATAACATAATTGAATTTAGTAGAATATTAGAGTATTTTCATTTTTGAAAATATATTAAAAATTCAATTAAATAAATTAGTTTTATAATTTTTATAATGTACGAATATCAATTTTCAATTCATTTATTTTGTAGAAGATATAGCGGAAATAGCGGATTATAGCGGGAATAACGGGATATAGCGGAAATAGCGGGGATTAAAGCGGAAAGGCTATATGTGGGGCTATATGGAAAAATCGTAGCGGTAGAAATCCGCTATGAGATATAGCAGGGTTGTAGCGGGGTAATAGCGGGGCATTAACTGCACAGGATCTAGGAAAATTGTCTGGAAGTTGATCAGATCACGGTGGAGGTGGTGGTTGATGTTTCTAGTCTAGAACCCTAGTTTTAACTAGGTTTGATATTTCGATCATCTCAACTTCTCTGGTTGATCGAGTGCAACGAGATTTTGGGTGATGGAAGCTTGGACTTTGAAGAAGACTTGGCGGGAGGTGCTGACACTCTGGTGGTCGGAGTTTCGAGAACGAGGTGGTTTCCAGGTTAAGGTGGTGGTTCCAGTTTGTAGTTCCGGGTTTGGTTTTGAAGCTCGAATTCGATCTCGAGTTTGGGAAGATGATCTGGTGTTTGGGATAGGGTGCAAGGACGATTTCCGATGTGTGAAGATCATCAGAGACGGCTGGAGTTGATCAGCGGCACCGTGCATGTGCACGGCGCACTTCTTTTGTTTTCTGGTGATGTTGTTTGAGCAGGGTAGTAGTCTCGGGTTTGTCTCGAGCAGATTGATGTTTTTCTCGAAGTTTTTGGGGGTTCGACTCGAAGTCATTTAGTGTTGGCTCGGGTCAATCATTTTGTTTCAGGTTTTAAACCTGTCTAGTTTAAAATTTGAAATGGATTTGAATTTTTGCAAGCAGATTTAAAACAGAGTTTTAAATCAAGTTTAAGTATGGATTCAAATTTAAATTTGTATCCAAATTATGAAATTGAATTAAGTTTTATAAATTAAATTCTTTTAACAATTTTAAATGTTAAAGTGTATTTAAAATGGTTTGAATTTAAAAAGAAATTTGGTTTAAATTCTTTTAAATTTCTTTTATAGGGTTTGTATTTCTTTAACATGAGATTTTAAAGGTTTTTAAATGGTTTTAAACTTTGTCAAGGTTAAATTTGTATTCATTTTAAATCTTAAATTTAAAATGAAATTTAAAAGTAAATTTGAAAGTAAAATGTTTTCAAATGTTTTGTTAATGATAATTTAATCATTAATAAGAGCAATGTTTTATCTTAAGTTTTATTAAGATTTAATAATGTAGAATAATTAAATTATTAAGGTAATTAAATGGATAATTAATTGATTTAATTAATTAATGATTTGGATTGATTAATTTAGTAATTAAGTGTTTAAATTAGTTAATTAAGGTTTAAGATTAATTAATTAAGGAATAATTAATTTGTAATTAAGGATCATTAATTAGATAAGATTAGATTTTTAATTAATGATTAAGAATTAATAAATCAAGTAAATAAGGATTAATTAAGTTACAGTTAAAACTTAATTAATTAAATAATTAGAGGTTAATTAATTGGTAATTAAGATTTATTAATTTGAAATTAATAATGATTAATCTAAGTTAATTACTTAAGAAAAGTAATTAAAGAATTTTTAATAGTAAATGAAGGTCAATAACTTGAGATTATTTAATAATTAATTAATGTGATTAATTTTGATAATTAATTAGATTAATTAATTAAGGATAATCATTTATGAAATTGGTTAAGTATAATTACTTAATGAAAGTAATTAAAGGAATTAATTACTTAAGGTAATTAATTAAATAAATTTGATAAGTTTAAATTAATTAATTAAGTTTAATTAATTTAAGATAATCACTTGTTGATTTGATAAGTATAATTACTTAAATGTCATTAATGAAGTGTAATTACTTAGGGAAGTAATTAAAGGTAATTACTGGATGTAATTAATTAAAGGAGATTTATCAATGGAAGTAATTTGAGTTTAATTACTTTTTTGTAATTAATCAAGGGATTTATTAAATATAATAAATTAAGGATTAATTAATTAATTAATGAAGTAATTAAGGGAAGTTAATTACTGGATGAGATTAATCAAAGGTGATTAATAAATGTGGTTTAATTAAAGATTAATTACTTACTGTAATTAATTTAAATAGGATAATTAATTAAGAGTAATTAGGGATCATTAATTAATATAATTAATGATGTAATTAAGGGTTAATTAATTAAAACTAATTAATCAATAATAAGTGATTAAAGAGTAATTAATTAATGTAATTAATTAAGGATTAATGTAATTAATTATAGATAATTAATTAATGAAGTAATTAAAGGTTAATTACTATAAGTGGTTAAGTATAATTAATTTGTGAAATTAATTAAAGGATAATTACTTGAATGTAATTAAAGGATAATTAATCAGGGATGATTAATTAAGGTGGATAATTAGAGGATAATTAATTAATTAATTTATAATTAATTAATGGTTATGTAAGTAAGATCTACAATGATGAAGTAATTAATTTAATTTATTTTAAATTAATTAGAAATGAAGTAATTAATATAATTCAATTTAAATTAATTAAAGATGGTATAGATCATTACTTATGTATGAATGGATGATATTGATTGCCTTGAATGGTTTGAGATCTCAGATATGAGATGAGTAATGCTGTTTGATATGGACGCTTTAGTTGAAGTATGATGATAATGTGAATTATCTGTTTGTGATGATAATATGAATTATCTATTGTGATATTGTGAATTATCTATCTGTGTGTATATAGATAATTGAATTGAATTGTTTTAACTTTAAAACAACTTGGCCTTAAAAGATACGTTTTGGATTTCGATGAGACCGGGATCGGGTTTCCAGATTTGGATATCTGAAAACCACATCGATCCAAATTAACGATAGGTCGTGAATCTCAAGTGAAGATGAAGATTTAGAGTGCAAGGGTTATTGTCGTTAACTCTGAGGGTGATTCCAAAATGAGTGTAACGAGATAATGCCTTCGGTTTCGTTCGAACCCGGAACGAACTTGTATGGATCGAATGCTTTCAAAACATCGTCAGGTGGACGATGAGCATTCTAAGTGATGTGTTCTGATAAGGTAATCGTAGCCTCAAGCCTCATCAACCGGGAATGGCTAAAACAGGGAAGGTGCAACAAGGCTAAGTGAGTCGCGCTCAAGTAGGACAAGATTTCCCCTGTCTAGAGGTCTCTTCTTTTTATTCGGCTTAGTGGGCAGTTGATTCGCAACAAGTGCTGGGGTTGTCTTGTTTGGGACTATCCAGTAAGGGATGGTTCCGGCTTTGTGTTGCAGGGGATTGGGAGTGATCCTCGGTACGTTGATCTAGGCCACGTACTGTGATGGGCGGTACCCCAGTAGCCCTGCCATTGTATGGAATCCAATCTCCAATAAGTGATCACGGACTTGATTGTATACCTATGTATGTTGGAATTTAATGAATGTAACAATTTCGGCTATGTGAATATTTATTTCGAAACCATAGACCCTATTATAATATCATAGAATTTCCTATCAAATGTTTTGGTTAGCGTAAGGTAAAAACTTACCCATGTTTATGTGTGGGAAGTCTTACATGATACCTTTTGTTTTAAAAGTTTTTTCAAAGTTAAGCAACTTTAACCTGTTACTCACACCAGAACCATGTCTGACCTGGAGTTTATTTTCTGTTATATTAAACTTTTGGGTACTCAAATTTTACGAGTAGCCAAGGGATTCAGGTTAGCTTTGACGAATCTATGGAGGAGATATGGAGTAGGAGGCTTCAGCGTTCGTAGATATAAAGTGTTCCGCTGTGTTGGTTTCTTTGAGTTGTAATAACTAGATAGGTGTTTATAACTGTCTAGAATGTGTTGTATAAGCTGTGTAACTCTAATGTATGTTGTATACTATGTAATACTTATGTGATTAATATAATTTATTCGTTCCGCTGTTGAGATTCTATTGTTGTTCTTTCTTTCTTCACTTGAAAAAGGCTATGCACATCGCCTAAAATAGCGCCACAATAAAGACAATGTATATAAAAATATAAGTGCACAAATTTATAACCGAGCCAATTCCAAATGTTGTGAATCTCATAACATTGTTATGTGATAACAATGTCGCGATATAGTTCATAACATAACTTAGAGCTTACTAGAAGTCGAGAGACGTACTCCGAATTGTGATAAAACAATTTATTGCCGTCGGAGAGAGTTTATTGACAGAGTAGATAATTAAAACATAATAACATACCTGTTCACAAAGGGACTGACCCAATTGGTTTTGAGAAAACCGATTATAAAAGTTGGAATAAGATTCCATAATTGACCTCAAGTGCAAGTGGGAGACTGATAGAGTTGTGTGTATGCCCTAGGGTAATTATGTAGTTTGTTACATATATGTAACTCGTTGACCAATCTTGTTCGAAATAAAGATGTTTTCTTTCTATTATATACTTGATATAATGTAGTTATATTAATTAATTAATTTAATTAAAAGTATATTTAATAGAAAATCTATAAATGGTATGTTTTGTGATAGTAGTTACAAAGTATTATAACCGTGAGTAATTTATCACAATAAAACAAATATACCATTTTAAATATTCCTAGTCAAGATGTATCAAGACTGGATATCAATACATCCGTTGTGACCAGAGTACATAACACTCTCCAAATGTTAGGCAGTGTATTACTCATGACTGCTGGGGGCACCAAATAATAGTTATAGAATAACTATAGAATGACTCACTCAATATTTTTCTGTTTGTTAACATAACTACGGTCAAGCAAAGAACATTGATGTGACTAATTTACATGGTTCTCTCGACTTAAGAATATTGTTGACCTTCAATGTGGAAGCTCCGCTTTGGTTATAGTTAAATTGTGGCATGACGTCCATCGAACGACTATAGTTGGGTCGAGCGGAAGCATTGGAAGTGAAACATTATTCAAAAGAGGATTTGTCTCCTCGGTTATATGAGGTTAGCATCACGGTCAATTGAAGTCAACTCAAAGTTAAAGTCTCTGGCTAGAGCATTTCGGTTAATATAATTGTTATTATTGAACCAAGGACTTTGTGTTTGGACTATAAAGTTGAATATGGATGATATTGGAATTTTAACCATTATCAAATTCCATAAATCCAAAGTAATTAATATAGTTTTGATGAAGAGAATTGGTGTAAATAATTATCACTATTAGGTACCACTTATAATAAGTATAATTGGATTTTACTGAAAGATGTGTAAGCGATAAATTCGGCCAAAATGTCACACCACCTGCTAAGTGATGTGTGAATGTTAATATTCAAATAGTTCGATATTGACCGCTGACCGAATTTGCACCTATGAGTCGCACAATCGTAGTGATGAATTCTCTGAAAATCTACATGATTTAATTAATTATAAAATGTTGTAAATTGATTAAATTAATTGATATTTGAGAAATATTAATTATTATTTATTTGATGTTTGGAAGTTTTTTTGTAATTATTTTAAAGCATTTATAAAAGTTATATTTGCACGCATTGATATACGATATCGATGTAATTTAAAGATAATTGCATAAAATGATTTATGAAAATTTTATGTCATTGGATGACATGATTTATGGAAATAACGATCAAGAGAATTAATTAGGGAAGTTTTAATTAAAGAATGAGAAAAGTTTCATTCTTTCACATAAAACATATTCTCTAATTCATTCTGTACGTACAATTCATTTTCCTTCCCATTCATTCTTTCTCTTTCTCACCTCCTAACCTTTCATGGTAGAAAAAAAACGAATTTCCAAAATCTTAATTTCAACTCCAAATAAAAGATCAAATAAAATTAAAAAAAAGTGGTTCATCCATCTCTTGCAAGGATAGGATGTGGATCTTGAAGATCTTAGGAGATATCATCATTCAAGGTGTGATTACTAGACAACATCCTAAGGTGATTCAATCGGATCTAGAAGCATTCTTCATTCAAGGTGCAAATCAAAGGCAACATCAACAAGGTATGTTTTATGGATTGGGTAGCAAGGTATGTCATTTTCTATATATAGGTATTGATTTTGAAATGTTTGATGGAAATTTAATTTAACTTTCATAATTTGTATGATGTATTACTGTCTTGCTTAGCTAAAAAGTTGTTTATGAAGATTAAATTATTTGTTGAATGATATGATTGAGTTTCATTTGATAGATCAAAATTAAATCTACTTATGTTTTAAAACAATATTTAAGTGTAGGTCTATGTTTTTAAACTTTCTATTTAAAGTGTAATTCTTCAGGTCTGAATGTTTATATGTTCGAATTAATTAGCTTCTTTTCTTTACTTTGTTAAATTGAGACTAAATCTATATATATTTTAAAATATAATGTTTTACTTTAGTTCTATGTTTTAACATTTAATTTAAATTCCATTTCTTTAAATCTGGAAATTTACATTTTCATGTCAATTGATTGAATTATATTTAAAGTTAAAAATGAAATTTATATGGAATTAATACAATGTTTCAATTGTAGATCTATGTTTTAATCTTTCATAACAAAGTGTAATTCTAGTTTTGAATTTTAATATATGTATGTATGTATGCATGTATTACTTGCACTTTTTATTGCATTAGATATTCACATATGAATAAAAGGAATTTTAACAACAAATCAAAGTTTTAAAATTGACTGTAATAATTATCTAATTTATATTATTAGAAAGTTTTGATTGAATTCCATATATACATATTTGGATCTACTTGTATGTGTTCATATAAAATTTATATTTCTTTACATATATTGTCATAGAACAAAATTATTTCTCTTTTTTAATTAAGACAATAATATATACATACAATTTATTGTTTACCTTCTATATTCTTACATTATGGTACCTATTGATTGTCATTAATATGTTGCATTAATTAAGTTTACTAAAAGAGAAACTGCATCAATCACCCTTGGGATCCTTATTTATTTCCATTTCAATTCCTATGCAATAACCATTCAACTTGTTTTTGTTTATTTTTGTACACATATCAATTACCACTGACTATGCACACTCCATGTATATTGCACTTGCACAATATTTACTATGGATACATTTACAATACATGTCATATTTATATTAGTCATTAATGTTATTTTATCAATCAATTATTTAATTTATTTAAGAGAAGGAAATGAAAATTTTCCTTTTCTAACTAAATTAATGATACCTCGTTAATTGAATAATTTAAGTGAAAGGAAATGAAAAGTTTTATTTTCTAAATAAATTTATACTCCCTCGTTAATTGAATAAGTTAAGAGAAAGGAAATGAAATATTTCATTCTCTGAATAAATTTGAAAAAGTAAACATTACACATAATTTTGTATATCAGAGTATATCTGATATACTCCAACTTACATATACATTAAATTAAAGTGAAACTTTATTTATGAAGTAAAATAAAATATTGATTTTATTTAAAAGAAAGTTAGAAAATTTCTAAGTATATTTAGACTTCATAGACCCATTAAAAATCCAAAATGACCCATTTTTTTGAAATTCACCCATTTCTTCCACTACGGGCTGCCCTATTTCCTTCAGATCGACAAGCTAACAACATGTCTCTAATGTCACATATAGACAACACGCAGCTGTCTCGGGTTAGGTATCTCAAATAACAGATGGACACATAGCCAGTCTCTAATGTCAAACATCCATCGTCTATAATAAGGTGATAATATCAAATATCTCAAATATAATAGATCTACCTAAGCCATCTAGATGGGAGACCGATGTACCACAGCATTGCTCTATGAAATGCTAATGACCGTAGCCCATTTACTACAGTCCCGTAGATTGTAACCCCTTGGAAATTTAGTGGAAAATTAAATTTAATATAATAAGGGATAAAATGAAATTTTCACAAATGACCAAATTTAGCTATGAAACTTGTAGCCATTGCATTCACAAAGATTTTCTGGACAATTTTCATATATAATACTTTGAAATTTGAGTTAGTATCTAGAAGTTACGGACGTTTGAAAGCTTGAAAATGAAATAAATTAAAAATAAAAATTTCCTAATAAAACAATGTCAACGGTCGACACCCTAGTGTGTGCTGGTTGACATGAAGCAGTCTACCCTAGCGGTCGACCGTTGACGTATATTTTTGACAAACTCGATCGACAATCGGATGGAGATGATCGAATCAAATATTTTTCTTTCCTGCTAAGTAACGGTGTGCGTCCAAGATGAAACTAAAGATTTCCTAGGGTAAATCTAACACTCCAAGTTGACATCAAACCCCTGTAAATGAATAGCTAACCTAACCCTTATTTTATTATAAAACTAACAGCATACTGAAATTCTTCCAAAATTCCTTCTCTCCACTTATAAAATTTCTTTCAAAAGCAAAATAAAAACAAAGCAAAAAGAATACTAGTAATCCGAGCAAGGAGGGGGCAAGGTAATGGGTGTCAATTCTCTAACGAAGTTTAGAGTTAAAGCTTGGATCCAATGTGAGTAGGAACAAGTTTGATAATTTGATTATTTACAGTTCATTTTAATCTATTCTACCTGATCTAGGATGTTAGTAATTAAATTGTAAACCCTAAGCGTTGAAAATCTAAGATTTGAATTAGTAATTGAAAATGGTATAAATAAGCTATATAATTTTAACCCAAGTTAAAGCCCTTGTATTTGAATAGAAACCTCTAGGGTTAGTTAACCCTAAATTAAACTAGTATAATTAAATTGTGCAAACTTATGAATTTTACATTATTAAAAAGTAGGGTAAATTGCAAAGATTGGTCACTGTAAATTGATGCTTAGGGTTCACTTTGTAAGTCAGGATTGATGAAATTAATAAATTATTAAAATTGAATAAGCAAAACTAGAAAACCCTAAATTTTACACTGTGATCGGTCGACCATTCACCCTGAGTAGTTGACCGTAAGCTATCGACTGATAGAGTATAGTGGTCAACTGCTTGATGACCAAAATGCATAATCTGAACTTCGGCCTAAGGCAATGTTAGAAATAAATAATAATAATAGAATGTATAACTATATTGTATACATATATATGGATGTTAGAGATAGGAGGGAAACTAGTTCCCTATGAGACAACGCTAGGGCGTTGCAGGGTTAAGAAAAATGTACTTTACCCAATGAGGGTCGAGTATTTGATTGGAGGCGATTCTATCGCAAATGGCACACACAGGAGGTTCTATGTTGGACACGCATCACCGATTGATGCTCGATTAAGTATGTAGGCCTGGCACAATGGGACTTCTTGGCATTCACGATTTTGACGCGACATAATACTGTGTTGTTGATGGATTCCGATGCATGCAATAAGAGACGTATACTACGATCGAGAGGTAGACACAGATGTAGAAGATGAGACGTTTCGATGAGTCAGCATTGTAGGCTCCCCCTCAATGCATAGTTGGGTTATGTGTAGTTATAGTTGTGGGAAATTTATTCCCACGTGGTAAGTATAGGGAGACTTATATGAGATAGTTACGCATAGGCGTAATCGAGATGTAGTCCCATATAGGATAGTTGTAGGATGATCCTACGTTGTGTATCTCTAGAAGCGGTGGTCGGTCGTTACTTATTGAGATTTGATCTGTAGTTCGATCCTTGTCGGAGTCTGCACAAGTTGTAGTGTAAGTGTGTGTTAAGTAAAGACCCTTAAGTAAAGGACCCTAAGAATACACAAACACTTGTAGGACACCCTCGGTCACATAGAGTAGAATTAAAGTCAACTGCATATGATCACCATTTATTAAACAGTACTCATTTACCAGACTTTTGTCTGACCCACGCTTTTTCCATCTTTCCCTACCATAGAAGGACAAGGTAGTTGGTGATTTCACCCGATTTTAGTATGTTGAGAGGCGAGCTCATCACAGGAGTTATTTATCCTTTATTTACTCTCCATGTAATTGTCTACTTTATTAGTACTTAGTATTTCTTTTTATCAGACTATGAGTGGTATTTCTATGTACTCTGCATTTAACTATGTACTATTTTTCTAAGACTGTGTTTGAGATATTTTTTGAGATGGTTATTTTCTATGCTTATATTTTTTCCATTCTGTTATGAGTTCTAAAAGTGTAGTATATCTTAGATCATATCTATTTATTTTTAGTCTCTGTAATGTTATAAAAACCATGTAATGTTATTTTCTATGCTTGTATTTCTTGGCATCGATGCGAGTCCGAAAGTCACCTTAGGATTTGGATCGGTGTGTCGAAGGGTGCGGGTTATCACAATTGGTATTAGAGCATAGGTTCAACAGGGATTAGGAGTGTATTGAGAGAACTCACTTGAAATTTTTTTAAAAAGAAAATGGTTTTTAAAATGTTTTCTAAAAAGTTTTCAAAATGGGTTTCCAAAGAGTCTATATATAAATAAAAAAAATTCAAAATTTTTATATATCGTAATCTCTCTTATTTGTGCTTATGCTATATCTTATTTGTGCCTATACTATCTATGGAAAGTAGCTAATAAAATTCTTAAAAATCATAGATGGAAGATGAGTGATCCCGTAGGTTTAGGGTCAGGTGATGCAACCGAGATTCCGGACGTAAATGTCCCAATTTGGTTCCACCGTTATCTTCAAGCGAGGGGACAAGCCGAGCTTAATCCCACTAAAGGACTAATAGAGAGAGAAACAAGTGCAGTTCCTACCCACCCACCTGCCACATATTTTGTTAATTTATGTAAGGATTTCACTAACCTTGGTGGAAAGTCATATGTAGGGGCTGAATCATATGTTGTTTCAAGGACATGGAGTTGTACATATGAGAGGATCTTTGGGTTGATAGGTCTTGCTGATGAGATGATGAATAGTTAGCTACTTGGCAAATACAGGATAAGGGTCTTAGTTGGTGGGAGGTAGTTGAGGCAGAGACCGAGGGAAGAGAGATCACTTGGGATGAGTTTCAAAGACGCTTTGAGATGAAGTTTCTTTCGAGATCTAAAGGCGGAGTATAGTTAGAGAAGTTTATTCAGTTGAAGTAAGGGGACATGTTGGTGAAGGAGTATGTCAACCGATTCAACGAACTAGCTAGATTTGGGATGGAGTTGATAAATACCCCGCATAAAAAGGCTTTGAAGTTTGCTAAAGGGCTGTACCAACCTCTTCAAGCTTTAGCACTAAGTCATATTCCTATGGATGCTACATATGAGGGTTTAGTGAGGATGGCCTTGCTGAATACTGTCTCCCAGAAGGAAGCGAAGGAAGAACCCAAGAAGACTGGGGAAAAGCGCAGCAGCAGAATCAGTGCAAGGGAGGATTTGGACCCAAGGGAAAGATAGAGAACCAGGATATGCAATGTAGGAAGTATGGCAAGAAAGGATATTTCATGAAGGAGTGTAGGACAAAGGGTTTAAAGGTCAAGTGTTATAATTGTAATCAGTTTGGGCATATGAAGTGGGAGTGCCCAGCACCTCAGAAGATCTCTATGTAGGTGGTCCCAGCTTATGCACTGGATGCAATACCTAGCTCGAGTATGCCACTGATAGTAGATAAGGGGAATAAGGTCATGATCGAAGGTGTGTTGGCTTTATCTGGTTTATCTATTTGCACTTTATTTGACACGGGAGCATCACACTCTTTTATATCTAGTAGACCTATGGATGAGTTACACTTAGACACTAGCATAGTTATAGACCCTATGTTAGGGATACCTGAAGGGAATGATAAGACGGCTGTGTATACTAATGCTTCAGGAGCAAGATTGGGTGCGGTATTGATGCAGAAGGGTATAGTGATTATCAATGCATCTAGGCAGTTGCGATCGTATGAAGTCCGATATCTAACTCATGATTTGGAGTTGGTAGCGGTCGTCTTTGTTTTAAAGATTTGGAGCCATTATCTCTTAGGGGAGAGGTTTGAGTTGTATACTGACCACAAATCATTAGGATATTTGTTCACTCGGAAGGAGTTAAACATGAGATAGCGGAGGTGGTTAGAGTTTCTAGCATTGTATGATTTTGGGATAGAGTATACCTCAGGAAAAGGCAACAAAGTAGTTGATGCCTTGAGCCGAATACAGCAAAGTTGTGTTTTAGCTATGTTAAAGGAATGTATCGTTTTAGAAACATTGTCTACATGTGATGTGCAGTTTTGTTCTAGTGCAAATTCGGGCGGTGCATTCAAAATGTTAGCATGCTTAGAAGTCAGGCCCACGCTGGTAGAAAGAATAGCTGAACCGTAGGAGAGAGACGAATTCTGCATAGACATAGTAAGAAGATTGGACTCAAGAATTGAGGCAGTCGAGCTGAAAGGATTCAATGCTGATAAAGATGGAATACTGTGGAAGAATGGAAGGTTGTATGTTCCGAGTGTGGAAGGATTTCGAAGGGAAGTATTGGATGAATGTCATCATTCAAAGTTTACCATACACCCTAGAGGTACAAAGATGTACCGATATATGAAGAGGAGTTTCTTCTGGGAAAGGATGAACAAGGATGTAGGGGAGTATGTGAGAAAATGTCTTACATGCCAATAAGTGAAGGCAGAGCAACCAAGGGGGTTCCTGCAGCCTTTGGATGTTACAGTATGAAAATGGGATTTAGTATATATGGATTTCGTAGATGGATTGTCAAGATTGATTGCAGGGAATGAGAGCATATGGGCCAGCGGATAGACTAACTACGTGTGCTATGAGGTCAGAACCGCACATGAGTATTACATACCATCCTCAGGCATATGGGTGGACCGAGAGGGTTAACAAGATCCTAGAAGATTTGCTGAGAGCAAGTAGTTTAGACTTCGGAGGATCTTGGGAAGATTATTTACACTTGGTAGAATTTTCATACACCAATAGTTACCAGAGCAGTATTGGGATGATGGCTCCATTTGAAGCGTTGTATGGAAAATTGTGTAAGTTGCCTATATGTTGGTTGGAGGCGTGAGATAGGGTCGTGCTGGGTACGGAGGTAGTCAATGAAGTTACAGAGAAATTAGAGTTGATCCAAGCTAGGATGAGAGTAGCGCAAGCAAGGTAGAAAAGTTATGCTGATGCTAGGAGAAGAGAACTAGAGTTAGCTGTTGGCGATTAGGTGTTCATAAAGATTTCTCCGATGAAAGACGTGATGAACTTTGGAAAGGCTGGGAAGCTATCACCCAGATATGTAGGGTGTTTCCAATCGCAGAAGGGATTGGGAAGGTAGCGTATCAGGTGGAACTGCCTAGTGATTTTGCAAGGATCCATAATGTGTTTCACGTATCACATTTACGGAAATGCATAAAAGATCTAGGCGCAGTAGTTTATTCGACGGTAGTAGAGGATTTGGTCATAGAACCAAATATGACCTTTGTGTAAAGACCAGTTCGGATAGTGAACCAAATGAGAAGTGGCTTCGGAACAAAGTAGTGAAGCTAGTCTGTGTTCAGCGGAACGCAGATCGAGAGGGCCGCACACGGGAAATAGAGGACAAGGTCAGGAGGACCTTTCCAGAGTTATTTGTTTCAGATTAGTGTATGAACTATGTACTATATTGCGTTGATTATGAACCATGTGTGTGTGTGTATTATGGTTGGTTATTGTATTAGTAGAAGGCACCAGTGCATTTTATTTATGGATTGGGAATTCATGGTTATGCTAGAGTAAGCATGGGATAGTTGGCAAATTATTACCGAGCCTTGGTTGAATTTCAGGGGTGAAATTCCTTTAAGGATGAGAGACTATAACAACCCCTAAATTAAGAATTATTTAATTAACTAATTAAAAGGGCCAAGATGGGCTAAATAAGAAAGTAAAGGGGGCCAATGAATTAATGGAAACGAGTATTTAGACTAAAGCCCAAGTGATTGTGGGACAATAAACATGACTCATTTCCATTCATTCATCCCATTCTACTAAAAAGTAAAATAAAAACTAAGGATACGTTAATGGTGGTGGCTTAGAGAAATGGGAATAAAGAGGAGATAAAGCAAATACAAGCTAAAAGAAGAGAGGAAGATCTAATCAAGGTTTCTTAAAAGATTTATGTGAGTAATACTTAACTTTTTATTCATTTCGTTTTGTTAATTCAGATCATGTTAATTTTGTACTCATATAGAGTTTTTGCAAAAAAGAAAATTTGTCATAATGTCCTAACCATTGTTCTAAAGTTGGGTTAGTAACTTGAGAAGCTTATGGCTTAGGAATAAAATGGTTATGAATTCTCAAGTAAACACTTAGAAAATATACAAGGAAAATAACTTGTAATCCAAATGAAATACAAGGTAGGGATAAAGGAATTATTCACGAATTTTCTGGAATATATTATAACTTTCTATGTGTAAAATAAGCTAAAACTTTTGTAGAACTACGCTGGTGCATGGAAAGGGGGATCTACGCTAAGAATTAATAGAAATAACATATATATTAAAATCATATGATTATGTATGGGGACAAGATCCATAAAAATAGCTAAAAAGATAAAGTGACGTATCTAATGACAATATGTGTAAACGCGGTCACGTGCCTTGTCAAAGGTGTCAGATATTGTCAGATACAGAGCCAAGGAGGCCAAACATCTTAAGGGAAAAGTGTGCTTAATAAAATCATGCTAGATAGTGGGGTAATGATTTCCTAAAATAATCTAGTAACTTTCTAGGAGAAAGTAGTTTTGCGTCATAATTTGGGAGAGAACATACTCAATAAGTAAAGAGTATATTGCACACATGGTCAGTTCTAAATAAAACAATACTGTGGGGACTGGGGGTCAGTGCAGTATGAGCATAATAGTAACTACATAAGGAGGGGAAACTTGGAAAGTCTCCAGGGTAAGCAAATAAAACTTTTGTTGTGTGTTGTTGCATGTATTATGTTTGCAAACAATGAGGGGAAAACCCATTCCGCATTATGCAGCGTGGTCTCACTATGTATTCATGTTATACTTTCATGTAAGTATTATTCACACCAAACTTTATGTCTGACTCGCGTTTTTATCATTTTTTCCCTATAAACTCATGTGTACTCATTTGAGTAGGTTGAGTTTATGGGATAGGCAGGTTATCTTGAGTGCAGTCTGAAGATCGAAGACGGTGTTGAAGGCCTGGTTATTTATGATGTATACGAATTCCACTATTATAAGTGTTTGGGTGGCATCTTTATATGTTGAACTGACACCATGTTATACATTTCTTATGTTATATTTTGACCCCTGTGTTGGTATGGCTTGGGGTTAACTGTGAACATATATGTAATGAATATTAAAACAAACCCGATGAAATGAAAACTGTTTATTATTCTGCTTACATAGACTATTTTGAATACATGGAACTCACTCTTGGTCACTTGAAAATAATTCTGATGATGGCTCCAACATAATTGGCGTTCATTTTTGGGCCTTCAAGTGGGGGATGTTACAACCTGCCATAATACACCTCTAGAAAAACATACTGAGGGCCTCACATTAGCCCCCTACCAAAACAGAACTGGCCTACCCCTTCCTGGATAGTAACGAATATGTCATCACCCATATTTCTTTGCAACCTTTTCTTTGAAAGCTCTCATGCACATACCAAATCCATAAATAGTGATTAAAAAGGTGGTTGCCATACCCTAATGGGTGCGACGCACATAGCCCTGCCGCATATCTCCTGTTTTAGTCAATATCGGGTGTGAGGCGCGATGTTACGTTTTACCTTTTAGCATATTCCACTTGGAATGCTAACACTTTCCTCCAAGCAATAATGCAATGCCAGTATACATCCACACAAGTTGTTCAGGATATGAACAAACCGAAGGCACTACTTCTACTACATCATTTTTGGAATCACCCTTAGGATTAATAACAAGTAGCCCTTGCACTTCAAAGAACTTCATCTTTCAAGCGGGAATAAGCAACAATAATATATATACATCACAAATACACACAAACAACACTATAAGCTAGCACTAAATTATTACAATATTTTGTCGATTTTAAAATTATTTTAAAGTGAGATATCTCACTTTCAAGCTCACCAAAACTCTCCTAAAAAGCTACTGCTTCATTCTACAACCCAACAACCAACACCACATCAAACTATCACCTTACAAGCTCGACCAAAAGCCCTACCCTAGCCCCTAAATGCTAACACACAAACCCCCCTTCTCCTTAATTTCTCACGGCCCAAGGCCTATTTTGGGTTTTTGGCTTTAAACTTTAGAACTTTGAGGAGGTGGTGTTGTTGTAAAGGTTGTTACAAGGTTTCTTTTGAATTTAGAGTGAAAAGGAGGTGTTTTGACATGGTTTTAAAAATAGAGAAGATGAAGAAGAGAAGTGAAAAATGGAACTGAGGAAGAGTATGAAAAATGGAAATGAAAGTGAAAAGGTAAAGCTTATGTATTCTGTTATAGAAATTTAAAAGTGGAAATTAGCCACAAGGGCCTCTTTAGCAAGGGGAATTAGTTTCTAGGACACACAACTGAAATAATTACTTTCAAGGACAAAACGTAAAATAATTAGTTTCTAGGGCCTAAAAACCTATGAAATTATGTCCTTGAAAGTAATTGGACTGCTGGCTTTGTCCTTGAAAGCAATTATTCTACTGCTTTGGCCTTGAAAGCGATTTTTTTGAATGTGTGTCCTAGAAACTAATTGGACTGCAAAGTTTGTCCTTCTGGTGAAATGCCCCAATTTAAAATTGGTAAATTACGAAACTAACCTTCCTTAAAATAAGTTAATACCCTTCTTAACGTTTAGACAACATATATCCCTTCATCTTATTATGTACCCAAGCCATCACTTCTTCGTTTTGTAATGTCCTATAAGTACTTTATTCTTTTTAAATTAAAAAGAAAGTCCACTTTTTAGTTAATTACTTAATTACCTTTTTTAATTTGTTTTTAACCAAAATATTTAATTAGTAAAATTGTTTTTTTATTTGTATACATGTACACTAGTGTACACATGTTCCAACAACTTTTGATCGATGAAAAGTCAAAAATCCGAAAACGATTTTCAATCACATTTTCGATTTTTATCCGAACTACTTATTTTTATAAACAAACTTTCAAAACAAATTTACCATCCTTATTTATTAATTAAAAGAGGCTTATTTGATTATTAAAAACCATTAATTAAATATTTAAAATTAACTAAATATTCTCAAATCAAAGCGATAAAATTCCAGGTCGTTACATTTTTACCTTCTTAAAAGAATTTCAATCCCGAAATTTCATCACAACAAACAACCAAGAAACAAGCTATAACAATTCTTAACATTCCCAATAATGTTAATGACTAACAAATAAACTCAGAGTTTTTTTTAGATTTATAACCTTCTCATCACACAAGGATGATAAACACTATTGAGCATACCTTATGCTCAATAGTCATAGGTTATTACTCAATCAATTATTCACTCTACCTTATGAAAAACGGAAAAATCATATAACCAAATCCTCATAAACCATCGAAGGAAAATATACTTAAGCCCGTACGATGTATATAGATCATCCGTATGCAATATCCGATTGACCACTTACTCAAATAAATAAGCTTTTCTTCCGAACTAGTATCGCTCACCCGACTTTCCTAGTGAGGACTTTGATCAGGCTCCTTAATCAGGAACCTCTGTTCTCCTTGCATAGCCATATACTATGATAGAAAATCTCAGTACCATATCAAAAACCCTCACCAAGTGATTGCCATCAAGAATTGAGTGATAAATCCTTATTCGGACCAGTGTGAATCACCTCAAAGTCATGTACCTGGATCTTGGAACCAAAATCATGCGAAGAAATGATCTACGTAGAACTTGCATACTTATTTTTATCGGTTCTTACTTATACCAATTTCATTTTCTTCTAAAATCATTTATGAATATTCATAAAAATGCAACTTAAGTTTTAAACTTGTATAATACCCTACTATATCCTGAAAGTATTTACAACTATCTGATTTAACCTTTTATCTTTTCTCAAATTCAGATGCAGGCCCAAAATAAATCCGGGTCTTAAAACTGAGTTGACATCTTCAACCTCTTTACCCATCCAGTCTGGCAAGTAGCTAAGAAGAGTCGGATGCTGGTATCCAAACTCAGTCCTAGAGTCTACTTTTCCTTGGACATCTCTAAGATAAAGATGTTTATTAACCGACCTAATAACATCAAATAGTTTATACAACTTAGATGTTAAAACAAGAGACACAGTTTTAATAAAACAAAGTTTATTAAAATCTTCTTATTAAATTTAATCCATAAAAAACTTGTCTTTAATTATTTTTCCTTTATCCAAGAGCGATATAAACTATATATTAAAATTTTCATTTATCAACACATTCTTTTATCAAAATAACCTTTTATTTTGAATCCATTTATTTTTTAAGGAAACCTAAGAACTAAGTACCCGGGTTTATTTCAAAACCTTTTTGGAATGATACAATATATTTTTATTCGTAGAGAATATACATACAGACTGAGTAACTCCAAAATGATACCAAGGAATTGGGCCCTTCCAAATTGTACCATACACTCCTTACCAAGAAGGATAATACATAAGAGAAGTGTTTACCATCCGAACATATCACTTGTCCATTTTTAGTCATTTTCGAGCCACTCGAACTAGTTAACATAAAATACTTCTTCTTCTTCGAATCCCATTTTGAAACAATACTATATATATTTCATATATATATAATAGCTTTAGCACTTTATTTACTAAACCCTGCCTTAGGTTCATACGGATTTGAAATCGTTCCGATTGTACAATGACAAAAGGAATAATTTACTAAATGCACTACAACGTTCGCCTAAGCAAACATCTGATCATCATTTAGAATATTATTCAATTCACCACAAAACTAATCAAGACCATTCCCCAAACAATCCAAAAAATACACCTTGCTTAAAATTCTCTTTGAAATAATTATACTTGTAAGTACTTTCAAGTAGCACTATTATTACTCTTTTTCAAAAATCATTTGAAACCTTTTCCAAAGACATAGGGATTTAAATTCTCAAAAAACAGTCCTTATTCACAAAACACATTTTATAAACTCAATTTATAAATCCTCTTTATATAAAATCATTCCTGCTTTATAGTAACCATTTTAACAAGGTGAACTTGTTAAACCTACATTATAGTCAAATCATAAAACTGAATTCAAAAGGTGTTCGTATTTAATTCAATCAAACAACGAATTCCCATAAACTGGCCGACCATAAATAATCAATCAACAAATGATGATAAATAAATTTCATCATTTCCTAACAAACAATAACAAAATAACTATATCAATTTTTAAATTATTCTTTTATATATAGAATATAAAATCTAGGTAAAATTGTTTCATTTACTAATTTCAAAATAATATAAAACATTTTTATAACAGTAACAAAACATGTGCTATCGTATATAATACACTCAAACTCATTCTAGGGTGTCATTTACCCTATCTCCAATGAGTTTACCCTAATGAGGCTAAGGTTCTCGCTTAACCAATGTGACGACCCACCTTTATGACCCTCGAAAGTCGATACTAATACATCCATGGTATTCATGTGTCGAGCATCCAAGTGCCGTAAAGACAAATTGTTAGGGTGAAAGAAAAGAAAAGACAGAATAGAATCTCACATTGTGACGAGTAATATATAATATCCAAATGATCTTTACAAAAGAAAACTTAAATATCCATACAACAATAAGAGTCTAACCTATCATCAGCCTAGACAGTTATAATAGCATGTTCTTACAAATTCTGATTTATACAAAATAAGAAATACAATAGAAATAAAAGTATGGGAATACATCTTGGAGGCATCCAGCTCGTCTCCTAAAGCTCCAAAGCATCCAAAGCTAACTTTGGAAAATACTCGGGTCTGACCCGAGTATTATAAGAATATAACACCCGAATAAGTCTGGTAAACCAGCATGAGAAACTCAAATCATATGAATTGTTATATTTATAAAACCCTTTCAAAAATAAAGGTCTCTCGTAAGACCACGCCGTATATAAACACGGACGGATTTTTACCTTACGATAACCAAACCATTTTATGAGAAAATCCATTGATACTACGGTAATGTCTAGGGTTTAAATAAACATTGAATCATTGCCAGAATGGTTACTTTAATTGCATTCAACAACATACTTAGTATACAACTAAGTCTGTAAAGGCATGTATTGGAAGATGGATTCCATACATCGACAAGGCACTGGGGTACCACCTACCATAATACACCTCTAGAAAAATGTACTGAGGGCCTCACATAGCCCTGTTGTATATCCCATGTTTTAGTCATTACCGAGATTGAGGCTCAAGGCTACGTTTTACCTTTTTAGCAAATCCCACTTGGAATGCTAACATGGCCCTCTAAGCAACAATGCAATGCTAGCATTCATCTATACAAATTGTTTAGGATATGAAAAAACCAAATGCATTATCTCTACTACATCCTTTTCAGAGTCACTCTTAGGATTATTAGTAAGTAATTCTTTCACTTAAAGAACCCCATCTTGATTCCATCATCTTCAAGATATCTCCAATTCGAACGCTTATGCCAGTTCGAAGTTATTTTTAGATAACTCATGTTTATCTGATCCTATTCTCTCTGAACCAACAATCGATAGTTTTCGGTTGACTCAATCCAGGTTCTTTCAGAAGTAAGCGGACGATATAAGAGTCCCAAGGAGATCTCGAATATCCACCCATAAAGCGAGAGATGTTTCATCAGAATGAGTTCTCCCAAGAGAATCTCAAACCGTATGAAATCACAATGCTTTCATATACTTCCTAAGTCAAAATATGTCAAGTTGTCGATAGTGGACAAACCACTATCTGGTGTAAATATATAGTTTGCATATGCAAAATCTAACATCATATACTTATCACCACTTTTCGATTTCAACCTCGTTTTATCCCTCGACCAACAGTAAAGTCAGACAAGTTAGCATACCACCCTTGCCTCGATATACATTCTTAAACTCTCACAGATAGAAACGGGCTTCCATACCTTGAAATTTAGTGTCAACTATAAGATGAAGTATCTTTCATATAGTTAATTTATCATGATCGATTTATAGAATTAACTCTCATATACTTATCACACTTTCGATATTTTGACTTCTCTATCCCTCGTCGAGAATCGAAGCCAAGTAAGTCAAGACACTGGTTGCTCCTAGCCTTACCTTAGTTAATATACTATGATTCTAGATCTCACCAATAGAGGAAAGTCTAATGATCGTCTTTTAGTGCTAAATTCAAGATGACTTACTTTCCATAAACGTGTCAACATTTTAGCACTACTTATCATATTTGTGTTATGTTACTTAATGGCACTAATAAAGAAATCCCTTACATAAAATAAAGTCTTTTTAAGGCAATCAAAAGACCAATTTCTTAAATAGTCTTTGATTTTCAAAATAGTTTATCGAAAACATTTTCCAAACTCATTTTTTTGAAACAAGATTTGATTTCAAAAGTGTAAGATCCTTTCTTTATATAAAGTAAAAAAGCTTATTTTATAATAACCAAGTGTTATAACCTAAACATCCTTTCTAATTTCCTGAAACCGTTTTCTAAAACCAAAAATGCTATGGTCCATGATCTCTTTCCTTTCCTCAGAAATATTTATTACAACAATAGTGTTGTAATCCATGCTTCCTTCCTCTTTTAAAAACTCTTTAAAACAAGTTTTGAAACCTGTATTAAAACATCCCACAGTTGCTTTTAACAAAACTTGACTTTTGAAACATAGGAGTAAAATTTAAATCACTTGTTTAAATAACTAAATAATTTCTTAAAAATATTTTAAAAACTTCAAATTCCTTTTAAATACTTATAAACCCAATTAAAAGAGAAGTTTCAAAATACCTAAATATATATAACTCAATTTACTTTACAAAAATCATCGATTTCTAAACTGCATCCACAACGACTATCGCTATATGGACCGTAACTTTTAAACTTTATTTTTGTAAATCAAATAACTTTTAAACCCTTTCTTTATATATTTTAAACCACTTTAATAACTTTGCAAGAAGTTTTGAAAACAAAAGTCATGTTTGGAAACCGTTTCAAAAAACTTTAAAAAACAAGCGGTAAATCTCTTAAAAGCGAGCATGGGATTTCAATGTTGCAATAAAGACAACAACAAGTAGGTTAACTATATCTAAGAAACATTTACTTTCCATATACATAAACATTTATATAACCAATAATATATGTAAATAATTAAAATCAACAAATAGGAATCTTTTAGGATCTTTCTACAAAATTTCTATTCTTCGAAGCGCTTCCATAGTTACCTATTCGCTACAAAGACACTTCGACTTCCATTCATTTTGCTTTTGTCCCTTGCAATACAATGGTTACTAATATCATCCGCTTTCAAGCGGGAATCAACAATAACAATATACACACATCACAAATATATACATAAAACGGTATAGACTAGCACTAAATTATTACATCATTTTGTTAATTTTAAAACTATTTTAAATGAGATATCTCACTTTCAAGCTCACCAAAACTCCTCTAAAAAGCTACTACTTCATTCTACAACCCAACAACCAACACTACATCACACTATCACCTTGCAAGCTCGGCCAAAGCCCTCCCCTAGCCCCTAAATACTCCACGCACAAACCCCCTTCCCCTTAACTACTCACGACCTAAGGTCTATTTTGGGCTTTTGGCATCAAACTTTTGAACTTTGAGGAGGTGGTATTGTTATAAAGGTTGTACAAGGTTGCTTTTGAATTTAGAGTGAAAAAGGAGGTGTTTTGACATGGTTTTGAAAATGGAGAAGATGAAGAAGAGAAGAGAAAAATGGAAGTGAGCAAGAGTATGAAAAATGAAAATGAAATGAAAGTGAAAAAGTAAAGAGTGTGTGTTCTTTTATAGAAATTGAAAAGTGATAAATTACTAAACCAACATTCCTTAAAATAAGTTAATACCCTCCTTAACATTTAGACAACACACACCCATTATCATGTAATGTACCTTAGCCATCACTTCTTCTTTTTCTAAAGTCCTTTAAGTACTTTATTCTATTTTAATTAAAGAGAAAAGTCAACTATTTAATTAATTACTTAATTACTTTTTTAAATTTGTTTTTGACTAAATTATTTAATTAGTAAAATTATTTCTTATTTGTATATATGTACACTAGTGTACACAACATGTTCCAATAACTTTTGATTGTTGAAAAGTCAAAAAGTCCGAAAAACGATTTTTGGTCACGTTTTCGATTTTTGTCCGAACTACTTATTTTTATAACCAAACTTCCAAAACAAGTTTACCATCATTTTTTATTAATCAAAAGAGGATTATTTGATTATTAAAATCCATTAATTGAATATTCTCAAATCAAAGTGATAAAATTATGGGTTGTTACAATCAGTTATGTTGAGCTACTTATACTCTTTAGACCTATCACATAATGAGCTAGATTCAATGCCTGTAGTTAGAGATTACCCAAATGTCTTTTATGAGGTTATCGGTCTCCCACCACATCGAGAGATTGAGTTCCAAATGTACCTTATAGAGAACACCGAACCTGTTGCCTTACCCCTGAGGAGTATGTATCCAAAGGAGAGACGCGAGTTGAACAAACAAGTGAACGAGTTGTTAGAGAAGGGCTTCATTAGGACAAGCATTTCAAAGTGGGGACCACCAACCGTCTTTGCCACCAAGGCAAATGGTTCTCTGAGATTTTATGTTGACTGTTGGAGCTGAATAAATTGACAAAGAAGAATCGATATCCACTGCCCCGTATAGACGATCTCTTTGATTAGTTGGTTGGAGTGAGGATGTTCTCACAGCTTGATTTCGCTTTCAGATTCCATCAGTTGCGTGTAGCTGAGGATAGTATCCAAAAGATAGACTTGTGTACATCCAATGGACTTTTTGAGTAGTCAGTCATGCCCTTTGGACTGACCAATGCATCCACCTACTTTTTTGATCCAATGAGCCGAGTTTTCAGAGGGTTACTTAACAAGTTTATCGTGGTATTTGTGAATGATATTTTAGTCTATTCGAAGAGCGAGGAGGGACATGTGTGCATTTAGAAGAAGTGCTCAATACACTCCATGAGCATAAGATGACGTCCAAGTTTTCAAAGTGCCACCTTTGGCAAGAGGACGTATGCTTTTTGGTACACGTTGTCTCAGAAAGTGGGCTAGCGGTTGATCCCAGTAAAGTTGCAGCAGTTTAGGACTGGCATATGCTGAAGGATGCCATGAAAATGAGGAGTTTCCTTGGTTTGGTAGCCTACTATCAGAATCATTAAGGACTTCATGCAGATCTCCGCCCCTATGACCCACCTTACTAAGAAGAATCTAGTTTTTTCGTTGGACACAAAGTGTGAGAATGCTTTTAGTAAGCTAAAGAAGGCATTGACTAGTGCATCTATTTTGGTATTACCCGATGGTATGAAAGCATTCACAGTATGTACCACGCTTGTGGTATGAGGTTGGGCGTCGTCTTGATGCAACACACGCCACAGAAAAATTACACAACACTTAGGTCGGCTATGACCTAAAAACAACACGACCTAAAAACACAGACGACCTACGACTTACTATAGGTCGGTCATGACCTAAAACACCACTGACTTACAAGACACGCGACCTACGACTTAACTAAGGTCGGCAGCGACTTATCAACAGCACAAAGAAAAGAAACAATACAACATATTACAACTCCATATTTACAACACAACATATAGGACGATTACAACAGTACACGACCTAAGAAATAGCGACCTAACAAGATTTGGTATCAGCGACATAAGAGTTCTGGAGTTCGCGACCTACTGGAAGCGGCATAAGAAGGCAGCGACTTAAGAAAATGTCTTTTGTAAATCTTCACGCGACCTAAGGAAGGCAACGACTTAAGAACATGAACAAGGTGGCTTGAGCGACCTAAGGATGTACGACTTAAGTTAGGTCGTTAGCTCGTTGAAATTCTTTACGCGACCTAAGCCTTTACGCGAGTCAAGACTTAACTCGTTAGGTTGTTTAACCAGGTAGGTCGCAGCTCGCTCGCGACCTAAAACAACTTCCACTAGGTCGTTTGGGCAACTTAAGTTAGGTCGTCCACGACCTAAGACTTCAATTTCCCATGATTCTTCACCAATCTTTAGCTCGTTAGCTTCCTTCTTAGGTCGTACCCGACTTATCAACATGTTAGGTCGTACACGACCTACGTCTTCATCTTTCTGGGCTGCATCATCCTCCCCTGATTGAGAAAAATTCGTCCTCGAATTTGCGCCCTCTTCTTCCACAACAAACTCTTTCCCATGATACGGTATGAGATGTTTAACATTAAACACGTCAGATGTGTACACATCCTTCGGCAGCTTCAACCTGTAAGCGTTTTCATTGATCCGTTTCACAACTGTTACAGGACCAATCTTTCGTGCTTTAAGTTTATTGTATGCTCCCACTGGAAAACGATCTTTTGTTAACACAACATATACTAAATCTCCTTCATTAAATTCCATGCTTCTTCGCTTCAAATCCGCAGATCATTTGTACTTTTCATTTGCTTTCTCCAATCGTTCCTGCACGATTTTATGACATTCTGCCAATCCAGCAACAAAATCAACAGCCCGTTTAACGGTCCCCTTTGGTTGTGGTATTATCGTCAAATCCAACGGCCCCTTTGGTAAGCTTGAATACACTATCTGAAATGGATTGAAACCCGTACTACGGTTTATAGCATGATTATGAGCAAACTCTGCTTAACATAACTTCACATCCCAACTCTTCAGATTGTCTTTCACAAGGCACCGCAACAAATTTCCCAAAGATCTGTTAACAACTTCCGTCTGACCATCGGACTACGGATGGTAAGCACTACTGAAATTTAGCTTTGTTCCCACCATCTTCCACAAACTTAGCCAAAAATGACTCAGAAATCTAGTATCCCGATCAGAAACAATGGATTTCGGCAAACCATGTAAGCGATAAATCTCCCTGAAGAATAACTGCGCTACATGAACTGCATCTGCCGTCTTCTTACAAGCAATAAAATGTACCATCTTCGAGAAACGGTCCACCACAACATATATAGAATCATTTCCCCGTTGAGTTCTAGGTAATCCCAAAACAAAATCCATGCTCACATCCACCCACGGTTTCGTAGGAACAGGTAAAGGCATATACAATCCCGCATTTGTAGCTGTCCCTTTCGAAATCTGACAAACATGACATCTTTCCACAAACTTCTCAACTTCCCTTTTCATCGATGGCCAATAATAAGATTGAGAAATTAACTGTACAGTACGATCTCTACCCACGTGGCCTTCTTCATGTAGCTCCTTTACAATCTTCATTCTCAAACTACAATCAGGTATGCACAATCAATTTCCTTTGAACAGAAAACCATCTACCATCATAAACTCATCCGTCCCTCCCTTCTTCACTTCATCTACAAACTTCTTAAAGTATGAATCTTCAACAAATAATTCTGGAAGTATTTCAAACCCCGTTACTTCAATCTTCATTGTAGTTAACAAATGGTTTCTTCTGCTCAACGCATCCGCTACACGGTTTGTAATTCCCGATTTATGCTTCACCACAAATGTAAATTGTTGTAAGTATGCAATCCAAGAAGCATGCCTTGCTGCAATCTTGTCCTGTCCCTGCATATGCTTCAACGCTTCATGATCAGTACATAAAACAAATTCTTTATGAAACAAATAATGTCTCCAATGTTTCACAGCTTGCACGATAGCATAAAACTCGATATCATATCTATTATATCTCATCTTTGCTCCCGATAACTTCTCACTGAAATATGCAATAGGACGTCCATTCTGACTTAACACCCCTCCAATGCCAACCTTGGATGCATCAGTATGTAGCTCAAACAATAACTGAAAATCTGGTAATGCTAAAATTGGTGCTGTCGTCAAAAGTTCTTTGATTCGTTCAAAAGCAACCCTTACTTCTTCCGACCATGCAAATTGCTTACCCTTCATACAATCTGTAACCGGCGCCATCACACTGCTAAAGTGTGGAATAAACCTTCGATAAAATGAAGCCACCCCGTGAAAACTTCGAACTTCCGTTATCGTCTTGGGTTGTGGCCAATCTCTGAATGCTTCGACTTTACTTTGGTCCACCTGTATTCCTCCTTCCGATACAACATATCCCAAAAATAAGACACTATGCGTCATGAACACGCATTTCTTCGTTGCAGCATAAAATTGTTCCTGTCTTAGTACCATTAACACTTCTCTCAGATGTTGCAAGTGTTCCTCTGCGCTTCCACTGTATATTAGTATATCATCAAAATACACCACCACAAACTTCCCAATGAATGGTCTAAAAATCTGATTCATCACCCGCATGAATGTACTAGGTGCATTCGAAAGACCAAACGGCATCACCAGCCATTCGTACAACCCCTCACGTGTCTTGAACGCTGTTTTCCATTCATCCCCTAGTCTGATTCGAATTTGATGATAACCACTCTTTAAATCAATCTTCGAAAATATAGTAGCCCCGCTCAACTGATCCAACAAATCATCAAGCCTCGGCATTGGAAATCTGTATCTGACAGTTATTTTATTCAATGCTCGACTATCAGTGCACATCCTCCACGTCCCATCCTTCTTGGGTACCAACAAAGCTGGCACAGCACAAGGACTCAAACTCTCCTACACACGCCCCTGTTCAAGCAATTCTTCCACCTGCCTTCGCAATTCCTCATGCTCATTTGGACTCATTCTGTAGTGTGGTCTATGAGGTAACACAGCTCCTGGAACAAGATCAATTTGATGTTGAATATCCCTCAACGGCGGTAACTCCGTTGGTAACTCTTCAGGAAATATGTCGTCAAATTCTTCCAGCACTGGTTTTACTTCTTCAGGAATGTCAACCACTTCATGACTCTCACGTCCAATCAACAAGAACACTTCAAGCTCCTCTTCGACTTCTTTAACAAACTCCTTCAAAGATAGCAAAGTTTTAAGCTCTTAAATCTCCTCCAACTTGCTTTCTTCCTGTTGTCGCTTCTTGGGAACTAAAGTAATCTTGGTGCCTTCAAACATGAAACTATAACTGTTTGTACGCCCATCATGTTGTACCGCTCTATCATACTGCCACGGTCTTCCCAACAACATATGACATACGTCCATATCCACAACATCACACCAAATTTCGTCTTTGTTTTTCTTCCCAATTGAAAAATTAACACAAGCTCTTCGACTAACTTTCACCTCCCCACCTTTCCTCAACCAAGCTAACTTGTAAGGTTTCGGATGCTTCTCTGTCTTCAATGACAACTTCTTCACAGCTTCTGTAGAGATAATATTATCACAGCTTCCCGCATCAATGACAAATTTGCAAACCCTTCCCAAGATAGTGCATGTTGATTGAAAGATGTTACTCCTCAACCAGCTAGTCTCTTCCTCCTGCTTCGGTGTTAAGCAATTCCTCCTCATCATTAAAGTATACCCATTATCTCCCGACAACAATTCTTCCTCCTCAACCGGTAATGAATTAGAACATTCAGCCTCCTCATCCTCATCTTCAACCTCAGCCATCATTGCTCGCTTCTTCGGCTTAGGATATTCATTGCTTTTGTGACCAACTTCTTGACAATTGAAACATTTGATACCACTATTGACTCTGGTCTTAGCAACTTCACTAACAATTGGTTTCGCAACAACTTTGGACACATTCACATTGCTACTAGCCCCTTTCATTGGATTGTTAGAATTTGTAAACACACCACCTCCTCGTCTACCTTGCTTCTCCCAAGCTAGCGCTTTCTGATGTGCTTCAGCAACAGATCTGGGATCAAACATATTTACCATATCTTAAATCTGCATTCTCAACCCTCCAACAAATCTAGCTGTCAGTTGCTCCTCCATCTCCATGATATCATTCCTCGCAATCAATTGATAGAATTCATCAGCATAATCATTTACAGTCTTCGTTCCTTACCTCAAGTTTTGCAAACGTTGATACATCAGCGATTGATAATTATAAGGCAAGAATGTAGCTTTCATTAACTTCTTCATCTTTTCCCATGATTCAACCTTTGACTTCCCCATCCGTTCACGTGTAAGTTTGGTTTGCTGCCACCATGCCATAGCTCTCCCTCTTAAACGTGTAGCAACTAACTTCACTCTTCGATGCTCGGGAACTTCCTTAAAGTCCAAAATTTCTTCAACATTAGACACCCAATCAAGAAATTCTTCAGGTTGCATACCACCTTTGAATTCTGGAATTTCAGTCTTCATCCCCGACTCCCAACGTCGATCATCCTCAACATCCCGATATGCATTTCGTCCTTGGTCTCGATCTCGATAATGATTATTGCTTCTATCACTTTCTTCATCATAGTCATAGGTATTTCGATATCGATCTCAACCCTCAACATCCCTTCGATCATGCATGTCTCTCCTACTATGTCGTTCTTCATCATGATATGGCTCATACTCAAACTCACGTTGAGTTCTTCTTTCATCATCTCCATACTCATGGTGATCTCTTCTCATCGAAACTGATGATTCTCTTCTTCCTCGATCAGATTGTGGTGATACCCTTCTCGCTTCCGTAACCGATGGCGAAACTCGATTTCCTCCATGGTTCGAGATTGGCGACCTCCTTCTTTGACCTTGATTCAAATCATTCATCAATTTCTCTAACCTTCCAATACCTTCATATAACTTCTCATTGAATTTGTTACTTATGTGTTGTTCCATTTTCTCAGCATCTTCCCTCTTGTACAAATCTTCAATATTTTGATGTCGATTAGCTCTTCTTGGCGGCATGATTCGAAATTTCACAAACACTTCAATATATCAAATGATGCACGGTCTTCTACTCCAATCTTTGGCGCGCAAAGCTTCTACTCAAAATTCAAACACCTTTCAAATTTAGATTCAAAATGAGATGGATCGAAATCTTCAACTTCGTTGCAATTTGTGATGAACACGATGAACAACCAACTTCTCCAAATGATGTATGACTTCAATTAACTCCTCAAACTCTTCAAATAAGATTGGATCCAAGACTCGGCTTAGCTATGATTGGTTAAGTCTAGCTCCGATACCAAATGATGCAGCAGCGGATAACGAAAAACTATGAATCTATGAAAGTAGCGATCGATGGAATAGAAGATACCGAATGGCCCAAATTCATTGATCCGGAGATACCGAATTCTAGCTATCCCAAACACGTTGATAGCGCACTATACCGTGTTTAAAGATCTACGATTCTTCGTACGTTGATCTAGCGCACTAGATACCGTGAATCGGCTTCAGCAGTCGTTGAATCGAGCGCACTCGATTAACCGAAAGTGGAGATAGGAGATTACACTCAACTACCAATTTAAGAAGAGGCACAAAGCTCTCAAACAAAAGTTTTATTCAAAAATCAACAACCCTTACAAAATGACACAACTTGCCTATTTATAGGCTACAACACACGCCACAGAAAAATTACACAACACTTAGGTCGGCTATGACCTAAAAACAACACGACCTAAAAACACAGACGACCTACGACTTACTATAGGTCGGTCACGACATAAAACACCACTGACTTACAAGACACGCGACCTACGACTTAACTAAGGTCGGCAGCGACTTATCAACAGCACAAAGAAAAGAAACAATACAACATATTACAACTCCATATTTACAACACAACATATAGGACGATTACAACAGTACACGACCTAAGAAATAGCGACCTAACAAGATTCGGTATCAGCGACATAAGAGTTCTAGAGTTCGCGACCTACTGGAAGCGGCATAAAAAGGCAGCGACTTAAGAAAATGTCTTATGTAAATCTTCACGCGACCTAAGGAAGGCAATGACTTAAGAACATGAACAAGGTGGCTTGAGCGACCTAAGGATGTACGACTTAAGTTAGGTCGTTAGCTCGTTGAAATTCTTTACGCGACCTAAGCCTTCACGCGAGTCAAGACTTAACTCGTTAGGTCGTTTAACCAGGTAGGTCGCAGCTCGCTCGCGACCTAAAACAACTTCCACTAGGTCGTTTGGGTAACTTAAGTTAGGTCGTCCATGACCTAAGACTTCAATTTCCCATGATTCTTCACCAATCTTTAGCTCGTTAGCTTCCTTCTTAGGTCGTACCCGACTTATCAACATGTTAGGTCGTACACGACCTACGTCTTCATCTTTCTGGGCTGCATCACAAAAGGAAGGCCAGGTTGTGAGCTACTCTAGTTGATAGTTGAAGGTCCATGAGAGAAACTACTATACCCATGATTTTGAGTTAGCGGCCATTGTTTTTACGCTAAGTCATTGAGATAATATCTTTTAGGAGAGCGATTGGAGCAGTATATGGATCATAAGTCTTTGAAGTATTTGTTCTCCCATAAGGACTTGAATTTAAGGCAACATATGTGGATGGATTTTTTAGCATCTTAAGATACAGATGTCTCTTATACCCCAGGCAAGGGCAGTTTAGCTGCCGATGCTTTGAGCAGACAACATGTAGTATTGAGTCCTTTGTTCTTAGGCATTTGGAATTCATTTCTACGTTTAATTTTCGAATATCATCATACATTATCCCGGGATTGCTAACAGCTTTAAATGTGCAGCCTATACTTATAGAACATATTGGATCTAGTCAAAAGAAAGATAAGGAGCCAATAGATATTTTTAAGAAGCTTGATAGAGGATAGCAATCAAATCATTTAAGGCATTATGGTATTGACCCAAAGGAATGGTTATGGAGAGATGGTAAACTGTATGTTCCTCTCATTATGGAGTTGACTGATATGTTACTACCCAAGTCTTATTGTTCGAGGATGACCATTCATCCGATGGAGAAAAAATGTATTGTGACATAAAGAGGTTCTTTTATTGTCCTAGTATGAAGAAACATGTAGTAGAGTATGTAGCTTGATGTATACTTGTCAGAGGGTAAAGGCAGAGCAGAAGAAGCCGAAAGTATTGTTGTAACCATTGGATATTCCCTTGTGGAAGTGGGAGAGTATTTCTATGGATTTTGTCGATGGTTTACCGAAAAGTAGGAGAGGGAATGAGAATATATTGGTCCTAGTCGATCGGCTGACCAATACGCTCATTTTATACCGGTGAGGAGTACAAAGACGATGGCATATTTAGCGACTCTATACATGAGGGAGGTCGTTAGGTTACACGGAGTTCCTACTAGTGTAGTTAGAGACCGAGATCCGCTTTTCATTGGTAGGTTTTGGAGGAGTCTACAGGAGGCAATGGGCACCGCGAGTTGAGCTTGAATACTGCCTATCACTCTAGACAGACAGACAGATGGAGAGAGTGAATTAGGTTTTGGAGGACTTGCTTCGAATGTGTATCTTGGATTTTGAAGGCTTTTGGGAGGATCATTTGTTGTTAGTTGATTTTACCTATAATAACAGCTATCAGGTGAGCATTGGAATGGCACCATTTGATGCGCTATATGATAGACCTTGTAGATCATCGTCATATTGGTGGGACACTACGGATATGTTTATTCTTAGTCTAGACATGGTGAGGGAGACATCGAAGAAACTAGACTAGATCAGTAGATGATAGAAAACAACGCAAGATAGATAGTAATATTATGCTGAAAGAAGATGTATGGAGTTGAAGTTCGTAGTGGGCAACATAGTGTTTATGAAGGTCTCACTTCTTAGGCACGTCATGAGTTTGGTAGTGCGGGGAAGCTAGTACCAAGGTTCATAGGACCTTTTCCTATTGTGAAGAGGATAGGGAAATTGGCATATATGGTGGAGCTTCTTGAGAAGTTGGCAGGAGTACATGATGTTTTCCATAAGTCACACTTGCAAAAGTGCTTGCATGATTCAACTACCGTAGTCGAGCCGAGTCAGCTAGAGGAGGTGGAGGTAGAGAGGGAGTCACTTGTTCACCATGCACCCACTTGTATTCTTGAGCATGGGATAAAGTAACTCTGAAACAAAGAAATCAAACTTGTTAAGGTCGAATAGAGAGATGATCCAACAGAGAGTATATGGGATCCTAAGGAGAAGATCCCAGCTACCTACCTATAACTCTTTTTTGGTACATTTCCAATTTAAGTTTAGTAAGTAGAGATTACTTATGCATTAGGACTTAGCTTAGTATGCCCTTTAGGTAGAGACCATTGAATGGTAGGGATGGCTGTAAACGTGTCATTAGGACATGTTATGGATGATGGATGCTGGTGGATGTATCATTTGGATTATTTCTTTTACACATATAGGACAATATATCCTCTATATAGTACACACACACTCATGTCATATCTTGTTTATTTGTTTATCTATTGAGCATTATGCATATGGATGTTGCATATGGATTGAATGGTTGCGCATACATATGTAATTGCAGTATACTTACTTAGGATGTTGCATACATTTTGGATTCATGGCATGAGCACTTGTATGACAGGAGGTCGACAAGATCAGGAGATCGCCTACTTTTTGCATTAGTATAGGTTCACATGCATCTAATGCTTGCATATATAAATTCAACATTAGAGACAATGATTGCCCATGGATGACGGATGAGTAGATGGTTGTAGCTATTGTTTTTCTACATATATGAGCTACATTTTTCGTCCTTTGAGATTTCGGGGATGAAATCCTTTTAAGGGTGGGAGAATGTAACACCTTAGAAATTTAGCAGAAAATTTAAAAAGAAAATTAAATTTAAATATAATAAGGGCTAAAATGAAATTTTCACAAACCATCGTATTTGGCTATGAAACTTCCATCATTACATTTAAAGCGATTTTATAGACAATTTTCACATATAACACTCTGAAATCGAAGTTAGTACGAAGAAGTTACAAACATTTGAAAGTTGGAAAACGAAATAAATTAAAAATAAAAACTTTCTTAATAAAATAATGTCAGGGGTCGATACCCTAGGGTGTTCCCGTCAACAAGAAGCGGTTGACCGGTTTACCCTAGCTGTCGACCGTTGATGTATATTTTTGATGATCTGGATCAATGACCAGACAGAGACGATTGAACCAAATATAGATGTGCATCCAGGATGAAACTAAAGATTTCTTATGGTAAATCTAACGATCCAAATTGACCTCAAACCCTTATAAATAAACATCTAGCCTAACCCTAATTTCATTCGAAAATTAATAGCATATTTAAACTCTGCCAAAATTCCTTCTCTCCACTTATAAAATTTCTTTCAAAAATAAATTAAAAACAAAGCAAAGAGAATAATAGTAATCGGATCAAGGATGGGGCAAGCTAATAGGTGTCAATTCTTCGATGGAGTTTAGAGTTATAGCTTGGATCTGAGGTGAGTGGGAACAAGTTTGATAAGTTGATTATTTACAGTTCATTTTAATCTATTCTACCTGATCTAGGATGTTAGTAATTAAACTATAAACCCTAATTGTTAAAAATTTGAGATTTGAATTAGTAATTGAAATTAGTATAAATTATTTATATAATTTGAATCCAAGTTAAACCCCTTGTATTTAGAAAATTCTAGGATTGGTTAACCCAAAATTAAACTAGTAAAATAAACTGTGCAAACCTATGAATTTGACATTATTAAAAAAAGGGTAAATTGCAAAGATTGGTCACTGTAAATTGATGCTTAGGGTTCACTATGTAAGTCAGGATTAATGAAATTAATAAATTATTAAAATCGAATAAACAAAATCAATAAATTTTACACTACGGTCGGTCGACCCGGTGGACCAATCACCCTGAGCGGTCGACTTAAATCGGTCGACCGATAGAGTGCATCGGTCGACCAGGTTGATGATCGAAATGCGTAATCTGAAACTCGGCCTAAGGCCTAGGTTAGAAATAAAAAATAACAATAGTATATATCACTATATTGTATACATATGTGTGGATGTTAGAGATAGTAGGGAAGCTAGTTCCCCATAAGATGATGCTAGGACGTTGCAGAGTTGGGTAAATGTATTTACCCAACGGAGGTCGACTATTCGATTGGAGCCGATTCTATTGCAAATGGCACTCATAGAAGATTCTACGGTGGACATGCAACTCTGATTGATGCCTAATGAAGTGTGTGGGTTCGACACAACCGGATTCCTTGGTATACGATTCTAATGCAGCGTGATACTGTGTTATTGATGGATCCCAGTGCATGCAATAAAAGCCGTATACTACGACCAAGAGGTGGACACGGATGCAGACGATGAGACACACCGGTGAGTCAACATTACGGGCTCTCCCATGATGTGTAGTTAGCTTACATGTAGTTATAATTGTGGGAAATGTATTCCCATGTGGTAATTGTAGGGAAACTTATGTGAGATAGTTACGCACATGCGTAATGTGAGATATAGTCCTTTATGGGAAAGTTGTAGGATGATCCTATGTTGAGTAGCTCTAGGAGCGGTGACTGATCCTTAGTTATTGAGGTTTGATCTATAGTTTGATTATTGTAAAAGCCCGCACAAGTTGTAGTGTAGGTGTGCGTTAAATAAAGACCCTTAAGTAAAGGACCTTAGGAATATACAAACACTTATAGGACAACCTAGGTCACATAGAGTAGAATTAAAGTCAACTGCACACAATCACCATATATTAAACACGTACTCATTCACTAAACTTTTGTCTGACCCACTCCTTTTCATTTCTTTCCCCACCATAAGAGGACAAAGTAGCAGGTGATTGTCCCGATTTCAGTACGTAGAGGGACAAGCTCATCACAGGAGTTGCTTATCCTTTATTTACTCTTTATGTAACTGTCTATCTTATCGGTTCTTATTATTTCCTTTATCAAACTATGGGTGGTATTTCTATGTACTCTATATTTGACTATGTATCTGAGACCGTGCTTGAGATATTTTCTGAGATGGTTATTTTTTATGCTTATATTTTGTTCCATTCCGCCGAGTTCTGACGGTGTAGTATATCTTAGATCATATATGTTTATTTTTAGTCTCTGTAATGTTATAAAAATCCGATAGCTCATATTTCTTGGCATCGATGCGAGTCTAAAATTCACCATAGGCTTTAGATTGGTGTGTTGAGGGGGTGCGGGTTATCACATAGTTACTCCCAGAATCATGACACTCTTATCCTTCGCATGTCATAACACACTACAAGACTACGCTATGCATTGGCCACGACTCCTACTTTCCTTGGTAACAGACTGGTCCTTAAGTGACGTCGAGGCATTGGCTCTAATGAGAGAAATAACTCTCAGTTTACAACTCAACATGGTGACATCACGGATTTGGGGCACGACTCCGCAATCAGGACCGCTAGGATTGATAACTAGCCTATCTGGTGTGTCTAATTCATGCGCTCTCCAGAGTGGCGCGAACCCTATGACATAGATTCCCAACAGATACTCTCGACTATATAAGTCCTAATGAGAGTAATAACTAGCACTCTCGACTTTAGAATTCCTAATAAGAGTGACAACAACTACTCTCGACTCAATAAGATCTATTGAGAGTGCCAACTGATACTTTCGACTCGATGAGTCCTAATGAGACTAAGAACCACGTCAAATACTCTCGACTCTAAGAGTCCCGATGAGAGTTATCGCTCTTGACTATACATGTCCTAATAAGAGCATCACTACATAATAAATCCTTGATTACTAGCCCTAATAGTAGATAATAATACTTGACTAGTTACTTCTTAGAGGATATCACGAAATATACTCTCCACGAGAGAATCCTAATGAGAGTAATAATAAATACTCTCGACTCCATACGTCTAAAAGAAAGTGTCACAACATACTAATTCCTCGACCGCTAGTCCTAAAAGTAATATAATATAACTCAGTTAGTTGTTCTAAGAGGATAAATATATAAATCCTAACATATCTCCAGCTTGTATCCCTTGGAGAGTAATAGAACTCTCGACTATTAAGCTCTAAGGAGTCACCTTTAGACGATATCATAATTTCTAATCCATCTCCAGAATATAAGTGACATTCATTAATGGTAATCGAACAAGTATTATTTGAGCGTCCCATACCACTCAATATTACTTGAACGTTCACTAGAAGCTAGTAAACTACACTCTTCAAACAATTAATATTCTATAATATGTATCAATAGAATAACCAAAAAAATATTACGGAGCGTCCCATACCACCTGATACTATTAATCCGTTTATTAAACATCCTCACTATATAGGATTAAAACAAAACACAAATCAAATCTTCTTATCTTATAAAATTTCTCATAATATCCAACAAATCAATTTTGAACCAATAAATATATAAAAAGGGAATATATTTCAACACTCTTTAAAATAGATTTATAATAATCAAAATCCCCTTTCGAAAATATTTCCTAAATCCATTTTATTAAATACACACTTTACAAAAGAATTTCCCTTTTGAAAAATATTATTAAAAGCCTCTCATTTATACTTATATAAATTCCATGCATTCCAATATATTGGAAATTATCTATTTTTTTTATTTTCAAATTAACTTTTATATCCAAACAATTTCCAATAAATCATTTTATTTTCCAACCACTTTTATTTATTTATAAATATACTTCAATTTAATTTTAAAACACCAAAGACAGATTTTTGAAGTTTTCAAAAATATTCTAAAACAATAAAATAAATCGAATGTCCAAAAATATAAACCATGGAGCGAACCACTCCAAAGTCATCAACTAATAATCAATATAAATTTTATCGTTTTTCCTAAATCAAATTACATCGAATTTTGGCCATTCTTACAATGAACATTCACAAATAAAATAGACTACACATCAAAATGCAACTGTGCATAACCTCCTTTTCATTTTGACGATGCAACATACAGAAAACTTCACCATCCAATCCGAAACCATATGGAATACCATACAACTAATCTCATAAACGAACATTTCAATTAAGAAATTCAACCAAGTAATTTAATCTATAACGAGATAAATAGCTAACGCACAAAGCCAGCACAAAGCCATATCGATATAGTTGTGAGTGTAGACAACTCGTTGACGAAGACTTGCACCTAGGCGTCATTGACAATTCACTACTTTCCTCCACCGTGCATTGCAAGCAACACTACATCCCCCAAAACAACCTACCAAAGCTCCTCCACCTCGGTTGTGACATCACACCAGCTATCTCCTGTAGCTACCCAATCACCAACGCCTACATCACCTCACTACCCATCAGCCACCACTGTCAATCGCCATTAATTCCACGTCGCTGCTGCTCTATTCCCGCGTCTGCTCCATCACCATCCGTTTCGCCATCGTTGCACCTGAATTCCTGACCCCTAAAATCGCGACCGCAACCAACATCAGTTGTCTTGTTGCGGTCCTCTCCCATCAATGCTTCCTGGCACCCCACGCGACTACACCTCGAACCGGTACTAAACCCCAAGCCACTATGATTGCATTCCTTTTTGCTCGACATCAACGTTGCCAGCACTCCTCCACATCGCGGCCCCCAGAATGCAATCGCACGCCCCTGTCGACCTTCCCAAACGCGAGCGCAATTTCCATCTTTTCTTTTTTATTTTCCAATATCACTTGGGTGAAGTTGGGCACGAGAAGGGGGATTTGGGATAAACATGTTTTGCTTTTTGGGTCCTTGGATGAAGAGAGTATTGTAGATACTAACAGAGGAAAGAATGGGCTAAAATGGGCATGGGGCTTGAATTTTTGGGCTCTAGTTTAAACCAATTACTTTTCCTTTCTTTCCTTTTAAATAATTCTTTTTATTTATTTGTAAATAAATTCCAATCTAATTTAATTTGATTAACACTTCATTCTACAAATTATAATCAGATAATCACTCAATTTTCATTCAATTCAATACTTGTTTATTTTATTTTCCACTATTTTAATCATATAAAACTTATTACACCTTTAAAAACATTTTATATTCAATTAAAAGATTTTATTCAATTTCAAAATATTATCCGAGAAGACTTTATTAATTTAATCCAATTTATTAAAACAAAATCATTTATTAAATAGACTTCAAATAAATACGAATATTATTTTCAAAAATAATAATTACCAAAAATCAAATTTGGATATTTATATTTTAAACAAATTTTTAATTTTATGCCATAGAAATTAGGGTTGTTACAGAATACTTTTACTTTTTTGCACCTTTTGTATGTACATATCTTACATACTGCACTGGCAGTGTTGCACAATTGCATATTGGAAAGACAATGATTTGTATGAAACATTTGGTAAAACTAATAATTTGAATTCATGTTATATTACCGACGGCATCAACTTTGAATCTTTGACTTGTAGAAAAATTTATTATATGAGGCATCGTGTTTACCAGATTTCTTACTTGGAGTATTCTTCTAAGATTTTCGTCCAAGTTGGGTGGCATTATGAGATTAAGAAAGAGGCTATAAAGCACTTGCAATTTGACATTTGATATTACCATCAACTAAAAAAGTGCTTGAAAAGATGAAAAAATGTAAGATAATATAATTTTATTATATTTTACTATATGAGTTTATCAGTTAATCTAGTGTGAATAATCCTTTGCATAATAGAATGATGTGACGAAGCCATGACTTTATGAATGGTGTGGATATATGAATCATTTTAGCTTTTTTGGAATGTGAATCTTTCTTGTCATTTTTAGTAAACGTGGACGATTTTGGTTGTTATTAGTAAAATGTTAGCTTTAGTTGTTAAATTACATTAAATTTACCGGTGCATGCTGTTCGACGACGGAATTTCTATCGGATTAGAAAACCATCGAACGAATTTTATAATAAAATTTACCGCAAGCGCACGGCGTACACTTGTATTACGTGGCGAATACGGGTCGATCCGCAGGGAATTGATGATTTTAAAAATCTGTTCAATTAAATTAAACCAAAGTCGAGATATTGTCAAGCTAAAAAAAAGAGAAAACTAACAAACTAACAACTACAAATGTGAATGAAAACTATGAGAATAAATTGACAATTTAGAGATAATTCCACTCTCTAGATCACATAAATCAACAAAATGAAGTTATGATCTCTCTTTTCTTGTCATTAGTGTAATTAGTTGATGTGCTTATCATAAGTTTGGTATATTTGTGCTATTAATTAGCACAATATAAACCATCAAACTATAACACAACCACCATTACACATTTAACACTCATGAAATATGAAAATAAAGTTGAAATCAAAATCTATTTTAAGCATGGCCTATTAACTATTGTTTAGAAATATAGGCCATCAAATTTTAATTTCAACAATCACTTCATTACCATCATCATTTGTAGATGAAGAGGTAATCATTGTTTGTGATTGTTTAAGCATAGCCTATTTGGTGTCAATAATATAGACTATCAAATTCACATCAAAAGCAACAAGTTAGACCACTTCATTTTAAGCATAAAAAGAGAGCATAAACATCAAAATATTGAAGCTACATGATTAGAGACTTCATTACTCCTAAATTGAAGGGATTAGCCTCTCATTTGTGTTATCATATCAGCACTTGTAGCTTGCAACATGAAACTAAAAAAGAAGGAAAATGAAAGCTAATGAAAAAGAGAGCTAATTAACAAGAATTAGAACTATTCTACTTGCATGAAAGTAAATATACACTACAACATGAAAGAAAATAAACAAGAAAGGGAAAAGATCATATATTAAATTGCATAAAAAGAAAAATTACATGAAGATAAAAATGGCTAAATAGCCATGAAAAGAGAAAGAGAAGAGCTTGTATATTTGTGAGCCTAAACTAAACTAAGAGAGACCAAGGGAGAGGGTTACATGAAGATATGTGGTGTTTATACAAGTGTTAAACACTAATTCATATTTTTGGGGAATGCCCAAATTGCCCTTGAGGTAGTGTGGTGGCCAAGTAATCATTAACTTCCACTAATCCTCCACTTAAATGTACATGAAGCTTTAATATCCTTTTATCATGTGCTTAGCTCCTAATTGAAAATCAAGGTAAGTGGGTGGGGTCCTCCGTGATCATCACTTTGAATTATTTCCATCTTCATTTGTTCTCTTCACTCTTGTGCATGCATATATTATCATGAAGCCACTTATAAAATTCACCAAATTTCCTACAAAACAACATAGAAAATTCCAAGTAAATTTTCACAATTTAATAAATGCATAAAAATGACCATTTTACCCCTATATGAAGATGAATATGTGACAATTTGAAAATAATTTGAATTTTGGTTTAAACAAGTTAAAATACCTGATATAATCATTTATTTAATTTAAATAGATTAAATATGGTGGTAGAAATATGCACATTTACGTGCACATCACATGCTGCATCAATGCTTTGTGTTTCTTTTAAATTTTTCATTTTTTAACAACGGGAAAAAACGGTTATAAAAGATTTTGTTACAGCTACTAAGATAGTTGTAAAAGACTTTATTACAACTGGCCAAATCCATTTTAAAAGACTTTATTACAACGATTACTTAAATGGTCCAAAATAGTTGTGAAATGCTCCAACCTTATTACAACTTCGCATATTACGATGGTTGCATGACCATTATATATGCCTATTACAACCGACATTGCTAGTTGTAAAATGGGTATTTTACTGTAGCGTTCAAATAAACAGTTATCCTTAAATGTCATTGTTACAACCTGCACCTCGGCGGGCCTGAATTTTCGCTAAATCGGAAATCCATGTCCACCAAAGTATTGATCGTAGGTTTGGTATCTTGCAAATAAACAAATAATTGCATATTAGAGCATTATTGATATAGCTCATAGCGGAATAGTAAAGTATAATAAATCATATAATTACTGACCAAGATCGACACTTTCAATATCTAGTGTCATTGTCGGTTTGTTGGTATCATATTATGGAGTAGGAGCTATACATAGGTCGAGAACATCATCAATCTTGAGCAGTCAGTGGAAAGACGAGGGTTATACCTAAACAGGCTACACCTCCGACTAATGTAGATTAGGTTTAGGTCATGCACCACCATAGTTGTTTGCTAGATTGTTTCTTTGGGGCAAGGCTAGCTAACCCTTAAAGGTCTTTCAAAATAAGTGGGGTAGTACAAGGAATTAATTCCACCATAGTCCGTGGAGCTGAGTCCATAATAAGGAGAAGATAGGTAAGTAAATCCCCAATGCAAGATAGGATACGGCTAGACTATTGTGATGTTGTTATTAGGCACTACAGGAGTTCCACCGTATATAAGACGACAAGGGTGTGATGTCGCGTTGACGATGGATCTTGATGAGGTGTTGAGTTACAGATACTAGCGGGGATAGTGTCTTGGTCCAAATGGGAACTATGGTACTTACATATATACACACACAAAAAGCATGCACACACGCACGCACGTATGCAGTTATTGTCTACCTAGGGTATGGGCATATAGTACGCGTACATGGAGTCGGGATGACTAAGTAAAATAAAAGGACATATTATGTGATGGAAGGCAATCATAATAAACTAGTGTTATGTGTAAAATGTATAATTTACCATCATCAGAATGTTGTTCTGACTACTTCCTCATTACAAACCCACAGGATAGCTTTTGAGGGACAGATACTAGTGCAAGGCGGGAAGAGTGGAAGGACAGATTTCCTTATGCATGCTCGACACTGAAAATGACACTAGATATTGGAAGTGTCAATCTTAGTTAGTAACTATATGATTTATTATACTTTATTATTTCGCTGTAAGTTATATCGATATCTCTTTGATATGCATTTATTTGTTTGCTTATAGGATACCAAACCAATGATCCATACTTTGGTGAATTTGGGTTTTTGATTTAGCAAAAATTCAAGTCCATTGAGGTGCGGGTTGTTACATTTGGTATCGGAGCGAGGTTAATGGATCTTGAAAAAAATGGGAAACCTTGATCGAGCATATTTGTATTTTACCTATAATTATAAATATATTGTATGTCAAATGTTGTAAATTCTGATTATAGAGTAGTTGCAACCATACTCTGAAAAGATGGATAAGTCGACTATGAATCAGAATAATGAATGAAGTTGAAGGTGTACACCTATCCCGATTACTCCATGGGAAATTGGTCCTATGGAAAGACATTGATTTAAGAAGAGCGTGAGTGAAGCATAAGGAAGGTCCCTAAAGTTGGATAGTACGTGACTCCATAGTTAGGCCACCAATAGCCCAATGGTTGTAGATCCCCATAAAATTTATGATTGATGATATACATTAGGTCAAGATAAAGGGAAAGTAAGAATCTATATGTTACAGATATCCAAAAGTAAGAATTAAATAAGTTCCGAAAGAAGGTGTGTAGTAACCACTCCAAGATGATAGCCAAAATTTAATATTCTTGGGAAGGATAGGTCAATAAGTAAGTAGAAAAGAAGAAGAGTCCAAAGAAGGGACAAATAAAAATCTTTTATGAGTCCGACCCTATATGAAAGAATTTAGTATAAAAGTCGAAATGATTTTAATATAAAAGTTCAAGAAAATATATAAATAATATATTTGAAATGATTTTCAAAGGAATTATTTAAAGATAGAAAAACCATATTTTTGAAAATTAAGTAAATATTAAATTTTTGAAAAAAATGAAGTATCTACATTTTATTTAAATAAAGAATTTTAGTAGAAATAAAAATTAGTTAAATTGGAAATTTTAGTTATGGGGTTTTAGTGAAAAGTTATTTCTTTTGGAAAAAATGTATATGGTGTATGTATAGCTCATTGATTTTCCTGAGATGAAAAAAAAGGAAATTTTTTTAAGTTGTAAAATTCTTTTTAGCTGTGGACAATAGGAAGTGGTACAAGTTTAAAACAGGGTAAATGGTATGGGAAAGAAGATTAGATCTCGAAAATAAAAGCAGTAGGGGAATGCACTACAATGGTTCAATAAAAAGACAATAAATATAAAGGAAAAGTTGTATAAAGAGGAGCAATTTAAATAAGAGCAGTTTTGGTAGATGACAGTTAAATAGTAGTAACATTTTGAACATAAATAGAAACAATATTAGATATTTATATAAAATAATGTTAGTAATTAGAAATAACGTTACGAGATTATATTAAAAAATAATTCTAGCAATCTAATTAGAAGCAACATAGGAAATTACATGCAAAATAGAGGAAATGGATATTTTCCATTGTTGTGCGCGTTGATTGCACACGTCTTTAATAAGTCCGCCTCACATTATATTAGAGACTCCTCCAAGGGTTGGAAGTGAAGATAAAATGAGTAATAAAAAAATAATATGATCAATATGTTCTTGTCTACTCCATTTTTTTTAAATTTGTAAAAGACGTTTTAGAAACAATGTAAAGTATATTTTTAAAGAAATTGTTTTGTTAAAGAATTGATTTTTTAAAAGCAAAACTTATTAAGTGCTTTGAGTTAAAATCCTAATTTTAAGAAGTAAAAATCTTTGTTGTTGAAAAGGGATTTAAAAGTAAAAGTTATTTGAATGACCATTTGTGCAATAAAACTTGACTCTTATTTGAAAGAAAGAAAAGATCTTTTAAAAATTTTAATTGCTAATGTTTCCTTTTAAACTTAATTGATAAATTTTAAATTATAGTTTTCAAAGTTAAGACACTAATTTATTTTTGAATTTAATAAAAAGTTTCTAAGTTTGTACTTTTAAAGATAAACAGTTTTAGGATTAAGTACTTTAATTTTCGTGAAGTTTTAATTTTTGAAAAAGTGGCAAAAACCAAACTAAGTTTTTAATATGGAGTAGATAAGGATGATTTCCTAAGTCAGACGGGGTGAAAGGTAAGCCTATAAAGAAAATAGCAATGCCTGCTCATGGAGTAGTAATAAGGAATGTCCGTAGAGTGTAAGGAATATTAGCGAGAACCTAGGAATGTTTTATTAAACATGTGTGCAAACCATAAGAAGAACCCACAAAGGAATTATTAATGGTATCAAAGTACACTTCTGCGAGTTCTAAACAAGCTCGCAAGTGTTAATACCTCAATTATTTATTTTGATGATAACAACCTTATACAATCATATAAAATATAGATACTAATGTTTTACATAGTTAAATAGTATATAGTGCAGAATAGTACACAAGTATTGAATCAAAGACTATGCAGTATAAAAACTCAAGAGATAGACATGAAGGCTCATGAGTTCAAAGACCAAGATTTGAAGATTATAATTTAGCGTATGGATTCATAGCATATATTGTTAAAGTCCTCGATAGCAACCTTTGATCTTTATCTCCAATTTTCTAATATTTATATTTTTAACCAAAATATATTTTAAAATATTATATAAAAGTATTTCAAAGTTTACAGTATTTATAAATTATGTCCAAACTATTTTACAAAGTATCAAATTATTTTACAAAGTATAGGATTTTTAAAACATTTTAAAATAGATAAGTTTCAAAATAGCATATGTCGACATATAGGAATAGGGTATGTTGACATACATGTCTCCAAATGGTTTTTCAAATTTGGAAAGGAAGTATTTATTCATCGCAACTCTTCATGAATGGACACAATTGTTAGTTTACTATATAAAAGGGAGTGCGAATGAATTTTTTGATAACTAATTACTTACTTTCTTCCCTCCTCTTACTCATTTGAAAACTCCATTGAAAAATATACTCTATTCTGTTCAAATTCACATATAATCAATCCATACTTCATTGTATTGATTAAATACCACTTTCTTACTATTTTGGAAACATCTCCCTCTCAATTCAAAGATCAAAGTGTTGTCCAAGAGGCTATAGGATCCATTGTATCTGAAGTTCAAGAAATTGTCTTTAGAAAAACTATCAACTCAATTTGTATTTGTTTTGGATGTGGTTGTAGCCCGTTCAAATCAAGCGGACATGCTTAGTAGCTCGGAAATCTAGTGGGTGTGCTTGTAGCCGGGTCAAATTACGTGAGTCTTCCCTGAGCTCGGAAATTCAGGAGGGTATGTCTCGTAGCCTCGAAATCGAGATTGTATTTGGGTTTGCCTTCTGCCCAATTAAAGATTGGAATTTGAAAAGAAATCTGTACAAGCAATTGTACGAGACTTGATGTAGGAGAAATCCAAACTAGTATAAATCCTTGGTATCATCTCTCTAACTCTCTACTTTACTTTATTGTTTTTATTTTTATGTCTGATTGCATCTATGGTTGATTGTTGGTATATTTCTATGTTGACAATTTGTGATTTAATATTAATCTTGAAAGAAATTTAAATGGATTTATAAAAGTTAGAAAATACTTTTCTCCCTCCCCTCTTTAGTGTTTAATTAGCCTTAAGATCCATAATTCCGCAACCCACATTTAATATAAGAGCAGTAGGTTTTCAGAAATTCATAATTTGATTTTTGAAAAGTATAAATGGCTAGCAACATTATTAGTACACTTTTTGTCGAAAGACAATCTACTGCTAGACCTCCAGTTTTTAATAGTAGTAATTACACTTATTGGTCATGTAGGATGAAGATTTGTTTATAGTCTATTGATTTAGATACTTGGAATATTATATAGAATGAGTACACAGAACCCCAGACTAACTTTGCACAATGGACTGTTGACAAAAAGCTCTTGGACGGATAATTCTAAAGCTATGAGAACACATCATTTCATGCTCTATTAGTTCATCCTATCTCGATCAACTCATTCACTCATTTTATTTTTAAATTCAAATATCTCTTCATTCTCTTATCCCTTTAAAAAACTCAAAAATGACCTCCTCAAGTCAAGCCCTTAAACCATAAGGCTCTCAAAGTGAACCAAAGGCTTTTTTTAATGACAAAGAAGCCATTGATATTTATATGGAGTATGCTACTTTCGAAAAAGTTTTTCCCAGAAGATTTGCAAAGTTTGATGAATTTTCCTCTTATGGTCTTCAAGATCTTTGCTTTCAAAATGGAATTCTTGGTTTTGTCAACTCTTCTCAAAATGATTTTAAGTGTTATCTGGATTTGGTTAAAATATTTTACGCAAACTAGAATGGGAAATTTTTTCAAGGAGAAAACGAACAAATTTGTAGTAGTGTAAATGACACTCAAATTGTTTTAAATTATGAACTTTCGGGTCACATACTTGGTTGCAAATCTAGTGAAACTGACCTCTCCACTTTTAAAATTAGTGAACAAAATCGTGAAGTTTTTCATGATATTTTTGAAAGTGACAAAGAATTTGATTTTAAACATAAAATTCTTAGACCAAAGAGTCTCATTTTACAACAAAATATCACTCGAGGATGGGTAATTATAATAACCCTACTCAAAATGTCTTTAAATCTCTTTTCACCATCTACGAAAACTATGACATCAATTGGACACAAGTCATTTTAGATGACTTTGCTCAAAAGAATATTTCTAGACATGAGAACACACTCTACCATGGTGTGTATCTTACTAGAATTTTCATATATTTTGGTATTGATTTAAGAGGAGAACCAACTCTATCATGAAAAGTTTTCGATAAGGCCAACATTTCTCTTATGCATTTTCCTCCCTATTTCTAACCATATGAAACTCTTGTTGAAAAAGAAAAAAGATTGGCACGGGAAGAGGAGCGAGAAATACAACAAGAAGATGAGGAAAACGGTAACGAAACAGATGTAGAAGAAGAAGGAAATGAAGAAGAGGAGGAAATGGATTCTTCTTTAGAAAACTTTGACAAACCATATCACCCTTCCAACAAAGAGATTCTAAAGAACCAATAGAAGCTTCTTAAAAACAAAAAGAAGCTTAAATGCCCCTTTAGTAAAAAGTTCACTTCCCTCTCCCACAAAGTGGAAAAATACTTTGGGAAGATCATTAGGAAGCTTGATGGCTCATTATCATCATAATCATCACTCTTTTAAGCTTATCTATCTAGTTTTAGGTTCCTAAATAATGTGTGTTTCTAGCTTTATTTCACATATTTCTTTTGTTTTTCTTTGAAATCCATGTATTTTTCTATCGCTAGTAATGAAATCCATTTCTTATTGTTATATTAGTCTCTAGAAGCTAGAAAAATATAAATATAATAAATAAATATAAAAACTATAACAAAAACTTAAATATTGCATTTTCAAGTATATATGTCGACATACATATATAGCTTATGTCAACATATCCTAGCCGTTCGCACAATTTTAAAATTTTAAAATATTATAACTACCATCTATTCTAACTTTCCAAACGAATATTCACTCCTATTTAAGCCTATTTCTCCTTGAAAATTTCATTATTCATTTCATCCTCTTATACCCTTCATTTTCAAACTTCCTTCTTAAAACATGTCTTCTCCGCATCAAAAATTGTGTGAAAACCTTGAAGAAACACTTCAATCTTTCAACGATATTTTCTCCTTTATCTTAATAAATCAAAGGCATTTAGAATTAAGTCAAATGCAAATGATAAAAGAGCAAGAAAAGCATTTCGATGACCTTCGATGGTTGCCTTCTTCCTTAAACAAAGATGATCATACCAATAATCCAGAATGCTCTAACAACAAGGATAATGAAGGTTGTGATGTTATCAAAGCAAACCCAATCTTTAGATCTAACGGTTGGGTTGAAGTTCTAAGGAATGTCTAGTTACTTGGTATGTTTTAAATAATAAATATGTATATAACTTATTATTAATTTGTGTGAATTGATATTTTTTAGGTTTGGATTTGTTTGGAATGATATTTGGATTTGTTTGTTTTTGGTTTGATTGTATGAATTAATAGTGTGATTCAAACAAATGGATTTGAATTATTGAATATAGTTTGTGTTATCATTATTATATCATATATCTAGTTTTAAATATCATCATATAATCATCATATATCACAATCGTATCATATTACATCATGTTATATGCTTTAATTATTTAGTACCAAACATTATTGATTTTGACTTCATATTCTATAAAAGTATTTCATTTAGGGGGAGTTTTATTTTTCATCCATTTTTGTTGATGACAATATGGGAGAAAATATAAAATATACACATGTATATATTTAGGGGGAGTTATGTAACTTGGGGGAATTATATATATATATATATTTATTTATTTAATCGTTGTCATCACCAAAAAGGGGGAGACTTTTAATACCTTGGTTATTGATTTTGATGACAACAACCTTGATAACAACCTTATACAATCATATAAAATATAGATACTAATATTTTACCAAGTTATATAAGGTCGATGACAAAACGGGAGAAAAATATATAATATAAACAAGCATATATTCATGGGGAGTTATTAACTCAGGGGAAGTTGTATTATGTTTTATATACAGGAATATTTAATGGTTGTCATCACCAAAATGTGGGAGATTGTTAATACCTCAATTATTGATTTTGACGATAACAACCTTGATTATAACCTTATACAATCATATAAAATATAAATACTAATGTTTTGCTAAGTTATATAGTATATAGTGCAGAATATTACACAGGTTTGATTCGAAGACTGTACATTATAAAGACTCAAGAGATAGACATGAAGACTCATGAGTTCAAAGACTAAGATATAAAGATTTTAATATTATAATTTAGTTTATAGAGTCACAGCATATATAGTTATAGTCCTTGATAGCAATCTTTGATCTCTATCCCAAATTTTCTAGTCTTTGATATTTTTAATAAAATATTTTCAAAATATATTATAAAAAAATTTCAAAGTTCAAAATGTTTATAAACAATGTTCAAACTATTTTACAAAGTATCAAATTATTTTAAAAATATAGGATTTTCAAAACATTTTAAAACAAATAAGTTTTCAAAACACACTAGCATATTTTGACATATAGGTATAGGGTATGTCGAGATACATGCCGCCAAGTGGTTTATCAAATTTTAAAAGGAAGTGTCTATTCATCGCAACTCTTCATGAATGGACACAACAGTTAATTAGTTATATAAAGGGAAGTGCAAATGAATTTTTTGATAACTAATTACTTACTTTCTTCCCTCCTCTTACTATCTTGAAAACTCCATTGAAAAATATACTATATTCTCTTCAAAATCACATAAAATCAATCCATACTTCATTATATTGATTCAATACTACTTTCTTACTATTTTGGATACATCTCTCTCAATTCAAAGATCAAAGTTCTATCCAAGAGGCCATTGGATCCATTGTATCCAAAGTTCAAGAAATTATCTTTAAAAAAACTATCAACTCTACTTATATTTGCTTTTGGTGTGCTTATAGCCCGTTCAAATCAAGCGGGTGTGCTTGGTAGCTCGGAAATATAGTGGGTGTGCTTGTAGCCCGGTCAAATCATGTGAGTCTAACCTAAGCTTGGAAATTTAGGAGGGTGTGTCTTGTGGCCTCAAAATCAAGATTGTATTTGGGTTTGCCTTCTGCCCGGTTAACGATTGGCATTTGAAATGAAATCTGTACATGCAACTGTACAGGACTGGATGTAGGAGAATTCCAAACCAGTATAAAATCATAGGTGTCATCTCTCTAACTCTCTACTTTACTTTATTGTTTTCATTTTTATCTGTGATTGCATATGTAATTGATTGTTGGTATATTTCTATGTTGATAATCTGTGATTTATTAATCTTGAAAGAAATTTAAAAAGATTTATAAAAGTTAGAAAATACTATTCACCCCTACTATTCACCCCCCTCAAGTTTTAATTAGTCTTAAGCTCCATAATTCCGCAACCCACATTTGGTATAAGAGCACTAGGTTTTCAAAAACTCATAATTTGATTTTTGAAAAGTATAGATGGCTAGCAACACTATTAGTGCGCTTTTTATTAAAGGACAATCTACAGCTAGACCCCCAGTTTTAATGGCAGTAATTGCACTTATTGGTCATGTAGGATGAAGATTTGTTTACAATATAATGGTTTAGATATTTGGAATATTACATAGAATGAGTACACAAAACCCTAGAATTAAAGAGGGCATAATGGAAGGTAGGAAATTAATTTCATCGAGCCAATTTTTCCGGTAATTTTTTCTAAAATGTGCATGGTTTTTATTCCTTAGCCCACTACAATGTGGAAATGCACAGTTCAGCCTGTAATTGGTGGTTGTAATTAAAAGTAATAAGTACACCTCTTTTATTTGGAGCTAGAAGAGTGGATTAAGATCTGTGGATTACAATAGAATGACAGGTTTGAAAGGTCCATTTAATGTAAGTAAAAAGCAATAGGGCCACAACATCATTAATATCAGTTGATATTGAAGGGAAGCTTTCAGCAACTGTTCTTTTAGGATTTGGTTGTAAGCATTAGTTGTTTCTATTGTACAAAAATGCATACGGTATTAATGGAATAGTTCATTTTTATTTGTTGTCTGTATGGACCACGATATTATTCGGAAAATAGTAAGACAAGGTAATTTCAGGAAAGATACTTAACTAATACAAAAGAAAAGAAAATAGCAAAAGACTGGAAGTTATACAAATAAATTAGGGAAATTTATTTAATTCGCTACTAAAAGAAAAAGGAAATAAGATTTAAGTCCCAAAAAGTAGAAAATTTTTGGGGAGTAAATTTTGGCAAGCGAAGGACATGGAAAGGTTGTTGCGAAGCCACCGATCAATATCTCTGTACCTTAAAAGCTGAAATTTATAAATGAACTGGTGTGCTGGTTGTTATTATAAAATAAAAGAAAATGTTTTTGAAATTTAAAATTTTCCGTGTAATAGGATATGGTCCATTATGGACGTTAAACTATTAACTAAACCCCGAACGTGCCTTATTTTGTTTTGAAAGATATAACAAATACTTTTAAAAAATTTGTTCAAAAATCTTTGATTTTTAATAGAAAATGTTTCTGTAAAAGTTTTGAAAATAAAGAAGAAATAACTTTTATTTTTTAAATTTTCTAAATATTTTAAAATTTTAATTTAAAAAGTTTTTGAATAAAAAAAAGGAAAATTTCTGATTTTGAATTGCCACATGCTTAACATAGGGAAAAGTTGACGAGTTAACAAATATGAATTTTACTGTGCAATAAAAGCGATAGTAAAAGTAAAAGGTAGTTAGTGATAAGATGGAAAAGCTATTTTAGCTATGAAATTTCTTTTTCCATACCTTGTCAATAGGTGAACCAAACTTGTTTTAAAGTATCTCTTTTTTAAAATTTAAAAATATTTTAAATTTAAAAATAAATGTTCTTATATGGATTGTACTTGGAAAAGTTAGAAAAGGAATGGGGGCAAAAGAGAAGTTCTAAGATACCGTGGAAAAGGGTACACAAGAGAAGGATGGAAATATAGAATTCTCCATCTAAACCCATTTTTTGACATAAGAGTATAGGTTTAGAAAACCAGGTTTTCAAAATTTTGGATATTAGAAAAATTGTGTGCTAGGTATTGGATGATAGAGATTAGATGCAAAAATTGATTGAATTATACTTCTGCTTGTAGAAGTGTGGGAAACTTTGGATGCAAAAATAAAGACTTTGATTTTCAAAATGTGCATAAATATAAACTGCCAGTATATATAGGTTGCTAGTACTATATTTTCAAAATTGTTTTAAAAGAATGCATTCATATAGGAGGCATCAATTAGAATTATTCTATATACACATAATATGTATTGTGATACACCATGCACTTGTACACTATTGATTGCAAAATTGGTTGCACATGAATTGGTTGGTTAGTAGAATGGTTGAGCATTATGTTACATGATTCAGCATTTGACGAATTTCGAGAACGAAATTCCTTTAAGAGTGGGGGAATGTAATACCCCATAATTTTAAACGATAATTAACTAAAAATAAAATTAATCAATAAATAGCAAAGTGGAAAAGTAGAATTTTTACAAACATTAGAATTTGGCTATAAAACTTGCACTGTTGAGTTCGTGGTGATTTTCTGATCAATTTTCATATATAAAGTTTTTCGATCGGAGTTTAAACAAAAAAGTTATTCGCATTTGAAGTTTTTGAATTAGAATTAATTATATATGTTATTAAGGAAACAAAACGTAGTTAGTGAAATAAATTAATGTTAATTAATATTAACGGTTGCTTAGAGTTTAAGAAAGCTAACGTGAATGAAAAACAGAAACAAATGGTCTCGCCCAAACATATAAGGTATCGAATTAACAAACATTAACGACGATAATAACTAACCTAAGTAACACCAACTCGACAGCCCCAAAATTGGGTCGGTCGATCGCTAGCGGTCGACCTGTAGGGGTGCACCGGTCGATCGATTGTGATGTCAAAAGTGGAAATTTGACGTGGCCGAATGACCCGAATTTAAAATAAAAGAATCTAATGGATGGCATTGACTCAAACCCCTATAAATACGGACCTAACCCCTCACTTTCTTCTGATATTTTCTAGAGCGATGTCGAAGCTCTTCCATTTTCTCTTCTTCACAAAATTATTTATTCTTAAAAATAGTTATAGTTTACATACATATATACAAAGAATAGTAGATGATGATTGAGAAGAAGAACAAGGTCGAATCAAAATCGTCAAGGTTGAATCAAATCGTCAAAACCAAGATAAATTACAAATCCAGATCTGGAATTTAAATTAAATCTAAATCTCTTCTCTGATCTAGATTTCTGATATGTATATGTATGCTTGTGGTATATGTATTTAATATGGAGTCAAACTGAATAATAGAGATTAGATGCAGAGATTTGGAAAGCTAAAAAGGTGAGTGGAAAACTATATATTTTTATATAATATTGTATTTATATCGTTGTAAATCTATTCATGTATGCCTAAATGTAAACTTGGACCTTTAGGCTAAAATTTTATACATGTAATGAATTTATAAACCAAGCCTACGTATTCTCTAATTGATAATTTAATTTTGATATGGCATGTATGTAAATCTAGAAAGTATTTGGTAGTAGTAATCCTTGTAATTGATAAATTATATGATAATTCCAGATTTGTAGATTTAAATGTTTTATGTAAGAAAAGTGTAAATTAGAGTTACCACAATATATTATAGGGATTATTGTAGTATTTTAATTCATTAGAACGTAGAGTGTTGCATTGTAAATTTCTATAGATTATCAAATTCAAAGACATAAATAAAAGTGTAACGTTTGAAATAACAAAAAATACACCTAAAAGAAAGAGACGTATAAAATAGGGATATTTATCGTATTTTGTACTATTTTTTTCACTAACTATGAAAAAGATAATTTTATGTAACTCCAAACGTAACACAAATTCTCCTTTTTATAAGACATAGAATTTTACAGTGTTAACCTTTCCTTTTGAGGGGAGTGTAATTCCAATGCATTAATATGTGGAAATTCCTAAGGATTAATTACAGAATTGTAAAGCTGATAATAATAATAGTTTAAACGAAGAATTAATAAGATAGAGGCAAGACATAAATCAAATAACAAACAACAGAAAGGTTATTGAGTAATTAATGTAAATAAAAAAGTATGGAAAGTCCACTAAGCAAAGGAGGGTAGTAAATGTTAAAAAGGAATAGAAAGCAAAGTTTAATAAATAGAAATGGAAGAAAATGGAAAATGGTATTTAGATCTTTTAAAAGAAAGCGGTAAATGACCTTAAATTGAATAAGAAGTAAATGCACGAAGAAGTAAAGAAATGTTATTAACAGTTGAATATTGGAGGTATAATAATCAAATAAGTATGAATGAATACACACATATACTATGAAGAACCGCCTTTCTTAATTCGAAAGACGAGCCATTGAGGGTAAACGAAAAGGAAAGGCAAGAAGAAAACTAAACAACATCGAATCTCACAACGCAATAGAACAATATATAATAGTCAATATAAGATCATACATAGTTACTGCTATAATAGTGCATCAGAGTCAATAATAGTACAAGTTTCCAACCTGGGACAGTTATAACTGCCTGTCCTTATATTACTTATATAAAATACATATATACACAGCTGAAAATACAATAAATAGCTAGATATCAATAAAGCCACCTGCTCCAAGCTCCTCCATAATGCAACCGTGGGAAACCTAGATCACTAGGCTACTCGTACAAATTTGAATACCCAAGAGTTTTAATGAAAGAAAATAAAACTTCGGGTCAGAAATGGATCTGGTGTGAGTAAACTCAAAACAACCGAATTATTCTTTAAAAACTCTTTTAAGATCAAAGGTATCTCGTAAGACCATGCCGCATATAAACACATACATGTTTTTAGCTTATGATAACCAAAACACTTTTATATGAAATCCAATGATATTATAATAATGTCTAGGGTTTGAAAGTAAATATAGAACATAGCTGAAATGCTTGCATCTCATATTTTAACGTATTTGGGCACAACTAAGCCCGTATGGCACTTATTGGAAGTTGGATTTTCATACAATGACAAGGCTACTAGGGTACCGCCTGCCATAGTAACATCTAGATAAAGCATACCAAAGGCCTCGCCTGGACCCCCGCCCACGTAGGACCGGCTTACCCCTTACTGGATAGTACCGAATATGATCATCTATCGGTTGTGATCAACAACCACAATAGGCCTTAAGCATACATGAGTATATAGGAGTCGATCTAGATCAGGGATGACCATACCCTTATGGGGGCGACCCACTCAGCCTTGCTGCATCTCCCATATCTTAGTCATTCCCGGTTGATGAGGCCTGAGGCTACGTTTCTACCTTTCTTTAACACTTCCCACTCGGAATACAGACACTGCCTTCCCGGAAACAATGCAATGTTAGCATTCATCCATACAAGTCGTTCAGGAGATGAACGAACTAAAGGCACTACTTCTACTACATCCATTTTGGAATCACCCTCAGGATTAGTAGCAAGTAGCCTTTACACTTCAAAGATCTTCATCTTTGATTCTACTTGTTTCCAATTCGAACACTTACGTTGGTTTGAAGTGGTTTTGGATAACGCACACTATCCGATCCCGGTCTCTCCGAACCAACTTCCGATAATTTTAAAAGGGTCCAGTTATCGATAGTGGACAACTCCACTATCGGGGTGTAAAGATTTGCATATGGAAATATCATCCATATACTTAAGTTATCATGACCCGCTTATCGAAATTAACTCCCTTGTATTTATCACGTTTCCAACATCCGACATTCGTGCTAAATACAAGACGACTTACTTTCAATAAAACATGTCAACGTTTTATTATAACTACTCTTATTTGTTTGGCTACTTAATAGCACAGACAAGAGATCCCCTGTTAAAAATCAATCTACTTATAAAAGGAAGCTGACTTAAAATATAACTTAATAGAGTTTAAAATAAATCATTATTTAATAATAATTAATATTAATTTAATTAGTAATTAAATCGTAATTAAACAAAATTTAAATCTTAATTAAACCTTAATTAAATCTAAATAAAAAAATTAGTCAAACCCTACCTGATTAGTAATTAATTAATAATTAAACTCTAATTAAACAACAATTAATCAAATAATTAAATTTAACTAAATAAAAATTAGTACTTAAGTAACTCTTTACTTAATTAATCATTAATTAAAACTCTCTTAATTAATTAATCATAATTAACTTAATTAATACTTAAGTACTGATTTCTTTTACTTAATTACTAATTAATTATCAATTATCTTTAATTAATTAACAATTAAATAATTATTAAAAACTCATAATTAATTAAATATTAGTTACCTTTTTATAATCAATTAATGATTGAAAAAGGTTTTAAAAACAATTAAGAAGAAACACTTTTATTTTAGAAAACCTTTGATTTTCCAAACAGCATCCATATGGACTATCGCTATGGATGCTATAACTTAGAATTAATTTCTAAGCTACTTTTCCAAACCCTTAATTCTTTAACTTTACTTTATTAATAAAAACAAGAGGTTTGAAGACTAAAATAAAGTTTGAAACATTGAAATCTTTTTAGTAATTAAAAACTAGTATACCACTTTATTTTCCAAAAGATCTCAAGTCACATTTAATATGTCAAAATGCTAACTTTCATAACATACAACTACATATTCATGATTTTACATACAAAATCATATCACACCATAAACATAAGTAAAGATCACATCTTTACAACCAAACATTACATTTAGACTTCGTTTCAAAGTCTAACTCCAAATCACATACAAGCAACACACACACACACACACACACACACACACACACACACACATATATATATATTTATATATAACCAAACAACATGATTATACAACAAATCAACCAACATATTACACAAGATGAACAACATATAAAGGTTAATTCTTTCCCAAAAAGAAAAGGTTTACTCACCAAACTTAAACAAAACCTTTTAAAACTTTGAGATAAGACCTAGAACTTGAATTTCCTTAAGCAAGACTTGATTTTTAACCAAGGATGGAGGTAAATGGGCTCGGCCAACGTGCTTTGGGCTCGACCAAGGTGGAAAAGGGTGGATGTGGGCTTTGTTTGGCTAAGAGGTGATAAAGGAAGAGGAAAGGAGGCAGTTTTAAGTGATTTTATTAATTAAATTAAAGGAAAGAAGTGGTTTTTAACTTTAGAAAAATGTAAAGATGCCATTAAAGTGTGTTTGAAAGCTTTACGAATAAGATAAACCTTTGGAAAATTTTGAGAAATGAAAATGGAATGATAGAGAGAAGTGAAATTTGTTTAAAAATACATGAAATGCAGTTATGTAAAGTCCTTATGTCATATACCCTCCACAAAATTCATGCCATATCATCACACATCCCCTCTCCACCTTATCACACATGTTAGCACAAGGGAGACTGGGAGAGTCCTTTTATCCACTAGATCATACACTAATGTGTACTTAAGATGTGATGTTATGTGATTTTCCAATTTTCTTTTAATTTCATTTTTTGAAAATGGTCACTTCTCTCTTTTCTCAAAGTACGTTTATTACCTCCACCTTTTACACAATTAATTAAATCCTTGTTAATTTTATAAGTGTGTGTTTAAGTATATTAAGATGTTTTACAACCTTATTAACAACTTTTTAACGGTGAAAAAATTGAACTTTTACAAAAAGCTTTCAGGTCACATTTTCTAATTTCCTTTAAAATAAATATTTTTGTAAACACATTTTTAAAATCATTTCACCATCACTAGTTATTATTTAAAAGGTTAGTATTTTGAGTTATAAAATCCATATACAAATTCATTAATAATATATTAAGTATCCATATTTAAAGTGATAAAATTTCTGGTCGTTACATTCTCCCCTCTTAAAAGAATTTCATCCCGAAATTAGCACATAAGAAGATGCTCAATACTAAAACAAAAGGGCATATATTTCACATCATTAAACCCATACAAAATCATATATCAAGCAATTAATACACAAGCAAAGAATACAAAAGCAATCAAGCATCTAACCTAACACCAAGTCGGGATAAGATTCCCTCAACGATCCTCCGTATTCCAAGTACAATCTCTTGGATCTTCACTTCATGGGATATTAACCAACCACACTACCTTATTACGCAGCCACTTTGTATCCCGATCCACCACACGAACTGGATGTCTAATTACCGTCAAGTTTGGCTCCACCTCTAAATCCTCCTGCTCAGACGGCTCCACAATAGTAATGGGTCATGCACATACTTCCTTAGATGGGACACATGGAACACATTATGAACCCTTGATAACCTCTCGGTAAGAAAGTGGCCCAATCTTCTCAAGAATATGAAAAGTCCAAATCTTGGCGCTAAATTCCCAGCCTTCCTAAATCGAACAGCTCCTCTAATCGGCGAAATCTTTACATAAACAAAGTCTTTAACAGCAAATTCCAAATCTCTTCGCCTCTTATCTGCATAACACTTCTGGCGATCTTGAGCTTCCTTCATCCTTCTCTTAATTACCGCAACCTTTTCCATCGCATCTCGTATCATATCCGGTCCAAGCACTAGATGATCTACGGTCTCCACCCAACATGCTGGTGACTTGCACGGCCTTCCATATAGGGCTTCATAGGGTGCCATGCCAATGCTAGCTTTGTAACTGTTATTGTAGGAGAACTCCACTAAGTGCGGATGATCTTCCCATGACCCTCCAAAGTCCAAGATGCAGGCTCTCAACAGATCCTTCGGGATGCAGTTAACCCTCTCAGTTTGTCCATCGGTTTGAGGGTGGTAGGCAGTATTTAGACTTAGCTTTATCCCTAATGCAACTTGTAACGCTTCCTAGAATAGGTTAGTAAAGATAGGATCCCGATCACTTACTATGCTCATTGAAACTCCATGTAATCGGACGATCTCTCTCATATAAATTTCTACCAATGATGTTGCAGTCCTTGCCGGCTTGACTAGAATAAAATGAGCACTTTTAGTCAGCTGATCTGCAATGACCCACACTCCTTCATTAACTTTCCTCGATCAAGGTAATTCATCAATAAACTCAATGGAGATCTGCTCCCATTTCCTACCCGGAATCTCCAACGGTTTAAGTAACCCGGCAGTCCTTTGGTGGTCACCCTTTATCTGCTGACAACTTACACACATGCTTACAAGCATAGAGATATCCTTCTTCATTCCCAGCTACCAAAATACTCTTTTCATATCCTTGTACATCTTATGAACTCCAGAGGATAATTAACTTAGATTTGTGGCACTTTGTCAAAACTTCCTAAGTCCCTCAACATCTGAAACACACAATCTTTCATTCATCCTTAAAACACCTCGGCTATCCATCTCAAAAATCTGAACATCGACCCTCTTTGACTCCTTGAATTAATTTTTCCAGAATACTATCCTTCCCTTGATTTCTCTCAATCCTTTCCTGAAGAGTTGGAGTAGCCTCCAAGAGAGCCAAGACTGCATTACCACTCAAAGCATCTGCCACCATATTAGCTTTTCCTGGTGTATAAAGAATATCCAAATCATAGGCTGCCAGAAACTCTAACCACTGTTGTTGCCTTAAGTATAGATCCTTTTTACTGAAAAGATATTTCAGGGACTTGTTGTCCGTGAAGAGTTTAAACTTCTCACCCAACAAATAATGTCTCCACATCTTCAGAGCAAACACGACCGCTAACAATTCCAAATCATGAGTGGCATAATTCTTCTCATGTGGTTTCAACTGTCTGCTAGCATACGCAATTACCCTCCCATGTTGCATCAGAACTGCACCTAAACCTGCTCCACAAAGATTGGTATATACCGTAAATCCACTACTTCCATCCAGAACAGCTAAAACTGGGGCACTGGTCAATCTCTTCTTCAATTCCACAAAAGCTTCCTCATACTTTGGAGTCCACGCAAACTTCTCGTCCTTCTTTATTATCTTAGTCAAATGTGAGGAGATCTTAGAATAATCCTGAATGAACCTCCTATAGTATCCTATCGGGCCTAAGATACTGCGAACTTCGGTCGGAGTCTACGATTGCTTACATTCCTGAACAGCCTCCACTTTCACTGGATTCACCGAAATGCCATCTTTCGAAACAATATATCCTATGAACCTTACTTCAGATTGCCAAAAGTGGCATTTAGAAAAAAACTTTGACTTAAGAACATGTCTCCTCGATGTCTCTAATACCACTTCCAAATAATGTCTACGCTCTTCCTTAAATTTGGAGTAGACAGGAATGTCGTCGATAAAGACTAACACGAACTTATTAGGAACATCCCTGAAAATGCAATTTATAAGGTCAACGAAATAAGCGGGTGCATTAGGTAGCCCAAAAGGCATAACCAATCACTCATAGAAAAAGATTGGCCCTCTAAACGTAGTTAAGGGTATATTATCTTCGGCAACCCTTAACTGGTGGAATCCGGTAGATAGGTCCATCTAAGAGAATATTTTCACCTCATGAAGCTATTCAAAAGGGTCGTCAATGCGGGGTAATAGGTACTTATTCTGAATGGTCAGAATATTCAACTCTCGGTAATCCATACACAGTCTTAAAGACCCATTAGACTTAACCACAAAAACCACAGTTGATGCCAAATTCGAACAACTTGGCCTAATTAATCCTCTTCTTAACAAATCTAGGTTTGGTTTACTAATTCCTCCCTCTCTCTTGGAGCCATCCTTCGCTTAGGTTGAATCATAGGTCTCGCATCGGGAACTAAATCAATGTGGAACTCTATCTCTCGATGTGGGGGTATACTATTAACCTCTTCAAACACATCAGGAAAATTCTTAACAACTTCTATAGACTCTAACTCCTCTTGAGATGCCTCAAGAGAATACAAGAAACTACACATGCATATACCGAGATTCTCACACGATACTTTAGCAATTCTTCCCAAATTGGTCACTAAGGATAATGTCCTCTCCTCACAGTCTGTGATGGCTCCATACTCCGATAACCAATCCTTACCCAGAATAATGTCAAGTCCCTTGAAATTTAAAACATGTAGGTTATAAGAAAAATGGTGGAAAAGGTAGGAAATTTGCACATCCTGACAGATCGACTCAAATGGGTTACACCACCTATGAGGTTAGACACACACATAAGGTTCTCTACAATACTTGGAACAAGATGAAATTTGTCTGCTGATTATAAAAAGATAAAGCCATAGGAGGCACCAGTATCAAACAATACTCTAAAATAAATTCCACCAATCAATAAAGTACCTTCAAGGGCGCCCTTTTCCTTCACATCTGCAAAAGTCGAACACTCATCCTTAATAGCGTACACCTTAGTCTGTTGTCCCTTCTTCATAAGCGGGCAGTCCTTTACTATATGACCCGGCTGATGATAATCGAAACAAAGCATCTTCTGAACCATCAGAGAGATGGGTCCTCCTTCCTGCTTGGGAGCTTCCAAATTTGGACAAAATCTTGCAATAAAACCTTTGTGCTTGCAAATAAAACAACCCACATTCTTCACCTTGTCCTCTTAGTTTCCTCCCAATTTTCCTTCCACCTTCTTCTTCCACTTCGGGTTGAACTTCCTATTGTTTGAATTGTTACTACTGGCATTTCCATTAGGTGCTACTAATGCTGGCTTCTTCTTTTCCAAAACCTCATACCTTAGAGCCATGTCTACCAAATCCATTAAAGAGCCATTAAGATGAGCAGTCATTTTCTCCTGGAAACCCTCTCTCATTCCCATAACAAACTTCTCGTTCTACTTCAATGGGGTATTGATCAACTCATGTCCAAAACGAGATAGTTCATTGAATTTCATCTCATACTCCACTACTGATAAGTCTTCCTACTTCAAGTCCATCAAAATTTCTGTACATTCTAGTCTTCCCAGCCGTAGGCAAGAACTGATCCTCAAAAGCTTCCTTAAATCGGGTCCACAAAAAAATCCTCTTTCGGAACATTAGCGGTAAGGGAGTCCCACAAAGCCGCTGCTCCCTCTTGCAATTGCCATGATGCTAAGAACCGTTTCTTCTCGTCTGATAGATCAAAACCTTTAAAAATCTTCCCACATGACGCAACCAAGCCTAAAATTGCACAATATATCTAGTTCCCTTAAATGGTTTCCCTCCAAGATTTATGTAGTCCTTGCACATGGTTGCAAAATTCACCCTTAGCTGCACTGGTGCTGCCTCTCATAATCCCAACTCTACCAGTATTTGGAGCTCGACCATTGGTCGTCGTTGTGCTGTTAGCTCCCCTACCTTGTCTGGTCTTATTGCTCATTTCTTACTATCGTGACATAGTAAGATAACTCTTAGAATACTTAAACGAGCTAATTTTTTAAGAAAGGTACTATTTAAACCTATCAAAGCCGATCTAACTATCAGAAATATATATGCGTATATGAATAAAAATTTACAGTTACGCGCTCTCGAAGTTGAACCAAACCCAAAGCCTAGGTGTATGCTCAACCTAAGCTATGATACCTTGTGTGACGAACCGCCTTTCTTACTTTGAAAGACGAGCCATTGGGGATAAAAGAAAAGGAAAGACAAGAAGAAAACTAAACAATATAGAATCTCATAACGTAATGAAACAATATATAATAGTCAATATGAGATCATACATAGTCACTGCTACAATAGTACATCAGAGTCATAATAGTACAAGTTTCCAACCCGGGAGAGTTATAACTGCATGTCCCTATATTACTTATACAAAATACATATACACACAGTGGAAAATACAGTAAATAACTAGATATCGATGAAGCCACCTGCTCCAAGTTCCTCCAAAATGCATCTGTGGGAAACTTAGATCACTTAGCTACTCATATAAATTTGAGAACCCAAGAGTTTTAGGGAAAGAAAATAAAACTCCGGATCAAACATGAGACTGGTGTAAGTAAACTAAAAACAACTAAATTATTCTTTAAAAAGTCTTTTAAAATCAAAGTTATCTCATAAGACCCCGCTGCACATAAACATGGATAGTTTTTTACCTTACAATAACCTAAACGCTTTTTTAGGAAATCCAATGATATTATAATAATGTCTAGGGTTTGAAAGTAACTATAGAACATAGCTGAGATGCTTGCATCTCATATTTCAACATATTTGGGCACAACTAAGTCCATAAGGCACTTATCGGAAGTTGGATTTCCATGCAACGATAAGGCTACTAGGGTACCACCTACCACGGTATACCTCTAGATAGAGCGTACCGAGGGCCTTACCTTAACCCCCTACTAACACAGGACATCATATCCTTTACTGGATAGTACCGAATATGATTATCCCTCGATTATGATCAACAACCGCACCGGACCCTATGCATACATGAGTATATAGTGATCAATCTAGATCCGAGCTGATCATACCCTATTGGGAGAGACCTACTTAGCCATGATATATCTCCTATATTTTAGTCATTCCTAATTGATGAGGTCCGAGGCAAGGTTTTTACCTTTCTTTTGCACTTCCCACTGGGAATGCTAACACTGCCTTCCTGGCAACAATGCAATGTTATCATTCATCCATACAATTCATTCAAGAGATGAACGAATCAAAGGCACTACTTCTACTACATCCATTTTGGAATCACCTTCAGGATTAGTAGCAAGTAGCCCTTGCACTTCAAAGATCTTCGTCTTCGATTCTAGTTGTTTTCAATTCGAACGCTTACGTTGGCTCGAAGTGTTTTTAGGATAATGCACGCTATGCGATCTCGATCTATCCGAACCAACATCCGATAATTTTGAATGGGTCAATTTATCGATTGTGGACAATTCCACCATTAGGGTGTAAGGATTTTGTATATAGAAATATCATCCATATACTTAAGTTATCATGACCCGCTTATCGAAATTAACTCCCTGTATTTATCACGTTCCCAACATTTGGCATTTATGCTAAATACAAGACGACTTACTTCCAATAAAATGTATCAACATTTTATTATAACCACTCTTATTTGTTTTGCTACTTAATGGCACAGACGAGAGATCCTTTGTTAAAAATTAATCTACTTATAAAAGGAAGCTGACTTAAAATAAACTTAATAGACTTTAAAATAAATATTTATTTAATAATAATTAATATTAATTTAATTACTAATTAAATTCTAATTAAACTAAATTTAAATCTTAATTAAACCTTAATTAAATCTAAATTAAATCTAAATAAATAAATTAATTAAACTCTACCTGATTAGTAATTAATTAATCATTAAACTCTTATTAAATAATAATTAATTAAATATTTAAACTTAATTAAATAAAATTAATGTTTAATTGACTCTTTACTTAATTAATCATTAATTAATACTTTCTTAATTAATTAATCATAATTAACTTACTTAATTAATACTTAAGTACTAATTACTTTTACTTAATTCCTAATTAATTATCAATTATCTTTAATTAATTAACAATTAAATGATCATTAAAACCACATACTTAATTAAATATTAACTACCATTTTATACTTATTAATGATTGAAAAAGGTTTCAAAAACAACTAAGAAGAAACACTTTTATTTTTAGAAAAACCTTTGATTTTTCGAACTGCATCCATAACGACTATCGCTATAGATGCCATAACTTAGAATTAGTTTCTAAGTTACTTTTCCAAACCTTAACACTTTAACTTTATTTACTTTGTAAACAAAAGTAAGAGGTTTGAAAACTAAAATAAAGTTAGAAACCTTGAAATCTTTTTAGTAATTAAAAACTAGTAAACTACCATATTTTCCAAAGGATCTCAAGTCACATTAACATGTCAAAATGCTAACTTCCATAACATACAACCACATATTCATGATTTTACATAAAAATCATATCACACCAAAGTAAAGATCACATGTTTACAACCAAAAACTACATTTAGAGTTCTTTTTCAAGTCTAACTCCAAATCACACACAAGCAACACACACACACACAATATATATATATATATATATATATATATATATATATATATATATACGTACATACATACACGCACGCGCACACACACACACACACACATATATATATATATAACCAAACAACATGATTATTCAACGAATCAACCAACATATTACACAATAAGATGAACAACATATAAAGGTTAAGTCTTTTCCAAAAAGTTATGCAGTTAATGCCCCGCTATTACCCTGCTATAACCCTGCTATATCTCATAGCGGATTTCTACCGCTACGATTTTTCCATATAGCCCCAAATATAGCCTTTCTGCTTAAGCCCCGCTATTTCCACTATATCCCGTAATTCCCGCTATATTCTGCTATTTCCGCTATATGTTCTTTAAATGAAATGAATTGAAAAATAACATTTATACATTATAAAAATTATGAAATTAATTTTTTTAATTGAATTTTTAATATATTTTTAGAAATGAAAATACTCTAATATTCTACTAAATTCAATTATGTTATACAGTTTTACATTTATTTATAGTATATTTGCACATGTTTTTATTTAAAATTATTTATGTACTAATTATAATTCAATTGAATGTTAATTTTTCATTTAATTACCATTTATATATTTTTAAAAACATTAAGTATAAGTTTTATATTCTATTTTAGAGTCATCCGCTATATCCTCGCTTTATCCCTGCTATGACTTTTTGCACCTTCGCCGCATTAAATCTGCAGAGCGCTTTAACTGCACAGCCAAAAAGAAAAGGTTTACTCACCAAACTTAAACAAACCCTTTTAAAACTATACGATAAGACCTAGAACGTGAATTTCCTTAAGCAAGACTTGATTTTTAACCAAGGATGGAGGTAGATGGGCTCGACCTAGGTGCTTTAGGCTCGGCCAAGGTGGATGTTGGCTCGACCAAGGTGGAAAAGGGTGATATGGGCTTTATTTGGCTAAGAGATGGTAAAGGAAGAGGAAAGGAGGTGGTTTTAAGTGATTTTAGTAATTAAAAGAGAGGAAAGAAGTGGTTTTTAACTTCAGTAAAATGGAAAGATGCCCTTAAAATGTGTTTGAAAGCTTTATGAAGAAGATAAACCTTTAAAAGAATTTGAGAAATGAAAATGGAATGAGAGAGAGAAATGAAATTTACTTTTATAAATATACATAAAATGAAGTAACCTTAAAGCCCTTATCTCATATACCCTCCACAAAATTCATGCCACATCATCACACACCCCCTCTCTACCTTATCACACATGTTAGAACCAGGAGGAACCCTTTTATCCACTAGATCATACACTAATGTGTACTTAAGATGTGATGTTATGTGATTTTCCAATTTTCTTTTTAATTTGTATTTATGAAAATGGTCACTTCTCTCTTTTCTCAAAGTACAGTTATTACCTCCACCTTTTACATAATTAATTAAATCCTTGTTGATTTTATAAGTGTGTGTTTAAGTATATTAAGATGTTTTACAACCTTTTTAACAACTTTTTAGTGGTGAAAATTTTGACTTTTTAGAAAAAGCTGTCAGATCACATTTTCTAATTTCCTTTAAAATAAATATTTTGTAAACACATTTTAAAAATCATTTCACCATCACTAATTATTATTTAAAAGGGGTATTTTTGAGTTATAAAATCCATATACAAATTTATTAATAATATATTAAGTATCCATATTTAAAGTGATAAAATTTTGGGTCGTTGCATATAGGTAGCCTCAAGTATGCGTTTATGATGGATGTGAATTATTAAAGTTAGTAAATAACTTAGATGGATAAGAATGACATAGTCATTAGTATGGGTTAGAATGCGAGGTCGATAATGTTATACAATAGAAGTATGCCCACTGCAAGGGGCTACTAGCAGTTGTGTATACATTATACTAATGTGGGACATATCCAACTATAGGACTCGCGCTTGCGTATAGGTAAAGAGATATCCCAATAGGGTCAGCTTTAATCTTTTTAGTAGAGGTATTTCCTTGATTTCAATATGTAATCTAAATGGGATGGTGAGCAAGGATCGACGCTATGTCAGTGTCTTGGTACCATATTAGGGAGTAGGAGCTGTACATAGGTCAAGAACATCATCAGTCCTGAGCGATCAGCAGAAAGACGAGGGTTACGTCTAAACGACCTACACCTCCTACTAGTGTAATTATGTTTAGGTCATGCACCACCACAGTTATTTACTAGATTTTCTGTTAAGGGCAAGGCTAGATAACCCTTAAAAGTCATTCAAAACGAATTGGGTAGTATGAGGAACTAGGTCCTCCATAGTCCATGGAGCTGAGTCCATAATAAGTAGCAAATAAGTAAGTAAATTCCCAAGGCAAGATAAGATACGGCTAAACAATTGTGATATGTTATTAGGCACTATAGGAGTTCCTTGGTATACATGACAATAAGGACGTGATGCATTGTTGACGATTGATCCTGACGAGGTGCTGAGTTACGAATATTAGCAGGGATAGTATCTTGGTCCAAAGAGGGACCGTGGTACTTATATATATGCATACGTTGCTATTGTCTATCTAGGGTAGATGGAGCGTATCGTATGCATACATGGAGTCTGACAGTAAAATAAAAAAACATAACATTTGATGGAAGCAATCGACATAAACTAGTGTAGGTTATGTGTAAAATATACAATTTACCAGTCACCAGAACGTTATTCTAACCCCCTCCTCATTACAACCCACATGATAGCTTTTGAGGGACAAGTACTAGTGCAAGGCAGGAACAGTGGATGGACAAGTTTTCATATGCTTGCTCGATACTGACAAGGATAGTAGACATTGAAAGTGTCAATCTTGGTCAATAATTACATGATTTATTGTACTTTACTATTCCATTGTGAATTATATCAATAGTGCTCTAATATGCATTTATTTTTTTATTTGCAGGATACCAAACAGTGATCTGTACTTTAGTGGATTTAGGTTTTTGATCTAGCGAAAAGTCAGGCCCACTGGGGTGCGGGTTGTTATAGTCGTAGTCAATATGACCCGAGAAAGGGATATCATTCACCTACAAGACTAGTATATGTAATGCTCCCTATGTGATAGACAGTGATTTACTCTGGACCATTAGGGACATTAAGAGGTTACGTAATTGTAATTGTTGTGGATCAACTACAGAGAACTCATCGAGAGTCTTCTATAGTTTATTTAGGTTTAGGTCAAAATGAAGGAACTCATGTAATAATATGCATTGGTCTTTTAAGTTGAGAGTACTGTCGATCTTGTGCAACAACCCACCATCTACGACCCCTATGCATAAAAGTGGCACTAGTATCATGGATGTTGTTGATGGTGGATCGTTTTGAGGTAAAATAGAAACAAATCACAAAGCTGTCTATAATATTCTATACTTTTTGAAACACACAGTGTAAGGAATAAAATATAATAATCAAACACAATCCCAGATAAAAAAAATATAATATCAAATAAACTCTAACTACAAAATCTCTTTATATTGGTAATAGAAATAGACTAATGTATGGGACTAACTGAAATAAAATAGTAGATAGCTAACAGATATATAAATGACATCTATGTTGCATCATCATGCCTCCAAGCCACCACTAGTCATCTTTATTGACCTATCAAAGCATAACTAAAAAAAAGAAAATGATAGTGGGGGTCTGACATACGTCTGGTGAGTGAAACGCATCATATAAGTGTATAATACTAATAAGCTAGTAAAACAACAGTTATACTCGAAAATCATACCTTAGCATGTGTCACTTTCACCCAATAAGTCAGATAAACACAATATGATACTATATTAATATCATATGCTAAGGTATCACTAAAGTCTATCCTAAGCCTAATCATAAGCATACTATTAAGCTCATGGATCTCAACTCGTATGCCGAAACAACCAAGACATGATTGTACCCAAAGTCTCAACTTACTATCGCCTAAACTTACACATACTATTAAGCTCAAAGTCCCAAATCGTGAGCTGAAACAACTGTGACACCATTGGGCTCAAAGTCTCAAGTTTTCGTCGCCTAACGTATGCATAATTAGCACTCAGTCCCAACTCATTTATCGAAAAAAATTCGATACTATTGCACTCAAAGTCCCAACTCGTCGTCACTTAAACATATTCATACTATTGAGCTCAAAGTCCCCAACTATGACACAATTGGGGTCAAAGTCCCAATATGTCATTGCTAGACATCACTGGCCCAACCGAAGTGCACCTAATGCCTACCATATACCACATTATTAAGCTCAAACTCTCAACTCATGTTGCCCATACATGATGCTATTGAGCTCAAAGTCTCAACTCGTCATCATGGAATTACATGTGATTATTGAGGTCGAGTTCATGCTAATCATTCATCTAATGGTTTACGACACTATTAGGATCAAGCCCAAACTCATCATCACTACACCGTTTATGAAGCAACTGGATCAACCCTTAACCAGTCGTTTCCAATGCCACTAGTACAACCAAGGACAAGTTTCATCATATGTTTACTAAAACGCCTTAGTAGAAACTCTCACGTATAACAGATCTACTAAAATAGTGCATTTTTTTAAAGTATCTCCAAACATAGCAGACAACATACCAAAACTTACTTGTCCTACGGTGATCATGATGCCATGAACCGCATGTGAAATGGAGGTCGTATGCGAAAGATATAAGCGTTTAAAGTTCGTGGGCATTATGGTAAGTATTTAATTTAATAACTTAGTTATTTATTATTATTTTCTCGTTCTCTACAATAGACCACAACATCATGACTGAACCTATCACACACGCCTCTACTTCCACATAATCATCACTTGGGGCCATCATACCCTTTTTCGACCCCTTCATCGGTGCTGCTGCACCTTGCCTCAATGTCCATGAACGATCCAATGACTCCAAGATGGTCGCTGCCACTGGAATTCAACCACCGCTACTACAACTTTAGGGCCATATCCTAAAAAAATTAGTCACTTTTGGCATAATCAATGCTTGTGAATATGCTCCGCTCACCACCTCTACAACCTGGTACCCTTCGATCATCTTATCATTGTCGTTTAACTGCTGAATCAAATTTGATCAAGTGGAAGTCCCATATTTTTCAAAAAATAGATGCAATTTTGACCATTCTATTAATCCGGTCAACAAACAAACACCACCGGTGGATTTATGTCGTCGAGAACTACCATTCACTAGGATAAAATTTGGCTAACCACAATTGATAAAATTCACATTTTTAATCATCTAGTCATGACATACTACGTGCTAATAATACATACATACATACATACATATATATATATATGTGGTGTGTGTGTGTGTGTATATACACATATATCTGTGTATGTGTATCAACCAATCGGTACCAATCCATTTGGCCAATTACCCTTATTTGGCCATGGCATACTAATCATCTAATTCTCTTTCTCTAGCGTCAAGTACTCCATTTGGCCAAGATCGATTGATTGGTACCGACCCATTATGGATCAGTGTCGATCCATTTACTTAGCCAAATTTCAATCTTTTTGGCCTACGACCGATCCCACTTGTCTTCCATTACAAAATACTAAGTCCCTTCATTTTCTATCTTCAATTGACATGGACCGATGTTGATCCATTGACTTGCTTAAATTTGACTAAGTCATTGGCAGCAACTCCAAAAACTAATCCATCTTTGTTTTACCTCACCACTTTGATTTGTGTGCATCCAAAGATTGTAATGATCAACACCAAACACTAGAGGTGATCCATCAAAGTGTTCTACGATTGCGAATCCTCTATCTTTGTATAATCATCGAAGACTACATGATATGTAGTCTTCCCATACACTTAAGAATTCTCCATTCATAGAATAGTCACTCCATCACTCGACATGAGTGTTTAATTCATACATAAAACATGCAATCACAAGATTCACAACAAAAGAAAACATCATTATATAAAGTCATACAAATCATACCAACATTTCTACATATACCTAACATGCATATACAAGTCCATACCATCCAAATATATGGTCTAAACCATTCAAAATCAGTTAAACATGTTTTAGTTTACATTTTCAAATTATGTCAAAAATAGAAATCATAGTTTATCAGGAAAAATGGATCCAAATGTTTTTTGACATATAGTTCAGCATATGATAGCAAGAGGTTATAAACTACTCACCTATTGATGGAAAATGATTGAATTAGCCGCAAATTGAGGTAAATTCGAGATGAACACCAATTTAGACGAAAATCCCCTCATAAATGATTTTATGAGTTAAGCTCTAATGATTTCCCTAAGCTTTGGCCATCTAATATCTTAATTATATCTCAAAATAATAAATTTTTATGATGATTTCAAATATTTAATGGAGGTCTAATGTAGTTTTCAGATCTAGAATTAGGTGATATGATGTTTTATCTAACCCCAAGTTACCTTCAAACCCGAAATTAACACATCAGCCTAAAATGAGCATTGGGCCTTAACTACAAATTTATTCTAAATTTTTCTAAACTTAAAATAATCATATCTATCAAATGCCTATGTTACTATTGTGACCACTCTAGCGAACAGTAAACTATTAAATCTTTTTATCTAGAACAAGAACTAAATGCAAATTCTACTCCAATTAAAAGTTATGGTATTTACAAGTAATCTAGATCCAAAATGTACATATTTTATTCCAAAGTCCAAAAATGTCTAATTAGCATATTAAAGTTTTAGCTCATTTCAAAGTCGCTTGGCTATATAAATAATATGTTACTTACCTACCAATATGTAAGACTGTGGGTTGCTAGTCTTCAACTCGGTTGGTAGCGATCTGTCCTACCTCGATATCAGAATCCTTTAGCATATATACTTCTTGGGTTAATAGTAGAAATCCTCCAAGTTGCCGGTTAGGTTTTACTCAAGCTCCCTATGAAACGTTATCTTTTTGTTGATTCATGAAATAACAACCATGTGAACCATTCATTCATTTAGTTGACATATAACGGTTAATATAGTATTGAATCATGCAAGATAGCTATATAGATTTTCTCCATCATTTTGCTTGACATCTTCCAAGTACATTTAATTTTCAGGTTGAACGACATAAACTCTAAACTGATTCATGAACATTTTTCAACACTGTCCAACTACACATTACTTCTTCCTCCATAGCTCCAAGTGCCTCCATATACCAAATGTAGCACCTCAAATGCGCAGTAGCATCAGTTTCCCTAATGTATAATTCCATAATCGGCACACTAAACTCAGGGATTGATTGCATATTGGATGTTCGGAATGATGAACCATGGTTCATCTCGTCAATGTATGGTCTTCTACTCTGTTTGCCTCACACTCGACATATTATCTCAATGACTTGCTTTTATGGCATTGGAGTGCTTCATTGGGTTGCTTGGTGGGCCATGCCATACCCTTCGCATAATAGAGCAAGCAACCATGGACCATCGGTCGAAATTCGGGCGTTCCCATTTCGGTGCCAAGGGTATAGTTCCAACATCACTGTTGATTTCTAATGGAAAAGGTCCTATTGGAGCGGTGAGGCGACAATGCTCGATTCGATACTGATTTGTTCAGCACTGAACACAACTGGTTTGATCCCTTTATGGTTCTATTATGTAGAAACCTATATCTCCAAGGTTTCTTCCTTCCTTGCTCGTTCCATGGTATCAAACTCCAAATGAAGGCCAACAACACTTCTTTTTCAGTCTCTTTGGACTTGCTTGGTGGTGCTTGCTCCATGCATCTAAGGAGTGGTTCCATCTGTTAATACCTCAGTTATTAATTTTTATGACAACAATCATATAAAATATAGATACTAATGTTTTACCAAGTTATATAGTATATGGTGCAGAATATTACACAGGTGCTGAATCGAAGACTGTACAATATAAAGACTTAAGATAAAGGTTTGAAGACTCATGACTTCAAAGACGAAAATGAAGATCTCAAGGTTATAATTTAGTGTATAGAGTCATTAGTAAATATTGTCAAAGTCCTTGATAGCAAATTCTGATCTCTATCTCAAATTTCGGATCTCAAATATTTTAAACAAAAATAAATTACTTTAATTTCAAAATATATTTTAAATACTTTATATAAGTTTTTTTAAGTTCAAAAATATTTGAAATCTATGTTCAAAATATTTTATAAAGTATAGAATATTGAAAACATTTTAAAGAAAATAATCTTCATTTTTAACTAGCATATGTCGACATACATATCTAGGATATGTCGACATACATGCCGCCAAATGGTTTTTCAAATTTTGAATGGAAATTTCTATTCGACACAACCCTTCACGAATGGATATATTTGTTCATTCACTATATATAGAGTAGTGCAAAATGAATTTTTAACAACTAATTACTTACTTTCTTCCCACTCCTTACTCTCTTGAAAAATATACTCTATTCTCTTCAAAATAACATAAAATCAATTCATACTTCATTGTATTGATTCAATACTACTTACTATTTTGTAAACATCTCTCTCTCATTCCAAAGATCAAAGTGTTATCCAAGAGGCTATAAGATCCATTGTATTCAAAGTATAAGAATTTATCTTGGGAAAACTATCAACTCAACTTGTGTTTGTTTGGATGTGCTGGTAGCCCATTCAAATCAAGTGGGTGCACTTAACAGTCCGTTCAAATCTAGTGATTGTGCTTGTCGCCCCAGTCAAATCAAGTAAATTCACCCCAGAATCAGAATATAGAAGGGTGTGTCTTGTAGCCTCGAAATTAAGATTGTATTTGTGTTTGTCTTCTACTTAGTTAAAGATTGACATTTGAAAAGAAATTTTTTACAAGCAATTGTATGGGATTGGATGTAGGATAAATCTGAATCTGTATAAAATCTCTGGTGTCATCTCTCTAACTCTTACTTTACTTTACGGCTTTTATTTTTATCTATGATTGCATCTGTGATAGATTGTTAGTATAATTCTACATTGTTAATTTGTGATTTAATAAAATCTTAAAAGAACATTAAAAAGTTTTGCATAAGATAGAAAACACTATTCACCTCCCCTTTAGTGTTAAATTAACCTTAAGATCCATAATTTCGTAACCCATATTTGATATCAGAATGTTAGGTTTTCAAAAACTGGTAATTTGATTTTTTTTTAAGTTTAAATGGCTAGCAACACTGTTAGTACTCTTTTTAACACTTTTATAAAAAATAATTTTATGAAACCAATATGTTATTAGAAACTAATTAATTTGAAAAGTCATTTGATATGTTGGAAAGGTATAATGTTGTATTGTAGGAACAAGTATGTTATATGGTTGATGGTAAAGAGACACTTGATATTCATTCATTACAAATCAAGGACAATTGGATACCGGATAGTGGATAATCAAGACACATGATCAGAAATTCAAAGATCTTGAAAGATATTGTTTACAAAGATGGTGGATTGGTTAACTTCAGAGACAACTCTAAAGGATAGTGATTGGCATCGACAATATTTGTAACTCTAAAACTCCTACTATTTCTAATATTTTGCTAGTTGGGAGTTTAAAACACAACATGTTTAGTTTTAGTTAATTATGTGATAAGGGTTTTAAAATAAAGTTTGAAAAAGATGTTTGCCACATCGAAGATAATGAGTCAAATATTATCATTAAAGGTATTAGGAAACATAGTATTTAAAATTAAGTATGAAAGTGTCCAATGTAATATTTGTCTTTTAACCGAATCTAGTGACCCTTAGATTTGATACAAAAGATTTGGTCATTTAAATTTAAACATCTATCTAATGTTGCTAGATATAAAATTGTTAAAGGTCTCCCTAAACTGAGTTTTAATGTCAACAACTTATGTGATGCCTTAGGAAAACTTCATAAAAGTTCTTTTAAATCAAAAGATATGATTTCTACTTCTCAACCTCTTGAACTTTTTCACCTAGACCATTTCAGACCCTCCCAAATACAATAAATAAATCAAAATTGATATATTTTTGTAATTATAGATAATTTTTCTAGATTTATGTGGGCAATTTTCTTAAAACTTAAAAGTGAAGCTTTTGAAATGTTTAAAATTTTTACTACAAGAATTCAAAATCAATTGTCAACTAAAATTAAAAAGATTAGGAGCGATCATGGAGGAGAGTTCGAAAATGAATTTTTTTAGAACTTTTGTAATAAGGAAGGGATCACACATCACTTTTCATTTCCAAGAACACCCCAATAAAATGGAATAGTAGAACGTAAAAATAGAACTATATAAGAATGTGCTAGAACGATGCTAAATGATAGTGATTTACATAAAAGTTTTTGGACTAAAGCAGTAGTTATAGCATGCTATATTTTAAATAGAATATTAATAAGACTTTTGACAAAGAAAACTCTTTATGAATTATTTTATAATAAAAGCCTAAAGTATCTTATTTATAGATTTTGGTAGTAAATGTTTTATATTAAATACAAAAGATAAATTTGATGCTAAATCAGTTAAAGAAATTTTTATTGGTTATTCTAATAGAAGTAAAGCTTATAGAGTTTTTAACACAAAAATTGACAACATTTGAAGAAACATTACATGTTTCATTTGATGAAAATTTTAAAATCAATAATACCAGTTTTGATGAAGAAGAAAATATTAACAAAATTACAAATAATGAAACCACTAATAATGAAAGTAATAATAACTCTGAAAATTTACACCTAAATAAAAGAACAAAAAATTTGAAAGATCATCCTATAGAAAATATTCTAGGAAATATAGAGTCAGTTGTAAAAAAAATCAAATAAATAAAATGAGCAATGTAACTTTTATATCAACTAATGAACCTAAAAATCCAAAGAAAGCATCATTAGATGATTCATGGATTCTTGCTATGCAAGAGGAATTGAATCAGTTTACTAGAAATGATGTTTGGTAATTATTTCCAAGACCTGAAAATAAATCTGTAATAGGAACTAAGTGGGTCTATAGAAATAAAATGGTTAAATAAGGAGAAGTCATTAGAAATAAAGCATGTTTAGTTGCTCAAGATTAAAGTCAGAAGGAAGGTATAGATTTTGATGAAACCTATGCTTCTGTAGCTGGATTAGAAGTAATTAGAACTCTATTTGCTTTTGCAAATCATGGTAATTTTAAATTATTTCAAATGGATGTCAAAAATGCCTTTTTAAATGGCTTTATTAAGGAAGATATCTATATAGCACAATCCCTACGCTTTAAAGATTGAAAACTTTCAAATCATGTTTATCAATTAAAGAAAACCTTATATGGTTTAAAACAAGCTTCTAGAGCATGGTATGATAGACTTAAATCCTATTTATTACAATCTAACTTCGAAATAGGAAAAGTATATAGTACTCTTTTTATTAAAAGAAATAATAATGATATTCAACTCATACAATATATGTAGATCATATTATTTTTGGTCAAAAAATGTTATACCGCCTTTTGACCAGGTAGTATATCATAAAAGTTGGCTAGATGGCTTCTGTGATCATCAAGGCAGGAAGCCCGAAGAGACGGTTATCAGGCTCAGAAATTAATGATATTTGGAACTATGGACAATAGTTGGGCGGATTTGGACCAGGTCTCAATCAATGTGCAATCAATATGAAGTGACAAGGAAGGCCTTGTGAGGCTACATTTCAAATTTCAAGACAATCAAAGTTCGTATGCTCGAGTTATGGACAAATGAAGAATTTATATGGATCGACCGAGAACGATCCATAAAATAGTGTAAATTGATGCAGGTCGTATGGGCCTGGTGGTTCTTCTGCCGAAATTTTAGCCCGATCCATGCACGTCTTCACCTATAAATACATCGGACTTGGCTCATTACAAAGGGCTTTTCTTTTGGCTCTCCTACAATACTTCCTATCTCTTCCTCCATTATTTTTTGAAGGCAAAAACATTTGTAACTGTAAATAAATAGTATAAATAAAATATCATTGGAGTGGATGTAGGCCGGAGATAGCCGAACCACTATAAAACTCGTGTATTCCTTTACTTTTTCTGCTATTTATTCTATGATCTGCTTGCTTATCTTTCTATTTGGATATTGTTTTTGTAAATTAGTGCTTTCGCATACAACTGGGTGTTTGTGACCATTTTTGGCACAAACATTTTGGTGCTTTCATTGAGAAGGACTTGCACCCGCAGATTTGAAAGCTAGGATCTTGGATTTGGATACTTGGATCTAGGAAGCAATGGCTAGGCAATCAACAAGGAGACCATTAGCGGATAAGAGCCATCATGGAGAGAGTCGGGAGGCACTCCTGAAGCTGGAGAAAATAAAATATCAATTCACATCACCAGAGATGAAATGGGAACAATGATGGATGTTATTCAAGAGAGGATGCTAAAGAGACAGGAGGAGATGATGCAGGGTCTACTCTGACAGATTGGACAAGCTGGAGCGCAAAACCAAGGAAATGGAGTAGCAGGAAATGCTATAAATATGGATCATGGAGTTGGAGCAGCAGGAGCTGAGGAAAACCAGAATCAAGACCAAGGAAACGAAGCTAACAGGATGCAGGATGGAGTGGAATAGCCGGGAGCGGCTCCTGACCAACCAAGAACAATCGGGGCTGATCAATCCATACTGGTGGGCATGCCCCCAGGTTATGTTGGATTGATCCCAACTAGCATACCAGGCGATGCTGTGCAATTTGTCATTGATCAAAATGCGGGTGTTCGTCCGAAGAGCAGATTTCATGATTCCTCTATGGACTCGGGAGGCAGGTTGGAGACAATGATCGAAGACTACCACTGGATAACAACGACAGGTTGGCGGAAATGATCAGACAGGCTATGAGAGGAGGATTGGTAAATAGGAATTTGGAAGATGTAAATAGGAGTCCCTTCACTCCTAATATTAGGCAAGCTAGAATTCAACCGGAGTTTAAACTACCAACGCTTGAGACATATGATAGAAAAATGGATCCCGTTGTTTATCTGACGAGATACATGAGACACATGGATGTACCGAGGGCATCGGAGAAAGTCATGGCATGGTGATTTCCCTTGTACTTAACGGATATAGCTGCACTATGGTTCAGACAATTGAAAAGCGGCACTATTAGCACATGGACGAAATTGATCGAAAGGTTTATGAGGCAATTTCGGGTCCACATCACCAGACCCAAGAGTGTGATGACTTTAACATCGATGAAGCAGTGGAAAGGAGAATCACTTAAGGATTTCATAACCAAGTTCAATGCGGCAGTAGCTTCGGTGGATCGACCGGATCCGTCGATGGTTTTGATGGCAACAGTGTCAGGGATTGCGGATAGCTCGGATTTCAAGTTATTTTTGGAACAAGATCCACCAGTGAATCTCGTGGAATTTTACCATGAAGCAGAAAGGTTTCTACGACAAGAAGATGCGAAAGCTGATAGAAAGGGAAGGAAGGAAGTGGAAATTTATGCGGTTAAAGGCGAAGGCCCTCCCGGGGAAGGTTCAAACAAGGATAAAGGAAAACGGAAAGCAAAGGATGGCTGTGATGGATCGAAGCGACCACGAAGGGAACCGAGATTCACCTCTTACACGAAATTGACTGAGACATTGGAATGGATATATCTTGGTACTAGAGGGAAGATCCCTATCGAAGGCCAATGAGGAGAGAGCCTATAAACAATGAAAAGAAATTAGAAAAATATCGTCTGTTCCATGAGTTGGACGGGCATAGTACAAACAACAAAGGATGGGATTGAGGAACATGTCCGGAACGGCAGGCTATCACAATACATAAGAACTCGGGCAGCGGCGATGGAACAGGAGCAGCCACCATCCGCATCGAACGGGAACTGCCTAGGATCAAGGTGTCAACTTATCATCAATTGATCAAAATGGCAAGGAATAATTAATAAACTCAACAATAAAATGAATTAGTCACTTACACATGTACGAGATCGAGAACGGTCCCTAGGCATGCTCTGAGATGACGATGAACCGTCACACCCGAAGAGGCATGCATTGTAGTGTTTAATTTTAGTTTTTGTTTTTATTTTAGTACTTTGACTTAATTTTATTAGTTGAATATTTTGATTAAAATACTCACTCCAATGTGAAATTTGACATTAATAATTTTGAGTCCCATCTGGACAATCACATTTCGCCTCGAACGGCACTCGATCTCGACTGATCATATTTCGCCTTGAATGACACTCGATCTCGAATGATCACATTTCGCTTCAAATGGCACTCGATCTCGAATTATCACGACACTCAATCTTGAACGATCACATTTCACCTCCAACGAAACTTGATCTCGAATGATCACATTTCGCCCTAAACGGCACTCGATCTCGTACGATCACATTTCGCCCCGAACTGGCACTCAATCTTGAACGATCACTTTTCGCCTCGAACATGCACTCGATCTCGAACAATAACTTTACACTTCGAACAGGCACTTGATCACGAACGATCAGATTCACTCGAACATGCACTCGATCTCAAACGATCACATTACGCCTCGAACATGCACTCAATCTCGAACGATCACATTTCGAATCGAACAAGCACTCGATCTCGAAAGGTCGCACTATGCCTCGAACATGCATTCGATCTCGAATGATAGCATGCCTCAAACAGGTATTCGAGCTTATCACATTTCGCCTCGAACAGACACTCGATCCCGTGCCACCATCGTCGGCCCGGGACGACTACGAATTCGATTAACGGTCCCGAACGGCCGTTATTAACAATCAGAATAAATCATGGATTTGTTCACGGGTCATCAACGAATTTCGAACATTTGACTTAAGGCAATTCAAAACATGCCTTCCTACCGCAAGGCATGTTTTGGAGGGCAAATGTTATACCACCTTCTGACCAGGCAGTGTATCATAAAAGTTGGCTAAATGACTTCTGTGATCTTCAAGGCAGGAAGCTCGGAGAGACGGTTATCATGCTCAAAAATCGATGATATTTGGAATTATGAAAAATAGTTGGGCAGATTCGGACTGGGTCCCAATCAAGGTGCAATCAATATGAAGTGACAAGGAAAGCCCCTTGAGGTCACATTTCAAATTTCAAGTCAATCGGAGTTTGTATGCTCAAGTTATGGGCAAAGGAAGAATATATATGGATCGATAGGGAGCAATCCATACAATTGTGTAAATCGATGCGGATCGTATGGGCCTAGAGGTTCTTCTGACGAAATGTCTGCCCGATCCATGCACATCTTCACCTATAAATACAGCGGACTTGGCTCATTGCAAATGGCTTTTCTTTTGGCTCTCCTTCATCACTTCCTATCTCTTCCTCCATTATTTTTCGAAGGCAGAAACATTTGTAACTGTAATCAAATAGTATAAATAAAAGATCATTGGAGTGGACGTAGGCCGGAGATAGCTGAACCACTATAAAACTCATGTGTTCCTTTACTTTTTCTGCTATTTATTCCGTGATCTGCGTGCTTATCTTTCTATTTGGATATTGTTTTTGGAAATTGGTGCTTTCACATACAACTGGGTGTTTATGACCATTTTTGGCGCAAATTACAAATGAATAGTTAAATAAAGAATTTTCAGATAAACCTGACTAAGGAATTTGAAATGAGTCATATGGAAGAACTAGTTTTCTTTTTAGGATTACAAATAAGACAAGTGAGTAATGGTATTTTTATAAGTCAAGAAAAATATGTTAAGGATTTAGTTAAAAAAATTGGTATGTCAAATACTAGTGATAAGCCAACTCCCATGGCATCTAATGAGAAATTAAATAAGGAAAAAACTCAAAAGATGTAGATCAAAAACTGTATAGAGGTCCGCTAGGAACCTTACTCTATATAACGCTAGTAGACCAGATACAACGAATAGTGTCTATCTCTATGTAAGATATCAATCTCAACCTAAGGAACTCACCTAAAATCCATAAATCGAATACTAAGATATGTAAACAAAACACTAGACTATGGACTCTTCTGTCCGAAAGAAGATTCCTTCGATTTTATTTCATATAACGATGCTGACTATGTTGGATGTAAATCAGACCGAAAAAGTACAAGTGGAACTTGTTACTTTTTAGGACACTCTTTTGTTTCCTAGTTTAGCAAAAAGCAAAATCCTATGCGTCTCAATCTACAATAGAGATAGAATATATCTCAGCCACATTAGCCTGCTCACAAGTTTTCTATATGCAACGAACTTTAAAAGAATTTGGTTTAAATTTCACTAAGTCACCAATATACTATGATAATACTAGTGCAATATATCTTTCTAAAAACCCAACTCATTATGGTAGGACAAAACGTATAAACATAAGACTTTATTTTCTGAGTGAAAGCATAAATAAAGGAGTCATTTCAGTAGAATTTATAAATACTGGAAACCAAATAGCCGATATATTAAAGAAACCTTTACCTCAAACACCTTTTATTAAACTTAGAAGAGAATTAGGAATATGTTCTTTCTCTAAAATATAAATATAATTTCTTTTTAATTCTAAATTTAAAGAAAATAAAAATGTCAAACTTTCCCCATATATGTCGACATACTCTCTTCTTATATTTCGATGTTCATCGACGGAAATTCTATCGGTTTAGAAAACCGTCGAACGAATTTAGAAATAAAATTTATACCGTAAGCGCACGGCGTACACTTGTAGTACGTGGCGAATACGGGTCGATCCACAGGGAATTGATGATTTTAAAAATCTATTCAATCAAATTAACCAAAGTTGAAGAGAAAGTTAAGCTAGAGAGTTAGAAAATTAGCTAACTAACTAAAAGAAAAGAAATGCAAATATATGAGTTAAATGACAATTTAGAGAATAACCCCTCTCTAAATCATGTAGTTCAACACATATGAAATCATAATCTCTCTTTTATGGTCATTAGTGCTTTAATTGATGTGCTTATAATAAGTATGGCATATTTGTGCTATTGATTAGCCAACATAAGCCATCAAACTATAACACACCCCTTAAACCACTTATTAACTTTCATGAAATTTGACAATGAAAATGGAAATGAAATCTATTTTAAGTATGGCATATTAACTATTGATTAGAAATATAGACCATCAAATTTTAATTTCAAATCACTTTCTTTTGCCATAATCATATTTTTGATGAAGAGGCAATTAGTGTTAGTGATTGTTTAAGCATAGCCTATTTAATGTCAACAATATAGGCTATTAAATTCAAAGAAAAAACAACTAGTAAACCATTTCTATCATCATCATTAAGCACAAAAAGAGAGCATGAATTAACAAATAGTTGAAGCTACATAATTAGAGAGCTTCATTACCCCTAAATTGAAAAGGTTTAGCCTCTTATATTTGTCATTTGATTAACAAATGTAGCTAGCAACATGAAAGCAAAAAGAAAGGAAAATGAAAGCTAATGGAAAAGAGATCTATTCTACTTGCATAAAAGAAAAGAAATCTACACTACAACATAAGAAAGAGAGCATGTAAATGTAAAGAGCATATATTGAATTGCATAAGAAAGAAAAGAAAAATTACAAGAAATAAAAATGGCTAAGTAGCCATGAAAAGAGAAAGAGAGCTTTCTTTTGTTTTTAAGCTAAGAACTAACTAAGAGGAACTAAGAAGAAGAGAGTTACATGAAACATAAGGGGTCTTTATACATGTATGAAACCCTAATTCATATTTTTGGGGAATGCCCAAAATACCCTTGAGAAAGTGTGGAGGCCAAGTAATCATTAGCTTCTACTAATCATCATTTAAGTGTACATAAAGCCATTAATTCCATAAGCATGTGCATTAGCCTCTAATTTGTACATTAAGGTAGGTGGGTAGGTGGGGTCCTCCATTATCATGCCTTTGAATTATTTCCATCTTCATTTCTTTATCTTCACTCTTATGCATACATACATCTTCATGAAACCACTTGTATATGTAGCCAAATTTCTATAAAATAATGTAGAAATTTCCAATTAAATTTTCTCAAATTAATATATGCACAAAAATGACCATTTTGCCCTTGGATGAAGATGAATTTGTGACGATTTGAAAATAATATGAATTTTGGTTTAAACAAGTTAAAATACCCGATATGATCATTTATTTAATTTAAATAGATTAAATATGGTGGTAAAAATATGCACATTTACGTGCACATCAAATACCCCCACACTTATCTTTTTATTCGTCCTTGAATAAAGGAAAACTAAGATAAATCCGTTTTCGTAGGGAGCACGATTGCATTGAGTGTATGCAACAAGCCGTTAAACCTCTAGGTGTTCCCAGTAGGACGAGTGTTGTCTCGTGAGGGTGGTGATGGTGGCAGTTCGTGCACAGAGGTTGAGCAGTTGTCAGAAGTTTGGGCACAGAAGATATGGGTCTTCTGTGAGTTGTAATAAGTGTTTGGTTTGATTGATGAAGTGGAGTTTTATGTGAAGAGTATGGTGTGAGTTGTAGTAGTTTGAGTAGTGAGATATGCACAACAGAAATGGGGAGGGGAGGAATGTATGAAACAAGGCAGTTTGGTATTTGCAGCAGCAGATGATATGGTGAAATCGGGAATGTTGATGACAGGCTGTTGTAACGTATGGTAGTTGCAGTATGGTGATGTTTTGCCTTGGTTATCTGAAATGTGGTTGATGGATGTTGGCAGAGGAAGTATTGTTAATGGCACAGTAGTGTATGAAGGGGGATTGGTTTGAGAATTGTATGAGGCAGTGAACAATTGAGTTATGGATGGTGCTGTTGTAAGTGAGAGGAAGGTCTGAAGTTGATGTCTATTATGGAAGAAGTGTGTTGTGGGATGCTAATATAGTCACTGCAGTTGTGATTTATGCACAGAGTGTCGGTGAAGTTGAGTTAGAAGGATGGTATGGGAAGTGAGGTGACTGTATGATGTGGTAGTATTGGTAGTATGTGATGTTAAAAAGGGTGTTTGGCAATGTGAATGGTAGAAGAATTTGTGGAGTTATGGTATGTCTGCAGTTGCTAGACGATAGGAAGAAGTGAATGTTTGTTTGAAGTACCGTGATACTTGAAGGCAGGCAGTGGAGTTTGTGGTGAAAGGTATAATGTATTATAGAGGGAGGGTTAATGTATTATAGAGGGAGGGTAAGACAGTGGTTCAGTTGGTCTATGAAGAAGTGTGTTTGAGAAGAGGCAGTAAGGTGCAACAGTGCACTGTTATATGCACATAAATATATTTTTTATCAATGTAAATATAATATTGTGAAAGGAAAAAAAGAGTTGTAAATGAGCAAAAGAAGTGAATAAAAAGAAAATTTATTTTTGGAATGAAATTGTGGATGTTTTTTTAAAATAGGAAATGCAATGCAAATGGAAAACTAGAAAGCAACAACAACCACACAAACAAAAATCAAACAACCAACACAACACAAATTATTTTTGGAAATTAACACACAAAACACACACAAAAGAAAACCAAACAAAAATAATTCAAAGAATAGAAAATCAAAATCAAAGAAATTCCCTGGCAACGGCGCCAAAAACTTGTTCGTCGATGGAAATTCTATCGGTTTAGAAAACCGTCGAACGAATTTAGAAATAAAATTTATACCGCAAGCGCACGGCGTACACTTGTAGTACGTGGCGATTACGGGTCGATCCGCAGGGAATTGATGATTTTAAAAATCTATTCAATCAAATTAACCAAAGTTGAAGAGGAAGTTAAGCTAGAGAGTTAGAAAATTAGCTAACTAACTAAAAGAAAAGAAATGCAAATATAAGAGTTAAATGACAATTTAGAGAATAACTCCACTATCTAAATCATGTAGTTCAACACATATGAAATCATAATCTCTCTTTTATGGTCATTAGTGCTTTAATTGATGTGCTTATCATAAGTATGGCATATTTGTGCTATTGATTAGCCAACATAAGCCATCAAACTATAACACACCCCTTAAACCACTTACTAACTTTCATGAAATTTGACAATGAAAATGAAAATAAAATCTATTTTAAGTATGGCCTATTAACTATTGATTAGAAATATAGACCATCAAATTTTAATTTCAAATCACTTTCTTTTTCCATAATCATATTTTTGATGAAGAGGCAATTAGTGTTAGTGATTGTTTAAGCATAACCTATTTGATGTCTATAATATAGGCTATCAAATTCAAAGCAAAAACAACTAGTAAACCATTTCTATCATCATCATTAAGCACAAAAAGAGAGCATGACTTAACAAATAGTTGAAGCTACATAATTAAAGAGCTTCATTACCCTTAAATTGAAGGGGTTTAGCCTCTCATATTTTTCATTTGATTAACAAATGTAGCTAGCAATATGAAAGCAAAAAGAAAGGAAAATGAAAGCTAATGGAAAAGAGATCTATTCTACTTGCATAAAAGAAAAGAAATCTACACTACAACATAAGAAAGAGAGCATGTAAATGTAAAGAGCATATATTGAATTGCATAAGAAAGAAAAGAAAAATTACAAGAAATAAAAATGGCTAAGTAGCCATGAAAAGAGAAAGAGAGCTTTCTTTTATTTTTAAGCTAAAAACTAATTAAGAGGAACTAAGAAGAAGAGGGTTACATGAAACATAAGAGGTCTTTATACATGTATGAAACCCTAATTCATATTTTTAGGGAATGCCCAAAATATCCTTGAGAAAGTGTGGAGGCAAAGTAATCATTAGCTTCTACTAATCATCATTTAAGTGTACATGAAGCCATTAATTCCATAAGCATGTGCATTAGCCTCTAATTTGTACATTAAGGTAGGTGGGTAGGTGGGGTCCTCCATTATCATGCCTTTGAATTATGTCCATCTTCATTTCTTTATCTTCACTCTTGTGCATGCATACATCTTCATGAAACCACTTGTATATGAAGCCAAATTCCTATAAAATAATATAGAAATTTCCAATTAAATTTTCTCAAATTAATATATGCACAAAAATGACCATTTTGCCCTTGGATGAAGATGAATATGCGACGATTTGAAAATAATATGAATTTTGGTTTAAACAAGTTAAAATGCCCGATATGATCATTTATTTAATTTAAATAGATTAAATATGGTGGTAAAAATATGCATATTTACGTGCACATCATTCGACATATACTGCATTTTTCTGAAAACTGATTTCCCTCTTAAATTCAAAATATGATTATATAACCACCAAATTTTGATTCTATCTCATTTCCATGTCTTCTTCTTTCTGAAAAACCCAAATAAAATAAAATTTAATCGATCCTTCAAGTTTCAAGATATTAAGAGAAGAGACCACCCCCTTAAACTACAATATCAAATAGGGATGAACAAATGGTTGGTTCGGTTTAAAACTGGTCAAAAATGTTGAAACCATAATAACCATTTAAGAAACATAAACTAAACTAAACCAAATCGATATTTTTTTTTAAACCGAAATCAACCAAACCAATAATATTCGGTTCAGTTTGGTTGGTTTATTTGGTTTATCTTAAAATGAATTAGATCTTCTAGCTCTTGATATTATATAAGATTAATAAATTGAGTCCATATAATGCAACCATTTTGAAAAACAAACTCATCTTTTAAAAATATTAATATAGATTGAGAGTAAAATAATATTTTTATGAAAATATTATAAATAATAGCATTGCTCGTAGTAATTTTGTTATTTTAAAATAAATAAATTTTTAGATTTGGTTTAATCGTTTGGTTCAGTTTTCAAATATTGAAAACCAAACCAGACCAATAAACTAAAGAAATATAAAAATAGAAACCAAAACCAACCAATTAACTAACAAAACCAAACCAAACTAATCAAACTTAATTGGTTTGGTCGGTTTATTCGGTTTTAACAATGAATGCTCACCCCTAATATCACCTCTCTAGGTGCTTTCCAAAACAACACCATGACCAAAGTTATCAAAGTAAAGGATGATCTGAAGCATGTCTTCAACATGCTTTCAGAAATAGAGGTCATCTAAATACGCCTCTTAAAGGAACAAGAAAAGCAAGGGCGAATCCTTTGCAACCTTCAGAAGCATCTATTAGATAATGAAGCCAATCCAATAGCGATTGAAGAGAAAACTCCAAATTTTGTCACTCACTATCCCATGGATGATGAGGAAGAGAAGAAAGAGGAAGATGTTGCTGAAGATAAAAAAAGTAAAGTGTGTAGGAGAGGTTTCCTTTGATCATGATGGAAATCTTGTGGAACAAAAGGGAAAGTTTTGTCTCCACTATCCTTTTTGTCCAATCCATAAGTCTCCCATAATCAAAAAGTAGCATTAATTCATAAGGTTAAGTTTGACTTGTCTAGGTTTGGATTGTTGGTATTATTAGGTTTTGATTTGATTTGGTTTGTTTATATTTGTATGCTTGGATTGTTAGTTTGGTTTATATAGTTTGATTTGAATAACTAACAATTGTCTTATCTTATTTATTTAAAGTCTCCATATGTTAATCACCATTTATATGTCATAATTATATCATAATCTTATTTAATATTCTTATATATGCTTTAATTATTTTGATACAAATTTATTGATTTTGACTCTACAGTTTATAAATATTTCATTTAGCGGGAGTTTTTCACCCATTTTTCTTAATGGCAAAAGGGGAGAAACATATAAATACACACATGCATATATTTAGGTGGATTCATGTAACTCAATGGGAGTTATATCATATTTTATATATATGAATATATAATGGTTGTCATCATTAAAAATGGGAAGATTGTTAATACCTCCATTATTGATTTTGACGACAACAACTATATAAAATATAAATACTAATGTTTTGCCAAGTTGTATAGTATATAGTGCAGAATATTACATAGGTGTTGAATCGTAGACTGTACAGTATGAAGACTCAAGATAAAGATACGAAGACCCATGAGTTCAAAGACAAAGAAATGAAGGTCTTAAGGTTTTAATTTAGTATATAGAGTCATTAGTAAATATTGTCGAAGCCTTGATAGCAATTTCTAATCTCTATCTCTAATTTCTGATCTTTGATATTTTAAACAAAAATAAATTACTTTAATTTCAAAAATATATTCTAAATACTTAATAAAAGTTTTTCTAAGTTCAAAAATACTTATAATCTATGTTCAAAATATATTATAAAGTATAAAATTTTCAAAACATTTGAAAGAAAACAATCTTCATTCTTAACTAGATATGTCGACATACATATCTAGGATATGTCAACATAGATGCTGCCAAATGGTTTTCAAATACTGAATGGAAGTGTCTATTTGACACAACCCCTACATCTGTTCATTCACTATATATAGGGGAGTGCAAAATGAATTTTTAACAACTTTCCACTCCTTACACTCTTGAAGTTCTCTTGAAAAATATACTATATTCTCTTCAAAATAATATAGAAACAATTCATACTTCATTGATTGATTCAATACTACTCTCTCACTGTTTTGGAAATATATCTCTCTTATTTCCTGTGCAATTAAAGTGCTTAGTGATTTTATAGTGGTGGTGGTGCAAAATGTTATAACAGAGATAAAATGGGGATATAGCGGTTGTGCAAAAAGCTTCATTAGATATAAAACCAAATATTTAAAGTTAATTTATTCTCATTCTCACATTATATGTATATAAAAAAGAAATATTATTTAATCTTATTTAATAAAACTAGAGAATGTTAAGATTTATGCAAACTATATTTGATGATTACAATAGATTTCTAACTTATATTGAGCTCTTATGCCTCAAAATTAGGTTTTTACTCTAAATTTGTTGATTTGATTAAAATAGAACTAGTCAAATAAGCCTTTATATATTAAGGTGGCTATAGTAGGTGCTAAAAAGCCTTGATTTAGCAGGTGTAAAGGAAAATAGTGGGGCTTAAAGTGGATTTACAATTAATAGCACTAAATTGAAATAGCGTAGCGGTCAAAGAACGATCTGCGCTAAAGCGAGAATTTTATAGGGCTTTAGTGGGTCTTTAACTGCATAACTCGTTTTAAAGATCAAAGTATTATCCAAGAGGCTATAGAATCTATTTTGTCCAAAGTACAAGAATTTATCTTTGGAAAAACTATCAACTTTACTCATGTTTGTTTAGATGTGCTTGTAGCCCATTAAAATCAAGTGGGTGTACTTTGTAGCCTGTTCAAATCTAGTGGGTGTGCTTGTGTCCCGGTAAAATCAAATGAGTTTACTGTGGACTCGGAATATAGGAGGGTGAGTCTCGTAGCCTCAAAATCAAGATTGTATTTGGGTTTTCCTTTTACTTGGTTTAAGATTTGCATTTGAATAGAAATCTGTACAAGCAATTGTATAGGACTGGTGTATGAGAAGTCTAAACCAGTATAAAATACATGGTTTCATCCCTCTAACTCTTACTTTACTTTATTGCTTATATTTTCATCCATGATTGAATCTGTGACTGATTTTTAGTATAATTCTATGTTTTTAATCTATGATTTAATATTAATCCTGAAAGAAAATTAAAAAGTTTTGTATAAGTTACAATTTACCCCCCTTAGTGTTAAATTAACCTTAAGATCCATAATCCCGCAACCCACACCATCATCTCCTACTACTTAGGTATAAAGAAGCTTTCATGCTTGCCTATTCATCTATACCTCTTCCTTAATCTGTGGTTGACTCAGACCATACATTGCTTTTTGACTGCCACCATAAGCATACTGCTCTTATTACAACAATGTCCTCTTCGATCTTTGTTGTTTAGTTGGTGGTTTCATGATATGAATTGAGTTCTCAGTGAAAACACCAAAATGTTTATATCAAAACGGACTAAGCATACCAAATAGAGATATGGTAGTGCCTACGATCCTGAGTGTAATCCGAGTGCTAATTTTTAGAAGGTGGAATCTTTCATCAAATATGTTAAGTTCTTACTCTAATTAAGGCCACAAATCATAGACAGGTATTCTAGAAAGCAGGAAGTAAAGTGCAAAAGAAGTAAATGACACATAGAATTTTTATAGTGGTTCAAAAATCTATGACCTATATCCACTTTATATCTTTTATTATAATTCTCCACAATTGCTACAATGTCTTGCTATATCTCTCTGAATCGATTACAATAGTTACACATTATTAGATCTGTGAATAGCAAAGCTCCAATGTCATAGATCTTAAGGTTATTCCATCAAAATTTGATATTTGATGGTGGATTGGATTATTGAGGATGATTGATTTGGTTGAGATGATTCAACACTGGCCAAGTATGCTTTAGAAATTTTGTTCAACTAATCTGCTTCGGTAGTTTTAGCACTCCAAACTTATCAATCAATATTGTTCATTTATGGGGTATTTATAGATATGAGATTCCCACAAATAAGCACTTTCGATGTATGACTAAGGCGATTAGGTAGAAGTCGATTGGGCCAGCATATTAGATTTCGGTGAAATAATATTTTCATATTAAAGAAGGTTTGGGAGATATTTAAGTCAAAGTGCAATTGTGACTCAAATTTATTGCTTCTTTTAATACATTAAAGAAGGCAAGAAATTATCTAAATGAGAAAGAGTTATTTTGAGAAATTGAAGTAATCAATCAATTCCCTAATCAGTTGATTAAAAAAGACATTTTATCAAGCACATGCATATTAAAGGAAACTGAAAAATTAAGTAGATAAACATTTCCCATATGAATAGGAGAATTGATGAGGCATTGGTTTATTACCATAAATCAATTACTTCAACCCCAAGTAATAAACTTTATGTAAAGGCAGTCATCCTTTAGAGATTTTTATGAGTAGAACCCTCTCAAGTTGTATTTTTTTATAGCCTCTGTTATTAATCTTGTAATTTTCTTTTCTAAAAGGTAATAAAATCTCTTCTCCTCAAATTGGATGTACACTATCTCATAACAGTGGAACCGTTATAAATTTTGTGTTTAATTTTCTTTTCTATTTGTGCATCTATGACCTATGATTTCTTACTTTGAGTATTAGTTTTCTATTTGTTCTACCTCACCATCAACACAATCATATTATTTCCACTGTGTTGTTAATCCAAAATTTTCCCAACAGTCTGGTATCAAAGCCATTTGGTTGTTGAAGAAAGGTGTTAGACAATATTCCATGAGATGAAGGTACCACAGTTAAAGTAAGACACTATGTTAGATGTTCTTATGTGATGTCAAAATCTCGGTTGGCGATAGAGAAGTGGAATGAGAATAATGAATTGGAGAAGTGACAACGGAGGATGAAAGTGGTTTTAAAGAGGAATATGGTCCATCAGGTGGTGTTTGACACTGAGAAGTTTCCCATTGATATTTCAGCTGTGGAGATGGAGGAGATGGAAGAATCGACTTTTACTACTCTCTAGTTGGCTATGGGAGAGAATATTATTTTAGAGATTAGCAGTGAAACAACTACTAGAGGAATTTGGATCAACTTAGAAAATCTCTACTTAAAGAAGTCGCCCCTAAATTGTTTGAATTTGTTGAAGACATTTTTCACCATGAAGATGAGAGAGTACTTTATTAAAGGCGCATCTTAGATTCTTTGATGATATTTTAATGAAGATGAAGACTGTTGATTTGAAGGTGGATGAAGAGCAGAAGGCGATGGTTCTTTTGTGCCCTTCCAAGTTTCTATAACAGTCTGATATATGAAGAGAAACTTTGATAGTAGAAGACGTGAAGTTGGGTCTTCTATCCAAAAACCTGAGAGATTAGATGAAGGAGATGAGTAAAGATATAGGAGGTAGTAGTTGTTAGGGTCTATTCGCTGAGAGAGTAAGAGAGGAGCGTAAGAATCGGAATACTAGGGGTGTTCCAAGTCTAAGAAGTCCAAAAATGGTTAGAGAGGAAAGTCTAGAGAAAGGAAGTGCCACCACTGTAAGAAACTAGACCATTGGAAGGGAGACTTTTCATATTTGAATAGGAAGACCGATGATGGATCTTCACAGATTACGAGAGAGAATGTTGTATTTGACGATGTGTTGATTGCAGCAACATCAGATTTATTAGACTACTGGATGCTTGATTCTGAGGCGTTATTCCGCATAACGTCAAATAGGGATTATTTCGCCTCTTTTGTTGGAAAATGGGAAGTGTAATTATTATGAGAAATGATGCTTGTTGTAGAACCATGGCAAATGGTACAATATTGATTCGCATGTTTGACGAAGTAATTTGCACTTTAAATGGTGTCCGCTATGTTTCTGGTCTTCGGAAGCCATTGATCTCGTTGGAGAAGTTGGCATCCATAGGATGTAAGGTGACTATAGAGAAGGATAGTTTGAAGATTTCTAAGGGTGCGCTAGTTTTGATGAAGGGTGATGTGGTCTGAAATCTATATTTACTGAAAGGAACCACTGTGCTAGGAGAGTCCTGTTTTGAAGTAGATAGTTCTCGTGCTTTGGAACCCACTAGACTTTGGCATCTTAGATTGGATCATATTTCGGAGAAGGGATTGGAGTTGCTTCGCAGACGGAAGATGATCAAAGGATAAAGTTTTGACAAGTTAGATTTTTTCCAGGTGTGTGTTAGGAAAGCCGACGAAGGTATCTTTAAGTTGGACTTCATATATCAGAGACAGTATATGCTTATGTACATACAAATGTTTGGGGACCGGTAGCTACAACTTCCATTGCTGGAACAAAGTATTTTATTTCCTTCATTGATGACTTTTCTTAAAATGTTTGGGTATATGTGATGAAGGCCAAATCAGAAAGTTTTGAGAAATTTAAAGCTTGGAAAGCACTAGTTGAGAACCAGTCTGATTACAAGTTGAAGGTGCATAGGTTTGATAATGGTGGCGAGTTTGTCTCTTGGGAGTTTCTCAATTTCTGTAAGCAGCATGATATTCAAAGACATATCATTATACATAGTGATCTGCAATCCAATGGAGTTTCTAAGAGGATGAATTAGACTCTATTTGAGAAGGCTCGTTGCTTGAGATTGATTGCAGGCTTACCCAGAGGCTTTTGGGTTGAAGCATTGTTGATTACAACACATATTATAAATCGAATTCCATACTCAGCCATAGATGGAAAGATTCCAGAAGAATAGTGGAGAGGTAAAGTAATGCATTTTGGTTATTTTCCTATTTTTAATTGTCCTGCGTATATGCACCATTCAGGTGATGATAAGTTGGAGGCTAGAGCATACAAGGGCATATTTATGGGATACATGGATGGAGTCAAAGAGTATCGCATTTGAAACCCTATTAATAGGAAGAATGTACATTCCAAACATGTTACATTTGATGAGTCTACAATGTTCAAGCCTAAGGAAAAGTTACGTACCACATCAGTTGATTCTATTAAGCCTAAAGAGATGGAAGTAGTTCCCACATTTCAGCCTCGTAGTAGAGTTGTAGCTGCTGTTGATAGAAGTGAAGAAGAAATTAATGAGACATTATAAAGTAGTTTATAGGTGCCATGTAGTAGTGTTGATGATGTGCATGAAGCTAGAGGAAGTTCAGTTCAAGATGGATCTTAAAGGAGTTTAGGCAACGTTGTACCTACTCGAGCTAGTCGTAGGACTATTAGGTCGCCCGGGAGGTATAAAAAGTGGCAATATCCAAATTTCATCCTCGATGATCAGTTTACTATGCCCTATACGTGGTTCATGATGAGCTATTTGACCTTGAAGAAACCATAAAGTCAAGTGATAGCTCGATGTGGATTTGCGCTATGAAAGAGGAGTTTGAGTCATTGAAGAAGAAGAAGACTTGCAATTTGGTACCACCTCCTTAGAGAAGCCGAGCCATAGGTTGCAATTGGGTGTTCAAGGTAAAGGAAGATGAGAGATATAAGGCTAGACTTATAGAAAAGGGATTTTCACAAAGGAAGGGAATGTGAAGACTGTTTTCTTGCACGGAGACTTAAAATGGACCATCTATATGAAGTAGGCAAAAGGATTTGTAGTGGATGGGAAGAAGAAAGGGTTTGCAAGCTGACAAAGTCTCTATATGGTCTCAAGCAGTCGTCTAGGCAATGGTACAAAAGGTTTGACTCTTTTATGTGTACTCTTGGTTTTGATAAAAGTGTTAAAGACGCTTGTGTTTATTTTAAGCATATGGATAATGGTAACAAGATATATTTACTCTTGCATGTGGACGATATGCTAATTGCTTCAAAGGACAAAGCTGAAATTGGTAGGTTAAAATTGAAGCTAAAGGCGGAATTCGAGATGAAAGACCTTGGAGAAGCAAAGAACATTTTAGTGATGGAATTCAGAGAGAGAAAGCTGAAGATGTTGAGATTGAAACATAAAGAATATATCCAGAAAGTGCTTACTCGGTTCAGCATGGAGAAGGCAAACACAATCAGTACTCGCGTGCCTTTGCACGTTCAGCTTTTAAAGAAGATCTCTTCGATCTTAGACGAAGACAAAGCTTTTAAGGAGAAGGTACCATATGCTAGTGCGATTAGAAGCTATGTACGAAACTCGATATTGCACATGCGGTTGGGTTGGGTTAGTCGTTATATGGCTAATCCAGGGAAACCAAATTAGAAAGCAGTAAAGTACATTTTGAGGTATATTAGAGGAACAATAGATTATGGGTTTATTTTTGGCCGCAGAGATAGTTATGTCAACTTCGCTGGATTTTGCGATTTTGACTATGTCGAAGATAGAGATTGAAGGAAGTCAACTTGGGTTATGCATTCACTCTTTGAGGGACGACTATTAAGTAGAGAGCAAGGTTGTAGACCATAGTTGTTTTTTCTACTACATAGGAAAACCTGATAGTTGATGTCGAAGCAGCTAAGGAGGCACTCTACTTGAGACGGCTGATGTGTGATTTGGGCTTCATATATGATGGAGTTATGGTGAGTTTTGATAGTCAAAATGCAATTCACTTATATGAAAATCTGGCTTTCAGCTCGAGGACGAACCATATAGAGGCGACCACTCTGTAACGACCCAATTTTTCGACGCCCGAAAATCGACATCAATACGTCCACTGTATTAAATGCCGAACAATCGAATGCCGAAAAACCGAACCGTTAGGGTTAAAAAAGAAAGAGGTAGAAGAAGAAATAAAAACAATATCAGAATCTCACAATCACAGCGGGACAATATATAATAGATAAATGACTAATCTTTAAAACAAAAGAACTATATCTGTTTATACATTACATCATCAGAGTACAACAGTTTCATAGCACACAACTAATTTCCACTTTTGATCTTTTAAACAAAAGATCCACCTTTTAAGATTCGATGTGGTTTTCGGATAACCATTTGGAATCCAACCCCCGGTCGCATCGAAAATTCAAATGTCATCTTAAAGACCAATATTGATAGTCGGTTATTTAACTATCAATAACATCCATAAACAACCATCAGATTTAAATAATTTCCCAAATTATTTATTTCAAAATATCTTCGCAAGATATAAATTTTCTACACTCCAACCCTTTTGAAAACAGTTTTCAAATTACTTTCCTCTCGCAGAATAAATTCCAATATTTGTTTATTTCCACTAAAAATCACCAAGACTAAATGCTTTAGATTTTTAAAATAATTTAAATCACTTTATCTAAAAATATATATGCTTTAAAATACTTAGAATAAAAACTATTTAAAACACTTTATTTAAAATACTAGTTATGAAATTTAATAATAATTTTTCATGTAAAACTTAAGCCAAAACAAATTTAAAAATAAAGGTTATTAAATTCTATACAAGTTTTCCAAATAAAAACTTTAGCCAAACTATATTTCAAATAAAACTACTTTATAAAATATTAATAATTATTTTTAAAAAAAAATCATAAAACCAATTAGCCTTTAAAATAATTATTACTATAACTAATTTAATAAATATTTAACTTTAAAATTTCAAACAACTTAAATAAATAATTTCTCAAAAACATTCTTTTAAAACAACTTTGAAACTTCAAACTTATACTTACAAATCTGTTTTGAAAACGTATTTGGCTTTTTAGGGAAATACGTTTTTCTCTCACACCTTTAAAAATAAACCACTATTTATTTTTAAAACAAATTACCCATTCCATTATAAATTTTCACCGTGAATTTATATTTCAAATATCCACTGATATATATTATTTCTCTTTATAAACCCAGTTTATAAATTCCATAGTCTTATCTTCCTTTTAAAACATAGTTTCAAATATTTAATTAGTTTTCAAATCGATTTCCCAAAACTAATTCCATTTTTAAAATAAATTCCTTTATTTCTCCCAAACCATTTAAAATCCGAATTTTAAATAAATTCTTCAACTTTTAAACAATATTACTTAAGTTCTCAAAATCCATTTATTTTCATTTATTACAAATCTTTTTCCTAAGATGAATAGAATTCAGTATTTAAAGTGAAGGGTAAACTGAATTCAAATGGAATTGAAAAATGTAGAGTTGAATGGAAATGAATATATAACTTCAGTAGTGAAGTGAAAATAAATATAAGAAGTATATAAATACTTATATTGAACTTAAGAAATAAATGGTGAAATTCTTAAGTAAAATCTGGAATTAGGAAAATATTCTAAGTTAATATTTGAATGGAAACCAAAATAAAAATGTGAATAAAAGAAAGCAATCAATTGAGATAGTACGTAGGATGTACGTATATTACTTTATTCGCATAGCAATTTGATCCAGATTCGAGCACAGAATTTCGAAATAGTTATATCGATCCGAGTTGGGATTTTCACTCGATTTTCGACGGCGAACCCTGGATATGGATTTTTGATTGATTTTGGATATTCTCTATCATAGTTTGCGGCTATGCAAGGAGAATGACGGTTTCTGATCAAGAAACCAGATCTGAGTCCACACTAGGAAGTCGGGTGGACGATACAAGTTCGAAAGTGAAATTGTGTGATCGAGTGAACGATCAGAGTTGGTATTGCGTACGAATGATATAAGGGCATCGTATGGTCTTGAATAAAAGAGATATTGAAACTATAGTAAAGAAATGTATAAATGATTTTGAATGTTGTAATTATTGCTAAGTAGGATATACAGGTGTTTAAAAGCAAAAGGGAATTGGGATTTTTGATTTCGAAAGATAAATTAAATTACTCGACAAAAGGTATGTATTTAAATTTCTATATGAAATTTGATGATTTTCTGGTCTAGCCACTTGGCCTTTTGTTTTCTTTTGAAATCTGGGGGCCGTAGAGGCATTTTGTAGTCGTACCGAGCGAGCCGCGCAAAGGAGACGCTGGCAAAAAATTTTGAAAATTTTGAGAGTTAGAAATTTTTTGAGAAATTTGGATAATTTAAAATTTAAATTTAAATTTAAATTTGAATCGTTGAGAATAATATTGGAACTTATGGTTGAGTTTGGGAAGTTAGTAAGAATGATAGTGTCTTTAATAAAAAATTGTTTTGGCAAGTTGATAAAACTGTTTGGTTTTGGGAAAATGATAAACGAGTTATGGATCATTCTTCTTAACTAGTAATTTCGGGACGAAATTCTTTTAAGGGAGGAAGAATGTGACGACCCGGAATTTTTGAATATTTGAAATTGGAATATTTAATTGATTTTAAATATATGAAAGATAGTTTAACTTGAATTTCAAATATCACTATTTATTTGGCAATTAAATTATTGAAATTAATTTTTGAAAGTTGGGTAAAATATTGAATCTTCAGTTTTATGCTTGTTAAAAATATTTTAAAGGCTTAGAAAATTCATATTGATAATACTGAAGGTAATAGAACTTTTAAAATTGAATTTGAAAGTGGATTGTTCAGTTTTGAATTTATATCGTTTAAATCGATATTTAAAAATAGCCTTCCGAGGCACAGTCTCGGAATTCAACGAAACTAGTTCCATTGTATCCGTAATAGTGTATTATTATCGGATTTCAATTTTCGTAGTGTTTGGAATGATCGTTTGACCATATGGTAGGGAAACGCGCTGAAATTAAATCGAAATTCAATATAATAGCCGGTCCAAAAATCTATTTTCTCCATATGATCGAATTAGGACTCGAAGCCTTTTTTGTTGCGTTCGGGATAGGGGTTTAACATTATAAACACCTAGCGGCATGCCTCGATTGGAGATCAAGTTTTTCAGTTGCATTTATCGAGACGATTTGAATTTGAATTTAAAAATTAAAAATATATATATTCATACACAACAGACAAATTAAACACATTTCCATCTTTAGCAGCACGTGTCCATTGCCTTTTCAAATTTGCATACAAGTGTTCCTCCTCTTCTCTATTAAAATGAAATCGATTTATTCGTTCAAAACAAAAGAAAAAAAACGTAACGAACGAAGAAAAAAAACTAAGTCTCTTCCCTCTCTTTAATCTCATTCTTCAGGCTACCGAAAATCAAAACAATAATGGCCGAACGATTTTCGTTCGAAATCAAATTAATGGCGACTTGCACGAAATCGCGATCGATGTTAATGGCGACCAGCGACTCAGGCTTCAACCAGCGACGCTAACTCCAGCAATATCGACGGAATCAGCAACTCCAAGATCGCAAGGGTGGGTTGCTCGCGTAGTTAAGTCCCGTGGCGCGATGTTGGGAATCGAAGTCCAGGTGGTTGCGAATTGGAGAGGGAGGCTTGGAAGCGTGCGATGGCTCTAGTGGATTGGCCGATGGTGCGAGGCCGAGGGTGGAGTCGTGATTGAAGGTTGTTAGGTAACCATTTTAGTTTTTAATTTAAATTAAATAATTTATATATGTGTAAATATACAGAGAAAAGAAAGGAAGAAAAAAATAAATAATTACAGTAAGGTGAAATTCTGTTTTTATAAATAATATAGCACTGCAATAATTTTTACAGTAAGATATGTTTACTATTTATTCTTTTAAATTTAAAGATTTATAAATATTTATATATGTATATACACAGTAAAAGGAAAAAAATGTTAAACAGGAAATTATTATAGATTTTGGAAAATATGGGGGTTTGTATAAAGTTTGGATTTTTAAATCTATACAGGTTATTATATATATATAGTTTCCAAATAAAATAAATATACATATTTTAAATTACTTGTTATTTTAAATAATGGAATTGGTGAATAAATTGTTAAGTTAACCTATTTAATTATTTTAGTTACTAAAAATAATTTATTTATAAGGAAGAATAGTTTAAATTAAATAATTAGTTAATTAAATCTATTTAAAAAAATTAATTTGTTCGACTAATTCGAATAGTAATAAAACCTTATGATGTTTGTTACAAGGTTCAAAAATCGTGAAATCAAGCTGGAATAAAAATGGGTTGCATGCATAGTTAAAGGTGAGAACTTCTCACTCAATCAGATTACCGATTTAATTTTAAATAGTTAAATTTAAAATTATTGATTGTTTGCTTGGATTGATAATTGTTATCAGTTGGATTGGTATGTTATATATAGTAGTGTGTGTATATATATATATATATATTGGAGTGATTGATTTCCCGCATTATATAGCGGATGAGACCCTATGCGCTACATAATAGCGGATGATATGATATGAACCCATATACCGCGATATTCCACCTCGAAGTGGAATTTGTATTTTATATTGTGCTAACATCTGTGGATGCAGGGAAACAGGTTGGAGGGATCCAACTGGATTCCTCATATTGTTTGAATTTATTTCATATGTTGTGATATGATTTGTTGATGAATTGTGATTGATTTTATTGATAATTGAAATTATTGAAGGCTATGGTTTAGCCGAATATATTTTGGTATCTTAAAATACCAGAATATAAAAGATTGGATTTTTGGAAGGAAATTAAAATATAGAATTTTAAGTAAAATAATTTTTGAGAATTGGATAAATTGAAAGAAGGAATTTGGAAAGGATAAAAGTTGATTTTTGAAATCCTATTGAATAAATTCAAGTAGGGGGGAAAAAGGATTTTTTTAAATGAAAATAAATGGATTTTGAGAACTTAAGTAGTATTGTTTAAAAGTTGAAGAATTTATTTAAAATTCGGATATTAAATGGTTTAGGAGAAATAAAGGGAGAATTTGGAAATCAAGTATGAAATTGGTTTTTCTGACTTAAATGGAATTTAAATCATAAATATAGGTGTGAATATTGGATTAATGGGTTTTGAAATAAATTTGAATAAGTAAAGGAGAAATTTTAAATGGGGTAAATTTTGGAAATCGATTTGGAAATTGATTTATTGTTTGAAACTGTATTTTGAAAAGAAGATGAGACTATGGAAGTTATAAACTGGATTTATAAAATGGAATAAGATATCAGTGGATATTTGGAAATATAAATTCACGATGGGGATTTATAATGGAATGGGTAAATTTTTTTAAAAATAAATAGTGGTTTATTTTTAAAGGTTTGAGAGAAAAACGTATTTCCCTGAAAAACCAAGTACATTTTCAAAGCAGATTTGTAAGTATGAGTTTGAAGTTTTAAAGTTGTTTTAAAGGAATGTTTTTGAGAAAATTATTTATTTAAGTTGTTTAGAATTTTAAAGTTAAATATTTATTAAATTAGTTATAGTAATAATTATTTTTAAAGGCTAATTGGTTTTATGATTTTAAAAAAAGATAATTATTAATATTTATATTTTATAAAGTAGTTTTATTTGAAAAATAGTTTGGCTAAAGTTTTTATTTGGAAAATTGTATAGAATTCAATAACCTTTATTTTTAAACTTGTTTTGGCTTAAGTTTTACATGAAAAATTATTATTAAATTTCATAACTGGTATTTTAAATTAAGTGTTTTAAATAGTTTTTATGCTAAGTATTTTAAAGTATATATATATTTTTAGGTAAAGTGATTTAAATTACTTTAAAAATCTAAAGCATTTAGTCTTGGTAATTTTCAGTGGAAATAAACAATATTTGCAATTTATTCCGCGAGAGGAAAGTGATTGAAAACTGTTTTCAAAAGGGTTGAAGTGTAGAAAAATTTATATCTTGCGAAGATATTTTGAAATAAATAATTTGGGAAATTATTTAAATCTGATGGTTGTTAGTGGATGTTGTATGATAGTTAAATAACCGACTATCAATATTGGCCTTTAAGACGACATTTGAATTTCGATGCGACCGGGGGTCGGATTCCAAATGGTTATCCGAAAACCACATCGAATCTTAAGGGTGGATCTTTTGTTTAAAAGATTAAAAATGGAAAATTTGTTGTGACTTAACTATGATCTGAATGTTTACACTTGTTTTTAAAATAAGCGCTCATTATTCGGTTAAGTTGGGAGAGGACATTAAGTCATAAAACCCATTCCGAATAATGATACGATGAAATGAGATTGCATTTAAAGACGGTGGTTGAAGACTGGGTATTTTCGAAAATGAAAGGATTGCCTGTTGAATGTCTCTGCACCGAGTTGCTCCGGTATAGAGATTTTGATTACCCTATGTGATGGGGAGTCCGGACGTGATTAGGGGATATCCGGATTTGCAAGGACTTTTCCTTAATTGGACGAAGTGCCTTCGGTTCCATTCAGACCCAGGATGGACTTGTACGGATGTATGTCTGACATTACACTTTGAGATATAAAGCTGGTTTCTATCAAATATATTTCTGTTGGTGGCGGAGAATTTATTCTCTTAGCTTAACACCCTTCTTTGAGACGTACGAGCTCAAAGGTTATGTAGTTGATTGTTACTAGTGATATATTCCCAATTTGGTAATGTGGCATGCTAAGTGTTGATCATTGGTTGATTGAAGCATGACTTTTGTGAAAAGCGTAGCTTTGTGGGACGAGACTTCATCGAACCTCACACCCCGGAAATGGTCGAAACAGGAAGGATGCAGCAAGGTTATGGGGGTCGCGCCCCTCAGGGTATGTACATTTCCTTCTGGATAAAAAGTGGTATTCTGGTATGGAGCCTAGATATTTACTTATGTGGATAAAATAAAAAGTGGTATTCTGGTATGGAGCCCAGATATTTACTTATGTGGTTGTTGGAATTCGAGGCGCCTCGGTAAAGGTTGGTTACGACTGGGGGATGGCATACTTGTGACAGTTAGTTACCTAGTTACAGAGGTAACCCAGCCTTGTGTTGGTAGAGATCCAGTTAGGTTCTCGGGGCGTCCCTCCAGAGGCGTACCCATTCGAAAAGGAAGTTCCTTAGCCTTGACCATTTGTTGGAAATCCCATCACTCAATACGAGACATGTACGGTTTTAGTTGTAGAACCTGCCATCTAACATGGTAGCTATAGTAGGCATACTATAATGATACATATGCTGGCTAAGATTAATATTATACTTGCAAATGTTTTCCACACTATGCACTAATAATAATATCCAAAGGATTTTCGCGTATCAAGAATGTTTGACTACTATAAGGAGAAATCTCCCCCAAGTGTGCGATTGCATTGTGTGTGTGCTGGGAGGCCTTATGGTAGTTTCATTTTCCAAAAGCATGAACGGATTTCCTTTTCTTTTCTTTTGTCACAAATAACTATTTTTAGTTCTCACACCAGCCCCATGACTGACCTGGAGTTTATTGTTTCCTTTTCTAAACTCCGGGTGCCTATAATTTTCCACACAGGCAGTCTAAAGTCAGGTTATCCGTAGATTCTGGATGGATTGCTGTGGAGCTCAGGAGACGAGCTGGATTGCGAGACGTATTTCTGTATTTGATTATTATTCCGCTGTGTATTCGGTTATGGGGACAAGTTATTATAATTGTCTGATTTATTGTGAAACTATTGTACTCTGATGATGTAATGTATAAACAGATATAGTTCTTTTGTTTTAAAGATTAGTCATTTATCTATTATATATTGTTCCGCTGCGATTGTGAGATTCTAATATTGTTTCTATTTCTTCTTCTACATCTTTCTTCTTTAACCCTAACGGTTCGGTTTTCCGGCATTTGATTGTTCGGCATTTAATACAGTGGATGTATTGTTATCGATTTTCGGGCGTCAAAAAATTGGGTTGTTACAGAGTGAGGGGCCTTTTTTGTCTCGATGAATGGAGAGAAGCTAGTTCTCCTTTATAATGTTCACACGGAGGAGAATGTAGCAGATATGTTTACCAAGTCCTTACCCCCTGCAAAACTCAAGCATTGTTTAAACTTGATCCACTTATTGAGATGCTTATTGAGATGTTAGATGCCACATGGTTGCACATGTGGAGAGTGAGTTGGTAGATGAAGATGTTTTTTTTCATTGTGGAGATTGATAGATCCTACATTGAGAAGGTACTTTCAATATTTTATTGGCATACAGTGGTCTTGCCGGAGTTTGTCGACAAAGTACAATGGGTAATAACCATGTCAAAGCTCATTAAAAAGGTAGCCATGGAATCTTGTCCGAGAGTTGCGTGGAATATGAGAATGTATGTGGAGTTGGTAGGCTTGTATGGAAATATAGTATCAAAGTGGAGATTGTTAGATTTCGGTGATACAATATTTCCATATTAAAGAAGGTTTGGGAGATATTTAAGTCGAGGTGAAATTGTAACTCAAATATATTGCACCTTTTAATACATGAAAGAAGGAAAGAAATTATTTAAATGAGAATGTGTTATTTTGAGAGATTGAAGTAATCAATCTATTCCCTACTCGGTTTATTAAAAAAAGCATTTTATCATGTGCATGTATATTTGAGGAAACTGAAAAAAAATTAAGTAGATAAACGTTTCCCATATGAATATGAGAACTGTTGAGGCATTAATTTATTAGCATAAATCAGCAACTTGAACCTTAAGTAATAATCTCTATATAAAGGAAGTCATCCTATAAATGAGTAGAATCCTCTCAAGTTGTATTTTTTTTTCTTTGTCAATCTTGTAATATTCTTTTTTAAAAGGTAGTAAAATCTTCTCTTCCCAAAGTAGATGTACATTATCTCGCGATAGTGGAACCACTATAAATGATGTGTGTAATTTTCTTTTCTATTTGTGCATCTGTGATTTGTGATTGCTTATTTGGATATTAGTTTTTTGTTTGTACTACTTTACCATCAACACGATCCTATTATTTCAGCTACGTTTGGAGGTGTTAATCCAAATTTTCCCCAACACAGCACACTACAAGACCATTTTTCTAGTTCGACCTTACTCCCTACCAGACCATGTCTGATGTTTCGTTTTTGGATCGATCATCGTTGTGTCATAACTTCTTCGTTTTAAGTCGGAATTAAGCTAAACTTAGACTAATAATATTGTATTGTATAGCAAAACATTTTGCTGCCTTCCGATGTTCAATTTAGATTTCGTATTCAGTGGCTCTCCAGGATATGATATAAATCGATTAGGTGGAGGATCGATTTTAAGACCACCATATCTTTAAATTGGTGGTTTGGATTGAGACGTGGTTTTGACCAAGGTGCATCTTGTAAACTCAATCATATTTTCCAACTGATTTAAATCTGTTTCGAGACTTTGTCAAATTTGCCTCTAACAATATTGTAGGAAGACATGTCAACGTTGCCCAAAAAAAGAGATAATGAAGAAATTGCTTGATATCAAGATTTGGATAGAGGTTGATCAACTCATATTCATGGATACCTGAGATTTTGATAAAGAGAGCAGCTAAGGTAATTTCGTTCGAGGGAAAAAAACAAGTGATGAAAGATGGTATGGATGAAGAATATTTCTAATTTACTTACGCGTTGAAAGTATTTTACATTTGTTTTAAATCGAGTATTGTCGCTTGACTTCAAGTAATATTATCTTATATGGTACGATGTACGCAATTTTTTTTATAGTTAAATTCAAAATAAAAATAAAAATATAGTAACTTCGGAAATAAAAAATTGAAAATGAGGGAACTAGAAAAAATAAAATTATATCAAAAATAGTAAAATAAAAATGCTATATGTTAGGTGCATGTTTTACATAAGATTTCCTGTTTAACAAACATACGACTACATTTTTTTGGTGGGGAGCTTTGCCAATTACGTGTTATAACATTATGTATATGTGATATACAATTTGTACTTCGAACTTTGTTGGAGATGCTAAAATATTTTTAAAGTTAAAAATTTGTTACGAGATCAGTATTTTGAAGGAATCCTGAATGAACTTGCGTGCATCGATATGTGGGGGGACGCACGAACCTTTTTCCATCAGAAAGGAAGTCCTTGCTTTTTTGTAGCGAGAAGGTCCTTACTTCTATGTCACCTTACAATTATATTTCGCTTGTGAATTGTTTTGTCGGTCGTCGGATTCTCTATTTTATAGCTGTAACCTTCCAATTATAATACGAACATACCAGTACACATCATAAACTCAACAAACGGAAACAGACAATGCCCTTCTTATCCAAATGTAAAGCCTTCTTTTCCACGTACCACGTGTACTATTGTTTATATTTTTGTCACAGCTACCGCAGTACTATTTCATCTTTGGATTTGATATGCATGCATGTATACTATATTAGCTAATCTAACCATGACGTTATTAAAATAAGTTGTGCACCTATAACTATTTTTATTTACACATTACAGCTTCCAATGTTTCTTGATGTGGAAATTCAAGCACTAAGGTACAAGATGTCCACATATATGTGCTGCCAACATTTCCAAGTACATTAATATTAAAAGGAAGGCTAAGTTTGATAACATGAAATTAGAATTCTTTATATAGTTGGATGAGTAAAATTGTAAAATGGTTCATCATTGCTTGATGAACAAAATATATCCTTGTGCCTACTGTAAAGAGGTAATATCTGTATGCCAGTAGAGCTGTATATTCGTCAACTTATTATCATATGTATAGTTGGATTTCAGAAATATGGACCAATTGCACACCAACTATGTTGTCAAAGTAAATTTTAAAGCAAGTACATTTGTTATAATTGTGCTATCAAATGATGAAAGGACATTTTGATTCCTTTTATGGTGGCGTTCCAGATCATTCCAGCCGATCAAATTTCTCTTTTGCCCGACAAGCCCCTCTACTTTTTCACATTTAAAATGATTTCTTCCTCCTCTTCTTATGGTATGGAGTATGGACTTCTCAACATGTGTATGCATTCACCTAAAATATACTCCTCCAACAAGGATACGTGTGCACAAATGTATTATTTAACTCAGTGTACAAATGTATTATTTAACCCAGCGTTTAATATTATGCGTCCTACGTGTGAGTTTACATATAGCACCGTAAAGAGATGCCCATGAGATTGGTGGACAAAATGTTTAACATCGTATGCAGGGGTAAGCACACTAGATGGTTTTCCTCACCTGAAGGAAGCAACGATTTGTATGCGAGCTTGAAGGCTTGCGAAGGCAGGGAGGGAGTACGAGGATGAAGGTTTTGAATTGAATCAAATTGATTAATTAAATTATTATAGAAAATTAGTATTATGTCTCTCTCAATTTCCTTTTGTAGATTACATCTTTATTTTTTTAAGATGAAATTCCCGGAGATATTTGACTAATTTTAGCAATCTTGGTATGCGTTTTTAGAATATATATGCATAACTCATAACCTCATAATATACGTCGAAATAACCGTTTTTAAATTTGAAAACGAAAGAAATAAAAAAAAAAAAATGAATGAGGTAGAAAATAGGTTCTAAAAGAAAAGGATGTAAAACAACTAAGTTTTAAAAATTGAGACGTGTCTCTAATTCCACTGATTAATTTAGGGGTGGCACATGGATTTTGAAAACAGAAGAATTAAGCTCAATGTTAAGTGGTGGGACAATGTGAGGAAACATTCAAGGTTCTATCCAATTGTTTGACTTGTCATATGCTAATGTGCCAATTGTGCTGGATAGGAACTACATTCCATGTAAAGGTTGTCATGGAATGTGAATTAAGTCTAAGAATAGAGAACATAAGTTATTGTGAGACTCCTTTGCGGTGATTACTGTACAAAGGAATACAAGTTTTCCATGTGTTTAAGGTTGGTCTATTGCATAACAATCTCGAAGATGGATTGAGTCATTTACTTTGTAGGATGGATTGTCCAAGTCCTCCCAAAGACATGTTATCAGTGAAATTTTATCGTATGAAAACACAAGAATGGAATGTCAAACTCTGTAACTAAACAACCTATACGATCATTTAGGCTAACATTAACATGCTCACAGGTTGAGCATATGGCTTATATCAGCATAAAGCATTAAAACATGACAGCAAACATAAGGAAACGGAGTAAAAACAGAGGACAATATCTATCAACCTAGTCCGCATCATCGCAGCGGAAAGTATAATACATCAACATGTTTAATACTGATGCAAGATTAATGTATGCTTTTTTAGACTATTACAAAAATTATACGTCAATTTTACATTAGAACTTATAAACACAAAAGTCCACATCACTAAGAAAGACTTACCACTAGCAAAAACTACCGAAATATGTCTTCGGTATGCTCCTTCGAACCCAAAGTATCAAATAATCATTCGCCCATACTTTATTAATGTGAGTACTGGGAGTTTGGTAAATAATTTAACCAGCCTCAGAATTATGGTAGAGAGTTGATACTAGCAAAAGTTACTCACTCCTTTGGGGATCGTATCCAATACTTACATAAAACTGATTCAATTTTGAGTTTACAAAACTTATGTTCACAACATAAATTAGTCAACCATTATTGTTCTTTCCCAAACTCCATTGGGGTGGTTCACACCAGATCCATCATAATTAAATTTTACGTCCAGCCTCTTGACTCACACAACCTATCAACTCCTTGATCCATGATATGTAGAGGTTTCTTATCAATTCATATCTTATACAAGCTCGTAAACTATGTTTTAGATTAAATAAAATTTAATAGAAGTACTTGCTCTTAAGTATATATCTTTGTAGAAAGAAGTTAACGCAAAATCACTTATCATCAATAGTGCTTTATTCAACAAATTTCGGTTATTCCTTATCGATCATCATTATGTATCATAGGGAGGAGTAGCTTTTGAGGTTGAATGTTATTCATTTTCAGGTACTTTTGGAACTCTTTCCAATATACTCACATATTCGATCACATCGACTTATATTTTTCCTTTTCATGATATGTTTTTCTACTTCCATTCTATATTCAATGAACTTATCATAGATATGCTACTTATGTATCAAATACACATGTTCATGTCTGTGATAATCATCACTGAATTTAATGGAGTCAATGGATCTGTTTCGGTATCATTAGAACTTGGAATGCATACATCTATATTAATCAATTCGATGGTTCAACAATTCTTTTACCACTTTCACTGAATGAGTGTATTGCTTTTAATCGATTGAGGTACATCGATATCATTTGATACATAATCATATGATCAAAGAATTATTTCTCAAAGATATGGCCGAGTCTATAATTCCAAAGTAAATATACAAATTTTAGATATTTATGTATTTTCAATAATTAATGCATTACTTTTGTTATAAAACCAAATAACATAAATTTATCTTATAATGAATATTCATAATTTTCATATCAAAATAAAGCTATATTAATATTCAGTAAATGCTGAAGAATCGTTATTATTTTATAAATAATATGTGATATATATACACAAACACGGTCTTTCATAATTTGATACATTTACTAGTAAGTGCCCTATGACATATTCATACTATTTTTGCCATTACAATAGTAGCTCATGAAATTCAAAGCTCCATTCAATCGCTTAATATGGGATATTATTTCATCCACTATAACTAGTTTACAATCAAAAGTTTCATATTAAATATCTTAAATCAATGAAATAACTTTCATAGAAAATAATTTTTTATAGTAAAATTACATTTAAAATAGAAATCACATTTCTTATTCCATATTAAGCATCTACTAGTATTTTAAATAATTCTCACTTCCTATGTCTCTTTTTGAAGCAGATGTGACCGTTCAATCTCTTCATCCCAACTGTGCCTAAGTTACATTGTAACGATCCGCCATTTTGACCATCAAAAGTCGACACCGATCACTACCACTGTGTTCAAATATCGCGCATCCAATCGACAAAAAGCAGATTGTTAGGGTAAATAAAAAAAGAACAGAGAACATAGGAAATTAGAATCTTACAGCGGAATCGACAACATATAATATAACAAGGACAGTAGAACTGTCACTCCAAAAATACAAAGTATATCAGAGTTAAAAACAAACCTTATCAGCTGGACAGTTATAAAATCCCGACCTTACAAATGCTAATAGGGATATTATATAATACAGCGGAATAAAACATTATGATAGGTGAATCTCCAGCTCCCCTCCAAGATCTCCATACCACCAAAGACAACCTGGAAAAATATTCGGTCTGACCCGAACATTAAAATAAAATAACACTCGGATCAGTCTGGAAATACCAGCGTGGGATAACTCAAATAATAGGAAACATATAAAAGTTCTATGAGACCACGCCGCTAACATGGAATGAGTTTTTACCTCACAAGAATAACATCCATACAAGCAAGAATAGAAATAAACAACATGCAACAAATTCGAATAAGAATGGGAATAAATAATATTAAAAGCAAACTTGATAAAATAAAGATAACCCGAGTAAAATCCAAACTGGACAGAATGAATAAAATAAAGTAACGGTCCAAACTTGATAGAGTGGACAAAAGAAAGTAACAATCCAAAACTTGATAGAATGGACAAAATAAATACTTAATTGCCGCGAAGAGTGGTTGACTCTTCTCGTGGAAATTTAAAGATAAACAGATTCAAGGGTTCGAATTAAATAAGTAAAGGAAAATTTCCAACAAATGGCCAAGAAGGTGCACTCTCGTTAAAGTATTCCTCTAGCAATGTACTTCTGAGAAGCTCATTTACTCTGTAACACTTCTCGGAAACCTCCAAACCGGACCCCACCAAACCTTACCGAGAATTCGAATATTTATCATCTAAATCTTAACCGTTTTAAGGTGATGGTACACCAAAATCTAGATGAGATGTGAAAATACCCTAATGGGAGCAACCCCACATAGCTTGGCCCCTCTCGCGCTTTGGTTTTAGTCATTTCCGACAAAGGATATCAAAGCTCAAAGAGCTGCAAATCATTTTTAAGGTGACGATACACCATGATGAAAGCTAAATTCGATAATTAATAAATCAACTATCGGGGATAAAATGATCGTATATGAAAATTAAATATCATATATATACCACTACTCGTTGATTCCAAACTAGTGTTTTCTCTCGGTTGAAAATGAAGCCAGATAAGTTGAGGTAGTGTTACCTTTAGGCATCGCCTTGACGACATTTGAACCTTCGAGATATAAACGAGTCCAAACCTCAACCTTTAGCATTAAAAGTATGATAAAATCCTTTCTATATAAGCGATATCGTTTACGGAGTTATTTTTCCATAACCGAATCGAACTTTAAATTTTAAAACTGAACTTGTGCTTGATTTCCATATTTCAGTATTGATAAAAACTTTTTAGAAATACTCTTTTAAAAACGTTCTTTTATAAGACAAAACTTATAATACTAAGTGTATTTAAAATAAACAAGGGTCAAAAACAAATGTCTTATAACATTGTTTACTATAAACCCAAAAACAATTTACACTTAGCTTTATTTATAAATAATTCCTTTTAAAGGATTTTCTCATTTATAACCCATTATTTATAAATTTAAAACAATATTAATTATCCTAGAAAATAACTAATCACATTTATAATCTCTTTTAAGTAAACAAATCCATTATCTTTAATAAAATAGTTAATTATTTCCAAAAACTTTTATATCATTAGTAAATTAACTTTAAAATCTTTATTAAATCAGTTTATTAATTTTAAAAACACTAAATCAATTAATTAACTTATATTACTTTTATTATATTAGTTAATTTACTTTAATCACTTTGTATTAAATCAATTAATTTACTTTAAATATCATTAATTAAAAAGATTTATTAAATTCAAAAAATCATTAATTAGAATGAATGATTAATCTTAACCATCATTAATTTAAAACGATTAAATAAATTTTAAATGCTATTAATTAAAAAAAATTAAGTTCAAGTAATCATCAAGTTAATTGGATTAATTAAATTCAAACCTTATTAGTTAAAATGATAAATTAAAAAATCATTTTTTTAGATGATTAATTAACTATAAAACATCATTACTTAAAATGATTTAACTAGATTCCAAGTATCATTACTTAAAACAATTAGTTAAATTTAAAACAATCATTAATTAAAATGATTAATTAATTTTAATTATCATTAATTAAAATGATTATTAATTTCAAATATCATTAATTAAAATGATTATTTAAACGCCATTTTCAATAACTAAAATAATTGATTTAAACTCAATAATCATTAGTTAAATGGTTTATTTGAATCCAATCTCATTTAAATAAACCAATTTTAAACATCATTTATTAAATTGGTTAATTAATTTCAAAGTCATTAGTTAAAATGATTAATTACTTTAAATTATCATTAATAAAAATGATTAATGAATTTTAACATTTTGTTTACTTAAAACACAAGCTCAAGTTCAAAAACATACGATAGGATTTTGGGGATAAAAATTAATAAATGATGATATAGTGAAATCGCTATAATAGCACTTAACAAATTAAATGGAATATTAGGATTTATTTCAAATAACCATCAATATAACATCATAAGGATGTAAATAAATAATTATTGGCGAGAAACCCCTTAGGGTCTCTCTCTATAAATTTTCCTTGCAAAACAATGGTTACGGATAATATATATAATCATATGGGTTTATAACAATCAAATTAATATGTCATCCATTTTCCAATCGGAAATTCCACCAAACAATCAATCAAACAATTTTACTAACATCCAAACAATCAAAAATAGTTTATAACATCATAGATATTATATAGTAAAACTGAATGTGAGTTAAACTCGCATTGGTTTTTAGTTTTCGCCGAAGCGTTCCGTTTTGTACTAAAGCCGAACGGGTGTTCAATTTTAACCAAAAATTCCACTAGCTCCAAATTCAACCAAACTAGTTTCAGTGCGTAGCCATTTCCACTACGAGTCCAATGCAAAAAATGGCGTTCAAATCCGACCTCGTACGCAAAAGTTATAGATTTTACAAGTTATCGATTAATTTAAATTAATAAATAACTAATCAATTTCACTAATTACCCTACCTATTCAAATCCCCTCAATAATCCATCTTCCCTCTTCAAACGCCTCTACATACATACCCAAAACCATAATGCACACGCACACTCAACCACCGTCGATAACCAATGAAACGCAAATCCGACTCCGCCAACAAGTCAAGCTTCGCAATGTCCACCATGCCGACCCAAAAACCCCCCCTCCGAACGCCTCAGGTGAACCACGACCTGCTACGGTCGAATGCGACAAAGGAGAGCCATGATTTCCAAACGGCGACCGCACTACCCAATAACGACACGACCCACACTCCTCGACAAGATAAGCACACTGCAAACCTCGAACCGCACCAACGTCGCCTCTGTCTCGAGGAAATGTTAACCCTAGGCCATGTTGAAAACATGGATCTCCCCAACTCTCGACCGCACCACACACAATGGTCATGGATTGAAGATCTCGAGCCCGCGAACGCAATGGGATGAACGACATGATTTTTAGTTGAGAAACTATTTTGATTTTAATTTTTGAAGTGGGAAAATCTCTTTTTTGTGTTACAGGAAACATTGATATATAGGAGAGGAGGTATGGTTAGAAAACGTGGGGTAAGGCATGAACAGTGGTGGGGTGGTATGGGTATGGTGTTTGAATATGGATCTATTTTAAAAAGATTTGATTTCCTATTATTTTATTCGAAAATATTCGACATTACATAAAATCTCGAACTCCAAACGAGACGTGTCGTCTAGAATTCTATATGTTATACCCCTATTTTGAACACAATAGAACTAGTCTTGAGGCCTAATTTGATCATATACAGAGGATAGCTTTTCAAACCCGATTATATTATAAATTTCCGAAATTAATTTTTACGCGTTTCAAACTCACACGACCAAACGATACATATGACCGCCATCAAATTCGACGGCATATTACAATTCATTATTACGGATCCAATGAAACTGGTTTCGTCGAAATTTGAGATAGTTCCTCGGAATGTTAATTTTACAAATTTAAATATCCTTTTATATTTTTGATCCAATTATCGATATTTATCCGATCTATTTTATAAATAAATTTCCAAATTGAATTCAACAATATTATTTATTTATTAATTAAAAGGAGTTAAATAAAAGTTTTAAATCCATTTAATTAACATTCAATTCATAATTGAAATATTTAAACATTCCCTATATTTAAATTATAAGTTATTAAATTTCAAAAATTCAATTATTTAAATATTTAAAATTAATTAAATATTTGAAATCAAATGATCAAAATTTTGGATTGTCACATAAATCTACTCTCGTGCATTCGTTTTCCTTTCTAAATGGGGTCGAACCATTCAAAAGGAATTTTTTAATACAAAAACGTATCGAATTCTTTAAAAAGTTGCATTCGATTATCCTTAAAATTTATGGATATCGAATATGTTGCACTTTACATAAACTGATCAAACTGACACTTCAGTAATTGAATTCTTAGGTCCATTTTGTAGCTCTTGGTCTAGTGCTACATCTAACATGACAAGATCCTTATTATAATCATTTGTATGGAATACATGATCCCATACTATGGTTTTTTTCTTCTCATTACGAATGGACCAATTTCATTGAGATTTGTTATAAAGCGATTGTTCACCAGATAACATCTATCTATGATCGAATATGGATCAAATATCCATATTCTTGCATTGTTTTAGAGTTCAAAACTCATGGAAGACAATAAACGTCTCGAGCAAATAAAGATATAAGTGACCAACATATGAATATATTTAGTATTTGTATAAGTTGACTCTTGCATGGGTCTCGACGTGACAACATGTCAAAAGATTTATTTGTAAGTATACTTTATATTTCTATATCAATCTTAATGTAACTCTTTTCTATATTTTAGCTAATAAACAATTTTATTAATTTGATCAATTACACAAATTTATCGAAGCTGATAATTTTAATTTTGTATAGGATGTGTTCTTACAATATTAGAAAGGTTGAACATAGTCGATTTCTTTTTTTAATAAAGCTCCCACTAGATTTTTTTTATATTCCTCAAAACCTTAAGAGAAATATAGACATCATTTGATTCCTCTAGTGAGTGTTAAGACTTGCTTGCCTTGGGATTCTTACCTTGAGTTTGCTGAAAAATTATAGCCCTCAACCGATGGATGACCCTATATCGGTTGTATCATATATAACTTCTAACTATGGTCTTTGTTCTAATTTCAATCTCGAACTTGAGTTTGCTCAACAAGTCAAGAGAGATTATTCATTCACCCCCACCATTTGATGATGACTCAAGTATAATGCACATACCTTGAGTTTGCTCAAAAAATACATTCATGTATCTTACCTTGTCTAGTAATATATTGTTGATACTACATATAACATCTCTAGCTTGAGTTTGCTCAACAACTAAAGAGTTTGCAAACAATCTATTAATATATAAATGGTAAATGACAAATCTATATTAGAGATTGATAATCTTTAATATATTTTGAGTAATATCAACTTAAGGGATGATGTATTTCTTATGAAATACCCTCGTGATTTAAGTGTCGGACATATCTAAAGTCAGTATACGTACCTTATGCATGTAGTTACTCCAAAAAATATTTTGGATTTAATTCAGTTCCATTTTCATTATATTTATACACATATAGCTATATAATTTTAATTTGTGTATAAACATTTATAATTTAGTTAACTTTTATATTATTTATACGCATACTATTAACTTTAATCTTATTAATTAAATCATATTTAATTAACTTTAATTCTTTAATTAATTAACTTATTTTATTTTATTTTATTCAAAAATTTCAAAATATCATTTTATTCATCTTAAACTATTTAAAAGGAATATTCAACTATAACCATTATGGTTTTATGTATATTATATATATATGTGTATATGTATATATATATTAATTAACTATTTATTTATTTATTTAATAAATTTCAAAATTTTATTTTGTTAAATTTCTCAATTTTTTTGAGGAAATCAAAACAATTATTGAACTATAAAGGTTATGACCTATATAGTTTTATTAAAATATATATGGGCATATATAATTTAATTATTAACATTTAATTAATTATTTATTAAATAGTTCTTTTATTTAATTAAACATATTTAATTAAACATATTTATTAAATATTCTAATAAATTTCAATTTTTTAATTTACTTTAAATAATTTAAGATAAATTTTCAACTACACCATTTATAGTTACATATACATATATCACTACATATATGTATATATGTAATCAATTAACTTTAATTAATTATTTGATTAATTAAATGAATCAAATATTTGTAAAATTATGAAAAATATTAAATTAATTTCTCAAAATGATTTTGAGAAATTTTAAGTTTATTTATAACATATATAAAATTTCCTTTTATATTTTATATATGACACTAAAATTTAAAATTTTAAAATCTTAATTTGAAGTTTTGCCCAATGCCCAAAATTAATTTGGGCCATATGTTTGGGCCAACCTTTTGACATACTCCACCCTTTGGGCCAAGCCAATAACTAGGGGAAGGTCTAACCCCAAGTCTAGACATTACTGTTCTAAGTACTCATCGGATAGAAAATTTTCTTTGTTGGTCCCTAATGCTAGGTAATTATACTGCATAAGCAACGTGGGCTCTGATATCATTGAAGAAACCTAGTCCATTTCGTAGCAGGTGAAATAACTAAATTTCAAAAAAAATCCCTATTATAGGCCTAAGCATTAGATTCTAGTTATTAAATAATTCATATTTTATTTAAAATTATTTCATATTTATTAATTAATATATTAATTAATTTGATTAAATGGTTATTTGAATATGTGATATACATATTCATTGCATTACATGGTAACGTAAAGATATATAAGCACGTGTATAATTATGTGTGTATATACATACAAATATTGGGATTTATATCCATTGTATATGCATATATAGTATACATACATATGCTTGTGATAAACTCTCATTCATATCGGGAATATAAATGCCTAAGCATATACATATGTTTAATTATACTACAATAAATGTATATGGTTTATGTACACATGATAATAGTACCATATATATAGTTTAGACATACATACACACATGCGCGGGTGTAATATATGTATTTCCACTTATGTATTTATATATATGTGCTTATGTTTGAAACAAATCTATATAAATATATTCAAAAATAGATGGGGGCTTGGTGTAAAAGAGAAAAGGAAATAATAAATACTATATCTAGATCTAATCAAATGCTTATCTAAAAGGAAAGTGGATATAATATATATTTAAATAATTCAGCTTTTCTCTTTTTAAAGCTTCCAATTAAATATAGAACAAATTACTAAAGGAAAGGCAATTATAGAGTTATCCATAATTAAGTATTAGCATTAAAATTTGAGATTTGTAACACATAAATACATATAAAAAAATCACATTTAAAACATTGTCACACGAAAGATTGCAGTAAGAATATTTAATCAAAACGTTCCATATGTGTGTGTGTTATAATTAAGAATTAATTTAAATTTAAAGTTCAAATATATTTTATTGAACAATGAAAACTTAAAAATTATTTTGTTTGAAATCAAAATCGACTTAACCAAATTATAAGTTGCAAGACGTTTCACTGTTTCAACAACATAAGAATGCTTTTGTAAAATTCAAATATTTGAATATAAAATTCAATATCTTAAATAAATCAAATTTATGGAATGTATATTTTATATGCATATTTTATTATAGGCAAAACAAACATACATCAACAATATACTTCTCTTAAATATATATAAAGAATTGGTTTCATGTTTCATAAATGGCAAATATTTTTAATCAAATTTAATACGAGGAAATAGAATATTTAGATATACATGAATTTTAAGGCAAGACTGAACATCATGAATGAATAGTATAAAATATAATTTGAACCTAAAGTGGTCTTGCTCTTTGTAAAATTTTGATTTGCAAATCCTTTAATAGAACGCTTGATTCACCGCCCAAACTTGCTAGAATTGAATGAACCAATTTTGTTTTGTTTGATGTTGTTTGAGGTATAAATATTTTATCCATAGGATAAAGAGAAGAAAATTGGCAACCATGAAAGAGGATGAATAAAGAGGAAAGTTGAATGAATGAATTAGTGAGGAAGATTTGTTTTGTGGAAAGAACGAAAAGTTTCCCTATTCTCCCTTTTAAAACCTCCCTCTTTAATTCCTCAATTAAATCTAATCGATATTTAAATCATTTCTTTCTTTCTTATAGCCAATGTAACAACGCATAATTTGACCACTTTAAAATATACTATTTAAAGCAATTTTAAATATAAAATATATAACATTTTATGATTTAAATAAGTGAAAATTAGGCCCACGTCCCTAAAATCAAATTTAATAGTCCAAAACTCCTTCCGTTTTAAACTTGTAAATCCGGTCCCTATTTTTTTTACAATATTTTTTCCCTAATTACCCTCGTTTATTTCATGTCGACTATTCTCGTGTGATTGTATTGGTGATCAAGATTTGAAATCTTCGTAGGGAAATCAGATTTAATTCGATCTACTATTCGATTGTTTTTTGCGATTCATTATGGCTTCATCATCTTGCAGGTAAACGATTGATTTAATTTTCAATCGACTTTGTATTATTGTTTTTTGCAATTTTTTGATAATTTAGCAATTTTTTTTGTATAATTATGCATATCAAGTATAAGTTATATTAAGTAATTTGAATAATATGATGTTTTTTGTTCAAAGAAATTTTATTTTTAATCTTGTATGTAAATGCAGAGTTGTATGTAGTTAAGTAAACTAACTGCACACTCTGCTGCAATTATTGTAGGTAATTGCGTTCATGGCTGTATTTATCAAAATCTTTAGTTATCTAAATAAATGTTTATTTTTAAGCAGTTATCGAGAATTATTGTAAAATTTTATATGCGCTGATAACTGCAAATGTCAAATGCAGTTGATCTTTTTAGTTTTTAACTGTATATGTAAAATGCAGTTAGAATTTGCATTTAACAGCTGTATTTATTAACTGCATATCAAGTATGCAATTAAAAAATACATTTAACAGCTGCAATTTTTAACTGTATACGATATATGCAATTAAAAATAATACAATTCATAACTTTATATTAGATATGTATGCAAGTATAATAAGAATCTTATGAATTTTTAACTGCATAAGTGAAATGCACTTCAAAATTTGCATGATTCAAGTGTATGTTTTAAATGTATATGTTATATGCAGTAAAAAATTGCATTTAACAGGTGCTATTTTTCACTGCATAACAGATATGCAGTTAAAATTGGTGCAATTTATAACTACATAAGTGAAATGCAGTTGTTCATACATAATTGCAAACATGTATGCAACTATTCATAATAATTGCATATATGTCTGCAAGTATAATAAAAATCTTATGACTTTTTAACTGCGTAAGTGAAATGCAGTTAAAATTTGCAACATTTAATTGTATGTCTTAACTGTATATTTCATATGCAGTTAAAATTTGCATATAACAGCTGCAATTTTAAGATGCATATCAGACATGCATTTAAAAATGATGCAATTCATAACTTCATAAGTGAAATGCATTTAAAAATGCAATTGTTAATAGTAATTGCAAAGTTGTATGCAACTATTCATAATAATTGCATATATGTCTACAACTTTTCAATAAAATTGCATATAACTAGAAATAATCAACATATCTGCATATAGATGAGAAAATATTTGCTGAATTTTTTTTGCATTTTTATTTGAATAATTAGATGCTTCGCCGTAAATGTCAACAATATTTTTACAGTGTTTTATGCATATATTTTCAATATTTGCAGATTTGACTGCAAAAATTGTACCACAATGCTGGTTTGTAATAATTGCAGATTTGTTTGCAAATACTAAATATAGTCGCATATATGGCTGCAATTATTGCATATAATTGCATAGAAGGGTGCAGTTATATAAAACTTCTACTACTGTAAACAATTTGCAGAAAATTCTATATTAATTCAAAATATTGTATATTAATTTGGGGAAATATGTTTAAATTTTCATGTAACTATTTCGATGCATTAAATTAGGCATAATATTGTTTGTATGTGAATGTTTTTGAGCTTTTCTAACAAATATCTGCAAATTTTATCAAATTTAGTTATTAAAATAGAATAAAAATCGAAATGATGAAATTCCTTAATAGATATCCTTCAATTTTTTGATTTGTGTTGTTTTCATCTTCTAAATCTGAACTTTCTTCAGTTCTGGACTCGATTCGGACATCGATTTTTGAAGTAGCAACTAATTCTGATTTATAATTCAGGCGATTAGAGTTTTCTTTTTTTAGGATGTTAATCGATGAAAAGAATTTGAAGGGTTCTGGGTTTTGTTCGGAGAAGACGTAAGGGTATTTAGGGAAATCTTTTTGTCGCACTTAAAAATAAGGACGGGAAACTTATAATTAAAACAGAGGGATGTTTTGTGTATTTTCAAACCTATTAAGGATATATACCAAATGTTCCCTTTAAATAATATTAGGTAGGATTTGCAAAGAGAAATATACACAAAAATAGGAATAATTGCTTATATCGATAAAAGTGACAAAATTATGATTTCAAAAAAGTAAGTTTCAATGGTTAAATAAATTATTTTAGTTAATTTACGAGTGTTTATATTTTTAAATAATACTATATAAATTTATTTTTTAATTTGGTTTACATAAATAAATAGTAACTAAAACATCAAAATATGACCGTAAACATTTTGTCAAAATTCAACGTTTTGTCGATTTAAAGTTGTCGCAACATTGTTGCCTCTTTATTTTCTTATATATGAACATATATTCAAATAGTATAAGTATTAATTAATTCACTAATCAAGTTTACTTTTACTAAACATACTTAGAAAATTCTAGAATGTAATTAATAAAAAGTAAGCATAAAAAGACAAAAAGTGTTATAAAAATCAAAAAGTAAACATTAAATCAAACAAACATAATTATTATATTCTTTACTTAATATTGAAGTGAAAATGACATAAAGTAATGATTTGAAATGTGATGTTAAGTGTTGAAAAAAAATTAGTTTGCTTAAAGTATAAACATGGTCTTTTTACAAAATAATATGTTATTCAAAACTTTTTTCTATAAATACCTACCACTTCTTTCACAAATTACACACACTTTCCATTTTTCTTCCTTTTCTTTCTTCCTTATAGCTTTAATGACTTCCATGCTAGCTTAAAATAATTTAAAGTAATAACGAAGTTCTGCCGAGAAATCAGAAGTTAATAGTCCCTTAAGTTCAAAATCAAGATAGCGGAGCAATAGCGGATTTCAAGAAGTTTCGTGCAGTAGTAGTGAAGCTATAGTCAAATCCGTTGTAACAAAGTTAGATCGGAAAGCAAATTTTTGTTAGGAAACTCTACCTATTCTCTACTTTTATTTTCTATGTTGTTATGACATGCTTTTGTACTTGTTGTGTTGCTTGATATTATATTTGGGTGTTAATTACGTATTTTAAAATTTAGAAGTTAAATACTTAATGGGGTATGCGGAAATGACTAGTTTACGTGTTTTGTCTATTAGATCCAAGGAGACTTGGGCGAGGGACGGAACATGTCGAAGGGAAAGCCCAGATGCTCCAAAATAAATATCAAACCGTTTTAACCCAAGATAAAATAATAAGTGTTATAAATATTTGATAGAATGAAGCATTGATTATCATTTATTATTGTATTTATTTCATTGATTGATTGTTTGAATTAAGCTCGATCAGTTTATGAGCAATTAATTATCCATATCATGGGCTGGGTAGAAAATAATTGTAGGCTAACACCTTGTAATTTATTTCACGATTTCACTATAAGGTGTTTAGCGATAATATTTGCTTCACTTCAATTTAATGAATTGTTTCGAAAATTGGTTTCTAAGTTGAAATGTTATGAAATGTTTTCCTTTAAAAGAGAAAAAAAGAGATATTTAAGAATAAATCTTTTGAAGTGATTTTATATGAAAGTGGTTTGTATAAAAAATGGTTTTATAAAAGTGTTTTATAAAACGAAAAGAATTTCGAGGACTAAACCCGATGGTTTTAAGATGATTTTTGAAAGGATTTGGAAATGGAAATAATTATAGATTTGAAGTATTTGTAATTATTAGTGTAAATGATTTTGCCACTTCGGGATATAAAGTGATTTGTTTGTTACCGATGATTCGAGTAACCTATAACTAAAAAGTGGGCAAGAGAGTGCAGATGTTATGTAGCCTCAGTATAGTCTGTTCTCGCTGTAGAAGGATATACATATCTATATTTAATTTTTGAAAGATTGGGACCCAGTTGCCTTGTTATGGCTAGAAACCTCTCGATCAGGTAGCATATAGTTTTTATGCTTGTATATCAGTATCATTTCAAAAGGTGGATTGTTTTCAGATCCCGAAGTAAAATACTAGTTTGAATATAACAGATATACATATACATATTTCAAAAGTTTTGAAATAAGAATTCGAAAATAAAGTCCAAAGAGATAATTTTCGTAAAGATAATTAGATTTGGAAATCTAAATGTGAAGATTAAGCTAAGTGGGGAGATTTGGAACCTACATTTGCATGATATATGCTATGTAGTTTGGGAATTGCATATTCGTTGTTGCATCGTAGGCTCCATGAGTCCTATTTGTGGTAGGAGAACTACGTTGGCTTGATCCTATATCAAATTGGATACCCAATTAGATAGGAGTACGTAGGTAGTCATAAGTGGTAGTGATCCAACCCCTACAATAATATAACCAATTTTCTATTTATCAGTTATTGGTTGTTGTTTATCTTGTGTTGTTGTATCTTTCCCCCTTACTATTTTATTCCGCATTTACATTGTTTATAGAGTTCGCGGGTAAGGACATTACTGTCTCTCTCATCAGAGTGTGTAGCGGTAGATTTATTGCATATGAGTTAGGTATGCACACCTTGTAGAATTAATTAATTAATTACTCTGATAAGTTGTAAAATTGAAATTGTATCCTATACATTTAGTAACGTTGAATATTTATCAAATATTATGGATTAAGTTGGTAGTTTTCATTAGTAGTTTTTAGAACGGATGGATTTTTTAGCAATTTTGACTTGTTCAAAAATCCGGGTCATTACATCCAACCATGATCATATCCCATGTGGACCTAAAAATCCCTAGGCATGTTCAAGTAAATAAATTTATAGCTTGTTTAAATATGTATCGATATAGTATATTGATACGCGTATGTGTGTGTACACACACACACACATACACATATATAACTTTTATATGCACACCAAATAATTACTAACCATACCCAAAACATCAAATAAATTAATAATTCCTAAATATTAATTAATTTATAATACTTTATAAACTAGTTAACTCATGTAGATTTTTGGAGAATTTACAAATGTACTTGTGTGGCTCAGAGGTGTGAATTCAGCGAGCGATTGATACTTAATACTAAACAATTTAGTTGTTAATGTTCACACGTCACCTTAGCTATTGGTGTGACATTCTGGTCAAATTCTTCGCTTACAGACCTTTTAAGTAAAATCATATTTTATATTATGATAAGCGGTGCAATTTAGTAACGATAATTTACATACGTTCAGTTCGACAAAACTATATAACTTTAGGACATATGGAATCTGGTATTGGTCCAAATTCCAATATTATCCACATTCAACTTGGTTTTCCAAAAATAATGTCCTTGGTCTAATGATAACATTTATTATTAACCGTAATACTTCGGCCGAAGATTTTGACTTTGTCTTGACTGTAGTTGACCGTGATACTAACCTCATACAACCGAGGAGACAAATTCTCTATTGAATAGTGCTTCACTTCTAATGCTTCAACTTAGTCCCAACTATAGTCGCTCAATGGATTTCCATGCTATGATTTAACTATAATCAAAGTGGAGAAATTACATTGAAGTTCCATAGTATTCTCACGTCAAGGAAACTATATATAAAATCATTACACTGAGATTTCCTCTTTGACATGGTTGTTATCTACAAAAAAAAACTCTCGAATGAGTCATCCCACAATTACCTAAGAACTAAAAGTATGCAATCTCACTACGCCATAAATGACCTTCTGCAACATTTTTGCAAGGTGTTGCCAGCTAAAATGTTGCGATAGCTATAGAATTTTGGTCCTACTGCAACGTTGTATTTTTGGTGTTACCTTAGCCATAGAAATGTGTTGCTCTAGCTAAACAAGTGTAACACGATGCAACATTTTTATATAGTGTTGCCATAGATGTTTTCAGATTAAAAAATTAAAAAAAAAATTACACCTCAGCGATCCACACCACCATTTAAAACAAAATCTCAACCGTCGATTCACACCATCGATCCACACCTTACCAATTTCCATTTCCCGCTTTACTTTTCACTCATCCGCTTTCGTTTCTCACCCCCAATTTTCCAATCCCTAATTTTTATTCCGCTCCTCCTTGTTTCTTCGATCTGGAGAATAACTGGCTTTGCTTTTATCCCTTGTCGGCCATATCAATTTCCGTTATTTTCTTTCGCCTCGCGTCAGTTTTCCTCACTACTTCCGGATTTGCGATTTTGTTCAGGTTTTTGGCGATTCTGGTGATTCGAGGTAAGGTTGTGGGATTGCGATGGTTCAGGGAGTTGCTGATTTGGTCGCAATTTCGTGGTTGGGGCCTGATGTCAGAGTGGCAGGGGGTAGTCGAATTGGTTTCGGTGAAAACTAGGGCACGCGATTCTAATTGCTTTGATGCTCTGATTGATCGAATCTAGTGTGAGAAACGTTCCTGGTAGCTTGCTCCTTCGTTCTCCTTGATTGATTGCTCGAATTGCTTTGACTTCGTCGTCGGGTGCGATGTGATATTATTTGGTATGTTTTCTGCCTTCAGGTTTACTTGAATATTCTTGATATTGGTTACACTCGCACGCTTTTGCCGATGATGAATTGGGATTTATTTATAGGCTTTATTTCCTATAATCTCGAGTTTAATCTTTCTGTTGGACTTTGAGAAATCTGGTATGTTGGATTGCAATGATGAATACAAACATATGTGTGTTGAGCTTTGTTGGTTTTGCATGGTCTGGACTGAACTGGTACCATGCTAACCTTGTTCTTTAACATGAACTGATGCTCCAAGTCCTCTGTATATCATGTTACTACCTAGGTTTCTCTTGTACATGCCTGATGCATTCACTGTTTTTGCTTGATGGGCTGCCTATGTGTACTGCTGTGTTTCTTGCAATGGCTTGTCTATATTTTGCTGAACCTGGTTCTTGTTTGTTTTGTTGGTTGCTTGGCCCTGAGTTGAATCCAGTCGATGACTCGGGTTTGACCTTGTGCCGTGTCTGTTTTTTTGGCTTGTCTACATATCTGGCTGCACTTGAGTATGAACTTGCACTTGAGTAGTTGCACTTGAGTAGTTTCTTGTACCAAGCCTTATGATGCATGTATGTTCATCCATGTACATGCATTTCTTGGTCATGTTATGTTGCTTGCTGTGTTGAGTACTACTTTGTGCACTTGGCTTCTCCTTTGTGCATTTTTGCCTGAACTGTTGCTTGCTGTCTTCCATACTGCCTTGTATCCATGTGTTGCATTCATGTTTGGCTTATGCACTTATGAAAAGAAACAACCCAAATACCTAAGGCAAATAATATAACAAAAACATTTTCATTTTCTGTTCGAGTTAAATATTATTTTCCAGATTACTACTTTTGAATTATATGTGACAGGTATTGAAGACTGGACAGCTGGATATAAGCTTGAAGACAGAGTCAAATCAAATGTGCATGAGCTTGAAGACAGGTTTCAAAGAAGGATCGATCCCCGCCGGGACTGCGGTGCCCCGGACCCCCGCCGGCGCTGCGCCCGGACCCGCTTCTCGGCTCGCCTTCGACTCGGCACTAGGCTCGCCTTCGGCTCGGCATATATTTGTCAGTGTCGGTGTCTGTATAAATTGAAACTGCATATGTAATGAGTGAACTAAGTGATATAGTGAGGAATATCTGTATATGTGAATATCAGTGTTATATATCATGGAATTGTAAAATAGTGGAGTTTGGAATTTGTACTATTTCAAATGTTGAAATAAAATATTTATTTAAATAAATTACTGTTTAAATATCAAATTCTGTGCAATAGCATTTTATTAAATAAAATATTTATTTTTATTAAAAAATCAAATATGCTCTACATTGTGGGCCCCACAAATTCAAAAAGTTCATATCTATAGCAACATTTTGGAATGTTGCTATAGATACCTATGGGTGTTGCCATAGACCCAAATAGGGTTCTATTGCAACAATATTACTTATGTTGCCTTAGATAGTCAAAATGTTGCCTTTGAGGTCTAAGGCAACGGCAAAAATTGCATCACCCTAAAAGTGTTGCCATAGACCTATGGCAACATTTTTCGGGCCTGAGCCAACATTTTTTTTGTGTTGCAGTAGGCCATTTATGGCGTAGTGTCTCTTGGTGCCCCAAGATACCATAAGTAACACACTTTCCAAAGTTTAGAGAGCGTTACATGATCTCATCTCAACTGATGAATCGATATCCTTTCCTTGAAACATCTTGATCAGGAATACTTTAAAAAATGTCATTTTATTTTGTTATTAATTACATACGCAACTGCAACTATTTGTAAATACAATCCCATAACATTTTATTTAAAGATTTTCTTATTATATACTTTGAGTTAACTACTTAATTAACTATATTACAATATAACAAAGTATATAAAAGGAAACAAACACCATTACTATAAACCAGATTAACTACAAAGTAAAAATATATGTAACGAATTACATAATTTTCCCTAGGGCATAAAACTAACTCTTTCAGATATGGCTTTAAGTGTAGTTGTCGGTCTGTCGTCAAGGTGTGAATCTCGCATATGAGGGTCGGGCGGGTCATTATTGTTTTCTTCGGTGCATGCTTCCAGGTTACATTAATCTAGCACATATATTATGTTCTCTATGATGTTCATAGTTGGGACTAACGTCCGCACTTGAACCTAGAGGCTATAGTTCCCCCTCGGCTCTTATAGATGAGTCTGACGACATTGAGGAGGATGGATTGTGGTATCATCAGTTCCCTTTTTCCAACAAGGGCAAACTTGCCTGTTTTATATTGCTATAAGCTCTTTCTTCTTATTCGAGCTGGCCAAGGAAAGATGGTCCCCACTGGTTGTGGTGTCCTAACCTGGCGCTACCGGGATAGTTAAGTGGCTCGTACGCTCTTTCAGCAATGGCTGCGGTTGCTGTAACACCCCGTAAAATGAACCATAATTAAATGGATTAATTAAATTAAATATGATAAAGTTGAATATTGGAATTTTATAAAGGTTGTGATTTTACCATGAAAGTTAGTCCATTGCATTCGTGGTGAAATTCTAATATATTTTCATATATAATATGCTGAAAACAGGGCTCAAAAGAAGAAGTTATGAGCTTTTGAAGTTCTTAGAATTAACTTAATTTAGTTTGAATTAAAATTCAAATGAAAATTTAAATTTAGGGTTTAAATTTCAAAATTAGCTTGGGGGCTAAGTAAACGTTTTAATTAACGTTTAACGTTAAAATTAAATAAGTTAAGAAATTGATTAAAAAACAACGAAATAAATAAATACCTTAAATAATCAACCAGTCGACACCTTTACTGTGACTGATCGACCCCTAGCAGTCAACCGATTAAGGAGGGGTGGTCGACCGGTCAAAACCAAATTTTGGCAGTGGCGACTAGGGTTTGAAGGGGTGTGCTATTTATTTGTACGCTCCAGATTTCTCCATTTTAAACTATTTTCATCCTATGGTTCTGGTGCGTTTCAACCCCTATAAATAGAACCCTATCTTCTCCACTTTTTTTTCATATTATTTTGAGGAATTCAACAAAAATCTACCGTTTTAATCTCCCAAAATCAGATTTAGAAACTTCATAGAGAATTCAGGTAAGAATCAAATCTATTTTCTATTTATTTCTTCTTCCTCCAACATATCCTTATTCTATTCTCCTCCAACTATTCTGAATCTAATAAATATATATACCTCTTTCCAATTGTGTGTGTGTACATCGAAATAGAGAGATTCCAGAAGAGATTATAAGGCATACAAATCCAAGGATGGCAAAGCTCTGTGAGTGGAAACCTTAGTATTCTTTATAGTGTATTTCTTTTTGGATTTGAGTGTACCTTAGGGATTTTAGGATGTCAAAAATATGATAGATAAAATCTCCCAAATTCCTTTTTATTTCGATATGTCAATTCTATGTTGAGACTCCTAACTATTTACATTAATTGATGGAATTTGTTTCATTTATGCAATTTTTGATAATTTCATAGTCTATTCCACTTCTCCTTCTTCTTTGGGTCAAATTGTGATTCTTCAATAAAATAAGGGTTTTAGATTACGGATTCTATTTATAGTTTACACCACTTATTCTTATCTATTTCTTTGTAAAAAAGGAGTTGAATAGAAGATGTGGTTTAAATTGAAATTCTTATTATTTAAGATATTCCATTGAATTGGTGTAATAAATTGAGTTTTTATTTTATTTACAAGTCTCTTATTGCAGTTTTGGTTATGAATATTTTGTTCCTGTTTTGGATATCAGAATCCCATGAAACCTTGGGAATTTGAAGAAAAATGACATGAATATTTATTGCATGTAGAACTTATTAGGCAGAATATTTATTTATCTCTATTTACGTAATTAACGTATAATTATTACGCATATGGTGTAGTTAATTACATATTTATTTACATTTATTTCCCCACTAGGAAGGTAACTGATTGTCAGGCGAAAATAAGAGGAAACTCTTTTACAGCCTAACCGTTATTTTAAGGCGTAGTAAGAAAGATTCCTTATAAGGCCATATTCATGAAACAGTGAGATGAGTGTGCGTGTATGTGTGTGTGTGGACAGTAATTGATTTATGGTTGAGTCATAGGGATGCGAGGTTAATAGAGTTTCATAACAGAAGTCTGCCCTTCACTTTGAGGGTACCAGTAGTTGTGTACACTTTTATTGATGTGAAATATTCTCATGATAAATATTTGTAATGACACGAGGTTGGTCCCAAATTCTATAGGGGAAATCTGCCCAGCTAACGTGGCTACCTGTTCCTATGAATAGCGGACTAATGTAAGAGGTCATTCCGAGTATAGGCCATAAGACGAAGGGCCTACTTTGGGGTTTTGAGGTGTAAGTGGTTGGACCTGCCTCTTTTCCTCAGATGAAGTATTAAATGGCCAAGGGGACACGTTAGGTGGTATCTCTACAGGGGTCCATTTCTAGAAATAGACCTTAAATGATGGGGCCTGCCTTAATTAAAGTCTTAAATGACCAGAGCCTGCCTATTTTCCACTTGGAAGTATTAAGTGGCCTATGAGATTCCATATGATGTCACCTAGATAGTACCATTGAGGAGCACGCTTCTGGAAATAGGTCTTAAATGATGCGGTCTGCCTTAAATAAGGTCTTAAATGACCAAAGTCTGCCCATTTTTCACTTGGAAGTATTAAGTGCCTTGGGTACCGTCTCTCACATTATTAGCTATTAATGACGTATAATTGGGGTATGGGATTTTAGAAACCTGCTTCTGGAATAGAAGATATGAAGTGGTTGGATCTGCCTCCTTTCCTTATAAAGAAGTATTAAATGATTTTACTGGTTTTATGTTCGTAGACATATTTTTATTTTGAAATATACTGGCCAAGTACTGAAAATGTAAGACTCGAGGTTTTTATTCACCAGACACTTGTTGTTCTGACTCCCTCCTCATTACAACACAAGTTAAGGACGGAGTGATGGCGGTGACGATGCTTAGAGATGGAGAAGCTTGGCTTGTGGCAGTATTTGTTATTATTACTTGCTTTTATATATACCTATGTAACAGATATTAAGTTACGGTTTTTATGGAATTTAGTATTATGACAATTTTATGGTTTTGAAATTAATGGGTACACTTTACTGTTATATTTTATACCATCCACTGTGAATTCTGAAAGTTTAGTTATGACTCTATACTGTTATTTCTTTGTTTTACCAACAGCTTACCTTAAAATGGATCTAATTTTCGATGGGCCTTTTCTGGGTCAAAATTTAGGTCTGTTCCAAAATGGGTTGTTACATTTGGTATCAGAGCCTAGGTTACCCGATCAACGAGGAAAGTAACTATGCGCATGAGTGGCGCACTTGTTATTTTTGAAAAAAGACTTTTAAATTATTTTTTGAAAACTCATACTATATTTATATATATGCTTTTTTTGAATTTACGCTTAACTCTATAAATTCCGACTATAGAAGTAGCTGCTACCCTATTCCGAAAGGGTAGACGAAGCAACTATGAGTTGGAAAATAAATAGAGTTAAATTTATACTTCTTTGTAGGACCTAGACTTCCTTATCATTGTAGACCCTATAAGTATTAAGGTAAGAGGGATATGAATTGTAGATGGAAAGGTTGATAGGAAATAAATGACCTTAAGGAAATGTCCGTTAGGCGGACAATTAATATGGACAAATTAAAATTTATGGTGGTAACCAATGAAGGTGTTATGTATTAATAAAATATGGAAGTAAGGAAAGAAGCAAACTTCCATAAGAAGGAATACATTTATCACCATAAGGAGGAAATTAGTTTTTTAAGGGTTAAGTACAAAGGTTTAAAAGAATGAACAAATTTTATCCTAACTTTTGGGACATAATTGGGTAAAAAGGTTTCTTTGAAAACACCTTGAAAATTTTTGAAGGTGCCTTTCAAAAGATTTTGAAATGAAAATCTTATAAGTTAGAAATGTTTGATAAAAAGTGATTTTAGATGACTTTTACATTATACCACCGTTTTTTTTGTAAAAAGTTTGAAAAGAGGTTATAAATTTAAAAAGAGTATTGAAATATTTTAGTACGTGATTTTAATTTACAAATTTGATGACTTGAGAAGTTGAAAAAAAAGTTTTCATTTATTAACCTCTCAATTTAAAATTTTGATTGTGTTAGAAAAGCTTTCAAATTCCTTGTTTTTTTATTCTTCTATTTTTCTATGTTATATTTCATTTGCAATAAATTTGGAGGTTCCACCCTCTATAACTTCTTATAGGCTGTATAAGTTGGAAAATTTTGGAAATATAAATATGGTTTTAGACAGCTTTGGAAATATACCACCATTAGTTTTAGAAAAGTTTGAAAAGGTAATGCAATTTTTAAAATCGGTGAATTTCTTTAAGACAAAATGGTGGATGGTTTTAATTGTAAATTAATGACTTGAAAAGTTTTCATTTGTTAACCTTTTTAATTTGATTAAAAAGATATCAATTTTTGGTTCTTTGATCCTTCTATTTTTTCTTGTTTATAAACCTAAAAGATCATTCTTTAGAACTCTTTGTAGGGGTTTATAGATAGAAATAACACCTATTATGAGATAGAGAAATAGAAAATAAAACGAAAGGAATGTCCAATAGTATGGAAGGAGAGCATTCCCATATAAGGTGGTGAAGAGAATAATGGCTGGAATTTAGGTAATAATAGAATTATGAATTCAGGTAGATGAAATATTGAAAGGAGTAATAAGAGTAAGATAGAAGTTATCTTTCTCCACTCTATCTATTTTTCTATCGTATAAAGTTATAAAAGGTATCTTTGACCATTGATTGGATTTAAACGATGATTGATAAATAAATTAGATGTTTTTGTATAAGGAGAAGCATTTATGTAAAGATAATAATTTTATATGTTTTTTCTAATTTGAATACAAAAGTTATTTGAATAATAATATTGGATTTGATAAAGAAAAGTACTGCAAGAGATTTTAAGAGTTTTGAGCAGAGTTACGAGATATATTTTATCGAATAACAGTATATTTTTGAGTGATAAAGTAATAAATATTATTGTACGCTTTTGAAGGAAATTACTATTATTTTGAAATGATGATTGTTAAAATTTTACTATTTTGTAAACGATAAATCTTGTAGCTAGAAAACTCTTTGAAACAAAAATGGTCTAACATATTATTTTGGAAAGATAATTAAGTCCTGAATCTTTTGTGTTAAAATTCCAATTTACAAAAAGGAGTAAATCCTTATCTTAGTAAGCTATTGAAAAGGAAAGTTTTTCATTAGTTCCTTTCTGAAAAACCAAGAAAATTTTGAATGTCATAAATTAGAAAGTCTAACTTTTAAGAAAAAGTTTTGATAAGGAAAGTTTTAAAAGGGGAGATTATTTTATTCCTATTTAGGAACAAATGACTTTTGAATTTTTGATAATAGTTTTTATTAAAGTTTAAATTTTCAAAGATGGAGGTATTGAATTTGATACTTCATGTTTTAAGTATTGCAAGAAATGAAGTAATAAATGCTTATTTTTAAATAAGTTTATTTGTATGAAGATGTTTTATTTTGTGTGCAAAATTTATGTTTTATAAAATTTTATGGAGTAGATAAGGATCGTGACCTAGGTTGAATAGACTAGGATATGAGTAAACTAGAAATAGAATGTGCAACCTAATCTGGAAATTTGAAGTCGTCCCAAACCTCTATTTGAAGAAGTTTGTAAAGTGTAAAGATATTCCAGATCTATAATTGGGTTGTGAATTAGATTGCCTATATAATATGAATTTCTATATTTTAATTTTGAAGCACCTTCCATTTAATTTCCATAAATTATCCAATTCCCAAAAATTTGTATAAAAGTGTGTTGTTTGAAGTAACAAGAACTAGAAAGGAATGGATATTCTTTTCCATAGTTTACATTTCCTATTTCAACAAAAAGAAAAATAAATAATTTCTTATAATTTCAAACAAAGCAAACATTCACTTGCGGTTAATTTGTGAGAAATTATAACTGTAATCTTTTTGGATGGAAAACTTCGATAAATTAAAATAAGGAAATTAGTATTCTACTTGTAGAATTAGTAGTTAGATATAGATATCGTACAACTATGCTAAATGACTGGAATATATTCAGGTAGCATAGATTACGACTATATGCATATTAGTTAGTAATTGACGGATTGGGATTTATGGACGTTAATTACAAATTTAACGAGCAATAAGTTTGTAATTAATGAGAGGAAAAGTAATCTAATGGGGACTGATTAATGAAACTTGATATTACATTTGAGAAAGAAAGAAATTTGAGTAATGAGTGGATTTTGAAAACCTAAATAAGTTTAAAAGATTAAAGAAGGATTAATTGGAAAGGGTCAATTCTAACAGTCAGATCTGCTGCTATGGATATTAATTGAAGTAATAAATGGACCACATTTATTAAAGACTGGAAAATGAGGAAATTAAGAAAATAGGTAGCAATGGAATGAAATATTAAAGATAGCCCATCTTAATTTAGAAAGCAGTGCTAGGACCATAACACCATTTATATTAACTGATAATAAATGGAAACTTCCTACAAAAAATTCTTTTGGAGTTCTTGGATTATAGTCGTTGATTTTCTTCCTTAGTTATTGGAAAAGTGGATGATGTGGTATAAGGTATATTCCCATTTTATTCTTGTGTAGACTTTATGAATGAGATTTAAACCACTTGTGTTGGAAAGCAAAGTAAATAAGGAAATCTTATGGAAACACTTAACAAGTGATAGGCCATAGGTGAAACTGGAAGTTAATGAGAAAATTAGGTTAGCAGCCTAAAGTGAGTAAATGTTTCAATCTCAAAACTTTAGATTTTGGGAAACGTAAGGGATTTAGCTCACAAAATGCCACCATGCAAGGAAAAGAGAAAATGTATAGGAATGAGGCTGGAATTTCCTATTGATCAAGGATTAAGAAGAAGGTGGCAGTAATTTTTTTGTTAGAAGCAGTGGGACCGCAGCACTCCAACACAGCTTTATGGAGTTGCACTTTGCATCATTAGTGATAGGGACCCTTAATTTACTAGCAAATTTGGAGGGGTTTGTTAGTAGATTTAGCAAATAGCTTTAGGAATTTCGTTGATTCGGAGCTTCACTTATCGACTGAAGACCGACAGACAAACTAAAGGAATGGATGGTATACTTGGAGGATTTGTTGAGAGCTTGCATCTTGGACATTAGAGGACCATAGGAGTGGTGCTTACCCTTAGTATAATTTGCGTAGGATTGTAGTCATCAATGGATGATTAGTACGGCACCCTTGAAGCATTTTTTTGGGGAGGCCATGCAAATCGTCAAATTGTGGGTGGGAAGCCACCGACAAATTCTACTCAGACCAGATTTATATTGCGAGACTTTGGAAAGTCAGAATTGATTGGGTAGCGTACAATTTGGGTAGTTGGAAAGTAGGCACCAGACTTATTGGGCCTTTTCCCAATATGTGGAAAAAAACAAGAAAACTTTTATGTTGGCTGGAGTCCATGACGTTTTTGCATTTGAGAAAATACCTTGTAGTATAACAATTGTTGTAGAGTCTAATCAATTGGGAGATTTTAAGACAGAGCCAATAGCGTCCTGTGCCACTGCATGCATCGTAGAGCACGGAACTCGAAAGCTCCACAATAAATAATTAGATTGATTCGAGTGCTATGTTGGGAAAATCTGATGGGAGGCATGAGGACTCTTCGTCCTAAACCTTTCTTTGGAAAATTTTCTCTCCAAAATTAGAATTTTGGTTGCATCGTGGTTGCTAGATTGGATGGTAGGAGATGGTTGCTATACTTTTCACAACCACTTTACACTTAAGTAGAAATTTTTATGCATGTTTAGGGTATTTGAATACATACTTTTATGACACTATTACACACTCACGCTAGGATTGACTAGGATTGAGCTCATTTAGCATGTCTGTAGTACATAATCACATTGCACTATTGGTTGCGTAGATGGTTGTGTAGATAACTTGGTTGTATAACATGGATGTTATTGCACGTTACACTATTCACTCCTTGAAAGATTTCGGGATGAAATTCTTTTTAAGGGGGGGAGGGGGGGAGAATGTAACACCCCATAAAATGAACCATAATTAAATGGATTAAATTGAATTAAATATGATAAGGTTGAATATGAGAATTTTATAAAGATTTGAATTTGACCACGAAAGTTATTCTGTTGCATTTGTGGCGAAATTCTGATCTATTTTCATACATAATTTGTTGAAAATGAAGCTCAAACGAAGAAGTTATGAGCATTTGAAGTTTTTAAAATTAAGTTAATTTAGTTTGAATTCAAATTCAAATTAGAATTTAAATTAAGGGTTTATATTTAAAAATTAGCTTGGGGGCTAAGTAAACATTTTAATTAATGTTTACGTTAAAGTTAAATAGTTTAAGAAATTAATTAAAAAGCAATGGAATAAATAAATACCCAAAATAATCAACCAGTCGACACCTTTACTACGACCGATCGATCCCTGGCAGTCAAGTGCTTGAGGAGGGACAATCGACCGGTCAAAGCCAAATTTTGGTAATGGCAACTAGGGTTTGAAGGGGTATGCTATTTATTTGTACGCTCCAGAGTTTTTTCGTTTTAAACCGTTTTCATCCTACGGTAATGGTGCATTTCAACCCCTATAAATAGAACCCTATTCCCTCCACTTTTTATTCATATTATTTTGAGGAATTCAATGAAACTCTGCCATTGTTATCTCTCCAAATTAGATTCGAAAACTCCGTAGAGAATTCAGGTAAGAATCCAATATATTTTCTATTTATTTCTTCATCCTCCAACCTATTATTATTCTATTCTCCTCTAACTATTCTGAATCTAATACATATATATACCTCTTCTCTATTGTGTATGTGTATATCAAAAGAGGGAGATTCTGGAAGAGTTTGTGAGGCATGCAAATCCAAGGAAGGCGAAGCTAAGGCTATTCGTGTGTGGAAACCTTTGTATTTCTTTTCAGCAATTGTTTAATGTATTTCATTTTGGATTTGAATATGCCTTAGGGATTCTGAAATTTTGAAAATATGATAGATAAAATGCCCCATAGTTCCTTTTTATTCCGATATGTCAATTCTATGTTGAGATTCCCAATTATTTACATTAATTTGAGGGAATTTGTTTCGTTTATGCAATTTTTGATAATTTCATTGTCTATTCCACTTCTCCTTCTTCTTTGAGTCAAATTGTGATTCTTCAATAAAATAAGCGGTTATATTATGGATTCTATTAATAGTTTACACCACTTACTCCAGTTTTGGATATTAGAATCCCATGAAATCTTAGGAATTTTGAAGAAAAAGGACCCGTGATAATATTTGGTTAGGAAATTAACATTTAAATCTAGTTTAGATCGCAAAATTCATGCGTTTAGAACTTATTAAGTGAAAATATTTATTTATCTCTATTCATGCAATTAACGTATAATTATTGCATATATGGCGTAGTTAATTAGACATTTATTTCCCACATTAGGAAGGTAGTTGATTGTGAGGTGAAAATAAGAGGAAACTCTTATATAGCTTTGCTATTATTTTAAGGCGTAATAAGGAAGATTCCTTATAAGGCCTTATTTATGAAACAGTGAGATGCATGTGTGTCTATATATATATATATATAGAATAATTGATTTGTGGCTAAGTCATAGGGATGTGAGGTTAATATAGTTACATGGCGGAAGTCTGTCCTTCACTTTGAGGCTACCAGCAGTTGTGTCCACTTTTATTGATGTGAGATATCCTTATGATAAATATTTGTAATGACACAAGGTTGGTTCCAAATTCTGTAGGGGAAATCTATCCAGCTAATCTGGCTACCAGTTCCTACGAATAGCGGACTAATGTAAGACGTCATTATGAGTATGGGTCATAAGAGAAGAGCCTACATCGGGGTTTTGAGTTATTAAGTGGTTGGATCCACCTCTTTTCCCTAGATAAAGTATTAAATGGCCAAAGGGACACGTTAGGTGCTATCTCTACAGGGGTCTGCTTTTGGAAATAGATCTTAAATGACGGGGTCTGCCTTAATTAAGGTCTTAAAAGACCAGAGTCTACCTATTTCCCACTTGGAAGTATTAAGTGGCCTATGAGATTCCATATGATGTCAACTAGATGTACCATTGAGGAGCATGCTTCTGGAAATTGGTCTTAAATGATGAGGTCTGCCTTAATTAAGGTCTTAAATGACCAGAGTCTGCCTATTTTCCACTTGGAAGTATTAAGTGGCTTGGGTACCGTCTCTCACATTATTAGCTATTTATGACATATGATTGAGATATGGGATTTTAGAAATTTGCTTCAAGAATGGAATGTATTAAGTGGTTGGACCCACCTCCTTTCCTTATATATAAGTATTAAATGATTTTAATGGTTTTATGTTCGTAGATATATTCTTATTTTGAAATATACTACCCAAGTACTGAAAATGTAAGACTCGAGTTTTTTATTCACCAGACACTTGTTGTTCTGACTCCCTCCTCATTACAACACAAGTTAAGGAAGAAGTGATGGTGGTGACGATGCTTAGAGATGGAGAAACTTGGCTTGCGACAGTATTTGTTATTATTTATTTCTTTTATGCGTACTAATGTAACAGATATTATATTATGGTTTTTATGGAATTTTGTATTATGACATTTTTACGGTTTTGAAATAAATGTGTACACTTTACTAATATATTTTGTTCCATCCGCTGTGAGTTCTGAAAGTTTAGTTATGGCTCTATTATTTTCTTAGTTCTACCAACAACTTACCTTATAATGGATCTAAGTTTCGATGGGCCTTTTCTGGGTCGCAATTTAGGCTTATTCTGAGGTGTGTTGTTACAGTTGCTTTGACTCTAAGGCTATGTGTGGTCCCGACACAAACATGAGTGTTGGATGGCTCTTGCATTATTTCTGGCGTAATACCATTGAGCGTACTACCATTGTGAGCTGCTGATAAGTTATGATTGCATTGGGGTCTGCCAGTGCTGCCCTAAGTATTAAAATATTATAAGTAGACGGGTAGTCCTCTACAATAAAGTTTACCTAAATCTTGACCGCCAGAAGTTCTTGGTTGAAAGTGACTATATGTGTAGTTATCCCCAAGGTTTCAATATTGACACCCTTGAACACATATATGGGTAGTGCGCAAGGAGTGAAGTTGGAGGTGGGCTTCAGTTTGTTAACAACTTTCTTGAACATTACATTGACGGAGCTGCCCCTAACAATAAAGACCCGATGCACCTTTGTACTAGGGATATTGAAAAAAATGTCCATGGGGTCATGATGTGGGAAACCAACTCCTCTTTTTCCTTTTGTAGTGAAAGCGATGTCTACTTCTTTAATTTCAACCCAAATGGCCTTTGGTGCTCAAAGCCCAACCAAGTATATATGATGGTTTAGCCTGAGCACTCTCTTGTAATGGGCTTGAGTGCCCTTGCTACTCTCAGCTAGATGCGGGTCTCCGTGGATTGACAATATCTCTATATTGATTGTGGCTATATTGTTGTCGTTTGCCCGCTATGGTGGGGCGGGTAGATTAGCTCTGGCTGCCCTTTGCTCAACTTATTATCTCACATACTGCATTAGGACGCACTCGTGGATCCGCCGCTCTATTCCATCCTTAAGATGTTGGCACTCACTGGTGGAGTGGTCGTTGAATAGATGGAATTCATAATACTTTCCATTACCCCTAGGCGTCTCCTTCTGCCCAAACTGGGAGGGAGAGGGTCGTTGAAATGACATGCTATCTCGTATGACAAGATAATTGGACTCCAAGTTATGATTCAAAGTTGCATAGTTTATATACCTGGGTTTGAAACGCAAACCATCTTCAAAGCGCTTTTTTAATTTTCGTATTGACTATTCTTTCGGCCGAGGTCTTCCTTTGGGCTAGCTTTGTTACTTCATCTGCTCTCTCCATCGCTGTTAGAGAGATCGACCTCTTCTACCCTCATGATGTCATTTTCCTTATGGAGGAATTCTATTAAGGATGAAGCGGGTTATTTCTATAGCTCTTTCCACATTCTAGAATGGTACCTCACCTTTCAAGGAAAGGCGACTGCCAAACTATTTTTATCCCTGCCTCTTCCTCATGTCGACTCCTTATTAAAGCAGTTTACATATGAGCATAATGACTTATTCGGACCTTGCCTGATGTTGCCTAGGTTGCTCGCCGTCATGATCCTTGCTTTCGATGCGAAGAAGCAAGCTTTGAAGTGGCCACATAACTGGGCCCATGAGTGTATGCTGCCAGTCTAGAAGTGAAGGAACTAATGAGAGGCAGACTTGGTTAGGGTGAGGGAAACAATAGGTACTTGGCATGGCCGGAAAACTAGCCTGCATGGATTACTAAGTTAAATGTCATAATATGGTCGAATGGGTCAATGTTCCTATCATACTTATCCTTAGAAGGCAAACGGACCTCCGGTGGATGTAAGTGTTCAAAATTTATTTGGAGAAGAGTTCTTTGTTTTTTCCATCGGACAAACCTTCGCCATCCTGACTTGGATCATGTGCATTTGCTGGAGCAATGCTATCTTCTTTTCTCGGAGACCAGTTTCTACATGTCATGGTTGGCGCTGACCCCTAGTTGGGGATGAGGGATCTTCAGCGGTGGTAAGGAGAGGAGGAATAATGACGGTGGACTAGTATAGGGGATTTGTGTCCGTTGACTGAGGGCGGTCTAGACTGATGAACCGCCTCTCTCTAGACCTAGGCCAAGGTATCCCTATATAGAACCGTCAATAGACTGATGGCTCTTTGGGTTTAGGATTTCCAACTCGATCACCACCGGTAAGGTTATCGAAATGCAGGTCACGTCCCCATCTACTGCCTGAAGGCGATTAAACGCAGATAGTCTTTCTACCCAAAGGGCAGTGATCTACCTGGTCTTCTCAGTACAATGCTGGTTTAGGTTCTGGGGCATCGCGGGCATACCTTTACTCATGGGTGAAGGAATTAGGCTGGGTTGTAATGGGTAAATAGGGTAGATCTCAAAAAATATCATTTTTCGGATTATTGGACCTACGAAGTCTAAAGGATGAGCTAGATCCAATCTTGATTAATTAAATAAAATCTAATTTTATCTAATTTTCAAATTTGAGTAAGTATTGAATTTTAATGAATTAATAATTAATGTAATTAATAAGTATAACATTGTATACTCATATGTATATAATGTGCAAGTGCAACATATAATGTATACATGGGTAATGTTTACGTGTATAAATGTTGAGATTTGCATCTGTAAAGTATACATTGCCATTTATATACATGTGATGATTGTCTCAAAACAATATTTAATAAATTTATAATATATAAATTTTATTGTAAAATTCAAAAATATTTATATATGATATTTATAAAATATCTTGTCTAATTTTGACTAAGTCGTTGTATTTTAAATTCAAATTTTGTACTTAAAATATCTAGTTAAGACTTAGTAAAACATTTTAAAACTCAAAACAAGATCTTAAAATTAGCTAAAATATCTATAAATAAATTTAATTATGTAAAATAATTATTACGGTAAAAATTAATTTTTTATTTATATATGTATATATATTATTTATTTATTTAAAAATACACAACTTTATTTAATTTGTATAAAAAATTATATATAATTTTATTATAAAATAAATATTTAAAATTATGTGTGTGTGTGTGTGTTTGTGTGTTTGAAATTCAATATGGACACGCCACTTGATTGTAGTTGAATTGTGGCACGACGTCCATGAATGACTATAAATGGGTTTGCGTTGAAGCATTGGAATTGAAATATTATTTAATAGAGAATTCACCTCCTCGGTTATATGAGGTTAGTGTCATGGTCATCTATAGTCAACTCAAATTCAAATTCTTTGCCCAAAGAAATACGATTGATAATGATTGTTATTATTGAATCTAGAATTTTTTTTGTTTGGACTTACAAAGCTGAATGTGGACGACGTTGGAATTTTGACCAAAACCAAATTCCATAAGTTCCAATATGATATAGTTTTGACGAAGAGAATTGGTGTAAATAATCATTAGTACCACTTACAATAAATGGAATTGATTTTACCAAAAGATATGTAAGCAATAAACTCAACCAAAATTCACACCACTAGCAAACATGACATGTGGATCTTAATATTCGAATTGTTCGATATTAATCGCTGATTGAATTTACACCTTTGAGTCGCACGACCGAAATGATGAATAATTCGAATGAACTACATGATTTAATTAATTTATAATCATCATAAATTAATTAATTTAATTAATATTTATGAAATATTAATTATTAAATTTTATTTGATTTGTTTAAATATCATTAGTATTTAATAATGTAAATATATAAAAGTTGTAAACGTGCGTATCGATATATGGTGTCGGTAGAATATTTAAATTGGATTTAAATAGAATATACTAAGTGTGTTTTTAAATTAGTTATTATTTGTGAAATTAATAATTATTATAATTAAATTTTATTTGATGTTTGAATGCCATCAATATTTGATAAAGGCTTATAAATAAAAGTTATAAACGCGCGTAGTGATACATGATATTCGAGAACATTTAAATTGGATTTAAATATGATTAATGCTAATTGGATTTTGGAACATTCTGAGGCCCACACCCTCATACTATGGCCGACTAAGAATAAAGGGAAGAGGAGGAGTTTTTAATTTGAAATGAAAAGGGAAAAAACAAAATTATAGGAAGTTGAATAACCTTATCTTTAATTATATTTTTATTTCCACTTTTAAAAGATATTTTTATTTCCTTCTTTAAAAGATTTGATTTAGACATAATTCCTCTTACTCTCAAATCATCTATAGCCGATATTTTCTTAGACTTTAGGGCTTAGAATCCTAAAATAAAATATCAAACAAAAACAAAAATAAATAGTGCTTATCTCTCAATTCTTGCAAGATGATTCATTGAATATAGGAATCCTTTCATCATTCAAGGTGCTTCTTTTGGTTTCATCTCAAGGTAATTTTCTATTTTATTTAAATATAAATTCATCATGTTTATATGGTCTGATTTCTTTACCTCCTGTATCTCCTTTACTTAATTGAAATTTTCAATATAATTTAGATCCTTATTTGCCTCCCTTGAACCAATTTTATGCTCATCTTGTTAATATGATTTTAACATCTCTCTATCCTTCTCTTCATTTGTTTATATGTTATTTCTGTCAATAATTTTAGATCTATCACTACTTTTATTTCTCTATTCATGTTGTGTGTCTAATTTAGATTTGAACCCCATTATCATGAATTTATATATGTGTTGTGTAATTCTTTTCTGTTTTAGAAAATATCATTTAGACAAATTTTTATTCGAAAATAATTTTAAAATAATTAATTTAATTTTTATGTTACAAGTTTGAGAATTGAATACATATGTTACATGTTTTTTTAAAAAATAATTTTGGTTATTATTTACATGAGAATAGTAATTAAGTCAATATAAAATTTACAAGTGGACCTTTTAAAGAAAAAAACTTAAAATCTTTGATTTATTCCTTAAATTAACATTTGGATCTAAGTATGATTAATTTGGTTATTTGAAGGGCTGTCACTTTAATTAAAAATAATTGAATATATATAGTATATGTTGTTTTGAATTTAAAGCATTGACTCAATTATTAAGTGTGTGTATGAAAATATGTATGTCTATGTCTATACATACACACACACACACACATATATATATATATACATATACATATATATACACACATACATACACATCTATCTGTGTAACAACCTGAAATTTTATCATTTTGATTTACGAATATTTAATTTATTTTAAATATTCAATTAATGGTTTTAATAATCAAATAACCATCTTTTAAGTTATAACAAATGATAAAAGATTTTGCTTTGAATTCTGTTTACACAAATAGGTAGTTCGAAGGAAAAGTGAAAATGTGACCAGAAGCCACTTTCCGGATTTTCAGTTTTTATTCGATCAGCAAGTCATCAAAATATTTCAATACCTTTGCATAGACTATAAAAACAACACTTTCATGTTTTAAAAAAAATATTCTTACTTTCACATACATAAATATAATGATATTAAGGAAATATATACATATGGATATATGAATACATATGTATATATATATTAGAATTTTGAGAGAGAAAAACATGAAAAGATGTGTGTGTAAGATGTGTAAGTAAACAAGAGTACCTTAAGACTCCTTTTAGCCAACATATACTTACACTATAAGTACTTAGGCAAACATGAATTGATTTAAAAGGGGCATTTTCACTTGATTTTTCTTTATTTTCTTTTTACTCTTTTTATATCTACACACACTACTTATTTTATATGTACACTCATACTTCATATTTTGAAAACCTTAAAAAGCTTCTTCTTTTAAACTTAATTTATAAATTTTATCAAGATTCAAAACTCTTAAGCAAAATCAAAGCAATGTAGAAGGTGAGAACTCTAAAACTATATTGTTAGATAATGGAATTAATGTGAACTGATTGTGACGACCCGGAATTTTTGTATATTTGAAATGTGAATATTTAATTTATTTTAAATATCCGAAGGTTAAATTTTAACTTTAATTTCAATTATACAGTATTTCTTTGGATAATTAATTATTAAATTTAATTATCGGGATTGGGTAAAATATTGAATCTTGATTTTAAGCCGGTTAAAAATAGTTCAAAGGTTCAGAAAATTTATATTGTTAATACTGAAGATGATAGAACTTTTAAAATGGAATTTTAAAAGTATTTTGTTCACTTTTAAAAATATATCGTTTAAATTGAATTTTAAAATAGCCTTCCGAGGCACAGTCTCGGAATTTGACGAAACCAGTTCCATTGATTCCGTAATAGTTAGTTATTATCGGATTTCAATTTTCGTAGAGTTTGGAGTTGTCGTGTGATCGTACAGAATGTAAACGCGCTGAAATTAAATCGAAAATTTAATATTATAACTGGTCCCAAAAAGCTATCTTCTCCATACGATCGAATTTGTAGTCAAAACCTTTTCCAGTGCGTTCGGAATAGGGGTATAACATTATAAATGCCTAGTGGCATGCCTCGATTGGAGATTGAGATTTTGGCTCGATTTCGAGACGTTTAACTTCAAATTTAATTTGATATTGATATCTTGACCAGTCAAAACAAAATCTCTATTTGTTCAACACGTAGCCTGCTTTCTTTTACATTTGTCTCTCTCTGAGACACGCGCATCAAAACCGAGAAAAGGTTAATTAAAGAAACTAAAAAAAAAAGGGGGCAGAAACGAAGTATTCGAAATCCATCTTCTTAGTAAAATCAAAATAAGGGCTGAACGAAAAGGGGAGCGGAATCATTCGAATAGAACGTTAACCATTTTCCTCAATACTCAGTCTCATTCGTGAATTCAATCAAGTGGCGTTCCCCTCCCAGTTCTTTTCTATCGAGCCGGAAGCAGTTCGATGATAGGGGCACGATTTTTTTTCCTTCGCCTTCATTTGAAATCGAGATTGATTTCTAGCGCGGTTGGTTTCGATTTGTTCTCGAGCTCGAGGAAGGAGGCTGTCACGTCGACTAGAAGTAGGAAGATTCGGCGAGGTTGGGAATCGAGGGGGCAATATCGATCTCGAAGTCGATGACTTCGACGTCGGCGTGGATGGAGTCGTTCGATCGAGTCGGGGCCTACGTCAGTGGTGGAAGCGATGTCGCATCGAGCAGGTCGATGAGGCGAAGACGTTCCGAAGTTCGTAGGCAGTGAGGTACCATCTCCTTTAATTGAACTTAATAAATATATTCTCATGTAGATTTGAAAAAAATATATATAGTTAGGTTTGAATTTCAATTTCCGATTTATAACTTGATATAATATGTTTTACTGATTGAAAATATATAAAGTTAGTTTTGGCTCTTGTTTTTAAATTTTTTTGCAAGTAAACTAAATTTAAAAATATGTTGCAACAAAGTATAAACATTTCCATTTTTAGTTTAATACATAAAGATTTGAAGAAGAAAATTTTATAGCTCTACACATGATTTTTGCAGTCAGACAATTCTGATAATTATCTTTCAGTTTAAAGATTTTACCTATACATACACACCTATCTTGATTTAAATATGACACATCGTAAGTAAAATAAATACGTAGTAAGGTGCTTAACTTATGTAATCTATTTTAGTTACTAAAAGATTTTTTTAGGGAAAATTATCTAATTAAAATTCTTAGTTAATGGAATTTATAAAAGAAGATAATTGATTTGTTCGATTTATTTAAAAATGTTTATACAAGGTCTTTCATCGGGAAGGAAACAAGCTGGGATGAAATAAAATAGTAATGGATGGCAAAACAAAAGCAAAGGTGAGTTAATCTCACTCAGTTAAATTTAAATTTAAATGGTTAAATTTAAATAATTGATTGGATGATTGCGTTGATTGATGTGCTATAGATATAGTAGTATATAGCAATATACACATATTGGCATATGTGTATATTTGAGTTGTTGATATTCCCGCATTTATATAGCGGATGAGACCCTATGCGCCGCATAATAGCGGATGATTTATACAAATCCCATATACCGCGATATTCCACCTCGAAGTGGAATTGGTATTGTGCTAACGTTTGTGGATGCAGGGAAACAGGTTGGAGGGATCCAACTGGATTCCTCAAAATTATTTAGATTATTTGATATTCTGTTCTATGAATATTGATATCCTGTGATGATTTTATTGATGATTGAAATATTGGATGATATGGTTGGATTGAATATTTCAATAAAAAGGAGTTATAAAAATATATTGAATTGGATTTTGAAAGAAATAAAAGAATAAAGAGTTAAGTAAAATAATTCGAGGAATTGGGATAAAATTTATAACGAATTGAAATAAAAATAAAGTGATTTGGAATTTTAACAAATATGAAATAAGGGGATTTTGAATTTACAAGGGATAATAAATTTTATACTTAAGTGATATTATTTGAAGAATAAAAGAAGTTATTTTTGGAATTAAGGATTAAAGTTAATTAAAGAATAAATAAGGAGTTTTGGAAATCTGAAATCGATATTGGTAAAAAGGGGTTTAACTCGTAATAAGGAATAAAAATCTAAAGGTTAATGTATTTTGGAATAAATGAAGTAGTAAAGGAAATTTATTTCAAAGTAAAGTAAAGTAAATTGGAAAATCAATTGGAAATTGATTTAGTTATTTAAAATTGGAATTTTAAAAGAGAAGTGAGATTTTGGAGATATAAACTGGGTTTATAAAGTAAAATAAAATATAGTGGATATTTGAATATAAATTCAAGTTGGGAATTTATAAAAAGATATGGTTTGGTTTAAAAATAAATGTTGATTTATTTTTAAAAGATGGAAATGAGAAGTGTATTTCTCTGGATAGCCAAGTACGTTTTCAAAGCAATTTTAAATATAAGTTAAAAGTTTTAAGTATGATTTAAAAAGCATGTTTTAGAAAATTGATTATTTCTAAATGTTAATTTTCAAAGTAGGTATTTTTAAAATCTATTATTGTAGTAATTATATAAAAGTGATTTGCTATTCTGTTTTTAAAAAGAGAAATTTAGTTTATATTTATAAAGTGGTTTATTTTAAAGTATATATTTTTAATAAAGTATTAAAGTAGTTTAATTTCAATGTTATAAGATATATTTAAAATAAAGTGTTTTTAAATTATTCTAAAATCTAAAAGTGTTTTGTACTTGGTGTTTCAGAGAAATAAATATTTGGAAATGTATTCCGTAAGCGGAAACTGTTTGAAATTGTTTTCAAAAGGAGTTTGAAAATTTGGAAATATATCTTGGAAAGATATTTGGGCAAATAAATAATGTGGGAAATTATTTATTGAGTGATGGTTGCTTGTGGATGTTAATTGATAGTTAAATAACCGACTATCAATATTTGCCAATGCGCTGATCGTTTCGAAGAGACCGGGATCGAGTTTCCGTATACCGGGATTCTAGGTCTGGAGACTCGAATACCACTTCGATTCGGTTTGTACGTTTCGTGTAACGTGTTCAGAGTCGAAGATGGAGCAGTGAAGTGCAAGGGCTAGTCGCTGCTAATCCTGAGGATATTTCCAAAATGGATGTAGTAGGAGTAGTGCCTTCGGTTCCGTTCAAACCCAGGACGGACTGGTATGGACGAATGCTTGCGAAACATCGTCAGCGGACGATGGGCATTCTAAGGGATATGTTCTCTAAAAGGTATCGTTTAGCCTCGAACCTCATCAACCGGGAATGACTGAAAATCAGGGGTTATGCAGCAAGGCTTCGTGGGTAGCTTCCACTGGAGGGTAAGGTCATCCCTGTCTAGATGTCCCTTTTTATTTCGGCTTAGTGGTGCGGTTGCTGATCCCAACCGTGGGGTGATTTTATTCGGGATCATCCAGTAAGGGATGGTTCCGGCTTTGTGTTGCAGGGGAGCGGGCGTACTCCTCGGTACGGTGATCTAGGCCACGTACTGTGATAGGTGGTACCCCAGTGCCTAGTCATTCGTTGGAAATCCATTCTCCCTACGTGCCTGTACGGTTTTGATTGTGCCCAACTATTGTTGAAATGTGAGATGCAAGCATTTCAGCTAGATTATATTTTACTTTCTGTAGACACAATTATAATATCAGAGGATTTTGATATAAAGTGTTTTAGCCATCGTAAGGTAAAAACCCGACATGTTTATTTGTGGCGTGGTCTTACGAGATGCTTTTGTTTTCAAAGGATTTTGAAACTTTAATAATCAATTTGAGTGTGATTTTCTCACGCTGGTTTTCCAGACTGACTCGGGTATTGTTTTATATGATGCTCGGGTCAGACCGAGTATTATAAATTACAGGAAATGATGCTGTGGAGCTGGATGGCGATACGTACTTTCGTATTTGAGTTATATATTCCGCTGTGTATTCAGATTGTGAGGACAAGTTATGATTACTGTCCAGTTGTATGATATTGATGTGATGTACTCTGATGATGTATTAGGATGATGTATATATAAACAGATATAGATTTCTTTTTGTGTAAAGATCTGTTATTACCTATTATAGTTTATTCCGCTGCGTATGAGAGATTCTGTTGTTGTTTTCTATTTTTCTTCTTCTTCTACCTCTTCTTCTTAACTCAAATGGTCCGGTTTTTCGTGTTAGAAAAACTCGGGTTGTTACACTTGGTATCAGAGCGTAGGCTAGCGATAACCTTGGCTCTGTTGGGAATTTTGAGAGTACTAATAGATATGAGCGCGTATTTGTTAGTGAATATAAAATGGTTTTATATTGTGTTGGTTGGTTTATTGAGTGGCATATGAACCTTCGTCGGCACAGTCTGGACAACTGTATCGAAAGGGTTTCTAAACACTTGAATAGAACAGTTCGACACAGTATTGTTTTAAATAGGGTGAATAAAATAATTTTGCCCAAATTATTTTTATATATAAAAGGATAACTTTTGTAAATTATATATTTGGATGCTTGGTTGTTAGAAAATGACAATAATGAGTTAGTCTCATTATTAAGTAGAAATTGAAAACTTATAACCTAAGTTAAAGAATAAATTTATATAACAAAATGGAATTTGAAATATAGACTATAAATGAAATTTATAAATTGAGATAAACTTTATATAAAAATGTGAATTACAAATGTGATTTATAATCAATGAGATAAATTCATAAACAAATGAAATTTGTAAAAGTAAATTGTAAATGTGTCTTATAACTTGAAATAAATTGTGATAGAATTCCAAGTAATGTTTGGATATAAAATTTAATGGATTTTGAATTTGAAGTTTTGGGAAAGATTTAAATTCCTTTGGATTTAAAAATAGTTTTTAAAAGTTTTGGGGAAATAATAGTGATATTATTTCATGAATATTTTTGAAATTGAATTGAAATCTGATGGAATTTGGGATTTTAAAAATGTTTGAAATGTTTTAAAGTAATAAAAGCATTAAATTCTCTTCCGGTCGCTGGAAAATAATTTCGGTGATGACTGCAGCATCATCGATGTTCATTTTCGAGTTTCTAAAAGAGAAATTGCTACCAAACTGTTTTAAATTGGAAATGATTGTGAACTGGGTTGGTTTTGAAATTCAAAGGGAAAATTGTTTGATAAAAGCAGATTGTTTTGGAAATTTGGATTTGATGTGATTTACCAGATGTGTGTGAGTTATTTATAGATTCAAAATGGTTTTGAAATAAAATCGGGCAATTGGATTCTGGAAATTCTATTTAAAATTTAAATGTGGAAATTTAAATGAATCAACAATATAAAGTATAGAATGAAGTTGATTTAAATAAGAAAGGAATGAAAGTTAAATTCTGGGATTATAATTGAGATGAAATTAACTCAAGGAGTAATATAAGCTGGTAGATAAAAGAGTTAGAGAACTTGAAGGTGAATGAATTGTAAACTTGTATAAAATTGTATTCTAGAATTAAAATTTAATTTGAGTATATGAAGGTGAATAAAATATATTTGAATTTAACTTAAGATGAGTTAAATAAAATTGAGAATTGGAATTGAATTAAATGTAAATAAGTTGAAGTAGAATTGAATTCGATATAAAGGTAATGTAAAATGCTTATAATTGTGGAAAGAAATTCATATTCTTAAATTCTTAAGTGTAATAATTTGAAATTTGATTTGAAGATAGAAATGGACTTAAATGAGTAGTCCTAGATCTTAAGTAAGTAAGTTGAAACTTATGAATAGAAATGAAATTGTAATTATCAAATGGAAACGACTAAGATGAGCAATCTTAATTTTTAAATAAATCCAAACTTGAATTATAAAATATATTGAACTTAAGAAAATTAAGTGAAGTGATATTTGGAATTAAAAAGCAAGTATTTAATTTTAACCAGCAGAGGAACTAATTTGATAATAAATTAGTTATTGAAATTTAATGGTGAGTTAATGAAATTGGATTAACATAGTGATGGTTTGGATTGCGAATGAAATCCAAATAAGTGAAAATAAATTGGAAAGGGCCTGGTTATTAATAAAATAATTCCAGATGAATTGAGTATGGAAATTAAAATTCATAATGATTGAGTGAATAAACCAATTATATTAAATAAATAAATGGATGGAATTTGATTAAATAAGAATCAAATGAAAGATGGAAATAAAACTTTAAAGGGTTGGTTAAATGGAAAATAAACTTAAGCTATTGACTTAAGTAAATGTTGAATGGAAACTGAACTCAAACAGAGGAGTGGTTTAAATAAGTTGAGAAATAGTTATTGAATGAATTAACTTGGATTGTTTTCGAGCTAAATAAAATTCATTTTTGAAAGTTGGAGATGAATTGAATTTAAGGAAAAAAAAAATTTGAAATGAAGTAGTAAATTGTAGTAAGTTGGAATTCATATGAAATGGGAGTTCAATTTGAATATATACACTTCAGTGGTGAAGAAGTAGATAAATATAAGAAAATTTATATTGAACTTAAAAAATTGAAGAATGAAATTCTTAAGAAAATTGGTATTGGAAATATACTTAGTAATTTTGGAAAAGATATATATATATACTAAGTGAATAGTTGAATGAAGACTAAAACTGAAGTTGTGAAATAGGATAGTTGTGAATAAGGGGATAACAATCAAAAAGGAATGTGAATAAAAGAGAATTGATATAACTGATAATCAATTGAAATTAATACGTAAGGTGTACGTATATTATTTTATTCGCATAGCTATTTGGTCCGGATGTCGAACACAGAATTTCGAGATAGTTTTATCGATCCGAATCAGGATTTTTCACTCGATTTTCAACGGCGAACCTGGATATGGATTGTTGATTGATTCTGGATATTCTCTATCATAGTTTGTGGCTATGCAAGGAGAATGACGGTTTCTGATCAAGGAACCAGATCTGAGTCCGCACTAGGAAGTCGGGTGGACGATACTAGTTCGGAAGTGGAATTGTGTGATCGATTGAGCGATCGAATGTGATATTGCGTACGGATGATATATGTACATCGTACGGGCTTAAGTAAAGCAAATATTGAAAATTTGTAAAGAAAAGTATAAAATGACTTTGGGATTGTGATTTAATATTATTGCTTAATAGGATATACAGGTGTATAAAAGCAATGAATAATTGGGATTTTTGATTTAGAAGATAAAATTTAATGGCCCGACAAAAAGGTATGTATTTGAATTTCTATATGGAATTTTGATTGGGTTTTGGATCCAGCCACTTGGCTTTTTGGTTTTCTTTTTGAGATTGGAAGGCCGTAGAGCCATTTTGTAGTAGTACCGAGCTAGCCGCGCAAAGGAGACGCTGGCGAAATTTTTCGGAAATTTAGGGAGTTAGAAAAATTTTGGAAAATTTTGATAAGTTAAAATTTGAATTCAAATTTAAATTTGAATGGATAAGTAGGTGGTATGAGTTGAACTTATGAATAAGATTGGGAAGTTAAAAGATGATTAGTGTATCATTAATAAAAGATTGTTATGGAAAGTTGTTAAAACTATTTGGATTGGGAAAAAGAACGGGTATCGAATCATTTCTCTTAACTGGTAATTTCGGGGACGAAATTCTTTTAAGGGGGAAGGAATGTGACGACCCGGAATTTTTGTATATTTGAAATGTGAATATTTAATTTATTTTAAATATCCGAAGGTTAAATTTTAACTTTAATTTCAATTATACAGTATTTCTTTGGATAATTAATTATTAAATTTAATTATCGGGATTGGGTAAAATATTGAATCTTGATTTTAAGCCGGTTAAAAATAGTTCAAAGGTTCAGAAAATTTATATTGTTAATACTGAAGATGATAGAACTTTTAAAATGGAATTTTAAAAGTATTTTGTTCACTTTTAAAAATATATCGTTTAAATTGAATTTTAAAATAGCCTTCCGAGGCACAGTCTCGGAATTTGACGAAACCAGTTCCATTGATTCCGTAATAGTTAGTTATTATCGGATTTCAATTTTCGTAGAGTTTGGAGTTGTCGTGTGATCGTACAGAATGTAAACGCGCTGAAATTAAATCGAAAATTTAATATTATAACTGGTCCCAAAAAGCTATCTTCTCCATACGATCGAATTTGTAGTCAAAACCTTTTCCAGTGCGTTCGGAATAGGGGTATAACATTATAAATGCCTAGTGGCATGCCTCGATTGGAGATTGAGATTTTGGCTCGATTTCGAGACGTTTAACTTCAAATTTAATTTGATATTGATATCTTGACCAGTCAAAACAAAATCTCTATTTGTTCAACACGTAGCCTGCTTTCTTTTACATTTGTCTCTCTCTGAGACACGCGCATCAAAACCGAGAAAAGGTTAATTAAAGAAACTAAAAAAAAAGGGGGCAGAAACGAAGTATTCGAAATCCATCTTCTTAGTAAAATCAAAATAAGGGCTGAACGAAAAGGGGAGCGGAATCATTCGAATAGAACGTTAACCATTTTCCTCAATACTCAGTCTCATTCGTGAATTCAATCAAGTGGCGTTCCCCTCCCAGTTCTTTTCTATCGAGCCGGAAGCAGTTCGATGATAGGGGCATGATTTTTTTTCCTTCGCCTTCATTTGAAATCGAGATTGATTTCTAGCGCGGTTGGTTTCGATTTGTTCTCGAGCTCGAGGAAGGAGGCTGTCACGTCGACTAGAAGTAGGAAGATTCGGCGAGGTTGGGAATCGAGGGGGCAATATCGATCTCGAAGTCGATGACTTCGACGTCGGCGTGGATGGAGTCGTTCGATCGAGTCGGGGCCTACGTCAGTGGTGGAAGCGATGTCGCATCGAGCAGGTCGATGAGGCGAAGACGTTCCGAAGTTCGTAGGCAGTGAGGTACCATCTCCTTTAATTGAACTTAATAAATATATTCTCATGTAGATTTGAAAAAAATATATATAGTTAGGTTTGAATTTCAATTTCCGATTTATAACTTGATATAATATGTTTTACTGATTGAAAATATATAAAGTTAGTTTTGGCTCTTGTTTTTAAATTTTTTTGCAAGTAAACTAAATTTAAAAATATGTTGCAACAAAGTATAAACATTTCCATTTTTAGTTTAATACATAAAGATTTGAAGAAGAAAATTTTATAGCTCTACACATGATTTTTGCAGTCAGACAATTCTGATAATTATCTTTCAGTTTAAAGATTTTACCTATACATACACACCTATCTTGATTTAAATATGACACATCGTAAGTAAAATAAATACGTAGTAAGGTGCTTAACTTATGTAATCTATTTTAGTTACTAAAAGATTTTTTTAGGGAAAATTATCTAATTAAAATTCTTAGTTAATGGAATTTATAAAAGAAGATAATTGATTTGTTCGATTTATTTAAAAATGTTTATACAAGGTCTTTCATCGGGAAGGAAACAAGCTGGGATGAAATAAAATAGTAATGGATGGCAAAACAAAAGCAAAGGTGAGTTAATCTCACTCAGTTAAATTTAAATTTAAATGGTTAAATTTAAATAATTGATTGGATGATTGCGTTGATTGATGTGCTATAGATATAGTAGTATATAGCAATATACACATATTGGCATATGTGTATATTTGAGTTGTTGATATTCCCGCATTTATATAGCGGATGAGACCCTATGCGCCGCATAATAGCGGATGATTTATACAAATCCCATATACCGCGATATTCCACCTCGAAGTGGAATTGGTATTGTGCTAACGTTTGTGGATGCAGGGAAACAGGTTGGAGGGATCCAACTGGATTCCTCAAAATTATTTAGATTATTTGATATTCTGTTCTATGAATATTGATATCCTGTGATGATTTTATTGATGATTGAAATATTGGATGATATGGTTGGATTGAATATTTCAATAAAAAGGAGTTATAAAAATATATTGAATTGGATTTTGAAAGAAATAAAAGAATAAAGAGTTAAGTAAAATAATTCGAGGAATTGGGATAAAATTTATAACGAATTGAAATAAAAATAAAGTGATTTGGAATTTTAACAAATATGAAATAAGGGGATTTTGAATTTACAAGGGATAATAAATTTTATACTTAAGTGATATTATTTGAAGAATAAAAGAAGTTATTTTTGGAATTAAGGATTAAAGTTAATTAAAGAATAAATAAGGAGTTTTGGAAATCTGAAATCGATATTGGTAAAAAGGGGTTTAACTCGTAATAAGGAATAAAAATCTAAAGGTTAATGTATTTTGGAATAAATGAAGTAGTAAAGGAAATTTATTTCAAAGTAAAGTAAAGTAAATTGGAAAATCAATTGGAAATTGATTTAGTTATTTAAAATTGGAATTTTAAAAGAGAAGTGAGATTTTGGAGATATAAACTAGGTTTATAAAGTAAAATAAAATATAGTGGATATTTGAATATAAATTCAAGTTGGGAATTTATAAAAAGATATGGTTTGGTTTAAAAATAAATGTTGATTTATTTTTAAAAGATGGAAATGAGAAGTGTATTTCTCTGGATAGCCAAGTACGTTTTCAAAGCAATTTTAAATATAAGTTAAAAGTTTTAAGTATGATTTAAAAAGCATGTTTTAGAAAATTGATTATTTCTAAATGTTAATTTTCAAAGTAGGTATTTTTAAAATCTATTATTGTAGTAATTATATAAAAGTGATTTGCTATTCTGTTTTTAAAAAGAGAAATTTAGTTTATATTTATAAAGTGGTTTATTTTAAAGTATATATTTTTAATAAAGTATTAAAGTAGTTTAATTTCAATGTTATAAGATATATTTAAAATAAAGTGTTTTTAAATTATTCTAAAATCTAAAAGTGTTTTGTACTTGGTGTTTCAGAGAAATAAATATTTGGAAATGTATTCCGTAAGCGGAAACTGTTTGAAATTGTTTTCAAAAGGAGTTTGAAAATTTGGAAATATATCTTGGAAAGATATTTGGGCAAATAAATAATGTGGGAAATTATTTATTGAGTGATGGTTGCTTGTGGATGTTAATTGATAGTTAAATAACCGACTATCAATATTTGCCAATGCGCTGATCGTTTCGAAGAGACCGGGATCGAGTTTCCGTATACCGGGATTCTAGGTCTGGAGACTCGAATACCACTTCGATTCGGTTTGTACGTTTCGTGTAACGTGTTCAGAGTCGAAGATGGAGCAGTGAAGTGCAAGGGCTAGTCGCTGCTAATCCTGAGGATATTTCCAAAATGGATGTAGTAGGAGTAGTGCCTTCGGTTCCGTTCAAACCCAGGACGGACTGGTATGGACGAATGCTTGCGAAACATCGTCAGCGGACGATGGGCATTCTAAGGGATATGTTCTCTAAAAGGTATCGTTTAGCCTCGAACCTCATCAACCGGGAATGACTGAAAATCAGGGGTTATGCAGCAAGGCTTCGTGGGTAGCTTCCACTGGAGGGTAAGGTCATCCCTGTCTAGATGTCCCTTTTTATTTCGGCTTAGTGGTGCGGTTGCTGATCCCAACCGTGGGGTGATTTTATTCGGGATCATCCAGTAAGGGATGGTTCCGGCTTTGTGTTGCAGGGGAGCGGGCGTACTCCTCGGTACGGTGATCTAGGCCACGTACTGTGATAGGTGGTACCCCAGTGCCTAGTCATTCGTTGGAAATCCATTCTCCCTACGTGCCTGTACGGTTTTGATTGTGCCCAACTATTGTTGAAATGTGAGATGCAAGCATTTCAGCTAGATTATATTTTACTTTCTGTAGACACAATTATAATATCAGAGGATTTTGATATAAAGTGTTTTAGCCATCGTAAGGTAAAAACCCGACATGTTTATTTGTGGCGTGGTCTTACGAGATGCTTTTGTTTTCAAAGGATTTTGAAACTTTAATAATCAATTTGAGTGTGATTTTCTCACGCTGGTTTTCCAGACTGACTCGGGTATTGTTTTATATGATGCTCGGGTCAGACCGAGTATTATAAATTACAGGAAATGATGCTGTGGAGCTGGATGGCGATACGTACTTTCGTATTTGAGTTATATATTCCGCTGTGTATTCAGATTGTGAGGACAAGTTATGATTACTGTCCAGTTGTATGATATTGATGTGATGTACTCTGATGATGTATTAGGATGATGTATATATAAACAGATATAGATTTCTTTTTGTGTAAAGATCTGTTATTACCTATTATAGTTTATTCCGCTGCGTATGAGAGATTCTGTTGTTGTTTTCTATTTTTCTTCTTCTTCTACCTCTTCTTCTTAACTCAAATGGTCCGGTTTTTCGTGTTAGAAAAACTCGGGTTGTTACACTGATAGTAGCTTGGGTGTGTTTTTGATATGATGCTCATGTTATGTAATTTGTTTAAAAATCTTAAAGTGTTGAATTTGCTGTGGAAAAGAGTGTCATCTTTCTATAAATCCAAAAACATATACTCGGATATCACATATACAAACTTGACGTGCCTGTTTCACTCCTCTGTTCTTGATTTGAAACAAGAATTCACAAAGCCTCACAACTATAAAAATAAAATCTCTCAAACTAGTAGAAATTAACCTAAGTGACCAACTACGAAATTTTTCATTATGGTCAATAGTAATTTTTAAAAATAGTTGCAGATCGTCCCGTCGTCTATGGTGGCCGAACTTGTTCGATTATAGTAAGTAACTAGAAAAGTGGAATTTTTTATAAGCATAAAATAGCAAACGGATTATACGATCTTGTTCGTCTTGATATTTCAGGATTTATACACCTATTCGTATGATTTTAAGGCTTGGGATCGAGGTAAGGGAAGTAGATGAACGGATTTTGGTTTAAATCTGATTTTTGGTGAGGGGATGACTTGGAGGATCACGACGATGGCTGGAGCAACTAGGGAGTGCGACGGAGCTAGGGCAGCGGCCGCGTGGAGTAGAGTGGTCGGTGGTGCTCCACCGAGCTCGATTTAGAGTTAAGTGTTGTGTTTGGAATCTTGGTCACGGCCGCTACGGGAGGCGATCAGAGTGGATGGATTCGGGTGTGGAGGTAGGTAGTTGAGTCAGCTTTGCAATGGATGAAGTAGTAGACGATGAAGGTAAGTATAGCGGCAGTGTCAAAGGAATGAACATGAATGGGTAGAATTCAGAATTTGGGTTCCGTTGGTCGAAAATTGATTTTGACCATCGAAGTTGGTGTCGAGGTGATGGGTGAGTCGAGCTTGGTGATTGGCGTTTGTGGGCGTCCTTGGTTCGGTGTTTGGTTGACACGTGCACATGCACAAGTGCACCTCCGTGCACTACCACTTTAGGCTTCAGGTCTTGAAGCAAAGAAGTGAATTTGGGGAATATTATGATAGGGGAGAAAGGATTACGGGTTGGCTTGGCTTTTGGGTTTGGGCCATAGGATTTATTAAAAATCAAATTAATAAATTTATTTGTAAATAATAGTTTTAAAGCATTAATAACCCATAACGCATCTATATGAAGCCCGTTTAACCTGTGGTCTTCAATAGTAGACTCGTATTAACGGGTACAATTCTTATATATATAAAATATTGGAATTTTAATGTCATATAATTTAATGATAAATTGATACCTACTAAGTTAATTATGTTGTCAATTACGTAGTTAGATAATCGTACCCCATTAATGATACCTATTCAGTAGAATAAAATACCATTCCGCTAATTAAATCATTTGGACGTCTGTTGAGCAGAAATAAACCTCTGTTCTGCTATTATATTATTTTGGACAGTTGAGTTTATGCTAGATTTATCTGGGGTAAATGACACATTAACTACGGATTGTTAATTATGGATTTTATCTACACATGCGCCTACTTATGTAAATACTAGTAATATAACTGGAAAGATAAACCAAATAAATGATGACTTGATTAAAGTACCATTGTAGTCGCTAAGCCTCTGTCTAAATATGAGAAATTAATTAATTAATCATCGTATGAAAAATGTTTTGAAGTTTATAAACCACTTAATTATGCTTTAATAATGTTTTAAAAATCATTTAATTATTGTTTTAAAGTTAATTTATTATTACAATAATGTTTTGAAGTTAATTAATTATTCTAATAATATTGTTTAAAGTTAATTTATTATTATTATATTATTTAAAGTTAATTAATTATTTTATTAATATTTTTAAAGTGAATTAATTATTTTATCAATATTGTTTAAAGTTGATTAATAACTCTATTAATATTGTTTGAAGTTAATTTAATTAACGACTGTTTAAAATTATTAATTTGTTAATGTGGTTTAAAGGTAATCAAATGAACTATGTCCTAATAATAACTTGTTTATTTAAAGTTGTTTTAAATAATTTATTGTTTATCAAAGGAACTTTATTGATTAAAGTTTATTAAAGAATTTTGTTTTAAATAAAGAAAGTTTATAAAGGAGTTTTATAAATTGAAAAGAGATCTTGAAATTTGGGAAGAAGTTTAATAAATGATTTTGGATATTTATAAAAGAAGTTTTTAACTGATTTTGGATATTCGCAAAAGAGTTTTATAAATGGTTTTGGATATTTATAAAAGAGTTTTATAAATAAACTTGGATATTTATAAAGTGTTTATAAATGGATTTGGAGTTTTAGTAAAGGAGATTTCCATAAATAAAAGAGATTTATTAAAAGGATTTATTGAAGAAATTTATATAATAATTTGAGATTGGATTTCCTTTAACCGACCTTTTTAATTTTGGTGGTATGGAAATTCGTTCCACACTTAACACCGAAGGAATAGTGTTTGAGGTTATCCTTATCTCCAATTGAAATAACTTTTGTTGCAATCCTTTTAATATGATTTTGAAGTAAGAAATATTTTACAATGTTTTGTGAAAATACTTATGCCAGTAAGAAAAGCATATAAATATTATGATAAATATTTTGGAAAGATATTTAGGTAAATGAAAGATTTATTTTGAGGCTTAGTGGTTGCTATGAGTAATTAAAAAGTTGAATTGTTGTTATTTGTGTATTTGATAGTTAAATAATCGACTATCTAATCTTAGACAGTTTTGACTTTGGAAGTAAATAAGAGCTTCATGTGTTCATACGGTTTGAGTTCCCCCAGGAGAACTCATTCGGTGAAGCGTCTCTAGCTTTAAGGGGTATATTAGAGATACCTTTGGGACTCTAGTATAGTCTGATTACTTCCAAAATAACCAGGAATGTGTCAACTAGAAATTATCGATTGTTGGTTCGGAGTGATCGGAATTGGATATTTTATCAGAGAACCACTTTGAACCCACATATGCGTTCGAGTGGAAGACATTTTGAAGTTGATTGAATATGGTGCTCTTTGAAGTGCAAGGGCTACTTGCTACTAATCCTGAGGGTGATTTAAAAATGGGTGTACTAGAAGTGGTGCCTTCGATTTCGTTCAGCCCTAGAACGAACTTGTATGGATGATGCTAGCATTGCATTTCAGCTTGGAGGCCAGTGTTAGCATTCCAAGATGATCTGCTAAGAGAAAAGGTAAATTATAGCCATTAGCCTCATCAACCAGGAATGACTAAAACGAGGGATATGCAGCAGGGCTATGTGGGTCGCACCCATTAGGATATGATCATCACCTTTCTAGATCAATATTACAGATTTGGTTGTGCATAAGAGCTCTCAAGGGAATGATTAGAAAGTAACCTGGGTGATGACATATTCGGTAGTATCCAGTAAGGGGTAGGCCGGTTCTGTGTAGTAGGGGTACAATATATTTTTGTCAAACTCCAGGTGCATTTTATCTGGAGGTGTACCATTCGAAAGGTAGTCCCTTACCTTGTCATTGTATGAAAATCTATTCTCCAATAAGTGCCTTTAGACTTAGTTGTACCTATTATTCTAAAATTTAATTAATGTAACAATTTCGGCTATGATTAATATGTATTTATGCCCTAGACACTTTTATAATATCGTTGGATTTTCTATAGAAATGTTTTGGTTATTGTAATGGTAAAAATCTATCCGTGTTTATGTGCGGCGTGGTCTTACGAAATACCTTTTACTTTGAAAGGATTTTATGAACTTAGAAATCAATATGATTTGATAGTGTTTTCTCACGCCAATTTACTAGACTGATCTAGGTGTTATTTTCTTATAATGCTCAGGTCAGCCCAAGCATATTTTCCAGATTTAGCTTGATTCTTTGGAGCTTTTCAGAGATGAGCTGGATTCTCCATGATGTATTCACTATATGAAATCCTTCCACTGTTTTTGTTGTTCTTGATTTCTGTTTGTATTTATCGGTATTTATAAGGACAGGCTGTTATAACTGTCTACGCTGATATATGTTAGTGTACCATGATGTTGTGTATATAATAAAGTTCTTTCCTTTTTGTAAAGGCTAATGTGTATTATATATTTTTCGTTATGATGTGAGATTATATTATCTCTTTTCTTTCTTTAACCCCAAATAACTTGTCTTTCAAATACTTAAAGCAGCACACAAATACCAAGGATGTATTAAGTGTCGTCTTTAGGTGTAAGAAAGGCAGACTATTACATATGGTATCAGAGCCTAGGTTAAGCAAATAACTAGGCCTTGGTGGGGTAAACTCATTATAGATAGGGTTAGTAATACCCTAGAATGAGTAAACTCACTAGAGATAGGATTTGTAATATCCTAGAATAAGTTTGAGTGTAGTGTATATATATGAACACGTATTTGTTAATGCTATAAAGAGTTTTGTATTTTGTTGGTTTGTCAGTTGAGTGGCTTATGAATTCTATTCGATGTGCCTGATCAATGTTGTCAATAGGGGTTCCTAAACACTTAATAAACAGACACAATATTGCGGTAAATGAAATAATTTTATCAAGGATTATATTTTATATATAAAAAGAATATTCTTTTCCAAAAACTACATAGTTATTTATGATATGGTTGTTGGTTGTTTTAGCAAGAAATTTTCCTTTTTAAAACATAGGCTTGGTAAGTAGAAATTAGGAAACGTTGAAACAAACATCTTGTGAATTAAGTTTCATAGTTTGACTATAGGATGTTCGATGATAATGTTGAATTAAAATTGAGTTTTAATAAGTAGTTTATTGATAGAAAGCTAGGGTACTTGAAAGAAATATTTGGAAATAATTTTATAAAGATGATTTCATAAACTATGGTTTCTAAAGATGTGTTTTATAAAGAAATTTTGAGATTTACATCTTGTGGTCTTGAAAAATATTTTAGAAAAGAAATACTTGAAAGTGGTTAAGTGCAAACATAATGGAATGAACTTTTAGGGACATTTTCTTTGGGTTGGTTCGAGGAATGAGTCTCGATTCGTTTTGTGGTGATCTGAATAATCTTCTAAGTAACGACCGGATGTTGCCTAGGCAAATGTTGTAGTACACTTAGTGTACTATTCCCTTCATTATTGTACGATCAAAACGAGTTCGAATCTGAATAAATCCAAAGCAGTGGGTATTTGATGTTTTTGTTAAGCTAAGTGATGTAATTGGCTAGCTAATATACACATTTATCTTAGAAGTGTCTAAGGAGAAGTAGGCTCTAAGACGGGGTTGGATGACAGCATCCTACTATTCTTAGCTACTAACCAGACTTGATAGATAAAGAGGTTGAGTTGGTTTTAAGATCCATATTTATTTTGGGTTTGCATCTGCAAATCAGGAATAAATTAGACTTAAAATATGATATTTTTATTTTTATTCTTAGGATATAGGAGAGCCGTATATAAGTTAATAAAGTTAAGTCGTCTTATAAATGCTTTGTATTATATAAGCATATGTGGACCTTAGTAGGACTTAGTATCTTATTCTAAGGATTTTTGTTGATTGGTTATAAAGGATTCCCATTGTAGTTAGAGGAGCATGTATGAAGGCGAGGAGGCTTTCCAAGCAGGCCATGGCCAGCCGAAGCATGGAGGATATTGACCATCCATTTCTCGAGTAGGAGTTCGAAGAAGAGGAAGAATTCAAAGAGGAGGAAGAGTTGAATACAAGGAGGAGTTTGAAGAAGAGGAGGAGTTCGAAGAAGATGAAGAGTTTGAAGAAGAGGAGGAGTTCGAAGAAGAGGAGGAGTCCAAATAAGAAGAAGAGAAACCCATTCTGGAGGAGGAGTCGGAATCGAATAATGATGATGCCATTATTTGGGACATGGGCGAGGTCATTGACAACCCGATTGCAGAAGAGGTTCTGGATGCCATCATTTTGGATGATGCATGGTTCGTGGCAGAGATGTTGATACCCAGGGATCCAGACCCATAGATTATATGGATTCTCGACAATGACGGTGAGTCTATAGTGTTAGAGGGACTCGAGATGGAGGACTTCGACGGAGAGAGCCCGCCTTGAGGATTCAGCTTGGATTCATGAAGCAGTTCTTTTGATATAGTGTATGTTTACCTTGTTATGATGTATTGTTAGTCTTTTGATGTTATATGTATATATTATGATTGTAGTTTGATGAAGTACCTTAGTAGTTACTTTATATATATTTGATATTTCTGGTATAATTTGGTATGTTGTGATAATTAACCTTCTTTAAAAAGTTTTCTTCTTACTTAGTAAATAGTTAGTAATTAATGGGTTGAGGGTTCTATTTAGCCTTGTTTTTACTGGGTTTAGTTGTGGTGAAACTTCGGGGATGAAATTCTTTTAGGAGGGGGAGAATGTAACGACCCGGAATTTTATCACTTTGATTGGCGAATATATAATTTATTTTAAATATTCAATTAATGGTTTTAATAATTGAATAACCATCTTTTAAGTTATAACAAATGATAAAGGGTTTAGTTTTTAATTTTGTTCATAAAAATAAGTAGTTCGACGGAAAACTGAAAATGTGACCGGAAGCCACTTTCCGGATTTTCAATTTTTATTCGATTAGCAAGTCATCTAAATATCTTAATACTCTTGCATAGACTATAAAAACAACACTTTCACGCTTTGAAAAAAACATTCTTACTTTGATATATATATATATAATGATATTAAGGAAATATATACATATAGATATATGAATACATATGTGTATATATATTAGAATTTCAAGAGAGAAAACATGAAAAGATGTATGTGTAAGATGTGTAAGTAGACAAGAGTACCTTAAGACTCCTCTTACCCAACATATACTTACATGATAAGTACTTAGGCAAACATGAATTGATTGAAAAAGGGTATCTTCACTTGATTTTTCTTTATTTTCTTCTTACTCTTTTTATATACACACACTGCTTATTTATATATACCCTCATACTTTATATTTTGAAAAAATTACAAAGCCACTTCTTTTAAACTTAAGTTTATAAAAATTTTCAAGATTCAAAACTCTCAAGCAAAATCAAAGCAAAGTGGAAGGTGAGAACTCTAAAACTAAACTCGGTTTTTATATATTTGCTAGATAATAAAATTAATGTGAATTAATTGTAGCTTGTGTGTGTTTTTGATATGATGCTCATGTTATGTAATTTGTTTAAAATCTTCAAATGTTTAATTTGCTTTGGAAAAGAGTGTCATCTTACTGTAAACCCAAAAACATATACTCGAGTATCACATATACAACCTTGATGTTCCTGTTTCACTCCTCGGTTTTTGGTTAAAACATTAATTCACAAAGCCTCACAATTATAAAAAAAATCTCTCAAACTAGTAGAAATTAACCTAAGCAACCAAGTACGAAATTGTTCATTATAGTCCATATTGATTTTTAAAAATAATTGCGGATCATCCCATCATCTATGGTGGCCAAACTCGTTCAATTACAGTAAATAACAAGAAAAGTGGAATTTTTAATAAGCATAAAGTAGCAAACAGATTATACGATCTTGTTCGTCTCGACATTCCAGAATTTTAAACCTAATCGTATAATTTTAAAGCTTGGGAGCGATGCTAGAGAAGGAGATGAATGGATATGGGTTTAAATTCGACTTTTGATGAGGGGATGACCTTGAGGAGTCATGGCGGTGGCTGGAGCAACTAGGAAGCGTAGTGGAACTAGGGGAATGGCCACGTGGAGTAGGTGGTCGGTGGTGCTCCACCGAGCTCAATTTTTTTTATTAATTGTTGTGTTTGGAAACTTGATCGCGGCGGCCAAGGGAGGCGATCGAAGTAGATGGATTCGGGTGTCGAGGTAGGTAGTCAAGTCAACTTTGCAATGGATAAGGTGGCAGGCGATGATGGTGAGGGTAGTGGCACTGTCAAGAGATTGAACGTGAACGGGTATAATTCAGAATTTGGGTTTGGTTGGTCGAAAATCGATTATCAACCACCGGAATTATTGTCGACGTGATGGGTGAGTTGAGCTTGGGGATTTGCATTTACGTGCGTCCTCGGTTGGGTAGTTCGGTGTTTATTCGACGCGTGCACTGCCTCTTTGGGCTCCAGGTCTTGAAGCAAAGGAGTGGAATATGGGGAATATTGTGATGGGGAAGAAAAGTTTTCGGGTTGGCTTATCTTTTGGGTTTGGGCCTTGGGCGCTAAGATCTATTAAAAATCAAATTAATAAATTTATTTGTAATCAATAGTTTTAAAACTTTGATAACCCATAACGCATACCTACGAAGCCCGTTTAACCCGTGGTCTTCGACAATAGACTCGTATTAACAAGTACAACTCTTCTATATAAAAAAATTGGAATTTTAATGTAATATAATTTAATGAGAAATTAGTACTTACTAAGTTAATTATGTTGTTAATTACGTAGTTATATAATCATACCCCATTAATGAAACCTGTTTAGCGGAATAAAACACCGTTCCGCTAATTAAATCATTTAAACATCTATTGAGCAGAAATAAATCTCCGTTCTGCTATTATATTATTTTGGACAGTTGAGTTTATGCTAGTTGATTTATCTCAGATAAATGACACATCAACTATAGATTGTTAATTATGGATTTTATTTACATATATGCATGCTTATGTAAATGCTAGTAATATAATTAGAAAGTTAAACCAAATAAATGGTGACTTTATTAAAGTACCATTGTAGTTGTTAAGCCTCTGTCTAAATTTGAGAAATTAATTAATTAATCATCGTATGAAAAATATTTTAAGGTTTACAAACCATTTAATTATGTTTAATAATGTTTTAAAAATCATTTAATTATTGGTTTAAAGTTAGTTAATTATTATAATAAAAATGTTTTGAAGTTAGTTTATTATTATAATAATATTGTTTAAAGTTAATTTATTATTATAATAATATTATTTAAAGTTAATTAATTACTTTATTAATATTTTTAAAGTTAATTAGTTATTTTATTAATATTGTTTAAAGTTTTTTATCATTTTATTAATGTTGTTTGAAGTTAATTTAATTAATGATTGTTTAAAATTATTATTTTGTTAATGTGGTTTAATGATAATTAAATAAAGAATGTCTAAATAATAATTTGTTTATTTAAAGGTGTTTTAAATAATTGATTGTTTATCAAAGGAACTTTATCGATTAAAGTTTATTATAGAAATTTGTTTTAAATAAGGATAGTTTATAAAAGGAGTTTTATAAATTGAAAAGAGATCTTGAAATTTGGAAAGAAGTTTAATAAATGATTTTGGATATTTTTAAAAGAAGTTTTTAACTGATTTTGGATATTTGCAAAAGGGTTTTATAAATGGTTTTGGATATTTATAAAAGAGTTTCATAAATAAACTTGGAGATTTATAAAGAGTTTATAAATGGATTTGGAATTTTAGTAAAGGAGATTTTCATAAATGAAAGAGATTTATTGAAGAAATTTATAAAAGAATTTGAGATTGGATTTCCTTTAACTGGCCTTCTTAATTTTGATGGTATGGACATTTGTTCCTCATTTAACATTAAAGGAATAGTGTTTGAGGTTATCATTATCTCCAATTCAAATAATATTTGTTGCGATCCTTTTAATATAATTTTGAAGTAAGAAATCTATCACAACGTTTTGTGAATATACTTATGCCAGTAAGATAAGTATATGAATATTATAATAAATATTTTGGAAAGAGATTTAGATAAATGAATATTTATTTTGAGGCTTATTGGTTGCTATAAGTAATTAAATCGCTGAACTGTTGTTGTTTTTGTATTTGATAGTTAAATAATCGACTATCAAATCTTGGCCAGTTTTGACTTAGGTAAGAGCTTCACGTATTCACACGGTTTGAGTCACTATTTGGTGAAACATCTCTAGCTTTAAGGGATATCCTTGAGATCCCTTTGGGACTCTAGTATAGTCTGCTTACTTCCAAAAGAACCAAGAATGAGTCAACCGGAAATTATCAGTTGTTGGTTCAGAGAGACCGGGATCGGATATTTTATCCAAAAACCATTTCGAACCCACATATGCTTTCAAATGGAAGACATCCTGAAGATGATTGGAGACAGTGCTCTTTGTAGTGGAAGGGCTACTTGCTACTAATCTTGAGGGTGATTCCAAAATGGATGTAGTAGAAGTGGTGCCTTCGGTTTCGTTCAGTCCCTAAATGAACTTGTATGGATGATGATGGCATTTCATTTATTCCCAGATGGCAGTGTTAGCATTCCAAGATGGTTTGCTAAACGGAAAGGTAAAAGCTTAGCCTCTAGCCTCATCAACCGGGAATAACTAAAATAGAGGATATGCAGCAGGGCTATGTGGGTCGCACCCATTTGGGTATGATTATTAGCTTTCTAGATCACTATTACAGATTTGGTTGTGCATGATAGCTCTCAAAGGAAAGGTTATAAAGTAACCTGGGTGATGATATATTCAGTACTATCCAATAAGGGGTAGATCGGTTCTGTGTAGCAAGGGTACAAGATTTTCTTGTCAGGCCCCAGTTGCATTTATCAGAGGTGTACCATTCAAAGCGTAGTCTCTTACCTTATCATTGCATGGAAATCCATTCTCCAATAATTGCCTTCGGACTTAGTTATATACCTATTATGCTAGAATTTAATTAATGTAACAATTTCGGCTATGATTAGTATGTATTTGTACCCTAGACATTATTATAATATTACTAGATTTTCTGTAGAAATGTTTTGGTTATCGTATGGTAAAAATCCATCCATGTTTATGTGCGGCATGGTCTTACGAGATACCTTTTATTTTGACAGAAGTTTATAAACTTAGAAATCAATATGATTTGATAGAGTTTTCTCACGCTGGTTTACCAGACTAGTCCAGGTGTTATTTTCTTATAATGCTCGGATCATCTCGAGCATATTTTACAAATTTAGTAGGATGCTTTGGAGCTTTCAAGAGGAAAGCTGGATTCTCCAAGATGTATTCACGTATATTAAATCCTTCCGCTATTTTTATTCTTGATTTTTATTTGTATTTATCAGTACTTATAAGGACAAGTTGTTATAACTGTCCAGGTTGATATAGGTTAGTGTACGCTGATGTTGTGTATATAATAAAGTTCTTTCCTTTTTGTAAAGGCTTGTGTATATTATATATTTCTCGTCACGATGTGATATTCTATTCTTTATTTTCTTTCTTTAACCACAAATGACCAATCTGTAGGATCATTTTCATCCTAGAGAGGGGGTGAATAGGGTGAACTAAAATTAATGCGGAAATAAAAATAATAACAGAAAGTAATGCAGTAAAAATCACACACAGATTTACCCAGCTTTGGCAAAAACCTGCCTACGTGCTGGCCCCTAGGTTTCTACTAGAGATTAAGTAGTCAGACGCTTACGAACACACATAAACTTGTGACACCCGCTAACTTGACTAACCTAACTCTAAGCTCAAAACCCTGCCACAACTCAGCCACTGAGTTGCGAATTCTCAAACTACGCCCCATAGTTTGTTCCTAGTTACATAACTAGAAAGTTACACAATTCAAAATAGAAAATTACAAATAAAATAAAACTATAAAACAAAACCCTATTTTAAAACTTTAAGCCCAAAATTAAATAAACTAAACCGGCCCACTTAAAATATAACTCGTGAAAAAACGTTTCCCTTTTCTTTGTTATGAAGTCGTCTTGTTTCTCTGGAATTTAGGGTTTTGTTCGATTTACTTGAGGCCGCCGCTTGGTGTTCAAATCAGTTACCTTTTGTTCCTCAATTAACTTCAGTTTCCCTTGTTAATCAATTTTATGGCTCTGATAGCTTGCGGCTGCTTCAATTGCATGGAACTCGAATGATAAAAAAATGGTATGCGATTTTTCCCTTTTTCGATTTTGATTATGCTCAACTTCAATGATTCGAGTTTTGGATTGGTGCTTGCTCTCTGATTTTGCTTGAACTCGATACCTTTTGCCGATGAAGATGTTGGGTTTAAATAGGGATAAATTCCCTATATTTACGTTCATATATTTTTATTTGATTTCTTCAAATATTTTGCTCGGCCATTAGATTATTGCTTAAACGATGGTGATAATTCGGACTTGTTCTTAGTTGATATAATCGAATTGCTTTGAGTCGGTTCCTATGACTTCAACATTTGAATATACTTGACTTTTTTATTTGAAATCCCCTACGACATTAAACCATTTTCTGAATTTATGTTTGAACACTTCAACACAGTTTTACATTGACCGTTCTTTTTGCTCCTTTGACTTCGGTATTTTGAATTTCTAGACTTGGCAAATTTTGATTGTTCAATTTGTGTTACTCTGATTGACTTCACTGCAATATTTTTCTACTCCTTGACTGGTTCGAACTACTACTGTTATTTACTGTAAATATGTAAACTGCTTCATTGATATACACATGTAAACTATGTTTGTGAATGTGTGCCATCTCCATGTATATACATACATACATACATGTATGTATATATGTGTGTAATGTGATGTGCCTATGCTCTGTCTCATGTGTAGAACTAGTGCACTTGATGTCTTCTACTTGAACTAATATATGTGTGCTCCAGTCTTTATACATTTTGAGTCTGCACTTGATTTAGAGAACATGATTTTGAACTGCTTGCTTGATTCAGTTTGATGTCTTGTTGCACTTGAAAGTGAATTTCATATATATGTTGAAACTAACTGTGTTTGTCTGTATATATATGATGCCTTACATTTATGTTAATTCTTCATGTTTGAATTTTTCACTTAAGTCTAGTAGGTATATTGATCTGGTTTACCACTTTGAGTTTGCACTGTTTTCATGTGATCTGGTGCCTTGTTCCATTTGGTGGTCTAGTTCCTTGTTGCATTGAGTCCAATTTTAGTCTAGGTCGTTTTGAAGTCTTATTGCATGAGAACTTTGTACATGTCTTTGTTGTTTCCTCTGATTCATTTGCACTAGCTTGTTTTTCAAGTAGTCTGGTTTCATGTTGACGATGACTGATTCTTTGTACATGTCTGATTAGTTTTCTGTTTTGGTTTGTTCTGAAGTCTTGTTGCATTGATATGTTGAGTTGCATGCTCCAATGTTAAAGTTGTGTTTCATGTTGCTTCTTCATGTTTTCATGTGCGGTTCCCTTGCATTGCTTCAAGTTGAACTGCTGCTTGCCTCTGATCTGATCTGCATTGTGCTTCGAGTAAAAATTGATCTAGTCTATGTTGCATCCCTTGTTGTCACATATGTTTTGTTCTTGTTCATGTCTGCATGTATTGCATAGTTGTTGTGAATCTAGTCTGGATTATGACATTGTTGTATGTGTGTGTTCATGTTTGCCTCGAGTTAACTGTGCAATTTCTTCGATTCATTTCATTTGCTAGTCTTGTTAGCCTTTCTTGTTTTTGAATCCATGCCTCATTGTGTTCATGCCTGAATGTGGCTCCATGTACATATGTCCATGCCTGAATGTTGCCTTGTTTTTATGACTGGTCTGATATGATGTCAAGTTGTTATTTGCATTTACACTTGAGTTGAATCCAGTCTAGGCTTGGGTTTGACCTTGTGCTCACATGTCCCTGCTATTTTAACAAACAAGTGTATATTGGTATGCACGACTTTGTGGCATGTACAGTGATACATTGTGCATGTCATAAGTTGTTCGTGTGAGATGAAAAATAAATAAATGATGATGAACAACCCAAATAACTGAGGCAAATAATATTTTCAAAACACACACTTTATTGAGCACTGCAAAAATATTTCTTTTTCAATTTTACTGCATAGTGTTTATTTTTGCAGACAGTTCAGATGCTGGATACAGGCTGGAGTAGATTTGAAGATTAAATACGAGTGATGAGTGATATATGTAGTGAGGTGAAAATTGTAGAGTGAAAATTGTGTTGTAATTGAAATTGTATTGTAATTGAAATGTGTAAATGTAGTGAGAGCTCAAATTTGTACTATTTGAATTTGTAATAAAATATTTGTTTAAATAAAATATTTGTTTAAATATGAATTTTGAGTTATTTATTTTATTCAACAAATATTTATTTAATTATGTGGAAAAATAAAATAGTACAATAACAAATACATTTAAACAAATATATATATATATATATATGTATGTTTATTATCATCAAAAAAAATCATACGCTATTGTATTCTACAATCTCCCCCTTTTGATGATAACAAACATATATTAATATTTTGACTCAATTAAATGTATTTGATCTTGATGAATTCTATTAGCTCCCCCTACAACAAAACTCCCCTTACATAGATGCATGTAGTTAAAACTGAAAAATTAATTAAAAATAACTTTGAATAAAAACTCTCTTGAATATTAGTAAGGATATCGCTCAAAAATCAAAATCTTAACCTCTCTCCCCCTTTTGTTATCATCAAAAATAATAATAGTAATTGAAATAGCTACGATTGTGATTAAAAATATAAAATCAAATCAAGAGGGAAATATTAATTTCAAATTCCAATTAATCAAACAAAAATCATAATATATTATTTATTAGAAACAAAATCCACTTTAGAGAAATGGTAGGATTGTGGAAAATTTTATATAGTGACAATAGTTTGATATCTTCAATAAAGGAATAATTGTGCATTTTCCCTTTTCAAATATTATACAAAAAAAATGTAAAGCACTTACTAACCATGCATAACAGTTAGGACTTTTAAATAAGGTTAGTAGTTACCCCTTTTAAAAAAATATGTCAAGAATTTTCTAGCCATGCATAACTGTGAGGAGTTTTAAATGAGATTAGAATATACTTAATATTTATTCCTTTCTTATATGCGTCCCATCCATGCATAACCGCGAGGACTTTTAAATGAGAATGGAAGACCATATATAGAAATTCAAGTAATTCAACCATGCATAACCATGAGGACTTTTAAATGAGAGTGAATACTTTAGGATATAATTATTTTACAGAAAAATATTTCCTTATTTTGAAATACCAAATTCTGCATACTATATTATGATGTATGGATTGATAGAAAGATGAAAGTGATAGAAATGGTCATGGAACAAGTACTAATCTAAAAATATTATAAATTTTGTTTAATTTTCATGAAATTATAAAATTATACTTCCTCTTGTTATGAAATATAATTTAATCACTATCCATCACTTTTCAAGCACTATAATAATTTTGATAAGTTCCAAAAGATTCAATTAGTCAATGGTTATCGTTTTTTGAGTTAATCTCTTACTAAAATAAACTAGATTATTTTTATCATGATGAAAATCCAAGTTTCAAAAATTAAAATAAGTGAAAATCAATTTTCTATAAGGGGGGTTTTGTGAAAATGACTTCTAGTTGAAAATCAATATAAATAATTAAATAATTGGAAAAATGATTTCAACATGAGATGATATCAGATACCACTTGCATGAGATATCCATGGTGATATATAGTGGTATATAAGAAAAATGTGAACTCCTCAACACTTGAATTGTTTTTTGAAATTTTTAGCACGTCCATTTATATCAAACACAAGTAAAGTAATCTATATTGAGCAAAAAACACACATTCAAAAAATTCGTCAAAGCAGTTTTTCATGACATTCCAAAGTGAATCAATAAAAACTAAAAACAGAAAAGTTGTAGCATTATTGGTTAGCTTTCTAGAACTTCAAGAATTTCAAAAATCAAAGTTGAGATGTTCAAGATATGATCAAATTACTACAACTATGTTAAGAAAGTTTTGAAACTGTTTTCAAACGATACTCCAAATGATTTGCAGTTTTTCACCCATTTAAGTTTAGATTCTAGGAAAGTATATAAAATTTGTAGCATTTTAAATCTATTTTCCAAAACATCTTGAATTTTACAAATTGGAATTAAGAACTCAAGATATGGCAGAAATACTTCAACAATGTCGATGAAAACATAATCAATAATATGTGAACAAAATTGAGTTAAGAGATCATACCTCACTTTTCTTCGATGCTGCGATATCCGAAATGCGATGTTCTCCATCTATTCTTTATAGGCTAAGGAACATTTAAATTTTAGTTTATCAATCACCTAGAACAACGCGAAATCTATCTCCATCAAATTTGTTCCTTAGCCCACTTATGTGTCTAAATTTTGGAGAAGGCAAGTGGTCTAACTAAGGATGTAGGACCACTATTATTATCTATTGAAATCTTTGGTACCCAAATTTGTCTATATAACAAACCGTTAGCATCTACAATTTTATCCTTGGGAATCCAAATTTTTTAGATTTCAAACCATTTATATTCGCACCTTTTGGAATCTATATTTGTTTAACGATTTTGTGTTTGTATATATTTCGACAATTATTCTTGCCATGTCCAATATTTCCACACTTTACGCATTTTGGTATCACACCTTTCTCTTAACAGTGTTATTAGTCGTTTGTTCATATTTTGACACTTTTGCAAATCCAAATCCTTTCCTTTTATTCAAGAAGAGTTGATTTTCTAAGAGCATATTAAAAGATTTTTCTCTAGTGAAAAATTTCCGAGTAATCAACTCAAGTTTATTAACTTTAGATTTTAAAAGTTTATTTTCATTTATTAGCTTCAAACAACAACTAATGATACTATCTCTCTTTTCAAAATTATTCATTTTCAAGCTCATATTTTCATTTTCAAGCTCTCTAATTTTAGTCTCAATTTCTAGCATCTCAGTTTCGAAGAGTTGGAATTTTTTAAATTCAATTTTTTCAAGATCCTTGATATTTCAATCTCCTTTTCAAACTCGTGATTTAATCGAATAATTTCAGATTTGCTCAAAATCACGTTTTCTTTTTCAAGGATTTTAAAATTTTCGCTGACCTCATTTAATTTCTTTTCAAAAATCGCACATTTAGAACTTTCCGACCTCTTAAAATTATCCAATTTTTATTGCAAAATATTATTTTTAGAAATCAACTCAGTTTTGTTCTCCTCCCAAATTAAAATTTCGTTTTCTAACTTTTGAAAGTTTTCATGAAAACAGGCAAATTCTTTTTCGTAGTCCAAACACCTTTTGCAATTAGAATTTTTATTTTTCTTAATATTTTTAAGCTCTTTTTCCAAATCATTATTTTTCTGACGTAGTTTAGATTGTTCCCTTTTCAACTTATTATTTTTCATCTCAAGAGCTTTATTATTTTCAATTTGTTTTCGGCACAAGAGAACTAAGTCTTTGAATGAAAAATCACTTATCTCATCGGCTATTTAATCTTCATCACTGCAGTCTTTTGCAAATCCTGTCAAGCACGTTTCTTTAAATGAGTCGATTGTGGAAGATTTCTCACCGTTGTTGACTTTTGCACCATATATTGCATCAAAGTATTCCAGATTTCCCGTGCACTTTCACAATGAGAGATATGGTTAAAATTATCTCGATTAATATGAGAATATAGTATATGCATAGCAAGAGCATTAATCGAAGTATTTTTCTTGTCTACTATATCACACCCATTTTCAATAATATCCCAACATTTAGAATTAACAGATTTTAAATAAAATTAAAATTTTAATTTCCAATTTAAAAAATCTGTTCCATCAAAAATAGGGGGAATAATACTGGACTGACTCTTGGTAGATTTGAAACTAGGGTTAGACATCTATGCTATTAACCTTGCTCTGATATCACTTGTAGGATCATTTTCACCCTAGAGGGGGGGGATGGTGAATATGGTGATACTAAATTAATACGGAAATAAAAATAATAACAGAAAGTAATGCAGTAAAAATCACACACAGATTTACCCAACTTCGGCAAAAACCTGCCTACGTGCTGCCCCCAAGGTTTCTACTAGAGATTAAGTAATCAGATGCTTACAAACACACGTAAACTTGCGATACTCGCTAACTTGACTAACATAACTCTAAGCTCAAAACTCTGCCACAACACAGCCATTGATTTACGAATTCTCAAACTACGCCCCGTAGTTTGTTCCTAGTCACACAACTAGAAAGTTACACGATTTAAAATAGAAAATTACAAATAAAATAAAACTATAAAACAAAACCCTATTTTAAAAACTTAAGCCCAAATTAAAATAAACAAAACCGGCCCACTTAAAATATAACTTGTGAAAAAAAGTTTCCCTTTTCTTTGTTACGCAACCATCTTATTTCTTTGGAATTTAGGGTTTTGTTTGATTTGCTTGAGGCCGCCACTTGGTGTTCAAATCAGTTGCCTTTCGTTCCTCAATTAACTTCGATTTGCCTTGTCAATCAATTCTCTGGCTTTGATAGCTTGCGGCTGCTTCAATTGCATCGAGCTCGAATAATAAAAAATGGTATGCGATTTTTCCCCTTTTCGATTTTGATTATGCTCGACTTCAATGATTCGAGTTTTGGATTGGTGCTTGCTGTCTGATTTTGGTTGAACTCAAATACCTTTTGCCGATGATGATGTTGGGTTTAAATAGGGATAAATTCCCCATATTTACGTTCATATATTTTTATTTGATTTCTTCAAATGTTTTGTTCGGCCATTAGATTATTGCTTAAACGATGGTGATAATTCTGACTTGTTCTTAGTTGATATATTCGAATTGCTTTGAGTCGGTTCCTATGACTTCAGCATTTGAATATACTTGACTTGTTTATTTGAAATCCCCTGCGACATTAAACCATTTCTAAATTTATGTTTGAACATTTCAACACAGTTTTACGTTGACCATTTTCTGAATTCATGTTTTCATGTGTGTTTCCCTTGCATTGCTTCAAGTTGAACTGTTGCTTGCCTCTGATCTGATCTGCATTGTGCTTCGAGTAAAAATTGATCCGATCTATGTTGCACCCTTGTTGTCACATCTGTTCTGTTCCGTTTCATGTCTACATGTGTTGTATAGTTGTTGTGAATCTAGTCTGGATTCTAACATTGTTGTATATGTGTGTTCATGTTTGCCTCGAGTTAATTGTGAAGTTTCTTCGAGTCATTTCATTTGCTGGTCTTGTTATCCTTTGTTGTTTTTGAATCCATGCCTCATTGTGTTCATGCCTGAATGTGGCTCCATGAACATATGTTCATGCCTGAATGATGCCTTGTTTTCATGACTGGTCTGATATGATGTCAAGTTGTTATTTGCATTTGCACTTGAGTTGAATCCAGTCTAGGCTTGGGTTTGACCTTGTGCTCACTTGTCCCTGCTATTTTAACAAACAATTGTATATTGGTGTGCATGACCTTGTGGCATGTACAGTGATACACTGTGCATGTCACAAGTTGTTCGTGTGAGATGAAAAATAAATAAATGATGACGAACAACCCAAATAATTGAGGCAAATAATATTTTCAAAACACACACTTTATTCAGCACTGAAAAAAATTCTTTTTCAATTTTACCGCGTAGTGTTTATTTTTGCAAACAGTTCAGATACTGGAGAAAGGCTGGAGTAGAGTTGAAGATTAAATACGAGTGATGAGTGAATATATGTAGTGAGGTGAAAATTGTAGAGTGAAAATTGTGTTGTAATTGAAATTGTATTATAATTGAAATGTGTAAATGTAGTGAGAGCTCAAATTTGTACTATTTGAATTTGTAATAAAATATTAGTTTGAATAAAATATTTGTTTAAATATGAATTCTGAGTTATTTATTTTATTCAACAAATATTTATTTAATTATGTGGAAAAATAAAATAGTACAATAACAAATACATTTAAACAAGTATATATATATATATATGTTTATTATCATCAAACAAAAATCATATGCAATTGTATTCTACACTATCTTTCGGACATGCAAACAATCGAAACGTGAATACTGAGGATGTATTAAGTGTCGTCTTTAGGTATAAGAAAGGCAGACCGTTACTCTCTCTGTGTGTGTGAATGTATATGTTCTTAATTCAAGGTTTGCAAATGGATTTTTTTTGTAAAATGGTAATTTTAATTTTAAACTGTTCATTAATAAGAACTAACTTTAAATTGTTTGTTTTAATTTTAAAACATGTCAAACAATCAAAATCAATCTTATTGTATACAAGCATACATTTGTGTGTGTATACATGTATGTATGTATAAAATAAATTTAATTTTGTCTAAAAAAAATTATTTTGGACAATGAAGGCATATATAAAGTGGGAATATGTACATTGTGGTGTAAATCCTAGCACCTAAACACATACACGTTAACTATGTACACTTTCTATATGTTAGACTTGCACTTTCACACATGAGTGTATTTGATACATCCATTCGAACGTACAATCAGCTCAAATTAAACTCAAACTATTTTAAGCATATAAAATAAAGATTTTATTTAAAATTTTAAATTGGATCTGAAAATCCATTTAGGCTTCATGGAATTAACTAAGATCAAAATGGGAAAAAAGTTTGAAATTCACCCATTCAACTTGCTTCCAACTAACCCAGTTCCAACAATGGTATCTACCCAAATAGTTTATGTGATCAAAATTAGCAATGTTTTGGCTAACTGATTAAAGCCTACTCATTTAGTAGGGTGTCTAGAATGGTATTGTCAAATGATTGGATTTGGTAATTAAGTACTCTACCCTACTTGGCTACTAGCCTGGCCTGAAGAATGAAGTAAGCCGAAAGGTTACCTCCAATATAAAGGCCAAAATTGGTTAGGCATTGGACTAATTTTTCAAAATATGTTTCGAGAATCCTTAATATTGTTGGAACTAGGCCAGCCCTTAGTGGAAGAAATGAGTGAATTTCAAAAAAAAATACCATTTTGGATCTTTATTGGGCATATGAAGTCAAATTTATTTAGAACATTTCTAAAAAAATTAAATAAATTATTTTATTTAAATTTGTAAAATGATTTGTTAACCCAAAAAATGGATCAACACCCTGGATTGAGTGCGAAAGCACCAATCCTGTTCTTACAGAGCAATAATATAGAAAATAAATGTAAAAAAGGCAGAAATAGTAAAAAGACAAGAAGATTTTTATAGTGGTTCGGCTGTTAATGAAACCTACGTCCACTTTATAACTTTCTATTAACAAACTGCTGTTGCAAGTTGAATCATATTACAATATGGTTGAATCTTCTAGGTTAGATCAAGTTACAAGTACAAGAGTTCACTGGAGAATCACAATGAACCCTTAGATGACTATTGTGTGGGAGGAGTAGAATGAAGAATAATCTCTGTAGAGTTCCAACAGCCAATCCAGAAGATCCTTTTTATATCGCAAGTAGGACTGTATTTATAGGGGTTGGAGAGCTATTGGGCCTACGCTTTGCCTGAATCCTATACTTGATGATACGAAAGTGCATTGAAAATTTTCGCACCGATCCAACGTTATTTAATGGATCGCTGGAAATCCATAGAGCATGGAGCGCTAGCGATCCATGTACTTAAGGATATTTTGAACCGTTTCCTTTATGTTGTACTCTATGTCTTATGTAGGTGCTCTTCATGTAATTTCATAGCTATTTACCTTGTTTTGGTGATGATTCATGTACAAGTTGGATTAAACTATGACTGGAATCAGATGAATGCTCACTTCTCGAACTAGGTTGCTTGGAAAGTCATGAAACTTGGCAAACATCTCTAGAAAAGATACTGATTCGTGATGCAAGAGGTTTGAAAGATCCATGACCGGTCCTTATGGATCACTGGCGATCCATAGCTGATGGATCGCTGGCGATCCATCCTTTTAGCCAATTTTTTGTATTTCCTCTTGAGTCCTTCTTGGCCTATCCATCTGGTCCTTTTGGTTGATTCTTCAATTGTTTTGACTTGGCCTAGATGTTCTAACTCCTATTGAATTCTGCTGGGTTAAAAACCTAGTTAACATTTGCCTACAGAGGATGCCTTCATTGGAAACAAGGCGTGCTATGGAAGTAACTACTTTTGAGTTTCCATTTTGCGAAATTTTATTGATCGTGTTGAGTTTATCATGTGAATTTGGCTTAGGCTATTCAAACGTCTGTTGAGTTTTTAATGTGAATCGTCGTTGCTCATAACAATTAATCAATTTTTATCCTACAACTTTCAAGATGCTTGCAAACAACATATAGATCATGCTGGGAAAGTCTGGAGAAGATCGGTTGTAACTCAATGGATCGCTAGCGATTCATAGACTTAGCAAATTTTCTTCAATCAATCTCCAATTTAACTTCGTTTAAGCCAGCCCTTCTCATCAGCACGTGCTATTCTTGCGACCCGAGCCATTCATCTTGCATCCCAAGCTAACTGCGTCCAAACCCTAAGTTTGCATTCGCTACCGGCACCGTTGATCTCCCTCGCCGGAGCTTTCTACCCCCGACCTCAATTAACTCCCACATCACCCCAATCCAAGCCCTAGTGCCTGAATCATCGCTTGCTTGAATTGCTTCCGACCTTGCGCAGCTTGGATCGCTAGCAACTTGAAGTCGAGCGCATTTGCTTTTTGATTTGATGTTGGTGATGACGTGGTTACCATGCTGGTGGTGATTGCCAATGAGTTTGGAGCGATCGATGAGAATGGTGAACGAAGCGGGTTGATAGCGATTTATTGGAGGTAGATGGTGGATTTGTGCCCTGCACTTGACATACTTTACCATCTTCATTCAGTAAAACAAAATCGATTAGCGCATGGCCTCGATGGCTTTGTCGAGGCAGCTTACTATGGAGTTGATCATCCTGGATTCACTACAACAAAAATACCCTAACAACACCCTTTTTACAACAGGCATTGGCTGCCCGTTGTAATAGAAGGCTATTACAACGGTCCATTCGGGCCCATTGTAATAGATGCCCTATACAACGCCCTTTTTACAACGGGCGATGATAGCCCGTTGTAATAGAAGGCTATTACAATGGTCCATTCAGGCCCGTTGTAATAGATGCCCTATACAACACCCTTTTTACAACGGGCGATGATAGCCCATTGTAATAGAATGCTATTACAACGGTCCTTTCAAGCCCGTTGTAATACATGTTAATTTTACAACGTTCACAAAATGCCCGTTGTAATAGACGACAATTTTACAACAGTCGCAAAATATTCTAATGTTAAATAATTGCTATTACTATTAATATTTAATAATTAATTTAATAATTAGTAATTAACTATTAGTAATAAATATAAATATTTAATAATTACTATTGGTATTTAATTCGTAATTTAATAATTAATAATTAATAATATTACATAATTAATTATAAAATTAATATTTCATGTTTAAAAATTGATAATTAATAATAATATTTAATGATTAGGAAGTAATATTTATTATTTAGTATTAAAATTTTAATAATTGTATCTAATATTTAAAGAAAATTGAAATTTATAAAAAATTAGAAAATATTTATAGAACTTAAAGACAAAGTTTTAAAATTTTCTATAAAATTTTAAAAATATTCATAATATTTGAAGACAAAGTTTATTGCAAAATGTATTGCAACTTTGTATTGCAACAAAGTATACAATTTTCTTTTAGTCACCAAACCAAATTTTTTGGCTCCAACTATAAAATTTTGGCTCTAAAATTTTTTTATTTCCATCCCTCCCAAATTTTAACTGATGTTCGTTTCTTTTATTTATTACCGATCAAACCCTAATTCCCAAATCCCTAAAACTCCTACGCGGGTCCTCCTAATCTCTCCCTCCTCCCTCTCTCTCCTCCACCAGATCTACTCCAAAATCCTAGTCGCCTCCCTCTTCCTTCCCTCCATTCCCCTTTCCTCCCATTCCCCCATCAACATCTACCACATCACCCAATCGGAAACCCTACTCGCCGGCTTCAACTGCCCGGTTGGCCTTTTGAATCACCGCTTCTCCAAATACTACAAATCTGACTGGTACAAAGCGGAACCAACCTATCAGAATTTTACATGTCAATTTCCAGATGTTTGAGCCACTCTAGGTTTGATCGAATTTCATACTTACATTTATATAGTTCTAGCTACTTTTTAGGGAACACCGAGCAGATTTAGATTAAATACTCATCAGAATAAAATGCAGTTCTCATTTAGTAAGTAGATGGACTCTAATTTTAACATGTGGAAAATTCTTTACAGCGCATTTGATTCTAATATTTGAAGTGACAAAGCACAAAAAGTTCGCTTCTTAACTTGACACAGTACGACTCAATCTTAGAACAGATTCTCTTTATTGTTGGAAAGTTGATATAAATCATTATTCAACACTGTTTTATCCTATTTACCTATGTGTTACAGCAGTTCCAAATTTGGTCCATTTCTTTGATTTCTTTTTAGGTAAATTTTAATTTGATTATTAGGTAAAGAAAACTGTGAGATTAGTAGTTTAAAATATCAAAGTCTTCTTAATTATTTAGTGCATATGATTGAAATACTAAGACTCTGTTCTTAATTACTTAACATATATTTGTAGAGAATATCATTGATAGTTGTGTAATATTTGCGGCTTTATTTATAATGGTAGTTTTTCTTGCAGGTTGAAATTCAGATTTTGATAATATTTATTTGAAATGCTCAAAATTCTGTTTTACCTGCAGTAAATGGTTAACAGTAAGAAGAAGACAAACAACAAGAAGCTCAAAGAATCCTAATATATGTCCGATGGGTCTAATGCAATGGGAGGGCATGTTGAGCCACCTTCGAAAAAGAATGATGCTGGAAATAAGCAACTCAATTGCATGCACTACTATGAAAATCAATGGAAATCCCAAAATTGCAATGGAAATCGATAGAACAGTTGAAGACGTAAATGCAAATCAGATTTCGAAAATGAAGACTAGAGGCTCAATTAAAGTGAAAAGACTTCTTTCACATGTTGCAAGCCGAATTAAAGTTGAGTTTAATTCATCGGCTGAATCGGTAGGAAAGGGATAGGTGAAGCTACTTGTTGATATTTGAATGCAGTTCCAGGTTTGCGTATTTTCCTTGTTCTTATTTGATATAATAGTAAACTTTCGAATACAACTAATTGATGTTCTGTTCTGTCTTTTAATGTATGTCGGGTCCTTTATCTTGTTATTTAACACTTGTTAATTATATGCTTCTGTGCATGCATTATTTGTTATTTCAACTAGAGTGTTAGGGTAATAGTGGATTTTCAATATTATCAGATCATATTTGTGCACATATGATTTCAGTTCATAATGTTCAATAGTTACTCTTTATAGTTTATGATTTCTATCGAGCATACAAACTCTACAATATACCTGTTGATCAATTTCCGACAAATTTTCATCCAATTCTATATGTGTGTGTGTCTATATATATATACTCTTTATAGTTTATGCTGAATGGTTAATTTTATTTTATTTTGGGATTTTATAAGAAATTCTTCTCTTCTATGCTTTGAGCTTCTTTTTAAAAAAACATCAAACTAGTGCGGGGACTTCAAACCTTGGCTCTGTCGTTGTAAGTCAGAACTCATACATTAAATGCTTGGGATTTAATCTTGTTTTGATGTTTATTATCAAAAATATTATTAGCATTTGGGTGAAATGTTCAAAATGACAAATATTTGAACGAAATGCTTGGGTTCATCATCCCTTTCAGTAATGGACAACTCACTCTTCATTGGCACTTGCACTGCTCATTTGTTTTGAGGATTTTTGATTGAGAGCTTATATATTGATAAGATCTATTTTGAGTTTTAGTTAGAGCAGGTTATCAAAATTCCGCATATTTTTTATGCTTCGACAGCAAGTTTCATATGTTATAACTTATGACACTCAAACAAAACATCAAATATTTGTTCACTATGTACGAGAACATAAGATGGTTTACATGATGGTGTTTCCATGTGGAGTTTATTTACATCTATATACAAACTTGGAGTTGCTGATCTGATAAATGTCATATGATAAGTTAATTAAAATTATGGACAGTAGATCAAGTCTGTTGTTATTTATTTAATCTGTTCTTGTTTGTATTGATTAGGAAATGATTTTTATTGTGCAGTCAAGATTAATGGTGGATGAAGCATACAAGGGTTTATTGCTTAAGATGTTTGGTGAAAAAAAAGTGCAAGCTATTGGGTTGGCAGAAGAACGTAGTTGTAGAGGGGACGATAGCAAGCACTGATCCTGATGCTTCAGTACATTTTCTAAAGCTTTGAGCAAATGCTTGGAAAGTATGGGTTAATGTAGCAGTGGAACCAGAAGCCTTTTTATTTAGGTCAAATTCAGAAATGCAGACTATCAAAGAGGCCGTTGGATCAACCGTCGCGTGGCATAAAGACTTCATCTCTATGGTATAGTATGATTGTACTTAGAATGTGCTATTTGTAGCGGACTGTTATGTGTTAATGCTTTATGTATTTGGCATGTAAACTTATCTAACATTTTGGAGTGTTAGAATTCTATGACTCTAGCTTTTAGTCTTTTCGTATGTGATTTTAATTATTTTACGACAATATTTAGTATTTGTATGGATGTATTGTATGGATGCTGCTGTAATTTTTTTAAAATTTGCATTTATTTTGCAACGGGCAATGTGCGTTGTTATATGAGCTTATTACAACGGTCAACAAACGTTGTTAAATAGGTATTTTACAACGGTCATAACCCGTTGTAATAAGGTATACTACAACGGTTTTTACAACGTGCTTTGCCCGTTGTAAAATGTGGTGGATCTATTACAACGAGGCCTATTACAACGGGCACATGCCCGTTGCGAAAACCATATTACAACGGGCATTTCCCATTGTAAAAAGACTATTTTGTTGTAGTGATTAATCTTACTATCGCACGCTCGGTGTACCAGAAAATAGAATGAGCTTTCCGTGTCGCTTTGGACAATGGATCCGTTATTGATCATTGACCGATAACGGGTAAGTGTAGGAAGAATAACTTCAATGAATGATATGAAAAGCTTTTTCCTTTCTCCACTGTGACCGAACTATCTACACGGGATAGAGCATTCATATTGTTCAGGGCACCGAGCCTATCCCACATAGATAACACACTGCAAATTGCCCTAGTCAACGCTTGGGATCCGACGAGTTGGCACAAATCAACATCTTTTCAGAATTCAAGCATTAAACATAAGGGGATTTTTAGTTATAAATAGAATTACCTAACCACATTGGATACAAGTTCTATTTTATAGAATGAAGCGTTTGTCATCCCGACGTAAATCCAGTGGAGGATGCCCGTCACTCTCGGAAGCAGAATCGACATCAGTTATCCTTCGAAAACGGTTCCAATAGCGCCTACTTCTTTGGCACCACCGGCTCAATATTGTCAATTGATGTCGGTTAGTCTGGTTGTTGATCGAACCCCTTCGAACTTTAAAGTTTTACTCAACCCTCCGGAGAGAGCTTCCACTGTAATTTTTGCTAAAGTTTGCACTATATTTGTTTACAGCATTGCATTCTGGATGATGATGTGCGCCTTCCACTAAAAATGAGTTTGCACACAAGCCAACTTCATGGTACACCGCTTTCCATCGGTACATGTGCTTGAATGGTGCAGTGCCCTCATTTAATCACTTCTTGAGAGAGACACTTCTAAATTTGGGAATAGCTCCATTTCAGATTCATCCCAACGGATACGCAATTTTGACTTGTCTTCACGTTTTGTTTATACGGACATTCAGTTGTACCCCATGCTTCGATGAGTTGAGATATTTTCTCTCATTCAAGAAGAGAGATGAATATCCATCTCTTATTATTATTGAGGCTCAAAGAAATTGCAAAATCGTGCTGCAACTACAAAATAACTTGTCCCAGTTCAAGACCCCATATTTCTTTGTTAGATATCCTGAAGGATTTAATCGCCTTTGGACAACAAGGGATAAGTTTTATTTTCACTCGTTGGGGTTTATTATGATGGTGCGGGGTTTTAATAGACTGAATACTCCCTGCAACTATTTTGGGGCCAAATAAAGATCTATCACTTTTCCATCTTCCATACTCTGAAGGTTGTAGATGATAGAGAGAGATTAGTAAAATCTTTGCTAACGGATGAGAATTTGCATTAGTACAGATTGTTGCATCCTGGGAGATCTTCCATCGCCATTGAAGTTCCGTCCCCTACCTGTTCTAGGATTCAAACATGCTCCACTTTTTCATCGCACGATTCCGAAGAGGGCGGTCCACTAGGAGGAGAAGGTCTATCCGGTTGATCAACTGAGGAAATCCATGAGGGAAAAGGCGTTACAACCAGAACCAGTGGCCCGATTAGGATGCCCTCAATCCCAAAGGAGGGGGAAGAGGAGTTCAAATAGCAAGAAGGCAAGGCTGCGGTGATCGCAAGAAAGGTGGAAGGTGAAATTGAGAGCTGGAGTAGCTATGATTCCTCCTCTAGCAATGAGGAATTTGATGAAAGTTCCAGTGAATCAAATTTCGAATCATGTCATGAAACTCCGAGAATGAGTCCCATTCTCCCAGATTTACCTCCCTAAGAGATTATTGCTAAAGATGCTCCCCTAACAACCGAATGACTCCATGGTTCTCCACCTAAGGAAGCCGATACCAACTTTGGGGACTTCAGCAATGGTTATGTGGACATTACAGAACTCATGGGAGAAGATTTTGAGTTTGAGGGATTGTCTTCTCAATCTAGTCATGCTGTTTCTAGAGTTAGCCTGACTCCCACTGTAGTCGCTTCTCGGCCCGGTTTGTGAAGTCCTTTTAGGCCGCCTACGAGACGTTACACACTTCACTAGGGTCACGTACACTCATCTATGCATTATTTGAGCTCATTTTCTATCGCTAAAGTTACTTCATTGTTTTTATATACTAGTTACTATGGGAGGTCGTGCGCTTTACGAAGATCTTGAACTATTCACAGATGCACAACGTGGGTCAAGGCATACTTCGAGCTGCCACTAGCCTCGAGAAACTGAGGAAGAATGGAGGATAAGAAAAGATTGGGAAGCTGAAGCTCGTCGTCGGGATGACAAGGATCGAGACAGAGTTTATAGGGGTGGCTATGAGAAAAGGAAGACTCTAGATGATCAGGAAAAGACATCCAAAAAGTCGACAGTAGATCGTGATCCACATCATTCCGAGCATAGTACATTTGCCTTAGCTCCAATTTCTATTGGAATTGAGGTTCCGACTTCTACTTTTTAGGTCGCTCCATCAACATAAACTCTGTCAACTAATGTTGTGCTCGCTTCTGGTTTTTCACGCCCTCGCAGGAGGCCTGCATATATTCTCCCATCTGGTCCACCTAAGCTTAAATAAATTTCGATCGTGACCTACGTCCGGTCTGCAAGGATTCTTACATACCCCATCTCCAGGCGATTCAGAGCGACTTGGATCAAGCTGAAGGATGTGAGAAATTATGTAAGCAGTTGGCGAACACAAATCATAATAACTATTAAGAGATCCTTTCTTTCAATTCGGGAAAGGACGATTACGAAAGGATGCTGATGGAACGTGATGCCAAAAATGATCAATTTACAAAAGAGAGAGACGCCACCATCTGAGAGAGTAAAAGCAATGCTAGTTTGCAAAAGGAATTGAAAGCGGCTTACATGAAAATTAAGATCGTGTTCAGAGTTGAAATCAAGAAAGCCTACGCTGATGAAGTCAAGCTGAAAAAGGGCTTGAAACTCGAGATGAGATCATCGAAGCTCAGAAGAGAACTATTGCTGGCTATGATGAAACTGTCGAAGCTCATAAGAAGACAATTGTTGATTATGCAGGAAAGGTGGAATCCCAAAATAAAATCATTTCTAACCAGGCGCAAGTGATTGCTTCGCTTTGAGAAAAAGTTGAGCAACTTAACGTTGAAAAGACAAAAGTCGAAGTCAAGGAGGCTACTGTGACGGCGGACTATTTGGAGCTACTAGATGCCTTCGAAAGGAAGATGGCCAAGATGGATGAAACCATCTTGAACTTCTACATCAACTCCCTGTTGCATCAGGGTAGCCTCTGTTATCTGGGTCCCAAATTCCCACGTACTCTTGCTGTGGTTTGGGAAGAAATCCTGACCCATTTCCGAGAAGACAGGGACGTGTACATTGAACAAGAGTTGGAGGATGCTAACCTTAACGAAGAATCAAAGAAGGCTTTGGTAGAGGGCCGAGATATTATTCGGATTGAAAGGGAATGAGAAGCCGCTGATGCTGCTGCAATTACTGCTGCTAACAGATCTCGGCATGGTAAATCATCCAAGCAGCCTCATGATCAAACAGGAATCATTTTGACTTCGGCCGGTGCTACTTTGTTGTCCACCCCTTCAGTAGCTATCTCCGAAGCCTTGGGTGGTCCTAAAACTTTGTCCAAGATTGTGCAACCAAATGAAGGAAATGGTGGGGAGTATGAGGTTGAGATTCACGGTCACACCTCTCATGCAGGTAACTTTCTCGTTTCTCCTGAGTTTTAGGATTTTCTGTTAGAACCTCGAATTTTGATGTTTTGATTGTGACAACTATATAAGTAAATATTATCTGAACTAACCAAGTTTGCAGGAGAAGATAGTCAAAAACATATGAAGACCAGATTTTAGAATGTTGCTAGAATGTATTATTAGGTATAGATTCTGAGTTCAAATGTAGATAAATGTTAAAATCTCTCTGAATTGGTATACACATACACTCATAACAAAAGTGTTGACAAATCAAAAGAAATGCACAAAAAACATTGCATTCAGCCGGCTGAATGATCCCTTTTAGCCAACTAAATGCTATACATGTAAAAAAAAGTGAACATTCAGTCGGCTGACTTATAATATTCAGACTCTATTTTACACTCCTTTCTTGTTGTTTTAAATTTTACTCGATTCAGCTGGCTGAAATATTAAATTCAAATTGCTGAAGCTTCATAATGGCTAGTTTTTGAAAGGGTGCTTCTTTTCAATGAACAGCAACAACACCTGATTCAAAAAATTGCTTCTATAGTTCTTCATGGTTGCTCTTCATGAACGTATACAACCTTTTAATTTTTATAAATAGAAAAGAAATCCAACATCTATAATTAACATTTTCTTAATTCTATTCGTTCTTTCCATTTACACTTAAAATATTTCTACGTACAAGAACTTTATTGATCAGTTATATATTCAAGTTTATTCTTGTTTAATCAAATAAACTTCCTTTCTTTACGAAATACACGATATACCACAAAAGAGAAGATTATAGGAAGGGTGTACTTTAAAGACTTATCCGTGCTATTCAAAGAGCATAATCAGTCAGATATTTCTTTATTATTGAAGTTCCATTCGGTTGCTCAGGCAGTTAAAATTCCTACTCTATTGCTTAGGAGGTTGAAGTCCTATTTGGTTGCTCAGGCGGTGTAATAACTATTCCTCTGGGTTAAGAGAGGGTTGATAGTTGAAGACCAGGAGGAGTCTTGGACTGGACGTAGAACGCGAAAGTTCGAACCAGTATAAAAATTCCTGATGTTATTTACTTTACCGCTTTAATTTTATACTTACATTATATACAAGTAGATAGATAGTTTAATATTCCGTATTATATGATCAATATTTACTTTCATTTGGTATAAGAGCGAGGTCATCATATAACCATAACATAATTATTTGATATTCAAATAATATGGAAAATAATACTAGCACAAGTTTTATTGAAGGTCAAGCAACTGCACGACCACCACTGTTTAATGGATTAAACTATAATTATTGGTCAACTAGAATGAGAATTTACATGCAAACAAATGGATATGATACTTGGAATATTACTCAGAATGAATACACTGTACCTACTACACCATATGCACAATGATCTAACACACAAAAATTAGATGCTACTGCTAATGCTAAAGCCATGAATATATTTTTTGTTCATTAGACAAAAATGAGTTTAACAGAGTTAGTATGTGTAATTTGGCATATAAAATTTGGCATACACTTAAATTACACACGAAGGTACTAACAAAGTTAAACAAAGCAAGATTTCTACGCTTAAGAGCCAGATCCAGAACTTTAGAATGAAGCAAGATGAAACTATAAATGAAATGTATTCTAGGTTTCAAGATATATATCATTCACTTTTGGCATTATGAGAAAAATAGACAAATTTTGATATCGTTTCAAAAATCCTCAACTCTTTAATGGATGAATGGGTATGGAAAGTCTTAGCAATTGAAGAAGCTAATGACATTTCAACCATAAAACTAGAAGAGATGATAGGAAATCTAATGTCATATGAGGTAATTTGCAGGCAAAAAGAGTTCAGGCATAAGACAAAAAGACAATAGCATTACAGGTAGAAAAGGAAGAATCCGATTCGGATGATGATGATATGGCGTTTATAGCTAAAAATTTCATTTTTTTGTTGAAATCTAGAAAGAGCAATAAATTTAGAAATAATAAGAATACCAAGAAACCATCAGCTTCATATCTCGAATGCTATGAATTTCACAAAAAGGGTCACATAAAGAAGGACTGCCCTGATCATAAGATAGATAGGGACAAAAATAAAAGGGACAAATATAAGAAGAAGTTAGCATTCTCTATTACACGGGATGATTCAGAATCATCTTCCTCATCAGATAGTGATAGTGACACAAAACAAGCCAATGTATGCTTTATGGCTACAAATGACGATGTAAGTGATCTTTCTTTTGATGATTTAGTAGATATAAACTCAAAACTACTAGATACACTAAGGAATATCAAAAGCAAATATAAAGATACACTTGGAAAGTTAAATAGAATTAAAATTGAAGTAGATATGTTAAAAGATGAGAAGAAAATTTTAGAAGAAGAACTTGTAATCGCTCAAGAATCCTGTTCTAATAAAACCTCTCAGCTTACGATGCTAAGTAGGGAAATAGAAACTCAAAAAGAAAAGAATGATATCCTTTTATCTGAAAATCGTGAACTAAAATCTACTGTTAAAATATTAGAATTAGATTCTCTAGTCTTAAAATAAAATTAGAGAATATTACCAACAACATTTCTAACTTTAATAAAGGAAGAGAAAATCTTTCTAGAATTATAGAAAATTCACAAGCTACTTCAAATAAAAGGGGATTAGGATATAATAAAACGACAAAATTCCTAAAAATAATAGTTCTCTATATACAAACTTTAAAAAGAAAGATAATACTTTTGTAAAACCTGTTTTTAAAGGTTTTAGTCATCCAAAATCTATTAAGATTTTGGTTCTAAAGACAAACAATTATTTGATTAGAAATAAATATATAAACACTTTTATAGATACAGTTCATAAAAGTGAAAATTTTACTTATAAAGGGAATTCTAAACCCTTTTGGGTTTTACTTTTTAAGAACTAGCTCTTTGGACCCTAAAGAAAAGGTGGGTAACACCATCATTTCTTTATTTTTTGCAGGTACCGGTTAAGAAAAGTGGATACTTGATAGTGGTTGCTCAAACACATGACAGGAAACAAAGACATGTTAACTAACATTATCTACTCAGATGGAGGATCTGTCACATTTGGAGATAATTCCAAAGGATATATCATCAGTCAAGGCAATGTGAGCAATGACGATACATCTAACTTACCTCTTATTACAAATGTTTTACTAGTTAAAAATTTAAAACATAATTTTCTTAGTATAAACCAACTATGCTATAAATGTTTTAATATATCTTTTTTGGAAAATAAATGTAATATATTTGATCAAAACAAGAACCTTATCTTTGAAGGAACTAGAGAACGTAATATTTATATCTTAAATATGAAATTTAATCATAACACAAATATGTGTCTAATAGTCAAAGAAAATGATCCTTGGTTGTGTCTCAAAAGATTTTGTCATATAAACTTAAAAGCAATAAGCAAATTATCTAAAAATAATTTAGTAAAAGGTTTACCAAAAATGAATTTTAAAGTAAACAGCATTTGTGATGCTTGTCAGTTAGGAAAATTAACTAAATCATCTTTTAAATCAAAGAAAACTATTTCTACATTATAACCACTTGAGTTATTACATTTAGAACTTTTTGGTCCAACTCAAGTTCAATCTATAAATAATAATGAATATGTTTTTGTAATTGTAGATGATTTTTTGAGATACACTTGGATAATATTTATGAAAAATAAAAGTGGTACTTTTGAAAATTTTAAAATTTTTGCTAAGAGAATTCAAAATATTAAAATTATAAAAATTAAAAACATTAGAAGCGATCACGGTGGTGAATTCGATAATGATATTTTAGAAAAATATTGTATCGAGAAAGGAATTTTTCACTCATTTCCTAGAACTCCACAACAAAACAGAGTTGTAGAAAGGAAAACTAGAACACTTCAAGAATGCGCTAGAACCTTATTAAATGGAAGCACTCTACCTAAACATTTATGGGCAGAAGCTGTAGAAACTGCTTTTTATATTTTAAATCGAGTTTCCATTAGACCATTAACGAAACATACTCCATATGAACTTTTTAATAGAAGAAAACCTAACATATCATATTTTAAAATTTTCGGTTCAAAATGTTTCTATTAAATACAAAAGATCAACTTGGTAAATTCGATCCTAAATCCGATGGAGGAATATTCATAGGATACTCGGAACGAAGCAAGGCATATTTAATTTGTAATAAAGAACTAAAGTAATCGAAGAAACACTGCATGTGTCATTCGATGAAACTTTCAAACTTAATAATAAAAATGAAGATGAAGATATAATTTCCAAATAAGATATCATAGAAGATGATATTAAAAATAATACTTAAATTGAAAACAATAACTTTCCTAATGAAAATGAGATTTGATCTTCGCCAAGATTACTAAGAAATTACCTAATTGAAAATATTATTAGAGAAATAAATTCTAACGTAAACATGAAATCAATTAAATCAAATGGGTCATGTAGCTTTCCTATCAAACTTGAACCTAAAAATGTTAAAGAAGCCTTAACTAATGATTACCAGATTATAGCTATGCAAGAAGAATCAATTTGAACGAAACGAAGTTTGGGACTTAGTTCCTAGACCTAGCAATCAAACAGTCATCGGTACTACGTGGGTTTGCAAAAATAAAGCCGAAGAGCAAGGGAATATTATATGAAACAAAGCTAGATTAGTCGCTCAAGGCTACAATCAAGAAGAAGGACTAGACTACGAAGAAACGTTTGCTCCTATAGCTCGGTTAGAAGCAGTACGTATTTTATTAGCTTTTGCATGTTTCCATAACTTTAAACTATATCAAATAGATGTAAAAAGTGCTTTTCTAAATGGATTTATAAAAGAAAATGTGTATGTAGAACAACCACCTCTATTTACACATGAAAATTTTCCAGACCATGTCTATAAATTAAAGAAAGCTTTATACGGTTTAAAACAAGCACCTCGTGCTTGGTATGATCGTCTTAAAAGTTATCTTATAACCTCTGGTTTTAAAATTGGAAAAATAGATCTAACTCTATTTATAAAACAAGAAAAAAAAGGATATTTTAATAATACAAGTTTACATAGATGACATCATTTTTGGTTCTACGAACGAAAAATTATGCCAAGAATTTTCGAATATTATGACAAAAGAATTTGAAATGTCTCATATAAGAGAACTTTCATATTTTCTTGGGTTACAAATCAAACAATTAAATAATGGTATTTTTATTAATCAAGAAAGATATTGTAATAATCTAATAAATCGTTTTGGTATTGAAAATACTTCTGCTAAACTGACATCTATGAGTACTACGGTACATCTCGATAAAGATGAAAATGGAAAAAGTATTGAACACAAATTATATCGAAGTATGATTGGATCTTTACTTTAGTTAACTGCTAGTCGACCTGATATAATGATGAGTGTATGCTTATGTGCACGATTTCAAGCAAATCCCAAAGAATCACATTTGCGAGTAGTGAAATGAATTTTGCACTACTTAAGTAAAACTAAAGAGTACGACCTCTTTTACCCAAAAGAATGTCCTTTTGAGTTGGTATCATATAGTGATGCTGACTTTGGAGGATGTCGAACGGATCGAAAGAGTAAATGTGGTACATGCCATTTCATTGGACAATCTTTAGTATCATGGTCTAGTAAGAAATAAAATTGTATTTCACTTTCGACGTGTGAAGCAGAATACATTTATGCTGCTTTGGCATGTGCTCAAGTAATATATATGCAACAAACACTTCAAGATTTTGGTATAAATTTATCAAAATCAACAATTTATTGTGATAATAAAAGTGCTATAAATTTATAGAAAAATCCAATAAACCACTGAAGAATTAAACATATTGATATCCAACATCATTTTCTGGTACCATCACTCTTGAATTTGTATCATCGGAAAATCAAGTTGCATACATACATACTAAACCTTTAAATGAAAATATTTTTCTAAAATTAAGACGTAAACTCGGAGTTATGTCGTTACATGATTTATAAATTGATAATGAAGTATAAATGAATAAAAGGTTATAAAATGAATAAAAATATAATAATAAATTTAAACAAAAAATTGGAACCGATGGCACTCAAACTCTACACTCATGGGAGATAGACATGTGTTTTTCAAATGTTCTCTTTTATTATTTACATTAAGATCTTTCCTCCTTCCTATTTTATATATGGTAATAATCATTTTATATTTTTCACCTTAGAAACTTATAACTATTTATAACATAGAGATAAATTAAAAAGATCGGCTCAAGTTTAAAGAATAATGTTAACCAGAAAATTTCAACTTAAGAAATAACAAATGAAATTAATATTTATATACATGAAGAGAATGTTTTAAATTCATATAAACCAAACAACCATCCACTTCATCTTTTAAAATTTCGTCTTGAGAAAATTCCGACCTCTCATCATTTGTATTCAGCACTCCAACTTCAGATCCATCTTAAAACTTTGTGACATTTATGTGTTTGTGGTACTTTGTTAAGTTAATACTATCATTTTGTATGTGTAATGTCTATATGCAATACTTGTCTGTGCCTATGTGAAATGTCTACCTATTTTATTTCTCATATCAACCAGTTATTTTCCTTTTTGTCAATGACAAAGGTGGAAAATAAGATTGATAGGGGGAGTATCCAGTCAGAGGGAGAAAAATTAATCTATATATTTAAAAATTACACAGTTGTTATCATCAAAATGGGGGAGAATGTTAGAACCTTGAATTTTGATGTTTTGATTGTGACAACTATATAAGTAAATATTATATGAACTAACCAAGTTTGTAGGAGAAGATGATCAAAAACATATGAAGACCAGATTCCAGAATGTTGCTACAATATATTGTTAGGTATAGAGACTGAGTCTTGATGTAGATAAATGTTAAAATCTCTCCGAAGTGGTATACACATACACTCATAAAAAAAGTTTTGAAAAATCAAAAGAAATGCACAGAAAACATTGCATTCAGCTGGCTAGATGATCCCTTTCAGCAGACTGAATGTTGTACATGTATAAAAATATATATGAACATTCAGCCGGCTGACTTATAATATTCAGACGGCTGAATTGTCTCTATTTTGCACACCTTTCTTGTTGTTTTACATTTTACACGATTCAGCTGGCTAAAATATTTAATTCAGACGACTGAAGCTTCATAACAGCTAGTTTTTGAAAGGGTGCTTCTTTCCAATGAACAGCAACAACACTTAACTCAAAAGATTGCTTCCATATTTCTCATGGTTGCTCTTCATGACCGTATACAACCTTTTAATTTCTATAAATATCAAAGAAAACCAACATCTATAATTAACATATTCTTAATTCTATCTATTCTTGATATTTACACTCAAAAGCTTTCTACACCCATAATTCTATTTATCACTTATATATTCAAGTTTATTCTTGTTTAATCAAATAAACTTCCTTTCTTCACGAAATACACGATATACCACAAAGGAGAAGATTATAGGAAGGGTGTACTCTAAAGACTTATCTATGCTATTCAAAGAGCATAATCAGTCAGATATTTCTTTATTATTGAAGTCATGTTCGGTTGCTTAGGCGGTTAAAAGTCCTACTCTGTTGCTTAGGCTGTTGAAGTCCTGTTCAGTTGTTTAGGTGGTGTAATACCTATTCCTCTGGGTTAAGAGAGGGTTGATAGTTGAATTCCAGAAGGAGTCTTGGACTAGATGTAGAACGTGAAAGTTCAAACTGGTATAAAAATTCCTAATGTCATTTACTTTACTGCTTTAATTTTATACTTACATTTTATGCAAGTAGATAAATTGTTTAGCATTCCATATTATACGATCCATATTTACTTTCATTTTCATCTCACACCGCAAGAACAAGATGAATTGAATGCATTCCTTTTTGATCTTATAAGTCCATCTTATTTGTTTGTTGAACTGCTAATTTCTCCAGTCTTAGGGCCTACTGCCATTTCAACTACTTCAACGCTTGTTTCTGTAGCTGCTTTGATTACCACGCTCGTGTCTGGCTCGCAACCAGGGATGAAATCTGAGAAGATCGCTGTGTTGCATGGCCTAGATGGCCCTTCCGTATCTTTGGAGGACGATTTAGCAGCAGTTGACACTCGAGAGCATACAGACCAAGCTAGCCAGCTAAGTAAAACTGAATAGCAGATGGTGGAAGTTTCTAAAAAAGATCGAGGAGAGAAAGTCTTCGAGGAGCTCTTGCAAGTCTCGCAAGCGCAAGACCAAGGGGGAGTCTTTCGAAGGGGCAAAAAGGAGGAGACATAGGCACAGAGCCTATAATTGATATCTCTAGTAGCGATACAACTCCCGGTGAGGATGTTGAGGGGAAGAAGAAACTTCCAACCAAAGGCGGGAAAGGAAGTGGTGGCTAGAAGCACTGATGGGCTCGAGTGACAGTGGAGCCGGACTTTGTAATATTCTTATTTGTTTGACATGTATTTTGTACAAGTGTAGATTCTACAGTTATTACTTTTTTTATAGTAGTATCTATAATTTTCTTTTTGTTGCCCGATATTATGTGGGTACGGCCCCCATATTTTGACTTTGTATAGAAAATATTATAAGAAATGAAAAGATTATTTTTTTCTACTATTATCTCTTCTGTGTTCTTTCATGTTTATCACGTACTTAGCTTGCTTTTAAACCACTTACGTGTGTACGTGACACGATTGCTTGTTCTGCAATTTATATACTTCGCATTGTCGTGTCGTATTTTGTGGTCCATGTTGCCTTTATTTCGGTGATTACACGCATTGCGTATGCATTTTTTCCAATTTTATAACTAGATCTGTTATGATTGCCAAAAATTCTTTGTTCGATGAAACGGGGCTATGGAGTAGTTTTCCTTTCAACTAAATGTTGGTATGTATGTGCCCCCTACTTTACAGGGTTGTTTTCTCCGAACACTTGATAAATGACTGGTTGATCCGAGCGATTCTTCGAATGTTTGTATCCGAATCTACTTTGTGGTTCCTACCTTGGGGAACTTGTGACTTGGATGTCTCGACCCCTGAGATTTTGTCGGTCAACGATTGGAATTCTTTGTCGATCTCTAGCTATGCGACATTGCTGGACTCACGCCAATTACTTTTGATGATGAGAGTGGATCCTTATTAGTCCTGCAATAGATGAGTTTCCCGGTGTTTTCAGGACAATACCGATGCTTATAAGATCTTATTGGTTTGTTGATAATGTCGGAGCAATATCAAGTATTGCTTACGAAGAATACACGGCTTTTAAGGGTGTGCGGCTTACAAAATGCATGGCTTTTTGAGAGTGCGCGGCTTACGAAATGTGCGTCTTCTAAGAGTGTATGACTTACGAAATGTGTGGCTTTTATTTTGAATCGATCTACTTTCGTCGACTTGGCGAGCAGGCAGAGCGTACTTGGGTGTGGTTTCACTTCCCCAAGCAACTAATGGATGATTTTTGAGTCAGTTTACTTTCGCCGACCCGACGAGTAATTTATATGAACCTGGTTTTATTGGCTCAAGAAGCTAAAGAGATTTTATTGATAAAACGGAAAGTGGAGCAAATTTTGCTTATTTACAATGCCTCTAGTGTAGTCGGATGGCTTATTTGTGAAAATAGGAAATACACTGATAATAGTTAAATAAAGTAATGCCTGAGTAAGTCGTTTTTCCAAGCGGGGGAACCTGAATTCCATCTACTATGGTCAGCTTGAAAGTGCCATCTTTGAGCTTTTGCCAGATTGAGTAAGGCCCTTCCTGATTTGGTATGAATGTTCCTAGAGCTGGATAGATCCATTTCAGGATGAGATCTCCCACTTTGAAGTGATGTGTTACCCTTTTCTAGTGAGTCGTGGTCCTTAGCTCACCTTCCTCTCATTTCTCATCAATCAGATCTAGTGACTTGAGCAGGAGTTGCTCGTTCTCTTTTTGATTGAAGTGTTGTTTTCGATGAGAAGGAACTTCCAATTCAACCGGGATCATTGCTTCGGATTTGTATGCTAGGGCAAATGGCAAGCGTCCAATTGCTGATTTGTGCGTCGTCCGGTAAGCCCATAGTGCAAGTGAGAGCTCATCAACCAAGTTTCCTTCGGCTTTCACCACCGTTTTTTGATGGTGGACTAGATGATTTATTTTACCGCTTCCACTTGCTCGTTTGCTTGAGGGTGTGCCACGATGGGAAAACTCTTTTTGATGCGGAAACACTTGCAAAAGTCCTTAAATTCAGCGCTTTCGAATCAAGTTACGTTATTTGTGATTATTTTTTGTGGCAATCCAAACCTTCAAATAACATTTTTAGTGACAAAGTTAATTACTTTCTTAGTGGTAATAGTAGCCAGCAGCTCTGCTTCGACCTATTTTATGAAGTAATCCACAGCAACGATTGCATATTTGGCCCCTCCTTTAGCGATTGGGAGCACACCGATCAGGTCAATTCCCCCGACCGCAAACGGGCATGGGCCAACCATTAGCGTAAGATCTTTGGATGGAGTTCTCGGTATTTTGGAAAACATTTGGCCTTGCACACATCGCCTGGTGTAGTTTGCTGTGTCACGGCTGATGGATGGCTAGAAGTAACCGTATCAGAGGAACTTCTTCGCTAGAGTCTGCTCTGCAATGTGGTTTCCACAATCACCTTCATGGACTTCCCTGAGGATCTAAAGAATTCCATCCTACAAAACAAACCATGATGTCTTCTGGAGTAGCTTCTTTCATTCATTCTGATCCCCGTAGAGTGTACCTTCGATCAGGTAATCTTTGATCGGCGTCATCCATGATTGCTTTTCCCCTATGGTTTCCATAATCCAAATGATATCCATATCATCTATGCCGGATGATGTAAGCGTTTCAACTTGGGCCAACCCCATTGATTGAGCAACTCCGGAATTGGCTAGTTTGGCTAGGTGATCCACTTACATATTCTGTTCTCTCGGAATGTGAATCAAAGTGTAGTGTAGTACTTAATGTCCTGCAGCAATTACCATGCTTTGACAAGTAGATGGCCAGGTTGCCCTTGCTTGGTACTCCCCTTTCACTTGAAAAATGACTAGTTGAGAATCGTTGTAGATATGCACAACTTTTATTCCTTGTTCTTTGATGATTTTTAATCCTGCCATCAAAGCCTCGTATTCTGATTGATTATTGGTGGCAGGATATTCCAGTCTCAGAGCGTAACAAATAGATCGTCCTTCGGGGGTTTGGCGTACCACCCCTGCACATGAACAAAATTCATTTGACGCCTTGTCGACTAACAACTTCCATTATGGCACCATGCCTGAAATGCTCTCTTCTTCACCATCCCGCTCAGTAAATTCAGCAATGAAATTTGCCAGAGCCTGTCCATAGATGGCTCGTCGATGGTGATAAGTGATTTCATATTGGCTTATCGATATTCCATTTCAAAAGTCAACCTGATGTCTTTGGGCGATATAGCACCTGTTTCAAAGGTTGATCCATCAATACCTTGATGGGATGAGCCCGGTAGTACGGTCGTAGCTTCCTTGACGTGATCAGCAGGCAATAAAGGAGTTTTCTTAATTTCGGGTAATTCTTTCCAGCTCTAGTGAACCGCTTACTAATATAGTAGATGGTCGTTAGACTCTAGCCTCTTCACGTACTAACACTGCACTCAGAGCATGAGTCAATACAGCGAGGTAAACGAACAAATCTTCCCTATTTATTGGCATAGATAAGACCAGTGGGGTTTCCATATGATGGAGTAATTCTTCAAAGGCTGTCTGGAAGGCTTCATTCCATTCGAAATTCTTCTTTCCCTTCTTTAACGCATCAAAGAATGGTACGCATTTGTCAGCCGCTCGGGAAATGAATCGGCTCAGCACTGCGATCTTTCCATTTAGACTTTTCAATTCCATTTTGGTCATGGGGGATTTGACGTTCCTTAGGGCGGTAATCTGTTCCGGATTAGCTTCAATGCCTCATGCATTCACGATGAAACCAAGGAATTTACCAGAAGCAAGGCCGAAAGAGCATTTTAACGGGTTGAGCTTTATTCCGTATTTCCATAATATTTTGAACATCTCTGCTAGGTTGTCTAAGCGATTCTCTGATACACGTGACTTGATAAGAATGGCATCCCTATATACTTCCATCGTCTTCCCGATCTGATCTTTGAACATTGTGTTTACCAGCCCTTGGTAGGTTGCCCTTGTGTTCTTTAGTCCGGAAGGCATGACTCAATAACGGTATAATCTGAGGTCAGTAATGAAACTAGTATTCTCTTGATCGGGTTCATACATCTTGGTTTGGTTGTATCCCGAGTAGGCATCCATAAACGATAGTAGCTCGCCATTGGACTTCTTTACTAAAACCGGATTTAATACCCATACGAGGTAGGTTGCATCGCGGATAAAGCCATTTTCCAACAGCATATCCACATCCTTTCTTATTGCAGCAAACCATTCTGGTACCAAGGTGCACCTCTTCTAGCTCACTGGAGTGTACTTGGGATCAATATTGATTGCGTGACATGCTATCATCAGCGATATCCCACACATATCAGAATGCATCTAAGCAAACACATCCAGATTGGCGCGAAGAAACTTGACTAATTCTAGTCGTGTCATGGTTCAAAGATATGATCCTATTTTTAGTACCCATGTTGGATCACCCACGTCTACAGGGACATGCATTATAATCTCTGGTAGTGCTACCCATTCCTCCCTTGAACTCCTCTTTCTAGGGTTCATAGCCTTATTGAATCGGCTGTGGTCCCCAAGCCAGGGATAGTTCTGTAATTGCTATGCTGACGGTTTGCGAATGTGGAGAGTTTTCTCCACATTCTTCCCCTTTTATTTCTTTCTTGTTTCACGCAATTCAGCGATGTTGCATTCCCTTGCGACACTCTGGTCTCTCTTTATCATTCCAACTCCGTTTTCTGTAGGGAATTTCATAATGAGACAACATTGTGCTACGACAATTTGAAAATCAGCAAGGGTCGGCTGTCCCAAGAATGCATTATAGGTCGACATTTCATCAATTATCACAAAGGTTTGGGTGAGAACCACACTCTGATCTCTTGTTCCAAGTTCAACGGGCAGATCGATTGTGCCAACTGGTTATAGTGGATGTCCAGTGAATCTTCGGTGCACAGAGATATCCTTCATGTTAAGTTTCATTTGGTCAAACATATGTCGAAACAGAATGTTTATTGATCCTCCGGTATCGACCAACACTCGTCAAATGACAGCGGGTCTGAATCCTATCGTCACCACTTTCGGATCTAAAGTTGGAGCTTCTATTCCTTCACTATCCTGGTTTTAGAACACGATGTCATCATTGAGAATCCTCTGCTGTTTAGTAGGGGGTCCCGTTTGCAAAGCAAGTTTCCTTTGAAGCATGTTTGAGTGAACTAGCATATATTTCCATCTCGCCCTAACTTTTTGTGTCGGATGAGGACCTCCCGAAATGGTATCGATGACAAGCCTCTATTCAGCTCGCTTAGATCTCTCTCCACTAGATCTAGATTGCTTTCCTTAGGTGTTAGGAGCATGAGGTCCAGTTGGCTGATCGGAATTTCGGGGCTTCTTCACATACTGTTGGAGCTTGTTTTCTCTAATCAGCTCTTCGATCATGTTCTCAAATGGTGATAGTTGTTTGTGTTATGACTGTGGGCATCATGGAAGCGATAAAACATCCTTGAGTTCCTTTGTTGATTAGAATCTTCTTTCTGAGGTGGCTTCGGGTACTCTTCTGTTCCCTGAGTTGCTAGGAAATATTCTCCAAGCTGTCGCTTAACAGAGTGTATTCTCCGCGTTTCAGACCTTTGAGTTTCTTTCTGCCTCATTGCCCTTGCCGGTGTTCTGATACTGGTTCTTCCTTTTGTGGTCCCCATCTTTCCCACTAGTTATTTCATAATTCTTTCCATTTTGATTGACCGCCACATTGCTCTGAATCGATTCATTTGGTTGAATATTGGTATTTTTACCTTCTAACGTATTTGCCTCTTCCAATCTTAAGTACTGACTAACCTTTCGATTGAATTCTTTCATGGTGGTTGGTTGCTTCATTTTAATCTATCACCCAAAATCTATCTCTGGATGGATTGAGTGGACTGAAGCCATGAAAATATATCCTCATTTGGATTGCTCACTTCGGCGATAGCTGTGTTAAAGCAGTTCATGAACGATTTTAATGATTTTTTGGGTCCTTAGAAGTAACCGGACAGAGACATCACATCCTTTGGCTGAGCCATGTGCAGTCTAAATTATTCCAAGAACTTCCTAGCTAGCTTATCAGAGGTTGAGATAGATCGCGGAGGGAGCCTAGTAAACCACATGGAGGGAACTCCTTCCAAATAGATGGGGAAACATTTGCAGTGAACCACATCTGTTGCCCTTGCACCATCCAAATTCCAAATGTACTTGTATAAGTGCTGTTGAGGGTAAGTAGTTCCATTGTAGGAGGGCATAGCTAGTGGCATGGTGAATTTCTTAGGGTATTCTGCCCTTAGGATACTATCGATGGAGGGAGTTCAGCTCGGAGCGGAACCCCAATCATCATCCTTTCAACCCTTGTTTTCTTCCATCAAGCATCTGAACATATCCGTAATGTATGCCTCATTTGTTCGTTCATCCATAGGTCGGTTATCAGTAGCTGCGCCAAGTGTTTGTCTTTGCAAATGATCTTGGTTGGTTGACTGAAGCCTATGCTCTCCATTCTTTGGGTGAGCCACTCCTGCAGAGGTCCATTGGTAGGCGGTTGGTCTTGTGGGTGGAGTTTGTTTGTCTGAGTTTAATTCACCTTCCATAAGTCGCTCGTCTTCCTCAGATTCAGTATCTGCCACTAGTACTTCTCCTGTGGAGTTTTCACTTTTAAGTTCAGATTTACATCATGTGCTTTTGTAGTGGGTGGAGTGTTAACGTTTTCTTCCTTCATGATTCTTGGAACTCCTCCCACTCCTTCCTTTTGCTTTTGTCTTCTATTTCTTCCATTCAAGCTGGAAACAGAAGAATGCTCTTGCTCTGTAGCAGCTATGGCTTTAGGCACCGTTTTGGGAGTAGTTAGTGATTGGAGCACTAAGAGAGCATCTATCTTGTCCATAAGAGCTTTTTGACCGTTTTCCATTTTCTGGTTAATTTCATCAACCATCTTCTTTAATTCTCCCTTAGTCACAATATGATGCGTGGAGGATCCTGGAACCTGATCCCCAGAGTAAACTCCTAACAACAGGCTGTTAGGGTAGTTTACTTCAATTTGCTGAGGGTTTGTTTCTTCTTCAGCAATGGTAACTCCTATGGACCTTTCAGAGGTAGTTCTCTTTCTTCCTGGTGCCATTGATTCTCAACAGCAAACCTTCTAAGCAGAGATTAAGGATCTAACTTCTGAACCTATTTGATCTGAAGAAGATAGCTAGATCAAAGCCTAAGTTGGGTTCTCAGTGAAAGCACCAAAATGTTAACCCAAAAAATGGATCAACACCCTAGATTGAGTGTAAAGCACCAGCCCTGTTCTTACAGAGCAATAATATAGATAATAAATGTAAAAAAAGTAGAAATAGTAAAAAGACAAGAAGATTTTTATAATGGTTCGGCTGTTAATGAAGCCTATGCCCACTTTATAACTTCATATTAACTGACTGTTGTTACAAGTTGAATCGGATTACAATATGGTTCAATCTTCTAAATTAGATCAAGTCACAATTACAAGAGTTCACTGGAGAATCATAGTGAACCCCTAGATGACTATTGTATGGGAGGAGAAGAGTGAAGAATAATCTCTGTAGAGTTCCAACAGCTAGTCCAGAATATCTTGTTTATGTTGGAAGTATGACTGTATTTATAGGGGCTGGAGAACTATTGGGCTAGGCCGCTTAGCCAGAAGCCTATAATTGATGATATGAGAGTGCACTAAAAATTTCACACCGATCCAAATGAAAATTTCACACTGATCTACTGTTCTTCCATTATCTATGCTTATGCTTGTCTGTTTAACTGTTTAAAACTTCTGCTACATTTGTCTGTGATTTTATTTGAACTTCATTATTTAGTTTTAATTATTCTTGATATTATATGTATCTTTTATCATGCTATTAACTATCAATTTAAACATTTATGTATCTTATATCATTCCTTCTTTTTGATAATGTCAAAGGGGGAGTAAAAGATATGCATACATACGGGAGGAGATCACATACTTAGGGGGAGTAAAAATATAATAATTGTACATTATTAAGTGGTTGTATAGTTGTCATCATCAAAGAGGGTTAGAATGTTAGAACCTTCATTCTTAGTTTCATTGACAACAACTATACAAACACACATATAAAATATAAACACCATCAATATGCAGGTACATGCAACAAGATCATGGCTATAAGACAATCAAGGAGAAACTTTTACTGGTAAGGTCGTATTTACTCTTAAATAAAATATGTAAAATCTCCTTGAGTGATTTGCAAAACACAAATTCATGTTTTCAAATTAAAAAGAACTTATCTTAAGAAAACTGAATTCACAGACATCTATGAAAAACCACGGACATCTGTGACATTACATGGGAAAATTAATCCATGTAATGAAAGACGTCTGTGATTTTCCACAGAAGTCTATGACATTATTTCTGAAACATAACGGCTATTTTGATGAAAATTTTCTTCCTTCTGAATTTTTCATTTACTCAAACATTGCAACTTTTTGAAAGGTAATGGTTGGTTCTATTTAAGAAACAACTCTTGAATCTTATAAATGGCACTAAATGATTGCAGCTAATATTAACCTTGATTTCTATACTCTTATTCTATATTCTTACTTCTGTGCTTTCGCTGATTCAATTTTCTCAATCATTCAAATAACCAGAATTGATATTTTGGTTATATTGCTTCCTAAAAATCAAAGTGCACATAAACAATATCACTTAAAGGGGATTATAGGAAGAATTGTATTGTACAGTCAATATTCGTGTTATTTGGAACATACAATTGTCAAGAAAATACTTTTGTATTAAGCTTGTTCCTCCGAGTGAAGTAAGGGTTTTTTGGTTAGTAAATACCGAAGGGGAGATTTGGGATTGGACGTAGGACGGGAGGTCCGAACCAGTATAAAACCTCTGGTTTGCACGCTTTTTATACTTTATTATTTATTGTCTACTATAGCATTAGCTTATACACTTGCATATTATACACAAGTTAGATAATATACGATCCTCTAGACTTTCAGATCGCTGGCGATCCATAGGGCATGGATCGCTAGCGATCCATGTACTTAAGGAAATTTTGCACCATTTCCTTTAGGTTGTGCTCCATGTCTTATGCAGGTGTTGTCCATGTAATTTCATTGCTAGTTTCCTTGTTTTGGTAATGATTCATGTATAGGTTGGATTGAATAATGACTGGAATCAGATGTAGGGCAATCAGAGCAAGGATTATTTATTTTTACCGTAACACGTAAATGAATTTTGGTTAATATGGCCAGTACATTTCAAGAAGGGCAATCAATTGCACGTCCTCCACTATTTACGAGATCAAACTATGCTTACTGGTCAACCCGTATGAGAATCTTATTAGAAGCTAATGGTCTAGAAATATGGAAAACTACACAAATTAGATATGAGGCACTCACTACTGATATAGATACTTGGACTGACACACAAAAGAATTTAGCAACCAATATTGCAAAAGCTATAAATGTTTTATTTTGCTCACTTGATAAAAATGAATTTTCATGGGTCATGCTTTGTTCTACTGCTTATGATATATGGCATACATTACAAATTACCCATGAAGGCACAAACAAAGTTAAGTAAACAAAAATTTCTATTCAACAAAATCAATTTTCATCTTTTAAAATGAAAACAAATGAATCAATTATTGACGTCTATGCTAGATTTCAAACTACACAACACGATCTTATGGCACTGGGAGTTAAATTCACCGATTTTGATTTAGTCATACAAATTTTGAACTCTTTGACAAATGAATGGGAAAGAAAATTTTTAGCCATCGAAGAAGCTAACGATCTTTCCCAACTCAAATTCGAAGAGTTAATAGGAAATCTGATGTCATATGAAGCTAATTTATAGGCAAGAAAAGAACAAAATCAAGAAAAGAAAAACATCGCATTTTAGGCAAATAATGACAACTCCGACTTAGAAGAAGGTTAGATTGTTTTCATCACCAAAAATTACAACAAGTTCAAGTTCAAAAAGATGACAAAATTTCAAAATAACACCAACACAAACTCTTCAAATCAAACATCAATGAAATGCTTCGGGTGTGATAAATTTGGCCATATGAAGAAGGATTGTCCACTACTCAACAATGATAAAAAGAAAACCAATTTCAAAAATTTCAAGAAAAAGAGAAGAGCATTTCAAGTAACTTGGGATGACTCCGACTCCTTCTCTTCATCCGATAACGATAGTGATTTAGAACAAGCAAATGTTTGCTTCTTGGCTAGCACAGATGAGGTACATCCTGAATTAACATATGATGAAATTCTTGAAATTAGTATAGAATTAGATGACAAATATAGAGAATAAAAAAATTAAATAAAGAAAATGTAGGAAAATTAAATAGAGCTAAATTGTAAATCAGATTGTTAAAAGATGAGAAAACTATTTTAGAAGAAGAATTAGAATTAGCACAAAATGAATGTAAAAAATTATCATCTCAAAATGCTACTCTAACACACGATATAGAGAACAACAGAATAGAGAATAATAAACTTGAAAAAAAAGAGTGTGAATTGAAACAAAATTTAGAATTAGCTAATATAGAAATTTCTGATCTTAGAAATAAATTAGATAAAATTACTAACAATGTCCCAAAATTTAATAAAGGAAAGAAAAGTCTAGAAAATTGGATAAAATTTTCAGAACCATCATGAAATAGGAATGGACTAGGATTTAAAAGAAAAAAATCATAAACTATCAAGAAATAATTTGGTTTCTAATAATAATCAAGGATCTAAGAAGTGTAGTACATTATATACTAATTTTAGAAAAACAAAATCTAAATGTGAAAATAATGGATCAAAAATAATTAAAGTATGGATTCCTAAAACAAATAACAAATTGATTAGACAAAAACACATAGATGTATATTTAAAAAATATAGTTCATAATGGAAATTACATTTCTAAAGGTCCCAAACCCTATGACTACCTTCGCCTACTAACACATAGGAACCTAACGGAGGAAGTGGGTACCAATTAAGACTTTTGTTATTTTGCACGTACCCAAAAACAAAATTAAAAATAAGGAGAAATGGATATTCGATAGCGGATGCTCCAAACATATGACAGGAAATGCACACATGCTATCAAACATCACTTACAAGGACAGTGGCATGGTGACTTTTGGAGATAATTCCAAAGGATATGTTATTGGGATTGGAAACGTTATCAATTTCAGTATATCTACTTCTCCTATTATTTCAAATGTATTATTAGTTAAAAACCTAAAACATAATTTACTAAGTATAAGCCAATTATGTGATAAGGGATTTAGAATTGATTTTGAAAAGATAAATGCAATATCTTTGATCAAAATAAAACTTTAATTTTGAAGGAACAAGATATCAAAATATTTATGTTCTAAACATGAATATTAATCATAATAATGATTTATGCTTAGCCGCAAATCATGATGATCCATGGATATGGGATAAAGATTTTGTCACATAAATTTTAAATATATAAACAAATTAGCTACAAACAATTTGGTAAGAGGATTACCTAAAATAAATTTCAAAATTAAAAATCTATGCAATGCAAGTCAACTTGGAAAATTAAAGAAAATCTCATTTATGTCTAAAATGGAAATCTCTACTAAACAACCTCTTGAATTACTTCATTTGGACTTATTTGATCCAACTCAAGTACGTTCAATAAATCATAATAAATATGTTTTTTTAATTATAGACGATTTTTCAAGATATACTTGGACACTATTTTTATAACATAAAAGTGATAAATTTGAAATGTTTAAAATTTTTGCTAAACAAATTAAGACTCTAATGGATTAAAAAATCAGAAGTATAAGAAGTGATCGCGTTGGAGAATTTGAAAATGTACTATTTACAAATTTCTGTAATAAAAAGAGAATTAGCCATAATTTTTCATTTCCACGAACACCACAAAAAAACGGAGTAGTTGAAAGAAAAAAGCGCACCTTGCTAGAATGTGCTCGAAAGCTTCTAAATGGTAGCGACTTACCATTTTTTTTTTGGGCCGAAGCAGTTGCTACTGGATGTTATGTATTAAATCATGTAACTCTTAGACCTATGACTAAAAATACATGTTATGAAATGCTTTTCTAAAGGATACTGAATGCATCATACTTTCGAATATTTGGATCAAAATGCTTTATTTTTAATACAAAAGATAATCTTGGTAAATTCAATTCAAAAGCTAATGAAGGAATTTTTTTTAGTTATTCCGATCGAAGTAAAGCATACAGAATTTTAACAAATGCACAAATGTTGTAGAGTAAAAGTCTTCATGTCTCGTTTGATGAAGACTTTAAAAATATAACGAATAAAGATGATGAAGAAAATTTTGACACTAATCAAAATAAAGCTATTGATATTATAGTTGAAAATAATAGTGATAATAACAATGTTCTGAAATCACCACCCCGTATTTTACAAGATCATCCTATTGATAACATAATTGTAAATTTAGATAACAAAGTTTCGACTAGAAGTCAAATAAATCAAATGAGTAATGTTGCATTTATATCTAATTCTGAACCAAAAAATTACAAGGAAGCACCAAATGATGATTTCTAGATTTTAGCAATGCAAGAAGAACTTAATCAATTTGAACGAAATAATGTTTAGGAGCTAGTACCAAGGCCAAACGATCAATCAGTAATAGGAAAAAAAATTGGTATTTAAAAACAAAGAACACGAAAATGTAAATATTGTACGTAATAACGCAAGATTAGTGGCACAGGGATATAATCAAGAAGAAGGAATTGCTTATGAAGAAACTATTACATCTGTGGCACGTCTTGAAGCCATAGGAATATTACTTATTTTGCATGTCATCATAATTTTAATCTATTTCAAATGGATGTTAAAAGTGCTTTTAAACGGTTTTATAAAAGAAAATGTTTACGTTGAACAACCACCATTATTTGTTCATGAAAAATATTCAGATCATGTTTTTAAACTTAAAAAGGCATTATATGGTTTCAAACAAGCACCTCGTGCTTGGTACGATCGATTAAAATCACATTTAATAAATTCTGGTATTCAAATTGATAAAATAGTTACAACATTATTTATTAAAAGAAAATATAAGGATATATTAACTGTTTAAATTTATGTTGATGACATTATATTTGGATCTACTAACGTAAATTTATGTAATGAATTTTCTAAAATAACGACAAACGAATTTGAAATGTCTCATATGGGTGAATTAAATTTCTTTTTAGGATTACAAATAAAACAATTAAATAATGGAATCTTTATAAATCAAGAAAAATATTGTAAAGAATTGCTAAAACGTTTTGGAATAGATAATACATCAAGTAAACCCACTCCAATGAGAACTACAATTCATCTAGACAAAGATGAACATGGAAAAGATTTCGATCAAAAACTATATCGAAGCATGATAGGATCTTTACTGTACTTAACAGATAATAGACCAGATATTATGATGAGTGTTTGTTTAGGTGCAAGATTTCAAGCACAACCTAAGGAATCACATCATCGGGCAGTCAAACGGATTTTACTATATTTAACCAACACTAAAGATTACGGTCTATTATATCCAAAAGGAAGTTCATTTGAACTCATATCTTATAGTAGTGATGATTTTGGGTGGATGAAAATCAGATAGAAAGAGTACAAGTGGCACGTGTCACTTCATTGGTCAATCCTTAGTTTTGTGGTTTAGTAAAAAGCAAAATTATGTTTCTCTTTCGACATGTGAAGCCAAGTATATTTCTGCTACCTTAGCTTGCGCTCAAGTAATATATATGCAACAAACACTTAAAGACTATGGAAAAATATTAGACAAATCCCCAATATTTTGTGATAATACTAGTGCTATAAACCTACCTAAAAATCCAATTAATCACTCACGAACAAAACATATCGATATCCGTCACCATTTTCTGAGAGATAATGTTGAAAAAGAAATAATCACTCTTGAACTTGTAAATACCGAAAATCATATAGTCGATATTTTTATTAAACCATTATGTGAAACAACATTTATCAAACTAAGACGAATTTAGGAATTTGCTTATATAATGAATTAGTAAATTAAAAGTATATAATACATAGCAAATCCACTTATATACTAAGGATACAAACATAAAACACTTCTGTATATTAGTAAAGCAAAAGATAAACTTTAAACTTTCTAACCATTATTTTTTTTAAACAAAATTCTGTGTAATGTTTTTAGTGGTCAAATGATTTACATCACAAATAATTATATACCTAAATTTAGTAAACTTAAGGAATATTTAAAGAACAAAGGTTTTCATGTTCTCTAAGTTCCACCATCTATATTATGAATTTAATATGTCTTCGAATCACGATTCAACATACTCCGCTTTAGACTTTAGTTCACTGTCATCAAAAAGTGTACATGTCTCTCCAAAAACTGCAACTCCTCTATCGAATAAATCTGTGTCTAAAAATGTCTACCACACTAGATATTCACTAAAAGGAAAGAAAGTAAAAAGAGCCATTAATCTTGATTCATCATCTTTGGAAAATAAAGTTGATGAAATCTTCCACTATCAACAAGAGATGATAGGAGTACAAAGAGAAATGTGCTACGAACAAAAACGACAAGGACGGCGTCTAAATTTCTTGGAAAGATGCATACTGGCTATTTGTAGCCACTCTCCAACTAAGGATTGTCTCCATAAAAAATCACCTCGACTAATAGAAACACCATTTAGACTGCATAATATTACTCCCCGAAATATATGGGGAGTAGGTCCATTTGATTAAGAGCAAGCACCACGTGCTCCATCTCACTCATTTTGGTCCCCTCTCCATCCGTTTGTTGAAGATACCAAGATAGAGGGTGCATATGATACTCCGAGTTGGTCACCAATAAAATATGAACCGAACTCTTGGGATTTACAAGAACAAAAAAAATCAAACTCGGATAAAGAAAAATAATACATCTCTGCGGTTTCATACCTCTTCGAATATAATTATTTAAAAAAATATTTTTATTTACTTCGAAATTTTGTATCATGCTCATTTATATATAACAAGTCACTGTACCATAACAAATATCCAAAAATTAAGCACAATCACATAAAGACAAGGGTCAGACGTATGTGGAAAACCATAGACGTCTGTGGCAAGGTTCAGGAAATATTTTTCCTATAACCACAGACATCTATAGAAATCCACAGACTCCTATGACAATATTTAGGTATTTTCCCCCTAAACCCATAGACGTTTAAAAAAAATTACAAACGTCTGCGAAGGAATTCAGGTTTCATAATCCTGAAACCACAGACGTCTATGGAAATCAACAATCGTCCGTGGCTGTGCTCGAACACCTATTCTGCCAGCTTCTATATAAATGATTTTACCCTCATCCTTTCATTTTTTTACCAGCCCCCACTCATTCTACTCCATATCTAAAACCCTAAAACTTCAAAATCCTTAAATTTTCTTCAATGGCTCCCAAATAGCCCTTTTCAAAAAGATCAAAACACGCCCAATCTTTTTTTGGAGCTACTCAAATTGCGAATGAAGTTCAAATCACAAATTGGCTAAGAAATGAAGAAATTGCAATCAATATATTCCAAGCTTTAACCAACAAAAGATTACATACAGGTCTGTTCTATAACATAGATGTCAAAATAGAATATGATCTCTATAGCTTGACTACTAATGCGGGTTGCAGACATCTTATTGACATTGAATCAAATAAGGTAATAATAGATCCTTTAGTAATCCATCTCTTCTACTCAAATCTTTGTAGTGAAAAGATTTGGAAACCTGAAAATGATGATGGATGCTTATGGACAAGTGTATATGGAAAAACCATAAAAGGTTGATGTATTTACCTTAGGACGAATCGTAGAATGTTCATATGAAGGTATAGACATGGAAAAAATTCCCGACTATAGTGCGCTACCTACAAACGAAGTAACTCATCAACTCTGGGAAAATGAAATGCCCCAATGGAGGTCAATCTATCTTCGACCAAGAGCTCGTCTACTAACTAGAATGATAATTAATACCATTATTCTTAGACTAGGTAGCCATGAGAAAATTCATGAAAATGAGCATAAAACATTATATCCTATATAAGCTCAACTTCCTATTAATTGGGCAAAACTCATACATGAACAAATAAAAAAAATTAGATTCAACACAAAAGGACCATTCTCTATGCTTCGTAAATAATGAGAGTATTAAGAGATTTAAACATGCCTGTGTATATGTCTCAATACAAAGAAATACCCGTCAAGGATAGTGGGAAGATATTTGTGTCCTTAATGCAACTCCCAACAGTTCCTCCTCCCATTATTCCATTTGAAAAATGGAAACTCCAACACCAACGTCAACAAGAAAAAAGGCCCATATCTTCTCCTCAACCTTCTGCACCTCATTCTCCTCAAGAATACCATTCGGATCCTAACATCTTAGAAGCCCGAACTTCCCTCAGTCACATGAATCAGGTCGCGATGTAATTTTACAGAATCAGGGAATAATTACTAAAAATCAAAAGAAACTGGAGAAGATAATGATTGGACTAGAACGATCTTTTCGACTCGTATGACTATGGTTGAAAAGACTTTGGACAAAGTTGTTTCCACTTTAGGGAAGGTTATGCACAAAGTACATGGCAGATCATCCTCTCGCTCATCATCTTCGCCATCACCGACACCACCCCCTTGAGCATAGACACATGTTTATCATGCTCATACTTCTCCTGAAGGAACGTCTCACGATAGAGGTGACTGAGGGAAGACTCCTATACAAGAACAACCTGAGGAGGAAGAACAAGATAGTGATGACATGTACGTGTCAGATACTCTGCATTTCCAACAACGATCGTACATGGCATTTCAAGGCCTCTCAATTCAAGAAGATGAAGAGTACAATGAACAAACACAATGACCAGGCACTTACGAACATGATCCTTCATCTTATTGGGAATACTACGATAATTATGGGAGCTTATCTTACTCTTCAAACCAGTACAGTTAGCATTTTATTTTAGTTATCTTTCTACTATTCTTCCATTATCTATGCTTATGCTTGTTTGTTTAACTGTTTATAACTTCTGCTACATTTGTTTGTGATTTTATTTGAACTTCATTATTTATTTTTAATTATTCATGATCTTATATGTATCTTTTATCATGTTATCAACTGTCTATTTAAACATCTATGTATCTTATATCATTCCTTCTTTTTGATAATGTCAAAGGGGGAGTAAAAGATATGCATATATAAAGGAGGAGATCACATACTTAGGGGGAGTAAAAATATAATAATTGTACATTATTAAGTGGTTGTATAGTTGTCATCATCAAAAAGGGTTAGAATGTTAGAACCTCCATTCTTAGTTTCATTGACAACAACTATACAAACACACATATACAATATAAACACCATCAATATGCAGGTACACGCAACAAGAACATGGCTAAAATACAAGCAAGGAGAAACTTTTACTAGTAAGGTCGTATTTAGTCTTAGATAAAATATGTAAAATCTCCTTCAGTGATTCAAAAAACACAAAATCACATTTTCAAATTAAAAAGAACTTATCTTAAGAAAACTAAATTCACAAATGTTTGTGAAAAACCACAGATGTCTATGACATTACACGGGAAAATTAATCCCTGTAATGACAGACGTCTATGATTTTCCACAGACATATGTGACGTTATTTCTGAAACATAACAGCTATTTTTATGAAAAGTTGCTTCCTTCTGAATTTTTCATTTAATCAAACATTGCAACTTTCTGAAAGGTAATTGTTGCTTCTATTTAAGAAACAACTCTAGAATCTTATAAATAGCAATAAATGATTGAGGCTAATATTAACCTTGATTTCTATACTCTTATTCTGTATTCTTACTTCTATGCTTTCACTGATTCAATTTTCTCAATCATTCAAACAACAAGAATTGATATTTTGGTTATATTGCTTCCTAAAAATCAAAGTGCGCATAAACAATGATGTGCACGTAAATGTGCATATATTTACATCCATATTTTATCTCTTTTTATTTAAATAAACATCATATTTGGGCATTTGTACATGTTAAATCAAAATTCAATTATTTTTCAAGCCATCATATTTTCATCTTCATCCAGGGGCAAAATGGTCATTTTTGTGCATGTGTAAATTTGAGAATTTTTACTTGGACATTTTTGATGATTTTTATAGAAATTTGGATGCATATGGAAGAGGCTTATATGAAGATACATGCATGCACAAATGAATACAAAGAAAAGAAGAGGGAAATAATTCAAAGTGAAGATCATGGAGGACCCCACCTACCTTAATGTACAAATTAGAGGCTAATGAACATGCTTATGGAATTAATGGCTTCATGTACACTTAAATGATGATTAGTAGAAGCTAATGATTACTTGGTCTCCACACTTCCTAAGGGGTATTTTGGGAAGCCCCCTAAAAATAGAATTAAGGTTTTATGCATGTATAAATAGCCCTCTTATGAACATGTAAATGATCATCTACTCTTTCATTTTACTTAGGAAATTAAGAGATCAAATTGTAAGCTCAATGTTCTATGAAATAAAAATGGCTTCCAAGCCTCTTTCTTCTCTCTTTTCTACATGCTTTTCCTTGCTTTTATGTTGATGTTTATTTTTATGTTCTCTTTCTTTTCATGTTCATAGTTTAGATTTACATTTATGCACTAGTTTAATACATTTCCTTCTAGTAGTTAATCTTCTTTTTCTTGTTTGTTCTCTACTTTACTTCATTTTCAATGTTGAAATCTCTATGTGTTCAAAAGATAACACAAAGGAGTAGCTAAACCTCTTCAATTTAGGGGTAATGAAGCTCTCAAATATTATGTGATTTCAACATTTCTATTATTTATGATCTCTTTGTCTATGCTTCATGAAAGTAAATTTTGATGCAAGTTTATACAAGTGGGTTTGATAGCTTATGTTGCTTTTGCAAATGAGCTATTCTTATTAAACATAAACACAAGTTGCATCATCATTTGCTAATCCATTTTTGATTTTGAAATGAAAGTAAAAATGAAATTTGATGATCTATATTACTAGTTACAATAGTAAATAGATCATACTTAAAATAACTTTTGCTTTAGCTTCATTTAATGAGAGTTATAAGTGCTATAATTGTTGTATTATAGTTTGATGGTTTGAGTTATGTTAATTAATAACATAAACAAACCATACTTATGATCAATGCAACAATATTTCACTTCATATCAAAGCTAGAGATCATAAATTCTTTGTTTGTTGATTTTAAAAAATATGAGAGTGGATTTGCCTCTAAATTGTCCTCTAGTTTAATAGTTTTTAAATCACATTTTAATTATAGCTTTAGCTTCTTTTTTGTAGTTAACAACTTCATCTCTCTTTGGTCTAATTTGATTGAATTGAAAATTTTAAAATCTCATCAATTCCCTACGGATCGACCCGTATTCGCCCCGTACTACAAAGTGTACGCCGTGCGCTTGCGGTAAATTTTATTTCAAAATTCGTTCGGCGGTTTTCTAGAACGATAGAATTTCCGTCGTCAAACAAACAATATCACTCAAGGGGGATTATAGGAAGAATTGTATTATACAGTCAATATCCGTATTATTTAGAACACACAATTGTCAACAAAATACTTTTGTATTAAGCATGTTCCTCCGGGTGAAGTAAGGGTTTTTTGGTTAGTAAATACCGAAGGGGAGCTTCGGACTAGACGTAGGACGGGAGGTCCGAACTAGTATAAAAACTTTGGTTTGCACGCTTTTTATACTTTACTATTTATTGTCTACTATAGCATTAGCTTATACACTTGCATATTATACACAAGTTAGATAATACACGATCCTCTAAACTTTCAGATCGCTGGCGATCCATAGGGCATGGATCGCTAGCGATCCATGTACTTAAGGAAATTTTGCACTGTTTCCTTTGGGTTGTGCTCCATGTCTTATGCAGGTGTTGTCCATGTAATTTCATTGCTAGTTGCCTTGTTTTGGTGATGATTCATGTATAGGTTGGATTGAATAATGACTGGAATCAGATGAATGTTCACTTCTCGAATTAGATTGCTTGGAATATCATGAAACGTGGTAAACATCTCTAGGAAAGATACTGATTCATGATGCAAGAGGTTTGAAAGATCCATGAGCGATCCTTATGGATCGCTAGCAATTCATCCCCTTAGTCAATTTTTGTGTATTTCCTCTTGAGTCCTTCTTGGCCTATCCTTCTGGTCCTTTTGGTTGATTCTTTAGTTGTTTTGACTTTGCCAAGATGTTCTAACTCCTAACTCCTAGTGAATTCTACTGGATTAAAAACCTGGTTAACATGATTTTATATTATTAATTAAGGTTATATATATATATATCTGTGTGTATCATATACAAGTATATACGTATGTCCATGTGTAACATATCAATCCGTGCAAGATATAACATGCCCATATATAAGTGTTGGGATTTACACTGCAACAGACATATTAGCTCATCTAATATACAAATATATTATCCAAATTCATGTTTATATACTTATATATATGTATGTATGTATGTGTGTATGTATGTATATGAAATGTTACAAATACAAATATATATATAAGCTATATTTTTATTTAATTAATCTTGTATAAATATATATTTTCTATTAATTTATAAACATAAGACTGAATTATTAACAATTTATATATATAACTATATAAATAAATTTAAATCATTTATAAAATATATTAAATTAATTTTTTTGCTGCAAAAACCGAAACACTATCTGTATAAATATAATTGTTTATAAACATGTATAAATATATTTATATTAAATACTCGTGCATGAGTATAAATAATACATACATATATATATATATATATATATATATTATTGTTTTAAAATATACAAACTATATATTTTAAATATTCCTGCATTTCAGGTCATGCACATGACATAGTTTATTTCTTAATTTTAAAATACAATTTAAAACAAATATTCATATGGATATTATTTAAAATTAATAAAAGAATTATTTTCAAAACCAAATTTTAAATTTTAGTAAAATTATAAATGATATTTTGTAATTTTAAATGTTTCATATGTAATTTTGTAATTTAATACTTAATTTAAAAGTTATTTTTACTTTTGGCTATTAATTAAATATTTTAAATTATATAAAAATATTATTTTTTCCCTTTCTTTGAGCTTATTAAGTGTTAGTTTCATTTTATAGAATATGAAATATAATTAAATATACATTATTATAATTAATTTACATGATTAATTGATTTTAATAATATTTGAATAATATATATATGAAAAATAATTTTTTATTTATGCCAAAATTATTAAATCTATGAAACTTTTTTTTTATATATATATATATATATAATTTTATAACCATATATTGTGTAAATATGTAGTATTAAAATGTATAAACTATGCATATATTTAAATATTGAATATTAAGTTAATTAAACATAAAAATATTGTTTTTTTATGTCGTGCTGACAATAGGTATATACATGACAAAATATTTTTTTGAATATAAAAGAATATGTAAACATATAGCCAACCTGATTGTAACAATATATTTATATATTGGAATCGTCCCCTAACTAGCATTAACATACAAATGATATAAACATTATATGATAATATTAATATTTAAAATTAGATTAGAAATGTACCTTATGTCCAATTCCTATAAGTACACATTGAAAAAATGAGATTTTCTCCTCGAACTGATTTCCAGTCCAGTATAGTGCTAATCCCTGAACTGATGACCATCGGTTATTGAATAAAACTTTATTTGATTTAATTTAAACTCGAATTGATGGAGGAGGAGAGGGTTATGGTTCGACAATAAATAGGGTAAGATGGAGGCTTTAAAATTCTTTAAAAAGGCTAGGGTAGAGATGCCTATATAAAGGCGAATTGAGAGAAAAATTAGGATCTACATCCTCCTCTATCTCTTACCAATTCTTTTCCATCCTAGCCATCCAAATAAAAGCCCTCTAATAAGTCATTATATGGCCGCATATAACCCCATTATAGTCGAATATAACTAGCCCCTATACGGGTTTCAAAACCATTTAAAAACCGAACAAAATATTTTATATTTAAATCCAATTTAAATGCTTATCGATATCGTATACCGATTAATACATTTATAACTTTTATAAATACATTTAACAATATTTGTTCATCAAATCAAAATCATTAATATTTCATAAATATTAATTAATTGAATAATTTATAACAATTACGAATTAATTAAATCGTTTGGTCAAAGGAATATTCATTATTTCGATTGTGTGACTTTGTTAAGCATTACCATGTTGTGATTTTTATTTACACCAATTCCTTTCGTCAAAACTATATCACTTTGAACTTATAGAATTTGATAATGGTCAAAATTCTAATATCGTCTATATTCAACTCAATAGTCCAAACACAAAGACCTTGGTTCAATATAACAATTATTATTAATTGAAACGCTCTAGTTAGAGACTTTGACTTTGAGTTGACTTTAGTTGACCGTGATACTAACCTCATATAACTGAGGATATGAATCCTCTCTTGAATAATGTTCCACTTCCAATACTTCGACTCGACCCAACTATAATCGTTCGATGGACGCATGCCACAATTTAATTATAATCAAAGCGGAGCTTCCACATTGAATATCAACCTTATTCTCAAGTCAAAAGAACTGTGTAATTTTTTCACATCGATATTTTCTGTTTGACCTTAGTTGTATTAACCAATAGAAAACTATCTAGTGAGTCATTCCATAGTTGTCTGATATTTATCAATACATAACTTCTTGATGCCCTCAACATCCATAAGTAATATATTGCCCAGCATTTGGAGAGCATTACGTACTCTAGTCTTAATGGATGTACCAGTATCTGATCTCTATACACCTTGACTAGGAATATTTAAAATAGTATATTTATTTTCATCGTGATAAATTACTCATGGTTACAACACTTCGTAACTATTGTAACAAAACATACATTTATGGATTTTCATTTAAATATACTTTTAATTAAATTAATTAATTAATTAATAAAACACATTATATCAAGTACATAATAAAATGAAAACACCTTTTATTTTGAACAATATTGGTTATTGAGTTAGATATATGTAAATTACATAATTGCCACTAGGGCATACCCCTTACTCTATCAGTCTCCCACTTGCACTCGGGGTCAATTATGGAATCTTATTCCAACTTCTCCAATCAGTTTCCTTGAAACCAATTAGGTCGGTCCCTTAGTGAACGGGTATGCTAGTATACCTCAATTATCTATTATATCAATTAACTCTCCCCGATGTTGATAAACCATTTTATCATGTGAAACAATTCGGAGTATGCTTCTTTACTTCTAGTGAGCTCTATGTTCTGTTACGAACTATATCATGACATTATTATCATACACCAATGTTATAGGATTCTCAACATTTGAAATCACCCTCGGCTCGGTTATAAATTTTTTGCATTTATTATACTAGTATAGCAGCATGTAAAATGCGTGCTTGTATAACCACAATAAATCTTTATAGAAGTTACTAAAATTTTAAAAGAATACGTTCAACTCTTATTGGAAATATTTTTTGAAAAAGATTTCTTAAGAGTTTGATTGTGCATCAGAAATCCTACGATATCACTTAACAGTGAACACATGCCATCAAAACCATTAAGAAAAAGAAAAAAAATTATGCCTTTTGAATCTATAAAGCTTCAAAATATAAGGATTAATTACACTAATATCTTCTAAAAATTGGATAACAACAACATTAACCTTTTGTCATTCGACTTCATAGTGGACAAATTGACACATGCATGCGCATCACAAAACTATGTAGCCTAATCCCAACACATTGAAAGATAAAACCACAAACAATACAACTTTTCAAAATAAATTTACTTTAACAGACAAATTGGAAGTATTGCTTGTGTCACGACCGGTTTTTCCGTACCCTTTGAATCGACAATAAACCACACATGTCCAACTCAAATTGCATGAAAATACGGAACATGAAGGGTAATAAAGAAAAATAGACAGAACAGAATCTCACATGAATGGAATAACATATAATATTGAACCAATATCTTTACAGCGGAAAACTTTTAAATACATATATCAGAGTCTAACCTAAATTCAGCTTGGACAGTTATAAACATCTATCCTTACAATTGCTGACAAACATCAACTAAAACAAACTAAGTATAGCGGATAATAGAATATGTCCATACGTAGATGAATATCTCCAGCTTTCCTCTGGAAAACTCCAATCGTCTTCGACTAAACCTGAAACTACTCGGATCTGACCCGAGTATTGAAAATACCCGGATCAGGCTTGATAAACCAGCATTAAAAAACTCAATATTAAATGACAGTGTCATATATCAACCTTTGGATATAATCCTTTAAAAAAAGAGTATCTCATAAGACCACGCCCATACATAAACACGGACGGGTTTTTACCTTATGATAACTAAAACACTTTTATATCAAAACATTTGATATTATTTTTAATGACATTCCTTTGAAAACATTTGCAAATAAACTTATTAATCTTATCCGAAATGGTTACCCATAAAGCATTTCGAGGCTATTCATTACGCCAATACAAACAAAACCATAGGTTCTTATTGGAGAATGGATTTCCATACAAATGACCAGGTAAAGGATCTACCTTCCGAAATGGGTACACCTCTAGATGGATGCCCTGAGGAACCATCACAAAGCTCCTCTACCAACACAAGACCGGCCTACCTCTATAACTAGATAGTACCGAATATGTCATCCCCGGTCGTTACCGACCTTTAACCGAGCGCTCGTTTCCATACACCACATTAATTTACATCCCGAACGTCATAGTAGAAGAAATATATCTAGAAGGAGATGATCATACCCTAATTGGGAATGACCCAGTTAGCCTTGCCACATCTAATCCTATTTCGGTCATTTCTGGTTTGATGAGGCTTGAGGCAACGATTACCTTTTCATATAGCACATATCACATCTTTGAATGCCACATTGCCATTTCTGTTAACTACTAATTGCCTTCCACAAAAATACAACCCTTGAGCTTGTACGTCTCAAGGAGGGTGTTAAGCTAAGAGAAGTTGCCTTCTCTACCACCATTGATGTACGTTTGTAAAAACCAATGTACGTAATCTTTAGAAACGCAATGTCAGACAAATGTCCATACAAGTAGTCCAGGAACATGACAAACCGAAGGCACTCTCCTAATACCACTAGTAGCGAGTTGTCCTTGCAATCCGAAAAATCTCCATCACGAGGAGACCACTGTTATAAATAACTCTATAAAGGGGGCCAACCAAAGCATGTTCAACAAGCAGTTTCCACATTATGAAGATCCACGGTCTTCAATAATCATCATCTTCAACATGTCTTCACATTCGAGCGTATATATTGGTTCGAAGTGGTTTTCGGATAGGAATCACCCAAATCCGACCCCGGTTCCTTCGAAATCCAATTATCGATAAAAAGTGAATATAAGTATACATGATTTATTAAGTCTCTTTTCACTTTAATTCTTTTCGGATGATTTTGAAATCTCTTTCTTTTGACTTAGAATAATTCAAAGTAATTCATTCTTTTGCTTTGGAAAATATCTCGAATTTCAATACTTAACTCTTTGATCCAAATTCCTTAACTTTTAGGCGGGTCAAAAACAATGTTATTAAAGACACCGTTTACGATAAACCCAAAAATAAATCATAGCAAACATTTTTCCTTTTGAGTAAATAAGATCAGAGAAATCATTCATTTTGGAGATTGCTTAAATTTTGGATAATACCGATCTTCTTTTATTTCAGAAACTTAATACAAACTTTTTATTTAAGAGCATCCGGGCTTTCCTTTCGATCTGTTCCACCCCTCGCCTAAGAAAAGAAAACATAGGCCAGGTAAGTTCAGGGTACTGTTTACTTCATCCCTAACCTTAGTTAAACACCTTGTTTTATCTTCCCAGATCTCACAGGCGGGACAAATGTACTAGTCGTTTCCGCATACTCAGTTATCAACTTAATTTTTCGATTTGATTATAAAGATTCCAAATTATCTTTCAAAACACTTAATTTTCCTTTTCAAAATATTCACAATTGATTCTAGATAAAATCGTTACCTTTAAACTCATATTTAAAAAGTTATACAATTCGTAGCATAAAAGTGCTGCGGAAAGTGCTATATAAGCTTATTTGATTAAATCAACTTTTTAACATTCAATAATTCATATTTTCCAATCCAAATCTCTTTTAAACCATTTAAATAGATTTATCAAATTTATTCCATATTTTTCCATAATTAAAAACATTTATTGAAATAGATTTCCCGTTATGGTCACTTTACTACACTAGCGCGATTTTTCTAGAAAATTGATTTGGACTTAATTCAAAATTCACTCAATGAAACTTTGATTTTCTTTCTTCGTTTAGAAGATATGGATATAATAGTTCGGAATTTTCTTATCTCGAAGAATTCCGAGCTATATTTCACTCTACATATTCATTTGAACTTTTCGGCGTGAAATCGCGAACTACCGTTGCGCGACGCACCTAGTTTTAACTTATTTTTCAATATTTGAATTAATTTATTTGAATTGAATTCTATCACTTATAAAATCATTATAAGTCAATATTTTCACTTTTTAAAGTGTTTAAAATATATTTTCACTATTTCCATATTATAATATTATTATATTCACATTATTTTAGTATAAAATTTTAAATTCCAATTTCAAATCAATTTCAATTCTAACTTCAAATTAAACACATTTAAAACTTAGATTTCAAATCTAATTTCAATTTAAACTTCAATTCAACCTTAAACTAAACTTCACTGTTTCAAAATCGATTTCAATTTCACTATTCATCTTGATTTCAATTTCAAATTAACTATCCTTTTTAAATCCGTTTCACTTCAAATTTCAAATCCTCTTTTTTTTACTTTAATTTCACTTCTAAATGAAAAGAGACTTATTTTTCCAAAATATCTCATATCACTAAAATATGGTCTTATTAACAAAGAAGCACTTAATCAAAATGAACATAACCAATATCCATATTCATCACTATCATAACATCCATTCAACCAATCACATAACGTATGATTTCTAATCTAATCATTCACTATTGCTACCATAACGGGATATATTATCACAATTCAAATATATAACTAATTATCAAATCATCCATATTAACAATCAAATAAACGTTCATATGCCATTTGAGTATAAATATGATTGTTTTAACATAACCAATTATAAATTTAAAAGCGATGAGAATTTATCACCTTCATATCCACTCCGTCAATCATTTAGGCGAATAGGCGTGCTTATGGCTAACGAACTAACGTGCTGTTTCCAAGCGTCTCGACTTTGTTGCTTTCATTTTCTTCTCTCTCTGTTTTTCTTTCTTTTCTTTTTCTTTTTTTATATGTGGTCATGGGATTAAGAGGAGGTTTGGAGTGTACGGCCTAAGCTATGATGTGTGTGTGGCTTTGGGTAGGCGGGTAGGTGGGGTGCATGTGTTTTAAGGTGGGTAGGTGGTTTGGAGGGCTCGGCCTTGGTGGTAAGGAGGGGTACGGCCTTGAAGGGTGGAGGTGGAGCTCGGGTATGTGAGTGTGGAGGTGGGTAGGGTGTTTGGGTCGTGAGTAGAGAAGATTTAGGTGGTGGTGGAGCTTGATGGAAGAGAACGGAGAGGTGGGAAGCCATGGAAATGGAGGTAAAGAAGAAGGAAGTAATGGAAGAGGAAGAGAATGGAGTTTAGAATTTTATGGAATGAAAATGTAGTGAAGAAGGAAGGGTTTAGGCTTGTATTTATTAGTGGAGATTTGAGTGGCAAATGACATTAAACCCTCTTCATTTTAAAATTTAAATATACATTTTTCTTTTACATGAAAGGAGAGATTTGATATGCATTAATGGTGAAATGATGTTAAGGAAAAGTGTGTAAGTAGTAAAGAGATGTGTCACTTTCTTATGCTTTGTAATTATTTTAATACTTAAGTTTGCTCTTTTTCCATGCTTATACATACCATCTCATTAATGAGATATGATATAAAGAAATGATGTGGTTTATTAAAGCTTTAATTAAATTTAAATATGTCAAATCATACCTTTTTACATTTTTTATTTATTTAAACTATCCAAAAGTAAACTCCTTTGTCTTTTAGTGCTAAATGTAAAGTGTTTAAAAAGTTTGTAAACTTGTATTTATGCATTTGTGTATGTTAGAAAGTATATCAAGTTGCAACAACTTGACGACAACTTGTTTTGGTTGAAAACGGTGTATTTGTCGACAAATTTTACAGTCAAAATTTGACGTTTTTGTTAAGCTATATATTGATGCAAACCAAACTTTAAAATGAACTTTTTCCCTTCTTTAAATAAATTAATACATGTCTCTTTATATTTTAAAATCATATTTAAATAATATCAAAATCTTAAATTTTACAGTATATGTAAAACTGACAAAATGCGAAAAATTTTGGTTATTTTTGTAAAACGATTATTAACACACTTTTAAATATATTAATATACTTTATTATCTTCATTAAGTGTTTTTAATAAGATTTATCTTTTTAAAACCTATTTATTTAAGCATTTATTTATTTTTAACAAAACTTAACTTTTGGGGATTTGTTCTAAAATCCAAATTTATACTTTTTAATTTATTAACTATAAGAATAAATGATTTCTTCATTATTATATATTATATATAACAATTTTATTTAAGATTTAAATTCCTTTTAAATTTAAAACGAACGAAATCTATCATTTCCGAAGTAGCGAAATTACGGGTCGTTACATTCTCCTCTACTTAGAAGCATTTCATCCTCAAAATGAAAGTTAGATAAAGGAATCTATATCATACTCGTACACTCAAATATTCTGGCTTAATTATACTGATGATAGAAAAGAAGAAGGTTGATATCATAACAACACTAAAACAAATGATGCCAAACATACATACAGAGATTCCCCACACTAACCTGAGTACTTATCACGTAGTTAAGGTTATATATACATACATCAAATCATACTTCAATCATACCCATCCTAGTGCGTACTGCATACTTAAGATAATATATACAACAACCAAACAAGATTATACATCCAATAACAACCAAACTGATATTTAATTGATCTATTATTCAAATCCACAACTTTACTTCCGAACTAGTATCGATCCCTCGATTTTCTAGTGCAGACTTTGATCAGACTTCTTGATCACACACCCTTGCTTTCCTTGCATAGCTCTCAACAATGATAGAAAACTTGTGTACATAATCATAAACTCTCATCGATGCACGCCGTCAAGAATTGAGTGACAAATCCTTTTTGGATTGGTGTAAACACCTCAAAGTTCTGTACTCAAATCTTAGATCAAAATTTATGTACGAAATGATCTACGTTTAACTTATGTACTTATTCACATTCATTTTTACCTAATACATTTTTCAAAATTTCAATTAATCCAAGTTTATTTCACAACCATTTACTTTCTTCTAAATACATTATTACTTAAGCATACAAATATGACTTAAACTTGTATAATATACATTTACTTCCTAAGAGTATATATACATATCCCCAAATTTCAAACCGTTATTACTCCAATTAGGGTGTTTAACTAATGTGGAACTCTACTATTATCTCAAATAATAAGTTAAAAGACTTAATCCTTATTTTTATTTATCTAAGGTCTTAATTTAGCTGACATTATTTATCTTATCCATATATTAATAAGACAACTTTACTAAGTGTACATCTTTTTCTTACTAATTCTATGATTAACTACTTAACTTATTTACCTATCAATTTTTAAATCAAACTTCTTAACCTTAAATCCATCAACTACCTTATAGTCAAATTGTGAAACTTAATTTACATGGTATTTGTTATTTAAATATTTTCATCCAACAATTAACCTACTAACCATATTATTCAAAACCATCCCTTCTAATCTTACTATATCATGAATTACAAATGTTACCCTAAATGTATCACTAGCTCAAAGTTTTATATTAGGATAATATTTCTTATATCTCTTATTCCTAAATTTCACTTTGATTTTAACCTAATCAAAATGTCTAAAGTTCAAATTATCTTATCTCCTTTATAAATTATAGAACTTACCTTTCATATGATATTTACCCAAATGCATTTTCTTTTTAATTTCTCTAATTACAACTTCTAGCTTCAATATTATCATCAAATATCTTATAGTCAAATTGTGAATTTTACTTCGCAAGATATTTGAACTTAGCTTTTAAATCCACCAAATATGATAACCACTTAATCATTATTATTTTTTAATACTAAATACCCAGGGGTATATTATTAAAGTTCTAAATTCTAGCTCTCAATAAATTGATTCTATACGGAATATCTTATAGTCAAATCGTGCAATTCTAATCACAAGATATTCATACTTTAGTTTTACTAAGCTAAATTACAAACAATCCTTAATTTCTAACCCTAAAATAATAATATTCTCTTTAATATTTAAAATATAAACCTAAGGTAAAATTATTTCATTTACTAATTTCTTTAAAACAAAACCTCTTTTATAAATTAACAAATACGCGCTTATATATATAGTACTCTCATAACTCATTCTAGGGTGTTACTAACCCTATCTCTAACGAGTTATTCATCCTAGGATATTACTAATCCTATATCTGATGAGACTTTTCCCATAACAAAGCCAAGGTTCTCGCTTAACCTTCAGCTCTGATACCAAATGTAACGACCCGTTCCATACCCTTTGAATCGACAATAAACCACACATGTCCAACTCAAATTGCACGAAAATACGGAACATGAAGGGTAATAAAAAATATAGACAGAACAGAATCTCACACGAATGGAATAACATATAATATTGAACCAATATCTTTACAGCGGAAAACTTTTAAATACATATATCAGAGTCTAACCTAAATTCAGCTTGGACAGTTATAAACATCTGTCCTTACAATTGCTAACAAACATCAACTAAAACAAACTAAGTACAGCGGATAATATAATACGTCCATACGTAGATGAATATCTCCAGCTCTCCTCTGGAAAACTCCAATCGTCTTCGACTAAACCTGAAACTACTCAGATTTGACCTGAGTATTGAAAATACCCGGATCAGGCTTGATAAACCAGCGTGAAAAACTCAATATTAAATGACACTGTCATATATCAGCCTTTGGATAAAATCCTTTAAAAAAAGAGTATCTCATAAGACCACGCCCACACATAAACACGGACGGGTTTTTACCTTATGATAACTAAAACACTTTTATATCAAAACATTTGATATTATTTTTAATGACATTCCTTTGAAAACATTTGCAAATAAACTTATTAATCTTATCCGAAATGGTTACCCATATAGCATTTCGAGGCTATTCATTATGCCAATACAAACAAAACCGTAGGTTCTTATTGGAGAATGGATTTCCATACAAATGACCAGGTGAAGGATCTACCTTCCGAAATGGGTACACCTCTAGATGGATGCCCCGATGAACCATCACAAAGCTCCTCTACCAACACAAGACCGGCCTACCTCTATAACTGGATAGTACCGAATATGTCATCCCCCGGTCGTTACCGACCTTTAACCGAGCGCTCGTTTCCATACACCACATTAATTTACATCTCGAACGTCATAGTGGGAAGAAATATATCTAGAAAGGGATGATCATACTGTAATTGGGAATGACCCACTTAGCCTTACCGCATCTAATCCTGTTTCGGTCATTTCCGGTTTGATGAGGCTTGAGGCAACGATTACCTTTTCATATAGCACATATCACATCTTCGAATGCCACATTGCCATTTCCGTTAACTACTAATTGCCTTCCACAAAAATACAACCCTTGAGCTCGTACGTCTCAAGGAGGGTGTTAAGCTAAGAGAAGTTGCCTTCTCTGCCACCATTGATGTACGTTTGTAAAACCCAATGTACGTAATCTTTAGAAACGCAATGTCAGACAAACGTCCATACAAGTTGTCCAGGAACAGGACAAACCGAAGGTACTCTCCTACTACCACTAGTAGCGAGTAGTCCTTGCAATCCAAAAAATCTCCATCACGAGGAGACCACTGCTATAAATAACTCTATAAAGGGGGCCAACCAGAGCATGTTCAACAAGCAGTTTCCACGTTATGAAGATCCACGGTCTTCAATAATCATCATCTTCAACATGTCTTCACATTCGAACGTATATACTGGTTCGAAGTGGTTTTCGGATAGGAATCACCCAAATCCGACCCCGGTTCCTTCGAAATCCAATTATCGATAAAAAGTGAATATAAGTATACAGGATTTATTAAGTCTCTTTTCACTTTAATACTTTTCAGATGATTTCGAAATCTCTTTCTTTTGACTTAGAATAACCTTTTGCTTTGGAAAATATCTCGAATTTCAATACTTAACTCTTTGATCCAAATTCCTTAACTTTTAGACGGGTCAAAAACAATGTTATTAAAAACATCGTTTACTATAAACCTAAAAATAAATCATAGCAAACATTTTTCCTTTTGAGTAAATAAGATCAGAGAAATCATTCATTTTGGAGGTTGCTTAAATTTTGGATAATACCGATCTTCTTTTATTTCAGAAACTTAATACAAACTTTTTATTTAAGAGCATCCAGGCTTTCATTTCGATCTGTTCCACCCCTCGCCTAAGAAAAGAAACATAGGCCAGGTAAGTTCAGAGCACTGGTTGCTCCATCCCTAACCTTAGTTAAACACCTTGTTTTATCTTCCCAGATCTCACAAGCGGGACAAATGTACTAGTCGTTTCCGCAAACTCAGTTATCAGCTTAATTTTTGGATTTGATTATAAAGATTCCAAATTATCTTTCAAAACGCTTAATTTTCCTTTTCAAAATATTCACAATTGATTCTAGAAAAAATCGTTACCGTTAAACTCATATTTAAAAAGTTATACAATTCGCAGCATAAAAGTGCTGCGGAAAGTGCTATATAAGCTTATTTGATTAAATCAACTTTTTAACATTCGACAATTCATATTTTCCAATCCAAATCTCTTTTAAACCATTTAAATACATTTATTAAATTTATTCCATATTTTTCCATAATTAAAAACATTTATTTAAACAGATTTCCTGTTATGGTCACTTAACTACACTAGCGCGATTTTTCTAGAAAATTGATTTGGACTTAATTCAAAATTCACTCAATGAAACTTTGATTTTCTTTCTTCGTTTAGAATATATGTATATAATAGTCCGAAATTTTCTTATCTCGAAGAATTCTGAGCTATATTCCACTCTACACATTCATTTGAACTTTTCGTCGCGAAATCGCGAACTACCGTTGCGCGACGCACCTAGTTTTAACTTATTTTTCAATATTTGAATTAATTTATTCGAATTGAATTCTATCACTTATAAAATCATTATAAGTCAATATTTTCACTTTTTAAAGTGTTTAAAATATATTTTCACTATTTCCATATTATAATATTATTATATTCACATTATTTTAGTATAAAATTTTAAATTCCAATTTCAAATCAATTTCAATTCTAACTTCAAATTAAACACATTTAAAACTTAGATTTCAAATCTAATTTCAATTTAAACTTCAATTCAACCTTAAACTAAACTTCACTTTTTAAAAATCGATTTCAATTTCAATTTCACTATTCATCTTGATTTCAATTTCAAATTAACTATCCTTTTTAAATCCGTTTCACTTCAAATTTTAAATCCTCTTTTATTTTTACTTTAATTTCACTTCTAAATGAAAAGAGACTTATTTTTCCAAAATATCTCATTTCACTAAAATATGGTCTTATTAACAAAGAATCACTTAATCAAAATGAACATAACCAATATCCATATTCATCACTATCATAACATCCATTCAACCAATCACATAACATATGATTTCAAATCTAATCATTCACTATTACTACCATAACGGGATATATTATCACAGTTCAAATATCTAACTAATTATCAAATCATGCATATTAACAATCAAATAAACGTTCATATGCCATAAGAGTATAAATATGATTGTTTTAACATAACCAATTATAAATTTAAAAGCGATGAGAATTTCTCACCTTCATATCCACTCCGTTAATCCTTTAGGCGAATAGGCGTGCTTACGGCTAACGAACTAATGTGCTATTTCTAAGCGCCTCGACTTTGTTGCTTTCATTTTCTTCTCTCTCTTTTTTTCTTTCTTTTCTTTTTCTTTTTTTTATATGTGGTCGTGGGATTAAGAGGGGGTTTGGAGTGCACGGCCTAGGCTATGGGGTGTGTGTGGCTTTGGGTAGGCGGGTAGGTGGGGTGTATGTGTTTTGAGGTGGGTAGGTGGTTTGGAGGGCTCGGCCTTGGTGGTAAGGAGGGGGTACGGCCTTGAAGGGTGGAGGTGGAGCTTGGGTATGTGAGTGTGGAGGTGGGTAAGGTGTTTGGGTCGTGAGTAGAGGAGGTTTAGGTGGTGGTGGAGCTTGATGGAAGAGAATGGAGAGGTGGGAAGCCATGGAAATGGAGGTGAAGAAGATGGAAGTAATGGAAGAGGAAGAGAATGGAGTTTAGAATTTTATGGAATGAAAATGTAGTGAAGAAGAAAGGGTTTATGTAACATTCCCCCTTCTGACCGCCTCCAGTCGGTAATTAAACCAACTCGAAACGTTCAAAAAGACGAATTGTTATTTAGTTTATAAGGTTTAAACAGAATCAGCCACAGAAACACAGAATAATAACAATGAATTTAAACAAATGAATCTTTATTTTATTACTATAAATCTCTTTATATACATCAGAGTTTATACAATTTATTTTACTGATACAGTGGAATATCTTAAAATACAATTTTCTTCTGAAAACTAAAGTGATTCTTTACTCTCTCTCTTTAACTTCGCTGCTCGAAAATCTTCAAGCTGTAAAAATACTCGGTCTGACCCGAGTATTACATTCAAAAGAAAATAATACACAGGTCAGTCTAATTCAAACCAGTTTATGAGTGCATAGAGACAATAATAATTTAAATAGACGACAGTCACAATAATTTCTGTATATCCAATCCTTTTAACAAAGAAATCGGATAACGAAAATTTTAACACTAAACAATGTTAAGCAATAAATCAGCAGATTTAAAACATCAACAGAGATAGATGCAAAGATTTCTAAATGAAGATGATTTAGAAAAGAATGGAAATGCCGAAAACGGCGATTAACAACAAAAATCATCAAATCAATCTAAATCAAATCAAAATACGATTCAAAATATTTTGAATTTTCAACATTAAAACAATTTTAGAAACAGCAAAACATCAAGTTTGATTGGCTGTCGTACACGCACGCGTGCAGTGCCTCGCCATAACAGTATGAAATAGGGATCAACACAAGGTCAAATCTAAAATACTGGATTCAACACAGGTGCGGAATGAAACCAAGGCTACACAAGCTATATACAGTCTCAAGTTAAAGACTGCGACACTACGACAACTACGAGTGATCATGTAACCAAGAGCAGACACTACTGGAACTGTCTTGAAGACCAGAGAATTCAAACTACAACATCAAGTACAACACATATGCACGTAGTGTACAGGTACACTAAACTGGTTCATGCTAAAGAAGAAAGCATATCTAGGCAAACAACCTGAACAATATGGAATGCAAACGACTACAGGGAGGATATAACTCGAGTCTACACTTAAGCATGAAATTAAAACATGCAGTGGCCACGAATACATAGAAGTGGCCCCGGTCAGAGATATGATGGCCGAAGTATATAAAGGAAATGTGAAGTCAACTCAAACCCAATTATAGTGAAAACAGAGGCAACAAAGGTCAGGGAACAGGACAACATCAAGTGATGCAACATCACAAAATAAAAGTTAGTCAATATGATCAAGGAAACAAGTCCAGTTACGACCAAGAACAAGGTATAGTGCAGTTTCAAGGCTGCAAGACTCTAGCTTACGTGAATACACATATATGGTGACACAACAGTGCAACACGAAGTCAAGGATAGCAACTACAACCTAGATGCAAATTCAATATAACTGCATGAAAGCTACAAAATGAAATGCACCAGGCTAAACTAGTCATCAACCAAATGAAAGGCTTGCCAACACCAGCAGACAATGCAGACAACCAGAGTAATATCAGTTACGTGAAGAACAGAGACAAAATAAGCCTGTACACGAATCATCAATCAAGTCAGAGTATAAAACTCCCAGGCTTCCACAAAAAAATCAAGTTTGAATTGCAGGTCAAAAGAAAAAAAAATCAGACCACCCGTGTGCAATGAAGACTTCAGGTAACTCGAGCCAGTCCAGACCACTCAAAAACAACAAATGTCGAAGACTATAAAAATCTCGATATACATACACAAACATTTCTACTATACTTAATATACATGTATAATTTCTTTTTAAAAAAAATGAGAAATATGATTGGTTGGGAAACAAGTTAAAAATCCATAGTTTATAGTAAACTTTCTTTTATAAGTATAGACTCTAATGCACAAGTCAGTAAAGAATTCATTGAAACCGAAGGCAACAAAGTTACCAAACTCGAAGTTATGTAGGAAATTCACTACTGTAACGACCAAGGGAAAGTTGAATGGTTATGCATCGAAACCATATCAATCAAGGAACCCAACGAGTTTTCAGTCGAAAACAACTGCAGTTCAAAGGAAAAATGTCACCTGCAGTTCGAATTTAAACGACCCAATAATACCATCGCATAAACAAAGTCGTGATGGTCACGAGATAAACCAGTAAGTAAGATTGAACAAGGTTAAAAATCGAACAAATTCAATCATCGTAAAATCAAGTCTAGTGATATCAAGATCCAAATCACAGCAGAAAGCAACTCATCATCTCAAGTCACCAAGGCCAAAATCAAAACAATGCCGAAGTCGACATAGAGGCAATCGCCAGAACAAAATCAAAGCGACCGAAGTCAAAACCATAAACAATTGACTGAAATCAAAGGGACACAGAACGAAATCATCATTAGACAAATCATAACCAGTCAAAGGAATCACAAAATCGCGAGTTCGAATCGAACAAAACAGGAAGTTTAAACTAGATGTGAGTGAATGAATCACTCACCTTGTTTGCCAAATCGAAGCTGCCGCAAACGAGCGCAAGTGAGTAAAGCGTCGATCGACTTAAATCAGCAGAAGCCTTAATTTTGAAGACGAGGAAGATCGAGCCGCCACCATTTTCGTTCGTCTTCGATTTATTTTTCTTAGGGTTACGAATGAATGAGAGGGGATGTCGTGGTTTTAACAGAGATAAGGGTGATATTTTTCTTCCTTGTAGGGTGGTTAGCAACAGAGAGAGGGTGGCTGATAGGTACGCGACTTTGCAGAGATATTTACTTTGGTTGGAGGCTGGTTCGTGTACTAAAGAGGCTGAGGATAGATAGGGGTTAGTACAAATGCTTCTTCTTTAGTGTACATGAATCATTTCATTTGATTTTTTTTCTTGTTGCAAATGCATATATATAAAGTCTTGTTGTCAATACATATATATTTGTCATGTTTTTGTTCCTCCTCCAGGTCTTTGTTTTGCTTGGCTGCAGCTTTGTTTTATTTTCTCTTTTTATCTTGTCTACACTTGTTTTATTCCTATTTCTTGTTGTTTGTTTTTATTTTTCTATTTATCAATTAACTTATGTTATTAAATTTTGTAGATAAAATTTATCCCTTTTTAAACATCTTTATCTATATTACATTCATTTGCATATATCATATCAAATGTCAAAAATGTAGAGTCTTAAATTTTATCGAATAAGATAAATTCGATTTTAAAATCCAAAGATTCTATACTTTAAAATTTCAAAGCAAATTTCCTTACATTATTTATGAATCCCGATTCAATTCAAATTCAATTTTCAATAGATTAAATTCTAAAATTTAATCGCCAATTTATCTTGATAATTTGAAATTCGAGTCAGTTCATCTTTCAAATATTCAAAATTCATTAAATATTTTCAATTTGAATTATTAAAATTTTAGGGTCGTTACAATCTCTCCTCCTTAAAACTTTTCGTCCACGAAAAGGAAAGGTCGTAAAAATTTCATTAATATTTATACCCTACACAATTTTTTACTAAGCTTGAATCTTAATACAAATAAATGAATATAGGATTCATTCCATTTGTTTAATCTCACTAGTTTTGTTCATTGATTTCTACAATCAAAACGCAAAAGTCTTTTACCAAATTTTCGACTTACAAACTCAGATTCAAACTTAAAATTCTTCATGTTAGAGATTTATATAATATATCTCTTCCAAAGCTGTGGACTTTCAAAACATTTCAAAGATCCTCTTCCTTAGTTTATTAGGTAGGAATTTTGAAATTTTAATTTCAAACTATTGATTCGATATTTAAAGTTTGAAAATACTTGCTAACTCGAAATTTAACAAGTCCATCTTCGTTCTCACAGACATTAGGCATACGCTGGCCAGGCGCAGGTCTAAAAATCTCCAAGTACTAAATATACTTGCTTCAACTCCCAGTGAAAATACTTAAAAATTCTTTTAAAAATGGATATGGAAAGCACGTTCCCCCATGGATCACAGTTTACCCGGCGGTTACGCTACTATCCCAGTAGAATCGCTTGTAACCGTAGATTTCACATCTCTCTTGAATTTCGCCATGGTTGTTGGCATAGATCGCGGTCCACACGGCGGTTACGCTACTATCCCAGTAGAATCGCTTGTAACCGTAGGCATCTCGCCCCTCGAATTTCGCTTGGCATTTAGATTGCAGTTTACTCGGCGGTTGCGCCATTATCCCAATGGAATCGCTTGTAACTATAGGCATCTCGCCCCTCAAATTACGCTAACATACATCATAATCAACATGATCCCATCACGAAGGATTCTAGTCCAAATGGACATTCCAACTTATGGAAAATTCTACGTAGCTACGAATTTCAAATGGACACTCTTCACCAGTTCCAATACCTTCTCCAATAATAAATGGAAGGTACTTTTCCATATCCTCAGTTTAGAAAACATAATATCATATATATGTAGTACTTCATTCCATATTTCGTACATATAATATCTATGTAAACATACATAAGATTTCCATAACAATGTCTTTCTAAACTAACGGTTTCAAATTTACCGCATTCATATATATATAAGTTCTAAAAACTTACATATTCCATATTCATAACAAAATAGAGGATTTCAAAAAAATTCCTCTAAGTCGATTTGGAAATTTAAGGTTATCTCAAACCTAATTCATATTCATAATTCCATTTATTATCGACTTTCACATTCGATTTGAATCACACGTTACATCGTCAATTCTCAACACAGAATTGATGTCTATCGATATATAACCTCTGAGCTCGTACGTCTCAGAGAAGGGTGTTAAGCTAAGAGAATAAATTCTCCACCACCAACAGATATATATTTAATAGAGATCAATTGCTATGTCATCAATTCACAATGTTAGACATACAATCCAAATCATCATCTGAAATTCAAAGCTCAACTTATATTGTCTTTGATGTCGAAGTTAAACTCAATTTTAACTTAACGATTCAATCTTTTTGAAAAATTTCAAATTGAACAAATTGTTCAAATTCTCTCATTTAACTTTTCAACTTCGACTTCAAAAATGAATTTCAAATCATTTATTCCTTATGGAATATATTCACAACATTTCATATTTGGAAAAACATTTCCATACTTATTTAAAAATAAGTAATTCACAAATCCATTTATTTTCAACATTTGAAAATATTCGATATACTTAAATCAAAATTAAGTATATAGTTCATCTTTAAGGAAATCATTCTCTTTCACATATTTATTTGAGTTAAAACGAATGTTACGTAAAACATCGTTACGACAACTCAAAATCACTAGTATAGGGATTCGAAATTTAGATAGATGTATAAATCCCAATACTATACAAAACATTTCCTTTCGGAAATCATTTACTATAACAACAGTGTTATAGTCCACCATTTCCTTATATTCGAAAACGTCTATTTCAACAATGAATGTTGAAATCTATGGTTTCGATATTCAATGCCTTTGAAAACATCTTTAAAACAATTAACTTCGTTTTAAAATATCACTTTCCCAAACATGTCCATTTTATTCAATAATATATTCACGGTCCCAAAATTGTGAATATACATCTTTTAACAAGCTATAAGAATTTACTTATCAAAATTAGTCAGTTTCGGATTTATAAACATCGTTTATAAATTCTATTCCTATTTATAAAGACTTCAATTTATAGTTTGAATTCCGCATACTTTTCACAATATTGGTTTTAAACCAACTTCAAATTTTCCAATACTAAGTTTTCCACTTAACTTAATTCTCTGCAAGTTCAAATTTAAATTCATCACTGAATCTATTAAATTTATTATGGATTGTCATGTTGACAACGTCAAAATTTTCAAATCTAATTCCCATTTGAACTTTGCATCTACTTTCTATTTCCAAAATAATCCACTAGTTCTTTAGTAAATCATTCATCGAATTGATTTTCAATTAAATCACATTTGATTTATTCACATTGGATTTTACTAACATTCATTCATATTCAATTAGTTTACTGTCACTAATTTATATTCAAGTTAGTTTGCTTTCAATTCAAATCAAAATTGATTCTATTTAGATTTACTTATCTTTCAATTTGAATTCAATTTCTTAACTTCCAATTTTTATTAATTCAATTTCATTACACAATGAATTTCCTAAACAATCAACTGGCAAAACCAAATTTTATTTACTTCGCTTACATTCAATTTGGTTTAACACATTTAATTTCAATTGGTTTATATTCTAATTCACTTTTACAATTAAAGTTGAATTTCCTTTATATAACTCAAATTCATATTCATTACTTCACTTTATTAATTCATTTTGATATCAAATTCAACCTCATTCAACATTACTTAAGCTATGTTTCATTTTATCTTCACTTGCATTTATTTTCACTATACAACTTAAGTTCGTCTCTAATTTATTTGAAATTCTATTTTATTTAACTTTTACTAAAGTCAAATTCATATTACCATTCAGAATTCAGATTTTGTTTTACTTAACAAAACTGTTTAACCATTTAACAATTGGTTTGATTTAAATTTCTTCATTTTATAAGTTATACAACTTATAAATTTAAACTTTCCAATTCATATCATATAATCACTTATCTTTCAAGTTTAAATTTTCATCTCAATAATTTATGAAATCAATTTCAATTTATTTAACTTCCTTTATTTAAATTCCAAATCCATATATTTATTAATGCCAACTCAATTCAATTTAACTTTTCTTAAGTTAAAAATCTTTATTTTCAAAAACAATTTTATACTTCTTTAGATTTGAAAAAAACATTTTCTTTAAAGTGTTTCTAGTAACTATTCATATTAAACGCCATAAACTAAGCTTTGTGTAAACCAAAGCTCTGATACCACTCTGTAACATTCCCCCTTCTGACCGCCCCCAGTCGGTAATTAAACCAACTCGAAACGTTCAAAAAGACGAATTGTTATTTAGTTTATAAGGTTTAAACAGAATCAGCCACAGAAACACAGAATAATAACAATGAATTTAAACAAATGAATCTTTATTTTATTACTATAAATCTTTTTATATACATCAGAGTTTATACAATTTATTTTACTGATACAGCGGAATATCTTAAAATACAATTTTCTTCTGAAAACTAAAGTGATTCTTTACTCTCTCTCTCTCTCTAACTTCGCTGCTCGAAAATCTTCAAGCTGTAAAAATACTCGGTCTGACCCGAGTATTACATTCAAAAGAAAATAATACACAGGTCAGTCTAATTCAAACCAGTTTATGAGTGCATAGAGACAATAATAATTTAAATAGACGACAGTCACAATAATTTCCGTATATCCAATCCTTTTAACAAAGAAATCAGATAACGAAAATTTTAACACTAAACAGTGTTAAGCAATAAATCAGCAGATTTAAAACATCAACAGAGATAGATGCAAAGATTTCTAAATGAAGATGATTTAGAAAAGAATGGAAATGCCGAAAACGGCGATTAACAACAAAAATCATCAAATCAATCTAAATCAAATCAAAATACGATTCAAAATATTTTGAATTTTCAACATTAAAACAATTTTAGAAACATCAAAACATCAAGTTTGATTGGCTGCCGTACACGCACGCGTGCACTGCCTCGCCATAACAGTATGAAATAGGGATCAACACAAGGTCAAATCTAAAATACTGGATTCAACACAGGTGTGGAATGAAACCAAGGCTACACAAGCTATATACAGTCTCAAGTTAAAGACTGCGACACTACGACAACTACGAGTGATCATGTAACCAAGAGCAGACACTACTGGAACTGTCTTGAAGACCAGAGAATTCAAACTACAACATCAAGTACAACACATATGCACGTAGTGTACAGGTACAGTAAACTTGTTCATGCTAAAGAAGAAAGCATATCAAGGCAAACAACCTGAACAATATGGAATGCAAACGACTACAGGGAGGATATAACTCGAGTCTACACTTAAGCATGAAATTAAAACATGCAGTGGCCACGAATACACAGAAGTGGCCCCGGTCAGAGATATGATGGCCGAAGTATATAAAGGAAATGTGAAGTCAACTCAAACCTAATTATAGTGAAAACAGAGGCAACAAAGGTCAGGGAAAAGGACAACATCAAGTGATGCAACATCACAAAATAAAAGTTAGTCAATATGATCAAGGAAACAAGTCAAGTTACGACCAAGAACAAGGTATAGTGCAGTTTCAAGGCTGCAAGACTCTAGTTTACGTGAATACACATATATGGTGACACAACAGTGCAACACGAAGTCAAGGACAGCAACTACAACCTAGATGCAAACTCAATATAACTGCATGAAAGCTACAAAATGAAATGCACCAGGCTAAACTAGTCATCAACCAAATGAAAGGCTTGCCAACACCAGTAGACAATGCAGACAACCGGAGTAATATCAGTTACGTGAAGAACAGAGACAAAATAAGCCTGTACACGAATCATCAATCAAGTCAGAGTATAAAACTCCCAGGCTTCCACAAAAAAATCAAGTTTGAAATGCAGGTCAAAAGAAAAAAAATCAGACCACCCGTGTGCAATGAAGACTTCAGGTAACTCGAGCCAGTCCAGACCACTCAAAAACAACAAATGTCGAAGACTATAAAAATCTCGATATACATACACAAACATTTCTATTATACTTAATATACATGTATAATTTCTTTTAAAAAAAAATGAGAAATATGATTGGTTGGGAAACAAGTTAAAAATCCATAGTTTATAGTAAACTTTCTTTTATAAGTATAGACTCCAATGCACAAGTCAGTAAAGAATTCATTGAAACCGGAGGCAATAAAGTTACCAAACTCGAAGTTATGTAGGAAATTCACTACTGTAACGACCAAGGGAAAGTTGAATGGTTATGCATCGAAACCATATCAATCAAGGAACCCAAAGAGTTTTCAGTCGAAAACAACTGCAGTTCAAAGGAAAAATGTCACCTGCAGTTCGAATTTAAATGACCCAATAATACCATCGCATAAACAAAGTCGTGATGGTCACGAGATAAACCAGTAAGCAAGATTGAACAAGGTTAAAAATCGAACAAATTCAATCATCGTAAAATCAAGTCTAGTGATATCAAGATCCAAATCACAGCAGAAAGCAACTCATCATCTCAAGTCACCAAGGCCAAAATCAAAACAATGCCGAAGTCGACATAGAGGCAATCGCCAAAACAAAATCAAAGCGACCGAAGTCAAAACCATAAACAATTGACTGAAATCAAAGGGACACAGAACGAAATCATCATTAGACAAATCATAACCAGTCAAAGGAATCACGAAATCGCGAGTTCGAATCGAACAAAACAGGAAGTTTAAACTAGATGTGAGTGAATGAATCACTCACCTTGTTTGCCAAATCGAAGCTGCCGCAAACGAGCGCAAGTGAGTAAAGCGTCGATCGACTTAAATAAGCAGAAGCCTTAATTTTGAAGACGAGGAAGATCGAGCCGCCACCATTTTCGTTCGTCTTCGATTAATTTTTCTTAGGGTTACGAATGAATGAGAGGGGATGTCGTGGTTTTAACAGAGATAAGGGTGATATTTTTCTTCCTTGTAGGGTGGCTAGCAACAGAGAGAGGGTGGCTGATAGGTACGCGACTTTGCAGAGATATTTACTTTGGTTGGAGGCTGGTTCGTGTACTAAAGAGGCTGAGGATAGATAGGGGTTAGTACAAATGCTTCTTCTTTAGTGTACATGAATCATTTCATTTGATTTTTTTTTTCTTGTTGCAAATGCATATATATAAAGTCTTGTTGTCAATACATATATATTTGTCATGTTTTTGTTCCTCCTCCAGGTCTTTGTTTTGCTTGGCTGCAGCTTTGTTTTATTTTCTCTTTTTATCTTGTCTACACTTGTTTTATTCCTATTTCTTGTTGTTTGTTTTTATTTTTCTATTTATCAATTAACTTATGTTATTAAATTTTATAGATAAAATTTATCCCTTTTTAAACATCTTTATCTATATTACATTCATTTGCATATATCATATCAAATGTCAAAAATGTAGAGTCTTAAATTTTATCGAATAAGATAAATTCGATTTTAAAATCCAAAGATTCTATACTTTAAAATTTCAAAGCAAATTTCCTTACATTATTTATGAATCCCGATTCAATTCAAATTCAATTTTCAATAGATTAAATTCTAAAATTTAATCGCCAATTTATCTTGATAATTTGAAATTCGAGTCAATTCATCTTTCAAATATTCAAAATTCATTAAATATTTTCAATTTGAATTATTAAAATTTCAGGATCGTTACAGTTTAGGCTTGTATTTGTAAGTGGCGATTTGAGTGGCAAATGACATTAAACCCTCTTCATTTTAAAATTTAAATATACATTTTTCTTTTACATGAAAGGAGAGATTTGATATGCATTAATGGTGAAATGATATTAAGGAAAAGTGTGTAAGTAGTAAAGAGATGTGCCACTTTCTTATGGTTTGTAATTATTTTAATACTTAAGTTTGCTCTTTTTCCGTGCTTATACATACCATCTCATTAATGAGATATGATATAAAGAAATGATGTGGTTTGTTAAAGCTTTAATTAAATTTAAATTTGTCAAATCATACCTTTTTACATTTTTTATTTATTTAAACTTTTCAAACGTAAACTCCTTTGTCTTTTAGTGCTAAATTTAAAGTGTTTAAAAAGTTTGTAAACTTGTATTTATGCATTTGTGTATGTTAGAAAATATATTAAGTTGCAACAACTTGACGACAACTTGTTTTGGTTGAAAACGGTGTATTTGTCAATAAATTTTACAGTCAAAATTTGATGTTTTTGTTAAGCTATATATTAATGCAAACCAAACTTTAAAATGAACTTTTTCCCTTCTTTAAATAAATTAAAACATGTCTCTTTATATTATAAAATCATATTTAAATAATATCAAAATCTTAAATTTTAAAGTGTATGTAAAACTGACAAAATGCGACAAATTTGGTTATTTTTGTAAATGATTATTAACACACTTTTAAATATATTAATATACTTTTATTATCTTCATTAAGTGTTTTTAATAAGATTTATCTTTTTAAAACCTATTTATTTAAGCATTTATTTATTTTTAACAAAACTTAACTTTTGAGTATTTGTTCTAAAATCCAAATTTAAACTTTTTAATTTATTAACTATAATAATAAATGATTTCTTCATTATTATATATTATATAAAACATCTTTATTTAAGATTTAAATTCCTTTTAAATTTAAAACGAACGAAATCTATCATTTCCGAAGTAGCGAAATTACGGGTCGTTATAGCTTGACTTCTTGCTCGTGCTATTGTCACTTTGTTGGAGCCTTTCCTCACTAGTGCTTTGTGTTAGTTCAACCTCACAACACTGTATCTTTCTAGTGCAGCTACACAGGGACACTTTCGGCAACAACTTATATTCCATGCAGTAGGTGCACTTTTAGCATTAATTTCGGTCACATCCATCTTTTCACCAAGCCAAAATTAAAGACTCGCAATTAGCACATACTTCACCTCCTACATGCCTTAAGCCAGCTAACACAAACTGCGCTCCTTTTCAGTATCATGCTGCCTCAAGCGACTTACTCTAGATACAGTCAAATTTAGATGTAGTGTAGCAACGACATTTTCACACCCCTTCACAGCTCAGTCTGCATTACCTTGCCTGTAGCTTGCATTGCTTTTCATATCACTATGCATTTCCTCATCAAACTTGTATCTTTCACCTGTGTACTGGTCACCATATAGTTGCAAGCCATCTAATACGAATAATTTCATAGGATCTAAATCCTGAAAAAAGTTTGTTCTAAATACATGTATATTACTTTTAATAAGAAGATCATGCCTGGTTGTGTTGTCTATTATTCAAAAATTGGTTAATATTCAAAATTGGTTAATACAATCAATGATCTACCTGCTAAAAATTCTTCCATGTATATTACCAATTACTGAATGTCCAGTTTTAAAATGTTGATTAAATCCGCGTTCAATTTTAAAATACCGATTACTTAAAATCTTGTTTAAAACCTGATTACTAAATATTTACCACTTAGTTTTAAAATATCGGTAACTTAAAATTTGGATTAAGAACTTATTACAACATAATTTCCAATATTTTGTTAAGTTAAAATGTTTATAAGTATTTGTCTAAATATTGAGCGCTAAATGTTTTTTTCTAAATGCATGTATATTAAATTCAACATTGATTAAGACAACCCATGATGTACCACCTAAAATGTCGGGTGCTAAAAAAATGATGAGTGCTACAAATAAATTCCTAAAATCTGAACAATAAATGTCAAATTACATGTGTGGTACATTTAATAGGCAGATCAAACATTATAACAAAATTTATGTTAAGCCTAAAGAGCATAATTCAGTTTGATATAAAATTTGAACATGTCTAAATTGTGTTATAACTAAAGCTCAGAAGTCCAAATACTGCAACATTAGACAAAACTGCGTTAAAGCCTCATATATAATTCTGAACATGTCAAAATTGTGTTAAAACCGAAGCATAGAAGGTCAAATATGGCAACATTGGTAGTTAATTTAAAATTGAGTAACGCTGGGCAGAAATCATGTAACAACCCGTAAATTTTTGATAATTTAATTTGTTAATTTAATGAATCTTGTTATTTAATATTGGAAGAAATAAAAAGTTGTAATGTAATAATGAAATGAATACTAAAATGAAATGTAACAAGGTTAATTAAAGTTAATAATTAATGAATTGAATGAAATGCCAATTAATGAAAATAATTTAAATGTTATACTTGGCTATAAATTGAATATAAGGAAACAAGTGTAGATATTGAACCAATTTATGAATTAGTATATAGTTAATGATAATTGGATAAAAACAGTGTTATGTAAGCAATTGTAACATTTGTTTGTTAATAATAACTTATAGTGTAATTAAAAGTTAACAGTAACAATTATTGTATGTTACATATTTATTTAGCCTGTTAGTTTAAATTGGAAATCAATTACAATAATTATACTTTAATATTATGTTAATGTAAATTAAATTAATATTTGGAAATAATGTTAATTTTATTCATAATATGACAATTGGTTAAATAAAAAGAATAGAAATCAAGATTTATTAATTTATTTGAATTAAAATTATAATAATTGGATTAATTAAAATCAAATGAAATTAATTACCTAAATATTACGTTAATGGAAATTTAGATGAAATTGAGAATGTTAATGTAATAGGTTATGAACCAATGTTAATTTCATCCATTTGATAATAATGGATTGAATAATAGAATGAATGGTCAAATAAATGGAATTACTGAAAATTAAATTTATAAGTACTAAATTGATTTAAATTGAAAGAAACCTGGTAATTAGTGAAATAATTAGCTTTGGATTAACATGGAAAATCGTTTTAAGTTATTATAAATGTTTATGAAATCAAAAATGAGAAAATTGGTTGGTTAATTCATTTGAATTAAAAAGTGATATAATTAATTTAATATTAATTTATTTAATTAACGTGAATATAGCCATTTTGGCCACTGACTCGGATTTTGACGAAACTAGTTTCATCGGATCTGTAACAGTGAATTATTGTAGGATTTCAAGTTTCATAGCGGTCGGACTTTTCGTTTGATCGTACGGGCTCGAAACGCCCAGAAATCAATTTAATTGAAATCAATTTGAAATAAGCTGATTTTGGCATAACTTCTTCATATGATGGAATTAGGACTTGAAACCTATTCCATTGAGCTTAAAATCATCAATAACATCTATTTTGCTATATGGGATCACCCATTTTCGTTCCGGAGACAGAATGGGCTTTTCGAGTCGTTTATCGTTCCAATCCAAATCAATCTGGTCCATTCTTTTCTATTTCAGCTCCAGCTATAAATATCTCGTTATAAACCCTAGCCACTCCTCATTTTCATTTGCCTGTCTGTACATTTCAGTCTCCTTCTCCTTCTCAATGGCAAACAAACCAAACAAACTTCCCGATTCAATTTCAAATCAAATATCAAATCAAAAAATTCAAACTCCTCAAACTATATCGATTTGAAGCTCTCGACGAGCACGTCTCAGGTCTGTAATTCGTTTTCCAATTTGAATCACCATTTGTTCAGAAATTTATGACTTATTTTCGGCCGTTCATTGGCGTTCGATGATCGTCGTCCGATCGATGAATCAAAGGCACCGTGTTGTAGAGGGCGTAGAGCGATGTTCATCTGTGCCGGTCGATGGGTTGATCGATGGTTGGATGTGGAGGATAATTAGACTAGGGTTTGGTGAACATAGCGGCGGCTACCCTTGTTTCACGCATTTTTGGTGAACCAGGGGGGGTCTCGAAGCCGTGGGGCCTGGGCGGCGTCGGCAGGGTTTGGGTGGCGGTGGACGAGGCCGCGATGGCCTTGGGCGGCGAGCGAGGTAGGAAGGTGACTGCGTGTTCGTGTGGCTTGCGTGCTGGATGCCTGGATGAGAGAGATGAGCTAACGTGTATAGGTTTGTTTTTATTTTATTTTATTTATTTTAATTTGAAATAGTTGAATGTTCTAACTTTAATAACTTTTACGTACGAGGTCCGATTTGCGCGCGGTTTGATCCACTGGGATCGTATCGAAAATCTGGACATTTTAACGCTAGTTTGGATGAATTCTGAGACCGTTAAAATTTTGGGTTTAAATTGAATTTAAATTCGATTTAAATTCAAAGGTGAGTGTTTAACCCACTCACAACTTCTAAATTTTCTTATGTTTGTTAAATTAAATTTATGATGTGATTAGAAATTTATTTATGATTATTTGGTATATTTTGAATCATCATCTCAGTTAATTTGAATTAAATCGTTATTTAATTTATTATTGAATATAAATTGCCAGTTAAATACCTATCATTAATTATCAGTTCTATATTGATATTTATTGATTGATTTGGATGATGTTTGTAATGGATGTTGATTGTTGATATTGGATGTATGGATGTTTTATTTATATCGTTATAAACTACAAGTTCACTATGGGTTGAAATAATACATACCCGAATGATCAATAGATTAAGGAAAAATCGTTATGGGTTGAAATGATAGACTCAAGCGATTTTATGGATTTTATTATTAATTTGGGATTGCGGTTTGAAATGATATATATATAACCGTAACATTTTAAATTGCGGATTGAAATGATAAATCTCCGTATCACTTGACCCTAGGGTAGAGAATTATATACGGACACCAGATTGGTTAAATTTAAATGATTTTGAATCCTTAAATTTTGCTTTGAATTAAGTGATATTTTTGAAATAAAATCTGATTTATATAAATTGAATTTTACCGAATTTCGAGTTTTATATAAAAAGATTGAATTGTTTAAAGGAATGGTTAACAGAATAAAAATTGAAATGTATAGTGAATTTGAAATACAAGTGAAGTTTATCGAAATTGAGTTATTAAAATCGTTGAAGTATAACTTTGAAATATATTGAAATTTGAGTAATTAAATCGATGTTTCAACATGGATTTAAGCGATATTGAATTTAATATTTATTTAGAATTCTGAATCGGAAAATTTGAAATTGGGTTTGGGACATTGAAATGGTCAAAATGTGTTGGAATGAAATAAATAGTTTAAATTGATATAAATTTCAAATTCATATTTTCATATAAACTGTTTTAAATATATTATTTTAAAAGACTTTAATTATTAAGATTTTCAAACTTTTAAACTAATTAAACCATTTGACTTATTTTAAATCTAATTAATCTATTTTAAAGTTATTTAATCTATTTTAATTATATTTAATCTATATTTTAAAATCTATATAACTATCTTAAAGCAAGAAAACATTTTTAAATCTATATTCAACTATTTTAGAGTATTTTAACTATTTAAACTATTTTCGAAATTTCAAACTAAGGAAAAGGGGAAGTGTTATATTTAATTCACCGGTTAAAAGCAAATACGGCTAAATAATGTTATAATTTAAGTTGAGACTTAAATGACATAATTAATCAAATATGATGATTTTGAAGTAAGGGTTTAACCTATTTGGAAATATGATTTTTGGAGGAAATTATGATTTTGGAAACGATATGATTTGAAGTGAATATGGTTTCAAGTGAATATGATTTCGAAAGTGATGGTTTTGAGAATATGATATTTTGATATAAATTATGAAATGATTTTGGAAATGTAAAAGAACCATCCGGTGTGTAATAAGCGATTGGTTGTTAAAGAGACCGGGATCGGATATTTCATACTCTCTGCCAATATCGAAAACCACTTTGACAACTGTCTACGCGGTGGAGATTCCAGAATAAAGTAGGATGGTTAGCGACGATCCTATATGAGGTATATACGTGGACCTGACTCCCATGAGTTAGCTTAAAGTGGCTAAAACAGGAGCAATTGATGGGCAAAGTGAGGTCATTCCTCTGATCGGGCACATTCCTTCGATACTATATTCCGACTTTGCGATTGATTCGGTGGCCATCCTCGATTTTTGATTCAGGAGTGTGTTCCAAGGTGGGCGGTAGTAGCTGCTATGCATTACCACCGGTCCGGAAGTGTAATTGGTATATCTACCTTGGCATTGCCTAGTTGTGTCGTGTCACCTACCCTAGCGCGCCTTCTACGAGTTTGTTTTGTACCATACCTATGGAGTGCCCTCTAACGACGTCCAGTACGGGCGGGATTACGGTACTGTATAGACTATGGGAATATATAAAAATGTGTTAAGGGGGAAAATGTAACACCTTAATGCTATTTTAATAGTTTATCTTACTGTAGACATATTATAATAGCGTATTGTACTACATAGTAGATAGTTTAATAGATCCTTAGGAGATGTGAATCCCGAACATCTCTTAAGTTACCGCACCTACGTTATACACTGGATAAGAGATGTCAAACCCCGTAAACTTCTCCGACGCCGTCTACACTCATATTTATTTATCGTTGATTTGACTTAAATAAGATCTTTTAGTTCTGACTTGAGTGTTTTGTCTTTTCAATTTGCTCGGGTCAGCCTGAGCATTTCAGGATTTGAAGACCTTATTTCTGGAGGACGAAGACGAAGATTTATACTACTATTATTTACTATATTATTCAACTGCATCATACTGTTCCGCTGCATTATTTGTTTATCTCTGATATGTGTAACTCTGATTTTGTATTGTATAAGTATAATCAAATGTTTTGTATACAGCTTCATGAACTATTATTTGATTATTATATTTTATCATTCCGCTGCGAGATTCTGTTTTATTTTTTCTTTCTCTGTTTTTTTCTTATTCACCCCAATAACAATCCGCCCTTCTGTATGGTTTGAATTGGCATGTGTGTCTGCTTAAAACATACAAAAAGGCGGGATCTTACAAATCAATCCCTTCTCAAATACTGAATGGCGAGAAATTTTTTCTAATGCTCAATAGCAAACATCAACCCCAAACAATATGAAACATGAGGTCAGATCCATACCTGCAGGGTCAATGTTAAGTTCAGGCAACAACGTCAATTGGTAGCAAGCCTTGTGTTGTGGAATCGACCGTTTTGTTTTGATGATGGTATTGGTGGATTTTAAGGGTAACTAGTGTCCATCGATCTAGGGTTAATAGCCGATTTGGGGTTAGTAGGCGTGATGGAGTTAGGGTTAATAGGCATGATTGAGGCGTCAATTGATATGAACTTTGCAGGCGTTGGCCAACGTAGCAGGCACGATGGAGTTTCTTGACGGAGATAAGTTTGTAGGGTTCATTGTTTTTTTGTGTATTTTGTTCGAGGAAGAAGGAAATCGGGCTCTGGAAGTAGCGTACGATGAAAGGAGAGTGGGTCAGTCTAGTTTATGTTGAACGTGGGATGGGAACGTGAGATGAAGCATGTACCAAATTAGGGTATTTTCGTTATTAGTAGTAGAGATATATACATTACTTTTATTGTGGCGCTACTCAAGTCATTGTACTTAGCATTTTTCATTGAATCACCCACAATCTCATCTAATTGGAACATTTCAAACTTAAAGTTTCTTAACTTGAATTCGTTATTGACATATTATACTCAATATCACTTATGAAGTTTCAATCCGAACACTCCTTCATAAGGAGTTTGTTGTTTCCATAAAAAAAATTCCATTATTTTATAAATACAACATAACACCTTAAACAACCATTTAGTGATATCTATTTGGATTTGATATCTTCTTTATGTATCAAATACATAAAGAAATCGCGATATCGTAGACAACATAGCATGTATTATAATTTCTATTTCCATTGCATAAGGATTCCATCTCACATGTTTCGTATTAAACATTTTAATAAGGTGTCCTCGCATATCGTTTGGGACATTCCTAATATCTTTTATACTTATTATAAAACACATCATTCATAAATACAACACTGAGTATTAAAACAACTAAAGTCGATTTTAACACAAGTACATTATTACTAATCAACAGTGTGTTGTTTATTTATGGTTTAGAAATATCTATGTACTGTAACGACCACCTTTCTATAACCGAAAGACAAGCCATTAAGGGTAGAAGAAAAAGAAAGATAAGAAGAAACTAAACAATCATAGAATCTCACCATGAATCAGAACAACATATAATAGATAACATAGGATATTACATAGTCATTCCCATAATAATAATACATCAGAGTCATTACAATACAATTTCAACTAGATAGTTATACTGCCCGCCCATCACAAAATACATAGATCATACATAAACATAGCAGAAATAAATATAATAAGCTACGGCCAAGCCACCTGCTCCAGCTCCTTCAAAATGCTTTCGTAAGAAACCTGTATCACTTAGTTACTCATACTAATTTAAGTACCTAAGAGTTTTAGGAAAAGAAAATAAAACTTGGGTCAGACATGAGTCTGGTGTGAGTAAACTCAAATAACTTAATTCTAACTTTAGAAAACACTTTGAAAACAAAGATATCTCGTAAGACCACGCTGTAGATAAACACGGACGAGTTTTTACCTTACGATAACCAAAACACTTTATATAGAAATCCGGTGATATTATGATAATGTCTAGGGTTTTCAAGTAAAATAGAACATAGCTGAAATGCTTGCATCTCACATTTTAAAATATTTAGGTACAACAAAAAACGTACGAAACTTATTGGAGAATGGATTCCATACAATAACTGGGCTACTGGGGTACCGCCCATCACTATGCATCTTTAGAAAAATTAACACCGAGGACCTCGCTTGGATCCCTTGTCAACACAAGATCGGCCAACCCCTTGTTGGATAGTACCAAATAAGATTACCACTCGGTTGGGATCATCAACCATACTGAATCATACATAAGTTGATAGTAGGGACTCAAGATAGGGATAATCTTACCCTAATGGGAGCGACCCACTTAGCCTTGTTGCATCTCCTATGTTTTAGTCATTCCCGATTGATGAGGCCTGAGGCTACGTTTACCTTTATTATAGCATTGCCACTTGGAATGCTAACATTGCCTTCCATATGTTGACACAATGTCAGCACTCATCCATACAAGTTGTTCAAGAGATGAACGAACCGAAGGCAAAATCTCCACTACACCCGATTTGGAATCACCCTCGGGGTTAGTAGCAAACCGCCCTTGCACTTCTAAGTCTTCATCTTGGACCTTGCCTTTACTGTTTCCAATTCGAATGTTTACGTTGGTTCGAAGTGGTTTTCGGATAACAACTAATATCTGATCCCGGTCTCTCCAAACCAACATTCGATAATTTAAAGGGTCAAGTTGTTTATAGCGGGCCATTCCACTATCAAGGTGTAATATATACATATGGACATACACTCAATATGCTTAGATTATCACGACCGCTTATCGAAATTAATCCCCTTATATTCATCACATTCCCGAAGCGCGGTATTTGTGATAGGTACAAGTTGACTTACTTCCGATAAAACGTGTCAACGTTTTGTTACAACTACTTTAATTAATTTAGCTACTTAATGGCATAGAGATTCTTTTTTTTCAAAATAAGTTCCTTATACAAGGAAGTTTGTTAAAAATAAATAACCGATAGAATTTAAAAGAAAACTTTAAAACAAATAAATTCCCATATTAATCATAAATTTAAACCCTCAATTAGACCTTAATTAATCTTAATTAAATCAAAATTAAATCATAAATAACCCTAATTTTATTTACATTTGAACTTTAATTAAACTTTAACTAAATACCATTATTTAAAATTAAACCCAAATTAAGTGGATAATAATCTTCGATTAAATAATGATTAATTAAATAACTAACTCTAGTTAAATAATTAATTAAATAAAATAAACTTTATTAAATAAAATTAGTTCCTCTTTATCTTAATTAATCATTATTTAAAACTTAATTAATTAAAAATAATTAACTTAGTTAATAATTTCTTAAACTCTAATTATTTAACCTAATTACTTAATTAATCATTAACCAAATTAATTTAAATTAAATAAATAAATAATTAAAAACATAAACTTTTTACTTACTTAATTAATTCTAAATGAATTTTCAAAAACAATCCAAAAGAAAACACTTAAAACTTGAAATCGTAAAATTTTTCGAACTGCATCCATAGTGACTATCGCTATAAACACGGTTCGCTAGAATTGATTTATATGTGAAATCTTCACTTTAACTCTAGCTATTACATATTTGAAAACAAAAATGGGAAGGTTTTGAAAACTTAAAAAAAAGGTAAAAACTTGGAAAAAAATATTTTCAAAAATCCAAAGCTAGAAAATAGCTTTCATTTTCAAATCGGATCTCAAGTCCTTTGCGACTTTTCAAGGTGCAAACTTCACAACATTTACATCATATACATGTGGTTTTGTTTTCATAAACATACTACCATAATAACATACCCAATATCACATATCCATATCCATATACATATCCAAACATATCGACACATCAACCAATCACAAAATCCAAGTTCAAACATAAACATATCATCATGTGCCATAAATACGACATGATAATTCAACATAAAAATCACCATATTTTCACAACATATAGTCCATCAAAATCAAGTTAATTTCTTTTCCAAAAACAAAAGTTTTACTCACCTAAAATTTTTCTAAGTCAAAGCAACTTTTGCCGGAAATTGAAAACGCTTTCGAAACTTGAAAAAATAGAACTTTTGGACCCTTGAACATTTGAAATGGGTTCGGCCTTTGGAGGTTTGGGCTCAGCCCTTGTGGTTTTGGGTGGTGGAGTGATGTATTTTTGGAAGAGGAGATGTTAAATGGTTTGCAGAAGCGTTTTAACGAACTTTTGAAGCGATTTTTGCAAAAAGAAGCGAAAATTTCTCAAATTAGAAGATATGAAGAGAAGCCATGAAAGTGTTTATCCAAGCTCTTAGGAATTTTAAAAGTAGAGAAGGAGATTGTAAAATTAAAAATATGAAGATAAAGGGGTATATATAGGCTTAGGATTTGATTAAAATAATAATAATGATTTATATTAAGACAGATGTATGCATGCACACCATACTCCTTCCTTTCCCTCCAAAATCGTTCACAGTACCTCCCCTCCCCCATGCTTTCCACTATTCACACCATGTCATGTGTACCTATGTTGAAAAGGAAGCACTTTATACATATATATACATATATTTTCCATTTTTAAATATCTTCTTTTATTTATATATATACACACTTAAGAAGAAACATGTACATGAATATATGTGTACATGTACACATGTTTAGAGGGTTTGTAATGTGTACATATGTGTTTAACATAGTGCTATAACCTATAAAACAACTTTTAACCAATGAAAAATCGATATTTCAGAAAATATCTTTCGGTCGCATTTTCTATTTCTCTATGAACTATATATTGGTAAACAAATTTTGAAAATGATTTTATCATCATTAATTATTATTTAAAATAGATTTATTTATTAATAAAAAATCCATTTATTAATTATTTAAATGATAATTAAATATTCATTTAAATAGTGATTAAATTCCGGGTCTTTACACTCTCCCCCACTTAAAAGAATTTTGTCTCGAAATTAGCAATCAAGGAGATAATTCAAACTACGCAAAAAGCCATATATTCATATCATAAACACATACAAATACATACACTAGCATCCATAGCAAACAAACATACACTATACATACAACCTACGACTAGCTATCCTAACATCAACTCGGGATAGACTTCTCTCCTATGATCCACCGTCTCCCAAGTGCAGTCTCTAGGATCCTCACTCCACTGAATCTTAACTAGTCGCACCACCTTGTTACGCAACCTCTTTTCATCCTGATCCACAACATAAACTGGATGTCTAACCACTGTCGGGTTCGGTTCAATTTCCAATTCCTCTTGAACCGATGGGTCCAAAATCAAAGATGGGTCATGAACATATTTCCTCAAATGAGACACGTGGAACACATTGTGAAATGCCGCCAATCTCTATGGCAACTCAACCCTATAAGCAAGCGATCCGATCCTCTTAAGAATACGAAAGGGTCCAACATACCTTGGAGCCAACTTCCCAGCTTTTCCGAATCTAACAGCTCCTCTCATGGGTGAAATCTTTACGAACACCAAGTCTCCAACCATGAATTCCAAATCCCTTCGCCTCCTATCAGCATAACTCTTTTGGCGATCTTGGGCCTCTTTCATTCTTTTCTTGATCACTGCAACTTTCTCTGTAGCCTCTCAGATCATGTCCGGTCCAAGAATTAATCTATCTCTCGTCTCAACCCAACATGTTGGTGACTAGCACTGTCTTCCATACAACGCTTCATAAGGTGCCATACTGATGCTTGCTTGGAAATTATTGTTGTAAGAGAACTCAACCAAATGCAAATGATCCTCCCATGATTCACCAAAATCCAAAATACATGCCCTTAAGAGATCTTCTAGAATTCGATTTGTCCGCTCCGTCTGTCTGTCGGTCTATGGGTGATATGTTGTGCTTAAACTCAATTTTGTTCCAAGGGTTGTTTGCAATGCTTCCTAAAATTGACTAGTAAATATCTTGATCACTTAAAAAACTCATAGAAACTCCATGCAACCTGACTATCTCCCTCGTAAAAATTTCTGCTAAGAAAGCAGCGGTCCTTGTTGGTTTCACCGGAATAAAATGCACGCTCTTTGTTAGCCGATCCACAATAACCCATACTCCTTCATTTCCTTTTCTGGTTCTGGGCAAACCATCGATAAAATCCATTGATATCATTTCACATTTTCAATTGGGAATCTCCAAAGGTTGCAATAATTTGGCTGTCTTTTGATGATTACCTTTGATTTGTTGACAGCACGAACACATGCTGACAAAGATGGAAATGTCCTTCTTCATTCCCGGCCACCAAAATACTCTTTTCATATCCTTGTACATTTTATAAACTCCTGGATGAATACTTAACTTAGACTTGTGGCATTCTGACAAAACCTCTTGCTTCAGCCCATCCACATCTGAAATGCACAATCGTCTGTTCATCCTTAACGTACCTCGACCATCCATCTCCAAATCCGAACATCTACCTCCTCTGACTCCTTGAATTAATCCTTCTAGTATCTCATCCTCCCTCAAATTCCTCATAATCATTTCCTAAAGTATCAGGGTAACCTCCAAGAGAGTCAAAACGGCATTCCTGCTCAAAGCATCCGCCACCACATTAGTCTTCCCTAGCGCATACAGAATATCAAAGTCATAAGCCGCCAGAAACTCTAACCATCTTTGTGGCCTCAGGTTCATATCCTTTTGAGTAAAAAGATACTTCAGGGATTTACGATCCGTGAAGAGCTTGAATTTTTCACCTAATCAAAGAAAGAAAACTTATTCCTAAAATCTCTAAAGATTAGGAAGAAACTAAGAGGAATAGAAGGATCCTTACCCAGCAAGTAGTGTCTCCACGTTTTCAATGCAAAGACAACAGCCAATAACTCTAAGTCATGCGTAGCATAGTTCTTCTCGTAAGGCTTCAACTGCCTACTTGCATACGCAATCACTCTATCATGCTGCATTAGAACAACACCAAGTCATACTCCACACGCATCCGTGTAAACCATGAACCCACTATTTCCATCTAGAAAGCGAAAACTGGTGCACTAGTCAATCTCTTCTTCAATTCCAAAAATTCCTCTTTACACTTAGGGGTCCATACAAATTTCTCCTAATTCTTAGTTAGCTTAGTCAAATGGGAGGAAATTTTAGAGTAATCCTGAATAAACCTTCTATAGTATCCAGCCAATTAGCCCCTTGCTTTGGAATTCGATTTCGAACCTACCTTTCCTAAGAAACTGCGAACCTCGTCTGCGGTTGCTTCCATTCCTGAACTGCTTCCACCTTCACTGGATCCATTGAAATACCTTCTCCCATCATGATATGTCCTAAGAATCTTACCTCCGATTTCCAAAAAGGGCACTTAGAAAATTTCGCCTTCAGGACATGTCTCCTCAATGTTTCCAACACCACTTCCAAATGATGTTTATGCACGCTCCTCCTCAGATTTGAAGTAGATAAGGATGTCGTCGATGAAAACTAACATGAACTAGTTAAGAACATCTCGGAAAACACAGTTCATGAGATCTACAAAATATGTTAGTGCATTCGTTAGCCCAAAAGGCATAATCAACCACTCAAAGAAACAGTCAGGGCCTCTAAAAGCAGTTAAGGGTATACTATCTTCAGCAACCCTCAATTGATGGAATCCAGCGGCTAGATCCATCTGAGAAAATATTGTAGCTCTATGGAGTTGATCGAAAATATAATCGATGCGGGGTAAGGGATACTTGTTCCTAATTGTCAACTTATTCAACTTCCTATAGTCAACGCACAACCTTAAAGATCCATCAGACTTTGTCGCAAACACTACAGCAGATCCTCAACTCGAACGGCTGGGTCTAATCAATCCTCTCCTTAACAGGTCCTGGGTTTGACTTACTAACTCCTCCCTCTTCCACGGAGCCATCCTTCGCTTAGGTTGAACCACAGGCCTTGCTCCAGGGACCAAATCAATGTGAAACTCAATCTCTCAGTGTGTGGGTAAACTTTTAACTTCTTCGAAAACATCGGGAAAATTCTTAGCAATTTTAATAGACCCTAAACTCTCCTGGGCTGCTCCAAGGGCATACAAGAAACTGCACATATTAATACCAGGTTCCTTACAAGGTACTTTAGCAACCATTCCCAAATTAGTTACTAATGATATAGTTCTTTCATTACAATCTAAAATAGCTCCATATTTCGATGACCAATCCATACCAAGAATAATGTCAAATCCCTTAAAGTCTAAGACATACGGGTAGCAAGAAATGATGAGAAAGGTAGGAAATTGGCACATTTTCATAAATCATATTCAAATGGGTTACACCATCTATGGGGTTAGACACACACATAGGGTTTTCTACAATACTAGGAATAAGATGAAATTTACTTACTGATTCACAAGAGATAAAACTATGGGAGGCACCAGTATCATATAATGCTCGAGCAAAAATACCATTAATCAGTAAGGTACCTTCAAGGACGCCTTTCCCCATCACATCCGTTGAAGTAGATGGTTCGTTCTTAATAGCATATACCTTGGGCTGCTGCACCTTCTTTATGAGTGGGCAGTCCTTTACCATATGCCCGGGCTGATGGCAATTAAAACAAAGAGTCTTCTGGACCATCGGAGAGATAAGTCCACCTTGCTGTTGCTGCTTTGGAACTTCACGATTCGGACAATACCTAGCAATATGTCCTTTCTGCTTACAAATATAACAACCACTATCCTTACGCTTGCCTCCTTGACTTCCTCCCTACTTCCCTTTTCCTTGCTTCTTCCAATTTGGATTGAACTTCCTCTTGTTAGAACCGTTTCCACTTATATTTCCACTAGGCAATACATGAGTAGGCTTCTTCTTTTCCAAGGTCTCGTACCTCAGAGCTATATCAACTAGATCCACAGAAGTACCTATAATATGAGCAGTCATTTTCTCATGGTACTCCTTCCTCATGCCCAAGACAAACATCTCATTCTTCTTTAATGGGGTGTTGATCAATTCTGGTCCAAAACGAGATAACTCGTAGAACTTTGTCTCATACTCTGCTACCGATAGATCCCCCTACTTCAAATCCATAGAGTTGTGGTACATCCGGATCCTTCCTACTATCGGTAAGAATTGGTCCTCAAAAACTTCTTTAAATCGGGCCTACGAGAATTCTTCCTCCGCAACATTTGCAGTTAGGGAGTCCCACCACACAGTCGCTCCTTCTTGCAGTTGCCATGCTACTAGAAATCTCTCTTATTCATTGGATAAACCAAGACCTTTGAAAATCTTCTCGCAAGATTGCAACCAAGCTTGCACTTCCATGATTTTAGTTCCCTTAAATGGTTTCCTTCCGAGGTTAGTGTAATCCTTGCTCAAGGTTGCCAAATTCACTCTCGGCTGCTCTGGTGCTGCCTCTTTGGTCATCCGAACTCCTCCAGGATTTGGGGTTTGACCATTTATAGTTGTAGTGCTACCTGCTCCCCTACCTCACCTACCTCTGTTACTCATGTCTTACTACTTGGATATAGTAAGATAATTTTTAGAATACTTGGACGAGATAAATCTTGACAGAAGGGTACCAATAAAACCTATCAAGTTGATCTATCTATCAAGAATATATATATATATATATACACAAATAAAAATTACAAATATGCACTCTCAAAGTTGACCATAACCCAAAGCCTAAGTGTTCGCTCAACCTAGGCTCTGATACCATAACGTAATGACCGCCTTTCCTGAACTGAAAGACAAGCCATTAAGGGTAGAATAAAAGGAAAGATAAGAAGAAACTAAACAATCATAGAATCTCACCACGAATCAAAACAACATATAATAGATAGCATAGGATATTACATAGTCATTCCCATAATAATAATACATTAGAGTCATTACAATACAATTTTAACTGGATAGTTATACTTCCTCCCCGTCACAAAATACATAGACCATACATAAACACAGTGGATAAATATAATAAGCTACGATCAAGCCACCTACTCCAGCTCCTTCAAAATGCTTCCGTAAGAAACCTGTATCACTTCGCTACTCATACAAATTTGAGTACCCAAGAGTTTAGGAAAAGAAAATAAAACTCCGGGTCAGACATGGGTCTGGTGTGAGTAAACTCAAAGAACTTAATTCTTACTTTATAAAACACTTTGAAAACAAAGGTATCTCGTAAGACCACACCGCACATAAACACGGATGGGTTTTTACCTTACGATAACCAAAACACTTTATATAGAAATCTGGTGATATTATGATAATGTCTAGGGTTTTCAAGTAAAATAGAACATAGCTGAAATGCTTGCATCTCACATTTCAACATATTTGGGTACAACTAAAAATGTACGTCACTTATTGGAGAATGGATTCCGTACAATGATTGGGCTACTGTGGTACCGCCCGTCATGGTGCATCTGTAGATAAAATAACCCAAGGACCTCACTTGGATCCCCTGCCAACACAAGACCGGCTTACCCCTTGCTGGATAGTACTGAATAAGATCACTCCTCAGTTTGGATCAGCAACCGCACCGAAGCATACATAAGTTGATAGTAGGGACTCTGGATAGGGATAACCTTACCCTAATAGGAGAAACCCACTTAGCCTTGTTGGATCTCTCATGTTTTAGTCATTCCCGGTTGATAAGGTGTGAGGCTACGTTTACCTTTATTATAGCATTTCCCTTTGGAATGCTAACATTGCCTTCCATATGTTGACACAATGTCAGCACTCATCCATACAAGTTGTTCAAGAGATGAACGAACCGAAGGCACAATCACCATTACACCCATTTTGGAATCACCCTCAAGGTTAGTAGCAAATAGCCCTTGCACTTCTAAGTCTTCATCTTGGACCTTGCCTTCACTATTTCCAATTCGAATGTTTACGTTGGTTTGAAGTGGTTTTCGGATAACAACTAATATCTGATCCCGGTCTCTCCAAACCAACATTCAATAATTTTAAAAGGTCAAGTTGTTTATAGCGGACCATTCGACTATTAGGGTGTAATATATACATATGGACATACACTCCATATGCTTAGATTATCATGACCCGCTTATCGAAATTAACCCCCTTGTATTCATCACATTCCTGAAGCGCGGTGTTTGTGATAAGTACAAGTCGACTTACTTTCAATAAAACGTGTCAATGTTTTATAACAACTACTTTAATTCATTTGGCTACTTAATGGAATGGACAAAAGAGATCCTTTTTTTAAAATAATTTTCTTATACAAGGAAGTTTGTTAAAAATAAATAACCGATAGAATTTAAAAGAAAACTTTAAAATAAATAAATTCCCATTTTAATCATAAGTTTAAACCCTCAATTAGACCTTAATTAATCATAATTAAATCATAAATAACCTTAATTTTATTTATATTTAAACTTTAATTAAACTTTAACTAAATACCATTATTTAAAATTAAACCCAAATTAAGTGGATAATTTACCTTTGATTAAATAATGATTAATTAAATAACTAACTCTAATTAAATAATTAATTAAATAAAATAAACTTTATTAAATAAAATTAATTCCATTTTATCTTAGTTAATCATTATTTAAAACTTACTTAATTAAAAATAATTAACTTAGTTAATAATTTCTTAAACTCTAATTATTTAACCTAATTACTTAATTAATAATGAACCAAATTAATTTAACTTAAAGAAATAAGTTATTAAATAACTAAAAATTTAAACCTTTTACTTACTTTATTAATTCAAAATGATTTTTCAAAAACAATCCAAAAGAAATCACTTAAAACTTGAAATCGTGAAATTTTCCGAACTACATCCATAGTGACTATCGCTATAAACGCAGTTCGCTAGAATTGATTTCTATGTGAAATCTTCACTTTAACTCTAGCTATTACATCTTTGAAAACAAAAATGGAACGTTTTTGAAAACTTAAAACAATGGAAAAATCTTGAAAAAATATTTCAAAAATCCAAAGCTAGAAAATAGGTTTCATTTTCAAATCGGACCTCAAGTCCTTTGTGACTTTTCAAGGTGCAAACTTCACAACATTTACATCATATACACATGGTTTTGTTTTCATAAACATACTACCATAATAACATACCCAATATCACATATCCATATCCATATACATATCTAAACATATCCACATATCGACCAATCACCAAATCCAAGTTCAAACATAAACATATCATCATATGCCATAAATACGACATGATAATTCAACATAAAAATCACCATATTTTTATAACATATAGTTCATCAAAATCAAGTTAATTTCTTTTTGAAAAACAAAAGTTTTACTCACCGAAATTTTTTCTATATCAAAGCAACTTTTGCTGGAACTCAAAAACGCTTTCGAAACTTGCAAAAATAGAACTTTTGGACCCTTGAACACTTGAAATGGGCTCTGCCAAGTGGTATTTGGGCTCGGCCTTAGGATAATGGGTTCGGCCTTGGGAGATTTGGGCTTAGCCCTTATGGTTTTGGGTGGTGGAGTGTTGTATTTTTGGAAGAGGAGATGTTGAATGAGTTGTAGAAGCATTTTAGTGAACTTTAGAAGCCATTTTTGCAAAAAGAATTGAATATTTCTCAAATTAGAAGATATGAAGAGAAGCCATCAAAGTGTTTATCCAAGCTCTTAGGAATTTTAAAAGTAGAGAAGGAGATTGTAAAATGAAAAATATGAAGATAAAGGGGTATATATAAGCTTAGGATTTGATTAAAATAATAATAAGTGATTTATATTAAGATATATGTAAGCATGCACACCATACTGCCTCCTTTCCCTCCAAAACTGTTCACACTACCTCCCCCCCACCCCGTGCTTTCCACTATTCACACCATGTCATGTGTACTTATGTTTAAAACGAAGCACTTTATACATATATATACATATATTTTCCCTTTATAAATATCTTCTTTTATTTATATATATACACACTTAAGAAGAAACATGTACATGTATTCATGTTTAAAGGGTTTGTATTGTGTGCATATTTGTTTAACATAGTGCTATAACCTTTAAAACAAATTTTAACCAATGAAAAATCGATATTTCGGAAAATAACTTCCGACCGCATTTTCTATTTCTCTATGAACTATATATATTGGTAAACAAATTTTGAAAATGAGTTTATCGTCAGTAATTATTATTTAAAATAGTTTTATTTATTAATAGAAATCAATTTATTAATTATTTAAATTATAATTAAATATTCATTTAAATAGCGATTAATTTTCGGGTCATTACATGTACCTTTTAACGTACTTTTTATGAACACACGCTATCTCAACATTTCTTTCAAACACTTTTTAATTTTGATTCTTATCGAATAACACTTTCATATCTATTTTTGGATCGTATCCAAAAATTCACAAAATCAATATCGCTACCACCGGCTTCGAGATACTTTGGTTATTATATGTAAACAGTCTACTCTAAATCATTATTTAGAATTTTCTATTTTAACACGTACATACCAAAACATAAAGTCATACCATGGGATAACTTTATGAGTAAAATTTGAACTTACTTGAGCATATCGAATGGTGAATCTATTACGTTAATTTCAATAATCGAAATTATTAATGTTGCTCATTATATTCCAACTGCATTAGTCTTTTTCATAAAGGCACATTTGCAGTAAATGGATCATATCTCTTCGGATACAACTATCAAAATCATATTTTGATAATGGACTTGAAATCTATTTCAGATTTGCACATCGTACCATATTATAAAGTCAATACTCTTAATGATTTAATCAAACTACCATGGATTATTTATTCTTGACATTGATAAGAAACTCACAGTTTCTCTTCGATATACAAGAATACTCATTAGACATTATAATGTATTTGTATTCATTTAGGTTCGATCAATTTCATTTCATCCCTTATACTCAGTTTTATCCTTGGATCGTATCCAAATTCATTTTATACGAATAATTTCTCAAAGAAATTCCTTCGTTATAAAGTTGGTATTTTGTTGAAACAACAATATTTTTTAGTGCAATGGAATGAACATTCATAAACATTTATGAGTTGCCTCATATAAAACTAATTTTGCATTAATTCATGATATATTTATTCACAACATAAGTTAGTCTTTTAATGACTATCGTTCCCAAAACTCTTTTTGGATGATTTATACAAGATCCCTTACATATAATTATTACGTGCAGTCTTTTGACTGGCACAACATACAAACTCCTTGGCCTAGGATATATATATAGGGGTTTCTCATAAACACTTAACTTGTATGATTTTGTCTATTCTTTGGATGATATTAATTTTAAATTTGTGTAATACTCATAAGTACAAACCTTATAGAAAGAATTTAACTAAGCTCACTCATCATTAATCGTTCTTTGTCCAACAAAGTTCGATTACTCCTTATCAATACACCATTATGTATTATACGGAGGAGCGACCTTTGAGATTGATTCATTATTCATATTAGGTACATATAGAACTCTTTCCAATATACTCACTCATTCGATCAAATCGAATCATTTCTATCGCATGTTATATATTTTTTTCCATTTTATATTATATGAGCTCATCATAGACTTATACATGCATTAAATACATGTTCCCATATCTATGATAATTCATCTGTGAATATGACAAAGTACGTGAAACCATTTTGGTATTAATAGACTTACGATTGCATATATTTATATGTTTTAATCCAAAGTGTTCATCAAATCTAATGACGCCCCCACTGAATGGGTGCTTCTGCTCTTAATTGTTTGAGATATAAGTAACCGATATCATATGATTCGTAACTATATGTTAAAAATTATTTTTCAAAACTATGGCTTAGTCTATTACTCCAAAATAATTGTAAATAATTTTGGATAATTCACTATTTTCCAATGCATCACTTTTGTTATGAAAACAAATACCACATTAGAGTTTTATTTTATAACGAATATTCATAATATTCACATTAAAATATAACTATGTCTATTTTTCAGTCAATATAGAAAAATAGCCATTATTTTATAAATAATGTGCGGTACGTTTTATGAAGATAATTTTCGTAACTTGATGCAATCAATAAGTGTTACATAGCACTTTCCCACTATTTCAACAATTGTTATAATAGTGTACTGAATTCGAAAGTCCTTCATTCACTCAATATAGCTTATTTATTTCATATACTACAACTAGTTTACAATGGAGAGTTCTTTGACCAAATATCTTGAATTCAAAGAAATAAATCTAACAGAAAACAATTTTTCATATGAAGATACATTTCAGAATAGAAACCATATTTCTTATTCCAATTAAGTATTAATTACTATTATTCCAATTCTCGTTTCCGATGTTTCTTTATGAAACAGAAGTGACTATTCACTCTCTTCATACCAACTATACCTTAATCACATATACTCTTGTACATTCGTTATTCTTTCTAAATGGTTGAACCATTTGAAGAAAATTCTCTTACTACAATATCATAACAAACTCTTTACAAAAATTCATTAGATTATCATGAACATTTAAGGACGTCAAATATGATGTACCTTATGCAAACTGATCAAACCGATATTTCAGCAATCGAGTACTTAGATCTATATTATAATTTTGGTCTTGTGTTACATTTAACAAAACATGATCTTTTATTGTAATCAACTAATTGAATACTCGAACTTACGCTGTGTTTACTTGCTTATTTCGGATGAACTTATTTTACCGAAATATTGTACATTACAAAGTGTGACCGTTCACTATATAACATTATATGCAATTGTATATGGATTAAATATCCATAGTATTGTATTGCTTTTAAGTTCGAAACACATAGAATGCAATACACAGTCTTAAATTAAATAAATATGTAAGCGACCAAATTGCGAACGTATTTAGTACTCACTAAATCAGGCGCTTGCATAGGTTTTGAAACGTTAACCTGCAATAATCATTTATTGGTAAGTATACGTTATATTTCTATTTATCAATCTTCAATATAATTCATTTGTTCCACTTAATTGATAAATGTTTTATCAATCATATTAAATGCGCAAATGTATCAATTTAGATTACATAACATTATATAGCATATGTTCTTACAATATTAGAACTGTTTAAATGTTATCATTTCATTTTACTAATAAGGCTCCCACTAATCTTTTATGTCTCACCAAACCCTAAGTCGAAACATGTAAGTTTTTAAACTTCACAAGTAGGCGTTAGGAATCGTCCGTTAGGGAATTCTAACCTTGAATTTTGCTCAACAAGCCATAGCTCCATGGACGATGGATAACTCATTATCCATTGCATCATATACGACTCATAACCCTTGGTACTTTGTCCTAATTTCACTTTGATCATGAGTTTGCTCAACAAATCGAAACGAAATTATTCACTCCTACCTACCATATCGCGATGGCCTAAGTATATTATATGTACCTTGAGTTCGCTCAACAAATATGTACAGTTATCGTACCTCATCTATTCAATATATTAATAAAACTACACATAATATCTCTAGCTTGAGTTTGCACAACAATTAAGGAGTATGCAAGTAATTTATTAATATATATTGTAGAGGGCAACATTATATTGAGTATTTACAATCTTCAATATATTATATTGAGTGAGATCGACTTATGAAATAATGTATTTCTTATGAATTTCCCTCGTTATTCAACTTTCGAAGACATCAGAAATCACGGTATAAGTACATTTACATATGTATTTATTCCTTAAGTCTATTTAAGGTTTCTTAATGTTCCACCTTTAATTTATATATTCATATTATATAAGATTTATAATAAAACTTTTATATTTCATATATTACTTATATGATAGTCTTTTGTATAATATTAAATTAATTAAACTAATTTAATTAATTAACACTTCAATTAATTATTATATTATTGGACCACTCTTTCATCAAAAAAAATTATTATTATATTATTCAATTATAACATATTATAGTGAATATATATACTCTATAACCTTTATAGTAAAACACATATTATATATATATATGTATGTATGTATGTATGTATGTATATATGTATTTTAATTTAGTAATTAACTTTTACTTTATTTATTTACTTAAACAATTTTAATTAAATTTTATTAATTTCAAAAACTCTTTTATACACATGTATACTCATATTGTCTTAATAATTCAAGACAACATAACATATATCATTATATATATATTATACATATACATATATATTTAATTAATTAAATTATTTAATTAATTCATTTATTTTATTAATCTTATTAGTAAATGATATTTTCAAAATTAATTTTACAACATTTTCAAATATTTTAAAATTTTATATCATAGCTTTTATAATATGTATTTTATTGTAAATTTAACAATTAAATTTAAAACTTATTTTAATTTTCAGAATAATTTGAAAATTTATATTATAACATTTATAATATTTTTCTTATTTTAAATTTAAAAAATTTATTTTCAATTTCAAAATAACTTTTTAATTAGCCCAAGGCCCAAATCAAATTGGGCCTTTTTCGATTAGGGATAACCTTTTAGGCTGACATCATCATTTTAGGCCAAGCTAGTAGCTAGGTGGGGTAGAGTATTTGATTACCCAACCCCAACCATGATGCTAACCTCATATAACCGAGGAGATGAATCCTCTCTTGAATAGTGTTTAACTTCCAATTCTTCCAATCGACCTAGCTATAGTAGTTCGATGAATGCCATGCCATTATTTAACTATAATCAAAGCGAAGCTTTCACATTGAGGATCAATAGTATTCTCAAGTCTAAAGAACTATGTAATTTTGTCACATCAATATTTTATGTTTAACCTTAGTTATATCAACCAACAAAAAACTATCGAGCGAGTCATTTTATATTTACCCAATAACTATCGGTGCGTAAGCTCTTATGCCTCTAGCAGCCATGAGTAATACATTGCCCAACATTTGGAGAGCGTTACGTACTCTAGTCTCAACGGTTGTATCGGTATCCAGTCTCGATACATCTTAACTGGTAATATTTAAAATGGTATATTTATTTTCATTATGATAAATTGCTCACGGTTACAGCATTTTGTAACTACTAATACAAAACATACCATTTATGGATTTTCTATTAAATTTACTTTTAATTAAATTAATTGATTAACATAACATATTATATCAAGTATATAATAGAAAGAAAATGTAATGAACCGTCTTTTTGACCCTCAAAAGTAGACAATAATACATCTATGGTATTCACATGATGAGCATTCGAGTGCTGGAAAGATAGATTGTTAGGGTGAAAGAAAATAAAAGATAGAACATAATCTCACATCGTATCGAGTAATATACAACACATATATGATATTTACAAAAGAAAACTTTAATATACATATATGTATTAACGTAAACTAACTTATCATTGGCCTGAAAAGTTATAACAGTTTGTTCTCCCAAATGCTGATAAAAAAACAAAAATACAGTGGAAAATAAAATACGTCAAGTCTTGGAGACATCCGGCTCGCCTCTTGAAGCTCCAAGTGTCCATAGCTAAATCTGGTGCTCGGGTCTGACCCGAGTATTATAGAAAATAACTCCCGGATCAGTTTGGTATACTAGCATGAGAAACTCAAACCATATGAATTTTTAATTTTATAAAACCTTTCAAAAATAAAGGTATCTCATTAGATCACGTTGCACATAAACACAGACAGGTTTTTACCTTACGATAACCAAACCATTTTATTAGAAAATCCAATGATATTATAATAACGTCTAGGATTCAAAATAAATATTTAATCATAGCCGGAATGGTTAGATTAATTATATTCAACAACGTATTTAGTATACAACTAAGTCCATAAAGGCACACATTGAAAAATGCATTCCATACAATAACAAGGCTTTGAGGTACTGCTTGCCATAATACACTTTTAGAAAAATGTACTGAGGGCTTCACATAGACCCTTTGCCAACACAGAACCAGCCTACCCCTTCCTGCATAGTACCAAATATGTCATCACCTATAACACCCCTAATTTTAAATAGAATTATTCAGAAGATTTAATTAGATATATTAAATAGAATAATGTAGAGACTAGAGTGATAAGGGGATTGAGATTTGAAAACTAATTAGGGTCGTGCCTTAACTAAATGGATTTATAAATTGGTTTATAAGTAAATACCTAAGAGAATAAGGCAAGGGAGATATGGAAATAGCCATATACCATAACCCCATAACCCCTAAAACCCCTACCTCATTCTCATTCATACTTTCATAAAATAAAAGATATAAGCAAAGGAAAATCAAGGCCGACCATTACCCTAGGGGAAGAAGAGCTTAAAATCAATTAGAAGTTAAGATTCATGCTAGGAAGATTAAAGCAAGAACAAATCTCAAGTTCCTTATCCAAACAAGGTGAATAATAATCTAAACCATCTTATATATGTCATATTGAACATTTTAATTTCGGGTTTAAGGTTTAAAATTGTTTGGATGGATGAATGATGATATGCTTTGATTATATGCCATGTTTTAATTTAAACAAAGATTTGGTATGGTTCGATTTTAAGGTTAAAATTATGTAAATTGATTTCGAATGTTGTGATCTTTGAATATGTTATGTAAAACATTATTTAGGAGATGTGTTTAAATTTTCATAATATTCAAAGCTATGGATAACTTATTATGAATTTTGGACGGAAGAAATAGATAATTTTGGGTTTAAAGTATTTAAGGCAATTATATAAAGGACTTCGGGTCTGAAATTTATATATGTTGGAAAACATCTTAAAATTGTATTATCGTGATTTTTGAGGAATATTCCTAAGTATGTTAATATGGTTATTAAATCATTTAAGTTGAAGGACATAAATGTTTAAAGATTTTGTTGAAGGGAATGACTTATTTGTTAAAATGATATCAATTATAAATTATTGAATTCGGCGGCCTTTTTGGAAAAGTATTTTGATAAAGAATTTGATAACCAATCATACTTTGACAAATTGGGTAAGTTAGATAAAAAGGAATTTCTTTGAAAGGCAACAAAACCAGTTTTGCTTTGATTACAACTTCGCCGCTTCCATCTACAAGCTTTCGTCACCATACTTCTGCTAATGAACCCATTCGAAACCAATACACATGGTACCAAGCCATTGATACGTAGTGGATTGGAGATAGGCGAAAGGGACTGTGTCGTGGGCATTCTTTCTAAGGGGTTGAAGTCATTCTTATAGCTTTCGAATACATTACTTGCCTTGTTTTTAAAAGAAGCTTTCGAAGGGGTTTCATTACCTTTGTTCAAAAAGAAGCTTTCGAACCAGTTGCCGCTTACCTTTGACTTTTGAAAGGAGCTTTCGAAAGAGTTGTCACTTACTTTATTTTAAAAGAAGCTTTCGAATAAGTTGTCGCATTTTGAACCTATTTGATACCTAGCTCCCGCCTTTATGCCTTTCGAATTGGTTAAAAGTCGCTTTTCTTTATAGTCTTATAACAATGAGTTCAAAAGGAAGTTTTATTGATATCGAAGCCGCCTTCCCTATGCTTTCGAAAGGGTTATTTTTGCTTTTGTTTTCTTTGACCCAGAAGTTATATTTAATGTTAAACCCAATGATTTTGAAAGAGATACTTTCAAATGGTTTTGAAGTTATGCTTCCATTTATTTTACTTGAACTAAGTGCCTTTGAAAGATAAGCTTTAAGAATTTCAAAAGGTAAATCTTTAATGGTTTCGAAAGGAAGGTTTCAATGCTTTTGAAAGGATTGTTTTGAGTGTTTTGAAAGGTATATCTTTAAGTGTTTTGAAAGGAAGGTTTGAATACTTTCGAAAGGTATGTTTTAATGGTTTCGAAAGAGAAGGCCTAAGGTTTCGAAAGCCTTAGTTTTCAAATAAGAAACCCTATCTCATTATTAAAAGTAAATCCATGGTAATATGAAAGAGTTTTGAAATGGAATTTAAGCTTTGGAGTTTTGAAGAAGTTTTCCTTTCTAAAGATAGTGGGTTAAGGATATTAACCATGTTTCATTTGAAATTTTTTATTTTTTTTTGGCAAAGCTAGCGGGGTTAATGGACCCTTACCATTTTATTGAACTAACAAAAGTTGTTACAAGACAATACAACAAAAATACCAACAAGCCATTACAATCATCCCAAAATAAAAATAAAAGCTACATGGATCTAATTATAGAAAGGACTATTAAATGTTTAGTGGTGGATTGACCTTTAAACACTCTAATGTTCCTCTCCATCCAAATAAGATATAAAGACTTCTTAAGTATTCTTAGCATCAATTTTCCTCTTTCATTCTTCCATCTTGTAGCTTTGAAAATGTTGAACCATTCCACAGTTGACACTCTTCTAGGCTTATGCAAGCCATAGTGATGTAAAATTCTATTCCAGATGTAGAAAGAATAGTCACATTCAAAGTACAAATGTGACGCAGTTTCCACACCATTTCATTTGAAAAATGATTACAAGGAAATTAAACCATAGATGTTTATATTATTGTTTTATGATTAGTTATCATGTGTGCTTTTCTATAAACATATTCACTTTATAGTTAATCCCATAATTGCATTTTGGGGTGTTAAGGGCATCATAACCAGCTAAGTTGACCCAGTATTGAATATACATTGAGTTAACTCCTATTTGAGTATAATTACATCCAAGAGGTCGGGTAGACCAGAATATAGGATGCCCAAAGGCTGATCAAAGGATTATTGATTTAGACAGGTTCTTAGTAAGCCCATGAAAACTATGTATGGAAATGGTTATTGGCAGGGGCCAATAGGTTCTTGGTGATCCCATGAAAACTATGTATGGAATAAGTTATTGAAAGAGATCAATAGGTTCATAGTGATCCCATGAAAACTATGATATGAGAGAAGTTATTGGAGAGTCAAATAGGTTCATAGTAAGCCCATGAAAACTATGTAGAGAAAGTTGTTGGTAGATCCCAATAGGTTCATAGAGATCTCATGAAAACTATGATTAGATGATAGTATTGGTAGGAACCAAAAGGTTCATAGTGATCCCATGAAAACTATGAAGGTGATGGAATTCCATACGAATTAACAGGTTATTAGTCAGCCCATAAAAACTAATAGGTTAATGGTGACCCTAGAAACTATAATTTGAGATAGATAGCCAGGTTAATGGGGATGGGCAATCCAGAGCATATTGCATGTTTTCATAACATCATATTACCTTTTATTATGTTATGTCTTAACCATTGTGGATGCAGGTTATTATAAGTTGGGTTAAGATACTAGTGAGGGGAAAACTCATTCCGCTTAGCGGCGGGATCTCACTAGATATCTATGTGGTTCGAGATAGTAGATTATTATTCATACCAGACTTTTTGTCTGATTCGAAGTTTATGTTTGCCCCTTAAACTCTCGGGTGCTCAATTGAGTTTGAGTAGTTTGAGAGTTAAGGTTTTCGCGTTCTCCTTTAGATGAATAAGCTTTCGGAGACGTGCAGGAGGCAAGCTAGCTATTAGGAGTTCTTTCTGTTTGATTCCGCTGTGTTTTGGATATAATGGCAAAGTTGTTTAATTGCTTATATTTAGACTCTGATCAACCAAGGGGGCATCTTCATATGTCGCTCTTGGCTTATTTTGTAATAATAATTTTTCTCTGAGCATGGTTTATGAATTGGGATTATGTAATGAATTTGAAATGTGATTTGAAGTGGAATGAGAAATTTGTTTTATAATTTTAATTTTTTTTCATATCCAGGTGTTTCTGTCATATCAATGTATCTAACATTACCGCATTTGGTCACCGAGAATTAATAACTATGGACGACTGCAGCATCTGTAGCAGTTAGTTTTGGTCCTCCAAATGGGTGATGTTACATCACACCGATTGCGATCAACAACTGTACCCAAGTTCGAAGCAACATCCAAAGAAATATCGAACTAGATCGGGTGATGACATACCCTAATGGGTGCGACCCACATAGCCCTACTGCATATCCTGTATTTTAAACATTACCGACTGTGAGGCTTGAGGCTACGTTTTACTTTTTAGCAAATTCCACTAGGAATGCTAACACTACCCTCAAGGCAATAATGCAATGCCAGCATTTATCCATACAAGTTGTTCAGGATATGAACAAACCGAAGGCACTACTTCTACTATTTCCTCGGGATTAGTAGCAAGTAGCCCTTGCAATTCAAAGAACTCCGTCTTTGATTCAATCATCTTTAAGATGTCTCCAATTTGAACGCTTATGGTTGTTCGATGTGGTTTTCGGATAATTCATGTTTATCTGATCCCTGTCTCTCTGAACCAACAATCGATAGTTCCTGGTTAAGTCAATCCTGGTTCTTTCGGAAGTAAGCAGACGATATGATAAACCCAAGAAGATCCCGAATGTCCACCCTTAAAGCAAGAGATGTTTCACCGGGATGAGTTCTTCTAAGGGAATCTCAAACCGTATGAAATCGCGAAGCTTTCATATACTTCTTAAGTCAAAATAGGTCAAGTTATCAATAGTGGACAAACCACTATCTGGTGTAAGTATATAGTTTGCATATGAATTGAACATCATATACTTATCACCACTTTTCGATTTCAACCCTATACAATCCCTCAATTAACAATGAAGATGGACAAGTTAGAGTACTACACTTGCCTTGATGACATTCTTAATTCTCACTAGCTTTCATACCTCGAAATTTAGTGTCAAGAATAAGAGGAAGTGCCTTCTATATACTAAATTAATCATGACCTATTTATAGAAATTAACTCTCTTATGCTTATCACACTTCCAACCTCTCGACTTCTCTATCCCTCTCTCAGGATTGAAGGCAGGTAAGTTAGGGGAATAGTGCACCAAGCCTTGCCTTATTTAAAGCGCTTTGATTCTAGATCTCACGGATAGAGGAAAGTCTACTCATCAAGTTTAGTGCTAAATATAAGATGACTTACTTTTCATAAATGTGCCAACGTTTTAGCATTACTTATCATATATTTTTATGTTACTTAATGGCACCGACAAAGAAGTCCCTAGTACAAAACAAAGTCTTTTTAAAACAATCTGAAAAAACCAATTTTATAAACTTATTACTTGTCTTCGATTTCAAACCAGTACTTTTCATCGGTTAGAAATGAAGCCGTTCAAGTTGGGGTATTATTACCTCTAAAACCTTGACTCGATATTCATTTCTAACTTCAAAATAGAAATAAGTTTCCATACCTCAAAGTCTAGAAATAAAAATAGGAACCAAAAATTTCATCTCCTTCCTTTTCTCGAAAAACAATTATTACAACAATAGTGTTGTAATCCATGCTTCTTTCCTCTTTTAAAGTTATTTTTAAAACACTTTAAAACATAGTTGAAACTTATATTTAAAACATCCTGTTAAAGATGGTCGCTTTTAAACGAGAACTTTACTTTTGAAACAAAGCAGTTCCATTTATAAACTTTACACCCGTTTCTTAAATAACTCAAATAAATTCTTTAAATATATTTTAAATCTTCAATTTCCTTTTAAAATACTATTACAACTTTTATAAAACACATTCGAAAAGAAATACAAAATATCTGAAGTAGATAACTCTTTTACTTTACTAAAATCATAAATTTCTGAAGTGCATCCATAGTGACTATCGCCATATGGAGCGTAACTTTTTTAAAAATTTGTTTAGTAAATAAAATAGCTTTTAAACTCCATTTTATTCTATATTGAAACCACTTTAATACCTTTGCAAAAAGGTTTGAAAACAAAAGTCAAATTAGGAAACCACTTCAAAACACTTTTAGAAAACAAAGTGGTAAACCACTTTAAAAAAAGAGCACGGGATTTCAATGTCGCAAGACCAACAACAAGAAGGTCGGCTATAACTAAGCAGCATTCACTTTCCATATCCACAAACACTTATATAAACAAAATGTATGTAAATAAATCACAAGGAGAGGAAACCTTTAGGATCCCTCTATAAATTTCTATTCTTCAAAGTGCTTCAATAGCGACCTATTCGCTATGAAATACTCCGACTTACTTTTGATTTAGTCCACTGCAAAACAATGGTTACTTATGTCATCCGCTTCCAAGAAGGAATCAAATCCAACCAAGCAATATACACAAGCAATTCACAAATACACACATATATTTTACAACACATCATCATCATTTTTAAACCATTTTAAAATGGTATTCAGAGTTAAAAATCTCACTTTTAAATCATGGTCAAACCCTTGCTAGAAGCCACTAATTCCTCATACCATTACCCCAAGCCAAAGCTTCCACTTTTCCTCCTTCTCCTTGCATCAAAGCTCCTCCTTCTCCTTAAAAGCACATGGCCCAAGGCTCCACCACCCCTAAATTCTCATGGCCCAAGGCCCAAAATGAGCTTTTGGCTTCAAATTTTGCAACTTTGAGAAGGTAGAGATGTTTGCCATATTTTTAGTGGTTAGTATATGTGTTTAGACAAGGAAAGAAGTGTTTTTGAAGTAATTTTCTTTTATAAAAGTATGGTGGAAGAAGAATGAAGAAGAATGGAAAAGAGTGGAGCAACATGAAATGCAAAATGAAAAATGGAAAGTGTAGATGCTCTTTTATAGACATAGAAAGTTAGCAAATTACAACTACTACCTCTTAGCCAAAAGACCATTCTACCCTTACAAATTCAACCATGGTACACCTCCTCCCATGTGACACCATGTGCTAAAGTATTTTTTATAATAACATGTACTACTTAGTACTTTCGCACTTAAAATAAGAAAGGATAAGTCTTCTTTTTCTTAATTCTTTAATTATTTACTTCAGTACTTTCTAAGAAGTGATTTATATAAAATCATTTAATTAATAAGATGCTTTTCTTATTTTTATAAATGTGTGCATATATGTACACTAATATGCACAGCAAGTTCCAATAACTTTTGTTCGACTAAAAGTCGAAAATCTGAAAAACGATTTTCTGTCACATTTCCAGTCTTTCTCCAAATTACTTGTTTTTGTAAACAAAATTTCAAAATAGGTTTACCATTATTATTTATTAATTAAAATAGGGTTATTTGACCATTAGAGATCATTAATTGAATATTTAAAATTAATTAAATATTCACACATCAAAGCGATAAAATTCTGGGTCGTTACATCCTTCTTCCCTTAAAAGAATTTCGACCCCAAAATTTCATCACAAACCAACAACCCAGAAACAAGCCATATTAATTCATAATATTTTCAAAAATGTTAAATGACTAATAGAAAAACTTAGAGTTTGTCGAGGTTACAACCTTCTCATCACACAAGGATGATAAACAAACTACCGAGCATACCACTGCTCAACAGCCATAGGCTCTTACTCAATCAATTAATCATAGCACCTCATGACAAATAGAAGAGTCATCTACCCAGCTCCTCATAAACCATAAAAAATTAAAGGCAAATATACTTAATCCCATATGATGTGAATGAATCATCCATACACAATATCCAATCACTTATTTGGATACATAAATCTCTCACCTAAACTAGTATAGATCACTCAACTTCTCCATTGTGAAACCATGATCCAGTTCCTTGATCTGATACTTATGTTTTCCTTACATAGTCCTAAACTATGATAGAAAACACTCACACTATCCCAAGAATCCATCTCAAGTACTCACTATCTAGAAATCGAGTAAAAATGCTTAGTTTGAACTGTGTATATCACCTAGAAATCATGTGACCAAACTCTGGATCTAGAATGGTCATGCGAATAAAATGATCCAAGTCCAACTTAAGGTTTTATTCTTCTAGGATAACTTAATAGTCATACTACTCCAATTTATTTTACTTTCCAAATTTTTTTATTAAAACATTTCCTAAAAATATAACTTTAAGTTTTAAACTTTTATAATCCTTCTTCATCTTGAGAGTATATACAACTATCTGATTTAATCTTATCCTTTTTAAATTCAGATGCAAGCCCAAGATAAATTTGGGTCTTACAACTGAGTCATCATCTTCAACTCTTTACCCTCCAGGCCTGGCAAGTAGCTATGAAGAGTAGGATGTTGGCATCCCAACTCAGTCCTAGAGTCTAATTTTCCTTTAATACCTCTAAGGTGAAGATGTTTATTAGTCACTCCAATAACATAAAATAGTTTACACAACCTAGATGTTAAAACAAAAGACAAGGTTAAATAAAAAAAGTTTATTGAAAACCTTCCTACTAAATTTAACCCTTTAAGAACTTCATTTATCAACACACTCTTTTATCAAAAAACTTTTTCTTTGAATCCATTTTCTTTAAAGAACCTAAAAACTAAATACCCGGTTTTTGTTTCAAAATCATTTTGAAATGATACTATATATTTTAATCCATAGAAAATATACATATAGACCGAGTAACCCCAAAATTATACCAAGAAACCGGGTTTTACCAAATAGTACCATACACCCCCTTACCAAGAAAGGTAATACTTAAGAGAGGTGCTTACCATTCGAATATGTCTCTTGCAATTTTTAGTCATTTTCAAGCCACTCGAACTACTTATCCTAAATATACTACTTCTTTTTCGAATCCTATTTTGAAACAATACTAAATATATTTCTTATATATATAAAAATAGCTTTATCACTTTAATTACTAAAACTTGCTTTAGGTTCATTCGGATTCAAACTCATTTTGATGGCACAATGATAAATAGAATAATTTACTAAGTGCACTACAACGTTCGCTTGAGAGAACATATGATCATCACTTAAAATATTGTTCAGATCGCCATAAAACCAATCGAGACTCATCCCCCGGACTATCCAAAGAAAATGTATCCTACTCAAAATTCTTCTTGCAAATACTTACAGTTATAAACACTTTCAAGTAATACTATTATTACAATTTCCAAAAATCATTTGAAATTTTTCCCCAAGACAGCGGGATTTAAATTCTCAAAAATCCTCCTTATTTACAAACACATTTTATAAACCGAATTTATATAAAAAAAATTACCTTTATATAATAACTTCCTTTATTATAGTAACCCTTTTAACAAAGTAAACTTGTTAAACCTACTTTATTAATGAACGTCTTATAGTTAAATCGTGAAACTGACTCATAAGATGTTCATATTTAATTCAATCAAATAACAAATTCTCATAAACTAGCCATGCATAAATAATCAATCAACAAATGATGATAAATGTTAGTGAAGTTTTTTTTCTTCACCACGCTCAACTGGGTCGTGAAGCAATCTTAAGTGTTGATCACTTTCATGACTTTGAACCAACATATTTAAATTGTATTAAATCTACCTTTAAGGAGTGACTATGCTGCTGGGCGCTTAAGTAGCATCGTAGTCACGCTCTGACTATTTGTTGAAATGTCGAAATGGTATTTTCTAAAAGAAGTGTTGTTCTCGAACAAGTATCACACAAACAATAAGAAGAAATGAAAATAAAAGACACGGAAATTTTTTACGTGGTTTAGATTATTGTTAATCCTACATCCACAGGATAATCCACTGTACATTTTTTTTCGTAAAAATGCTTACAATTGCTCAGAAGCATATAATATTTTATCTTAGATTTTCCTCTTTTTTTAGGAAGAATAAGATCCTCCTTTTTTTCCTTTTGTGCCTTCTTTTACAGTGTGAAGAAAAGCGCTGTTGATTGCCTAATTTGCTCTTTATCCTTTGATTTAATCTCCACCGTCAAACCTCACCATCTATCATTCATCTACAGTGTTGGTTTGTTGTGTATAGATTGGTGATGTGTCTTTGGTGGGAAACCATGGCATTGGCAGGAATCTTTGAAGTGGGATGCCTGAGAAATTGGGTGGGGAGCTCAAGCCTGTATGGGTTAGCCTCTTTTTTCTTAGAATTGCGTATGCCTCAAGAGGAATGGTGAGAAGTCGCCCTGAGGCTTTGGGATGCTACTTATGTGTGTGAAGAGGTACAGTGGTGAAAGCTATCTGATGCTCAGGTTGTACTACCATGCTAACATTTCTAAAAGTTGATCTAATACATGCTTTGAACATATTTGATGCTAGTTATGATCTACGTTGTTGCCATTTGAGTTGCCCTCCTCGCAAGTATGTTAGGGTTGCTGATGAGAGAGAGAGAGGAAGATTCATGTCTTTGTCATTACCTGTAGGTATGGTTCTACACCGAAGCGTATCCTGAATGGCCCTGCGTGTAGCCCTTTGAAATGCTTTTGATCCTGTGCGGTGCTGCCTAGGTTGCCCTCGGTATGTGATGGTGTAGAACTGTTCTCGTAGGTTTGACAAAGTATGAGCTTTGGAGATGCGGTCAGTTTAACATAACATGTTCTGCCTCCGGTTCTTTGGCGCAATATTCTTGTCTTGACTTTGATTTCACGTATCGTCATTGTGACATGCCTATGTTTTCCTTCACTGCAGTTTGTGGTAAGAACGGGTGCAGCACTTGCCCCCTAAGTCTGCGGTGACCACGAATCGAGGTAGACTTGTTGTCTTAAGCACCCAGTCAATATTCTAGTCTGTTCTATCTAATCCACCTTTTCGATGGTGGAAAAAGTCTTTTTGGCTATACTCGCATTTAATGCTCTTGCCTACATGCCATTCCCTTATCGGTCTACTTTCAAACCGCTGTTCAATTTTGCTTTTCATTTCTTTAGGCAGATTTTTACCAATCTTTGCGCACATTATTTTAGCAGTTGATCCACATTTCACAAAAATCCTTGGTTACTTCGATCGTGCGACCATTATTAAAATTGAGGTATGTATATTCGTTCTTCATCTTCTCTAAATATTCTTTATCCTTTTGCTTAAAGAGATCTATTGATGGGTTGATTTGCAAATTTGGGTGTATTTTGGTGGATTGAAAATAGCAGAATCGTTTCGATTCTTGTTTTATCCTTCTTTAAAGTAGTCTTTAAATTTTGACATGGATTCCTCTTCGTCTTCCTCTACGCTTCTTCCTTCTAAAATCACTCGGCTGGAAGATGTTATCGGTGTTCTTAAGCAAGTTTGGTTTTCTGGTAACGCGGTTAGGGTTCCATAACCTCATGAGTATACTAATACGTCGTCGTCCATCACTCCCGAACACATCCGGTGTGGTCTTTATCTTCTATGCATCCAACTATTCATCAATGGCTTGCTTCCCTAAACATTGCTCCGATCTAGCTTTCTCCTCATTCTTATACTCCTGCCCTAGCCACTTTCGTTGTTTATGCTGAAAATGGCATCGATCTAACTAGTGAAGAGCTTCGATTTCATTTTGAAGTTAGAAAGAATCCTATAGAGGGGAATGATGGCTTCTTTTACATTTAGGCCACTAAATCAGTTTTTGCTAATGTCCAATAAAAACTGAAAAATGGGCCGAGTTTTACTTCTTTATTTTGAATTTGGATAATTTTCCTTTTTTCTCCCATCACTATTCTGTCCATACCATCTCTTTCGATGAAAATGAGCAAGTGTATAATTCTCATAGATGATAGATTTTAAGATTGGCGGTAGAGGGCAAGAAAATAAATGATTTTTTAATGGACCGAAATTGACAGAGCAACGTCTACTGCGTCCTCATCATACGTTTTCTCGTGGAAGATTTAAGCATGCTTCTTCCCTAATTGAATATGTGGGACTAAGTTTCTTGTAATAAATTTTTGGGAATTATTATACTTGCGATCTTAATGTTACTATCTCTTTTCTATTGTGGGTACAATGAATGCTGCAGCTGCTACTAAGCTCTGTAAAGCTTTAAAGAAGAAAGAGGACTTGAAGAGACAACACGAAGGATCCGATGATTCTCCCACTACTTCCAAAAAATTATATACTACTTCTTTTCCATCAAACATTACACTTCTTCCCGAAATAGATTTTCCTCCCAATCTTATGGTAACACCAACCAGGCTGACTGCATCTTCTTCACAGAATGATCTTCCCCCTGTGCAAGCAGTATAGCTACGCCTAAGGTAGCTATATTTGCTTTAATTGAGAAGGTAGGAAGAACTGCACAAGTTCCTTCTCTCCTTCCTACTCAGGCCCATTAGAATCTACTGGGAGAAATGCGGATTATGGATCTTAAGGCTGGAATAACACTAGAGGGGGGTGAATAGTGTTTTCTGTATTTTTAAATCTTTTTGAATTTTTTTCAATTTAAACACTAACAAATGCAATTCACAAACACAGATATAATCACAGAATCAAACACAGATGCAAATACTAAATAAAAGCAGTAAAGGAAAGAACACCCCAGGATTTATACTGATTCGGAGTTACCCAACATCTAGTCTCGTACAATCGTACAGATTTCTTTTCAAAATAATCTCCTAGATTACACCCTCGGTTTCAAGGCTACGAGGTACACCCTCCTGTATTCGAGTTCAGGGCAACTCTCTTGATTTAACCAGGCTACAAGATCACCTAATTACTTTTCGGGGCTACAATCACACCCAACTGATCTCAAGGCTCAACCGCACCTTTTACTCAACAGATTGATTTACAAAGATTTTATAACTTCGAATAGCACTGAGATTTTATGGAGAGAGTGGCAGAGAATAAAACAAGAGATAATTGAGTTTGATTCACTTGGTATTTTGGCAGAGTATAGTTTAGGATTCTTTTAGAATAAATGTGGAAGATGAATAGGAGAGAAAATAAATGAAAATCTGGTAAAAATTCATTTAGAACTTACTGGTATTTATAGTAGAGCAACAGCCATATCTATTCGTGAAAGGATACGACGAATAACACTTCTTTTTAAAATTGAAATTTGAAAATAACGGACACCATGTCGACATGAGGGGTTGATGTATGTTGACATGCTCAAGGCAAAATTGATGTTTTGATTTTCTTATTAAAATTGGTTTCTATAATTTGTCAAAATAATTTCTAAACTTTGTAAATATATTTGAATATAGTTTAAACATATAAAAGAGTTTAGAAAATAATTTTTAATATATATAATCTTAAGCTATAAAGTGATTTAAAATATGAGTATATAAATATTTTAAAGCTAAATATTTAAAAAAAGCGATTGTTTAAAAACAAGGACAATTTTGAAATCAAAATATTAAAAATGATAAAAATAGTTTTGAGGCTAAAATATTTCAAACAAGGGAGATGTCTTTTTGAAAAGAAAGTTTTGAAAACATTTTTAAAAACAAGAGATATATTTTTGAAAAACATTTTTATAAAATTAGTGGATATCAAAATAGGACAACTATATGTTCCACTAGATATTGTTGCGGGTTCCATCCCACTAGGGTTCCATCCCTTTAACAGGCTCGAAGTGGATTCCATTCCACGAATAAATTTTGAATAAAGATGTAAGTGCTTTCAAGAAGTTTTAACATAATTCTAGACTGACTACATTATCTTGTACTGTTTGAAATCTTGAATCCTTGATAACTTGATTTCTTGATACTTATGAGTCTTCAGTCTTGATATCTTCGATCTTTAAATTCATCAGTCTTGTATCTCTATACTGTACAGTCTTCATTCTTGGTACCTGCATATTTATATTCTGCAATACATATATATCTAAACCATAACGTTAGTATTTATATTTTATAACAAGTCCTAAGGTTGTTGTCATCAAAAACATCATCTCAAGGACTAACAATCTCCCCCATTTTGATGATGACAACCTATGTTTATAAAATATACTTCACCCTCACTATAACTCCCCCTTAATCTAAGCCTAACTACTTTATTTTACACTTCTCCCCCTTTGTCATGAACAAAAACTTTCTAAACTTATATATAACTCCCCCTTAATCTAATGTTATCCAAACTAAATGCTAATAAGGAAGTATAATAAGCGAAACAAAAAAAATTATTATATACGATGTTATATTTACATATATATATGGAACATAAACACACAAATATATTCAAGTATATAAATTATAGAATAACACTACTAACGAGAGTTTTGACAATTGGAGATTTGTGAATCGAACAATTTGGATAATGAAAACAAAAGTTTCCATGTTGTTCGACCAAATTCCCATCTTTGTCAAAACAGATTTCGCTTACGCAAACCACTTTGTCGTCTTCTTCCATAGGTGCTTCTTCCTCTTCGTTGTGCTCTAAGGATTATGCACTTGAATGTTAAAAGAATCTTCTTCAATCACAATAGGATTTGCATGATTATCCATTAGACATTTTTGCAAATTCCAAAGAATTTTGCCTTGCTTTTCTTGTTCTTTTGCCATCCTTATTTGCGCAACTTGAAGTTCAGTCAATATTTGCATGGCATCCTTCATAGATTCTTCAATCTTTATCACACGTGCTAGTGTAGTGCGTTGGAATGGACCAGAATGAGGAGAATGGAAGAAATGATGTCATTTTGGTTTGATTTAGTGGAGGAGGCCATAAACGTTAATTTTTAGAAGTTTATTACAGAGAAAGAGAAGTGAGAAGACAGAAAAATTCGAAATACATAGGTTTATATAACTACCAAACTGATTTTAGAGGGAAAATCAAATTTTTAAATTTTACCGTTGTATGTCGACATCCTTATGAAAAATTTGGTTTTCTTGTATATTTTTGTTTATTAAAAATATATGTTACTATATCTATATTCTATATCTCAGTTATTGAACAAATGCCTAGTTCTCTTCTTAATTTAGTAAATATAGGTTGATTTAAGGGTTTGGTTAAAATGTCAGCAATTTGATTCTCGAAATTGATAAATTCAAGAGAAATAATCTCTTTATTATATTATCTCTGAGAAAATGATGTCTGATATCAATATGTTTAGTCCTAGCATGATGAGTAGGATTTTTAGATAAATTTATTGCACTAGAATTATCACAATAAATTGGTGATTTTGAAATTGTTATTCCAAAATCTTTTAGGGTTTGTTGCATATAAATGACTTGAGAGCAAGCCAAAGCAGCAGAGATATATTCTGCTTCAGTTGTTGATAAAGAAACGGTGTTTTTCTTTTTACTAAACCATGAAACAAGAGAATGCCCCAAAAAGTGACAAGTTCCACTTGTACTTTTTCGGTCAGATTTGCAACCAGCATAGTCAGCATCATAATAAGAGATTAAATCAAATGAATCATTTTTAGGGTAAATATACCATAGTCAAAAGTATGTTTAACATATCTTATGATATGTTTCACAGCTTTTAAGCGAGTCTCTTTGGGTTGAGATTGGTATCTTGCACAGAGACAAACACTATGCATGATATCAGGTCTACTCGCAGTGATATAGAGTAGTGATCCAATCATTCCCCTATATAGTTTTTGATTTACATCTTTTGTAAGATCTTCTTTATTTAAAGCTTCATTGGTTGCCATGGGAGTGGGTTTTCCACTCGCAGTAGTCATACCAAATTTACTAACTAGATCCCTAGCATATTTTTCTTAACTAATAAAAATACCATTATCTAATTATTTTATTTGTAAACCTAAGAAGAAAGTAAGTTCACCCATATGACTCATCTTAAACTCTTTTGTCATTATTTCAGAAAATTCTTTATTCATTTCATGATTAGTTGAACCAAAAATAATATCATCTACATAAACTTGTACTAGTTAGATATCATTTTTATTTCTTTTAATGAAAAGAGTATTATCTACTTTACCAATTTCAAAATTGGATTGTAATAAAAAAGATCTTAGTCTGTCATACCATGCTCTAGGAGCTTGTTTCAGACCATATAGTGCTTTCTTAAGTTTGAAAACATGGTTTGGAAATTTTTCATCTTCAAAGAGTGGAGGTTGTTCAACATAAACTTCCTCTTTAACAAATCCATTTAGAAAAGCACTTTTAACATCCATTTGAAATAATTTGAAATTATTATAGTTTGCGAAAGCAAGTAGAATTCTAATGGATTCTAATCTTGCTACGGGTGCAAAGGTTTCATCAAAATCTATTCCTTCTTCTTGACAATAACCTTGTGCGACTAATCGAGCTTTATTTCTAACGACCTCACCTAGTTCATTCATTTTATTTTTATAAACCCATTTAGTTCCTATTATAGTTTTATCCTCGGGTCTAGGAACAAGTTCCCAAACATCATTTCTGGTGAATTGATTCAGCTCTTCTTGCATAGCCAGAATCCATGAATCATCGGACGATGCTTCCTTTGGATTTTTAGGTTCAATAGATGATAAAAAAGATACATTACTCATGTTATTTAGTTGATTTCTAGTTCTAACAAAAGATTCAATATTTCCTAGTATATTTTCTATAGGATGATCTTTTAAAAGCTTAACCTTTTTATTTGGGTGAATAAGATCATTATTTGTTTCAATTGATTCATTATTTAGGGTAGCAATTTCTTCTTCTTCATTAATTTGTTCAACATTTTTGAAATTTTCATCAAACGAAACATGCATTGTTTCTTCAATGGTATTAGTTCTTAAGTTGAAAACTCTGTATGCTTTACTTCTATTAGAATATCCGATAAAGATTCCTTTGTCGGATTTAGGATCAAATTTATCCAAATTGTCTTTTGTATTTAGAATAAAACATTTACTTCCAAAGATTCTAAAATAAGATACCTTTGGTTTCTTTTTGTAAAGAAGTTCATAAGGTGTTTTATCAGTTAACGGTCTAATTAATATTCTATTCGAAATGTAGCAAGCTGTAGCGACTACTTCAACCCAAAAACGTTTTGGTAAATTACTATCTGAAAACATTGTTCTAGCACACTCTTGAATCGTCCTATTTTTACGTTCTACCACTCTGTTTTGTTGTGGAGTTCTTGAAAAAGAGAAATTATGAGTTATTCCCTTTTTATTGCAGAATCTCTTAGAATTTTCATTTTCAAATTCCCCATCGTGATCACTACGAACAGTTATAATTTTTAAAGAAAGTTGGTTTTGGAGCCTTTTTGTAAAAAAATTAAATGAATCAAAAGTATCACTTTTATATTTCATAAAAATTGTCCATGTAAACCTAGAATAATCATCTACAATTACAAAGACATATTTATTGTGATTTATTGATTGAATTTGAGATGGACCAAACAAATCTAGATTGAGTAACTCAAGAGGTTTTGAAGTTGAAATCATATCTTTTAATTCTTAAGTTTTCCTAATTGACAAGCATTACATATACTATTTATTTTAAAATTCATTCTAGGGAGTCTTACTAGATCACGTTTAGAAAGTCTAGATAAGAGTTTAAAATTCAAATGCCCAAATCTTTTATGCCAAATCCAAGGGTCACTTGTATTAGCCAAAAGACATAGATTATCATTTGAGATTTTCATACTAAGAATATAAATATTTTTCTTCCTAATTCCTTCAAATATAATATTTGAATTATTATCTTCGATGTGACACTTATCTTTTTCAATTTTAATTTTGTATCCTTTATCGCAAAGTTGACTAATGCTAAACAGATTGTGTTTCAGATTCTTAACTAATAAAACATTAGAAATAGTAGGAGTTTTAGAGTTATCGACATTGCCGATGCCAATCACATATCCTTTTTAAGTTGTCTCCAAAATTAGCCGATCCTCCATCTTTATAGATAATATCATTCAGCATATCTAGATTACCAGTCATGTGTCTTCAACATCCACTATCAAGTATCCACTTATTCTTCTTGATTTGCACCATTTGTCCATTGAGTGTTGATTCTTCAAAGGCCATATAACATTTTTCTTTCTGCACAGTATACAAACTCGGTAGATAACTTGATTTTCTATAATAAGTATATGCAGACTTATGAGACAATGATGATTTGAACAGTTTTAAACTAGTGTTAACAAAATCACCAAAAATAGCCGTTTTAAAAACTTTTTCAAAATTCAGATTATGAAAACTTTTAAAACCAATGCTCTGATACCAAATGTGAGAAATGCGGATTACAGATCTTAAGGCTGGAATAACACTAGAGGGGGGTGAATAGTGTTTTATGTATTTTTAAATCTTTTTGAATTTTGTTCAATTTAAACACTAACAAATGCAATTCACAAACACAGATATAATCACAGAATCAGACACAGATGCAAATACTAAATAAAAGCAGTAAAGGAAAGAACACACCAGGATTTTATACTGGTTCGGAGTTACCCGACATCCAGTCCCGTACAATCGTACGGATTTCTTTTCAAAATAATCTCCCAGATTACACCCTCGGTTTCAAGGCTACGAGGTACACCCTCCTGTATTCGAGTTCAGGGCAACTCTCTTGATTTAACCAGGCTACAAGATCACCTAATTGATTTTCAGGGCTAAAATCACACCCAATTGATTTCAAGGCTCAACCGCACCTTTTACTTAACAGTTTGATTTACAAAAGATTCTATAACTCTGAATAGCATTGAGATCTTATGGAGAGAGTGGCAGAATATCAAACAAGAGATAATCGAGTTTGATTCACTTAGTATTTTGGCAGAGTATAGTTTAGGATTCTTTTAGAATAAATGTGGAAGATGAAGAGGAGAGAAAATAAATGAAAATCTAGTAAAAATTCATTTAGAACTTACTGGTATTTATAGTAGAGCAATAGCCATATCTATTCGTGAAAGGATATACGACGAATAGACACTTCTTTTGAAAATTGAAATTTGAAAATAACGGACACTATGTCGACATGGGGGGTTGATGTATGTCGACATGCTCAAGGTAAAATTGATGTTTTAATTTTCTTATTAAAATTGGTTTCTATAATTTGTCAAAACAATTTCTAAACTTTGTAAATATATTTGAATATAGTTTAAACATATAAAAGAGGTTAGAAAAAAAAAATTAATATATATAATCTTAATCTATAAAGTGATTTAAAATATGAGTATATAAATATTTTAAAGCTAAATATTTAAAACAAGAGATGGTCTAAAAACAAGGACAATTTTGAAATCAAAATATTAAAAATGATAAAAATAGTTTTGAGGCTAAAATATTTCAAACAAGAGAGATGTCTTTTTGAAAAGAAAGTTTTGAAAACATTTTTAAAAACAAGAGATATATTTTTGAAAAACATTTTTATAAAATTAGTGGATATCAAAATAGGACCACTATATGTTCCACTAGATATTGTCGTGGGTTCCATCCCACTAGGGTTCCATCCCTTTAACAGGCTCGAAGTGGATTCCATTCCACAAATAAATTTCGAATAAAGATGTAAGTGCTTTCAAGAAGTTTTAACATAATTCTAGACTGACTACATTATCTTGTACTGTTTGAAATCTTGAACCCTTGATAACTTGATTTCTTGATACTCATGAGTCTTCAATCTTGATATCTTCGATCTTTAAATTCATCAGTCTTGTATCTTTATACTGTACAGTCTTCATTCTTGGTACCTGCATGTTTATATTCTGCAATACATATATATCTAAACCATAACGTTAGTATTTATATTTTATAACAAGTCCTAAGGTTGTTGTCATCAAAAACATCATCTCAAGGACTAACATCTTCTTCCGAGGTTCTGTTTGAATAGGTAAAGCTTCGATCTTATGCAAGTGATCTTCTTTCCTTCATTTTCTTCTCTTATTTTTTAGTCTATCACTTATACCTCTCAAACCTTATTTTCTGGTAGTTTGTAGTCTTGACAGTGAAATCTCATGAGAAGGAGAGTGCATAGGCTTCGCTTTTTGAATAGGTGGATAAATTTGAAGCTAACTTTGCCTTGTTTAATACTAAGAAGACTGCACTAGCTTCTACCAAGGCTAAGGCTGAAGAAGAGGCTAGGATGTTCCGAGAGAGGGCGGAGAGGGAAACTAAAGCTGCAGAGGATCTTCTGGTTTTGAAAGAGCGTGAGCTAAGGGAGAGGGATGAGGCACTGACCAAGGTGGAAAAGGAGCTATAAGTGGTGAAGAAGGAGTTGACCTAATTAAAGACTAAGCTTAATTTTGTTACTTCTGATGGGACCTATGGTTTTTATGCTTCGACCAACCATGGCTTTCGAATAAAGGTTAATTCTGATTTCTTAGAGGATGAGTCCTTAGCTGCTCATATCTATGAGTATTGTCGGAATAGGTGGAACGAGGACGAGGTTATGAAGCAAGATGTTGCCTCTAGTCATTCTAAGCGTCCCACTAAAATGGAAGTCGCAAAGGACGACCCTAGGAACCCTTATTGTTTTGTTTAGTATTCTTGGGAGAATGTGTTCACAAAACTATTGAAGGAGACCAAGGCTAGGCTCGAAAAACAAACCCTAGGTCATCTTGGTTTAAGCGCATCGACTATAAGCAAGTGTGAAAAAGAACTAAATGAGTCTTTTGCAAAGCTTAAGGATAAGACTCAGGAATTATTGTCTAGGATAGATTAGGTAGTTCAAGAAAAGGAGGCCCTTAGCGGTTTCTTTTGCGCCGATGGCGATACACACTAGAAAATGGTTCGTTCCTACCCGATAGCCCTTATTTGGAGTGGTTTAGGCTTTGGCTTAGAACCTTGACTAATGAATGAGCTCTCTGTATCTTTGTTAACTTACGTATAACCTTTTAGTATATGCGTAAGTAGACATAATGTAATGAATGACGGATGTTTAATGCTAAAACTTAATTTGTTATGCTTTGATTATGTAACCAAGTTTTATTTTACTATTGATTAAGTTAGTTCTCTTTGAGCTCTGTTCGAAACTAATTATGCCCATCGTTAGGATGCTTCTGCCTCTACTATTGTTCCTACCCTTAGAGATTCTGATGTGATTGAGGCGGAGGATGCCCCCAAAGATGAGGTTTCTCAACTTAGGAATGAGAATGAGAAGCTTGAAACAGAGCTGAATTTGCTCACGAAGAGCTCAAAAATGACAAGGACGCACTTGGGCATCAACATGGTGGAATAGAAAACTATGCACGTGGTCAGGGGATGCTGATCAGAGTTGGAAAGGATAGAGCAGACCTTAAAGATAGGTGAAGAGCTCTATGGTATTGTTTATAGAGAGAAGATTGCACAGTACAAGAAACAGGTAGAGGAGATGTCCGTAGAAATTGCTAGACTACTTAGTGAGAAAGAGGTCGCTGATTATGGGAGGACGATCATGGTGTCTTACTCAGGCACTGTTCATGTCCTTCCAATAGGTTCTGGGTCTTCTCGTCTTCATAATGATGAATGTAAAACTGTCACCCGTAATTTATTTGGTGACTTTACAAGGCAGTCTAAAAAGACAGTTCCTTAACTAATTGAGGCTCTAGATGATACAAGGAGAAAAGTTTTGTTATAGGTAGGTGAGCTTGAGGAATCATTACAAGTCGACTGAGGCAGAATCGTCTCTTATTCCAAAAACTTAAGCAAGAGGAGACTACAGGTAAAAGGGCGGAGGTGTTGCTGCAACGTTCCCGAGATGTCTTAGAATTCTTTTACCCAAGGCTAGACTAGAACTTTCTGAACAACGGAGAGGACTTTGAAGTGACAGTTGAACACCCTATGGATCACTGGGCAGGAGCATGATACGTCCCTCGCAGGACCTTTCTTGCTAGCGCAGCTCCACCTTTTCCTAATATATCTTAGACATCATTTTAGTGCTTAAATGTTAAGAACTTAGGATAAGGAACACTTTTTGTGTATCTTGATAATAATAGATACGATTTTGGAGTTTGTTTACTGAATTATATTTCTCTACAAAGTTTGTGAACTCCTATCATTCTTACCTGGCTTATTTAGATTAATATGAACCCATTTAATTTTCTCTGTTGGCTCCTCTCGATCAGGGTTCGAAGGTAGCCGTGCTCAAAGGGAAATTAGCTTCTGTTCTAACCAGAATAGCAGAATTAGAGAACTTTTAAAGAACGCCAGGATCATATATGGGGTCGTATATAGAGATGAGATCAAAAGGTTAAGGCAACGATGGAGATAAACAAAGAGATTGCGTTGCATATGAGCGTAGAAAATGATTCTTCGATGATTTCAGCTACCCACGCTCTTCTTAAGCCAGATGCAACTCCTGTACCTCCTTCTGGGACTGACTCGAAAGAGGTCCCCGAATGGAAGAATGACATAAAGAGCTATTATGAGGCTAAGATTAAAAAGTTGGGGAATCATTATAAAAGAGAGCTGGAAATGCCAGGTACTCGGGTTTCACCCCTCTATCTTACTAAGGATGAGCTCATTGGTCCCTTCTCTAGGAACACCGAAAAACAAGGGAGCACCTCTTGGGTGAGATCGAGAGAACTAGGAAAATGGCTATACGATGGGTGAATGCCTAAGAAAACAAAATATTTAACTTGGAGTGTGAGGCCTGATTAGATTCCATCATAGTTTCCCAGAGCGAGATGGATATGATATCCCTATTGGAAGAGCTACATAAAGAGAAGGTGACGAAAACAAAAGCCGAACTTGGCCGACAATGTAACATTGACATTTTTAGATTTTTTTGGCCTCGACTTGATTTTTCCTTCTTGTACAACTGGGCCGATTATAAGTATAAGCCTCAAGATTATGAGAATGTTTGGATCAACGCCAATTATGATCCTCGCATTACCTACCACAGTTCTGCTCGTGGTAGGGCCTCTTGTACCTGATCATCAGTCGTTATTATTGATCTGGAAGACCAATCTCCTGTTCTTCAATTGACAGACAGTTTTCATGAGTTTTCAGTAATGTGCTCTTGCAGGTTGTATCAACATGAGGCGATATTAACTAGCTCGTCTTCTAATTCTGCGTCATACTTGCTAGTTAACTAGCTCTCATAGTTTTCCTCGGTATAAACTTGATGCAATTCATGATTTGATTCATGTTGTAAACTATGTACAGATATTTAAAACTGATAATTGATTTATGGTAGGCATGTAAAAAGCTAACTAAGTATTGGTAATTTGGTTTTTTGATATATACCTGGCAAGCTTTGAGGAGTGTCTGGATTTGTACCTGATTGATAGCTTGTAACACATTCCATGTATCACACTTACTTATCATGCTTAGAAGAAAAAAATTGACCCATAGGTCGCGGTTCTTTTTTGCATATTTGATATGGCTTTCCTGACCCCTTGTTTGGGCTTAGTGTCCTTCGCTGGATGAGATGCGTGTTTGGTATGACCTTCCCATTGTTTGGGGGCATAATGTCATATGTACGCCTGGTTGACCTACCCCTTTGTTCGGGGGCATAGTGTCCTTGGTTGCATGCTTGGTATGACTTCGCCCCTAGTTTGGGGATGTAATATCATACGTGTGTTTGGTCGCATCTTCGTCTAGCGTCACCGTTCTCATTTCTAAGGTTGTCATTGTAATTCGTAGGTTGCATTTCAACTTTGGAATGACGGCAGTGATCTATGAGAAATTTGTTTGTGCACTTGGCACAGTCCTCTCTGCTATTTGGGAGGGGACTAAGAGAAGATTTGACTTTGAGTTAGGTCATGTATATACAACCCATTTCACATGCACATGGTTTTTTTATACTGGTTTTGGCTATCTAATATCCATATATCTAGGCTGAATTAGCTAACATAGAGGTTTTTCATACCGGTTTGGGCCATCTAATATCCCTATGACCAGTTTGACTATGATATGATTACTACCATAAAAATACTTATACTGTGGCAGAGCAGTCTAATATCTCTATATCCCTTGTGGTAATTGGGTTGAACAGCCAGATTGCGTTGATGCAAGTCCAAGTGTGTATGGCCAATTTCATCGTTCTCAATGTTGAGAGTGCCATTTTTATCTACTAAACTCATGTTATGCTTAATCAGTGGGTGGTGAAATGTGAATGTGTATTCAACTTTTTTAAAGAGAAATGGTACAAAGATTTTTATATTGGTTCGGTCTATCTGATATCCCTACGACCAGTTTAATACATCAATACATATATGCATTTATATATATACGAGATGCTTTGTACGAGATCTGGTGTCCCTAGTGTGGCTTCCCCCCTAAAACCTTTGACTCGATTTGCAACCCAATCACCTCCGCACACCATTTGGGCAAGACGATAGTTGAGGTTGAAGACCTAGCAACTGAATTTCCTGATCCCCGAATGTGAAGTGCGACCATACCTAGCCACAACGATGTTTTCCCAGGTCCTACCATCCCTTCATCGGAACTGCTGTCTTGATAAAAAAATACTTGTGCATCTAGTTGGCGTTGGTTGGTAAAGGAGGATGGTTGGAGGAGATTGTCTTGATTGAAATACTTGTGCATCTAGTAGCAGACAGTTGGTTGTCTTGATTGAAACACCTTAAATCATTGCCCATGTAATCCTCTATTTTTCTAGTTTCTTGATTTGCCGAGGGACTGAAATGAAGTTTGGAAAGGATTCATAGGGGTTTCATTTGGGGTCTTTTCCTTAACCTGAATGATTAAGTCTAGGAATGAAATTTTGTAGGAGGATTCGACAAAGTTGTCAAAATTTGAAAAAGGGAATAGAGGAACGAAGTTTCGAGCCCTCCTTCAAGCGTCAAAAATGTTAGTAAAGTTTTTCGTCTTCACCACACTCAAATGGACCATAAAGTAATCTTAAGTGTCGACCACTTTCATGACTTGGAATCAATAGTTTAAATTGCATTAAATCTTCCTTTAAGGAGTGACTATGTTGTTGGGCGCTTACATAGCCTCATAGTCGCACTCTAACTGTGTGTTAAATTGTTTTTTATAAGAGAAGTGTTGTTCTCGAACAAGTATCACACAAACAAATTGGAAGAAATGAAAATAAAAGACATAGAAATTAATTACGTGGTACAGATTATTTTTAATCCTATGTTCATGGGATAATGCACTATATCTTTGTTGTTTTGTTACAAATGATTTCAATTGCTCAGAAGCGTACAAAAATTTGTCTTAGATTTTCCTCTTTTTTAAAAAAGAAGAAGAAGAAGATCCTCTTTTTGTCCTTTTGTGCCATCATTTATAGTATGAAGAAAAGCACTGTTGATTGCCTTATTTGCCCTTTACCCTTCGCTTCAATCTCAGCCGTCAGACCTCGCCATATGTCATTCATTTACAATGGTGCTCTGTTATGCATGGATTGGTGATGTGTCTTTACTGGGAAACCATGGCATTGGCGGGCTTGGAAATTTGAAGTGGGATGACTGAAAAATTAGGCGGGAAGCCCAAGCCTATATGAGCTGGTCTCTTTTTTTGGAATTGCGTATGCCTCAAGAGGAATGGTGAGGAGCCACCATAAGGCTTTGGGATGCTACTAATGTGTGTGAAGAGGTGCAGTGATGAAAGATGCTTGATGCTTGGTTGTACTACCTTGCTAACATTTCTGAAAGTTGATCTGACATATGCTAGGAGTGTACTCGATGCTAGCTGTGATCTGAGGTATTTGCCATTTGAGTTGCCTTCCTTGCAAGTATGCTCGGGTTGTTGATGAGAGAGAGAGGGGGAGCTTCATGTCTTTGTGGTTTACCTATAGGTATGGTTCTACATCAAAGTGTATCATGAGTGGCCCTGCATTCAGCCTTTTGGTATGCTTTTGATCTCGTGTGGTGCTACCTAGGATGCCCCCGGTATGTGCTGGTGCAAATATGTTCTTGTAGGTTTGACAAAGTATGAGCTTTGGAAATGCGTTCGGTTCAACATAACACGTTTCGCCTCATGTGCCTCAGCGCAGTATTCTTGTCTTGCCTTTGATTTCATGTATCGTCATTGTGACTTGCCCATGTTTTCCTTCATTGTAGTTTGTGGTAAGAATGGGTGTAATAATAAATAAATATCCTCATTTCCTAACAAATAATGATAACAAAAATAACTACATCTATTTCTTGAAAATTATTCTTTTACATATAAAATATAATTCTAAGTAAAATTATTTCATTTACCAATTTCAACACAATATAAAACATTTTTATAGCACTAACAAATATGCGCTCTCATATATAATGCACTCAAACTCATTCTAGGGTGTCACATACCCTATCTCTAATGAGTTTACCCCACCAAGGCTAAGGTTCTTGCTTAACCTTCAGCTCTGAAACCACTCAATACCTTTGTAAAAAGGGTTAAAAACAAAAGTCAAGTTCGTAAACCATTTCAAAACACTTTTAGAAAATAAAATAGTAAACCACTTTTTTTATATAAAAAGAGCATGGGATTTTAATGTCGCAAGACCAACAATAAGAAGGTCAACTATAACTAGGCAACATTTACTTTCCACATCCACAAACATTTACATAAACAAGAATGTATGTAAATAAAAATCACAAGGAAAGGAATCCTTTAGGATTCCCTCTACAAAATTTATATTCTTCAAAGTACTTCCGTAGCGACCTATTCGCTACAAAACACTTCGACTTCTTTTTGCTTTAGTCCTCTGCAAAGCAATGGTTGCTTATGACATCCGCTTCCTAGCAGGAACCAAGTCCAACCAAACAATATACATAACTAAGTCATAAATACATACACATATAATTTTACAACATGTCATCATCATTTTTAAACCATTTTAAAATGGTATTCAAAGTGAGAAATCTCACTTTTAAATCACGACCAAACCCTTACTAGAAGCCACCACTTCCACCTACCATCACCCCGAAACTAAAGCTTCTACTTTTCTTCCTTCTCTTAGCATCCAAAACCCTGCCTTACCCTTAAAAACACATGGCCCAAGGCTCCACTACCCTTAGATGCTCACGACCCAAGGCATAAAATGGGCTTTTGGCTTTAAATTTTGAAACATTGAGAAGGGAGAGATGTTTGCCATATTTTTAGTGGTTTGTATAAGTGTTTAGAGGAAGAAGAATTGCTTTTGAAGTGAATTTTCTTTTATAAAACTATGGTGGTAGAAGAGTGAAGAAAAATGGAGAAGAGTGGAGCAATGTGGAAAATGGAAATGCAAAATGAAAAATGGAAAGCGTTGATGCTCTTTTATAAACGTGGAAAGTTGGCAAATTACAACCGCTGCCCCTTAGCCAGAAGGCCTTTTTACCCTTACAAAATTCAACCACGGTATACCTCCTCCCATGTGCCAAAGTACTTTTCATAATGACATGTACTACTTAGTACTTTAGCGCTTAAAATAAGAAAGGATAAGTCTTCTTTTTCTTAATTCTTTAATTATTTACTTAAGTACTTTCTAAAATGTGATTTATATAAAATCATTTAATGAATAAGATGCTTTTCTTATTTGTATAAGTGTGTGCACATATATACACTAATATGCACAACAAGTTCCAACAAATTTTGTTTGATGAAAAGTCAAAAATCTAAAAAACGATTTTCCAATTACGTTTTCGATCTTTCTTCGAACTACTAATTTTTGTAAACAAAATTTCAAAACAAGTTAACCATCATTACTTATTAACTAAAAGAGGGTTATTTGATCACTAAACCATTAATTGACTATTTAAAATTTATTAAATATTCACAAATCAAAGCGATAAAATTCAGAGTCGTTACAGAAAACACCTTTTATTTCAAATAAGATTGGTTATCAAGTTAAATATATGTAACAAATTACATAATTTCCCTTACCATAAATCCATCAAATGTGTGTGTGTGGGGGGGTGTATCTATGTGTGTGTGTGCACACTTGCTATATACAAATAGACAACCATTAGCTAGTATTCTCTCTTCTACTCTCATTCTTTCTAAAATATAAAGTGCCATAACCCTATTAGGTTAACTTACCCAAGGCTCAAGTACTAGCGTAACCTATCCTCTAATATCAAATATAAATCTCTACTATTCGTAATGCCTAAGATTAGTATCCAATGTTGTAATGACCTGTCCATCGTAATACCCTTAATCAACATCGATTAACAACATTTGACTCCAAAATACCACAAAAGACAGTCTGTAGGTAAAATTAAAAAACATCTTATCAAGGCATATCGATATAATCTCACAATGGAATGATAATATATAATATACTCAATACACATTAGCAGAATAGGATAAACAATAAAGAAGAGTCTGCACAAGTGGAAGGAACTGATAAAAATATCAATACAGAAAGTCAGAATATATGAACTCCATTCATATGGGGTTCATAATATAATATATGATATCATAAGTCTCATACACAAAAAAGGCAACCTCCTATGTAATACATCACCAACAAGTATACATATCCAATATACCGTCTTCACGTCTCCAGAATGCTCCAGTTGTTCTTTAAGCCTATCCCGATAGCACCCAATTCCCAAACTACTCAATCGAGTACCCAAGAGTTGTCATAACATAAACAGAAAAAGACAAAACATGGGTCAGACTTAAACTCCAGCCTGAGGAAAAGTATTTCAAAATATTGTATATAAAAAATGTATACAAATAAATAGGAACTGCTAAGGCAAAGCCAGTCCTATCCACGAACGTGGCTCAGGGGTAATCTGGACTGTCCATAAACACATAAAGTAAACCTATCAAAAAAGAGAAGAAATCATACCATAACTTGCTCTTCTCCTGTAATCAACGAGTTAGCACAAATAATATAATGTAACTGGCATGCAACAATATACAACAATATAAGTAACCCAATATACAAGTGGAAGGGTAATATAGATATCACAATATAAGTCTAACACACAATATGTAATAATAATAACTAACTAACCAATCACACGCACAATCCTAACAATAAACAGCAAACAAAGAATATAGATTGGCACCCATCATTTCTGATGGGTGGAGTCCACAAAGGATATCTAATGTGGTCTAATGATCCTCATCTATGGTTTGAAATAAATAGTCAATACATAATCATACCATAGACCTCGAGTCTCATCCAGTATGATCGAAAGCGTGTAGACCTCGCCATATCCCATATTGAAATATGAATATTTATAAGAGATACCCATGCCGAATTGTCATTAGCTACCAAGGAGACCTATCGAGAGCCGCAACTAACTTGTAGACTCCCCTGAAAATCAATATCTCAAAAGAAGTTGGCATGTAGGTCATGTCGCAGCACCCAATCATACTATAGAACAGTATATAACCTATCAATATGGCATCCCAATCTCTCTCCACCCTTGCTTCAGAACCATGTTTGTATGTCGTATCCTCTCTATGGCACAATGGATTCCTTTTAAAAAACCGATATCATCTGAATCCCAAGCTTCGCATTGCATCCCATACCTATGTGGATCTCATTGTACCCTGTACCGAAATATGAATATCTATAACCAAAACCCATGCTGAATTGTCGTTAGCTACCAAAGAGACTTATCAAGAGCCACAACTAGCTAGTGGACTCCCTTGGAAACCAACAACTCAAAATAAGTTGGCTTGTAAGACCTATCAAAGCACCTAATCGTACTACATAACGGTATATGACTTACTCTAGACTGGCATCTCAATCTCTCTCCGTCCCTACTTCAGAACCACATCTGCAGGTCGTGCGCCTCAATGGTACAATGGGTTCCTTTTACAAAACCGATATCATCCAATTGTCTATTAATAGACAATCCAAATTTAAGCTACCCCATGCTATTGAACTTCATTAGAACTCTGAAGCCCTATTAAGATAGAACATTCCCACAGCTTTGATCGAACGAACCCGAAAGCTCTTCAAGGCTAATCAATTTCTTTGAAACTGAACCTCGAAACCCCGATCCGAACCTCAAAACAATTCCATCTACCAAAGGTCTATCAACGCATAAGGTCACTAATATAAGACCAATACCATTCATCAAATAATATGTATCCCAAGGTCAAAGCCAAGAGGCACGGACTAACTCCGCTCAATCGTACATGGTTATCAGAAGTGACCGTGCAACAAACCATTACACTGATATCATATCAAATCATTATTGATTTCATGCGTATCGCTATTTATTGCATCCAAATCCTGAGCTTCACCTTGCATTCTGCTTTCTTAAATAGCCCAAAGTCTTCCCGAAGTTAAGCCAAAGCTTCGCGCCAACCTGCTTATGAAACCAGGAAAGAAAACCCCATTAACTTGCCTATCAACTATATGCTCAATATCACTTGATTCTTCTATTTAAATTAAGTTTAGCTATCAATAAGGCCTTAAAATATTAAATAGTTCCTGTATATAATTTTTATATATGTGTATAAACATATATCTCAAACATTTCTTAGGGTCCAAAGTTAATAAATTACGTTGTAACAATATTCGAGATTTTATACCTTAGCCAAACCCTATTAAATTATACAATACTTCTTTTGTAATTTCTAGTTTCTCAAATCACCTTTATAAAAATTCACTAGTTAGTTAATTAATGATTTACACCATAATAAACCAATGTCAAGGCTAAATAAACTTTAAAGCCATTTTAATATAAGTTTAACATGCCTAAATAATTGTTTTAGCCTTGCAGCTTACTTTAAAACACATTCTTCTAACTTTCGGTTAGTAATAAAATATATAATAATATTTCTATCACTAATATAGCTATAAATTAGAGTTAAATTAATTTTAACCATGTTATAAATTAATGTCAACTCCATCTACCTCTATTCAACACAAATTGTTCATATTGCTTATATATACGGGATCTTAATCAATTATTCTGAATATCTACTCAAATTAATCCAATCAAATAAGGGAATAATTTCCTATATATATTATAATACATTTACAGGTAATATATTTAAGTAATTATAATTATGAGGTTTTATACTAAAATATGAAGTCAGAGTAATGATTCCACTCACTTGAGCTGTAAATTCTCTCCAAACTTCTAGCAAGTCGTAAATAATCTCCATACAGGTGCAATGGCGAAGATCGCGTCTTGTTTGGACCTCATATGTAAGAGATATGAATAAATACAAAACAAGATTAATTAAAATAATTAAAGAAATTAATTACCTTAATAAAACTTTAATCATCCTCTTCCCAAATTAAATTTCCTGCACCAGTATCCACATTGCCGTGTATATTCATCATCGCCGCCCACGGTAAAGGCCACTAGGGCACTGTCGACCACCACTAGCAAGCTCCACAGGCTATGACAAATCCAGTGCACCCAACGCTAGCAACTTCAATGGCGTTCGAGCTATCCCCAAACCCTTGACTGTAGTTTGACCACTACCCAGCGCCACCTCATCAACTTACACTGCTCCGCACCACTACTAATGTGAAGCTTTGACCAAGCCAAGCCTAATTGTACCTCCCTTTCCCCTTTTGGGCTCCCCTACCCAAAACCTATTATTGACAACCTCCTCTTCGTCAACTCGTGCGACCTCATCTTTCCTCGCCTGCTTAGCTCCAACAAGAACTGCTCCGCTGAATCACATAAATGGTGAGATATTACATAAGAAGAAAGAGGACTTTTTTGGTATCGGTTTTGGTAGCAAAGGAGATTATAGATATCATGGGGAGTAGATATTATAAAAGAGGAAAGATGATAAGGGGGAACGTCGGAGTTGATGTGAGCATATGTATGTACATATTTTATTTTGTTTCTTAAATAAATCGCCAAACGTTTTGAGCTCGTACAATCACATGGCACATCGGATAGCCACAAAACTCGTTGGCGCACATCATCTTATTTTTCTGGTCCTAACGGTATAAATGTAATAGTCGGTAATTTGGCATTAGTTATTTAATTAGTTAGTTAGTTAATTTAGCTTCAAATATGGAATTTGTGCAAATGATGGAATTTGACTACGAAACTTGAACCATTGCATTCGTGGTGAAATTCTAAGCAACTTTCATATTAGGAGTTTTACGATCGAAGCTGAAACAAAGAAGTTACGTACCATAAACAAATTAGGAACAAAAATAAATAAAGTAAGAAAATTAACATAATTATCTAGGCCTATAGGTCGACCAGCCTATTGAAGTGGTCGACCAGGGGCAGTCGGCCCCAAGGAAGAGGGCGGTCGACCACTTCACGTGTGGCGGCTAAGGTTAGCCTTGGCCTAAACGACTCAGATTTAATATTTTAAATCTAACCACTGTGGTTGATTCTAGCGCCTATAAATTCAGGCCTAACCCTCTCCTTTCTTTTTATATTTTTCTGAAGGCAATAGCGAAGCTCTACCATTTCCCTTATCGCTCTTTTTCCAAATTATAAAATATTTATACAAATTGGTGAGGAATAGAAATTAGAAGAAAAGAAAGAGAATTAATCAAAAAAATGTGTATTTGAGGTAATTTATATATATCTATACATTTTCATCTATTTTCTCTTCCAATTCCAAATTTCTTCTCATATCTGAAATTCATACATATGCATATACCCTTTTATACATCCTTGTTGGATTAAAACGGATTTGAAGACGAATCAAAGGTTTTACTTAAGATCTGAACATTTGGATCACTTTTACAAGGTGAGTGGGAAATTTATAAACTCTTTATGATTTTGAATATATTCCATTGTGTTTTATTTTTATGGCTAAATCTATCTTATTTGTGAATTGTAGGCTCAAATTAGTGTAGAAAACCACTGTCTGCATATTCTTGTTTTAGATCTAGTTTGAAATATTGTTACACCTTGATTTGGAAATCAGTCCCAAATATTTTTAATTTAGAATGATGTATAGTTTTATTCCAGATCTATACTTGGGGTGAAAAATATTGATAGAATTTTGAATATTGCCCTATTTATGTTGAATTGTGGATTTTCCATAGTTCAATTTGTAGGAAGAAAATCTGTTTGATTTTTATAAATTGGTTTATTTCTCCACCTTTCGTAGAAAAAATGACATTTGATTTAACAAGAAATATATGCAAATAAAAAGAAACAGATGTGTAAAATACAGATTTATTCTCCGTAATTTACATTGTCTATTCCAAATAAAAAAATTATTCATTCCTAATAATTTCAAAGGGATTCAATATTTCCTTTTATTAGCTTTTGTTTTAAACTAATTTATGGAAATTATAACGAAAAATCTTCCTAAGGAATCTAATTCCAGCAAATTAAATATGGAAAGCATATTCTAGTTAAATATTTATAACAAGAATATATTATGGGTAAGAGTAGGTAGTTTATATGTATTTATTACGTTAATAAGTAAGAACAACGTCTATTTATGCGTAATGATCGCTTAGGATATGTTATTATTAGATAAAATGGGAAAGCAAATAGGAAAAATTAGAAAGGGTAGTAATTCATATTAATGGGCAATAAAGTTAGGAGTTGCTAATAATTAAGAGGATATAAAAGATTGTAACCCAATTAATGGGTAATAAATATGAATTAAATTGTGGATTACAATTAATTAATATGGCATAGAATGTAGTAACTCCAATTAATGGACGCTAAATGAGGAATGAATTAAGAGTTACAATTGATAGGCGTAAATGGATTAATGGGACTGATAAAAATGGAATAGTTATAAAAAGGTTACTAATTAGAATTAGTAATTATACATAAATGACTTAGGAAATGTCTGTTAGGATTCTTATGGACAAATTAACATTCAATGATTATTAGAAGGGGATTTATGGGTAATTAAGTATTTAAGGTAAATCTTATTACCTTAAATAAAAAAGGGGATTAGTAAACTAAGTCCAATATTCAACCTAGGAATAATACTAAGACCTAGGATATATAACCTAAATTTTATATAGGTTTATAATAGTTTTTGGACTTAGTAGATTGGGATCGGGGTCAATAGGGTCACGTGATGAAAGACTACCCTTCACTCAGAGGCTACCAGTAGTCGTGTGCACTTACTACTGATGTGAGACGTCACCAATTATAGGAACTGTGACTACACAAGAGATAAGACCTACTTTGGGGTTAGAGGTATTAAGTGGTTGTTTGAGGGCCCGCCTCTTTCCTAAATAAAAAGTATTAAATGGTCCAAATTAGTGATTAAGAGTGGTGATGGATATCTCCAGAGGAGTTAGCTTTAGGTTTGAGGTATTAAGTGGATTTAGGGTTTGCCTCTCTCCTAAAAAGAAGTACTAAGTAACCTAATGAGATTTCAAATTAATAATTAAGAGTGATGGTGGATATCTCGGGAAGGGTTCACTTTAGGATTGGGGTCTTAAGCGACAGTTAGATTATAGGGTCTACCCCTTTCTTATAAAAGAAGTATTTAGTAGCCCAATGAGATTCCAAGCAATGTCAGCTAGACAGTACCAGTGAGGACTCCGCCTAAGGGTTAGGTATTAAATGGAAAAGGCCTACCTATAAATAAGTGTTAAATGGTCAATGGCCTGCCTATACCTTATTAATAAGGTATTAAGTGATTTGGATACAGTCTCTCACATGGTTAGGACTTTAATAATGATAAATGCATTAGTAGTATGGCTATTATATATTATAAAGCCTTAAATAGTGGTCAGAAGTCTCTGTAGCTAGAACCAATAGACCAGCAACAACAATGTTCGGAGTCCACCTTAGAGATAGGTCTTAAATGATGGTGTCTGGCTCGACTAAGGTCTTAAATGGCCAAAGTCAACCTATTTCTCTTTTAGAAATATTAAGTAGCTGATGGACATGATGATAGTATGAGCTCGCTTCCTATTTGGAAGTATTAAGTGGCTGGTGGATTTGGGAAATTTTAGAGGGTGGATAGGCTTCATCGGCATTTTATACCTTGGGAAAGGGTAGGTAGATAAATCGTGTGTGCAACATTAGGTTAATTTGGTTAACCTTAAAATAGTAGACATAGTAATTAAATAGAAACCAATCAGTATAAATTTATGTTATGGACACTGTAAATATTTTCTAGTCACCAGAACATTGTTCTGACCACCTCCTCATTACAACCCATTGGATAGATTTAGAGGAACATGTCACTGGAGCTAGATGTGATTGATTGTTGGAGAAGTCTTCTTTTCTCTCATGCTGAATGCTGATGTGGCAATCTGATATCCAAGGAATACCATTAATTTTAAGGTAGTAGCCATAATAAGTCTTTTTGTACTATTATTGTTCCCACTATGATTTTAAATTTTATAAATCTCTGATAATGCTCATGCTTATTTGTAGGTACCAAATCTAATGAGTTGTACTCTGATGGATATGGGTTTCGATTTTGTTGAAATTTATGCTCATTGAAGTGCGGGTTATTTCATTTGGTATCGGAGCCTAGGTTAGTAGATTAGAGGAATTAGGATAAATTGAGAGAATGTATTCATACTTTCTTATTTAGTATTAGTATATATTTACAGTAGACTCTAAGCATTCTGACTATAGAAATAGTTGTAGTTCCACTCCGTAGGAATAGGAAAAGCAACTATGGGTTGGAAATATCTTAAGGTTAAGATTTTCATGCTGACTTCGAAGTACCCCACGGAGTGTTGGCGATACGTAAGGCACTGATGATGAAGAGCATGCGTACGACATATGGCAGAATCCCGGATACTGGAGAGTGTTTGACTTGATGGATGAGATCTAGCTACCTTGTGATTTTGGGATTTTGATGATGATAATCAGAGATACACTATTAGATAAGTGGGAAATAGAACTCTGTATGTCGCTAATGTCTGGAAACTAGTTTTGGCAAGGGAGTGTCCATCAATCACCTTTAGGTAGCAAACCAGATTTTTATTTGAAGGATTAAAGTCAATTCCTTAGTCTAAACCCGTGAGAAAATTCAATAAAATATTTTGGAAATACCTTAGATTTTGAAAAAAGGATTTTCAGAGGATTTCTTTTTCCAAGATTTATTTTAGAATTTTGGAAAGTTTTGAAATTTTAAATTTTTAAGAAACGCATATACCACTAAGTTGGTCATGTTAAGAAATTTTGGTTTATAAAGGAGTAGCTTTTGACATTCTTAAATATTTATATATGTGTGTGTGTGTGTATCAATAAAGTTTGATTTTGATTTTTGGAAAAAAATAGTTTTGATATGGAAATGAGTTTCAAAGGGTGAATATTTAGCCTAATGTTTTCCTGTTTATAAAAATCGAAGTTTTTAAATTTTTCTCCCTTAAGGGACGAACAATATAGGAATGACATTTAATTCTATTGGGGTTTGTAGTTGAAGTGTTGTTCTACCCGCCAACCATTGAAAGGAATATTTTTGTATAATGCGAAATAATAGTTGGAATATATTTGGGTTTTGGTGGTGTTGTTGGTCGCAGCAGTTTTTGTTGGACTACTATGAATTGCTGAAGAATGGTTCGGAACTAGACGGTGGCTCTAACACAACCGTGATGAGAACAAGAATTTTTTGGATCGTTTTAATTTAAAGGAGATGGTGCGAAATGATTATTATTATTTAATCCAACTTTAATTGGGTCCAGGCTCAACCAACGTCCAAAGCCCGTTTAGCGGTTGACCACCTAGATGTAAACCTAGAGCAGTCTACCAATCAATGAAATTTTGACACAACCTAAACTTAGAGCGCGACTATAAAAGTCGCATTCGAATTCCCCTAGTTGCATTCTTTCGTTCCTCCTTCCTCAACCAACTGAACCCAATCATCATCCTCCTCCCTAAAGTAGTAGCCTCTCTCCTTCATTCCTCCACTAGGCGATGCCGTTTTTCCCCTCTCCTAGGAGCAGCAGCCTCGCCTCCCCCTCACGCTGGGTTTTGCACGTAAGATTTTGCCCCACCACCACCCCAGATCTAAACCCTATTTTTCCCCTCTTCGACCACTTCTCAGCCCATAGCACTACCCCGCACTACTGGTTCTTCCTTACGCCATCCTAGTCTCACCCCTCGAGAGGCCACTTGGTTAGATTGGAATAAGTAGAAGGTTTTGCTACTTTTGGGGCTGAAGGAGCTATTCGTTGCGGTAGGATTTTCACTGATACTGTACTTCGAGACTTTTGAGCGGGAATTTTACCCGCACCCCGCACTACATTCACCTTTTCGACGCTCATTTGGCATCGAATTTTGAAGAAGGCAACAGTTTCATTTGGTCGGAGGTTAAAGGAGTCAGGATCGAGATGTTTGACGATGACTTTGATGATATTTTAAAGATTTCCATGGATGGTGCGGATTTGGATGATATTGAGATGACCGACCCAGAGATCGTGTAGTGGATTTTTTCTCAAAATGTCGTTGTTTGGTGGACGGACAATCTGCATCTAACTGCCTATCTTATTATGCGCATTGGTCAACATAACATTATCCCTAAGATGGGAAGCTATAATTAGATTTATCCTTGGGTGCGGAAGGCCACCTATGTAGTTATGGGTGGTGTAACCATCAACTAGGAATGCACTCTTATGATTCATTTTTTTGACCAAAGAGTTGACGCCCTATGGAGTTACTTTTCGTATTATCACCTACTCACTCTTGTCTTCAGGCGATACGAAGTGAATCTTAGTGAGGAGACTACCCAATTGAATGTCCCGTCTGCCCTTGATAGAGCGTCCCTTAAGAAGATAGGGATTCCTTTTCTGCCAGGGAGCCTGTAGCAGAGCATCAGCCACAGCAAGATACAAGACAAGGACATGGTGCCGCAAGATTCCAGATTCCCGAGCTAGTCGCCATTCAACAGGTTCAAGCCGAGCTCCAAGGGATCCGAGCTAGTCAACAGGAGATGCAGACTGAGCTTCGGCATCAGAGTCATGAGATTGGGTGCTTAGCCACCATGCTACAACCATTCCGAGGTCACGACAAGAGCTTCAACTGCGGAGTGAGACCTTCTCATAACTTGAGGCGGTGTTTTAAGTTATGTTATGTGTTGTTGCATCTTTTCCTTCCAGCGTTTGTTCTTTTCTTTTAGATTGTTAGGTTGTAACTATTAGTTGTCTCTTTAAAGACATGCACGATATTATGAGATGTATTTCTGTTTAGTTGCTATGTTATTGTTTCTAAATATGTGAAGCGCTCTTATAAGTATGTTTGAAAGAAATAGTATAATATGAGAATCTTGTACGGACGCTTAACTACAATAAAATGCAATGTTAGACTAGAAGTTTTAAAATAGATGGAAATTTTAGCGAAGGATGGGTTAAAAATTGTTTGGAATCACGGGTCATTATTCCTATCCCTTAAAAGCTAAATTTTTTGAGTAACCGAGTATGATAACATTTATAAATAAAATGTCAAGTTTTATGGGTTAAGATTAGTTAGTGAATGTTAAGATCTAGTTTATGCGTTTAGCGCATAACTGGCTTCCAACTACACTGAAGTGTGGCTTAAATTATCAAAAAAAATTGAGTAGAAAAATATTTTGAAAAGTTTCGCTTATAAAAAAGTTTTTTATTTTTAAATTATTTTTGGCGCTCAAATAATTTTTAGAATTTTTGTCGTTGTTGTTTTTAGGGAAAAGTTGCGTCCAACTATTTGAAATTTTATTTTTCAAGCAATGTACAAATTTTGACAAAAGAGAAATTTTTTTATGAATTTTTTATTTTGAAGGCCATATGGTAAGAGTAAGGAAGGAAAAATAGATTAGAAATACGAATTTAGCGGTTCATTAAGAGCAACGATGCGATAAATGCAAGCGATAACGAAGGAAAATTGTTTTAGCCTTGGAATTTTTATTTTCATACCTTGTCGACGACGTGCACGATCTATTTTTGGACTCAATTCTATTTTAAAGCTTGAAAATAAGCCTTCTTATGTGTTTTATACATGAAAATTTTAAAGAAAATCCAGGACAGCGAGGAAATTTCCACTGTACAAAGGGAAATGGGTAGCTTATAGAGTGGTAAGAATGTAAATTTTTCCATCTAAATTCCTTTTTTAGCATAGGAGTGATGTTTAGGAAGCAATATTTTGATGCATTAGAATTTTTGGTTGGTACGAATTGGATACAAATTGGTTGCATCTTACTTCTATTCGTAGGAGTTTGGGATTTTTGGTGAAAAGATTTTTCAAAATCTACATACGTATAGAACTGCCAGTATATATGTTGATTGTTTGCATCATATTTTTCCAAAAAATATTTTCAAAGAAGTGCATTCATGTAGGAGGATCCTATTTAGAATCATTCTACATACATGTTAGTAGGATGTGATTCACTATGCACATATGCACATTGGTTGCAAAATTGATTTTACACTAATTGGTTATGTAGTTTAGGATAATTGCGAGCTAGAACCATGCCTTAGTCATTGGTATAATTTCGAGGATGAAATTCTATTAAGGGGGACGAATGTAACACCAAGTAATTTGGCGTTAGCTATTTAATTAGTTAGTTAATTTAGCTTAAAAAATGGAATTTGTGCAAACGATGGAATTTGACTACAAAACATGCACCGTTGCATTCATAGCGAAATTTTGAGCAACTTTCATATTGGGAGTTTTACGATCGAAGCCCAAACGAAGAAGTTACAGATGATAAACGAATCCGAAATGAAAATAAATAAAATAAGAAAATTAACATAATTATCTAGGGCCCACAGGTTGACCCGCCTATTGAAGCGGTCAACCAGGGCCGTCGACCCGTAGAAAGGGGGCGGCCGATTGCTTCACGTGTGGCGGCTAGGATTAACCTTGGCCTAAACGGTTTGGATTTAATGTTTTAAATCTAACGACTGTGGTTGATTTTAGCGCCTATAAATTCAGGCCTAGTCCTCTCCTTTCATCTCATATTTTTCGGGAGGTAGTAGCAAAGCTCTGCCATTTCCCTTCTCCAATATTCTTTCAAATTATAAAATATTTATACAAATTGGAGAGGAATAGAAATTAGAATAAAATGAAGAATTAATCAACGATACGTGTATCCAAGGTAATTTATATATATCAATATATTTGTATCTATTTTCTCTCACAATCCCAAATCTCTTCTTAAATATGAAATTCTAACATATGTATATATCCTTTTTATATATATTTCTTGGACTAAAAATGATTTGGGGATGAGTCAAAGTTTCTACTTCAGATCTGGAGATTTGGATCACTTTTAAAAGGTGGGTAGAAAATTTATATATTATTTATGATTTTGAATCTATTCCTTTGGCATATGGTTGATTTTTATTCCAAATATGTATTTAGGACGCAAAATATGGATAAGATTATGAATATTGCCCTATTTATGTTGAATTATAGATTTTCCATAGTTTAATTTGTGGGTAGAACATCCGTTTGATTTTTATAAATTGGTTTATTCCTCCACTTTTCATAGAAAAAGACAACGTTTAATTTAAAAAGGAAGAGGTGTGTAAAGTACAAATTTATTCTCCATAGTTTACACTGTCCGTTCCAAATAAAAGGAAATTATTCATTTCTTTTAAACAGTATCAATCTTTCCTTTTATTAGCTTTTTTTTAAACTAATTTATGGAAATTATAATGAAAAATCTTCCTAAGGAATCTAATTTCAGCAAACTAAATACGGAAAATATATTCTAGTTAAATATTTATGACTAGAATATATTTTGGATAGGAGTATGCAGTATATATGTATTTATTGCGTTAATAAATAAGAATAGCGTCTATTTATACGTAACGTTCCCTTAGGATAAGTTATTATTAGATAGAATGGGAAAGCGAATTGGAGAAATTAGGAAGGGTAGTAGTTCTTATTAATGGGCAATAAAGTTAGGAGTTGAATAATTAATATAATATAAAAAATTGTAACCTCAATTAATGGGCAATAAATATGAATCGAATTAGGGATTACAACTAATTAATATGGCATAGAATTTAATAACTCCAATTAATAGGCAAAAAAATGAGGAATGAATTAGGAGTTACAATTAATAAATGTAAATGGATTAATGGGACTGATAAAAATAGAATAGTTATAAAAAAGTTACTAATTGGAATTAGTAATTATACATAAATGTCTTAAGAATCTGTTAGGATAATTATGGACAAACTAACATTTATGGATTATTAAAAGGGGATTAATGGGTAATTAAGTATTTAAGGTAAATCTTATTGCCTTAAATAAAAATGGGATTAGTAAACTAAGTCCAATATTCAACCTAGAAATAATATTAAGACCTAGGATATATGACCTAAATTTTGTATAGGTTTAGGATAGTTATTTGGAATTAGTAGATTGGGATGCGAGGTAAGTAGAGTCACACAATGAAAGATTGCCCTTTCACTCAGAGGCTGCCAGCAGTTGTGTGCACTTACTACTGATGTGAGACATCACTAATCATAGGAACTGTAACTACGCGAGAGATAGGACCTACTTTGGGGTTAGAGGTATTAAGTGGTTGTTTGAGGGCCTGCCTCTTTCCTAAATAAAAGGTATTAAATGGTCCAAATTAGTGAGTAAGAGCGGTGAGGGATTTCTCCAGAGGGGTTCTCTTCAGCTTTGAGGTATTAAGTGGCTGTAGGGTCTGCCTCTCTCCTAAAAAAAATAAGTATTAAGTAACCTGGTGAGATTCCAAATTAATAATTAAGAGTAATAGTGGATATCATGGGAAGGGTTCACTTCAGGATTGGGGTCTTAAGTGACAGTTAGATTATAGGGTCCACCCCTTTCTATAAAAGAAGTATTAAATGGTCCAATGAGATTCCAAGTGATGTCCGCTAGATAGTACCAGTGAGGAGTCCGCCTCAGGGATAGGTACTAAATGGCAAAGGCCTACGTATAAATAGATGTTAAATGCTGATGGGCCTGCCTAGACCTTATTAATAGGTATTAAGTGGCTTGGGTATAGTCTCTCATATGACTAAGACTTTAATAACGACAGATGCATTAGTAATATCACTATTATATACTATAAAGCCTTAAATAGTGGTCAGAAGTCTTTGCAGCTAAGACCAATAGACCAGCGACGACGATGCTAGGGGCCCACCTTAGAGATACATCTTAAATGATGGGATCTGCCTTGACTGAGGTCTTAAATGGCCGAAGTCTACCTATTTCTCTTTTAGAAATATTAAGTAGCCGATGGACTTGATGATAGTAGAAGCCCGCTTCATATTTGGAAGTATTAAGTGGCCGATGGATTTGGGAAGTATTATATGGTTGATAGGCTTCGTCGACATTTTATACTTTGGGAACGGGTAGGTAGATAAATCGTGCATGCAATATTAGGTTAATTTGATTATTTTTAAAATAATAGACATTATAATTAAATGGAAACCAATCAGTATAAATTTATGTTATGGACACTGTATAGATTTTCGAGTCGCTGGAACGTTGTTCAGATCCCCTCCTCATTACAACCCATATGGTAGATTTAAAGGAACATGTCACTTGATCTGAACGTGATTGATTGTTGAAGAATTCTTCTTTTCTCTCATGATTGATGTTGATGTGGCAATCTGATATCCAAAGGATACCATTAATTCCAAGGTAGCAGTCATAATCAGTATTTGTATCCTATTATTGTTTCCGCTGTGAGTTTAGATTTTATAAATTTCTGATAATGCTCATGCGTATTTGCAGGTACCAAATCCAACAATCTATACTCTGATGGAATTCAGTTTCGATTTTTTCAAAATTTGGGCTCATTAAAGTGCGGGTTGTTACAATAAATTTCGTTGCTATCGAAGGCAGCGCTCCCGGATGATAATTTCATGCATTTTGAGGTTGTTTTAGCCATCAGATAGCCCGATTCCAAAAATTCCTCAACCATACGTCTCCTAATAAAATCTCATCCCAAAAACACAAGCCGTCAGTCATGATTCCACTAGACCTGATTGCGCATGTATTTTTACAAAATAAGTATAAGAGTATGTAAATTGTAAAACTACCGTGACTTCAAATAAAGCGATATTTATACTCATTTTGAATCACAACGTCGACCAGACTATACGGAAGTAGTCTCGAGTCCTAATTTGACTACATGCGAAAAATCAAATTTTGGACTTTAATTAATTACCGATTCAATATTTAAATTAATTATATAAATATCTTGTCATTAAAATGCGGTTGTTACAATTGTTGTCCACTAACACTTGTGTGCTAATCTTAGATGTCAAAAGCAATGAATGATTAGGTGTACAGTTTAAACTAAAACTCTAAACATATGGTAAAATTTCATGGTGGAACAATTATAATACGATATTTAAATAAATAATCATATCATATATGGGCGCCACATCAAACGTGTTTTTAACATACCAAACAAAACCTCTATAACACAAAAAAAGTGTACTAAATATGTAACATTTAGGTATGAATTATAAACTAACTTTCGTTTCCCTTGCCTTTCCATGCACCTTGAGAAATACATAGGCGTACATATATATACACATACATATACATACATATACATACATATACATATATATACATATACATATACATATACATATATATGATAGAGTTAGGGGTATGCCCTAGGGGAAATTACGTAATTTGTTACATATATCTAACTCAATAACCAATCTTGTTCGATCGTTAGTTCAATCCTTAGTTCGTTCGTTAGTTATTGAGGTTCGATCCGTAGTTCAATCCTTGAAGAAGCCTGCATAAGTTGTTAGTGTAGGTGTGTATCAAGTAAAAACCCTTAAGTAAAGGACACTAGGAATACACGGACACTTGTACAGCACCCTATGTCATATAGGGTAGAACTAAAGTCAATTGCACATAATCACCATATATTAAACATGAACTCACTCGCCAAACTTTTGCTTGACCCACCCTCTTCTTTTCATTTTCCCCCACCATAGGGTGACAAGTTTGCAGTTGATTAAGCATAGTACGTGGAGAAAGGAGCTATATGTTGGAGTTCTCATATTCTTCATTGTTCCTCACCTAATTATTTATTGTACTAATTGTCTATCAAAACTTATATTGTACTTCAAAAATAGTGTATATGACAATTAAGTATTTGGAGACTGTTTTTCCACAATGTCTATTTTCAGTACTTATATTTTAATTCCTTCCGCTGCGATATCTGAAAGTGTAGTATATCTTAGATCATATATGTTTATCATTTAGTCTCTGCAATGCTTTAAATACCCCAACAGACCATGTTTCTCGACATCGATGCAAGTCCGAAAGTCACCATAGGCTTTCGATCGACGTGTTGGGAGGTGCGGGTTGTCTCATGATTGATAGAGTAGATAATTGAAACAAAATAGTATACCCATTCACTGAGGTACTGACCCAATTGTTTTGAGGAAACTGAATAAAGAAGTAGGAATAAGATTCTATAATTGACCCCAAGTGCAAATGGGAGATTGATAGACTTAAGGGTATGCCCTATGGGCAATTATGTAATTTGTTACATATATATATAACTCGATAACCAAAGTTGTTCAAAATAAACAATATTTTCTTTCTATAATATACTTGATATAATGTGTTATATTAATTAATTAATTTAATCAAAAGTATATTTAATAGAAAATACATAAATGGTATTTTTTGCGATAGTAATTAAAAAGTGTTGTAACCATGAGTAATTTATCACAACAAAAACAAATATACCATTTTAAATGTTCCAAGTCAAGATGCATCGAGACTAGATATCGAAGTATCCATCGAGATTAGAGTATGTAACTGTCTTCAAATGTTGGGCAGTGTATTGCTCATGACTACTGGGGGCACCAAGGGGATACATACTGATAGTTAGTGGATAACTATGGGAAGACTCACTCGATAGTTTTCTGTTTGGTTAATTTGACTAAGGTCAAAAAGAAAATATCAAAATGATTGATTTACACAAATCTCTTGACTTGAGAATACCATCGATCTTCAATATGAAAGCTCCACTTTGATTATAGTTAAATCATGGAACTGCATCCATCGAGTGACAATATTTCGGTCAAGTGGAAGTATTGGAAGTGAAGGACTGTTCAAGAGAGGATTCATCCCTCAGTTATATGAGGTTAGTATCACGGTCAACTCAAGTCAACCTAAAGTCACAGTCTCTGGTTAGAGCATTTCGGTTAATAATAATTGTTATTATTGAACCTAGGACTTTCCGATTGGACTATAGAGTTGAATGCGTACGATATTAGAATTTTGACCATTACCAAATTCCACAAGTCCAAAGTGATATAGTTTTGACGAAGAGAATCGGTGTAAATAAAAGTCACAACCGGGTAATACTTAAAATGGTAAAATTGGATTTTACCGAAACTAAGTAAGCGAATAATTTGACCAAAATGTCACACCGCCTGCTAAGTGACGTGTCAACATTAATATTCAAATAATTCGATATAAATCGCTGACTAAATTTACATCTGACGAGTCACATAACCGAAATGATGAATTCTACTTTGACCAAACGATTTAAATTCATTTATAATTGTAATAAATTAATTAATATTTATGAAACATTAATTTTAAATTTTGATTATGGTTTGATGAATAAATTTTATTAAATATATTTATAATAGTTATAAATATATCAGTTGATATACAATATCGATAAGTGATTAAATTAGATTTAACTGCATAATATTTTTCCTTGGACTTAAATGGGTTTAAGGCCCATCATAGGGTCTTGAATTTTCGGCAGCAATATAGGCTAGGGGCGGCTAAAATTTAGGTTAAAAAAGGCTTAGTTTTGGGTGGCTGAGATTAAAGGAGAATGAGTAAGAGATGAGATACATACTTCTCTCCTTTCAATCCACTATATAAGCAAATCTACCATCATATGTGTAACGACCCAGAATTTTGGTCATTAATTTTGAACATTTCATTTATTTTAAATGTTGAATTTGAATTATAAATTGGTTTTGAATATGGAAGAATTTCTGATATGGTTTAAATTCCAAATATAGCGATTTAATTGTTTTGGTAGAATAGTAAATTAATAACTGAAAATTGGAATAATAGGTGAATCAGGGAGTAAACGTATATGAAAATGGTTTATAAAGTTTATCTAAATTCTATTTGGATTAGAATTATAATATTGGACTTGTGAATGGAATTAAAGTCGATAAGTTTAAAAATTGGAGATTTATATATAATTAAATAGTGAAAATTTAATATATAGAAATAATGTAAATAATCAAATTTTGATTTAAAATGAATCAGAATGATTTCTAGTATGAATATAAATTCAATGTGATTTATAATGGAGTTAGTAAGTTTTTAAAATTGAAATTTTAAAATGATTTCGACGATTTTGAAAATCGCTCGATTTAATCGACGCGTTAAAATAGCCTTCCGGGGTACAGTATCAAAATTCGACGGAACCAGTTCTATTAGATCCGTAATAGTTTATTATTATTGGATTTCAAGTTTCGTAGCGTTTGGAGTTACCGTTTGGTCGTACGGGATAGAAACACGTTGAAATAAATATTGAAAATTTAATAATTTAATTCGATTCAAAAAGGCTATCTTCCACATACGATCGAATTAGGCCCAGAAACCTGTTCCATTGTGTTTGGAATAGGGGTAAAACATTATAAACGCCTGGTGGCACGTCTCGTTTGGAGTTCGCTTGAAAAAGCACGTTAAAAGTGGAAATAATATTAAAATAATATAAATGCATATATATATACGGCCAAACAGTGAAACCCTCATCCTTTTCATAGCCGCCGCCTTCGTTATTATTAATGGCTGAAAAGCTTCCACCATCTCCATGAAATATCTCTACATCCACGCAGCTATAGGTCGAGACATCAACTGGAAGATCGAAGAACATTGTGAGGTTGAGACATCCAACGGTGGATTTTTGTTTTCGTCGTCGATTGGAGGCAGAAATCGGTCGCGTTCATCAAGATTTCGAGCGTGTTTTCCTCGGCCATGGGATGACAAAGCTTAGCCGGACTCTGGCCGATGGGGGGTGACGAGATAGGCTTTTGTTTGGCACGATTTAATCGTCGTCGAACTCGACGGAGAAGGCGCGGCAGGTGACTTTGAAATCGGCAACATGGGTTTTGTTAACCCTGGGAACCAGCGTGTTGGAAGAGAAGCAATCTTTGGCCAGATTTCATCAGAGTGGAACGAACGGCGGATTTTCATATGGTAAAATAAAATAAAAAAGAAGGAAATTTTCATTTTAATTTATATATACAAACTTTAAAATTTCATATCTCATGCATACGAGGTCGGAATTGGATGAAACAAGAGGCGCCTGAATCGCAGCGATGAGCTCTACGTGCTGGAGTAGTTCTGGAGACGTTTGGAGTGAGCGGAAATTTTAGGTTAAATCGAACGTGTTCGATTTAATTTAAAATTGGAACGTTTGGCACCATAAAACTCAAGGTGAGTTAATCTCACTCAATTTTGGACTGCTAGTGATTAATTTTTAAATAGTTAAAATTAATAAATGTTTGAATGGTTAAATTTTGCATTTTTATCAGTTGAATGTGATATTATATATAGTAGTATATATATAAATATGTATATATATATATTGGAGTGATTGATATTCCCGCATATATATAGCGAATGAGACCCTATGTGCCCCGCATAATAGCGGATGACCCTATATACCGTGATATTCCACCTCGAAGTGGAATTGGTATTTTTATATTGCGCTAACATCTGTGGATGCAGGGAAACAGGTTGGAGGGTTCCAACTGGATTCCTTAAAATGTTGAATTTAATTGCATATATAGTGATATATGTTTTGTTGAAATAATCTATGATAGGTTATTGTGTGATTTGGATTGGTTGGATGCTGTGGCAGGTTTTGACCTAGATTCTGGTATTTCAAATACCAAAAATATATGTTTTAATTGGAAAAGAAAATTAAAAGGGGGTTTTGAGCAAAATGTTTATAAAGAATTTTGGGTTAACCAATTGGATAAAATAAATGGTTTTTGAAATTTGGTACTTAGCCAAAACGGAGTATTGTGAATAGGATTTTGGAATAAAAGTATTAAATAAAGAATTTTAAATAATAAATCTGTAAACGGTACTTGTTTTAAAAATATAAAGGTTTTAAAATCAAGAATTTGGGCTTGGTTTACAAAGAGGATTTTTAATTTATTAATTTGATAATTTGAAAAGTGTTAAAAATATTCTGGAAAATTAGTTGTTTAATTATTTTAAATTGTTAAAGCATATTTAATTATAAATAGTTACTTTATAATGATTTTAAAGATTTATTATTATTTAAGAACTAATCGGCATTTTTGTTTTAAAAGGGATAAATTATTAAATATTAATATAGCTTTGTATGATAACTTTTATTTAAGTATAATTGCCTAGATTTAACTTGAAAATTTATTTTAGAATTTACAAGCATTATTTTGAGATAATTATTAAATAAAGTTTTGGGAAGTAATGGTATACTCGCGTGGCGTAAATCGGAGGCAATAAGTGCCTGCAGCTAAGTCTTGGATTTCTCTGGGATAGAGACGTAACCATTGAGCTATGATCCATGGTTTGATACCGCAGTGGTACTTTCCACATTATTTTAAAAAAGGGTTTCCAAATATTTTTGAAAAGATACTTTGTGAATATACTGATTTTGGTAAGATAAGTATATAGTTTTGGATAAAGAGATTAAATTTATTTAAAATTTAATTTAAATAAAGACTTGGTGTTTTCGGTGATATTGAAGTATTTGGTTAAATTGATTGTTTATTTGGTAGTTAAATAACCGACTATCAAATATGGACCTAAATATAACTTTGGAAATATCCAGAAGAAGCACGGGATTATATGGTACAGTTACCGTTCGAGGTGTTATACTGTACGTGTAAACCTATTTCATTCTTCTAGGACGTGTATAAGGAAAATCCGTCCACAAACGGTTAGGAGGTGATCTCTGATCTTATTTTCTTATGTTTATTTCCTAGAGAACCGGAGTTGAGTCTACCTGAAATAGCGAACGTTGTTTTCGAAGAGACCGGGATCAGATTTTTGATCCGAAAACCACTACGATCCAACGAGTACGTTTTCGTAATGAAAACAAGGGCATGGAGTCGAAGATGGAGCAGTGAAGAGCAAGGGCTAATCGCTACTAATCCTGAGGGTGATTCTAAAATGGATGTAGTAGGAATAGTGCCTTCGGTTCCGTTCGGACCTGGAACGGACTTGTATGGATAAATGCTATCAGCACATTGTCATCGGAGGACAATGAGCATTCTAAGTGAATCTTTCTAAAAAGGTAATCGTAGCCTCTAGTCTCATCAACCGGGAATGACTGAAAATCAGGGGAGATGAAGCAAGGCTAAGTGGGTAGCGCCCAAGTAGGATATGTCTATCACCTTTCTAGATACCCTCGGATATTATTGTTACTACGATTTATGGAAGGAGCTCGATAAAGGGTAGGAACACCCGGGGTGATAGCATATTCGGTCTATTCATGTTAGGAATAGTCTGGTCTTGTGTTGTAGGGGATCAGGAGTGGTCCTCGGTACGGTGTTTCTAGACAGGTACCGTGACAGGTGGTACCCCAGTGCCCATTCATTCAGTTGGAATCCATTCTCCAATAAGCGTCGTACGGTTTTGACTGTGCCCAACTATGCTGAAACGTGAAATGCAAGCATTTCAGCTATTTGAATAAGTATTTGTACTTAGACACTATTATAATATTAGAGGATTTTGATATGAAATGTTTTGGTTATCGTAAGGTAAAAACCCGTCGTGTTTATTTGTGGCGTGGTCTTACGAGATACCTTTGATTTTCAAAGGATTTTGAAACCTTAAATAATTCAAATTGAGTGTGTTTTCTCACGCTGGTTTTCCAGACTGACTCGGGTGTTATTTATTATAATGCTCGGGTCAGACCGAGTATTACAGGTTCAGGGTTGGATACTATAGAGCTCAGGAGGCGAGCTGGAGACCAAGACGTATTACTTGTACTTGTTTATTTCCGCTGCAGCGCTTTATTTGAAAATTGCCAGCAATTGTGAGGGCAGGTTGTTATAACTGTCCAGGCTGGTAATATTTGATTTGTGTACTTTGTGTGAAATAAGTATATTACAGTTTGATTTGTGTAAAGAGCTATTGATATTATATATATTGTTCCGTTCGCTGTGAGATTCTGTTTTGTTTAGTTTTCTTCTTCTTCTACCTCCTTTCTTTTACCTCAACAATCTGTCTTTCCGGCACTCGATCGTTCGGCACGTTATACGATGAGCGTATTTATGTCGATTTTCGGGGGTCGTGAAGGGCGGGTCCTGACAATATGATTGAGATCTCTTTAGGGAGCCTCTACACCTGATCATTACTGGCCTAAATTCACACTCCTCTCTCCATCTTTCTACAGTTCAAATTAAATCAATTAGCTACTATTTGATAGTTGATGGTCAATGGTTCAAGGACTAGCACTATGTTGAATTCAAAACAGTTTCAAGGGGCAAAATTCTTCATTCCAAGATATACTTTAAGGCATTGGTACGAAGGTATGTTTTAAATTATAATCTAATTATTTATACTTGATTATAATGCTTTATTATATACATATGTAATCTCCTGTTAGGTAGGTGACGACACTGATATGCAAATGATATTGTCACAAAATTGTTTGGCTATATATGTGTAAGTTTTTTTACCAAAAACAATAAAGGTCGGCATGGCTCTGTAAAAATATATTTTTATTTTATTGAATTAATACATATTATTTAGATATATATAGTTTAAAATTAGTTACAACATCATCATCATGTAATCATATATGTTCATATAATTTTATATGTAAAGTTTCAAAGCAATGATGATTTCCGGCAATGATAAATATTTTTATAGGTATTTTATTATTATTTAAATCTTATTAAATTAATTTATTGCATATGTGACGACCGCCCATGACCCCTGCACCGAATCTAGAGATAGTGCGCTGTAAAGTGTGCCAGGCAGCCATGGACAATTGCCAGGGTAAATTAAAAACAACAGAATCTATCGTATTACTCACAGCGCATGGACAAAATACAATAGAAGAAATATATAGTGAACCTTCACAGAATAGAATCTCATCAATAAAACTTCATAACAGTTGGATACAAACATCTGAATAGTCAATACAACAAGCCTCACTACATACACTCAGAGAATATACAAGCAGCGGAACATCCAGTACATATAGTAAGAAATAATATCCAATACTCAAGCTCGTCTTTGTCATCAGCATCGTGGAAAGCAAGCGTAGCACCTGTCACCTGCTACCTAGTCTGCCCGTCCCAAAATGGACGAACAGCCCAAGGCAATAAGAGTTAAAACATAAAGCCTTGAGTCAGACAACAGTCTTAGTGAGCAGTAAATTAACTAACAACATACCAAAAGATCATAAAGGAAAAGGAATAGGAATACAACCCTCCCACTCCACCTCTTTCTACAGTGATAGCCCCCAGACACACACTAAGTAGAAGCAAGCACAGCAAAGCATACAATTTAAAGTAAAGCAATTATCAATCGAGTCAAGGGCGATGTTTTCCAAGTACAAACCCCCAAGGCCTAAACCAAGATCAGATAAGCACCCAGAAAATACCGCTCTTGAGACCGAATGACGATACAACCAAACATCCATGACTCTGGCTATCACTGTTATCATTGTCTCAATATCACCGTTAATTGAATGACCGGCACATTCTTTCAGCCGTCCGTCAAGGGCTAATGGAAAACCCCGGTTCTAGACATAACTCTGCACGTCATCGTGACCCGTGCCTAGGACTATCAAATCTGCCCAGAGTACTTGACTATCACTCATTAGCCTTCAGGGACTATCGAATCTACCCAACATACTCTTGCTTTGATCATGCTATAACCTTCAACAACGATGAGATCTCAGCCTTCTAGTCATCCTCCTCGACGACTATTTCCATACTAGCTCAAGCGCCTCTCGAGCAAACCATTATCCTCAACTCGAACCATTTCACCGAGTTATCAACATGCTTGGAATGATCCCATCTGGATTAGACCAAGGCTATCTCATATCATACTTCGCCTCATCATCATCATAGCAAAGTCTCATCTCAACATCATCATCAAATCTATCCATATGAGCTTCATCATCCGCTACACATGCCACAAGCAGCTTTTCCAATTCAAGAGCCTTTCTCTTAGCTTTTGAATCATTTTCGACCATCTTGTCTAAATCAAATCATCAATCATCTAACTCATAGCAATCAATCAAGTCAAACATTAATCCAAGTAAAACAAGCATTCAAATATGATCTAAATAGACAATTATAACAATAATGGCAATTTCGTAAATAAAGAGTTGAAAGTCTAACAAGCATGAAAACATGAGAAATATCACTACAACTTGATGAATGAACTTGCATAGGTTAATCATGTAGAAAAATGGTTGTCAAATCATCATGAACAATGGATCTATATGGATCTACACTTAGATTTACAAAAATGCATGGAAATCACTACTTTAACACCAAATCAAGCCAACGATCCGATATACTCCTTTGGATCCGTGTGAGAGATAATCACCACTCACCAAATCACCTAAACAACCCAAAAGCAACACACTTCAGATCTGCAGCGAAGGATCTAACTCGATCTATCACAAATCCGCTTCAAACGATGAAATCTCTCTCCGAAGAATGTAGATCTTCAATCTAAGCTCTTCGATCTTCGATTTGATCTTTAATATGGATGGAAGGAATCACTAGATTAGAGTGGAGAAAAGAAGTGAAGAAGTGTAGAAGTCGAGCTCTCAAAATGGCAGCACTTCGTCGCTTCGAAAACCGGATCCCAAAAAGTGAGAACAACCTTCCTATTTATAGGCAGATTTTCCCCTTAGGTCGCTCACTCTTAGGTCGTCCATGACCTATCAAACCCTCCGACCTAACTCTCACGACTTAACAAAACCAGCCGACCTAACACAGAAGCGCTTAGCGACCTAACCCAGATCACGACCTAACGACTTAACACACCCAGCGACCTATGACCTAATAATGCGCGCGCGACCTACGACTTAACAAGTGCGCGACTTAACTGTTGGCGACCTAACAAGGTAGCCGACCTAACACTCCAGACGACCTAACTAACAAAGCACCCCATAGGTCGCTTACGACCTAACTACTAAAACACACGCGACCTAACTCAACACAAGATCTCACGACCTATCACTCAGCCAAACCCAGCGACTTAACGCAAACACTCTTCCTCGCGACCTAACAACTCAACCGAGTTACGACCTACGACCCAACTACACTAACTCGGTAACCACTAGGTCGGTCAATTCTATAGGTCGCTAACTCTCTAAGGTCGCGAACTGCTTATCCCCTAGGTCGTTAACTCTACTAGGTCGGCCATTTCTTAAGTCGTCTAAATCCTTAGGTCGTCTAATCCTATAGGTCGTCCCACTGCTAACCCAGCTTCCTTAGGTCGTCACCGACCTACCCCTTAGGTCGTCCACTACCATAGGTCGCTCCAACACCCTACGACCTAAGCTGCCACGACTTAACTCCTATACGACTTAACTTCCTTAACTCGTATCTTCCTTAAGTCGCTCCAAAACTTCCATATGACCTAGGACTTAGTCTCTAGACGACTTGTCAACAATGCGACCAAAAGTCAACTGTTTAACGATGTTTCGATCCGTAAAATATGGGTCGTTACATTCTCTCCTCCTTAGGAATTTCGCCCCTGAAATTCCAAGCAAACAAAGCAATCAAAGACTATTCTGCACGCCTACCATCCATAGCAATCAACAACCCATGCATCCAATTCTAGCTTAGTGTACAGAATTCTAATACTAGAACAAGTTACAATATCGTGAGATGACATGACACCTTAGGGCCATACCTTGAAGAGTTCAGGATGAGCTGCCTTCATCCTCTCTTCCACCTCCCACGTACAGTCGTTAACATCATCACTCCATTGTATCTTGAGCAACTTAACTACCTTCCTCCTAAGCTGTTTCGTGTCGGTTTCCACGACACGAAGCGGCTTACGAGGTCTCTTATCGACTGGACCAACTTCGAAGTCTTCATAGCTATCAGCAGAAACCACTGTATTCGAGTCGTGCACATACTTCCGTAGATATGATACATGAAAAACATTGTGCACACTCGACATCTTCTCTGGTAACTCCAATCTATAGGCGAGTTTTCCAATTCGCTCGATGATCGGGAATGGTCCAACAAATCTCGGAGTCAATTTTCCTTTCTTCCCGAATCGAATAACATTCTTCAGTAGAGAAATCTTCACAAAAACCATATCACCTACGTCGAATTCCAAATCCTTACGACGCTTATCGGCATAACTTTTCTAACGGTCTTGGGCTGCCTTCATTCATTGCCGAATGATCTCTATACAATCTGAAGTCTGTCGAATCATCTCTGGCCCAAGTATCAGCTTTTCTCCAGTCTCTAACCAACATGTCGGAGAGTTACACGGTCTTCCGTACAATGCCTCATACGGTGCCATACCAATGCTTGATTGGTAACTGTTGTTATATGAAAATTCCACCAAATGAAGATGATCTTCCCATGATCCTCCGAAATCCAAAACACAAGCTCTAAGAAGATCTTCCAAAACTCGGTTGACTCTCTCGGTCTGACCATCTGTTTGAGGATGATAAGCTGTACTCAAACACAACTCGGTTCCCAAAACTTCCTGGAAGCTCTTCCAAAATCCACTAGTGAACAATGGGTCTCGATCGCTCACTATACTCTTCGGAATACCATGGAATCGAACTATCCACTTAACATACAACTCAGCCAACTTTGATGCAGTCCTAGTCGATCGAACAGGAATGAATCTTGCACTCTTAGTCAGACGATCTACAATGACCCAAATCCCTTCATTTCCAGTTCTTGTTCTATGTAGTCCATCAATAAAATCCATCGACACTTGTTCCCACTTCCATGTAGGAACTTCTAATGGCTGAAGCAATCCACTTGGCTTCTTCTGTTCGGCTTTTACCAACTGGCAGTTCATACACCTGGAAATAAAATTTCCAACATCCTTCTTCATACCTTCCCAGTAGTAGGTTCTCTTCATATCCCGATACATCTTATTTCCACCAGGATGAATTGTCAACTTCGAGTGATGACTTTCCTTCAGAACTTCACTTCTCAATTCATCTATATCGGGAACAACTAGTCGTCCTTGCTTTCGAAGCCAACCTTCTTGATCGACCTCGAATCCTTTATCCTTCTCTGGGTCCAATCCAGATTCCAAATCACGGATAATCTTGACAAGCTTATCGTCTCGCTTTTGGCTCTTGCCAATCCTTTCCACAAGAGTCGGTCTTATCGATAAGTTTGCCAACATCTCAGGTTCCAATTCGCATCTGGGCCTGAAGTCAAAACCAGCTAAATACTCGAGACTCTTCCATTCTGAAAACATGGCTCCCAATTCCTGCATGTCTTCGACTTAACGCATCTGCCACTGCGTTACCTTTTCCCGGAGTATAAGCTATACCAAAATCATATGATGCTAAAAACTCTAGCCAACGTTGCTGCCGAAGATTCAAATCCTTTTGGGAGAAAAGATACTTCAACGACTTATGATCTGTAAACAACTCGAATCGAACTCCCAATAGATAATGTCTCCACATCTTCAGAGCAAATACAATCGCCGCTAACTCCAAATCATGAGTCGGGTAATTCCTTTCATGCGGCTTCAGTTGTCGACTTGCATACGCAACAACTTTATCCCTCTGCATCAGCACTGCTCCAAGTCCAGTACCACATGCGTCGGTGTAAACCACCATCTCATCGTTCCCACTTGGAATAGTCAAAACAGGAGCACTTGTCAATCGCTCTTTCAGGATTCTGAAAGCTTGCTCACACTTATCTTCCCATCTGAACACTTGGTTCTTTTTCGTCAATCCTATTAACGGTGCAGCTACCTTGGAGAAGTCTTTGATAAACCGTCGATAATATCCTGCTAATCCAAGAAAACTTCTCACATCAGATGCATTCTTAGGTCTAACCCAATCCTGGATTGCTGCCACCTTAGCGGGATCAACCGCTATTCCATTTCCAGAGATAACATGGCCTAAGAACCTCACTTCGCTCTTCCAGAAGTGACACTTCGAAAACTTAGCCTTCGGCTGATGTTTCCGCAAGATTTCCAAAACAATCTGCAAGTGCGTCTGGCGCTCTTCTTCAGTTCTGGAATAAATCAGAATATCATCCACGAATACAAGTACGAACTTGTTCAACTAATCTCTGAACACTCTATTCATAAGATCCACAAAATATGTTGGCGCGTTAGTCAATCCAAACGGCATTACCAGCCACTCAAAGAAACCGGATGGTGTCCTAAAAGCAGTCTTCGGCACACTATCCTTAGCAACTCTCAACTGGTGAAATCCCGTTGCCAAATCCATCTGAGAAAACACCTTTGCTTCGTAAATCTGATCAAACAAGTCATCTATTCTCGGCAATGGATACTTGTTCTTCTTAGTCACCTTATTCAGCTCACGATAATCCACACACAACCTCAGCGATCCATCTGCTTTGGTTACAAACACAACTGGTGCACCCCATTCGGACACACTACGCCGAATGAATCCTTTCTGTAAAAGATCATCAACTTGCACCATCAACTCTTGCTGTTCCCTAGGCGCCATCCGCCTAAGAGGCATCACAACAGGTCTGGCTCCTTCAACTAGATCTATACGAAACTCGATCTCTCTATGCGGCGGTAACCCTTTGACTTCGTCAAAGACATCCTCAAATCCATTAACGATTGGCAACGATGACAGTCCATCCCATGGAACAACCAGCGAATACATGAAGCTCATGAAGACGCCTTCTTCATGCTTACATCGTATCACAATCTTTCGCCCCTCCACATTCTCGACTGTCACCTCCAACCTCTCACAATCAACCTTTGCTGCATACTTCCTAAGCCAGTCCATACCCAAAATAATTCCGAACCCCGCAAAGTTCAGAACAAAGCAATCACAAACAAAAGAGCAATCATGACTCGATACAATCAGACCACGGCATAACATACACAAACAAGACGAACCCCCAACTGGATTAGTCACAACCAATGGCCTATCAACAATATCCGGTTCTAAACCCAACCGGCCTACAAGTTCGTTACAAACAAACGAATGCGACGCCCCAGTATCAAACAGAACTCTAACTGGAACACCACATAGGAAAAGAGTACCTTGAACCACCACACTCTTTCCTTTCTCTTCAGCGGTAGGAGCTTTCGAAGACGATGGAACAGCTCCCAAAGCATAAGCTTGCACAATCTGCTTGTCCTTCCGCGGTTCTGGACAATTCTTCCTGATATGCCCCGGCTTGTCACAGTTGTGACACTTCATCGGTACCTTCGGATTCATACAATCCTTAGAAAAATGGCCCTTCTGCTGACAATTGTAGCAAGTCACTTCGCCCTTCGGCTTCTTCTGGCCATCCTTACCCTTCTGCTGCTGCTGCTTCCTCTTCTTGTTTCCACCCTGCTGTGGTTTAGACTCTTCCCTGGTCACAGCAACAACAGATCCTTCCTTAGGAAACAGACTCTCATGCCTGAGAGCTTTCTCCACAAGCTTCTCAAATGAATCGTCCAAATGATCCACCAACTGCCTTCCAAGATAACTGTCCAAACCTGTCACAAACTTCTCATTCTTTTGATATGCAGATTCAATATACGACCGGGCATACTTGGACAAAGCTTCAAACTCAGAAACATACTCAAGAACTGGTCTTCCACCTTGCTTGAGCTCCACAAACTTCTTGAACAGAACAGACTTCTGAGCTGTAGAAATGAACTTAGCTTCAAATCTGACTTGGAATTGCTCCCAAGTAATCTCTGCCTCCGGAGTATCAATAGTGATAGAGTTCCACCAATCCGAAGCTCTTCCTTGAAGCTGCCTTGATGCAAGCTTCCTCTTAGTTGCATCCTTAATTCCCAAGTCACCAAAGATCCTTCTACAAGCATCTATCCACCTCTGGACTTCAATGGTTGATTCTGTTCCCAAGAAAACCTTTCCTCCAAGAGCAGTGTAGTCCTTACACAACTTAGCAAAATCCACCGGTTTTGGAGTTTGAACTTGAACTCCAACATCCACCGATGGCCCCGGAGCTGGCATCCTTCTCATGATCGAAGTCATCATAGCTTCGAACATAGCAGCATAATCAACAGCCCCTTCAGTAGCACGGCCTTCCCTAGCAGCTGGTCTCCCTCTTTGACTCATTCTCAATATCTATAAAAAGGAATGATTAGCACATCTAGAGAAACAACTGCATAAAGGACTCAAACTCTATTAAGCTACTATATTATATATAGTAATCATCCATCAAAATACAATTACGTCTCTCATACGTAGTTACGTCAGTGAGCGTTGGATAAAATTGATTAACCAAAGCTCTTATACCAAATGTGACGACCGCCCATGACCCCTGCACCGAATCTAGAGATAGTGCGCTGTAAAGTGTGCCAGGCAGCCATGGACGATTGCCAGGGTAAATTAAAAATAACAGAATCTATCGTATTACTCACAGCGCATGGACAAAATACAATAGAAGAAATATATAGTGAAGCTTCACAGAATAGAATCTCATCAATAAAACTTCATAATAGTTGGATACAAACATCTGAATAGTCAATACAATAAGCCTCACTACATACACTCAGAGAATATACAAGCAGCGGAACATCCAGTACATATAGTAAGAAATAATATGCAATACTCAAGCTCGTCTTCGTCATCAGCATCGTGGAAAGCAAGCGCAGCACCTGTCACTTGCTACCTAGTCTGCCCGTCCCAAAATGGACGAACAGCCCAAGGTAATAAGAGTTAAAACATAAAGCCTTGAGTCAGACAACAGTCTTAGTGAGCAGTAAATTAACTAACAACATACCAAAAGAGCATAAAGGAAAAGGAATAGGAATACAACTCTCCCACTCCACCTCTTTCTACAGTGATAGCCCCCAGACACACACTAAGCAGAAGCAAGCACAGCAAAACATACAATTTAAAGTAAAGCAATTATCAATCGAGTCAAGGGCGATGTTTTCCAAGTACAAACCCCCAAGGCCTAAACCAAGATCAGATAAGCACCCAGAAAATACCGCTCTTGAGACCGAATGACGATACAACCAAACATCCATGACTCTGGCTATCACTGTTATCATTGCCTCAATATCACCGTTAATTGAATGACCGGCACATTCTTTCAGCCGTCTGTCAAGGGCTAAAGGAAAACCCCGGTTCTAGACATAACTCTGCTCGTCGTCGTGACCCGTGCCTAGGACTATCGAATCTGCCCAGAGTACTTGACTATCACTCATTAGCCTTCAGGGACTATCGAATCTGCCCAACGTACTCTTGCTTTGAGCATGCTAGAACCTTCAACAACAATGAGATCTCAGCCTTCTAGTCATCCTCCTCGACGACTATTTCCATACTAGCTCAAGCGCCTCTCGAGCAAACCATTATCCTCAACTCGAACCATTTCACCGAGTTATCAACATGCTTGGAATGATCCCGTCTGGATTAGACCAAGGCTATCTCATATCATACTTCGCCTCATCATCATCATAGCAAAGTCTCATCTCAACATCATCATCAAATCTATCCATATAAGCTTCATCATCCGCTACATATGCCACGAGCAGCTTTTCCAATTCAAGAGCCTTTCTCTTAGCTTTTGAATTATTTTCGACCATCTTGTCTAAATCAAATCATCAATCATCTAATTCATAGCAATCAATCAATTCAAACATTAATCCAAGTAAAACAAGCATTCAAATATGATCTAAATAGACAATTATAACAATAATGGCAATTTCGTAAATAAAGAGTTGAAAGTCTAACAAGCATGAAAACATGAGAAATATCACTACAACTTGATGAATGAACTTGCATAGGTTAATCATGTAGAAAAATGGTTGTCAAATCATCATGAACAATGGATCTATATGGATCTACACTTATATTTACAAAAATGCATGGAAATCACTACTTTAACACCAAATCAAGCCAACGATCCGATATACTCCTTTGGATCCATGTGAGAGATAATCACCACTCACCAAATCACCTAAACAACCCAAAAGCAACACACTTCAGATCTGGACAGCGAAGGATCTAACTCGATCTATCACAAATCCGCTTCAAACGATGAAATCTCTCTTCGAAGAATGTAGATCTTCAATCTAAGCTCTTCGATCTTCGATTTGATCTTTAATATGGATGGAAGGAATCACTAGATTAGAGTGGAGAAAAGAAGTGAAGAAGTGTAGAAGTCGAGCTCTCAAAATGGCAGCACTTCGTTGCTTCGAAAACCGGATCCCAAAAAGTGAGAACAACCTTCCTATTTATAGGCAGATTTTCCCCTTAGGTCGCTCACTCTTAGGTCGTCCACGACCTATCAAACCCTCCGACCTAACTCTCACGACTTAACAAAACCAGCCGACCTAACACAGAAGCGCTTAGCGACCTAACCCAGATCAGGACCTAACGACTTAACACACCCAGCGACCTATGACCTAATAATGCACGCTCGACCTACGACTTAACAAGTGCGCGACTTAACTGTTGGCGACCTAACAGGGTAGCCGACCTAACACTCCAGACGACCTAACTAACAAAGCACCCCATAGGTCGCTTACGACCTAACTACTAAAACACATGCGACCTAACTCAACACAAGAGCTCACGACCTATCACTCAGCCAAACCCAGCGACTTAACGCAGACACTCTTCCTCGCGACCTAACAACTCAACCGAGTTACGACCTACGACCCAACTACACTAACTCGGTAACCACTAGGTCGGTCAATTCTATAGGTCGCTAACTCTCTAAGGTCGCGAACTGCTTATCCCCTAGGTCGTTAACTCTACTAGGTCGGCCATTTCTTAAGTCGTCTAAATCCTTAGGTCGTCTAATCCTATAGGTCGTCCCACTGCTAACCCAGCTTCCTTAGGTCGTCACCGACCTACCCCTTAGGTCGTCCACTACCATAGGTCGCTCCAACACCCTACGACCTAAGCTGCCACGACTTAACTCCTATACGACTTAACTTCCTTAACTCGTATCTTCCTTAAGTCGCTCCAAAACTTCCATACGACGTAGGACTTAGTCTCTAGACGACTTGTCAACAATGCGACCAAAAGTCAACTGTTTAACGATGTTTCGATCCGTAAAATATGGGTCGTTACAGCATAAATAAATTATATTATCATGAAAATTATATTTTGTAAAATAATATTAATAGTAAAGACACTCACAAAAATGTAAAAAAAACATTTTTTATTTTTAAATATCAGCCGAAAATAGAAAATTGTTTTTAGAATTATTTTTAGATCGAACAATTATGAAAAAAATTCAAAGCATAAAATATCATTTAGGATTTACTGGAAATTCAACATTCAAATAAAATATCAAAATTAATTTTTAATTGATATTTTAGTAATTTGCAATAGGATAATTATATAAAATATATTATAAAATTGAAAATAAATAAATAAAATATATTTTATGAGCCATGCGCAAGACTTGGTCATTTATAATTATCAAAATATTTTAGTACTGTATTAACACATATATAATATATATCGTTTGTTATGATATATCTATATATATACCACATAAAAAAATTAAGATATATTTGTATATACATATAAGTATTGCTTACAAAAAAATTGAAAAAAGTTTATAAATAATTTTCTGTATATTTAAATAAGTTTATTATATAAATTGTATATAATATAAATATTATATTCATATGATTATATATAAATATGAATATACACGCGCACATAGTATAATGTACTCACATACTTATATGAAATTATTTAAACATATATATATATATTATTTATATATAAATAATATGTAAATATATAAAAACATATGTTTAGACAATATATTTGCATATTGGATGAGCTAACTTGTCTGTTGTAATATAAATCCCAACATCTATACACATACATGTTATACCTTGCACGGATTGATATGTCACACATGAACACACATATATATGGGTATATGATACACATATATAAATATATCATAACATAAACTATACAAGCTTATAAACCAAGTAAGGCGAGCAATGAATCATTTCTTTTATATAGGTAACATGCATTCTAGAAAATTAGTTCCATTAGCTTTCAACAAGCTCGAAAATCCTTTCTGCCTTAAAGGGTTGGGAATTAAGAGTATGAAATATTGCAACTTGTTTGCCTTTTCTAAGCACTTTGATAATTTTCTAGATGACAAGCCTAATATATGGGTCAAATGGGCTAGAAAGTACCACCTTGGTAATAAGAATATTTGGATAATGGACTTACCACCTTTGTTTGGATGTGTATAGAGAACTATACTATAGCTAAGAGACACCCTACTGCCTCATATCCAACTCAAAATATCCTCAAGCAGTTTTGCTAAGTTCTAGAATGTGCCTTGGGCCAGAAGGGTCTCATTTTGGATAATGATTGTCTTATGAAGAAAAATGCCAATCTAGGATTTCACTTAATGCTAAAGCTTGTGATTATTTGGCTAATGGCTTCATTTCTCTTCCTTATACAAGTATTGCTAGGGTTTGGACGGTTTGGCAATTAATTCAAAACACAAAAGTTCCAAAGGGTGATGATGCTTATGTATGGTCTAGCAAGCAAAAGCCACATGCAGTCTCTACTATTCACAATGCTCTCATTGGTTCTGGACTTGATGCAAAGTTCTAGTGGCATGGTAAAGTTTGGAATAGGTTTAACTCAGAAAAATCAAATTTACTTTTATGGAAGGTGCTAAAGAATAGTCTCATGACTATGTCTAATTTGCAAGTTGGAGTGTTTAATGTGGAGAACAATTGTGTCTTTTACTTTAACCGTGTTGAGGATAACTTGCACATTTACTTCAACTACCCAGTAACATTTTCCCTATGGTGCAAAGTGCCAAGCAAAGGAAAAATCCAAGCTCCTTTAAGGGATAGCCCTGCTGAATGGAATAGGCTTTTCAAAGCAACGAGGTGGAGAAGTAATGAATCTTTGATGATGTTGTTGGTTTTGAAATTTTTTTATTGCTGGAATATGGATGGAGAGGAATTCTAGGGTTTTTGAGCACAAGTTTTTGAGTGAAGTGGTGTTGTGTAACATGATATTTAATAGCATCAGGAAAAGTACTTTATGCATGGCTTGGTGGGTGAAGAGATGGCTGCTAAATTATGGGACTGATCATTTTTGTTTTTGTATGTGTTTTTTTATTTCTCTTTCTTTTTTGTTAAACCTTCTTAGTTATGTTATTCCCATAGGGTTAAGCTTGTTAATCCCATTTTTTCTATATGTTTAATAAATCTAGAAAGGGCCAGTCAACCCTGTTATCTTTACTAAAAAAACAAAACTATATCAATTTATAAATTTAAATAAAATAAAAGATTTATTTAAGTAAAAATTAGAAATGTTCTAAATGAATTAAACTTCATATGCCTAATAAAGATCCAATAGGGTAAAAAAAAATTGAAATTTACCCATAATTTCCACTACGGGTTGGCCCGGTTCAAACAATGGTATCATAGGTCAATAGCCTATGCAGTCTAAATTAGGCATGTTAAGGTTAACTAATTAAAGCCTACCATGTAGTAGTGTGTCTAGAAAAGTAGATCTAAGGTTGGTTTGGATAATCAAGCATTTTGCCCTATCTGGCTACTAGCCTTCCTTGAAATGATGAGGTAAGTCCAACTGGTTATCCCTAATAGAAAAGACCCGATTTGAATTGGGCCTTGAGCTCATTTCAAAATTGTTTTGAAATTCAAAATAAAAATTCTAAATTTAAAGGTTAAATTTAAAATAAGAAAAATATTATAAATGTTATAATATAAAATTTCAAATTGTTTTGAAAATGAAAATATAATATTTTTAAATTTAAAAGTTAAATTTAAAATATAATATATATACATATATTATAAATGTTATAATGTAATGAAAATTGTCAAAATGTTTGAAAATTAATATCAAGTAGTTTTGAAATTTATCAAATTTATTAATAATATTATAAAATATATTAATTAAATAAGTTAATTAATAAGTATATACATGTATTGTATATTAAGATATATGTTATATTGTTTTAAAATGTTAAATTAACATAAGTATACATATATGTATATAAATAAACTTCGAAAATAATATAAATTTAATTATCATTGTTTGATTAAATAAATTAATTTAAAGGTTAATTAATTAAATAATATATACATATATATGATATATGTGTTATACTATAATGATTATAGTATATAATAAATATTTAATATAAATGATATATTAAATTAATATAAAATTAATTAAAATGTTAATTAATTAAAATTAATTAAATAAGATTTAATTAATATAGTATTATACATAAAACCATTATATAAGTAATATGAAATATAAAAGTTATATAATAATAAAACTTATATAATACGAATATATAAACTAAAGGTGGAACATCAAAAAAACCAAAATACACTTAAGGAATAAATATATACATAAATGTATGCATACTGCGATTTTTGTTGTGTTCGACATTTGAATTAGGAGAGTAATTCATAAGAATTACATTATTCTATAAGTCAATATCACTCAATATATTGAAGATTATGAATCTTCAATATCATGTTGTCCTCTGCCATATATATATATATATATATATTAATAAATTACTTGCATACTCTTCAGTTGTTGAGCAAACTCAAGCTAAGTATGTTATGTGTAGTATTATTAGTATACTGAATAGATGAAGTAAGATAACTATATGTATTTGTTGAGCAAACTCAAGGTACACATATTATACTTAGGCCATTGCAGTATAGTATGTATGAGTGAATAATTTTGTTTCGATTGCTTAGAAAAATCAAGGTCAAATTGAAATTAGGACAAAGTACCAAGGGTTAGGAGTTGTATGCGATACAACCGATTAGGAGATATTTCATAGAGCTATGGCTTATTGAGCAAACGAATTCGCAAACGGATGAATCCTAACACCCACTAGTGAAGTCGAAAGACTTCTATGTTTGACTTAGGGTTTGGTAAAGCATAAAAGACTAGTGGGAGCCTTATTAGAAAAATGAAATTATAACATTTAACTTTTGTAATATTATAAGAACATATGATATACAATGTCGCAATAATATACATTAATAAATTTGTGCATTTAATACGATTGATAAAACATTTATCAACTAAGATATACAAATAAAAATATAATATATACTTACTATTAAATGCTTCTTGCATGTTAATGTTTTCTATACCCATGCATGTACCTAATTTTACAACTACTTAATACATTCGTAATATAGTCACTTACATGTTTATTTAGTCGAGACCATGTATTAGATTCCATGAGTTCCGAACTCAAAAGTAATACAGTACAATGGATATTTGATCCATATACAATCTGAATTTGAATAATGAAATGAAATTTAACTTAAAAGTTAAGTAAAGTGGGATGAAACGAGTTAAATAAATTAGAATTTGACTTTTGAAATGAAGATGAACTTAAGTAATGAAATGCAATTAAATTTGAGTTGTGAAATGAATTGAATATGTTTTAAAATGTTGTTTGGTAAAATTGAATATGAACTTAAGTTCTAAAGTGAAATAAAAATAAGAATGTTGTATTAAATGTTTATAAACTTAAGTAAATAATTTTATGGAATGGTTATTAAGTGTTGTTAATATTAAAGAAAATGTACTGAGTAAATGGAATATGGAATGAAATGTTGTTAAACGTGAATTGAACTTAAAGTGAAGATTAATAAGTGAATATTAATAAATTGAATGTAAGTGAAATTAATATGAATAATTGAATTTGATTTTAAAGTGAATGCGAATTAAATGAATGTAAAAGGAATTGAATGTAAATAAAAGAATCGGGAATAAGAATAAGGTATATTAAGAAATCAATTGGAATAAATACGCAAGTTGTACATATATTATTTTATTCGCATAACTGTTTGATCCAGATTTGATTATACGATTTCGAGGTGGTTTACACCGATTCAAGTTAGGATTTTTCAGTCGATATCTTGACGACGAACCCTGGATATGGATTTTGATTGATTCGGATATTCTTTATCATAGTACATGTCTATGCAAGGAGAATGGAGATTTTCTAATCAAGGAATCGAATCTGAGTCAGCACTAGAGTGGTCGTGTGAACGATGCTAGTTCGGAAGTGAAATAGTGTGATCAGGCGAGCAGTCAAGTATGGTTATGCGTACGGATAATATATGCACATCGTACGGGGTTTAATAAATTTAAATGTTGACATTAGAAAATGCAACTTGATATAGTTATGAATTAATTGGATGAATATTAATTGTTTGATGGTTTATCTTGTTACAATTATTGCATTTTCTATGTTTGCATATAGTTGTTGTACTAGTATATGTTATATATTGATATTACTTTCTATATACATATTCTCATTGGTTGTCGAGTGTTTAGTAGGTGCGGATGACGTATGCTTCACAATTAGAGCTCGCTTTCGCATTATATTCATTGTATATGCTCGCTAATATAATAAAAGGTACATATCTCATATTACATATCGTGCTTTTATAATTTTTTCCCTACGGGATGCCTCATTCTCAAAGATGAGATGTATATTTATGACTATATATACATTAGGATTTACTACGATCAAACCGCGCAAAGGAGACATTGGCGAAATTTTTCATAAATCTTGGGTGTTAGAAAATTTTGAGAATTTTGGGAAAATTTTGATAACTAAAAATTTTATTTTGAGTTTTAAGTTGGGATGAGTGAATGGACCGTATTAATTGGTTTCAGAAAGTTAATTATGAATTTGAAAACTTAGGAAATTTTTTTATAAGAAGTTTAACTAATTGATTTCGAAAAGTTAAAAGGTTTAAATGAATTTGGTAATCCTGTTTCAACTAATTTGTTTTGAAAAGTTAATGGGTTTTGTGGCATTCTTCTTACCTGGTAATTTTGGGGAAGAAATTCTTTTAAGGAGGGGAGAATGTAACGATCCAAAATTTTATTCATTCAAATTTGGAATATTTAATTGATTTTAAATATTGAAAAGTTAGTTTTATAAGTTATATAACTTATATTTCAAATATAGCGATATGTTGGATAATTAAATTGTTAAATTTAATATTTGAAATTGTCTAAATGATTGAATCTTGAATTTAATATGAATGAAAACGATTTCGAAAGTTGATTTAAATTCTATTTAAATTAGAATGAGGATAGTAACTTTTCATTTGGATTTAAAACTAAATAAACTAAAACTGGAAATTACTCGTTTTAATTAACGTGTAGCAATACTCAATTTTCGCACTATCTCGGATTTCGAAGAAACTGGTTTCATTGAATCCGTAATAATGAATTATTATATGCTATCAAATTTCATGTCGATTGGACTTATTGTCTGATCGTGCGAGTTCGAAAAGCGTAGAAATTAATTAAAGGAATTTTAATTAAAATAATTCAGTTTTGAAAAGCAATCTTCTATATATGATGGAATTAGCTCTCGATACGTATTCAATTGTGTTCGAAATAGGGGAATAACGTATAGAACGCTCGGCGGCACGCTTCGTTTGGAGTTCGGAATTTTCACGGATGAACAGTGCCACGCGAAATTTTCTATAAATAGCCCTCAAATTTCATTCATTTGCAAACCCTAACCCTAAATAGATTTTCAGCCGCCATTAAAATAAAACTATCTGATAGCCATCATCGATCGGAGCCTCTAGAAGCCGAATTAGCCTTCGGCTTCAACTAGGGAAACGTAGAGCACGTCCATACAAAGCTACCAACAGTTGGATCGAGCTATCGTCGACCGAGATGGCATCAAAATGCTCATGTTCATCTGCAGCATTTTTGGGTTTCAGGCTTCGTTACTCACGCGTGAGGCACGGCAGTGCAGGCGACGGGCTGGGGAGGTTAACGACGCACGTGGAGGCGACTCGGTGGTGGTGGCGGTTTGTTGGCTGGCGCGATCCTCGTTCGACGAAGTCGAGTAAAAAAACACGTGTGCGCACAGCATTGGTGGTCGCGAGCTGGAGCAGGCGATGCGGAGGGGGTTGGCGCGGCGTACGGCGGGGGCGGTGGTTCGAGTGGAGGCGCGCGCGATTTTCTTCGAAAGAAAAAAAGAGGTCACGTTCCTGGAGCGTGCAAAACAAGAAGGAAGAAAGGGGATTGGAAGAAAAGGTTAAAGTTTAAAACCTTAATTATTAAGTTAATTTACATTAATTATATTCAAATGTTAATTAATCTATAACTTGTTCGTACGAGGTCTGTTTCAAGCTCGACAAGTTGCATTCGTATTAGCGAGCACTACACTATGGAGTTGGATTGGACGAATTCAGAACTAGTAGGAATTTTGAGTTAAATTGAACGACCGTTTAATTTTAATTCAATCCGGAGCGCTTAGGCGATTTCTGGCATTTTTGTGAGTTAACTCACCTCTCTGACCTGCATATATTTTTATATAAGTGGGAATAAATATTATATATGTTGATTAATGTTGGTTTGGATGATATATTATATATATTAGTTGGTTTGGATATATTCTCGCCTATTGGAGCGGATGAGACCCTATTACGTTCCCGTGTAAGAGCGGATGACCCTTTGTATACGAATCATGCCTCGAAGTGGTTGATTTTATTATTTGATTATATACTGTCTGTGATGTAGGGGGTGGAGGGATCCCATGAGATTCCTCACACTGTTGATTTTATTTTCATATATATGCTGATATATGATGTTCTGGATGTCATGTTGATGTCGTTGATATGATTTGACTTATTTAGTGCTATGGTAGCACCGGGCCTTATTTTTGGTATTTTGGAATACTAAAAATGATGATTTTGATTTGAAAAGGATTTCGAAGTGATTTTGAAATTATATATGTTTTAATGTTTTTTAATTTATTAAAAGAAAGGAATGATTTTATTCTTAAAGAAATAAAAGTTATGATTTTTTGATGTAAAATATAGTTTTGAGAAATACTTTGATTTGAGATTTTTGAATAGTTTATATAAAATATTTATAAAAGTGATATTTTTATAAATAAAGAAGTTGATTTATAAATGAAATTTATAAATGTATAGTAAAAGGATTTTAAGTTATTTTGTAAATGGATGTGAAATAGATTTTTTTAAAGAAATGGATTTATAAGTGGATTTTGATAGTAAAATTAGTTTTATGAAAGAGTGGATTTATAAATAAAATTTTGTAAATAAACGAATTTTAATAAATAGACGTTTTATAAAATTGATGGGAGATTTATAAAAATAGTTTTATAAATATGGAAATGATTTATGTTGAGTTTTAAATATGGATTTTTTATTTAAAGGAATTTTGAAAGAAATATTCTGAGGAGTTAAATGTTTTAAAAGTAATTTATCTTTTGGAAGTAAAGGTTTTAGAAATGATAATTTTAAATGGAATTTAAATGGTTTTGAAAATGTTTTAAATGTGATAAGTATCGGAAACGTAGATTTCAACATTTATTGTTGTAATAGACGTTTTTGAGAAAGTAAGGAAGTCATGGACTATAACACTGTTGTTATGGTAAATGATTTCCAAAAGGAAATGTTTTATATAGTATACGGGATATATATATATATATATATATATTAATTTACCAAATCCCTATACTAATGCTTTTGGGTTGTCGTAATGATGTTTTACGCAACATTCGTTTTGACCCAATAAATTATGTTTTGACCTTCCATTGTAAAATACACGAATCCGTTCTTATGATCGTACTAAAGGCTTGGTGGGGTAGGAGCATTGCTTCCTATACTTACACCCGTCCGGAGGCGTACGAACTCTGGAGTTGTACGGTTATAAAAATCCGTTTGGCGTGTCTCCAAATGGTAGTGTTATTAAATATGCTTATACCGTCGATATAAGTGAAAATATTTTCTAAGTATTGAGATGAAGTGATTTGTGAATATGCTTATAGTGTAGATATAAGTATATGGAAATATTTTCCAATATAGAAAGATTTGAAATGGTTTTGAGAATATATCTTTTTAAAGATAATTTGAAGTAAATATTTGGAAATGGTTTAATTAATAAAAGATTGATTAAATGGGCCTAGTGACTGCTTATGGTGCTAGATATGGTTTGTTTGCTTTGATAGTTAAATAACCGACTATCAAATATTGGCCTCTTTATCGTTGTTGATCCGGAGAGATCAGGGTCGGATTTATCCTAGAACCACTTCAGACCAACGTATATGCGTTCGAATGTGCAGGTTTGGAAGACATGATATTTGGGATTTTCATATGCAGGACTGCTTGTTGATCATTTGGGGATAAACTCCCAGTATACATATAGCAGCAGTGGTCTCTTCATTATGAAATATCCAATGCAAGGACTGATCGCTACTAATCTTAGGGGTAATTCCTAACAGGATGTGGTAGGAGAAGTGCCTTTGGTTTGTCCTGTTCCTAGATAACTTGTATGGATGGATGTCTGACATTGCATTTTTGAGATACATCTTGACTTTTATAAACGTACATCTGTTTGGTGGCGAAAAAGGCAACTTCTCTTAGCTTAACACCCTTCTCTAAGACGTACGAGCTCAGAGGTTGTATGTTTGTAAAAGTCAATAGTGATTGATGGAATGGCAATGTGGCATTCAAAGAAAAATGATGTGCTATGTGAAAGGTAATCGTGACCTCAAGCCTCACACCCGGGAAATGACCAGAACAGGGTAGATGCGGCAAGGCTATGTAGTTCGTAACCATTAGCATATGATCATCCCCTTCTAGATATATTTTTTCCTACTATGACATTCGGGTTTTAAATTATTGTGGATGTATGCTATGAGGGCCCTCAGATAGGTCGGTAACAACCAAGGTGATGATATATTCGGTACTATCTAGTGATAAAGGTAGGCCGGTCTTGTGTTGGTAAAGGGCAGATGTTCAGTGCCTCGGTACATTCCTCTAGAGATGTATTGCCGGAAGGTACTCCCTTCACATGGTCATTTGTATGGAAATTCATTCTCCACTACGTGCCTGCTATTTTGTTTGTAGAGCCTAGTATGCTGGAATTTAATAATGGTAACAATTTTGGCTATTTGAATTATTATTTGTATACTAGACACTAGTATAATTTAACAGGATTTGATACGAAAGGTTTTGGTTATCGTAAGGTAAAAACCCGTCCGTGTTTATGTGTGGGCGTGGTCTTGCGAGATACCTTTGTTTTGATAAAGGAAAATTTTATAACTTTAAAATAAATTCAGTTGAGATATATTTCCTCAAGCTGGTTTACCAGACTGATCCGGGCGTTCTTCCCTTTCAATGCTCGGGTCAGACTGAGTATATTTACGGATGTAGATTTGGATGCTTTGGAGCTTCAGCAGATGAGCTGGAAGTCTTTCGGTCGTATTCACGTATATATTTATTTTTTCGCTGCATTGCTGTTTAAATTATCGGCAATTGTAAGGACAGGTTATTATAACTGTCCAGGCTGATGATTAGTGATTGATTGTACTCTGATTATGTATATTATATTACATTTTCTGTTTTGTAAAGATCATTGACATGATATTATATGTTTTTCCGCTGCGGTGAGACTCTGTAATTGTTTTAGTTATGTTTCTCTTGTTCCTTTTCTCCTTCTTTCTCCCTTCTTCTTCTTTTCTCTTCTTTCTTTCTCATGATTATCCGTCTTCCATTCGGTTTCGGTTAGGCATGTGTGGTTTATTGTCAGCTCTAAACGGGACGGATTTGCAGGTCATCACAAATAAGCACACTTCCACTTAGTAGCTTTGTAGATATTGGACCACTCAATTTTTCTATTCTAGACTAGATTATCAAAACTACCTCTCTGTTTTATTTTCTTCCATATGTAGTATGTGTATGAGCAGCTAAAAAACAAGTGATGTGTGTCTTTTTGTCTAGAGTTACATTGGACACAAGAAGTAGTAACAGTCATACCTTTTCGAGCTAAATTTGCTAGAGTGTTTAAAGCATTTTTGATGACTTTCCACAACATAAATTTAAGCCTACAATTGTTAATGATATATGTATACATATATATAAATTAATGGTATTGATTGGAATTATATTAATTAGGATAATGAAAACTTTATTTTTAACATTGTAAACTGAAAAGAGTTAAAGGAAATAAATATTAATTAATTAACATTAACGGTAAAGAGAGACTTTATAGATTACTTAACCCTAAAGAAAATTTAAATAAGCAAAACTTAGCGATTAAGGAGGCATTAACTAAATAACCAGTCGCATTTAATATATTAATCCAATGGCCCAGATTTAATCAAATATTTTTACTTAGGGACGAAGTAATTGATTAGTGTATAGGATGAAATCAAAGATTCTTCTAGGGTTAATCAATGGTTACAATTAATTCAAATCCTCTATAAATATACACCTAACTTAAACTTTAATTCACCACAAAATTAGTTATTATACCAAAACTCTGTCAATTTCTCTTCTCCTCTACAAACCTAAATATCCAAAATGAAATAAAAGTAAAATAAAGGAATTCAATAAGGTCGGATCAAAGGAGGGACTAGTAAACGGGCATAGATTTCCGAGCAAATATTAGGAGCAAGCTTGGATCTGATGTGAGTGAGAACATTTTAATAAGATGTTTAATTATAGTTAATTCTAATATACACTATCCGATCTAGGTTATTAGAAATTAAATTAGAAAACTAAATTATTTAAATTTGGAATTGAATTATAAATTGGGTTGATATAAATTTGTTAATATAGAAGTTATTCGAGATAAAACCCTTTGTAATCAAGTAGAAATTCTTATAATCCGTTAATATGAATCGAACCCTAAATCTAAGTTGAATCTGCAAATTAAATGGGTATAAACTTGTTAGAAGACATATGTTATTCTAGGTTAAACCAACTCTAAGCAAATAGAAATTTCCCTTAACCTACTAATATAACCTGATAACCTAATTGTATCGATATTAACCTAAATTATACTGATTTTGGAAATGAACTGTAATCACCTTGAATTCACAAAAAAATTAGAAAAACTAAAGACTACAAGTATAAGGTTCGGTGTTGAAATCATAGAACGAACGGAATTAAAATTAAGTCAAAGTCGAATCAAAATATAGCGTTAACACTAATTTTTCACCGCGAGTGGTCGACCGCTAGTCGACTGCCCCAACATATAGCGGTCGACCGGTAGGCGTTCTAAAATGCAGGATGAACCTCGGCCTTAGGCCCAGGTTTTAAATTATAGTTAATTGTTTATTTATTAAAAATTATAAATAAGGGTTAGAAATAGTAGGGAAGCTAGTTCCCTATGAGATGAATCTAAGACGTTACAGGGTTGGGTAAATGCTTTTTACCCAATGGGTTTCAATTATTTGACTAGAGGCGACTCTATTGGAAATGGTACTCATAGGAGGTTCTATGGTAGAAAGGCAGCACTGACCGATGCCTGATGAAGTGTGTGGGCCCTTCACAACGGGACTCCTTGGTATTCACGGATTCTAACACGACGTGATACTATGTTGTTGATGGATCCCGGTGTGTGCAATAAGAGGCATATGCTAAAATTTGGGAGGTGGACACGGATGTAGACGATGAGACACTTTAGTGATTCGGCATTGCGGGCTCCCTTCGATGCGCAGTTGGGGTATGTGTTGTCGTAGTTGTGGGAAATTTATTTCCCATGTAGAAAATTGTAGGGAAACCTATGTGGAATAGTTACACTAGGCGTAATGTGAGAAATATAGTCCTACAAAAGGAATTATAGGATAATCATATATGGAGAAATTCCAGTAGCTGTTAACCAATCGTCAGTTATTGAGGTTCAATCCATTGTTCGATCCTTATAGGAGCCTGCACAAGTTGTTAGTTTAGGTGTGCATCAAGTAAAAACCCTTAACTAAAGGACCCTAGGAATACACGGACACTTCTAAAGAACCCTAGGTCATATAGGGTAGAATTAAAGTCAACTGCACGTGATCACCATATATTAAACATGAACTCACTCACCAGACTTTTTTCTGACCCACTCCCTTCTTTTCATTTTTCTGCACCTTAGGATGATAGGTTTGGAGTTGATTGGGCATAGTACGTGGAGAAAGGAGCTATATGTTGGAGTTCTCATATTCTTCATTGTTCTTCATGTAGTTATTTATTGTATTAAATGTCTATCAAAACTTATATTGTATTTTGGAAATAGTGTATATGACAATTAAGTATTTTGAAGACTGTTATTTGAAATGTCTATTTTTAGTATTATATTTTAGTTCATTTCGCTGCAAGATCTGAAAGTGTAATATATCTTAGATCATATATGTTTATCATTTAGTCCCTGTAATACTTTAAATACCCCAACAGCTTGTGTTTCTCGACACTGAGGCGAGTCCGAAAGTCACCATAGGCTTTGGATCGGTGTGTTGAAAGGTGCTTGTTGTCACATGATTAACAGAGTAGATAATTGAAACATAACAGCATACCCATTCACTGAGGGACAGACCCAATTGGTTTTGAGGAAACCAATTGGAGAAGTAGGAATAAGATTTCATAATAGACCTCAAGTGCAAGTGGAAGATTGATGGAGTTAGAGGTACTTCCTAGGGGAAATTATGTGATTTGTTACATGTATCTAACTCGATAACCAATCTTTTCCAAAATAAACGGTGTTTTATTTCTATTATATACTTGATATAATGCATTATATCAATTAATTAATTTAATCAACTGTATATTTAATAGAAAAGACATAAATGGTATGTTTTTTGATAGGAGTTACAAAGTGTTGTAACCATGAGTAGTTTATCATAGTGAAAACAAATATACCATTTTAAATGTTCCTAGTCGAGATGCATCGAGACTGGATATCGATGTATCCATTGAGATTAGAGTATATAATGTGAGAAATGCGGATTACGGACCTTAAGGCTAGAATAACACTAGATGGGGGGTGAATAGTGTTTTGTGGATTTTCTAAATCTTTTCGAAACTTATGTAAATTTAATCACCAACAAATGCAATTCACAGACACAGATATAATCATAGAATCAGACACAGATGCAAATAATAAATAAAAGCAGTAAAGGACAAAACACACCAGGATTTTATACTGGTTCGGAGTTACCCTACATCCAGTCTCGTACAAACGTATGGATTTCTTATCAAAAATAATCTCCCAGATTATACCCTCGATTTCAAGGCCACGAGATACACCCTCCTGTATTCGAGTCCGGGGTAAACTCTCTTGATTTACCAGGCCACAAGATCACCTAATCGATTTCCGGGGCAACAATCACACCTAATTGATTTCAAGGCTCAACCGCACCTTTTACTTAACAGTTTGATTTACAAATAATCCTATAACTCTGAATAACACTGAGATCTTATAGAGAGAGTGGCAGAGAATCAAACAAGAGATAATCAAGTTTGATTCACTTGGTATTTCGGCAGAGTATAGTTTGGAATTCTTTAGAATAAATGTGGAAGATGAAGAGGAGAGAAAACAAGTAAAATCTGATTAAAAAATTGTTTAGAACTACTGGTATTTATAGGAAATCAACAGCCATATTTATTCGTGAAAGGATATGACGAATAGACACTTCTTTTGAAAATTTGAATTTTGAATTTAACGGACACCATGTCGACATGGGGTATCCCATGATGTCGACATACCCTAGTTGAAAATAATGTAAAATTTGTTTTGAAAATGATATTGAAAGGAAAACAAGATGAAATGATTCTGGAGTAAAATAAACTAATTTCCCTATGTTTTAAAATAAAGAAGAGTAAAAAAAATATTTTTAGAATGTATATATAAATTTGATTTTAAATCAAGTATATATATATTATAAAGAATATTTAAAAATCAGAAGACAGTTTTAAAAACAAACGAAGTTTAAAACAAGAGTTTATTTAAAAACAAAAACAAAGAATATTTTAAGGCTAAAACATTTTGAAAAGCAGTTTTGAAAATCATTTTGAAGTAGTTTTGCATGCTTCTTCCTGTAGAATATCTCATCACATCAGGACTCGAGAACTTGTACAAAACCAGAATGTTCGTGGGTTTGTAAGCCACTTGTCGTAGGTTTGTAAGCTACTTGTCGTGGGTTTGTAAGCCACTAAAAAGGTAAAAATGGGTTCCATCCCAAATGAAATATGGAATGAAGATTTCCGTGCTATTATGAAGTTTTAACACAATTCTAGACTCAATACTTATCTTGTACTATTAAAATCTTGAACTCTTGATAACTTGATTTCTTGATACTCATGAGTCTTCAATCTTGATATCTTTGATCTTTAAATTCATCAGTCTTGTATCTCTATACTGTACAGTCTTCATTCTTGGTACCTGGATGTTTATATCCTGCATATACCTATATATATAGATATATATCTAAACTATAATGTTAGTATTTATATTTTATAACAAGTCCTAAGGTTGTTGTCATCAAAACCATCCTTCTCAAGGACTAACAATCTCCCCCTTTTTGATGATGGCAACCTATGTTTATAAAATATACTTCTCCTTCATAATAACTCCCCCTAAAGCTAATAACTTCCCCTTAATCTAAGCCTAACTACTCTATTTTATATTTCTCCCCCTTTGTCATCAACAAAAACTAATCCTAAACTCCCCCTTAACCTAATACTATTTAAATTAAATACTAATAAGGAAGTATAATAAGTAAAACAAATATATTATTATATATGATGTTATATTTACATGTATATATGAAACATAAACATACAAATATATTTAAATACATAAATTATAGAATAACAATACTAACGAGAGTTTTTGACAATCAGAGATTTGTGAATCGAACAATTTGGATAATGAAAACAAAAGTTTCCACGTTGTTCAACCAAATTCCCATCTTTGTCAAAACAGACTTCGCCTACACAGACCACGTTGTCGTCTTCTTCCATAGGTGCTTCTTCCTCTTCTTCTTCCTCTTCTTCTTCTTCCTCTTCGCTGTGCTCTAAAGGATTATGCACGTGAATGTTGGGAGAAACTTCTTCAATTATGATAGGATTTGCGTGATTGTCCATTAGGAATTTTTGTAAATTCCGAAGGATTTTGCCTTGCTTTTTTAATTCGTTTGCCATCCTTAGTTGCACAACTTGAAATTCAGTCAACATTTGCATGGCATCCTTCATAGATTCCTCAATCTTTATCACACGTGCTAGTGTAGTGCGTTGGAATGGACCAAAATGAGGAGAAGGAAAGGAAATGGTGTCAATTTGGTTTGATTTAGTGGAGGAGGTCGTTAATTTTAATTTACAGAAGTTTTATTTCAGAGAAAGAAAAGTGAGAAGACAGAAAAATTCAAAATACATAGGTTTATATAACTACCAAACTAATTTTAGTGGAAAAATCAAATTTTAAAATTTTGTCATTGTATGTCGACATGGGTGGTAGGGGTATGTCGACATCCTTATGAAAAATTTGATTTTCTTGTATATCTTACTATAACTATATTTTATATCTCAATATTTGACCAAATGCGTAGTTCTCTTCTTAATTTAGTAAATATAGGTTGATTTAAGGGTTTGGTGAAAATATCAACAATTTGATTTTCAGAATTGATATATTCAAGAGAAATAATTTCTTTACTTATATTATCTTTGAGAAAATGATGTCTGATATCAATATGTTAAGTCCTAGCATGATGAGTAGTATTTTTAGACAAATTTATTGCACTAGAATTATCACAATAAATTGGTGATTTTGAAATTGTTAATCCAAAATCTTTTAGAGTTTGTTGCATATAAATGACTTGAGAGCAAGCCAAAGCAGCAAAGATATATTCTGCTTCAGTTGTTGATAAAGAAACAGTGTTTTGCTTTTTACTAAACCATGAAACAAGAGAATGCCCTAAAAAGTGACAAGTTCCACTTGTACTTTTTCGGTCAGATTTGCAACCAGCATAGTCAGCATCACAATAAGAGATTAAATCAAATGAATCATTTTTAGGGTAAAATAAACCATAGTCAAAAGTATGTTTAACATATCTTATGATACGTTTCACAGCTTTTAAGTGAGTTTCCTTGGGTTGAGATTGGTATCTTGCATAGAGACAAACACTATGCATGATATCAGGTCTACTCGCAGTGATATAGAGTAGTGATCCAATCATTCCCCTATATAGTTTTTGATTTACAACTTTTGGAAGATCTTCTTTATTTAAAGCTTCATTGGTTGCCATGGGAGTGGGTTTTCCACTCGCAGTAGTCATACCAAATTTACTCACTAGATCCCTAGCATATTTTTCTTGAATAATAAAGATACCATTATCTAATTGTTTTATTTGTAAACCTAAGAAGAAAGTAAGTTCACCTATATGACTCATCTCAAACTCTTTTGTCGTTATGTCAGAAAATTCTTTATCCATTTCATGATTAGTTGAACCAAAAATAATATCATCTACATAAACTTGTACTAGTTGAATATCATTTTTATTTCTTTTAATGAAAAGAGTATTATCTACTTTACCAATTTCAAAATTTGATTGTAGTAAAAAAGTTCTTAGTCTGTCATACCATGCTCTAGGAGCTTGTTTCAAACCATATAGAGCTTTCTTAAGTTTGAAAACATGGTTTGGAAATCTTTCATCTTCAAAGAGTGGAGGTTGTTCAACATAAACTTCCTCTTTAACAAATCCATTTAAAAAAGCACTTTTAATATCCATTTGAAATAATTTGAAATTATTATAATTTGCGAAAGCAAGTAGAATTCTAATGGCTTCTAATCTTGCTACGGTGCAAAGGTTTCATCAAAATCTATTCCTTCTTCTTGACTATAACCTTGTGCGACTAATCGAGCTTTATTTCTCACGACCTCACCAAGTTCATTCATTTTATTTTTATAAACCCATTTTATTCCAATTATACTTTTATCCTCAGGTCTAGGAACAAGTTCCCAAACATCATTTTTGGTGAACTGATTCAATTCTTCTTGCATAGCAAGAATCCATGAATCATCAGATGATGCTTCCTTTGGATTTTTAGGTTCAATAGTTGATATAAAAGCTGCATTACTCATGTTATTTAGTTGATTTCTAGTTCTAACAACAGATTCAATATTTCCTAGTATATTTTCTATAGGATGATCTTTTAATAGCCTAACTCTTTTATTAGGTTGAATGATTTCACAATTAGTTTCATTAGGTTCATTATTTAAAGTTACAAAATCTTCTTCATCTTCTATTTGAATAGTATCTTTAAAATTTTCATCAAAAGATACATGCATTGTTTCTTCAATAGTGTTAGTTTTTAAATTATAAACTCTAAATGCTTTACTTCTATTAGAATATCCGATAAAGATACCTTTGTCGGATTTAGGTTCAAATTTATCTAAATTATCTTTTGTATTAAGAATAAAACACTTACTACCAAAAACTTTAAAATAAGCTACTATGGGTTTCTTATTGTAAAGTAATTCATATGGTGTTTTATTAGTTAATGGTCTAATTAAAATCCTATTTAATATATAACAAGCTGTAGCGACTACTTCAGCCCAAAAGTTTTTAGGTAAGTTACTATCAGAAAGCATTGTTCTAGCACACTCTTGAATCATTCCATTCTTATGTTCTACCACTTTGTTTTGTTATGGAGTTTTTGGAAAAGAGAAATTACGAGTTATTTCCTTTTTATTGCAGAATCTCTCAAAATTTTCATTTTCAAATTCCCCACCGTGATCACTACGAATAGTTATAATTTTTAAAGAAAGTTGATTTTGAAGTCTTTTTGTAAAAAATTTAAATGAATCAAAAGTATCACTTTTATGTTTCATAAAAATTGTCCATGTAAGAATAATCATCTACAATTACAAAGACATATTTATTGTGATTTATTGATTGAATTTGAGATGGACCAAATAAATCTAGATGAAGTAACTCAAGAGGTTTTGAAGTTGAAATCATATCTTTTAATTTGAAAGAACTTTTCCTAAGTTTTCCTAATTGGCAAGCATCACATATACTATCGACTTTAAAGTTTAACTTGGGAAGACCTCTAACTAAGTTAAGTTTTGATAATCTAGATAACAGTTTGGAATTTAAATGACCAAATCTTTTATGCCAAATCCAAGGGTCACTTATATTAGCCAAAAGACATAAGTTATCATTTGAAACTTTCATACTAAGGATGTAAATATTTTTCTTCCTAATTCCTTCAAATATAATATTTGAATTTTTATCTTCGATGTGACACTTATCTTTTTCAAATTTAATCTTGTATTCTTGATCGCAAAGTTGACTAATGCTAAGCAGATTGTGTTTCAGATTCTTAACTAATTAAACATTAGAAATAGTAGGAGTTTTAGAGTTACCGACATTGCTGATGCCAATCACATATCCTTTTGAGTTGTCTCCAAAATTAACCAATCCTCCATCTTTATAGATAATATCATTCAGCATATCTGGATTACTGGTCATGTGTCTTGAACATCCACTATCAAGTATCCACTTATTCTTCTTGATTTGCACAATTTGTCCATTGAGTGTTGATTCTTCAAAGGCCATATAACATTTTTCTTTATGCACGGAATAAAAACTTGGTAGATAACTTGGTTTTCTATAATAACTATATGCAGACTTATGAGACAATGATGATTTGAACATTTTTAAACTAGTGTGAACAAAATCCCCAAAAATAGCCATTTTAAAAACTTTTTCAAAATTCAGATTATGAAAACTTTGAAAACCTTGCTTTGATACCAAATGTGAGAAATGCGGATTACGGATCTTAAGGCTGGAATAACACTAGAGGGGGGTGAATAGTGTTTTGTGGATTTTCTAAATCATTTTGAAACTTATGTAAATTTAATCACCAACAAATGCAATTCACAAACACAGATATAATCATAGAATCAGACACAGATGCAAATACTAAATAAAAGCAGTAAAGGAAAGAACACACCAGGTTTTTATACTGGTTCGGAGTTACCCTACATCCAGTCCCGTACAAACATACAGATTTCTTATCAAAAATAATCTCCCAAATTACACCCTCGATTTCAAGGCCACGAGGTACACCCTCCTGTATTCGATTCCGGGGCAAACTCTCTTGATTTACCAGGCCACAAGATCACCTAATCGATTTTCGAGGCAACAATCACACCGAATTGATTTTAAGGTTCAACCGCACCTTTTACTCAACAGCTTGATTTACAAATAATCCTATAACTCTGAATAGCACTGAGATCTTATGGAGAGAGTGGCAGAGAATCAAACAAGAGATAATCAAGTTTGATTCACTTGGTATTTCGGCAGAGTATAGTTTGGAATTCTTTAGAATAAATATGGAAGATGAAGAGGAGAGAAAAAAAGTAAAATCTGATTAAAAATTCATTTAGAACTACTGGTATTTATAGGAAATCAACAGCCATATCTATTCGTGAAAAGATACGATGAATAGACACTTCTTTTGAAAATTTGAATTTTGAATTTAGCGGACACCATGTCGACATGGGGTATCCCATGATGTCGACATACCCTAGTTAAAAATAATGTAAAATTTGTTTTGAAAATGATATTGAAAGGAAAATAAGATGAAATGATTCTGGAGTAAAATAAACTAATTTCCCTATGTTTTAAAATAAAGAAGAGTAGAAAAATATATTTTTAGAATGTATATATAAATTTGATTTTAAATCAAGTATATATATATATATTATAAAGAATATTTATAAATCGGAATATAGTTTTAAAAACAAACGAAGTTTAAAAAAGAGTTTATTTAAAGACAAAAACAAAGAATATTTTAAGGCTAAAACATTTTGAAAAGCAATTTTGAAATTCATTTTGAAGTAGTTTTGCAAGCTTCTTCCTGTAGAATATCTCATCACATCAGGACTCGAGAACTTGTACAAAACTAGGATGTTCATGGGTTTGTAAGCCACTTGTCGTAGGTTTGTAAGCTACTTGTCGTGGGTTTGTAAGCCACTAAAAAGGTAGAAATGGGTTCCATCCCAAATGAAATATGGAATGAAGATTTTCGTGCTATTATGAAGTTTTAACATGATTCTAGACTCATTACTTATCTTGTACTATTAAAATCTTGAACTCTTGATAACTTTATTTCTTGATACTCATGAGTCTTCAATCTTGATATCTTTGATCTTTAAATTCATCGGTCTTGTATCTCTATATTGTACGGTCTTCATTCTTGGTACCTGCATGTTTATATCCTACATATATATATATATATATCTAAACTATAATGTTAGTATTTATATTTTATAACAATTCCTAAGGTTGTTGTCATCAAAACCATCCTTCTCAACGACTAACACATAACTATCTCCAAATGTTGGGCAAAGTATTACACATGACTGATGTGGGTACCAAGGGGTTACGTACTAATAGTTATTGGATAACTATGGAAAGACTCACTCGATAGTTTTTTGTTGGTTAATATAACTAAGGTTAAATAGAAAATATCAATTTAACTGATTTACACAGTTCTCTCGACTTGAGAATATCGTCGATCTTCAATATGAAAGCTCCACTTTGATTATAGTCAAATCATGGCACCGCGTCCATCGAGTGACTATAGTTAGGTCAAGTGGAAGTATTGGAAGTGAAGCACTATTCAAGAAAGGATTTTCCCCTCAATTATATGAGGCTAGTATCACTATCAACTTAGGTCAACCCATAGTCAAAGTCACCATAGGCTTTGGATCGATGTGTCACGAGGCGCGGATTGTCTCACGATTGATAGAGTAAATAATTGAAACATAATAACATACCCGTTTACTGAGGCACTGACTCAAATTTTTTGAGGAAACTGATTAGAGAAGTGGGAATAAGATTTTATAATTGACCCCAAGTGCAAGTGGGAGATTGATAGAGTTAGGGGTATGCCCTAGGGGCAATTATGTAATTTATTACATATATCTAACTCGATAACCAAAGTCATTCAAAATAAACGGTGTTTTTTTCTATAATATACTTGATATACTATGTTATATTAATTAATTAATTTAAAAGTATATTTAATAGAAAATACATAAATGGTTGTTTTGTGATAGTAATTACAAAGTGTTGTAACCGTGAGTAATTTATCACAACAAAAACAAATATACAATTTTAAATGTTCCTAGTCAAGATTCATCGAGACTGGATATCGAAGTATCCATTGAGATTAGAGTACGTAATTGTCTCCAAATGTTGGGCAGTGTATTGCTCATGACTGCTGGGGGCACCAAGAGGTTACATACCGATAGTTATTGGATAACTATGGAAAGGCTCACTCGATAGTTTTTTGTTGGTTAATATAACTAAGGTCAAACCGAAAATATCAATGTGACTGATTTACATAGTTCCCTCGACTTGAGAATACCATCGATCTTCAATATGAAAGCTCCGCTTTGATTATAGTCAAATCATGGCATTTCATCCATCGAGTGACTATATTTGGGTCAAGTGGAAGTACTGGAAGTGAAGCACTATTCAAGAAAGGATTTGTCCCTCAATTATATGAGGTTAGTATCACTATCAACTTAGGTCAACCCAAAGTCAAAGTCTCTGACCAAAGAATTTCGGTTAATAATAATTGTTATTATTGAACTAAGGACTTTGTGTTTGGACTATAGAGTTGAATGCAGACGATAGTGGAATTTTGTCCGTTACCAAATTCCATAAGTCCAAAGTGATATAGTTTTGATGAAGAGAATTGGTGGTGTAAATGAAAGTCACAACCGGGCAAGGCTTAATAAAGTGAAATTGAATTTTATCGAAACCAAGTAAGCGATAAATTTGGCTAAAATGTCATACCACCTACTAAGTGACATGTGAACATTAATATTCAGATGATTTGATATTAATTGCTGACCAAATTTACATCTGACGAGTCATACAACTAAAATAAAGAATTCTCCTTTTACCAAACGATTTAGATTAATTTATAATTATCATAAATTAATTAATATTTATAAAATATTAATTATGAAATTTGATTATGATTTGATGAATAAATATTACTTTAAAATAGTTATAAATATATCAATCTATATACAATATCAATAAGCGATTAAACTAGATTTAATTGCATGATATTTTTCCTTTGAGTTAAATGGGTTTAAGGCCCATAAAGGGCTTGAATTTTCGACAACAACATTGGCTAAGGGCGGCTAAATTTGGGTAAGAAAGGGCTTAGTTTTGGATGGCTGAGATTAAAGGAGAATGAATAAGAGATGAGATCCATGCTTCTCTCCTTCTTATCCACTATAGAAGCAAATCTACCCTCATATGATTATGATCTTTTTGGGGAGCCTCCACACCTGATCATTTGTTGGTCAAAATTCACACTCCTCTCTCCATCTCTCTAGAATTCAAATCAAATCAAGTTAACTACTATTTGCTAGTTGATGGCCAACTGTTCAAGGACTAGCACTCTGCTGAATCGAAAATAGTTTCAAGGGGAAGAAATCATCATTTCAAGGTGTACTTAAAGATATTGATATTAAGGTATGTTTTTAATTATAATATAACTATCTATACTTAATTATAATGCATCTTTATATACATATGTTATCTATTGTTAATTAGGTGATGATTCTGATATACAAATGATATTGTCATAAAATTGTTTGGTTATATGTATGTAAAAACAAATTACATAATAAAGGTCAGTATGTCTTTGTAAAGAAACAATTTTTTTATTTTATTGAATTAATATATGTTATTTAAATAGATTTATATAGTTTAAAATTAACTACAACATCATATTTTAATCATATATGTTCATATAATTTTACATGTAAAGTTTCTAAGCTATGATAATTTTCGGCAATGATGACATATTTTCTATACGTATTGTATTATTATTTAAATATTATTTATACCAATTTATTTCATAAATAAATTATATAATTCAAATATAACATGAAAATTAGATTTTATATTTTGTACAATAAAATTAGTAGTAAAAATAAAACATTTTAATTTTTAAATATAAGCCAAAAATAGAAAATTATTTTTAAAATTATTTTTAAAATTATTTTTATATCGAAAAATTATGAAAATAATTTCTAAGAAAATTATATCATTTAGGATTTATTGGAAAATCAAAATTATATGTCGAAATTAATTTTTAATTAACATTTTAGCAATTTACGATAGGATAATTAAATAAAATATATTTTAAAATTAATAAAAAATAAATAAATTATATGTCAGAGCCGTGCTCAAGACTTGGTCTTTTATAATTATCAAAATATTTTTGTATTTTATTAACCTATATATATATAATATACATTATTTATTATGCATTTATATATATACTTAAAATAAATTTGATATATATTTGTATATACATATAAGTATTGCTTATGAAGAAAGAGTTTAAAATGGTTTATAAATAATTTTCCCTATATTTAAATATGTTTATTATATATGTGTATAATATTAAAATTATGTTCATATAATTATATATATACGAGTATTTTGGCACGTGCGATGCACGTGCACAGGAGGAATTGGTATTAAAAAAACACTGTTTGTAAGACTTTTTTGATTGTACAAACTTACTTTGACGTGTATGTAATGTTGCATATTTTTACGCGTGTACATGCCCAAATCAATCGTTTATCAAAACGTGAATGAGACTAAGTTATTTTAGGAAATTATTAAATAGGTAAAGTAAGTAATCAACTATTACATGAATATCTAGATAAATGTAACAAATATTTAAATTAGTGAGTCCAGTAATTTAGAACTTAGAAACTTGCAATATCTCTCTTTTAAAAAGTATTAAACCACATATTAATGTATAGAGAATTTTTCTTGTCAACCATAAAGATTGGACTTTCCATGATACCCACTTCCTCATAAACCTTCAGTACTTGCTAAAATATAAATCTATTTGATGCTAGTGTATAATAGTGTATAACCATCGGATAGCATGTTAGGTCTTATGCTAATGTGACACTGCATACTTCGAGTTCTAAGTTGACATAGAAGAGAAAGAATGCTATGAGTACACGTCAAAACAAATACGAAACCACTAGACTGTAATAAAGAGAGGATAGGAAACTTGGCAAGAATTTAATTGCGATGAATCAGGATTGTGTTGGGACATTGAGACATAGCGCTTGAATGCAGGGGAAAACTAACAAATATATGAGCGTTATGCCCATTTCTTTTATTTCGATATAAGAAGATGCATTGTGTGAAAACTTAGCATTCAGACTCTCAGAGTATTAAAAAACGGATTCTATTACTACTACCATACCATGAGCGCTAACCTATATAAACAAAATGAAAATTACTTTCACTGCCATAATAAATATATAAGAGCGGTGTTAGTGAGATAAAACTCCTAATTACTACCAAACACAAAATACATCAGATATAAAATAAAATAGATATATGCAGAGCCACACATAGTGAGTATTCAAAAACCAAAATTTGCACCAAAGTCCCACATATCTTGAAAAACTATTGCAATTGCAGAGATAGAATACAACAATTACGATTGTACCATGAATGTATTATCTTTTAACTACAAATGAAATTCAGCATGATTTATAAATTATGTTTTATCTTTATTATATCCTACTCTTTGCTGACTTTGATTACAACTTTCAGACAGACATCATCTTTTAGCATATCGAATGCCTTGTTTATGTCCACCAAACCAACTTCATGCAGTCAGCATATCAAATGCCTTGTTTATGTTCTCCAAACCAACTTCATGCGTCAATATTTCATCCAGTTCGATCTCCTGAAACTCATAAAATTCTTGGTTAGGTTTCCCAACCTTTATTCCATATAAAAATAAAGATTCAAAATCATTATTTCGCATACCTTATGAGTGCATTTGGATACAATGGATGGAAAATGAGAGTGTAGCTTAATTCTACCAAACATAGTGCCTTAATTGTCCTTCCAAGCATAAGTAATATGCGATCAACATCAACGTATTTTTCTACCGATGCTCTGACTACAACAGTGATACCTCTTCCCTATATTGCACAATGCTGAGATATTAGAACAACAAAATCTAACTGTAATCTTGTATGTTGAATTAATTACCATGACAGTAGACTCAAAGGGTTGATTAGTAACATATCATACTCCAGAGCATTCAAAACTAAATCAACACCAAGACCATCAGTCATTTCCCTGATCAACTCGATAGCTGATTTGTTTTTATGTTCTTTCAGAATTATTAAGTCTGTCATTCCAAACAATATTGCTTTTTCTTTCTTGTTACTGTTCACATTCATGCTAATAATCTTGCTTGCACCTAGCAACTTAGCTCTAACTATGGCCTGAATATATTACAAATATGATCAAGTCATTTTGGAATAAATACCATAGTTGTGGAGTCTATTCTAAAAGTTTACCGAAAATAACATCAGTAGAGAAGGAAATGACATTGGTTAAAAATGTTATCTGCATAATATGCCTTTAGAAATTGTATAAATCAATCTAAATTATACCAACTAAGAAGAATTCAATCATTAGCATGTCACTTAGAAATAAAGTCTTCAACTAATAATAAAGTGAAATAAGAGAAGACAAATAAGCAACACTAAATTAAAAACAAACAAAAACTTATTCACATACCTAAAATGAAATTTACGGTTTCCTTTTCTTTTTATGTCAAGAGAGTTTTAGACTATTCATTTTTTATTAGCAAGCACTATATCTTTGTAATATAATATGCATGTTCAAAAAAATATCGTAGTAATATGAATTCATTTTAAAAGAAAGCATTAAATGGATACATATATTTCCTCTTTAAGACTCATTTCAATATTAATCACTTTCTTATTAAGTAATATTTCTTGATTATGCTAGAATATTCCTTGTTAGTACTTTAATTAATGAACGTAATGGCATTTCCCTGGCCAGGTGATAATGCTAATACTCTCACCAATTTCATCCAATGGGGTAAGTTTACTATCTACATCATTGCATTCAAATAGTCTACAAAAACATGATACCTACGAAATATATATATATATATATAATAGTATGAATTTTGACCTTGAATCAGCAAGCATACGATATGTACAAATTTCAAAGCACTTACATGTATTTAAGATATCAACCAAGTTGTCCCTTAACTATTTAAAATCATTTATGCAATACACACTGAACAATTGATTTAAATTTATATTAACTCTACGGTCATTCACATCCATGTTGGAGCAGAACAGATCAGCAAGGTAGTAGATTAAATAACTTGACTAAAATACGAAACATAATGTTATGACTTAGTTTAATAAAAATGATATTCCTAATGCATACAACGGTATTAAGGTATAACTAAACAACTACCTTCATAGAGTTTACAGGCTATAATAAAATGATATTCCTAATGCATACAACGGTATTAAGTTATAACTAAACAACTACCTTCGTAGAGTTTACAGGCTAATCGACGAACATGACAATCTTGTTGATAAGAATGCTTTTCTTTCTTTCATCAACAGTGCCTCTGTTTAAATTAGTCCAAAATCTGAAGCAATATATTCCTGCATATTAAAAAAAAGTAAGCAAAAGGGTTACCAATCATGCATGATATATAAATAGCTTGTTTGCTCAAGTATTTGTAACAGGCAGCTTGCTCAAGTATAATGCACAGATATATAAATAGTTTGTTTGCACAGGGAAAGAATACTAGGTAGCTTTTACAATTAGAATGTACTTTTGTGTACCTTCTATGTTGCATACATATTATTTAGAATGACCTATGCTGCTACAGTTGTAGTTTTCTCCAAATGTAGTATATTCTGAAACCTAGTGCTTGTGGGTACGAACAGAGATGTATATTTTTGTTTGTGCACAATAAGTTTTTATTATTGTCGAATGGCACACAAACCGTGTGTTTTCACTTTTCATATAGATAAATTTTCCAGAAACAATAAAAAAAGTTAACTCCAAAGATTAAATGAATTATATTTAATTAGCATCAATTTAAAGCTGAGGTAAATACAATAAGCATCTAAATCATAATTCTACTAATGAAACACAGCCATCATAAATTTTCGAGAAAATTTCAAAATAAAAATATACTACAATAAAGAAAATAACGAAAGTTTAATTGAAAATATACGAAGAAATAATACCTATTTGTCTTCTTCCAATTCTTCACTTAACCGAAAAAGGCTCCGCGTCTTCTAAGTCATCGTTGTCGCTCATCGCTGCTTGTTCATCATCAGATTATTGGAGTTCACTGAAAACGTAATTGAAGCCCTAGAATTTTGTTTAAAATTTATAGAAGAATAAAATTATGATTTTATCTGGAAACAAAGAAGGATTTGAACAAAATTTAGGTGATAAATTAGGGTTTAACATTGGCGGTGAAGGAAAGATGAATAGTCGATGAAGGTGGATTGAGAAAAATGAGCAGAAATGGGTTATCGTGGTAAAGAAGAACTGCTCCAGAACGTGGGAAGGTGAAATGATGGCACTGCCCTCCTTTATTTGTCGTGTGGTCCTTATGACAAAGGTTGTTTCTGGAAGTCCAAAAAGGGCTTCACTTTGACCGCTTGGACCAAGGTTTTGCTTTATAGTATATATATATATATATATATATATATGTATATGTACTCACGTATTTATATGAAATTATTTAAACATATTTATATACATGTATATATATGTGCATATATTTGTAATATTTATATATAAATAATACATATATACATAATACATATATTTGGATAATATATTTGCATATTGGATGAGCTAAGATGTCTGATGCGATGTAAATCTCAACATCTATACACGGACATGTTATACCTTGCACAGATTGATATGTCACTCATATATGTGTGTATATGATACACATATATAAATATATCATAACATAAATTAAATAAAACTATATCCATCTTTACTACTAATAATAATAATTCAATGAATACAAAATCAACCGTGTCTTTCTGAAATTCCCGTGTTGCCCTTCGTACATTTTAACCTCGCTTTCTCGCTTTTGTCTGCTAACCAAAAACTAAAAAACCCAAGCAACGCGATTCCAGATCCAGGCGATTCCTCACCCAATGTCTTCTCCAATGAACGGGATGCTTCGGAGGCGATTCCACATCCAAGGCGATTGCAGTCCCACCGTCTTCTTCAGCGATTCGCACAAACTAGGGTTACTTCGGCGCTATTCCAAACAACGTATTCTCCAACTTCGGCGTACGATCAACGTTTACGATTGATCGACGATTGATTAAGGTTAGTCACTAATCTGCGGTTTAATTTGATTAAGGGTTACTTCATGCTTAATTTGATTTAGTAGCGTTGGGAATTTTGACTTTTGTTCCTCCTTTTCTTATACTAATTCATTGTATTATATTCAGTAGTTTAGAATTAGGAATTTGGAATTTGATCCATAAATCGTTACTGACAAATTAATTCTGAATTGTCTGAGGAATTTCTAGGCATTGTCTAATCCATTAATAATAAATTACTAATTACAGTGAAGTTAGCTGTCGACACATTAACTGCAAATTCTCTTATTCGGATATTCATAAACATGTAGGAAATGCATTTGTAGCATTATAGCATTTGTATCATCTGGCCTTGGAAACTAAAATGAAATATATTTTAAAAATGTAGTTTCTGTTTTATATGCAGTGGATTTTATGAAAATGCGGTAGTGTGTATATTCAGAAAGTGTTATTCAATATGCATTTCCTTTATATATGCTATTTTTCATGAATTCTTTTCTAAAAGCGCAATTCACTACGCATTTCTTTATAAAATTTTTACTTCCATTTATTTACTAACAGTACAATATAGCATGCAATATAGTATGACTACACAGTGTGCATATTTTGAGCAACCGTGCCCATTTTCTGAATAATACAATGTACATTTATTCAAAGTAAATCAATAGTTTTTTGAATTACCTTTTTGTAAATATTAAGCATGTCTTCTGTTGCTTGGCCGGATAGTCCCCCAGCTTCTTTGTCAAAAGCCGTTATAGTTGTTGACATAGTAGAGTCCAGCATATCCACATTGACACAATATCTGTATTTTATGCACACACAAGGGCTGTTAGAAAGCTTTTTATCGATTTTATGTAGTTGCATGCTAATTTACCTATTTATAAGATTTTTTGTCATTGTGTGGCATTTTGAGCAAAGATACTTTATGCCATCTAGATGAACCGAAGCTGTCATACTGGAAGGAAAGATAGCTCCAAGCAGATGAAGTCCTAAGCTTCCTGATGGTTGCTGTGACTATATACTTCATACCCTGAATGTTAATATGATGACTATAAGTATATTAACTTCTTAAAAGGCGGGCATTAAATAAAAGATGGTATAAAACTGGCACAACATTCCCACAGTCTATAATTAAAGGTACAACATTCCCAATATATGTTGATGTAACGACCCGGAATTTTTGACCATTCGCATCCATTATAAGTGTATAGGTAGACACTCATGCCAGAGTTGAATTGCTCAAAATACCGCGTTGTTAATTTAAATTTGGCAAAACTGAACATATACAGTAAATAAATATAATCACAGATCACAGACACAGAGTAATAAGTGCAGCGGAAATAAAAGAGATAGTAGTTCATGAAGCTACTATATGAATATATAAAATACATCAGAGTTTACAACAGAAGAGTAATACGATACATCAGAGTTAAACCAGATACAACGGAAGAGTAATATGATACATCAGATACAAATCCGAATACATCGCTGGAATCATCGAATACTGAAGCAGAATAGATGGCTGGATCTTCAAGCAAAGCTCCAACTTCAAAAGGTGAGTCTCGAATACTGGTACACTCAGTCTGACCCGAGCGTAAAGCAAAAACACAAGACACTCGAGTCAGGATTAACATTCTCATATTAATAAATCCAACTCAAGTGAAATAGCAATTGAAATACAAGTGACTCAAAGGATGTTGGAATAGCCATCCTTTAAGGATCCGTCAAACTATCTACTATGTAGTAATGTACGATAAGTAGATAATGTCTATCAGTAATATAAAAAGATATCAAAATAGCGTTAAGTCATGGCCCATTCCACCCTTAACACATTTTTATTCCCAAAAGCATATACAAGACCGTAGTTTCCCCAAAACCGGAAGTCACCAGAGGGCAATCCATATACTAAAGGTACAAATCAAAATCGTAGTGGTCGCGTATAAATGGAATACAAGTATGACAAGGCACATGAGGCAATACCCAAGGTAGTGATACTACCGTTCGCCTGATCCGGACTGGTGAGAACGCAACGCCGCAGCGCCCGCAACACCGTGAAACAACACTCCCAAAATCAAGGGTGCACCAATCGACAACAAGTATAAGTAGTTCGAAGAAGTGTGTCCACTTGAGGTATCAATCCTCCATTGGCCCGGCACAGCTCCTGTTTTAGTCATTTCCAATTTGACACAAGTGTCAAGGCTATCCATCATCGTTCTCTTTCTTCAGTCATCACGTACATCATTCCAACCACTTCATTCTGGATCATCACTCCGCGTATAGTTATTAAAGTGGTTTTCGGTTTAGATAGAGAGTATATCCATAACCGAATTCCGGTCTCTTTAATAACTTTCGTAATTATTACACCGATTGGTCGTTTATTTATTTCAAAAACCAAATCAAATTCAATTTCAATTTCAATTCGCAAATCAACATTTCATTTGTCTATCAAAACAGTTTCCATACTTTACGTTTCAAAAACTTCCAAATTACCATTTCAAATTCTTATAATTCAATTTCAACCTTTATTCAAAACAGTTCAAATATTGATTCAAGTTCGTACAAAAGTTTCATTTCGAAAACATTTAAATCAATTTAGTTTTAACATTCAAATCAATTTTCATTCATTTATCGATTTCATTCAATATCGTTAAATTAATTTATCATTCAAACAATTTCTATTAAACTTCCAAATCATTAAATCAATTTCTTAAGTTCAACTTCATTAGATCAAAACTTACAATTTTGAATTAAATTCAATTCGTCAAATCAATTCTTTCAATTACAAATCTTACATTAATTCCAAAAATATCACATTTTCATTTCTTGTTAAAGAAATTCCATTTCACTTATTTACTTTCTTAAATAATTTTCCAAAAACCTTACTTAATAAAGAAAACTCAATTTCAATTATTTACGAAGAAAAATTCACTTATTCAAAGGTTCAATTTTTCTTATTTAAGAATTTCAATTCAATTTAATCATTAAATAATTCAATCTTATTTAATCATTAAATAATTCAAACTTAATTATTAAAAATTTCAAAGTTTAATAATTTCAACTTAATTATAATTTCAAACTTAATTATTAAATCATTTCCACTTAATTCAATTATTTCTCAAATTAAACATCGTTTTTCATCAATTTCATTTTTAATATTTTGTTTCAGATCTTAAATATTAACATTTTCTTTTCATAAAAATTCCAATTTCAACTTCATTTCAAAACAATATTATTTATTCAAATAAAATCTTCGTTTTATTTTTAAATCAAATTATTGACCAATCGGGTTTTATTTAATTTTCTATCCTAGGTCAAAGTTCAATTTGGGTATTTATCATTTCAACCCGATTCCAATTCAATTCAAAATCAAAACATAACAAGGGAACTTGCAGTGTGATAACTGGGATGGTGTCAAAGTAAATAAACAAGCAATAACAACCATCAATAACAATCCAATAATCAATTTAAATCATCCCGAAATAACCGTATTAATTCGCATTGTTATTTGTACGAATTAATATAATTATTTCTAGAATCTACACCATCATTTCATGTAGATTAAAGATTATTACATTACGGTTTTCACTTGTCATTCAATTACAATTTCATACATCATCAGTTTAAACAACATACAATTCAATGGTTCAAGGTATAGTTAAACAAATCCTACGTGTCAATAAATTTAACAGTTTTAAAGGGGTCATATTATACAAATGTCAGTTAATCAAATTTAACATTTAACTATCCTATATCAAGTTCAATTGCATACTATTTATCATTTTAACATTAACAGTTTTACGTCCAATATAAACATCAACAATCAATCAATTATCAGCCAAACTGTATTATCATCGCATAAATAATTAACAGATAATGGTGTCAGATGTCACAGGTGAACTGATACAGGCAATAGCATATAAAACAGTGTAATTAACTAAAGCAGCATATTTCAATTGTCGTTTCAATTGAAATCAAATTTAATAAATAAAAGAACGTTAATCGTGAGTGAGTGCTCACCTTTCGAGGCTAGAGATATGAACTGAAATGGAAGCGAATTGTAGATCCAACACGAATTCCAAAACAACATTAGACGGACACGATTCAGTGAAGCAAATAGGCACGACGGACAAAGCTAATAAATGAGAAATCGATGAGAACAGGTCAGATCAACTTAATATAAATGTCCAATATATATATTATATTTTAAAATCAATAATTATAAAAGATCAATTTAACTCTCTATATATAAACCGATTAATATATAAACATATACCAATATACATATAATACTTTGAAGTCAACAATATATATACTCATATATAAACTATATATACTTTAATATCTATTGCAGAATAACTTATAAAATCTATATATAGTAAATAGGTCATAAACTTTACAAACTTATTTACATAACACATATATTTAAGATCAAAACATATATTGTATATATAAACTAAGTTGAATAGAAATAGAATTCAGCAAGCAACAGTATATAACCATGCATATATCATAACTAATATTATAAAACTAACACGATATATATATATATACTAAAACATGTGATGAAATAAAAATGTCGATATACATTCAAAACGACACATACAACTAAATTACATGTATGGGCTTCTGCCTGAATATATATAGGAAACATATATACCTTATTTTTAACAAAAGTATATATACACTTTACTGTAGCATCTCTGAACACAATATGAAATCCTAGTATACTTTATAAACATGACCTGTACAAAATTTATACCCAAGTAACTATCAAAATGTATATATACAATACTGCTTCATACAATATATTCGACTAACAGGGCCTAAACTAGAAGTACAAATATATACGTAACTAGATATGCTTCCCATTTAAAACATACAACTTATAATACAACAACCTCTATATCAATTATATATACAAAATCCGAAGTCATAAAACTAAAATGTAAACATATATATAAAACTAATAAAAACTTGCATATGTATATACTTGAAATCAACAATCTGTATATATTTTAATATATAAACAAATGTATATAACTATATATATAACCTAACATATGTTTGTAATTTAACATATAATATGTAGAAAAATAGCCTACTTATATATAGATACAAGTACATCATTAGTAACCATATTAGAGAAGAGAAGCATGGATTTTATGCATATAACAGTTCAGATCTAATATATTACACATATTTTACATAATATATACTTTGAAATCAATATATATAACCATTATAAACTGATATATCATCTTACTTATATATACTTGTATAAAATATAAAGAAAATCTGAACACATTATATATATATATATAAATGTAATATAAACAAACAGCAAATATAGTATATGTAAACTAATATACAAACTTACCTAGATCAATGCACACGTGAGGGGAGAGGGAAACTTGGCCGAGATTGGTGGTTTTGGCGATGAAGGAAAGGGCGGTTCACCAGCCGAGGTGGAGGTTGGCGGTTGCTTTGCGTGGCTGTCGGAGTGGGTTGGTCAGAGGGCGGGTTCTGGGCTGAGTGGGGCGAGTGGAGGAGTGGTGTGCTAGATTCGGGACGAGGTGTGGTGGGAGAAGTGGTCGCAGTGTGATGCGGGTCTGGGTGTAAGGCTGTGAAGGGGTTTGTACGGGCTGTGGGTCGGAGTAGGTCTGGTGATGACGTGGTCTGGGGATGATGTCGAAGTTATGGGAGGCTCGGCTACGTGGTGGGTGAGAGTGGAAGGTGTTGTCGCATGGCTCGGTTATGTGGATGGGAGTGGATAAAGATTTATGAATGGCGGTGATCTATAAGGTGATTTGAGAAGAACAAAAGGCAAGGAGGCTGTTAATATAATTTGATTAATATTCCATACTAGGCTATTGAAAAACTTAACAGAAGATAAAAATGTAATGGACGAAACAAGTTATTTGAATAGGTGAGAAGAGTGATAGACAAAATTAAAGTCTCTAGGAAATATAAAATGACAGTTGGGTGTGAATTTTGAACAGCTGAGTAAGCGAATGGTCACGGCAATTTTTTTTTTAAAGACAAAATTTAAAAACCGATACGGGAATCATTCCGTAGATTTCACCGTCCTCCGGATGCCGAAACAGACAAACGGATATACCACGGAGATCATCACGACGAGACGATCAAAACGGTATACAGATATCAGTGGTGCGATTGAATTATAAAAATTCAAATTTTCTAATAGCGAAAAATGCAAGAAAACACTGAAAAATAAGATCGACGGAGCCAAAGATGTCCGAAATTGGAAAAACGACAAACTGTCATCTTGCTCAGAAGATGGTTTAGAATTTTTCTATGTAAAAATATTTTGGGTTTGAAAACGTTTTATTTTCAACGCTTTTTAACTGATTAAATTGAAGTGAATTTACGCGCGAAATAAACTTCCGTATTTTCGGACGAAAATTTACCAGTCGCTATGTTTAACTAGACGTATTCCAAATATTAAATTTTTATTTCAAAATTTTATCGTTTAAAATTTTCTAAAATTTCAATTAATAACGTTATTAAAACCGGTTAAATTTACGGGTCGTTACATTCTCCCCCACTCAAAACTTTTCGTCCCCGAAAAGGAACGAGGTAGGAGAATAGAAACAACCAAAAAGAAAAACAGATTTGAAATACAAAATAACAATTAATTTAAACCATATAAATTCAAATTTAAATTAATTGATATTCAATAATTGATTTAATCCATTTGATTTCATCAATCTCAACTATTTCCAAATTCATTATCTTATTATCCAATTATCTTAAATTTACAATTTCTAAAACCATAAATTGAATAGTCTTTTATTATAATCATATTTTTTTTTAGCAATTTAAATTCTTCTTTATTCCAAATTATTGTTAAATTTATTCTACTTAATATATCTAATCACATATATTTAACCTATATAAATTAATTTAAACCATAAAGTTTCGATTTAAATTAATTTATATTTACTAATTGCTTTTAAATTCAAGGTATTTTCATAAGTTGATCAAATTACAATTTACTAATTCTTTCAAACAAATTATTTCATTTTTAACTGAGTTATATTTATTGTCTTATCTAATTCTATTAACATCTTTATAATCAAAATTCAGTGTATAACATTTATTATAAACACTCAAATTTTATTTATAAATTCAATTTATCCTATATATTATCCAATTACATATTCAACTTCTGAATGTTTTAGGTAAGTCGTATTAGAATGTAGTTGAACAATATACAAATAAAATTTTCCCAATTCAATTATTCAAGTTTAAATATTTATTCCAAATTTTGGTTTTATTTATAATTAAAATCATCTTTTACAAAATTTAAGAATTAGATTTCCGATTAACTTTAAACAATTTAGAGATATATATAATATATTTATATCAAATCAAATTAAAATTTTAAAATACGATACCTATATATATGTAAATCAAAATATATTGAAGAAATTCAATCAAAATACTTTCCAAAACAAACCGTAGCAAAGCTACATAATAGTCTCTCCACTTCGAAACTCGAAAATGAATGTCGATGATGCGGCCGCCATCACCGAAATTATTTTCCAGCGACAAAGAGAAGAGTACTGATTTCAATATCTAAATTCTTTGAAAATGATTTCTATTCGAAAATACTTTCAATAATATACATTTAAAAAAAAAATAAAAAAACCCAAGCTTGAAATTTTAGGAAATCAAATACTCCAATTTCTGATTTAAATTCATTTCAAATTCCAAATCAAATTATAACTAAGTTTATAAATCCATTTATTTATTATGCAATAGTCAATGGTTTACAAGACAATAAATGAAAATCAAATATTATTATTTCAAACAACAAATTCATTAACAATTTAATTTCAAAAAAACTTATATTTATATATAATATAATCATTCAAAACTATTTTGTTTATCACATTCGAAAACAACATTTTTAATATAAATTTAGAAATACATTTCTTTACTCGACGATACAGGAATGGATTTTCAAAATAAGGATAGGGATTCAAATTTGATGGACTTAAATCAAAGAGAAATTTGATTCGAAGATAGGTTTGAAACAAAGACGAGATAATTAAATAACAAAATAAGGCGATGGATAAATTTATATAAGTCGCGGGCAACCTTAACCGGGTCAACCGTGACTTCAAGAATAAGATCATTGTAGAATTCCGAGGTAAATCGACATTCGATCTCAAGAAAAAAAAAATCAGGTATAGCAGGAGATAGATAGCATCGTAAACCGAGGATATAGAAATCTCCAGTAAATCAATTCTTATTGTAAAGGAGTTTCACCCCTTTACAAATCATTCGAAGTTTGGCGAGACCGCCGATATATTATAGATATCATTCAAAATGGAGTTATGGGGTGCTCCAGGATTGAAATTTCGGAACGAATAGTGAAGGACACGAATGAATTTCGGAACCGAGGGGAACGTTCCAAAATTCAAAGGAATTGAGTCAAAAGGAAAAGATTGAAACTCGAATGAGAGTGATTCTGTAAATACATTTACCATATATGTTGAGTTTTGCCTAGAGCTACCAAAGCTCTGATACCAACTGTAACGACCCGGAATTTTTGACCATTCGCATCCATTATAAGTGTATAGGTAGACACTCATGCCAGAGTTGAATTGCTCAAAATACCGCGTTGTTAATTTAAATTTGGCAAAACTGAACATATACAGTAAATAAATATAATCACAGATCACAGACACAGAGTAATAAGTGCAGCGGAAATAAAAGAGATAGTAGTTCATGAAGCTACTATATGAATATATAAAATACATCAGAGTTTACAACAGAAGAGTAATACGATACATCAGAGTTAAACCAGATACAACGGAAGAGTAATATGATACATCAGATACAAATCCGAATACATCGCTGGAATCATCGAATACTGAAGCAGAATAGATGGCTGGATCTTCAAGCAAAGCTCCAACTTCAAAAGGTGAGTCTCGAATACTGGTACACTCAGTCTGACCCGAGCGTAAAGCAAAAACACAAGACACTCGAGTCAGGATTAACATTCTCATATTAATAAATCCAACTCAAGTGAAATAGCAATTGAAATACAAGTGACTCAAAGGATGTTGGAATAGCCATCCTTTAAGGATCCGTCAAACTATCTACTATGTAGTAATGTACGATAAGTAGATAATGTCTATCAGTAATATAAAAAGATATCAAAATAGCGTTAAGTCATGGCCCATTCCACCCTTAACACATTTTTATTCCCAAAAGCATATACAAGACCGTAGTTTCCCCAAAACCGGAAGTCACCAGAGGGCAATCCATATACTAAAGGTACAAATCAAAATCGTAGTGGTCGCGTATAAATGGAATACAAGTATGACAAGGCACATGAGGCAATACCCAAGGTAGTGATACTACCGTTCGCCTGATCCGGACTGGTGAGAACGCAACGCCGCAGCGCCCGCAACACGGTGAAACAACACTCCCAAAATCAAGGGTGCACCAATCGACAACAAGTATAAGTAGTTCGAAGAAGTGTGTCCACTTGAGGTATCAATCCTCCATTGGCCCGGCACAGCTCCTGTTTTAGTCATTTCCAATTTGACACAAGTGTCAAGGCTATCCATCATCGTTCTCTTTCTTCAGTCATCACGTACATCATTCCAACCACTTCATTCTGGATCATCACTCCGCGTATAGTTATTAAAGTGGTTTTCGGTTTAGATAGAGAGTATATCCATAACCGAATTCCGGTCTCTTTAATAACTTTCGTAATTATTACACCGATTGGTCATTTATTTATTTCAAAAACCAAATCAAATTCAATTTCAATTTCAATTCGCAAATCAACATTTCATTTGTCTATCAAAACAGTTTCCATAATTTACGTTTCAAAAACTTCCAAATTACCATTTCAAATTCTTATAATTCAATTTCAACCTTTATTCAAAACAGTTCAAATATTGATTCAAGTTCGTACAAAAGTTTCATTTCGAAAACATTTAAATCAATTTAGTTTTAACATTCAAATCAATTTTCATTCATTTATCGATTTCATTCAATATCGTTAAATTAATTTATCATTCAAACAATTTCTATTAAACTTCCAAATCATTAAATCAATTTCTTAAGTTCAACTTCATTAGATCAAAACTTACAATTTTGAATTAAATTCAATTCGTCAAATCAATTCTTTCAATTACAAATCTTACATTAATTCCAAAAATATCACATTTTCATTTCTTGTTAAAGAAATTCCATTTCACTTATTTACTTTCTTAAATAATTTTCCAAAAACCTTACTTAATAAAGAAAACTCAATTTCAATTATTTACGAAGAAAAATTCACTTATTCAAAGGTTCAATTTTTCTTATTTAAGAATTTCAATTCAATTTAATCATTAAATAATTCAATCTTATTTAATCATTAAATAATTCAAACTTAATTATTAAAAATTTCAAAGTTTAATAATTTCAACTTAATTATAATTTCAAACTTAATTATTAAATCATTTCCACTTAATTCAATTATTTCTCAAATTAAACATCGTTTTTCATCAATTTCATTTTTAATATTTTGTTTCAGATCTTAAATATTAACATTTTCTTTTCATAAAAATTCCAATTTCAACTTCATTTCAAAACAATATTATTTATTCAAATAAAATCTTCGTTTTATTTTTAAATCAAATTATTGACCAATCGGGTTTTATTTAATTTTCTATCCTAGGTCAAAGTTCAATTTGGGTATTTATCATTTCAACCCGATTCCAATTCAATTCAAAATCAAAACATAACAAGGGAACTTGCAGTGTGATAACTGGGATGGTGTCAAAGTAAATAAACAAGCAATAACAACCATCAATAACAATCCAATAATCAATTCAAATCATCCCGAAATAACCGTATTAATTCGCATTGTTATTTGTACGAATTAATATAATTATTTCTAGAATCTACACCATCATTTCATGTAGATTAAAGATTATTACATTACGGTTTTCACTTGTCATTCAATTACAATTTCATACATCATCAGTTTAAACAACATACAATTCAATGGTTCAAGGTATAGTTAAACAAATCCTACGTGTCAATAAATTTAACAGTTTTAAAGGGGTCATATTATACAAATGTCAGTTAATCAAATTTAACATTTAACTATCCTATATCAAGTTCAATTGCATACTATTTATCATTTTAACATTAACAGTTTTACGTCCAATATAAACATCAACAATCAATCAATTATCAGCCAAACTGTATTATCATCGCATAAATAATTAACAGATAATGGTGTCAGATGTCACAGGTGAACTGATACAGGCAATAGCATATAAAACAGTGTAATTAACTAAAGCAGCATATTTCAATTGTCGTTTCAATTGAAATCAAATTTAATAAATAAAAGAACGTTAATCGTGAGTGAGTGCTCACCTTTCGAGGCTAGAGATATGAACTGAAATGGAAGCGAATTGTAGATCCAACACGAATTCCAAAACAACATTAGACGGACACGATTCAGTGAAGCAAATAGGCACGACGGACAAAGCTAATAAATGAGAAATCGATGAGAACAGGTCAGATCAACTTAATATAAATGTCCAATATATATATTATATTTTAAAATCAATAATTATAAAAGATCAATTTAACTCTCTCTATATAAACCGATTAATATATAAACATATACCAATATACATATAATACTTTGAAGTCAACAATATATATACTCATATATAAACTATATATACTTTAATATCTATTGCAGAATAACTTATAAAATCTATATATAGTAAATAGGTCATAAACTTTACAAACTTATTTACATAACACATATATTTAAGATCAAAACATATATTGTATATATAAACTAAGTTGAATAGAAATAGAATTCAGCAAGCAACAGTATATAACCATGCATATATCATAACTAATATTATAAAACTAACACGATATATATATATATACTAAAACATGTGATGAAATAAAAATGTCGATATACATTCAAAACGACACATACAACTAAATTACATGTATGGGCTTCTGCCTGAATATATATATAGGAAACATATATACCTTATTTTTAACAAAAGTATATATACACTTTACTGTAGCATCTCTGAACACAATATGAAATCCTAGTATACTTTATAAACATGACCTGTACAAAATTTATACCCAAGTAACTATCAAAATGTATATATACAATACTGCTTCATACAATATATTCGACTAACAGGGCCTAAACTAGAAGTACAAATATATACGTAACTAGATATGCTTCCCATTTAAAACATACAACTTATAATACAACAACCTCTATATCAATTATATATACAAAATCCGAAGTCATAAAACTAAAATGTAAACATATATATAAAACTAATAAAAACTTGCATACGTATATACTTGAAATCAACAATCTGTATATATTTTAATATATAAACAAATGTATATAACTATATATATAACCTAACATATGTTTGTAATTTAACATATAATATGTAGAAAAATAGCCTACTTATATATAGATACAAGTACATCATTAGTAACCATATTAGAGAAGAGAAGCATGGATTTTATGCATATAACAGTTCAGATCTAATATATTACACATATTTTACATAATATATACTTTGAAATCAATATATATAACCATTATAAACTGATATATCATCTTACTTATATATACTTGTATAAAATATAAAGAAAATCTGAACACATTATATATATATATATAAATGTAATATAAACAAACAGCAAATATAGTATATGTAAACTAATATACAAACTTACCTAGATCAATGCACATGTGAGGGGAGAGGGAAACTTGGCCGAGATTGGTGGTTTTGGCGATGAAGGAAAGGGCGGTTCACCAGCCGAGGTGGAGGTTGGCGGTTGCTTTGCGTGGCTGTCGGAGTGGGTTGGTCAGAGGGCGGGTTCTGGGCTGAGTGGGGCGAGTGGAGGAGTGGTGTGCTAGATTCGGGACGAGGTGTGGTGGGAGAAGTGGTCGCAGTGTGATGCGGGTCTGGGTGTAAGGCTGTGAAGGGGTTTGTACGGGCTGTGGGTCGGAGTAGGTCTGGTGATGACGTGGTCTGGGGATGATGTCGAAGTTATGGGAGGCTCGGCTACGTGGTGGGTGAGAGTGGAAGGTGTTGTCGCATGGCTCGGTTATGTGGATGGGAGTGGATAAAGATTTATGAATGGTGGTGATCTATAAGGTGATTTGAGAAGAACAAAAGGCAAGGAGGCTGTTAATATAATTTGATTAATATTCCATACTAGGCTATTGAAAAACTTAACAGAAGATAAAAATGTAATGGACGAAACAAGTTATTTGAATAGGTGGGAAGAGTGATAGACAAAATTAAAGTCTCTAGGAAATATAAAATGACAGTTGGGTGTGAATTTTGAACAGCTGAGTAAGCGAATGGTCACGGCAATTTTTTTTTTAAAGACAAAATTTAAAAACCGATACGGGAATCATTCCGTAGATTTCACCGTCCTCCGGATGCCGAAACAGACAAACGGATATACCACGGAGATCATCACGACGAGACGATCAAAACGGTATACAGATATCAGTGGTGCGATTGAATTATAAAAATTCAAATTTTCTAATAGCGAAAAATGCAAGAAAACACTGAAAAATAAGATCGACGGAGCCAAAGATGTCCGAAATTGGAAAAACGACAAACTGTCATCTTGCTCAGAAGATGGTTTAGAATTTTTCTATGTAAAAATATTTTGGGTTTGAAAACGTTTTATTTTCAACGCTTTTTAACTGATTAAATTGAAGTGAATTTACGCGCGAAATAAACTTCCGTATTTTCGGACGAAAATTTACCAGTCGCTATGTTTAACTAGACGTATTCCAAATATTAAATTTTTATTTCAAAATTTTATCGTTTAAAATTTTCTAAAATTTCAATTAATAACGTTATTAAAACCGGTTAAATTTACGGGTCGTTACAGTTGATCAGTAGTCACAAATTGTCAATTTAAGACGCCAGATGCCAAATCCACTTGGAGATCAAGGTCTATAGGAAGTCGCCAAAAGTTGATTTGTTGTTTTTATGTTGGGAACTTGCTGGGACTGTGGTTCATGGAAATATTGTTCTAAGGTCACGAGATTTTTTCTCTTTATATTTATCTTAAAATTTTGAACTTTCTACTTTGTCAAAATTATTCCATTAAAGATAAACTGTTTAGACTTGCATGGTATAGTTTTAGCCTTTAATTACGAAAGTATCAAATAATTACATGCTAATAAATAGTAAAATTTATTGTAATAAAAATATTTAATGAGTTTCATCAACAACTATTAGAGCACAATTCCACCATGTTTTCAACTTTAGATTACTCTAATTCAAAACTCTTATGCTTTCCACTCTCAGTTCTGTCCACTGAGGTTAATCATATAACAGAAACTTTTACTATACACGATCTAGGTCAGGAGTAAGATTGAATGATTATTTATCATGATTTTGTAAATCAGAAATTGACGATATTTATTTCTTAATAATATAAATTTAGTGCTAACAAGCTATCATTTCTTATAAGGAAGTATTACTGCAAAATAAAGGAAGATTTCATAGAAAATTCGTGTGCATAGGTAGTAAAATTCAAATCTGATCTGGTGGTTACCGAAAAATATCTCAGTGAAACTGACATCAACCAAATTGTGAAGGCATGTGGAGTAGTTATTGCCAATAGACCTTATGAGCTTCAAGAGTCTGATGTTGGAACAGGTGATGGACTCTTTGCTTATCATTTACTGTTGAATGCAAAGATCCAAAAGATTGTAAAGTTCTTTAATAGGCGCCTGCAAAGATCTTCCAAATGAAGTCGAAAGAAATCTATAGGTATGCATGGTTTTAGCAGTTTCCATACCGTTTGGAATCAAATATTTATGTACATTGCAATGTTCAAGTGCATATGAAATTGGATATACACGAGTAAATAAATAAATTTAGGCTTCAATATATAAGATTGCATTGGTACAACATTGCCACAGTATGTAGTTCAAATGTGATGTTCATGTTCAACTACTATGTAAGATGACTTTTATACTGAATAGAACAATAAGCCAATCTAATATTTTTATAATGTTTAAGGAAGTTAACTATCTAAAGGAGCCGCAAGTTTAAGTGGTTAGTTTCCTATGTTTTAACCGAATCATTTTGTTTTTAATGAATTTATTATTATCATGAACAAATTCTAACTATCCTAATTATTCAACTGTTCGAATTGAACTTTACGTTTTCAATATATTTACATTCCTAATTCATATAGCATACATAGATGTTTGAATTATATTTAGTAATCATAATGTTGGAGTTATAATTTGGCTACCAGGTTATTTATAACTTTGTGGTTAGTTTCAGCCAACATAAATATCTGAAGCCTTAAGCTACCGGGGTGCAAATTGAGTTAAAAAAATACAATTATTTCTAATAATTGTCCTTATTGATAACACTTGATACTTATGTGGTATATATTGGAACAACATGACATTCTTGCATGCATGCATTTTTACTATCTTTTTTTAGTTGTTGGTCTGTTGGACTAAGTAATGTTGGGAAGTATGGTCAACAAAAGAACACACGCTGAAAATGAAATTATAAAAAATGCAAGATAATGAACCGAAAGCCTGCAAAAAGGCAAACGATATAATGATTAATAACTTACCATAGAATAAAATCACTACCATTGATTTAAATGGTCAAAGAACGCTAAAATACCAGATGGAAACAATGTCAGATTAAGTCACAAACAGTTTCATTGTTTAACGAGTGACAACTTGGACCTTTCATAGACATTAGCAGTCATAAAAACTACCAATGACTTCGATGGAATCTTTAAGTTTAAGTGATGCATCCCAAATTGGCCATAATAATAATTTATTGGAAGCCACCTTTTAAATTTCTAAACATGGTCGTATATCAGAGTCACCTTTCAAATTTGAAATTTCAAAATGCCACGATGGAAATCATGTTAGTTAAATTCTCACTGTTAACAGAACTTTGAAAAGATGATGTATTCAGATACATTTTTGCTTACAGCCCACATTAGCTAAACGAGTATATGCATGTAAAAGTATAAGTATTATTTCCATTTCTAATAATGTAAAATAAGTCAAAACAAATGAAACAATGAAAGCTTTTAAGTTATTAGCTCTATGAATATTCTTTAGCTGTCTCGGTCTTCTCGATTGTTGCTTCGGGTTCATTTTATGTTGGCAATGGTATTGTGAAATATACTTCCATAGGTGTAACCATAAATGCATGACCATTGTGATTAAAGAGACAGTTTGACTAAAGTCCCAATTAAGTTTCAAAATGCACCAAACAACATTGCCAAAAAAGGTATGTAAATTAGGTCCATAGAATTAAGCTACTAAATAATTGCATACATTTATTCAATTATTCAGTGAATAATTGCAAATATTTATGCAATTATATCCAAAAATTGCAGACATTTCCGCAATTATTCACTGAAAAATTGTGAAAATTTCTTCAATTATTCGCCAAAAAATTGTGGAAATTTCCACAATTATTTAAAAAAATTGCGGAAATTTCTGCAATTATTCACAAAAAATTACGTAAATTTCCACAATTATTTACTGAATAATTGCAGACATTTACGCAATTTTTAGATATAATTGCATAAATGTCTGCAATTATTCATTGAATAATTGCATAAATGTGTGCAATTATTCAGTAACTTAATTCTAGAGACCTAATTTACAATCTTATTTTGAGGAGGAGTTTTCGTGTATTAAGTTTGATTTTAAGGAGCTGAGTTTAATATTCATGTGATTAAATGCAGGCCCACCTGGGCGTGCATATATACTCATTTATCATAACATAAATAAAATAAAAGATTTTATTCAAATAAAATTTAGAAATATTCTAAATGAATTAGACTTCATAGGCCCAATAAAGTTCCGATTGGGTTAAAAAAATTGAAATTCACTCAAAACTTCCCCTACGGGCTAGCCTAGTTCCAACAATGTGTGTGTGTGTATATTAGGGAATAATCTAGAACAACTAATTGGACCGTGGCGTCATGTTTAACCAACCTAGCTTGAAGACCCATGATCTCACGTAGAGACATATTACATAGGTATTGTTTTGGGATCAAGCCCATATAATTCTTTTTCTTACCATCACTATCATACTTGTATATGATCTTCATGTTAAAGTGAGAATAAGAGAGACCTAAACACACTGAGCTCAACATCCCACCCTTCATCTGCATCTAAACTTTCTAGCACATACAGTAATATATAACTAACGATCCATATATCATCATAAGCATCACCATCGTCATCGTCATCATAAACATATTAAAAGGGATCACCATGGTATAACTTGTATAAGTTAGTATGAATGTTCTACACTAACAGTCATCCTAAAGTTCAGTTATTTGTCATAGTATATCCACTTCTTAAGTGCCACTAAGGCCTCACAGCTAAGTGTCATTTTCAACCATTATAGTTAACATACCTCTAGGTTACCATCTCTCTTTTAGTATTAGTGCAACATAATTCAATCGACTAAACCATCTCAGTTCACCCTAACCCACTTAGGAGTTGGATGCCCACTCGAGCAAAACCTAGGTAACATCACCCCAATAAGAACCCTTTTTCCTGCTAATGTCCTTCTAAGCTCTCCTAATCCCAAAACCTATTGATTCGTGTTACAGTTCATTCATTATAGTTTCTTTTATCACATATCATGTGTGATTATCATATATTAGCATAAAAAATTAAATATAATCCAACTCATCAACACAAATACTTACATTATAGTAAATAAATCAATTGCAACATCTTGGAAAATTTAGTAATTAATTAAATTATTAAATTCCAAAAATAGAATTTTTATAAAAGATAGAATTTAACTACGAAACCCGCAATTGGTTTCGTGGCGAAATTCTGATCAACTTTCGTATATAAAGTTTTTCGATCAAGGTTCATACGAAAAAGTTATTGTGATAACCCGGATTTCGGGACATCTGATAATTGGATAATTAACTGATTGTTACTATTGAGATACTGATTTTATTTGGTTGAAAAAATAAAATTCTAGATATATATAAATGAATTTAAAACTATAATAAATGATAAATCTTATAGTAAATTGATATATATATATATATATATATATATTATGATTTGGAAGTTATTGTTTGAATATAATAATGCTCAAAGGATATTTAAAGTTAAGATTCTATATTTTCAAAAACATAAGAGATTATTAAAAATATATGTAAGTAAGTTTATATTGTTTCCTTTGAATTATTTACACATAAATAAAAAGAAAGTGTAAAAATAAAGATATATAATAAATAAATACAGTAGACATTTATATAGGTAAGGATCATGCAAAAAGACAAGTGGCATTTATTTTCTTTAAATTAAAATAAATAAGTATGTTAGAAAATAGGCTGTATACATAATTCTTGAATCCTCTCCGAACCAGTCTTTCTCCTTTCATTTCTTCATCTTTCAAAAATTTAAAAATAAAGACCGGTATCAAAATAAAAGAAACCCAAACAACAACTTCACCAAGTTTTCAACCGGATCTAAAGCAAACATACCTAATTCAAGAGCAAGATCAACTCAGCAAAGATTCAAATTCAACTTATACATTAATAAGATCAGATTCAAGGTTCAAATCAACCATCAAAATCAGTTTCCAGATTCTCAAAACAAAGCTTCTCTGTTCAAACAAAAACAGTGAGTAAACTACCCTTTATAAAATCTTAAAACTGTTTATAAATTGATTTGCTTGTGATAAATACTTGATGTATGTTATGAAAAATGTTTGTATAGTTGTTATATATGCATGCATGTCTGTATATATATGCAAATATTGGTGTGTATGTCTGTGTATAGGCAAAAATGCCTCTGTTCTAAGATACAGGGTTTTAAAACAAGTTTAAAAATTCAATCTCTCTTCCTCTAATCTTTTATTTCTGATGATTTTAAACAAGATATATTTAAATTTTCAAGATCTAAATTTTAAAAATAATTTTAAGTATAAATGACAAGTGGATTTACTAGGAGATAGAAAACACAGTAAAAATCAAATTAAGTTTAAAAATTAGTTGTTTAAATCTTGGGTTTTGATTACATCATCGGATTCGATTTCAGAAACCATGAATTTTAAAAATAAAATCATGATTTTTAAGTTTGGAAATCATAACCATTTGCGAGTTGAACGAAAAGAGGGTTTCGGTCATTTTTTGGTGATCGACGAGGTGAGGGAGGTCATGGTCATGGCTGGAGGTAGTTTGGAGGTCGGGGATCACGAGAAAAATACTCGGTGATTTTTCTAATCACCGTGGAGGCTGAACTGTGGCAACCTAGTGTTTTAAGACCTGTTTGGGTCGACTGAGTTTGCAAGGCTGGTTCGCCAACGTCGAGGCACCGGAGTTGATCGTAGGAGGGCGAATGGGTGCGTAGGTCTTTGGCAAAGCTATGGTCGGAGTTTCAGATTTTCTGCTAGCCTGAGGCAGTGGCACGAGGCATTTTCGATGATCAGTTTTGGGTTCTAGTTTGTATCAATTTGTTTGATTTCGATTCCAGACGAAATCGAAGATACTGGGTGGTCAGAACGTACGAGTGGGTTGTCGTCGACTTTCTAGCGATGGTGTCGATGGTCGGAGCCACTCCGATCACGTGTACACGTGCACATGGTTGGTATGTATCTGTAGTTATTTGGATACTATTGGTTTTAGGAAGAAGGCATTTGACTCGAGATTTCTTTCGGGGATTTGGGTTGATGGCTCGGGTTTGGCTCCGGGATGTTCGCTTGGGTAAACATGGTCAACAGGTTTTAAAAATTTTAAACTAAAAACAAAGTTAAAAAGAAAGGAGGGGGATTTGGGTTGTTGCTTGGGATTTTGTTATGTTGGCTCGGGTTAGAATACGGGCTGTACTGGGTTCGACTCAGGTTGGTTTAAAGTATTAACTAAGTTTTTAAAATTTTGAAATAAAACAAGTTTAAATAATTTTTCAATTATTTCTTTTAAAATAAAAATAAGTTTGGGATTAGTGAAAGGTTTTGAAAATAAATTATTTTAAATTAATTAAGTTTAAAATGTTTTAAATATATATAACCTTTATTTTTAAAGTTTATTTTAAATAAACTTAATGTTGTAATTAAGAAAGTTAATTGAGAAGATAAAATGTTTTTAATTGTTAATTAACTTAAAGGTTTAAGTTAATAGGTTAATGATGATTAAATTCCAAAGGTCATTAAATAAGATTTAAATGATAATTGAAATAATGGTTTATCTTTTAATTAATTAAGATCTTAAGTAATTAAAGATTAATTAATTAAAGTAATTAAAGGATAATTACTTAAAGGATAATTACTTAATGTAAGTAATTAAAGAATAATTAAGGTTAATTAATTAATAATTAAGGGTTAATTAATTGATGATTAAAGTATAATTAATTAATAATTAAGGTTAATTAATTAATAATTAAGGATAATTAATTAGTAATTAAAGTATAATTAATGAAAGTAATTATGTGATTAATTAATTATAATTAATTAAAATGTTTTGTAATTAATTAATGTTAAGTAAGCAGGATTTAAAAGTAATTAACTTAATTAATTTGGAGATTAAGTTAAATTAATTAGGAATTGTACATCTAATTAATCTTGCTTATGGATGATTGAATAATATTGAATTCCTTGGATTATTTGATATATCTGATATGTGATTGTGATGCTCTGTGATATGAGATTTTTTGGATGAATTGTGATAATGTAAGTTATCTATCTAAAATTGCTATGTGAATATGATATCTTGAATTTAAATTAAATTGTTTAACTTAAAAATCTTGGCTTAAAAAGGATGACATTTGAATTCGAAGAGACCGGGATCGGATATCAGTGATATTCGGAATCACTTCGATTAGTAATCTATAATTCTTTATAGATTTGATTTGTAAATCAAATAGGCTGGAATGGAATAAATTAAGTAAACTAGACCTTTGAAACTAAGTAACGGTACTTAGATATTATTTTGTGAAATAATTGTTTGTCTATAATAAGATAAGAACTCGTAGTGAGGTACGAGTTACCCGGGTTTTCAAAGAAGTTTTACAACCTTAGAGTTTCAAATTATATGGGTTTACTCACGCTGGTTTCCAGCCTGACTCGGGTGTTACTTTATGGTAATGCTTGGGTCAGACCGAGTATTACAGATTTTCAGGTTAGGACGTTTTGGAGTTCAGGAGATGAGCTGGATGGCAGGAACGTATGGAGTATTTTCCGCTGTGTATTGGTGTTATATTGTTGTAGACTGGGATAAGTTATTTATAACTGTCCAGTTTATTTGTGAATGGTTGTAACTCTGATGTATTGTATATGAATTGGCAAGTACAACTTTTCTTTGTATAAATGCTATTATCTGATATTATATTTTGATCCGCTGCGAATGTGAGATTCTGTGTTTTGTTTTATGTTTCTTCTTCTACCTCTTTTCTTCTTTTCCCTAACTATCTGGGATTTTCGGGATCGAAAATTTCGGGTCGTTACAATTATTAGCGTTTTAAGTTGGAAATAATTATATATGTAATTGAGAAAATAAAAATAAAATAAATGTCAATTAATAATGTTAATGGAATCTTAGACATTAAGAAATGTTAACATTAAAAATCAAATCTCAGAAGATGTGTAAAGTGAGAAACAAATTATTGTAGTCGGATTTAAAAGGAATGAAACAAACAATTAATAAAACAAATCAAAGACACTGATTAATTAATGCGTAAAACGAGCCACATGTCGACCCAAGGCAATGAGTGGTCGACCAATAGCGTTCGACCCAAGGTCACAAGCTACTGACCGTTGGTTGTGTCAAAACGACAATAAAACGTTGCTAAATAGCCTGGATTTAATAAATATTTTATTAACGGATGGGATTGATTCTAGAGCACATAAATACAAGCCCGGTTTCACTTCTCTTCTCATATTTTCGAGGTCACAGAGCGGAGCTCTACCACTCTCTTTTCTCTATAATTTCTAGAATTCTAAAAGTAGTAAAACTATTATATATATAAGTGGAGAAAAGCGGAGAATAATAAAAGAGAAGAATAGGACCGGTTCAGAGCACATAAACAAAGGTAAATCGTGAATCTTAAACTCAAATTTAAATTTAATTCAATCATTTCTCCAGTTCTGTAATTCTATAAGTGTATACCTATTTTACATTTTGGATTTAAAGTAAGAGGGAGATAAATAAAAAAGGAATGGATCTAGATCTGGAGAATTGGAGCTAAAAAGTGGTGAGTGGGAAATTACATATTTTGTAATAATATTGGATTTATATCGTTGTAGATCTATTTCATTTATGCCTAGACATAAATCACGATTTGGATATTTAATTTTATATGCATAAGGAATTGATATAAATCACAAATGGGATATTTAATAGTATATGCATAATGATTACGGAAAATATGGCTATATGTTATGGAAAACCCTAAACTTGATAGATAGTGTATACATTTGGAAAGTTAAGGGTATAAATAGTCCCTAGATTTGTAATTAACTTGTTAACGAAATTATATTGGGATTTCAGATTTGGTCAGTTTATATAGATTGTTGAGTTGATAATAAATTAAACTAGATTAGACAATATTTTAATACATTTGAAAGAATTGTCTAACAATGTGAATTTCTATAAATTGTCTAAAAGTACAAATGAAATTATATTAGTTGAAATAATAAGAAATGTAAACAAAAAGGTTGAGATGTACAGAATAAAGGAATTACTGTATTTTGTACTGCCTATTCTAATAAAAAATAAAATAAAAAATAATTCCTTGTTATTTCACACATAACACAAGTCATCTTTTAAGTAATTTATAGAGAATTATAGTGTTAACAATTCCCATTGGAGAAAGAAGTAATTCCAATGTATTAAGGTATAGAAATCCTTAAGTATAACTAAAGTAATATAAGAAGGAATAATAGCAACAATTTAAATGGGAAACTTAAAGTATATAATTTAAGATGGTGTAGAAAACAAATGGTAAACAAAGAAGATACAATTAAACAAATAGGGAACTAAAAAGTATAAGAAGGCAATTAAAAAGAGATATTGGTTAACAAGGAAATATGGGATTTCATCCCATAATGTTAAACGAAAGGGGAATAATAAATGACATTTAAGTCAATAAATTAGAAATGGATAACAAATGATAGTAAACGACAAGAATAAATCAAAACTAAGTTATGTAAGATTTATTGAACATCAATGAGCAAAAGTAAAGAAAATAATAATTAAATTAATGTATACAAATTAAAATATACGTTTTAATGGGTGTGAATTATGGGATATAACCCAATTTCCTAAATTAAGTAAAAGACCATATGGCCATTGGAATGGGCTGGAATGCGAGGTCAATAGTGTTACACAATAGAAGTCTGCCCACCGCAAGGAGCTACCAGCAGTTGTGTATATATTATATTGATGTACGACATATCCAACTGTAGGACCCGTTGAGTTATATACGCTCGCATAAAGGTAAAGGAATATCATCGGTAAAGTCTGCTTCAATGAATTAAGGGGAGGGTACTGCCTAGATTGCATTAGTCTATCTAAATGGGATGATGAGCTGGATCAGCGCTATGTCAGTATGTGCTGGTACCAAATCAGGAGTAGGGCTATCATAGGTCGAGAATGTCATCGGTATTATGCGGTCAATGGGAAAGATAGGGTTACACTTAATAGACTAAGCCTCTTACTAGGGTAGGTCTCATTAGGCAATGCACTGCCATAGTTGTTTGCTAACTTGTTTGTTAGGGCAAGGCTATTTAACCCATAAAAGAGTTTTTCAAAAACGAATAGGGTGGTCCTAGGAGTTGAGTCCTTTATGACCAATAGGAAGGGGACAAGTGGTAAATCCCCAAGGTTGGATAGAATACGGCTAAGCTATTGTGATGTCATAATAGGCACTATGAGACGCACGAGGAGGCATAAATTACCATTGAGAGGTGTATACGGATGAAGACGATGAGATACACCGACAAGTCCATATTTTGGGTTCCCCTTCCTAATGCGTAGTTGTATTGGTACACTACAAGGAGAACAGTGATTTCCGACGGCTGAAAATCGTCGGCGGCCGTTGGAAAAAGCCGTCGGAACATACGTCGTCGGGGAGCAGTACTTTCGACGACTTCCGACGGAAGTCGCCGTACATATTCCCGACGGCATCTGACGGCTTCCGACGCGTGTCGGGACCCGTCAGAATCCGTCGGAAAAAATGTCCTACAGGCCGTCGGAAGCCGTCAGAAATTGGCTACCTGTAAACTGTCGGAAGCCGTCAGAAATCTGCTGTTTTTTTTATACTACTGCAAATATAGCCTTCCATCCACATTTCTTTTCCAAAAACTATTACACCAATACTACACAATCCAATATACAATATACCAACCAAATATCAAAACCCAAAGTACACAAAATTAATCAAACACACAAATTTATCAAATAACATCAAAATAAAATAAATAATATACATAACCATTCCAACAACCCCAACAATAAGTGTTATACCATGCTATACATACACAAAATCATCAACATCCACATCATTATACAACCACATAACCAAGTGTATCAAAAATAATCATACAAAACTAAAAAAAAATACCTGAAAAAGCTAGAAATCAATGAATCAATCTCCTCCAGATCCAGAGCCAGCCGAGGAAGGGAAGTGGCCACCAAACTGCTGCATGTACTCTAACAAGTGTGTGGTCTGCATGGCCTGTTGGCGGTTCTGCTCCTCCAGTTGGGACACTCTAGTCCGCAATTCTTCTATATCGGTTAGATCGCTTTGAGCTCTATTCCGCCGACCCCGTCTCTGATCGTTGGCCTGCGATAAATATTAAATTTAGCTGTGTGATCTCTGTAAGTGTATGTGCATATCTCTGTGTAAATGAATAAAGTTCAAGTTTATTGTTTTGAAAAGGTCCAAATAGCATATTTGAAGTATTCAAGATAAAATTATATATTCCAACATAGAATTTTGACTTAAATATCAAATTAGCAGTAAAATAAATTATTTACCACTTGATTGCCAAATCCGTATCGTTTGCCATGCTCTGCTGGATCCATAACGGACTCAAAAATATCATCCTCCTCATCAGTCGTCAGCTGTTCTCGACCCGTATCAGCAAGGAGTTTCTAACGCTGCTCCATAAACTTTTCCTGCATTAACAAATAAATAACATCATATCTTATTTCATTATAGTTTAACAAGCAGAACAATTACTAATACTGCATAAAATGAAATATGCTTACATGGCTCTTGCTGGATTTATCGTCCTGCCATGTATACGAAACAGTTCCGTCCGGATTTACATGCTCGACAGCATGCGTACGAGTGAACACGTCCATATAGCCCACATGACCATGCGCCTCAGCTTCCTGAAGTTGATTTTTACATACAATTATTATACATTTAAAATTATATAGCATAAACTATTTACAATTATCATTCAGTAAATTTACCAACTCCTGCCGATACTGCTGAAATGACTTCGACCCTCCGCGATGAGTGACGGGATTTTTATTTCTATTTGCAGAGTTTCTATCCGACTCTGCCTGTACATTCAAAATTTGATACATTATTTTTCGATCACGTCAAATTAATAATTCAAAAAAATTAAGTATACTTGCCTTCGCCTCGTCCGTTTCCCAGTATCCCAACCATGCTTGCCATACGCTCTCCCCCATCCACCGTGGTTTCTTACCGGATTTCTTAATTTCAAATATCGTGTCCCTATAGTTCTTGCGCATCTTCTTCATCTAATATCCTCGTGCCAGCAACATATCGTCTGTCTGGATGTCTATCTCAGCCTGTGTTTCACGATAAAAAGTAAAAAAAAAAGATTACACTGTAAACGATAAACAATAGAAAAACGACAAAAACGAATTAAAAATGGAAAATAGAAAAATATACATACCAGGACATCCTGCCATATGCACTCTATGATGTGAGGAGGGATGTTATCCCACTTCGGCCAGCAAGCACTCATCCTACTCCGGTAAGAAGCTCTAGAAACATCCAACACAACCTTCAAGGGTAGTAGGTCGAACCCCCTGTTTTTAAATATGATACAGATAAGTACGTACGTATATCAAAAAAAAATAAGATGCTGAATAAAATTTAATTCTTACCCCTCTGCTCTAGGTACTAAAGAAACTACAGGACGCTGTGATGCTTGTGATAGACTACTGTCATCGCCTCCTGAAGATCGGGAAGAGCTCCTACCTCTAGAAGACATTACAATAAACCTGTGACGTATATACACATCATTTCAAAAGAGAATAATAACATGATTATGAAATATATTTCATATGTAAATGACATCAACGGTATAAATTGCTTAATTAATGACTGAAATGGAAATAGAAATGGAAGTGTGTTATACCTGATTCATAATGGGTGTATTGTTCCGAAGATAAGCAGATTTCATTGCATTTTTAATTAAAATTAATAAATAAATGACAAATGGAAATGACATAAAACATGTAAACAATGGTAAACAGATTTGGTTTCATAGTCACATCAATTTCATAATACATCAAGAATTCAACATAGTTACATCAATTGCAAAAAAATCAGATTTAGATTTATATCAGTCATCATCGTCTTCTGATTCGGATTCGGTCTCGTTTTCTACGATATTTTCCTCTACACTGTCAAACGCTTCTACCAAAACATTTGATTCATCGATCAAAGGACCAAAATCTGTATGATCGTCTGTAATTATTATTTCGTTATTTTGCTCAAGATCTGCCTGATAAGCTTGTTCGTCCGGAATATTCTTCCCATCGAATGTGAATCTTGCCTTTGTTTTAAAAACTGCAGACCAATCTGCTTTATCTCTTTTTAGAGATGGAAAAGGAGTGTAATAAACTTGCAATGCTTGTTTGGCTAGTACAAAAGGATCATACTTGTGATAGTGCGATGTATGCTTTATTTCGATAAGATTATAATCCTTGTGCACATTAATTCCAGAACCTGGAACATTGCTAAACCAATTGCATCTAAATAGAAACACCTCCTCCGCGGGTCGTGAGAAATATGTCAATTGCAAAATTTGTGTTAGAATGCCATAAAAATCATTTAAGTGATTTTCTGGATCGTCACTACCTTTAACAAATACACCAGTATTATTTGTTAATTTTTCTGCACCGTATTCTTTGGTGTTAAATTTATATCCATTGACGAAATATATTGGATATGTCTTGACCACTCTTTTTGGTCCCATCGCAAGATGTTTCAACCCTTCGTCAACAACACAATTTCTCGACTCATAAACGTAATTTGAAAACCAACCGGAAAATTCTTTACTGAGATCTTCGTTCGAATGTTCACGTTCATAAACACTGTTTATATAAACAAATTATTACATTAGGTTATACACGCGCATGCATTATAGAAAAGAATAAAACACAAATTATTATTTCAGATTACCTAACAAACGGTGCAAAATTGTATAAATTTTTTTTTTCTATAATTTTGGTCCCATCGCAAAATTGTATAATTTTTTTTCCATGGTCAGGCATCCTACTTCTCATTACAAACACAGTAAGCATTTACATTTCGTATATTACTTCGTCTCAAACGATTCAACAAAATTTCGACAGCATTTCCCTTTTGTTCCCTGCATTGTACACAAATGGGTGTATGCAGGAAACAAAAAAGAAAAGTTAGGCCAAAATTTTATGAACCGTTTGAGACGAAGTAGTATACAAAATGTAAATGCTTACTGTGTTCAACTTGTCCAATACATGGACAAATCCAACAAACATTGTACCAGATGAATATAAATGGTCGTTTTTTGAAAAAAAACGACTATTTATATAACGATCATGTACAACACTCGTCAGACAGGGCCAAAAACTGTATAAGGGACATTTGTTAATTGAATGTGTGCATTTTACGAAAAAATACAGTTTTACTAACTGTTCACATTTACAAAAATATATTTTAATTTAACATATTTATTCGACGTATTCCATCAACTTAAGGCTCGTTTGACGCATTTTTTTGTTGCATAAGTCAATACGTGCACAATATAATATTCCTAGCTCGTGCATTCATTTTATCTTATTCCAACTAACACAATACAATGATAGCAGCGCTACACACATATACAATCGTAGAATCAAGGCATACACAACGATTTACATATACACGAACAACCACAAATTATACATGTTTTTCATAATTTCACGATAAAAGATGAAATAGGAATACCATGGAATGCTATAAACTATTATAACACTATTGGAAACAATTTCAATCACCAATTAGCCCTAATTTAACAACTTATGCAAATCTATATTTAGGGTAAAAATTAGACTTTTGGAAAAAATAAGATATTATACCTGACCTAGAGAGCAATAGACGTTGATTATGCAGCCGGGGAGGATCGGAAAGCTCGAAATTGATGATTGGAAGCTTGGGGAAGAGATTTGGGGATTTAGGGTGAATTATTTTCGTATGAAAAGTGAGGAGGAAGAAGGCTCGGCTGAGCCTGTATTTCGTAAATTTCCGACGGCTTCCGACGGCCGCCGACAGCCCATCGGAAGCCGTCGCCCCCCTCCGTCGGTATTTAGCTTTTTTCTAGTAGTGGTAGCCATAATGCGAGATGTAGTTCCATACAGACGTGATATTGCGTTGATGATGGATCCTAATGTGGTGCTAGATTACGGATACCAATGAGGATAGTATCTTGGTCCAAAGAGAGACTATGGTACTTATATATATATATATATGTATGTGTGTGTGTGTAGTTATAGTCTACTTTGGGTAGATGGGGCATACGCGAATGTAGAGTCGAGACGACTAAGTAAAAATGAAAAGCCATAACATATATTGAAAGACAATTAATATAAATTAGTGTGATGTGTAAAATGTATAATTCACTAGTTACCAAAACGCTGTTCTAACCCCCTGGTCACTATAAACCACAAGATAGCTTTAGAGGTTCAGGTACTGGTGCAATACGGGAACAGTGGAAGGATAGGTTTCCTTAAGCATGCTCGGAGCTGATAAGGACACTAGACATTGGAAGTGTCACTTTGGTCGGTAATTGTATGTTCTATTATACTTTACTATTCCACTATGAGATATATTGATAGTGCTCTGATATGCAATTATTTTTTTATTTGCAGGATATCAAACCAACGATTCATACTTTGGTGGACTTGAAATTTTGATTTAGCGAAAATTCGAACGCATTGGGGTGCGGGGTGTGGGTTCTTACATTTAGTAACAAAGATTAGGTTAGTCGATCTTGGAAAATAAGGAATCATTAAGTGAACGTTTTTGTATTTTGCTTATAAATATAAAGATATTGTACAAATCCTATAAATTTTGACTATAGAGTAGTTGCAACCATAAACTGAAATACGTATAAGTTGATTATGAGTCAGAACAATGGATGAAGTTGAAGATGTACACCTACCTCGATTACACCACGGGAAATATGATGAATGAAAAGGCGTTGACTTAAGAAGAGCATGAGTACAGCATAGGAAGGTCCTTGAAGCTGGATAGTATGTGACTCCCTAGTTGGGCTCCCATAGCCCAATGATTGTAGATCCTCATATGATGCCAATTGATGATGTACATAAGGTGCAGATAAGGAGAAAACAAGAGTCTATATGTTGTAGATATCCAGAATTAATTGAGTTCCCGAAGGAAGGTGTGAAGTAGTCACTCTGTGATGATAGTCGGATTTTAATATTTAGAAAAAGGAGATAAGTCAGAAAGTAAGTAGAAAAGAAGAAAAGTCCAAAAGAAGGAATGAATAAAAATCCACTCCGAGTCCAACCCATATAGAAGAATTAATATAAAAGTTAGAGTAAATATATAAATGATATATTTAAATGATTTTCAAAGTGTTAATTTAAAATAGAGAAACCCTACTTTTGAGGAGTAAGTAAATGGTAAATTTTCAAAAAATAAAATAAAATACCTGCATTTTATTTAAATATAAAGTTATAGTAGAAATTAAAATTTGTTAAAAACTAAAATTTTAGCAAAAAGAGGTTTTTACAAAAAGAAAAGTTAATTGGTTTGAAAAATATAGTAGAGTGTATATAGCTTGTTGATTTTTCTAAGATGAAAAAAATTTTAAGTCAAAAAATTCTTTTTAGGGATGGAAAATAAGAAGTGGTACAATTTTGAAATGGGGTAAAAAGAATGGGAAAGAAGATTAGAACCCAAAAAAAAGCAGTGGGCAGACACACTGCGATGATTTAATTAAGGAGATAATCAATTGAGAGTAGAACTATATAAATATAAGCCATTTAAATAAGAGTAATTTAGATAGAAATTTTTTAAATAGTAGTAATATTAAGAAATAATGTTAGAAAATTATGTAAAATAATGTTAGTAATTAGAAATAACATTAGAAGATTATATTGAAAATAATGCTAGTAATCTAGTTAGTAGAAACATAGGAAATTAAAGGTAAACAAAGGTAAATGGACATTTTCCATTGTTGTGCACATTTATTACAAGTATCTTTTGAAAGTCTCCTTCACATGATATTAGAGATTCCACCAAGGATTGGAAGTAGAGGTAGTATGAGTGATAAGAAAATGATAGAGTGAGAGTTGTTCTTATCTACTCAGTTTTTATTGTTTAAAAAAATTATAAAGGATGTTTAGAATGCTGTAAAGTACATTTTTGAAAAAGAAAAAAAATGGTTTGACAATTGAGGTTTTTGTAAAGAAAAACTTAATAAATGGTTTGAGTTAAAATCCCAATATTTTAAGAAGTAAAAGTTAAAATAGGTCTTTAAAAGGAAAATAACTTTTAAAAAATTATTTATAGTTTTAAAAGTTAACACACTATGTTATTTTTGACTTTGCTAAAAACTTTCTTAGTTGTACTTTTAAAGATAAAAATACATTAAAAAATTAAGTTTTAATTTTTGAAGAAAAATTTGCGAAGACCAAACAAAAGTTTTAAATATGGATTAGATAGGAATGGCTGCCTAAGTAAGAGGGGTAAAAGATAAGACAATGAAGAAGATAGCAATGACAACTCATAGAGCAGCAATAAGAAATAGAGTGTAAAGAATATTGGTGAGAACCTAGAATTTTGTTAGACTCGTGTGCAAGCCATAAGAAGAACCCATAAAGGAATGATAAATGACATTAAAGTACACTTCTATGAGTTCCAGGGATGCTCGTAGGAAATATCAAGAATAAAGAAAAAAAATACCAATATTTGAGAATACCTTCAAAAGATTTGTATTAAAAGAGGATGGTAACAAAGGGTAATGATTTGGCAAACACATATAGAGGATATTGGTAGACTCAAAGATAAGGAAGGTAAGAAAGAGGGCGTAAAAGTTGTTTCGCCAAGCTAATTTATTAATGAGTTATTCTATGTGTGCGTAGTTGTATTTCTTACCTACTATAGTGTAGGGATGCACAATTATTCCATAATTGGACATGGTAATGGAAGTAATGGATAGATCTTATTCATCAGAAACCATAACAGAAAGTTAAGGTATGTGGGTTGGAAAACGATGGCACATCAGGAAGGTTCATTCAATTTAAGCAAGAAGTGATAGGGCCATAACATCGTTAGCATCAGTTGATGTTGAAGAGCAGCTTCCAGTGGTTGTTTCTTTTAGTTAGAGTTGTAAGTATTATTTGTCTCTGTTGTATTAAAACGCGTAAGATGTTTATGGAAATGTTCTTTTTTTTGTGTTTTCTGTGTAAAGTGCAATATTATTGGGAAAACAATAAGACAAGGAAATTTCAGAAAAGACACTTAACTAATGCAAAAAAAACAGTAAAAAGCTAAAAGTATAAAATAAATTAAGAAAATTTATTTAATTAGCTACTAAAGTAAAAGAAATAAGATTTAAGTCCCAAAAGGTAGAAAATTTTTGGGACGTAAATTTTCTCAAGCGAAGGACGATGGAAAAGTTTTTGCGAGGTCATGGGTCAATGTCCCTATACATTGAAAGCTAAAATATACAGATAAACTTGGTGTTGTCGCTATTATAAATAAAAGGAAATGTTTTGGAATTTAAAATTTACCGCGTAAATAGATGAAGTTCGTTGTAGATGTTAGACTGTTGACTAAACACCGATTTCATGAGGTATGGTATAATTTATTTTGAAATATATATACACACACACACACACTTTTGGAAAGTAAAAATACTACTGTGAAAAGTTTTTTTAAAAAAATTGTAAGGAAAGAAATTTTAAAATCAAATCTTTTTATCGATATTTAAAAAAGTAATATAAAAATATTTTTAGGCAGAAAAGAAGTAATTTTCTAATTTTTGGAATGTCATATTCTTAACATGGGGGAATAGTTGACATGTTAACTAGTATAGATTTTACTGTGCAGCAGAAGTGGTAGTAAAATAAAATACGGTTAGAGACAAGCGAAAAAGCTGTTTTAGCTATGGAGTCATTTCCTCCACACCTTGTCGGAGGTGAACTAAACTGGTTATAAAATAATTCTATTTTAAAATTTTAGAGATTTAAAATAAAATTTACTTATGCGGGTTGCGGGCAAAAGATGAGGTTTCTCGGTACATTGGAAAAAGAGCACATAAAAGAAGGATGAAAATACATAATTGGTAACGACCCGAAATTTTACCGCTTTGGTTTGTGAATATTTAGTTAATTTTAAATATTAAGTTTTAATAATAAAAATAGCCCTCTTTTAATTCATAACTTATGATAGAAAAATCATTTTTGAATTTGGTTTACAAAAATGATTAGTTGAAAGAAAATTAGAAAATGTGACCAAAAAGCTTTTTCAAAATTTTCGAACTTTCACCATTTAAAAGTTATTTAAAATATTGTAAACACTTTAGTTAATGTATTTGCACATTTTAAATTAACTTAAGTATGTATCAAAAATTAAAATAAGTGTTAATATATATCATAATTGTACTTACATAAGAAGATGTGGCGTCTTTTTAAATAATCAAAAATAAATTAAAAAAATGAATGGATGAAAAGGATGTTAAGTCGCATTATATGACACATTAGTGCACATAAGTGCTTTGTCCATTGGGTAAAAGTGGGAGATCTTTGGTTTGGGGCGTGTGGATCATGGGTGGAGAGATAAGGTGGTGATGTGGCATCATTCTAATAGAGGGTAGTGGTACTTGGGGGTAAAAAGGTAATTTCACTTCATTACATTTTGTAAAAACAAACCTCTCTTTCTCTCTCTCCCTCCATTCTCATTTTTCAAAACTTTTCAAAATTTTATTTTCTTTTTGAAAAGCTTAAAAATATCTTTAACAGCTTCCATTTTTCATTCTCAAGTTAAAAATCAATTTTTTTAGTTTAAACCCATTTAAATCTTGTTTAAATTACTTATTTCCTTCCTACTTCATCTTCATATTCAATTTCAAGTCCAAATTCACCCTTTTCCATGTTGGTCGAGCCCATCTCCATGATGACCGAGCCCAATGATGCCTAGGCCAAGCCTATTTGCATGTTTAAAAGTGAAAAAAAAATCATTTTTGCTAAAGGATTTTTAAAGTGCTAAGCTATTTCAAAGTTTAAAATAGATTTGAAAGGAGTTTGGTGAGCAAAAAATTTGCTTTTTTAGAAAGACTTTACCTTTGTGCTTTGTAATGTTTATGTGTGTAATATGTTGTTACTTTAGTGTTATATCCATGTTGTTTGGTTGTATATGTGTTGTATGGGTTATGGTTTGAATTAAACTTGTTAAATGTAGCCTAAAGGTTTGGTTTGGTGTTACAGTTATCATTTTGATTATATATGTGATGCTATATGTAAATTTGGATATGTAAACTTGGTTGTTTGGATATGTGTTGTTAAAGTTGTTGAATAATTGACTTTAAACTGGATACGTAGTGTAATGGTTGTTTAACTGATTTTATAAAACTTCAATTTAACATAACTTGACTTGAAAGTTAAATTGAAGTTAAAACGTAACTTGAAGTTAAATTTTTGCTTATGTAATGGTTTTTAAATTGACTTTAATTCTATATCAATTTGAGGATAAGTGTTTTAATAATTTTGTAAGTTATTTAATTATTTTAATAAAGGTATTTACAAATGATATTTTGTAAATAACATTTTATAAAGGATTTATTTAAAAGAGATTTACAAATGATATTTGTAAATGATAGTTTTTTTAAGAGAAGGGAATTATAAATGGAGAATTCTAAATGAGTTTTATAAATGATTTCGGAGATTATAAAAGAGTTTATAAATGATTTTAGAGATTATAAAAGAGTTTATAAATGATTTAGAATATAAGCAAAGAAGTCTTCATAGATGGAAATTATTTATTAAAAATGATTTATTTAAGAAACTTATAAAAGAATTTGAGATTTGGATTTCCCTTAACCGACCTTCTTAATTATGGTGGTGTGGAACTTCCGTTCCATGCTTAACACCGAAGGAATAGTGTTTGGAGTTATTCTTATCTCAAATTTAAATAACATTTGTTTGATCCTTTTAATATGAATTTGAAATGAGAAATCTTTCATAATATTTTGTAAATAGCTTATGCCAGTGGGATAAGTATATGAATATTTAATAAATATTCTGAAAAGAGATTTAATAAATGAAAGATTTATTTAAATGAGTCTTAATGGGTGCTATGGGTAGTTAAACCTCTAAATTGTTGTTATTTGTGTATTTGATAGTTATATAACCAACTACCAAATCTTGACTTGATTTAACTCAGAAAGTATGTTGTGTATTTTCGAGTTCCCCGGTGAGGACTCAGTACTTAATGCATACTTCCAAAATAACTGGAATTGAGTTGGCCGGAAATTATCGCTTAGTTTTAGGGACACCGTTTTTAGATAAGGATGATTTATCCAAACCACTCCAAACTAATAATATTCGTGATAGATCATTATGAAGTATGCCATGGAGCCGTACTATTCTTTCTAAGAGTGATTCCAAACTGGAAGATAGTAATTGAAGAATGTTTGTTCGATCTTGGAACAACTTGATTGGATGAATGCTGGCATTGCATTTCCACGTGGAAGGCAGTGTAAGCATTCCAAGATGGTCTGCTATGGAGAAAAAAGGCAATCGTGACCTCTTAAACCTTACACCTCGGAAATGACAAAAACATGGTAGATGCAGCAGGGCTATGTGGGTCACTCCTATTAGGGTATGATCATCCCAAGATCTAGTGTCGACATCTCTATGTATGCTTTGGGGCCCATTATGGTTGTTGATCATAACCAAGGGGTGATCATATTCGGTACTATCCAGTCAGGGATATGCCAGTTCTGTTATGGCAGAGGTCGAAAGGTTCTCCGTCTCACTGTAAATTTTATCAAGAGGTGTACAAATTTTCGGAAGGTAGTCCTTTACCTTGCTATTTTATGGAAATACATACTCCAATAAGTGCCTTCGGTCTTTGATGTATGCCTATTATTGTTGTCATATATACACATCACAACTACTTGATATACTTATTTTAAACCCTTAGACATTATTATATTATCATTGGATTTTATAATAAAAACGCTTTTGATTATCGTAAGGTAAAAACCCTTCTGTATTTATGTGCACCGTGGTTATAATTTATAATAAAATTCATTGTAATTTGAGTTTCTCACGCTGGTTTTACCAAACTGACCCGGGTGTTGTTTTCTTATAATGCTCAGGTCAGACCTCACATGTTTTCAGATTAGCTTTGGATGCTTTGGAGTTCAGGAGACGAGCCAGATGCCCATGATGTACTTTCGTATTTTCTTTTATTTTTCACTGTTTGTTATTGTTGTAAATATCAGCAATTGTAAGGGTAGTTTGTTATAACTGTCCAAGCTGATAATAGGTTAGTGTACTCTGATGGATATATGTATATAAAAGTTTTCTTTTGTAAAGATCATTATTATATTATATATTATTCGTTACGATACGAGATTTTGTGTTGTTTAGTTTCTTCTTATCTTCTTTCTTCTTCTTTTCCCTAACTATCTGCCTTTCCAACACTAGGTTGTTCAGCACGTGAATACCATGGATGTATTAGTGTCGACTTTTGAGGGTCGAAAAGGTAGGCTGTTACATTTGATATCAGAGCTGAAGGTTAAGCGAGAACCTTGGCTTTGGTGGGGTAATCTCATTAGAGATAGGGTAAGTGACACCCTAGAATGAGTTTGAGTGTATTATATAAGAGCATGTATTTGTTAGTGATGTAAAAATTGTTTATATTATGTTAATTAATCTTTTAAGTGGCTTATGAATTCTGGTCAATGCATCTAGTCAACGTTATCGATAGGGGTTCCTAAACACTTAAACAAGACAAACCGACATAGTATTATTTTAAAATTGGTAAATGAAATAATTTTACCTAGTATTACATTTTATGTATAAAAGAATGATTTTCAAAAATAGTATAGTTATTTGTAATGGGTTGTTTGTTAAGAGATGATAATATTCCATTATCATTATTTAGGATTTGCTTTGGTCGTGCTCTTCCAGTTTGAGCATTGATTGTTGTTGAGTGTTATAGGTAGCTTCTTTTTTTAACATGGTTGGGTAAATAAAAAATCGAGAAACATTGAAACGAACACCTTGTGAATTAAGTTTCACAGTTTGATTATAAGACGTTCGATGTTAATGTTGGGTTAAAACTTGATTTAATAAAAGAGGTCTATTAAAAGGAAAGTTAGAATATTAGGAATGATTTTATATAAGAAAATGAATTTATAAAATTGGTTTATAAGATGTGAATTTAGAATAACAAGATTTAGGCAGAAAACTTAAGTACTTAAATCTCGTGTTTTTGAAAAATGGTTTTCAAGGTTCAGGAAAGTAAAAATAGTATTTTGATTTAAGTATAAAATTTTGGAAGAGAAATTTTAAATAAAAAGTATTTTCTTTGGATTGGTTCGGGTAACGAGTCTCGATTTGTTTTGGGATGATCTGAATAAACTTTTAAGCGACGATAGGATGTTTGCTTAGGCAGACGTTGTAGTGCACTTAATAAATGATTCCCTTTATCATTGTACGATCAAAACAAGTTCAAATCCAAACAAATCCAAAGCAAGTTGGTAATAAATATTTTGTTGAAAACATGTAAAGTACTGTTTAAAAAAGGATAATTTTGAAATAGAAGAAGTATTTTTAAGTTAACTAATTCGAGTGGCCTAAAAATAACTTAGAATGGAAAAGAGATGCGTTTGGATGGTAAACACTTCTCTTGAGTATCACCTTTCTTGGTAATGGGATGCATAATACTATTTGGTAGTACCCGGTTCCTTGGTATCATTTTGTACTATTTCTTGCTAAATCGATTTTGAGCAAGACATATAAAGCAAAATCTCTTTTTGGTATAGAGTAAGGAACTTAAGGTCATAAATTTACGGTCTACAATGGCATTGTTGAAAAGCTTTTCTTATGAAAATAATAATGTGATAGGAGATTATAAAGTAAACTTGAATCTTAGATCTACACAAAGAGTAGCATGAACTTAAAACTATTATATTTTATACTTTTACCTCGGTTTACAAGCTTATGGTCATTTCATTATTTTCTAAGGAATATGTTGTGTTTAAGATTATTAAATAAGATGCATGAAGAGAGAATGTAAACCGTTCAGGGAAATTTTTGAAGATAATTGTAAAACTTAAAGGGGGGAGGGGGTTTGAAGTTGGTAACTATTATTTGTATTTATTTTAGCTATTTTCGACCAAATTAAAAAATTGAATAGAAACAAAAAAGTCAATTCAAATGAAGAATTAAACAAAAATTAGTTAATGATGAGCAAAAGTAGTCCTCTGACTTTTTTAGAACGACAAAATAAAGTATAAATGAAAAAAGTAAATGGTAAGAGGTTACGTGATACTAATGGTATGCTAAACATTAACATTATCATTAATACCATTCTTTCCCACATTAACTGTATAAAAATTATATTTGACATCAATTTTGAAAGATTGATAGACCTATAATTCACACCACACACACTCACAAACACACACACACACAAATAAGTTATCACAAACTGAAAGATACTTAAAATTAACCATTTAATTCCCTAAATCATCAATTACAAATAAATGGAAGGATATTACTTTATATTAATGCTATGCTTTAAACATTAATGGTATCATTAATATCATGCTTCCCTACATTAAGTAAATGAACAATGGTATATGGTCTCGTTTATTTACACTTATATATTATAGTATAATATACATATACATATACATATATATATACATACATACATACATACATATGTGTGTGTTGCTAATTTATAAACTAAATGCAAAATTGGTAAGTAATATGGTCTTACATATCCAACAACCACTAATAGTATTCTTTAAATTCCAAACTAAATCTTTGAAGTACAATTGTGAAAAGAAGTTAAATGTAAAATTATCCGTGAATACAAATCAACTAAAGGAATTATTTAGAGAATATATGTTAAATTCAAAGACATGAGAAGCATCAAAGGAGAATGAACTTGCCTTAATAGAGTAAATTGTGGTTTATTCCTTCTAAAATGTAAACCAAAGTAGTGAAATTAAAAATGGTAAAACAACAAATTATAAGGGGAAAAAAGAATGACACTCATTTGTATATTTTTTTGACAACTTAAAGGAAATTTAAAATAAAGTAAAATAAATTTTATCGAACAATCATGAAACCAAATAACTGTGAAAAATATAAGAATAAAAATTAATTAAAGGGGATAAAAATGGATAAACGGTGAATAAAAGATTCCATACATCATTTGTAATACATAATGTTCCAAACAACTACCAAACCAAATAATTGAAACATGGTATAACAATCAAATTTGACTAAAACAGAATTATGTAGGGAATGCATTATATGCAAAGACATAAGTAGCATTAGAGGAGAGAGAACATACCTTAAAACATAAACTAAAGAAAGTGAAATTAAAAATAGTACTACAACTAATTATAAGGTGGAAATGAGAATGAAACTCATTTGTATATTCTTTTTGATGACTTATGGGAAATTAAAGACATAGTAGAATAAATTTATTTTAATTGATGTTTAGCAAAGAAATGATTTCTACTGGTGTTTGGAAAGAAGAATGGATAGATTTCTATTAGTATTTGGAAAGTGGAATAAGAAAAGATGTGAAACATTACATTTTTTTCAGTATTGAGAAGTATAGGCATTAATGATATCATTAATATTTGAGATGTATGAAAATAGAATTATAAGGTTGTAAATGCTAATAGTCCCTCAAATTGCTAAGAAATCAGCATATATGATGAAATGAAATGCGAAGAGAGTATACAAAGAATCAGCTGCTATGGTTATTACATTTTTTTCAGTATTGAGAAGTATATGCATTAATGATATCATTAATATTTGTATGAAAATAGAACTGTAAGGTTGTAAATGCTAATAGTCCCTCAAATTGCTAAGAAATCAACATACACGATGAGATGAAATGTGGAGAGAGTATATAAAGAGTCATATATATTCTCATTTATATACAATAGAATAGATAGATAGTGTAGATAATACAAATATAAATTAGACATAAGTTAACACAAAATTGAGATGAGATTTGCTAATTTCTAAACTAAATGCAAAACTGGCAATTAAGTGGTCGTACATATCCAACAACCATTAATAGTATTCTTAAAATTCCAAACTAAATCTTTGAAGTAAAATTGTGAAAAGTGGTCAAGTGTAAAATTACCTGTGAACACAAATCGACTAAAGAAATTATTCAGAGAATACTGTAAATTCAAAGACATAAGAAGCATCAAAGGAGAATGAACATACCTTAATAGAGTAAGTTATGATTTATTCCTTCTAAAATGTAAACCAAAAGCAGTGAAATTAGAAATGGTAAAACAACAAATTACGAGGGGAAAAGAGAATGAGACTTATTTGTATATTTTTTTGACAACTTAAAAGGAAATTTAAAATAAAGTGAAATGAAATATGTTGAACAATCATCAAACCAAACAATCGCGAAAAATATAAGAATCAAAAAATTAAAGGGGATATAAATAGATAAATGATGAATAAAAGATTCCATACATCATTTGTAAATTCGTAATGTTCCAAACAACTACCAAATCAAATAATTGGAACACAATATAACATTCAAATTTGACTAAAACAGAATTATGTAGGGAATGCATTATATTCGAAGACATAAGTAGCATTAGAGGAGAAAGAACGTACCTTAAAACATAAACAAAGAAAGTGAAACTAAAAATAGCAAAACAACAAATTATAAGGTGGAAAGGAGATCGAAACTCATTTGTATATTCTTTTTGTTAACTTATAGGAAATTTAAAATATAGTACACCAAATTTATTTTAATTTGTGTTCAATAAAGAAATGATTTTTATTGGAAGTTTGGAAAGAAGAATGGATAGATTTCTATTGGTATTTGGAAGTGGAATAATAAAAGATATGCTATTAGAATTTGTAATTGTGAAACATTTATTAGTTGATATAGTTATTACATTTTTTCTGTATTGAGAAGTATAGACGGAAATTGTATCATTAATATTTGAGATGTATGAAGATAGAATTATAATGTTGTAAATGTTAACTGTTTTCAAATAGTTAGAAATTAGCATACATGATGAGATGAATTGCGAGGAGAGTACATAAAAAGTCCTATATTCTCAGAATAGATATCAGAGCGTAGTCATGTTTCTCAGTAAAAATCGCCGGTTTGAAAATACTTAAAAACTCAAGGTCATGCAGGAAATGTACTTTAAGTCAAAAACAAAATTCAGTTAAATCCAAAAATTACAGTCTCAGCCAACTAATTCCATCACCATTCGCAACTTCTCTGCGCCCAAATACGTCCAATAATTATCAAAATCCCCCTCATTTTCCACCAGTTATACTCAGATCCTACAATGGAAGAAGCTCTCGCCATGGCGTCGGCAAAAGACATGAAATCGAGAATGGCGGGAGTTGAGCGGCTGCACCAAACCCTAGAGTCGTCTACAAAAACCTTAAGTTCCGCGGAAGTGACTTCACTTGTAGATTGCTGCATGGATCTGCTCAAAGACAATAATTTTAGGGTTTCGCAAGGCGCGCTGCAGGCGATTTCTTCTGCGGCAGTACTGTCTGGTGAGCATCTGAAACTGCATTTTAATGCACTGGTCCCTGCGGTAGTTGAGCGGTTGGGAGACGGAAAGCAGCCGGTGAGAGATGCAGCGAGGCAGTTAATAATAACTTTGATGGAGGTATACTAATTTTGTACAACTCGTGGACTTGGATCTAGTCGAATTTGGTAGATATCCCTAACTTTATCGATTTTTTGTAACAAATTTTGGAGTTATGTCATGGTGTATTATCACATAGAGACCTAGAAATGATTTCAATATGCAAGAATTAGAGGCAAGCACCCTGTACTATGTACAGTATTTAAATTTCGTGTGTTTGTGACTTACTTGTTGAGTCTTCTTAGTACTTTCGTACTTGAAGAAGTTTATTTTCTATTTAGGGACGATTTGGGTGCGAAACTGATTTGTAGCGAACTATGGGAACTGTGAGCATACATGTGGAATCAAATCATTCCAACTTAATGGGACTTCCCAATTTTAAGTTACAGTAGAGAATTTAAACATACATGATAAAAATGCAGATACAACTCTGGCTGTTGAATGCTGATGTAATATTTTGGTAGTGGGATTTGTCCAAACATTTATAGAATGAATGCTTAGTCCACAACATTTTTCCAGGCAAGAACATGGAAAAGCAATACTTAAGCCGTTTTCCACTAAACAAAGGTTGACATACATCCCACTAGAGTATCTCAATGGGGGAGAATAACCAAAATTTGCTTCCCATTGCCATCCCAAATGGGGGAGCAAAATCACCTTTGCTCTATTGTTTTGCATCCCAATTAAACATGGTTATGTCTAGGTTGTAAGCACTCGTTTGAAGGTCATACATTTGGATGAGTTCATTTTGTATGAGATTAGCGTTTCTAAAGATATGGGATCCACATTTGTCCAATAACTATGCTTTTACTTGTATAGAGGTTGAACCAAATTTTAGAAACAAATGTTAAAAGCATGTTCCCATGGCCCCATTTCTATTTTGTTATTAACAAAACACCAGGTAATTGACTTAAATTGTGTTCATGCATCATTAATCTCATGTCACCCACATACGTTTGTATATAATGAGTTATCCGAATTTCTATTGTGCATGCGACTTGTATTTTACTTTCTGTGTTGCTGCTCTTGTCGGGAGCAAAGTGACGAAATTGTGGCTCATAGAGTTTACACTTTATTTTGCTATTATAGATTGAGGATGCTCTTACCAATTGTGCTACACCTATTTGCTCAATTGTATGCCAAATTACATATATTATGTCGGTAACGAACATATGCACATTTCACTTGGTTTACATCAGTTAGCAAATGCGTACTGGATTTATTACTCTCACGAGTTCCTTAGTTTTTATGAAGTTATGTGCATCATTGGGTATCACTTTTAAGATTTTGATGGGAACAAACTGGAGAAGTTATAAAAATAACAACATGATATATAATTATAGATGTAGCATGCAAGGTTTCAAATTTCGAATTAAAATCACGTATCGTTTTGTGATTTTTATGCACATTATCTCGCATCGGATGAAATCTCGAATCAAGCGAGTGTATATTAGATGTACATTTTAGATTGATATTTTGGGCAATAAAATATTATCTTAGGACTATCTCGGAGTAACTTACGAGATTAAAATTGGTCTTTTTGACTACTGTTATCTAAACAAATAAAAATACGGATTGTAACTTAATTGATTAGCATAGAAAAATAGTTGATGCACTAGAAATGGAAAATTTAGTTTCCTCTTTTGAAGGAATAGTAGTTGGATTAATTTGGTAGTCATTGAAGCTCTTCACTTTAAACATTGTTAAAAGGAAAACTATAACGTTCGCAACTCTAGTGTGGTTGACAAGGGTTCCTAGTTCCCCAGTAGGGGGAGATGGTTCGATCCTTGCCACACTTAGCGGTCTGTTATTTGCAGATGTATGTAATAATATCTTAAATGAGTAGAAAATCTCGGAATCGAAAAGTGCGTCTGCGAGGGCTTGAATCAAAAGGGGGTGAGGCGGTGGTGGACCTTTCTGCATCCCTATCCTACGAAAGTAGGTCTTTTTAAAAAAAAGGAAAAATATGCAATGGTTGTGATTTATCCGGATAAAAAAACTACAAATTTGATTTGAAAAGTTATTAAATAATAAATAGCATAATTTCATTGTCTATGTAAAAAACCAGAAATTATATAAAAGAAAAACATATGATATCAAATGAGGCCGACGAGATATCGGATTCGAAACTCGGTCTAGATTTCATGAGAAGACGAGATCTCAAGGGAGATGAACACGATTTAAAACTCTGGTAGCATGTTAAAGACATCGACAGTGAAGATGATCTATTCACACAACAAAAACAATCAAGCAAATACAAGTACATCCCAGCCTAACATTCTAATTTCTAAGACACTTGTTTACAATCTATCAATCCAAAATAAACGGTAAACAATGAAAGAATAATTTGGATTAATTGTATAGCTCTAATTTATATGATAACGTTTTTTTAGTGTTAATAGAAGAAAGGAAAAGGTTTCTTGATTACAATATTTTTAATAATGTAGCAGTCTTCAAAACGGTATCTTATTAAAGATAACTTCTACATAGTAGTATAAAAGCTTCAACCCCAACTTGAGCTAGCTACAATTAACAAATAGTCATTATAGATAGGTCATGTTACATTACAATATGGAATATACATGAAAGAAAAACATTAGCATGTTATCATTATATCAAATTACATAGTTATTAAGGCGCGCACCTAGACTTAAAAAAGCCCAAGGCTCAAGGTTTGTGTTTTTTTAGTTTGAGTGCGCCTTTTTGCAGTGCGAAAAGCCTTTTTGCAAAATTCAAATTTTAATTTACAAAATAATTAAATAAAAATTTTAAATTGTTAAATGAATTATAAAATATGGTTTAAAATTTAATTTTTATTTAATAAAATATTTAAATAGTTGAATGAATTATAAAATATGGTTTAAAAATTAATTTGTAGTTAGTAAAATAGTAGATCAAACTTGTATAAAAGGCACGCATAAAAGCCCGAGGCTCATAAAAGTCCAAGACTCAAGCCTTGCGCCTTTTAGCGCCTTAACTACTATGGATCAAAAAAAGTAAAATGAAATAAAATAAAATTATAACAGTGAATAAATATATGTATTTTTTGTAACTTTATTTATTATTTATCATTAGAATCCACTTTGGATTTACTTGTATCATTAAATTATTTATTCATCTATTAATTGTACCAAGTTATGTAAAGATTTTTTTTTTGGGGTTGGGGGGCGGGTATGAAAACAACTCTGCCAACCTATAGTATTCTCATGGTGATAAAATTAATTTTGGTTCCAACAATATGATTGGACAAAGGTCTTATTGTATTTTCATTTTGTAGTCACACACAAAACCCCAGCAAGAGAATATATAAGAGCAACTCAACTTTGATCTGAACAACGTTCCAGAACTAAAGATTGGTTGATCAAACCGACAAATTTTGCATTGTATCAATATCCACGGTTTGGTTGACCAGACTCATTGATCATCAATGATGTTTCCCTTGATCTTTTAGTTCTTCCAGATATATTTTCAATTTTTGTATGCTCTTTCAGAATATTAACGTCACAAACCTCAGCCGCAACATCATAAAAATTTATTCTTTATTGCATCACGCGTTCTTACTTTCTGATGCTTCCATGTAGAAATTTCTATGTAGCTGATAATTAGTTTTCAAGAGCCCTGGTGTAAATAAATTGTACAATGTATGTTATTCTATGGTACATAGATGACTTTATAAAAATTTATTCTTTATTGCATCATTAAATATTGCGTTCTTACTTTCCGATACTTCCATCCGTAAATTTTTATGTAGCAGATAATTAGTTTTCAAGAACCCTAGTGTAAATAAATCGTACAATGTATGTTTTTGCTTGGTACATGGGTAATTTACTTTTTGATATTTGCAACTACGTGTGAATTAGGTCTCTTCACCTACTATCATTGTGGAAAGAGCTGGAAGTTTTGCATGGAATCATAAAAGTTGGAGAGTACGTGAAGAGTTTGCGAGAACAGTTGCAGCTGCTGTTGGTCTTTTCGCTTCTACCGAACTTCCTCTCCAAAGAGCACTTCTTCCTCATGTATGCGTGCATTTATTGGTTTCACTAATCAAATTTGAAAATTCACCCACGTATTCATAATTCTTAATTCAATTTTCTTATCTTATATATGCAGGTTTTACAATTGTTAAGCGATTCAAACTATAGTGTTAGAGAAGCTGCTACTTCTTGCATTGAGGTTAGCAAACATTTCTGAGCATGACGTTTTCATGTTAGAGGAAATTTCCACCTGAGATTTGTATATAGTATATGAGATATTGAATAATCAAGCATCTACCTTTTTAAATCAAATCTAACATTTAATATATATATATATATATATATATATATACTATATATATATAGTACATTGCATTTAACATACACCTTCGATATAACAATCTCGATACACCCTTCCATATGACAAATTCGATACTTTGACATTAACACCTTCCATGACAAACTTGATACATCCTTAAGACCACAAATACACGTAAATGCAATACAAATACACACAGTCTCCCCTAGTCCACCTTAAATCCTTTCTCCTCTCTTTTCTCAACTTTATTTTGTTTTCCTAGTTCTCTACCTTCCATAGTCCAGTGTCACAATAAACCTAAGTGTGAGGTTTTAAAGGGAAAGACGAAACTCGAGCAGTTTCAGATTTGTTCTGGTGGAGACCAGTTGTAATGCCATAAATTTTCGGTTTCAACCGAAACATTAACAAAATGGTTCTTTTCCACTCACAAATGTAAGATTGAAGCATAAATGCAAAACGATACATAAAAAAGATTAAAAAACAATTAAAAGCGAACAACGAAGAGTACCCGTGAGCGGGGGAAAGCGTATTGCCTTGAAGAACGGTAAAAAAGAAAAGAAAGAAAAAAGAAACACTTTATTGTCATGGTGGCATGTTATGTGTATTAGAATCAACCGTGTTAACGTTTAGGTCAAGTCACATGACAAATCACTTTATTATTATACTGCTATAGTATGATACCAAATTAGTGTTATAGTTCAAACTTAAACTTCAAATATTTACTGAAATTTAATGAAATAAGTCAAAATTTTAAGAAAATAATCGTCGAAATTTGAAATTGGAACAATAATTTAAAATTTGCAAAATCGAGACCGGTACCATCACAAAATATCGAAATCGAGTTCTAAAGCTTACAATAAATTGCACACACATTTTCTTCTCACCTCTATTCTTTATTTTCATTTTACCTTCAATTATCCAAATTCTCACAACTAAACACTTAAATTTGTTATTTTTCCCTCCATCTCCTTGAGTTGTAACCAATGTGTAAGATATTAACTTAATCCACTTGCTATAGCTTTTCTTGCTCTTTTGTTAGACGTACTAGCTTCACTTCATGCTTGTACAAACCGCACACATTTTTTGATTTTTTTAACATCAATAGAGTTCACACAACAATTTTGGATAAAGCTACAAATCTTCCATTCCAATTATATAGCTATGAACATACGAAGAAATCCTTGATAAACAAGATATAAAAAAGTGAAATGAATTAAATTTTACTTTTGCCATTCCATATTATATAATTGTGCAAATGATACGAATTTAGAATTATATAATGAATTTGACAATCCCAAACAATGTCGACACACACACATATCACATCTCATTCTTTCTACACCTCAATTCTTCTCCGATTTCAACCACATGCTCCACATTAAATAATATAATGAAGTGAAAAGAGGGAGAAAATTATATTATTTAATGCGGAGTATGTGAAAAGAGGGAGAAAGTTATATTATTTAATGCGGAGTATGTGGTAATCAAGAGGCATTGAGGTGTAGCAAGAATGAGATGTAGCCAATGCTTGTCCTACACACATATTGAAATGAGTGTCTAGGAATAATTCTTTGAAGAGCCTATCCTATGTCAAATATTATCAAATTGTTCAAATCCTAAAAGATGAGCATCCATATTTGAGGGGAAAAATTCATGCAGTCATTTAGCAGATCCAGTGTATCATAAAACCTAAAAAACCTTAAAGCTACACGTGTTTCACAATGAAACCAATATAGAAATGCACCTAAAATGGTGCAAATAGGTTTATATGAGAGTTAAATTAAAACCACTCGAGCAAGGATTGTGAATCCTAGAATCAGTGATCTTCTATATTGACACATATCAAAATATTGCAAGTACAGATAGTATTCGAACATGCATTAAAAGCACGGTATTAGGTTCCGGCCGGAACCACGAGATTCCGGCCATCTCGACTCGGTTCCAGCCAGAGACGGGACGAGATTAGGTTAAAATGTCGTCCTGTTGCTCGTTGACGAACAAAAATAAAAAAATTCAAACTTTTTGCAATTGCTGCCTTATTTATATAAAAAGGGTAAACAACACCAAAAATCAAAGGAAAATCGAATTTAACCAAAAAACTGACCTCGGAATCAATTTCGACTTCGATTTCGACCGTTCGAGCATCTTCTAGGGCTTTGACTTCGACTACGTGCGATGAGAAGTTCGCCTCAGACCTTCGACTTCGAGCTCGATATTGTTTTCTTTCGTCTTTTTTCATCTTCGTGATTTTCTTTGTTCGACTTAGATAATTTGACCGATCGATTGAAGTAGGGTCAGTATTGATTAGGGTTTAGATGGACTGAATGATAATGGGCTTGAGGATTTTTAATTTAGGCCTTTATATGTTTAAAAGAAAATGGTAACTGGCAATGTGCTGGCTAATTTATATTAGGATTAATTTATTTTTAATTTAGGGGTTATTTGAGAAAAATTAAATGTTCACCCATGTTTATTTAATAGTGTTGTATATTATATTATTATATTTGCAATTTTTATCATTACTTTTTCATTAATATACAGAAATACGATATCAAGACCGAAACCGAAACAAAAACCGAAACTTCCAAAATTTTCGAAATTGATCGAAACTTATAAAATTCCAAATGACCGAAACCGAGACCGAAACCGAATTCTCGAACCTTGATTACAAGTCCAATTATATAAATATATACATGCTAACTGACTCGTGTCAATCAGCAATTAGCTTTTTCGCAATAATTTATATATTCTTACATGTCATGTATCGATGCACATGCTTTGATATAGTGCTTGTACTATAATAACACACATTTTACTTTCTGTCCATCGTACATTTGTATTAACTTGGATATGAAGATATATGTGTGCTCTTATCTTCTCTATATCGTAACCTTTGCAGTAAGCAGAGATCAAAGAAGATATTGAGCTACATCAACTATACGTACAAATATTAAGTAATATGAAAACCACGTGTTGTCCATGACAAGTTTTAATTGTCAAGGACCAATAAGCATGCATTAATAAGTTAAATAATAACGAGTAAGAAAAAAAGTTCATTGCTAAACACTAACAAACAAACAATTTAAAACAATTTAAAACCAACACAAAAGTTCATTGCTAAACACTAACCAACAAACAATTTTAAAGAACTTAAAACCACAGGTTTGCAAGATAAGATGTTCGCTATCTTATTACAAATGATCCGTTGATCCTCCAATGTGAACAATACATTACAATATATTTTCCTCTAAAATTTTCAAAATCGAGCATTTTAGCTTAGAATTTTTATTATTAAAGTTAAACTTGTCTTAAAAAGACACAACACATTACTAGTTTAGTATAAAATCTCGTTAAGGGCTTATGGATTACAACAGTAAGTCGAAAACTCTTTAAATGCATATGGATCAGCACTAAAAGTCAATCAATAAATGAGTCTTCATCTTTGAGCTTTCAATATTATAAAAAATGTTGAAATATTTCCCACCCTATCTAGAATATTTGTTTTTTTTTCCAAAATGACAATTTAAACACAATTTCTTATTAAAATTCAAGAACGCAGATGCAAAAAGTTGCATCCAACATTCATCTTTTAAATCAATAGTAGTTGACATTGTAAGGTGTTTGAAGATTAATACATGTATATATATCATAAACAACAAACAAAACATTCAAAGAAACACAACATGCCCTTTAAGTAACTCGTGAGAAATTAGTCATTGTCAGTTCATCAACGAATAATTATTCATCTATCAACATATGAATATATTATATTTTAATTTTTCTTTATTCAATCAACTAGTGAGTCGTCATCTTTTGACACATCGAAGCATCTTTGTCTCATTTACGTCAATCCATCAATAATTTCAAGTCTAAAAATGCAATTTTGATGACCAATTTTGATTTCCATTTCTTTGACTTTGATGATAGGCTCGATGCTCTAAAAAATCAATTCATCCAACAATTCAAACATCACCTTCTAAACCTGACCAAATGCCGTTGATTTCCTGTTCGGGAAGACATGTTTGGCAAAATGACAAATTCAGGAAGAACTCCAACCTTTTCAACTCACTTCTACAATATACGTCCAAATTGTGTGGGTTCAAATCACATTACAATCGTACTAACATGAAATAATCTTTTTGACACAATGAACAAAATACCAATCCGTCAAATTACCAAATTACCAACCTTCAATGTCAACATAGGACTAACATAAAATATTTTGTAGATGAAAAAAAAAACTTGATCAAACCAAAGTTGTCAAGGCGAAAAAGCCCCAAAAAGCGCAAGGTCAGCGCGTAGCGCTTTTTTGGGCGCTTTGACCATACGACTTTTTCCTTTTTCATCATATAAAAACTGCACTTTAAAATTGCTATTAAAATTAATTTTCGGAGATTTGAATGAGTATGAGATATTAGTACGTATAAGGTTTGGGTTAAATGGATCGAATGTGGGCTCAATTTTGGACTGAAACCTTAAAATATTTTATATCCTTCAAATCAACCAAAAAGACACGTTTTTTTCCAACGCTTTCCTCGCTTTTATGGCGCCTCAAGCATGAGTAACGCCTCAACAAGCAAAAAAGCCCCAAGCTGGCGTCTAGGGCTTTTTGGCGCCTAGGCGAGCGCCTTGACAACACTGGATCAAACATTCAACAATTAAACCATAATAAAGAAAAAAAATCAAACTGTCCAACAATTCAAAACCATCATTTTGTAAACTTGACAATGACATCGATTATTTTTCCAGAAGACATGTTTGGCAAAATGACAAGTTCATGAAAAACTTCAACCTTTTTGAGTCACTTCTACAATAATGCTCAAATTGTATATTCAAATTACGTTACAGTAACATTTGTTACTGCTTAAATAATAGTAGTGACAAATCAGAAAAAAAAATACTAAAATATTTGAACTTCTCCAATGATACTATAAATTATTATCTTGACACAATGAACAAATTACCAACCCTCGTTAATCTTTTCAATGTCAACATATGACAAATGAAATATTTCATAGATTTCAAAATAAATAGATTAAGAAATCAAACTCATTCATCTTAACTCTGAATAGAGTATTACACTATTACTCATCTTTTTGCAAACAGAATCTAACCAAATCTTCAAGAAAACAATTTAAGAAAATAAAAGTTATCCTTTCTCCCTCGTCTCTTTGCACTCCGATGAAAAACAATTTAATTAGGCAAGACATATCTTTTGAAAAGTTTTGAACATTTCTTCATTATTTCACTTACGTTTTCATTTGTCATCTTTTCAAAATTTTAAGAATAGCGTAAATAGAGAAAGAGAAGAAGTCAAAGGGATGGGAAAAAATGTTCGAAGTTTAGTTGAGCCAAATTAATTTTGTTCTCTTCACCTCTTCCAAAAGTTACCATATCCTTTTTTTTGTAATATTTTATGGCTACAATGCTAATATCAGTATATTTTGTTAATAGAAACACTTTTTTTTATTTTGTTTACAACAAGCTAACAACACTAGTATTCTACCTTGACTGAAAGTGGAATTACATTCTTTGGCAACTCCTTTCACATATTCACTCTTTCCAAATTCCAAGCAATCAGCTGTCAACATGTTAAGAGTTCTTTTGATTATGCAGCACACCCCTATATATTTTTACAAACACAATATTCTGTCATTGCAATTTTGCATTTTCAACAACTGGGTTGATCTTCTTTTCTTCTTGTTACCTTGCAGGAGATGTACAGACACTCAGGCCCTCAATTTCGTGAAGAGTTGCAACGGCAGTATCTTCCTTCTTCAATGGTAAGCTGTTGATTTGTCCAATTTTTTTTTTCTCAGTAGTTTCTCATTTCGATTTAGTTACAGCCATTAGGCAACGTTTCATTGAATGCTTCGGATGTTACTCACACTTAGTTCTCACACACTTTTGACAATACTTCTTGACAATGCAGATGAAAGAGATTAACTCAAGACTAGAACGGATAGAACCTAAAGTAAGATCAACAGACAGTGTTGGAAATTTGAGTCGCTTTAATTCAGTGGAGGCAAAACCTGCTAATCCTAGTCATAAAAGAGGCAGCCCTAGGGCTAAGAGCACTCCTAGAGAAACATCATTATTTGGAGGTCTGTATCACAATTTGTGTAAATTCAGGAGCAAATACATAATAAGTCGATATCCACTACTAAAATTTTAGATTGTGTATTTGATTATTTGTAGGTATTGAAACAACCATTTACTCTCCAATTAAATAATTTTTTGTTATGAAATCGATATCAAAGAAGCATCTATGTAGCTGTAAGAATTTAAGAGTAATGTGTCAGTGTCATTATTTTATTGTGACCTATTCATACACATGCATCATCACTAAATTATACTCATCTTCAAATTTTGCTTTAAGGGAAAATTATTAATGCAGAAAGAATTGCTCAACTCTATCATAGGTGGTATTGTAAGGGAAACAAATTAAATGAATATCATGGATATTCAGTTTTGTTACTTGGTTATTATTGTGTCTGCAAAGTGGTAGTTGGGATGCAAGTGATACATTATCATGAAATGTACTTAAGTTAGGAAAAAGGATCTTAGAGAGATACATCTTCCATTAAAATTAGACACATTTAGATAAGAGGCAGAAACTTACATTTCATTTTTTTTCTGGTCGAACACATAAAGTCCCTACTACCAAGCTATGAAGCATATTACAGTGATGTGATTTTTGCTGATTTAATCTGATTTGTCTGCGGTAAGCTATAGGGGAGGCTGATGCTATGGAAACACCTGTGGAACCAATAAAGGTTTACTCTGAGAAAGAGTTGATGCGCGAATTTGAAAAGATTTCATCTACTCTAGTACCAGAAAAAGATTGGTCACAGCGTATAGCTGCAATGCAAAGACTTGAAGGCTTGGTTTTTGGAGGTTAGCCAAATCTAAACCATTTTTTCTTTAGATACATGCACATGTATGCACGGCATGTTATTATATGCTATCGTTTTAGTTTACTTATAGTTTAGAGTTTAGCTTTTTTTCGTAATATTTTCGAGTAACCTATAAAATTTCCTTGACACATCATACATTCAGAATACAACTAACCTTACTTTAGAGTTGATACATGTTTCCAGGAAAAGAGTGGTGCATAATTGAGAAGTAAGTAGACTGTAGACGTGTAATGTTGTTTATCATGTGCCAATGCTAGCTTAATCTTTGTGTCTGCCAAAGGAACAAGTGAATGGAATAAGAGGGAGTATGAACAAGGTTTTCAACATGGGATTTAAATCGTAAATCGAAAAGTTTAAATCGTTAATCAAAACGAGATTCAAATCGTAAATCTTAGATTTAAAATATCCACATTTTAAGATTTGTATGCGCTTTGAAGTTGATTTTGATGTTTGAACTTCTACAATTAAACTTAAAAATTTAATTTTCTCTCTAATTCCATTTTTATTTTGTTTTAAAAACATTATAATGAGAATTGTGAATCTAAATAAGTATATTAAATATATCAGCATGAGTTGGATGTGTTTTTCGTTGTGGTTTTAACAAAGTTCGAATCGGAATGTAAATCGAATCGTAAAGGGAGGGATCTGATTTGAATCGGGATTTAAATCGTAAGATTTTAAGATTTTTGACAACAATGAGTATGAATATATTGGCAATGTACTGTCTTCAAAATATTCTCCAAGTATTCCTGGCTTTTTGCACAATATATTCCTGATTTCATCATCCCCTTATAATATTCTTTTTTCCTATACATTGAATGAGTAAACAATAGTTCCTTCCAGATGTTGTCTAATTTACTTTACTACCATTTGTATTCTCATGAAATTTTGTCAGTAAATTAAGGTCTTACTTACCAAAAACTGTGTGGGGGGTTTCTTCAAAGCATTGGTCATGTAGGATTGTAATATCATGAGACTTTGCCTTTTCAGTTAGAGTTGTTTACAAGTTGTAGTTTTGGATTTGTGTTTCTTTTAGGTGCTGTGGACTATCCATCATTTCCCATGCTCTTAAAGCAGCTTGTGACTCCTCTTACAACTCAATTGCTGGATAGACGTTCTAGCATAGTAAAACAGGTATCCCTTTGTGATTTATTTTGGAGGCTGTATAAATATTTATATGTCCTGCGCTGTGTGTTCATTTTTTAATCTTTAAATCCATGCTCCTGTCTGTCTTTACATGCATAAATGGGATCTTGACAAATGTACTTGTACCTAAGATTCTTGTGGTAACTTTCAGTATCAAGAAAAGGAGACAGCTTTTACTGAATCTTGGCCAACTTGTACTATTTTGTGTCATATAACAGATTAATAATGGAATGCTAAATGCTATTGTATTTCCTGCTCTTCTATCCTATATATCAACCATTTTATTTCAGCAAATTCCAGTATTTTTTATTAAATGGCAACAACCTCATTTTTGGTATTCTTATAGGCCTGCCATCTAATAAATTTACTATCGAAGGAGCTCTTGGGTGACTTTGAGTATTGTGCTGAGTTGTTCATACCGGTAATACTATTGAAGACACCTTTACATGCTTTTGAAACTGTCTTAATACGTGTGTGTGTCTGTCTGTCTGTATGTGTGTGTGTACACACACATATATTATACACACATGTATATATAAATTTAATTTAACCTCCTTATAAACTCTCATAGGTACTATTTAAACTCGTTGTGATAACTGTCCTTGTGATTGCTGAATCTGCTGACAATTGCATAAAAACGGTATGAACATACACCACTTGCTTTGATCATGGATAATGTATTGTACTAATGTGTGGGAATCTCAGATGCTGCGCAACTGCAAGGTTGCACGTGTTCTTCCTAAGATAGCTGATGCTGCCAAGAATGACCGAAGTGCAGCACTTCGTGCTAGGTAAAACTGTTATATGGGTTTTACCTGATAAATTTGGTGACTAATTGCTTTTGTTTTTGTTGTCTCAGGTGCTGTGAATATGCACTGTTAATACTGGAGTACTGGGCCGATGAACCAGAAATACATAGATCAGCCGATCTTTACGAAGATCTGATAAAGTGTTGTGTTGCAGATGCTATGAGTGAGGTACTCAATAGATTAAAATTTAGGTACACTTATATGTGCCTGTATAAAAAAGAAGGAACAATTATAGAATATGCAGTCTATTTTCAGTATGCTGTGATAAAAGAAAAGTTCAGATTTATCATAGACATGCTTAATGTTGTAAGTAAGTTAATTCTGAGCACTTTCTCTGAAATTTATTCAGGATATTTTTGTTTTAAATCTTAAATTTATCAATGGTAATTGTGATATTATAGGTGAACCTGATGTTCATTTTGACTTAAAACTTCGCGAATTATATTTCATATCATTTATCAAAACCATACCAAATCTATCATCATCAAATAAATAATAGAAAAAGGAAGGTGAAACTATTAAAATGAACATTGTAGGATAAACTTTAGCATCTCATTAAAAATTCACATTTGTCATGTATAAATTAAGGTCATTTAGCTAGTAGAGCTAACATGAAGGGACTCAGTTACTGTAGTTGAAACATTTGTAGATATAGTCCACATCACTTTAGTTTAAATTTTATGTTCAAACCATGTACGTTCATGCTTGTTTGCATCATTACAGGTGCGTGCAACTGCTCGAACATGCTATCGAATGTTCACAAAGACATGGCCAGAGCGATCTCGGCGACTTTTTTCATCATTTGATCCTGTCATACAAAGGGTACAACTGTTTTCTTCTATAATTGTGTACTAAATATATCAAAAAATGATACTGTTTGCTGTTTCCAAGCAATTTGGCTGCCATATTGTTTCTCAGTACACGTACTGGACATTGCATGAAAAAAACTACCTGTGCTCGTGGTTCTCACACTATATAACTATATACAGATCATAAATGACGAAGATGGAGGTTTACACAAAAGATATGCTTCCCCCTCTCTCCGTGAAAGAGGGCCACAGATTTCACGTGGTTCATCCCTTGTGCCTTCTTCAAGTACACCTGGATATGCGACCTCTGCTATTGTAGCAATGAATAAAAGTTCTACCGTCACATCTGGAACTTCCTTATCGGCAGGTTCTCTATTATCACAATCCAAGCCCACTGGGAATTCTACTGACAGAAATCTTGAAAACATGTTGCAAGCAAGCAAACAGAAAGTTTCTGCGATTGAAAGTTTATTAAGAGGCATTGATATATCTGATAAACAAAAGTCTTCAATCACACACTCAACAAGCATGGATCTAGGTATAAGTTTGCTACTAGATCTCTGTAGCTCTCTCTCTCTCTCTCTTTGGGTGCGTGCACATGTGCATGTGTGCTATCCGTACGTGCGCCTGTGCATGTATTCTTCTACATTACACAACATAAGGTTTTATGGAATTGCACTTATACCTCACAAAGTAAGTTATTAGCATATTTGTACTCAACAAGTTCCGAAACCGAGGCTCCAATTATCAACTTCATAAACTTATAATTAAAAAGTAAACCAAAAGGGCACATCTGATTTTGATTTAAAGACACCTTCACTTGGCTGCTTATGAATCTATCCTTTTGTCATCTTATGTCTTTTTAGATGAAACCATGATAAAAATATGAATTATATATTCTATTTCATATATAAATTGTATATAAAATTATATCAATAATCAAACTAGCTAAAGATTTACTTTTATTTTCTCTCTTTTGGTCCTAGTGCAGGAATCGATCCCCCTTCTTCACGCGATCCACCTTTTCCTTCTGCAAATTCTGTTTCAAGCACTACTGGTTTACACAATTCAATGCTATATGACTCATCTATTGGTGATATTCCAAAGGGAGGTGCAAGAAATGGAGGGTCAGATATGTCAGATCTTTTTAATCATCAAAACCATTCTTTAAGAGATTCGTCAAAGATATCATACCCAAGTAAGCTTTCATCTGATTCTCTTAATGCATTGTCTTTAGCAACATCTAGAAGGCCTGGAAGATTACAAGACGTAAATATTGAAGAGGATGATTACAAACCGGCGAGGAGATACACAAATATGCACTCAGAAAAACAGTTTCATGATTCACATTATAAAGATGCTGGTTTTAGGGATTCACATAATCATCATGTTCCTAATTTTCAACGGCCGTTGCTTCGGAAACAGGTTACAGGAAGAGTTTCAACTGGTCGTAGAAATAGTTTTGATGACGGTCAACCTACTTTTACTGAAATGTTTAAGTTTGTTGATGGCCCTACTTCTCTAAATGATGTGCTGGCTGAAGGATTAAATTCGAACTCTGACTGGGTTGCTAGAGTTTCTGCATTTAAGTTCCTCCAAAATTTGCTTCAACAAGGACCCAAAGGTATTCAGGAAGTCACACAAAATCTAGAGAAAGTTATGAAATTATTTTTCAAACACTTAGATGATCCACATCATAAAGTTGCACAAGCTGCTCTTACAACACTTGCAGAGATCATTCCTGCATGTAGAAAGTCATTTGAAAGTTATCTCGAAAGAACTTTACCACATGTTTTTTCACGACTTATCGACCCCAAGGAATTAGTCCGGCAACCTTGTACAACAACATTAGACATTGTTGGCAGAACTTATAGCATTGAGTCTCTATTACCTGCTCTTTTACGATCACTAGACGAACAAAGATCTCCAAAAGCAAAGTTAGCTGTTATCGAATTCGCGAATAATTCTTTCAACAAGCATGCATCAAATTCTGATAATTACAGTAATAGTGGATTTCTTAAGCTTTGGCTTGCTAAACTAGCACCTTTAGTGAATGATAAAAACACAAAACTCAAGGAAGCATCTATTTCTGGAATCATATCAGTTTACACACATTTTGATTCATCAGCTGTCTTGAATTTTATTCTTAGTTTGTCAGTCCAAGAACAAAATTCATTGCGTCGATCACTTAAGCAATATACTCCTCGAATTGAGGTTGAGTTGATGAATTTTTTGCAAACTAAAAAAGAACGCTCTCGTTCCAAATCATTTTATGACCAGTCTGATGCGGTTGGAACTTCGTCTGAAGAAGGCTATATTGGAACTTCAAGAAAACAAAATTTTGGAAGATATTCAGCTGGTTCAGTTGATAGCGATGTTGAACGAAAATGGAATCCTGTGCAAGAATCAACTCAAATTGATGCTTCGATTGGTCAGGCAACTTCGGATGAATATATTCAGTCTTCTTATCGATCTATCAACATAGAGTCTGATATAGAGAATCATGGTTATAGAAATAGGGAAAGCAAGTATAATGCCAACAGCACATTGGAGAGTTCTGGGTCATGGTCAAATGGCATGGATAGGACTTATAGAAGTTTGGAACTTGAAGATTCTTTAGGAACTCCTCGCTTGGATATCAATAGATTAATGCATTATGATATGCCTAAGACTATTGGTAGTGAAGTTCTCCATGACAGGGAACCAGTAATAGAGAATATTAGTCCTACAAAGAATAGTCCTCAAGTCACCAATGGGGGTACAAGCATTCCACAAATCCTTCATCGGGTACTTTTTTAATTTTGCGCAGGGACCCTTGTCAACGAAAATTATCAGTTTATTTACTTAATACATTTATATTCATACTTATGTGTAAGTTCCTAAATATGAGTTAATTTTAATTTGCATGTAGATTTGCAGTGGGAATGATGATACTTCTGCTCAAAACAAACTGGAAGCATTGCAACAATTGGTTGAAGCTTCAACGGTTAAAGACAATTCTGTATGGACTAAGGTAAGCATTGCCCACGTGCAAACTTGTAAAATACATTTCCTGGTTCTAGTTTATTCATATCGTTAACCTTCATATCAAGTTTTAACAGCAACTACCATACAGATAACGTTTTTTAGATTATTGAATTAATTTACTTAATAATTTCCATCATTGTTAATAGGGATATTTGACTTAACCCCCCACACTAATCTTCTTATTAGACATAACCCCCCACTAAATAACTAATTAGACTTATCCTCTCACAATATAATAAACTTTCTTTCTTTCTACTATATTCTACTACATTTCCTAAATGCCCTTTAATGAACTACACCTATGTTTATGTTTAAAAGCTCATACTCATGCAATTCAAAGTATAATTTCTCATTTTAAGGAAAAATGCAAGTATTTACCATGTTAAGCTTTTCTTGACAATTAGAAGCAAGCCATTTATCAACAAAATTTTGATTATATAGTGAACTATACTTTTTATTTACCTTTCATTTGTAAAACTGGCTCAATCATAAACAGTAGAATTTGTATCAAATTAATTACTTGCAGTTGAACCAAAATAATTACAAACATACCGTATACTCCACAAAATTAAATTGTTTCATTACATCACATATCAAAAAATGTGCACAACACTAATTTGTGACCTTGTATTCACAAAAACCTACCACCATCACATCGTGTCAAAATAAAGCTTTACCAACATCTACGTTATAACCCCAAGTACCCAAAAAAATTCAATTTTCTCACAGCATATTGAGTTACTAATGGATTGTTGGTGGTATTTCATTCTCTTCTTTTTCTTCCTCTTTCACCTTCTTTTGATGCTCTTCCACTTGCATTAATGATTGGTCTTCTTCTCCTTCCCTTACCCACGTTTGTCCTTGGCCTCTGTTTTTATTCGTCCCGCCCCTTGATGCCTCCCCTCAGTTTGAAAATACCTTTTGTTCTCTAGTATTTTACAGGATCTTATGTAATGTCCTTGGAAACCACACTTCAAACACCTTCTTTGTGCCTTCTGACAATCTCCATCACCTCCTTTTCTATTCTTAGCAGGTCTTCTAGGTGCTATCTTCATTTGTGGTTCACCTATTTTTATAGGTGGTTGTACATGCGAAATACTAATCAAGTTTTTAAACCATAACGCATTTATTATAAACAGTTGAAACTACCTTACCACAACCCATAAACTTTCATTAGGAATAGGATGAACACACCCAACATAACCTTTAACGTATGTTTCGATTGAATAATACTCACTGCAATAACCGAGATGAGAAACAAATAATTTTGATTTAGTATACAGTCTAAATTCATATAAATTAAATACAAGATTTTAAATGGAATGAAAACTCACCTTTCATAATTTAACTTTCTAGATTGCAGAACACAAATTGCATGTATACATGGAAATATGAATGACAATGGGATGGATGGGGCGGGTTTTTTGCGTTCCAGACCCGTCTCGGATTTTTTAAACCCTGCCCCATAGATCTGGTGCAGACCTAGATTTTCGTCCAGACCCGGAATCCGTACGGGTCAGGGTAGACTCGTCCCATCCCGGGATTTGGTGACGCTCTATATATTCATTCAAAATTATGTAACAATATCCATGTGATTTAATACTATAAAAATCATATAACTTATTGAATGAAAGATTATAATATCCATGTGATAGTCACTTGTGTCTAAAAGGATAAACGAATCATTATAATAGTAATAAAACGATTTAACGAGATCTATGTAGTGGGTCAGGTTAGGACGTGTCAGCGGAGCCATAACTCTAGACTTGGAGCTCTCAAGAAAGGGTCATGGGTCTACCCGCTCCGATGACCCCAATGAGGCAGGTCTTGAAGGGCTAAAACATGGGCGGATCTACCGGGTTTAGACCCTAAACCTATCCCATTACTATCCCTATATGGAATGCCAATCAAGTGGTACCATATCTTACAGTCGTAGTTTTTGTTTGAAAAACTATCCACTTTCCCTTTTCTACACCCTCCACGCTATAAGTATTCAAATCTGCTGGTCTAACAATAAAGTTAGAAACTTTTTCCTTAATCTTTTGGATAGCTGAAGTTACTGTAAGAAGAATTATCAATCCCTCAGCAATCCATTGTTTGGTTTCTCTTCTTTCATGGACAAGTATCATCAATGTTTTTATTTTGTGTTGTTAATGAAGCCAACAAACTCATTCATGTCATTATACCCATTCTCGTAATCAGACCCGGATCTGGAGTCCATGCTATGATATTCTTCCTCTACTTCAAGTTGTGTCCAATTATACACTTTTCTTCTGTTCCAATCTGTAACGACCTGCCTTTTTGGACGTTTTAAGCAGACACACGCGTCAGACTCAAACCATTCAAAATTGCAGATTGTTATGGGGTAAATAAGAAAAAGCAGAGGGAAAGAAAACAAATACAGAATCTCGCAGCGGAATGACATAATATAATAATCAACTAAACAGTTCATGAAGCTGTTTACAAATAACATTGATTAAACTTTTATAATACAGATCAGAGTTACATACAATAAGAATAATGATAAATACATGCAGCGGAACAACATGATGCAGTGGAATAAATATAATACATAATAATAGTACAAAATCTTCGTCTTCATCCTCCAGAAAGCAGTCTTCGATAAACTGAAAAGCTCAGACTGATCCGAGCGAATTGAAAAGACAAAACACTTGAGTCAGAACTAAAAGATTTTATGTAAGTTAAATCAACAGTAAATAAATATGAGTGTAACGGCGTCAGAGATGTTTACGAGGTTTGACATCTCCTATCTAGTGTCTAACGCGAGTGCAGTAACTTAAGAGATGTCGGGATTACCATCTCCTAAGGATCCGTTAAACTATTACTATGTAGTACAATACGCTATTATAATAGTGTCTACAGTAAAGTAAAGTATTAAAATAGCGTTAAGGCATTTATCCATAATACATTTTTATATATTCTCATAGTCTATAAAGTACCGTAATTCCTCCGTAAACTGGAGGGCTATCAGAGGGCACTCCATAGGTATGGTACAAACCAAATTCGTAGAAGGCGCTCTAGGGCATGTGAACACGGCACTCGAGGCAATGCCATGGTAGATTTACCAATTGCAGAACCGGGCTGGTGGTAACGCATAGCAGCTACTACCGTCCATCTCGGAACACACTCCCAAATCAAAAATCAAGGGGTGGCCACCAAATCATCACAAAGTCATAATATGGTATCGAAGAAGCACGCCCGATTGGAGGAATGACCTCACTTGGTCCAGGTATAGCTCATGTTTTAGTCACATCTAAGCTGACTCATGGGAGTCAGAGTCACGTAAATATCTCATATAGAATCGTTCGCCAAACCATCCTACATTATTTTTGGAATCTCCACCACGTACACAGTTGTTAAAGTAGTTTTCGGTATTGGCAGAGAGTATGACAGTATTCGATCCCGGTCTCTTTAACAACCAAACACTTATTTCACACCGGATGGTTCTTTTACATTTCAAGAAGGTCAATTCACAATTTATATCAAAAATATCATATTCGATTTCAAATCATATCTGTTTTGAAATCATATTCACTTTCAAAACTATATTCACTTTAAAACCTGTATTTACTCCCAAAATCATATTCACTTTTGAATTTATCGATGAGATAGGTTAATTAAATTCTAGTTCCAAAATCATCGTATTTACTCAAATATGTCATTTCACAAAAGGGTATCAATTCCAAATTCCAACTTAGATTGTATCATCATCAATGATTTAAATATAAATACTTCGACTTTACACCGTCTGAAATTTTAGAAAATAGTTTAGATAGTCATAAATAGTTTTAATAGTTTGAAAATAATTTAAAATAGATTAAAAATAGTTTTAAAATAGTAAAATAGTTTAAATAGATTTAAATTTGATTTAATTAGATTTTAAAATGATTTAAATAGATTAAATATAGATTAAATAGATTTAAATTATATTAAGTATATTTTAAATAGATTAAATAAGTTTAAAATAGATTAAATATACCAAGCTGTAACGCCCCACTCCGAGACCCACATTAGCAAAGAGTATTACAAGGTAATACTGTCTGCTAATACGGAGAATAGAGCTGGATAGGAACGACCATCTATAGCCTTGTCTTAACTAAACAAATATTTTCAAGGTTATCAAAATCCTTTTACTACATAATCAAATTCTAGTTTAAAAATAGGTGAAATAGATTAAATTGGATTAAATAGGTTATAATAGATTAAAATAAATTAAAAATAATTTTAAATTCATTAAAATAGTTTAAATTCATTAAAATAGTTTAAATTAATTTAAATAGATTTCAAAGTTATATCCAAATATTTTCAATAACTCAATTTCAATAAATTCATTTATTTGCCATTTCAACTTTGAAATTCCAATTTAAATCCATTGAGCAATTCATTAAATCAATTCCAATTTTCAGCATTAACGTTTTGGATTATCGAAATAATTCAGTTTATATAAATACATCTTTATTTCAAATTGCCAGTTAACTGAATTCAAAATTTAAAGAATTAAAATCATTTAATTTAACCAATTCGGTGTCTGTATATAATTTTCTACCTAGGGTCAAGTGATACAGATATTTATCATTTCAATTCGCAATTTAAAATTTTACGGTTATATATTATTTCAAACTGCAATCCCGAATTAAATAAAAATCCATAAAATTGCTCGAGTCTATCATTTCAACCCATAACGATTTTTCTCTAATCTATAGATCGTTCGGGTATGTATCATTTCAACGCATAGGGAACTTACAGTGTTATAACAATATAAAAATACAACAGCAAGTCATCCAATATCAACAATCAAACATACATCACAATCATCATCCAAATCAACCAATAAACTCCAATAGATGACTGATTATCATTAACATGTATTAAATTGACAACTAAATTCAATATTTAATTAAACGATGATTAATTGCAATAAAAGTCAATTTCAACTAAAATGACAATTTTAAACATACCAAACATACCAAACATCAATTAATCAATTTCTAATCACATCATAAATTAAATTTAACTAATATAGGATAATTTAGTAATTGTGAATGGGTTAAAACACTCACCTTCGATTTCAAATCGATTTGAAATCCAAATTATGGCTCAAAATTCAACGGTATCAGAATCTATAAGGTTCGGAATTCCGATACGATCCCAACGGAGAAAACTGTGCCGTGAATCCGAGCTCGTATGCAAAAGTTATTAACGTTAGAAGATTGAAAAATTTCGACTTCGGGTCTTACTTCGAGTCGCCGCCTCAATTACCCGGTGCTTGCTTTGAGTTTTTGCCAAAATGACCTGAGACCCGAGTCATTTGGCTCCTGACCCGAAGTCGCTCTAGGGTTTTCGCCCCTGAAACTCGAAGCACGCCCAGATCCGCCTTGTTTGGCATGAAACTCTCTCTGACCCCAATTCGCTGCAGGGTTTTTGCCTCTGAAACTCGAAGTAAACCCGGAGCATTTTTTTTAAAATTAGGTTTTGAAATTTGGGAATTAGGTTTGATGTTTAGACGTTTGAGAAGGAGGAAGGAGATGTACGTACAGAAAATAATAAAATGAGAAACAACTAGGGTTTATAACAGCCTATATATAGGCAGAGTTGGATCGAAACGATAACAATGATCCAAAAAGCCCGTTTCGTTTCCGAAACGAAAACGAGTCATCCAATATATCAAAATATAGGTTTTCAATATTTTTAAACTCAATGTAACAAGTTTCAAGTCCTAATTCATTGTATACGGAAGTTAGTTTTTAAAATCACCTTATTTCAAATTGATTTCTACGCGTTTCGAGTCCGTATGATTGAACGACAAGTCCGATTGCTACGAAACTTGAAATTCTACAATAATTCACCGTTACGGATCCTATGAAACATCTTTCGTTGGAATCCGAGACAGTGGCCAAAATGGCTATATTTCATGTTAATTAAATAAATTAATATTAAATTAATTAATTACTTTTTAATTCAATATTTGATAATTAACAAATTTCATCATTTTTGATCACTTAGACATTTATAATAACTTAAAGCAAATTTACATATCAAATTCAGCGTTTAATATTTCACCAATTACAATGTTCAATTTCGCTGTAATTAAATCCAGTTAATTAAAATTAAATTCCAATAAATTGTTTTAATTTGATTTCAGACTTTTTATTCTAACAATTATTACTCTACAGACCTAGTTAACATTGTTTATATCTTATTACACTAATATTTTACCATTATTATCTTAGTTTTCATTAACGTAGTATTTAATTACATTTAATTGCAATAAATCCATTATTATAATTTAAATTTCAATAAATTGATCAAACTTGATTCCTATTCTTTTTATTCAATCAATCTTCATATTATGAATAAAATTTACATTGGGTTACATCTTATTAAATTTATATTCTATAATTATCAATTTAATTTACATTAACTGCACTAATTAAGAGAATTAATTGCAATTGATTTCAAATTAAATTTAACAGACTAAATAAATAGGTAAGCTATAATAATTATCACCATTAACTTTTAATCACATGTTATAAGTTATTATCCACAACAAGTGTTATAATTACTATCACAACACTAATTTTTATCAATATCAATTAATTATACTATTTCATAAATTTATACATATTTAAATTATCAATTATAACTTTTATAGTTATCGTCTTACTCACATTACGTAACATTTAATGACATTCAATTGCAATTGATTTAAATAAATTGGTAACAAATAACAATTGTCACCACTTCTATACTTAATGACATTTGTATGTCTGTTATCTACACACAAATGTTATAGTTATTTACACAACATTCTTTTTTTCAATTTACAATTTATACATACTATTTAATTAATACACCATTCAAATTATCAATTGCTCTTTTAATCCAATACCAATTAATACACACATTATTATAATTAATTTACAATCTATTAACAATTATAACTCATTAACCATTTCAATTAATTGGAATTTTATTTAAAGCAGTTATCAATTTCCTTAATTTAATACTATCACATTTCATTCCAAATATATTCTTATTATTAAATCCCAAATTTTTATTTCTACCAACATTAAATCACCAAACCCTATTAAAGTAACTATTTTTAATTATCGGAAATTTGTGGGTCGTTACACAGTCGGTTCATAATTGGTGCTTATTGTCTCAACTTCGTTCCTGCCAGGTTCAATATTATTATCCATTATTTCAAACTCATTGACCATTGCTTCGGCTCTCTTGGTATTTCATCCAAGAAGCCATCGATGATAAATGACTCACAAGTTGGTTCGATGCTGCACATAAAAAAAATTAGAGAAATAATCATAAGATGATACATGCATAAGATAAAAGAAACAGAACTACTATGTATGTGGATATCATGTCAGATATGATGTTTTTTTAAATTATACGTGATTAGCATTCTTTAATATAAGACTGTACGCAAACTACATAATTAATGTTAGAAAAATAAGTAAAAATGCCAACACAAGGTTACTTCAAGAGAACAAGATATTTTGTAAATGCTTATAATAGTTTCAGCTTGTGTTCCTATTCAACTTGTGTTTGATCTGCTATATGTTTCTAATTCCCATATCTATGTGTTTCATATATTAAACGAGCAAAGTTTCTGACTAATGTTTTTTTCCCGCTTTTGCTACAAGGAACACACATTAATTACTAAAATCTCTACTATTATCACAAGAAATCCCTAATGCATGAAGATCATAACAAAACACGGATTCAAAAAAGTTAAAAAAAAAGTGTAAAAACATAAGCAATGGGTACAGACTTAAATATAATCTTTCATTGAGTCAAATGATGTTTCCTTGCTGCAAAAGCTTTTGTAATAGTTTTCTATATCATCATTCTCTTCCATCTTTGATGCAATCTTGACCGGTGATGATAGATTTTGGGAATATATTAGGGTATGTTTGACTTGAAATTGAGTTTTGTGTTTTACATTTTCAGTATGTGGTTCAAAAGATATAGGAGAGGAGGAAGAAGTGGAAAATCTTAGCATTACAACAAACGGGAGAAGAAAGGAGAAAAAAAAAGTTCTTGATATTTTCAAAAAGGCGGACGATAAAAAAAAATCGTTTTCAATTTTATATGCTAAACCAATTTTCCACCCCTTCTCTCCTATGCATTTTGAAATACATATTGAAAATGCAAAATACAAAACTCAAATTTCAAACCAAATGAATGCTTTAGGTACTGTTTGGTTTAAAAACGAATATTGTGTTTTGTGTTTTCAATAATGTATTTTAAAACGTACGGGAAAAGTGGAGAGTGGAAAATGATCGATTTGGAAAATAGTTTTAACATATAAAATTGAAAATGATTTTTTTTCTGTTTCCGCCTTTTGGGGAATATAAAAACTATCTTATCCTTTCCCTTCTCCCATTTGTTGGAATGATTAGGACGCTTCATTCTCTCCCACGCCATCTGACATATATATTGAAAACGATACAAAACTCATTTTCATGTCAAACTACCTTAGTGTTTGAGAATGGGAATTTGAAAAATGTGTGAAATAGAGAGAGAAAGAGACCTGAGAAAGAAAGAAAGATCATGCATCTAACAATGGGTATCATAGGTTAAAAAATAATATAGAACAAAATTAAATTATTTATGGAAGAGGGGAAGCTTATTAGTGCAAGGGGTTAAGTCAAAATATCCCTTGTTTATAACATGGACAATTCCCATTTCTTGCTGACCTGATACCACAGTTTGATTTTACCCTTCTATTACTGATACCCTTGCTGTTCGGCACGTGGATATTACCCCATTTGTCTAGTTATAAGTTTGGTAAAGAATATCATTTACGTGAAATTTCTTAAAACGTAAAGCAAGTTGTAACAATATTATTCTATATAACCGTGATGGGAATATTCTGAATTGTATTATTCTGAAGCAAGTTGTAACGATATTATTCTATATATAACCCTGATGAAAATATTCGAAATTGTATTTTGCACTCACATAATGGTTGAAATTGTATAGCCATGTAGTAAACCTTTTATATTCATGAAATACATGGTTGCATACTTAGGGTTAAGTCATATTAATCAGTTTGTTATGCATGAACGGTCCACTGATAGCTAATTATATATCTACAGTACTTCAATCAAATTTTGACAGCAGTACTTGAGGTGTTGGATGACTCTGATTCATCAGCTAGGGAACTAGCTCTTTCTTTGATAATGGAAATGCTTAACAATCAGGTTTTGTAGTATATTTCTCTCTCTTTATATATATATATATATATATATATATATATTAATATCAAGTTGTTCACTCATTTGTAACTGATTTGTTCATAGAAAGAAGCGATGGAAGATTCTGTTGAGATTGTTATCGAAAAGTTATTGCATGCAGCAAAAGATGATGTTGCAAAAGTATCGTGCTTCTTACTTTATAGGTTCAAGTTGCCATATCTTACTAAATGATGCTATTGTTATTTCTAAGTATATTGCTTTACAGGTTTCAAGTGAGGCACACCAATGCTTGACTACTGTATTGACTCAGTATGATCCATTTCGATGTCTTACTGTACGTAAATTAACTTGTTATATTTTTATTTGAAAAGAAAACAATCATGATATTCTCAAGTAACTTTGCTCGATTCATGTTGTTTGCATGCACAGGTAATCGTTCCATTATTGGTCAGCGATGATGAGAAAACCCTGGTTATTTGCGTTAATTGCCTGACCAAGGTATTTTATCTTCATTTTGTTGATATAACATTTCAGAGGTTTGTAGTAACACACCTGTGTCTGAAGTTTGCTACTAATATTTCTTTGTACCCATTATAAGATTCCTTTAACTGTCTTGATAAGCTTCTTTCTATTCAACTGCTTCTTTTATCCACTTTCGATTCAACATATTTGAACTTTTTTCCCTTCGTTGTGCTACCTCTTTGATGAACAAATCATTATTCATCTTGTTTGATAATTGTATCATACTAGTCACAATGGTGAATATTTGAAATGTGAGTTTGTGACAGTAGCAGTTTGTCAAATTGCTTCAGTAACAGTCTTTATATTACTGCAGCTTGTCAGTAGGTTATCACAGAGTGATTTAATGGAGCAGTTGCCTTCATTTTTGCCTGCACTTTTCGAGGCCTTTGGCAGCCAAAGCCCAGATGTTAGAAAGGTTCTATTTATATTATTCATTATTTGTGATATTTAGGTTATAAAATATTACCACTAGACCGTCTTTATGTATTTCTCTGAGCTATCAATTATTAAAACCAAAAAACCTCTATTATATGGCATTTTAATGTAATGTAACTATAGTCTCATGGTGAGTTAAGCTGATTACTGCCATTGAAGTCAACATTTTATTGCTGTTGCAGACTGTGGTGTTCTGTTTGGTGGATATATACATAATGCTTGGAAAATCATTTCTTCCATATCTAGAAGGACTTAGCAGTACCCAGTTGAGATTAGTTACCATTTACGCTAACAGGATATCGCAAGCAAGGACAGGTACAACAATTGATGCCAACCACTGATAGCGTTCATGGTTTCACATTTAAAAGAAAAAAAATTAATATTCGGTCAGGAGTTTGTGGTTTTCGTGGTGTTCACTATTTGTTTATTTGTATAGTGTAAAATGTGTTGATTATTTTGATCGAGAGCTTTTGTGTGTGTGGCTTGGTTGGTAGATATGTGGTATGGTAAGTGTGAGATTGATGTATACAGACAGTGAGGATTCAGAAATATTTAACCGTTGAGTCGTGTGAATTGATGATCTTTGCATATATTGATTATGTAAATCAACTATGTTGGTTTGCTGCCTATCACATTGCTTTATTCGGCTGAGCTTATTTGTTTATGAATGAAAAATTAATAGTATGTATTCATTCTGCATTTGCTCTTGAAAATTCTTTCAAGCATCCGGCTTCTTTGAGATTACATTTTCAGTATAGTGCCGAGGATTTCTAGAGTGGTGCAATAATATGTACATTTGATAAGTGGTAGCACAAACATATCTGTGTATTAGATGGTTATACCAATGTTATAACTACGTCATATTGAATTTTTTTATGCAACATAATTTACATTACAACATGTGTGCAGGGATGTATGGTTATATTGTTGATTATGTTGTAATGGTGGTTACCTATGTGGGGGAATCTTGGGGATGCATGGTTAGTATGCATATGCTAGGTGAGACATGATTTTGCAATGGATTTATAACATCCAAGGAACATGCATCCTTTCTAATGACAAAAATAAGCTTAAGGTCTAAAAATAATCTGAACTCCCAGTAGCAAATAAAGACAATATCGCTGATATCATAGGAGTGCATCATGGATGCTTTTCACATCAGATAATCAAAAAATTGATTGATTCATTCAATTTAATTATATAATATCATTAAATGGTTTAAAAAGTAAAATTTCGCAAATGAAAGAGTTGGCCATAAAATCTATTTCGTCGCATCATAATATCGTTTACATATCGTTTACATGTGAAAAACATATAAAACTAAGTAAAAATTGGATAACAAAGTGCAAACGATGAAAAACGAAGCAAGGGGGAAAATGGTAGTTACTCAATTACGGACCAACTTACAACAACTTCAAATCAGATTTTAAATCTTCAGTTCTCATTCTTCATCTCCATGAATCGCTATGCTAATCCACATGAATCACCTCATGACTTCTGCAAATCAACTCCAAAAATCACAAAAAATATATCTAAATTCAAGTTAGAAGATTTTCTACAAACTCATCTCAACGAAAAAACAAGAAGGAATTGTTTGACTTTTGGAATTGTTGAGCTGAAGATCCGAAGAGGTGATTAGGAGCTTGATTGGGAGTTAATCACGTTTTTCGTGAGTGGGAATTGTTCTCTTCACTTTCAGATACTCATATATGCTTGTTTTATTATATATGATGACTAGGGTTAGGAAAATTGTTGATAAACATGATGAGATATGCGTTGATTAAACCTTATGTATGTTAGATTAACATAATAAATAATGACCCATATGTTAGAATTCTAAACTTGATCACCTAGGAGATTAGTAAGCTAATTAGTAACCCTAAGCGATTACTCTATGTTATATGATTGATTATGCAAGTTTGATTGTTGTTATATGTGGCTATTGATGTTTGTTTATGCATGGTTTATGATTGAGTGATTAGTACTCACTTGGGGGCAAATTGATAATTAGACCCAAAGGTGTTTGTAGAAATGTCTTAAAGAAGGTATGCTCACCCGAATGGAAATATAACTATGTTAGGGGTGGAATACACTTGTTAGATGAAAGTATGAATCATAGTGATAGAGTTAAGAGTATGGTCTAGGAGCAATTATGTAATTTATTACATATATCTGACTTTGTGACGGATCTAGTTCATACTAAATGTATTGGATTTCCATTATATACTTGTTATATAGTGATATAATTAATTAAGTAATTAATTTAAAGTATGTACATAAGAAAATCCTTAAATGAAATTATTATCCAGCATTTCAACCAAGCGATTTCTTGATGGATCGGGACTTCAAGATGATGAAGGAATGGATTAAGAAGCTCAAGAGAAGCCAAGAATGACAAAAACAAGAAGTATATGAAGTTTGGTGAACATTTGCATAAGCCAAATCTTGTCGGTATTGATATAATCAATCATGTCGGTACCGTGTTGTTTTGTCAATTGGGATTTACTTCACACTATAGAAGGAGGCTTGTATTTTGAAGAAAAAGACAAGATGCATGTAGGACAAATCATGTCGATACCGATGTAGCATCCCCCATTCTGAGACTCGAAAGTAAGCGCTACTAATGCTGTAGTCGTCAATAGTATTATTCTCCGTTAACAAAATAAGATCAGTTAATAGTATCAAAATCAGAAACACATGAATGAATTTTTTTCAAAACATAGATTTCATTAATTAATTTCCATATTCATTACATAATATCAAAACGTTGAACAAGTTCAAATAAAATATAATTATCACAAAATACTCCAAGAGCGACATTTGAAGATGCCCCTTGGTTGATAAGAGTTTACGACTAGACATATACAACTTCAGCCATTACATACATTCAAACAAAACGATAACACATCAGGCATAAATAGACTACCATATAGCTAGCTCTGCCTTCTGCACGTCTTCAGAAGCTTTATTCGTCCAACCTAAAACTTGGAAACCTTACTCTTGAACTACTCAATTGAGTATTCGAGAGTTAAAGGGGAAAAATAAAAACTTTGGATCAGACAAAAAGCCTGGTGTGAATAATAATATGCCATTTTGATAATAGATAGGATGGTTGGGACGAGTTTTCTATGCCCTAGACCCGCCTTTAGTTTTTCAAACCCTACCCCAGACCCGCTCCTAGACGCGGTGCGGGTCTGGACTTTCGTCCCGTACCCGGAACCAATAGGGTCAGGGTAGACCCGCCCCAAGACCCGGTGAAGCTTTACATATTCATACAAAATTATGTGTTAATGTACATATATTTATTTATTTTATTTGTAAGAGGGATTTTCACTAAATGATATAATAAATATAGATATTAATGTGTTTACAATGATAAGAAGGTAATAAAAATGAAGTGTATGATAACGGTTCAAGAAAAACATGCATAAGTAATTATACAATTATCAGGGATGCAACTTAATATTATAAAAATTATATATCTTAATGAATGGAACATTAGACTATCCATGTTATAACTGCTTACGTATAAAAGGATTAGCAAATCATTGTTATAGTAATAAAGCAATTTTATGAGATATCAGTAGTGCGGATCGGGTTGGGTCGGGTCAGCCAAGCCCCGACTAGGTTGGTGTATTATGTCAGTAAGCAATTATTAGGAGTAGAAAATAATTATCCAAAGATAGAGAAATTGGCGTACTGCTTGCTTATCGCATCACGGAAGCTTCATCCGTATTTCCAGGCGCATCCGATCAACATTTACACCGACCAGCCATTACGATAGGTCCTACAACGACCTGAGACGTCTGGAAGGTTGTTTAAATGGAACATCGAGCTCAGCCAGTTCGACACCACCTATCTACCTCGACGAGCTATCCAGGGTCAAGCGTTTGCGGACTTTATAGCAGAATTTACCATGCAAGACGATCTTTCGAAAGGTAGCGGAATCCCTACTGTACGGTGCAAGTTGTACACCGATGAAGCATCCAATGATCATTATTCTAGAGCTGGGATTCTGCTTGTAACCCCCGAAAAATGGTCGATTTGTTATGCTCTGAAGCTTGATTTTCCTGCCACAAACAACGAAGCCGAGTACGAAGCGTTGATTGCTGGACTTAAACTTGCTAGAGAACTTGGAGTTAAGTTTCCTGAAATCTTTTGCGATTCACAATTGATGGTGTATCAAGTTAGAGGAGACTATTAGGCTAAGGGACAGTGACTTGCCCCGTATCTTACCCATGTTCAAGAGTTGTTGGCAGAATTTGAATATTATGATATTTCACATATCCCATGAGAGCAAAACAGAGAGGCTTATTCATTGGCAAAGTTCGCCAATACCGACGATGCGCAACAACATGGCTTAGTTCCGATCGAGGTATTACATACCCCAAGTATAAATATGATGGAAGTTGATCAAGTATTGGAAGCGGAATCCGAGAGGGAATAGTGGATGACTCCATTTAAAGACTATTTACTGTGTGGAATCTTGCCTGAAAGAAGAAATGAAAGACGAAAAGTTCTACGCAAAGCTTCGTGGTATATTATGCAAGAAGGAACTATGTATCGAAAAGATTTTTCCATTCCTCTACTCCGGTGTATCGCTCACGACGAGATAAAGCGTGTTTTGAAAGAAGTTCACGAGGGAGAATGCGGCAATCACACTGGGGGGCAAACTCTGGCAAAGAAGATACTCCGTTATGGATATTATTGGCCAACCGTAAACCGAGACGCTGCCGACTATGTAAGGCGATGTGATAAATTCTAGATATATGCGAAAGTCCCAAGAGCTCCACAGACATAAATCATGCAAATGGTCAGTCCATGGCCATTCGCTATGTGGGGTATTGACATCATCGGCTCTTTACCAATCTCTAAAGGTGGTGCGAAGTACGCTATTGTCGCGGTTGATTACTTGACCAAATGGGCAGAGGCGGAACCGTTAGCTACGATCACAACCAAGAAAGTAATCATCTTCGTTGTATGAAACATCATATATCGCTTCGGTCTTCCATGAACTATCGTAACAGATAATGGGACTCAATTCGATAGTGCTGAATTTAAAGAATTTTGTTGGAGATATCATATTGGAAAGAGGTTTGCAACAGTCACTCACCCTCAGAGGAATGGACAAGATGAAACCGTAAATAAAATTATCAAGTCCATTCTGAAAAAGCATCTGGAAAAGGCTAGAGGCAAGTGGTTGGATGAACTTCCTATGGCGCTTTGGGCCTACAGAACCACTCACAAGTCCGATCCAAAGCCATTATTTCGGCAGAACTTGAAGTCCCTTCTCATCGAGTGACTTACTACGAGCCCAAAATGAACAAAGATCTTCTTTTGGAATCTTTGAACTTTATAGATGAGAAGCGCGAAGAAGCCGATTTGAGAGCAGCTGCACACCGACATCGAGTTGCCCGATATTACAACACTAAATATGATTGAGAACCTTCGAAATTGGCGATCTCATCCTGAAACGGGTTTTTCCAACCTCGTCACATATGAATCCAACATAGGAAGGACCGTATGTCGTTGAACAGAGGCTTGGAGAAGGAACTTTCAAGCTAGCGACTGTCGATGGCATTACACTCCCAAGAGCATGGAATAACGAGCATTTACGATGCTATTTCACTTAGAACATTTCCTTTACATTTCAGTTTTATTTGCTTTCAGTATTTGCTTTAGCATTTGATTTTTCAAATATGTAATAAGAATGACTAGTTTATTCCTTTCCATTTGGTTAATAAAGTCACAAACTTCCTTTGCATGTATGATTGTTATTGCATTATATGCTAAGTACATAACGAAATTAATGGATATCGATATGTGTGAACAGGTTTCAGGAATTCGAAATCGATCAATCGTATTAATCCATGATGGGATCAAACAAGATGAGATCCATTAAATTGCTCGATTAATAGTTCCCGTAGATGATTCAAAGGATGGTACGCGTAATAAGGAACAAGTGTCGCCGACAATCTGGAGGTTGGAAAATTTCCTGCCCGGACTGTGGGACTGAAATGAAACCAAGGTGACCAAAAGGAGTATAAACATCAAACGGGTGTGACTGAAATGAAATCAAGGCGACCCAAACCTTAGTCTATGAAATCATATACAATAAAACCATTTATATTGGTAAAATGTGGCATAAATATTGCCAGTATGAGTTATCGCACCTTTTCTATATTGAAACCATGTTAAAACATCTGATTTATAAAACAGAAGACCAAAACCATTTATGTTGCATATCATAAATGAATATGGGTTGCCGACTATAAGCGGCATAGTTATAGGTTTGAATAGTAAAAAACTTTAAAACTTAGAAATATGGGAATGACGAAATTTAGGTTAGGCGGCATGATTACCATAGCATCATCATTTTGCCAAAACACGGTGGCATAAGAAACTAGCGCCATCTATGCCTCTTTATGATCACTGTCGAAATTCATACATGCGACATTAATGTCGTAACATAGCTTATGTCGAAAATATACTTATAGCGGCATTGCTGCCTTATGAAGTTGATGTCAGTATAGAAAATATGCAGAATCATGGATGTCGCTATAAAACTTGCATCATTATCAATGACATAATAAAACATGTGGTATAAAATAGATGGCATAGAACATATGCGACATTACCAACGTCGCAGGCATCAATGTCAGCATTGATATTTAAGTCCCAACCTTAGCGGACTCATTGTATACCAATGAGGTTGATATCATTCGTTTCTCTATAGGTTAGTGACGACATGTGGCATAGATGGACTATGACATTGATTAATATTGCATGGCAATATTGTAATTAATATGAAAACTGTTTTATTTGTTAAAAAGCAATATCTTTTTACCAACTCTAATTTTTTATCAAATTCTTATTGGATAATAGCTTTCTTTACCAAATCTTTTTAAGAAAACTGCTATAGATTAGATTTCTCATTCCCAAAATAATTAGCAAACCATATAACTTATATTAATATTTTAATATAATTATTAAGATTTTCTTGCCAAAGAAATTCATAATAATTCGTAAACACTTGGAAAAAATCTCCAAAATCACAATAAATCAGATTAATCATATTCTTTAACATATAAAAATTTTAAAACCAAAAATATTAATTGTTTTTAATAATTAAAACCCAAAATAAACCATTTTTTTCACTTAAGAAATTCTTATAATATGCATACTTGATTGGAATATTATGAAATTAAAAACCCACTTCTAAAATAACGTTTCTAACATCATATCAAAATTTCAAGGCAAATAGATGTCATAAACTAGGTTTTCACTCTTAAAACCTATTAAATAATTTCATCATAATTCCAATAATTCATCATTCAAGCCTATAATCGATCAATCATTCAAAACATGGCACAAAATAGTCATAAAATTCGGGTTTAATCATAAAACTGAAATTAAGTAAGCAAACTTGATATGGTTATCATTGTTCACCTTGATTTGATAAGATTTATAGATTTGAGTTGATAAGATTCCTCCTTAGCTTTATTCCTTAGGTTTCTTTAGCTTTCTTCCTTTATTTCTCCTAGCAATGACCAGTCTCTTCTCTATTTTCGTTTGTATGAATGATAGTGAGGGAGGAAATAAGAATGGAAGGGTGTATATTAAGGAAATGTAGCCTTTTCCTATTTTTCCCTTCTCATAAATCCTCCTTCTTATTAATGTTCTAATCAATCTTATTAGTTCATTAACTAAGGCTCGACCCATATTATAATTATCAAATTTCAATCCCCTTATCCTCTTACATTATGTTATTTAATTTATCTAATTAAATATCCTAAATAATGTTAATTAAAACTAGGAGTGTTACAGAATCCCCTTCTTAAAGAATTTGGTCCTCGAAATTACGATAAAATACATAACATCAAACATAATCGTAGGCATAAAGCATATCATCAAAACAAATCAGGATAAGTGTCCAATCATGTCATTTGTCTCCCAAGTATAGTCTCTCTTGTCATCACTCCATTGGACTTTCACTAATCTGACTGTCTTATTCCTTAGCTTCTTCTCATCCCTAGCCACAATACGAATTGGTTGCCTGATAATAGTCATGTCCGGTTCCATCACTAAACCTTCTAATGAAATCAGACTGGTAGTAGCCTCTGATTCACAAACACTATTCCTGAGATGAGAAATATGAAAAACATTGTGGACTCCTGCCAAACTGCTCGGTAAATCTATCTTATAAGCGAGTTTTCCAATCCTTTCTGTAAGAGGAAATGGTCCAACAAACCTAGTGCCAATTTGCCTGACTTCCCAAAGCGGATTAAACCCTTAATCCGCGATATCTTGTCAAATACATGGTCTCCAACCAAGAACCCAAAATCCTTATGCCTCTTATTTGCATAACTTTTTTTGCCTCTATTGAGCTTCCTTCATCCTAGCCTGGGTTAACTCAATCTTTTTTGTGGCTTCTCTCACCATATCTGGACCAAGAACTAATCTATCTCTGGTCTTTAACCAATATACAGGTGATTTGCATGGCCTTCCATACAAAGCTTCAAAAGGTGTCATCCCTATACTAGTCTGATAACTATTATTGTAGGAAAATTTGACTAAGTGTAGATGGTCTTTCCACAATCCTCCAAAATCTAACACACAAGCTTTTAACAAATCTTCCAAGACTTTTTTAACACATTCCATTTTCCCATTAGTCTGCGGAGGGTAAGCGGTACTCATCTTGAGCTTGGTGCCCAAAACCTCTTGTAGACTCTTCCAAAATTCGCTAGTGAACAAAGATCTCTATCACTGAGTATATTACTAGGAATTTCATGCAGTCTGACAATATACTAAATAACTTGACCAAAACAAATGTCGTCATTGTTGAATTAACAGGAATGAAATGTGCACTCTTAGTCAGTCTATCCACTATAACCCAAATACACTCATTTCCCTTATGCGACCTTGGCAGCCTGTGACACCCCTAATTTTGATTAACATTATTTATGACATTTAATTAGATAAATTAAATAAAATAATATAAGAGGATAATAAGATTGAGATTTGATAATTGTAATAGGTCTTGCCTTAATTAATAAACTAATAATATTGATTAGGACATTACTAAGAAGAAGGAATAAGGTGAGGGGCAAAATAGAAAAAAGGGCTACATTTCCTAACATAAACTCTTTCACTCTCCTCTCCTTCATTTCATTTACATGCATACATACATAAACATACTTAAGGCCGACCATTATTAAGAGATTTAAGAGAAGAAAAGCTAGGAAATCAAGTTTTAGCTTGGGGAAATCAAATCTAAACTCAAATCTCATCCTTCTTTATCAAATCAAGGTGAATAATGATTACCCATTTCACTATTGCATGTTTATTTTGGTTTTATGCCTAAATCCGAATCATATGTTGTTATTATGCAATGTTATGATTGATTAGTTGATTATATGCTTGTGAATTATTGGATTTATTATGGAGTTATTTAATAGGTTTTAAGAGTGAAAATTTAGTTTATGACATCTATTTGACTTGAAATTTTAATATGATTTAGAAACATTATTTGATAAGCAGGTTTTTAATTTCATAATTTTTCAAGCAAATATGGATATTTTATAAATTTCCTAAGTGGGGAAAATAATTTATTTCGGGTTTTAGTTATTAAAAATAATTAAATAATATTTTTGATTCGGAAATTTTTATATGTTAAAGAATATGATAAATCTGATTTATTATGATTTTTGGGAATTTTTCCTAACCGTTAACGAATTATTACGAATTTATTAGGCTAGAAAAGCTTAATAATTATATTAAAATATTAATATAAATTATATGGCTTGCTAATTATTTTGGGAATGAGAAATCTATTCTATAGTGGTTTGTTGAAAAGAATTTGGTAAAGAAAGTTATTATCCAATAAGAATTTGAATAAGAATGGGGATTGGCAAAAAGATATTGCTTTTTAAAGAAGTAAAACAGTTTTCATATTAATTACGATATTGCCATGCGCTATTAGTCAATGCCGCAATCCATCAATGCCCAATGCCATCACCAACCTGTAGGGAAACATATGATATCAACCTCGTTGGTATGCAATGATTCCACTAAGGTTGGGTCTTATATATCAATGTCGACATTGATGTTTGCGATGTTGATAATGCCGCATATGTTTTATGCCGCCTGTTTTATGCCACATGTTTTATAGCGACGTTGATAATACCATAAGTTTTATAGCGACAACCATCATGCATCATTTTTTCTATACTGACATCAACTCCATAAGGTAGTAATGCCTCTATAGGTATATTTTCGACATATGCTATGTTACAACATTGATGCCGTGTATGAATTTCGGTATTGATTATAAAGAGGCAATGATGCCTCAAATCTTACAAGAAAAAGACGCAGTTCAGAATAGAAAGAACCGTATGCTAGTTTCTTATGCCATCATGTTATGGCCATGATGCCGCTGTAGGCTATTGTCGACACTGATTTATACGACAATGATGTTGCCTAACCTAAATTTTGACATTCCTATATTTTGAAGTTTTAAACTTTTATACTATGCAAAATCATAACTATGCCGCATATAGTCAGCAACCTATATTCATTTATGATATGCGACATAAATGGTTTCAGCCTTATGACCTTATGTTTTATAAATTAGATGCTTTAACATGGTTTCAATATAGAAGGGGTGCAATAACCCATATAGGCAATATCAATGTCGCACTTTATCAATATAAATGGTTTTATTGTATATGGCTTCATAGCCTTAAGTTTGAGGTACGACAACCGCTAATTGATTTTGAAATTCGTCAATGTTATTTTATAAAGCATATATATCTTGGCATAATATTTCGGATAAAGTAAAGAGCTATAGTTTCCTTGTTTTAAGTATGATTTCAAGAGTTAAATCAATTATAAACACTTATGTTTTTAAGGAAATAAAAAGGGTATTTAGTCCAGGATTTTACTAAAGAGACTATAGTTCTTCTCACCTTTAGATAAATTATGATAGGATAAATAAACTCAAGTATTATAGAATAAAAAACTGGATAATGGGATCGGTGTAGGATATCGCCATATACTTCAACTGTTAAAGTGCATAGGGCTTTGTTAAGGGTAAAACTAAAAGTAGGTTTACACATAGAAAGGAATATAACCGAGGTAGGTTATTGTTGACCTGCAAAACCATTAGGTTCATAGTGAGCCTAACAAAACTATGAGATTGATAGACATTCAGGTAAACAATTAGATGTTGTTCGGATGGAAAGTCCAGTTTCCTTCTAATGGTAAGTTAAAGAATTTTGGTATATCTAGTAGGCCCGAGTCAGCCATGTGGGTTTGTAGTGACCTTGGGAATACTATGAAGTAGAGATAGATAGTCAACTAATTGAGACATATTAATCAGGATTACCCATGCAGCATGCATGAATTTAATTATCTTGTGTTTATGTAACCATTGTGATTGCAGGAGCATGATTATGATAGACATATTATCAAAAGGTAATAGTGAGGGGAAAACCCGTTCCGCTCAGTGTCGTAGTCTCACTAGGTATCTATTATCGAAATTGCATATTATTATTTACACTAGGCTTTTGTCTAACCTGAAGATTTTATTTTTCTCTTTTAACTCTCGGGTATTCAATTGAGTAGTTTGAGAGTATGGTTTCCAGGTTTTAGGTTGGACGAATAAAGCTTTCGAAGACATGCGGGAGGGAGAGCTAGCTATATAGGACTATATTTATGTATGTTGTGTTATCATTTTGTTTGAATGAATGTAATAGCAGAAGCTGTATCAGTCTAGTAGTAAACTCTGATTAACCGAAGGGGCATCTTCATAAGTCGCCCTTGGAGTATTTTGTAATAAGTATATTTTATTTGAACCTCGGCAACGTTTTGGGATTATGTAATGAACATAGAAATTAAATAATGAAATCTGCATTTTGAAAATTTTCGTATTCCTATGTTTCTTATGTTGATACTATTAATTGATCTTATTTTTCCATCAGAGAATAATATTATTAATGACTGCAATATTAGTAGTGCTTATTTTCGAACATCAGAACAGAAGATGTTACAACTTGATATCAGACCAAAGATTTATGTAAAACCAAAAGAGATTTATATAAAACCAAAAGAATTCTAAACTTTAAAAGAATTTTGAACACATAATCCAAATGAATCAGAGAATGAGATTGGGGCATGAGATAACGCTATTGTAACATATTTGTAATTACTATATATAAAAGTGCATATCCTATCTCTATTCTTCCCTCTCTCTTAGACCGTTCTTCCGTATCTTACTAAGGTTTGATTGCAGATCTAAGAAAAGTAAGATATTGTAACATCCCCCATTTAGAGGCCTAAAACTAGCAGCTATGGATGCTGCAGTCATCCGTAGTTATTAGTTCTCGATGACCAAATGCGGTAATGTTAGATACATTGATATATCAGAAATACATGAATATGAAAAACGTTTAAACTCAATTTTTTTTTCTCATTTCATTTCAGATTCATTGCATAATCCCATACGTAAGTCATGTTCGGAGAAATCACAATTTATTACAAAATATACCAAGAGCAACATATGAAGATACCCCCTTGATTGACTAGGGTCTAAATATAGGCACTAAACAACTTTGTCATTGCATCCAATAACACCGCGGAATCAAACAGAAAGAACTCCTAATAGCTAGCTTTCCACTTACACGTCTCTAGAAGCTTATTCATCTAAAGGAGAACCTGAAAACCTTAACTCTCAAAATACTCAAAATCAATTGAGCACCCGAGAGTTTAAAGGGAAAACATAAACTTCGATCCAGACAAAAAGTCTGGTGCGAATAATAACATACTATCTCGAACTATATAGATATCTAGTGAGACCATGCCACTTAGCGGAACGGGTTTTCCCCACCCTAGCATCTTAACCCAATTTATAATAACCATACACTTTGCACCTGCATCCACAATGGTTAAGACATAACATAATAAAATGTATCATGATGATATGAAAACATGCAATATGGTCTGGATTTTCCATCCCATTTACTTGACTATCTGTCTCAAGTTATAGTTTCTAGGGTCACCGTTAACCTATTAGTTTTCATGGGCTAACTAATAATCTATTCCAAGCTTACGGACTATCTGTCCGGTTACATATATTTCATGGGATCACTAAGAACCTATTGGTATCTACCAACAACATTATCCAACCATAGTTTTCATGGGATTACTATGAACCTATTGGATTCTTCAATAACATCTCTCGTGTCATAGTTTTCATGGGCTGACTGTGAACCTATTGATCTCTATCAATAACTTGTTTCAGACATAGTTTTCATGGGACCACTAAGAGCCTATTGGGCCCTGCCAATAACAATTTCCATAACATAGTTTTTATGGGCTTACTAAGAACCTGTCCAATGATCTTTGATCAGCTTTGGGCATCCTATATTCTGATCCATCTGACCTCATGGATGCAATTCTACTCACGCAGGAGTTATTCAATGTATATTCACTACTGGATCAACCTAGCCGGTTATTCTGCCCTTAATACCTCAAAATGCAGTTATGGATTCATTATGAAGTGAATATGATTATAAAATCATACATGATAACTGATCAAAACATAAAAATATAAACATCCATGATTTAATTCCTTGTAATCATTTTCTACTAAAACATGGTTAATACCCTTAACCTATTATCCTTGGCAAGGGAAACTTCCTCTAACATTTCAAATTTTAAAAGCCATTTCAAAACTCTTTTAAATTGCCATGGGGTTACCTTTAAAAATGAGATTGGGTTTTTTTATTTGAAAGCTAAGGCTTTCAACTAGATCCTTCGGATCTTTTTGACATCATGAGTTACATAATATATTCAAACATCATGACATTTGGAAATCAATTTGCACGATTTTAATCTTGAAATTGAATTATATTATCCCACAAAAATTCTTGTTTAAATTATAACATGGCATATAAATCAAAGCATATCATCATTCATCCAATCAGACGGTTTTAAACCTTAAAAACGAACTAAAACATTCTAGATGACTTATATGAGATTGTTTAGATCATTATTCACCTTGTTTGGATAAGAAACTTAAGATTCGTTCTTGTGTTAATCTTCCTAGCTTGAATCTTAGCTTCTAATTGGATTTTTCTCTTCTTCTTCTTAGGGTTATGGCCGACCTTGTTTTCTTTTGTTTATGTTTTTGTTTTTGTAAGAATGTAATGAGAATGAAAAGGTTGTAAGGGTTTTATGGGGTTATGGGGTAAACCATTCTTATAAATCCATTTAGTTAAGGCACGACCCTAATTAGATCTCAGTTTTGAATTTCCTTATCACTCTAGTCTCTACATTATTCTATTTAATTTATCTAATTAAATCTTCTGAATAATGCTATTTAAAGTATAGGGTGTTACAGGCTCCCCTCCTTGAGGAATTTCGCCCTCGAAATTCAGCAAGTACTAAATACTAAACATAGAAATCATCTGTAACATCTCCTAACTACCATAATAGCCTACCTGACTAGCGGACTGTCTATATATATAACAAATATAGAACATACCCTTATAATAGATAAAGATAAGTATCTCTAATCCTGTCTTCGGTCTCCCAAGTACAATCTTTCTCGTTGTCACTCCACTGAACTTTCACCAACTTGACTGTCTTGTTTCCTAACCTCTTCTCATCTCTTGTTAACAATCCAAACTGGTTGTCTAACAAAAGTCAAATCTGGTTCTACTATTAAGTCTTCCAATATAGTCGGAGGAATAGTAGTCTCTGGATCATGCATATACTTACGAAGATGAGACACATGAAACACATTATGGAAACTTGCCAAACTGCTCGGCAACTCTACTATGTTTGCAAGTTTTCTGATCCTCTCTATAAATGAGAACGGTCCAACCTATCTTGGTGCTAGTTTCCCTAATTTTTCGAATCACACCACCCCTTTCATCGGTGATACCTTAATGAAAACCCTATCTCCAACCGAGAACTCTAGATCCTTACGCCTCTTATCTGCGTAAATCTTTTGTCTAGACTAAGCTTCCTTCATCCTATCTCGGATCAACTCAGTCTTCTCTCTTTCCTCTCTTACCAGACCTGGTCCTAAGATTAATCTGTCTCCAGTTTCCAACCAACATGCTGGTGACTTGCATGACCTTCCATAAAAGCTTTGAAAGGTGACATTCCTATACTAGTCTGCTAACTGTTATTATAGGAAAACTCAACTAAGTGTTGGTGGTCTTCCCATGATCCACCAAAATCTAGTACACAAGCCCTTAACAAATCCTCGAGTACCTTGTTGAATTTCTCCGTCTGCCCATCTGTCTGAGGGTGATAAGCAGTGCTTATCTTGAGCTTGGTACCTAACACATCCTTTAGACTCTTCCAGAACTCGTTAGTAAACAAAGTATCTCTATCACTTACTATGCTACTAGGAATCTCATGCAGTCTAACTATGTTCTTCATAAACAACTTAGCTAAAACAAGTCCTTTCCTGGTTGACTTAACTGAAATGAAATGGGCGCTCTTGATCAACGTGTCCACTATGACCCATAAACTTTGATTCAACCTTGGCAACCCATCTATAAAATCCATGGATATCGAATCCCATTTCCAAACTGGGATCTCCAAAGGTTGAAGCAACCCACTCGGCTTCTGATGTTCGGCCTTCACTTGTTGACAGTTCACACACTGCTTTACCCATAAGCCAACATCCTTCTTCATACCTTCCCAGTAGAAACTCCTTTTCAGTCTTGATACATCTTGGTTCCCCCAGGATGAATCATAAATTTGGATCAATGACATTCCCTAAGGACTTCTCTCTTTAAGTCCCCAACATTCGGAACACACAACCGTCCATTCTTTCTCAACCATCCCCTTGGGTCAAGACTAAAATCTTTTAGATCATCAATCTCCAATCCAATCTCATGCCTTTTAATCTTCTTGGCTAGTGGATCCTCTCTTTGCTTAGAAGCAATCCTTTCGATCAGAACTGGTCGAACTTCTAAGCATGATAACATGGTAGTGCTCTGACTAAAACTAGTAGTCGATCTTAACTAAGACTACAAGTAGTCAAAGCCTCTAGGTCCGTCCGCTCTATTAACATAGCTAACACCACATTCTGACGTTTTCTTCTAAGAGCATCCGCTACTTTATTTCCTTTTCCAGGTGTATACTCTATACCAAAATCATAAGCTGCTAAAAACTTCAGCCACCTCTACTGCCTTATATTCAACTTCTTCTGAGAGAATAAATATCTCAAGGACTTATGATCTATGTATAACTCAAATCTCTCATCTAAGAGATAATGTCTCCATACTTTCAGTTTGAAAATCACCGCTGCCAACTCTAGATCATGAGTAGGATACCTCGCTTCATGCGGTCTAAACTGTCGTGAAGCGTATGCAATAACTTTACTCTTCTACATCAATACAACCCCTAATACAGTTCCACATGCATCGGTATACACTACTAATCCTTGACTCTCGTCTGGAACTACTAACACAGGTGCATTGGTCAACAAGTGCTTTAACTTAAGGAATGCTTCCTCACATTTGTCAGACCAAATAAACTTTACATCCTTTCTGGTTAGCTTCATCAAAGGCACTACTATCCGCGAGGAATTCTTAATAAACCTTCGGTAATAACCAGCAAGCCCAAGAAACTTCCGATCTTAGTCATCGTCTCTAGTCTCTTCTAGTTGTAAACAACATCGATCTTATTCGGATCAACTGACAAATCCTTCTCTGAAACCACGTGACCAAGAAACTTAACTTCTTTCTTCCAGAAATGAAACTTTGAAAACTTCGCTTTCAGTTGACGCTGCCTTAGCGTCTCAAGCACCACTCTAAGATGAACTTTGTGCTCTTTTTAATCCTTAGAGTATATTAAAATGTCATCTATGAATACCAATATGAACCTATCCAAGTGCTCTCGAAAAAATCGGTTCACCAAATCCACGAAGAAAGCTGGCGCATTCGTTAACCCGAATGGCATCACTAACCACTCGTACGGACAATACCTAGTCCGAAACGCTGTCAATGGAATACCGTCCTTGCCACTCTTAGTTGATGGAAACCTGTCGCCAAATCCAATTGGAAAAATACTCTGGCTCTACTCAATCGATCAAATAAATGATCGATTATCGGCAAAGGATACCTATTCTTGATTGTCTTATCGTTCAACTTACGACAGTCGATACACATCCTTAACAACCCATATGGTTTTTTCACGAACACCACGGCCGCACCCCAAGGAGAACTGCTTAGTCTAATAAAATTCTTTCCTTCTAAATCCATTAGCTGCACCTTCAATTCCTTCATCTTTGTAGGTGTCATCCTGCTAGGTGGTCTACTTACAAGTTCTGCCCCTGGAACAAGATCTATTCGAAACCTAATGGCTCACTTCGGTGGTAGTCCTCTAACTGGCTCAAAAACATATACAAACTCTCTTGCTACCAGAACCCGATTCAACCTTTTTCTACTTCCATTGCATTCAGTAAAACCCAAGCACTTGAGTCTGACTTCTCCACCGAGTATATAATTCGGTTATGACTATTAGGGTGTGTTAGCGATATTTTCCTATCTTGGAAAAATATTCTAGTATCATATTTATCTAACCAATCCATACCCAAAATGACCCCAAAGCCTACGAAATAAAATACATACAAACTGCATGCAAACTTATGACCTAACAATTCGAGTTCTAACTGGTCACATCTCAGAGTTGCATATCCTCCTATCGGATTTAGATCCCTTAAAGAAGTAACAAGGTATGAGGATTCTAAACCTAACTTATCTACCAAACACTGAGATATATATATGAATGCGATGCACCAGTATCAAATAGTACCCTAACTGGTTTACTATGAATCAAAAGCGTACCTTCCATCACAGTCTTTCCCTTCTCAGCAGCAGTTGGTCTAGAAGATGGTGGTTCCAAAGCAAAAACCTTTCCCTTGTCCGCTTTGACTGGTTATGAACACTGATTCTTGTAGTGTCCAATCTGGTCGCAGTTGAAGTACTTCACTCCTTTCTTATCTGCAATCTTTTTCCCTTTTCCAGTTCGACATTCATGAGAATAATGTCCTTTCTTGTCGCACTTGTAGCAAACTACAATGACTTTTCCTTTCTTGGTAGCTCCTCTTTTTTGATCTCCTTTCTTCTTAAAGAATTTCCTCTTCTTGCCCTGAGAATCCTCGGTTTCAACCCGCTTCTCTTTCCCAAAAGTAGAAAGCATATCTTCATTCATGATTTCCATCTCCACTACAACTATACTAAGATCATGGAGGTGTGGCATAGTCGCCATGGCAATCTCGGGTCTTAACCCTCGAATAAAAATCTCGTTCCTTTTAATGATGGTGTCAATTGTAGCATATCCGTATCTGGACAAGTCATCAAACTTTGTAGCATACTCAATCACTGACATTTCACCCTGCACTAAGTCCATGAACTTTCTCAGCAATACTGACTTGGCAACTTCAGACAAGATTCTCTCTTCGAATCTCCTTCCAAACTCTGTCCAAGTCAACTCTTCCTCTAGAACTCCCACGGTAACACCATTCCACCAATAAAGTGCTGCTCCCTGCAACTATCTCGAAGCAAGTCTTCTCTTATGCTCATCATCTAATCCTAAGTTGGCGAAAATTCTTTCACAGTGCAATAACTGGTTTTCTACTTCAATAGCGTCCTCTGTTCCCAAAAACGGCTTCCCACCAGGACTGGTATAATCCCTGCTCAGCTTGGCATAGTTATTGCCAACTGGGGCCATAGGATTATCTCCTCCAACATTCACAACATTACCCCCAACTACTCCTACAACTGCTCTAACTTGCATCAGATTGACAAAGAACTGATACATCACCCCATATCTACTGGTAGGGTTCCAGCACCTACATTGGATTAGCGTTTGCCTGTCGACCCAGATTCCTTCTAGTATTGGGTAGAGAATTTCCATTAGCTGTGGTGCTTCCTCCACCTAGATTTCCTCTTCCATTTCCTACCTCTATATCCTCCTTTCTCGTAAATCTACATACGAGCCTTAGTAAGATACAAAAGAACGGTATAAGAGAGAGACGGGAATACGTACTTATATATATATATAACAAATGCAAGTACGCTACTATGGTGTTAACCCAAACCCTGTTCATTGGGTTATGTTTTGAAAATCTTTTAGGTTCAAATTTATTTTAAATTTACATAAACCTATTCTCTGATACCAACTTGTAACATCTCCCATTTAGAGGCCCAAAACTAACCGCTACGGATGCTGCAGTCATCCATAGTTATTAATTCTCGATGACCAAATGCGGTAATGTTAGATACATTGATATACCAGAAACACATGAATATGAAAAACTTTTAAACTCAATTTAAAACAAATTTCTCATTTCATTTCAGATTCATTAAATAATCCCATACGTAAGCCACGTCTAGAGAAATTACAATTTATTACAAAATATGCCAAGAGCGACATATGAAGATGCCCCCTTGGTTAACCCGAGTCTAAATATAGGCACTAAACAACTTTGCCATTGCATCCAATAACACAGCAGAATCAAACAGAAAGAACTCCTAATAGCTAGCTTGCCTCCTGCATGTCTCTGGAAGCTTATTCATCTAAAGGAGAACCTGAAAACCTTAACTCTCAAACTACTCAAAATCAATTGAGCACACGAGAGTTTAAGGGGAAAACATAAACTTCGAGTCAGAAAAAAAGTCTAGTATGAATAATAACCTACCATCTCGAACTATATAGATATCTAGTGAGACCACGCCGCTTAGCGGAACGGGTTTTCCCCTCACTGGTATCTTAACCCAATTTATAATAACCATATACTATGCACATGCATCCACAATGGTTAAGACACAACATAATAAAATGTACCATGATGATATGCAAACATGCAATATGCTCTGGATTCTCCATCCCCATTTACCTGACTATTTGTCTCAAGTTATAGTTTCTAGGGTCACTATTAGTCTATTAGTATATATAGGCTGACTAATAACCTGTTCCAAGCTTACGGACTATATGTCCGGTTACATAGTTTTCATGGGATCATTAAGAACCTATTGGTATCTACCGACTACATTATCCAACCATTGTTTTCATGGGCTCCTATTGGATTCTCCAATACCATCTCTTATGTTATAGTTTTCATGGGATGACTATGAACCTATTGATCTCTATCAATAACTTGTTCCGGACATAGTTTTCATGGGATCACTAAGAACCTATTGGCCCCTACCAATAACAATTTCCATAACATTATTTTTATAGGCTTACTAAGAACCTATCTAAACCAATGATCTTTGATCAGCTTTGGGCATCCAATATTCTAGTCCTTGTGACCTCCTAGATGCAATTCTACTCACATGGGATTTAATTCAATGTATATTCACTACTGGATCAACCTAGCCGATTATTCTACCCTTAACACCCCAAAATGCAGTTATGGGTTAATTATGAAGTGAATTTGATTACAGAAGCATACACGATAACTGATCGAAACATAACAATATAAACGTCCATGATTTAATTCCTTGTAATCATTTTCTACTAAAACATGGTTAATACCCTTAACCCACTATCCTTGGCAAGGAAAACTTCCTCTAAGATTTTAAAATTTAAATGCTATTTCAAAACTCTTTTACATTGCCATGGGTTTACCTTTAAAAATGAGATTGGGTTTTCTTATTTGAAAGCTAAGGCTTTCGACTAGATCCTTTGGATCTTTGTGACATCATGAGTTACCCTCCGCCACTCTCCCTTTCGAAAGCATTACTTAAAATCTTAGACGTTCTCTTTCGAAACCATTAAAACATACCTTTCAAAAGCATTGGAAACCTTCCTTTCAAAACACCGTAAAGCATACCTTTCGAAGGCATTTAGTTCAACTAAGAATTTATGGAAGCATAGCTTCGAAACCATTTGAAAGTATCTCTTTCGAAATCATTATGTTTAACATTAAATATAACTACTAGGTCAAAGAGAACAAAAGCGAAAGTATCCCTTTCGAAAGCATTGATCTCAAGTAAAAGAATTGGGGAAGCAGATAGCTTCGAAACCAACCTTTCAAAACCATTGCCTCCGAAACTCTTATTAAAAGCGGCTTAAACAACACTTTTGAAAGAATTGAGAAAGCGGCTTTATAATTTAAAAGGACGAAAGCTTCCCTTTCGAACAGTATAAAGAAAAGTGGCCTCTGAATGATTCGAAATGTATGAATATGGAAGCTAGGTATCGAATGAGTTCAAAATGCGACAACTCTTTCGAAATCTTCTTTGAAAACAAAGGCAAGTTGGATTTCGAAAACTTATAAAAATGGCTTCAACCTCTTTGAAAGCATGCCTTCGACACAGTCCCTTCCAACTTTCTCCAATACACTATGTATTAATTGCTTGATACCATGTGCATTGGTTTCGAATGGATGCAAAAGGTCATTAGCGGAAGTATGGTGATTGAAGCAAGCAAATGGAAGTGGCAAAGTTGTGATTCGAAACAAAACTGATTTTTATGCCTTTCAAAGTAATTCCTTCTTACCTAACTTGCCTAATTTGTCAAAATATGATTGGTTGCTAATTCTTTATAATTTTTTTTCTAAAAAGGTTGCCGAATTCAACAATTAACAAATGAAATCATTTTAACAAATAAGCTCTTCTCCTTAACGAAAAATTTAAAACATTAAAGACCTCTAACTTAAATAATTTAATAACCATAGTAAAACACTTAGGAAAAATCCCCAAAAATCAAAATTATTCACATTTGATATGTTTTCTAACATATATAAATTTTAGACCCAAAAGCAATACTTGATTGCCTTAAATAATTTAAACCTAAAATTAACTATTTCTTTTCACTCAAAATTCATAATAAAGTATCTATTGCTTGGAATATTATGAAAATTTAAAACCATCTCCAAAATAATATTTTACATAATATATTTGAACATCTTGGCATTTGGAAATCAATTTGCACGATTTTAACCTTAAAATCGAATTATATTATCATATAAAAATCCTTGTTTCAATTATAACATGGCATATAAATCAAAGCATATCATCATTCATCCAACCATATGGTTTTAAACTTAAACCCGAATTAAAAAAATTCAAGATGACTTATATGAAATGGTTTAGATCACTGTTCACCTTGTTTGGATAAGGAACTTGAGATTTGTTCTTGCTTTAATCTTCCTAGCTTGAATCTTAGCTTTTAATTGGATTTTTCTCTTCTTCTTTTTAGGGTTATAACCGACCTTTTTTTTTGTTTATGTTTTTGAAAGAATGTAATGAGAATGAAAAGGTTGTAAGGGTTTTAGGGGTTATGGGGTTCCGCTATTTTCATATTACCCTTGTCTTATTCTCTTAAGTATTTAACTTGTAAACCATTCTTATAAATCCATTTAAATAAGGCATGACCCTAATTAGATTTCAAATCTCAATTCCCTTATCACTCTAGTCTCTATATTATTTTATTTAATTTATCTAATTAAATCTCATGAATAATGCTATTTAAAATTAGGGGTGTTATAGATATTAAGGTAGGAAACGAAAGATTGAATATTGTTGGAGGAAGCACCACAACCAATGGAAATGTCAGGCCCAATACTATGAAGAATCTAGGTCGTTAAACAGCTGCTAATGTGGATGCTAGAACATTACCGGTAGATATGGGAGATATGTACCAATTCTTTATCAACATGATCCAAGCTGGAGTTGTAGTTGGATTAGTTGGTGGAAATGCTGGAGGAGTATATCCTAAAGTTCCGGTTTTCAACAATTATGCTGTTTTGAGTAAGGATTATGCAAGATTTGGAGGATAACCATTTATTGGAATAGACGATGCTATTGAGGTGGAGAATTGGCTGCTTTATTGTGAAAGCATTTTTGCCGATTTAGGTCTGAATGACGAGCAGAAGAGGAGGTTGGTATTCAGACAATTGCAAGGAGTTGCATTATACTTGGGGAACAATGTAACTATGGGAGTACCATAAGAGAACTTGACTTGGACAGAGTTCAGAAGGAGATTCGAGGAGAGATTCATGTCTGAAATGGCCAAGTCAACTTTGCTTAGAAAGCTTGCCAAGTTAGTACAAGGATACATGAGCGTGTTGGAGTATGGGACAAGGTTTGGGGAGTTATCCAGGTATGGGTATGCTACAGTTGACATGGTACTTAAGAGAAATGAAAAGTTCATCCATGGACTAAGACTAGAGCTTGCTAGGGAAACCTTGCCACATCTCAGGGATCCATGTGACTTGGTAGTGGAGATGGCACTGAGGAATGAAGAGATGGTTACTTTCTTTGGTGGAAATAAAGGAGTGGAGACCGAGAGTGGACAGAGTCAAAAAAAGAAGGTCTTCAAGAAGAACCTCTCTCGGCTAAACCGAATAATGAGCGCAATATTTAAAAACATATGGATAATGGAATTTCAATTAAGTCACAACTTAAACCCAAACTTTCTTTTCAAATGGTTTAACAAATTACCATTTTAATCTTTTAAAACAAAAAGATTCATTTTAACAACCTTCAACGATTTAAACAATTTTCACACTTTAATCTTTTAAACAAAAGATTCATTCACAGATTTCCCAAATTAATTTCCATTTCAATTGGATTAACTCATTAAATCTTTAAAGCAAAGATTTAACTGATAGCTTTAAAACCATTTCCAAAAATTTATTCGTAACTTGGAAAACCATTTTCAATTCAAACTTGAAATTACTTTAATTCAAATTGGAAATTCATTTCTTATATAAGAGCTTTTATCAGTTGAAAACAATTAGTTTTCCCAAATCATTGAATTCAATTCTAAATATTGAATTCAAATTCAAATCAAAATATCAAGTTTTATTAAGTTATTTAAAATAACTTTTACATTGAAACTCATTTGCAAAGCTCTTAATTTCAAATTTCCAAAACTATTTTGGATTCGAGAATTCAATTTATTAAAATTGTTGAAAATCTGTGACTTAATCGATTTCCACGTGAAATCCATACTTGTGTGTGTATGGTGTAGTCCGGGGGTTTTACACACAATAGTGCAACATCATTCAACCATCACAGATCAAATACAACAATATATTTGATAAGCGGTAAAACTTATAACGCTTATCTTTCGTATACAGATCATAGATATATACAATGTATCACACATAAATGAATAAATTATACACAGCTCAATCCACAGAACAGAATATCACAGATCAGATAGGACCATTAATTCAAGGCATCTCATACAATACAATCATTCATAAGTAAGGTCAATCATTTAATAATCATTTATAAGTAGGGTTAATTAATTGTTTAATCCTAATTAATTCAATTTAATTATTTCTGAATAAATTATCCAACCCTGAATAATTAATTACAAATCATTTGATATAAATTAATTAATCCATCACCTTAATTAATTACATCAATTAATCACCTCATTATTAATTATTCCTTAATTACTCATTAAATAAATTAATTATCCCATAATTAATTATCTCCGTAAATTAATCCTTTTATTAATTACAAAGGTAATTACCCAAATTACTTCATTTATAAATCATCTTCACTAATTACATTCCAGTAATTATCATTTATTACCTTCCTAAGTAATTATCTCCATTAATTTCACTAAGTAAATTCACTTATCCAATTATCAAATGATTTTCTTAAATTAATTAAACTAAATTACTTAACTTTAATTAATCAAAATATCCAAAATCAATTACAATAAGTAATTAATCCTTAATTACTTTCATTAAGTAATTAATAATTTACGATTGATTATCTAAATTGATTAATCTAATTAATTATCAAAATTTAATCACATTAATTAATTACTTAATAATCCCTAGTTAATTATCTTCATTAACTAATAACATTTCTTTAATTACTTTCTTAAGAAATTTTCTTAGATTAAATCATTTCTAATTATTAATTAATCTAAATTATTTATTCATAATTTAAATAAATCATTCTTTAATTACCTTATTAATTTTAATGAATTATAAATCATTAAATTTATATTATCTTTAAAATAAAACTTTATTCTTATTAGTGATTAAATTATCATTAAAAGTATTTAAAACAATTTACTTAAATTTACTTTCAAATTCCATTTTAAATTTAAGATTTACAATGAATACAACTTTAACTTTTACAAAGTTTAAAACTGATTTAAAAACCTTTTAAATCACATGTTAAAGACACACTTGTTTTATAAAAGGAATTTACAAGAGTTTTCAAACCCAAGTTCAATTTTAAATTCAAATCACTTTTCTAAAATATACTTTAACTTTTTAAAGTTGTTTAACATAAAACTTATTTATTTTAAAACTAGAATCAGATTCATTCTGAATCCATGCTTTAAAACTTATTTAAAACTTTGTTTAATCTGGCTTTCAAATTTTTTTTCATTTCATTTTAAATTCAAACACCGACTGGTTTTAAATAAAACCTGTAACTAACAATTTTAACCCGAGCCCTTATATCAAGACCCCGAGCCAAATCACCCCTCTGCTTCGAGAAATTTACGAAACCACTCGGGTAAACACTCGAGTACAAGTCCACTGCTCCACTCATCTTCACCAGAATACAAAATTGGCACCGTGCACGTGCACAGCTCCGGCCATCATGGGCCAACGTCGACACCCATACCCAGTCGTCGACCACCTTCTCCGACGAATCCACCACCCAGATTGCCGGTACCCCCATCGAAATAAAATCGAGCCTCTCGAACAAAAACTGGAATAGCCAAAACCACAACATCCCAGACCTGTCAACGTCTCGTTCCCCGCGCTCCGACCACCGCCGCGTCTGAAACTCCGGCGTCGTCTTCCCCTACACGTCAACTTCCACCTCCCTGAAGCTCGCTGCACTCGATCGCCTACGCAGATCATGGAGATCGAAACATCAACCACTGCAAAATCTAGGGTTCTAGAAGAAGACCCACTGCCGCATCTTCCTTGGTGAACTTCATCACCACCACCCATTTTTCCTAGCATCTACGATTACTCCTCCATCAACACGAAGAACCCCGACCTCTATATTCACCAAGATCATCAGATTTCAACCAAAAACCAATTTCCAGATAACCCAAAATTCCTCCTTCAATACTCCACTTAAAATTGCGATTTTTGATTTTAAAAATCATGACTTTGATTAGAGATTTGATATATAACCCTGAATTAATAAATTATGAAATTTGAATTTTTGACTTAGCTTGATCATCTCTGTTCTTATAGTTTTCCAAAGCCATGTCCAACTTATTTTTTTTGTTTACTTAAAATTTTAACCTCCAATCTAGTATGAAGCAAATAACTTTTGTTTATAGACTAAATCCTAACAGCAAATGGTTCAAGAGAAAAATGACAGGCATTCCACTTTCAAATATTTGTACACAGAGAAATCTATATATGTATATGCATAACAAAGTGATTTCAGATCTCAGGTTAACTAGCAACAAATGAACATACTTAGTTTCTTCTTTAAGTAGTTACTCACCTTTTAAACAGAAGACAGAGCACCCAGATTTGAAAAACAGCTTGAAAACTGAAATCCTTTAGCTTTAAAAACCTTGCACTTGAATGCCTTTGTTTTAAACTTGAGTTGCTTTGTTGTTTAGATTTGCATGCAGGTTGCTTGCTTTAAAACTTGGGTTGAATATGAATGCATCAGGTTTTGATTTGAATTTGCTTGCAGGCTTTGAAAATGCAGGCAAATTTGATTGTTGTTTAAATTTGTAAAATGGAAATGCTAACTTATTTTCTTGTTTCCTGGTTTGCTATGTAATGAACGAACTGATGAAAAGAATTGATATATGGAATGAAGTATACAGGGATGTATTATTTTGTACAAAGTGATATTATTTGTTTAGTACAATACAAGATGATATTTACTAGCAAATGGAGCCTGATGGAAAATGTTGTGATGGCTTCATTAATTGCCATGTACAAATGAATATTTTTTCTTCATTTCGGTGGCTGATGGATATAGTGTAGTATGCTACAGGACATGGCATTAATTGTTTTGTACAAAATATACATTCATTTATTCCTTTTTATCTCGGCTGTACAATATATGAAGATGTTGATGTGGCTTCTTTGGTAAACTTTTATACATGTATTTTTGTTTTTGTTTCTTACTTTTGTTTGCATACATATTTTCTTTTCTTATTTGAATGTGTTTTCTTTTTGTTTTGTTGTGGTTATAATTTATTTATTGTGTTATAATTTATTTTTCTTCTTTAGTCTTATTATTTAATAGTATAAATAATTTCTATTTTAAATATGTTATTAAAATTTTATTTAATGTCACTTTTATTTTTATAGTTCATCTTTTATTTATTTATTTCTATTTATAACAGAAACTATCAATTCCAAACCTAACATTATTTATTTTTATATTTGTGTCAATTGTCTATACTTTTATATCATATATATTTATATATGTTTATTTTTAAACCATTTATTTACGATTTAAATTCAAATCAAATATATATATCTATATATATATAATTTCAAATTTGCTCATATATATATCCATACACATATATATTCACATATACACATATATATACAATATTTTTAAATTTTAAATGATTTATACAGAATTTATTTAAATTCGGGGAAACTCGCATCACTTTATAAATTAATTTCACGATTTTAAATCAAAAATTAAATTAATTATCAATTTAAATTTATATAAAATTCGAGGTCGTTACACTTTTAATGCTAATGCTTCAAACATTTTACTTTTAATTGAAAACTAATTTCTTTTTTTTGTTTTGATTTCATTTTACTTTTCTCACAGATATATGTATACAAGCATCTTTTTTTTGAAAATTGATGTATACAAACATCTTAAATGTGTATGTGTGTGTCTATATGTATGTATGTGTACGTAATGATATCACGTTTTTTGAGTTCTTTCCAGTTTTAGGTCACCTAGGATTGGATCGCCTTTGATACAACATTACTGTGGATTGGTTGGTTGATTTGGATTGATGCTATTGTCTACCTATTGATGACCCATCATGGGCTTCGTCGTAGACCTTGTAGTTGGCGAGACAGTGCTGCTTTTGACTTACTTCCTTTGATCTGCTGTGATGCCTCATTTTGTGTGAATGAATATGTTATCGAACTATTTGGCATTTCCATGGATGATATAGTTTTAAAACACTAATCTCTAGTGAATTTTTATGGTATTAGATTTGATCATCTTTTTTTGTCTTGTATAGTTTGGTTTTAGTTTTTCCTGTTTGTGTCTTAACTTGGACTCTAGTTAATAGGTTAGAGAGGGCAGTTTCCTTTCTTTTACTACATACGGGTTTTTTTGCTACCTGCTAGATTTCTTGATAACTCTTTTTCAAAGCATGGAACAAAATTACACAACTTTTATTGCCAAATCTATTCTATCATATATAAAGTAGAATATGAGACTATATATATTCTTGCTTCTCATTCATTCTTATTTCCAATTCTCTTCTATGCATGATTCGAGAGAAAAAGTTTCATTTATTCCTTTAATAATTACTTACCATTCCAAGCTCCAAATTAAATTTACATTATATATTAATAACTATATGCCCTTTCATTTTTTATTTCAGCTGTTCAGAAATATTCATGCTCATTTTCTCTTCTTATTTTCAATTCTCAACTTCTTAACTAAAATAGATCATTTTCTATCTCAACTATTCAGAAATGTTCCATGCTTATTTTCTCTTCTTATTTTCATTTTCTCAACTTATTATCTAAAATAAATTTTTAGATCCATAAACACTATCATATCCTACGTTTTTTCCTATTGAATCAAGTAGAAAATTTGGTTTTTTGGTTGTAATCATATAATCCCCTCTTTCATGTTTTAGGTATGCTTTATGCTTTTTGGTGTGTACTATTTTTTTAATTTGATTTTATGTTGGTTAATATGAATTAGAGAAATTAATTCTTAAATAAAATACTACTTAATCTTTAAGAAATTGTCTTTTTTATAGATCATGGTTGGAAAAATCATGTTAATAGGTATTATTCTTCCAAAAGGTTACTCCAATCATCTTTCTTTGGTTGTAGGTAAGAGTTTTGATTTTATTTTCATGGTAGCTCTGGTACACAAGTTTTAATCGATCTTTTAAACTTTTTTATTCTAGCTAGAATTTGATTCAATTCACCAACAGTTCTTAACTTTGTAATCATCTTAAATTATTTATGATTTTATTGACGTGTTGCATTGTATTTCTACCTTGCTTTCAATATTGCTGATCTAAAGAGCCCCCAAAAATCTTGGCCGAGTGGATCGATCAAAATCGATTTAAAGGTTTGAATTGTATTTTGTTATTTTTCTTTTCATTTAATTTGATGTTGAATTTATTATTTTTGTTTAAAACTGCTGCTCTTTTCTTTAATTTTTATGCCTAAAGTTATGTCTTCTTATGATTTTTGTTTCGATTTGTAGGATTATGAGTTTGGTTATTTTGTAGTAGGTTACTGGATTTATATATGATATTTTGAGAATAAAATCCTTTTTTATAGCATATAGCTCTTCATTTCATATGTTTCCTTTGTGACATTTTTATTTCGCATACAATAATCCTTTAAATATTTTTCCTTTATATTCTAACAATAGTTCTTTCTCTTCTCTGTATTTTCAATACAAGAATTTTCGTATTTCCTCAGTTATTTCCATGTTCAATAGTTTCAATACAAGGATTTTTTGCAAAAAACTTTGACCGATTTTTATTTCTTTTATTTTGATTATAATTCAATTTAATTGATTGATTGTTATTCACTTTTCCTTTATATTAAATTATTTGTCAATATATACATATTTTATAGTGATTGTGTTTCTACCTTACTTACTTTTAATGTTACTGTTTTCATGGAAACATTATTTAAAGACCTCCAAAAAACCACTAATTTGATAGAGATCAATTAATAAATTTAAGTTTTTATTTGTCTTTTCATTTAATTCAGTGTTCAATTTTTTGTTTTGTTTGATTCCATTGAGATCGATTAAAATTTTTGACTTTTATATTGTTATTTTTTTTCATTTAATTCGATGTTGAATTTGTTGCTTTTGTTCTATATTACTAATTTCATATCTTTGCTTAGGGTTTTTGGCCTTAAATTGTGTTTCTTCTGAGTTTGTTTCCTTCATAAGGTCATGAGTTTGTTTCCTTCATCTATGTTACATATTTCCCATGCTTCCATTAATTACCACATTTATAATTACTATGTAATATACTTCCTTTTATCCTCCAGTCTCTTTACTAATATGTATTTATCATATATTATCAAAAGTACATTTAGCTTTTTCATATTAATTCTTCTTTTTATTTTCCTTAATTTCTAAATTACTGTCATTTTATTACTAAGTATTCCGTTTACACCCTTCAAATCCATTCGTCCATTATTTTTATTTCAAATCTTTCATGTTCATCTTCATTCTCCGTTATTGTAATATCCTTATTTATGTTAATCCAAGCTTTATATTTAACAAATTTTATTATCTTCTAATTTATTTATCTAATATATAATAAGGATGAAAAGCTTTATTCTACTTATGTTGTTGATTGCTTAATATCTATTCTATTTAGGAACCCTAATAATTTCTTTATCGATCCTACTAATATTGCAAAATTATTACTTATAAGCATGATTATACATTATGATAAAAATTTACTTGTATGTTCCATAAATTTGAATCTTACATTATTTGCTTCTAAATTTTTTATTATAACTATATATGTATATATTAATTATCTATGGTGGTTCGATGTTTTTTCTCCTTCTTTCAGGTATTTAATTTAAAGACTGCTCATGGTGGTTCAATGTTGCACAAAATGTACAAAGCTTATGAGCATGGTTTAGTGGTTAATATAACTTATTCTTATTATACTAAAGCATTTTAATTGTTGTTAAGAAAACATATTCGTCTCTCTCTATATCTTTTAGGGCATTGGATTCCAAAACTATCCATGGTAGTTGAATGTTGCGCTAATGGTAAAAAATTGGATGCATTATTAGTAGTAGATATATATATTTATATTCCCACTTTTTATTTATGAGTTGATTGAATTGTAATTTTATAAATTAAGATTAATAAAACAAATAATTCCTTATGTTGGTAGAAGGAGCAACAATTATTCAGAGTGAATTGTTAAATGGTGAATCATTTTGACTAAGGGGAATGGAAATAATCATTTTTTAAATTAAAAAGGTTTTAGTTGTCATTTATACAATCTTATTAAAACAACACATTCTCCTCTTATAAAATCTTATTAAAATTACTGGACTATCATTTATATAATCTACCTTTCTCTTCCTTCTTAGTTTCTGATTCATGCACATTATTGTGCCATAAAATTTATCTTTTCATCTCCAAACCCTAAATATTTAATTATTACTATGGAGGAAAACTTATCTCAATCTTAATCTTAATTTTCTCAATCTTCATCAAAATATAAAATAGAAAAAATAACATGGGTATTAATTTCTTTCCTTCTATTTAAGATTCCAATTATAATTATGTTTTTAGAGGAATTTTAGTATCATTCGTTTTGATTGAATATCAAATTAAGGTATGAGGTTTTACATTAAATTAAGGTATCAGATTTTGAAATGGTAGAGGAACATTATTAATATAAAGAGTTATAATTTTATACTAAAAATGACTATAGGTTTGGAGATTCTCCATTTGGCAATTTCTTTTTTATAACAATTTTTTAATGTTTATTGGATAATATGTCAAAAGAAATTGATTTGGTAATATAGCTAAATTCAGCAAATGAATCAAAATAATAGGTACCTATTTTTTATAATAAAAAAAAAAGAAAGGACCTGTATTTTTTGATAATATTACTTTTTTAGCAGATGATTACACAAGAACTATCTAATGAAAATAGAATTTTTATTTGAGAAAATTAAGAATAATTTTTAATATTGAGCTAAAATTGATTCAGTGTGGGTTATCACTAATTTAAATTCAATCAACTAAATTTAGGGCGTAAATTCAATTGGTAAATTCATTAATAAATGCAATTAATATGGTAATTAATAAGGTAATTAATGTCAATATGAGTTACTTCTCCATTATTTTGATTTTGATTTAACTTGATCTTTTACAAAGTATTTTGAATAAACAAAATAAAAGAAGTAGAAGATATAAACTTTGTATGTGGGAAAAATGAATCATGCTTGATAAAATATATATTCAAGTTGGTTCAATGACCTTGATTTCCATTATGCTATAAAAACACTAATTTATTACTACTTAAATTACCTTTTACATGGTGGATACACACACACATGATGTGCACGTAAATGTGCATATATTTACATCCATATTTTATCTCTTTTTATTTTAAATAAACATAATATTTGGGCATTTTTACATGTTAAAATCAAATTCAATTATTTTAAAACCATCATATATTCATCTTCATTCAGGGGCAAAATGGTCATTTTTGTGCATGTGTCAATTTAAGAATTTTTACTTGGACAATTTTTATGATTTTTATAGGATATTTTGATGCATGTGGAAGAGGGATTCATAATGATATATGCATGCACAAGGAAATACAAAGGAATGAAGAGGAAATAATTCAAGTTCAAGATCATGGAGGACCCCACCCACATACCTAAATGTACAATTAGGAGCTAATGGACAACTACGTGGAGGTTAAAGTTTCATGCACATCAAATGATGGATTAATTAGTGGTTAATGGTTACTTGGTGGCCACACTTCCTAAAGAGTATTTTGGGAAGCTCCCAAAAAATGGAATTAGGGTTTTATGCATGTATAAATAGCCCTCTTATGTACATGAACACATATTCTACTCTTTGATATTTGTTAGGAAATTAAGAAAGTAAGTTGTAAGCTCTATGTTGAATGAAATAAAATGGCTTCCAAGCCTCTTCCTCTTTTCTTTTCTACATGCTTTTCTTTGTTTATTGTTAATGTTTATTTCTATGCTCTCTTTCTTTTTATGTTCATAGCTTAGATTTACATTTATGCACTAGTTTTATTCATTTCCTTCTAGTAGTTAATCTTCTTTTTTCTTTGTTTATTCTCTACTTTCTTTCATTTTCAATGTTGAAACTTACATGTGTTGATTTGATAACACAAATGAGTAGCTAAACCCCTTCAATTTAGGGGTAATGAAGCTCTCAAATATTTTGTAATTTCAACATTTCTATGATTTATGATCTCTTTTTGTTTATGCTTCATGAGAGTGAATTTTGATGCAAGTTTATACAAGTGGGTTTGATAACTTATGTTGCTTTTACAAATGAGCTATTCTTATTCAATATAAACACAATTTGCATCATCATTTACTAATCCATTTTTGAGTTTGAAATGAAAGTAAAAATAAAATTTGATGATCTATATTTCTAGTTACAATAGTAAATAGATCATACTTAATATAGCTTTTGCTTTGGCTTCATTTTCATGAGAATTACAAGTGGTATAATTGTTGTATTATAGTTTAATGGTTTGAGTTAAGTTAATTAATAACATAAACAAACCATACTTATGATAAATGCAATGATTATTTCACTTAATATCAAAGTTAGAGATCATAAATTATTTGTTTGTTGATTTACAAAAATATGAGAGTGGATTTGCCTTTAAATTGTTCTTTAGTCTAATAGTTTTTAAATCAAATTTTAGTTCTAGTTTTAGCTTTATTTTATTTCTAGTTAACAATTTCTCCTCCATTTGGTCTAATTTGACTGAATAGATTTTTAAACTCTAACAATATCCTGCGGATCGACCCGTACTTGCCACGTACTAACTATTGTACGTCGTGCGCTTGCGGTTATTTTAATTTGAAATTTTTCGACTATTTTCTAAACCGATAGAAAACTAGTCGATTAACAAGTTTTTGGCGCCGTGGGAAATTGTTTTGATTTTATTTTCTATTCTTCGAATTATTTTCTTTTGATTTTTGTGTGTTTTTATTTTGTGTGTGATTGCATTTAAAAAATATATTGTAGTGTTGAGTGTTGTGATTTTTGTGTGCATTTTGATTTTGTTGTTTGTTGTTTGCTAGTTTCCTTTTTTCTCATTAATTAAAAAAAGCATACGCAATTTCTATAATAAAAAAACATTTATTCCATTTGATTTTATATTTCATTTACAAGTTTTTTTACAAGTTATCAAAAAACAAAAAAAGGAACAGTGTACATTGGTGCACTGTTTACTGTGCACAGCCTGCACAACCATTTCTCTTTGTTTTAACCCCTTCTTATCCCACTTGCCTTCTCACTTCACAGCAGCAAACCACCTACCTTCATTCAACATTCATCCCTCATAAATACTTCACTTACCACATTCCTTCAACCTGAAAGCCATTCCTATCTCTGCTAACCTTCTGCCTCACTGACCTGCTCATCAACCTTCTTCCAAACAACATTCAAACACCCTACCCCTGTGCAACTTTGGAACAGTCAACTGCCATATACAACCACATAACCACATATTCCCTTCCATCATTTCATATACAACCACAAAACATACACATTGCACCACTTAATCCTCATATCACCATGATCACCTTCCCACATCAAACTGCACACCAGTAATCAACTGACTGCTACATACCATTGCATTACTCCATCCCCGACCACTGCATTTTAGCCTTGCCTTGCTTCCTGAACTCCACTGCAGATACAACAATGAAACCAACCATTGCTGTCCCCTCCCTATACCACCTTCAAACCTCCTCCTCACTTGCCCGATCACATCAAAGCCTTCACTACATTTGTGCCTCCACTTGCACCGACTGCAACAGACCACATCATTTCCACACACTTCAACAAAGTTGATTCCTCCTCCAAATACTTCCACCTGACCACTTCATTACTGCCCGCACATACAACATTCCTACCTGTCAACGCTGGTACTTGCCTCGACTCTCCACTGTCACTACAACATTCAACACCTCTCCATACAAAGTTGTGTTCTTGCCTCATACACTGGTCTGCAAACTCCCCTCCCCCTGCCACTTCACAAACCAAACAGTGAACTATGCATAACACAATTTCTCCACCATTCCCACTGCTCCCCCTCTGAAGTCACTGACCATTCATTAACCCTCCACTACTTCCTCTTCATATTACTGCTCATTACATACAACCTGCTATAACAAACCACATTACTTCCTTGTGCACCATCAAAACAAACCACATATCATCTACACATCCTCATATCGCTTCACCTCATATCATTTACAAACCAAAGCAGCTCATCTACATCAATTCATTCACTCCTCATATCAAACTCTGCTTCAACATCATCCACAATCATCTGATCAAAACCATTCTCCACTTTCCTAATCCCCTGACAGTCAATATCACAACTGCTTGCTGTCTTTTATCCCTCATAACTTCCTACACCGTTCTCTTCTCTATTGCTACCACACAGCCCTGTTCAACTTCAAACTGCATAGCCCCTTCTACTGTTAAAAAAACAAGAAGAAAGGGAAACTGCTGCTACCTACTGATCAACTCCTTGTTCATCATAACCAATTGCCGACAATCTCAATCAACACTTGTGAAGTTTTGATCATCATTCATCAAAATACCACTTCACATTCCATCCCCAAACACTTCACCACAGTTTCACAACTTCCCTCCTCTACCACCTTCCGTCAATCTCGAACACTCAAAAACCCTCAAATTAACATCGCGACTTTAATAGCAATCACCATGTCCACACTTCATCCACCGCGACCAATTCACTCAACTCGAACATCCCTAAATGCACAAGCGAAACCCAAATCGACGAACAAAAGAATTTCAACTTCAATTTTAATTGAAATTAGGTTTGGAAGCTGATCGGAAAATATAAAAAATAACAGAGAGGGAGTTTGAATTTGGGTGACAAGTTTTGAGAAGTGAAGAAGTCTTCCTTTTTTTTCTTTTTTGTTATCTGAAATTTTGTGGATTGTTGAGTTCTCTCTTGTTTGGGCCGGGTATTGGATTGTTAAGGGAGGTGTTTTCTTTTTCTTTGATAAGTTTAAATTTGTCCGGGTTTGTGAATAGTTTGTGTTCTTTTGTTATTTTATATAGTTTTTATTTTTATTTTTTTTATTTTTGTCTTGATCATTTTTTTTGTTGATTTTTCCTTTGTGTAGTTACTCCTTTGATATAAAAAAAACTACAAAAAAATAGAATATAAAATTTTCCATTTAAGTTTTCTTTGTTAAAACTTTTTGGTTAGCTTTTTCTTTTATTTATTTATTTTCTTTTAGGTTTCTTTTGCCTTTTATTTCTGCCTTAAAAAGGTGGTTTTTCAATAGGTTTAGTTTGTTTCGTTTTTCATTGGTTTTATTTTCTTCTTTGATAAACATATAAAAAACTATAAAAATTGTATATATCTTGTTTTTAATTTCAGGTTGCAGAAGCAGAAATTCAAAGGCAGAAGTGCTTGCCAAAAATAATTGCTTTGCCTTCTTTGCTTGATAAAAAAATCGCTGCTTAAAAATAAATTGCTAATAATTCTGCACGCTTTGGTATCGTGCTTTCATCTCTAGTTTTATTTTAAATTGCATTGTTGGTTGCTTGCATTTGCATTTATATATAAAAAAAATTCCAAATTCAAAACAAAAACAAAATTCATTTTAATTGCATTGTAAATTCACGTTTAATTTCTGTTTTGCATTCATCTCATCTTATTTTTATTTTCTAAGGGCAATACCCCAATTCACATAAGGTAAGGGATTTCATCACCCTTTCCTTAGCCCACAAACGCATTTCATCGTAGAATTTAACTGATAATAAAGGTTAGACATTCGACTTAAATGTGTCGCGAGCTCATCTAGGGCTTAATTGTATCTTCACAATTGTTTTCTTTGAACAATTTTATTTCTTGGTGTCTAGGCTACGGTAGAGTAATAACTATTTATAAATATTACGGTGATTCGTAAATATTATAGTGGTTGTTCCTTTGAAGGTACTTAAACCTTCAGCTGCATTGCTACGATGATTCGTGGTGCATCGATAACCCCTGCCCATTACCTGGCTGAGAAATATTTTTGTTGATTTAAGACAAAGTGTGATTATACAATTTTGGGTTAGGAGCTATTAAGGACAGAAAATTATAATTAAGTCCTTCGCATTCATTTATTTGCATTAGTTCATACATATAAAAAAACAAAAATATCCAAAATCCAAAAAAATTGTAAATTTTAACTTAGTTTTTAATCCAAAAAAAAATTCCTTTTAAATCCTTTCCTTTGAAAATTTTCAATCAAAAACAAAAATCTAAAAAAAAATATAAAATATTTTCAAAAATGTGAAAATTCAAAAACAAAAATCAAATTTCCATTTTCTCAAAAAAATATTTTGAAAAAAAAATCCTTTTGGTAAATATTTGAAAATTCAAAAAAAAACAAAGAAATTACAAAAAAAAATTTGAAAAAAAATCCAAAAACAAAACAAAAATCAAACTTCTCTTTTGAAAATAAATTTCACTTGGTAAATATTTTTCTTCCTTAAAAAGAAAAAAATTCACTTGGTTTTTCAAATCTTGTTTCGTTCTCTAAACTCGTTTCTAACTTCTTTCTCTTCTTGACTTTCACTTGTGCATGAGTACTTGGACTCGTGACACAACAGCAAATCGTTGGACTCGCGACTCAACAACTAACGTTTAACTCGAACAGACGATCCTCCCGAAATGGCGAACGAGAACCCCCTCGAACTCTTGTGGATAGAATCTTTCTTGATAGAGTTTCTCTTCCAACTTGCATCACGTTACCCGCCCCTACGGGTATCCATTTTGAAATTCACTCGAACCATATTGCCACACTTCCAAAATTTGGCAATTTCGAACACGATGACCCATACATTTTCTTGACTAAATTCGAATAAGTTTGCGCAACCATTAAACTTCAACAACTTTCTGATGACGGAATCAAACTTCGATTAATCCCATTCGCTCTTACGGATTACGCTGAAAAATGGTTGTACAGCTTACCATCGAACTCAATTAAAACGTGGGAAGAATTCGTAAAAGCTTTCTTAAAAAAGTTATACCCTTTGGAAAAAACGAGTAGAATTCGAAACAAAATTGTAAATTTTCATCAATTCAAGGGAGAACCATTTGGAAAATATTTTGAAAGATTCAAAGAGCTTTTGATAAAATGTCCACATCATAACTTCGAAAGATGATTTGCCAAATCTTATATGATGGACTCGAAAACAGCTCACAAACCATGCTTGAATCAATGTGCCAAGGCAACTTTCTTACCCAACATCATGACGATGCTTGGCAATTTCTTGAAAACCTCGCCGAAAAATCATCCCAATAGGAACGTTCGAACGAAAAATCAATTTACTCACGATCGAGTGCATAGTCGATAGGATCTTCTTTTGCTTTGGAAGCTAAGATCGATGCAATGATTAAAAAATTTGATAACATTTCTCATCGAATCAAATGAACCAAGCTTCCCAACTGATGTGTTATAAATGCAACGATCCTAATCATATAGCCGATCAGTGTCCCAATTCTGTCGAACAAATCAATGCTTTCAATAAAGCCAAAAACGACCCGTTTTCTCCAACGTACAACCCTGGTTGGAGAAATCATCCGAATTTTGCGTGGAACCAAAACAATCCCAACACGAATACGATTCGTCCCAATTTTCAAGCATTCCTGAATAATGCTTTGAATCCTCCCTTTCAACCCAACAATTTTCAACCAAACTTTGCGGGTCCGTCTTATAATCAACCACAACAATCAAATTTTCAACCAAATTCTGCTCATCCTCCCCAAGACGATAAACGTTTAAGTTCACTTGAGAAAACTCTTGAAACGTTGGCTAAGGCAACTACTCAAAGCCTTCAATCAAACAGCAATTTTCAAAATTTATTGACTTCATATATACAAAACACAAACCAATCAATTGCAAAACTCAAAATGCAAATGAGTCAATTAGCCACGTCTATAAGTGAACGCGAACGAGGAACATTCCCAAGCCAGCCCCTTCCAAATCCCAGAAATCAAAATGCAAATTCAAATCAAGCCCATGTTGTTCAAGATAGCAATGTCACCCAATTGAATGCTATCACAACGTTACGTTCCGGTAAATAAATCGATAATCAAGTCGTTAACCAAAATGATTTATCGAAAACCTCTCTCGACACTTCTAAAACAACTAACGAATCTGAATAGAACGTGGAGCCAAATGTCGAATCGAATGCCAATCAAAATTCTTCTTCTACTACTCGAGTAGACCCGCCTACCGAGTATCATGTTCCATTTCCACATCGTCTTCGACCAAAGAAACACTCAAATCAAATGGAAAAGATGTTGGAAATTTTTAAACAAGTCAAAGTTAACATTCCGCTTCTTGACATCGTTCAGCAAGTCCCAACTTACGCAAAATTTCTTAAGGACTTGTGCACCCAAAAGTGACACACTCAAGTGCCCAAAAAAGTCTTCTTAGCCGCCGGTTTGAGTGAAGTCTTGTCCCAATCCATGCCCGTTAAATACAAAGATCCTGGTTGCCCTACGATTTCGTGCACAATTGGAGATAAGACGATTAACAAATGCTTGATAGACTTAGGTGCGAGTGTCAACTTGATTCCATACTCCGTGTACAAACAATTAGGCTTAGGTGAGCTCAAACCCACAAAAGTTACGCTTCAATTCGCCGATCATTCCATTAAGAAGCCCGTGGGAGAAATCGAAGACGTGCTCATTCGAGTAGGGCAATTCATATTCCCTGTTGACTTTATCGTTCTCAAAACACAACCCGTGTCAAATCTCGCGAGTCAAATTCCATTGATTTTAGGCCGACCATTTTTAGCCACCTTAAATGCCTTAATCAATTGTCGTAATGGATCGATGAAAATCTCTTTTGGAAACATGACTTTGGATCTTAATATTTTTAATTTCAAAAGCCAATCGAACGAACCTTGTGACCAAACGTTGGAAGTTAGTGCCATTCACGAGAACTTTGAAAATGAGACACTTGATCTTAACGATGAACGCGAGGCCGAGTATGAAAAATTGTTTCACAAAATTCCCAACGAGATTGAATACACTCTTCCTTTTGAATCACTTCCAGCTAAGTCCAAATCTCAACCCAATTCTTTGATCGAAAAACTCCCAAAGTTGGACCTCAAACCACTTCCCGATCACCTTAAGTACGCATACTTAGGTGATAACGAAACGTTGCCTGTCATAATTTCTGCAACTCTCTCTTGACCAAGAAACTTCTCTTCTCTCTATTCTTTTGAAAAACAAGGAAGCGATTGGATGGTTGATCTCCGATATTAAGGAAATTATCCCTGCTATTGTTCAACATCGCATCAATTTAATCGACGATGCCAAGCCTGTTCATGACGCGCAACGCAGGCTTAATCCAAAAATGAAAGATGTGGTGCGTGGTGAAATTCTTAAACTTCTCGACAACGGAATCATTTACCCAATCTCTGATAGTTCATGGGTTAGCCCAATTCACGTTGTACCGAAAAAGTCTGGGCTAACCATTATCAAGAACGATTCAAACGAACTTATTCCAACACGTACTCAAATGGGTTGGCGTGTTTTCATTGACTATCGAAAACTAAATGCCGCAACCTGAAAAGATCACTTCCCTCTTCCCTTCATTGACCAAATGCTCGAACGTTTAGCCAACCACGAATTACTGCTTCCTTGATGGTTATTCCGGCTATAACCAAATTCCAATCGCTCCCGAAGATCAAGAGAAAACGACTTTCACGTGTCCATTCGGTACCTTTGCTTATCGACGTATGCCATTCGGACTTTGTAACGCTCCTTCTACTTTCCAACGATGCATGGTTGGAATCTTTTCCGACATGATTGAATGCTTTCTAGAAGTTTTTATGGACGATTTCACTATCTTTGGCGATTCTTTTTCCCAATGTTTACATCATCTCGAGTTGGTTCTAAACCGATGTAAAGAAAAACATTTGACTTTGAATTGGGAAAAATGCCACTTTATGGTCAAACAAGGCATTGTCCTTGGACATATCATCTCAAATAAAGGCATTGAGGTAGATAAAGCGAAAATCGACGTAATTGCAAACCTACCCATTCCCAAAAATTTTAAGGACATTCGATCATTTCTAGGACACGCTGGCTTTTACCGATGCTTTGTGAAAGACTTTAGCAAAATCGCTCGTCCTTTGACAACTTTTCTCGAAAAAGACGTTCCATTCGATTTCAACTCTCAGTGTATCTCTTCTTTTGAACAAATCAAAAACGAACTCATTTCTGCTCCAATCATTTGCGCACCCAATTGGGATCTTCCTTTCGAAATAATTGTATGATACTTCAAACTTTGCCGTTGGTGTTGTCTTAGGACAACGCATCAATAAGATCCTCCACGTCATTTACTATGCGAGTATGACTTTGAACGACGCTCAACTCAACTATACAACAATCGAAAAAGAGCTTCTAGCTGTCGTTTTTGCGCTCGAAAAGTTTCGACCTTACTTGATAGGTTGACACATTACTGTGTACACAGACCACTCTGCGCTTTGATATCTCTTCGCTAAAAAGGATGCTAAATCCCGTTTGATTCGTTGGATCCTTTTACTTTAAGAATTTGACCTTACAATTAAAGACAAAAAAGGATCCAATAACGTCATAGCCGATCACTTATCTCGCCTTCTGTACGCACCATCTTTTTTGCCAATCAATGAAAACTTCCCCGATGAACAACTTCTTTCAATTTCTATCGATCCATGGTATGCTGATATAGTGAACTACTTAGTCACTAAAGAAACTCCCTCATCTTGGTCCAAACAGGACAAATGCAAATTCATGTCCCAAGTGAAATATTTCTATTGGGACAATCCATACTTGTTCAAATATTGTCCCGACCAAATCATCCGACGTTGCATTCCGGATAATTAGATCAGGAGTGTTCTTTCGTTTTGCCACGATCAAGCATGTGGTGGACATTTCGGTCCTCGAAAAACTGCGGAAAAGGTGCTTCAGTGTGGTTTCTATTGGCCTTCTCTTTTCAAAGACTCGTTTGAATTTTGTAAAACTTCTGATCGATGTCAAATGCTTGGACGAATTTCTCGACGAGATATGATGCCTCTAAACTCCATTCTTACAATTGAAATCTTTGATGTTTGGGGTATCGACTTTATGGGACCTTTTCCCAATTCTTTTGGAAACTTGTATATCCTTCTCGCTGTCGATTACGTCTCAAAATGGGTCGAAGCCGTTCCATGCAAAACCAACGACCATAGAATTGTTGTGAAATTTCTCAAAGAAAACATCTTTTCGAGGTTCAGCACACCTCGCACAATAATCAGTGATAACAGAACCCATTTTTCTAACCGTTCTTTTGAAACGTTAATGAAAAAATACTTGATAACCCACAAGTTATCCACTCCGTATCATCCTCAGACTTGTGGCCAAGTTAAAGTTTCAAATCGACAAATAAAACAAATCTTGGAGAAAACTGTCAACAAAAATCAAAAAGATTGACCTCAGAAATTGACCGACGAGCTTTGGGCTTACCGTACTGCTTTTAAAACTAACCTTGGGATGTCCCCATTTCGTTTAGTTTACGGTAAAGCTTGCCATTTACCCATTGAAATCGAACACAAAGTGTTGTGGGCAATAAAGAACTTAAACTTTGATCTTGAGAAAGCTGGCGAAAACCGAAAACTACAACTCAACGAACTAGAAGAACTTAGGAACGATGCGTATGAAAACGAGAAAATTTACAAAGAAAGAACCAAAGTTTTTCATGACAAGTCAATCCTAAGGAAAACGTTTTGCCTAACCAGAAAGTTCTTTTATATGAATCAAGGCTTTATTTATTCCCTAGGAAACTTATATCAAGATGGACCGGACCATTTGTGGTACGAACTGTTTTTCCACATGGTGCCGTAGAAATAGAAAACCCCAGGGATGGATTGATTTTCAAAGTCAACGGTCATCGTTTGAAACTTTTCTTGGAATTGCCAAATAACCAAGAGGAGGAGCTCATGATCCTTCATGAGCCAAGCTATGTCTAGTAAGAATGTTAACCCTCTTTTGTAAATATGTACATAATTTTCCCCGTTACACTCATTATATCATGCATCGACTGTGGGGACACAGTCAAAACTAAGTGTGAGGGGGAGTCTCAATTTCATTTTTTAAGTTTCATGGTATTTTTGAATTTTCATTTTCATTTAACTTAAAAAAATCTCAAAATTTCTAAAATCTCAAAAACATTTTCTTTTTAGCATTTTGATTTATTTTTGAAGAAACACTATGGGATAAGTATAAGTTTTGGTTAATAAATTGAAATTTTTGAAATTTTATTTGTCTTAACAAAAATAAAAATGAAGTTTGATTACAAATAACAATGGTTTAACTAGTATATAAGAAGGTTCATATTTGTTAATTATGAAGTATGTTCTAACTGAAAATCTTTGTTTAAAAAGTGGTAAATTTAAAGTAAAGGATATAGCATTTTTATCTTCTAAGTTAAATGGTGCTAAGATGATTTTGCAAAACTCTCTATTTCTAAAAAATCATTTGTATATATGTATATATATTTTTAACACCTAGAGTCATGTGTTCACACTCGTGTGTTCACTCGCCATGCTCTGTACCATTCTCACGTAAGCCCGAAAGGCAGTGCATGATCAGTATATCCGGCCTCAGTTTATCTGAGTTAGGTGTATATATATAAAAATTCTTTTTAATAACGCCTACAGTCGATAAGTGTTCACACTTGTGTGTTCACTCGTCACGCTCTGTATTCCCCTCACATCAGTCCGCAAGGCAGTGCACGGGTAATATATCTGGCCTCAGTTTACCTTAGTTAGGAAAATGTAAATATTGTTAATAAAATTTTCAAATAAGAGAGAGTAAGCAATTGAAATCCAAGCATCATTTTAACTTGTTTGGTTTGACTTGTTATTGGAAAGAAATGAAAATACCACTTTGATAATCAACTAAGGATCTATTTCATAGTTGCACTATGTTATCAGCCGAAACAACGAGTTACACTATGGTCTATTTGTTACGATAGCTTTGTTTTTATTGGAAGTTTTGACGAGTAGATGACTTAAATTTTCAAGACAATGACCAAAACTTATATTTAACTTATGAGTGTCGAATTGAAAGTAAATCCTTCATTTGTAAATATTTTCAAAAACTTGCATTCATCCCATTGTAAATAAATCTTGCACTTTGTAAATATTTTCACTTTGCATTTGGATTTTGTGGGTAGTATCCGCTGAAAACCCTCACGAGACAACATTCGTCCTACTAGGGACACCCAGAGGTTTAACGGCTTGTTGCATATGCTCAATGCAATTGTGCTTCCTACGAAAATGGATTTATCTTAGTTTTCCTTTATTCGAGGACGAATAAAAAGATAAGTGTGAGGGTATTTGATGTGCACGTAAATGTGCATATATTTACATTCATATTTTATCTCTTTTTATTTTAACTAAACATCATATTTGGGCATTTTTACATGTTAAAACCAAAATTCAATTATTTTCAAACCATCATATTTTCATCTTCATTCAGGGGCAAAATGGTCATTTTTGTGCATGTGTCAATTTAAGAATTTTTACTTGGACAATTTTTATAGGATATTTTGATGCATATGGAAGAGGGATTCATGATGATATATGCATGCACAAGAAAATACAAAGGAATGAAGAGGAAATAATTCAACTTCAAAATCATGGAGGACCCCACTCACTTACCCAAATGTACAATTAGGAGCTAATGGATAACTAAGTGGAGGTTAAAGCTTCATGCACATCAAATGATGGATTAATTAGTGGCTAATGGTTACTTGGTGGCCACACTTCCTAGATGATGTTTTGGGAAGCTCCCAATAAATGGAATTAGGGTTTTATGCATGTATAAATAACCCTCTTATGTACATGAACACATCTTATACTCTTTGATATTTGTTAGGAAATTAAGAAAGTAAGTTGTAAGCTCTATGTTGAATGAAATAAAAATGGCTTCCAAGCATCTTCCTCTTTTCTTTTCTATAAGATTTTCTTTGTTTTATTGTTAATGTTTTTTTCTATGCTCTCTTTCTTTTTACGTTCATAGCTTAGATTTACATTTATGCACTAGCTTTATTCATTTCCTTCTAGTAGTTAATCTTCTTTTTCTTTGTTTATTCTCTACTTTCTTTCATTTTCAATGTTGAACTTACATGTGTTGATTTGATAACACAAATGAGTACCTAAACCCATTCAATTTATGGGTAATGAAGCTCTCAAATATTATGTAATTTCAATATTTCTATGATTTATGATCTCTTTTTGTTTATGCTTCATGAGAGTGAATTTTGATGCAAGTTTATACAAGTGGGTTTGATAGCTTATGTTGCTTTTGCAAATGAGCTATTCTTATTCAACATAAACACAATTTGCATCATCATTTGCTAATCCATTTTTGATTTTGAAATGAAAGTAAAAATGAAATTTGATGATCTATATTTCTAGTTACAATAGTAAATAGATCATACTTAAAATAGCTTTTGCTTTGGCTTCATTTTCATGAGAATTACAAGTGGTATAATTGTTATATTATAGTTTGATGGTTTGAGATAAGTTAATTAATAACATAAACAACCATACTTATGATAAATGCAATGATTATTTCACTTAATATCAAAGTTAGAGATCATAAATTATTTGTTTGTTGATTTACAAAAATATGAGAGTGGATTTGCTTCTAAATTGTTCTTTAGTCTAATAGTTTTTAAATCAAATTTTAATTCTAGTTTTAGCTTCATTTTATTTCTAGTTAACAATTTCTCCTCCATTTGGTCTAATTTGATTGAATAGATTTTTAAACTCTAACAATTCCCTACGGATCGACCCGTACTCGCCACGTACTAACTATTGTATGTCGTGCGCTTGCGGTTATTTTAATTTGAAATTTTTCGACTATTTTCTAAACCGATAGAAAGCTAGTCGATTAACAACACATTATATATATATATATATAACTTAAAATATTACTTGATTTTATTTTTATGCTTTAGGACATGTACACATGTGTTGAAAGTGATTTTTAAACTCAAATCATATTATATAATTATAAAATAAAATAGCTTACTCTTCTCCTTTTAATTCTCTCATGATATTTTCGTTTACATCGTCCATATTGCCAAAAAAAATTCATATTTTCTTGGTCCACTCATTAATTATTTTAAATTAAATTTTTCGTATTTTGAATTTTTATCCAATTACTTCAAAATCATTATAGATACTTTCACTTGAGTGTTTTCAAACTTAAAACATTAAGAACTTGAATAATGTCAATATTTCAACTACAAGTGTGTCATTCATTTACCAAACAAATTTATTATGTATAACTAAGAAACCTAAAATTTATCGAAATAATTATTTATTTCAGTAAAAATTAGTAATTTTATAGTCAAATTGAACAATAACATGATAGCATTTACGTAACAAGTAAAAGCTTTATAAATATAATAACAAATTCAAATAATATCATACTTACCTAATGGAATTTATTTCGCACACAATCTAATCAAAAATTAAACCTCTAAATAAATACATGAATTCCAGATTGTATTCTACATTCTAGCCATGTTATACCTTAGCTTTCCTCAAAAACCCATATACACCAAGTCTAATACTTACATACTTATTGTTTTATACTTTCCTATAAGATTTTGATGAATTTTATATATTTTTAATATTGAATAACTTTCTACCAGTTTCGCTTGATACAGTAATTGTTTTTTCTAATTCTTTTGTTGTTTACTTGATACTAATAAAAACAAGAAAGTAGTAAATATGGCCAGCTTAAGTAGTTGGGTTGCCCTAGCCAGTTGAAAATTTCAAGGAGAAAAAATCGGAAAAGAGTTGCCCTATGCAACTGGAAAGTTTGGAACAAAAAATTGAAAAAACCTGGCATAAGCAAGGACTTGAACCTAAGATCTCAATGTTGGAAAGTTTGTCTGTTGGTGATTAATCTATATTAGATCTAAATATATATAAGCTGTTTCCTGGGGATTTGACCAGGCAACTAAGTACTCAGCATTAGCAAACGCTCGGCATCCAGGAGTACTCGAAATCCAGGAGTACTCGGCATCCAGGAGTACTCGGCATCCACGAAGTGCTCGGCATTCCAAAAGCGGTCGGCATCTAGGAGCGCTTGGCATCCAAGGAGCGCTCAGCATCAGGAGACGTTCGGCGTGGTATAACGTTCGGCGTGTACAAAGGTTTGGCATGGCTGAATTGTCCGTCATAAGCTATTGTTCGGCCAGTTACTTCGTTCGGCCAGAGGCATCGTTCGGCTAAAGGCAACGTTCGGCCAGAGCCATCGTTCGGCCAGAGACATCATTCGGTTAAGGGCTTCGTTCGGCCAAAGGTAGCATTCGGCCAGATGCTTCGTTCGGCCAGAGGCACGTTCGGCTTCGATTGCTATTCGATCTACTCTTCCCACACAACAAGCGCCTCGTTCGGCATGAAGAGAGTGGTTCGGCATCCGACCGTTCGGCCTGTTTGGTTCGGCATACAGTGACCGATCCATTTGGGCCAAGGTGTTCGGCTGCCAGGCCCGCCTGGGAAGTCCAACCCATCTTTGTCTATAAATAGAGGGCAGGGGCACAGTGAAAAAGGATCTTTTTGAGAGAACACTGGAGAGACTCTGCCGCTTTCAAGACTCGTCTTCTTTACTTAGCAATTGTAATCAAGTGTTTGGTCTACAGATTGTATCTTTAATCAATCATCAAGTAAAGCAATAAAGTTTAACCTCAAAGTGGACGTAGGCAATTACGCTGAACCACTATAAATCCGGTGTTCTTACTTTATGTATTTAAATTAGCATATTCTTCCTTGTTTAATTTAACTTCATCACTTACATCTCTACACAATCTTTCTCAATGAGGTTAGTGACCAATTTTGGTGCTAACACTTTGGTGCTTTCACTGAGAACTGAATTCTCCGACCTCAGGGATCTGCTTTGAAGCTATTGGATTGAATAAATCCCCCAAAGAAGATCCGACTCATTGATAGGACGTCCATTGATTCTACTCAGAGTTCATACCAATAACTCTACAATGGCAAGACCACGTACCAGATCAGCTTCTCATAATGCGAACGCCCACGAAACTGCTAGCGTGCAACAAGCAGGACCTAACAATCAACAAGCGATTCCAAGTGCAGGGACTACCGCCCAAGACCAGATGCCGGTTGTCACCAGAATAGAGTTCAACGACTTGATGAGAGAACTCAGGGAAAACAGGAGATAACTCGGAGAGCAGATGCAAGCCAACGCCAACTCATGGCACAACTCACTCAACAACAACACCAGAATGCTGGGGGAAATCCCGCTCCTTATTCCTCATCCGACTGCTTAACTTCCTCCGATGAACCTCCCAGACGTAGACGCCGTAAGTATGAAACTACGCGAGCAGGTGCTGCTGTCAGACCATCAAAACGCTAACGATGTCAAACCTCAAGATGCACATTTGGCAGATCGCCAGCAGAGGAGGCATCGGCATGATCAGTCACGAAGAACAGACTCCAACCTTCCACCTTCTATACAAACACCAGACCTGACGACCATGATCAGGCAATTGATGAAAGAGAATCAAGGCTTATCGAATGACGATTGGGGAGTGTCGAGAAGTCATACTCTGTTCACAGACATTGTTCTACAGGCAGCATACCCTAGAAAGTTTAGTATGCCAACTATCCCGGCTTATGAGGGAAAGACTGATCCTAGACAGCATGTCATGAGGTACGAGTGGATGATGGATTCAGCTAGAGCGAATGATGCAACCAAGTGTAGATGCTTTCCAATTACTCTATCTGGGATCGCTACTATGTGGTTCACCCGATTTCCTCCGTGGCCCGTATCCAGTTTCGAGGAGTTGGCGAAGAAGTTTATAGAATAGTTCAGGATACACACTACTCGTCCAAAGGACGTGATGTCTCTATCAAGTGTAATCCAGACTCCTGGGGAGTCATTGAAGGAGTATTTACAAAGATTCCATGTTGTGGCGACTGAAGTCAGTAATCCCAATGATCATGCAATTCTAATGGCTGTGATGCGAGGTGTGGAACCGGATTCCGAGTTTAGAGACTGGCTGGCAGGAAAACCTCCGACTACACTAGAGCGTTTTTACTCAAAGGCACACCAGTTTATAAGAAGAGAGGAAGCCAGGTGGGTAAGGCGAGATAAGGCACTGGGACCTGTTCAGGAATCCGTAAAAAACAACATTGCTGTGAAGCAGTTCGAAGACAACTCGGGAAAAGTCCAAGTCAATGTCCAGAACAAACCCGGGCAGCCTAAGGAATCCGGAGGAAGAAGTCAAGGGAAGAAGAGAGAAGCGGGGAAGTGGAAGCCGAGAATTCCAAGCTACAACGAGTATACCCCGCTGAATGCGTCTCCGGAGAACATTTATCTATCAACCTGCAATATCTTTCAGTAGAGAAAACCACGTCCAAAGGAGTCAACCGAGGAACAGAAGCGGACTGGGAAATACTGCCGCTTCCATGAGACTTATGGGCACAATACGGAAGAGTGCAGACACCAACACGACGCTATAGAGAAGTTGATCAGGCAGAAAAAGTTACAGGAGTTTGTGAAGGATCTACAGGAAGGAGGACAGGGAACATCCAACCCAGGTCGTGCACCAGCTCCGCGTCATCCCGAGGAGCCTGCCCAGACTGTGGGTATACTAGTCATAAACACGATCATCAGCGGGCCTCACCCCATGGATAAGAATTGGCAAGAGATGGAGCGGTATGCTAGTTCTCTGAAGCATGCAAATTTCGAGTGTTGTTCCAACATAGAGGATGGGACCCCTGCTAAACAGCTGCGCGTGATGACAGACGATATAGTATTCAGAAACAGAGATGCTGACCAAGTCGAGGCTCCTACCATCGACCCGATGGTCATATCTGCGAAAATCGGACCGGCTTATGTGAAAAGAATTCTGATTGATTGTGGAAGTTCTATCAACATCATCTTCAAGAAGGCTTATGACCAGATGAAGATGGAAACGAAGGACTTGAAACCATCCAAAGCTCGTATACATGGCTTTAATGGTGCAGCGACCGATGCAGTGGGGTATGTTGAGTTACCAGTTGAACTGGGACAAGGCGAACGTCGGAGGGTGCGAATCCTACCCTTCGTAGTTTTGGATGTGGATTCTCCGTATAATGTGTTCTTGGGCCGACCAGCCCTGGCTGAGTTTAGGGCAGCATTAGCCTCGTGGTGCTTAACTTTGAAGTTCCCAACTGACAAAGGAGTAGGTGTTGTTCATGGCGACCAGGCGACTGGTCGTGCTTGCTATGTGGCTGAGCTTCGAGAGGCCCATCGGAGGGAGAAAGGAAAGGTTGCGGACAATCCCGTCCGCATCCATAATACTGATAATTGACAAGTAGTGCCCGAGCCCTGGCTCGGGCATAATTCTCGGATCTTCAGAGACATAGATCCGAGAGACGACGATGAGAAACCCAGGGAAGAAAAGGCAGCACTGGCTGAATTAACAGTTGATATTTCAGTCAGCCGAGACGACCCATCGCGAGTACTGAAGATCGGATCACAACTCGGTCCCGCAATGATTGAAGACCTTAGTGATTTCCTTCGAGCAAATCTTGATGTTTTTGCCTGGACGCATTCTGAATGTGCGGGATTTCTCCTGCCATTACGAGTCATATGTTGAACATAGACCCGAAATACGTCCCGGTTAAATAAAAAAGGAGAGGGATGGACCAAGAGAGGTCCGCTGCTCTCAGAGAGGAGGTGGACAAACTCAAAACCAATGGGTTCGTCCGCGACGCCCTCTACCCTGAATGGGTATCGAACCCCGTGCTGGTGAAAAAGGCAAATGGGAAATGGAGAACTTGCGTAGACTATTCCGATTTGAACAAGGCATGCCCCAAGGACAGTTTCCCGTTGCCTAGGATTGATCAGTTGGTCGACTCCACTGCAGGGCATGAGCTGTTATATTTCATGGATGCGTACTCAGGCTACAATCAAATCCCGATGCATATTCCGGACCAAGAACACACCAGTTTCATCACAGACGTCGGGCTATATTGCTATGTAGTAATGCCTTTCGGATTGAAAAACGCAGGAGCAACTTATCAGCGTTTGGTGAATCGAATGTTCAAAGACCATCTTGGTAGAACGATGGAATTCTATGTGGATGACATGCTCGTGAAGTCACGATAGTCAAACGACCACATTCGAGACTTAGCAGAGATGTTCGATATACTCAGATATTATGGGATGAAGATCAACCCTCTGAAGTGTTCCTTCGGCGTTGTGTCGGGGAAGTTCTTGGGATTAATTGTTAACGCAAGGGGAATTGAAGCTAACCCAGAAAAGATTCAAGCTATTCGAGATGTGCAAGTGCCCAAAACTATAAAACAGGTGCAAAGCTTGAATGGGAAAGTGGCTGCACTGAGCCGATTCATATCCAGAGCCACGGACAAGTGCATTCCTTTCTTTGATATAATAAAGAAAGGGAAGAGGAATTTCGAATGGACATCTAACTGTGAGGAAGCATTCCGAGATCTAGTGAGGCATCTGGAGAGCCCTCCAGTGTTGTCAAAGCCAGTAGACCACGAGATGCTGTACATATACTTGGCCGTATCCCCACATGCTATAAGTGCAGCTTTGGTCCGCGAGGAGGACCGAGTCCAAAAGCCGGTGTATTACGTAAGTAAACGTTTAACGGGGGCAGAAAGAAATTACCCTAAAATCGAGAAATTGGCCTATTGCTTGGTGATTGCATCACGTAAGTTGCGCCCATACTTTCAAGCACACTCAGTCAGTGTCTATACCGATCAGCCCCTACGGCAGGTACTCCAACGACCAGATACTTCTGGGAGGTTATTAAAATGGAATATTGAGTTGAGCCAGTTCGATATCACCTACTTGCCACGAAGAGCCATACAAGGGCAAGCATTAGCAGATTTCATCGCTGAGTTTACTGTATCTGACGAACTAGACAATCACAGTGTCATTCCTCCCGTCCGATGGAAATTGTACACCGATGGGGCATCAAACGACCGTTGCTCCGGAGCTGGCGTAGTTCTTGTAACTCTAGAAAATAGATCGATTTGTTACGCTTTGAAGCTCAATTTCCCGGCTACGAATAATGAAGTAGAATATGAAGCACTGGTTGCTGGCTTAAAACTCGTTGGAGAACTTGGGGTTAAATCAGTTGAGATCTTTTGTGACTCGCAGCTGGTGGTGTACCAAGTGCGAGGAGATTACCAAGCAAGGGGACAGAAGCTTGCTCCGTACCTTGTTCTGGTTCAAGAGCTATTATCGAACCTCGAACATTATGACATTTCACATGTCCCGCGTGAACAGAACAAAGAAGCCGACTCATTGGCTAAATTCGCAAGCACTGGCGATGCACAGCAAATGGGACTATTTCCCGTTGAAACCTTGCATGCTCCGAGCATCGACGCGATGAAAGTTGATTTTGTGTTTGAAACAGGAATCGAGAGAGAATCATGGATAACCCCATTCAAACTATACCTGACAACCGGGACTTTACCAGAAAAAAGGAGCGAAAGATGACAGGTCATTCGAAAGGCCACACGATATGTGATGCAGGATGGACTAATGTACCGAAAGGGGTTCTCGGTCCCCTTATTACAATGCATCGCCCATGATGAGACAAAGCGGGTCTTGAAGGAGGTTCACGAAGGAGACTGTGGCGACCATACTGGGGGGCATACACTAGCAAAAAAGATCCTACGTTATGGATACTATTGGCCAACTGTAAATTGGGACGCTGCAGACTACGCAAGAAAATGTGACAAGTGTCAAAGATATGCGAAAATCCCGAGAGCTCCACCAACGGAACTCACACAAATGGTTAGTCCCTGGCCATTTTCAATCTGGGGAATCGACATAATCGGCTCCTTGCCAATATCCAAAGGTGGTGCAAAATACGCGATAGTTGCAGTCGACTATTTCACGAAATGGGCCGAGGCAGAACCTTTAGCCACAATCACCTCTAAGAAGGTCATTAATTTCGTTGTACGAAACATTATATGCCGCTTTGGTCTCCCTCGAACCATCATTACGGACAATGGAACACAGTTTGAAAGCAGAGAATTCAAAGATTTCTGTTTAAAGTACGGTATTGAGAAGAAGTTCGCCGCCGTTGCGCATCCGAAAGCTAACGGATAAGTCGAAGCCGTGAACAAAATAATCAAGTCCATACTGAAGAAGCGTTTGGAAAAAGCCGGAGGCAAGTGGGTAGATGAACTCCCAACAGCATTATGGGCTTATAGGACTACACACAAGTCCGCGACTGGCCACACTCCATTCGCATTGGCCTACGGCTCGGAAGCCGTTATACCTGTGGAGCTTGAAGTTCCATCGCATCGGGTGACATATTATGATCCTAGGACGAATCAGGATCTCTTATTGGAATCACTGGACTGCATCGACGAAATACATGAGGAGGCCGAACTAAGGGCGGCGGCACATAGACATCGAGTCAAGCGATACTACGAGAAGAAAGTCCGCCCAAGAATCCTTGATGTGGGTGATCTAGTTTTAAAACGATTTTTCCCGATACCATCACGTATGAATCCCAACTGGGAGGGTTCATATGTCATTGAACGGAAGCTCGGAGAGGGAACTTTCAAGCTAGCGACCGTTGATGGCGTGGCGCTCCCCCGAGCATGGAACAGTGAACATTTGCGACATTATTACACTTAGCTTGTTTCTTTCATGTTTTAGGTGCAGTTATTTTCCTGTATGTTTTCGTTCTGTTGTCTCTTAGTTTCTTTTCAGCATGTAATCAGGCAATTTAGTTGGTTTTCATTAATAAAGGTTTGAAGCCATCTTTTCCATGAATTACTAATATATCTATGTCTCATAGTCGTGTAATGAACTACTGAAGTTGCATCATTCTGTACGATGTATGAACTCGTATAAACGACTTCAAATCTCTAAGTCCCCTGAGTGCGGACCGAAGTACTCTAAGTCCCCGGAGCGCGGACTAGAGTATAAACGATTCAAATCTCCGAGTCTCCTGAGTGCGGACCAGAGTACTGTAAGTCCCCGGAGTGCGGACTAGAGTATAAACGACTTCAATCTCCGAGTCCCTGAGTGCGGACCGGAGTACTCTAAGTCCCCGAAGCACGGACTAGAGTATAAACGATTCAATCTCCGAGTTCCCTAAGTGCGGACCGGAGTACTCTAAGTCCCCAAAGCACGGACTAGAGTATAAACGACTTCAATCTCCAAGTCCCCTGAGTACGGACCGGAGTACTCTAAGTCCCTGGAGCGTGGACTAGAGTATAAACGATTCAAATCTCCGAGTCCCCTGAGTGCGGACCGGAGTACTCTAAGTCCCCGGAGCGCGGACTAGAGTATAAACGACTTCAATCTCCGAGTCCCCTGAGTGCGGACCGGAGTACTCTAAGTCCCCGGAGCGCGGACTAGAGTATAAATGACTTCAATCTCCGAGTCCCCTGAGTGCGGACAGAAGTACTCTAAGTCCCCGAAGCGCGGACTAGAGTATAAACGATTCAAATCTCCGAGTCCCCTGAGTGCGGACCGGAGTACTCTAAGTCCCCGGAATGCAGACTAGAATATAGGCAATTCGAATCTCCGAATCCCCTGAGTGCGGATCAACTTACCCTAAATCCCCGGAGCGCGGATTTAGAAAAAATTCTAAGTACTCAAGAATGTAGAAAAAGAAATATGCCACTCCAAAGAATGGATTGGGAAATTATGCAACTCATAAGGACTTGAGTTTTGACCACAGTTATTTAGAAAGCTAAAGAAGCAAAAGAATCGTTTAAATGACTAAGGAACTAAACTTTATTTAATAGTCCAAAATGGGGTTACACAGTTATTTCTCCAAAACTTGGAATCAAAAACCTATCTACACATACTACGGAAATGAAAAATAAAAGTAGTTACAAGACTTAAGCAAAATCTCGTTGAACGAGCATAGCGACTATTTCTTCGGTTTCTTCTTCTTGTCTTCTTTTGTTTTCTCGGATGACTCCTCTCCTTCACGTTTCTTCTTGGATTTTTTGCTTGCCAAAGAAGCAGAGCCAGGAGCGGGAGAAGGAACATCCAGCGGTTTGGATTTGCCGGGGAGAATGATTTTCAAAGGTCTGTTCCACGGGTTGGTAAGCTCCAGTACTTGAGGCTCAACTTTGATCTCGACTTTCTTTTTCTTCTCTTCGGCGAGTCGCTCCTTCATGCTCATCTTCGAAGTATGTTCGGAGGCGCCAGTGATCTCGATTTCATCACTCCCTTCGACGGGAGATGAAGTGTCACACTTATCATCATCTAGCGCCCCGATCACTTGAGCGTCAAGGTCAGGGGTTACTCCTGCATGAGCAACATCGCTTGTTTTCTTTGCCTCCTCCTTGGCGTCGTCGCTCCTCGGAGTTGGTTCAAGATCAGAGCAGCCTGCATGAAAACATAAAGAATGAACATTAGGACAAATAACCACTACCAAAAAGTGGCATATCTTTTAACTTCTAGAAGAAGAATTTTGTACCGGGTTCTGGCTGGCTATCAATTGCGCGTGGAGTTTCACCCTCTAAGATAGGGGATAGCACGTGAACGCCAAGCCTGGGATCTTCTGGATTATAGCCGGCATGCTGCTCGAATGGGTCAAGTGTTGGCCGACCGGCCGATTGAGCAGAAGGAGGAGTAGCAGAATGAGGAGCTGCAGCCTTAGCCCCAGATGGGCCAGCTTCGTCGTTTTTCTCTTTTGGAAGGGGAGAGCCTTTGCTATAAAGAGCCAAAGCTACAGATAAGTCCGCTGGCTCGTTCCCCCCGAGAAATATTTTCACCAGAGCATCCTCATCAACTTCCTCAGAGCCCGACTCGATTTTTTCGATCTTTATTAAGGTCTCCCAGGCCTCAGCTAGAGACTCAAGATAGCCCTCGCCTAGGAATGTCAAGTCGCGGTGCATGAGAACGCGGGCGTTGAATTCGGCAATCAGCGGGTCAAACATGCACTTGACCTCTTCTCTACCGGCCTCTACAGCTGCTTCGAGGTGAGAGTCAATCTCCTCAGAAGCTTTTCTCTTGCCCTCCTCACGGGCTTCGTCTTTCATTATCTCAACCCTAGCAAGTTCATCATCGAGCTTTGTTTTTAAGAGCCATGTAGCAACGATTTCGTCGCAGTATCGCTGGGACTCTTCTTGAGCGGCTGTTTTCTCCTCTTTCTCCTTAGAGAGTAATTCTTTCAACTCTCTGACTTGCAGGGCGAGCGCGTCCCTTTCTTTCTGGATAGAATCTTTTTCTAAGGCAAGGGCTCCGCTGTGTTGAACTGCTTCATCAAGTTCCTTTTTATGGGTCGCCTCTAGACGTGTGACGGCCTCGGCAGTGTCTTTTGCACTTTGCTCTGCGGCTTCAAGTTTCGACTTATACAAGGCAAGCTCTTCATCTTGATTCTTGATGATGTCCTTGTCAAAGCCAGCTTCCAACTTCAAACGGTCAATTTCATGTTGTCGCTCAACAGATACCTCCAAGACTTTTTCGACCAAGTGTACAAACGCGTCATGTTGAACATAGACGTCGTTGTTGCAGGTGATGGCACTCTGCTTGACGTGCCCTGGGATGTGATGAATAGCTGGGAGGAATTTTGCCTTAAGATCAACCATCTTCTCTGCTATCGTTGGGTCAGCCACAGGAGTAAGGGGAGGAGGCTTTGAAAGTTCCATTCTTTTCCGATGCTCCCGAGTTTGCCTTGTGCTCGACGAACCGGAATGTTGTTCTCGGGAGACATCGGGCTGAGGCCCCTTCTACGAGAGTTTTTCTCTTTCTGGCTCAGTTTGAGGAGGGGGATCACGGGAATATGAAGACTGGGAATATGTTTTCTTTCGATAAGACGAATCGCGAGGACGGTTGTCTCGATCCTCGTAATCGTCTCTGTCCCTGCGTCTACCCGAGCCTGAATCCCGTCTGGGATGGTGAAATATAGAAGAACCGTAGAGGCGATCGAGTCCGTGGGAGCGCCCCATGTCACCTGCAAAGAATAAAAATAGCAACGAGTTAGGAAAAATCGGGGTAATGAAAAAACTTGAAGTGTATGGTGAAGTGCGTTTGTGCGTGTGTGTCCTAGTGTTCCCCCCGACGGACCGGTTCCTTTATCTTTACTGATTGGAGTGTTATCTCCCTGGACTGGGGGTTGAACTCTCGCGTTTCCTCTAGCGGGCGAATGAAACTTAAGGGCTTCCGGATCGTCGAAACCATAATTGAGTATATCGTCGGGGATGGTAAGGTTCGACAGACCCTTTAAAAACTTTCCATATGCTGTGAAGAAGCCTCTTTCTCTGACGGGATGAGCGTAACTTTGGAAGTTCCACCAACTTTCTCCTTCCGTATCTTGTACGTCAATTTCTTTTTTCCCTTCGAAGGGGAAGATGATGTTTCAATATTGTGCACTTCGACCGCCGGGTTCCAAGCAGGACCCACATTCTCGCTTTGTGTCTCAGGAGCTTCATCCCCCTTGTGTTCTCCCCCTTCATGTGCATCGGGGGTATGGCGTGACGACGATCCAGCTTGTTTTTTCCCTTTAGCGGGTGCAGATTTGGGAATGGAAATGCCCTTTGGAAGGCTAATCCGGCGACCTCCTGCTAACAAACCGAACCTCGACAATGATTCATTTGAAATGATGGTTCGGATGTCCCGATCCTCGACAGGAAGAGCTCTAATGGCTTCGACGACCTCAGTATATCCTCGGCCCTCAGGACGCGGGTTAATACCTGAAAAGATGAAACAAGGAGTTAGAAAAAGTATGGCTCCGATTGAGCGCGAATGTCGACTCAGGGAAGAGACTTACTGCCTTCGACCCATCTTCTCGCGAAACCAGGAGGGCAACGCACATAGAACCATTCCTGTTTGTACAAGGCGAATTTGCTACATGCTCCGGTTAAAATCCGGCATTTGTGGTACGGCTCGAGGAACATAAAGGAGGGGCTATCTTTCTGCTTCTTGATCATATAAATATATCTGATGTCGCCAGAAGTTGGAGGCCTAGAGAAGACGACCATGAAAAGTAGGTAGGTCCCGTATATGAATGCGTGACCGTTTGGAGGCAGCTGCGACGGGGCGATGTCTATATACTGCAACACGTCCCGAAGAAATAAATTGAATGGAGGCACGCTACCCATCCAGCACATGAACTTGTTACAAGCAGTATATCCGACTGGGGGCAGGTGAGGACGATCATGTCTCGATGGGACCAACACATCGACAAAAGGGATTCCATGGATGGAGCATATTCGTCGAAGCGCGACTTCGTTAATCTTCGAAGCATGTGAGTCGATCGGATTGTCCAAGATAATCGTTGCCTCCAGGGCATCAGGAGCTAAGTTATGAGCAGGGGAAGTCGATGGATTTGAAGTGTCCGCGACTTCTTGCCTTGATGACGGCCCAGGCCTATCAGATATAGTGGCGGAGCTAGATTTTTTAGACATCCCCAATAAATAAGTGAATTTGTCTAAGCGCCTGTGAAAACTATACTTGAAAAATGTTCAACGTTAGAATTAACAACATGAATATTCCCCCCACATGGTGTGAAAACTAGTGCAAGCAATCGTGTATAAGCGGGGAGAATTTGAAGGTTACAAAGATATAAAACTGAGCTTCGAATCATCGCCTTCGAAGACCGTCATCGCTGACCGTCTCAAAAAGCCTGCCTTGTGGTGATTACAGTTTCAGATTCAGAAAAACGTATGTTAATCAAAGTTCAGATTTATGTCTACTAAAGCTAGGGAGTTAATGATCTAGGTCAGTTTCATATGCTAGTATGCTTAGGTCCTGGTCCTTGTTTTGTTATATGAATAGGCAAGGTTAATAAGTGTTCGGCCTAATTCCTGCTCGGCTAAAAGTATCTTTCGGCATGTTCGGCTAAGTTTTGTCCGGCCAAAATAGGTTTCAACATTCACAATCGTTCGGTTAAGTGTGGTTCGGCATTTATGTTTGTTCGGCCTAAGTGTGGTACGGCATTTGTGACTGTTCGGCCGAGACAACGCTCGACACACTGTCCTTAACAGCGACCTCATTCCCCTCTTCTTCCTCCAACCACACCAAACCACGAGGACGAATCGTTCGGCAAGTCATGCAAGACCTTACCGTTCGACACCCCTAACCATCTCCTACTTCTCCCATGTTCTTTCGTCCTCCAATCTCGTTCGGTACAAAAGATTTATGTCGAACCACAACACGTCTACCAACAGCTTCCTAGAGATCTCGTCTCTACTCACTCTTCCTTCCACCCTCATTGTGTAACTCTGAAAACTTTTAGGGTACCTTAGTCAAGGCTCGATTCACAATTAAGGAACTCGAGCGTAAAGACCATTTTAAGCTATGGGAAGGATTTAGGCGGAAGAATCGATACCTAGTTGGTAGGTTGAAGACTTGGAAAGAATCGATGAATCGTTGAAGGATGTTAACTGGAAACGTCAGCAGGTGCCAGGCAGAGGTGTTAAAAGTGTGAAAAGAGAAGGAGGAAGAAGGTGCCGGTTTTTATAGGGAAGAAGAAGAAGTCGAAAAGGCCATATCCGGTGGATCCGGTCAAAGCCACATCGTTCGGCATCGGCATACAAAGTCGTTCGGCACATGAGGAGCGTTCGGTTTCGACTGACTCGTTCGGCATTTATACCACACTCAGCACACACCTCCACCACTGATATTCTCAAGAAGGCATCTCCAAGAAGAGTTAACCTAGATTCGAAGTGAAGTACAGTGGATATGTAGTTCAAAGCGTATCACGATTCGGTCACGTAATACACTTTGGGGGGCAAGTGTTTCCTGGGGATTTGACTAGGCAACTAGGTACTCGGCATTAGCAAACGCTCGGCATCCAGGAGTACTCGGCATCCAGGAGTACTTGGAATCCACGAAGTGCTCGGCATTCCAGAAGCGGTCGGCATCCAGGAGCGCTTGGCATCCAAGGAGCGCTCGACATCAGGAGACGTTCGACGTGGTATAACGTTCGGCGTGTACAAAGGTTTGGCATGGCTGAATTGTCCGTCATAAGCTATTGTTCGGCCAGTTACTTCGTTCGGCCAGAGGCATCGTTCGGCTAAAGGCAACGTTCGTCCAGAGCCATCGTTCGGCCAGAGACATTGTTCGGTTAAGGGCTTCGTTCGGCCAGATGCTTCGTTCGGCCAGAGGCACGTTCGGCTTCGATTGCTATTCGATCTACTCTTCCCGCACAACAAGCGCCTCGTTCGGCATGAAGAGAGTGGTTCGGCATCCGACCGTTCGGCCTGTTTGGTTCGGCATACAGTGACCGCTCCATTTGGGCCAAGGTGTTCGGCTGCCAGGCCCGCCTGGGAAGTCCAACCCATCTTTGTCTATAAATAGAGGGGCAGGGGCACAGTGAAAAAGGATCTTTTTGAGAGAACACTGGGGAGACTCTGCCGCTTTCAAGACTCATCTTCTTTACTTAGCAATTGTAATCAAGTGTTTGGTCTACGGATTGTATCTTTAATCAATCATCAAGTAAAGCAATAAAGTTTAACCTCAAAGTGGACGTAGGCAATTACGCTGAACCACTATAAATCCGGTGTTCTTACTTTCTGTATTTAAATTAGCATATTCTTCCTTGTTTAATTTAACTTCATCACTTACATCTCTACACAATCTTTCTCAACGAGGTTAGTGACCAATTTTGGTGCTAACATAACCCATATTGATTCAATTGAGAAACAAGTATATGAAATTAACAGCGGAAGTCGTACCTGAATCCATCGATTCTTAATTGACGTGAAGATTAATTTGGATTGGATCTTCCAAATTGACACAAGCTTAGATCTGTAAATTCTCTTTAGAAGAGGGTAGAGAGAATATGGTAAGACTTATATAATTTGAGGACCATAACCTCATGTATATAGTTTGTGACATTTTTCAATTCGGCCCTTCAACAAACTAAAATTGTCACTCCAGTATCCACACGTTATAATTTTACATGACGAATATACCCTTAAGTTTTAATATGTTTATTCCAAAAATAGATCACGTAATTAGACTTAATTACAAGATAGCCTCCGCATTCAAACATTAAAATATGTGGCCCCATTATGTTGAATTATTCCATCAATATCCCATGGGCCACATATGTAACTTTATAGAATGTATTCAACTTTATGAGCTCTTAAATAGCTATCTTGATAATATGGTATATTCCAAACAATCTCGTCCATTGATTATGTTAACATAGAACCAAAGTAGCTTTAATTACTATTTTTGTAACTAAACTCATCAATGGTCACAGATATCAATACAATCAAACAACATAGATCAATCGTGTGTGTGTATCATGGAAATTACATGAAATGTGATCTTTACATGTCTATTCCCAACTGGTCCTACTTTACTTTAATAAGATAAAAATTCCAAATAATATATATAAACAATTGAAGTGCAAAAGAAAACTTTATTTCTGATCAGAAAAACTAAAGCATGTCCATAATTAAAATATAGAGCAGTGTTGCGAAATAAGTGACGAAGTACAAACTCCCCCTAAACCAAAATATCCTTATATAAAAGATACATCCATTTTAGCAACATGCTCATGAAAGATACTCCTTTTGTAAGCGGATCCGCTAGCATGGAATTTGTCCTAATATGCTCTATGGATATTAACCCATTCTGCACTCTCTCCTTTACAACTAGAAACTTGATGTCAATGTAATTTGACTTTCTTGAGCTTCTATTGTTATTAGAATATAATACTGCAGATCTATTGTCACAATATAACTTAAATGGTCTTTCAATATTATCAATAATGCGCAGCCCAGTGACAAAATTCCGTAGCCATTTCGCATGGTTAGATGCCTCATAACAAGCCACAAACTCTGCTTCCATGGTGGAAGAAGCTATGAGCATTTGTTTAACGCTTTTCCATGATATAGCCCCTCCACTTAATAGAAATATGTATCCTGAAGTGGATTTTCTGCTATTTGGGCATCCAGTAAAATCAGAATCAGAATACCCAATGATCTCCAACTGATATGATCTTCTATATGTAAGCATATAGTCCTTTGTTCTCTGAAGATACCTCATAACCCTTTTTGCTGCTTTCCAATGATCCATTCCAGGGTTACTAAGATACCTGCCCAACACTCTTATAATGTACGCAATATCCAAACGCGTATATACTTGAGCATACATTAGACTCCCTATAGCAGATGCATAAGGGATCTTCTGCATTTCTTTAGCTTCAAGGATGTTATTAGGGCATTGTTTGAGACAAAATTTATCTCCTTTAGCGACAAGGGTATCACCCATTTTACAATCTTGCATGCCAAACCTTTTAAGCACAGTTTCTATATAGTTCTTTTGTGACAATCCAAGGATACTCCATGAGCGATCACGATATATTTAGATTCCTAATACAAAAGAAGCATCCCCAAGATCTTTCATTTCAAAATTATTTGAAAGAAATCTCTTAGTTTCGTGTAGAATATGTAAATTATTACAGGCAAGTAATATATCATCAACATATAAAATCAAAAATATGAAGTTGCTCCCACTGAACTTGTGATACACACAATTATCAATTATGTTTGCCTCGAAACCAAATGAGGTAACTACTTTATGAAACTTGTGGTACCATTGACGAGAAGCTTGTTTGAGCCCATAAATGGATTTCTTTAGTTTGCAAACCATATTCTTTGGATCTTCGAACACAAAGTTTTCTAGTTGCAGCATATAAATTGTTTTCTCAATGTCTCCATTGAGAAACACAGTTTTAACATCCATTTGATGTAACTCAAGGTCAAAATGTGCAATAAGCGCCAAAATTATTCTAAAAGAGTCTTTCGATGAAACCAGAGAGAAAGTCTCTTTAAAATCGATGCCTTCCTTCCGAGTAAAACCTTTTGCTACAAGACGAGCCTTATATCTTTCCACATTACCTTTTGCATCCCTCTTGGTTTTAAATATCCATTTACAACCAATGAGTTTCTTACCTTAAAGTAAAGAGACAAGATCCCAAACTTTATTGTCTTGCATGGATTTATACTCTTCGTTCATAGCTTCAATCTACTTTTGAGAATTAGCATCTTACATGGTTTGGTGAAAGTTGATAGGATCATTTTTCACCAATCCATTATTATCCTCTATTTCTTGAAGAAATACCACATAATCATCCGGAATGGCATCTTTCCTCTCTCTAGTGGATCTCCTTAGTAGCAATTCGTTTTGAGGTTGTTGAGTTTGTTCTTGTGGAACATTGTCCTCATCTTGAAGAGGGTTTTCTTCAATATTGTTTTGTTGTGATTCCGTATCAACTTCTTCATTAATGACAGAAATGATAATCTGTACATTGTCAGAAGAAGTAACTATAGTAGGAATCATAGATGATGATTCCTCCTCAAAAACAATGTTCCTTACTTCATTTCCACCCCCTCCCAGCTCAATATCCTCAAAAAATGTTGTAGTTCCCGTCTCAAAATTTTTCTTTAGTGTGCGATCATAAAATTTATATCCCCTAGATCGCTCAGAATAACCAATAAAGTACCTACTCACTATTTTAGAGTCCAATTTTATTTCATTTGGCCTATAAGGCCTTGCCTCAGCTGGACATCCCCAAATATGAAAATTCTTTAGAGTGGGCTATTTGCCTGTTCAAAGCTCATAAGGTGTCTCTGCAGCTGCTTTAGTGGGTACCTTATTAAGGATATAAACTGCTATCTTTAATGCCTTCCATCAGAGTGATTTTGGTAAGGTAGACTGACTAATAATACTCCTCACCATGTCTTTAAGAGTTCTGTTTCGTCTCTCAGCAACATCATTCATGCTAGGTGAACCTGACATGGTGTATTATGGGATTATTCCACATTACTATAGGAATTGGGCAAATGGTCCTAGACATTGTTCACCCGATCCATCAGATTTATCATAATATTCACCTCCACGGTCAGATCTGACATCTTTAATTCTTTTGTTGAGTTGGTTCTCAACTTCTACCTTAAATTTCTTGAACATGTCTAAGGATTCTGATTTATCGTATATAAGATATAGGTAACCATATCTTGAGTAGTCGTCTATGAATGTGATAAAATATTGTTGACCATTCCATGATGCCATAGGGAATGGTCTACAAATGTCTGTATGTATCAATTCGAAGACGTCGGTTGCTCTATTGGCACCTATTTTCTTATGTTTGGTCCGTTTTCCCTTAATGCACTCTACACAGACATCAAAGTTTGAAAAATCAACAAATTCCAAATGCCATCTGACACAAGCCTTTGAATTCGAGTTTTAGATATATGATCTACGTGCTTGTGTCACAATGTGGCTGAATTTTTCTTATTCGCTTTTCTTTTAGTACCACGTAATTCTACATGAAAGGCTTCATAATAAGAGGTATAACATCAAGCATATATAAGTTATCATAAACATTGAGAGAACCAGTTCCAACAAGATTTGAATTTATGGATAAACTAAAAACACCATTCCCAAATGAACAAGAATAACCAGATTTGTCCAACTTAGAAATAGAAACCAAATTCCGTCTAAATGACGGTATAAAAAAAGTATCAAATAAATCCAAATAAAACTGAGTTCTCAATAACAACTTAAAATGCCCAATAGCCTCCACTTTAACTGATTTTCCATCACCCACATAGATGTATCTTTCAGCATCAATTGGATTTCGGTAGTTCAGGCAACCCTGCATAGAAACACTTATGTGAGTAGAAACATCGGAATCTAACCACCATGTGTTTCTAGGTACTGTAGCTAAATTTACTTTAGAACAGACCAAAGCAAAGGATGTACCTTTCTTAACACGCCATGCGTGATATTTGGTACAATCTTTCTTTAAATGTCCAGCCTTCTTACAAAAGTAACAACCATCAGCCTCCTTATGTTGTTTCTTTTTCATTGGATCCTTGGCAGTTTTCTTATCCTTCTTTCTTTTTTTGTCTTTTCCCTAAGTATGTATGCCAAATGAGTACTTTCAGTCTTATCATGCTTCAATCTCTCATCTTCTTGTACACAATACGAAATGAGCTCATTAAGAGTCCATTTCTCCTTTTGACAATTATAACTGATCTTAAACTGGTTGTATTGTGAAGGAAGAGAGATTAGTACCAAATGCATGAGCAAATCATTCGAAAGCTCAAGCTTAAATGCCTTAAGTTTTGAAGCAACATTAGACATTTTCATAATGCCCTTATGTTCCCTTTGCTTTGATACTTCATGGAAATCAAGCGCTGCAAAAACGTGCTTGTTTCCACCTTATCGTTTTTAGCAAAACGTTTTTCAATCTCAGCAAGGAAATCTTTAGCATTGGTTATCTTTTCAGATACCGTACCCCTAAATGCCTATGGAATGCCGCGCTTTATGATCATTAGACTCATGCGATTTGAACGATCTCATCTCTCAAAGTTCTTTATAACATCAAAAGAATTTTCATCCGTAAGAGGGGTGGGTGCATTCATCCTAAGTGCAAGGTCAAGATCCATGCAACCAAGAACAAGCAATATATTCTCTTTCCAATCCTTAAAGTTTGTTCCAGTGAGAATATGAATGTTGTTAAGATTAGCAGATACCGTAGTTAAATTAGCTGTAATTTTAACATAAGAATCAATCAAATATGCTCATATTGTAAAACAAAACCGCAGTAAATTCAAATAATTAGTAAGTCCCTTCTCAAGATACCTAGCACAACATCAATATCAAGTCTTTGGACAGTAATATTAATTATAAGTGGTACTCTTGTTTTAATGATCAAACATTGATAATAAGTTCAAGTCAAATATCAATCTTCCTTTGGTCCGATTAGATATTCACTTGCAAAACTATATGATTGTCTCATATTTATCATCGCACATGTATAAATGATTCGTCCAAATATTAGTCTTCCTTTGGGCTGGCTAATATCCGCATGAATACATACATACAAACATCAAATATTTTTCATGAATAATAAAATAGGAGAGGTCACTTTGGTGACATGTTATTTCAATTAGTTCACTTGTAATGTAGGATATTTACAGTTAGTTTGCAAAGAGACACCAAATAATATTTGAATTGGTTTATTTTAACTCATTCATTTATGCGTATTCCATAAATTTCAATTATTTTATTTTATTTTATACATATTGAAAATATGGTTTCATAGCCGTAAAAAAAAAATTGGCATCAACTAAAACTGTAGCAATACATGACAAATGGTATTCGCAATAACAATTAATGATAAAATATTGCATACTTTATTTAACTGTCAATATTCAAGACAGAAGATAAAACAAATTTTAACATAGCATGGTCCATACATGTGATATTGCAAGAAAATGAATAGCTGAAAACTGTAGCAGTGGTTGATCCCAAACATAGTGGAAAGCAACGAAAATAAATAGTCCATGTCAAAATAGCTTATTATATCAGTGCGGTAGGTGATTAGCTTTCGATAAAAGCTTATTTGAATAAGCAAATATGAATACATGTGTTATAATATTACAGAAAGTGAAACTTATTTTTAATGAGCGGGTCATACGTATAAAATATGTGTATCTATAAAATATAAATGCATTAAATAATAAACAATATGTCTTTTTTTATTCCAAATATAAACATGTTGCATCATTAAATTTATTGCAACTGAGGCATTTACTGCATTTATGATAATAAATTAATTTATTTGTTACTATAACAACCACATTTAATGCAATTATGATAAAAATAAATGCAATTGACCGTTATGTGGTCCAATACGTATTACAGGAACATTAAAAGGCATGAAGATGCTTCCATACGTGTGAATGAAACAAAACTTAACATGGTAACCATCTATAGCAATAAAAAATGTACCATCGCAATACTACTGACAATAAAATATGAATAATATGAGTAGCAACAATTAAAGGCATCAGATCCGAACAAGCGGAATTAATTCATGAATTATTTATATAGATCTGAAACAAAAGCATCAGATCTCCTACCTTGGTATCCCCTTGCGTCCCCTTGCGTCCCACCAAACTCCAACGCGCCGATTGGGTTCCCCTTGTCTCTAAGATTGAAGCCAGACTTTTGGGCTGGAAAGCTGATGCTCTTTCGGCCGTAGGCAGACTGGTACTTATTAAATCAGTGCTTTCTTCCTTACCCACTTACTGGCTCTCATTCCACAAACTACCTACCTGGATTTCCAAGAGAATCGATTCCATTAGAAGATCCTTCCTCTGGAACGGGGGACAAGCCAAATGCCTTGTCAACTGGAGGATTGCCTGTTTACACCATGAACATGGTGGCCTTGGTATTGTCAACCTTCGAACTTTCAACCTTGCTCTCTTGGCCAAATGGCTATGGCGTCTTCTTACACCTGGTCACTTCATTTGGAAAGATTGGATCCTCTCTGTTCACTATCAAGATAACCCATTTCGTGTCCTTCATCTTGCCCCCCTCTTCAAGCCCTCCCCATTCTGGTCTGGCGTCCTTGCTTCCTTGGCCCGTGTCAAGCCTCTCTTTCAAGTGATTCTAGGTGATGGTTCTAAATGTCTCTTCTTGCAAGATTCCTGGTTCCACCACTCTTCCCTAAACCGCTGTTTCCCTACTCTTTTTTCCTCCGCTTCACATCAGTTTCTCATGGTAGCTGATGTCGTTTCCATCGGTCCCTCTTCGTTATGTCCTGCTTCCCTTTTTGGAGATAGCCTGCTCCGCGAATTCCTTGACGCCGCTAATCTGCTTCTTTCCGTTAACCTGTCTCCCTCCTCCCCAGATCAATTCTCATGGTCCCTATCCCCCTCTAAAGGCTTCTCAGTGTCCCAATGTTATTCCTTCCTGAACCACCCTGGCAGACTTTTCTCTTTCGCACGCATATGGAAATGCCACCTCCCTCCTCGAATCCTTTTTTTTCAATGGTGTCTGATCCATGGTCGCATTAACACCAAAGACCGTCTCTTTCATCTCAATATCTTATCTGATCAGGCCTGTGCCCTCTACAACTAGGAAGCCGAATCCATTAATCACATGTTCTTCGAATGCGACTTTGCTCATTTCGTTTGGGTCTCTTCTTGTGCTCATCTTCTTGGTTACATCCCTTTCATATCAAACTTCTTCGAATATTGGCAGTACAACGCTCCAGATTCTCTTCTCGATTCTTTACTAGTCATTTTCTGCTGGGTTATATGGAAGGAAAGAAACGCCCGTGTCTTCAACAAACCTGCTAGTTCGAGAGTGTTTATATGCAATAGGATTATTAATATCTTTGCTTTTTGGTCAGGCTCCAGCTTCTCAGCTCCACTCCGGCTCCGTCTTCCGTCTCTCGGATCTCCAACAGCTGAGTCGGTGGGCAGCGCATCTTCCGCCGCGCCGGTTGACCATCATTCTTATGGTCATGAATTCCATCCGTGACAGTATCTCTTCATCTTTATTTATATCTGACTGGTTATTATGTATATATTGGTCTAGGGTTGTTATGGTATCTCTAACTCTTTTTTGCTGCTACTGCTGATGTATGTTAAAACACTCTTTCTGGCTAACGATCAGACATGTTGATCGTAATATTACTATTTAGTATTATCACTAATCGGCTATGTATTTCCATGCTACACTGTTCTGCTCAAAAACAAAAGCATCAGATGAATCAATAAGAAAAGAGCAAATCTCACAGATCCGAAAAAAAGGCATCGGATGAATCAACCAAAATTGTAAAATCTCAGAACACTAATTTCATATATACTTAAAATCAGGAAATTTCTCAATAAAATCAATGATGGGTGGCTCTAATACCACTTGTTGGTGATTAATCTATATTAGATCTGAATACATATAACCCATATTGATTCAATTGAGAAACAAGTATATGAAATTAACAGCGGAAAGCATATCTGAATCCATCGATTCTTAATTGATGTGAAGATTAATTTGGATTGGATCTTCCAAATTGACACAAGCTGTAACAACCCGAGATTTTTTAACAATTAACTATCGTCAATGTGACGCTTAGATTGTTTGTTTAATTCAGCTGGAGTTTTAATTGATTGCGTTTCTTTGAAAAAGTTGTAAAGCAGTTCGGGCTTTAAAATTTATAGAAGCCCATATTTTAGTTTAGAGCTGCCTTATCCCAGGAGATAAAACATCCCTCCCTCCTTCATTTCGAAGACCCGACCCACTTCATTTTCTCGTTCCATAACCCTAACCAAACAAAGAATAAAAATGGTAGCCGTCTCCTCCTTATTCGATTCAACCCGTCCCTCCTTCTTCGATCGAAATCAGGGCATCGAGAAATCAAAGGCGTCAACCCCCATAGCTCAATCGAAGGACGTTTCAGCCTCGCCTTGTCGATCGCAAAATCGCGTGGAGTCACTCGAGGCTGCTAGGGTTTGGTTTCACTGCCTCGTCGAAAATAGTGAGTAATACCTACTCACATCTAATTTGACTTAGTTCTGTGCCTTGAGTTTGATTTGGCTTCATCGATGATGATTTTTGATCTTGATTTCGCTGTGGTTCGACTTCTCGTCCCTTGTTTATCTCGGCAGTTCGAATTGTGGTCTTGTGGTTGATAACTTCTGATTTGGTTTTACTTTTTGATACTTGCGGCATTGTTCTTGTTTTTGAATTGTATACTATGATGCTGTTTGGTTATTTCCTCTGAGACGTTTTGTGCATTGGTGATTTGCTGCCTAGACTATATTGATTTTATTGATATCACCTTTGTTTAAGTTTAGCAATTCTTTGTCTGAGTATTTTGTGAGACTCCATATGTGTACATATATATACAGTTATATGTGTGTATACATATGTAGTCAAATTTGCACGGCAATTATCTTGGTTCAAAACTGATATTGTGGTTGGCACTTGTTATGTGTTTGTTGAACCAGTGAGTGGTTTGCCACTCACATCTAATCCAATATCTGTTGATGGTCTCTGTGTTCGACTTGTTAAATTGTCCACTTGGTTTGTTGGTTTATATTGTTGTTGCCTCTGTCTATAACCTTGTATATGATTCACTGCAACTTCATTTACCTGTCGTACAGGTAAAGTATCGATTGGTTGCATTTCCAGTTCCATTTAGTTAACTGGATTTAAAATACTCGGCTTTAACTAAAGATGTTGATTTTTAGTTGACTTCGTATTCTCTGTTATTGTTCGAACTTTCTTGACCACCTTGGCTCTGGCTTCATACTTACTTCGTCACTGTATGTTGCACTTAGTAGTTGCCGTAGTGTTGTGTTGGTCATCTGTTGGTGTAGTTGCTTCATGTCACTTGGTTGCTACTGTCTCGGCCTCTGTCTTTGCTTGTACATTGATTCATTTGCTTATCTGGTTCAGTCTGTTAGTCGAGTTGCCTATATGTGCTTACTTTTGAGCATGTTACTTTGGTACTTGAATATTGTTTGCACTTTCACCTGTTTACTCAAGTCTGCACTTGATTCTTCTCGAGTTGCTTCAATGTGATGTTTACTGTTGACGTATTTGCATTGTCCACTGTTCGCATTGTCCACTAATGTGGTCTTGAGTCCTGATCTCTGTTGCATGTATTGCTATCGTAGATGTTGCACTTTGTTCTGGCATTTGGTCTGACTTGTGTATTGAAAGTCTGATTCATTTGACTTGTGAACTGCCTTCATATATTTGTTCAACCTGATCACTTGCATATAGTCACTGCCTTGTAATTTCAGTGCCTTATCGTCACTGTCATGATTTGGTTTCTGTCGTATTGTTATTGCTTGGCAATTATTGTTCCTGTCCATTGCTGCACTTGAAATCTAGTACTTCACCATTTGCTGTTTCCATGAGATACCAGTTTTGGGTTGCATTCATTTCGGTTCCAAATGTATTGAGTTGTTGGTCTGGTGATCACTAGTAGTTTACATTGAATCTGATATCAATTCTTTGAGACAGTTGCATATTGTTCCACTTCGATATTAGTTCTGGCTTCTAGCTTGGGACTTTGTCTTGTGATCTTTCATACCTGTAGCATGCTCGACTTTGGCATTGCTTCCTATTTGAACTGTGTTAGACCATGTACATTTGTAGTTGCATTCTGCCCTTGTCCTTGCAACTGTTTGCTGCTATAGCTTCATCGTGCTGGTTGCTTCGTATTCGCTTATGTCTGCAGTTGCATGTGCTTTGCAGTTTTTCCCCTTGTCGGGATTTGTTCTTGAGTTCATTTGAGTTGAACCCGATTTCGGGGTTTGACCTTGTGATCACTTTTGACTTTCACTGAGCTTTTGTGTATCTCTTGCGATAGTGGCGAGGCAGTACACGCGTGCGTGTACTGCAGCCCTATCAGATTTGACAGCTTTAAATTGATTTAGTCGATTTGATAAATTGTTTATTTATCTCTGTTGATGATTTAAATCTGCTGATTTTTGTTAAACACTGTTAAGTGTTATATTGACCGTTATCCGGTTTCTTTGTTTAAAGAATCGGATAGACGGGAATTATTGTGATTGTCGTCTATTTAAATTATTACTGCCTATATGCACTAATAAACTGGTTTGAATTAGACTGACCTGGGTATTATTTTCTTTTGAATGTAATACTCGGGTCAGACCCGAGTATTTCAGGTTGTAGATTTCTTTCTTTGAGTTGCTGTTCGGGATTGAAGACTTTTCACATCTTCTGAAGTTGTCAGTCATTTTGTAGTAGTCGTGTCATTGTATAGAATGATATGTATTCATGTATATTAGTCGATAATGTACTTGTATATATAACTTCTAGAGTCGACAGTTGTAGTTGTATCATATGTATTGTGTCAACTATGTATTAACTGACATCGGTTATATATATATATGAGATTTTTGTTCATCTGTGTTCCGCATTTATATTATCTGTGTTATTGTTATATCTAATGTCCTAAACTAGTATGAACTATCGTAGTTTGTTTTATACTGATAATTGGAGATGTCGATGGGAGTAAATAAATAATAGATGAAAAATAAAAAGTATATACCACTCCTATCGAGATAACCAATATTAGTGTAAGGCCAATTACGGATGGTCGCTCCTATCCAGCCTTATTCTTCGTAATAATAGACAGTATTTCTTTTAATACTCTTTGTTATTATGAGCATAGAGGTGGGGCGTCACAGTTGGTATCAGAGCTTGGGGTTTTTGGACATAATATAAAACATAACTTGGATGGAACATATGTTACAACTATTGGTCGATGTTTTATTTGTACTTTGAGTCAAAACTAAAGTTTTGAAATTTGGATGAAATTTTTAAATAACTTTATTTAAAAATAAAAGTGAAACTGTGTTTTGTTGATTTGATTGAATTGTATTCTGTTTATCAGAGTGCGCAGCGGAAACTGTCTTCGCTGAGTACAACTGGTAATCTTTTTGATTTAAGAATCAAAATACGAAATTGATATGAATTTCATTTGTTGTTCACATACCTGTAATTATTTTGTTTCTTTGAGAAATTCGAATCCGAATTGAGGATTCGAAGAAATTGCAGATATGTGATTTTGTTGAAATTTCCGCTGGCTTTCTTTTGTACTAATCATCTAGTGATTAGATTTTTGCTGTTTTGAATTATCTTCATTGAAGATACATTTGAATGATTTCTTTGTTCATTTTGTAGTACGTGCAAAAATTTGAATTGCACGTTATTGCATTTATTTTACGTTGAACCGATGCTTGGTTAGGATACGTATTTTGTTGCCGTTATTTTTATAACGGACTTTTTACACCAATGCTGAATTTTTGAGGCACGGTGTTTTGTTGACAATTTTAATGAAGGAAAATTCACTGATGTGTAACCGTTTTTACGGTATTTTGAGAAGTACAATTTCCTTATCGAAATTGTTACTGAATTGCTGTTTTAATCACGTGAATGGAAAATCGTTTTAAAAACGAAAATTGTTTTATAAATTTTTAACGATTTGCGTTTTCAAAAGGACGAGAAAGTGACTTAAACGATTCAGCAAAATCGAGGATTATGACCCCTTTCTTTTACTGTTTCGCTTAACTCCGGACTTGTCCAGTTGAGAATATAAATTGTTATTTTTACAAAATAAATAAAATTGTTTTCAAGAATTTTAACAGTTTGCGCTTTCAAAAGAATGAGGAAGCGATTTAAACGTTTCAGCAAAATCGAGGATTATGACCCCTTTCTTTTACTGATTCGCTTAATTCCGGACTTGTCCGTTTGAGAATGTAAAGTGTATTTTTATAAAATACACAATTTTGCACTTTCAAGGAAACGATGAAGAGATTTAAACGATTTAGCAAAAGTGCGGAGTATGGAACCACACTTTTACTTTTTCGGTTAATTCCAGACTCGTTAATTGAATATCTGTTGTTTTGATGATTTTGATGAATTTTACACTTTCAAGGAAACGATGAAGAGAATCAAACGATTTAGTAAAACACGTGGTATGGGACATGTGCGTTTGCTATTTCGGTTAATTCCGGACTCGTTAATTGAAATATTTGATGCTTTCGTGTGCTTTCGAGCCACTATGATGGACCTTCGGGTCATATGATGGACCTTCGGGTCATATGATGGACCTTCGGGTCAAATACCAGTACTATACCTTCGGGTCACTCTGCGGACCTTCGGGTCAATCTGATGGGCGCCAAAAATTATGTTGAGTACTTGGTAGGCTTCGGCCATATGAGATGCACGTGCGGCGACTTAAAAACTCGCCATCTGATGGGATCGATCCAAGCTTTTATGTTGATTTTCTAGTCTTCTTAATTGATTTCTAGATATTTGTTGTTTCCAATTATCTGCAGGTAATTGGATATTTGTTGATATGAGTTCTGATTATCGTTTTTGATAATCGGATATTTGTTGTTTCTAATTATCGCTTGTGATAATTAGATATTTGTTGATATGAGTTCTGATTATCGTTTTTGATAATCAGATATTTGTTGTTTCTAATTATCGCTTGTGATAATTAGATATTTGTTGATATGAGTTCTGATTATCGTTTTTGATAATCAGATATTTGTTGATATGAGTTCTGGTTATCGTTTTTGATAATCGGATATTTGTTGTTTCTAATTATCGCTTGTGATAATTAGATATTTGTTGATATGAGTTCTGATTATCGTTTTTGATAATCAGATATTTGTTGTTTCTAATTATCGCTTGTGATAATTAGATATTTGTTGATATGAGTTCTGATTATCGTTTTTGATAATCAGATATTTGTTGTTTCTAATTATCGCTTGTGATAATTAGATATTTGTTGATATGAGTTCTGATTATCGTTTTTGATAATCAGATATTTGTTGTTTCTAATTATCGCTTGTGATAATTAAATATTTGTTGCTTTGAGATTTAATTATCGCTTTTGATAATTAAATATTTGCTGATTTGAGATTTAATTATCGCTTTAGATAATTAAATATTTGTTAATTTGAGATTTAATTATCGCTTTAGATAATTAAATATATGTTGATTTGAGAAATTTGATTATCGCTTTTTGATAATTGAATATTTATTTTCTGACTATCGTTTGAGATAATCAGATATTTGATTTATCTTCTGATTATCGTTTGAGATATGTAAACATTTGAGGTTTTTGAGATTTGAGCTTCGTTTTTCTCTGGAGATTCAGGTGAGTAAGTTGATTTACCCACATTCGATTCGTGCTCTGTATGGGATTTCTGCTCTGTTTTCCTTCTCTTTTAGTTGCTGGAACTCGATTGTTCTTGCTTTTGTTAGTCGTCTGATTTTGATCCCTAATTCCCACGATGTTGATTCTTTTGATTGAAGCAGTCGAACCTTTTTGATTTCATATCTAGTACTTCCCCTGCTGACATTTGCTTTGCTTATGCACTCGTCATTACCTTACTCTTTTGGTTGTTACCTTCTGTCCATTTATTCCTTATAATTGCGAGGACGCAATTCCTTTAAGGAGGGGAGTCTGTAACAACCCGAGATTTTTTAACAATTAACTATCGTCAATGTGACGCTTAGATTGTTTGTTTAATTCAGCTGGAGTTTTAATTGATTGCGTTTCTTTGAAAAAGTTGTAAAGCAGTTCGGGCTTTAAAATTTATAGAAGCCCATATTTTAGTTTAGAGCTGCCTTATCCCAGGAGATAAAACATCCCTCCCTCCTTCATTTCGAAGACCCGACCCACTTCATTTTCTCGTTCCATAACCCTAACCAAACAAAGAATAAAAATGGTAGCCGTCTCCTCCTTATTCGATTCAACCCGTCCCTCCTTCTTCGATCGAAATCAGGGCATCGAGAAATCAAAGGCGTCAACCCCCATAGCTCAATCGAAGGACGTTTCAGCCTCGCCTTGTCGATCGCAAAATCGCGTGGAGTCACTCGAGGCTGCTAGGGTTTGGTTTCACTGCCTCGTCGAAAATAGTGAGTAATAACTACTCACATCTAATTTGACTTAGTTCTGTGCCTTGAGTTTGATTTGGCTTCATCGATGATGATTTTTGATCTTGATTTCGCTGTGGTTCGACTTCTCGTCCCTTGTTTATCTCGGCAGTTCGAATTGTGGTCTTGTGGTTGATAACTTCTGATTTGGTTTTACTTTTTGATACTTGCGGCATTGTTCTTGTTTTTGAATTGTATACTATGATGCTGTTTGGTTATTTCCTCTGAGACGTTTTGTGCATTGGTGATTTGCTGCCTAGACTATATTGATTTTATTGATATCACCTTTGTTTAAGTTTAGCAATTCTTTGTCTGAGTATTTTGTGAGACTCCATATGTGTACATATATATACAGTTATATGTGTGTATACATATGTAGTCAAATTTGCACGGTAATTATCTTGGTTCAAAACTGATATTGTGGTTGGCACTTGTTATGTGTTTGTTGAACCAGTGAGTGGTTTGCCACTCACATCTAATCCAATATCTGTTGATGGTCTCTGTGTTCGACTTGTTAAATTGTCCACTTGGTTTGTTGGTTTATATTGTTGTTGCCTCTGTCTATAACCTTGTATATGATTCACTGCAACTTCATTTACCTGTCGTACAGGTAAAGTATCGATTGGTTGCATTTCCAGTTCCATTTAGTTAACTGGATTTAAAATACTCGGCTTTAACTAAAGATGTTGATTTTTAGTTGACTTCGTATTCTCTGTTATTGTTCGAACTTTCTTGACCACCTTGGCTCTGGCTTCATACTTACTTCGTCACTGTATGTTGCACTTAGTAGTTGCCGTAGTGTTGTGTTGGTCATCTGTTGGTGTAGTTGCTTCATGTCACTTGGTTGCTACTGTCTCGGCCTCTGTCTTTGCTTGTACATTGATTCATTTGCTTATCTGGTTCAGTCTGTTAGTCGAGTTGCCTATATGTGCTTACTTTTGAGCATGTTACTTTGGTACTTGAATATTGTTTGCACTTTCACCTGTTTACTCAAGTCTGCACTTGATTCTTCTCGAGTTTCTTCAATGTGATGTTTACTGTTGACGTATTTGCATTGTCCACTGTTCGCATTGTCCACTAATGTGGTCTTGAGTCCTGATCTCTGTTGCATGTATTGCTATCGTAGATGTTGCACTTTGTTCTGGCATTTGGTCTGACTTGTGTATTGAAAGTCTGATTCATTTGACTTGTGAACTGCCTTCATATATTTGTTCAACCTGATCACTTGCATATAGTCACTGCCTTGTAATTTCAGTGCCTTATCGTCACTGTCATGATTTGGTTTCTGTCGTATTGTTATTGCTTGGCAATTATTGTTCCTGTCCATTGCTGCACTTGAAATCTAGTACTTCACCATTTGCTGTTTCCATGAGATACCAGTTTTGGGTTGCATTCATTTCGGTTCCAAATGTATTGAGTTGTTGGTCTGGTGATCACTAGTAGTTTACATTGAATCTGATATCAATTCTTTGAGACAGTTGCATATTGTTCCACTTCGATATTAGTTCTGGCTTCTAGCTTGGGACTTTGTCTTGTGATCTTTCATACCTGTAGCATGCTCGACTTTGGCATTGCTTCCTATTTGAACTGTGTTAGACCATGTACATTTGTAGTTGCATTCTGCCCTTGTCCTTGCAACTGTTTGCTGCTATAGCTTCATCGTGCTGGTTGCTTCGTATTCGCTTATGTCTGCAGTTGCATGTGCTTTGCAGTTTTTCCCCTTGTCGGGATTTGTTCTTGAGTTCATTTGAGTTGAACCCGATTTCGGGGTTTGACCTTGTGATCACTTTTGACTTTCACTGAGCTTTTGTGTATCTCTTACGATAGTGGCGAGGCAGTACACGCGTGCGTGTACTGCAGCCCTATCAGATTTGACAGCTTTAAATTGATTTAGTCGATTTGATAAATTGTTTATTTATCTCTGTTGATGATTTAAATCTGCTGATTTTTGTTAAACACTGTTAAGTGTTATATTGACCGTTATCCGGTTTCTTTGTTTAAAGAATCGGATAGACGGGAATTATTGTGATTGTCGTCTATTTAAATTATTACTGCCTATATGCACTAATAAACTGGTTTGAATTAGACTGACCTGGGTATTATTTTCTTTTGAATGTAATACTCGGGTCAGACCCGAGTATTTCAGGTTGTAGATTTCTTTCTTTGAGTTGCTGTTCGGGATTGAAGACTTTTCACATCTTCTGAAGTTGTCAGTCATTTTGTAGTAGTCGTGTCATTGTATAGAATGATATGTATTCATGTATATTAGTCGATAATGTACTTGTATATATAACTTCTAGAGTCGACAGTTGTAGTTGTATCATATGTATTGTGTCAACTATGTATTAACTGACATCGGTTATATATATATATGAGATTTTTGTTCATCTGTGTTCCGCATTTATATTATCTGTGTTATTGTTATATCTAATGTCCTAAACTAGTATGAACTATCGTAGTTTGTTTTATACTGATAATTGGAGATGTCGATGGGAGTAAATAAATAATAGATGAAAAATAAAAAGTATATACCACTCCTATCGAGATAACCAATATTAGTGTAAGGCCAATTACGGATGGTCGCTCCTATCCAGCCTTATTCTTCGTAATAATAGACAGTATTTCTTTTAATACTCTTTGTTATTATGAGCATAGAGGTGGGGCGTCACAGTTGGTATCAGAGCTTGGGGTTTTTGGACATAATATAAAACATAACTTGGATGGAACATATGTTACAACTATTGGTCGATGTTTTATTTGTACTTTGAGTCAAAACTAAAGTTTTGAAATTTGGATGAAATTTTTAAATAACTTTATTTAAAAATAAAAGTGAAACTGTGTTTTGTTGATTTGATTGAATTGTATTCTGTTTATCAGAGTGCGCAGCGGAAACTGTCTTCGCTGAGTACAACTGGTAATCTTTTTGATTTAAGAATCAAAATACGAAATTGATATGAATTTCATTTGTTGTTCACATACCTGTAATTATTTTGTTTCTTTGAGAAATTCGAATCCGAATTGAGGATTCGAAGAAATTGCAGATATGTGATTTTGTTGAAATTTCCGCTGGCTTTCTTTTGTACTAATCATCTAGTGATTAGATTTTTGCTGTTTTGAATTATCTTCATTGAAGATACATTTGAATGATTTCTTTGTTCATTTTGTAGTACGTGCAAAAATTTGAATTGCACGTTATTGCATTTATTTTACGTTGAACCGATGCTTGGTTAGGATACGTATTTTGTTGCCGTTATTTTTATAACGGACTTTTTACACCAATGCTGAATTTTTGAGGCACGGTGTTTTGTTGACAATTTTAATGAAGGAAAATTCACTGATGTGTAACCGTTTTTACGGTATTTTGAGAAGTACAATTTCCTTATCGAAATTGTTACTGAATTGCTGTTTTAATCACGTGAATGGAAAATCGTTTTAAAAACGAAAATTGTTTTATAAATTTTTAACGATTTGCGTTTTCAAAAGGACGAGAAAGTGACTTAAACGATTCAGCAAAATCGAGGATTATGACCCCTTTCTTTTACTGTTTCGCTTAACTCCGGACTTGTCCAGTTGAGAATATAAATTGTTATTTTTACAAAATAAATAAAATTGTTTTCAAGAATTTTAACAGTTTGCGCTTTCAAAAGAATGAGGAAGCGATTTAAACGTTTCAGCAAAATCGAGGATTATGACCCCTTTCTTTTACTGATTCGCTTAATTCCGGACTTGTCCGTTTGAGAATGTAAAGTGTATTTTTATAAAATACACAATTTTGCACTTTCAAGGAAACGATGAAGAGATTTAAACGATTTAGCAAAAGTGCGGAGTATGGAACCACACTTTTACTTTTTCGGTTAATTCCGGACTCGTTAATTGAATATCTGTTGTTTTGATGATTTTGATGAATTTTACACTTTCAAGGAAACGATGAAGAGAATCAAACGATTTAGTAAAACACGTGGTATGGGACATGTGCGTTTGCTATTTCGGTTAATTCCGGACTCGTTAATTGAAATATTTGATGCTTTCGTGTGCTTTCGAGCCACTATGATGGACCTTCGGGTCATATGATGGACCTTCGGGTCAAATACCAGTACTAGACCTTCGGGTCACTCTGCGGACCTTCGGGTCAATCTGATGGGCGCCAAAAATTATGTTGAGTACTTGGTAGGCTTCGGCCATATGAGATGCATGTGCGGCGAATTAAAAACTCGCCATCTGATGGGATCGATCCAAGCTTTTATGTTGATTTTCTAGTCTTCTTAATTGATTTCTAGATATTTGTTGTTTCCAATTATCTGCAGGTAATTGGATATTTGTTGATATGAGTTCTGATTATCGTTTTTGATAATCGGATATTTGTTGTTTCTAATTATCGCTTGTGATAATTAGATATTTGTTGATATGAGTTCTGATTATCGTTTTTGATAATCAGATATTTGTTGTTTCTAATTATCGCTTGTGATAATTAGATATTTGTTGATATGAGTTCTGATTATCGTTTTTGATAATCAGATATTTGTTGATATGAGTTCTGGTTATCGTTTTTGATAATTGGATATTTGTTGTTTCTAATTATCGCTTGTGATAATTAGATATTTGTTGATATGAGTTCTGATTATCGTTTTTGATAATCAGATATTTGTTGTTTCTAATTATCGCTTGTGATAATTAGATATTTGTTGATATGAGTTCTGATTATCGTTTTTGATAATCAGATATTTGTTGTTTCTAATTATCGCTTGTGATAATTAGATATTTGTTGATATGAGTTCTGATTATCGTTTTTGATAATCAGATATTTGTTGTTTCTAATTATCGCTTGTGATAATTAAATATTTGTTGCTTTGAGATTTAATTATCGCTTTTGATAATTAAATATTTGCTGATTTGAGATTTAATTATCGCTTTAGATAATTAAATATTTGTTAATTTGAGATTTAATTATCGCTTTAGATAATTAAATATATGTTGATTTGAGAAATTTGATTATCGCTTTTTGATAATTGAATATTTATTTTCTGACTATCGTTTGAGATAATCAGATATTTGATTTATCTTCTGATTATCGTTTGAGATATGTAAACATTTGAGGTTTTTGAGATTTGAGCTTCGTTTTTCTCTGGAGATTCAGGTGAGTAATTTGATTTACCCACATTCGATTCGTGCTCTGTATGGGATTTCTGCTCTGTTTTCCTTCTCTTTTAGTTGCTGGAACTCGATTGTTCTTGCTTTTGTTAGTCGTCTGATTTTGATCCCTAATTCCCACGATGTTGATTCTTTTGATTGAAGCAGTCGAACCTTTTTGATTTCATATCTAGTACTTCCCCTGCTGACATTTGCTTTGCTTATGCACTCATCATTACCTTGCTCTTTTGGTTGTTACCTTCTGTCCATTTATTCCTTATAATTGCGAGGACGCAATTCCTTTAAGGAGGGGAGTCTGTAACAACCCGAGATTTTTTAACAATTAACTATCGTCAATGTGACGCTTAGATTATTTGTTTAATTCAGCTGGAGTTTTAATTGATTGCGTTTCTTTGAAAAAGTTGTAAAGCAGTTCAGGCTTTAAAATTTATAGAAGCCCATATTTTAGTTTAGAGCTGCCTTATCCCAGGAGATAAAACATCCCTCCCTCCTTCATTTCGAAGACCCGACCCACTTCATTTTCTCGTTCCATAACCCTAACCAAACAAAGAATAAAAATGGTAGCCGTCTCCTCCTTATTCGATTCAACCCGTCCCTCCTTCTTCGATCGAAATCAGGGCATCGAGAAATCAAAGGCGTCAACCCCCATAGCTCAATCGAAGGACGTTTCAGCCTCGTCTTGTCGATCGAAAAATCGCGTGGAGTCACTCGAGGCTGCTAGGGTTTGGTTTCACTGCCTCGTCGAAAATAGTGAGTAATACCTACTCACATCTAATTTGACTTAGTTCTGTGCCTTGAGTTTGATTTGGCTTCATCGATGATGATTTTTGATCTTGATTTCGCTGTGGTTCGACTTCTCGTCCCTTGTTTATCTCGGCAGTTCGAATTGTGGTCTTGTGGTTGATAACTTCTGATTTGGTTTTACTTTTTGATACTTGCGGCATTGTTCTTGTTTTTGAATTGTATACTATGATGCTGTTTGGTTATTTCCTCTGAGACGTTTTGTGCATTGGTGATTTGCTGCCTAGACTATATTGATTTTATTGATATCACCTTTGTTTAAGTTTAGCAATTCTTTGTCTGAGTATTTTGTGAGACTCCATATGTGTACATATATATACAGTTATATGTGTGTATACATATGTAGTCAAATTTGCACGGCAATTATCTTGGTTCAAAACTGATATTGTGGTTGGCACTTGTTATGTGTTTGTTGAACCAGTGAGTGGTTTGCCACTCACATCTAATCCAATATCTGTTGATGGTCTCTGTGTTCGACTTGTTAAATTGTCCACTTGGTTTGTTGGTTTATATTGTTGTTGCCTCTGTCTATAACCTTGTATATGATTCACTGCAACTTCATTTACCTGTCGTACAGGTAAAGTATCGATTGGTTGCATTTCCAGTTCCATTTAGTTAACTGGATTTAAAATACTCGGCTTTAACTAAAGATGTTGATTTTTAGTTGACTTCGTATTCTCTGTTATTGTTCGAACTTTCTTGACCACCTTGGCTCTGGCTTCATACTTACTTCGTCACTGTATGTTGCACTTAGTAGTTGCCGTAGTGTTGTGTTGGTCATCTGTTGGTGTAGTTGCTTCATGTCACTTGGTTGCTACTGTCTCGGCCTCTGTCTTTGCTTGTACATTGATTCATTTGCTTATCTGGTTCAGTCTGTTAGTCGAGTTGCCTATATGTGCTTACTTTTGAGCATGTTACTTTGGTACTTGAATATTGTTTGCACTTTCACCTGTTTACTCAAGTCTGCACTTGATTCTTCTCGAGTTGCTTCAATGTGATGTTTACTGTTGACGTATTTGCATTGTCCACTGTTCGCATTGTCCACTAATGTGGTCTTGAGTCCTGATCTCTGTTGCATGTATTGCTATCGTAGATGTTGCACTTTGTTCTGGCATTTGGTCTGACTTGTGTATTGAAAGTCTGATTCATTTGACTTGTGAACTGCCTTCATATATTTGTTCAACCTGATCACTTGCATATAGTCACTGCCTTGTAATTTCAGTGCCTTATCGTCACTGTCATGATTTGGTTTCTGTCGTATTGTTATTGCTTGGCAATTATTGTTCCTGTCCATTGCTGCACTTGAAATCTAGTACTTCACCATTTGCTGTTTCCATGAGATACCAGTTTTGGGTTGCATTCATTTCGATTCCAAATGTATTGAGTTGTTGGTCTGGTGATCACTAGTAGTTTACATTGAATCTGATATCAATTCTTTGAGACAGTTGCATATTGTTCCACTTCGATATTAGTTCTGGCTTCTAGCTTGGGACTTTGTCTTGTGATCTTTCATACCTGTAGCATGCTCGACTTTGGCATTGCTTCCTATTTGAACTGTGTTAGACCATGTACATTTGTAGTTGCATTCTGCCCTTGTCCTTGCAACTGTTTGCTGCTATAGCTTCATCGTGCTGGTTGCTTCGTATTCGCTTATGTCTGCAGTTGCATGTGCTTTGCAGTTTTTCCCCTTGTCGGGATTTGTTCTTGAGTTCACTTGAGTTGAACCCGATTTCGGGGTTTGACCTTGTGATCACTTTTGACTTTCACTGAGCTTTTGTGTATCTCTTGCGATAGTGGCGAGGCAGTACACGCGTGCGTGTACTGCAGCCCTATCAGATTTGACAGCTTTAAATTGATTTAGTCAATTTGATAAATTGTTTATTTATCTCTGTTGATGATTTAAATCTGCTGATTTTTGTTAAACACTGTTAAGTGTTATATTGACCGTTATCCGGTTTCTTTGTTTAAAGAATCGGATAGACGGGAATTATTGTGATTGTCGTCTATTTAAATTATTACTGCCTATATGCACTAATAAACTGGTTTGAATTAGACTGACCTGGGTATTATTTTCTTTTGAATGTAATACTCGGGTCAGACCCGAGTATTTCAGGTTGTAGATTTCTTTCTTTGAGTTGCTGTTCGGGATTGAAGACTTTTCACATCTTCTGAAGTTGTCAGTCATTTTGTAGTAGTCGTGTCATTGTATAGAATGATATGTATTCATGTATATTAGTCGATAATGTACTTGTATATATAACTTCTAGAGTCGACAGTTGTAGTTGTATCATATGTATTGTGTCAACTATGTATTAACTGACATCGGTTATATATATATGAGATTTTTGTTCATCTGTGTTCCGCATTTATATTATCTGTGTTATTGTTATATCTAATGTCCTAAACTAGTATGAACTATCGTAGTTTGTTTTATACTGATAATTGGAGATGTCGATGGGAGTAAATAAATAATAGATGAAAAATAAAAAGTATATACCACTCCTATCGAGATAACCAATATTAGTGTAAGGCCAATTACGGATGGTCGCTCCTATCCAGCCTTATTCTTCGTAATAATAGACAGTATTTCTTTTAATACTCTTTGTTATTATGAGCATAGAGGTGGGGCGTCACACAAGCTTAGATCTGTAAATTCTCTTTAGAAGATGGAAGAGAGAATATGATAAGACTTATGTAATTTGGGGACCATAATCCTATATATATAATGTGTGGCATTTTTCAATTCGACCCTTCAACAAACTAAAATTGTCACTTCGATATCCACACGTTATAATTTTACATGACGAATATATCCCTTAAGTCTTAATATGTTTATTCCAAAAATAGATCACGTAATTAGACTTAATTACAAGATAGCCCACACATTCAAACATTAAAATATGTGGCCCTATTATGTTGAATTATTCCAACATTGTCCGCTACCATTGCACCAATACCAACTACTGGTTGTAGTGTACAATAGCATATTTAAAATATTAAATTATTTTAACATTTTCCCTTCCCCGCTTGTTGCCCCCCACCCAAGAGGTTGCCCTAGGCGGCCGCCTGACTCGCCTAGCCCTGAAACCGGACCTGGTAGTAAATGAGAAATGGGATAGGACCAAATTTAAGGATTGGGAAGTTCCGATGTTGTTATGTTTTTTCATATTTTAATGTTTCCAACACATTATATTGTAATACCAATCTTTGTACAGTAGTTTCATCTTGGTGGCTAGCAATATTAGTTTCCTTAGTAACTAAAATTGTGGAATATGAAACAATGGTTCGAAGAGTAAACCATATAATTATGTATTATTATTGACATTCCTAAAAAATTTAGTTTTATTGTAATATGTTTTGTGAGTGTTTGACATTATTCCGTCTACTAATCGCATGTATAGACTAATTTATAATTTTTCTCATTATTTTATAGTGGTAGTGTATGCATGTTGCAATTCTTTTTTATGGTTTTTATATATGCGCATAGTTACTTGAATTGATCCATTTTGTATGAGCTATTTTATCAATAATAATCTCTCAAACCAATATTATAGCTTAAAATTTGATGTGTTGCATTTGCATAATTATTTATAGGTGTATAACGTAATTATTTAAGTCTCCTTTTATATGATGCATAAATGTAGTTATATAGGCTTACACAATGACAAACAAATGTGTTTTTTGGATAAATAATTTTAACTTTCAAAATATAAAGAATATTTAAATGTAAAATATATTTAAATATAACGGTATTACTTGACTTAATCATAAAAATACACTCAAATAGAATTGCAAAAAATATAATTGCAATCCGTGTGCAGAGCAAGGATTCACACTAATATAACAGTAGTGTTATTATGAGGTATGGTGCCCAGATGTCCATCATCAACATGTCACTTTAAATAATAGCTAATCTCACTGATCACTTATGACACTTATGAAAAAGATGAACGAAAAGCTAAGAGCACCCTGGAATGGATTTCATAAAGGTTTCCTAATTGTTCACATATACTCAAAATTGCGCCATTTGGGACAATGTTTAATCATACGCTCAATGGCGTCGTCATTTTACTCTATCTAAAACACTGCAGCAAAACTTGTAGGGAAATACATGTACTAATCGGTATTTGCAAACAAATATTGTGAAACCAAAATGACAAATAATCAAATCAAAACAAAAAATATTGTTTAGAACACCACTATACGTGACATATGCGTCATCACATAGAAGCTAACAGCCCAAATACAATCATGCAGTCTTATTAACTAGCAAAGAAGTAATAAATCATACGAAAGTAATTCATCAACAATTTCTCTACAAGGCATCAGATATACGAACAATATGAGAAATAACATCCTTAAGATTGGACGTGTGAGATATCAGCAATTTCTTTATTTCATCAGAATCAGTTTTTGCAATGGCATTGTTCATCACATCCAATCCTTTCTGCAACAGTTCCACTCCTTCGCAAAATTCATCCGGAAGCTTTCCTTTCTTTTTATTAGCACACTCTTTATCTTTATCGACGATTTCCATATTTTCAGCTTCAGAATTGTCGGCAACCACCTTATTTTGGGTAGCAGTACTCAGTTTCTTTAACTCAATGCCTTCTAATACAAGATTTTTGCAGAAACTTGTTTCTTTTAATGCTGATTCTTTTTCAAGATATGCTTTGAACTCTGCCATGAAGTTACTCTCATTTGCTTCTTTCCCAGTTAAAACATCGAAAGATAAAGCTGCATCATCAGGGATAAATCTCCATAACTCAGTACATGATGTGCAAGCGGCAAAAGTTGCAAATGCAGAGATTGCTAGATGACTAAAAGCCCAGTGCTTTTCTTTGAGCAATACATGATAAAGGCCCAAAATTGCTGAATATAGGTCGCTGCTTTCTGATATTTCTAAATGGCTGAGACTGGCCATGAAAGAAACTAGAGAAGGTTTGCATTGGTATATTGATGAAGAATTAGAGTTTGAAACAAAAAATTTCTGAAGCTCCAGGATTAATTCTTTTAATTCATTGGAGATGTGTAACTGCTTCAGGGTTGAAATTATGTCTAGGGTAGCGGAAAGGATTTTCAAATAGCGATCTTTAATCCCATCTGTAGCGTTGCTGAATCCATGAATGAGAGCAACAGAAAACTTTAGTATCTTTGGAACGTCTTTGTACTCAATAATGCCAGAGCTCTCCATCTTGCTGAAAAAAGGAGAAAAAATAAATAAATATTTATTTATTAAATCTGACCTTTAGTTCATATATAATGCTTAGTTACTTACTGTTCGCATTTACTAGTTAAAATAATATAAAACAAAATTCTACTAACTAAAACTTGAGGTGGCATGAATTTTGGACAGTTTATTTTATAAACCAGTAGCTGATTGCACATTTTTCAACAACAGGTGTGTAACAAAATCCCCCAAAAAATTCTTTCCATTTATTTATATTAATTCCCTTTGAAGTCTGAAAACTTGTTTCCTATTAAAACATGTAAAAATGAACTTTTAATAGCATACATTGACAAATAAAATAATAATTGATTTGGCTGATGCTAAGAATTTGTATTTTACCTTAAACAAGTGCAATTAAGTGGGCAAATGTCAACAACGAAAACTCATTTCGCACAAAATAAATCATTCTTATAATATAAAATGACCATCTGCCAACAATTGAAAGAGTAAGAATAAAAAAGTAGAACTGGCAAGCAAGTAGTTAAATTTGTTAGCAGCGTAGAGTAAAGGAGGATGGAGAAATCGTAGCCCAATCATGATTTAATGCCTCTTCTCAATTTTATTCAAGTTATTTTTACTATTTTGAACAAAAGTTGAAGAACACTTACTATTCTCATTCTCCCTCTTTGAGATTAGTTGCATCAATTCCGGTGGTGATTTGATCGAGTCAGGGACACAAGTGGGGGTATTTGGGCGAGAAATAGTAAATATACTTGTAAAACAGTTAAACAGGCAATATTAAAAGTTGGACATAGAATTTGCTTACTAGTATCGCAAGGCTGACGATAGAACAAGAACAGGCAATCCAATCAAATCTGAAGAGGTGGCAGCAACATTTAATCTGACCTCTTTGAAATTAGTTTCCACAAAGCCATAAAACTCATTGACAATTTCCTGAATAGCCATTTTTTTTAGGTTGCTGGATAATGAAACCAATGGAAATCCCTCCAATAGCAATGCAACAAGCAAGACAGAAGACATACAAGAATTTACATCGCTTGTTATAGACTTATAGACTTGATCCACAAATGAAGATGACATGCCAGTTAGAATATAGCATATTGATTTTGCCATCTTTTGAAAAGGAGAATGTGGTGATATTTTTGGTTCTACTGATGCCATATTCTTGAATAATTTGCATAACCTATCCAGAATATAATTGATCACTTCTATTTCAGCATGTCGAGTGTAAAAATACCATAACTCTCTGATTATGTGGAGACAAAGAAAATGAGAATGGAAAAGGTTGTCGAATAGAAACATTTCAACTGCAATCCATGACATTTCATTGGATGAGGCAACTATTAGGAAAGTCTTCAGGGAGTTTAAAACACATGATAATATGGATGCCCAAGTAATTCCAGGGGAGGGTGAAGTGCAAAGAACAGGCAATGGAGAACAAAGAATAGAAGAGTATACAGTTTCATGCATTAAAGCATCCATAAATATACCGAGTTTCTTCGATATCTCACATATCATTTCATCTTTTAAAGAAGACGAAGATTTAAGAAGATTTACAAACAGAACGACGCGGCCAAGCAGTAAAAGATCACTATTTGGCATATCAGCACAATCAATTGAGAAAATGTCAGTCAATGTGTTTGTATAATTATCACAATCTATTTCCATCAGGGAAGAGTCCATGGTGAATGCAAATAACCAATCAAGCATCTGTTTTTTGCATCCAAAACTTATTTCAGCCGAATTTAATAATGTATGCATAAGAAGAAAGGAGGTTGGCTCAATGAACTCGATTAATGATTCGCTTGCAGCTTTGAGGTTAAGTTCTTTACTTAACAGTGCACCGAAAGATGAAATCAACAGCACACACCTAGATAGCTCCTTGAACATATTAACAGCTATACATGGAAATTCAGAAGAGATTCTAACAGCGTTGATGAGGTAAAACTTCACTGGCAAAAATGCTCTTTTGGCCTCAGAAACCGTTAATGGTTCTTTAATTGCAGCCCAGTTTCCAGAAGCAGTACTAAGAGACTGGATGGCTAATGAAATGAGAGTTAATATTATATCTCCTATATTTACTCTTTCAGCTAAAACTGCTTTGTCAAGCTGAAGCAAATATACAACACCTTTCCATGATACATTTAGCATGGACACTAGATTCCCTCCACCAGTAGCAGCAAAAATTCCAAGTTCATATAATGTTACTATGGCAGTCGCTGTTATGGCTACAATATGAGTATAATAATCCACTACACAATCTTCATGTGATTCTTTTCCAATATCAAATTTTCCTTTCGGTTTCTGATTAACAGTTTGAAAGTATGCTCTACAAAACTTCACTACAGAATCAAGTGCCACTTGCGTCAATTTAAGTACTTCAGAAGAATAGGATTGAAATTTCTGCAGAAAAATATCACCTCGAATGAAGAATGTGATGAAGATGGTTCCAGTGATTGCAGTGCACCATTTCAACAACTATACTATTCAACTTTAGTAATGTACTATCTACATAACAAAAACTACCTTGGCATCACAGACTGAAGCCTTTGTCAGCTTCAGAAGCTCAAATATGAAACTTTTGATGCCAGTCATCACAATCTCATCCCCTAAAATTGGAGAGTGTATTAAGACAGAAAGGCTGTTTGATGAGAAAGTCAAAGTATCCAAAATTAACTGCATGGAAGAACTATTAGTTAAGATTGGAAACACATTTGATGACTTGAATAATTAAAATATGCATGCTATGCAGAAATGCGGTATAGAATAAACCACAATATAAGATGAGGCATCAAAGTTACCGGCAGACTAATCAGAAAAGAAGACACAAAAAATAATAAGAAAAGGTACAATGACTACAACAAACTTGTGGAAGAAATAGGGAAACAGACTGTTGCAAGAAATTAATAATCAAGAAAGGAGATTTCACCTGAAAGAAGTGTTTAGAATGCTCTATGTCTATTGCCACTTCAGTTGATATAAATTTTGTTCGGAGATGTTTTCTGCACCACATGTTTGCCTACCACATGAAACTAAATTCATCATTAGGCTTCCACAAAAGGAGACATGCCATATATGGCATAGTGATAAAAGGTTTGTTTTTATACCTTAGTCCCAAGTGCCAGAAAATGGTTCAGACAGTTGGAAATATCAGATTCTAAATACTTCGAAGCTACAGAGAGAATCGCTTTATTTAGCATGCAACAAGGTATAGATATGCTTGTGGAGTCTTCCCAAAATGTCCAACCGCTCGTTAAGGTACCAATATCACAATGCCTTGTCTTTGATATTTCAATGATCTTATCTTCATTTTAAGATTATATTTCAATTGTGATCATAGCAGCGCTTGCTAATTGTGGACTTGTAGAATGGTGACCAATGGTTACGTACTTATGCAGTTCAGGTTCAATGGAGTTCATGTATTTTAAATTGGTACATGTTACATACACTATTAACCTCACCAGCACACAAAATGCTTGTAAAGAATACTTGATATTAGGATGCACACTGAGAAACAGAAAATTGATGTTGTAGACTTGTAGTACATGATGCTTTTATGTGTGAAGCATAAAAATCTTTAGAGCGCTCACAGTATGTGAAACTTTCTAGAGCCTTCACAATAACCACTGCATGTTATTATTATTATTATTATTTGAAATAAAAGAAAAAAATACCATTCATCACAACTTAATGAAACAAGAACATCATAATTTGCACTGTGTTAGTTTGGTACATTTATTTTATAATGCATTTTTTTTATATAACTTTTTATAGAAACCACAGAAGACTATAGTTCTAATCTGTGCACTTAAAGCGTTTAGCGATTCTATAGTGGTGGAGGTGCAAAAAGTTGTAGCGGGGATATAGCAGAAAATAGCAGAGATGAAAAAAGCTTCATTAGATATAAAACCAAATATTTAAAGTTAATTTATTCTTATTCTCATATTATTCATGTTGAAAAAAAAATATTATTTAATCTTATATAACAAAACCGAAGAATGTTATAATTTATGCAGACAAGATTTGATGACTACAATATATTTCTAACTTATATTGAGCACTTCTGGCTTAAAATTAAGTATTTACCCTAATTTTGTTAATTTCTTTTAAAAGAGAATTAGTAAAATCAACCTTTGTATATTAACGTTGTTAAAGCGGATGCTAAAAAGCCTTAATTTAGCGGACATAGCGAAAAATAGCGAAGCTTAAAGCGGATCTACTGTTTAATAGCGTTATATTGAAATAGTATAGCGGTCGAAGAGAGCTATGCGCTATAGCGGGGATTTTGTAAATACGAATATATTTAAAAGAGAAAATGTCGTATCATCGTATGAATGTATAAATTATTTGAAACAATCATTGTTTGAGGTTTCGATCGGGATCCAGACATTCCGGCCAACCCGAATCGGTATCGAAGGATGGTAGTCCGAGTTTTATCCCAAATTTTGGTTTCGGCGGAAATGCAGAAAAAAGCTGATTTTTTTTTATGCATGGAAGAGATAGAGAGACTAGACAAAGATAATGAGCAAAAAAACGAAAAGTCATTAGTATATGCGGCAATAGGAAGAAGAGGGAAAAAAAGAACAAAAGAGATGAAGGAAGAAAAAAGCAAAAGAGGGGAGAAAACAGAAAACAAAGGAAAGAAGGAAATATGGTGAAAAGGACAAAATAACAGCTATGACACACTTCATCTTTTCTCTGCATCAGTATTATGTGTGGTTTATCAGTGCCATATTATAATAGAATTATAATAGAATGTGACAATGCATGCACGAAAGTACAATACTATTTAATATGGACTTTCCTTCTTTATTAGTAGTTTTTTTTAAAGTCTTTATTAGTAGGTTTATCATGTAAAAAGTGAGAATTTGTAATTATATACAAATATGAAATATTTATTGGTAGGGAGTGACATTTTCTTTATTAGTATGATGATTATTATTTATTATTACATTGCATTAGCAATCATTGAAAACCCAAATCAGGACCGAAATCAAAACCAAAACTTTTGAAATTTCCGAAATCATCTGAAACTAAGAAAGTTTTAAATGACCAAAACCGAAACCAAAACCGAGTTTTCGAACCTTGGAAACAATAATATATTTATATGTAAAATGCATGTCTCATATAGATAATTTTTTGCAACCAAAAATGCTAATTAATTTGCTTAAACCTAGATAGTATATAATATGATAAGAAATCTCTTCACATGCGATAAGACAATGAAGTACATAGGTTTGTTCTGAGAATATTATTTGAAAATAGTTTTTTTTTACTATAAATCAATTACTACATGCATTAATCTGCAACTGTAAAGAATTTTGCAATAAAATAATTTGTCCTCTTTTGCAACATGCAAATAAGATATACGAATGAAAATCAATTTCAAAACACTACTATATAATAAATGCTAATTTTACGTATTTTAGGATCATGAAAATAGAACTAAAAACAATTTTAAGAAATAATCAAAAAAAAGTGCATCTTTTTTGCATTGTGCATCTTGTGTGCCATTTGATGCATCTTCTCAATTTTCATGTGTGCCAGATCACAGAAAGTAAAGGCGCTATTGCCATGCCGCACTATGCATCATGGCGCACCTTTCACCTCTATGGTGTTTTATTACCTGCATGAGATCTTTTGATTGGTACAACGTGACACTTAACAATGAGTAGAGAAAAGAGTAAAGAGAACTAAGCTCCATATTAATTTCAAAAGGTTTAAAAATGAAGGAGAATCCATATATAGGATACTACAAGGCACTCAACTAAAAGGGTCAGATCTGATAATCCAGTCGGATATATATCTCCAATCTGACTAATAAGCAATAAACGATTCTCTATATCCTGTTAAAGAAATACAAAGCCATGGTTACAAAGGAAAAGCAGCAGTCAAACACACATTTATTTGAAAGGGACAGGAACATCACATATTAAACACCTTCTAATATAATATACACCAACAAGTTTCATCTTATTTTCACCAGATTGACATAACACTTTGATATACAATGACTTCATACTATAGAATTACAATTTTTATGTATGATTCAGCCACTTTATAAGCTTCAAATCAATTTGTTGTTAAACTGCATGTATATATGTATGTATGTATACATATTATGTGTGTGTGCATATATGTATATCAGTATATCCATGTGTTATAGATATATGTGTTATAACATATATGAATGTACTTAAGTATATCATGTAGATTTAATCCAAACATATGATGCAGTAAAATTGACTGCAATTGCACACTCTTTTCCTTGTCTTTGTTTTGAATCACTGCCATTTTTGATACATCAAAGTATCGTATTACTTATCCTACAACTATTCAAACGAATTCCAATCTTCAGACCTTCAATTCGGTTCGAACTTTGACATGAATCTTCCAATTCAACAGTTTTTGAAATCAGTGTATACATGCACATGCAGATCAACCCACTTGTCTGAGGAGAGTGCACAGGTACTGAAAAATGTGTATGTCTAAGAATAGAATTCTATATGCAACTTTCCACAGCATTCCAGATTTGAAATCAATATTCTTGATTTTGGAATTCATCAGTGACACTTATATTCTGTCTGCCAAACATTTTTTATACGCTCATGTAGGTATTACCTTTTCAGCAGAATATCAGTCTTAAATTGAAAAGAGAAGAACAAAATTTAATTTTTATATATACTCCTACAACAAAAAAACAAAAATAAAAATAAAACAGGGAGAAATTGTAACTTTGTTTCTTTTTGAATTAAGGCTCATATTGAATAAAATATCGAACCAAAAATAACCGTGTACTGAGATTAGTTTTGAGATTGTGTCAAAATACAACTTAGCACAAAACCTTCATCTAGCCACTCACAACTATTTACTAATTGACGCCATTATTCATGCACTGATTAATTTAATAGGAAACGGCATAAATAATTCTAATGAGATTATTGACGTATTTTCCTAATACTTAAGCAAACAACTAAAATATCAGCTTGAACTTACTATTTACACTTTTCCCCTCAAAACTCATGGATTTACCTACCAACTACCAAACAACATTAAAGCTATAATTATGTAAGGCTGAATGCAGTAGTTACCACATAAAACCTAATAAAGCCCCAAGTCCAGCAAATTCGAAAAAATAGGGTTTCAAAAATAAGCTTACATCTGATGATTTGATGGATTGGAGAAGACTCCGCAGGTCTATTCTATTTGCTTCGCCTTCCATTTCTCGCTTTTCTCTTTCTTCTCTCTTCTTTTACACAGATTTCTTGGCCTGCCAAAAACTGTTTGATGAAATGCGATTAGAAAAAAAGGAGCTTAATTTTCCCGCTCCATAACTATTGCATTAGACAATAGAGGGTTTTGTGACACGAATGTCGCGGGAATAGTTGAGTATCACTGCATCTAAGAGGACTGCATTCAAATGGGCCATATAGAATTGTCCCAAATTGAGCCGTAAAGAATTTGCACAACTGGGCTGCATAGAATTGACCCAAATTGACCCAAATTGACCTGTAACGAATTTGCTCAACTGGGCCGTATTGGTCTAGGTTTGTCTATTGGGCGTGTTGTTTCCAGTCAGCTGTTTTTGTTCTATAACCATGCAGTACAAATGTTGTATTTCTCCGGATTTGGATAAAAAACATAGTGGAAATTAGAACACTTTATTTTCAAAGTTAATGCATGAAAAAACTTTTGAAAAACAAGTCGTTCTAATAAAACGTGCAGCTAGAACTGTAAATATTTGCAGTGTAAAATTATATATTTGCAGTTCTATCTGCAAATATATACAGTTAAAAATGCATATTTTCACTGAAAAATTTAATATAGTGTTTTGCAATTTTATTTTAAGAGAAAATGGAAATGAATTTTGAAGCTTATGAATGATGTTTGAAAAAATATTTTATTTGGTATTTGTTAAAGAATGGTATTTAATTAGATTTAGTAAAATACTAAAAGGCATGATTGCATTATTTTGATTTGTGAACTTCCTTTTAAATCGAAATCAAAGGTTGATATGTTCAAAGCTTGTATTTCTGTAGTTTTCCCCATTCGTGAAAATAAATATCCGATCTGTATAACATTATCACTGCTCTCTAAAAAGATAGATGACGTAAATTAAACGACCATTTATATTCATGTGCATTGGTAAGTACTAAGTAGGAAACCTGGAATGCACGGAATCATTCCGCTCATTATGCTACAATAAATTGCCTAAACCCTTGAAATTTGAAAATGGGTAACGCTACTATATTTGCATGCGTCTTGCTTCTTCAATTCAACTATACTTTGCTTAGGGTAACGAAATTGATTCATGAGAAAGGACGTGTTCTTTATCCTTTTGTCCATAGCAACCATGCATGATAATTCAGTTATGAATATGGATTTGTGTTTTTTACCACTTTGAAGTTTAGAATTGAGTTTGAACATAAAACCATGTCGGTTATTTTGAAATTTAATTAATAGTAATTAATAATAATTCGTAGTTGATAATTAATTACTATTCAATTAAGTAGTCATTTAAATTTCCTAATTAGTAATTATAAATCATGCTTAATAATTAGATAACAAGAATTTAAATTTGAATTTAATAATTTGTAGTTTATGTTTTAAATTTTCTAGTTAATAAATTTAGATTAATAAATAATACACGATACGTTCGAATTTAAAATAACTAAATAATGATTAACAATAAGATAAGTTTTGCAAAATATCATTCTATAAGTTTCAAAATACACTTCTGTCACTTTCCAAAAATAGACCTCACAAAACACTTTTGGTATTAATTTTTATAAAAAATTTGGAATTTTTTTGCAATATCTATAGAAAAATATGCATATTTTCGTTGAAAATAATTATATGGTTATTTCATCAAACTTCTTCTTGGAAAAGGACAAAACTGTAATAAGTTTGAAAAAAAGGAATCCCTACTTGCACTAATCATGATACACAATAAGACATTTACTTGTAGAAGTTGAATGGAAATGCAAGAAGAATAGAATTGTGTGCTCCTATTGACATGCATGAATGCTACATATATGAGAATAATTAAATTTTTATTGCATATCAATTTAAGACTGATATTCTGCTCTTTTCAATTAAATTTTTATTGCATATCAATTTTTTTCATATGTTTATGATCATCAAAATATTTTTTTTTCATTCAGTCTTAAACAACGGTGGCATCTTCATCTCTCTCAGAAAAACTAACTACAATATCTCAAAACATCATAAGAAGAAAAAAGTTAAAATTCTAAAGTAAAAAAAATTGGTCTAATAGATGAAGCCAAGTGAAGATTTGGTGAACGATCCTAGTTTTGATGAACATGGAGAGGGTGGTTTGCATTTAATTTCTTAAATCTATTTTTCTTCTATATATCAACCTTAGATTTACTGTTTACGGTTTTTTATTGTCATTTTAGGATGAGTTTAGTGATACCGTGGCTAACAAAAATTTGAAGGATATAGTTTGATGATGTTATAATTGAGAAACTCCATATAATTGTAATGTTTTATCATACAACTTTTATATCATTTTATTTGTTGAGTTCTTTTTTCGTCCTTGTTGTTAGATGGAGGATACCAATCATAATAAAATTGAGAATGCATTTGTTGTTTCAAATGAAAAGTGTTAGTGAAAATATTAAAGAAGATGATCGACCAAATGTTTCAAAAGGCATGCAAGTTGATTTGACAAACATTTTTCAACCGATAAAAATAGTATGTACCAAAATTGGGCACAACACTCTTCAGATGTAATTGAAGAGATAGAATGAAGAAATTAAATGGAAAAAGAGGCTAATCTAATAATCACACCGAGAAAAGTAAGCAGTAATAGAAAAAGACAAGAATTTATAGTGGTTCGGCGTTGTAGCCTACGTTCACTTTGAATAGTTTTCTATTTATTGATGATTCTCAACTGAGTTACAATAGTATGATAGCTAACACTCAAGTTACAATGGAGTTTCAGCAGAGTAACGGCGTAGAAGTCCCAAAAGTCCCTTTTTTAGTTGGCGTAGGAGTGCTATTTATAGGAGTAGTTCTAGAAATATCTGCCCCAAAACTCGAAATACCCTTTCTCATGCGTAGGTGGGCCTAACAGATCAATCTGGGGTTGTTTGGATCGATCCCTGTTATCTTCGCATCAATCAAGATTGGCTCCAATTGAGCTGCGATCGAACATGGACGTTCTTTAGTTGATATGCAAGCTCTTCTGAAAATTTCATAGCATTTGGACTTGTAGTTTGAGAGATAAGATCAATCCAAGATTGAAGTTGCTAAGGATGCTGAAGGATTCGTATCGATACGTGCGTATCGATGGCCTTCGTATCGATACAATGCGTATTGATCAATTGCATGTCGATGACGTGGCGCTGGAGATTCACATTTCATGCTTATTGACCGTTTCCTTTGGTTTGACTTATTCCTTCATATCCATCCGAGTCCACGCTCTTCGTATCGATGCTTGTCTGTGGTTTCATATCGATGCTTGTCCCCTTTCTTCGTATCAATCGATTGGTTGATCGATACGAAATAGGTAGTTGTTGAGCAAATAAATTATGATCGATCCGAGAGGCGCTATTGCTTGATGGATACGAAATGGATGAATGCTGAGTGATGGACTTGTGCTCATTTCGTATCGATCTAGATGGATACGAAATGATGGATGTGGGCTGATGGATACGAAATGGATGTGTTCTTCATGGATCTTGATCGATCCATAACTTGAGCATACGAACTCTGATTGACCTAAAATTTGGAATGTTTCGTTTCATAGCTTTGCTTGTCATACTATGCTAATTGTAGCTCGATTCAGACTCGGAAAAAGTTTGTTGTATCCATCGTGGACCTATAGATAACTGATCTTCGGGGCGGATTGTCTTTAATTTCTATCAAGTCCTTAGTGTCACGGCTTTGCCAAAAGGTGGGATAACATTTGCCCCCCAAAGTACGTCCTGTGTGAACAAGACATGCTTTGAAAAGCTGCAATCTTTATTCTGAAAAAGCTCTGTCTGATTCGTTGAACAGTTGTCTTTTCATCAAGAGATGTAACCTTCGATTAATTTCCAACAGTATAAATGTTGATTGTAGACTGCCAATGATCATGTAGTTTATTGTTGTAACTAAAGGTTGAGTGCTAGCAATTTGTTATTCATTGTTCTGGTCGTCACTAGGTAAGCATTCAATTCCTATTAACTTTGAAAATCAAACGTTAGTTTGGCATACATGCACGTATGTTAACCTGACTCCCGTTCATGTTTGCACGTTCACGGGTCATTGTTAAGTTCTTTTTTTATCGAGTTTCGTATCGATCCTCTCCTAGATTGACGTGAAATTCGAGTAGCAACAACGATCGATGGTTGTTTTGATCCATTTCTTCGTATCGATCCTCTCCTGGGTCGATCTAGGATGTATGGAGATAAGCTTTGTATCGATGGTGATCGATACGAGATAGGTATTCACATGGAGTGCTTCGTATCAATGGATACGAAATTCATTGGGTCTTGATTGTTCTATGTTGATGGATACGAAAGTCAATCTTCGTATCGATGGTTTTTGACCGCTTCTCTCGGTTTAGTGACTAGGATATGAAACGTTTCTCTTTGGATACAAAGGCATATAAATCGTTTTTGGACTTAGAAAAAAAAATTGCTTGCTTCTACTTTCACTTCGTATCGATCCGACAAGAAAAAGAATTGTTGAACTCTCATCTTCAAACAACTAACTTTTAATCTTAAGTCCGGATTTCTCGAACTAGGTAATCGATTGACTAAAACCATTTTAAAATGACGAGATTCGAGTTTCATACCACTTCGTCCAAGGTGGTGGCCAACTCCATCGTTTTCGATGCTAGAATGGGGCTAGGGTTAGGTCGAGGATGTGCTTTAATGGCTGCTCGGAGGAGAAAGAGGAAGAGAGCACTGGAGGGAGATGATGGAGTCACTGACTTCTAATCTTTATCAAATGCGTATCGATGGCGAGATGGATCGATCAAAGTACGTTGGAGATGGAGGAGGGCAGTCCTCCTGATAGATATGAAATGAAGTAGCTTATATCGATCGATCTGGAATTGAGCATTTTGTGTCGGTGTAGATCGATGGACACGAACCCTATTCATCTTGGTCGATACAAAGCGGCTGATGCTTAGGGTGATTGATACGAACAGGCGATCGGTCGATATGAAAGGTTATTGATCAGTGCCTTGGATCAATACGAACACAGGCTTTAGGGGAACAATCCAACTCGAACCATGATGGATACGAAACCAATTGTCTTTTGCATACTCGAACACTTAACTCTGACGAGCTTTAGCCTTGCATACTTGGACTTCATTGTAAAACTACATATATGACTATCCTTCAAAGCTCGTCGATGGAACTGTAACTTGACAAACATAACCAATTTAGACATGGATCGTTCTTCGAAGTCAGGATGGCACGGTTGAGACGATCAACGATGACGATCACTCTGGTCGAATCTCTAAGTCTTGTCGCTTTACCATCTTTCAAACTTTGTAGAAACTTAGAGTATTATGTAGCACTTCACTTCACAACACGATCATTCACCTTGCACTGGGGGTAACATGGGTTTCTTACCATCTAATAATGGTTTTTACTGAGTTCAATAGCTATGGATCCCGGAAGCTCTAAGTAGCAGGAAGTTCATAGTACTCCTTTTCCTAGAATAGAAAGGCCAGACATCGCGGTAGATACAGTATACCCTGCTCCGGATGAACTGCCGGACGCAGTCTTGGTTATCAATCCATAGGACTCCGTCCGGTCCAAGATTTCAGAGGAAATGCTAGGCAAAATTTGTCTTAGGCATGGACTGTCTTTGGAAGAAGTTCTATTACCGGGGCCAGAAGATAGGGCGCATAATCCCTCGAAGGGGTTTACCGCGTGCAATAGATTCATGTGCGTAGCTGGGACATTGCCCCGTTTAACCAATTCATTTAGGACGTACTATTTTTCTTGAGGATTACGCCTTCTCAACTGCATCCCAATAGATACGCGCTTCTCAACAGTCTATACATCATATTTATGGAGCATCTCCTTCGACCCCTGACCGTTGATGAGATCGGATACTTATTCAATGTCAAGAGTCGAGGGGACAATCCATCGTTTACTTTTCTGGAAGCAGTCAGGAACTGCCAAGTGGTGGCAGGTGCTTGGAGTAAACTAAGCTACTTCAAGACAGAGTGGTTCTTTTTGAGATGCCCAACAGGGTTCGCTAGGCGATGGTTGGTCAGACATAAGTGCTTTAACTTCTTCGCCAATTAACTGGTTAATATAAATCGATGATGAATCCATTACTGCATTTCTTTTATAGCTTCAATTCCACGACCCGAAGGAGCACAGTTCAAGGTGATAGTAAGGACACTCCAAGAGGTGCCTGCTGAACTTAGAGAAATAGACGAAGTTCTTACTGAAGATAACCTGATTGCTGTTGGGCTTATAAAAAGAGGCCAGAGTATATGACTGATAGGGGTTCCTAGAGCGGCTCCAGTAAGACAAAGTGGAAGACAGGCTCCTGTCGTGCCCCCAGTCGAAGGAGCTTAGAGTGCGCCCGGCGTAACAATCATCGAGCTTCACGATGATGAGGGTACAGCGGTTGGACATGAGCCTGTGGTCGTGCCTCCGCAGGGCCCTCGGCCATCAGAATCGAAGAGAAAAGGCAAAACTTTTGTCCACAAAGCTAAGAGGCAAAAGATTATTGAGGCAACTCAGCCCGTTGCAACTTCTACATGTTTAGAGACCTCTACTCCACAGATGGAAGGTTCATTAAAAGGGTTGTCGGATGTTCCTATCCCAGACGACATATCTATGTTCCATGACCTCGGGTTAGAGGGGCTCCACTCCCCATCACGAACTGGCGCAGGCCTAACTTCTTTAGACATAGGAGAGCCAACTCCCACGAGCAAGGCTACCATAATCGATCGGTTGAGGGGTTTGCACATGCAAACACACACTTCACGACACCACACGACTTCTAATCACATGCTTCCTAATTTCTGGAGATAACTAATTCTGCTTCCCTTTTCATTTTACAGACACGATGGTGAAACAAGGGTCCATGCTCAGCAAGCTTCGCTCTTCACGCCATTCTTCCAGTTCACACTCCGAATCACATTAGCGAGAACGTGAGAGAGACTATGGTCGCAGCTATCACTCTAGCCAAGAGCGTGAGCGCCATGATAGGGAGAAGGAAAGGTCATATCAAAGCAGGCGTCGCTCTCGGTCGCGATCTCCACCATCAAAAGGACCTTCAAAACCATCTGGCTCCGGTAGGCCACCTTTTGAAAATACACATCAAATAGCATCGTCTCACACTCCGAAATCCGACGATCAGCGCCGTAGATCTGAAACAGAAGCTCATGTCATCAAAGAACAAACTGCCATAGAGCCCACAAGGGAGGGAGCCATCCGTATCGCCAAGTTGAAGAAAGATTTTCCGAACATTTGTGTTGATGGCTTCCACTTCCCTCCTCACTTGAAAAGAATCCCAAGTGACATAGAGAAATTAGTGAAGAACTATGTGCATGACACATACAACCAGTATCATGAATGGGTTAAGACGGCATAACGAGTTTTGGCTGTGTCTTTTGAGCGGGCCAAGGCTATCGAGAAACTAGAAGGCGATCTCTCTCAAAAGGGCAGAATAATAACGGTACTTACCAATGAGCTCGAGTCTTCAAGGAAAACCGAGATGGAGGCTGACCAGAGAGCCGAAGAGGCCAGGAAGTCTATGGAAAACATGAGAAAAACTCACATGGACTTAGTGCAGGAGATGGATCACCATAACACCATTATTATTCGGGAAAGGGATGTTGCACAGAAAGAGGTTGATGAGCTAAAGGCCAAGCTGACTGAGGCCCTTAAAGAGAAAGACAAAGCTAACAAAGTGGCCCATGAGGCCTGTGAGGAGGCGGTTAGACTTAGGGAAGAGAAGGATGCTGCGAATCTGAAGGCCGAGGAAGCCGATGCCAGGGTTGAAAGTGAAATTAAAGCTGTTGAGGCCAAAATGGAGAGCGAATTTGAAGATCGTCTGGTCACTTACAACGCTAATGTCTTGAGAAACCGCAACCTTAACTGGCTCAGTGAAGACTATCCTTTCCAGTTATATAAGGCTTGGAACCGTTTGCTTAAGGACGAAAAGGCGATCTGTAATGTTGTTGCCGTTGATGAGTTTGAATTGGAAGCTCAAGTGTTGATAAGAGATGAGCCTAAAGTCCTTCATGACACAGTGATCGTGCTTCAGAGAGAGGATATGGCTGCTAAGTATCCGGAAGATGGTGAAGGACACGGGAGTGAACACCACGAAGTTGGTTCCGAAGTGCCTCCAGCGTTTCAGACTGAGCCTACTTCCTCTGTTGATCCTCCGGTCGTCCCGGGGTATGATCCTGATAGGCCGCATCTCTCTCTAATCACTGAGTGAATCTCAGAAAGCCCGTCAGCCCAACCTAGGAGCCAACTTGAGGAAGATATTTTGGACACTTCTCCTATTCCTCAAAATGCAGGAGCACTATCAGACGATATTACTAATATATTCTCTTATCTTCATTCAGTCTTAGATTATGCATCGGCCGACCCTCCTGCAACTCAAGAAGTCCACCACGAGCAAGAGGCATTAACCATGGAGGCCACGACTGTGACAACTACTTCTTTGGCTAGGGAGATACATGATGGCAGTTATGTGATTGATGACCAACTAATGGAAGCGCTCCTCGGCCATCAAAGCGACCCGAGTATCGAAGTGCCCTTCAATGTAGATGAAGACATAAGCATAACGGGCTCCTTGAGTCCGACCAGCAGTGTTCCGATGGGTATATGTGCGGACCGGGCAAAGCACATAATGGAGGAAATTAAGGCCGAGATCGAGCAAGCTGAGGAGGTTCGTAAAGCCAGCGGAGCTATGGAGGGTCCCGATCTTCGTGCTTTCTTCGGTGGCACCATAATTGAAACTGGAGTACCTCATTCTTTTGGTGTCGAGAGTGCCACCATTCCGTCAGTACCGCACATAGAGGATACTTCAGTTCCTGTGAGTTCTCAAGAAGAGATTGCGTCGATTCCCCCAGTCGGAGACAAGCCAGTTGGAGCAAGCCGGGGAGGCAAGGGTTCAAAGAGACCCCTGGGTGGTAGCTCGAGCGGGTCTACGCCGAAGAAAGTCAAGAAGAAACCGAAGGCGTAGATTGCATTTTTGCTCCCACTTTTGTAGATGGCTAGAATAAGCTTTTGTTTTGGTAGGCCATGTATAGATGCGGGCTTGGCCCCCACTTATAGGAATTCTTTGAACAGATTTTGTACTTACTTTCTCAAAGAATATTATGAATAGAATTTATTCTTTGTTTTTGGCATAACTCTGTGTTCATTTGTTTAAGTACGTTAACACTCGCATTTCCATTCAATGTAATCGTGAGGCTTTAGTCTCTAAGTCGAACTTGAATCCGGTCTTTAAATCCTGAAGTCATAGCTTCGGGTCGTATTCAGACGCTGAGTCGAGTCTCAATGTTGCGCTTTCTCGGTCAACGGTAGGTACTTGAGTTATGCCCCCATTTTTGGGGAGAATTGAAGTAGTCAATTGGCAGTGGTCCTCCCCCTTCACTAACTTTGACTTAACTTGGTCGGAATAAAATTAAAGTGACACGAGTTGGAGCGGTCGGATCACACTCGCTTGCTTGCTGATATTTGCATCCACACTCTGGGGATTAGACTTGTAGGCTGGCGGTCGGTCATGCCTGCTTAAAATTTAGAATCATATCCACACTCCGGGGACATAAGTTATTTTATGGGCGGTTGGTCACACACGTTTAATGTTTAGAATTACATCCACACTTCGGGGACATAAGTTATTTTACGGGCAGTCGGTCACACCCATTTAATGTTTATACTCTAGTTCATGCTCCAGGAATCTAGAGTTAGTTGATATTCAATTAATCACATCTTTTTAAGTATTAGGATTTTGTTTGCACTTTGGGAACAAGGAGTTGGTCAAGGTTGTGGATGGTCGGATCACATCCGCCTTGATCCGGCAAGCAAAGTCGTAGATGGATGGATCTATCTTCTTCGAGCTTGAAAAAAAGTTAGGTCGTGGATGGACGGATCCATCCTCCTCGAGCTTTGGATAAGCGAGGTCGTGGATGGACGGATCCATCCTCCTCGAGCCTGGATTATGGGGTTTGTACTTCAGCTCGCACTCTGGGAGCTGGAGTTCATTGGAGGATCGTCGTGTTTCAATCCTTCTTTACTTTATCATTGCTTGCCCCCGAGCTCAGAGTTTCACTTAGCGAGTGACCGATCGGATCACGATCACTCCCTATTTGAATGAGTCCCACTGTAGGATGGGACTTAGCTCTTCGTACATCGTGACGGTCGCACGATGCACTTCAAGAATCGCCAATCTGGCTTGATGAGGCTGCGCTTTATTGCTGAAATAAGAAAGTGCGAAAAAGTCAGTTGCCTTATTACAAGTTCAAATTCTAAAATTGCATAAACAAATTACAAAAGAAAAGCAGACTAAATGAATGAAAACAGGTTATGTTTAATAGCGGCGAAGACTCTCGCTGCTCCAGGCCCTCGGTAAAGTGAGACCATCAACAGTTGATAGTTTGAATGTGTCGTCTCTAAGTCTCCACTCAATGACATACGGTCCTTCCCATGTCGGCTTCATGTGTGAAGGGACCGGATAAATTCGCTTAAGTACGAGATCGCCAACTTCAAAGGTTCTGGGTCGGCCCTTAGCGTTGTACAATTGGGCGACTCGACTGCGATTTGTGGCTACCCTCAAATCAGCCTCTTCATACTTCTCATTCAGTAAGTCTAGTGATTCTGCAAGCACGATGGCATTCGCCTTTGGATCATAATAGGTCACACGGTGAGAAGGTACTTCTAACTCAACTGGAATAACGGCTTCAAAGCCGTAGGAAAGTGCAAACGGAGTATGGCTGGTCGCGGACTTGTGGGTAGTTCGATATGCCCATAAGGCTATGGGGAGCTCATCGACCCACTTGCCTCCAGCCTTCTCCAATCGCTTCTTCAGAATGGACTTGATAACTTTGTTGACAACTTCGACTTGTCCATTCGCTTGAGGGTGAGCTACTGCTGAAAACCTCTTCTGGATGCGGTAGCATTGACAGAAATCTTTGAACTCAACACTATCGAATTGGGCTCCATCATCAGTTATAATCGTTCGTGGGAGGCCAAAGCGACAGATGATGGTGCGTACAACAAAGTTGATTACTTTCTTCGTCATGATAGTAACAAGGGGCTCAACTTCCGCCCATTTGGTAAAGTAGTTAACTACAATGATGGCATACTTCGCGCCACCTTTTGCAAGAGGTAAAGACCCTATTATATCAAAGCCCTATGTGGCAAATGGCCATGGGCTCACCATCTGAGTAATTTCGGTTGGCGGGGCTCTTGAAATTCTGGCATGTTTCTAGAACCTGTCACATTTCTTGGCATAATCTGATGCATCCCAGTTTACGGTTGGCCAGTAGTATCCGTATCTGAGTATCTTTTTCGCATGGGCTTGCCCTCCGGTGTGGTCGCCACACTCTCCCTCATGCACATCATGTAACACTCATTTTATCTCGTCATGGGTGATACACCGGAGTAAAGGAACAAAATATCCCCTCCTGTACAAGACTTCATTCTGGATAATAAATCGCGAAGCTTTTCAGAGAACCTGTCTTTTCTCACTTCTGCATTTGGGTAATGCTTCGTGCTCAAGATAATTTCTGATTGGAGTCATCCAAGACTCCCTCTCGGGTGTTGTCTTGTGCACCCGGTCGGTCTCCATCTGATTGATACTGGAGCAGTATGTGTCTCCACCGGGACAAGTCCCATCTGTTGTGCTTCGCCAGTGCTGGCCAATTTCGCTAACGAATCGGCTTTTGGATTTTGCTCTCGGGGTATATAGTGGATAGCATAATAGTCGAACTGATTCAACACTTCTTGAACTCGAGTAAGGTAGGTGGCCAATCTCCGATCTCTGGCTTGATAGTCTCCTCGAACCTGGCATACCACCAATTGCGAATCATAGTAAATCTCCACAACAATGACTCCAAAGTCTTTGGCAAGCTTCAGCCCAGCAAGCAAAGCTTCATACTCAGTTTCGTTGTTGGTCGTGCAAAAGTCAAACTTCAGAGCATAGCATATGGATCGACCTTCTAGGGTTTTGAGTACCACTCCAGCGCATGAGCATTGGTTGTTTGATGCACCATCAGTGTATAGCTTCCATGTACACTTGGGAGATTCACTAGCTTTAGGTAAATCCTCTGGTACGGTGAATTCAACTATGAAGTCTGTCAGAACTTGTCCTTGAATGGCTCAGCTTGGTGTATAAGTGATATCAAATTGACTCAACTCGATGTTCCACTTAAGCAATCTTCCAGACGTCTCAGGTCGTGTCAAGATCTGTCGTAACGGCTGGTCGGTGTATACAGTGATCAAATAAGCCTGGAAATATGGACGGAGCTTCCTCGAGGCTATGACGGGACAATAAGCCAGCTTTTCCACCTTCGGGTAGTTTCTTTATGCCCCTGTTAATCTTTTACTGATATAATAGACGATCGTTGGATCCAATCCTCTTCTCGAACTAGCGCGGCACTGATTGCGTTTGCCGAAACCGCCAGATAGACATACAACTTCTCGTGATCAACCGGCTTTGACAAGATGGGAGGTGTTGCTTGATGTTGAACTAGTTCTTGGAACACGCCTTCGCACTCCTCTGTCCATTCAAAATTAAGTTTCCCTTTTCTGATCAGATCGAAGAAGGGAATGCACTTGTCCGTGGATCGGGAAATGAACCTGCTCAAAGCTGCCACCTTCCTATTAAGACTTTGCACCTGCTTTATGGTTCTGGGGGTTTTGGGATTCCAAATCGCCCAGATTTTTTCAGGATTGGCTTCAATTCCTCTGCCATTGACGATGAATCCAAGGAATTTTCCTGACGCAACTTCAAAATGACATTTCAACGGATTGAGCTTCATTCTGTACTACCGGAGTATGTTAAACATCGTCTCTAAATCATTGATATGGTTGTTGGATAGTCACGATTTCACGAGCATGTCGTCTATGTACACCACCATAGTCTTCCCGATCTGGTTTGTAAACATCCGGTTTACGAGCCTTTGATAGGTTGCTCCAACATTTTTGAGTCCAAACGGCATCACCTTGTAGCAATAAAGTCCTAGATCGGTGATAAAGCTGGTGTGCTCCTGGTCAGGAAGGTGCATCGAGATTTGATTATAGCCGGAGTATGCGTCCATGAAGGATAAGAACTCATGTCCGGCTGTTGAATCCACTAGTTGATCAATTCTGGGAAGCGGGAAGCAGTCTTTGGAGGCAGGCTTTGTTCAGATCTGAGTAGTCTACACATGTCCGCCACTTTCCATTTGACTTTCTGACAAGCACTGGATTAGATACCCACTCCGAGTATAAAACATCACGAATAAACCTATTAGCCTTGAGTTTATCCACTTCTTCCTTCAGGGCGGCAGATCTCTTTGGATCCGTACCGTGCCTTTTTTGTTTCACCGGGACGTGCCACGGGTCGATATTTAATGCATGGCTCGCGATATTCGACGAGATCCACACATGTCTGAATGAGTCCAGGCAAACACATTGAGGTTTGCTTGGAGTAAATCAACCAGTTCCTGTCCCATCTGAGGGTTGAGTTGCGATCCGATCTTTACCACTCTAGCATCATCATTATCGTCGACCGGGACATCAATTGTTAATTCTGCCAGGGAAGCCTGGTATTCTTTGACTTCCCCTTCATCATCATTTTCTTTGAGATCAATATCTTTAGGAAACTGGTTGTGGCACCCGAGCCTCGGCTCAGGCGTTAGTTGTTAATTCTCCATAGAGCGGACGCAGAGAGATTCCTCCACGCCCTTACCTTTCTCCTTTCGCTGCGCATCCCGCAGCTCCGCAACATAACAGGCGCATCTAGCCGCCTGATCACCATGTAATACCCCGACTCCACTATCAATGGGGAACTTCAGAGTCAAACACCAAGGGCCAATCGCTGCCCTGAACTCCGTAAGGGCCGGTTGGCCCAAGAAAGCATTATAAGGAGAATGAATATCCAACACAACAAACTGTAACATCCGGACTCTCCGGCGATCACCAATACCCAATTCAACAGGTAACTCCATCATCCCAACTGGTATGGTTGCACTTCCATTGAAACCATGTATGCGTGACTGACGCGGTTTCAGATCCTTTGCTTCTATTAGCATTTGGTCGTAAGCACATTTAAAAAGTATGTTCATAGAACTTACACTATCGACTAAGATTCTCTTTATCCAAGCATGACTTATCTAGGCAGAAATAACCAATGGATCAATAGTGGGGGCCTCGACTCTGTCGGCATCATGGTTTTTGAAAACGATATCGTCTGTCATCGTCCTCTGTTGCTTTGCCAGGGCCCCTTCATCGGTACCACTACAACAGTCGAAGTCCACATGCCTACTCGAACTAGCATATGACTCCATTTCCTTCCAGCTCCGATAAGCCGGATGAGGACCACCGCTCACAGAGTTAATCAACAGCCTCCCGCTAGTACATGCGGGTTCTTCAGGCCTAGCCTAGCCTTGGCCCTGATTGGGATTAGATGGGCCCGCTCTACCGGAGCCCGGACAAACTGCTCCAACTTCCTTTCTCTAATCAACTTTTCAATAATGTCCTACAGATGACGACATTCATTAGTATTATGGCCGTAACAGTCGTGGAACCTATAGAACTTCCCGGTCTGAATCTGTTTCTCGGATGACGGTTTCGGAGCTGGCTTCTTGTACTGCCCGGTATTACAGGTCTGAAGATAAACATTTTCCAACGACGTGCTCAAAGGAGTATATCAATCGAACATAGGAGCTCTGGGTCTCCCACGGTGGGGGTCTCTCTTCTTTCCTTGACCTACATCACCCTTCTGCCGACTTTGCTTATTCTGAATGTTCGACTGTACTTTATCGGAATTTTCACCTGTCTTCTTTACTGTAACATTGTTTTGAATGCCTTCATCACTGGGCCCCGCAACGTCTTGCTTCCTAGATCGTCTAGCATCTTCTCTTCTCAAAAACTGGGCTACCTTAGCATAGAAACGATCCAACAAAGCGGAGGGTTTCCCAGCTAACCAATCACCAAATTCGAAATCAGGATGGATCCCTTTAGTCAATGCCATTAGAATAGAGTTTTCATTGGGATTGCAGACCTCGGCACAAGCAGCATGAAACCTTTTCAAATAGCACCTAAGAGTCTCTCCTGGAGCTTGAGTGACACTGGACAAGGTATTGACATCCTTCGGTCTTGTAGCATGCATACGGAACTGCTCGATAAACTTAGTAGCCAACTGATCGAAACATGAAATGTATTTGGGTGGTAAACGAGCGAACCATATAGTTGCAATGCCTCCCAAGGAGATAGGGAAGTTTCTACACTTAACCACATCGTCAGCTCGAGCAGCATTCATAAGCCATTCATATTTCAGAATATGTTGATTGGGATCTGAATTTCCTTCATACATCGGCAAGGTCGGCATCCTGAATCGACGCAGCGGCTCTGCATAAAGAATGTCATTAGTGGACAGGGTGTGACTTCTAGAAATTCCCCAGACATCATTTGTGAGGCCTTGACTCTCTCTAATCATTTGGCGTATCATGGTTGGAATGTCAGGCATCTGGATGTTCGGAGCCAAGGCATGATTGGGTTCCAAGTTACGGGGATGGTCTGGTCCCTGTCTACAGTCTGTTCCATGCCTCCTTGGCTCTCGGTCTTCATGGAAGTGAGGATCTTAAGCATGAATGCGGTGACGAGGGGCTGGATCCTGTTGGTTCTGGATCTCGGCTTCCAGATCTATGGCGGCGGAAGCTGCGTGGTCATGAGTGGTGTGATGAGGAAGTATCCCTCCTCGAGAGGAGGGTCCAGCTTGATGCCCTGTAGAAGGACCAATCCCGGCCTGTCCGAGATTCACAACATGCAGATGCCCGGAGGCTTCTACGTAGTTTCCATCCAATCGATGGCGTGTAGATCTGTGATTGAAGTCAGAGGACGCAGAGCTTTTAGACAAGGAATAAGTGGCATGCTCTCTTCTATATCTCCCTCGCCTTTCCTCGTTTAGCTTGTTTGCGAGCTTCGTGTTGGCACGAATCTGCTGAGTGAACTCCTAACAGCTCTGAGTAAGCTCTTGCATAAGGGGTTTAGAACTCCTCTCTAGTCACCGGAGCAAGCGTGTCTTGAGCTCCTACTGACGTTTGGCCTGCTGTGGTCAACTGTGTGGGATTTTGCCTATCCCTTCCTTCTAGATCTACAGCATTGAAAGCAATTCTGGTAGTGCGCACCATGTTGAATGTAGCTCTTCCTAGATCTGGAGTAATCTAAGTAGAGTGGAAGAAACTATAGGAAGACAGATCTAGATCTCCTCCTTAGATTTTAGCAATCCAACAACGGCATGGGATCCACGGAATTGGAGAAAAATAGAATTTTCTCAGTGAAAGCACCAAAGTGTTTGTACCAAAATTGGGCACAACACTCTTCAGATGTAATTGAAGAGATTAGAATAAAGAAATTAAATGGAAAAGGAGGCTAATCTGACAATCATACCAAGAAAAGTAAGCAGTAATAGAAAAGGATAAGAATTTATAGTGGTTCGGCGTTGTAGCCTACATCCACTTTGAATAGTTTGCTGTTTATTAATGATTCTCAATTGAGTTCCAACAGTATGATAGCTAACACTCAAGTTACAATGGAGTTTCAGCAGAGTAACGGCGTAGAAGTCCCAAAAGTCCCTTTTTTTAGTTGGCGTAGGAGTGCTATTTATAGGAGTAGATCTGGAAATATCTTCCCCAAAACTCGGAATACCCTTCTCATGCTTAAGTGGGCCCAACAGATCGATCTGGGGTTGTTTGGATCGATCCCTGTTGTCTTCGCATCGATCAAGATTGGCTCCAATTGAGCTGCTATCGATCATGGACGTTCTTTAGTTGATATGCAAGCTCCTGTGAAAATTTCATAAAATTTGGACTTGTAGTTTGAGAGATATAATCGATCCAAGATTGAAGTTGCTAAGGAGGCTAAAGGATTCGTATCGATACGTGCGTATCGATGATCTTCGTATCGATACAATGTGTATCGATCAATTGCGTGTTGATGACGTGGCGTTGGAGATCCATATTTCATGCTTATAGAACATTTCCTTTGGTTTGACTTATTCCTTCGTATCCATCCTAGTCCACGCTCTTCGTATCGATGCTTGTTTGTGGTTTTGTATCGATGTTTGGCCCCTTGCTTCGTATCGATCAATTGGTTGATCGATATGAAATATGCAGAAGTGTGATCGATACGAAATGGGTAGTTGTTGAGCAAATGAACTATGATCGATCCGAGAGGTGCTATTGCTTGATGGATACGAAGTGGATGGATGCTGAGTGATGGACTTGTGCTCATTTCGTATCGATCTGGATGGATACGAAATGATGGATATGGGCTGATGGATACGAAATGGATATGTTCTTCATGGATCTTGATCGATCCATAACTTGAGCATACGAATTTCGATTGACCTGAAATTTGGAATGTTGCCTTTCATAGCTTTGCTGGTCATACCATGCTAATTGTAGCTCGTTCCAGACTCAGACCAAGTTTGCCTGTATCCATCGTGGACCTGTGGATAACTGATCTCCAGGGCGGATTTTCTTTAGTTTATATTCAATTCCTTGGTGTCACGGCCTTGCCAAAAGGCGAGATAACATGTGTTTGTATAAATTTTCATCTTCCTAAATACGGTCAACAAAATAAATTTTAGTTTTGATTTTGTGTATGTTATATGATTTCTATTGTGTTTTAACAAGAGTTGAATTTGGTTTAGAGAATTAGAGAGATATGAAAGTGACTAAGGATCGTGCAATATGAAATATTAAATAAACTATCTACTTATGCAGAATGTAAATGTAAAAGTAAAGTAATAAAGTAAATGACACCGAAGATTTTTATACTGGTTCGAACTTCCTATTCTACGTTCAGTCTCAGACTCCTTCTGGAATTTAACTATCAACCCTCACTTAACCCGGAGGAACGGGTATTACACCACCTGAGCAACCGAAAAGGACTTCAACTGCCTAAGTAATAGAATAGGACTTCAACCGCTTGAGCAACCGAACAGGACTTCAATAATACAGAAAATTATTTGACTGAATGTGCTCTTTTAATAGCACAGATAAGTCTTTAGAGTACACCCTTCATATAATCTTCTCCTTTGTGGTATATCATGTAATTCATTAAGACAAGAAGTTTATTAAATCACCAATGAAGTATTCTTGAATGAACAAGTGATCAGAATGAAGTTTTTAAGTATTGAATTCTATAGTTCAAATAGCAAGATAGATTAAAAATAGGAATAAGAATTAGAATTGGTATTAGTGATTAAAACAATGGAATTCGTGGCTATTTTGAAGAGTTTTAATCGTTCGTGAAAGATAGCCATGAAGAGATATGAAGCAACTCTTGAATCAAGAGTTGTTTCTGTTCATTGAATTGAAGTGTCTTCTCAAAATATAGCCGTTATGAAAATTCAACCGTCTGAATGGAATAATTCAGCCAGCTGAATCGATTAAAAATCGAATCAGAAAGAAACTAGTGCAAAAGTCATGCAATTTAGCTGGTTGAATCATTAATTTTAGCTGTTTGAATATTCAAGATTAGTTGTGCACGTGCACACGTATTCAGTCGACTGAACTATATGATTCAGTTGGCTGAATTGCCTGTTTTTTGCCATATCAAAGATTTTTCAGAAAAGTTTTTGTATATGAACTACGTTACTAAAATTTTAGCATACGAACTATGATTTGAAATATTTTTAAATTGTGTGTGCGTGCATACACCACTTCAGAGAGATTTTAACATGAATTCACTACTAGACTCAGACAATAGACTAAATACATTACTGAAGCTTCCATCTGGAATCTGGTCTGCAATCTGTTAGATTATTTCTTGAGTAAAAAAGTATCTTCTCCTGCAAATATGGTTAGTTCATAGAATATTTACGTATATAGTTGTCACAATCAAAACATCAAAATTCAAGGTTCTAACAAGATATTTTGAAAGAATTGATGCATGTTTACTTAGATTAAAATATTACTTTGTGTTAAGAAGAAGAGGACCAAACTTTATATGGTGGCCTTAGTTCGGAGAGTCGGAAGCATTTTTAGAGGTGCCAATAGGAGCACGCTAGAAATAATATTCTATAATTTTCAGATACAGTGTGAAAATAAAAATGATTGCATAAATCCTAACAAAAAATGGATATTAAATATAATAAACTAGGATGAATACTCACGAAGAAGGACGCGGATCGCATTTACAAACTCATCATCGAATTGGATAAAATACTCCAAATATGTTAGGTCTGACAATGCTTTAGGACAAGAGATAACTAATGTACAAAAAATATGATAATCTACTTATGGATTGCTTATACTATTGCTTTGCATAACTGATGTGTTAGGAAAAAAAAGTAGGGTGACAACAATAAGAATATGTATAGTAGAAACAGAGTAACTCCGATTTGCACCATAAATGTTCCGTGTATTTCATATTAAATGTAATTTTCACCAATGTCTCTTTCTGACGTCCTACATTTTGAGACTCAAATATAGACACTAATCATATTGCAGTCATCCTTAGTGTTAATTTCCACTGATAAAATGAGATATGTTTACACCAAAAGTGGGATAAATGCCCAATCAATATATAATCAGTATATAGAATTAAAGAAATTGAAAATGAGGAAATAACACACGAGATTTAATGGATCGGCAAATACTCCGGCCTACGTCCACTATCAACTTTGTTGATGATTTCTAACTTTCTTTACAACTATAATTTTATAACTCGAGTAAGAATCCAACTGAGTATCGGAGTTTTTACTCTACTAATTCTGCAAGTAATAAAGGTTCACATTTTTTTTGCACCTCTCATCCTATTTATAGATGAAGATAGGCAAATTTGGCTTCAATAACTGCTACCCGCGTTCTCCACACTGATAGAAAGCTTCAGAGAAAGATTGTGACCAAATCAGCTTCTGAATTCTCAACACGGTACCGAATTGAGCCTCACAAGTCAGTACCAACTTGTGGTTTCTTCTTACTTTATACTTTGCATTGTGTCATCCCCATTCCATTGAACATTGCATGCTGATCATCAACCACGACTCGGTACCGAGTCAAGGAGCTAACTATGTACCGGGTTATGACATCAACTTGGAATTCTCCAACTTTGCTTTTCCCATCTGATTTGTTTGAAGAATGGCTAAGTATTTTCTAAGAACAGGTAAGGTGCAGCATCGATTATTTGGACTTCCCTTGAATTTTGTTTTCTAGACTTGCACTTCTGAATTTCTAGTTTATCTTACTACCATTCAATAATTTCGACTCATCCAAAAATGACTCAGTTCAAAAGAAAAATAATACTTGCCGTCTAAATTATGTCTTGTGTTAACAAGACATGTTTTGGATTAAGAAAGGCTGTCGACTTCGAAGTCTGATCCGAATAGATGTCCTCATCCTCTAAACTATTTTCACAAAGCAATGCGTCTTCTTCGGATTGTCATGTCGCTTTGAACAACTATGGATTCATATCCCTTAGATGATATAAGAGTTGCAATATTCTTTTCAAACTTGTCATTTAGGTTTGGAAATTTAGGAAGTCCTTTCTTTTAATTGATCAATCCTGTAGGATTCCACCTTTCTATTTTGCATGCTTCCATTTTTACTCTTGTTGGTTGCCATCATTTTCTCTCTTTTTAAAAAAATTCTTTAATTCGGTACCGTGACAAGAGTCTTGACTCGATACCATTTTTAACTGCGAATTTCAAGTGTAAGTGTTTAAATAACACTTAAGTAATTTTCCTCTTTGCTTTTACCTTTGTTTATTATTATCATTTGCGATTTGGATTTCCAACCATCGACTACTTTGACTTGTATTTCACTTATGTCACCGCCACCTTATAACTTTACCATCGATTTTCATAGCCGCTGTCAGCGATTGCTGAATCATTCAACCTCAGATTAATCAACTTGTCCCTAAATTTATTTGAGTTTTGACCCTACTATTTAACTCCGACGTTACCGCTTCCACCTGCTTCAAGCATAGGTAGGTGGCGCCACCTTGGGGTACCCGATGTTTTGATGTTGGCCTATAATCACACTCAGCCACATTTATATGCTCCATATTCCTTCCTTAATTTGGCTACAGCTTGCAAAAGGGGTTTAGACTTGAGCTTGGCGTTGAGAACTTGAAGCCAACCCAAAGTGTCCTCATGAATCTCTCAAGCATGACTTGGGTCACTTCCCACCTTCACATGCTTTGAGTTGGCTTTAAATTTAGCAAGCCTTGGCCAGGGTTTCTTGTGTGGCCCCGATTTTTAAAACATGTAGCTAAGTTTTTTAAGTGCAAAGAGGGGAAGATGGATAATTTTGACAATTTCTGATCGGGTATGGACCGATAGTCGAATCTTGTTGGGGCAATTTTAGATAACGATTGACACCCGACAAACGAATAGTCAACCCTTAGCGAGTGGCAACCTAAAACCGAATAGTCGACCTTTGGTGGATAACGACCAACTGCCGAATAGTCGACCCTTGGCGGGTGGCGACCAACAACTCCTTTGAAGTTTCCATATATGGGGTATTTGTAGCAGTTGAAACTGATGCTGAGATGATTGAGATGATGTCTTAAAACCGGTTGGAATGACATTGCGTCGTAGATCTAGTTAATGAAAGACAGTTGGCGAAGTGAAGGGAATCAGTGGAGGATGTCAAAACCAACAACCAAACCTGTAAGATATGTGTCATGTTGTTACTATTTAGGTAATGTTCACGAATAGTGGCAACATATTGCGCAACATGCTTTGTATCAAAAGAGGACACACTTGGTTGTACTGTTAATACCTCAATTATTGATTTTGATGACAACAACCGTATAAAATATAGATACTGATGTTTTACCAAGTTATATAGTATATAATGCAAAATACTACATAGGTGCCAAATCGAAGACTGTACAATATAAAGACACAAGATAAAGATTTGAAGACTCATGAGTCCAAAAAAAAGATATAAAGAGCTCAAGATTATAATTTAGTGTTCAGAGTCATTAAATTATATTATTAAAGTCCTTGATAGCAATTTTTGGTCTTTATCTTCAATTTCTGATCTTTGATTTTTTTAAACAAAGATAAATTATTTTAATTTGAAAATATATTTTTATATATTTTATAAATGTTTTTTAAGAGTTCAAAAATATTTAAAAACTATGTTCAAGTTACTTTACAAAGTATATGAAAATAGAAAAAAAATTCAAATTTAACTAGCATATATCAACATACATATTTTCATATATCGACATATAGACCGTTAGTTTGTTTTTTAAATTTTGAATGGAGGTGTCTTTAGGACACAACTAAATGGATACATATGTTCATCCACTATATAAAGGGGAGTGCAAATGAACTTTTAATCAACTAATAACATACTTTATTCTCATTCATTACTCTCTTGAAAATTCTCTAGAAAAATATACTCTATACTCCTCAAAAATCATATAGAATCAATTCATACTCCATTGTATTGATTCACTACTACTTACTTTCTTCTCACTTTTTATCTCTTGAAAATTCTCTTGAAAAATATACTCTTCAAAAATCATATAGAATCAATTCATAATTCATTGTATTGATTCACTACGACTTACTGTTTTGCAAAATTTCTCTCATTTCAAAGGTCAAAGTGCTATCGAAGTGACTATGTGACCCATTGTATCCAAAGTACAACTATTTTTCTTTGAAAAACATCAACTCTACTCTTGTTATGTGGGTGTTCTTGTAGCATGTTAAAATCAAGTGGGTGTGCTTAGTAGCCCGGTAAATCTAGGAGGTGATATTATTGTCCGATCAAATCAAGAGAGTTTGCCCCAGACTCGTGATACAGGAGGGTGTGTCTTGTAGCCTTGAAATCGAGATTGTATTTTGGTTTGCCTTCTACCTGGTTTAAAGTTAGCGATTGAAAAGAAATATGTACAAGAAATTATATAGGACTGAATGTAGGATTAGTTAATCCAAACTAGTATAAAATTCATGATGTCTTCTCTCTTACTTTACTTTATTGCTTTTATAATTATCTATGATTGCATCAATGACTGGTTGTTAGTATAAATCAATGATTTGATATTAATCTTGAAAGAATTCTAAAAGGATTTACATAAGTTAGAAAACACTATTCACCCCCATCTAGTGTCAAATTGGCCTTAAGATCCATTATTCCGCAACCCACATGTACTTCTTTGTCGGCCTTGCATGCATGTTGTTGTGGCGAGGAAGACCATGTAGGCCAGCCTTTTTCCAAGGATATGGAAATACATAAGAAATTGTCAGGGGTAGTGCTGAAGAAGCGGGTCGAGCCAGGTTGGTCTGGCTAAAGTGCTCAAAATGATACGGAAGACCGACTGTAAGGTTGCTTGCAGAGGCTGCATAAGAGTCGGGTTGGCAATAGGCCATGCTCGAGGCGTTTTAGAGATGCTTGATTGGTGGAGGTCGAGGGAGGCACTCGGGTAGATGGGCTATTAAGGAGCCAGCTAGTCATGGGGGGGTCAGACGATGGGGATCGGGCGAGTAGTGCAGATGTCTTTTTCTCTCTTGATGAGCTGGTTGGTGGTCGTTGCTTCAGGGTGCACCGGATAGGGGTCGACCTAAAATATCATGGAGAGAATGTGCAGATAGAGCTCTAGCCCGTACAACAGTCGAGGGAGACTTGTTGGCTTGTTTCTAATTCTCAAGTAGCTTGGGGAAGGCTTGCCTCGGCCTAAGTCGGTCCAAACCGAAGTGGATTAATCTAAGTAACCTTGATCAATCTATCTTCTTATTTACAAAAAATTTAAGTAACGATTACATAATAGCATTTGCCTCCTCTGGTGATTATGTTCTTAAAATCAACCAAGTCAGGGTGTATTAGTTCTAGTAATTAAGTACTTCTCTTAGCGACTGATTTTCTATATTTAACATATCCAGTTTTCTAAGTCTATTAATTGAGCCTACATTTATATGTCCCAATCTATTATGCCATAAGTCAAATGACACAGTCACATAAGCAAAAATAGAAGTACTTTCATTACAAAAAAATAGAGTTTAAAACAAACCATCAACTGGATATCCCATTCCCACAAATACCTCATTCCTGGTTATTACAACTTTATTGAATTTAAAAACAAGCTTCATCCCAGCCTTGTTCAGTATCCATTAGAAACTAAATCCCTACAAAGGAAGGGGATATACAATACATCATTCAAAGCTAATGTTTTTCTAAAAGTAAGTTTAAGAAGAACCTTTCCTTTGCTCAGTACTCCAGTAGTAGCAGAGTTTCCCATGAAGATACGCTCACCTTCTCCTACATCCTGAAATTGATGGAAAAGCTCTCGATTTGTAGAGAGATGTCTAAAAGCTCCTGTGTCCAGTGCCCAATCATTTTTTTTCACGAAGTTAGCCTCTATAATGATTGAAGCTATGATATTTTCATCCTTAGCGAGATTTGCTTGTGCTTAGACATTAGTAGCTTACTTCTGATTGTATCATCGTTTCTATTGGAAGCATTGATGCACCTTATGACCTGTTTTGCCACAAACACATCAAATGGTCGTTTCTTCTGAATTTTATTATTTTGTTCACAATATTTTGAATTTTTTGATTAGCAAAATTGTAACATCCCCCTACTTGGAGGCCCAAAACTAACGGCTACGGATGCTGCAGTCATCCATAGTTATTAATCCTCGGTGACCAAATACAGCGAAGTTAGATTCATTGATACACAGAAACACATGAATACGGAAAAAAATTAAACTTCAAACAAAATCACATTTCATATCAAAGCATTTCCAATCCATTACATAATCCCATATTCGCAAATCACATTCAGAGAAAATATATTTATTACAACATACGCCAAGAGCAACATATGAAGATGCCACTTAGATGATCAGAGTATATCCAGGAAATATAACAGCTTTGCCATTACAAACAACATGGGGGAATCAAAAGAAAAGAGAACTCTGTTAGTCCCTGAGAAGTTGGTTTTGATGACAACAACCTTAGAATAAGATTATAAAATATAAATGCTAACATTATTATTTAGATATATATATGTATATGCAGGATATATACAGGTACCAAAGAATGAAGACTGTACAGAATAGAGATTCAAGAACTGATGAACTCAAGATCGAAGATATCAAGATTCAAGACTCATGAGTATCAAGATTATCAAGAGTTCAAAATAAGTAATTTAGTTAGGAATTTTGTTAAAACTCCTAGAAAAGCACTGACGTCTTAAAATCCATTTTATTCGTGGAATGGAATCCACTTCGAGCCCGTTAAAGGGATGGAACCCTAAGTAGGATGGAACCTACGAAAAATCTAGTGGAACATTATTTTGTATCCACTAACTTTTATTCAAATGTTTTACAAAATTATATCTTGTTTTCAAAATGATTTCAAAATATTTCTTTTTAAATCAAAAACATCTATCCTGGTTTTAAAATACTTTTAGCCTCAAAATAATCTTTATTTTCAATATCAAATTATCCTTGGTTTTAAACTATCTTTTAATTATAATATATTTAGCTTTTAATATTTATACTTGGATTTAAATATAAAATTATAGTAAAATTTTATATATACCAAAATATTATTCTCTATACTTATTTATGTATTTTAACTATAGTTATGTATATTTATAAAGTTTAAAATAGTTTTAATACAAGATAGAAGTTATTTTCAAAGAAAAACAAATTACCAAAACTAACTTAGGCTTGTCGACAACCCCAAGGACCCCTTATCGACAAGGTAACAGTTTATTTCAAAAGTTTGAATTTCAAAGGAAGTGTCTATTCATCATATCCTTTCACGAATGGACATGATTGTTGTTCTACTATAAATAGGGGCTGTTTTAAACGAATTTATAATTAATTTTTCTCTGATTTCACTCCTCTTCTTCTTCCACATTTCTTTATATACATTTTTACCATTACTCTGCCGAAATCACCATTGAATCTAACTAGATCATCTCTGGTTTGATTCTCTATCACTATCTCAACAAGATCCCAGTGCTATTCAGAGTTATAGATTCCTTGGTATTCAATCGAGCGAGAAAAGGTGTGATTGTAGCCTGGAAAATCAATCGGGTGAACTTGTTGCCCGTAAAATCAAGTATCTCTACCCAGAGGATTGGGAATCTGGAGCAGTGTACCTCGTGGCCTTGAAATCGAGGGTGTAATTGTAAGAATTGATTTTGAAAGGAAATCCGTACTTGTGTTGCGGGACTGGATGTAGGGTAACTCCGAACCAGTATAAAATTCGGTGTGTTCTTTCCTTTATTGCTTTTTACTTTATATCTACATGACTGCATCTATGTTTGATTCTGTGATCATATCTGTGTCTGAATATTGCATACATTTATGTTCAAATTAATATAAACTCAAAAAGAATTAGTGATTCCTTAAAATACTATTCACCCCCCTCTAGTGTTAATTCTAGCCTTAAGATCCGTAATTCGCATTTCTCACATTTGGTATCAGAGCAAGGTTTTCAAAGTTTCATAATCTGAATTTTGAAAAATTTTAAAATGGCTACCAACACTGGTACTGTTACTACTACCAACACTGGTTCTATTACCTCTGTCACTAGTTCATTTGTAGAAGGTCAGTCTACTGTCAGACCACCACTTTTTAATGGCAGTAACTATGCATATTGGGCATGTAGGATGAAAATATATTTACAATCTGTAGGACTAGACACTTGGAATATCACACAGACTGAATATTTTGAACCCACAACTGGTTTTGCATAGTGGACTGCTGAGCAAAAGACCGTCGCACAAAATAACTCTAAAGCTATGAATATTCTATTTTGTTCACTTGATAGGAATGAATTTAATAGAGTGTCAGTTTGTAGGTCTGCATATGAAATCTGGAAAACTTTGCAAGTTACTCACGAAGGAACAAGCAAAGTTAAACAGACCAAAATTTTCATGCTCACAAAGCAGTTTCAATTATTTAAAATGAATCCTAATGAGTCTATTCCAGATATGTATAGTAGATTTCAGGATATTGTGCATTCTCTAATATCCTTGGGAAAGGTATTTTCGGAAGAAGATCAAGTCAGAAAAATCTTAAATTCTCTTACTCCAGAATGGGATCAAAAGACACTTGCGATCGAAGAGGCAAATGACATCAGTATCTTAAAGATAGAAGAATTAATTGGAAATCTAATGTCGTTTGAAGTCCAAATGCTTGGGAGAAGAGAAAGCAGAGCATCTGAAAAGAAATCAATTGCATTCAATGCATTGACCGATGGATCAGACTCAAACACCGATAATGATGAAGAGATAGCCTTTATGACCAAGAACTTTAGGAAATTCCTGAAATACAGAAAGATGAATAATCTCAAGAGAAACAACTATAAGAACTCTGGTAATCAGAATGTAGTGCCAAACTATATCAAATGTTTCAACTGTGACGAACCAGGCTATATCAAAAGAGACTGTCCGCATCCAAATAAGCAAAATCTTCCTATAAACAATGATTCCGCAAAGAAACAGAAACGTGCATTTACCGCTACTCTAGATGACTCAGACTCATCCTCAAGCGATGATGATCAGAAGACAGATAATTCAAATATGTGTTTCACGGCAGTTCACGACTGCGACAAATTCAGAGAAATGGACTCAGAAAAAGGTACACATTTACAATACATTGGTTGAAATTGCATGCTTAGGATTGGATGTTTGATTGATTGATTTTGAATTGGTGTGTCGTTTGAATTTTAAAAATTTTATTATTATTTTATTATATTTTTACTATTATTTTTTTATTATTTTTATTTTTAAATAGTATCATAATATTTTATGGAATATACTAGCAACATTCCAGATATTATATAGACATTAAAAATTATATATATATATATATATTAGAATACTTAAGAGAAATAAATCATGAAAATTCAGAGACACTTGTCGACAAGCCCCCCCCTACGTTGTCGACAAGGGTACAGAAATTTGAAATTCAAATTTGAATTCAAATGTTTGAATTTCCCTCCATCTTTTCACTTTATTCAAGTCTCTTAAAAGTCACCTTTTGACTAGAGAACCTGTCCCTTGAGAATCTATTTATTTACTATCTCTCATCATAACTTTTCACTTTCATTTTCAAATTCAAACTCTTATTTCAAAATATCAAGCTCTCTACTCTCTACTCTAATGGCTTCTTCAAGCAACCCTTCCATAATGAGACTTTCCAAAAATATAAAAGAGCAACTTTTCAATAATCCGAAGGCTATAAAAGCATATATCAACTACGCTAACTATGGAAAAGTCCATCCCGGAAAGTTTGCTTTATTTCATATTTCTATACTTATGAAATCGATTCTCTTTTAGCAAACAACCAAGTTCTTAGTCTTGTTGATGCTTCACAAAATGACTTTGTTTGTTATCCAAATCTTGTTAAAATTTTCTATGCAAATCTCAACCGTGGATTTTATAATGGAAATGATGATGAAATTTGGAGTAGTGTCAAAGGCACTAGAATCATTTTAAATTGTGATGTTTTGGGTACCATTCTCAATTGCAAGAGCACGGGAATGGATCTTTCTAGTTTTAATATCGATGAAAATGATCGTGAGACATTTCATCACATTTTCGAAGGAGATGATAACTTTGAATTCATAAATCGAAACTTTCGACCAAAAGCAAGAATTGTTAGTCTTCTTTTACAACATACTTTGACCCCAAGATCAGGGAGTTTTAACAATCCAACTTCAAAAGTTTGCAAAGCACTTTTTGCTATTTTTGGAAATTATGATATTAATTAGGCGCAAGTTATTTTGGATGAACTTCGTCCCAAAAATTTTGAAGTGGGTGAAAACACTTTGTATCATGGAATCTATCTCACTCGGATTTTTAATTATTTTGGAGTGGATTTCAAAGGAGAAGAATTTGTTTCAAGAAATTTTTTTAATCACTCAAACATTTCTCTTATGAAAATTCCATATGTTTTTCAACCATATGAGACTCTTGCCGAAAAGGAAGAGCGTTTGGCTCATGAGGAAGAAGAAGAAGAAGGGAATGAAATGGAAATAGAAGAAGAAGATGATGATGAAACATCCTTGGAAAATATTGACTATCCCTCTAATCCAACTAACAAAACCTTACTCAAAAATCAAAAGACCATTGTTGAGAATCAACGGACTCTTAAACGATCCGTTAGTAAGAAATTGGATAAAATGTCATCCAAGATGAACAAGTTTTTCTCCAAAGTTAGCAAGAAGCTTGGATTATCTTCATCTTTGTCATCCTCTAACTAGTTCTACCTTTTCATGTCATGTTGTATTGGTTTTAGTTTGTTTTAATTTGAATGTTCGTGTAGTTCTTAATGTTTAATCATTGTATCATTCTATTATGAAATGAAATTGAATTACTTTTCTGTTATCTAGCTTATCTTATCTCCAGAATAAATGTTAGTATATTATATAAATATGTATATATATATATATATAGACACACAATTATTCACAAAATCAAAATGAGTCATCAAAATTAACTGACCCCTGTCGACAACCCCTCAGAGACCCTATCGACAAGTACTGGTCAGAAATGACTTTTCATTTTAAATTTGAAATTTGAATAACTACCTTGTGTCTATTCATTTCAAACGAATTTCTACACCTATAAATACATATTTCTTCCAGAATTCATCACTCAAAATTATTTCTTATCTACTCTATCTATATTTCTTCTCACAAACTCAAAAATGGCCGATCCAATTCATAGTTTGACCGAGAATCTTGAAGAAACCCTTAATTCTTTCAAGAATATTCTTTCTTTCATTCTCCATAATCAGCGACACTTAGAGTTGAGTCAAATGCAGATGATCAAGGAGCAAGAAAAACATTTCGATGCGATTCGATGGATGATTTCCTCCCTGCACAAAGATGATAATGAAGCACATCCTCCGGTCTCTCTCACCAATAATGAAAATTGGGATGCCATTAAAGTAGACCCTATATTTGGAGAAGAAGGATGGGTGGAAGTTCCTCGTAATGTTTGATTTTATTTGATTGCTTTGTTTGATTTGAATTGATTTCTTGGATTGATTTTATTTGATTTGGTTTGGTGTGGATTGATAATTGGTGTGCAAAACATAATATGTATAAATACACATTGATATTTATATGATCTTTGGTTAGTTATTATGTCTATCAGTATAATTATCTCTTAATCTATCTATTATATACTCCATTATATATTTTATTAATGCAGGTACTTTAGTACAAGAATAAGGGGGAGTTATGTAGTTTGGAGTTAGTTTTTGTTGATGACAAAGGGGGAGAAGTATAAAATAGGATAGTTAGGCATAGATTAAGGGGGAGTTATTAGTTTTAAGGGGAGTTATTAGGATAGAAGTAATATTTTATAAACAAAGGTTGTCATCATCAAAAAGGGGGAGATTGTTAGTCCCTGAGAAGTTGGTTTTGATGACAACAACCTTAGAATAAGATTATAAAATATAAATGTTAACATTATTGTTTAGATATATATGTATATGCAGGATATATATACAGGTACCAAAGAATGAAGACTGTACAGTATAGAGATTCAAGAATTGATGAACTCAAGATCGAAGATATCAAGATTCAAGACTCATGAGTATCAAGATTATCAAGAGTTCAAGATTTCAAAATAAGTAATTTAGTTAGGAATTTTGTTAAAACTCCTAGAAAAGCACTGACATCTTAAAATCCATTTTATTCGTAGAATGGAATCCACTTCAAGCCCGTTAAAGGGATGGAACCTACGAAAAATCTAGTGGAACATTGTTTTGTATCCACTAACTTTTATTCAAATGTTCTACAAAATTATATCTTGTTTTCAAAATGATTTCAAAATCTTCCTTTTTAAATCAAAAACATCTATCCTGGTTTTAAAATACTTTTAGTCTCAAAATAATCTTTATTTTCAATATCAAATTATCCTTGGTTTTAAACTATCTTTTAATATAATATATTTAGCTTTTAATATTTATACTTAGATTTAAATATAAAATTATAGTAAAATTTTATATATACCAAAATATTATTCTCTATACTTATTTATGTATTTTAACTATAGTTATGTATATTTATAAAGTTTAAAATAGTTTTAATACAAGATAGAAGTTATTTTCAAAGAAAAATAAATTACCAAAAATAACTTAGGCTTGTCGACAACCCCAAGGACCCCTTGTCGACAAGGTAATAGTTTATTTCAAAAGTTTGAATTTCGAAGGAAGTGTCTATTCGTCATATCCTTTCACGAATGGACATGGCTATTGTTCTACTATAAATAGGGGCTGTTTTAAATGAATTTATAATTAATTTTTCTCTGATTTCACTCCTCTTCTTCTTCCACATTTCTTTATATACATTTTTACCATTACTCTGTCGAAATCACCATTGAATCTAACTAGATCATCTCTGGTTTGATTCTCTATCACTATCTCAACAAGATCCCAGTGCTATTCAGAGTTATAGATTTCTTTGTCTTCAATCGGGCGAGAAAAGGTGTGATTGTAGGCTGGAAAATCAATTGGGTGAACTTGTTGCCCGTAAAATCAAGTATCCCTACCCATAGGATTGTGAATCTGGAGCGGTGTACCTCATGGCCTTGAAATCGAGGGTGTAATTGTAAGAATTGATTTTGAAAGGAAATCCGTACTTGTGTTGCGGGACTGGATGTAGGGTAACTTCGAACCAGTATAAAATCCGGTGTGTTCTTTCCTTTATTTCTTTTTACTCTATATCTTCATCTGTGTTTGATTCTGTGATCATATCTGTGTCTGAATATTAAATACATTTGTTTTCAAGTTAATATAAACTCAAAAAGAATTAGTAATTCCTTAAAACACTATTTACCCCCTCTCTAGTGTTAATTCGAGCCTTAAGATCCGTAATCTGCATTTCTCACAAACTCTAAATAGCTATCATGCCTTTTGCACGTCTTTGAAAGCTTATTCGGCTTTACAGGTACCTGAAAACCTCAATTCTCAAACTACTCAAAATCAATTGAGTACCCGAGAGTTTAAGGGGAAAACATAAACTTCGAGTCAGACATAAAGCCTGGTATGAATAATAATCTACCATCTCAAATCATTTAGATATCTAGTGAGACCACGCTGCTTAGCGGAATGGGTTTTCCCCTCACCAGTATCTCAAAACCTTTTAAAAACCATATACTATGCTTTTGCATCCACAATGGTTAAAATAATTCACAACATTATAATATGATGATATGCAAAACAAATGAATTAATTCTGGATTACCCATCCTTATTCTTTTTAGACTATCTGTCTAATTTATAGTTTCTAGGATTACTATTAACTTAATAGTTTTCATAGGCTGACTAATAACCAGTAAACATTTAAGGACTCCCTATCCAATTACATAGTTTTAATGGGATCACTATGAACCTATTGGTAACTCCAATATCTTACTCTTATCCTAGTTTTCATAGGTTGACTAGGAACCTATTGTTAACCCCAATATTCTTTCTTCTTACCCTAGTTTTCTGGGCTGACTAGGAACCTATTGACATCTGTCAATATTTCATCCGTATATAGTTTTCATGGGCTAACTACAAACCTATTGGCCTTTGCCAGTATCAAATCATAGTTTTCATGGGCTTACTATAAATCTGTCTTTCTGACATCTTCCTTTATACATAGTTTTCATGGGCTGACTATGAACCTATTGACCCCTACCAATATCTTTTTCTATACACAGTTTTCATGAGCTTAACGAGAACCTATTGGCCCATGCCAATATCATTTTCTTATATTTTAACATCCTATATTCTGGTCTTCCGGACCTCCTGGATGCAATTCTACTCATTCAGGAGTTTAATCAATTTATATTCACTGTTGGGTTGACCTAGCTGGTTCTTCTACCCTTTATCCCCAAAATACAGTTATGGGTCCATTATAAAGTGAATATACTTATATTTGAAGAAGCAATCAAAATAATACAACACTACTGCTCCTATAGGTTTAATATAAAATATGGTTAATACCCTTAACCTATTATTTTATCAAAGAAAGCTTCTTCTCAAAACCATACAAAACTCCTTTAATATAGCCATGGTTTTTCCTTTTATAAATAGAGTTTGGGTTATAAAACCTTTCGATACCTTTGAAACCTAGCTTTCAACTTTATAAGATGACCTCCTTCAAAAGCATTCAAAACATTATGCTCCTGCCTTTTAATACTTTAAAATCCACCTTTCGAAACCTTTCGATTATATTAAAGTAGTAGCATTTAACTTTAGAAGCATAGCTTCGAAACCAGTTGAAAGTACCCCTTTTGACACCATTGGAAGTAACCCTTCTGAAATCATTGAAAGTCCCCCTTTTGAAAACATTGGGTTTATACTTAAAACATTATTTAGGTCAAAGTGAATACAGGCGAAAGCAACTCTTTCGAAACCATCCTTTATTATATAAAAATATTGGGGAAAACTTGATGGTGTCGACACCATCTCTTTCGAAAGCATTTAATATGTGGGTAAAATAGCGGAAGGTTGGCTTCGAAACCATCATCTTCGAAACCCCTAACCCCTTTCGAAAGCTATAGGAAGTGGCTCTAACTTATAAAACAAAGTACCTCTACTGTGTTGATATCTTCAACATCATCGAAAGGCTATAAAACGGTAGCAGGGTTTCGACTAGGTCGAAACCCCTTCTTTCAAAACATTCTTTCATAAGTAAAGGAACCTAGTCGAAAGCAATTATAAGTTAATGGCAACCCTTTTGAAACCCTTATAAAACCTCTTTCGAAACAATCTGCTTCGACTCCGTCGAAGGCTAAAACAAAACAAAGATAGGCGCTTTTCATTTTAAAAACAAACTAAGGTCTCGACTCCTTCGGAAGCTATGCTTTCGACACCTTACCTTCCGTCTTCCTCCAATCCACTACGTACCATCATGGTGATACCTTGTTTATTTGTTTCGGCATGACAAGGATGAAGGCGGAAGCTTCTGTGTCGAAAGGTGCTTTCCAAAGTTGGCGGAACCAAATTTCTGAGTAAACCTGGTTTAGTTCTTATTAAAGTAAACTTTTCTCTGACTAACCTGCCACGTGTCAATACCAGATTCATTGCCTTAACTTTTTCAAATTCTTTTCCAAAATAACTGCCGCTAATCTAGATCTAAACCATGGTTAAGTTAATCAATTAAGCCCTTTCATTAAGCAAAACCAATTTTGCAAAGAAGTCCCTCTTCTAAAATAATTTATTTTGCATAGCAAATCACTTTGGGAAAATCCCCAAAAATTCTAGAAATTCACTTTAATCATGTTATCTAACATATCAAAATTCCAGACCCAAATTCTCCATATATTTTCCGAAATAAATTTATAAACCCAAATAACCATATTTTCCTTTGAAAATTCATAATAATCTTTCCATAGCTTGGAAAATTATCAAAATTAAAACCCAACTCCAAAATCATGTTTCTCATAACATAAAATTTTCCCATGGTATTTAAATGTCATTAAATCTCGGGTTTTACTTAAAACTGCGCAAAAAATCTTTCAAACAATCTTGTTTAAACCATATAAATCATAAATCAAGCATATCATCATCCAATATATCATAAAAACGAATTTACTCTTAAATCCGAAAATATATGACTTAAAACCAAATAGAGATGGAATTATTATTCACCTTGATCTAGATAAGGAGATTGGATTGAGATTGATTTCCCCTAAGCTTTATTCTCTAGCTTTTAATTTGAATTCTTCTTCCTTAATGGCTGGCCGTTCTTTATCTTTTGATTTGCGTTTTCGAAAATGACGTGAATAGGAAGAAAAATGGTAGGAACGAAAATATATAAGGGTAAGGGTCATTGGGTGGCAAATTCCTAATATACACTTATGTGATTTGATTAACCAAAACCCGTTCCTAGGCCCATTAACCATTATATCAGGCTCGGCCTTAATTTATTAATTCAAGTCTCAATCCCCTTATCACTTAACATTTACATTATTCTATTTAATTTATCCAAATAAATCTCCTGAATAATGTCATCAAAAATTAGGGGTGTTACAGGCTCCCCTCCTTAAAGAATTTCATCCTCGAAATTTTGTAAGGACTAAATACCAAACATAGCAATCATCAGTAATGACTCTTAACAACCAAACTAGTCTACCTGACTAGGAATTATCTATATAAATCTAATATAGACATACCTTCAAAACAGATTAGGATAAGTATCTCGAATCATGTCTTCTGTCTCCCAAGTATGATCCTTCTCGTTGTCGCTCCACTAAACTTTCACCAACTTGATTGTCTTGTTCCTCAATCTCTTCTCATCTCTCGCTCAACCCGAACTGCTTGTTTGACAAAAGTCAAATCAGGCTCTACTACCAAGTCCTCCAGCTCTGTGTGAGGAATGGTAGCCTTTGGATCATGCACATATTTGCGAAGATGAGACACATGAAATACATTATGGACACCTGCCATACTGCTTGGCAACTCCACTAGGTTTCCAATCCTTTCTATAATCTAGAATGGACCAACATATCTCGGTGCCAGTTTCCCTGACTTCCCAAACCGTATCACACCCTTCATCTGTGATACCTTAATGAAAACTCTGTCTCCAACTGAGAACTCTAGGTCCTTGCGCCTTTTATTTGCGTAACTCTTCTGTCTAGATTGATCTTACTTCATCCATCCCCGGATCAACTTAATCGTCTCTTACGCCTCCCTTACCAAATCTGGACCTAAGACCAATCTAACTCCAGTCTCTAACCAACATGCAGGAGATTTGCATGGCCTTCCATATAAAGATTCAAAAGGCGCCATTCCTATACAGTCTGATAATTATTGTTATAGAAAAACTCAACCAAATGTAGGCGATCCTCCCAAGATCCCTAAAATCCAGCACACAAGCTCTCAACAAATCCTCGAGTACCTTATTGACTCTTTCTGTCTGCCCATCTGTCTGTGGGTGATACACGGTACTCATCTTGAGCTTAGTGCCTAACACATCCTGTAGACTCTTCCAAAATTCACTAGTGAATAAAGCATCTCATTTACTGACTATGCTACTAGGAACTCCAAGAAGTCTAACTATGTTCTTCATGAACAACTTCGCCAAAACTGGTGCCGTCCTGGTCGACTTTACTGGAATAAAATGGGCACTTTTGGTCAACCTGTCCACAATAACCCATATACTTTCATTTCCTCTGCTTGAACTTGGCAACCCGTCAATAAAATCCATGGATATCGAATCCCATTTCCAAACGGAATATCTAGAGGCTGAAGTAACCCACTCGGCTTCTAATGTTTGGCCTTCACTTGTCGACAGTTTACACACTGCCTAACCCACAAGCCAACATCCCTCTTCATGCCTTCCCAATAGAAGCACCTCTTCATATCTTGGTACATCTTGGTCCCTTCAGGATGAATCATAAACTTGGATTGATGACACTCCTCAAGAACTTCTCTTCTCAAGTTCTCCACATCCGAAACACATAACCATCCCTTCTTTCTTAACCATCCTCTCCGATCAAGACAAAAATCTTTCAAATCATCGACCTCGGTTCCAACCTCAAGCCTTCTGATCCTCTCGGTTTATAATGCATCATCCTTCTGTTTAGAAGCAATTCTCTCGATCAACACTGGTCGAACTTCTAAACAGGACATCATGGAAGTACTCTGACTAGAACTAGCAGTCGATCTTAACTTCACACTGCAATTGGCCAAAGCTTCTAGATCCTTCCATTCTGCCAACATAGCCAACACCACATTCTGATGTCATCTGCTAAGAACATCAACTACTTTATTACCTTTCCCTGGTGTATACTTTATACCAAAATCATAAGCAGCCAAAAACTCCAGCCACCTCTGTTGTCTCATATTCAACTCTTTCTGAGAGAATAAGTAGACTTATGATAGGTATACAACTCAAATCTCTCCCCCAAGAGATAATGTCTCCAAATCTTCAGGGTAAAAATCACCGCAGCCAACTCTAGGTCATGAGTAGGATATCTCACTTCGTGCGGTCTAAGGTGCCTAGATGCGTAAGCAATGACTTTGCCCTTCTGCATCAACACTGCTCCTAATCCAATCCTACATGCATCTATGTATACTACCAACCCTTGGCTACCATCGGGAACTACCAACACTGGAGCATTAGTCAACAAATGATTTAACTTAAGGAATGCTTCCTCACATTTGTCGGACCAAACGAACTTCACTTCCTTCCTGGTAAGCTTAGTCAAAGGCGCTGATATCCATGAGAATCCTTGATGAATCTCCAGTAGTAACCAGCAAGTTCAAGAAAACTTCTGATCTCGGTCACCGTCTCTGGTCTCTTCCAATTGTTCACAGCTTCGATCTTATCTGGATCGACTAACAATCCTTTTTCTGAAACCACATGACCAAGAAACTTAACCTCTTTCTTTCAAAAATGACACTTGGAAAACTTCGCCTTTAGCTGATTCTACCTCAGCGTCTCTAGCACAACTCTAAGATGCTCTTCATGCTCTCTCTCATCCTTAGAGTATACCAAAATGTCATCAATAAACACCAACATGAATTTATCCAAATACTCTCGGAAGACTGGTTCATTAAATCCACAAAGAAAGCCGGTGCATTCGTCAATCCGAATGGCATCACTAACCACTCATACGAACCATATCTAGTTCGAAATGCAGTCAAAGAAATACCGTCCTCTGCCATACTCAACCGATGGAACCCCGTCACCAAATCCAACTGGGAAAACACTTTGGCTCCACTCAACTGATCAAACAGATCTTCAATTCTAGGCAAAGGATACTTATTCTTTTTTTGTTCAGCTTATGATAGTTGATAGACATCCTCAACGACCCATCCGGTTTCTTCACGAATACTGCGGCCGCTCCCCAAGGCGAACTGCTTGGTCTAATAAAATTCCTTCCTTCTAGATCCACTAGCTGCACCTTCAATTCCTTCATTTATGTCGAGTACCTTGTTGACTCTCTTTGTCTGCACATCCTTCTGTGGGTGATATGTTGTACTCATCTTGAGCTTAGTGCCTAACATATCCTATAGACTCTTCCAGAATTCACTAGTGAATAAAGCATCTCTGTCACTGACTATGCTACTAGGAATTCCATGCAGTCGAACTATGTTCTTCATGAACAACTTCGCCAAAACAGGTGCCATCCTGGTCGAATTTACTGGAATGAAATGGGCACTTTTGGTCAACATGTCCACAATAACCCATATACTCTCATTTTCTCTACTTGACCTTGGCAACCCATCTATAAAATCCATAGATATTGAATCCCATTTCCTTACTAGAATCTTTAAAGGCTGAAGTAACCCACTCGGCTTTTGAAGTTTGGCTTTCACTTGTTGACAGTTTACACACTGCCTAACCCGCAAGCCAACATCCCTCTTTATGCCTTCCAAATAGAAGCTCCACTTCATATCTTGATACATCTTGATCCCTCCAGGATGAATTGTAAACTTGGATTGATGACACTCCTCAAGAACTTCTCTTCTCAAGTTCTCCACATCTGGAACACATAACCATCCCTTCATTCTCAACCATCCTCTTTGGACAAGACAAAAATATTTCAAATCATCGATCTCAGTTCCAACCTCAAGCATTCTGATCCTCTTGGCGAATAATGGATCCTCCTTCTGTTTAGAAGCAATTCTCTCGATCAACATTGGTCGAACTTCTAAAAAGGACAACATGGCAGTACTCTGACTAGAACTAGCAGTCGGTCTTAACTACATACCACAACTGGCCAAAGCTTCTAAATCCTTCCATTCTGCCAACATTGCCAACATCACATTCTAATGCCTTCTACTGAGAGCATCCACTATCTTATTACCTTTCCCTGTGGTATATTGTATATCAAAATCATAAGCAGCCAAAAACTCTAGCCACCTCTGTTGTCTCATATTCAACTCTTTCTGAGAGAATAAGTATCTTAAAAACTTATGATCGGTATACAACTCAAATCTCTCCCCCAAGTGATAATGCCTCAAAATCTTCAAGGCAAAAATCAATACAGCCAACTCCAAGTCATGAGTAGGACATCTTACTTCATGCGGTCTAAGCTGCCTAGATGCGTAAGCAATGACTTTGCCCCTCTGCATCAACACTGCTCCCAATCCAGTCCCACACACATCGGTGTAAACTACCAACCCTTGGTTTCCATCTAGAACTACTAACACTGGAGCATTGGTCAACAAATGCTTTAAAGAATGCTTCCTCACATTTGTCAGACCAAACAAACTTCACTTCTGTCCTGGTAAGCTTAGTCAAAGGCGTTGTTATCCGTGAGAAATCCTTGATGAATCTCCGGTACTAGCCAGCAAGTCCAAGAGAACTTCTGATCTCGGTCACCATCTCTGGTCTCTTCCAATTGTTCATAGCTTCGATCTTATCTAGATCGACTGACAATCCTTTCTCTGAAACCACATGACCAAGAAACTTAACCTCTTTCTTCCAAAAACGACACTTGGAAAACTTCACCTTTAGCTGATTCTGCCTCAGCGTCTCTAGCACAATTCTAAGATGATCTTCATGCTCTCTCTCATCCTTATAATATACCAAAATGTAATCTATAAAAACCAACACGAATCTATCCAAATACTCTCGGAAGACTCGATTCATCAAATCCACAAAGAAAGCGGGTGCATTCGTCAACCCGAATGGCATTACTAACCATTAATACGAACCATATCTAGTCTGAAATGGTGTCAAAAGAATGCTGTCCTCTGCCACTCTCAACTGATGGAACCCTATTGCCAAATCCAATTGGGAAAACACTCTGGCTCCACTCAACTGATCAAACAGATCATCAATTCTCAACCAAGGATATTTATTCTTTATTGACCTTTTGTTCAACTTACGATAGTCGATACACATCCTCAACGACCCATCTGGTTTCTTCACGAATACCACGACCGCTCGTCAAGGCAAACTGCTTGGCCTAATAAAATTCCTTCCTTCTAGATCCACTAGCTGCACCTTCGATTCCTTCATCTCGGTCGGTGTCATCCTGCTAGGTGCTCTACTAACAAGTTCAACTCCTCGTACAAGCTCTATCCGAAACTCAACAGCTCGTTTCGGTGGTAGTCCTGTGACTAGCTCAAACACATATGCAAACTCTCTTGCAATTCGAACCTGACTTTATCTCTTCTCCCACTTCCATTGCACTTAGCAGAGCACAATAACTCCGGTCAAATTCTCCACTGAGAATATAATTCAGTTATGGCTATCACGGTGTCTCAAAGATATCTCCCCATCCTGGTAGAATATCCTGGCCTCATACCTTCTCAACCAATCCATACCCAAAATGATTCCGAAATCTACGAAATCTTAAACATACAAACTGCATGCAAACTTATGACCTAACAAATCAAGTTTTAACCAGTCACATTCCATCCTCAGAGTTGCATACCCTCCTATTGGATTCGTAGCCCCTAAGGAAGTAACAAGGTATGTGGGTTCTAACCATAACCTACAAACCAAACACTGGAATAAAAATGAATGTGATGCACCGGTATAAAAAATTATCCTAACTGGTATACTCTGAATAAAAAACGTACCTTCCATCACAGTCCTTTCTTTGTTGACTGCAGTTGGTTTAGTTGACGATCCAATGGAAAAAACTTTCCCCTTGTCCACCCTGACTAGCTCCGGACACTGGTTCTTGTAATGCCCAACTTGATTACAGTTAAAGCATTTCACATTCTTCTTATCTGTAGCCTTCTTTCCCTTTCCTGATCGACACTCACTTGCATAATGACCCTTCTTGTCACATTTACAGCATACCAAATCAGCCTTTGCCTTCTTGGCAGTATCCCCTTTCTAGGCTCCCTTCTTCTTAAAGAATTTCCTCTCCTTTCCCTAAGGACCCTGGGATTCAACTGACTTCTCTCTAATTGAAACAACAAGCATCTCTTCATGGAGAATGGCCATCTCCACTGCCACATTACAAGGTTCTCGGATATAGGTCATGGTCATCATAGCAAGCTCAGGTCTTAGTCCTTGAATGAACCTTTCATTCCTTCCGACGTTAGTGTCAACCGTAGCATATCTGTATCGAGATGCTCATCAAACTTAGCAGCATACTCGACCACTGACATTTCTCCTTGAACCGGATCCATGAACTTCCTCATCAATGCCGACTTAGCAACCTCAGACAGAAACCTCTGCTCAAACCTTCTCCTGAAATCAGCCCATGTCAGCTCTTCCTCCGGAACTCCGGCGGTCACACTATTTCACCAGTGAAGCACTGCCCCTTGCAACTGCCAAGAAGCTAGCCTTCTCTTTTGCCCATCATCCAAGCTAGATTAATACAAAACCTTTCATAGTGCAAAATCCAATTCTCAACTTCAACAGCATCCTCCGTTCCAACAAACGGCTTACCACCCAAACCGGTGTAGTTTCTACTTAGCTTAGCATAGTTATTCCCAACAGAAGCCACATGATTAGCTCCTCCAACATTACCAGCAACTCCAGCTTGCATAAGATTGGCTAACAAATGATACACCATCCCCACATCTACTGGTGGATTTCCAGCACCTACATTAGCTTCAGCATTTGGATTAGCATTATCCTGTCAACCTTGGTTCCTCCTGGTATTAGGTCGAGCATTTCCGTTGGTTGTGGTGCTTCCTCCACCTAGATTTCCTCTTCCGTTTCCTGCTTCCATATCTTCTTTCTCGTAAACCTGCATACGAGCCTTAGTAAGATACAGAAGAACGGTCTAAGGGAGAGGGGAACACGTACTTATATATATATATATATCAAATACAAGTACATTACTATAGCGTTAACCCAAACCCCAATCATATTTTGAAATTCATTGGATTATGTTTCAAAAAAATTTAGGTTTAACTTTCTTTTAAAGTTTCATAAACTTATGCTTTGATACCAACTTGTAACATCCTCCTACATGGAGGCCCAAAACTAACGGCTACGGATGCTGCAATCATCCATAGTTATTAATCCTCAACGACCAAATTCGGTGAAGTTGGATTCATTGACACAGAAACACATGAATATGGAAAAAAAATTAAACTTTAAACAAAATCACATTCCATATCAAAGCATTTCCAATTCATTACATAATCCCATATTCGCAAATCACGTTCGGAGAAAATATATCTATTACAACATATGCCAAGAGCGACATATGAAGATTACCTCTTGGATGATCAGAGTTTATACAAGCAATATAACAACTTTTCCATTACAAACAACAAAGCGAAATCAAAAGAAAATAGAACTCTAAACAGCTACAATTCCTCCTGCACGTCTTTGGAAGCTTATTCGACTTAAGAGGTACCTGAAAACCTCAATTCTCAAACTACTCAAAATCAATTGAGTACCCAAAAGTTTAAGGGGAAAACATAAACTTCGAGTCGGACATAAAGCCTGGTACGAATAATAATCTACCATCTCAAATCATTTAGATATCTAGTGAGATCACGTTGCTTAGCGGAACGGATTTTCCCCTCACTGGTATCTTAAAACCTTTTAAAAACCATATATTGTGCTTCTGCATCCACAATGGTTAAAACAATTCACAATAGTATAGTATGATGTTATGCAAAACAAATGAATTAATTCTGGATTACCCATCCCTATTCATTTTAGACTATCTGTCTCAATTATAGTTTCTAGGATTACTATTAACCTAATAGTTTTCAAGGGCTGACTAGTAACCGGTTAAACATTTAAGGACTCCCTGTCCAATTACATAGTTTTCATGGGATCACTATGAACTTATTGGTAACTCCAATATCTTACTCTTGTCCTAGTTTTCATGGGTTGACTAGGAACCTATTGGTAACCCTAATATTCTTTCTTCTTACCTTAGTTTTCTATGCTGACTAGGAACCTATTGACATCTGTCAATATTTCATCCGGATATAGTTTTCATATGCTAACTACAAACCTACTGGCCCCTGCTAATATCAAATTATAGTATTCATGGGCTTACTATGAACCTTTCTTTCTGACATCTTCCTTTATACATAGTTTACATGGGCTGACTATGAACCTATTGGCCTCTGCCAATATCTTTTTCTATACACAGTTTTTGTAGGCTTACTGAGAACCTATTGTCCCCTGCCAATATCTTTTTCTTATATTTTAGTATCCTATATTCTGGTCTTCCTGACCTCCTGGATGCAATTCTACTCATTTAGGAGTTTAATCAATTTATATTCACCGCTGGGTTAAATAGTTGGTTCTTCTACCCTTTATCTCCAAAATACAGTTATGGGTCCATTATAAAGTGAATATACTTATATTTGAAGATGCAATCATAATAATACAATAATACCACTTCTGTGGGTTTAATATAAAACATGGTTAATACCCTTAACCTATTATTTTATCAAAGAAAGCTTCTTCTCAAAACCATGCAAAACTCCTTTAATAAAGCTATGAGTTTTTCCTTTTAAAAATATAGTTTAGGTTATAAAACCTTTTGATACCTTCGAAACCTAGCTTTCGACTTCATAGGATGACCTCCTTCGAAAGCATTCAAAACATTTGGCTCCTGCCTTTTAATACTTTAAAATCCACCTTTCGTAACCTTTTGATTATATTAAAGTATTGGCATTTAACTTTAGAAGCATAGCTTCGAAACTAGTTGAAAGTACCCTTTTCGACACCATTCGAGGTAACCTTTTCGAAATCATTGAAAGTCCCCCTTTCGAAAACATTGGGTTTATACTTAAACGTTATTTGGGTCAAAGTGAATATAGGTGAAAGCAAATCTTTCGAAACCATCTTTTATTATATAAAAATATTGGGGAAAACTTGATGGTGTCGGCACCATCTTTTTCGAAAGCATTTAATATCTGGGTAAAATAGCGGAAGGTTGGCTTCGAAACCCCTTTTCGAAACCATCACCTTCGAAACCCCTAACCCCTTTCGAAAGCTATAGGAAGTGGCTCTAACTTATAAAACAAAGTACCTCTTGACTGCGTTGATATCTTCAACATCATCGAAGGACTAAAAAAGGCAGCAGGGTTTGGACTAGGTCGGAACCCCTTATGTCAAAACATTCTTTCATAAGTAAAGGAACCTTGTCGAAAGCAATTATAAGTTAATGGCAACCCTTTCGAAACCTTTATAAAACCTCTTTTGAAACCATCTGCTTCGACTCTGTCGAAGGTTAAAACAAAACAAAGGTAAACGCTTTTCATTTTAAAAACAAACCAAGGTCTCGACTCCTTTGGAAGCTATGCTTTCGACACCGTATCTTCCGCCTTCCTCCAATCCACTGCGTACCATCATGGTGATACCTTGTGTATTGGTTTCAGCATAGTTGGTTTCGACAAGGATGAAGGCAGAAGCTTCTATGTCGAAAGGTGCTTTCCAAAGTAGGCGGAACCAAATTTCTGAGTAAACCTAGTTTAGTTCTTATTCCAGTAAACTTTTCTCTAACTAACCTGCCACGTGTCAACACCAAATTGGTTGCCTTAACATTTTCAAATTCTTTTCCAAAATAACTGCCGCTATTCTTGATCTAAACCATGGTTAAGTCAATCAATTAAGCCCTTCCATTAAGAAAAAACCAATTCTGCAAAGAAGTCCCTCTTCTAAAGTAATTTATTTTGCATAGCAAATCACTTTGGAAAAATCTCCAAAAATTCAAAAATTCACTTTAATCATGTTATCTAATATATCAAAATTCCAGACCCAAATTCTCCATATATTTTTTGAAATAAATTTGTAAACCCAAATAACCATATTTTCGTATGAAAATTCATAATAGTCTTTCCATAGCTTGAAAAATTATCAAAATTGAAACTCAACTCCAAAATCATGTTTCTCATAACATAAAATTTTCCCATGCATTTAAATATCATTAAATCTTGGGTTTTCCTTAAAATCTTGCAAAAACTCTTTTAAACAACCTTGTTTAAACCATATAAATCATAAACCAAGCATATCATCATCCAATATATCATAAAAATGAATTTACCCTTAAATCCGAAAATATATGATTCAAAACCGAATAGAGATGGAATTATTATTCACCTTGATCTAGATAAGGAGATTGGATTGAGATTGATTTCCCCTAAGCTTGATTCTCTCGCTTTTAATTTGAATTCTTCTTCCTTAATGGTTGGCCGTTCTTTTATCTTTTGATTTTCGTTTTCAAAAATGATGTGAATAGGAAGAAAAATGGTTGGAATGAAAATATATAAGGGTAAGGGTCATTGTGCGGCGAATTCCTAATATACCCTTATGTAATTTTAATTAACCAAAACCCTTTCCTAAGCCCATTAACCATTATATTAGGCTCGGCCTTAATTTATTAGTTCAAGACTCAATCCCTTTATCACTTAACATTTACATTATTCTATTTAATTTATCTAATTAAATATCCTGAATAATGTTATAAAAAATTAGAGGTGTTACAAAAATTCTTAGTTTGTTCACTTTATTTCTGAATCTATCCGCATTAGATTGATTTCCAATTTCCATAAGATTTGCATTATCAGAGTCAATGGTCATAGCACTGGATTTATCCTTCGAACGATTTTCTTCCTCGGTCTACATGTGATCAATTAGTTCTTAAAGTGAGAGATCCTTCCTTTTATGCTTAAGATGATTTCTATATATAATTGTTCCAAGATGGTACTAAGTTTTCCAATAATACATTGGCCTACAGGATCATACACATCTTCATTTCTTCATTGAGTATGTTAGATACCAAGTTTTCATATTCATAAATGTGCTGCATAATTGACTTGTTGTCAACCATCTGAAATTGCAACCATTTACCTACCACGTACTTTTTCTTCCAACGTTATCTGCTCCATACTTCTTTTCCAACATTTCCCAAATAATCTTTGCTGATTTCTGAGTAACAAATAGATCAAATAGTGTTTGACATGTATTTTAGCATGTGTCCCAGACCAAATTGTTATCCATTTCAAATTTATTTTTGATTCATCATTTTCTTTTAGTACAACGCTTTGTTGTGTGGTTTCGGTTATGGCTGGAGCAGCAACATCTGAAACCCCTATAGAAGGGGGCTCAATATATAGGACATAATCGAGTTCATGAGTAGTTTTTAGGACCAACATTTGTAGTTGGTTCCATCTAGTGCTTCAAATCTAGAAGAATTAGGAAGAACGTGGTTGATTGGAAGGGCCGTTACTCTTTGCTATAGAAATTTGCTTCAAATTATTAGAGAAGATAATCGGCAAAAAGTAAGAAAGATTGTGCCATGGACATGCCACTGTCTTGAAAGCGAATTTTGACATGACTAAGGTAAAATCATTGATTTTCTCTCGCTCCCCAAGGTTCACGCAAAAAACTAAAAACTTGTGCCCTTAAGGTTGAAGAATCTAGAGAAGTGTAGAAAGACAATTGCTCAAGAATTATTTTGGAAGAATTTGAGAAGATGAATTGGATTATTTCTGTCTATTCTCTCCATCAAAAGGAACTGTAATAAATAGGTGTAGGTGTGAAAACTGCAGCTCAGAACTCAAAAGGTGAGAAATTTGAACCGTCGGGGGCAATAAAAAGATAATTCTATTAATATATTCATGATTTCGATTAATTATAATTGCAACTGATAGGTAGATAAAAAGATTTGTCTTTTTAGTTTTGAGAGCTGAAATAAAAATAGAAAAGTATATAAGAGTATAGGAGAACCAAACTCATTTCATTCCATTACAGTGCCAAGTACACTACATGAGTCCATTCATCCACGCTGCATACGTGCATGCGCGCGCTTGCCTGGTAACCCATACTATACACGCCTAATTAATAAGTAGTAAAAATAAGGATATATAAAGAGAAAAATAATGAAATATTGGGCGATGTGGGACTAAATTTTTATTGTAGTTACACAACATACCTAGGATATACTGCTAACTCTATCATGATGATTATTGGTTTGTAGCAGTTACACAATAAACTAGTCGTTGTGAATCACATAGGAGCATTGTACATCAACCGATTCAGGATATGTGTAGCTGGTAAAAACAAAGCCAATGGACTTCTGATGCACATAACAAACATCATCTTAAGTGCAAGGATGAACTTCGAATAAAACAGGATGATTGGGCTAGAGAGGAAGATTGTAAGAATATCCAACCCAATTATTGGTCTTTTTTATGGTCATAGAGGTTTTCTTGATCAAAGGAAACACTTTGGGTGTAACGACCCAGAATTTTATCGCTTTGATTTGTAAATATTTAATTTATTTCAAATATTCAATTATGGTTTTATTAATTAAATAACCCTCTGTTAATTAATAATTAATAATAGAAAATTCATTTTTGAATTTTGTTTACTAAAATAGGTAGTTAGATGTATAATAGAAAATGTGACCGAAAATCGTTTTTCGGATTTTTGACTTTTCATCATATAAAAGTTGTCGAAAATATTATGTGCATTTTAGTAAACATATACACATACATATAATAATAACAAGTATGGTTAATAATAATAATAATATAGTAAATATAAACAAGATGCGACTTTTTCTAAAATTTAAAAAAAATAAAAATAAAAGAGAAAGATGTAAGTGTTTTATCACATCAAAGTACAATGATCATTCTATTATCCAATATGTTTTCCGATGGATTACTACTTTGATGTATTATGAGAGTGATGTGATGATGGACTGGGGGGAGAGGGTGAGGTGGCATGAGCTATAAGGAAAGAGGAGGAGGAATGTGGTAATGTTTCACTAAGTGAATGGAGGGTATGTCCCTGTCTCCTAAGTACAGTCCTTCTCGTTGTCTCTCTACTGAACTTTCACCAAGTTGATTGTCTTGTTCCTCAATCTTTTCTAATCTCTCGCTACAACCTAAATTGGTTGTCTAACTAAAGTCAAATCAGGCTCTACTACTAAGTCCTCTAACTCTGTCTAAGGAGTGGTAGCCTTTGGATCATGCACATACTTGCGAAGATGAGATACATGAAATACATTATGGACACCTACCATACTGCTCAGCAACTCAACTCTGTATGCAAGCTTTCCAATCCTCTCTATAATATGGAATATACCAACATATCTCGGTGCCAACTTCCCTAACTTCCTGAATCGTACTAGACCCTTCATCGGTGATACCTTAATGAAAACCCTGTCTCCCACTGAGAACTCCAAGTCCTTACGCCTCTTATCTGCGTAACTCTTCTGTCTGGATTGAGCTTCCTTCATTCGTTCTCAGATTAACCCAATCTTCTCTGACACCTCCCTTACCAAATCGGTACCTATGACCAATCTGTCTCCAGTCTCCAACCAACATGCAGGGGATTTGCATGGCCTTCCATACAAAGCTTCAAAAGGAACCATTCCTATACTAGTCTGGTAACTATTATTATAGGAAAAATCAACCAAATGCAGGGGATCCTTCCAAGATGCACCAAAGTCCAACACACAAGCTCTCAACAAATCCTCGAGTACCTTATTGACTCTTTCTCTCTACCCATCTGTCTGCAAGTGATACACGGTACTCATCTTGAGCTTAGTGCCTAACACATTCTGTAGACTCTTCCGAAATTCACTAGTGAATAAAGCATCTATGTTACTGACTATGCTACTAGGAACTCCAGGAAGTCCAACTATGTTCTTCATGAACAACTTCGCCAAAACTGGTGCCATCCTGGTCGACTTTACTGGAATGAAATGGGCACACTTGGTCAACCTGTCCACAATAACCCATATACTTTCATTTCCTCTGCTTGAACTTGCCAACCCATCAAGAAAATCCATGGATATCGAATCCCATTTCCAAACGGAATATCTAGAGGCTGAAGTAACCCACTAGGATTCTGATGTTCGGCCTTCACTTGTTGACAGTTTACACACTTTCTAACCCACAAGCCAACATCCCTCTTCATGCCTTCCCAATAGAAGCTCCTCTTCATATCTTGATACATCTTGGTCCCTTCAGGATGAATCGTAAACTTGGATCGATAACACTTCTCAAGAACTTCTGTTCTCAAGTTCTCCACATCTGGAACACATAACCGTCCCTTCTTTCTCAACCATCCTCTTTGGTCAAGACAAAAATCTTCCAAATCATCGACCTCGGTTCCAACCTCAAGCCTTCCGATCCTCCCGGCTAATGATGCATCCTCCTTCTGTTTAGAAGCAATTCTCTCGATCAACGCTGGTCGAACTTCTAAACAGGACATCATGGCAGTACTCTGACTAAAACTAGCAGTCGATCTTAACTCTACACTACAACTGGCCAAAGCTTCTAGATCCTTCCATTCTGCCAACATAGCCAACACCACATTATGATGTCTTCTGCTAAGAACATCAGCCACTTTATTACCTTTCCCTGGTGTATACTTTATACCAAAATCATAAGCAGCCAAAAACTCCAACCACCTTTGTTGTCTCATATTCAACTCTTTCTGTGAGAATAAGTATCTTAAAGACTTATGATAGGTATACAACTCAATTCTCTCCCCCAAGAGATAATGCCTCTAAATCTTCAAGGCAAAAATCACCACAGCCAACTCTAGGTCATGAGTAGGATATCTCACTTCGTGCGGTCTAAGCTGCCTAGATGCGTAAGCAATGACTTTGCCCTTCTCCATCAACACTGCTCCCAATCCAATCCTACATGCATCTGTGTATACTACCAACACTGGAGCATTAGTCAACAAATGCTTTAACTTAAGGAATGCTTCCTCACATTTGTCGGACCAAACGAACTTCACTTCCTTCCTGGTAAGCTTAGTCAAAGGCGCTGATATCCATGAGAAATCCTTGATGAATCTCCAGTAGTAGCCAGCAAGTTCAATAAAACTTCTGATCTCGATCACCGTCTCTGGTCTCTTCTAATTGTTCACAGCTTCGATCTTATCTGGATCGACTAACAATCCTTTCTCTGAAACCACATGACCAAGAAACTTAACCTCTTTCTTTCAAAAATGACACTTGGAAAACTTCGCCTTTAGTTGATTCTACCTTAGCGTCTCTAGCACAACTCTAAGATGCTCTTCACGCTCTCTCTCATCCTTAGAGTATACCAAAATGTCATCAATAAACACCAACATGAATTTATCCAAATACTCTCGGAAGACTGGTTCATTCAATCCACAAAGAAAGCAGGTGCATTTGTCAACCCGAATGACATCACTAACCACTCATACAAACCATATCTAGTTCGAAATGCAGTCAAAGGAATACCGTCCTCTGCACACTCAACTGATGGAACCCCATCGCAAAATCCAATTGGGAAAACACTTTGGCTCCACTCAACTGATCAAATAGATCATCAATTCTCGGCAAAGGATACTTATTATTTTTTTGTTTAGCTTATGATAGTCGATACACATCCTCAACGACCCATCCGGTTTCTTCACGAATACTGTGGCCGCTCCATAAGGCAAACTGCTTGGTCTAATAAAATTCCTTCCTTCTAGATCCAATAGCTGCACCTTCAATTCCTTCATTTCTGTCGGTGTCATCCTGCTAGGTGGTCTACTCACAGGTTCAGCTCTTGGCACAAGATCTATCCGAAACTCAACAGCTCGTTCCAGTGGCAGTCCTGTGACTGGCTCAAAGACATCCGCAAACTCTTTAGCTATTTGAACCTGACTTAACTCTTCTCCCACTTCCATTGCACTTAACAAAGCATAACAACTCCGGTCAGAATTCTCCATCGAGAATATAATTCGGTTATGACTATCAGGGTGTCTCAAAGATATCTCCCCATCCTGGAAGAATACACTAGCCTCATACCTCCTCAACCAATCCATACCCAAAATGATTTCGAAATCTATGAAATCATAAACATACAAATTGTAAGCAAACTTATTACCTAACAAATCAAGTTCTAACTGGTCACATCCCATCCACAGAGTTGCATACCCTTCTATTGGATTCGTAGCCCCTAAGGAAGTAACAAGGTATGTGGGTTCTAAGCATAACCTACCAACCAAACACTGGAATATAAATGAATGTGATGCACCGGTATAAAAAAGTATCCTAACTGGTATGTTCTGAATCAAAAACGTACCTTCCATCACAGTCTTTCCTTTATCAACTGCAGTGGGCTTAGCTGATGATCCAATAGCAAAAAATTTCCCCTTGTCCACCTTGGCTGGCTCTGGACACTGGTTCTTATAATGCCTAACTTGATCACTGTTAAATCATTTCACATTCTTCTTGTATGCAGCCTTCTTCCCCTTGCCTGAATGGCACTCATTTGCATAATGATCCTTCTTGTCACATTTATAGCACACTAGATCAGCCTTGGTCTTCTTGGCAGCATCCCCTTTCTGGGCTCCCTTCCTCTTAAAGAATTTCCTCTTCTTTCTCTGAGGACCCTAGGATTCAACCGGCTTCTCTCTATCTGAAATAACAAGCATCTATTCAAGGCGAATGGCCATCTCCACCACCACATTAGAAGGTTCTCGGATATGGGTCATGGTCATTCTGGCAAGCTCAGGTCTAAGTCCTCGAATGAACCTTTCATTCCTTCTGACATTAGTGTCAACCAAAGCATATCCATATCGAGACAACTCATCAAACTTAGCAGCGTACTCGACCACTGACATCTCTCCTTGAACCAGATCCATGAACTTCCTCATCAATGCGAACTTAACAACCTTAGAGAAAAACCTCTGCTCAAACCTTCTCCTGAAATCAGCCCATGTCACCTCTTCCTCCGAAAATCCTGCGGTCACACTATTCCACCAATGAAGCACTGCCCCTTGCAACTACCTACAGGCTAGCCTTCTCTTTTGCCCATCATCCAAGCCTAGGTCAGTACAGATCCTTTCAAAACTCAGTAGCCAATTCTCAACTTCAACTTCATCCTCCGTTCCAACAAACAGTTTTCCACCCAAACTGGTATAGTCTTTACTTAGCATATCATAGTTATTCCCGATTGGAGCTACATGATTAGCTCCTCCAACATTACCAGCAACTCCAGTTTGAAAATGATTGGCCAACAACTGATACACCATCCCCGCATCAACTGGCGGATTTCCAGCACCTACATTGGCCTCAACATTTGGATTAGCATTAGCCTGTCGACCTTGGTTTCTCCTGGTATTCCGTCGAGCATTTCCGTTGGTTGTGGTGCTTCCTCCACCTAGATTTCCTGCTTCCATATCTTCTTTCTCGTAAATCTGCATACGAGCCTTAGTAAGATACAGAAGAACGGTCTAAGAGAGAGGGGAATACGTACTTATATATATATATCTATATATCAAATACAAGTACGTTACTAAGCATTAACCCAAACCCCGATCATATTTTCAAATTCATTGGATTATGTTTCAAAATTTTTTAGGTTTAACTTTCTTTTAAAGTTTCATAAACCTATGCTCTGATACCAACTTGTAACATCCTCCTACTTGGAGGCCCAAAACTAATGGCTATGGATGTTGTAGTCATCCATGGTTATTAATCCCCGACGACCAAATACGACGGTGTTAGATTCATTGATACACAGAAACACATGAATATGAAAAAAAATTAAACTTCAAACAAGATAACATTTTATTAAAAAATATTTCCAATTCATTACATAATCCCAAATTCGCAAATCACGTTCAAAGTAAATATATTTATTACAACATACGCCCAAGAGCGACATATGAAGATGCCCCCTTGGATGATCAGAGTACATACAGGCAATATAACAACTTTGCCATTCAAATCAACACGACAGAATCAAAAGAAAAGAGAACTCTAAATAGCTATCATGCCTCCTGCACATCTCCAGAAGCTTATTCGTCTTAAGAGGTGCCTGAAAAACTCAACTCTCAAACTTCTCAAAATCAATTGAGTACCTGAGAGTTTAAAGGGAAAACATAACCTTCGAGTCAAACATAAAGCCTGGTATAAATAATAATCTACCATCTCAAATCATTTAGATATCTACTAAGAACATGTCGCTTCGCGGAACGTGTTTCCCCTCACTAGTATCTCAAAACCTTTTATAAAACCATATATTATGCTCCTACATCCACTATGGTTAAAAAAATTCAAAACAGTATAATATGATGATATGCAAAAACAAATGAATCAATTCTGGATTACGCATCCCCATTCATTTTAGACTATATGTCTCAATTATAGTTTCTAGAGTTACTATTAACCTTTTAGTTTTCATGGGCTGACTAATAACTGGTTAAACATTTAAGGACTTCCTGTCCAATTACATAGTTTTCATGGGATCACTATGAACCTATTGGCAACATCAATATCTTACTCATATCCTAGTTTCATAGGTTAACTAGGAACCTATTGGTAACTCTATTATCCTTTCTTCTTGCCCAAGTTTTCATGGGTTGACTAGAAACCTATTGACAACTGTGAACATTTCATCCGGATATAGTTTTCATGGGCTAACTACAAACCTACTGGCCCATGCCAGTATCAAATCATAGTTCTCGTGGGCTTACTATGAACCTGTTTATCTGACATCTTCCTTTACACATAGTTTTCATGGGCTAACTATGAATCTGTCTATCTGACATCTTCCTTTATGCATAGTTTTCATGGGCTAACTATGAACCTATTGGCCCCTACCAATATCTTTTCCTATACATAGTTTTCATGGGCTTACTGAGAACCTATTGGCCCCTGCCAATATCTTTCTTTTATATTTTAGCATCCTATAATCTGGTCTTCCTGACCTCCTTGATGCCATTCTACTCATTCAGGAGTTTTATCAATTTATATTCACTACTGGGTTAACCTAACTCGCTCTTCTACCCTTTATCCTCAAAATACAGTTATGGGTCCGTATTAAAGTGAATAGATTCATATTTGAAGAAGCAACATAACAACATAGCAATACCACTCCCGTGGGTTTAAATTTACCAAAGATAGCTTCTTCTTAAAACCATTATAAAAAATCCTTTGATATAACCATGGGTTTTTCCTTTAAAAATAGAGTTTGGGTTATAAAACCTTTCAATATCTTCGAAACTTAGCTTTCGACTTCATAGGATGACCTCCTTCGAAAGCTCTTAAAAACATTAGGCTCTTGCCTTATAATACTTTAAATTCTACCTTTCGAAACCTTTCTAATATATTAAAGTAATATCATTTAACTTTAGAAGCTTAGCTTCGAAACCAGTTGAAAGTACCCCTTTCGACACTATTGGAAGTAACCCTTCCAAAATCATTGAAAGTACCCCTTTCGAAAGCATTGGATTTGTACTTAAAATATTATTTGGGTCAAAGTGAATATAGGCGAAAGCATCTGTTTCGAAACCATCCTTTATCATATAAAAATATCGGGGAAAACTTGATGGCGTCGGTACCATCCCTTTCGAAAGCATCAAACATATGGGTAAAACATTGAAGGTTGGCATCGAAACCCCTTTCGAAACCATCACCTTCGAAACCCCTAACCCCTTTCGAAAGCTTTAGGAAGTGGCTTACACTTTACAAAACAAAGTATCCCTTCAACGGCATTGATATCTTCAACACCATCGAAAGGTCAAAGAACGATAGCAGGGTATCGACTAGGTCGGAACCCCTTCTTTTAAAACATTCTTTCATAAGTAAAGGAACCCAGTCGAAACCTTTATAAAACCTCGTTTGAGACCATCTGCTTTGACTCCGTCAAAGGCTAAAACAAAACAAAGGCAGGCACTTTTCTTTTAAAAGCAAACTAAAGTTATGACTCCTTCGGAAGCTATGCTTTTGACACCTTACCTTCCGCCTTCCTCTAATCCACTACGTACCATCTTAGTGATGCCTTGTGTATTGGTTTCGGTAGGGTAGGTTTCGACTAAGATAAAGGCGGAAGTATCTGTGTCGAAAGACGCTTTCCTAAGTAGGCGGAACCAATTTTCTGATGTAAACCTGGGTTTTTACTACTTTAAGCAACTTTTCTCTAACTAACCTGCCACGTGTCAACTCCAGATTGGTTGCCTTAACTTTTTCAAATTCTTTTCCAAAAATTAACTGCCGCTAATCAGATATAAACCATGGTTATGTTAATCAATTAAGCTTTTCCTTTAGACAAAACTAATTTTGCAAAGAAGTCCCTCTTCTAAAACAATTTATTTTGCATAACAAATCGCTTTGGAAAATCTTCAAAACTTTCAAAAATTCACTTTAATCATGTTATCTAACATATCAAAATTCCAGACCCAAATTCTCCATATATTTTCCAAAATAAATTTATAAACCCAAATAACCATATTTTCATTTGAAAATTCATAATGATCTTTCCATAGCTTGGAAAATTCTCAAAATTGAAAATCAACTCCAAAATTATGTTTCTCATAATATAAAATTTTCCCATGACATTTAAACATCAATAGATCTTGGTTTTCACCTAAAACTGTACAAAAAATTCTTTAACCAGCCTTGTTTAAATCAAGTAAATCTTAAATCAAGCATATCGTCATCCAATATATCATAAACGAATTTACCCCTTAAATCCGAAAATATATGATTTAAAACAAAATAGAGATGAAATTATTATTCACCTTGATCTAGATAAGGAGATTGGATTGAGAATGATTCCCCTAAGCTTGATTTTCTAGCTTTAATTTGAATTTCTTCTTCTTCTTAATGACCGGTCGTCCCTCTTTCTTTTTGTTTGCATTTTCACAAATGATGTGAATGGGAAGAATAAGGTAGGAATGAATATATATGGGTAAGGGTCATTGGGCGGAAATTCCAATTATACCCTTATGTAATTTGTTTAACCTAAAAACCCTTCTTTAGCCCATTAATTATCATATTATACTCGGTCTTAATTTATTAATTCAAGTCTCAATCCCCTTATCACTTACATTTACATTATTCTATTCAATTTATCTAATTAAATCTCCTGAATAATGTTATAAAAAATTAGGGTTGTTACATCTGCACTCCAAGAATATTCTCAATACCATAGAATGGTTTCCCGTCTAAAGTGGTGTAATTCTTGCACAAAGTCGCGAAGTTCATAGAAGGTTGAATCTTGGCTTTCACTTCCTCTATGGGACCTACAGTTGGAATATTTCTAGTTGCCCTTCCATTTGTAGCTGTGCTAGTTTCAGATCCACCCCTTCCTTCTTTTCTTGTATCCATCTTCTATTACTGCGACAGATATAGGTATCTTTAGAACATAAGAATAGGATCAAAATAGTTTTAAGGAAAACAACACCAATATATATAGAACAAGACTTTAGAGGATATATATTCTTATTATAAAAATTATAAATACACTCTCTCAAGATTTACTTATTTTAGGGCATCACTTACCCCATCTCTAATGAGTTGTACCCCAATCAGGCTAAGGTGTTCGCTCAACCGAAACTTTGATACCAACTATGACATCCCACATTTTTGGCCCTTGAGAACGATACTTAACATATCATCGATGTTCGTATGCCATTGCTGAAAGACGAGTTATCGTGGGGCAAAATAAAAGAACAGAATAGAAAAGTCTCCCATCGGGACGATCACATATAATATAACAATAATATAGTACATAAGGTTACTCCTAAACATGGAGTTATTAGAGTTACACAAAAGGACTACAACTATTAGACTAGGCAGTTATACATTCTGCCTTTACACTTTCTGATACAAAATATACATACATAACCATACAGTAGAAATAAATAACTAGGTAGGTAAAGGAGCCTCCTGCTTGCCCATCATCTTCAAAGAGCCCAAAGAAAATCTACTACTCTCGGACTACTCAAATATAATTGAGTACTCGAGAGTTTACACAACAAACAACTCGGGTCAGACAATAAGCCTGGTGTGAGCAAAAGCTCTAAAGGATGGAAATAAACACAATATGTGAGACCATGTCGCCAATTACGGAACAGGTTTCCCCCTACAATAACAACATCCAATCACAACAATGGATACAATAATTAAACATCGTGAAGTGATCACAACACTTCTCGATGTAATTAAGAAAAAGGTAAGTTTTTAAAATTTGGAATTTAAAGGAAAGGGAAGGGAAATTTTTCAAAAGAATGACTAGGAGGGCGCCCCTTGACCGAAGGTATACCTCTAGACAATATACTTGAGAGGGTCATTTTCTTCTGTGACTCCTCTCAGAAATGCATAAGTCAGATCTCCCCAACTTTACTGAGAATCCAAGTATTTCACATCTTAGTGTGCATATAACCTATCCAAATCTAGATTAAATATGAAGATACCCTAATAGGAGCAGCCCCGCATAGCTTGATGTCTACTCGCTTTTTGGTTTAAGTCATTTCCAATAAAGGATAATAACACTCAAATGAGCAAAAATTCATCGTAGATAGACGATACACAATAAAGAAGCTGAACCGATAGTTAATAAATCAACTATCGATGAAAAATTAAAAATGATTGTGTAATGACCTAGATTTTTCGATGATTTAAATACGAATTTAACGAAGATTTTAAAATAAAATTATTTTTATAAAATGATTATTTTACAACAAAACTAGATTTCTGGAATGCGTCCATTTAAATAAAACCAATAAAATTTGTTTCGTGTCAAAATTCGTTTGAAACCCAGTTAGCACAATTTTTCTGGACGAATTATAAAATTTTGAAGTATGAATATTTTTACATAGAAATGTTCTAAAAATATTTTTGATTAAAACGTTAAAATTCGTTCCATCCAATTCCGACCTCTGTAGCTCTGTTTATCAAGAATTGTCGTTGTCGTTCAAATTCGAAACGGTAACAGTGGCGACAGATGAGATTTTGCTACGAACATCGTAGCACAGATTTGATTACATCGTTGTAATCGTCTCATCGCGATGATCACCGTGGTATATTAATCTTCGTGTTTTGGCTTCCATGGCAAAACGCTACATGGCTGATATATTGGTTCGTGACCGTGCATGGGTCATCGTTCCTTTCATGCTTTTAGCCGAGATTTTTTTTCTTTTCAGCCCACAAAAACATTCCTTTCAATTGACTCCTTGCATGTACAGACCTACTTAATTAATGCAGCATTAAATGCTCCCGGTCCTCTGCATATATATATGTATGCGCGTGCCTACTGCTCCTTCCATTTCTCTCTGCTCTCTTCTTCTTTGAGAATTGTGTGAGGATATTTTTCTAAGTTATAAAAACTAAAACTAATATATATACTTTACGTGACCTCTCCCCTTGCTTGCTCCTCTCCCCTTATATTTCCTTCGGCCAAACTGTTCCAACACCCACCAACCCACCGACCTCTGCACCCTTCCCACCTCCTCAGCCCTACCCATCTCCTCCTGCATCCGGCCCGCACTCTCTACCCGAGCCAAAACCCAACCGTACGCCCTCCAGCCTCACCCGAAGCACCACCACCGGATACACCCTCCACCTCCATTTTCCGACCCTCCTCTGCTAGCAGCCCGACCCGCGTTCCACCCTACAAGCCCGCAACTCCCCTACATCGAAGCCGGACGCCCCACCAGCCTACAACCGAACCCACCTAACTTCCCACTGGATCCTACCCCATCGGCCAACCCGAGCTCCAGCCACCAGGCTCCTCACCTGACCCGCCTGTCCCCTTTGCTACACCCACCACCTCACGACCTGCCTCGCCTAGCTCACACCCTAACCAAAGCCTCTTCCCACCTCTAAGTGTTGTATGCGTGTATTAGGAAGAGAGAAAAAAAGAGGCCACGCGTGAGTTAAAGAAACAAGAAGAAAAAAAAGAAGAAGGTGTGCGTGCTAAGAAAAAAAACATTACTGAGAAAAAAGAGAAGAGAGAATGAGCCATCATCTTCTAGCTCGTGTACGCGTGCCCGTATCACCATGTCCGTGCTTGTTTTCCAAAGCCGCGAAGGCGAGCGATTCTAAGCTCACTATTAGATTTTCGTATTGCAAGTATCCTACCATGTTATATATAATTGATTAATGATTATGGTCGATATTGGAATTGAAAATCATTGATAGTTGACATTGTGATATGTGATTTGGTTGAATAGTTGAAATTATTGATTGGAATCCCAATTGCATGAAAACTCGTTAACTATGTGGAGTTTGAATACTGGACGATGATTGATTTATTGATATCTGTCACGGTTATATTGTTGTTGTATGCTTTGATTTGGACATTGAAATTTGAATCGGAATATGGGTTGAAATGATAAATACCCAAATTAAATCATTTGGCCTAGGATAGAGAATTAAATAATAAACACCGATTGGTCGATTGAAATTTATTTTGGATATTTAATATTCTAGTTTTCATTAACGGTTTCTATGTCTGGCGAGAAGAAGTTAGATTTCTTGGGCATGTGGTTTCGAAGAATGGAGTTTCGGTTGATCCAGCAAAGATCGCCGTAATCAATGATTGGGAAACTCCTAAATCTCCTACAGATGTCCACAGCTTCTTAGGCTTAGCTGGTTATTACGGGAGATTTATCGAGAAATTCGCTCGAATTTCTTCACCACTCATAGCTTTGACCAGAAAGAATGTTAAGTTTGATTGGAGTAAGAAGTGCAAGGAAGCATTCGAAGAACTGAAGCGCAGGCTAACCTCTGCCCCTATTCTCACTCTCTCAGATGGTATTGAAGGGTTCACTATTTATACAGACGCTTGTAATGAAGGATTGGGTGTTGTTTTGATGAAGCATGGTAAAGTTATTGTCTATGTTGGTCGTTAGTTGAAAACTCATGAGGCGAATTATGCAGCTCATGACCTGGAATTGCTCGTCGTCGTCTTTGCTTTGAAGTTATGGAGACATCACCTTCTTGGAACAAAATTTGAACCCTTTACGAACCACCAATCACTGAAGTACATCTTTACCCAAAAGAATCTGAACCAGCGACAAGTTAGATGGCTCGAATTTTTATCATCATTTGACCTTGACATCAACTATACTCCCGGTAAGGAAAATGTTGTGGCCGACGCTCTGAGTAGGAGCAAAGCCATGTTATATCAGCTTGTTGCTTCCGCAACTCATATGGATCGCATAGCCGCTAAACAAGATGAGGACCCGAGGCTTAGGCGAATAAAGGAAAATGTTTGTGTCAGGAAGGATAATACCCAAGGCGAATGGGGTGCACAGATCGATGGAAATGGAATTCTAAGAATTAATAATCGAATTTGTGTTCCAAATTTAGACGGTTTGAGGTAAGAAGTGCTTAAGGAAAGTCATCAATCCAGGCTCTCTATTCACCCGGGAACCACGAAGATGTTCCGAAATATGAAGAAGTTGTATCGGTGGAGAGGGATGAAGAGAGATATTTCTATTTACGTCAGCAGATGTGCCACTTGCCAGTAAGTTAAAGCCGATCACCAAAAGACAGCAGGATTATTGTAGCCTCTTAAGATTCCAAGTTGGAAGTGGGATCAGATTTCAATGGATTTTATTAATGGACTACCGAGGACCATATAATGTAATGAGAGTATCTGGGTTATTATCGATAGATTGACAAAGTCTGCTTACTTTATTCCTGTGAAGACTACTCGAACTGCCGCGAGTTTAGCCGAGCTTTATATGAGCGAAATTATTCGCTTTCATGGCGTTCTGTCCAGCACTGTATGTGATCGAGACCCTATCTTTACTAGCAATTTCTGAAAAGCTTTTCAGGAGACTCTGTGTACTCAATTAAATCTGCGCATAGCTTATCACCCTCAGAAGGATGGCCAAACCGAAAGAGTAAATCAGATTTTGGAAGAACTTCTTCAAGCTTGTGTTTTAGACTTTGGAGGATCTTGGGAAAAACATCTCCATCTCGTAGAATTCACCTACAACAATAGTTATCAGGCGAGTATTGAAATGGCACCGTTCGAAGCTCTTTATGGATGGCCATGTAAATCTCCATCTTGTTGGGTTGATTCGGGAAATCGACTTGTTCTTGGTCCCGAAATGATTTTGGAAGCTTCTGAGAAATTCGAAGAAATCAGAAGGAAAATGAGAATTGCCCAGGATCGACAGAAGAAATATGTGGATAGAAGGAGAAGAGATTTGGAATTTCCGGTCGGAGATCAAGTATTCCCCAAAATTTCGCCTTTAAAGAATGTAATCCGATTTGGAAGGAAAGGAAAGCTCGCTCCTAAATTTGTTGGTCCTTTCCATGTCTTAGAAAGAATTGGTACTTTGGCATATAGAGTTGATCTACCAAAGAAGTTATCGGGGGTACATAATGTGTTTCATGTCTCACACCTCCACAGATATGTACACGACCCATCCGTAATTGTCCAGCCTGCTTGGTTTTAAGAAATGGATGTTGAGCCCAATCTAACTGTGGAAAGAAAACCGTTTCGTATAGTAGGTAGAAGCACGAAGCAGCCAAGGGGAAAATTTGTAAATCTCGTCAAGGTTCAGTGGAGTGAAGATGATCGAGATTGTACTTGGGAAACAAAAGAGAGTATCCATGCTTCAAATCCTGAATTGCTTATACAAGGTATGTAGTCCGTGCCCGAATCTATTCGATCTTTCTGTTTACCTTTCGGTTCTCTTATTCCGTTCCTTTTGAGGATGAAAAGTTCTGAGTGTAGGAGATTGTAACGACCTGGATTTTTTTACGATTTACATATGAATTTAACGAAGATTTTAAAATAAAATTATTTTTACAAATGATTATTTTACAACGAAAACTAGATTTTTGGAATGCGTCCATTTAAATAAAACCAATAAAATTTGTTTCGTGTCAAAATTCGTCCGAAACCCGGTCAGCACAATTTTTCCGGGCGAATTATAAAATTTTGAAGTATGAATATTTTTTACATAGAAATGTTCTAAAAAAATTTCTGATTAAAACGTCAAAATTCGTTTCGTCCAATTTCGACCTCTGTAGCTCTGTTTATCAAGATATGCTGTTGTCGTTCAAATTCGAAGTGGTAACAGCGGCGACATATGAGATTTTGCTACGAACGTCGTAGCACAGAATTGATTACATCGTTGGAATCGTCTTGTCGCGCTGATCACCGTGGTATATTTGTCTTCGTGTTTTGGCTTCTATGGCAAAAGGCTACATGGCTAACATATTGGTTCGTGACCGTGCACGGGTCATCATTCCTTTCATACTTTCAGCCGAGATTTTTTTTCTTTTCAGCCCAAAAAACATTCCTTGCAACTAACACCTTGCGTGTATAGACCTACTTAATTAATGCAGCATTAAATGCTCCCAGACCTTTGCATATATATGCGCGTGCCTATTGCTCCTTCCATTTCTCTCTGCTCTCTTCTTCTCTGAGAATTATGTGAGGATATTTTTCTAAGTTATAAAAACTGAAACTAATATATATACTTTACGTGACCTCTCCCTTTGCTTGCTCCTCTCCCCTTATATTTCCTTCGGTCGAACTATTCCAACACCCACCGACCTCCGCACCCTTCCCACCTACTCCGCCCTACCCATCTCCTCCCACATCCGGCCTGCACCCTCTACCCGACCCAAAACCCAACCGTACGCCCTCCAACCTCACATGAAGCACCACCACCGGCTACACCCTCCACCTCCAGTTTCCAACCCTCCTCTACTAGCAGTCCGACCCGCGTTCCAACCCACCAACCCGCAACTCCCCTACACCGAAGCCGGACGCCCCACCAGCCTACAACCGAACCCACCTGACTTCCCACTGGATCCCACCCCATCGGCCAACCCAAGGTCCAGCCATCAACCTCCTCACCTGACCCGCCTGTCCCCTTTGCTACACCCGCCACCGCACGACCTACCTCGCCCAGCCACACCCTAACCGAAGTCTCTTCCCACCTCTAAGTGTTGCGTGCGTGTATTAGGAAGAGAGGAAAAAAAACAAAGAGGCCACGCGTGAGTTAAAGAAAAAAAGAAAAAAAAGAAGAAGGTGTGCGTGCTAAGAAAAAAAAACATTGCTGAGAAAAAAGAGAAGAGAGAACGAGCTATCATCTTCTAGCTCGTGTACGCGTACCCGTATCACCGTGTCCATGCTCGTTTTCCAAAGCCGCGAAGGTGAGCGATTCTAAGCTCACGACTAGATTTTCATATTGCAAGTATCCTGCCATGTTATATATAATTGATTAATGATTATGGTCGATATTGGAATTGAAAATCGTTGATAGTTTACATCGTGATATGTGATTTGGTTGAAACAATTGAAATTATTGATTGGAATCCCAATTGCATGAAAACCCGTTAACTATGTAGAGTTTGAGTATTGGACGATGAATTATTTATTGATATCTGTCACTGTTATATTGTTGTTGTATGTTTTGATTTGGACATTGAAATTTGAATCGGAATATGGGTTGAAATGATAAATACCCAAATTAAATCACTTGGCCTAGGATAGATAATTAAATAATAAACATCGATTGGTCGATTGAAATTTATTTGGGATATTTAATATTTAAATTTGAAAGTAAGAAATGATTTGGAAATTTAATGTGAATTTATAATTTAAATTTTACGTTGAAGTTAATATTTAATTTTAAAATCTGTTAAGTTAATTTAGATTTTGAAATAAAAGATTAATTGAACTATTTTAAATTAGGAAATTAATTAATAACAGTTATGTTAAATGTTAATGATTTTAAAACTCATTAAGTTGATTATTTGAAATTTAATGAAGTGTTATATATGTAATTAAATTTTTAAATAAATATTTAATTTAATTTTAATTTGATTTGATTGAATTAAAATATAATAATGGAATTTAAAAATAAAGATTTGAAAAAAAGAGAATCTTTAATTGGTTTAATTGAATTAAAATATAATAATTGAAATTTTAAAAATAAATATTTAATTTAATTAAAAAGAGAATTTTCAATTGATTTTATTGAAATAAAATATAAAGGTTAAACTGAATTGTTTGGATTAAAGTTTAATTAGCAGTGTTTAAGTAAGTTAATTTTCGAAGTTTAAATTAAATATTTATTTAATTATAAAGCTTTTATATTTTTAAGACTTGATTAACTCGGTTAATTTGTAAAGTTGTTTAATTTAGTAAAAATGAATCATTTGACTTAGTTGAATTTTTGAACTTTAAATATAAATTTGTTGAAGTCAAATGATGAGATGTTGTTTAAAAATAAAAGATATTTGATTTAATAAAATATCCAATTGGTGTGAAAATGACATTGGTTATTAAAGAGACCGGAGCCGAATATGGACATACTCTCTGTCGATACCAGAACCACTTTAACAACTGTGTACGTGAAGTGATGGTCCAGAATGAAGTGGTTGGATTTGGCGTATGATTGCTAGATTTGAAGAAAGAGAACGATGATGGATTAGCCTGGCACTTGTACCAATTTGAAATGACTAAAACAGGAGCCGTACCGGCCAAGCGGGCTAGCTACCCCTAGCGGACGCACTTCTTCATTTGAATATACTATTTCGGTTTTTATTGGTGATCACCCTTCGATTATGGGAGTGTTGGACGCGGTGGGTAATCATAACTATGACGCGTTACCATCAGCCGGGAAGGGTAAACTGATAGTATCCTACCTTGGGCATTGCCTCACATGCCTTGTCATACTGTTATCCCTAAACGAGACCCATACGATTTTGGTTTAGTGTTGTCGTATCACGGCGCATCCCTATCCACCGACCGTTTAACTGGTGTTTTATATGCAAACTATACGACAATGCTTAAAAACGCGTGAAGGGGGATTAATGTAAAGCCTTAACGCTAAGAAAAATATTTACTTTACTGATAGACACTATATATATATATCATATCCTATTGTATATATAAATAGTTTAACGGATCCTTAGGAGATGGAAAATCCCGTAACATCTCTTGAGTTACTTGTACATTTTCACTTGAGTAGGACTACTTACATAAGAACTTCTAGTCGTGACTCGAGTATGTTGTTTTACTTTATGCTCGGGTCAGCCTGAGTATTGCAGTGTGTGAGCAGTGCTTATTTTGGGAGCCGAAGACTTGGTCGAGGACTCCACTCTATCCAGTATTAGTTATCTATTTTATTTTGGCGTGTATCAGTAAACTTCTATGTTTCTTTAGTCTTGTATAGTTAAAGTCTAAAACTCTGATGTATTTGGTTTAGTAGCTTCATGAACTACTATGTATATTATTTATTTCTGCTGCGAGATTCTGTATTATTCTGTGTGTGATCCTGTATCTGATTCTATATTTAAACCCCAAATTGATAATCTGTTTAATTTGAATGGTTTAAGTCGAACAAGGATGGTTTATTGTCTACTTAAGTTGTTCGAAAAAGGCAGGTCATCACAGATCGTATATGGAAACTAAATCTCATATTCTTACCACTACTCATCGATTCCAAACTTATCTTATCCCTTGGTTGAAAAAGAAGTCGGGCAAGTTAATGTAGTGTTACCTCTAGGCATTGCCTTGACAACATTTTTAACCTTCGAGATAGAAACGAGTTCATGCCTCGACGTTTAATGTTAAGAGTATGACTAAATCCTTTCCATATAAGCGATATCATCTAGGGAAACTACTTTTCCATAATCGAATCAAACTTTTATACTTTTAAAACTAAACTTATGCTGGGATTTCACATTTCAAATAATAACTTTAACCGACTTTATCAAAATGATTGATTCACTTTAAATACTAATTAATTTCTACGGTATCATTATTTGAAATGTTCGATTAACTTAAATCAATGATTAAATATTTCAAACATCTTCATTTAAAATAATAAATTATCTTTTGTTATCCCGCCTTTTGGCAAGGCAGTGACACCAAGGAACTGACTAGTAACCAATGACGGTCCGTCCTGGAGATCGGTTATACGCAGGCCCACTATGGATGTCGACGAATTTTGTTCGAGTTCGGATCGAGTTTAAATTGATAGGACACGACAAGCGAAGCTATGAGAGTCAGCATTCCAAATTTCAGGTCAATCCGAGTTCGTATGTTCAAGTTACGATCGATGCAAAATTGAGAAAAAACCAACTTCTGTTCGACTTGCTCCACTTCGACTCCATCTCAGAACCTCTATTCGACTCGATCGTCTAATGCCTACTTTGACTCACTCTGCTTCGCAACCATCAGAAGTGCCTACTTCGACTCGCTCCGCTTCGCAACCATCAGAAGTGCCTACTTTGACTCGCTCCGCTTCGCATCCATCAGGAGTGCCTATTTCGACTCGCTCCGCATCCTTCAGGAAACAACAGTTCGACTCCATCTAGTTCGACTCCTTCGCAGGGCCACTGTTCGACTCCATCTAGTTCGACTCCATCAGAGAGCCACATTCTGACTCGCTCCACTTCGTCAACTTCGCATCCATCCGAAGACTCCTACTTCATGTCCATCAATGCGAAGCAAGGCACAGCAGTCAATACGAATAAATGCCACGTCACTGAGTCAAACAGAACCGAGTCGAACAAAGAGTGAGTCGAAACAAGAGCGAGTCGAACGAAACAGCCAACCGAGAATCCCAATTCGTATCGATCGTATCTCCTAATACAAGTCCAAATACTATGAAATTTTCACAGAAGACTACGTGCATGCTAAAGAATGTCCACGCTAAATTTCGACTCCATTGGATGAAATCTTGATCGATACGAAATATGTTCGTATCGATCACGGATCGGACCGAAACTTCACGGGCTTGGGAGTGTGGGCCTGGTCACGTGCCAGAGAGGGTCTCCCGAGATCTGAGCGAAATACCAGCCTCCTACACCTATAAATAGACCCCCAAAGCCAACAGAAAAGGGGTTCTTCTTCTTCTTTGAGATCTCCAACGCCCAGACTCTGCCGGATCCAGATCTAAACTCCATTGCTGCTGCTACCAATGAATTTCACTGCTGCAAATCATTGTTATTCATTTTAATTTGCTGAAATCAATTGTAAACATCAAAGAAAGATCAATAAAGCAAACTACATAGTGGACGTAGGCAATACGCTGAACCACTCTAAATTCTTGTGTCTCCTTGCATTTTAATTATTGTCATATCTGAAATTTGGAGTTTTTGTTAGATAATTCCTCCTTTTCCATTTAATTTCTTCACTTTATCTCTTCAAAAACTTCCGAAGAGTGTTGTGCCCAATTTTAGTACAAACACTTTGGTACTTTCACTGAGAAAACCCAATTTTTATCCTGCTCTTTGGATCTCCTATCTATATCGGATTGCATAAATCCAAGAAGAAGATCCAGATCTAAAACCTTGAAGCCCTTCCATACTATTCAGATTTGCAAACAGATCTAGGAAAGGACTTCATTAATTCATTATGGTGAGCACACGTACCACTTCTACAACTGCTGATCAAGGAGGACGGGACCGACAAAATCCCGTGCAATTGCCTTCATCAAACCAAGATGCCGCCGGACCTTCAGTTCTAATAGGTCCGGTCACCAGACAAGAGTTCCAGACGTTGCTTCAAGAGTTGACCCAGAGTCGACAACAGATAACTGAACAACTGCGCGCCAACACAGAGTTATCCAACCAGCTAAATCGCCAAAGGCGAAGAAGATCCAGAAGAGACCAAGGTTCCTATTCTTCCACAGAGAGTTCAGCCTCCTCTGATGGCCAAACCAGATCCACACGTCCATGGCTAGGTGTAAGCTACACCCAAGCCACGGGACACCAACCTACTTCGAATCTTGGGCAACCTAGAGCTGGACCATCCGCTAGTCTCCGTATAGAACCTTCAACTCGAGGAGATGCTGCTCCTTACCATGTCACCGGCAACATTGCTACTACCACCACTGCCGGACGAGGAGGTGATGCTAGAAACCAGGCTGATCCTCAACGTAACCTACGAGAGCAGACTCCTGAGCCTTATGTCCCTGAGGATGTTGAACCAAGGAGGCGAGGCACGGACCGTCGACCGCGTCCGGTCTAGACTCGCACTATGGAACCCGACCACACCTTGGCACAGCATGCTCCCAGCATCCGAATGCTGGATATACCAACGACTATCTGCCAAATGATTCGCGAAAGTCAAGGTCTCTCTAATGACGACTGGGGAATCTCCCGGAGTCATACCCCTTTCATCGATGACGTTCTATGTGCTGAACCACCTCGGTGCTTCAGGATGCCAACTTTGTCAGTCTATGATAGAAGTTCTGATCCCAATCAACACATCCTGAAGTACGAATGGCTGATGAATGCTGCAAGAGCTGATGATGTAGTAAAATGCCATAGTTTCCCTATTTCCCTGGGGACATTGCCACTATGTGGTTCACTCGCTTGCCACCACGATCCATTTCCAATTTTGATCAGATGGCCACCAAGTTTGTTGAACAATTCCGTATGCACGTAGCGAGGCCTAAAGATGTTAACACTCTGTCTAGTGTTACACAAGCTCCCGGAGAGACACTTAGACGCTACTTAGAGCGATTCCATGCCGCGTGCACCGAAATAAGCAATCCCAATGATAACTCTATCTTGATGGCATTGACTAAGGGGATTGATGCTGATTCCGAGTTCGGAAATTGGTTAGCTGGAAAACCACCTGCGTCATTGGACCGTTTCTATTCCAAGGCAGCCCAATTCTTGAGAAGGGATGATGCAAAATAGTCTAGGAGGCAGGATGACACAGGGCCCAAAATCGAAGGAATCCAAAGTAACATCGCTGTTAAATAGTCCAGAGATAGTTCTGGAAAAGTTCAGTTGAACGTACAAAATAAACAGAATCAGCAAAGGGACAATGGAAATCAAAACAAAAAACGCGATCAGAATCGTGGTCCACGGCGTAGAGCTTCCATGTACGATAATTACACTCCATTGAACACGTCGTTGGAAAATGTGTATTTGCAGACCTGCAATACCATGCAATACAAGAAACCTACCCCAAACCACCAACTGAAAGACAAATCCAAACAGGAAAATTTTGTAGATTCCATGAGAGTTATGGCCACAACACCAATGAGTGTCGTCACTTACAAGACCTCATTGAAAAACTGATACGTGAACGGAAATTGGATTAGTTTGTGCGGGCACCGCGGTCTGGTGATGCGGGCCCATCAAATCAGAATCGTGCGTCGAATCAGGAAAGACAGGAGGAACCCGCTCGTATAGGCGGGAAGTTGGTTATCAATACAATAAGTGGTGGTCCTCATTCTAGTAGATCGAAGCTGGAAGGAAATGGAGTCGTATGCCAGTTCTATCAAGCATGCAGACTTCGAGTGTTGTAGTAGTTTTGATGAAGGGGCTCCGGCCAAGCAACATAAGACGATGACGGATGACATCGTGTTCAGGAACAGAGACGCTGATAAAGTCAAAGCCCCCACTATCGATCCACTGGTCATCTCAGCTCAAATAGGTCCCGCTTGGATGAAGAGGATCTTAGTTGACAGTGGAAGCTCTATGAATATTTTGTTTAAGCGAGCCTATGATCATATGAGAATGGAAGCCATGGACTTGAAACCGTGTCAATCCCGAATCCATGGTTTCAATGGAAGTGCTACTATACCCATCAGGATGGTGGAATTGCCAGTAGAGTTGGGAGTCGGAGAACGTCGGAGAGTACGGATGTTGTAGTTCATTGTTTTAGACATAGACTCCCCATATAATGCTTTCTTGGGCCGACCGGCCCTCGCTGAATTCAGGGCAGCCATTGCCCCATGGTGTTTGACTTTAAAATTTCCCACTGACCGTGGAGTGGGGATCATTCAAGGAGATCAAGCCGCTGACAGAGCCTGTTATGTTGCTGAGCTGCGGGAGGCACATCGAAAGGAGAAAGGAAAGGGCGTAGAGGAATCTCTTTGCATCCGTTTTGCCGATAATTGACAATTAACGCCCGGGCCTAGGCCCGGGCACCCTAGCCAATTCCTCAAGGATCTTGACCCAAGAGAAACTAAAGACGAAGGAGAATCTAAAGAAAGTAAAGCATCCCCGGCCGAGATGACGATTGATATCCCGATTGACGATGACGATGATTCGAAAATGATAAAGATTGGATCTCAGCTAAGCCAGTAAACTCAAGAGGAATTGGTTGAATTTCTGCGGGAAAACCTTGACGTATTTGCCTGGACACATTCTGATATGTGTGGGATCTCGCCGGACATCGTGAGCCACACTCTGAACATTGACCCGCGGCATGTCCCGGTCAAACAGAAAAGGCGTGGTATGGATCCAGAGAGATCTGCCGCCCTTAAAGAGGAAGTAGAAAAGCTTAAAGCGAATGGGTTCATTCAAGACGCGCTATATCCTGAATGGGTATCGAATCCCGTGCTCGTCCGAAATCCGAACGGAAAGTGGAGAACATGTGTCGATTATTCCGATCTAAATAAAGCATGTCCCAAAGACAGTTTCCCGCTTCCCAGAATTGATCAATTGGTAGATTCGACAGCTGGGCACGAACTCTTATCCTTCATGGACACGTATTTCGGCTACAATCAGATACCAATGCATTTACCCGATTAAGAACATACCAGCTTCATAACCAATCTGGGACTTTACTATTACAAAGTTATTCCATTTGGACTCAAGAATGTCGGGCTACTTATCAACGATTGGTCAATCGGATGTTTGCCAACCAAATCGGGAAAACAATGGAAGTATATGTAGACGACATGCATGTGAAGTCACGACTCTCCCCATGTTAAAGACATGGAAACTATGTTCAACATACTTCGGGAATACAAAATGAACCTAATCCACTGAAATGTCATTTTGGAGTTGCGTCTGGAAAATTCCTTGGATTCATCGTTAACGCTCGGGGAATCGAGGCTAACCCTGAAAAGGGGCAATCAGAAATCTCGAAACTCCGAAAACCATAAAACAAGTCCAGAGTCTCAATGGAAAGGTAGCAGCATTGAGCAGGTTCATTTCAAAGTCCACTGACAAATGCATTCCCTTCTTCGATCTGATCCAAAAAGGGAAACGAAACTTTGAATGGACCACGGAGTGTGAGGGCGCTTTCCAAGCACTAGTTCAGCATCTATCCACACCACCTATCCTGTCGAATCCCATTGATCATGAGAAGTTGTTCGTATATTTGGCGATAAAAGAAAATGCTATCAGCGCTGCATTAATTCGAGAAGAAGACAAGATACAGAAGCCGGTATACTACATCAGCAAGCGATTGACTGGGGCCGAAAGGAATTATCCGAAGCTAGAAAAGTTGGCTTATTGCCTGGTTATTGCGTCAAGGAAGCTCCGACCATATTTTCAGGCATATCCCGTTATTGTTTACATCGACCAGCCGTTACGACAGGTCCTTTCGCGGCCTGAGACGTCTGGTAGGTTACTCAAGTGGAACATCGAACTGAGCCAATTTGACATTACTTACACTCCAAGACGAGTCATTCAAGGACAAGTCCTAGCCGATTTTATAGCTGAGTTTACCGTTCCAGAGGACTTGCCTGAAACCAGTAAATCCCTCGAATACGTCTGGAAGCTTTATACCGACGGTGCATTTAACGATCGGTGTTCGGGCGCTGGTGTTGTACTTGAAACTCCCGAAGGCCGATCCATATGCTATGCTTTGAAGTTCGATTTTCATGCGACTAATAATGAAGCTGAATATGAAGCCCTCTTAGCTGGCTTGAAACTTGCTAAAGATTTTAGAATTATCGCTGTGGAAATTTATTGTGATTCACAATTAGTTGTGTGTCAAGTACGGGGAGAGTATCAAGCAAGAGATCGAAGGTTGGCTGCTTACTTAGCTCGAGTTCAGGAAGTACTAAATCAGTTTGATTATTATGCCATTTATTGTATACCTCGAGAACGCAACCAACAAGCCGATTCATTGGTGAAGCTGGCCAGCACAGGTGGAGCTCAGCAAATGGGACTCGTTCCCGTAGAAGCGCTATCCTCCCCAAGCATTGACCGGGCAGAAATAGACAGGGTATGCGAAACCATCCTCGAAAAGGATTCATGGATGACTCCACTCAGAAATTACATCGAGCACGGAACCCTGCCGAAGCACAGGAGTGAAAAGAGACAAGTCCTTCGGAAGGCCTCACGCTTTACCATCCAAAATGGAATCATGTACAAAAGAGGGTACTCAGTCCCTCTACTCCGGTGTATCACTCATGATGAAATTAAATGAGTATTGCACGATGTGCATGAGGGAGAATGTGGTGATCACACCGGGGGGCAAGCACTTGCCAAGAAAATACTTCGCTACAGATATTACTGGCCGACTGTGAATCGTGACACGTCGGATTATGCAAAGAAATGCGATAGGTGTCAGAAATATGCCCGAATTCCTAGAGCTCCTCCTATCGAGATAACGCAAATGGTCAGCCCGTGGCCGTTTGCAATGTGGGGCATCGACATCATTGGCGCTTTACCTCTGGAAAAAGGTGGTGCGAAATATGCCATCGTCGCGGTTGATTACTTTACAAAGTAGGCTGAAGCCGAAGCTCTTGCAACCATAACAACGAAGAAAGTAATCAACTTTATAGTGTGCAACATCATCTGTCGATTCGGTCTCCCACACACCATTATTACGGACAATGGAACCCAATTCGACAGTGCTGAATTTAAAGATTTCTGCAAACGATTTCACATCCAAAAGAAATTCTCTGCAGTTTCCCACCCTCAGGCAAATGGACAGGTCGAAGCAGTTAATAAAGTTATAAAATCCATTCTGAAAAAGCGACTAGAAAAGGTCGGGGGAAAGTGGGTCGATGAACTTCCTATGGCTTTATGGGCTTGCCGAACAACCCACAAGACCGCGACCGGTCACACTCCATTCTCTCTCTCTTACGGTTCAGAAGCCGTTATTCCAATCGAGCTAGAAGTACCTTCTCATCGTGTGACATACTATGATCCGAAGATAAATGCTATATTACTTGTTGAATCTCTCGATCTATTAGATGAGAAGCGTGAAGAAGCTGATTTGAGGGCAGCTGTGCATCGAAGTCGAGTCGCCCGATTGTATAACGCCAAGGTCCATCCGCGAACCTTCGAACTAGGCGATCTCGTCTTGAAAAGAATCTATCCGGTTCCTTCGCATATGAAGCCGACATAGGAAGGACCATATGTTATTGAATGAAGGCTCGGAGATGGCACATTCAAATTATCGACCGTCGACGGTCTTACTCTGCCAAGAGCCTAGAATAGCGAGAGCCTTCGCCGCTATTACACATGACAGGCTATCTTTACCCATTTAGATTACTTTCCATTTTGCAATTTGTTTCTACATTTCGAAATTAGAATTTGTAATAAGGCAACTGACTTTGCCATATTTTCTTATTTCAGCAATAAAATGCAATCTCTTCGAGCCAGAGCTGGGATTTACTTGAAATGCTTCATATGATCATCACTATGCACAGAGAGCTAAGTTCCACCATACGGTGGAATTTATTCAAATAGGGAGTGACTGCGATGCAACCAATCACTCGCTAAGTGAAACCCGAGCTCGGGGACCAGCCATCACATCAAAGTCAAGAATGGATTGATACACGACAATCCTTCATTCAACTTCGAACTCCCAGAGTGCGAGTCGGAGTATAAACATTAACTCCGAGTTCCCAGAGTGCAAAGCGGAGTATAAACAACAACTCCGAACTCCCAGAGTGCGAGTCGGAGTATAAACATCAACTCCGAGATCCTAGAGTGCGAAGCGGAGTATAAACAACAACTCCGGACTCCCAGAGTGCGAGTCGGAGTATAAACATCAACTTCGAGTTCCCAGAGTGCGAAGCAGAGTATAAACATCAACTCCGAACTCCCAGAGTGCGAGTCGGAGTATAAACATCAAATCCGAGTTCCCAGAGTGCGAACCAAAGTATAAACAACAACTCCGAACTCCCAGAGTGCGTGTCGGAGTATAAACATCAACTCCGAGTTCCCAGAGTGTGAACCAGAGTATAAGCAACAACTCCGAACTCCCAGAGCGTGAGTCGGAGTATAAACATCAACTCCGAATTCCCAGAGTGCGAAACGGAGTACAAGCGAAAACTCCTAACTCCCAGAGTGCGAGTCGGAGTATAAACATCAACTCCGAGTTCCCAGAGTGTGAACCAGAGTATAAGCAACAACTCCGAACTCCCAGAGCGCGAGTCGGAGTATAAACATCAACCCCAAATTCCCAGAGCATGAATTGGAGTATAAACGACAACTCCTAACTCCCAGAGTGCAAGTCGGAGTATAAACATCGACTCCGGATTCCCAGAGTGCGAAACGGAGCGTAAACACCAACTTCAAGTTCCCGAAGCATGAATCGAAGTATAAATATCAACTCCAAACTCCCAGAGCGTGAGTCAGAGTACAAATGTCAATTCCAAGTCCCCAGATCGCGGATATATGATTGGAACTTAAGCCGGTGTGACCAACCGCCGATAAACGAATGGGAATCCCCGAAGTGTGGATATGATCATCGACAATCAAACAAGCATGGATGAATTACTCAATCTCCGCTTGCCTCAGACATCTGTTCGGTGGCACTAGACTCAACATGTTATAAGTAAGGAGCAATCATCAATTGATGATCTACAATTCACCTCCAAGGCTGGGGGCAGGACTTACACATCAACCATTGATTGGAGCGATGCGACGTAAAAATTCAACTCGCTCCTGGTCGCAAACCATGTCCACAGTACCCGAACTTGACGAACAAAAAACAAACTTTATTCGGAAGCTGAAACTTCACAAGCGCACTTCAGATATTGAAACACTTAGGCAAATACACAATGACATAAAAGAAGTCAAAAAAGAGAAGTTTCATTTCTATCGTTTATAAAAGAAATTCGTGTACAAGTTTCCAAAAATTCCTACTAGCAGGGGCCGAACCCGCATCTATACACGGCCAACAAAATGCAAGTCAAAATGAATCAGGGAAGCATGTCTAATCTTTCTTCTTCCTTGGCTTCCTTTTCGGTGCAGGCCCACTGGAGCCACCACTATCCTTCCTCTTCAAGCCTTTGCTTTTTGGCGGTTGGTCTCTAGGCGAGGGCATTATATCAACATCCTCCTCCGAACTCGAGTGGATAGGAATACTCCCTACGGGCGGAGTCGGAGGAACCGGATCAAGTACAGAAGGTGGAATGGGCATGCTGGTGATGAAAACAGTACCACCGGGAGATATCATTCTAAGCGGAGCAGGTCCTGGTGCTGCCATCCCACCTCTAAAACTGCCACCGTGAGCCGCTGCTGCCATTTCAGCATCGATTTGAGCAAACATCTCCTCTTCAGTTACTGCTCGAGCCCCGTTGGGGGCATCAGTAGTCGGCATTGAAGAACTTGTAGCAGGATCAGTTCCACTTATGACAGATGACAAATCGGCAAGAGGATCGCCGTGACGGCGAAAGAGTTCATCCATCAGCTGCTCGTCAAACACAATCGTACTCCCCTGCAGATCGTCGAGCGGGGCATTTGTAGTCATGGTGATCGCTTCGGTAACGATAGCCTCCTGTGTCTGATGTGATTCTTGGGTAACAGGAGGCCGGCATGTGCAGCATCGATCATTGGACAAAGAATAAGAGAGCTGTTAGAACTTAACTCGATCGAAGATTTTGACTTAAGAAAGATATGTGGAATGTTCAGAATACCTTCCTCAGTTTGACTCGTAGGCGGAAGAGCGGCTTCAGTAACTTGCTCTGTGGCCGAAGACATCTGCGGCTGATCCGGATTGTAGGCTGGAATAGTTTGAGGATCAACCACGAACGAGGATTCGGGCTGGGTTGACACTGGAACTTCAAGACTCGTCTCATAATGGTCAACCCCTGAACCCTCTCCTACCTCAAAGTGTTGGGCACCAAGTCTTTCCTTCTCATGCAGAATCATTGAATCGTGAAGAATTTTCCTTTCATCTTCATTCAGAATGCGATTCTTGAGTTCAAATTCATCCACAGACTCGCCTAGATGCGCCTCCTTCTCTTACTCAACCAGCCGGCCCCAAGCGTTGTAAAGATGCATCGGGTAATCATCGAGCCAGGCTAGACCCATGTGCCTCAGCACGTTAGCGTTGTAAACAACAAGAAGGTCTTCGATGTCAGCCTCTAGCCTAGACTCGGCCGACTATACTTTCTCCTCGACCTCAGTCTCCACCTTGTGGACTTTAGCCACAGCTGCATCCCGCTCACTCCTAAGCAAAATAGTTTGTTCGCACGCCTCCTCGGCTGCGTTGTTTGCGTCATCCCTTTCCTTAGCTAGGTCGGAATATTTAGCCTTGAGCTCATTGAGTTCCTTGACCGCCGCATCCCGCTCGGCAATGACTGTAGTATTCCGATGGCCCATCTCCTCCACCAAGGCAACATGAGTCTGCCTCAACCTCTCCATGGCCACATTCGCTTCATCAGCTTTTTTGGTGGCCTCAATTTCAGACTTCCAAGAAGACTCGAACTCAGCAGTAAGCACTTGAATGATTCGGTCCCTTTGAGCGAGTTCGATCTCCATTTTCTCAAGCGCTTTGGCTCGCTCAAAGGCCACCTTAGAAGCTTTCTCTGCAGCCTTTACCCACTCTCTGTACTGGGTGTAGATATCATGGACGTAGTCATGCATCATGCCCTCTACCCCTGATGGAATTCTTTTTAAGTGTGGTGGGAAGACATAGCCATCGAAGAAAATATTTGGAAAATCCTTCCTCATCTGAGCCAATTTAAGGGCCCCTTCTCCTGTAGGCTCAACTGAGACCTGCTCTGTAATTATGGAGGCCGTGGTCTCGACTCTCTGAAGATGAGTCTCAGATCTAGAAGTATGAGAAGATGGCATGTGACGAGGAGGCTCTGGCGGGTGTGGAACAAGAATGGGAGGTGGAGATGGAAGTCTAGGAGGAGGAGAGCGTGATCTAGACCGATGCCTGTATTCTCTGTCCCTGTCGCGCCCATACCTATCTTTATTAGAGTACTCGCAATCGCGGTCTCTATCAGAGTCCCTCCTGCGGGAATCGTAATAAGAAGAAGCCTTTCGGGCCGAGCGAAGATTCCCGAGCATCGATCCTTTTCCCGACATAGTACCTGAAAATGAGAAACGGAGGAAGAGTTAGTGATTTCCTAAGTTGGACGATTTACAGTTGTGAATCATGTAGTGTAGTGAAGTGTATGGATGTGCAATCCCCCGACCAACCGGAAATGTCGGCCGCACTCATAGCAAGCGACCCGCTCAGTTCAAGAGCATTATCAAGCTCCTCCATCCCGACGTCATGTTGAGACGACACAAAATCCGAAATCGGAATATCAGCAAGCCCTTTAAAAGGATTCTCTACTGGCGGGGAAGGAGCCTCCAAAATTCTAATCCCCGGGACGGGCAAGGACATGACCACGGATTTAAACCTCTTGGATTTAGAACGCTTGTGAGCAACAGCCTTGCCTTTTCTCTTTCCTCCTGAATCCTGGACATCGGGAGAAGGCCCAACTGGGAGCTCGGTATCAGTAGGCGTTCTCTCCGGATCAACTTCTTCGGTTATCACGACTGCGGGCGCTTCACCCGTTTCTTCGGGACCACTCTAAGTGTCCCTTCCAGCCGTATGCTCTGCCTCCGTTCTATCAGCCCGACGGTCCTCAAATTTATGTCGGTCAGAACCAAGTCGATATGCCTCTCTTCGCCCGGAAACGCTTGGAGAATCCAAACTAGCTCTCGGAAGTATGCACCGTCAGGTCGAGAGATTGCAGCTATAAAAGAGGAAAAGTATGTCAATTTCGAGGCCAGTTACTAATATCTCGATGATTCAAGAGAAAAATGGCAACGCTTACGTCTATCCAACCACCGCCTAGCAAATCTAGGAGGGCACCGAACGTAGAACCATTCGGTTTTAAAGTAACTTAGCCTTCCCCAGGAGCCCACTACAATGTGACTGTTTCTGATCGCTTCCAAGAAGGTGAAAGAAGGGCTGTCTCCACGGCTCTTGATGTTAAATAAATATCTGATTTCGATCGGCTTCGGCGGTCGAAAGAGGATCTCCATAAACAGGATAAAGGTGTTATTCAACAAAGCATACCCGTTGGGATGTAGTTGGGATGGAGCTATTCCAAGAAATGATAACATCTCCCTTATATATTGATTGAAGGGAGGAAGTGTCCCCGCTGTGCAAGCGTGACGGTTGAAAGCAGTAAACCCCTCCGGGGGATTAAGTAGCCTGTCATTTGGCCCAGGCAGTAACACGTCGTCAAGCGACAAACCGTGCCTTAAACAAATCCGTCCTAGCATATCTTCGGAGATACTCGACGGCACAGAATCTTATGGACTACAAATAAACCGAGCCCCTAGACGCTCGTCCGGAGCTGGATCTATAACTTCGGCTCCAATAACCGGTATTTCGATGGTTGAAGGAATTGAACTCGGGGGTTCCTGCTGCTGAGAACTTGAAGGTTCCATGGCTAGCTAGCTTATAAAAAATCATTGTTAAACAGATAATAACGCTCGTGCATCCCTCAGTGTAAAGTGTGTGAGTGTGTTGTGCAGTGCGGTACTGTATATCATTTAAGAAGTTCTACAGAATTGGAAGAAGCATGTAAACGACAAGACTTCGAAATTCAGTCAGAAGGACCGTCATCGCTGACCGTCACAACCGTGCCATCCAGTTATTAGCGATCAGTTCAAGTTAAAGTTTATTAAAATTTTGTCAGAGTTGCGGTTCCATTGACGAGCTTCGAAGGGAAATCAAATATGCAGTCCAAAGGTCAAGTCTAATTATGCCAAAAATGAAGCTCGTCGGAGTTAGATGTTCAGATGCACAAAGTTTTTTCAATATCATCGAAGTTAGGTTCATTATCAGTCATCAAAGGTTCAAGTTCGAATCGCTCGTCCAGGTTCCAGTTCGAATCGATCGCTCAGGGACACGTTCGTATCGGTCCCAGGGCTGCACAGTTCGACTCGATTCAAAGCCTCCAGTTCGACTCGATCCAAAACCACCCACTTCGACTCATCCAAGGCTACCGCTTCGACTCGATCCAAAGCCATCCACTTCGACTCGATTGAAGGCCATCATTTCGAATCGATCAGACGCAACCCCTTCGTATCAATCTACGTATTCAAAGCACTCGATTCGATGCAAAGCTCAACCATCGATCGATACGAAGGCCTTCGTCTCATCATCTCGAAACCCCTATTCCAGATCGACGCGAAGCTGAGGCCAAGGAATCTTCGATCGATCACGACTCTAGTTGATTTGGTGTTAAAGATCGAGTCTCATCGTTTACGCGTTGGATTCGCTTAGTGGATTACCTAAATCTAGCAGTTAGTTCGAGTAATTGAAGTTATGAATTGGTTCAAAGGCAAGAACAGTTCTTTATTTTCCCAAGTCTCAGAGCGATACGAAAGCAAGGCAGGAAAACAGAAAGTGAAAAGTGAAAAAAAATGTCTAAGTGCGGAGTATTTATATGGACTCGAGCACAAAGGTAAAAAATTCTTCGCATCCCTACGAGTTCAACTGGCTACGAAGTGTCACCACAAGATCGAGTCGAATAAGCTATTCGAATCCACCAACACGATCTGTTGTCGATATGAAACCCTTCTTCGTATCGCTCGCCTTTGACTCCATCTCCAATGCAGCAGTACGAGCAATCAGTTCGACTCCATGGGTACGGAACCACACTTCGTATCGATCGTCTTCGACTCCGTCCCCTGTGCCGTTCGACTCCACCTCCTATGCAGTTCGAATCCATCAAATCACTGCTTTCAGAGGCCAATTCCATCGATACGAATTGCCTGTTCGTATCCAGTGACTCCATCTATATCGATTCGAAATGCTCATTTCGCATCCCTAAATTCAATGAAAGTCATCTTCAATGTTTCAACCCTTCACATTGATTCAGGAGAGGATCGTTACGAAGGGACATTCAAAAACAACCATCGAGCGTTGTTACAACGAATTTCATGTCGGTTTAGGAGAGGATCGATACAGAATTCAATATAAAATAAACTGACAATGACTCATGAACATACAAACGTCAACGAGAGTCAGATTAACATATATGCATGTATGTCAGACTAATATTCAATATTCCAGATTTCCAGGAATTGGAAACTCATTCGATAACGATTACAATAACAAACAGCTAATCACTAGCATACAACAATCAGTTGCAACAATACAGGGTACAACAGTTGACAGTCAACAGTTCACATTATCAAGAAAAACAGTCGAAGGTTACAGCTTACATCAAAAAGACGATAATTATTCAGAACAAAGATTGCAGCATTTCAAAGCACATCATGTCTCCATAAGACGTACTTTGGGGGGCAAATGTTATCCCGCCTTTTGGCAAGGCCGTGACACCAAGGAACTGACTAGTAACCAATGACGGTCCGTCCTGGAGATCGGTTATACGCAGACCCACTGTGGATGTCGACGAATTTTGTCCGAGTCCGGATTGAGTTTAAATTGATAGCACACGACAAGCAAAGCTATGAGAGTCAGCGTTCCAAATTTCAGGTCAATCCGAGTTCGTATGTTCAAGTTATGATCGATGCAAAATTGGGAAAAAACCAACTTCTGTTCGACTTGCTCCACTTCGACTCCATCTCAGAACCTCTGTTCGACTCGATCGTTTAATGCCTACTTCGACTCGCTCCGCTTCGCAACCATCAGAAGTGCCTACTTCAACTCGCTTCGCTTTGCAACTATCAGAAGTGCCTACTTCGACTCGCTCCGCTTCGCATTCATCAGGAGTACCTATTTTGACTCGCTCCGCATCCTTCAGGAAACAACAGTTCGACTCCATCTAGTTCGACTCCTTCGCAAGGCCACTGTTTGACTCCATCTAGTTCGACTCCATCAGAGAGCCACATTCCAGCTCGCTCCGCTTCGTCAACTTCACATCCATCCGAAGACTCCCACTTCGTGTCCATCAATGCGAAGCAAGGCACAATAGTCAATACGAATAAACGCCACGTCACCGAGTCAAACAGAACCGAGTCGAACAAAGAGTGAGTCGAAACAAGAGCGAGTCGAACGAAACAGCCAACCGAGAATCCCAATTCATATCGATCGTATCTCCTAATCTACAAGTCCAAATGCTATGAAATTTTCACAGAAGACTACGTGCATGCTAAAGAATGTCCACGCCAAATTTCGACTCCATTGGATGAAATCTTGATCGATACGAAATCTGTTCGTATCGATCACGGATCGGACCGAAACTTCACGGGCTTGGGCGCGCGGGCCTGGTCACGTGCCAGAGAGGGTCTCCCGAGATCTGAGCGAAATACTAGCCTCCTACACCTATAAATAGACCCCCAAAGCCAACAGAAAAGGGGTTCTTCTTCTTCTTTGAGATCTCCAACGCCCAGACTCTGCCGGATCCAGATCTAAACTCCATTGCTGCTGCTACCAACGAATTTCACTGCTGCAAATCATTGTTATTCGTTGTAATTTGCTGAAATCAATTGTAAACATCAAAGAAAGATCAATAAAGCAAACTACTTCATAGTGAACGTAGGTAATACGCCGGACCACTCTAAATTCTTGTGTCTCCTTGCATTTTAATTATTGTCATTTCTGAAATTTGGAGTTTTTGTTAGATAATTCCTCCTTTTCCATTTAATTTCTTCACTTTATCTCTTCAAAAACTTCCGAAGAGTGTTGTGCCCAATTTTGGTACATACAGCTTTAATCCTGCTTAATTACTTTAAACGACATTATTTAAATTGATTAATTAACTTTGATTATCCTTATTTACATGATTAATTAGCTTTAAAGCATCGTTATTAAAATGATTAATTAACCCTTAAACATCATTGTTAAAATGATTAATTAATTTAAAACATCGTTATTTAAAACGATTAATTAAATTTAAAACATCATTATTAAAGTGATTAATTAATCTTAATATATCATTAACAAAATGATTGATTAACTTTAATACATCATAAATTTAAATAATTAATTAGCCTTAAACATCATTAGTTAAAATTATTAATTAATTTTAAAAGATCATTAATAAAATGATTAATTAATCTTAATCACGACGTTATTCAAATAATTAATTAACCTTAAGCATCATTAGTTAAAATGATTAATTAATTTTAAAACTTCATTAATAAAATGATTAATTAATCTTAATCACATCATTATTCAAATGATTAATTAACCTTAATCATCATTATTTAAATTGATTAATTAATTTTAAAATATCATTATTAAAATAATTAATTAACTTTAATCACATCTTTATTTGAATAATTAATTATCTTTTCAAAAACCCAAGCATAAGATTTAACCAAAATATTTTAAAGGGGATAACATTTTCAAAGTGTCGATATAACGATAGTCGTTATACGAACACTTTCATAGACACTTTTCATATGTCACTTATTCAACCAAACATCGCACAACATAAGCATGAGCACAAATACAAAGGCAAGTAACAACTATATGTCATGTAGAGAGCATCCAAATATTATTTACTAAAACTTTTTCCGACTATATTTTAAGTTACCTTTCTACATAGCAAGATGTCAAATTTTTGCAATGGTTACCAAGCCAAACAAATCTAACACTTTTAGTACATACAAACATAAGAAAATAACATATACTTGCATCACAAAAGTAAAGGTCAAAAATTTATTTAAAAACGCGAGATTTTGCTCACCAAAAAGTAACCAAATCGAATCAAACTTCAACCAAACTTGTATCCAACACACGGGCGGAGTTTCCTTTTGCAAAATCTTAATTTTAGAACCTAGATGGGTCCAAATGGTTCGACCTAGGGGGTATTTGGGCTTGGCCAAGAAGAAAACTGGGGGCTTTGGTTTTGTGGAAATAGTGATGATGGAGAAGGAAGAAACAAACTTTAGTATTTTTGCTTAAGGAAAAATGGAAAACAGAAGTTATTTTTAATTTCAAATCTTTTTGGAAGCCGTTAACAAGCTTTTCAAAAGCTTAAGGAGAAGATGTAAAAAATAAAAAATGAAACGATGAAATAGAGAGAAATTTAAGAATTGGTTTTATATAAATGGAAATTTCAAAATTACTAAACTAACCTTAGGTACCATGCCCTCCATTCAAATTTATCCACATCATCACTACCATTCCCTCCCTTTCTTTTACACGCCTAGCTTGAAAGCCCATCCTTTTACCCAACATGTTTTTCATTACTTTGTACCATAATGTTATATAATGTGACATTTGCTTCTTACTTTAGTTTTACCTAAATTTTGAAAAGGTGTCATATCTTCTTCCTTTTACTTATACTTAGTAAATATATTTTTATCTTATTATAATTAACATTAACCATACTTATATTATTTGTAAATATATGTATATGTCAACTATACTGTACACAACATTTCTGACAACTTTTAAGCACTGATAAGTCGGAAATTCGGAAAAAGCGTTTTTGATCTTATGTACTATTTTCCTCTGAACTAATTATTTTTGTAAACAAATTTTAAAAATCATTTCACCATCGCCGGTTATGTTTTAAATTTTTTTATTTGTGTTATAAGATTTATTAATCAATTATTTAAAAATATATCAAATATTTAAATTTTAAAGTGACTAAATTACTGGTCGTTACATCAACCGTTAACCTGCTTTTGAGCCAAAGCAGATTTCAACTGGATTTAACAGATCCAAACAAGGATGAAATGATTCATGATTTGGAAACACGATCAGAAGGACTAGAGAATTGAACTCCAGAAGTTTGAGTGGAAAATTGGCTAAGGGAACAACTCGGGCCCAAGTTATTTAGGTCAGCACCAACCTATTTCATCACTCATTTCTGCCTTTTAAACACCATACAACTCTTATACTACTTCTACAACCGCTGGTCAAATGGTTTCTCCAAGACTCGAACGAGCAATTCCAAGGATTGACGAGAAGAAAGCAATGAAAGCAGCTAACAGAAAAATTGTTAGAAGCAACTCAAAGTCGAAGGAAAAGAGCTTGGAACAGCTAAAAAAGAAGATAGAAAAGCTAGCGAATGGACGAAGTTCAACTTGGATGAGTAAAAATAACTCGGTACCGAGTTATTTGACTCGACACCGAGTTATTCCATTGACTTGTGGGTCTTCTGTTTCACTTATGCAACTTCGGGCCGCCTTTTGGACTTTAATGGAAGCTGGCTTCTGACTCCATACTTCTGTTTCCCTCTATATACCAGCCTACCTGCAACCAGAAAAGGATCTTCACTCTAGTTCATACTCCCTACCTTTTTCACTCCCATCTTCTCCCTGAAATACTCTAGAAACTCCATTGTAAATTTGAGATTCACTAGATTATGGTCAGATCTGGTATAGCTAGTTGTAATACAGAGAGATAATGGCTAATAACAAAGATTAAAGTGGACGTAGGTTGGAGATTACGCCGAACCACTATAAAAATTGTTGTGTCCCTTTTTACTTTCTTGCTTTTTTGCTTGTTTGAGTTGGATCTCTATATTTTAGTGCTTTTATCTGATTTCTACGCGTTGATGTCATTTTTGGCGTCAACAAATTACGATTTCCTTCTTTGCCGTTTTGGTTCCCTGAAGTTGTTATCAGCTTTCCGTTTCTCTTTGTCTTTTCCATATCCTGCTTCGAGCAGTCCTCCACCATCCATAGAATTAACATCAGAATTATCAACTTCAGCGTCCTCTTGACATAGATATTTTTCAGCTTTATGGTAAAATTTCGTGAGATCCCTTGGTGGATCCCTTTCCAGTGCAACTTTGTAGCCGGTCTTGCTCGCGATTCTAGACACTACCGCCATTAAGATTATTAATGGATATGGCTTATCGACTGCGGCAGCTGCTGCATTAAATCCTGTCAGGTAGCTTCTCAAGGTCTCTTTGGATCTTTGCCTTATGCTTGATAACATCATCACATTCTTTAGTCGGGAGATGCGAACTCTGAATTATCTAATGAACTTATTCACTAGGTCGGTCTATGTACTTATGGATCCATTCTCTAGCTGTCTGAACCACATCGCTGCTAAATCTGTCAGATATAAGGGGAAGATCGCCCCATCACCTCCTAAGAAGCATCTAACACTTTCATATATCAGATGTATCTCATTAAATGAGCTGTTGGATCTGTCTTTTCATCATACATTTCCATCGTCGAAAGCTTGAAATCGGGGAATTCCTCGCATTCCGAATATTAGGGGTAAATGGATTCCTGTTTATGTCCTCCAAACTCTGGTCTGGGGTCCACCTCTAACCATCCTTTTGATCATCTCAGTCATTCAGTTGTTGTCGTCTAATGGAAGTATTTGACCACTAGTTGCATTCTGCTCCCTGCTCCTATGAGAGAACTCTGGCACATACTTCTCCGATCGCACCTCTGCGTTTTAACCCGTACCTCGGGCTTCTTTCTATCCTCCATTCCTACTTTGAAGTTCTGACACATATTCCTCTAGTTGTTGTGCACTTGTGTTCTGTCTTGCATTTCTAGCTTTAGCATTGTCCGTTCTCGGCATCCCAGCTTGTCCTAAGTCCAATCTAACATGGCCCACGAGTAAAATCCTCTCGATATCAAGAGGATTTTGGTCGGTACCAAGTGGTCTTGGTCGTGGGAGCACCGTTCCACCTTGTTCCGCTCCAACTTCTGATGTTTTTGCATTCGTTCTTAATCCTTGGTTCTGAATTCCAGCATCTCCAGTTATTCCTCATTGTTTCATCCTTTAAAAAAAATCCATCTAGCAGTTCCAGTTGTCGAGCCGCTATTTCATTTTGTATTTCTTTCATCATTCTCTTCCTTTCCTCTGTCAGCGGTAAATTCAACCGTATGCCACCTCTATTACGCACAGCAAACCACATTTTCGTTTTGGTTGATAAATTGATAAGATGGAGAGAATTTAAAATAAATAGTTTTAACGGTTGATAACACCACCACTGTTACGCACAGCTGTTACAGGACAATGAAAACTTGTAACAACGGGTTTTTGATTTTGGTTCTGGTTGTCAAGTGACTTTCTAGTTAAATACTCACTTTTAACACGCGGCAATATTTTACAGACTACCGACAGTAACCTGGCAACGATACTAAATTCGGCTTTTAATTAAGTTGTTTATTTTATATAAATTAAAGTAACGCTAATAGTTGTCTTTTCTCTGTTCTTCTTTCCGTAAAACCTGAATTGCTTCCATGTTTACATTCCGATCCTTTTTCCCTGTAAGTATCCTTTTATCATTCCTTTGAGATTTTCTCAAAACGAAGGGATTTTATCTTAAATATGATTCAATCTTTATCATTCGTTCCCAAAATTCTATGAATTTTTATATACTGCTGTGACTTGATTCGATCGTTGAATTCTTTACTGCGATTTCGGTTAGGGTTTGGTTCGATTTTTGAATACCTTGAATCTGCTCGTTTTGATAACCGCATTTTGATGTTTTTGTTTGCTAAATCTGAGCTGAAATCTTCATAATTGTCCCAAAGCGACGTGTTTGCTCTACAATTCATCTTGTTGTTGATTTTGATTTGTATCCTTAGAAAATAATCTGTACCCAGTTGTCTGATCTGTGAGAAAGTTCTATTGGATTCTGTCAAAATATAAATTGAACTTAGATGAGAAGGCGAGCCCTTCAATCAAAATCCCAAGAGGAAATGGATAAATTCAACAGTAAGCCACCTCGATCCCGCATTTGTCTTCTAGCTACACTGTCAGCTATGTTTTGGTTTCTGATCTTTTACTTGCATTTTTCTGTTGTGAATCCCAGTCCACCCCTACCTGATAAACCTGTTATCCCATTTCCTTCAACTCCATCTGAAGTTAAGCATTCATCTGTTATTAGCAAACCCATTGACCTGGCTAAATCCTACGTTCCACCCGTTTTCTACCCCATTAATAACCATTTAGCACCAACTGAAAATAAACTAGTGGAAGTTACCAAAGCCGAAAACGATTTTCCATTCATAAAAGCTCTTAAAACTGCAGAGAATAAGAGTGATCCATGTGGTGGTAGGTACATTTATGTTCATGATTTGCCTTCTAGGTTCAATGCTGATATGCTTAAAGATTGTAGAAAGCTAAGTCTTTGGACTAACATGTGTAAATTTACCACCAATGCCGGTTTAGGCCCACCACTTGAAAACGTGGAAGGCGTGTTTTCAAACACCGGATGGTATGCTACTAACCAATTTGCAGTTGATGTGATATTCAGCAATAGAATGAAGCAATACGAGTGTTTGACAAAAGACTCATCTATTGCTGCTGCGGTGTTCGTTCCTTTCTATGCTGGTTTCGATATAGCAAGATATTTATGGGGTTCCAATATTTCTACTAGAGATGCCGCTTCTTTAGATTTGGTAGATTGGCTTATGAAAAGACCCGAGTGGAGTGTGATGGGTGGTAGAGATCACTTTTTAGTAGCGGGTAGAATTACTTGGGATTTTAGGAGATTAACTGATGAAGAATCAGATTGGGGCAACAAGCTATTGTTTTTACCTGCTGCTAAAAATATGTCTATGTTGGTTGTAGAGTCTAGTCCATGGAATGCAAATGATTTTGGAATTCCATATCCTACGTATTTTCATCCTGCAACAGATTCTGATGTTTTTCTTTGGCAAGATAGAATGAGAAAACTGGAAAGAAAATGGTTGTTTTCTTTTGCTGGTGCACCTAGACCTGGTAATGTGAAATCTATCAGAGGTCAAATTATAGAGCAGTGCAAAAATTCTCCAGTTGGGAAGCTTTTAGAATGCGATTTTGGTGAGAGTAAGTGCCATTCTCCGAGTAGCATAATGCAAATGTTTCAAAGTTCTTTGTTTTGTTTGCAGCCACAAGGTGATTCTTATACTAGAAGATCTGCATTTGATTCTATGTTGGCTGGATGCATACCTGTGTTTTTTCACCCGGGTTCTGCCTATACACAATATACTTGGCATCTTCCAAGAAATTATACAAAATATTCTGTATTCATTCCTGAGGATGATATTAGAAAGAAAGGTGTCAGTATAGAGGAGAGACTAAAGCAAATTCCTTCCCATGTTGTGAAGGAGATGAGGGAAGAAGTGATAGGTCTCATACCAAGGCTTATATATGCCGATCCCAGATCTAAATTGGAGACATTAAAGGATGCATTTGATGTTTCAGTGCAAGCAGTCATTGATAAAGTAGCGAAGCTGAGGAAGGAGATAGTAGAAGGTCGTGAAGATAAGGATTTTATAGAGGAGAATAGTTGGAAATATGCATTCTTAGAAGAAGGGCAAAAGGTTGGTGCTCATGAGTGGGATCCTTTCTTTTCAAAACCAAAAGATGCTAACAATGGTGATTCTGGTTCTGCTGAAGCTGCTAAAAATTCTTGGAAAAATGAACGAAGAACTCAGTCCTAGATGCACCAAGCAAAGCATATCAATGGTGATTGAATGTCGAATCATATTGTGAAATCTTGAAAATGCAGAGTTTTGGAGCATATGGACAAGGCGTCTACCACAACTTTGTAAAAGTAGACATATAATTTTCTTGCGTAGTGTTATTCAGTACAGCTTAGGAACCAGGTTCAATTTCCGTAAGGCATTTGCTGATTTTTTCTTTTTTTCTTTCTTTGTTCTTCTTTTTTCCATATAGATATAAATACTGGTATTTTAGTTCCATTGACCTTGTTTTCCTGACTAGCTAGATCTTTGATACAAGCTACTACTTTTTTTCATTACTTTGTTGTGTAAAACGCTAGAATATTAAAGCATCTCCAAAGGTTGGTTACAACCTACAAAATGTAGCATCTACACCCAAAAAGCCTTTGCAAGAGAGCAAACAAAATATAATAGATTACAAATTCAGGTCGAATGGTCGAGGATTTGTAATTTGTTTGGACGTTTGTTCAACAAGCGTTCAAATCTCAGACGTCTGTTCAATAAGCGTCTCAAGTAGTAGCTTGTATTAAAGATCTAGACGTCAAACACCTAAGGTTTGAGCGCTTGTTCAACAAGCGTTCAAACTATGTTGTTCGAGACGGAGCGCTGGACGCTAAGATTGACTTTAGAGTCCAGACGAAGTTTACATACATTTTGCAGAAATAATATTCGCATTAAATAATTATATAAAATAACTAACTATTGGTTAAACTATATTGATGTTGATTTAGATAATCACTGCATATTAGTTTACTATACGTGATGTATGTGTGTGTAAATGTGTGTGTACGTACACACACGTGTAAATGTTTCGTATATAACTGTAAAAATGAATCGGGTACTTTTATAATTTATGTAAGCAACAAAACTATATCAGTAAAGTTCGTGTTATGACAATAATTAAATATTTGTATATCAAATATTCTTAAAAAATCAAGTATAGTACTAGTGAATAAAATAAATTTTAATTTGTAGTTAGTTATTTTGTGTTTGATTAAGGAATTATTTTAAAAGGCTAACATAATTAAAATATAAAGTAAAGAATTTAGTAAAGCTAAATTTCAAGCAGTAAGGCTTGAAATTAAAGAGTAACATTTATTCTTAAGTAAAACGAAGAATTTTTATTATTTATTAACTTGTATATTAAAAAAACAACAACAACTAAGCCATTATTTTCAAACAAGTTGGGATCGGCTAAAAATGAAATCCAAAATTAAATGACAAAGTCAATTCAAAAGTACCACCAACAACAATAATAAAAACCATGATAATAATAATAAAATAAGTAAAATAATTAAACAAATAATAATGATGATGATGAGTAAAAACCATAATGACGATAATAATAATAGTAATAGTAATAATGGTATTAATAATAATATGAACCAAAGACCAAACATTACGTCTTAGACTCCTATTCACCAGTCCTATAATCTAAAACTAATACACTATCCCTAAACCAACCCTAAGCCAAAAACTCCTAGCTCATGGTTCTGGTATGGGGATCTCTAATTTCCATGCGCTCCTGTTCGACACCAGCTCTTCGGATATATTCCAATCATTCAATTCCCTTTTTACTACTTTCTCCCATTTCAACCATGGTCGACTTCTACCTCTCTTTGAGCATTCAATGCGGCCTATAATTCTGACGCGCACAGGTGCCTCGAGAGACCTCCGTTGGACATGTCCAAACCATCCTAAGCGGTGTTGGACTAGCTTAACCTCAATTGGTGCTACTCCAAGTTTATCATGTATATCATCATTTCTAATTCGATTTCGTCTTGTATGACCGCAGCTCTATCGCAGCATACGCATCTCTGCTACACTTATCTTCCAAAGCTTCATTGTATGATTCATAAGCTTAATTTCTCTGTAGTTTGTGCAACTTTGAATATCTCATTTATTCTTGAAGATTGAAATTAATATGCTTCTCCTCCACTCATCTAGCATTTTGTTTGATTTGAAAATATTATTGAACAACTTAGTTAGCCAGGCCATCCCTGCATCTCCAAGACATTTCCACACTTCAATGGGGATGTCATCAGGTCCCAACGCCTTGTTCGCTTTCATCTGTTTTAGCGCCTCATTTACCTTGGATTCTTGAATTCTCCGAACAAGATGTCTACTGGTGTCATCAAAAGAGTCGTCCAGCTCGATCGTAGTGTTATCGCATTCTTCATAAAATAGCCTGTCGAAGTATTCTCTCCATCTATTTTTTATCTCATCGTCCTTCACCAAAATTCTATTATTGTCATCCTTGATGCATTTAACTTGGTTGAAGAATCCCGTCTTCCTCTCGCGGAGCTTAGCTATCATATAGACGTTTTTTTCACCCTCCTTCGTACATAGCTTTTGATATGGATCTTCATACGTCCGACTCCTTGCTTCACTCGTCGCTCTCTTTGCGTTCTTCTTTGTCACTTTGTACTTTTGCATGTTGCCCTGCTCCTGTGATGATGCAAGCATTTATAGCATTTCTTCTCTTTGATAGTCTTTTGCACATAACTATTTCACCACCATGAATCTTTAGGTTCACGTTTATTTTCTTTTGTTATCCCAAACACCTCAGTAGCCACTTTCTACGTGTGCATTGCCATATCATCCCACATGTCATTTGATTCCCCTTCCATATTTCATGCCCATTCTCCCATCACTCTATCCTTAAACACCCGTGAGGCGTCCCCTTTGAGCTTTCACCATTTTGTCCGACTAATCTTGGCTCCTTTATTCCATCGAACACGTATTCAAGACAAAATTCAGATTTCAAAAGCTGATATTGTAAGATGACATATTTTTTAGGTATGAATTTGCAATCTACACAAGCTTATTTGTCATTTTTTTTATTAAGGACAAAGTTAATTTGGTTAGAATGTTGGCCACTATTGAAAGTAACTAAATATGATTGTTTCTTTCTAAAGAAGGTATTAGCTATCATGAGGTCATAAGCAATAGCGAAATTTAATATTTCTTCTCCTTCTTGGTTCCTATCAGTATATCCAAAACCATCATGCACTCTCTCAAATCCCCCACTAATTGTACCAACATGACCGTTGAAATCTCCTCTTATGAAAAGTTTCTCGCTACAAGGCACATCTCTAACCATGACAGCTAGCTCTTCCCAAAAATTCTTCTTGGCGGTTTCACTTTGGCCTACTTGTGGGGCATAGGCACTAATGATATTGTGAATCAAATCACAAACTAAATGCTTGACTAGGAAGATCCTCTTTCCTTATCTCCTAACGTCGACCACTTTATTTTTAAGGTTCTTGTTAATTAAGATGCTTACTCCGTTCTTGTTACGTTCTTTTCTTGTGTACCATGACTTAAAGCATGTGTTCTCCACCTCCTTCGCCTTCTGTTCCTTTCATTTGGACTTCTGAACGTATAAGATATTTACACGTTTCCTGATCATGGTATCAATTATCTCTCTTAACTTTCCTATTAAGGACCCTATACTCCAACTACCTAACCGAATCTTACTTTCATCGACTAGTTTCTTTACTCCTCGCACCCGCCGGGTAAAATGCGAAGACCCTTGCTCATTTATTATTACATTGGAGCATCGATGTAGCGTGCCACTAAGGAAGTGATAACACAACCCTTGCATATTTATCACCATACCCGAGCCTCGATATGGCGCGCCATTAAGGGAGTAACGACCCAGCCCTTGCTTATTTATCATCATACCCGAGCCTCCTTGCTTATTTATCATCATACCCGAGCCTCGATATGACGCGTCGCTAAGAGGGTTACGCCCCAACGAAATATAATAGAGTTCCATTTCCATAAGAGAGGCTATGGTTTTTATGTTGGCTCGCCAAGCCTATCATAACTCTCATCTTTTATCCTGGCTTGGGACATGCTGCATAGGAAACTGCATAGAAAGATGATTCAAGCGTTGAAATTTTTGAAATTCAAAAATCAATAATAAATAAATAAAATGTAACCAAATGGTTTTATTCTAAGTGTTAGGGGTAGGTGTGGGTCGGTTTAGTGCGGTTTGAAGCCCAAACTGCTTCCATGCCGCATTAAACAGTTAATCAAGAATACAAACTATTGTACAAATCTTTTAAATGGTTCGATTTCGGTTCGGTTTAATGTAATATGGTATGGTTTTGGTCCAGTCTATTTGAACCCATATTAAATATAAAATAAGAGAATTACTTTCATCAACAATCAATTACAACTATGTGAAATTTTTACACTTAAAGGTTAGAACACACAATATTATACTGAAATAAAAGATTAGTTCTTAATTGTATGAATATTTAATTTGACATTTACCTACAAGTGAGATTTTTTTAGTAGATTAACCAATCATCGATGTTAATCAATGCATAATCATTAAGTAAAATGACTAGAATAAGATTATAATTAGCATTTATTCAAAAAAAATGAGATGAAAAATATTATACTAAAACTATAACTTCTTTCTTTATGATAACTATTATTATTAATATAAGTTGAAATTAGAATATATATACATCGTTAGAATATTAAATGAGATATGAGTTGTTTATATTTTTATCATAAGATTATAGTGCAAATATTCGGTTCGGTCCGGTCTAATATGGTTGGTTTAATCGTCCAAACCGCAATCGAACCATATCGATGCGTGTTAACCCAAAAAATGGATCAACACCTTGGATCAAGTGTGAAAGCACCAGTGTAGATAACCAGCAGCACAAATCTCAGATAAAACAAATAAATATCCAAAGTAAGAAAAGAGACACAGAATTTTTATAATGGTTCGACTGACTCTGGCCTACGTCCACTTTAATCAATCTTTATTATGTTTATACTAGTTGAATCTCTCTGGATATCAACTAGTTATTCCTTAGATCTAAGTTACAATGAGTTAGAATAAGTCACAAGTACAAGGGTTAACTGGAGAATCACAGTAACCGCCTTGATGATTGTTGCGAGGAAGAAGAAAGTTGAAGAAGTGAAGGAATTCCAGTAGAGTAATGATAGCTCTCTCTCTGGAAAATATTTATCTCTAGTTGCAGGTAGGTGAGTATTTATAGGGAAGTTCACTGGGTATTGGGCCAGAAGTCCAGGTGCAGAGGAGTTTAGTTGTTACACCAAGTCATCACCAAAAATCTCAAATTAATTTGAGTCATTTCTATGGATCGCTAGCTATCCATAGAAGATGAATCGCTAGCTATCCATCAACTTAGCATATTTTTCTACTAAAAGCCTTTACTTAGTGCCATGAAGGAGCTCGGAAAGTTAGAGGGTGATCCGACCTATCTTGATGGATCGTTAGCTATCCATAGGGGATGGATCGCTAACTATCCATCCACTTAGCATATTTTTGAGTGATCTTTCTTTGGTTGTCCTCCTATCTTCTATTTAAGTGCCTTGTTCAAATATCAAGTCGTTTAGAGTTAGTCTGATCATCCGTCTTCATAGATCATCTGGTCCAGAAAAATCATCCATAACTCGTTCAAATCTTAACGAAACCGAACGAAATTTTGCAGGAACACTCTAAGGGGTGTTAGGGACCCGCCATAAAAATTTGAGGTGGTGCGGCCGACTTTAGATGGATCGCTAGCGACACATCAAATCAATTTCAAACGACTTCAATTTTTTTGTGAGCCTTCTCCTATGTTTTCTAAATGTCCTCCCAAAATTTCAAGTCAATCCGACTTCATATGAGTTCTGTAGGTCCATTTTAAGTTGGCTAATTCTGGCCAAACAGCTTGAATCAGATGAGTCTTCACTTCATGAGGTAGATTGTTTGGCATGCTATGAAACTTGGCAAGTGTGCTTAGAAATGATAATGAATCATGATGCAAGAGGTTTGGAGGGTCCATGAGCAAGCCTAATGGATCGCTAGCGATCTAAGGTGATGGATCGCTAGCGATCACCTTAGCTTATTTTGACATCTTTTCTCTTGGGTCTTTCTCTTCTTCTTTTTCTGGTCCTTTGGTTGATTGTTGAGTTATTCTGGCGTAGTCTGAATGTTCTAATTCTTATTGAATTTTGATGGGTTAAACACCCATTTAACAATGCGAGTCGGTCCGGTTTGAGGTATTTGCTTTGGTTAGAAGATTTGGTGCGGGTTTTCGCACATTTTTGTGATCCGGTGCGGGTGATTTCCGTATATCGTTGTGGTTTATGCTCAACCCTACTAAGCATAGTTAATTTAGCTAAGTAAAAAAAGGTTATACTAAAAATGCCTATTTTTTGGCACTATAAGAAAAACTCAGTGCTCAAACGATGCCTTAGACAAAGAATGTAATAAAATGCTATTATAAAAAGGCGAGCATCAAAATTGCAATATAGCATCTAATCGACGCTCGACGTCGCTCTTGACAGCATAGCGTCCAAACATATTACCCCCAACGGCTCTCCCCCCAACCTTCGAATACCATCCATTTTCAGTCTCTTTTCGTCCCACGCAATATTCTACAACATCAAAATATATTCTACTCTCACTTCTCTCATTTCATAATGTTTTCTAATTATAACGCCGATTCCGCAAGATGTAATTTCGAGAGATTCGATTTAGAAGACAATACAATTCCGATTGACGGAGCACTAACCACTGCTAGTTGGACTTCGGTAGAAGACTATGATTTATGTCACATTTGGTATGCATTCTCATACGATCCGATTTGATGTATCAACTAAAGTGGTGAAACTTTTTGGGGCAGAATCATAAATTGCTATAATCGGAAGAGCATTGATCGCAAAAGATCGCTATCTTCGATCAAAGGTCATTTTGGAAAAATTAATCATCAAACACAAACATTTAATTTCTAAATGTTTAAGTTAAAGCAAACGAATTCTAGTGGATTTGGAAATGAAAGCATTTGGATAGATTTCTTAATTTTCATGTCTATAATTTTCTTTACCGTTCTCTAAATATTTAAGTGATTTTTTTTAGAGGATGATGGCACATAACTTGTTTAAACAAATCAATAGATCTGAGAATAAACAAACATCTCAATTTTATCGGTTCATTCATGTTTACGACCTGCTAGTTGAGCTTGTAAAATGAAGATCTTCTCTTCAGAAAACCATTCACGACGTCCAATCAAACAATTCCCGAGGTAAAGTGCCAAGAGTCGAGAAAGCTCTAGCCCAGGGAAAACTTGGAAGTCGGGGTACGAGGTCGGAAGAACAGCTCACCCCTGTTAGGCCTTAGTGAGCCCAAGCAGCCAAAATGAAGCAGGCTGCTGAGATGGATCAATCAGAAATAATAAAACTCTTACCGGAATCCGAAGATAAGTATAATCGTGCAATGGAGTTTCAGACTGCTCAACACCAAGAAAAAATGTTGAAATTGAATCGACTTTTTGCTGGAAACAAATAGAGATATGAAGATGTAGTATTTTTTGTGGGTACGTCGAGAATATGTCTAAAGAGCAACGAGAGTGTGATAACCCGGGTTTTGGAATATTTATAACTGATAAATTAACTAAATTTATTAATAGAAATACTGATTTATAAGTTAAATAAAATTTCTAGTAATGGAAATATATATATATATATATATGAATAAGTATTGGTTTGATAATACTTGTATATATATTATAGATAATCTATGATTTGGAAATTTTATATATAAGTTTAAATTACAATTTGGCATATGGTTTTAATTCATTTAATAATAATAGTGATTTATAATCTCTTTTATAAATCATTTAAAATTGTTAAAATTATTATTTTCAAACCATATTAATAATGTATTATTTTCCATATAAATATAAAAAGAATTAAAATAAGAAAATGAAATTATCATTTTAAAATTTAATAAGTTGACTTTAATTTGGGTTTCAAAAGTTTAATTTGAATTGGGTTTTTATTTCTTTTAAGATTATTTATACATATAAATACAAATTAGCTAATTCATTAGGCTTAATTATGTATTAATCTTTTATTAACATTTAAAAATATAACTAATTAAATCATGAGACAAGTGTTAACATATTAGATAATCAAATAACATGTGTTAAATTATAAATCTCCTTATTAACAAGTGTTAAATGATTAAGTGAGAAGAAAGACAAGTGTCATTTTTAATTTTAGTTTTCTTTTATTTTTAATAAATCATAATCTAGCCTATATATCCATCTAATTCCTCTCTTCAATTCTTTTTCTATTCTTCAAATTCAAAAGCTAAGAAAGACTCAAATCCTATAACTCAAAACAAATCTGTAATTTATGTTCCTCAAACCAGAAATTAATCAAATTCAGTAACCTGTAAATCATTTTCGAAATATTTAAAAACCAAAACCTGAAAAACTTCCTCAAGTTCAAATACAAACACTTTCATATTTCTCAAGCCTGTACAAAGCTTCTTCTTCAACTTGAGTTCAAACTAAAGCATGCAAACCTGAGATTTGATCAAGCAAGTAATCTGGAAAATTGTCTAAAGCAAGAAATTTTCAGCATTTCAGTAACTCAAAGTTTTTAGGTCAAAGGAGAAATTCATGATAGCATTTTTCCAGCAACTCAAATTATAACAGCAAGCAATCTCCAGTTTTCAAAGTAAAAGATCAACTGAGTTTCCAGTTTTAAATCAAAGAAACAGGCTTCTCTGTTCAAAACAGGTGAGTAAATTACTATTTAAAGCTTGAATCTGGGTTGAATCTTGATGCATGTGATAAATGATAACTATAATGTTGTGAGAAGTGCTTGCATGTATCTAAATATGCCTGTATGTATAGGTATACATGTAAAAGATTTTGTGCATATAGGTGTTACAGGCAGAAATGCCTCTGTTCCAGATTTACAGAGTTTAAAACAATTAAATACGTAAAAAAATTAAATCCCTCCGTCTCTAATTCTTTTTAGAGTTTGATGTCAAAACGAAAAGTGTTTGAAATTACAGGATCTAAGTTTTAAATTATTTTTTTCAAATAAAATTATCAAGTGGTTTGCTGGAAAACAAGAAATACAGTGAAAACTCTAAACTATGTCAAAAATTCAAATATCATGTTTTCTTGTTTCAATTACATAATCTAAAACGTTTCGAAAACGATGATTTTTAAAAGTGGAATCATGATTTTTAAGTGTGTATTCATGGAGAACTTGCGAGTTGAACAGAAATCGATCTTTCTTCGATTTCTGGCGATCGAAAGGTGATGGGGTCTCGTGTTCATCATTGAGGATAGTTGGGTGATTGACGAACTCGGGAAAAATGATCAGAGAAATTTCTGATCATCGTGGAGGACGATCGTAGTCGATGTAGGGTTTTAAGTGTTGATGGGTAGTCTGGGTTCGCGAGAAGTTTTTGTTATCTCTGGAGTATCGGAGTTCATCGGAGGTGGGGGAAAAGTTGAGTGGTTGATCGGCGAAGGTTTGGATGGAGTTTCGTTGTTGCTGGTGGTCGGAGGCATCAGTACAAGGTGAGTTTTGGGTGATGGTTTCTGTTCCAGATTCACTCCTTTGGGTTCGATCGACTTGGTTTTGATTTCGCGATCGAGGGGAAGTTTAGGTGGTCGGGATCGTGAGTGGAGTTGTTCGTCGATGTGCTGAAGGTAGTGTCGGTGGTCGGAGATGTTTCGATCGTTGGTGCACGTGCACGCGAGACTGTGGTATCGGTTGAAGTTGTGGAATTGGGGAAGACAAGGATAACTCGGGTCTGACTCGAAGGAAATTGTTAAATAACTCGAAGCAAGAGAAGATGGGGTTACTCGGGTTGGGCTCGGGAAATTTACAAGTTTGACTCGGGATAGGTTCCAGGTTGAACCCGAAGTAATAAAACATTATAAAATTTAATTGAAAACAAGTTTTTAATTTAAATAAATTAAGTTTAAATCTATTCTTTATATAATAAATGTGTTTAATAATTGATTTAAGTAAGTTATATAATTTGTTTAACTTGAATTTATTAAGTTAAGTTTTTAAGTTATTTTAAACTTTATTTAGAAATGTAATTAAGTAAAAGGATAAAATGTTTAAATTTGTGTGTTAATCATAATTAAGCAATTAATAAGAACAATAGTTTATCTTAAAGTTAATTAAGACTATGAATAATTAAGGATTAATTAAACTAATGAAGTAATTACATAGTAATTAATTACTTTAATTAATTAATGATTTAGGATTAAGGTTTATAAATTAATTAATTGGGAGATTAATTAATTGGAAATTTGAGATAAATTAATGGGTAATTAGAGAATAATTAATGTAAGTAATTACTTAAATGATAATTACTTAATATAAGTAATTAAAGATTAATTTGTTGAGGGTTAATTAATTTAATTATTTTTTAGAGGATAATTAATAAATAATTAAAGGTTAATTAATTAAGGATAATAAACCAATGGTATAATTACTTAATGAAGTAATTATGATAGGTAATTAAAGAAGGATTAATCAATGGTTGTAATAAATTAAGCAGGATTAAGGTAATCCAAGTTATTAAAGTTGGTAATTAATTTAATTGGAAATTAATTAAATTAATTAGGAATTATATCTAATAAAATTTTGTTTACGTATGATTGAATGATGTTGAGTGCCTTGAATTATGTGATATCTCTTATATGTGATATGTGTTGCTTTGTGATATGAGATGAATGATTGTATATATTATATTTAAACCTTTGGTTAATGAATAATTGGATTCGAAGAGACCGGGGTCGGGTACCAGTAAATACCCGAAACCATTTCGATTTGAATCTTCCATAATTCTTTATAGTTTGATATGTGAAGTCAAATAAACCGGTTTGGATAATAGGGACCATTTAAACTAAGTTGGATACTTAGATATTGCTTGGTGAACATATGTGTTGACTATATAAGTTGCTTACTTATAGTGAAGTACGAGTTACCCGGGGTATATATATATAAGTTCTATAAATTGGATTTCATGTTAGATGAGTTTACTCACGCTGGTTTCCAGCCTGACCCAGGTGTTACTTTGATGTAATGCTCGGGTCAGACCGGGTATTACAGATTTCAGGTAAGGACGTTCTGGAGCTCAGGAGGCGAGCTGGATGGCAGGAACGTATGGAGTGTGATATATTGTTAATTATTAGGACGAGTTATTTTAACTGTCCAGTGATTGTGAAATGTTGTAACTCTGATGTATTAAAATGTAATTGACTGATACAGTTTTCTTTGTATAACTGATATTATTATTTGATATTGTATTTTGATCCATTGCGAATGTGAGAATCTGTGTCTTGTTCTATTCCTTTCTTCTAACTCTTTTCTTTTTTCTTCTAACTATCTGGAAATTTCGGGTTCGAAATTTCCGGGTCGTTACATTTGGTATCAGAGCGAAGGTTAAGCGAGAACTTTGGCTCTGTTGGGATTACTCGTTAAGGATAGGGTCAATGGTACCCTAGAACGAGTTGAGTGTATATATATATATATGAGAGCGTAATTGTTATTTTCTTATATAAGGATTTTAAATGATTTTATATAAGAATATATTTTGATATATAAAATGATATTTCTTTCTAATAAATATTAAGGTAATTGGTTGTTAAAATATTGGAATTAAATTAAGTGGTAATAGAAATACAACCAATTTAAAATTGAATGAAGATAAGTTTGAAATGAATTCAAATTGAAATTAAAATCTTGAATTTGTAGAAATGTTATCAAGAATAAAGATAATAATGAATTGGTTTCCAGATATGATAATCTTGGTTATTATCATAAAATGGTAATTGTGTTTAATAATGAATGTTGTTAATGATTTAGCAAAATGAAATGTTTAGGGAAGTAAACATTTAAGTGAGTATAACTTATAAATTGGAATTGAAGATAATTAAAAACTGTGAATCTAAATCCAGAAAACTTGAAATTGTTTTAAAGAAGTTTGTTTTGAAATTAAAAACCAAAAATGGTTTAAAATTTTAAGTATGACTTGAAGTGTAAAGGAAATAAATATGTATAGATGAGAATATACATTATATTAAAGATGGTTGAAATAAACTCTAAGTATTGAATTTTAAATTTTCCTTGGGATGTGATGTGAAACCCAAAGTAAAGTAAGTTTTTAAACTTAAAAAGGGAAAGACTATTAATCTGAAGTTTAAAATTTGAATGGGAATTCAAATTGTGAAAAGTTGACCGGATTAAGTAAATTTAACTTGGAGGAAGTTAAATAAGTTTGAATAAATAACTTGAATTGGAAATTTCAACATGAAATTTAAATTTAACTTGGGTAGTTAAATGGTTAATTTAAATGGGAGTTATGAGTGATCTCAAAATGGGTTTGAGATCTGGAAATTGAAAATGGATAATAAATTAGAATCTGAAGATTAAATTGTTTTTGAATTCTTATTTGAACTTTGTAATAAGTTAAGTAAAGATAAATTTCAAATGGAATTTTGAAATTTGAATTCAGAATTAAAAGGTTTAAAGATTTAATTTGTTAAAATTAAAAATAAAGGTTGAATTAATTTAAAAGTAAAGGAATTGTGATTTAAGGAATTAAATCAATATTTAAATATTTTAACTCGAATTTATATAATTCGAGATAATTTAAAATTGAGATTTAAATTGAATTAGTTCAAACTGAATTTGATTTGAATAAATGGGAATTGTGATTTAAGATGGATAAGTTTAAAATTCAAATGGAAAATTTGAATTGAATTAATTTGAAAAAAAAAAATTGAAGATTGAATGAGTTCAAATTCAAATGGGAATTGGGATTAATTTATATAGAAATCAAAATGATTTGAAATTGAAGTGAATTCAAATTTGAAATTAGTTTGAATAATTTGAAATTGTGATTAAAAATTGAATAAGTTTAAAAATCAAATGGAATTTGATTTGAATTGGGAAAGGGATTAAGGTTAATTCAACTTGAATTGGGATTAAATCAATTTCAATGGAAATTGAAGTATTGAGTCAATTTAAATGGAAGAGGAAATTTAAATTGAATTGATGAGAATTAAACAGTTTGACTCTGGTTTATTTTCAAAATAAATTGTTTTAGTACAAATATATTTTTCCAAACTATTTACTATACAATCTTTCTTCTTAAACCCCAAACTATCTTATACTTATTTTACAATTATTTTGGAACTATTTAACTATTTTGAAACCGTCTTATAAACTGATTACTATTTTTCAGTTACTTATATGTAATTACTATTTTAAAAATTATTTTGCAATTATCTAACTATTTTATACTTACTTAACTATTTTACAGCTATTTTACAAACTAATAACTATTTTTCAACTACTTACCTATTTTAAACCTTTTCAAGCTATTTTTAAATTTAAATAAGTCAGAGTTCAAACTGTTTGTAATTGAAGTAATAACTCAATTGGAAATGGAAGCAATTGAGAATAAGTGAATGGAATTAAAGGAAATATGAATAGAAAAGATAATTGATTTAGCTAAAAAAAAAATCAATAATGATAAATACGTAGGATATACGTATATTATTCTATTCGCATAGTGATTTGATCTAGATTCGAACATAGAATTTCGAGATAGTATTATCGATCCGAGTTGGGATTTTTCGCTCGATTTTCGATGGCGAACCTGGATATGGGTTGTTGATTGGTTCTGGATATTCTCTATCATAGTTGTGACTATGCAAGGAGAATGACGGTTTCTAATCAGGAAACCAGATCTGAGTCCGCACTAGGAAGCCGGGTGGACGATACTAGTTCGGAAGTGAAATTGTGTGATCGATTGAGCGATCAGATTGATATAGCGTACGGATGATATATGTACATCGTACGGGTTTGAATGAAATTGGCATTTAAAATTTGAGGATAAGAAATTTGAAATGGTTTTCGAAAATGAAAGGTATATTATGTGTAATATAATGGAATTGGATATTTCTTTGGTTGAAATTTACTTTATGGAGGTAAGTAAATGGTAAATAACTTTATAAAGAAATCAAACTTGAATATTTGATTTGACAATAAATAAAGTTATATTTTGAAATATGATAAACTTCCCTTATTTAATCTAGCCAGAATAAAAAGGGTTTTGAAATATTTGAAGTATAAAAGAGGTTTTATACAAGTTTGAAATGATCTAAAGATTTTCAAAGTTATATATATCTATATCTATATATATATAAGGGATCTTATGAGAATGATTTTGGAAAAGGTTTTGGGAACCTATGTAATTTTGGAAAGGCTTTTGATTTTTGAGAAAATCAATTTTGTTTTGGAAAGCCAAGTTTGGAACTATCGATTTTGGTAATCGATTTTGTGTAAAGGAGATTTCGATAAATCATAAAGGGTATGATTTGAAGATACTATAAGTATATAGTATAAAGTATTTTGAGAATAGCTCTGGGGAAAAAGGCACTTCCTTGAAATGAACTTCTCAGGAGTACCACTGGGTGGTACTGCCTTGAACCCCAAAGGGGGATTCTAAAGTTGATCCTGTGAGGAGTCCGGACAAAACTAGTTCCTGAGGATTATTTGTGTAGCGAAAGTCGAGGGGCTGGTGCCCACAGAGGCATTTGAGTTATGCTATGACAACAATTTAACTCAATGTCACTGCGATCTACTGCAGACCATAGCGAAAGTCATGTGTGCCGCTGAGAGCCAACTGTCTACGTTTGATTTTATATCGGTAGACTGTGACACTATGGTAACATAGCGAAAGTCGTTTGTGCCGCTGAGAGCCAACAGTCTGCGTTTGATTTTATATCGGTAGACTGCGACCTATGTGGGAGAAGTTTCATTTTGACAGCGAAATCGTGTGTGCCGCTGAGAGCCAACAGTTACATGGACTTTTGTTGCGACGGCAACGTAACCCTGGATGTAACTGCGATCTATTGTGGGTTCCATGGTGTAATCAGTTACATGGACTTTTGCTGCAATGGCAACGTAACCTGTGATGTAACTGTGACCATGGATGGGGGTGATGATTTCCAGAGCATTCTCACCAAAGATATTTCCTCTATTTTCAAAAATGTTTTCTATATTTTCGATAAATTATTTTCCAAGTATTTTCACTGGATGTTGAAAACGGGTCTGCTAAGTACTTATAGATTTTCAGTCTTACGTCTGATCAACGTATGACCGAATTTCTGTGAGAACCAGGATGGACTAGTTGAAACATCGAGTTATAAAAAAAAATATTTTTATAAAGTTATTTTTGTAATATTATATAGATTTTAAAGTGTTTTAAAAAAATGTTGAATAAAAAGAGTTTATGGTTAAAAATGCTCAAAGAATAATTTAACAAATGATAAGCTGTTATAATTAAAATTCTAACATCATTCCTTTTCGAGGACGAAAAGTTTTAAAGGGGGGAGGAATGTGATAACCCGGGTTTTGGAATATTTATAACTGATAAATTAACTAAATTTATTAATAGAAATACTGATTTATAAGTTAAATAAAATTTCTAGTAATGGAAATATATATATATATATATATATATGAATAAGTATTGGTTTGATAATACTTGTATATATATTATAGATAATCTATGATTTGGAAATTTTATATATAAGTTTAAATTACAATTTGGCATATGGTTTTAATTCATTTAATAATAATAGTGATTTATAATCTCTTTTATAAATCATTTAAAATTGTTAAAATTATTATTTTCAAACCATATTAATAATGTATTATTTTCCATATAAATATAAAAAGAATTAAAATAAGAAAATGAAATTATCATTTTAAAATTTAATAAGTTGACTTTAATTTGGGTTTCAAAAGTTTAATTTGAATTGGGTTTTTATTTCTTTTAAGATTATTTATACATATAAATACAAATTAGCTAATTCATTAGGCTTAATTATGTATTAATCTTTTATTAACATTTAAAAATATAACTAATTAAATCATGAGACAAGTGTTAACATATTAGATAATCAAATAACATGTGTTAAATTATAAATCTCCTTATTAACAAGTGTTAAATGATTAAGTGAGAAGAAAGACAAGTGTCATTTTTAATTTTAGTTTTCTTTTATTTTTAATAAATCATAATCTAGCCTATATATCCATCTAATTCCTCTCTTCAATTCTTTTTCTATTCTTCAAATTCAAAAGCTAAGAAAGACTCAAATCCTATAACTCAAAACAAATCTGTAATTTATGCTCCTCAAACCAGAAATTAATCAAATTCAGTAACCTGTAAATCATTTTCGAAATATTTAAAAACCAAAACCTGAAAAACTTCCTCAAGTTCAAATACAAACACTTTCATATTTCTCAAGCCTGTACAAAGCTTCTTCTTCAACTTGAGTTCAAACTAAAGCATGCAAACCTGAGATTTGATCAAGCAAGTAATCTGGAAAATTGTCTAAAGCAAGAAATTTTCAGCATTTCAGTAACTCAAAGTTTTTAGGTCAAAGGAGAAATTCATGATAGCATTTTTCCAGCAACTCAAATTATAACAGCAAGCAATCTCCAGTTTTCAAAGTAAAAGATCAACTGAGTTTCCAGTTTTAAATCAAAGAAACAGGCTTCTCTGTTCAAAACAGGTGAGTAAATTACTATTTAAAGCTTGAATCTGGGTTGAATCTTGATGCATGTGATAAATGATAACTATAATGTTGTGAGAAGTACTTGCATGTATCTAAATATGCATGTATGTATAGGTATACATGTAAAAGATTTTGTGCATATAGGTGTTACAGGAAGAAATGCCTCTGTTCCAGATTTACAGAGTTTAAAACAATTAAATACGTAAAAAAATTAAATCCCTCCGTCTCTAATTCTTTTTAGAGTTTGATGTCAAAACGAAAAGTGTTTGAAATTACAGGATCTAAGTTTTAAATTATTTTTTTCAAATAAAATTATCAAGTGGTTTGCTGGAAAACAAGAAATACAGTGAAAACTCTAAACTATGTCAAAAATTCAAATATCATGTTTTCTTGTTTCAATTACATAATCTAAAACGTTTCGAAAACGATGATTTTTAAAAGTGGAATCATGATTTTTAAGTGTGTATTCATGGAGAACTTGCGAGTTGAACAGAAATCGATCTTTCTTCGATTTCTGGCGATCGAAAGGTGATGGGGTCTCGTGTTCATCATTGAGGATAGTTGGGTGATTGACGAACTCGGGAAAAATGATCAGAGAAATTTCTGATCATCGTGGAGGACGATCGTAGTCGATGTAGGGTTTTAAGTGTTGATGGGTAGTCTGGGTTCGCGAGAAGTTTTTGTTATCTCTGGAGTATCGGAGTTCATCGGAGGTGGGGGAAAAGTTGAGTGGTTGATCGGCGAAGGTTTGGATGGAGTTTCGTTGTTGCTGGTGGTCGGAGGCATCAGTACAAGGTGAGTTTTGGGTGATGGTTTCTGTTCCAGATTCACTCCTTTGGGTTCGATCGACTTGGTTTTGATTTCGCGATCGAGGGGAAGTTTAGGTGGTCGGGATCGTGAGTGGAGTTGTTCATCGATGTGCTGAAGGTAGTGTCGGTGGTCGGAGATGTTTCGATCGTTGGTGCACGTGCACGCGAGACTGTGGTATCGGTTGAAGTTGTGGAATTGGGGAAGACAAGGATAACTCGGGTCTGACTCGAAGGAAATTGTTAAATAACTCGAAGCAAGAGAAGACGGGGTTACTCGGGTTGGGCTCGGGAAATTTACAAGTTTGACTCGGGATAGGTTCCAGGTTGAACCCGAAGTAATAAAACATTATAAAATTTAATTGAAAACAAGTTTTTAATTTAAATAAATCAAGTTTAAATCTATTCTTTATATAATAAATGTGTTTAATAATTGATTTAAGTAAGTTATATAATTTGTTTAACTTGAATTTTGTTATCCCGCTTTTTGGTCAAAGCCGGAATATCAAACAAATCGACAGGAAAGGATGGATATCAGGATTGGAGGTCGATTGGAAAAAAGGCTGCGATGGATGTCGTCAAAATTTAACCGGGCTCCGATCAGGACGAAATCGATTGGAGATGATGATGAGGGCTAGGAGAGGCTACGTTTCAAATTTCAGGTTAATCGGAGTTCGTACGCACAAGATATGAATGAATTAAGATGCACAGAGCACGGTTCGAATCGATGTACTACGCATCGATGGATGTTGGTTCGAATCGATGAAGGTTCGAATCAATTGAAGGTTACTTCACTTCATATCGACATGGTTCGTATCGATGAAGACAAAGTCAGTCATTTGCTCTGGGACAACATGTTCGTATCGATCGAGGCAAAGTACTCTGCTTCGAATCGATGAGAAAGGAGCCTACGTTCGAATCGATCAACCATATACTAGTTCGAATCCATCCTCGAGGCCTCGCTTCGAATCGATCAGCACCAAGCTCCAGTTCGAATCCATCGAAGGAAGGATCCTTCGAATCCATGCAGGCAGAGGAGCTCCGACTCCATTCCAAAGCACCAACGTCATCGATTCGAAGAAGGCCACCCTTTGACTCCACTTCATAACTGTCTTCGAATCCAACACCTTCGAAACCCCCCAAGTCCACACAACTAAAACCAGGGGTATGACCCAGGAAACTCGGAGAAAAAGGAGGAATGACCCGAAGCACGCGCACCACGTCATCGCCTTAACGTACAGAAGCCTGGATTCGACCCTATGGATTCGAACCATATCGATTCGAACGAATCCATAGGACGAAGAACACGAAAATCCTCAACTTGAATCGATCATAACTTGAGTTCTACAAGTCCAAATGTCATGAAATTTTCACAGAAGCTTAAGCACATGTTGAAGGATGTTCACACCAAATTTCAGCTCGATTGGACAATTTCTTGATCGATTCGAACATAGCTTCGAATCGATCCCAAAGTGGGCCCGGATTTCCAGAAAGCGGGCATGTGGGCCCCCTCACGTGCCAGAACTGGTCTCCCTTCAGTTTAGGCGAAATATCAGCCTCCTACACCTATAAATAGATCCCCAGGTCATTCAGAAAAGGGGTCAGACAATTTTGAGAGCTAAAGAGCGCCCGGATTCTGCCAGATTTACTCTAGATCACCATTGCTGCCTTAGATTCAGATAATAATCATAAAATCTGTTGTACTACACGATAGGAAATTGTAATCTTCAAGCATCGATCAATAAAAGATAAAAACTTTGGAGTGGACGTAGGCCGGAGATAGCCGAACCACTATAAATCTCGTGTCTTTGTTCATTATTTCTTGATTGTTGCTTGCAACTTACTTAAGACCTGTGATTTGTGTGTGAATACTGTTGATTCGTATTCATACGCTGGTGCTTTCACAAATACTTGGGGTTTGTGACCATTTTTGGTGCAAACACTTTGGTGCTTTCACTGAGAAGGACTAGCACCCGCTACATCGGATTGAAGTTTAGATTTGAAAGTTTGAAGGATTCAGATTGACTCGGCAATGACTCGACAAACAAGACAAAGAGCTGAGAGAAGCCAACAGGGAGGAAGTCAAGAGGCATCCTCCGGAGCTGGAGAAGGACAAGCTTCGATTTACATTACGAGAGACGAAATGGAAGCTATGGAAAATTCATTGCATGAGAGGTTGCTGAAGAGTCAACAGGATATGATGCAGACTTTCTTCGAGCAGATGAGAGCTGTAGGAACACAGAACCTTGGACCAACTACAGCGACTGCAAATGTGGAACAAGAAACTAGGGTTGCGGATCCTAATGGAGGACAGAATACAGAACCGGAAGGCAATCAACAAGGGCTTGGGGGCAGGCCCACAGGATCCAACGCAGAAGGACCTTTGGAAGGAGTTCAGCAGGCTAGAGCCAACGTTGCGGCTAATGAGCCACATGAAGAATATGTGCCGGAGTTCCCTCGGGAGCATGGGGGGCAACCCCTAACAAGCAACGCTGGATTAATGGAAATCATTAGAAAGACTATGCGTGGAGGTTTGACCAATAAGGATTTAGAAGGGGTGAACAAGAGTCCGTTCGCTCGGGAAATCAGGATAGCTCAGAATCCACCTAAGTTCAAGTTACCTAGCGTGGAAGCATATAATGGCAAGGCTGACCCGACAGATCACTTGATGAGATATACTAGACACATGGAAGTGCTGGGGGCATCGGAGGAAGTGATGGCCAGATGTTTCCCTTTATACTTGACAGATCTAGCGGCAATGTGGTTTAGGCAGCTGGAAGAAGGATCTATCAGGACTTGGAGGGAATTGGTGGATAGGTTTTTGGGACAGTTTCGGGTTCATATCAAAAGACCTAAGAACGTGATGACGTTAACATCGGTAAAGCAAAGGACGGACGAATCGCTTAGAGCATTTTTAACTCGGTTTAATGCGGCTGTTTCTTCGGTGGATCGGCCGGATCCATCGATGATATTGATGGCGGTAGTGTCGGGAGTCAGAGAGGATTCAGATTTTAAGGTATCTTTAGTACGAGACCCGCCACTGGATCTCGGGGAATTCTTCCATGAAGCTGAAAGGTTCCTTCGGCAAGAAGATGCATGTATGGACTTAAAGTTAAAGGAGGTGAATGTGACTGGGGGTGGAGGACCGTCCAACGGAAGCTCAGATAAAGATAAAGGAAAAAGGAAGCTGGATGACGATTCAGGAAAAACCAGGAAGCAATGGAAGGATCCAAAGTTTTCCACATACACAGAATTAAACGAGACGCAAGAGCGGATATACATGGAAACTCGGAATCGCCTTCCTTACCGGAGGCCGGCTAGGAGAGAACCATCCGAGCGGGAGAGGGCATCAGGAAAGCATTGTCTCTTCCACGATTTGGACGGGCATGATACCAACAGCTGCAGGCATTTAAAGGACATAATTGAGGAGCATGTGAGGAATGGACAGTTGAGGGAGTATGTTGGGGCTCGGAATGCAGCGGTGGAGCAGGAGCAACCACCGCCTACCTCAAACCATGAGGATATGAGGCATAGGAATAATGGTCGATTGGTCATCAATTGATCAGGATAATTTGAAATAAGTAACAAACCATTGGCGAGCAACCGAGTCATTTACACATGTATGGGGACGGAGATAGCCCCTAGGCATGCTCTGAATGATGATAAAATGCGAAGCCATGGTTTGCGAAATCTGTTTTCTTTTGTTTTTGGATTGGACACTTATTTCTCTGGTTTGGTTTTTGGAGTTTGGATTGAACTCCTGATTTTGCTTGTTTTTCTGGTTTTGGCATTCATTCGGATGATTGTTCTCCGTTTTGGATGATGGTTTTGATTTTTGATATGGATTTCTGGTTTTCCGATTTGATTTGGATTTTGGATTGGATCTTGATTGGATTCTTTTTGGTTTTTGATAAACGGTCGTCAGGTGTGGATTACGCCTGGCAAGGGATGAGTCTTTTTGCCCGAATGTGGTAAATTGACTCATTCAGGTCGTCGAGTATGGACTATGCTCGACAAGGGTCCGAAGTGATCAGGATTCGGCCTAGGACTTAGGCCCCCTATTATCGATTATTGTTTCAGGTCGTTGAGTATGGACTATGCTCAGCAAGGGTCCGGAGCGACCAGGATTCGGCTTAGGACTTAAGCCACGGCATTACTTACGCCCAGGGACACTGGGCCACGGTCGTCAGGTGTGGATTGCGCTTGGCAAGAACCCGGAGAGGTTAGCTCAACGTCCAGGGACGCTGGACCACGGTCGTCAGGTGTGGACTGCGCTTGGCAAGAGCCCAGAGAGGTTATGGATTCGGATATCGACCCGGAGGGGTCCTGGATTCGGTTATTGGCTATTGGATGAGGATGGATTAGGATTCGGTCGTCGGGTTCAAACGGATATGGATTTGGCCAAGGCTTTGGTTATTGGGTTTGGAGTTGGACATCGACTCCAAGCAATCAAGGATGATGCACTTGGATGATATGGCTATGGACTTTGGATATCAGATACGAAACTATTCAAAACACGCCTTCTTATCATAAGGCATGTTTTGGGGGGCAAATGTTATCCCGCTTTTTGGTCAAAGCCGGAATATCAAACAAATCGACAGGAAAGGATGGATATCAGGATTGGAGGTCGATTGGAAAAAAGGCTGCGATGGATGTCGTCAAAATTTAACCGGGCTCCGATCAGGACGAAATCGATTGGAGATGATGATGAGGGCTAGGAGAGGCTACGTTTCAAATTTCAGGTTAATCGGAGTTCGTACGCACAAGATATGAATGAATTAAGATGCACAGAGCACGGTTCGAATCGATGTACTACGCATCGATGGATGTTGGTTCGAATCGATGAAGGTTCGAATCAATTGAAGGTTACTTCACTTCATATCGACATGGTTCGTATCGATGAAGACAAAGTCAGTCATTTGCTCTGGGACAACATGTTCGAATCGATCGAGGCAAAGTACTCTGCTTCGAATCGATGAGAAAGGAGCCTACGTTCGAATCGATCAACCATATACTAGTTCGAATCCATCCTCGAGGCCTCGCTTCGAATCGATCAGCACCAAGCTCCAGTTCGAATCCATCGAAGGAAGGATCCTTCAAATCCATGCAGGCAGAGGAGCTCCGACTCCATTCCAAAGCACCAACGTCATCGATTCGAAGAAGGCCAACCTTTGACTCCACTTCATAACTGTCTTCGAATCCAACACCTTCGAAACCCCCCAAGTCCACACAACTAAAACCAGGGGTATGACCCAGGAAACTCGGAGAAAAAGGAGGAATGACCCGAAGCACGCGCACCACGTCATCGCCTTAACGTACAGAAGCCTGGATTCGACCCTATGGATTCGAACCATATCGATTCGAACGAATCCATAGGACGAAGAACACGAAAATCCTCAACTTGAATCGATCATAACTTGAGTTCTACAAGTCCAAATGTCATGAAATTTTCACAGAAGCTTAAGCACATGTTGAAGGATGTTCACACCAAATTTCAGCTCGATTGGACAATTTCTTGATCGATTCGAACATAGCTTCGAATCGATCCCAAAGTGGGCCCGGATTTCCAGAAAGCGGGCATGTGGGCCCCCTCACGTGCCAGAACTGGTCTCCCTTCAGTTTAGGCGAAATATCAGCCTCCTACACCTATAAATAGACCCCCAGGTCATTCAGAAAAGGGGTCGGACAATTTTGAGAGCTAAAGAGCGCCCGGATTCTGCCAGATTTACTCCAGATCACCATTGCTGCCTTAGATTCAGATAATAATCATAAAATCTGTTGTACTACGCGATAGGAAATTGTAATCTTCAAGCATCGATCAATAAAAGATAAAAACTTTGGAGTGGACGTAGGCCGGAGATAGCCGAACCACTATAAATCTCGTGTCTTTGTTCATTATTTCTTGATTGTTGCTTGCAACTTACTTAAGACCTGTGATTTGTGTGTGAATACTGTTGATTCGTATTCATACGCTGGTGCTTTCACAAATACTTGGGGTTTGTGACCATTTTTGGTGCAAACAAATTTATTAAGTTAAGTTTTTAAGTTATTTTAAACTTTATTTAGAAATGTAATTAAGTAAAAGGATAAAATGTTTAAATTTGTGTGTTAATCATAATTAAGCAATTAATAAGAACAATAGTTTATCTTAAAGTTAATTAAGACTATGAATAATTAAGGATTAATTAAACTAATGAAGTAATTACATAGTAATTAATTACTTTAATTAATTAATGATTTAGGATTAAGGTTTATAAATTAATTAATTGGGAGATTAATTAATTGGAAATTTGAGATAAATTAATGGGTAATTAGAGAATAATTAATGTAAGTAATTACTTAAATGATAATTGCTTAATATAAGTAATTAAAGATTAATTTGTTGAGGGTTAATTAATTTAATTATTTTTTAGAGGATAATTAATAAATAATTAAAGGTTAATTAATTAAGGATAATCAACCAATGGTATAATTACTTAATGAAGTAATTATGATAGGTAATTAAAGAAGGATTAATCAATGGTTGTAATAAATTAAGCAGGATTAAGGTAATCCAAGTTATTAAAGTTGGTAATTAATTTAATTGGAAATTAATTAAATTAATTAGGAATTATATCTAATAAAATTTTGTTTACGTATGATTGAATGATGTTGAGTGCCTTGAATTATGTGATATCTCTTATATGTAATATGTGTTGCTTTGTGATATGAGATGAATGATTGTATATATTATATTTAAACCTTTGGTTAATGAATAATTGGATTCGAAGAGACCGGGGTCGGGTACCAGTAAATACCCGAAACCATTTCGATTTGAATCTTCCATAATTCTTTATAGTTTGATATGTGAAGTCAAATAAACCGGTTTGGATAATAGGGACCATTTAAACTAAGTTGGATACTTAGATATTGCTTGGTGAACATATGTGTTGACTATATAAGTTGCTTACTTATAGTGAAGTACGAGTTACCCGGGGTATATATATATAAGTTCTATAAATTGGATTTCATGTTAGATGAGTTTACTCACGCTGGTTTCCAGCCTGACCCGGGTGTTACTTTGATGTAATGCTCGGGTCAGACCGAGTATTACAGATTTCAGGTAAGGACGTTCTGGAGCTCAGGAGGCGAGCTGGATGGCAGGAACGTATGGAGTGTGATATATTGTTAATTATTAGGACGAGTTATTTTAACTGTCCAGTGATTGTGAAATGTTGTAACTCTGATGTATTAAAATGTAATTGACTGATACAGTTTTCTTTGTATAACTGATATTATTATTTGATATTGTATTTTGATCCACTGCGAATGTGAGAATCTGTGTCTTGTTCTGTTCCTTTCTTCTAACTCTTTTCTTTTTTCTTCTAACTATCTGGAAATTTCGGGTTCGAAACTTCCGGGTCGTTACAGAGAGTATACATGATGCAGCAGCGAATAACAAAAATGATGAATCGGTGAAAGTAGCGATTGTGGAATAGAAGATACCGAATGGCCCAAATCCATTGATCCAAAGATACCGGATTTTAGCTACCTCAAACACGTTGATCGCGCACGATACCGTGTTTAAAGATCTATGATTCTTCGTACGTTGATCTAGCGCACTAGATACCGTGAATCGGCTTCAGCGATCGTTGATTCAAGCGCACTTGAATACCTGAAAGTGGAGATAGGAGATTATACTCAACTACCAATTTAATGAAAGCACAAAGCTAACAAACAAAAGTTTTATTCAAAAATCAACTTCCCTTACAAATGACACCACCCGCCTATTTGTAGGCTTACAACTCAACACAACACAAATTTGTACAACACATAGGTCGTTCACGACCTAACAACCTTTCGACCTAAAAACAGACGCGTCCTATGACTTATATACAAAGCGACATAAGAAACATGTTACAACACACATTACAATGACATAAGAAATACAACGTTACGACCTAAAATACAACACACACTCGGCAGCAGCGACCTAAGCTCTTCCAGCGACTTAAGTCTCGCGACCTATAGTGAGCGACCCAAGGTGAGCGGCATGTGAGAGTTAGGTCGTTCACGACCTAAACTTGATTTGTTTTCCTTGTTAGGTCGTAGCTCGCCTGAGAAAGAAAGCGGCATGTGAGAGTTAGGTCGTTCGCGACCTAAACTTGACTTGTTTCCATTGCTATGTCGTAGCTCGCTTGAGCGACCTATCACGTTAATTCACGCGAGTGTCTTCCTGCTTAGCCCGTTAACTCGCGAGCGACCTTCGTTATGTCGCGAGTCTCCACTAGGTCGCAACCGACCTAAAACACGTTCCTTGTTAGCTCGCAAACAATCTTCGCTAGGTCGCGAATCTCTACTAGGTCGTAATTCCTTATCATGCGACTCGTTAGGTCGCTCTTGACTCAATATCTCGTTAGGTCGCTCACGACCTAACACTTCATCAATCTGGGGCTCATTCTGGGCTGCATCATCCTCCCCTAGTTGGGAAAAATTCGCCCTCGAATTTGCGCCCTCCTCTTCCACAACAAGCTCATCCCCATGATATGGTATAAGATGTTTAACATTAAACACGTCAGAAGTGCACACATCCTCCGGCAGCTTCAACTTATAAGCGTTTTCATTGATCCGTTTCACAATCGTTACAGGACCAATCTTTCGAGCTTTAAGTTTATTGTATGTTCCTACTGGAAAATGATCTTTTGTTAGTACAGCATATACTAAATCTCCTTTCTTAAATTCAATGCTTCTTCGTTTCAAATCCGCCGATCTTTTATACTTTTCATTCGCTTTCTCCAATCGTTCCTGAACGATTTTATGGCATTCTGCCAATCCATCAATAAAATCAACAGCCCGTTTAACTGTCCCCTTTGGTTGTGGTACTATCGTCAAATCCAACGGCCCCTTTGGTAAGCTGGAATATACAATCTGAAATGGACTGAAACCCGTATTACGGTTTATAGCATGATTATGAGCGAACTCCGCTTGACATAACTTCATATCCCAACTCTTCAGATTATCCTTCACCAGGCACCGCAACAAATTTCCCAAAGATCTGTTAACAACTTCAGTCCGACCATCGGACTGCGGATGGTAAGCACTACTGAAATTTAGCTTTGTTCCCACCATCTTCCACAAACTCAGCCAAAAATGACTTAGAAATCTAGTATCTCGATCAGAAACAATGGATTCTGGTAAACCATGTAAGCGATACACTTCTTTAAAGAATAACTCGGCAACACGGACGTCATCAGCTGTCTTCTTACAAGCGATGAAATGTGCCATCTTCGAAAACCTATCCACTACAACATATATCGAATCATTCCCCTTCTGAGTTCTCGGTAATCCCAAAACAAAATCCATACTGATATCAACCCATGGTCTAACCGACACGGGTAACAGCATATACAATCCCGCATTCGTCGCTGTCCCTTTGGAAATTTGGCAAATATGACATCTCTCCACAAACCTTTCAACTTCCCGTTTCAACGAAGGCCAATAATAATATTGAGAAATCAATTGCAAAGTACGATCTCGGCCCACATGACCTTCCTCATGCAACTCCTTTACAATCTTCATACGTAAGCTGCACTCTGGTATGCATAATCGATTCCCTTTAAAGAGAAAACCATCCATCATTACAAACTCATCCGGCTTCCCCTCCTTGACTTCATCTACATACTTCGCAAAGTAAGGATCATCAATAAATAATTCTGGCAATACATCAAACCCCGTCACTTCAACCTTCATTGTAGTCAGCAAATGATTCCTTCGACTCAATGCATCTGCCACTCGATTCGTAACTCCCGATTTATGCTTCACCACAAATGTAAATTGTTGTAAGTACGCAATCCACGAAGCATGCCTAGCTGCAATCTTGTCTTGTCCCTGCATATGCTTCAACGCTTCATGATCAGTATATAAAACAAATTCTTTATGAAACAAATAATGTCTCCAATGCTTCACAGCTTGTACGATAGCATAAAATTCCACATCATAAGTATTATATCTCATCTTGGCTCCCGATAGCTTCTCACTGAAATATGCAATAGGACGTCCTTTCTGACTCAACACTCCTCCAATCCCAACTTTAGATGCATCAGTATGTAACTCAAACAACAACTGAAAATCTGGCAACACTAGAATTGGTGCTGTCGTCAATAATCCCTTGATTCTCTCAAAAGCAAATCCTGCTTCCTCCGACCATGAAAATTGCTTCCCCTTCATACAATCAGTAACTGGTGCCATCACGCTACTGAAGTGTGGAATAAATCTTCGGTAGAATGATGCTAAACCATGAAAACTTCTAACTTCGGTTATCGTCCTGGGTTGTGGCCAATTTCTGATTGCTTCAACTTTATTCTGGTCCACATGTATACCTCCGTCAGAAATAATATATCCCAAAAATAAAACACTATGCGTCATGAACACGCATTTCTTCGTTGCAGCATAAAATTGTTCCTGTCGCAGTATCATTAACACTTCTCTCAAATGGTGCAAGTGTTCTTCTGAGCTTCTACTATATATCAGTATATCATCAAAATACACCACCACGAATTTCCCAATAAATGGTCTAAAGATTTGATTCATTACCCGCATAAATGTACTCGGTGCATTCGAAAGACCAAACGGCATGACCAGCCATTCATATAATCCTTCTCTCGTCTTGAATGCGGTCTTCCATTCGTCCCCTGGTCTAATTCGAATTTGATGATAACCACTCTTCAAATCAATTTTCGAAAAGATAGCAGCCCCACTAAGTTGATCCAACAAGTCATCCAGTCTAGGCATAGGAAATCTGTATCTCACTGTAATCTTATTCAGTGCCCGACTATCAGTGCACATCCTCCACGTTCCATCCTTCTTTGGTACTAACAAAGCTGGCACCGCACAAGGACTTAAACTTTCCTGTACACGCCTCTGTTCAAGCAACTCTTCCACTTGCCTTCTAAACTCCTCGTGTTCCTTTGGACTCATTCTGTAATGTGGTCTATGAGGTAACACAGCTCCTGGAACAAGATCTATTTGATGTTGAATGTCTCTCAACGGTGGTAACTCCGTTGGTAGCTCCTCAGGAAATACATCGTCAAATTCTCCCAGCACTGGCTTTACTTCTTCAGGAATCTCAACCACTTCATTACTCTCACGTCCAATCAACAAAAACACTTCGGGCTCCTCTTCTACTTCCTTAACAAACTCCTTCAAAGATAGCAAAGTTTTAAGTTCTTCAATCTCTTCCGACTTGCTTTCTTCGTGTTGTCGCTTCTTAGGAATTAAAGTGATTTTTGTACCTTCAAACATGAAACTATAACTGTTAGTACGACCATCATGTTGCACCGCTCTATCATACTACCATGGTCTCCCCAGCAACAGATGACATACATCCATGTCCACAACATCACATCAAATTTCATCCTTGTATTTCTTCCCAATTGAAAAATTAACACAAGCTCTTCGTCCAACTTTCACCTCCCCACCTTTCCTCAACCAAGCTAACTTGTAAGGTTTCGGATGCTTCTCTGTTTTCAATGCTAACTTCTTCACCTCTGTGGAGATAATATTGTCACAACTTCCTGCATCAATAACAAACTTGCAAACCCTTCCCAAGATAGTGCACGTTGACTGAAAGATGTTACTCCTCAACCAGCTAGTTTCCTCCTCCTGTTTTGGTGTCAAGCACGACCTCTTCATCATCAATGAATACCCTTCATCTCCCGACACATTTTCTTCCTCCTCATCATGTAGTGAATTAGAACATTCAGCCTCAACATCCTCATCTTCTACTTCAGCAATCATAGTTCTCTTCTTCAGTTTTGGACATTCGCTGCTCTTGTGACCCACTTCTTGACAATTATAGCATTTGAAATTGGTGTTGACTTTTGGTTTAGCCACTTCATGAACAACTGGCTTACTCGATGCTTTAGGAATATTAGAACTACTACCCGCTCCTTTGTTCTGCCCCGTAAAACTTGGAAACACACCTCCCCCACGTCTACCTTGTTTCTCCCAAGCCAACGCCTTTTGATGTGCTTCTGCCACAGATCTAGGGTCGAACATGTTCACCATATCCTGGATCTGTGTTCTAAGTCCACCAACAAACCTAGCGGTCAGTTGTTCTTCTGTCTCCATAATGTCATTTCGAGCAATCAACTGGTAGAACTTATCTACATAATCAGTAATAGCCTTCGTCCCTTGCCTCAGGTTCTGTAATCTCTGATACATTAGTGATTGGTAATTGTAGGGTAAGAAAGTTGTAACGACCCGTAAAATTTTCAATAATTAAAATTTTAAGTTAATAAGTTTTGTTAAAAAAAATAAAAAAAATTGGGGCTTCTTTATAAAAATAACTTGAATTTATTGCAAAATATCACGATTCCTTTTATTTCCTTTTAAATTAACGTTAGACCTTAATTTGTTGCTTAATATTAAAGAATTTACTAAGTTATAAATTTTAACATAAAAATGTTGTATTAAGTTTAAGACATTATTTACAGTGATTTGTATATACATATTTGTGTGCGTTAATTTGACTTAAGATTTATAAGATGGACTTGTATGCAAAGTTATAACTTTTTAATCTTAAACCCTTTTAATCTGGAGATTAGGTTCAAAATTGTTGTCTTTAATTTTAGGCTCATAAATTTGTGAAACTTAATTTTAACACATTTATATGTATAAGTCTAGTATATATATATATATACACACGTATACGTATATGTTTTTTTAATAATAATACTATGACCAATAAAGATATATATGAAGGAAACATCATCTTTGCACACAATCTAGTATATTGCACTTACATAATTTACTGTAGAATACATTTGGACATAGTTACATTCCATGCCATGAATAAATAGCTTGTTAATGACATTTAATTAATCAATCAATCTGATTAGAGAAAGAATGAAAGGTTTCTCTCTCCATATACATAATTAAACTCTAAAATGCATATTTTGGTTATAAATTTACGTTCATCGGAATCTAAATCTTTTTCTAGTTTTCAAATCAGTTAGTTTAATTGAATAAATTCACAACAACCTTTATTTCACTTTTGTTCTTTAAAATAGATTTTATACCTTTTCAAAATAAAATAATTTATACCGTTACTTATATACACTTTTGTAATAGATTTTGGGTAAATGATAAATGAATGAATAAAAACCCAGTGTAAACAAAACATATCTTAATAAGTAAAATTTCAAGATTCATTGTAACAGCCCAAAAATTTTAACAGGCATTTTATTCATTTATTTAAAAACTGTGGCGTTTGAATTCTTAAAAATATAATTTTGTAAATTTTCTTGTAATGATTGTTAATCAATTACCCAAAATTTTATTTATTTAAATTAAACGTTCTGTAATGTTGATTTGAATTAAAAGTGTAACTTTAATAGAAATTTTAAAATTTTTAATTTTTTTAATTCTAAACTGCCAAATTTTCATCTTGAACTGTATACAATTGTGTAACAATTGTTTCACTTTTGTTTTGGTCAGATTTGTTGTATACCTTTAAAAGTTAGTAATAATTAGTGTGAAACGGAAAATTTAACTTTACATTTCTTTACGTATATTTACATCCGTTTCTTAACTTTATATTAAACAATCAATTGGATGAAGCTAAATTAAATTTTATTAATTATGGTATAATAGCAATTAAATTTTGGTTTAAAGTGATGGGTTAATTTCCTAATTGAAACGTTATCATTTTTAAATTTATTTAATAAGAGAAACAAATAAATTTGTACGTTACTTTGGGCATATGTTCATTTGTTGCTCTTGCCTTTTCTTTGCCTATTTGATTTTTTTTTTTGCGTTAACAAGGCAAAGTTTCAGCCGTATATTCTCTTTTGAGAATTCAAAATCTTGCCCAAAATCTTGCCTTAAATCTTGCACGTGAAAGATTATTCCGTCCTTTTTGCCTTCCATACGTTTCCATCTATTAATATAATTTAATGCCTTAATTTCCTTTGATGGCCTCTACCGTTCAAAACATTAAATTGCCTTCTCTCCATAAATCAGTGAATAGCTGTTAATATATACCACGTCCAAATTCCCAGACCATAATATTTCACTTTAGCTTCTATCAAAATTTTCGTGAGCATCTCAAAGGTAAAGACAGCGTGCTTTCTTTTTCATTTTGTTGTTTCCCCTGCCTCATTTTTTGCTTTATCATGTTGTTGCTCCAACCCATGCTCCAACCCCATTCACCATGACCAGCCCAGTCACCACCACAAAACCCACGGCTCCAACTCCTCCAGACCGAACCCCTGCAACCACGTCCCCTTGCCGTTCCACTTTCCTCCACCATCAAGCAAACCCCACGCCACCATGAACCCCACGCCACCATGAACCCCACGCCTGACCATAACCATGCCGAGCCTCTGTTTTGAAAAAAAGAAACGACTTTTGTCACCTTGTATTATTTCTACCGAGCCTTGTTTTGAAAAAAAATAAAAGTGCTTTTGTCACCTTGTATTTTGAAGTTATAGTTTTTCCATAGAGCCTTTGTTTTGAAGTTATAATCTATTCCCTCTGGCCTTTGTTTTAGAAAAAAAGAAATGAACAAAATTTGTTTTGTCACCTTTGTTTTGAAGTTATAGTCTATTTTTAAAAGTGGTCGAGCTTTTGTAAATTTTGAAGTTATATGTCCACCGAGCCCTTGTTTTGAAAAAAAAGAAATGAAATTTTTTTTTTTGCCTTTTTTCACCTTTGTATTTTGAAGTCAGACTACAACCCCTCCGAGCCTTTAAAATCTTGAGTATGGTGAAGTGGTCGAGCTATTTCTTTTTAGTATTCAACTTGTTCTTTTCGTTTTGTTTGCTTCATTTGAAAAAAATAGTTATTCGTTTGCATTCTTAAATTTGTTTTATTTATTCTTTTTGACTTTAGATTTGAATCTAGTTGGCGCATCCTCTAACAACTGATCGTGCTTTCCGTGTGCTTTTCGATAGATAGCGTATTTCCTTTTGAATCGAATCTCCAGCTCCGTAGAGGTGAGTAAATCTCACACGAATATTCATACTTATATGATTGTGAAACGACCGCAACTGAATGTGTAGAAAATAAATAAATAAATAAAAATGATGTTATAATTACCTGTGATTATTTATATATATTGTAAACTGGTTAAACTTGCATAACATTTCATCTGTTATATTTTGTTCTTATTTTACTGTTATTCTATTCTGTTAAATCACACTGCAAGTTCCCTGTAGAATAGAATCACTATGGGTTGAAATGATACATACCCGAACGGACTTTAGAATAAGGGAAGATCGTTATGGGCTGAAATGATAGGCCTGAGCGATTTTCGATTAAATTTTATTTACTTTGAATTGCGGGTTTGAAATGATAAAACCCGGATTTTTCTTTGTAAACTACGGATTGAAATGATATATTATCCGTATCACTTGACTTAAAATATTATACAGACCCGTGGTTATTTTCTGTATTTTTCTGGATACCTTTAAATATTTTTAAATATTTGTAATAATATTAAATTGATTTAAATTGAATTCTTAAAATGATTTATTTAGAGTAGAAATGATTTTTCTATGTGATAAATGTAAATAAATGGATAAAAATATTGATTTTAAAGTGTAACTTAAATTTGAAAATTTGACTAAAAAGAAAAGATGGAAACTTAAGTTAATTAAATTAAAATGAAAATTAAGTTTTAAATGGTGAAAAATGGAGATTTAAGTTTAAGTGTTGAAATGAATTGTTTAAATGAAAATAGGAATTTACACACTTGAATTTAATAAGTAAACTTTGTAAATTTTTGGTTTTTATTTGTAAATTTTCTCTTTAGAAAAATCATAAGTTAAAGGATTTAAATGAACATTTTAATGTGAAAATTTATGATTTTTATAAGTTTAAATGATTTAAATGGAAGTTTATTTATGGCTAGAATTGCACTGAAATTTGATTTATAGTACTTCAGAAATGCTACCATTTCTGGAAATGAACCAATTCTGAACTAAGTAGAATATGCAGCACTTGTTAAGTGCTGTGGTTATATAAATGAACCAAAAGACTAAAATGAACTAAGGCTATGATAGCACTTGGTAAGTGCTGTTGTAGCAGGAACTAAAATTTGACCTGAAACTAATAAAGGGGCTAATGTAGCACTTGTTAAGAGCTGCAATAGGCTGAAATATGATTTTGTTTTAAAACTGAACTGTTATAGCAGTTTATAAATGCTGTCTTTGCTGAATTAAATTGTTTTCGAATATAACTTACCGCAGCACTTTTTAAATGCTGTGGAAGCTGAAATTTTAACGTTTTATTGTTTTTAAGTGAATAAATGAACTCAGAAAGGCTAAATTTTGGGAATTTAATATTGGATTTAAAAGAATAATGACTTTGTTTTTAAAATGGTTTAAATTTGAAGTATTTTGATATAAATTGTTTTAAATTTATAACCACGGGTTATAATAACGCTTGGTTGTTAAAGAGACCGGGATCGGATATGGACATACTCTCTGTCGATACCGAAAACCACTTTGACAACTGTGTACGCGGTGGAGTTTCCAGAATGAAGTAGGATGGTGGCGACGATCCTAAGGTATATACGTGGACCCAACTCCCGTGAGTTGGCATAAGGTGGCTAAAACAGGAGCGATCTCGGACTAGTAAGGTAGCACCTCTTCTCAGACACATTTCTTCGATACCATTCTATTACTTTGTAATTTTTGGTGGCCACCCTTGATTTGGGAGTGTTGTTCGAGGTGGAACGGTAGTGGCTGCTATGCGTATCCATCAGTCCGTGTGCGTAATTGGTATATCTACCCTGGCATTGCCTTGTGTGCCGTGTCACCTACCATATCGAGCCCACTACGATTTGGTTTTAAAGATCCGACCGCGTTAAGGTTCTCCATCCCCTTAACGCTATTTTATATATGATTATACTTTACTGATTAGACATTATTATAATAGCGAATATTACTACATAGTAGATAGTTTAACGGATCCTTAAAGAATGGGCGATCCCAAGCATTCTTTAAGTTACTTGTACCCTTATTACAGTTCACTTGAGTTGGTTTACATTGTATAAGTATGTATGTCCTGGCTCGAGTGTTTATGTTTTATTTTACGCTCGGGTCAGCCTGAGTTATTCACAGATTTGGGTTTCCACTCTCTTGGAGATTTGAATCGCTGGAGATTATCTGCTTGTCTTGTCCTATCTACTTCAGTTACGTTGTCCTACTCAGCTTGTACTTGGTTATTTTATTGAGACTTCTGTTGTCCTCTATTTCTTTTGTTATATCTTATGTATCTCTGATATATTTATATAGTAGCTTCATGAACTACTATTTCTTTTACTTCCGCTGCATTATTTTACTCTGTGTCTGTGATCTGTGATTATATTTATTTACTGTATATTCTGAGATTTGCCAAATTTTATTTACAACGTGGTATTTTGAGCAATTCAAGTCCGACATGTGCGGATACGAATGGTTGAAAATATCGGGTCGTTACAAAAGTAGCCTTCATCAATTTCTTCATCTTTTCCCAAGCAACAATCCTTGACTTCCCCATCCGCTCTCTAGTAAGTTTGGTTTGCTGCCACCATGCCATAGCTCTCCCCCTCAACCTAGTAGCAACCAACTTCACTTTACGATCCTCTGGAACCTCCTTGAAGTCAAAATTTTCCTCAACATAAGCTAACCAATCAAGAAATTCCTCTGCTTGCATACCTCCCTTAAATTCTGATATTTCAGTTTTCATCCCCGACTCCCACTTGTGATCATACTCCGAATGATTTCTTCCTTGATCTCGTCCTCGTCCATGAACACTACCACCATCAAACTCCTCTTCAAAATCTGATGTATATCGATGTCGATCCTGACCACCAACATCTCTACTACCATCATTTCTTCCACCAACATCCCTTCTATCTACATTCCTCCGATCACGATCATTCACATTCCTATCACGACTTCGATCATCAACATTTCTATAACAATCTCGACTCACACTTCTATGATCATTATCGACACTCCTCTCTCGATTGGAATGTGGTGAAACTCTACTTCCCCCATGGTTAGATTCAGGTGAAACCCTTCTCTGATTTTGATTCATCTCCAACATCATCTTCTCTAATCGACCAATCCCTTCATTAAGCTTCTCACTAAAGTTTTCATTAATTCTTTGCTCCATCTCATCAGCTTCTTCTCCTCTATACAACGCTTCAACATTTTGATGGCGATTAGCTCTTCTTGGCGGCATGATTGAATACTTCACAAACTCAACACACAAACTTCAAAAATTTCAATTTAACTCGGCCAATACTTAGCTCGCTTGGCTCGAACGACCTAACTTGGCTCGCGTTGCTCACTAACTCGCACAACCACAATTCAAATTTTGGCACGCAAAGCTTCCACGGCTAAACTCAAACACTTCTCAAACCTTTGATCCAAAAGGATATGGATCGAAAACTCCAACCTTGTTGCAACTTCGCGATGAACACAATGAACACCAAGCTTCTCCAAATGATGCAAATTTCGATCTCCAACCCTTCAACTTCAAACTCCTTCAAATAAAATTGGCTCCAAGACTCGGCTTAGCTATGATTGGCTAAGTCTAGCTCTGATACCAAATGATGCAGTGGCGGATAACAAAAATGATGAATCGGTGAAAGTAGCGATTGTGGAATAGAAGATACCGAATGGCCCAAATCCGTTGATCCAAAGATACCGGATTTTAGCTACCTCAAACACGTTGATCGCGCACGATACCATGTTTAAAGATCTACGATTCTTCGTACGTTGATCTAGCGCACTAGATACCGTGAATCGGCTTCAGCGATCGTTGATTCAAGCGCACTTGAATACCCGAAAGTGGAGATAGGAGATTACACTCAACTACCAATTTAATGAAAGCACAAAGCTAACAAACAAAAGTTTTATTCAAAAATCAACTTCCCTTACAAATGACACCACCCGCCTATTTATAGGCTTACAACTCAACACAACACAAATTTGTACAACACATAGGTCGTTCACGACCTAACAACCTTTCGACCTAAAAACAGACGCGTCCTACGACTTATATACAAAGCGACATAAGAAACATGTTACAACACATTACAACGACATAAGAAATACAACATTACGACCTAAAATACAACACACACTCGGCAGCAGCGACCTAAGCTCTTCCAGCGACTTAAGTCTCGCGACCTATAGTGAGCGACCCAAGGTGAGCGGCATGTGAGAGTTAGGTCATTCGCGACCTAAACTTGATTTGTTTTCCTTGTTAGGTCGTAGCTCGCCTGAGAAAGAAAGCGGCATGTGAGAGTTAGGTCGTTCGCGACCTAAACTTGACTTGTTTCCATTGCTATGTCGTAGCTCGCTTGAGCGACCTATCACATTAATTCGCGCGAGTGTCTTCCTGCTTAGCCTGTTAACTCACGAGCGACCTTCGTTATGTCGCGAGTCTCCACTAGGTCACAACCGACCTAAAACACGTTCCTTGTTAGCTCGCAAACAATCTTCGCTAGGTCGCGAATCTCTACTAGGTCGTAATTCCTTATCATGCGACTCGTTAGGTCACTCTTGACTCAAGATCTCGTTAGGTCGCTCGCGACCTAACACTTCATCAATCTGGGTCTCATTCTGGGCTGCATCAATACATAATTTAGAATGAGAGAAATTATGAGACATAGGTGTGAAGTGGGGCTGTAGTTATATTTGTATTTTTAGAACTATCGTATCTTTGAATATTTAGTTGATGTACCGATTTGAACTTAATACAATAATTTTAGAAGTATCACAACCAATTAAGCTTGTTTCACTTTTCAACAATACCAAATGAAATTGCGATGCATTACTTGATATGAAATACGGTAGAAATACATTACAACACTAAGAACAACATTAAGAACAACAATAACTAACTTAACAACAATAATAAACCTTTACTGATTGTCGCAAAAGCTTCAAATGTGATTTGCTAGATCGTTTTGTAGTCTTTGATGGAGTTAAACACTACGATATGATATTTGGCTAGAAACATGGAATTCGAGTTCCATTGCGTTTCCATTTATATCGTTGCGCCATACATTTGATATTGCTAGAGCATTCTCGTAGAAAAAGTCGTCTTCCATGTCTCTTTCGTCCTCAATAATAATATTGTGTAAAATAACACAAGTAAAAACAACTTGTCTAACATAGCTAATCCAAACATCATTCAAATTGCCTAATGTAGTTAATCCAAAAATCATATGCAGCATGTCCAACTAAATTAGTAATATGCTCCCAAAAATATCGTGAATCAAACGTAGATCATGTTAACTAAAATAGGTCTTCTTCCTCCATTGTATTTATTATGCTTCTGTATCTCCGACAAGCTCTAGTAAAAATGACATCAGTACTCCGAGTTTTCGATATTCTTCGATTAATCTATAATCAAGATGATTATTAAACGCTTCGTTTCGAGTAACCCAAAATCTTAATTCAACTCATCTTCCATGTGTTTACGGTCGACTTCTACGTACGTTTTAATTAGTACCAAATAATCTTGTGGAGTCTAACACCGCTCTTCTAAATACTATATAAAAGGACATGTAAGAACCTAAAAGCAAACCTTACGTCTCGAAATAGAATACTGGAAAGTGATCTGATGATCATTGTTGGGCTCCAAAAACTGAATATACTCCTGCTAGGGACGAATGATAATGTTAATGCGTTGTCTCATATTCATTTGTTGTTTGGCCTCCATCAACTCATTATGCATCCCTTGTGCAGCACGGTTCACATGCATAGCATTCTCCAAACGACGTAATATAGGGAAGTAAATATATGGAGCAATGTTTGCTTCAGTATTGAGTCGTGGGTGCATGTTGGTTGTATAATCGGTATCAAAAGTGAAAGATGTACCAAAAACAAAACGTCTGTCGGGACTGTTATAGCGCATAAGTATCCAACAGTACATACGGATATCCAAGGATGGCAGTACCGTAATCGTATATATGAAATCCATTTACATCTACCAATCCAGTCAGATATCCAAGTCTAATCGTACTTTTATAGTTTGAAAAAAAATGCAGAACCAAACATATATAATAAAAAGGCATGTATAACATGAGTATGCATCTCCTTAGCGTCTCTATAGTCTGTTGTATACCTCTGTAGACATGCAAGTGCAACAACACCTCCTCTAACCTCATCATCGGTCAAAGACGGTAAATACCCAGAATATGATTTGGAATCCTCAAATGAACTATCAACGAATACCCGCTTATGGTCTGGTTGATCAAACTTTATATCGGTCAACATATAAAAATTTAGAGGAGTTAATTCAACCTCAAAATTTGGAAAATGAAATGTAAGAGTGGTAGGTCACCATTTTTCAGTAAGGACCTCTACTATACAACGGTTGACGTATGCAACTGTAGATAATTGTAGAAAATGATCTAAAGGTGATGCATATAGCCTAGTCAAAATCAGTTAGGGTAACGTGAGAAAATATTTAGTAATGCATCTATGCCAACTATCGCGCATAGCTATGTGACTAACTTATATAAGTATTTAAAGTTGATGGTAAACTATGCAAATCAATAACATTTACAGTTCGTAATATATATGTTCATCTAATAATTACTTATTAAAAATATACCTACGGTATCGCTAGCGCTGCACTCAGTCGATGTGCTTTTGTCGGGGGTACGTGGCTCGTGTAAGCATCGTAGATCATCTGCACTCACGGTAGCTTTTGAAATGATATTACAGCACCAACATCGACATCGGTCGTGTGATAGAACGGTTTGGTTAGCAATTTTGATGGATCGAGACGGCATTTCGACGTCTCGATGAGTAAAAAAGAAACTGTAAAAAAGAGATGGATGGTAAAAGGTGAGATGAATGGTGAAATGAGCACGAGGTTGTGGCTTAAACGCTTGTTCAACTAGCATCTAAAGGTTAGACGCTTGTTGAACAAGTGTCTAAGCTCATTTCAAACACGGACGCTTGTTCAACTAGCGTTTTAGCTTTAGACGCTGATCAAACAAGCACTTGTTTTTATATTATGTTGGACAATTCGTGAGCTTACATTTTGTAAGTTCGGAAAATATAATATGTATACCCTGTAACGTTGGAGATGCTCTTAGTTTTGATGATCAGCTAAAAAAGTTGAACTAAAAGCATGCTTAATTAATTTATGTTCTTTGGATTCTTTTGTTCTGTGAGCCATGTTCTTTTCGTGCAATCTCAACTTTTATCATGTGAATTGCTGATGTTGTTAACATGTTGCTTATTTTTCACTTCTTTCTTGCTTGTGTGACTAATTTATAAATTGTTGCTTATGGTGTCAGTTTCATTTAATAAGATTGCATACTTGCATGCAGACATTTAACCATTTTTTGAAATTTATAACCCTTGGACGAACCAAATCAACCATTAAGTAGGTGGATGTTGAACCGCACCTAAAGTGTTGTTCTATACACCATGTAACCAGTATTTTTGGAGTAGGATTGACATGCGAAGCATCCTTAAAGTTGGTTCTCCGGTTAAATTGAAATCATATGCAGTGTACAAAATTGAACTGCATGCCTAATCTCAATTATAAAGACAAATTACTGGACATGGATGGAATTATACTCTTACCGTAAGCAAATCAAAGCGATTTAATGTTTTAGATTTAAGTCATGTAGTTGTTATTTCAACATAATTCTAGTTTTTAAGATGCTTTTTTTTCTGCATGATCGGATCGCAGGAACCTAATGGTTTTGGACCTTTTCGTTTGGTCTTTCAGCATTTGCTGTAAATAATACGGCTTTGCTCTAAATTTTTGGTATGGTTATATTTTCACTAACATGTCCCATATGATGGGTAACTAGATCTGTAAAAATATGACACAACCCATTAACCCAACCCATTTACCCTACTTATAAATGGGTTGGGTCAACCCATTTATGAATATTATTAAATGAGTTATGCGTTGGGTTGATCCATTTTTAAAAGAGTTATAAATGGATAACCCATTTACCCATTTATTAAAAACATTAAATTTTAATATAAAAATCCATTTCGTATCGATCAAGATGACGTCCAATTAAGCTAAAATTTGGTGGAGACCTTATTTAGTGTATATTCAAGCTTCCCCTAAAATTTCACTGGATTTGGATTAGTAGATCACGAGATATGGTCGATACGAACTGAGATTTCTCGAAGGCTGTCTGGTTCGTCTCCATGAATTCGACTCCATCACCTCGTGTCGATGACTGCACGTGTTCTCAAGATGATGTGGCGCGCGCGCTTTGATTCGATCCGGCCTTCATTCCGTATTGACCGCTTCGACTCCATATATCTCGCCCTGTTTACTTCGATGGACGACATGTCACCCTAGTTGGTTGACCCGTTGGATATGAACAAGTCATTGGTCACGGGTTCGAAACAAGGCTCTCTGATGGATACGAAGTAGACATTGACCGATGGATACGAAGTAGACATTGACTGATGGATACAAAGTAGACATTGACTGATGGATACGAGGCAGACATTGACTGATGGATACGAGGCATGTCATTTGTTGAGGAACACAAATCTGATCGATACGAACTCGATGGGTACGAAACAGTGCCAACTCGACCGATACGAAATCGTAGAATCATGCCGATGCGAAGCAGATGATGGACACGGACGGGATGGATACGAAACATACACTTGGCCAACTGATGCGAGTTGCACTAACTATCGATGGACACAAAACCTGATTGATACGAATTTGATGGACTCGAAACACGGCTACTCGTATCGATAAGAAATGACGTTCCCTGATGGATACGAGATGAATGTCATCGATGGATACGAAAACATGCTTCTCCTTCCAACCTTGTATCCATCACAACTTGAGCATATGAACTCGGATTGACTTGAAATTTGGAACGTTGGTTCACCTTGCTTTCCTAGTCATGTCCTATCAATTGTAGCTTGATCCGGACTCGGACAAAATTCAGCGATATCCATGACAAGCCACACTTGTTCTCTAGTCGGTTCCTTGGTGTCCTGGCCTTGCCAAAAGGCGGGATAACATTTGCCCCCCAAAGTACGTCTTGTGAAAACATGACATGCTTTGAAAAGCTGCAAGTTTGTGACTCGTCGTTAGTCTAGGTCGTTGTTGAATCTCGCACTGATTTTCTTTCGAATCGATTTGAAATTTGTGTTGAAACGATGTCTGATGACCGCCTTTAGCCAACTTCTTGTGTCGGTCCTCTTATGAATCGACGTTGAAAGCTGGAAAACTTTTCTTCGTATCGATGTGGGTAGACTTGATGGATACGAAGTGATTATTCGTACTGATGGATTTTAACAGATATGAATTCTGTGATCGTATCGATAAGCCTGCCCCGTTGAGGATTGATGGCTCACAAAATGGATGTTTCGAATCGATGAGATCCATTGTCTTCAGGTGGCTTCTCTGCGCATCTCGAATCGAGGAAGTCTGGTGGGTTCGAAACGGACCTTCGCTTCGACGCGCTGTTTGACTGGTTGCGACCGGTTAGGCTGACTGGAGTCGAAACGACTCGGTTCTACCCTAGACTCCATATAAATACCTGGGACTTAGCCCATTTTTCACTTTTACCTTTTACTGTTGCTCTCTGTTCTCTTTTTCTACCTTCGTATCGATAGACTGAGAGATACAACTGCGAACTTTTGAATCGAACCAAACCTTCGATCCTCTGTGCGTAATCGCAAAAATCAGGTAACTAATGGATAGAATCATGTAAATAATGACGAAGCTCGAGATCTCAATCGTTCTTCTTGCTTTCACGACCAGTTGTGATGAATCTGAGATCTGGACGAGAAAAAACGAGATTGGGGGATAGAGCGTGGCCATGGAGTTGAGATCTTTTTAGGGAAGAAGGAGGCATGAAGAAAGTCAATCCTACCCCATTTCGTATCGGCCTGGATTGGGAGTGTTCGAATCGATATGGACGGCATACGTTCGTATCGTTATGGAGACGAAAGCGACGATAGGCGGGAAGCCATTGTTTCCAGATCGATGCGAAATTAGTGAAATCTGATCGATGCGAATTGGCTCGCCTTCGATCGGTACGACATCTATCGATTCGAACTCGATCGCTACGAAGCATCCTCACTCCAGCCTGATCGATACGAAACATTCCTATCCCAAGATGATCGATACGAATGCATCGATTCGAACGTGGCCAGGCTGAACAGCGTGATCCCCCTGACTCGATACGAAAACAAAGTGCAGCGATCGATATTCTCGACCTAAATTTTGACGAACTTAGAGAATTTCTGAATATTTGAACATTTGATTCCGACGAGCTTCTGCCTTGCATAATTGAACTTGGTCACAGAACTGCATATTTGACTGACTTTCGAAGCTCGTTGATGGAACTGCCATTTAACAGAAAAGTATAACGAACTCTTTAATCTTGAATCGATCGTTAGCATCTGGATGGCGCGGTGGTGACGGTCAGCGATGACGGTAATCGATACGAAATGGATTCGTATCGTCATATTAAAAATGATATTCTTTCAAAAGGGTTTGATAAGATAAAAATACAATTTAACATAAATAACATATTTGAGATGTTATTTCTTGATAAGATATTTGATTCTTCTAGATCAAGATAATGCCTCGTTAAAACCTTAGTAAGAAAAACCCAGTGGGAAAAATCTTAAATAAGAAAAAAGATTACATTATAACTTATTTTAAATGTTACTGAGGAGTTGATACTTCCGGATCAAGATAATGCCTCGTTAAAAGCTTACTAAGAAAAACACATTGGGAAAAATCTTAGTTAAGGAAAAATAATGCATTATAACATTCTTATGGATGCCCCCCTGATTTAAAAGTTTACAACAATACTAAAAAGCAGGAAGTAATCTACTCATCTTGAAGTGCATTAAGATTTTCATACAACAATACTTAGAAGAAGGTTGTAATCTACATTCCATGTTCTCTGCATTCTTTATAATCATCAAAGTTATTTATATTCTTTAGGAACTTATATATTTTAATAAGTTTTGCATATCGCAACTAACACTTTAATGGGTATTAAGAGTTTCATTACAACAATAATTAAAAGTGGGTTGTAATCTACACTTCTTGTTCTTTGCATTTTTTTATAACCACGAAAGTTATTTATATTCTTCAGGAATTTGTATACTTTCATCATTTAATATGATTTAAACCATATGTATACCTTCGGGGTATATTAAGCGTTTCAAGCATTTTCACTACTTTGCGGACTACATGTCCATATTTCTCTATTAGTAAAGGATTCATGATGGTCAGTCATGTTTTCCACTAATTCAAGGTCTTTAATCTATTTATAAACATAAGCGCTTTATTATTTACAAATTTATCATCGATAATTATTTCTTGTCATTTCTAGACATGATTTATTGAGATCTCTTTAATTATCATGTTTTAGGTACTTAAACCACTTCTATGGTAATTTGACAATCATGTCATTAGTCTCTTCAAGAGCACCCTCAAGTGTTTTTCAAGAACACTCACCTCTTTTATTTGACATCTTTATTACTTACTCTAAAAGTATTTCAAATTGACTTTTGTACCATATTTCAGACGTGGTTTACACATTTTGATCCTTCAGGGATTTAAATCTATATTGAAGAAAGTCAACTGGAGATATTATTAATAATTTATTAAGTTGCTTAATATTTTGCATCATTATACATGTTAACAAATATTTGACACTGATGATCAACATGAACTTATATACCTTTATCCTCAAAACTCAAAAAAAAATTATTTTAAATTTGCTTGAGTATAATGTATTTTGAATTAAGATATATGTATCATTTGGTAATACTATATGGGCTCTTCTGGACCTTTCAATTATATTAGCAGATTTGCAATGGTTGAAATTTTAGCTGAAATCTTTTCAGATAATTCAGAGAAAAACTTCTGATTTTTCAAAATCGTATGAGTAGTTGCACGGTCTAGTAGGCATATATCATCATTCAAGTATTGGTGGCTCATACCTTAGGTCTGTTATTTAGAGAAATAGAGTAGATATGTTCTTTAGCTTTGTAGACGTTGCATGTAACATTAAGAAGGATGAAGACACACCAGTTAAAGAAAATATAAGCATGATACACAAAAATGATATAACACGCATGGCATAAGGTACTATAAAAAGGAATTGTTTTTTTTTTCAGCCATGTAAAGAGCAGCAAAAATTAAACAAGAATAATACTTAATAAACACTTCAGTCTCATGCACAGAAATGCACAATGAAGTATGCAATAAGGACATGTACAATATGGTACATGAACAACAGCCCATATCATGAGCAATTCACAAAACCATAAAACAAGCAAGGGTTTCGAGTGCAACACTGTACCATGCCGGAAGTACAAATGTACACTTGTACCATGCCGGAGTATTACGTTGTTACCCCTTTTTATATGTTATGACGTTGTCTGATTTAAGTAACCATACTGCTGATCTCCAGCTTTTTACTAACTTGATTACTAATCTTCATATTATCACATTGATATGCATTATCCATAGGACAAGAAAATATGAATATGAATTATGAATCAGATCCCTTCCAAAAGAATCGCGCTTTAATGAGAAAAAATAATAATCGGGCTGTGTGTGTGAGTAAAGTTCTATTACGGGGAACCATTCTGAAAACTGATTCTTAAAAAAAAAAAATAGACGCTCGTAAGTGGCAAAGAATATGTAACTTTGATTTACATATGGCTTTTATATTTGGTCGCAAGTCGCAATATTCAATGTTCTCTTAAGATTTTCAAACGTAACAAATATATGCTATCGGATAAATATAGCACCATGAACTGTTTTCTCCATTGCCATTTCCAACCACTTCTTAAGTAAATCTCTCATCCTGTTCCTATATTGTGTCGATCAAATTATCTGACTACTTGATATTTTTCACATTAAATAATAACCATTTTTGGATTCTCATTTTAATCCATTATCATATTGCTACTAGCAAATACACCATTCATATTAATAATAAGAGGATAATTCTTTTATCAATTGATAAGATGCATTCAAGTGATATTTGTGAGCTTCTGGCTAATGTTTAAATATGAGATTCAATTATGCCTAATTTCGTGAAATATAATCCAGTTGAAATTGTATCAAATTTTTCTAAAATAAGCTTCTGGCTTTCAATTTTAGAAATAACGCAAAGATATCCTTTGACGTTTTCATTATAGTTTCAATAGGGTAGCCATCCATTTATATATGACAACATGAAAGTGGATACTAACATTGACCATGGGAACCATATATATGCTCCACAGTATATTTGCTGGCATTCAGTAGTATAATGTGTAATCTCTCTGGTATCTCGTACTTAATCGTGTTTGAATCCACTGCCAGTTGGTAAGAATTAAGCAAACCAATACTGATTGTTGAGATGGTCATTAGAGAATAGCAGATACCATTTTACCGTAAACCCAAACTTTTAGAGTTCTTAGCTTCAATTAAAGTTAAGTCATTAGAGAAGTTTCTATCCCTATCGAAAACATTATTAAGGACCTTAAATAGGAAGCAATGGGTCATGGTTGCAAATTATGAATCCTGTAACCGACTCAAATAATGAACATCGCTTGGACAAAAATTATTAATACCATCAAGCACCAAGCAACTCAGCAATTTCTTTTGTTATTAGTTGAAACCAAAAAATGATATTGGGAACATGAATTTGAATATAAGTAAAAAAAAAACTAGATCATTGCAAAAAAATAACGATGTACTAACACCAAACATTAATAAAATAATAGATCTAAACTGGTTAAAAATACATCCAAAAAGTGTTCGTGATAGCATGTTGTAAAACATACTTTATAGCTAGGCTACAAATTGAAATATTTATAGGAAAAAATGGAAATCAATTGGATTTAAACTCAAATATATCATATATGAAAGATCTGCGGGAAATAAATTAACAGTTATGAAACCAGAATTTCCAGATCTGAAACAAATTTACAAATTTATTGATTTTAGAATTGCAAATTTACAAATCTAAATTAACAGTTATGACATGATTGTTGTGGACAACAGATATTTAACTTCAAGTATATATTATGTGTTTTCGAATCATCAAAATTGCAAACTCCCAAATAGATGTTCACCAATCACAGAACCCTCCTAAAGGTTGATCTGTGAGATGTCTAAAGCAAATAGATTGCAATCCAGTAATGCATACGTTTAGTTCACATATACATTTTAAGATTTAGCAGCATTAATGGACTAAAATTAGAGTAAGACTTGCTATACAACAATACAGTGCCTCAGATCTAATCAAATTCAACAAACAAACCCAGATCTAAATGAAACATGCAAATCTGGATCTAAAACTAACAACGTCGACCTTAGATTCAAACGCAAACAATAATATAATGAAGATCATTCAAATAAAATGATGACCAAATCGAAATGATTCAAAATTAAAGTGAGAGAAGAGGGATATAAGTTCATTTACGGTCTATAAGTGAATCCTATATTAACATAGACCTTCAAATTCTTGATTTAAAACCGGAATGTATCAATCTTCCACACAAAATTATTCACATGTCAGTTTCATACTTGCATTTGCCACAGTTGCATAATCGTTAATATGAACCAATCCAACATGAAAAAAAAAAAATCATGACCAATCTGAGATTCTGAATTTTGATATGTCAGCCAAAACCTCAAACTTTGTTTTCAACTATAAAATAAATATGACGATTAAACACTTACTTGTATTTGCCCACCATGACCACTGACCATGTCAATCATTTTAATATATGAACCTTGTTCGACTGGTTTATAGATCATTTTGAGATCGTGCTGATAACGTGTTATAGAATAAAAGGAAATAAGAAGACATTGGAGAAAAATGACGAAAATATTTTATTCACTGCAGATATTCATCGTACATTTTCATTACATTAGCTCCTTTATATAAAGGCCTAGGAGCTTGGGATAGAACTAATTCCACGATGTGGGACTAAACACAAAAACATTATATAGCATATTCACAATTTATATTTACATATATTATAACACAATGCAGTTTTTCATAAATATTCGCCAAAACTTGTAAATTTTCGAATTAATAAAATTTGACTTTTTCCCGGTTTTTCTCAGAAATAGCCGCAAAGTTTTCCACGTTTCAATTGTAAAAGAAGTGAGAAAAAAATTCCTAAAATAATTACAAAGGGTTAATTTATAACCTTGTTTGGAGGAGGTTTTTACTTTGAAAAAGAGTGCATTCTTGTTTCCATTTTAAAATTTTGGACCTTTGGTGGGCCGTTGAGTTTCAAATACAAATGAGGGTAACGTGAATAAAATTGAGCAAAGAACAGCTGAGACAAAAGAACAAGTTAGACTGAGATTCCTGTATCAAATATCTGGGCTTCAAAACATGTTATTGGACATATTACTTTTCTCCTCCTATTTTATGCTCATCATTTTAGTTTTTATAGTATATGCCTTTAGTCTTATGACCTGAAACTTTGTACTTGTAAGTTGTAACTATGATAAGATGCTCTTTAAATTTAATCCTTAATCACGTCATGATTTGCTTTTCAATAGCGGTTATCATGTCTTATTCTCTTCTAATCATTGTTCTCTTTCTAAGCTGTAGCGAAGTGCCGTGATAGAAGGATGATTGTAATTTTTGGCAAAGTGGTCTTAGTTATAGGTAACTTTTTGTTACCTGGTAATGAGGGTTTCAAAACCCTTTTTGTTGAATATTACAACAGTAATTGTATGCAAAAATGTGTCTTCTGCCAATGCGTATTGATATTAATGTTATGGGAAATAGTTCATATTCTTAAATCAAATCAACAAACCGAAAGTATAAATATTTTTAATAATAGTTTTAATAGTTTTGGAGTCACACTTTTTGATATCAACGAAAACTACTAAAAACGCCCCTCTGTATATTATCAAATCTTGATCATTTAAAAATATGATATAATATTAAACTTCTTTTACAAATTCAAACGCTTCTAAAAGTAGGATCTAACAATTAAACATGTTTTACAAATTCAAAACGCTTCTAAAAATATGATCCAAAATTAAACTTTCTTTACAAATTCAAAATGTTTCCTTACAAATTTACAAATCTTAATATCACTTGAAAGTAAAAAATTATTTTTTTTGACCGACTTTAACATATACAATTTATAACGAAAACAATTCACGTGTGAAGCGCGTGCCGTAACACTGGTATTTATAATTCTGTTTTTTTTTTCGTTTTCCATTTAACTGCATATTATATTTTTGATCATATTAGCATTTTTTATTGTTGCATTTAAGATTCTAAGAAACCGATCTACAATGAATACCCATTTCATTACAGCTAGTTCTATTCTCTTCAATTTTCCTCCGCTGCCTTTCTATTTTTAACCGTTTCCTTATATCTTCAAATCACATCATGATCACGTTCGAGAAAAATAACCACAAATGTAAAATTTTCAATATAGCAAGGTTCATATAAAAACATTGTTCGATCCTCCTGTCTCGGACCAAGATCTTTGAGCATGATTTTAAAAAAATAACGATATTTTTTGGAATGAAATAGGGAAAAGGAAAAAAGGTAAGGTGTGACAAAGTGAGGAAAAAACCAATAACTCTCCATGAGTTACACATGCACATACGATTTACAAGATCAACTTAGTGAGAAACAGAGGAATGTACTTCAGAATCAAAATTAGAAGATTGAGAAATGTTCCATCCAAATTTTTTTCTACTAATTTCAATAAACGACTCTCCATTTTAGTGTAGGATCGATTTCACCCTAGATGAGGGTGAATATGGTGATACTAAAAATTAATGCGGAAATAAATATATAATAATTGCAGCACAGATAATAGCAGAATAATAAAAGCAGAAATAGAACAACATAGATTTACCCAGCTTCGGCAAAACCTTGCCTACGTGCTGCCTCCAAGGTTTCTACTAGAAATTAAGTAGTCAGACGCTTACACACGTAAACTTGCGACACCCGCTATCGACTAACCTAACTCTACGCTCAAAACCCTGCCACAACTCAGCCACCGAGTTGCAAATTCTCGAACTACACCACCGTAGTTCGTAACCTAGTCACACGACTAGAAAGTTACACAGTTTAAAAAAGAAATTTACAACTGAAAAATAAAAGCTAAAACCCTATTTATATATTTAAGCCCAAAATAAAATATAAAGGCCAACCCAAAATCAAAATGTTACCCTTTTATTTCTTTTCTCTGTGCAAAACTTTAGCCGATCCTTTCTTCGTTCCTTCTCCAATAATTAGGGCTTTGTGAGATTTGAAGCGCTGATTGAAAATTGATCGATTAAAATCGCTTTCACTTGGTTTGGCTTTGATTCACTGGGCTTGATAATTCGCGGCGGCTTCAATCTGTGTCGAGCTCGATTTGCTATGATTTGGTACGTGATTTTCTTGTTCGATTTTGAATTTGCTCGACTTCGATTCGAGTTATATATTTGTTCGTGAGTTAGCTAGATTTGGTATTTGTTTTTAACTCGAATGATTTACTGCCGATGATGATTTTGGGTTATATAGGGAACGAACCCCTATAATCTCGTTCGTATTTTTGAGTTTGAATTCTTCACGTGATTTGCTCTACCATTGATTTTTGATCAAACGATGTGATGAAATTGACTTGTTCGTTGTTTGATTTTCTCTGAGTCGGTTTCGTTCTTTTCTCCTATGACTTCGGCCAACTACAACAGTTTATGGGTTTCATAGCGTTTTAAAAACGCTATAATAGACTACCATAACGTTTCAGAGAACGCCGTGGAACCACAAGCTATAGTAGGCCGGCAACATTACATAGCAGGAAGGAAAATGCTATAATAACTAATAGCGTTTACAAAAGTGCATAGCGTTTGCACCCTACCATAGCGTTTTTTCTCTGTTATTAAACTTAAATGCTATAGGGAATTTAATCCTTCATTTAACTTCTATAGCGTTTTTGAGCACATTTTATAGCGTTTCATCAAACCATGTTATAGCGTTACAATGTTTTTCGATAGCATTTTTTGTCATTCTTGTATAGCATTTTTTATTTTCTACTATAGCGTTTTTGATTCTATTATAGCGTTTTTGATGCATAAATCTTACATCTCATATAGAGTTGCGATAGCGTTTGATGAATCAATAGCGTTTTTCAAACGCTATCCTATATAATATTAATTTTCAGCATTTGTTTCAATTTTCTTTTTTTTATATTATATTATATATATATGCACACAGATAGATATATGTATATACAACATTACATAATAACAACATTACATTACATAATAACAACATTACATTACATAATAACAGTCTTGGTCATAATTAGCAGTTTGCCTCCAACATTACATAATAACAGTCTTGGTCATAATTAGCAGTTTGCCTCCAACATTACATAATAACAGTCTTGGTCATAATTAGCAGTTTGCCTCCAACATTACATAATAACAACATTATCTAGCATAATGTACTAATACAAGTATGAAGAAAACATAAGCATATTACTTAGCCCAGGCATCCATCTTTCCCATCATTTTTGCAATCACAGGAGATACCTTAGGATTTGCTTGATGTTTCGCCAAACTTCCAGTATTACTCGTACCTGTGCAAATTCATTACCATGAACGAAACCTCAGATTGTGCAAAAACATCAGTGGCTCATATGGTACCAGACTGATCCACATCAAGTTTCTCAAATTCCTGCATTAGAAGTGCAATATCCTCCTATTTGATTTTCCTCATCTCCTTTAACTTGTACACCACAAACTCTGTAAAGATGTAAAAAATGAAAAATAGAAAATTCAAAAGCACATGTTATTATTACTATTACTATTACTATTTTGTGATGAATGAAGATAATTGAAAATTTTACTTGACTATGCCATCATCATCCAAATCAGCAACTTAAATATCGAGAAATTGTATCCATCTAGAAACAACCCACTTAACCAACTGCCTCTGCCTTTGTTCACTGCAGACTTTAGCAAGGTAAAGAAAGCCCTGCACCAAGTAAACAGTGTGATACTTCTGGAGCATTTGCATTGAAGAAATGAATACCATGTGAATTATGAGCTAAAGAAATGTTAGCCTCATCGGTTGGCATGGACAGACATGAATCAAGATGAGAATGGACATTCTAAATGATAATAGCCTTATCCAAGATAAATGTCATACAGGAAAATCTGACAATTCATAAATAATTTAAGCAGCAAATAAAACATAGCTTGCATACTATTTGTAGAGTATGAATATATAATATAACTGCATATACTATTTGTAGTTTGTCAGATGATTAATATTAATCGATAATTATAACTGAGTTATGAATGTCTTGGATCACCTCTGCTCTAATAATGCAGGGTTAACCCAATTACGTGAAACCATTAGATTAAAGATATTATTTTTCAGATTTGTTAGTGTAATTGTGCTGCATTGAACATCAAATACTTCAGTGCTCCTCCGTTGTGTGACATGTTCAGATATTTATAATGATTATTGTCTTTATTTTTACAATTTGCATTTAAGTTTATTTGTAAATTAGGGCGATGTATTGAATTCAATGTGTCAATATATAGTATGTAATATGAATCCGTTCAATCATTTTCCTAACAGATACATGTTTTTATGCATCTTTAGTTACCATAACTTATGCACTGCCAAAACTAGAACAAGAAAATCAAATATAAATTTCACTATATGTATACCGTTAAAAGAATCAAAGATAATCCAATAGTTATCTAAGGGTCCAGGAATCTACATCTCAGTTGCTATAAGATTCTGAAAATCATTATATAGTCAGAAAAATACATGTATAAGAAATCATTAAATAATTCAAAATAGTTATATAATCCTTAAAAGGAATTTAATACAATATAGCCAATATTTTTCTGAAATCTACCGCTACTTCCTTGCATATGATGATTAATTTGGATGATTACAAATGTAGCAGGCTCTAGTTTCTACAATAGAATTTTATATAAGCTCTGTCTTAAATATGAATGTTTTTGTAACAACCGTGATTTTATTACTGTCGAAATAAATATTTAAAATGGAAATTTTAATTTAAGATTTGAAAAAAAAATTATTTAGCAAATCATTTTCATATTTAGTTGCATACTTTCCAGAGATGCACGTTGGAAAATGAAGTGTAATACATTTTTAGCCTTTCACGTGTATATGAAGACTTGGTCCAATTTAAAGCAAGTTGGAACATTTCTTTGTATTTGCTGTAAACCCTTTTTCTATCACAAAAGTGAACACTTACGGTCACCAATAATTTTGCAAAGCAAAAGTTTGAACATTTTCTCTTTGCTGCCATCACTATTCTTATAAGCAAGTTGTGTCCTTTTTCTCAGAGGCACGTTTTTCACATAAATGCTTTTGTACTAAAGTATATTGCCAGCACACTTCCCACTTTAACTTGTGTACATAAAAATAAAAGAGAAAAAAAAAGGCTGCATAATTTTCTTGGATTCATTTCTTCTTCCAAGTAGCTCTGCAGAAATGCGTTAATGGAAGTTCACTCTTCCTCTACTCCAATTTTGAGGCTAACTGGTTGTAAAGCTGGTATTTTTGTTGCTTTCTGAGTTGAGACAATATGAGGTGAGTTTTTAAACTCACACTTCTAATAATTTCAAATCAATTGCATTTTTCATTTGAACGTGAGTATGTGTACAAAACCCGGTCCAGACTATACAATAGTATACATGCTGTCAATGCCGTGTACATGAATAATAAGTATAATGACATTCATGTCCAGATCTTGTGATTTTGGTTTCGTGGGTGGTTGTGTTGCACGAAAAGGAAAATAATTGTGGTGCCCAGAAAGTGCACGAAAACAAATTTATGCTCATGTGGTAGCTCTTGTTATAAAGTAAACTTTGCACTGAATTTCCATCCTCAGATTTTAGCCGGTTATGTGATTCCTTGAAGCTATAAAAGGACGATGTATGAAAAACTTAATCAAGAGGGCAGTGAAATATGTGTCTGATAATATGTAGTTTATGTGCATTAAGCATGTTTTGAAAATAATAAACCATTGCCCAGGTCACCTTTTATTTAGTTTCATGCGTACATAGGCTAGGTTGCACAAATTGTTGGAAACATCAAATAACGTGTCCAGACATTTTTTTCTTTCCTTCATCCGCGTGTTTTTCCACCTGCGTGCATACACACTTTGTAGTGATAGGCTCTGTCACGTTTCGTTGCATGTCCAGGTCATAGTATTCACTGTGAACGTGCGTGAAAAAGTAAAGTGCATGCACCACTTCATTTTCATATTATTCACTGTGAATGCGTGTGCTAACTCAAATCCAGGTCATTTGCATTTTAATACGGCCATCACAAATTTTTGGTCCAGGCTAAGTTATAATGCATGTTTCGAAATCTTTGGTACAGGTTATATTATAATTCATGAATCCAAGTCAGTGGTAATATGTCCACTTTGTACGTGAGTATACGTGCAAGTCCCCTTCATTTTCACTTTATAGCAAGTATTTACCAATAAGTATAAAATGAAAGCATGTGGCCATCATATTGAGTGTACACATATATGCAAGTGCCAGGTAGCTTTGCTTCATATTTTAGCTCACATGTATATTGAGTACACATATATATAAGTTGCCAGGTAGCTTCATTTCATATTTTACTTACGTGTAATTGAGCACGTATATATTGAGACAGTGCAATATTTCTAATGAAAATATAGTGGTGCAGTCCACTATTTAATCTACGTTGAACCGGTGTTACGTTTAAAACGAATTTTGTTGCCGTTATTTTTATAATGGAATTTGTACGCCGGTACTATATATTTGATGTGTATTATTTTGATGATATTTTTGAAGAACAAATTTATTGTTGTTTTGACTTCAGTAACCGTCAATTTTAAAGTGGATTTGCAAGCGGTTATCCCGCAACGTTGATTTGATATTCATTTTTACGGTGTTTTGAGATACGCAATTTCCTCGTCGAAATTGCTATAGTTGTTGCTGTTTTAATCACGTGTTTTAAAAGTCGTTTTAAATTAAAATTGTTTTAAAAAATTTTACAGTTTGCGCTTTCAAAAGAATGAGGAAGCGACTTAAACGTTTCAGCAAAATTGAGGACTATGAACCCTTGCTTTTACTGATTCGCTTAATTCCGGACTTGTCCGTTTGAGAACGTAAAATGTATTTTTATAAAATACACAATTTTGCACTTTCAAGGAAACGATGAAGAGATTTAAACGATTTAGCAAAAGTGCGGAGTATGGAACCACACTTTTACTATTTCGGTTAAATCCGGACTCGTTAATTGAAATATTTGTTGTTTGATGATTTTGATGATTTTGTGCGCTTTCGAGCCACTATGATGGACCTTCGGGTCATATGATGGACCTTCAGGTCAAATACCAGTACTAGACCTTCGGGTCATATGTTGGACCTTCGGGTCATATGTTGGACCTTCGGGTCATATGTTGGGCGCCAAAATTATGATGACAGTACTTGGTAGGCTTCGGCCATATGTTGATGCACGTGCGGCGTAGCTTAGACTCGCCATATGATGGGATCGATCCACTTTTATGTTGATTTTTCTAGTTATCTATTATTGATTTCTAGATTTTGTGAATTTCTGTTTTGAATTCAATTGTGAATTTGAAAGTTGATTTTGATGGAGTTTGATGTGATTTCTTCATTTAACTATGTTGATTTCTTATGTTGAATAGTCTCATTCGAGATTATTATTATTTTGCTTTGATGTTATTTACGATGCATTCACTTCTAAGAATAAATTAGACTGATCCGTTTATTATTTTCTTTTAAATAATACTCGGGTCAGACCGAGTTATTTCAGGGTAGCCTCTATCTCTGATTCCGTAGCAGCTTCAGCTTTTAGGATCTCACATCATCTTTTATCTAGTCTTCGAGCAGTTCTTTTGGTTATTTGACTCTCATCTTATGTATGTCGATGTATATGTATATGTACATTTTGTTGTTGTGAACTATCGATTGTTGTAGCATGTATTCCAGACTTGTCTTCCGCTATATATCTGATATTTCTGTTCTGATGTGATTATATTATCTGTGTTGTTGTTATTATGAGTTGTTCTGGATTTTCTTTAGCCACCGTAGTTTCGTTTTAGATTTGGATTGAAATTATATCTTTGGGAGTAATTTATACAACTCCTATCGACGTGATCAATACTCGTCTAAGGCATAACTTACGGATGGTCGCTTCTAACAAGCCTTATTCTTCGCAATAGCAGACGTTATTCCTTATAATAACCTTTGTTATTGTGAGTATAGAGGTGGGGCGTCACAGCTTTGTCAAATAAGACTTTCATCTATTTCAACAATATGAGCTATTTCTGTCAACCACGGTCTTAGAATTAATCAAGAAAACAACCAGTGGAATGGAAAAAACATTGATGGAAGCCCACACTTTAATTGAGTTGCTTAAACTAAACGACAAAAAACATAGCTTGTCATATACATGGTCCTAACAACACATTATACTGTATTTATTGATTGCTGACTAATCACACTCATCTATACATTCCTTGTTATGTTGACCTGTGCAGTTAAAGCGCTCGGCAGATTCAAAGCGGTGGAGGTGCAAAAAGACATAGCGGGGATACAGCGAGGATATAGCGGGATATATCAGATGGCTCTAAAATAGCATATAAAACTCGTACTTAATGTTTTTACAAATATATAAATGGTACTTAAATGAAAAATTATCATTCAATTGAATTATAATTAATACATAAATAATTTTAAATAAAAACATGTGCGAATATACTTTAAATAAACGTAAAACTGTTATATAACATAATTGAATTTAGTAGAATATTAGAGTATTTTCATTTCTGAAAATATATTAAAAATTAAATCAAAAAAATTAGTTTCATAATTTTTATAATGTATAAATGCAATTTTTCAATTCATTTTATTAAAGAAGATATAGCGGAAATAGCGGAATATAGCGGGAATAACGAGATATGTCGAAAATAGCGGGGCTTAAAGCGGAAAGGCTATATTTTGGGGATATATGGAAATATCGTAGCGGTGGAAATCCGCTATGAGATATAGCGGGGTTATAGCGGGGTAATAGCGGGGCATTAACTACACAGATTTTGACCCTAGAAAGAAAACAAGAAAAATGAACTCATTTTTGATACATTGCCAAAAAAAGGATTAGGGAAGTAATATGGAGTCAATGGTAAACAAGTATATGCATGTTAAAATGATACAGGCAATTATGCATAAGAAATCTATCTTATTTGTTTGTTTAATATCTAATTTCTTGTACAAATCTACTTGCATGCAAAACATCAGAAAATGCAATACTAAATATGATGCCAAATAATGCTCAATCGATTATAGCTATTGACTCTACAAAGCAATTGAATTCAACAAATTTTTAACCACTTAAGTTGTGGTCACCTTTAATCACAAAATTATACTAAAAACCTTCACCTTCAATCACAAAATTATACTAAAAACTCTAATTTGGGTGCATGCATGTGCATGTGCGTGTGTGTGTATCTCTAATTTGTGTAGTTAGAGATGAAGTAATAAAGTTAGCGAAGGTAATTTTGTTTCAATATGATGTGTATGTGTGTGTATTTATATAATATGGATATATACATCATACACACACAAACATGGTGTTTAGATGTTGAGTTTTTATTATTAGTTATAATTAGTATAGTTAGAGATGACGTAATGAAGTTAGCAAAGGTAATTTTATAGAAATCATTTATACTATTGTTACACTAAATACATTATAAAATTTCATGAAGAACACCATGGTTGTTCACAATACACACTAGACTCCTCAACAAGAATTTCCTTTTATCAAGACGCATAATAGGACCCCTCAACCTTTTCACAAACTACACATCAGGCTCCTCAACATTCTAAATAGTTCAACTTGTAGTAAATTCATAATATTCAAATACAACCTTGTCTCAGTCAATATGATTATAAAACAAAGAAGCTGAACAATGCATATTAAAACAAAATGATCGCATTAAATTACTTTGGCATGCACATGCTTATTTAAGATATGAAGGCTGCATGATAATGGTAGCTGGTCATAGTGTTAATAATAAGTCAAGCAAAGTAACTGTAACCAGATTAAAATAGTAATTTAAAGACTTCATCTTGATTCAAGGTTATGTGTTGCAACCACCAACGAACTAGAACCATTAGCAAAAATTTAAAGCATAAAAGAGGTGCATTCTTCATACCATGCGTGTGTATTTTGAATACTGCCATGAATCATAGAAGCTACACCTAAAGGGTTAGCCAACTATGTTTCTCTTGTCAAATAAGTTCCTTTTACTAACTTAAGCCCAATGCGAAACTCTGTTCTTTTTGCAGCTACCAGTGCTTTGAGCCATTGTCTCTTTTGAACCTTCAAATAAACCTGAATAGTTGCATAAAGTGTTGGATGATTGCCATTGTTAAATTCTAAAATAGCTAAATATGTGAAATAATCAGTTGTATGCTGAACTAAAACGTAAACTTGGTTAGAAGTATTTCCATCATCAATAAGCAATCAGACAAGCTATGATAATGTTAAAGTATTAACATTTAGTTAAATATTTCAAATACGCATCATATATTTAGATAGATAAACTCAAGCATGTCAAATTCAATTATTTAAGATTTTTTTATATGAAATTAATTTATAATGATAATTTTAAAATTTTCTTAATTACAGCTAAGCAATAAACTAAAAAAGACTCAAACTGAAGCTTAGAAACCCAGAAAAACAACTTGAAGACAAGGTACACACTCAATACCTTTGAACTTACACACATTTTTGAACTTTCACACATTATATATGTTTCATTAGTTTAAAAACGTATCATTATGCATCACAAAATATTGGGATAAAGAAACAAAATATCAAGAAGAAAGAGGCCTTAGCTGCCCAATTTGTTATCAAAGCAACTCTAAGAAGAGTCCATGCAAATCTGAAGGATGAAGATCCTGTGAGTAGGATATATAATAGTCATATTTTGATTCTTGTTATTTTCTTCTTCTACGGCTTGTATCTCTAAAAAAATAAAAAGGCATATGAACATATTATAAAGTATGTAGCTCTACTGGAAGCTGCTAAAGTTTTGCATTCTACTCATGAAAAGGTGACGATCGTAGAAAGCTTATAGAACCAAAACTTTGAACAAGGCAATGGAAGTAGATTTGAAGAAATTGAGAAGAGAAGCTTTTTGAAGCAGCAGGCAGTAAGCTACTAAATGTGATGCATTTTGTACTGCTAAAAAACTTGGTGGATTTCCAATAACCAACAATCAGGAAAAGTTCCATACATGTGCTAAACAACGTGTTTTCATTTTTCCCCCTTGATTTGTGCAAAACCATTGTAACATGTGCAAGTTAAATCGTCAAAATGCAATTCGAAAAAGAATATGACCAAAGATAGGATAAAGTTGTCGGTGACAAGAGTCACCATGTAAATATCTGCTATTAATTCTGTAAGGTGACTAATAAATAAACAACTGTAGTCTAATTGACAAAAGAGGAAAAGAATAATTCCAAAAGACCGCTCATCTTCATCCCTCAATTAGACCAATTTCTAAAGCATAAATTATTGGTATATTTTAAAATAGTATTAAGCCAAAATAAATAAAGTTCTGCCTTTTCTACCATAAATTCATTAGCCAAAGTTTCTCAGATCAGGTTTCCTTAATATGAAAAGTATATAATAATTCCCAAAAAAATAATCAAAAGCCTTGATTTTATTGAGACATGGGAGTTGATATTCGTGACCATGCCATCTAAAATTTAGTTATAGAGCTTTGGAGTGATTAGACATTAACTCCAATATTTTTCAAGTATTATATGGCATAGCTGAGGATTATAGTAGAGGATTGTAGTAGAGTAGTACAATGAACTTTTTAATAAACTTCAAACTAAAGCTGTCTAAAATTACATAAACATCTACTTCTAAAGAGGAAAAATCTAGAGATAAAAGAGATTTTACCGAATTAGAAGATGGAGGAGAAAATTGCAAGAATTCACAGACAACTATGTTCTTCACTTGTTCGTTAATGGAAGGGGAGAGGGAAATTAATGAGAGTTTGCGCCTTTGTTTAAAAATAGGAAACGAAGAGTAAAGATAGTGGAGAAGAGAATATCACGTGAAATTGAAAAAATTAGCGGCCTAGCAGAAAATTTTCAGAATAAAAGGAGGGAAACATGTGACAGCGTTTTCATATACATTGATACTAGGGATTAACGTTTGAAACAGCGCTTAGGATTTAAACGCTGACAGTGAGTGCTATGAGTAGTAAGTTTTTTTGTAGTGTGGCAGTCAAAGCAGAAGCAGCAGAATTCACATTATGATTATTTGCATTTTAATTGTGTAGATAATCATTATTGTTAGAGCCAACAATGGAGGATATAAGGATCTAAGCCTTTTGTACAATTTATGAAGCCTGTAAACCAAAATTCAATGGATTACTCATTCCATACAAACCAATACTGAATGTTCCACTGAAGAAAAACTGGATGTTTTACTCACAATAAAAATTGTATAAGTGATTAGATTACTAAACAAAATATCAGGATTTTAGAAACATTCAATGCAAATCCAACTAGCACACAAATATCTGAGTTATAAAACAAAATCACATTAGTATATATACACTTTTGCTAACATACACGGTTTTATGTGATTGGTATATATGCTGCATATGTAAAGAACTTTTTTTAGGGGTTGTTTCATTTGGGTGTGTTAGTAAAGCACCTGACCATTTGTCTTTCTCTATTGAATTTCATTTGAATCATTAGCTTCAAATTTTTATAAGAGGAAAGAAATGACAAACCCCAACAAAAAAGAAGAAGTATTCACTTTATTATAACCAAAATTCGAATGCATTATAATAAAAATTGATTTGGATTGCACCAAACTTGACCACCATTATGTAATACAAGCTTTTTGACACATGCAACGCACATATATTTTTGGGAAATGATATAATACGATCTCTAGTCATTAGCAATTCCATATATATTATTAATAAACATAATTCATAAAATAAACATAAACATAAAGAAAAGGTATACAGACATTTTTGTTCAGACTGACATTTGAAATCATAACCTCCTTTATACCTGTGAATGTTTAATTTTTCTTAATGCAAAATTCTAGCTAGTGCCATAATATAAGTATAAACATTCTAGCTAGTAGCCATAGTTTAGCAAAAAAATTCACTTACAAATCCCGATTTTGTAAAAGGGGAAAATAGTAAATCTTACCTAGCTGAAGCAGAAGAAACCAACAAAAGAAATTTGATCCAAAAAGAAGAATTTCCTACAGCGGATTTGAGGAAGATGAGTGAGCAAAGATTTTCAAAGCCGTCTGAAATTGCTGATTTTGGAATGATCGAGGAATTATTAAAGTTTTAGACAACAACAATTGTCCCAGCACAATGTTAAAGATCTTGCAAACCAAAATAATGTGAAAAAAATATAATAAATGTTGTAGTACCTCCGACTGTGGTTCAAATTGGAGAGGCGCAGATTTAGACTTCTAGGTCGGTAGTTGACGACTACGGTTCAAATTGGTGGATGCGTTTAACGATTGGGATTGACTGTGCGAGAGAGAGATCAATTTGCGATCGACTGTTGACGAAGGCGGTTAGGGTTTCGTGATTCAGCTTTGGTTTGCATGTTGTGTTTTAGGAATTTCATGGAGTTTGGCTGTTTTCAGGAGGAAGTGATAAAGGGAAAGAATACGAGTGTTATTTTAGAAGGTGACACAATTTTTTAGTTCCCGCACAAAATAAATTGTCTCCCGCCTTTTTGATCGTATAGCGTTGAATACACTGTATTTGTTTACTTGATAGCGTTGAGTACCCTACATTGCATAGCATTTGAAAGGAATAGGCGGAAACGATATGTATTGATGCTATCAAAAGCCCATATTTTTGTAGTGGCCATTTGATTTTTGCTTAAACAGTTTGAGTTGGTTCCGTCCATTACTGCTACTGACTTTTTCAATTTATTGCTTATATGACCTCTGATTGAAAATGTATGACCCACGACTTGATTTTCTTTTAAACACTGCTTTGTTATTTTTGGCGTTTTGAATTTTTGTTAACTGCTGTTACCTTCTCTTTCAAACCATAACTTTGTTATTGCTACTGTGTATACTTCATGTATCCATATCCTTGTTTGCACTTCATGTTACATCGCATTTATCTGGGTTGGTAGCCTTGGTCTGGTTGTTTGTGGTCTTGTTGTACACACAGGTCTCTGGAGTGCTCGGTTCACTGCTTCTGTGCTTGGTTCACTGCTTCTGGTAATTGAAGTTGTACATTAGAGTCTGTTATCCCTACTTTGCATATATGAGCATGTTGAGTCATTTGTGCATTATATCAAGTGGTCTGGTTCATATTGGTCTTCATGTTGCACTGCATGTTGTTATGTGGTTCCTCTGAGTTGCTGTCTTGTACATGCCTCGTGCTTCATTTTGCTATAACCATTCAGTTCACCACTTTGATTTTCTGGCCTTGTTACATGTCAGGTTGCTCTGTTTTCTTATTCCACTCGAAGTGTTGTCACATTGTGTATACATACATATGTATGTGTGTGTATATGTGTTGTGAATTGCTCGAGTTTAATCTGTTCACTGCTGTGTTGAAACAGACTTTGGTTATTTGCACGGTTGAGTGTACTTGTATGTGTATTTGTTAAGTCTATAGCTTCAAGCCAGTTCATGTTGTAACTGGACTTGTTCCATTGCTTTATTTAGTTCATGCCTCAATTGATATATGTTTTGTTGATATGATGCAGTCTTGTTCCATTGAACTCTGGTCTGCATTTGCTCATTCGAGCTGCTGTCTTCATTTATGCCTGAACTGATTTTGATGCAATTTGATTTTCATGTCCATCTTGGTTGCATATATGTAACTGAGTTTGTATGGTCCTTCTGGTGTTCACTGCATACATATGAATCTAATTCATTTTAGAGTGGTCTGATCTGGATGAACTTGTTTGTTGGACTGGGTTCACTTGTGTTGAGTCTTCATTTCATAAGCATACATCTCTGGTTCAAGTGTGTTCGAGCTTGTTCCAGTCATTGAAACTTGCACTTGATCATTCTATTTTTGTTTTTGTATTACACCTGAGTTGAACTCAGCTTTGGCTCGGGTTTGATCTTGTGCTCACCCGTCCTTGCACTTTTATCAAGTGTATATCGGTGTGCACGGCCTTGTGGCATGTACAGTGATACAGTGTGCATGTCACAAGTTGTTCGTGTAAGATGAATTCAAAATAAATATGATGACGAACAACCTAAACAACTAGGGCAAATAACATTTTCAAAAACACACACTTCATTTTGAACTGCAAAATATTTCTTTATCAATTTTATCACGTTAGTGTTTATCTTGCAGATAATTTAAATGCTCGATACAAACTGGAATAGAGTTGGAGATAAATACGAGTGTTTGAGTGATATGTAGTGAGGTCAACATTGTAAAGTGAAATTTGTGATGTAATAGAAATTGTATTGTAATTGAAAATGTATATATGTAGTGAGAGCTCAAAATTGTACTATTCAAAATTGTAATAAAATATTTGTTTGAATAAAATATTTGTTTGAATATGACTTCTGCGTTATTTATTTTATTCATCAAATATTTATTTAATTATGTGAAAAATAAAATAGTACAATAACAAATACATTTAAATGAATACACACACACACATACACACTCTATCATTAAACAAAAATCATATAGCAGCATATTCAACATTTAGGACAAAGAATACTAGTCCAATTAGATGCCCCTTCTCTACGTTTTGACATTTGAGTCATAAACTTAGCTCGGATTCCATCAAGACAACAAGTAATAAAAGACACTTTGAATACTCATTTGATTATGACTAGTTTTATTCTCTTCAGTTTTCTTCAGTTGTTTTATTAATTTTTAATTGTTTCAAAATTGCTTATATCTTCAAACCAAAATATGATCAGGTTCGAGAGAAACAATCACGAATATAAAAGTTCCAATATAGCGAGATTCATGTAAAAACATTGTTCGATCCAAGCAAATTGCGTAATAATCTTGCTCGGACCAAGATTTAAGAAAAGTGAGGACATTCGAAATGAATTAGGTAAAAGAAAAAAAAGTAAAGTGTGACAATTATTCGTATAAATAAGGAAAGTGAGGAAAAATAGAACCCGCCTTTGATTATTTAGCTGTTAGTTATGTATTATCGTAATTCCTACGTATATGTGCCATATGATAATCATTTTTATCATTTTATGCTAATTACTTAATCCTTATTCATGATTCATTTATGACATATACATTAGTTTTTGTATTTTGTTGATGATAAAAAGAGACATGATCACAAACTGTGTAGAAGTCTTCTCTAAGAAATTCACAAATAGTATCCTGATACGAATTTTCAAAAAGAAAGAGGAAACGTACATGTTTCTTTTAACCATCGCACCTCTTTCTTCATTGTTTCTCTTCTCAATCGGACTTGTCATCAACACCCTTCACCATTATAAAAGCCCCGCCATTCCAAATCACTTTTGGTTGCTCTCTGCTTCTCTGTTCTACTGCAATCAATTCACACACCCTCAAACCATAATTCCCCGTTTCCATGCATTTAAATAAAAGTCTATTTTAGATTTCTTACTTTCCTATGTCGTTCAATACTTCATTTCAGAGATTTTGTGTGATTTACAGAATCAGTTGTTACTGCATTATTTTTAGGTAATTCGCTTATTATATTGAATTATATTACAAGGGTCCGTTCTTTTTTGAAACGAAATGGGCAAACGAAAGGGGCTGTGAAAGGGTTAAGTTCGCGAAAGAGGAATGCGTTCTTTTTATGAAAGGGGCAACACGAAAGGGGTAAAATTATTATTTTATTGTTTGTTTATGTTATTATTTTATTACGTTAATTATTTTTAAATACAGAATACAAATGCAGAAATAAAAATTCATAGTTCAGAAGTCACAATACAAATGCAGAAATAAAAGTACCGAATAAAAATGCAGAAAATAAAATACATATAAAACAAACTACATTCTCCTTCTCAACTAGGCAACAAGATAAATAACAGCCTTCCTAAACTACTCGGGGTTGTCCAGCAGGGCATGCAAAGGATTGAAAGCTCTGCTATCATACTCAGCCAAACAAATTGCGACCTCCCATTCTTCATAATCGTCATCCTCCTGCTTCGCTTCCATACACCTAGCAAGAGTCAGATCATGTGAAGAACTCTTAACAGACCTAGAAGGACCACCAGTAGGCCGTTGCTATTTAGGCGCTCTTCGACTGGAGATCTCTGTAGCATCACCCCTAAGATAGTCGCCATAAAGTTGTGCGTCGAACTGTAGCTGAACGGGTGGGTCTGCTGGAATTATGAATTGACATTTGCCAGTTCGGATGCAACCATCGAAAATCACGTCCAACTGCCTAAAACGAGCAGGCGAGACATGTTTGTATTTGCGGTATCTTGCTGCAGCTGTATGCCGTCACTCGTCGGATCCACCGACCGTGTTCTATTTTTCGTTCCAATAGCCACCTGGAATCTGTAGCAGCTTGTTCCATGTGCTCCACGTTTTAGATTATCAAACTTGTTTTTCATTTGTCCAGCGTTGTAATGCAGACCAGTTCTTACGTTGAACAGGACTGTGATATCTTCATACCACTGTGTAAAACGGTGGGCACACGTATCAAAGTTTTCGAAACAAACATCGCTGAACGGTTTGTCCAGTCGGCATTCCAGTCGACGATGGTTCTGGTAGAAGAAGAAGCAGAGTGGCTAGACATTTTGAAAAAAGTAATTAAAAAAGCTAATTAAAAAAATTCTGAAAAAAGTATATATGGTAGATAATAATACGAAAAACGTAAATATAAAAAAATTTACCTGAAAAAATCGACAACGAATCTTGTAGAAATTGTTGAATTTTCTGATTTTTTGTTGGTGATTTGGTTGAGAAATGAAATGGTATATATAGTGAGTGAAGGGGTATATGGTGGTTGGGAACGAACCGTTCGCGTCAGATGGCGTCCGATGCGTCGGACGCGTCTGACGTGAACGGTTAGTTTGAACTGGACAGCAGCGTGAGGTCCACACTTGACGCGCCCGATGCAGACGCCAACGTTGACTGTCCATTTTGCAAAAGGAACTGTAACAAAATATTGGTTTGTTTAGTCGTATTACCCTATCCATCCGTTCTTACTCGTGTTAGAGTAGCATTTTCCAAAAACAACCGTAACAAAATATTGAATATTGAAATAATATGGTCACTACAAGTTTTAATTCATTCGGTTAGAAGGTAAATCTACTACAAGTTCATGTCTATTTAGCGGACCAAACAATGTTTACTGGGTAACACGTATGAAAATATGTACAAAAGCTAAGGGTCCGTTTGGTTTCGTTTTGAGTTTTGTGTTTTGTATTTTCAACATACACTACAAAATACAAGAAAATATGATAATTCTTTTTACAATTCTTAGTCATTACAACGATGGACGGGAAATGGAGGAGAGGAATTGTTTTCCGTCCTTTTGTTATGTCTCAAAACACGAAAAATCAAATAAACTCGTTTTCTATTTTCTATGTTAATTTCATTTTTCAAAATTGTGTGTTTTCCAACAATGCATAATAAATGCGCATTTTTGTTTAGACGAAAATACAAAACTAAAAACAGCAAACCAAACGGGCCCTAATGGTCTTGAAATCTAGGATGCTAATCAAACTAAGTATGAAGCTACTAGTAATTCTAAATCTATGAATATATTATTTCACGCGATAGTAAAATCCAAATTTACTAGTCATTGATTTGTAAAACTGAGTATGACATATGGCCATACCCTACAGTTTACAGGTCACCCACGAAGCCACAGAGAAGTTAGACAACCAAGATTTCAGTATATTTTGTCAGAAAATTTCAAGATGAAGCCAAAAATGAATTCTATCGATATGTACTCACTGTTTTAGGACATGCAATATGCTCTTGTTGCACTTGAGAAACTCATACTGATTTCGGAATATTCAAAAAAAATATTAAACACTTGAACCGATAAATGAGAAAAGAAGGTATTTCCGTTATATGAGGCCAATGATCTTTTTCAGTTCAAAGTTGAAGAATTGATAGATAATTTGGCGTCGTATGAAGTAATTTTGCGGGTAAAAAGTGAACAGACACCGGAAAAGAAAACTGTAGCCATGGCAGACTCATTTATGAAAATTCTCTTTTAGCCCACGAACTAGTCGGAAACTTTAATTCTAAAAGTGTTGAAAATGTTTGTATTAAGGTAGATCTGCAAAAGGCTTATGATAAAGTGAATAGACACTTCATTTATCATATTATGAAATGTATGGGCTTTCCTATTAAGTTCTGTAACTTGGTATTTGAATATATAAACTCTCCTACTTTTTCTATTCTCATTCAAGGCAAATCAGAGGGATTTATCAAGAGTAATAGGGGTATTAGACACGGGGATCCATTATCATCCTATATCTTTACTATAGTTATGGAATATTTTTCTATTTTAATGGAAAATGAAGCTTTTAAAGGTAATATTACTTCTATGAATAAAGTCCAGCCCTATATTAATCATCTTATCTATGCAGATGATTTAATGGTTTTTGTCAAGGCTAATAAGACTAATGCAGATGCTATTAAGAAAATTTTTGGTAAGCTGTTTAAGTATGCTGGTCTACAACTCAATGAACACAAAAGTAAAGCATACTTCAGTAAAAACTGTAGAGATAAAAATGAGATTTTAGAATCTCTAAATATCGTAGAAGGCAGTCTACCTATTAAATACCTTGGTCTTCCCTTATCTATTAATCAGGTAAGAGATTCTGACTGTTCTATTCTTATAGAAAAAATTCAAGATAAAATGGAAACTTGGTCTTGTAAACTTCTCTCAATAGCAGGCAGACTGGAGCTTATAAAAACTGTTATATATGCAATTATTCTATATTGGATTCAAACATTTCATATTCCAACTGCCTCAATTAAAAAAATTTAAAGTAGGTGTGCTGATTTTTTATGGAGAGGTAAATACCATAAAATCAGTTGGGATAAAGTGTGCAGGCCTAAAAAAGAAGGGGGATTAGGTATTAGGAATATGAAGGATCTTATTCTTACATGTCATTTAAAATTATTTTGGAGATTTGTGAATGCAGATTCTCTTTGGGCCAAATGGATGAGATCCAAATACCTTAAGAATGATAATTTTTGGACTGTCTTACCTAAAAATAATCAATCTTATACATGGAAACGAATTTTAGAATGCAGAAATATTGGTAAGTCTTTTCTGGAAAGAAGATTTAAGTCAGGAGATCAAACCAGTCTTTGGTTTGACCCCTGGTTTAAAAATGAATCATTTGTGAATAAAGTGGGTTGGGATAGTCTAGTTATTTGTGGTGGGGTTAATGATATTGTGGCAATGATAATCAAAGACAATCAATGGTAGCCACAGTTGCATCCTATCACATATCCTCATAAAAAAATATATGTCAAATCCCTATTGATGTTCATGCGACAGCGACTATTGGGAGTGGATAGCAAATACCAGAGGGAAGTTTTCTTTTAAAATTACATGGGAAAGCATTAGAAATAAAATCCCTAATGTAGACTGGTATAATTGCATATGGAACAAAGTGAATTGTCCCAAAATGGCTTTCTGTGCTTATTTTGCAGTCATCAATAGATTGCCAACTTGGGATAGAGTTAATAAGTAGGGAAAATCCAATAATTCACTATGTTCCATATGCAATCTAGTAAATGAAAATGCTAATCATTTGTTCTTTGAATGCAGCTACTCTTACTACATCTGGAATAACATTCAAAACAAACTACATATAGCTAACAATGGTCAGATGGGTCTAATTCAAGCCATACAGCATATCAACAGCAATTTTAAAGTCAAAAGTTACGAAAGAGATTATGCGAACATACTGTTAACTACTGCGGTGTTTCATATTTGGAAAAAGAGGAATTTCAGAACTCATAATAAGAGCAGTATGAAAAAAGGGCAGAAGTGGATACTTATCGAGACAGAGAGCAGAATAATTCTTCATAAATCAATAAAAAAAATCAGGGATTAAACCAAATTTTATTTCCTTGCCGATGAATGGAGCCATGAAGCTGGCAGCAAACATCTAGAATTATTTCTCGCTCGTGCTAAAGATTCTCATGGAAAGCAACAACCTTTTGAAGCTAACGACCCTCATCAGAGCTCATTTGCTACTAACAGAGACTTCCTTTTAAATCAGCAAACAAGCGAGACTAACAGGCTGAACTGGAACTCAAATTCAGACGAAGATACTGCTAGGGGAAAGAAATTAACAGATCCGAGTCGTAAAGATCTCAAATCTGCTAATTTCCCCTGGATCTCACTTCATTAGAGAAACAACAACTTTAAAGAGAGCATCGATGGGATGAGAGGGGGTTTTAACAGCTGCTAATCTTACTGGAAGAGAGGAGAGCCGAGCGGCATAAATAAAAGTGGCAGAGAGTCATAGTAGACGAATCGCCGACACTCCCTCTCGCCATTTTTTAGGGTTTTGAGAAGAGTTGTTGTTTAAATGTCGGCTAGGGTTACCGATTATATTTTTAGAAAGGGTCTCGGGTTAATAGGTTTTAACCTGTTTTTGTATTGGGCTTGGCCCGTTTACCATTATTTCAAAAAAAACATTATTTTTATAGCAAAAAATTACGAAAAATAAGCAATTGAATGAAATATCGTAAATCTGACAACAATAATAATTCGTCTACATTAAAACCTTTTGAGTAACTCGGATTCAACATCTTGGATGGACACTGACAGAGATCCGAAACAAACAAATATATGTTCGATGACCATAAATAATCAGGTGAATTCATAAATATCTTATGATGTTTTCCAGAATTTCCAAAAGCAAGCGCAGAATTCGATGATAAATATAAAGTCGTAACGAAAACACACAAAGACGTTATAAAAATAAGAATGAATGTGGTAAAATTAGAAATAGATATATGCTAAAAGATGAGAAAATGATTTAAAAACTAGAAAAAACACAAAACTCTAGGGATAATTTACATCACAAAGGTCTGTATTAAACGATGAGATCGAAGCCGAAGCGATCAAAGTTGAAAACAAAAGAAAATTATGATTTAAGAAATGAAGTTAAAGATCCAAATTATGAAGTAAAATTATTAAAATAAGCTTAACTGAAATAAAACTAAATGCATAAACTCAATAAGAATAATAAATACAACAAAATATATTAAACTAAAATAAATATGCAAGAAAAGAATATAATAGTGCTAATTGCATCGGTTACGATGTAAACTGTCGAAACTATTATCCCAAACGTTTTTCACATGGGAACCTTTATAGTTGAGGTCTGATTGCTAATCAAAAGTCATGATAACTCCCTGATAATGCATGCTAACATTTCCTTGTTACTACAGCAGTCGGTGTGTGCAAATGTTGAACAATATCTGGAGTAGACCTGTCAAAATATGACCCAATCCATTTATTCTACATTTAAATGAGTTGGGTCAACCCATTTATAAATTTTATTAAATGGGTTATGCGTTGGGTTGACCCATTTTTAAAAGGGTTATAAATGGGTAACTAATTTACCCATTTGTTAAAAACATTAAATTTTAATATATATTTGAAAAATAAGAATTTTGAACATACAATGTAGTTTTTCATGAATACTGACAGTTGTACTTAGAAAAGTCAAGCTACCGCATTCTTATATTTGAACTGCACCTAGTGCAGAAGCCGCTATTTTTTTGTTCAGACTGCAATTTCTTCATACTAACTCGGAATCAGACGAGACTTTGATCGATGAACTCCCACCTAAATTACGGACAGTATGAAACACTCGGATACTTGATCTTATAAACGCACACTGTAGTTCTCCAAGGGGACTGACAGTTGTACTTGGAAAATAACATGCTACCACATCCCCATATTTGAACTCTGTCTAGTACAGAAGCCGCTATTTTTTTTGTTCAGACTGCAATAACTTCTTCATACTAACTCGGAATCTGGCGAGACTTCGACCGATTAACTCCCACCTAAATTACGAACAGTATGTAACGCTCGGATACTTCATCTTGTGAACTAGTTCTCCAAGGGAATTGACAGTTGTACTTAGAAAATAACAGGCTACCACATCCTCATATTTGAACTCCGCCTAGTGCAGAAGCCGCTATTTTTTTTGTTCAGACTGCAATAACTTCGAATCAAGCGAGACTTCGATCGATGAACTTGTAGGATCGATTTCACCCTAGAGGGGGGGGTGAATAGGGTGATACTATCAATTATAAAAATTTATTGCGGAAGTATATAAAATAATTTCAACACAGATCACAGTAGAATAATATCAGCACAGATAATAGCAGAATAGTAAATGCGAAAAATAAAACACACAGATTTACCCAGCTTCAGCAAAACCCTGCCTACGTGCTGCCCCCAAGGTTTCTACAAGAAATTAGATAGTCAGACGCTTACACACGTAAACTCGCGACACCCGCTATCGACTAACCTAACTCTACGCTCAAAACCCTACCACAACTCAGCCATTGAGTTGCGAATTCTCAAACTACGCCACATAGTTTGTCCCCTAGTCACACGACTAGAAATTACAAATGTTTTAAAAAGAAAATGCAAATTTAAAAACAATTTAAATACAAAACCCAGAAAATGCAAATTTAAAAACAATTTAAATACAAAACCCTAATTTTAAAAATGAAAGCTCAAAATATAAGCCGACCCAAAATAAATAAGTGGTGAATTCCCCTTTTTATTATATCGGCCTGTATCCTTTTTCTCTTGAAAAATGGCTGCTTTCTTTAGCGTTCGTTCCTCTTTGTTACCCGTTCGTTCCTCTTCGTTCTTTGCTAAAAAATTAGGGCTTTTGATTTGAAGTCGCCGCTTTGAATTTATGCTTCGATTGAGATCTGGATTGATGGCTGCTTTGTTCTACTTCGGCTCCTTCAACTAGTCGAGCGTATACTTGGTTAAAAATTTGTAAGTGATATTCCTTTTTGATTTCAATTATGCTCGGCTATGATTCGAGTTGTATGATTTATTCTTCTCTGTTTTTCCTTGAACTCGAATGAATATTTGCCTATGATGTTACGGGTTTATATAGGGTTTAATCCCCTATAATTTTGTTCGTATGTACTCATTGACTTCGTTTGATAATTTTTGGCTTGCCGTTCGATTCAACTTGAATGTTGATGATTTGCACTGACTTGTTCAATTCGTATATTTTGTTACTTTGATTTCCACGGTGTTGATTTCTGACTTGGTTGGATTTACTTGGTCATCACGGTATTGTTTTTCTGGTACTTTGACTTCGGCCACTTTGATTTTGTGAAAATATTTTGGGTTTGGCACTGTCTTGATTTGAAACTGCCGTTCCATGATTTTTGAACTCGTTTTCGACTGTGACTTCGGCATTGCTTTGAACTGCAGTTTGAAATCTCCTCTGTCTTTGTTTGAACTAGCTGTGTCACTTGCTTATGCTGCTACTGTTTCATTTAATATAGATATGTATGTGTATACATATATATATGCATATATGTATACTTGTATTTGTATTGCTTGCTTGTCTCGGCTTTGGCTTTGTTCGAACTTGCCACAACGGTTTGTTCATCTCTGCTTAATTTTGTTCGCTGTTGCTCCATTGTTTTGTCTGGTATTTGTTTATATGATATTGTGATGAGTTGCATTGAGCTCATGTGCACTGATGCATCGAGTCTGCACTGGATTGAGTCATGTTTGAACTGGTATGGTGCAGTGTGACTATACAGTCTGCAATGCTTGGAGATTCATGTATGGTTGCAGTCTTTAGTCTCATTGATGCATTGCATTTTTCCTTGAGTCACTGTGTATTGGTTCCTGTTATTGTTGAGGCAGAACACATTGAATTTATGTCTTTGAGCTTGGGCATGTGTGCTTCATGTAGTCTGGTTGTCACTGCTGTGTGGTTCGATGCACTTGAATATGGTCTTCATGTATATTGATGTTGTGTTCATTGTTTTTTTTGTAGTCTGATATGGATTTGGTTTCACTGTACTTGATCCTCTGAGTTGCTTGTAGTTGTGTTGTACTGATTTGGTATTTGCTTCAATTTAGTTTGGTTCACTTTGAACTTCATGTTGATTTTTGAAATCGCACCTATGTTGAATCCAGCAAAAAGCTCGGGTTTGACCTTGTGCTCCATGTAGATTTTATCAAGTGTATATCGATGTGCATGGCCTTGTGGCATGTACAGTGATACACTGTGCATGTCACAAGTTGTTCGTGTTTGATGAATTCAGAATTAAATGATAACGAACAACCCAAATAACTGAGGCAAATAATATTTTTAAAATCACATTTTATTTTATACTGCAAAAATATTTTATTTTCAATTTTACTGCGTCATTGTAGATTTTTGCAGATTGCTCAGATGCTGGATTCAATCTGGATTGGAGTTGAAGATAAATACTAGTTGAGTGAATGAGTGATATGTAGTGAGGTCTAAATGTAAATGTGAATTGTGATGTAATCAAATTTGTATTGTAATCGAAATTGTGTATATATATAGTGAGAGCTCAAATTTGTACTATTAAAAATTGTAATAAATATTTTTTGAATAAAATATCCGTTTGAATTTAAATTCTGTGTTATTTATTTTATTCAGCAAATATTTATTTAATCTGTGAAAATAAAACAATACATTAAAAAATACATTTAAATGAATATATATATGTTTATTATCATCAAACAAAAATCATATAGTCGTATATTCAACAGAACTCCCACCTAAATTACGGACAATATGTAACGCTCGGATACTTAATCTTGTGAACGCACACTGTAGTTCTCCAAGGGGACTGACAGTTGTACTTAGAAAATATCAGGCTACCACATCCTCATATTTGAACTCCGCCTAGTGCAGAAGCCGCTATTTTTCTTGTTCAAACTGCAATAACTCCGAATCAGGCGAGACTTCGACCGATGAACTCCCACCTAAATTACGGACAGTATGTAACGCTCAGATACTTCATCTTGTGAACGCACACTGTAGTTCTCCAAGGGGACTGACAGTTGTACTTAGAAAATATCAGGCTACCACATCCTCATATTTGAACTCCGCCTAGTGCAGAAGCCGCTATTTTTTTGTTCAGACTGCAATAACTTCTTCATACCGACTCGGAATCAGGCGAGACTTCGACCGATGAAATCCCACCTAAATTACAGATAGTATGTAACACTCGGATACTTCATCTTGTGAACGCACACTATAGTTCTCCAAAGGGACTGACAGTTGTACTTAAAAAATATCAGGCTACCACATCCTCATATTTGAACTCCGCCTAGTGTAGAAGCCGCTATTTTTTTTGTTCAGACTGTAATAACTTCTTCATACTGACTCAAAACCAGGCGAGACTTCGATCGATGAACTCCCACCTAAATCACAGACAGTATGTAACACTCGGATACTTCATCTTGTGAACGTACACTGTAGTTCTCCAAGGGGACTGACAGTTGTACTTATAAAATAACAAGCTACCACATCCTCATATTTGAATTTTGATAAAAATTAGAATTAAAATTTTAAATTTTTATCGGAATTTAAAACTTAAAAATTAGAATTAGAATTATTTTATATTTATTTGTTTTTATTAGTCAAATCAAATTTAAATTTTTAATTGTGTTAAATGGGTAACCCGCTTACTAAATGGGTTGGGTCGTAAATGGGTTGGGTGGGTCATAACTAAGTAAAAAAGAATGAGTCATAAATTGGTTGGATCAAACTCGTTCCAATCCATTTTGATCCAACCCAACCCGTCTAACATGCCTAATCTGGAGTCCATTTAACGATTGGTATTAGGTGAATCTTAATAGACAAATTCAATAAGTAACCCAGAAAGGTCTAGAAAAACATATGCATTAGATGCATTTGACATGTTAACAAAGTAGAGAATGAATGTGAGCTATAGCTATATTTTGATTGTTATAGGCAAATTTCAAATCATGATAATTTTATTATTTTATATATATATATATTCCAAATCATGATAACTGGACTTATTGATCGACATGGATGTTTGCATTTCTTTAAGATTATAATGTTAGAGGCCGGCTTTGGCATCTACCTTCTTGCCGGCTATACGTAAGGTATATGTGACGCATGTGATTGCAACAAGTATTTAATCAATTATACAAAATAAACAGTTGAAATAAATAATGTGCTTTGTTGTTTACGTTACAAATTTGTCTACTACTAACTTGTACTGAACATGAGCAATTTAATTGCAGTAAATCTTGTCTATAAAAAGCAATCTTGATACTTGGGACAAAAGATGTACTTGCAGTTCAGAAATAAAATAACTTCAGAAACATTTCTCATTAATTTCATCCTTCTCTTCTCACCTCAGATGTTTCTTCCACCAAAACTTCTCGTGAATTCAGCATTTTCGTCTCAACTGATTTTTCCTCCTTCATCGACTCATTGAAGCCACTGAAAAATAAAGAATCTTTCAAAGGGCAACGTTGATATAACTAGTAACAACAAATCAAAATAAGATTTTTAGTTTCAAACCAACATGATGGTTGAGTGGTTAAGGTATTAAATGCTTGTGGTGATCATGAGTTTGATTATGCAGAAATACATTTTTTATAAGAATTTCCAAGTGGTCAATCAAAAAGCAAAAAATAAATGTACCAAATTTCAGTAACTATGAACTATGTCTTATTCGGGTGCAACAAAATATCAAGTGACTAATAAAGCTATAAATGAACGTTCCAAAATTTCAGTGACTACGCCTAATTTAGGTGGAAGAAAATATCGAGTGATTAATAATGCAACCAATGAATATTCTTAAAAACTATGTTTAACTAGTACGAACCTGTGCTACTCACGAGGTTTTCAAAAAATAATATAAAACATTCTATACTCAAATCCATGTTTATGTAATCACAAACCATATAAAATATAACCAAATTTTAAGAGCACAATATTATTATATAACAAATGCCAACATCAACTATCAATAATATTCCTAGCTTGATAAGAATTACAGACTAAGCATGCCTATTAATTTTGAAATGCAAGAGACAAAAGTTTAAAATGATTTACCATACTATTTTCATATAATTTTGAATATGTACGTATTCCAAACCTTGTATAGAGAAATTGTTATAGAAGTGAAATAGTCCAAATGTATTTTATAGGAATAATAGTCTAATTATTATATTACTACACTCAACATCATCCATTACTAATTGACTTGAAAAAACTTACAGCAGCTTTGAAACATGATGTTTTCAAATACATCTAAGGTAAAATGATATGGAAAACATATGTAAAGTATAAACATTGTGTAGTTTGATTTTTTGAACAATCAAACTATTTTTTTTGTCTACATCGAGTATTCATGCAGATACAATAATTTAAACAGTAAATTAATTAGAATAATTCAAAATGATATAATATATTACCATAACAAAAAATTACTTGTGGATACATATAGAAAATACCTTGGATGCCATTTCACTGAAGATGATAATAAGATAAGTGCAAAGTCAATGAATTAGACAACTAAAAATTGATTATTACTACTGGAATGGATTAAACTACTAAAAACTGATTATTATTATTGGAATAAATTTACTATAGTAGGCTATATAATAAAATAACAAAATAATTTATAAAATGTGTACTTATGTATAGAAAGCAAGAAATATTTAAATGAATTTACAAATGATATTAAGTAAAATAATAGTTATAGAGAATGAAAGAAGTTACCAATATTGATTTGCTTTACCGTGAACTAAATTTTGAAGGAACCATGATTTACTGAAAAATAAATTATTCCATTTTTCAACAAATAGCAAAGATAAAGCTTGCGTATCAACTATGTATATCAAAGATGGCCTTTATTTTTTCGAATTCTTTCTAAAATGAGCTAAATAAAAAGATATATGTCATACCACTCCTTCAACATACAAACATTACACCACGTCTAACTGTGCATTCAAACATAGTTTCATTTAAATTTGATGCCTTATTCTATAATTTACCTCTTTTACATCCTTTTAATCATGTAACCAATAATTATTCTTTTTTTATACTCTTTTTATAATATTGTGACTTCTAACATTAACCATGAGTTTTCTTTGTTGTTCCAATATGACATTGTCCATAAATTTTTTTTGACGCATTAATCCAACATTGATACATATGCTTGTCATATTTTTTGTATGTATATCCAATATAACAAAGTATAATATTCATAACATATATGATTGTTATGCATCTAAGATGAAAATGATAATTGAGTTTTATAATATAATGAATATATGATATTACCTTTCAAGCCGAAGGAAACGTGTAAAACATAATTTTGCATCAAAGCATAATCAATTATTATCCAAACAATATTTTGGTATGTTTATTTATTTATTTACAAACACGTCGTTTTCTCAATATTTTGTTCTCATGCTAAGTTTTCTAAAGAAAACAATTTTTTTTGTGATAATAGGCAGTGAGTTCCTACCTTAGACGCTGTTAGAGTAAGACTGATTTGCTAAAGGTACATAGCAACTGATTTTATATGTTCCTTTATATATTTGTAACTTACAATCCATTTGAATTTTTACAGATGATACATGGATTAATATGTTAAATTTAATTCCCCAGCTAATTAGATTGATTCTCTCACCAAATTGAATTTAAATTAAAGATAATTTATTATATTAAATACTCCAATAAAATTCAATTCAAATTAAACCAAATTGACTATAATTAATTCTTTTTATCAGTTTGAGTGATATGATTCTTCATACTGAAAGTTGTATACTCATAAACATTTAAAAAACCATACTTTCCATCTATGATTACCAGTATCTAGGGCACGTCCGTTGGACGTGTGCAAAGGCAACCGTGAGTTAACTTCTTTTTAATATAAAATAGTACATACAAACATGCGTATATTTTCAGTGTATATATTTTTCATATACTACTTTTTATATAATAGCTGACTTTGTTTTGCATGCATGCGTCATATTGTATAAGCAATTGAATGATCTGTAGTCCTTATCATGGCATGATGTTGCAAGTAGCTCAAATTTTGTTTGCAAGTAGCTCAAATCTTTGTCCAAAACATGCCTTCTCCTACAACTGCCTCAGCTTATCCTCTGTCCAAAACATGATTTTGTACTGAAACAGTTGTTCATGTGTTAAATTATCGATCTAGAAAAGCATAACTTGTTTTTAATGTATGTATTTCATTGGTTCTAGTAACTAATGTTATTAATTGAAGCTGTAACACAATGACATATATACTTATTTAAATATCCATCAAAACTGATATATTCACAATGATAAAATGCACGTGGATCAACTCCTGATAAGAAGTGGTAGGATATTCCTTTCTATATTCTAGTTGTGGCTTTGGACACATAATTTTTCACATTTTGGACAATAACAACGGCTGCCTGTAGCTAACTGATTCGATACATTACTTGTTTCATGCAGTATGCACACCATTTATCATGCTTCACAATATTAAGAAATATGTATACTACATTTATTGTGTAGGTACACCTATGCAATATGTATATGTGGTAGGTACATCTTGTGTTAGTTGTGTCATGCAACACATAGTCATAATGAGTACGTACACGTTAGATAAATAGTTAATACATAGTAAGATTTTTGTACCATCGGCTTGAAGTGAAGTGGTGTTGCTCAACAGTTTTAGTCATAACTTCCAGTAACCCTTCACTGTTTTTGACTGTTTTCTTCACTAATTCTTATACATCTAGCTAGGATAGTTTTTTTATTGCGATTTTGATAATTGACTAAGATTTAAATAACTTGTACGTAAAATGTGTTTTAATGCCAATAATCATAAATAAAAAATTCATCAACAAATTAAAAAATATACCCATTTTTATACGTAAAATTTACAAACTTCAAACTTAATATTATAACATTTTTAATTTGATTCATTACCAAAAGTTCCAAAAAAGTGTCTTATCAGCTACTGCTGATTAGCCTATTTGATTATGTCCCAGAATTTAGTGGTCAATGATTTTCACATAATTTTTCACATTTTGGACAATAACGATGGCTTCTGACAATAACAATGGTTGTCTATACCTAACTGGTCAATCAAAAGTGAAGATAAGCTAAGTATATCTAAAACAAAAACTGTTAGTATAGTAAAACTGTTAGCTATGTGGTACGTATGTGCATGTAAAAGCCAAGTATACACAAATATAATATCTAGTAAAGCCCATGACATACCCATTACTTTCAGCAATGATGACCGAGAGAGGTTGTTAATGTTTTTAACAGTACCACTTGATGTAATTTGAACTTTAATCCTTCCAATATCAAACGGTAGCATGCAGCTATTTTTTACATGAGATATGAGACTTTGGTGCCATTTTCTCTAGGTCCATATACATCACTTTCATTCAGTTTTCTTTATTTTGTTCTTTTTTGCCTTAGAACCAAAGAACCAAGCTTAGGCCATCCTTTGGAATTTATTTCTTATAATGTATTAAAATCATATGATGATAATGTATGTACAGGAGGGACAGCTTCATTACCCACAGTATTTTATTTTATTTTATTTTATTACTTTAAAGCTTGAAGGCAAGGCTGGAGTGGAGGGTGCGTGCTTAGAGGAATATATGTACTGGATACTTTATATAGGCATAGATAATTAAATTATAGAAAGTGAAAATTACATAAATGTGGGCAGTAAAGTAGGCTGAAATAATGGGTCAGTTGATATAACTTGTTACCGAGAATTCCCTACTTATATGCCTAAGTAGTAGAACTGTGTATGAATAAGAACATATCACTTTGTTTAAATATTATATGCTACTGTACATAGAAGCTTTTAGACCACATGATTGCTTTGTTTAAATATAATAGGCTAATGTACCTAGAAGCTTTTGGACCGCATGATTGCTTTGTTTGACGGCCGGCATGATGGCTACTTTGTATTAGCTCTATTTGATCATTCAACTTTTGTTTGTTTTTTTCTGAGAAATAAAAAAGCTGATGGAGGTGTTTTATGGAGTCTTGTTTGGTTTTATGTATGCCTGTGATATTATATTTCCTTTCAATATCAAGCAGCTTGGTTCCTGGACATTCATATTTCTTTTTTTATGTTCAACTCATGAGCACTTTTGGTCAGAATAATATACCATCAAGGATTTTGAATTCTTATCATATTAATTAATGAACTTTCACATTAATTTTATGTTAATTACAGTTATTTGTAAGATAACATTAAACTAATAATTAATAACAACTATCTATTGAATTAGTTCTTTCCCAAAAAATTTCTAACCCAATCCAGTGCACATAAGCACAATATACATTTGCTTGCTCTTCTCCTTTTCAACTCTTTACAAATGCTCATTTACTGTGCATGTTCCGTTTGCTAAGAACGCACTCCCTGCTTTCTTATTGATACCACATTATTTTAGAAACAGATATAACTTAGTGCATAAGATTGCTAGTTATAAGTTAAAAGAAATAAAAATTATGATTATTTTATCATATATACCGCAGTGACATATCTATGAAATATGTTAGAATGTTTACATTTATAACTAAATTATTCCTTTATAATAATTAATCTTTTATGACTAATTTGTATGAATATATATGTCTGGATTGCTTGGTTTCACTCCATTAATTTTCTTTATGCCAAATGCATGACTTAGATTGATAGTGTGAGGTACAAAAATTCCATTACCATATGAAGTTGGAATTGAGTGAAAATGATTTGCTATTAACATATACAAAATTGTCAACCACATACAAACAGATACAAACTAACATATACAAAAACACAGACCAATGCACACTAACATATACACGAACACATACCAATACACACGCTTCTTTTAATTTTTCCAGCAATCTGTATCAATTCCACTGCTTGCCATTGCCTTACTCCACCCTTGGTCTACATCCAACCCGCTAGAACCACCAACCTCCTCCCTTATTGAAGCGCACCAATCAACACCCTTGGCCTGCCTACATCACCTCCACCCTCGGCCAAAAACTCACCACCCTAGCCTCCTCCGCCTTAGCCTCCTTCCCGCTGCGCAAAACCCTGCAAGTGCTAGATCCAGACCTTCACCCGAATTGCCAAGACCCACCTCCAACCTGCCACACAAGAGCCCCACCAAATCCGAAGCTCCAGCCTATGTCTTTTAATAATTCTACTTTCCCACTTGTTGTTTCAGGGTTGACCATAATAACAGAAATTTCCTGTAGATGACAAAATTAGGGTGTTGGATGAAGTTAGGTAGGAGGAAAGCGTTAATTTATAAAGAAAAAAAATATAAAGCACTTACCATAAAGGAAGAAGAGCATAAAACAAATGCAGTTTCCATTGTCGAGTTATGGACATTCATTGAGTGGTGATTGATACAGTTACCGATGCAGTTTTGGGTATGTATGAAAATCGCAAGAAGCAAAGTGGCTGGATCATTCTTGTTTTGCATTCTATTTAACAGCGCAGTTTCAGAGGAAACATTCCATAAAATTTGGTAACAGTGAGATAGTGGGTCAGTGTAGTGTAGAGAAACATGGAATAGAAAGACAAAAATATCCCAACCTTGGCCTGAAGTTTGAAAGGGTAGTTTGGACATTTCAAAAGCTTCAAAACGGGGTATTCCCATTATATATAGATATCTTAACATCTCCAAACCTAGAAAGTTGAAAATAACACAATAGTAGACATTTTTTTGGAAAATCCATATAAGCACCAAATTATTCTATAAGATACCAAGAATTTGATGGTAGCATAATAAAAATTATAAACTCAATGTTGATTATTATGGAAAATATTAGATTTTACAATTTAAGTTTAGGTTGACTAGGGCTATATAATACTTTAAAGAATAAATATATTTACCAAACAACTAAAATTTTAACCAAATTCTAAACTTAATTACTATAGGTAGTACAAAAGTGTTGCATGTAAATTTATGTGTATTCCAAAAATATGATATGAAAATTTGTGGTTTGAATAAATTTTTCTCACCAACTTGCTTTTCCGTATACTTATGTTTGAGAATAGAAAAATGGATCAACTTTTCCTCTAATGAATTATTTAGAATAATTGGGGTTCTTTAGTGCCTAAACATTGATAATCTAATAATATCCTGTAAAATAATGAAGGAAACTAAACTCATAATCAAACCAATCGAATAAATATAAGATAAAATTCAAGCTTGATGTAAAACTTGAGAATGAAAATAATAATTCAGCTTTACTTTTAACAAAATTTGAAGAACAATTATAGATTCTTCTTGTCCATGTGTTAATCCAATAACCTTCTATAAAATAAATGAAGGAAATTACAATAAGGGGCGATGGTAGAATAATAGTAATATAAGATCCCAATATTTGGGAACTATATCAGTATTTTTAAATTTACAATACAAATATTGTAAATTTAAAAATAAGGGAGGATTATAGTTAGAAGCAACCTTTGTATATGACCTAAATATCGAAAGAGATATATTATTATTATGGAATCGTTTGGAGCTTTTAAATAATAAAATTGCGTTGGAGCTTTTAAATAATAAAATTGCTAACCCATGGATTTTAATTAGGAATTTTAACACAGTAATGCACTCGTTTGGAAAAAGAGGAGGAATTCCAATTCCTTTTAAAAAAATTGGAATTTCTCTCTAATTTTATGTTAAAAAATAGGCTTAGTTGAACCTACAATAATCGAAAACAAATATACTTAGAAATCTGGAGAATTTAGAAACATACATTGCAAACTTGATAGAATTTTAGTTAATCAGGCTTTTATTATTCTTTTTCTAGATTTCCGATGTAATACTTTACCATAAGTAATAAGTGATCATACTCTATTACAATTAATTTTTTTCTCAAAAGAATATAATCAAATTTAATTATCCTTTTAGATTTAAAATGAATGGACTTATGAGAAGGAATACAGATTGATAGTTAAAAAAAGCTTTCAAACTCAATAGAGGGTACTGCTCAATACAAATTTAGAAAATTTCTTCGAAATATAAAGGAAATATGAAACATTGGAATAAAAGAACCCCAATTTAGAAAATCTCGTTTTTCCCTCCAATACACTTCTCTTCTCTACTTCTACCTCTACAATTCAACTTCTTCTTTTATTAATCATGCCTCCAAAACCTCCTTGTAATACTCTGCTGCAACAGGTGGTATCAGATTTAGGAATTGAGCAAACAAATGATGAAGATTGAGGAAAATCCTTAATCTACCAGGCTGGAATAACCTTTATAAGTTTGGGGAGCTAATGTGAAAGTTGAAAGCATCATACAAAATTCATCATAGAATACTCAATCGCAACCAGCAACATACATATTCAATGCAATAATAAGTAAAATGGAAATTGATACAAGTCTTAAAGAAGACACTTGGAATTGGAAATTAATATCGAAAGGAAAATTCTCATTTAAAAATACTTGGTATTAATATCAAAGGTGAAGAAATGGAAGTGGAATGGCACAAAACAATTTGGAATAAGGCAAATTGCTCAAAAATGGCTCACAGTGCTTATTTTGCTGTTCTAAATCGACTGCCAACAATAGACAAATGTTCTAAATGGAATAATAATGGAAGCATCAACTGTCTCTTATGCAAAAGAGAGACATAAAATATAAATCATTTATTATTTTATTGTTTATACTCAAGGCGTAAATGGTACATAGCAAAAAACAAATTAAAGCTCAATCAACAGCAGGCTCTTTAAAACATCAGGGAAAGTATTCAACATATACAAAAAGTGTTTAAAGGTAAGAATAGAGAATTCAATAGAGCATGCATCATTTTAACAACTGTAATATATTTTATATGAAAGGAAAGAAACAATAGATTACATAAAGGAAATGAAACAAACAGTTTACAACTTTGGAAAATTATAGAAACAAAATACAATACTCTGTTTCTAAAAACTTGTAAAGAATCTAACATCAATAGCCAAAATCAGAGCATATGTGAACTCGACAATTATGAGGAAAAGAATAGGAGATTACTTACAAAGTGGGAAATTCTCATCTGAGATCTCCCGAGGAAAATGTAACAACAATTTCCTTCAACTCGGTGATTACCATAGGTCAAAGGAGTTAGGAGTTTGTCTTAGCAACAACTCTACTGGCAATTCAACTAGAGACGGCCATTCCAGAACCCAAATCATGAATAATTCCAGCAAGGGAAGTCAATAGGCTCTTAATAATTACAAATCAGTTAAAAATATAAGTATTAATACTAATAACTTGTTATCTTTACCTGAATTGGATACGAGCTACCACATATCCAATATCATACCCAAAGAGTTACTATTTTTGCAACAAGATAGAAATTTGCAACTGTAGATCAATAATTAAAGATTAGGAGCTAGTTATTATAGAAGCAAGCTCAATAATTAAGTTTATCACTTATCTGTTTGGAGTAGAGGTGAAAACAGCAAGCTTCAAGAGCAAGGAAACCAAGCAGCTAATGATTTCAACAATGTAAGTCAATTACGAGGAAATTGCATCGATTCAAAGTCTCCTGATGCTATCAAAAGCAAGTAGAAGATCTGGAAGCCTCCTTGAAGAATGCGCATGCTGATTAATTTAAGAATCGAGGCGAATCACCTCAATCCTTTGTAACCTTGACTTTTTTAGGGTTTCGATTTGTTTTTGAAAATGATTGAATGATGGAAATAAAAAAGTGGCTAGGGTTATGTGTTGTAGTTTGAAGTAATATAGGGTCGGGTAGTTGTCTTTAACCTGATTCGTAAATGTAATTTGCGTTGTTGTATATAGCCCGATTTGTATGGGCCTTGGCCAAACATTTAGCATTTTCAAAAAAAAGTGTAGTGAATGAAAATTATATCATTTTTAACGTGAAATATGTCAAATAAAGAGTTGAAATGTTACAAAATTTGGGTTTTGTTCTAGAAATTATGAGAGAAAAAGAATACAGATGGTTAATAATCGAACTAATATTTATATAATAGAATATATATTCTTTTATAAAACAATATACTACCAATAATAAACAAACAGACTTAAGCATAAGTTATCTACCATTAGAACATATTCTTATAGAAATCAAATCATACCCACCATAATTCAAGATAGGCATGTTGTCTCATAAGTTATGCTTCACATGATAGAATAGCGATCATCAATACAAAAGGATAATCTAAAGCAATCAAAACAAATAATAGATAGTTCAAACTATATTATGCTAAAACATGAAAACTATTATATGTACTTAAGAATTGAAAAAATAAATTGACACACATATAAATAGTGTAGATAGCATAAAGCAATTCAATAGATACCAAAATGTGACAAATAAAAATTGACGAAGATTTATACAAAATGCAATAAATTATAACATAAATTAAAAGCATGCTTACTGGATTTACCATGGAAGTTTTATTAAAATCTCTTCTAATTTCTTTATATTTTGACTTTTTAGCGAAAACAATACCTACAACTAAATAAAAGCAACCATATTAAATTTTTGGAAGAACAATACCTTTCATCTTGATTTTTTTAATCACGATTCTATAAAAATGATTACTTGTTGAAGACTAAGTGATGTTTTATTTTACATGGTAATTTCCTTAAGAAGTCAAACTAATCCCTATAAGCTAAACTAAAATAGAGCAAAATAAAATATTACATAACCAAAACAATGGCGCATGCTATGAAAGAAGGAAGAAAGAATCCTAGGACTACAACCAAAGTTTAAAGAAAACTAAAACAACCAAAGGAGAAACTTTCCACTTGGATTTAAAGGTAAAAAAAGTTGGAAGATATATTATTTAAGGATTAAAACTTTATTTTAGATAGAGATTTAAAGAAATGAAAGTAAAAGGAGAAATGAATTGATACAAAAAGGTAATAATACAATTGGATAGATATAAAAGTTGAGGCAATTAGAATTGATGAAAAATTGATACAAAAGTGTAATAAATTCAAAATAAATCAAAAGTATATGTATTGAAACTACCATGGATGCTGAATCAATATCCCTTCCAATTTCTTACTTTAACATTTCAGCAAACAGATTACCTACAACTAAAGAAGAGAACTATAATAATCTTTTAGAAAATGATATTTTTTAACATGACCACGTGTCGGAAACTAAGCAATATTTTATTTTACATATTAATTTTCTGAAGAAGCCAACCCTAATCCCTATAAACCAAATTAATATAGAACAAAATAAACATATTAGATACCTAACATCATGCCATTAAGGATGGAAGATGTAATTCTATGACCACAACCAAAGATAGATGAAAATTCAACCAATAGAAGAAGCAAACTTTCCACTTGAATGTAAAAGCAGAAAAAAAAGACAATAGTATTAAGGATTATAAAAGGTGAAAATGAAAGTAAAAAAGGGGAATGAAGATGGAAGATAAATTTGAGTGGATGAAATTAGATGAAGAAGATAAGGAAATGAAAGTAAAATAAGAAAATGAAGGTGGAAGATATTTTTTAATAGATGAAATGGAAAATGAATGATCTTACGGTTATCATCTTACCATGTAGTGGAAATTTATGTATGAGTTTGAAATGGTAAATAATTGCTAAGGGTTTGTGAAATTTTTTCCACAAATTAAGGAGAAAAAAAGATTCTGAATGAGAGTGAATGAAAAACAAGAATTCAAATAGTCACATATTCTTCTTATAGAAATCAAATCACACCCACCTAATTACAAGGTAGGCATGTCATCTCATAAATTATCCTTTACATGATAGAATAACGACCATTAATACAAAAGGATAATCTGAAGTAACCAAAATAAAGAATAGAAAGTTCAAACTACACATTATGTTAAAACATGAAAACCATTATACGTACTTAAGAACTGAAAAAATGAATTGACACACATATGGATAATATAGATATTATAAAACAATTCAATAGATACCAAAATGTGACAAATAAAATTTAACGAAGAATTGTTATAAAAATGTAATAAATTCTAAAATAAATTAAAAACATGTTTACTGAGTTACCATGGAAGTTGAATCAAAATCTCTTCTTATTTCTTTATTTTATTTTGACTTTTCAGCAAACAAATTACCTCCAACTAAAGAAAAGCAACCGCATTAACTTTTTGGAAGAATGATACCTTTCAATTTGATTTTTCTAATCACGATTCTATAAAAATGATCAACTTTCGGAGACTAAGTGATGTTTTATTTTATGTAGTAATTTTCCTAAGAAGTTAAACTAATCCTTATAAACCAAACTAAAATAGAGCAAAATAAAATATTACATACCCAAAACCATAAAATGAAACTAATTAGAATTGAACCAAATAGAATTGATGAAAAATTGATACAAAAATGTAATAAACTCAAAAATAAATCAAAAGTATATGTACTGAAATTACCATGGATGTTAAATAAAAATCCCTTCCAATTTCTTTACTTTGACATTTCAGCAAACCGATTACCTGCAGCTAATGAAGAGAACTATAATAATCTTTTAGAAAACGATATCTTTTAAATGACCATGTGTTGGAAACTAAGCAATGTTTTATTTCACATATTAATTTTCTGAAAAAGCCAACCCTAATCTCTAAAATCCAAACTAATATAGAACAAAATAAAATATTACATACCTAACATCATGCCATTAAAGGATGAAAGAGGTAATTCTACGACCACAACCAAAGCTAGAAGAAAACTCAACCAACAAAAGAGGCAAACTTTCCACTTGGATGTAAAGGCAAAAAAGAAAAAAGATACAATAGTATTAAGTATTATAAGAGTGTAAAAATGAAAGTAAAAAAGGGATATGAAAGTGGAAGATATATCTGAGTGGATGAAATTAGATAAAGAAGATAAGGAAATGAAAGTAAAATTGGAAAATGAAGGTGGGAGATATCGCTGACTAGATGAAATAGAAAACGAGTAGCCATATTGTTATGGTTTTACCTTGTAATGGAAATTTATTCATGAATTTGAGATGGTAAATAATTGTAAGAGGTATGTGAAAATTTACCCTCAAATTAAGGAGAGAAAATGATTCTGAATGAGAGTGAATGAAAAGCAAGAATTCAAATAGTCACATATATTTGTGAGTTTGAAATGATAAATAATTGCTAGGAGTGTGTGAAAAGTTTCCCTCAAATTAAGGAGAGAAGATAATTCTGAATGAGAGTGAATGAAAGCAAGAATTCAAATGGTTACATATTCACTTTTATATATAAACGAGCGCGAACCCGTGCTACGCACATGGCATTGAATGTAAAGCTTTGAAAATACAATAATACGCTATTGGTAAAACCTTATTTGTAAATCATATTCAAACCAGAGTAATGTGGAAATATTGTATGCAACTGTTAAATGTCGGACAATAAAATGTCATTCACAATATAGGTTTTGATTCAATAGGTGCATTAGAAAACTAATCTAATGTACTGTCCACCCTATTATCAAATAGAAACAATTAGAACAACATAGTCTATACATCACAAAGGGATATATAGCAAGGTGATACATATATAGCACTTTTACTCTTGAGCTATCATGTGTTAGCATATCAATTGGTCCAAGTGGTTCAGTACAAATGTTGGAGCTGTCTTAAAAAAATAACCGTTGCATGAAATGTTTCACGATGGCTCATGCGAAAACAATTTTGATGCACAGTCCAATGTGTTCCAAAATAAGGAGGATATATGGTAGTTGTTCGACGACGGATTTTCTATCGAGTTAGAAAACCGTCGAATGAATTTAGAAATAAAAATATAACCGCAAGCGCACGGCGTACACTTGTAGTACATGGCGAATACGGGTCGATCCGCAGGGAATTGATGATTTTAAAGTTCTATTCAATCAAATTAAACCAAAGTCGAGTGAAAGTTAAGCTAGAGAATTAGAGAATTAACTAACTAACTAAAAGAAAAGAAATGCAAATATAAGAGTTAAATGACAATTTAGAGAATAAATCCACTCTCTAGATCATGTAGTTCAACACATATGAAATCATGATCTCTCTTTTATGGTCATTAGTGCTTTAATTGATGTGCCTATCATAAGTATGACATATTTGTGCTATTAGTTAGCCAACATAAGCCATCAAACTTTGACACACCCCTCAAATCACTTACTAACTTTCATGAAACTTGACAATGAAAATGAAATCCATTTTAAGTATGGCCTATTAACTATTGATTAGAAATATAGACTATCAAATTTTAATTTCAAATCACTTTCTTTTGTCATAATCATATTTTGATGAAGAGGAATTAGTGTTAGTGATTGTTTAAGCATAGCCTATTTGGTGTCAACAATATAGGCTATCAAATTCAAGGCAAAAACAACAATTAAACCACTTCAATCATTCTTCATTAAGCACAAAAAGAGAGCATGAATTAACAAATAGTTGAAGCTACATAATTAGAGAGCTTCATTACCCCTAAATTGAAGGGGTTTAGCCTCTCATATTTGTCATTTGATTAACAAATGCAGCTTGCAACATGAAAGCAAAAAGAAAGAAAAAATGAAAGCTAAATGAAAGAAAACTATTCTAATTGCATAAAAGAAAATCTACACTACTAGCATGAAAAGAAATGAACATGTAATTAAAAGGAAACAATAGTTACATTGCATAAAAAAAAGGAAAGTTACATGAAGTAGAAATGGCTAAGTAGCCATGAAAAGAAAGAAGAGAACTTGATTTATTTTTGAGCCTAAACTAAACTAAAGAGTGACTAAGGGAGAAGGAAGGTTACATGAAACATAAGGGGTCTTTATACATGTCACATCCCGAAATTTTCGACTTTCGAAAATTCGACATCGATACTCACTTTATCGACTGCCGAGCAATCGAGTGCCGAAAACTCCAAGAGTGAGGGTTTTAAGAAAAAGAAAAAGTAGAAGAAGAAGAAGATAGAAGAAAAAGAGAAGAAAGAAAGAAGAAGAACAACAGAAAACACATCAGAACAGAACTGAGACAATATCAGAATCTTACACATCGCAGCGGAACAATATATAATAGATAAATGAATAATCTCCAAAACAAAGAACTATATCATTTTATACATACATCAATCATCAGAGTCAATATACAACTCAATACAACAATGGACAGTTATATAACTTGTCCTTATACAGAATACACAGCGGAATAAATAATATCAGATACAAATACTACGTCTCGCCATCCAGCTTATCTCCAAGCTCCAGAATATCCAGAATATCCTGATAATATAACTCTAGGCTGCCCGTGTGGAAATTGGTGGGCACCCAGAGTTTAGAAGGGAAACAATAAACTCCGAGTCAGTCATGGTGACTGGTGTGAGATCGTAAAACAGTTATTCTTTAAAATAAACAATAGGATAATTTTAAAGTCAATTCGAAATGCTTTTGGAAAATGAAACTACCATAAGACCTCCCGCCACACACACAATGCAAACGCAGACTTGGAGGAGATTTCTTCTTATGATAGTCAAAGATGCTTACTACGAGAAAATCAAATTCTTTTTTTTGATATTATTATTAGTGCATAGTGTAGAAAACATTTCGAAAGTAGAATATAAATCTTAGCCAGCATAGGTACCATTATAGTATGCTTGCTATAGCTACCATATTAAATGGCAGGTTCTACAACTAAATCCGTACAAGTTACGTATTGTTTCTTTGGATTTCCAACAAATGGTCAGGCTAAGGAACTTCCTATCCACGATGGGTACGTCCCTGGAATAGACGACCCGAGAACCTAACCGGATCTCTGCCAACACAAGGCCGGGTTACCTCTGCAAAAATAGGTAACTACTGACACGCGTATGCCATCCCCCGATCGTCACCGATCTTCCCGAGGATCCCCGATTCGCAACAAACCACATAGATAATAATAATGCAGTAACCACAGAGGTTAAGTATCTGGGCTCCATACCATGATACCACCTTTATCCAGAAGGAATGACATACACTAAGGGGCGCTACTCCCTAGAACCTTGCCGCATTCGTCCTGTTTCGACCATTTCCGGGGTGTGAGGCTCGATGAAGTCTCGTCCACAAAGCTACGCTTTCTACAAAAAGCCCTGCTTCGGGTCAAACAAAATGATCAACCTATGATCACAAAGATATAAGATCAAACAAATGATCATATCGCAAATGATCAAACACTGATCATTTCACAGCAACACTCAGTATGCCACGTTACCAAATTGGGATATATCGCTGATAAATTTCAACTACATAACCTCTGAGCTCGTACGTCTCAGAGAAGGGTGTTAAGCTAAGAGAATAAATTCTCCGCCACCAACAGAAATGTATTTGAAAGAAATCAGCTTTATATCTCAAATTGTAACGTCAGACACACAATCCATACAAGTCTGTTCCGGGATCGAACAGAACCGAAGGCACTTCTCACGAAGCCCTTGCAATTTCCGGATAAATTTCTAATCACGTCAGGACTTCCCGTCACTAAGGGTGATAAAACCTCTAAATCGAAGATCAGTCGATGTAGAGTAACTCGACGGTAATCCTTCCGTTTTCAAAATTATCCGGTCTTCAACACCGGTCTTCAAATGCGATTCATAACGACGTATCACATATTCGGAATGGGTTATACGACCCCATGGTCCTTTCCCGGTTAACCCGAATAGTGAGCGCTTATTCAAAAATAAGTGTGGCATTCAATTTCATTCAATTCACAACAAAACATCCATTCAGGGTAATTATTGATAGTCGGTTATTTAACTATCAATAAAGATGCGCAACATCATCAGATTCCAAATAATTTTCCAAATTATTTCATCTTCAAAAATATCTTTACAAGATATAAAATTTCCACACTTTAAAAATAAATCAACGTTTATTTTTAAAACAAATTCTCATTCCATTTATAAATTCCATAGTGAATTTATATCTTAAAAATATCTCCTGATATACGATTCTCAAATCGATTTCAAATATTCAATTTCATTTATCTTTAAGAAGATAAAATCTCAAAACGTTTCCTTTCATTTTGGAAATGCATTTCCCTACTTATTTAATAATAAGTATTTCACAAATCATTTATTTTCAATCCTTAGAAAATATTCGATATACTTAAATCAAATTAAGTATATATTTCATTCTTTAAGGAAATCTATTTTCTATAACAACATCAATTTGAGTCAAAACGAATGTTGCGTAAAACATCGTTACGACGACTCAAAATCACTAGTATAGGGATTCGGATTTTAAGATAGGTATATAAATCCCAATACTACATCAAAACATTTCCTTTCGGAAATCATTTACTATAACAACAGTGTTATAGTCCACCATTTCCTTAAATTTCTCGAAAACGTCTATTTCAACAATAAATGTTGAAATCTATGCTTTCGATTCATAACACATTTTAAAACACCTTTAAAATGTTTAACTTCATTTTTAAAATATTACTTCTTCAAAAATAAATCCATTTTACTTAACAATATATTCACTGTCCAAAATCGTGAATAAAATCTACTTAAATAATCTTCTATATTAAATTTATCACATTGAATCTATTTTTGAATTTATAAGCACGTTTATAAATTCTATTTCTCTTTTAATAACAACTTCGACTTATAAACCTTCTTTTATCAACTTCTATATTTAACTTATCAAAATAAGTGACTTTGGGTTTATAACAACTTTTATAAATTTTAATTCTATTTATAAAAACTTCATATCAAATCAATTTCAATATTGATTTCTAAATTTATCTTCAACTTTAAATAAAATTCCCATGCTGATTTCTCAAAGATTCATTTCCAGATATTAAATCAATTACAGATTGATTTCAAATTTTATTTATCACTACTAAAATAAATTCCTTATTTTTCTTTCAAATTATTCAATATCCTGTTTTTAAATGGATTCTTCAAATTTAAATCATTTTACATGGATTTCCCAAATCAGTTCAATTTACCGATTTAAATTTCTAATTTGATTTCCAACTTATCTCCTTTTAAATAAATTCCCTTTTAAGAAAATAAATTTCAATCGTTCCTTTCAATCTATTTAAAAATCCAAATTCTTAAATTAAATTCTTTAAATTATAATCACTATTTTGCGAAATCCATTTATTTAACATTTTCACTTGATTCTGGGATTTATTCAATACGATTATAAAAATTTACTTTTTATACTTCAAAAATTCCTTTCTTCGAATTTATTAAATTTCTAAAATTAAACTCACTTAGAAATTTCTATTTTGATTTCCAAAAATTTAATTTCGTTTATCTTTGGAATCCAATGATGTTGAAACATCCATTCAGCTAAATTTTAGCTTTCAAACAATTTCCAGATATCAATATGATTAATATCATCATTCATAGATTCATATCACAGTATAAATAAAATCAATCAATGTGAGGGGTCCAGTTGGATCCCTCCAACCTGTTTCCCTGCATCCAAAGATGTTAGCACAATACCAATTCCGCTCTAGTACGGAATTATCGCGGTATATAGGTTTTTATAAATCCGCTTACTAACGGCGCAATAGGGTCTCATCCGCTATACGAGGCGGGAATCATCAATCCAATATATACATATGCCAATATGTATATACTGCTATATATATAGATATATCCTATTATATCTAATAGCACATTCAATAGCAATCAAACAGTCAATCAAATCAATAACTGAAAATTTCCACTTTTCAATGTGGGTGAGAAGATCTCACCTTAGATTTTAATTCGCAGTCCATTTTCCCTTCCAATTTGTTTTTCTTCATTTAGGGACCTTGTATAAACATTTTATACAATTTATTAATATTTCGAACAGTTGGATAATTAAATTTTCAGAGATTTCATTCTAAACAAATAAAATAAATATTTATTTTTAGTTTCAAAATAATCTATATAGGTTTTAAAAATTCAAATTATAAATTCTTTAACATTTAAAACATCTATTTTCAAAATCCTATCTATATATATAAACTAATTTCTGTTTTTAACCTTATATATAAATATTCTCAACTTGTTTATGTATAAAATTTTCAGCATACTGCATATGTAAATAGATACTTATTAAAAAAAATTCTTTCTAGAACCCTAAATATACATCCACAATTTAAAATTCCTTTTCTGTACATTTAATTTATATGTATTTATAAAGTCGAGATAAAAAAAAAAACATACCCCAGCTGACAGAAAAATCTCACCGGTGAACCCAAACTCGGCCTCGACAAACTCCTCAACGTAGTGCTGCCGCGCCCATATGCGCTCGAACCATCCCCTCCCAAAACTCAAAGTCGAGCCTGCCTTGATGTTGCCGTCGCGAGCCTCACCACGGCCTGGACATCGCTGCACCTTACGCACGCCGCCACCAGTCGCCATTGCTCCCCTCGCGTGCGCGACTCTGAACTCCAATGTCGCCTTCGTCGATGTCGAGCTCGAGAATAGCAGTCGCAAGATGGTCGCGATAAAAATTCGAATCCCCCTCTACCAGAGCACGCGAGCCTCCATCTCCAACCGAGCCCTCATCAAGACGCCGCCGCGATGCGACTGCCCTAGCTCGACGAATCCACAGCGGCAGTTTTGCCCACGAAATCGCGAATTGAAAGACGAGGGGAATTTGATTTTTTTTTTCTTTTCGCGAATTGATTTTGAAAAGGGAATGACCTCGATCCTGGAACTAGAAGAATGGGGATGGAAGCAGAGTACTGGAGATAGTAATTTATAACTGAAACCATCGATTTTTTTTCTTCGAAAGTGATTTTGAACGTGATTATTAAAAAGAAATGGAGGGAGTCAGAGTTACGTGATTTTGCAGAAGAACGTGCTTACACGATTTTTGTATCGTGATTTCAGGCAAAATTTTAGGGAAGAAAAGTGACTGATATTTATAAATTTAAAATTTAAAAATTAAACTGAATTTAATTTCATTTCAACGCATTTGCATATCGTACGGTCACACGGCAACTCCGTTAAATACGAAATTTGAAACCCGGCAATAATACAATATTCTGGACCCAATGGAACTGGTTTCGTCGAATTCCAAGACTGTGCCTCGGAACGCTATTTTTAATTACCGACTGAACGATATAAATTTCAAAACTGAACGAAACACTTTCAATTTCAATTCTGAAAGTTCTATTACCTCCAGAATTATCAATATGAATTTTAAAAGTTTTTGAAATATTTTTCTTCAGCTAAAAATAGAAGATTCAAATTTTTATTCGACCATCAATAGATTAAATTTTATAATTTAATCGTCAGCTTCAAATTTAAATCGGGGATTCAAATTAAATTATCGTTCAAATATTTAAAATTAATTAAATATTCACAATTTAATTTGGTCAAAATTCTGGGTCGTTACAGACTTCCCCCCTTAAAAGAATTTCGTCCTCGAAATTACAAGTTAGGAAAAATGGTCCTTAACTCGTCTACTATTTTTCACAATCTAAATAGTCTTATCAACTCATCAAAACAAATCTCTCTACTAAAGATTCGTTATTAATTCATCTAAATTTTCAACTTCAATTACAGATTTCAAACAACATTGTTTTACTTCAAAATTCAAATTTAAGTTTAAATTCAAATTTCAACTTCAAAATTTTCTCAAAAATTTTCTAACACTCGAAATTTTCGAAAAATTTCGACAGCGTCTCCTTTGCGCGGCTAATACGGTACGACTACAAAACGTCCCTACGGACTCTCAGATTTCAAAAAGAAAAAGAAAAAGCCAAGCGGCTAGAGAGAAATCATCAAAAACTCATATTAAAACTCAAATACGTACCTTTTTCGAGCAATTCAAATTATCTGTGAAATCAAATTCAATTCCTTTATACCTGTATATCCTACTAGCCATTATATCTAGTCACATCATTCAAATCATTTTGCAAATTCAATTACAAAATTTTCAATATAACTGCTTATATCATCATTACTTCACTATTGAAGTTGTACCTATTCAATTTTGTTCAATCTTTACATTTCAAACTTCATTTGGATTTACTGTACCATTTCAATTCAATTCAATTTGGATTCTATTTATCTCCTGAATATTGAATTTTATCGATTAGTTTCAATTACTAATTCATTTCTAATTCTAATCCACTTACAAATTCAAATCTGTTTTCAACATTCAGTTTCAATTCCAGTTTTATCTTCATTCAATTAGCTTCACTTACTAATTTTAGTTTAATACTTCACAATCCAATTCAAATTCAGTCTTACATTCTTACAAATTCAAAATGAATCTTAACATTTCAATTTTATTCTCTTGCACTTACAATTGCAATTTTATTTGTTCGTTCTCACATTCTTTCATTTTCAATTCGAATCCCAATTTTATTCTTTTGTTCAATTATCAACTTAGAATAATTTAAATATCAAGTTTCACTTAAAGAATTTCGCTCTTCATTTAATTGATTCACTTATACTTACTTTGATTTAACTTCATTCCTTAAGTTAAATTTATTCGATCAGAATTCAAATTGTATAAGTTATCAACTTAGTTATATTTCATAGTATTCCAGAGTCTTAGCAACATTTCAAAATCATTTTGAAAACAATTCGAATTATCTTTTGAATTTTCTAAAACAGAAATCCAAATTCTCAAGACAACTTCCATTTAAACAATTTGGCAGCAATTCCTCCTTTGGAAACCCGAAAATGAACACCGGTGATGCCATGGTCATCATCGGAATTATTTTCCAGCGACCGAAAAGAGTTTAGAGCTTTTATCTCTCTAAAATACTTTTCAAAACCTTCGAAATCCATTTTCAAATCAAAAAGATTTAACTTTCCAAATCACCAAAATTTTCAAATTCTTTTCAAACATTTCCAAAAACTTCTCTGGAATTTCATTTTAAATTACAAATCACATTTATAATTAACATTCTCAAATTTCATTTGTATATGAATTCATTTCTTAATTTTGGAGTTACGATTTCAATTTCTTATTCAATTTCAATAGTAATGATAACATTTCAATATCATCACCTTCCTAACGACCAAACATCCATATATTATGATAATTCATAGAAAATCAATTCGTTTCTATACAAACATAGTTTGGGCAAAATTATTTCATTCGCCCTATTTTAAAACAATACTGTGCCGAATTGTTCTATTCGAGTGTTTAGAAACCCCTTCGATACAATTTTGCAAGACTGTGCCGACGAAGGTTCATATACCACTCAATAAACCAATCATCACAATACAAAACAATTTTTATATTCAATAACAAATACGCGCTCATATCTATTATTACACTCAAACTCATTCTAGAGTACTGCTGACTCTATCTCTAATGAGTAACACCCAACAGAGCAGGGTTGTCGCTTAACCATATGCTCTGATACCACTTTGTCACATCCCGAAATTTTCGACTTTCGAAAATTCGACATCGATACTCACTTTATCGACTGCCGAGCAATCGAGTGCCGAAAACTCCAAGAGTGAGGGTTTTAAGAAAAAGAAAAAGTAGAAGAAGAAGAAGATAGAAGAAAAAGAGAAGAAAGAAAGAAGAAGAACAACAGAAAACACATCAGAACAGAACTGAGACAATATCAGAATCTTACACATCGCAGCGGAACAATATATAATAGATAAATGAATAATCTCCAAAACAAAGAACTATATCATTTTATACATACATCAATCATCAGAGTCAATATACAACTCAATACAACAATGGACAGTTATATAACTTGTCCTTATACAGAATACACAGCGGAATAAATAATATCAGATACAAATACTACGTCTCGCCATCCAGCTTATCTCCAAGCTCCAGAATATCCAGAATATCCTGATAATATAACTCTAGGCTGCCCGTGTGGAAATTGGTGGGCACCCAGAGTTTAGAAGGGAAACAATAAACTCCGAGTCAGTCATGGTGACTGGTGTGAGATCGTAAAACAGTTATTCTTTAAAATAAACAATAGGATAATTTTAAAGTCAATTCGAAATGCTTTTGGAAAATGAAACTACCATAAGACCTCCCGCCACACACACAATGCAAACGCAGACTTGGAGGAGATTTCTTCTTATGATAGTCAAAGATGCTTACTACGAGAAAATCAAATTCTTTTTTTTGATATTATTATTAGTGCATAGTGTAGAAAACATTTCGAAAGTAGAATATAAATCTTAGCCAGCATAGGTACCATTATAGTATGCTTGCTATAGCTACCATATTAAATGGCAGGTTCTACAACTAAATCCGTACAAGTTACGTATTGTTTCTTTGGATTTCCAACAAATGGTCAGGCTAAGGAACTTCCTATCCACGATGGGTACGTCCCTGGAATAGACGACCCGAGAACCTAACCGGATCTCTGCCAACACAAGGCCGGGTTACCTCTGCAAAAATAGGTAACTACTGACACGCGTATGCCATCCCCCGATCGTCACCGATCTTCCCGAGGATCCCCGATTCGCAACAAACCACATAGATAATAATAATGCAGTAACCACAGAGGTTAAGTATCTGGGCTCCATACCATGATACCACCTTTATCCAGAAGGAATGACATACACTAAGGGGCGCTACTCCCTAGAACCTTGCCGCATTCGTCCTGTTTCGACCATTTCCGGGGTGTGAGGCTCGATGAAGTCTCGTCCACAAAGCTACGCTTTCTACAAAAAGCCCTGCTTCGGGTCAAACAAAATGATCAACCTATGATCACAAAGATATAAGATCAAACAAATGATCATATCGCAAATGATCAAACACTGATCATTTCACAGCAACACTCAGTATGCCACGTTACCAAATTGGGATATATCGCTGATAAATTTCAACTACATAACCTCTGAGCTCGTACGTCTCAGAGAAGGGTGTTAAGCTAAGAGAATAAATTCTCCGCCACCAACAGAAATGTATTTGAAAGAAATCAGCTTTATATCTCAAATTGTAACGTCAGACACACAATCCATACAAGTCTGTTCCGGGATCGAACAGAACCGAAGGCACTTCTCACGAAGCCCTTGCAATTTCCGGATAAATTTCTAATCACGTCAGGACTTCCCGTCACTAAGGGTGATAAAACCTCTAAATCGAAGATCAGTCGATGTAGAGTAACTCGACGGTAATCCTTCCGTTTTCAAAATTATCCGGTCTTCAACACCGGTCTTCAAATGCGATTCATAACGACGTATCACATATTCGGAATGGGTTATACGACCCCATGGTCCTTTCCCGGTTAACCCGAATAGTGAGCGCTTATTCAAAAATAAGTGTGGCATTCAATTTCATTCAATTCACAACAAAACATCCATTCAGGGTAATTATTGATAGTCGGTTATTTAACTATCAATAAAGATGCGCAACATCATCAGATTCCAAATAATTTTCCAAATTATTTCATCTTCAAAAATATCTTTACAAGATATAAAATTTCCACACTTTAAAAATAAATCAACGTTTATTTTTAAAACAAATTCTCATTCCATTTATAAATTCCATAGTGAATTTATATCTTAAAAATATCTCCTGATATACGATTCTCAAATCGATTTCAAATATTCAATTTCATTTATCTTTAAGAAGATAAAATCTCAAAACGTTTCCTTTCATTTTGGAAATGCATTTCCCTACTTATTTAATAATAAGTATTTCACAAATCATTTATTTTCAATCCTTAGAAAATATTCGATATACTTAAATCAAATTAAGTATATATTTCATTCTTTAAGGAAATCTATTTTCTATAACAACATCAATTTGAGTCAAAACGAATGTTGCGTAAAACATCGTTACGACGACTCAAAATCACTAGTATAGGGATTCGGATTTTAAGATAGGTATATAAATCCCAATACTACATCAAAACATTTCCTTTCGGAAATCATTTACTATAACAACAGTGTTATAGTCCACCATTTCCTTAAATTTCTCGAAAACGTCTATTTCAACAATAAATGTTGAAATCTATGCTTTCGATTCATAACACATTTTAAAACACCTTTAAAATGTTTAACTTCATTTTTAAAATATTACTTCTTCAAAAATAAATCCATTTTACTTAACAATATATTCACTGTCCAAAATCGTGAATAAAATCTACTTAAATAATCTTCTATATTAAATTTATCACATTGAATCTATTTTCGAATTTATAAGCACGTTTATAAATTCTATTTCTCTTTTAATAACAACTTCGACTTATAAACCTTCTTTTATCAACTTCTATATTTAACTTATCAAAATAAGTGACTTTGGGTTTATAACAACTTTTATAAATTTTAATTCTATTTATAAAAACTTCATATCAAATCAATTTCAATATTGATTTCTAAATTTATCTTCAACTTTAAATAAAATTCCCATGCTGATTTCTCAAAGATTCATTTCCAGATATTAAATCAATTACAGATTGATTTCAAATTTTATTTATCACTACTAAAATAAATTCCTTATTTTTCTTTCAAATTATTCAATATCCTGTTTTTAAATGGATTCTTCAAATTTAAATCATTTTACATGGATTTCCCAAATCAGTTCAATTTACCGATTTAAATTTCTAATTTGATTTCCAACTTATCTCCTTTTAAATAAATTCCCTTTTAAGAAAATAAATTTCAATCGTTCCTTTCAATCTATTTAAAAATCCAAATTCTTAAATTAAATTCTTTAAATTATAATCACTATTTTGCGAAATCCATTTATTTAACATTTTCACTTGATTCTGGGATTTATTCAATACGATTATAAAAATTTACTTTTTATACTTCAAAAATTCCTTTCTTCGAATTTATTAAATTTCTAAAATTAAACTCACTTAGAAATTTCTATTTTGATTTCCAAAAATTTAATTTCGTTTATCTTTGGAATCCAATGATGTTGAAACATCCATTCAGCTAAATTTTAGCTTTCAAACAATTTCCAGATATCAATATGATTAATATCATCATTCATAGATTCATATCACAGTATAAATAAAATCAATCAATGTGAGGGGTCCAGTTGGATCCCTCCAACCTGTTTCCCTGCATCCAAAGATGTTAGCACAATACCAATTCCGCTCCAGTACGGAATTATCGCGGTATATAGGTTTTTATAAATCCGCTTACTAACGGCGCAATAGGGTCTCATCCGCTATACGAGGCGGGAATCATCAATCCAATATATACATATGCCAATATGTATATACTGCTATATATATAGATATATCCTATTATATCTAATAGCACATTCAATAGCAATCAAACAGTCAATCAAATCAATAACTGAAAATTTCCACTTTTCAATGTGGGTGAGAAGATCTCACCTTAGATTTTAATTCGCAGTCCATTTTCCCTTCCAATTTGTTTTTCTTCATTTAGGGACCTTGTATAAACATTTTATACAATTTATTAATATTTCGAACAGTTGGATAATTAAATTTTCAGAGATTTCATTCTAAACAAATAAAATAAATATTTATTTTTAGTTTCAAAATAATCTATATAGGTTTTAAAAATTCAAATTATAAATTCTTTAACATTTAAAACATCTATTTTCAAAATCCTATCTATATATATAAACTAATTTCTGTTTTTAACCTTATATATAAATATTCTCAACTTGTTTATGTATAAAATTTTCAGCATACTGCATATGTAAATAGATACTTATTAAAAAAAATTCTTTCTAGAACCCTAAATATACATCCACAATTTAAAATTCCTTTTCTGTACATTTAATTTATATGTATTTATAAAGTCGAGATAAAAAAAAAAACATACCCCAGCTGACAGAAAAATCTCACCGGTGAACCCAAACTCGGCCTCGACAAACTCCTCAACGTAGTGCTGCCGCGCCCATATGCGCTCGAACCATCCCCTCCCAAAACTCAAAGTCGAGCCTGCCTTGATGTTGCCGTCGCGAGCCTCACCACGGCCTGGACATCGCTGCACCTTACGCACGCCGCCACCAGTCGCCATTGCTCCCCTCGCGTGCGCGACTCTGAACTCCAATGTCGCCTTCGTCGATGTCGAGCTCGAGAATAGCAGTCGCAAGATGGTCGCGATAAAAATTCGAATCCCCCTCTACCAGAGCACGCGAGCCTCCATCTCCAACCGAGCCCTCATCAAGACGCCGCCGCGATGCGACTGCCCTAGCTCGACGAATCCACAGCGGCAGTTTTGCCCACGAAATCGCGAATTGAAAGACGAGGGGAATTTGATTTTTTTTTTTCTTTTCGCGAATTGATTTTGAAAAGGGAATGACCTCGATCCTGGAACTAGAAGAATGGGGATGGAAGCAGAGTACTGGAGATAGTAATTTATAACTGAAACCATCGATTTTTTTTTCTTCGAAAGTGATTTTGAACGTGATTATTAAAAAGAAATGGAGGGAGTCAGAGTTACGTGATTTTGCAGAAGAACGTGCTTACACGATTTTTGTATCGTGATTTCAGGCAAAATTTTAGGGAAGAAAAGTGACTGATATTTATAAATTTAAAATTTAAAAATTAAACTGAATTTAATTTCATTTCAACGCATTTGCATATCGTACGGTCACACGGCAACTCCGTTAAATACGAAATTTGAAACCCGGCAATAATACAATATTCTGGACCCAATGGAACTGGTTTCGTCGAATTCCAAGACTGTGCCTCGGAACGCTATTTTTAATTACCGACTGAACGATATAAATTTCAAAACTGAACGAAACACTTTCAATTTCAATTCTGAAAGTTCTATTACCTCCAGAATTATCAATATGAATTTTAAAAGTTTTTGAAATATTTTTCTTCAGCTAAAAATAGAAGATTCAAATTTTTATTCGACCATCAATAGATTAAATTTTATAATTTAATCGTCAGCTTCAAATTTAAATCGGGGATTCAAATTAAATTATCGTTCAAATATTTAAAATTAATTAAATATTCTCAATTTAATTTGGTCAAAATTCTGGGTCGTTACAATACATGTATGAAACCCTAATTCATATTTTTGGGAATGTCCAAAATACCCTTGAGAAAGTGTAGAGGCAAAGTAATCATTAGCTTCTACTAATCATCATTTAAGTGTACATGAAGCCATTAATTCCATAAGCATGTGCATTAGCCTCTAATTAGTACATTAAGGTAGGTGGGTAGGTGGGGTCCTCCATTATCATGCCTTTGAATTATTTCCATCTTCATTTCTTTAACTTCACTCTTGTGCATGCATACATCTTCATGAAACCACTTGTATATAAAGCCAAATTCCTGTAAAATAATATAGGAATTTTCAATTAAATTTTCTCAAATTAATATATGCACAAAAATGACCATTTTTCCCTTGGATGAAGATGAATATGTGACGATTTGTAAATAATATGAATTTTGGTTTAAACAAGTTAAAATACCTAATATGATCATTTATTTAATTTAAATAGATTAAATATGGTGGTAAAAATATTCACATTTACGTGCACAACAAATATCCCCAAACTTATCTTTTTATTCGTCCTCGAATAAAGGAAAAACTAAGATAAATCCATTTTCGTAGAGAGCACAATTGCATTGAGCGTATGCAACAAGCCGTTAAACCTCTGGGTGTCCCCAGTAGGATGAGTGTTGTCTCGTGAGGGTTTTCAGCGGATACTACCCACAAAATCCAAATGCAGGATGAAAATATTTACAAAATGCAAGATTTATTTACAAAGAGATGAATGCGAGTTTTTGAAAATATTTACAATGAAGGATTTACTGTTAAATTAACACACATAAGTTAAATATAGGTTTTGGTTTTTATCTTGAAAATTTAAGTCATTTACTCGTCAAAATTTCCAACAAAAATTAAGTTATCAAGACAAATAGACTATAGTTTAACTCGTTGTTTCGGTTGATAACAAAGTGTAATTATAAAATGGATCCTTAGTTGATTATCAAAGTTTATCAAAGTGGTATATTCATTTCTTTTCAATAACAAGTCAAATCAAATAAGTTAAAAATAGTGCTAGGATTTCAATTGCTTACTCTCTCCATTTTTTTTCTTTTGGAAATTTTATTGATATTAACAATATTTATATATGCCTAACTCAGATAAATTGAGGCCAGATATATTACCCATGCACTGCCTTGCGGACTGATGTGAGGGGAATACAGAGTGTGGCGAGTGAACACACAAGTGTGAACACCTATTGACTGTAGGCGTTATTAGTAAAATAATTTTTATATACACACACCTAACTCAGATAAACTGAGGCCAGATATACCGATCGTGCACTGCCTTTCGGGCTTACGTGAGAAGGGTACAGTGCATGGCGAGTGAACACACGAGTGTGAACCCATGACTCTAGGTGTTAAAAATATATACATATATATAAGAAATATCTTTTGTTTTTTTTTTGTTTTTTTTTCGAAGAGAGTTTTGCGAAATCATCTTAGCACCATTTAACTTAGAAGACAAAAAAATGTTATATCCTTTACTTTAAATTAACCACTTTTTAAAACAAAGATTTTTAATTAGGATGTATTTCATAATTAACACGTATGAATCTTCCTATATACTAGTTAAACCATCGTTATTTGTAATCAAACTTCATTTTTATTTTTGTTAAGACAAATGGATTTTTAAAAATTTCAAATTAATAAACCAAAACCATATTTTTATCATATAGTATTTCTTTAAAAATAAATCAAAATGGTTTAAAAAAAAATTGAAAATTTTTCTATTTTTTTTTTTGAGTTTTGGAAGAAAAAATGAAAAATTAATCATGAAAAATCAAAAAGAAGATGAGCCTCCCCCCACACTTGATTTTGACTGTTTCCCCACAGTCAACCCAAGTGAAAGGAAAAAAAACGACCATTATTTAAATGAAAATTAACGGTATTTACACGAAATCAGAAAGTATATCGTCAAAAAGTAAATGAAATGGTCTTCCAAAGACCGATTCATTTGTCTCATCAAAATATACGAGACACAGTTTAAGCTCGAAAAACCAAACCGTAAAAGATTTCAGAGTTGAATGTTGATTTGGAAAAACGAATGTCGTTTCATTGAAAATCGTACGAGCTGTTTCGGTTTCGAAATTTTTTGAGGTAGATATAATGATTGATTGAAATTCAAGTTTATTTTCACCAAATTGAAATTCAAGTTTGTCATTGGAAAATTCTTCAAAATTATTGATTTCAAAATCAAAGTGGTGATTTAAATCTTCCCCTTTGGAATTCAACAACTCGTTTTTGAAAAGTCCAAAAATTCGTGTTCATTAAATTCGTCTTCCTTTGTTTGATTATCAACAACTTCATCGCATATATTAAGTTCAAAATCCAAAGTTGTCGTATTCAAAATTTTGAAATCGAGAAAGGAAGATTGAATTTCAAATTTGGTTCCACACCCTCAAAAGAATTGAAATCTAACTCAATTACCGTGTTTTCAACAACTTCACTAAGATTGTTATTTTCAATTTCAAAAGTTGTTATTTGAAAATCGTCGATTTGGGTAAAATATGGATTATTGTGTGACTCGTCACACGTTGGACTTTGATTTTTTTTTTCACGTTGTTTCATATATGTTTCAAACAACGAATCTGTGTGATCATCGTAAATTTCGTTCATCTGCTCAACAAAATCCAATTTATAATTATTAACATGAGGATTTTCACTTTGAAATTGTTGAGAACAAAGATTTTCAATCGTAACGTGGTTAAGATTATTCCCATTGCCAAATTTGTTTGAAAAGTTGTTTCTATTTTCATTTTGAGTTTGAAATTCATTTTGGAGTTTGAAATTGAATTGGCATGGGTTATAATCGAAATCGTTTGAATTTTGAATTGAATTCAAATTTTGACATCCTTGACTCGAGTTGTTACACAAATATGAATTACATAAATCATTTATCATTTGATTTTGTTGTGTAGAGATTTCAATTAGAGATGAAATGTTATTTTCGAGATTCGAGGGTTGTTCGTCGTTTTGAAAATTTTGTGGTTCAAAACTCGAATCGTTTAAATAATAGTTGTTGTTAAAATATCCATACGAATTTGAAGTGAAATTATATGGATTATATTGATTTCCACAACTATCGTAAAATTCATATGAATTTGGAAATTCTAACATTTTCAAGAATATTTTTGAAATTTTTTTATAAAGAAAAAATATTTACAAAAGGAATTTATTTTTCAAAATGGAAATTGATTATTTTTTTGTTTTTCAAAATTTTTTTTCTTTGTTTTTGAGAAGGTTTTATAATTTTTTTTTGGATTTTGGTTTTTTCCAAATTTTTTTGGATTTTTGAAATTTCAAAGAAAAAGGATTTAAAAATTTCAAAGAAAAAAGGAAAAGGAATATTTACAATTTTTCTTAGTTTTGAATTTTGAATTTTTTTTAAATATGCATGAACTAATGCAACTAAATGAATGCAAGGGTTAATTACAAATGATTTATCCTAAGTTAACCCAAAATTGTATAATTACAAATTGTCTTAATTCAACAAGATAGTTCTCAGCCAGGTAACAGACATGATTTATCGGTGCACCACGAATCACCGTAGCAATGCAGCCGAAGGTTTAAGTACCTTCAGAGGAACAACCACTATAATATTTACGAATCACCGTAATATTTATAAATGGTTATTTCTCTACCGTAGTCTAGACACCAAGAAATTAAATTGTTCAAAGAAGACAACTTGTTAATATACAATTAAAAGTTATCGATGTCTACATCGTTATTACTAATCAATATCTAAGGATGAAATGCAAAGCAGAAATTAAACGTGTATTAATAATGAAACTACGAATGGATTTTGTTTTTGTTTTTTTGGTTTTCTAAATATATTTTTTAAATGCAAGTATACAACAATGGAAGACGAACAAAAACAATAGATATATACAATGCAAGGCAAATAAAGAGAAAATTATATATAAGCAAGCAGTTTTTTTTGGCAAGCTCAGCACACAAGCAATTTATTTTAGCAAGCACTTCTACTCCTTCTGCAATTCTGCTTTGGCAACTTGAAATAAAAACAAAATATATATACAGTTTTTTTTGAAAAGGAAACAAAATTTTAAAGTGAATTTTTACTAAATTTTTTTTGAAGGGTAAAACAAAACAAAAGTAAAACAAAGCAAGCAAAATTAATCAAGCAACCCTAAATAAAACAAAGTAAACAAGGTAAACAAAAAAAATTAAAATAAAATGCCCTTTTTTATAAAAAATTTAAGCCCAGCCCACTTAACAACCAAACTCAGTAAAAAGAAAAACCGCCTATTTGAAAACAGTAAAAATCGACAATAAAAGTGAAAATCCTGACCCAAATCATCTTTATTCACTTATTCTCTACTGAAGAACGAAGAGAAAAAAAAAATTGAAATCAATAATAAAAGTGAAAATTGCAAGGAAGCGAGTTGCAGTGGAGAGGTCTCGATTTGGGATCGGAGGTTGGCGGCGATTTGAGTGTCGACAGTGGACGCGGGTTCGTTTGACTGATTTCAGGCGATTGCGTGAGGCGATTGCTGGTGGGCGATGGAATTATGATGATGTGCGATTGTCGGTGTCGAAGTCGAGGAATAACAGTGGCGACTTTTGTCTGATGAAGGGTTGTCTGATGGTACGCTCTGGGTTGTGAAGATGGCAGTTTCATGCAAGGCTGTTGATCGGGGCTTGGTTTAGGCTGGTTGTCGAGTGGATATGGCAAGGTAGTATGATGTGAAGAAAGGTGGTTATGGGGATGTGGAAGGCTGAAATAACAGAACAATAGCAGATTTGTTTTGTAGGCGATGGATGAAGGATTGAAACAGGTAGTGGATGTGCAGGCTTGCAGTGGAGTAGGCGATGAATGTTGTATTGGAGAGATGGTGTTAGTGTGCACAGTGCACAGTGGGTAATGTTGAGAGCAGAGTTGATGGTAGGGGAAGGTGAGGTGGTTCGATGACAGTGGTGGGTGGTTGATCAGTGAATTTGGAAGTGGTAGTGATGATGAAGTTGTATTATGGTCAGTGAATGGTAACAATGGTAGTGTCAAGTTGTGATGTGTAGAGTTTGGCAGTAGTAAGATTGAATGGTGTTGAATTGAATGTTGTATGTCAGTGTATGGATGTTGATAGGTAATCGAGTAAGTGAAGTTTTGATGTGTGCAGAGGTGTTTGGATGGTTGCTGGTTATTGATAAAGCGCTGTGTTTGTACAGGCAGTTTGGGATGATGTGTGGTAGCAAGTATGGGATGATGTGTTGATAAAGGTTGGCAGTGAAGATATTGTGGATGGAAGAGAAGATGCAAGTATGGGAGTGTGACACCCTGCTAGTGGTGGTCTTATGAAGTGTGCAGTATGTTGAATATTGATGGTGATGTGCAATTTTGTGAAGTAGAGTGGCACTGTTTGCTGGGTTGATCAGTTGGTGGCAGAGATGAATTGAATACTGGTGGGCAATCAGGTGAGAAGTTTGTGTGTGTTGTAGCAGATTTGTGTTAGTGCAATGTACAGATGAAATGGAAGTGCACAAGTATGCATAGATTTTTTTTTGTGTGCACCGTTTTGTGGTGGTTGTTTTGGTGAGCACTACACAGTAGGGTGGGTTCTGTATTGAAGTGAATGAGGAGTATGGTAGTGATAAGTAGAGAAGAGAAGTATGAAAGATGTTTTGATCGTGGTGTTTCTGTGGTATGTTAAGGTCGGTTGTTTTAGTGAATGGATTTAGTAAGAGGCACAGTGTGAACAGAAATTGATGATAGAGTAGTGATAACAGTGTTGAAAGTATGGGCAGAGAGGCAACAGTAATGAAACAATGCTTTTTTTTAAAATTGTAAATGCAAATTGTGATGAGTGTAAAATAGAAAACTATGATGAATGCAAAAAGAAATGGAACTATTTTTTTTCTTTTAGAAATGAAATTGTGTAAATTGTTTTTTTTTATAAATATGAAAATGCAAAGCAAACTAGAACACTAAATCAAATGCAAACACAAATCACACAAGCACAATTTTTTTTAAATGCAAACACACAATAAAAATCAAACAAAAATAATTCGAAGAATAGAAAATAAAATCAAAACAAATTCCCCGGCAATGGCGCCAAAAACTTGTTCGACGATGGATTTTCTATCGAGTTAGAAAACCGTCGAACGAATTTAGAAATAAAAATATAACTGCAAGCGCACGTCGTACACTTTTAGTATGTGGCGAATACAGGTCGATCCGAAGGAATTGATGATTTTAAAGTTCTATTCAATCAAATTAAACCAAAGTCGATTGAAAGTTAAGCTAGAGAATTAGAGAATTAACTAACCAACTAAAAGAAAAGACAAGCAAATATAAGAGTTAAATGACAATTTAGAGAATAAATCCACTCTCTAGATCATGTAGTACAACACATATGAAATCATGATCTCTCTTTTATGGTCATTAGTGCTTTAATTGATGTGCCTATAATAAGTATGGCATATTTGTGCTATTAGTTAGCCAACATAAGCCATCAAACTTTGACACACCCCTTAAATCACTTACTAACTTTCATGAAACTTGATAATGAAAATGAAATCTATTTTAAGTATGGCCTATTAACTATTGATTAGAAATATAGACCATCAAATTTTAATTTCAAATCACTTTCTTATGCCATAATCATATTTTGATGAAGATGCATTTGTGTTAGTGATTGTTTAAGCATAGTCTATTTGGTGTCAACAATATAGGCTATCAAATTCAAGGTAAAAACAATAATTAAACCACTTCAATCATTCTTCATTAAGCACAAAAAGAGAGCATGAATTAACAAATAGTTGAAGCTACATAATTAGAGAACTTCATTACCCCTAAATTGAAGGGGTTTAGCCTCTCATATTTGTCATTTGATTAACAAATGTAGCTTGCAACATGAAAGCAAAAAGAAAGAAAAAATGAAAGCTAAATGAAAGAAAACTATTCTAATTGCATAAAAGAAAATCTACACTACTAGCATGAAAGGAAATGAATGTGTAATTAAAAGGAAACAATAATTACATTGCATAAAAAAAGGAAAGTTACATGAAGTAGAAATGGCTAAGTAGCCATGAAAAGAAAGAAGAGAACTTGATTTATTTTTGAGCCTAAACTAAACTAAAGAGATACTAAGGGAGAAGGAAGGTTAGATGAAACATAAGGGGTCTTTATACATGTATGAAACTCTAATTCATATTTTTGGGGAATGCCCAAAATACCCTTGAGAAAGTGTGGAGGCCAAGTAATCATTAGCTTCTACTAATCATCGTTTAAGTGTACATGAAGGCATTAATTCCATAAGCATGTGCATTAGCCTCTAATTTGTATATTAAGGAAGGTGGGTAGGTGGGGTCCTCCATTATCATGCCTTTGAATTATTTCCATCTTCATTTCTTTAACTTCACTCTTGTGCTTGCATACATCTTCATGAAACCACTTGTATATGAAGCCAAATTCCTATAAAATAATATAGAAATTTCCAATTAAATTTTCTCAAATTAATATATGCACAAAAATGACCATTTTTCCCTTGGATGATGATGAATATGTGACGATTTGAAAATAATATGAATTTTGGTTTAAACAAGTTAAAATACCCAATATGATCATTTATTTAATTTAAATAGATTAAATATGGTGGTAAAAATATGCACATTTACGTGGACATCAGTAGTGCATTTCTTTAGTATCTAAATAATAAATTGTACTGTTGCTCATCAAACTCATTTGAAAGTGTAACGACCCGTATTTTTACGGATCGAAACATCGTAAAACAGTTGTTATTAGACTGTTGGTATTGTTGAGTCATCCAGAGTTTAGGTCGACTAGAGCTTAAGTCGTTTGGAAGTTAGATCGTGTGGTAGCTTAAGTCGTGGGGTAGGTTAGGTCGAGTGAACGACCTAAGGGATTGGAGCAACCTACAGAATTTGACGACTTAAGGGGAGTTGGCGACCTAAGGAGTTTGGCCGTATTGGGATTTAGGTCGTGAAGAAGGATAGGTCGTGGACGACCTAAGAAATAGGCGACTTAAGGAAGAACGACGACTTAAGAGTTAGCGGCATAGGAAACTGGGTGAGTTAGCGACTTAAGAAATGGACGACCTAAGGAGTTGGCGACTTAAGGGATAGGTCGGTTGAGCGACTTAAGGAGTTGTTGTAGTTAGGTCGTGAGCGACCTAAGTGGTGTTGTGTTTAGTTAGGTCGTGAGCGACCTAAGTTTAGCAGTTACGAGTAGTTAGGTCGTTTGGTTTTAAGTCGCATATGTGTTAAGTCGTTGAGTCGCTATAGTATGATTAGTTAGGTCGTAGACGACCTATGATAGTACTGGGTATAGTTAGGTCGTGAGGTGTTAAGTCGTAACTCAGCTAAGTCGCGAAGATCGTTAGGTCGTATTCCAGTTAGGTCGCGACTTATGTTAGGTCGCGTGGATGCTTAAGGGGTTAGGTCGTGTAGCATTAAGTCGCTAGGTCATGCGCATGTGTGTGTGGTTAAGTCGCGTAAAGGCTTAAGGGGTTAGGTCGCTGAGTGTTAGGTCGTGAGCGACCTAGGAGCGAGCTAAAGTTAGGTCGTGACTTCTGTTAAGTCGTTGAGTCGAGTGTGCGCTAAGTCACTAAGTCGCGCCTAAATGTTAGATCGCGCGTGTGTGTTAGGTCGCGACCCTTGTTAGGTCGCTAAGCCGCATTTGTGTGTTAGGTCGTTGGGTCTGTAGGTCGCGCAGAGCTGTTAGGTCGTTAGGTGTTAGGTCGGAGGATTTGTTAGGTCGTGGACGACCTAAGGGGGCGGACGACCTAAGGGAATTTCTGCCTATAAATACACGGGTTCTACTTCATTTTTGGGATCTGGATTTTGAAGCGACGAAGTGCTGCTATTTTGAGAGCTCGAGTTTTACACTTCTTCACTTCTTTTCTCCACTCTAATCTTGTGATTCCTTCCATCCAAATCGAAGATCCAAGAGCTTAGATTGAAGATCTTCATCCATCGAAGAGAGATTTCATCGTTTGAAGCGGAGTTTTGATAGATCGAGTTAGATTCTTCGCTGTCCAGATCTGAAGTGTGTTGCTTTTGAGGTGTTTAGGTGATTTGGTGAGTGGTGGTTATCTCTCACACGGATCCAAAGGAGTATATCGGATTGATGGCTTGATTTGGTGTTAAAATAGTGATTTCCATGCATTTTCATAAACTTAAGTATAGATCTATTGTTCATGATGATTTGGCATTCATTTACTACATGTTAACCTATGCAAGTTCATTCATCAAGTTGTAGAGATATTTGCTCATAATTCATGCTTGTTAGATTTGGACTCTTTATTTACAGAATTGCCATTATTGTTATAATTGTTAATTAGATCATATTTGAATGCTTGATTACTTGGATTAATGGTTGACTTGATTGATTATTATGTATTAGTTGATTGATGATTTGATTTAGACAAGATGGTCGAAGAAGATTCAAAAGCTAAGGGAAAGGCTCTTGAATTGGAAAAGCTGCTCGTGGCATATGTGGCGGATGATGAAGCTCATATGGATAGATTTGATGATGATGATGTTGAGATGAGGCTTTGCTATGATGAGATGAAGCGAGGCATGATATGAGATAGCCTTGGTTTAATCCAGACGGGATCACTCCAAGCATGTTGATAACTCAGTGAAATGGTTCGAGTTGAGGATAATGGTTTGCTCGAGAGGTGCTTGGGCTAGTATGGAAATAGTCGTCGAGGAGGATGACTAGAAGGCTGAGATTTCATCGTTGTTGAAGGTTCTAGCAGGCTCAAAGCAAGAGTACGCTGGGTAGATTCGATAGTCCCTAAAGACTATGATTGTAGTCGAGTACTCTGGGCAGATTCGATAGTCCTAGGCACGGGCTGCGACGACGTGCGGAGTTCTGTCTACAACCGGGGTTGCCATTAACCCTTGACGGACGGCTGAAAGAATGTGCCGGTCATTCAATTAACGGTGGTATCGAGGCAATGATAACAGTGATAGCCAGAGTCATGGATGTTTGGTTGTATCGTCATTCGGTCTCAAGAGCGGTATTTTCTGGGTGCTTATCTGATCTTGGTTTAGGCCTTGGGGGTTTGTACTTGGAAAACACCGACCTTGACTCGAGTGATAATTGCTTTACTTTAAATGTCTGCTTTGCTATGTTTACTTCTGCTTAGTGTGTGTCTGGGGGCTATCACTGTAGAAAGAGGTGGAGTGGGAGGGTTGGATTCCTATTCCTTTTTCCTTTATGCTCTTTTGGTATGTTGTTAGTTAATTTACCGCTCACTAAGACTGTTGTCTGACTCAAGGCTTTATGTTTAACTCTTATTGCCTTGGGCTGTTCATCCGCTTTGGGATGGGCAGACTAGGTAGCAGGTGACAGGTGCTGTTCTTAGTTTTCGACGATGCTGATGACGAAGACGAGCTGGAGGCTTGCATATTATTTTCTTACTATATGTACTGGATGTTCCGCTGCTTGTATATTCGCTGAGTGATATGTAGTGAGGCTTGATGTATTGACTATTCAGATGTTGTACCAAACTATTATGAAGTTTAATAGAGATTCTGTTCTATAAAGCTTCACTATATATACTTTCTATTGTATTTTATCCATGCACTGTGAGTTATACGATAGATTCTGCTGTTTTAACTTAACCTTGGCAATCGTCCATGGCTGCCTGGCACACTTTACAGCACACTATTTCTATGTTCAGTGTAGGGGTCATGGGCGGTCGTCACATTTGGTATCAGAGCTTTGGTTAATCGATTTTCCCCAACGCTCGCTGACGTAACTACGTATGAGAGGCGTAATTGTATTTTGATGGATGATTACTATATATAATATAGTAGCTTAGAAGTATGTGAGTCCTTTATGCAGTTGTTTCTCAAGGTGTATTAATCATTTCTTTTATAGATATTAAGAATGAGTCGAAGAGGGAGACCAGCTGCTAGGGAAGGCCGTGCTGCTGAGGGGGCTGCTGATTATGCTGCTATGTTCGAAGCTATGATGACTTCGATCATGAGAAGGATGCCAGCTCCGGGGCCATTGGTAGATGTTGGAGTTCAAGTTCAAACTCCCAAACCGGTGGATTTTGCTAAGCTGTGTAAAGACTACACTGCTCTTGGAGGAAAGGTTTTCTTGGGAACAGAGTCAACCATTGAAGTTCAGAGATGGATAGATGCTTGTAGAAGGATCTTTGGTGACTTGGGAATTGAGGATGTCTTTGATGAGGTCAAAGGGTTACCGCCGCATAGGGAGATCGAGTTTCGTATCGATTTAGTTGAAGGAGCCAGACCTGTTGTGATGCCTCTTAGGCGGATGGCGCCTAGGAAACAGCAAGAGTTGAGGGTGCAAGTTGACGATCTTTTACAGAAAGGATTCATTCGGCGTAGTGTGTCCGAATGGGGTGCACCAGTTGTGTTTGTAACCAAAGCGGATGGATCGTTGAGGTTGTGTGTGGATTATCGTGAGCTGAATAAAGTGACTAAGAAGAACAAGTATCCATTGCCGAAAATAGACGACTTGTTTGATCAGATTCACGAAGCTAAGGTGTTTTCTCAGATGGATTTGGCAACTGGATTTCACCAGTTAAGAGTGACTAGGGATAGTGTGCCGAAGACTGCTTTCAGGACACCATCCGGTTTCTTTGAGTGGCTGGTGATGCCGTTTGGATTGACCAATGCACCAGCATATTTTGTGGATCTTATGAATAGAGTGTTCAGAGATCAGTTGAACAAGTTCGTACTAGTGTTCGTGGATGATATTTTGATTTATTCCAGAACTGAAGAAGAGCACAAGACGCACTTGCGTATTGTTTTGGAAATCTTACGGAAACATCAGCTGAAGGCTAAGTTTTCGAAGTGTCACTTCTGGAAGAACGAAGTGAGGTTCTTAGGCCATATTATCTCTGGAAGCGGAATAGCGGTTGATCCCGCCAAGATAGCAGCAATCCAGGATTGGGGTAGACCTAAGAATGCATCTGATGTGAGAAGTTTTCTTGGATTAGCAGGATACTATCGTCGATTTATCAAAGACTTTTCCAAGGTGGCTGCACCGTTAACAGGATTGACGAAAAAGAACCAAGTATTCAGATGGGATGCTAATTGTGAGCAAGCTTTCGGAATCCTGAAAGAGCGACTGACAAGTGCTCCTGTTTTGACTATTCCAAGTGGAAATGATGAGATGGTGGTTTACACCGATGCATGTGGTACCGGACTTGGAGCAGTGCTGATGCAGAAGGCTAAAGTTGTTGCGTAAGCAAGTCGACAACTAAAGCCGCATGAAAGGAATTATCTGACTCATGATTTGGAGTTAGCGGCGATTGTTTTTGCTCTGAAGATATGGAGACATTATCCATTGGGAGTTCGATTCGAGTTGTTTACAGATCATAAGTCGTTGAAGTATCTTTTCTCCCAAAAGGATTTGAATCTTAGGCAGCAACGATGGCTAGAGTTTTTGGCATCATATGATTTTGGTATAGCCTATACTCCGGGAAAGGGTAACGCAGCGGCAGATGCGTTAAGTCGAAGACATGTAGGATTGGGAGCCATGTTTTCAGAATGGAAGAGTCTCGAGTATTTGGCTGGATTTGACTTCAGGCCTAGATGTGAATTGGAACCTGAGATGTTGGCAAACTTATCAATAAGACCTACTCTTGTGGAAAGAATTGGCGAGAGCCAAAAGCGAGACGATAAGCTTGTCAAGATTATCCGTGATTTGGAATCTGGATTGGACCCAGAAAAGGATAAAGGATTCGAGGTCGATCGAGAGGGTTGGCTTCGGAAGCAAGGACGACTAGTTGTTCCCGATATAGATGAATTGAGAAATGAAGTTCTGAAGGAAAGTCATCGCTCGAAGTTGACAATTCATCCAGGTGGAAATAAGATGTATCGGGATATGAAGAGAACCTATTACTGGGAAGGTATGAAAAAGGATGTTGGAAATTTTATTTCCAAGTGCATGAACTGCCAATTGGTAAAAGCCGAACAGAAGAAGCCAAGTGGATTGCTTCAGCCATTAGAAGTTCCTACATGGAAGTGGGAGCAAGTATCGATGGATTTTATTGATGGGCTACCTAGAACAAGAACGGGGAATGAAGGGATTTGGGTCATCGTAGATCGTCTGACTAAGAGTGCAAGATTCATTCCTGTTCGATCAACTAGGACTGCATCAAAGTTGGCTGAGCTGTATGTTAAGTGGATAGTTCGATTCCATGGTATTCCGAAGAGTATAGTGAGCGATCGAGACCCATTGTTCACTAGTGGATTTTGGAAGAGCTTCCAAGAAGTTTTGGGAACTGAGTTGTGTTTGAGTATAGCTTATCATCCCCAAATAGATGGTCAGACCGAGAGAGTCAATCGAGTTTTGGAAGATCTCCTTAGAGCTTGTGTTTTGGATTTCGGAGGATCATGGGAAGATCATCTTCATTTGGTGGAATTTTCGTATAATAACAGTTACCAGTCAAGCATTGGTATGGCACCATATGAAGCATTGTATGGAAGACCGTGTAACTCTCCGACATGTTGGTTAGAAATAGGAGAAAAGCTGATACTTGGGCCAGAGATGATTCGACAGACTTTGGATTGCATAGAGATCATTCGGCAACGAATGAAGGCAGCCCAAGACCGTCAGAAAAGTTATGCCGATAAGCGTCATAAGGATTTGGAATTCGGCATAGGTGATATGGTTTTTGTGAAGATTTCTCCAATGATGAATGTTATTCGATTCGGGAAGAAAGGAAAATTGACTCCGAGATTTGTTGGACCATTCCCGATCATCGAGCGAATTGGAAAGCTCGCCTACAAATTGGAGTTACCAGAAAAGATGGCGGGTGTGCACAATGTTTTTCATGTATCGTATCTACGGAAGTATGTGCACGACTTGAATACGGTGGTTTCTGCTGATAGCTGTGAAGATTTAGAGGTTGATCCAGTCGATAAGAGACCTCGTAAGCCGCTTCGTGTTGTGGAAACCGACACGAAACAGCTTAGGAAGAAGGTAGTTAGGTTGCTCAAGATACAATGGAGTGAAGATGATAACGACTGTACATGGGAGGTGGAAGAGAGGATGAAGGCAGCTCATCCCGAACACTTTGAGGTATGGCCATAAAGTGTCGTGTCATCTCACGATATTGTAACTTGTTCTAGTTTTAGAATTCTGCATGCTAGGCTAGTAATTGGATGCATGGTTTGTTGATTGCTATGGATGGTAGGCATGCAGAATAGTTTTTGATTGCTCTTGTTTGATTGGAATTTCGGGGGTGAAATTCCTAAGGGGGAGAGAATGTAACGACCCATATTTTTACGGATCGAAACATCGTAAAACAGTTGTTATTAGACTGTTGGTATTGTTGAGTCATCCAGAGTTTAGGTCGACTAGAGCTTAAGTCGTTTGGAAGTTAGGTCGTGTGGTAGCTTAGGTCGTGGGGTAGGTTAGGTCGAGTGAACGACCTAAGGGATTGGAGCAACCTACAGAATTTGACGTCTTAAGAGGAGTTGGCGACCTAAGGAGTTTGGCCGTATTGGGATTTATGTCGTGAAGAAGGATAGGTCGTGGATGACCTAAGAAATAGGCGACTTAAGGAAGAACGACGACTTAAGAGTTAGCGGCATAGGAAACTGGGTGAGTTAGCGACTTAAGAAATGGACGACCTAAGGAGTTGGCGACTTAAGGGATAGGTCGGTTGAGCGACTTAAGGAGTTGTTGTAGTTAGGTCGTGAGCGACCTAAGTGGTGCTGTGTTTAGTTAGGTCGTGAGCGACCTAAGTTTAGCAGTTACGAGTAGTTAGGTCGTTTGGTGTTAAGTCGCATATGTGTTAAGTCGTTGAGTCGCTATAGTATGATTAGTTAGGTCGTAGACGACCTATGATAGTACTGGGTATAGTTAGGTCGTGCGGTGTTAAGTCGTAACTCAGCTAAGTCGCGAAGATCGTTAGGTCGTATTCCAGTTAGGTCGCGTGGATTCTTAAGGGGTTAGGTCGTGTAGCGTTAAGTCGCTAGGTCGTGTGCATGTGTGTGTGGTTAAGTCGCGTAAAGGCTTAAGGGGTTAGGTCGTTGAGTGTTAGGTCGTGAGCGACCTAGGAGCGAGCTAAAGTTAGGTCGTGACTTCTGTTAAGTCGTTGAGTCGAGTGTGCGCTAAGTCACTAAGTCGCGCCTAAATGTTAGATCGCGTGTGTGTGTTAGGTCGCGACCCTTGTTAGGTCGCTAAGCCGCATTTGTGTGTTAGGTCGTTGGGTCTGTAGGTCGCGCAGAGCTGTTAGGTCGTTAGGTGTTAGGTCGGAGGATTTGTTAGATCGTGGACGACCTAAGGGGGCGGACGACCTAAGGGAATTTCTGCCTATAAATACACGGGTTCTACTTCATTTTTGGGATCCGGATTTTGAAGCGACGAAGTGCTGCTATTTTGAGAGCTCGAGTTCTACACTTCTTCACTTCTTTTCTCCACTCTAATCTTGTGATTCCTTCCATCCAAATCGAAGATCAAATCGAAGATCCAAGAGCTTAGATTGAAGATCTTCATCCATCGAAGAGAGATTTCATCGTTTGAAGCGGAGTTTTGATAGATCGAGTTAGATTCTTCGCTGTCCAGATCTGAAGTGTGTTGCTTTTGAGGTGTTTAGGTGATTTGGTGAGTGGTGGTTATCTCTCACACGGATCCAAAGGAGTATATCAGATTGATGGCTTGATTTGGTGTTAAAATAGTGATTTCCATGCATTTTCATAAACTTAAATATAGATCTATTGTTCATGATGATTTGGCATTCATTTACTACATGTTAACCTATGCAAGTTCATTCATCAAGTTGTAGAGATATTTGCTCATAATTCATGCTTGTTAGATTTGGACTCTTTATTTACAGAATTGCCATTATTGTTATAATTGTTAATTAGATCATATTTGAATGCTTGATTACTTGGATTAATGGTTGACTTGATTGATTATTATGTATTAGTTGATTGATGATTTGATTTAGACAAGATGGTCGAAGAAGATTCAAAAGCTAAGGGAAAGGCTCTTGAATTGGAAAAGCTGCTCGTGGCATATGTGGCGGATGATGAAGCTCATATGGATAGATTTGATGATGATGATGTTGAGATGAGGCTTTGCTATGATGAGATGAAGCGAGGCATGATATGAGATAGCCTTGGTTTAATCCAGACGGGATCACTCCAAGCATGTTGATAACTCGGTGAAATGGTTCGAGTTGAGGATAATGGTTTGCTCGAGAGGCGCTTGGGCTAGTATGGAAATAGTCGTCGAGGAGGATGACTAGAAGACTGAGATTTCATCGTTGTTGAAGGTTCTAGCAGGCTCAATACAAGAGTACGCTGGGCAGATTCGATAGTCCCTAAAGACTATGATTGTAGTCGAGTACTCTGGGCAGATTTGATAGTCCTAGGCATGGGCTGCGACGACGTGCGGAGTTCTGTCTACAACCGGGGTTGCCATTAACCCTTGACGGACGGCTGAAAGAATGTGCCGGTCGTTCAATTAACGGTGGTATCGAGGCAATGATAACAGTGATAGCCAGAGTCATGGATTTTTGGTTGTATCGTCATTCGGTCTCAAGAGCGGTATTTTCTGGGTGCTTATCTGATCTTGGTTTAGGCCTTGGGGGTTTGTACTTGGAAAACACCGACCTTGACTCGAGTGATAATTGCTTTACTTTAAATGTCTGCTTTGCTATGTTTACTTCTGCTTAGTGTGTGTCTGGGGGCTATCACTGTAGAAAGAGGTGGAGTGGGAGGGTTGGATTCCTATTCCTTTTTCCTTTATGCTCTTTTGGTATGTTGTTAGTTAATTTACCGCTCACTGTAGACTGACTGTTGTATTGACTATTCAGATGTTGTACCAAACTATTATGAAGTTTAATAGAGATTCTGTTCTGTAAGCTTCACTATATATACTTTCTATTGTATTTTATCCATGCGCTGTGAGTTATACGATAGATTCTGCTGTTTTAACTTAACCTTGGCAATCATCCATGGTTGCCTGGCACACTTTACAGCGCACTATTTCTATGTTCAGTGTAGGGGTCATGGGCGGTCGTCACAGAAAGCATAATAGCTTGCTGGATAATACAAAATAAAATAAAATAGATGGCCTAATATTTCCAATCAAGAAAATACAAACTTGTGACAAATATATCAACATCAAAAACAAATTATATCAAATGAAATAAATTTTGTTTGAAAGATGAATGAAAGGGTGTTATCTAAATCTTATCAAATACATGAATATCAAATTGCGTTGATCAAAGAAGTCAAACGAGGCTAAATTAAGTCCATAAAAGAAAATGTTTACAGCATTACAATAGATAATCAGAATGATTGTTTGGTTCGATACACATAAAAAAATGAAGAAGAAAAATTAGTGTTTGGATAAAAGTGCAGCATCATTGACCAAGCAGCATATGCTGATAGAGGTTGTCATCCTTCCATGTTCCCGTGGCTAAACCCATATGGATTGAATGTTCATCTATTTACCATAATGATAAGCCTGCTATTAAAGAACAGTGACAATGTTACACAATTTGGTAAATATCGCAAGCTCCATATTAATTAGCATATGAAAAGTAGATCAATGTGCAAAAGATGACCCCTGTTTTTGTCAAAATTGAGTAAAAATAAGCATACGGATTACAACTATATTTATCTATTGTTACCATCGAATATTTGTTTCTATAAATACAGAAATATTTTCTAAATGACAGCTAACTTGATCATTTAATTCAATTCATTTCTTAGTAAATTTAAAATTTCAATCAATATTCTTTTCCCTTACTTTTTTATATAAAAAATAAATTATATACTAAATGCATTAAATTTATTTCCCAACCTTTCATACTACTGAAAATGATATGAACATAAAAATATAATCCTCTAAAGCTTTAATATATACTCACTCATTTTATCAAAGTCATTTGATGAATGAAACGAACTTATGGCAACTTAAACTAACTTCATAGAAACATAGGACCATCACTTAGTGGTTAGAAATGTACGAAGAAGATTAAAGATGAAAATTAATATATTAGTTAAAAAATTCAAAGTTTTTTTATTTTTAGAAGAAAGGTACTTTATAAATAATAAAAACAGCATATACTTCCATGATATGCCTCGTTAAAACCTTGCAACCCCCCTAACCTAAGTGGGTGCTTTGCAAGGAAAAAGAGTACATATCATTTCCGTATATTCACAATACAACAAGACCGATAGACCACACCCAAGAAGTCAAATAGATGGAGGAGTAAAATAGATACGGGTACACTCAAAACCATATATATGAGCTTCTTGGGGTCTAAAAACAGAAAAAACAAAAAAACAAAAATACGACAAAGAAGTGAAAGACCCATACAAGACACGTGACCATCAAACAGCAGAACAAAATAAAAAGAAAGTCTTCACCGATCGCACGAAACTCCAAATCTTCTAGAAGCAATGATGCTAGAAACCAACTTAACCAAAAACGAAGACATCCACTTCAATAATGGCCGAATTGAAGACGAAAAATCTGCACAATTTGAGTCAATCGACAGCAAAAACAAAATAGAAGGAGCGACTTCAGATTCTGGAAACATCTTCAACTTCGCTGAGGGTGGAAGTCCAGCTGATTCTCCTTAATAACTCCGAAGTTAACAAGGATAGTTTCTGCATCTCTGTTTAATTTTTCTATGTTGAAATTATTTTGCATTAACTGCTTGCAATCCTGGTATATATGAGCTAATCTAACTTAAACTGGGAGTTCAATTCCCTTTTTTTGGAAACATACATTAAATTCACCTATGAAGTTAATTGAATAACTTAGATACCAATACATAGTTTCACTTTTTTTTGAAACATACATTAAATTGATTCTTATCATGCATTCAAGTTCACAATCACAAATAGTGAATATAATTAATGCTTAAAATCTAATAAATCCCTTGAGTTATAATGATTAGCACTACAAAGCTTCATTGTTTTCTGGGTGTAACATATACTACACAACCAAACATAAATTCACCTATGAAGTGCCATATAGTAATATTTATATCTAATCCTTACTCTTACTTACCATGATAACTATAACTTAATGGTATTTTGAATCAGTTGCAGCAAATGGAAAAGAGAAAAACAAAATTGCTTCATAATAGCGACAGAATGTAAGCAACTTTGAAGAACTGATAAGGTAAAACTAAATAAACTGCCTAATATACTACGTAAGTGGAAAAACCTATGTAAGCAACTTTGTTAACCTTATAGCAGTCAGTTACTTCCAATCAACATACTTTGACCGTTTGTAAACAAAGTATAAATTATTAAAAAAAATGTACAATATATATTCGATTATAAAACAAAGTAGAAAAATTATTAGTTATACTAGTATAAATTGCACGATACGTGCATCTAATAGATAAAGATATTTGGTTTTAATTTAAAAAAATTAATGGATGGATATGTGATATATGTGAAAAATCATTGATAGTCACAACACTTTTATTTCAAATAGTTGTTGGTGGTGTTGGATAATAGTTGTTGGTGGTGTTGGATGTAAATTGATAGTGAAATCCGTTGATGGGTGGTCGATCGTTGGAGGGGTAGTTTGGGGATTTCAAAAAGACACGGTTGATCCTAGTTCATTGAATTACCATTATTAGTAGTAGAGATAATCTTGTGTTTTGCTGTTCAAATATAGTTACTCGTCCTTTAGCAATCCTAGAAAAAATAATGTATAGTTTAGTTGAAAGACAACAACAGTATGTCAAAAATTTTACTTGTTATTTCTTTGCTCAATACCTTAGAAAGTCATAGGGCAACAAACCATAACATCCAGTAAATATAAGAAGTAAGAAATTCAAAGTATGATACATCTTCCACATATTCTTCATAATAAAATCATCTTAGTGAGAACAAAAAATAAATTCCAAGATCATGAGTGGTAAAGTATCGTTAAAATATAAAAAATATAGAAAACAATGAAAAAGAATATGCATAACAAGTTGCAGTAAATAGTAAAATAATTCCAATTAAATGGAAACTAATCAGAATTTATGTTTTAAATTACAGGTGTGAAATATGGTTGTCAAATTTATAGCCTGGTACAATAAAAAGGTAGGAAAATGTTATATATATTTATAAAGAAAACATGGATTTAATTTGAATAATTGATTAAAATATGATTACTTCCAAAAAAAATTGCTCCTTTCAATTTTGGGAAAAAATAATGTAATAAGGTTGGAGCAGATCATACAATTCATTTAGAGAAGTTCTAAGAAATTAATATAAGTATTTCTGAATGAAATGGTCAAATTGTTTTCTTCTTATGTCAATGTTACCGATAGTAACTAATTTTTTTGGTATAGTGTGAAGAAACTATAGGATACTATGAATTAATGCATCTAAAATTTTTGTTTCCTTTATCTTTGCTACATTTATTAGGAAGACAAAAATAACATATCATAACAATAGTGATTATGATTTTCTTTATTTAATTAAAGCAAAAAATTCAATTCTAAGAACACAATCGGTGAAGTAGTGTAAGGTTTAGTGAAATAGTGAAATTGAATGGACATAAAAAGCCATGGTAAATACAAAAATACCGCCTTTGATATGGTAACACAAACCAAAGTTTATGTTGCAAACAAAGAAAATAGGTGATTTCTTTTGAATTACAAATGAAGGCTATGATTGCATTTGGCAATAACTATTACTAAGAACAACAGATCTAAAAACAATAAATTGAGTAGATGATGCAAACAACCAAAGGTTTGGAACGACCATAACAAAATATGACATACTATTTTGTTAGGAAAACAAAGAAATCGATCACAAAGAAATCAAACACAAAATTCATAAATTTGATTGTGTAGAACACAATATACTTGATTAGTTTACTATTAAAAGAAATTGTACTGTTAGGGTAACAAAAAAGCATGAATAAAAATTTCATAATAACACGTAAGACCACAAAGGTAATAAAATTGTAAATGAGGACAGATAGTAAGGGCTCTACTGCTATAAATATGTGGACAATCCTTTTACGTGCATATTTTTAATAAACAACTTATGCATAATGGTCACACTACTTTAACTAACATTAAATATGTAACAACCCGGTATTGCATACCGATTATTTATCATCTCTGAACGACTACCTTTCCTAGCTAATGGCTGTTTGGAATTTTAAAACCAGTTTGAAACTTTTTGAAAAACCTGTTAAGTGTTGATGTGCTTTAAAAATTTAAATAGTGGTCTATTTTTCATTGGGCCGTGAATATTTACAAAGGCAAATAGCCGTTCCCTTTTCAATCTATTCAACCCGTTTCCCCCCTTTTTACCATTTTTTGATTCGAACCCTAATTGAAAAAAAACCAAAACCAACGAAGAAAATAAAATGGCGGCTCGACCTCCCTCTCGTTCGCCCCAAAAGATTTGGGTTTTGAGCTAACTCGTGGTCGCCGACTTCCAACGATGCTCGATTCCTTCGCTCCTTCTCGTTCGTTCTCTCGGCAGACTTAGGGCATGGAAGAAATCGAAGAGGGGCTGCTAGGGTTAACTTCGTTCGAGTTCCTCCGAGTCGCGTTGAAAAGGTGAGAAATTCTCACATCTAATTCATGCTCGTTAAGGTGCTTCTGCAATTCGATCTTTGATTCGATATTATCTATCGTGGCATTTGGTTTTCGTTCGATGTTGATAAGCGCTGTTGTTATGAGAATTTCGACTGTGCTTATTTCGTTCGACTTTAGTTGTTAATGATGATTTCTGTCTTGTTTAAAATTGTGATTTTTGGGCTGTTTGATTTAAGTGATACTCTCGACTTCACTTCACTGTGCTTTGTTGGCTTTGGCCATCACTTTTGCTTCGGCATTGAATTGCCCTTTTTACTGCAGTTTGAGTTGAGACAGTTGTTTCATGATTTTGAACTCGTTTTGACCCTGCTGTGACGATGATTCCTTGGCCATCACGATGTCGATTTCGAGTTGTTCGATTATCGTGGTTGCTGTCTTGGTCATCACGGCATCTGAAATTGTGTTTGATTGGTTGCTTGACTTTGTCTCGGCAGTTTGATCTTTGTTTGAAATTCCCTGACTTGGTAATAGATTTATTTTTGTCTTCGGCTATGCTTTAAACTATTCCTCTGCAAGTTGAATCTTTGGTGGCCTTGCCACTGATGTTAAGAAATCATGCTCTGTCGAATCTAGTTGGTCTTCGTGACAATTTCAGTTGGATTATGTAGCCTGGGTCTTTGATTTGTATTACTTGAACTATTTTGATCTTTGGTACTGTTTTATCTGCGATGGATATGTATGTGTATGCATATATATATATATGTGCATACATGTATAGTTGTATCTGTTTGACTTTGGATCTTCTTTGTGACTTCTCTACAGTTGTCTTCTTTGTAGCGCTGTTGCTCTCGACATTTCGGTATTGAACTTGGATAGTGTATCAGTGATGTTTCAATTCTGTTATACTTGATCATCAGGTTTCCACTGTTTTCTGGTCATCCTGACTCACTTGATCAGCTATTGACCTGAATTTACAGTCTTCATTTAATCTTGTATCATTCTTTCATTTGACACTAACATGCCATGTTGTTGAGTTCCAGTGCTATGTCATTTTAAGTTGTTTCTCTGTAGCTTCACTTGATTGCTCCACTGTTGTCATTTTTGGTCGCACTGTCACTTGTTCATTTGGACTTGAGTTTGTTGTCTTGTACTTGTGATCAGTTGCCTGTAGTCTTTACTTGAATATGGTCATCACCTGATCATGGTTGCAGTTGTATCCCCTTTGAACTTTGAAGTATTGATTATCTGTTTCCTGACTTGTACATTCGATTGTTGTATGTTGGCAACTTGTATTTGTGGTGCCTGTTTCATTTATAGGGTTGTCTTCACTGTATTCATTTGATTTGGTCATTGTTTGTAGTTGGCCTTGTTTAGTTTCTGGGTTTCACCATACTCTTGTTGGCATATATCAGTTGCTTGTACACGTGTCTGTGGTCTTCATATATGTGTCCTTCGCATTTGTGTACATGTTTACCATGTGTTTGAGTCGGGTTCTTGTTGCACTTCACCTGCTATGTCCTTGTTCATGATTTAGTGTACTTGAATGTCTACTGTCTCATTTCTAGTTTGCATTGTCTTTGTGATCTTCACTTAGGTGTAGTCTGCACTTTGATAATCATGTAGCCAGGCATGTGTATAGATATGTACATATTCTATATTACTTCGGCTTTAAATCAGATTTTGAGCCTGGTCCTTGTTGATGTTTGACTACTTGTTGCATCGAAAGTACATCTGAAATTTTGGCGAGGCAGTGCACGCGTGCGTGCACTGCAGCTACCCAGAATTGACAATTTTGAATTGATATTTCCTTTGCGTCGTGATGCATTGATCTTTTATGCTGTATTGGCGAGGCCGTACACGCGTGCGTGTACGGCAGCCAATCGAGTTTTGATGGTTTTAAAGTGACAATTTCAATGGCTTTAAATTGATTTAGTCGATTTGATAAATTGTTTGTTCATCTCTGTTGATGATTTAAATCTGCTGATTTATTGTTAAACACTGTTAAGTGTTATATTTTCGTTATCCGATTTCTTTGTTAAAAGAATTGGATAGACGAGAATTATTGTGACTGTCGGCTATTTAAATTATTATTGCTTATATGCACTAATAAACTAGTTTGAATTAGACTGACCTGGGTATTATTTTCTTTTGAATGTAATACTCGGGTCAGACCCGAGTTATTTCAGGTTGTAGATTTTCTTCTTTGAGTTGCTGTTCAGGATATGAAGACTTTTCACATCTTCTGTAGTTGTCAGTGTCATTCTGTAGTAGTCGTGTCAGTGTATAGAACGATATGTATTCATGTATATTAGTTGATAATGTGCTTGTATATATAACTTCTAGAGTTGACTGTTGTAGTTGTATCATATGTATTGTGTCAACTATGTTGTAACTGACATCAGTTATATATATATGAGACTTTTGTTTTTATCTGTATTCCGCATTTATATTATCTGTGTTATCGTTATATCTAATGTCCTAAACTATTATGAACCATCGTAGTTTGTTTTATACTGATAATTGGGTGTGTCGATGGGAGTAAATAAATAAGATGAAAAAGAAAAAGTATATACCACTCCTATCGAGATAACCAATATTAGTGTAAGGCCAATTACGGATGGCCGCTCCTATCCAGCCTTATTCTTCGTAATAATAGACAGTATTTCTTTTAATACTCTTTGTTATTATGAGCATAGAGGTGGGGCGTCACAGTTGGTATCAGAGCTTGGGGTTTATGAACATAATATATAACTTAACTCGGAAGGAACATATGTTACAACTATTGGTCGATGTTTTATTTGTGCTTGAGTCAAAACTAAAGTTTTGAAATTTGGATCAAATTTTTAAATAACTTTATTTAAAAATAATAGTGAAATTGTGTTCTGATGATTTGATTGATTTGTGTTCCATTTATCAGAGTGCGCAGCGGAAACAGTGAAACTGTCTTCGCTGAGTACAACTGATAATCTTTTTGATTTAAGAATCAAAATACGAAATTGATATGAATTCCAATTGTTGTTTACATAGCTGTAATTATTTGTTTCTTTGAGAATTTCGAATCCAAATTGAGGATTCGAAGAAATTGCAGATATGTGATTTTTGTTGAAATTTCCGCTGGCTTTCTTTTGTACTAATCATCTATTGATTAGATTTTTGCTATTTTGAATTGTCTTCATTGAAGATACCTTCGAATGATTTCTTTGTTCATTTTGTAGTACGTGCAAAAATTTGAATTGCACGTTACTGCATTTATTTTTACGTTGAACCGATGCTTGGTTATGAAACGTATTTTGTTGCCGTTATTTTTATAACGGGATTTTTACACCAATGCTGAATTTTTGAGGCATGGTGTTTTGTTGACAATTTTAATGAATGAAAATTTACTGATGTCACATTTTGATGTGAATTCTTTTGATGAGATTTTTGATGTTTTAGAATTACTGTCGCTTTGACTTCAGTAATAGTCAAATTTTTTTTTTAAAAAAAATGGATTTTCTAGCGGTTATTCCGCAATGCTGTTTTGTGACCGTTTTTACGGTATTTTGAGAAGTAAAATTTCCTTATCGAAATTGTTACTGATTTGCTGCTTTAATCACGTGATTGGAAAATCGTTTTAAAATGAAAATTGTTTTATAAAATTTTAACAGTTTATTTTTCAAAAGAATGAGAAAGTGACTTAAACGATTCAGCAAAATCGAGGATTATGACCCCTTTCTTTTACTGTTTCGCTTAACTCCGGACTTGTCCAGTTGAGAATGTGAATTGTTATTTTTAAAAAAAAAAAAAAAATTTTTGTTTTCAGAAATTTAACAGTTTACGCTTTCAAAGGAATGAGGAAGCGATTTAAACGTTTCAGCAAAATCGAGGACTATGACCCCTTTCTTTTACTGATTCGCTTAATTCCGGACTTGTCCGTTTGAGAATGTAAAGTGTATTTTTACAAAATACACAATTTTGCACTTTCAAGGAAACGATGAAGAGATTTAAACGATTTAGCAAAAGTGCGGAGTATGGAACCACACTTTTACTATTTCGGTTAATTCCGGACTCGTTAATTGAATATCTGTTGTTTTGATGATTTTGATGAATTTTACACTTTCAAGGAAACGATGAAGAGAATCAAACGATTTAGTAAAACATGTGGTATGGGACATGTGCGTTTGCTATTTCGGTTAATTCCGGACTCGTTAATTGAAATATTTGATGCTTTCGTGTGCTTTCGAGCCACTATGATGGACCTTCGGGTCATATGATGGACCTTCGGGTCATATGATGGACCTTCGGGTCAAATACCAGTACTAGACCTTCGGGTCACTCTGCGGACCTTCGGGTCAATCTGATGGGCGCCAAAATTATGTTGAGTACTTGGTAGGCTTCGGCCATATGTTGTTGCACGTGCGGCGAATTAAAAACTCGCCATCTGATGGGATCGATCCAAGCTTTTATGTTGATTTTCTAGTCTTCTTAATTGATTTCTAGATATTTGTTGCTTCCAGTTATCTGCAGGTAATTGGATATTTGTTGATATGAGTTCTGATTATCGTTTTTGATAATCGGATATTTGTTGTTTCTAATTATCGCTTGTGATAATTAGATATTTGTTGATATGAGTTCTGATTATCGTTTTTGATAATCAGATATTTGTTGTTTCTAATTATCGCTTGTGATAATTAGATATTTGTTGATATGAGTTCTGATTATCGTTTTTGATAATCGGATATTCGTTGTTTCTAATTATCGCTTGTGATAATTAGATATTTGTTGATATGAGTTCTGATTATCGTTTTTGATAATCAGATATTTGTTGTTTCTAATTATCGCTTGTGATAATTAGATATTTGCTGATATGAGTTCTGATTATCGTTTTTGATAATCAGATATTTGTTGTTTCTAATTATCGCTTGTGATAATTAGATATTGCTGATATGAGTTCTGATTATCGTTTTTAATAATCAGATATTTGTTGTTTCTAATTATCGCTTGTGATAATTAGATATTTGCTGATATGAGTTCTGATTATCGTTTCGATAATCAGATATTTGTTGTATTTAATTATCGCTTGAGATAATTAAATATTTGTTGATTTGAGATTTAATTATCGCCTGAGATAATTAAATATTTGTTGATTTGAGATTTAATTATCGCTTTAGATAATTAAATATTTGTGATTTGAGATTTAATTATCACCTGAGATAATTAAATATTTGTTGATTTGAGATTTAATTATCGCCTGAGATAATTAAATATTTGTTGATTTGAGATTTAATTATCGCTTTAGATAATTAAATATTTGTGATTTGAGATTTAATTATCGCCTGAGATAATTAAATATTTGTTGATTTTAGATTTAATTATCGCCTGAGATAATTAAATATTTGTTGATTTGAGATTTAATTATCGCTTTAGATAATTAAATATTTGTGATTTGAGATTTAATTATCGCCTGAGATAATTAAATATTTGTTGATTTTAGATTTAATTATCGCCTGAGATAATTAAATATTTGTTGATTTGAGATTTAATTATCGCTTTAGATAATTAAATATTTGTGATTTGAGATTTAATTATCGCCTGAGATAATTAAATATTTGTTGATTTTAGATTTAATTATCGCCTGAGATAATTAAATATTTGTTGATTTGAGATTTAATTATCGCTTTAGATAATTAAATATTTGTGATTTGAGATTTAATTATCGCCTGAGATAATTAAATATTTGTTGATTTTAGATTTAATTATCGCTTGAGATAATTAAATATTTGTTGATTTGAGATTTAATTATCGCTTTAGATAATTAAATATTTGTGATTTGAGATTTAATTATCGCCTGAGATAATTAAATATTTGTTGATTTTAGATTTAATTATCGCTTTTGATAATTAAATAATTGTTGATTTGAGATTTAATTATCGCTTTAGAAAAAAAAAAAATTTGATTTTAGATTTAATTATCGCTTGAGATAATTAAATATTTGCTGATTTGAAATTTAATTATCGCTTTAGATAATTAAATATTGGTTGATTTGAAGTTTGATTATCGCTTGAGATAATCAATTATTTGTTGAAATTGAAATTGGATTATCGTTTTTGTGATAATCGAATATTTGTTGAATTTGCAATTTGGTTATCGTTTTTGATAATCGAATATTTGTTGAATTTGAAAATTTGATTATCGTTTGTGATAATCGAATATTTGTTGATTTGAGAAATTTGATTATCGTTTTTGATGATTGAATATTTGCGATTTTTGAGATTTGAGCTTCGTCTTTTTCTCTGGCGATTCAGGTGAGTAATTTGATTTACTCACATTCAATTCGTGCTCTGGGTGGGATTTCTGCTCTGTTTTTCCTTCTCTTTTAGTTGCTGGAACTCGATTGATTCTTGCTTTAGACAGTCGTCTGATTTTGATTCCTTAATCCCCACGATGTTGACTTTTTTGATTTGAATCAGTCGAACCTTTTGATTTCTTATCTAATACTTCCCCGCTGACACTTGCTTTGCTTGTACATTCGACATTGCCATACTCTTTTGGTTGTTACCTTTTATCCATTTATTCCCTATGATTGCGTGGACGCAATTTTTATAAGGAGGGGAGTCTGTAACAACCCGGTATTGCATACCGATTATTTATCATCTCTGAACGACTACCTTTCCTAGCTAATGGCTGTTTGGAATTTTAAAACCAGTTTGAAACTTTTTGAAAAACCTGTTAAGTGTTGATGTGCTTTAAAAATTTAAATAGTGGTCTATTTTTCATTGGGCCGTGAATATTTACAAAGGCAAATAGCCGTTCCCTTTTCAATCTATTCAACCCGTTTCCCCCCCTTTTTACCATTTTCTGATTCGAACCCTAATTGAAAAAAAACCAAAACCAACGAAGAAAATAAAATGGCGGCTCGACCTCCCTCTCGTTCGCCCCAAAAGATTTGGGTTTTGAGCTAACTCGTGGTCGCCGACTTCCAACGATGCTCGATTCCTTCGCTCCTTCTCGTTCGTTCTCTCGGCAGACTTAGGGCATGGAAGAAATCGAAGAGGGGCTGCTAGGGTTAACTTCGTTCGAGTTCCTCCGAGTCACGTTGAAAAGGTGAGAAATTCTCACATCTAATTCATGCTCGTTAAGGTGCTTCTGCAATTCGATCTTTGATTCGATATTATCTATCGTGGCATTTGGTTTTCGTTCGATGTTGATAAGCGCTGTTGTTATGAGAATTTCGACTGTGCTTATTTCGTTCGACTTTAGTTGTTAATGATGATTTCTGTCTTGTTTAAAATTGTGATTTTTGGGCTGTTTGATTTAAGTGATACTCTCGACTTCACTTCACTGTGCTTTGTTGGCTTTGGCCATCACTTTTGCTTCGGCATTGAATTGCCCTTTTTACTGCAGTTTGAGTTGAGACAGTTGTTTCATGATTTTGAACTCGTTTTGACCCTGCTGTGACGATGATTCCTTGGCCATCACGATGTCGATTTCGAGTTGTTCGATTATCGTGGTTGCTGTCTTGGTCATCACGGCATCTGAAATTGTGTTTGATTGGTTGCTTGACTTTGTCTCGGCAGTTTGATCTTTGTTTGAAATTCCCTGACTTGGTAATAGATTTATTTTTGTCTTCGGCTATGCTTTAAACTATTCCTCTGCAAGTTGAATCTTTGGTGGCCTTGCCACTGATGTTAAGAAATCATGCTCTGTCGAATCTAGTTGGTCTTCGTGACAATTTCAGTTGGATTATGTAGCCTGGGTCTTTGATTTGTATTACTTGAACTATTTTGATCTTTGGTACTGTTTTATCTGCGATGGATATGTATGTGTATGCATATATATATATATGTGCATACATGTATAGTTGTATCTGTTTGACTTTGGATCTTCTTTGTGACTTCTCTACAGTTGTCTTCTTTGTAGCGCTGTTGCTCTCGACATTTCGGTATTGAACTTGGATAGTGTATCAGTGATGTTTCAATTCTGTTATACTTGATCATCAGGTTTCCACTGTTTTCTGGTCATCCTGACTCACTTGATCAGCTATTGACCTGAATTTACAGTCTTCATTTAATCTTGTATCATTCTTTCATTTGACACTAACATGCCATGTTGTTGAGTTCCAGTGCTATGTCATTTTAAGTTGTTTCTCTGTAGCTTCACTTGATTGCTCCACTGTTGTCATTTTTGGTCGCACTGTCACTTGTTCATTTGGACTTGAGTTTGTTGTCTTGTACTTGTGATCAGTTGCCTGTAGTCTTTACTTGAATATGGTCATCACCTGATCATGGTTGCAGTTGTATCCCCTTTGAACTTTGAAGTATTGATTATCTGTTTCCTGACTTGTACATTCGATTGTTGTATGTTGGCAACTTGTATTTGTGGTGCCTGTTTCATTTATAGGGTTGTCTTCACTGTATTCATTTGATTTGGTCATTGTTTGTAGTTGGCCTTGTTTAGTTTCTGGGTTTCACCATACTCTTGTTGGCATATATCAGTTGCTTGTACACGTGTCTGTGGTCTTCATATATGTGTCCTTCGCATTTGTGTACATGTTTACCATGTGTTTGAGTCGGGTTCTTGTTGCACTTCACCTGCTATGTCCTTGTTCATGATTTAGTGTACTTGAATGTCTACTGTCTCATTTCTAGTTTGCATTGTCTTTGTGATCTTCACTTAGGTGTAGTCTGCACTTTGATAATCATGTAGCCAGGCATGTGTATAGATATGTACATATTCTATATTACTTCGGCTTTAAATCAGATTTTGAGCCTGGTCCTTGTTGATGTTTGACTACTTGTTGCATCGAAAGTACATCTGAAATTTTGGCGAGGCAGTGCACGCGTGCGTGCACTGCAGCTACCCAGAATTGACAATTTTGAATTGATATTTCCTTTGCGTCGTGATGCATTGATCTTTTATGCTGTATTGGCGAGGCCGTACACGCGTGCGTGTACGGCAGCCAATCGAGTTTTGATGGTTTTAAAGTGACAATTTCAATGGCTTTAAATTGATTTAGTCGATTTGATAAATTGTTTGTTCATCTCTGTTGATGATTTAAATCTGCTGATTTATTGTTAAACACTGTTAAGTGTTATATTTTCGTTATCCGATTTCTTTGTTAAAAGAATTGGATAGACGAGAATTATTGTGACTGTCGGCTATTTAAATTATTATTGCTTATATGCACTAATAAACTGGTTTGAATTAGACTGACCTGGGTATTATTTTCTTTTGAATGTAATACTCGGGTCAGACCCGAGTTATTTCAGGTTGTAGATTTTCTTCTTTGAGTTGCTGTTCAGGATATGAAGACTTTTCACATCTTCTGTAGTTGTCAGTGTCATTCTGTAGTAGTCGTGTCAGTGTATAGAACGATATGTATTCATGTATATTAGTTGATAATGTGCTTGTATATATAACTTCTAGAGTTGACTGTTGTAGTTGTATCATATGTATTGTGTCAACTATGTTGTAACTGACATCAGTTATATATATATGAGACTTTTGTTTTTATCTGTGTTCCGCATTTATATTATCTGTGTTATCGTTATATCTAATGTCCTAAACTATTATGAACCATCGTAGTTTGTTTTATACTGATAATTGGGTGTGTCGATGGGAGTAAATAAATAAGATGGAAAAGAAAAAGTATATACCACTCCTATCGAGATAACCAATATTAGTGTAAGGCCAATTACGGATGGCCGCTCCTATCCAGCCTTATTCTTCGTAATAATAGACAGTATTTCTTTTAATACTCTTTGTTATTATGAGCATAGAGGTGGGGCGTCACAAAATACTTCTTCAATATTCAAAAAAATATATTTTACATTAGGCAATCAAATTGATGATATTGGCAGGATCAAAAACATAGAAGAAACAAATTATTTAAATATTTATAAGATGCCATTATTGGAGAACAAAGAAACGGAGCACAAAAATATCAAACACAAAATTCATAAATTTGATTGTGTAGAATACAATATACTCGATTAGTTTACTATTAGAAGAAATTGTATTGTCAGGGTAACAAAAAATCATGAATAAAAATTTCATAATAACACATAAGGTTACAAAAGTAATAAAATTGTAAATGAGGATAGATAGTTGGAAAATGTTTGAAAATGACAACGTAGAGTGGTTTAAAATTGATAATATTGACACAATCACAAACATAGAAGAAACAAAATATTTAAAACACATGAAAAATGTCATTATGGTGAATTTTTGTTTTACTTTTATGATTATGATACTCATAATTAGGTATATATATCTTTTTAGGTAACATGAGACACTTTTACAATAATAGAAGAAATTGTAAATAAAATCCAGGGGACAACGACGCATCGCCAAACATGAACACAAAAATATTGAAAAAGGTGGAAAAAGGTTTAAAAATGAGAAAATACAGTAGTTTAATTGTAGACCTGATCTGAAGCAGATAAAATCATGACAAATCAGGAAACTTTATAGAATATAAGGGTTAAAACTATAATATAACAATCTAAAAATGAAAACTTACCTATTGATCTGGTGAAAAGAACCAAAGCATGGGGATCGGATGCAAAAACGTTCCTATGAAAACAACTTCAGAAATGAAAAAATCAACAACTTTTAACTACTCTGAAAATGATGAAATGAAAGTAATAGACAAATAACTTTAAACTAATGTGAAAAAGATGAAAAGAAAGTTACCAAATAAAAAACATACAGATTCGTATTCGTCGATGAAGGTTTCCTACAAAATAAAAATACCTAGATTCCAGATCCAGATGGTTCTAATTCAACGGTTTCTTACAAAGTAAAATGTGTTTTGGTAACTTGAAACACTTTCTCAATAGTAGAAAAAATTGTAAATAAAATCCAGGAGACAACCACGCATCACCAAACATGAACAAAAAATATTGAAAAAGTTGGAAAAAGGTTTAAAAATGAGAACATATAGTAGTTTAATTGTAGACCTGATCTAAAGCAGATAAGATTATGGCAAATCTAGAAATTTTATACAAAATAAGGATTAAAACTATAATAAAATAGTCTAAAAATGAAAAATTACCTATTGATCTGGTGAAAAAAACCAAAGCGTGGGGATCAGATGCAAAAACGTTCCTAAGAAAACAACTTCAGAGATGAAGAAAATCAACAACTTATAACTACTTTGAAAATGATGAAGTGAAAGTAATCAACAAACAACTTTAAAGTACCGTGAAAAAGATGAAAAGAAAGTTACCAAATAAAAAACATCCAGATTCGCTAGATTCCAGATCCAGATGGTTCTAACTCAACAATTTCTTACAAAATAAAAGGTGTTTCCTTAAATGATTTGAAAGAAATATAGTTTATTAGAATCAAGAGGGAAAATAGAAATTAGAAAGTTTGACAAAATTTAAAAACATATTAGAAGATTGAATTAAACAGAAATGGAGATAGGGTTTTAGGAAGATGAATTTGCAAATTAATGGGAAGAGAGGACGAAGTTACAGAAAAAGAAAGGAGAAACTATCAAAAATAAGTTTTCTTAATTATTGATAAATTAAGAGCAGAAGAATGTTAAGAGACAAAAAAATGAATAATAATAAATACAATGGATACATGAATTGTGATTGGAAAAGAGGTGGAGGGGGCAATTGCAAATTGTTTACTCGCCTTCTGAGCTCCAGAACAACCTTACTTGAAAATCTATAATACTCGGTCTGAGTATTATTGATTTGTATCTGGGACATATTGTTTTACTGTCCAGTTTGTCTGTGATTGATTGTAACTCTGATGTATTAAAATGCAATTTGACAAGTACAGCTTTTCTTTATATAAATGTTATTATATTTTGATCCGCTACGAATGTGAGATTCTGTGATTGTTTCCTGTTTCTTCTTCTATCTCTTTTCTTCTTTTCCTAACTATCTGGAATTTTCGGGATCGAAAATTCCGGGTCGTTACAGACTCAAATCAATGAGAGATAAGTATTTGGCTTCAGATTGAATGAGAAATAAGAATATGAAAAATCTTTTATTCTCTTTTATATACAATAGAACAAATAGAATAGATAGATAGATAGATTTGAGTGGAAAAAATATATGGAAAGTTGAAGTATGATGATAGTTTTCAAAAGTAATCTTGACAAGGTAATAGACAACACAAATTGGTCTCTCGGAAAAAGAAAATTTGATAATCAATATATATATATATATTAAATAATAGAACCTATTAAATAATAGTAAAGCAGAAAGATTTCTTGCTCTCTCATTAATTAATTACGGGTTCTTTCTCTTCTCCTTAATTTTCTCTTTTGTTATTTTATTTTCAAAATGTTTTAATTTATCAATTTACACTCATTTTACAAAGTCTACTCCATTATTTAACATATTGTAGTAAGCACATTTAAAATTTTGCATAGTTATTTACAAACATTTATCAACTACTTCTTATCATTTTTTATTTAAGTCCACATATTTAGGTCAATTACATAATCCAAAATCTAAACTATTTAAATAAGTTTAATTAATTAATACGAGTATAAAAGCACGTCCTGATGAGTCTGCATCTAATCACAATGTGCATGTGTGAACTCAACAGTGCACTTTGTAGCATTTTTCGAAGCATGCACAAAGATTTGTTTATAGATATAGTAAACACTTCTTTAATGAATATGTACCCAAATTCATAATTAATTAGATATATTATATTCATCAATTTATTGGCAGTTGGAAATAGAAAAATTTGGATATAAAAACTCCATAAAATTTTTGTCATGCGGTTAGCAAAAATTAATACCAATGCTAAAATCGTTTTCATTGTTTTTACATAAGACAAATTCTTTCTTTACATAATCTCAAATTTAACCTGTCCTTCGGCTAAACCCTACGCAACTGAATCGAGGACTTGACCAAACATGGGCTAAACAATTATAGGATAGGGTGCGACCCTACCTCAGTCACAAACCCTAACCCATTATATGCTATACGGTCAATTTGTTGGTAAACATGCTGTTTTTATTTAGCACAGAAACATATATTCGATATTATCATTGTCATTGTAAAGCTGCCTTGTTCGAAAGCGATGTTTGATAAGAATGTGAGTTTTGAGACTCGTAACGCTTTTTAATGGAGTAATAATAATGTGATTTGGTGGTAAACATGCTGAAGGAGTTTTGTCAAGTACAAAAATGCTGAATATTTGTAATACATAATACTACGTGATGCCATATTTTACTTTCGAATATGACAGATCAACCACTCAATCATCAACTTGCATCTAACCTTATTATAATAGAAAAGAAGAAAGAAAGAATAATAGTTATCTTTTATAGAGTAAGAAAGTATAGCTAATGGATAATGCAAAATCTTGATTAGTAAAAGATATTGCTATATATCATGTAAAGAATGAAGAATAACTAATGAATGCAGGACATAAAAAAAGGGAAGGAAAAAGATGTTATAAATTGATATTTTCTACAACAAATAAAATCAACAGAAAAACAATGAGAGGAATTAACAGTAGCACAAATATACACTCAATTAAATAACTCTATAATAATCAACGTTTCCATTACGACACTGGGAGAATTATCAGATCTGCTCTTCAAGTTGGGTTTTCTCTATCCTGCATGTCTCTGATGAACTTTAGTAGCATGATCCAGCTATCTATGCTCCTTTCAGCTACATGCAACTACCGATTTTCATTACATCTCCCTAATCTTCTTACTTGCTTACGATGGCAGTTCTATCTACTTACACTAAGCTACCTCTTCAAGTTATTTTCTTTAATTAGCTTACCCTTGTTTTCTTTAAGATTAACAATGTGATAATTACGCTTCTTGCAGGGATTTCCCCTTTCAAGTTGCAGCTTCTGGTGCGACATACTCTACAGAGCTTCCATCATGTTCAAATGGACCCTCAATTGACATGGGTGCTTAACTGCTTATATTGTGAATATGCATCAGACAAATATTGCTGGTAAACTTAAGCATCACCTAATTGCTTGAATTAATCTTTTATTCTCTGTGATAAACCTCAGCCGAGTCAGCTTTATAAACTACTACAACATTAAATGCATTAAAGTAATTGTACTTGAAAACTAATTTTTTTAATTAGTCCCACATCGTCTAAAATATAATAATTCTTGTTGTATATAAGGTTAGATGCGAAAGAGTAAGTTATTCCAATAACATCTAGCAATGTTGGGACGGTGCCTTGAAATTTAGTTTGGCCTATGAACATTTGACGCAAATTGAAAAATTGTTTAACTAATTTTAAATGCTTCAGCTACACTGTAAATCCGCAGCCTAGCCAACCAAGGGTCCAAATATTGCCTTCTATATTTCTCTATAAAAATGTAAAGGGTATTTTGGGAAACTCAAAAAGACATGGTTGAATCCTATTCATGAAATTTACATTATTAATAGTAAAGATAAAGATTTATTAAGATTTTAATAAATACTAAAGAATGAAAATTTCAATATGTATACCACTATTATACCAACAAATATAGTAAAATTAAGTTTTTATTCACAGAAGACAATAATAAAAAATTTAATTTGTAATTTATTTATCTTAATAAATTTATCGTATATTGCATTGTAAACTTCTACTTTAAACTTCAAATACCTATATTTAATATTAACATAATTCTTCACAAAACCCACCTCACTTTTCCCTAATATTTTATGCTTTAGTCCATATATTTGAATTAATTATGAAGTTTTAAATTTAAGCTAATTAGATAAATACAATTAAATAATATTTGTTAGTTCGTCTAATAAATATGAAAATATGAAAATTTCAATATGTACACCATACTCGTATTAGCATAAATGGTAAAATTATTTTTCATTAAAATAAAGATACATAAGTCACACATAACATAGAGTATATATATAAAAAATAGTAACAAATTCAATTTATAATTCATTTATCTTAATAAATTCATCATATAATGCATCAAAAAAAATCATGTTTTCTACTTTAAATACCTTCAATTTGAAATTTATATAACCACAGAGAAAAAAACTCTCAATTGCCTACTAATATTTTACATTTAACTCCATATACTAGAATTGATCATGTAATACTAAAACTATTTAAATAGATTTAGTAAACTATTATTTGTCGATTTGTTTGACAAATCATAAAAATATGAATATTTCAATAATTATACCATATTCATATTAACAGAAATGGTATAAAATTCATTTAGATATATAAATACATTAGTTTCACCATAACTTGTACATAAATAATAATTACGAATTTAACTCATAATTCATTTATACCAGTATATTTACTAGTCATTGCATAATATTTCAATTTACTAGTTTATATTTACTAGTCATTGAACAGTTAAATTCATTTATACCTACATTTTGAATTCTACAGTTACGTACAAACCTTCCTCCATAACTCCTAATTTTGTACATTTAAGTCAATATATTTTAAACTTAAACTATTCGAAATAAATTCAATTAACACATATTCGTTAATTCATTGACTATATCATAAAATATAATGGTTACAATATGTATATCATATTCATATCAACAAAAGTGGTGAAACTATATTTTTTTTCAAATATAAAGATATATAATCACATAGATGAAATACATTAACAATATTTACAAACTTAGTAATTATTTATTTAAATCAATGAATTTACGTACATTACATTATAAAATTATGTTTTTTGCTTCAAATACCTACATTATAACATTATTTAAAACTCACCCCCACAATTTTTTATTAATATTTTTTATTTAAATCTATACATTTAAACTACTTACAAAATCTCAAACTTAAACTATTCAAATTATATTAGTAAAGCGTTAGTATATTCTTCTAATAAATTCAAAAATTATATATCAATTTTAATATATATATACATATATGTATATATGTATGTATATATATGTGTGTGTGTGTGTATATATATATATGTGTGTGTGTATGAAATTGAATACTTATATGGTAGTACATATTAGCACTGTAAGTCTTAGGTAGTGTTAATCCGCCTTTTGGCAAGGCCATGGACAGGCAGATTTAGCTAAATCAACTGCTCGTTCGTCGAGACTGGTTTACGATGGATTTAGTCGACTGGATGGATGGACGATCAAGCATGGATAATAATCATGGATTTACAGCCGGGATCCGGTACAGTCGATGGACGAAGGTTATTGGATACTTGAAACTTGGGTTTCGATGAGTCGTAAGTCGCCCTGGACTCGCTTCAAGTCGTATGGAGTTGAGCTTCAAGTCTTTTGGAGGAATACTTTGAGTCGAGGTCGTTTGATAGGCATGGAAGGTGGTTCGGCATAAGTGGCTCGGCCGTGTAGGTGGTTCGGCGTAGGAAGTGGTTCGGCATAGGTGGCTCGGCCGTGTTGGTGGCTCGTCATGGAGGGTGGCTCGACTTAGCTAAATGGTGGTTCGGCCTTGGTTGTCGCTCAACAACTTTGAGTCCCGAGGCACGTGACTTCGGGTCATCACTCGGGTAGCTCGGTGGAGTATCAGGTGGCTCGACGTTGTGGTTCGGTCAGGGTGGCTCGGTCGGCTAGGTGGATCGTCATGGACGTGGCTCGGTCAAGGTGGTTCGGCACTGTGGCTCGCCATGGTGGCTCGGTCGTGGGTAAGGTAACAAGGTGGCCCAGTCAAGTTGAGGGTCGGTAGGGGCGTGTGGCATGGTTGCTTCGAGTCTTGGGCTTCTTTGCTTCGAGTTTTGTGGTTCAGCTCCTAGGATGTGGGTCGGTAGAAAATGTAGCTGGGTCGGCTACATTATAGTCTAGTCACTTCGAGCCGTTCGGCTCGTGACTTCGGGTCGGCTGCGTGATAACACGGGTCGGCGTCAATGCATGGTTCGGCCGCATCGTGTTTTCGGATTACTTCGAGTCCAAAGGGGATTTACTTTGAGTCACCTTGGTGAATTTCCTGGCTCGGCAGCATTTGGGCAAGGAGTTGGTCGAGGCTATAGGTTCTGGATCGGTCGTGGACTTAACGGGCCCTGTTACCTATATTTGCCTATAAATACAGCACGCGGGTCTTTAGAAAAGGGGATTCTCATTTGGTTCCCCTGCTCCTTTTCTTCTAAGGCTAAGGTAATTCTGCCATTATACATGGATTGTAACTGTAATTAATTTGGATATCAATAAAAAGGAAATTTATGGAGTGGACGTAGGCCGGAGTGAGCCGAACCACTATAAATCCTCTGTTTTTACTACTTTCTTTTAATTTTTACTGTTCTACATATTTATACTCTCTACATACACTCTCTTTACTATCTGTGTCTGTTAGTTGGTGCTTTCATTTACATTTGGGTGTTAGTGACCGATTTTGGCGTTAACATTTTGGCGCTTTCCCTGAGAAAGCTAGTACTCAGGGATTCTAAAGCTTGGTCTTTGGATTTAAAGGCTTAGGAACTAGGATTTTTGGGAATTTATGGCAAGGCAATCGACAAGAAGGCAAAGGACTGAAAGGAGTCAGAATGAAGGGAGTCAGGAGGCTTCCTCAGGAGCGAATCAGGCCTTGATTTTCATCACCAGAGACGAGATGGAAACAATGCTGAAGAGACAAGAGGGAATGATACAGAACCTACTCCAATAGGTTGGATAATTGGAGTGCAAAACCAAAGGAATGGAGTAGCAGGTGATGTTGGAAATGAGGATCATGAAGCTAAAGCGACAGGAATGGAGGCAGCCCGGAATCAGGATCAAGGGCATGGAGCGACCGGAGTACAGGATAGAGTTGGACTATCGGGAACGACCCCTGAACTAGGGGGCATACCCACGAATCGTGTAGGCTCCATTCCAGTAAGGATACCAGGAAATGATGGGAAATTTGGCGTTAATAGGGAAGTGGATGCTCATCTAGAAGGGCAGGTTCCGGGATTCCCTCGTGGACTCGAGGGGCAGGTTGGAGAAAACGAACAAAGGTCGTTACTTGATGATAGTGACAGGTTAACATACATAATCAGAAGGGCTATGAGGGGAGGATTGGTGAATAGAGACTTGGAGGATGTGAATAGGAATCCCTTTGCTCCTGTGATCAGGCAAGCTAGAAACCCGCCGGATTTCAAACTACCAACTCTGGAGATGTATGACAGGAGAACAGATCCCACTGTGCACTTGACGAGGTACATGAGGCATATGGAAGTGCTGGGGGCATCAGAGTAGGTCATGGCACGATGCTTCCCTTTGTATTTGATGTATATTACATCATTATGGTTCAGACAGCTAGAGAGTGGCTCTATCGGCACATGGACGGAGCTGATTGAAAGGTTTATGAGACAGTTCCGGGTCCAAATAGTCAGACCGAAGAACGTGATGACTTTAACATCGATGAAACAATGGAAGGGAGAGTCGCTTAGGGATTTCTTAACCAGATTCAATGCGGTGGTGGCTTCTGTGGATCGACCCGATCCATCGATGGTTTTGATGGAGGCAGTTTCAGGGATGGCAGATAATTCATATTTTAAGATATCATTGGAACGGGACCTACCGAGGGATCTCGGGGAGTTCTACCATGAGGCGAAAAGGTTCCTGAGGCAGGAAGATGCGCAGGATGAGAGAGAAGGGAGAGAGGCTGAAGCTTATGCAGTAAAGGGTGGAGGTCCACCTAGGGAAGTTCCAGACAAAGATGATAAAGGGAAAAGGAAAATGAATGATAATGGTAACACATCGAAAAGGCAACGAAGGGAATCAAAATTCTCTTCTTATACGGATTTGAATGAGACTCTGGAAAAAATTTATTTAGATACTCGAGGACGCCTCCAGTATCGGAGGTCAGCAAGGAGGGAACCCTTCGAACACGAATGGGCATCGGGAAAGCATTGCCTATTCCATGAGCTGGATGGGCATAACACAAATGACAGCAGGCATTTGAAGGATATCATCGAGGAACATATAAGGAATGGTCATTTACAATAGTACGTAAGGAATCGAGATGTGGTAGTGGAACAGGAGCAGCCACTGCCCACATCAGACGAAGCTGGCACTAGATCTAGGCATCGTCGCCTTATTATTAGCTGAATGGATTTATGGCTTTGAATAAGTAGTAAACCCCAAAGTAAGGAGGTTAAGTCACTTACACATGTATGGCATCGAGGACGATCTCTAGGCATGCTCTGAGATGATGATATACCGTGATACTCGGGTTTATGAAATTTTATTTTTTTCTATTTTCTATGAACTCTAGTTTCTTTCTTGGTACTACAGACATTTGATTTTCTTTATTGTATGGACTTTTATTTTGCTAATTGGATTCTGTGATAATTGGATTTGGATTAATAAATAATATCGGTTACACGATTACGGTCCCGACCGGAGAGACGGGGTAGTAATCGCAAGGTATGAGTCCCTTCGCCGGAGAGCGATGGAATGGACTCGAACAAAATATAAAAGTCCTCGACCGGAGAGTCGAGGCCGGGGAATATAAAAGTCCTCGACCGGAGAGTCGAGGCCGGAGAATATAAAAGTCCTCGACCGGAGAGTCGAGGCCGGAAAATATGAAAGTCCTTGACCGGAGAGTCTAGGCCGGAGAATATAAAAGTCCTGGACCAAAGAGTCGAGAAAGTCCTCGACCGGAGAGTCGAGGCCAGAGAATATAAAAGTCCTCGACCAGAGAGTCGAGACCGGAGAATATAAAAGTCCTCGAAGCCAGAGAATATAAAAGTCCTCGACCGGAGAGTCAAGGTCGAAGAATATGAAAGTCCTGGACCGGAGAGTCGAGGCCGGAGAATATGAAAGTCCTCGACCGGAGAGTCGAGGCCGGAGAATATAAAAGTCCTCGACCGAAGAGTCGAGGCCGGAGAATATGAAAGTCCTGGACCGGAGAGTCGAGGCCGGAGAATATAAAAGTCCTCGACCGAAGAGTCGAGGCCGGAGAATATGAAAGTCCTAGACCGGAGAGTCGAGACCGGAGAATATAAAAGTACTCGACCGGAGAGTTGAGGCCGGAGATTATAAAAGTCCTCGACCGGAGAGTCGAGGCCGGAGAATATGAAAGTCCTCGACCGGAGAGTCGATGCCGGAGAATATAAAAGTCCTCGACCGTAGAGTCGAGGCCGGAGAATATGAAAGTCCTCGACCGGAGAGTCGAGGCCGGGGAATATAAAAGTCCTCGACCGGAGAGTCAAGACCGGGGAATATGAAAGTCCTTGACCGGAGAGTCGAGGCCGGAGTAGGATAAAATAACTTGGATTTGAGTTACAGGACCCAGAGAGGTCCTAGATTTGGGTATGGACCCGGCGAAGTCCCAGCTACGGATTATAGGACCCGGAGAGGTCCCGGGCTTGGATAAAATGATCCGGAGAGATTTTGAATTCGGTTAATGGATACAGAATGAATTAGGAATTGGATATTGACCCAGAACAGTCATGGATTTTGTTAATGATCCGGAGAGATCATGGATTCGATTAACGGATCTAAGGCTATTCAAAACACACCTTCCAAAGCAAGACATGTTTTGGGGGGAAAATGTTAACCCACCTTTTGGCAAGGCCATGGACAGGCGGATTTAACTAAATCGACTGCTCGTTCGTCGAGAGAGGTTTACGATGGATTTAGTCGACCGAATGGATGGACGATCAAGCATGGATAATTATCATGGATTTACAGCCGGGATCCGGCACAATCGATGGACGAAGGTTATTGGATACTTGAAACTTGGGTTTCGATGAGTCGTAAGTCGCCCTGGACTCGCATCAAGTCGTATGGAGTTGAGCTTCAAGTCTTTTGGAGGAATACTTTGAGTCGAGGTCGTTCGATAGGCATGGAAGGAGGTTCGTCATAAGTGGTTCGGCCATGTAGGTGGTTCGGCGTAGGAAGTGGTTCGGCATAGGTGGCTCGGCCATGTTGGTGGCTCATCATGGAGGGTGGCTCGGTTTAGCTAAATGGTGGTTCAGCCTTGGTTGTCGCTCGGCAACATTGAGTCCTGAGGCATGTGACTTCGGGTCATCACTCGGGTAGCTCGGTGGAGTATCAGGTGGCTCGGCGTTGTAGTTTGGTCAGGGTGGCTCGGCAAGGTGGCTTGCCATGGATGTGGCTCGGTCAAGGTGGTTCGGCACTGTGGCTCGCCATGGTGGCTCGGTCATGGGTAAGGTAACAAGGTGGCCCAGTCAAGTTGAGGGTCGGTAGTGGCGCGTGGCATGGTTGCTTCGAGTTTTGTGGTTCGGCACCTAGGATGTGGGTCGGTAGGAAATGTAGCTGGGTCGGCTACATTATAGTCTGGTCACTTCGAGCCGTTCGGCTCATGAATTCGGGTCGGCTGCATGATAACACGAGTCGACGTCAATGCATGGTTCGGCCGCATCGAGTTTTCGGATCACTTTGAGTCCAAAGGGGATTTACTTCGAGTCGCCTTGGTGGATTTCCTGGGTCGGCAGCATTTGGGCAGGAAGTTGGTCGAGGCTATAGGTTCTGGATCGGCCGTGGACTTAACGGGCCCTGGGTCATTCAGGAAGCCCAGTTACCTGTATTTGCCTATAAATACAGCATATGGGTCTTTAGAAAAGGGGATTCTCATTCGGTTCCCTTGCTCCTTTTCTTCTAAGGCTAAGGAATTCTGCCATTATACAACTCTGGATTGTAACTGTAATTGATTTGGATATCAATAAAAAGGAAATTTCTGGAGTGGACGTAAGCCGGAGTCAGCCGAACCACTATAAATCCTCTGTTTTTACCGCTTTCTTTTAATTTTTACTGTTCTTCATATTTATACTCTCTACATACACTCTCTCTGCTATCCGTGGCTGTTAGTTGGTGCTATAGTAATTAATTAACGAATTAACTAAATAGTAAAATAACTTTGTGAAATTATCAGAATTGAGCCACGAGAGTTGCACCATTGTGTCCGTGGTAATTTTCTGGTCAATTTTCTTATATAGATTGTCAAAATCCGAGCTAGAACGATGGAGACACGAATTAAACAAGAAAACGAAGAAAAAGAAAATAAAATAATATAGGTCAGGTCAACCCTATGGTCGACCTTCCCCATAGCTGGGTCAACCTATAGGTCGACCCCTAGCTTATGAAGGTCGACAGGTGGGTCGACTCGCCAAAGCATTTGGACGAGCTTTCGTCCAGATGAAGAAATGACGTGTTTTTCTATTTTAATTCGATCCTGTGCATTCGTCCTTCCATCCGACGGTTCCCAGCTAGCCTATGACATTGTTGCACTAAATTTAATATTCAATTCCAACGGTCCGAGATCCTAAAGTGACACTATAAATATGACCCTAGACCTAGCTATTTTTCTCATTCAGATTTTCTCCATCTGGGTTCATTGCCTGAGGTTGGACCCTAAAAGGAATATTTTTCCTAGGAGAAGATCTTTTTAATTAAAATATTTTATACCCTAGAAGTGGATCTGGAAAGGCCAAGGAAAAGAGCTAAGGACCACAGGTGAGTGTTTAGTAATTATTTTAGATTTTTAAGTAATTTAAAATAATAGGGTTTCCAATAGTTGTAGTTTTTCTACAATTTTGGGATAACCTTTATGCAAGTTTATTTACAGTTTATTTGTAAGTAAATTTTGGACTTTCTTTCCAGTCTATTTTCTTTTAGCTATTTTATTTCAGTCATTTGCAATTATTTAATGTTATTCATAGTTTTTCCCAATTATTTATTGTTATTTACATCTATTCCTTTTTAGTTGAAATTTAGCCTGTAAATGTTAGTTAGTTTTTATTCCTTTTTACGTGAATAAATATATAGAAGAGAATAATTCGCTAATATGGACTAAAATATAAGAACACTAAATTTACAGAAATTAGATGTAAATTAAGAAGAACTGTACTAAATTGGACATAGACTAAAATAGGCAAATTTAAGACATTTGCAAGCATAGTTATAACATGTAATTATAACTAAAAAGAGAAAATAGAAGAAATAGCAGAAGAAGCTTATTTTTAAACTTAGACCTTGGGTTAAGTTAATAAGCAAAATTATAACACATGTTATAATTAGAGATAACAGAAAAGGCTTATTTTAGAACTTATAATTAAGTTAATAAGCAAGTATAGCAGAGATAACAGAAGAGGCTTATTTTAAGACTTATAATAAGTTAATAAGCAAACAGAGCAGAAATAATAGAAGAGACTTATTTTAAAGACTTACACTAAGTTGATAAGCAACGATAGAAGTAGGACCCGTACCGGCAGCATTCCCCTTCAGTCAAGAACTGATGGTCTCACAATAGATTAGATGAGGCTGGGACACGCTTATGTTGAAGTAATGTTAAATAAGAGGTCGATAGATATAAGCTAAAATCGGGGGATTTGGGCAAGGGGCGCAACTAGATTTTGTTTGTTAGGACCCGTACCGCCAGCATTCCCTTTTTTCCAGAATAGGACTGATGGCCTCAAAAACACTTAGGTGAGGCTGGGCAGGACCCTATCAGACTAGGACCGACGGTCTCATAACAAATCAGGTGAGGCTGGGCACGCTTATGTTGAAATAATGGTAAATAAGAGGTCAAGAGAGGGAGCAACAGATAGTGCGAGCCGACGGTGGCCTAGCGTGCGGCCTCGGAGTAGGAATATAAGTCGCTATTGAGTTCCAAAGTGCTAAATATGTGTCTTTTTGCTGTGGGACCCGCAGGATGAGACTAGCTAATAGTGGCACAACAGAGATAGAAGGCCGATCGAAGAGTAGAATTAGGATTTCATCCTAATTAAACTAGGATTGGGATTTCACCCTAATCAAAGCAGTTTTAGAAAAGTGCAAACAATCCAATCAAAACTATCTATGCAAAGCAAACAGTTAAACAATATTTTATTCTAGCTTTATCTTTTCCTTTATTTTCTTTTATATTAGAATTGGTGAAAAGTCTATTATCCTTATCTTGCTTAAAAATACTGGTAATTACTTTCATTCACCAGACTTTTAGTCTGACTCACTCCTCTATTTTCCTCTTTTTCCCCCATAGGCCAGCAGAGGCAAGGGCAGTAGATTTTCAGCTTTCTTGGAGAGATATTCTTGGAGATTCTTCATGTATTCTTCTTCTTCTTTCCAATTTTATTTTCATTTGACTTGGGATGTACCGGTACTTGATGAGAGGGATGATTTTATGATTTTATGTACTCTGATGTTGTGACTGAGATGGTATTTTTCATAAGACATGCACATTTGGTATTTTGAGACATATTTGGTTTTATGATGTATTTATGAAGTTTAATTTTTAATGACTTACTATTTAAATGTTTCCGCTGTTTTATTTATTTGTTTTGTGAATCTTAGTCTCTGTAAAGTTTTTAGCTATACCTATAACGCACCATATTCTTTAGTGTGCCCTTTTTGGGTATACTAAGGGGTGTGGGGTGTTTCATGATTTTAAAATACTATAGTTGTATTTCACCAAATTATTTTTACCATCCCACTAAAGCATCTTCAACTGCCCATATTCCATTATCTCTATGCCATTATTGTTTAACCCATGCATTGGATATGGTAATCTTATAAAATATGATGTTTATATTGTTAATTTTGAAATGATAACTTTGTTATGCAATGTATGATAAGTTTAGGATAATAAATGAAGTATAACTTAAAATTATTATTATTGTTTACGTGAAATTTATATCGTGTAGCCTATATATATATGTTTTAGAAATAAAATAATTTTATCATTTTTTATATGAATATAGTATACATTTTGAAATTGTCGTATGTTAGTGATTTATCAGATGAATTAACAAATATATTTAGCAAAATTTGTTTAAATAAATTAGATTTAAAATTATGTAATTAGTTTAATTATATGGACTTAAAGGTAAATAGTAGGAAGAATTCGAAAGAATTTTGTGAAAAATTGGATAAATTTGATGTGGAGTTATTAAAGTTAAAAAGAGAATTTTGTAATATAATGTATGATTTTAAAATGCAATGCATGATAGATATTTTGAAATAAGTTAATTACTACTTAAGTTTGTTATCATTTATCATGTGATTTATATGTCGTTATAGACGAATGAACAATTAATTTTACCATTTTGGTTGGTACAATACGAATATACATACTGAAATTATCATTCATTAGTATTTATAAGAAATGTTAATGAATTTTAGTTAATTGAATTTGTTTAAATAGTTTAGTCTTTGGATTTTAACCTAAATATATGAACTAAAATATAAATATTAAGTGGTAATTGATGAATTATTTGTAAATAGCTGTGTAAACTTTAAAATATCCATATTTGAATGTAAAATGATGGAGAGAATCAATAAAATATGTAAATTGATAAATTAAAGGGATTTGAAATAAAATATCAAGAGAGAGGGAGGATAAGGAGAAGAGAAAAAACTCTTAGAATCAATAACAGAGCTAGAACTTTGTTATGTAATGTATGATAAATTCAGTGAAATAAACAAATCATGTATAAATTTGCCATTATTTTTTGTAGAAAATTACGTTATGTAGCTTATATACTTTTATATTTGAGTAAAATATTTCTTTCTCATTTTTGTTAATTTGACTATGGTTTACATGTCAAAACTGACATATTTTAACGATTTATTAAATGAATTATTAGATGAATTAACATATAATATTTAACTGGTTTTTTTAAGTATGTTAAATTCAAAATTATGTAATTATTCTAAATATGTGAACTTAAAGGTAAATGGTAGAGATAATTAAAAAAGATTTTGTAAAAACAAACTGTAGAAATATTAAAGCTTAGTTATTTTAAGTTAAAATGAGAATTTTGTAATGTAATGTATGATAAATTTCCAAGATAAATAAATTATAATTGATTTGCAAATTAAATTTGTCATTATTGTTAATGTAAATAATTTATGTTTTGTGGTTTTTGTATCTTTGTAGTTGAATAAATGATTTTACCATTTTTGTTTATATATATATAAATTGACATATATTTGTAGGGGTTTATTAGAAAAATATACTAAATATTTACAAAGATTATTTAAATAGTTCAAATTTGTGATTTCCTAAGTAGTTATTATATGTGTTTAAATATAAAATATAAGGAAATAATTGAGAGGGTGTGAATAATTGTAGAAATTTTAAAATGTAGGTATTTGAAGCTAAGTATAGAATTTTACAATGCAATGTATGAAAAAAATCATTGAGACAAATAAAAAATAAATCAAATTTGTTAATAGTGTTTATGTATACTATTTATGTCATGTGATTCATATATCTTTATATTTGGTTTTAAGTTTACCACTTCCGTTGATATGAATATGATATATATACATATTGACACCATCATATTTTTGGATTTATTAGATGAATTAACGAATATTTGTTAATCGAATTTATCCGAATAGTTTAAATTCAATATTACATAATTAGTTTAAAAATGTTGACTTATTAAATGTACAATATTGGGTGATATTGAGGAAGATTTGTAAATAAGTGTAGAAATTTCAAAATGTAGGTACTTAATATTAAAAAGGAATTTTAAGTGCAATGCATGGTAAATACATTAATATAAATGAGTTATAAATTAAATTTTTGAATATTATATATGTTATGTTATTGATATATCTATGGGTTTGCCAACCCTACTGGCCATGCCTCCTATCTCTGGTTTTAGTCATTTCCACAGATGAGGCTACTTCCGGTGTTCCAGCTTACGCACCACTCCAAAAATAGATCATGGAATCCCATATGGATTCCCACACCACAATGGCCTTGGAATCACATACAGATTCCCACATCTCAAATAGATCTTTGAATCACACACGGATTCCCATACCCAACGGTCTCGAAACCACACATGGATTTCAACATCTCAATATAACACAAAAACTCCTCCATAGAACCGTATATGGTTTTGGAGTGGTAACGGTTCCGAATCATCTCTTACGAGTACACTCTCCCTCTTCCCGGGCGCTCCCTAAACCAATCGTCGATTTTCGGAATGCTCAATACCGGTTCTTTAGGAAGTAATCTAACAATACATAAGAACGAGGATCACCCCCTAACCGTTTAAGTGGACGGATATCCTTATCATTTGTCCTAGAAGAACAATGAGTTTATACGTATAGTATAGTACCACCGATGGTAACTGTACCATATAATTCCCGTGTTTCCCCTAGATATTTCCAGAGTTAAAACCCTTCGATGTTAAGTAGGAAATCGTTTCCCTACCACCAAAATTAAGAAGGATTACATATTGGGCCAAGGTTTTGATAGTCGGTTATTTAACTATCAAATAAACAAACATTCAACCATAGATCACATTTCCCACCGAAATCACTAAGCCTCATTTAATTTGATTTCTATAAATTGAATCTCCTTATTAAAACATTCATATACTTATTTCATCGGAACGAGAATATTCACAAATTCTTTCTTTCAAAAATACTTGAAAACTATTTGTAAAAATAGATATGGAAATGTCATTCGGTATCGAACATGGATCGCAGCTCGATGGTTACGTCTCTATCCCAGAAAAACGAAACTTAACTTAGGCAATCTCTGCCTCCCGATTTCCACCATGCAATCAATCATAGATCGCAGTTTGCATAATGGTTACGTCGTTATCCAAACTGTAGGCAATCTCTGCCCTCGAATTACGCTATGAAATATACCATTACTTCCCAAAAATTTCTTATTTCATAAATATTTCCAAGTCTATTTATAAAACTTCTTTATAAATTTCAAATTTTAACTTAGAGAAATATTCCATTATAAATTTTAAACCATTTGAAATCTCCCTTTACAAATTTCAAAAATTATCAATTATACTTATTTATAATCCAACTAACAATTTTAACTCCTTTATTGAATTCAGATTCATTTTCGAAGTTTCCGTTTCTAAACAATTTGGAAATTTCCTTTTCTCTAATTTTCTTAAGTTCCCGAATTACATTATAAGATTTTTCTTATAAAATCACATCCATTCAATACAATCCTATTTACAAATTTCGAGAGTATTTATAAGTAACTTCAAAAAATTTCTAAAATTCTACCTTTTTAAAATAAGTATTCTAAAGTAAAATAATAAATTTTCAAACACATTTAAGTAACTATTTAAAATATCACCACCCCTTGTTAAATAACAATGATAGCAAATTTTCAATTCATTTATAAATAATAATAATAGATTTTCAAAGCTTATTAAGAAAATTAGAATTTATTTCAATCTATATTAAATATTTAAGTACGTAACTTCCTGAAATATTTTAGTCCAATTAATAGTTTAATAAATAAAAATCCTTTACTAAAACAACTTCACTTCTTGATAAAAATATATTTTTAAAATCCAATATAACCATTTTTATACTTATAAATCTCCCTTGATTTATCACAATCCGATTTACATTTCCAAATTCACAATTATTTCCAAATTCCAAAATAGAATCCACTATTTCTTTCTAAGCCGGTTTCCTTATCTCATTTTAAATTCACACCGCGAATTTATATTTCCCATTTATCAAATGATAATCATTCCACTTATTTATAAACATCGTTTATAAATTTTCATAAACTCATTCCAAGTTTATACAGGTTTATATTACAAAAACCTATTTATAAATCGATTTCTAATTAAAATCCATTTATAAATCTATTTCTTAAATAATCCAAACTTTATTCCAAAACCATTCAAATCTCGATTCCGACTTCCATTTCGTATTCCAGAAATCCCAATTAAAAATCCACTATCTAAAAATACTCAAATTATATTCTCAATTTGAAACCATTTTACGGAATAGCTAAACAAATATCAAAAATCAAATCGTTTATTTTATCCAAATAAATTTCCTTTTATAATAATCCCAAAATTAATATAAATATATTCATTTCCAAATCGCCTTTGAATTTCCTTTTTAAATTCAAAAATATTATTTATGGTATTTATAACCAAGATCAAGGCCAGTGCTACTATAACATCCAATAAATTCAAATCACATCATAATCTATCACAGACTATTCAAATGCATCATATATTACTATATATGAAATTAAAAATCAACATTTTTGAGGAATCCAGTTAGATCCCTCCAACTTGTTTCCTATTTCCCTGCAACCACAGATGTTATACAATATAAAATACCAATCCCGCTTCGAGGTGGGATATCGCGGTAATATAGTGTCATCCGCTATTATGTGGAGCGCATAGTGTCTCATCCGCTCCAATCGGTGGGAATATATCCAACTACAAATATATATACTAATATATATAATATAACATCCAACAGATAATAAAAATTTATCAATTCATCCAATCAACCAATAAATAATTTTTTTAACACTTTAAAATAAAACTAGTTATCCAAATGAGTGAGATTTACTCACCTTTATTTTCTGATGTCACCGAGGCGTTTCGTTTATGAATTAAAATTGAACTGGCATTCAATTTTAACCCAAAATTCAGACAAGCTCTAAATCCATCCAAACTAGTGTTATTTCGGAGCTCTCGACATCAAGATCGCAACGCAAAAAGTTTCATCCCAAACGGACCTCGTATGAGAGAGTTATACATTTTATAAAATTCACGATTTAGTTTTAAATAATTAATTACTTAATATAACAAGTTAATTACCATCACTTAACTCGGCCCAAAGCCCACCAAGCAGACCCGCTTCTTTTCCCTTCTTCCCCAATTTCTTATACACGAATAAAACTTCCCATAGTCATGCACGTTTCCATATACACGCACGCCAACGATTGACGATCTAGCAAACTGACATCGCCACCAATCTTCCCACCTCGAGCTCGTCACCCTCGTACCCTCACCATCACCTCTTGCCTCATGGAGAAAATCGCAACCTACTACCCACGAGACGACACCCCCATCAGGTCGTACACTCCATTTCACCCCCGAGTGCCACAGAATTTCACCAACAAATGCGCTTTTCCATGACGAGTTCAAAAATGACCTTCGTTTCACGAATCAAAGCCTATAGCTCCAAATAACCCAAACCCTAGCTAAAACTGCTCGCGACTCTCTCACTGCTGCACGCACCAAGCTAAACTCGAACATCACCAAATTGGTACAGCTCGAAGCTCTTGCCAAGACACAAATTTTAAAATTTGTTTGATGATTTTTAAGTGGGTATAATTTGAAAAACAAAATTTTGAAGTTCCCTTTTTTTATTTTTCCTTCACTAACTCGCTTGGTTTAAATAAAGGAGGGAAGAAGATAGAAATCAGCATGTAGGGTGGCGTATTCACGTGTAGGGTGGTTGGAAAGGAAAGAAAGTGGCTGATGGTTTGACTTTAAACATTTAAAATATTATTTAATTTTCAAATATCTCGTTTAAAGTAACTTAAAGTCCCGAACCGCTATCGAGGCGTGCCGCCTAATGTTCCTAATGTTATACCCTTATTTTGAACGCAATGGAACATGTTTCGAGACCTAATTCGATCGTATAGAGAAGATAGCTTTTTGAACCCAATTATAATATTAAATACCTTATATTAATTTCAACGCGTTTCTATCCCGTACGACCAAATGGTAACTCTAAACACTATGAAATTTGAAATTCGATAATAATACACTATTACGGATCCAATGGAACTAGTTTCGTCGAATTTCGAGACTGTGCCCCGGAAGGCTATTTTTATATGTTAATTTAAACGAGTTAATTTCAAAATTAGCTAAATCACTTTTAAATCAAATTTAAAAGCTTTATTACCTTTATTCTTGTTAATAGAAATTGAATAAGCCTTTAAATCATTTTTATCCGATTAAAATCCAAGATTTAAATTATTTAAATGATTTCCAATTATTAAATTCAACAATTAAATTACCCAATAAATCATAACCTATAAAATTAACTTTTAAATATTTAAAATCAATTTAATATTCCAATTTCAAATAACCAAAATTCTGGGTCGTTACAAGACTGCATCTTTCAAGATTGTAAGGAACTATCTGCCTTTTCTTTTCCTCCATAACTCGTAATGCTATAAATCTTAGCACTTGCTCTTTATGAAGCCGAAGATCACTAATGGCTTGATAGATTGTCCTAGTCATTTGAGGCTCCAAAGATCCTTATTCGGAGAACTTAGCATGATTAGTTAGCATGGTTAAGCAAAACTCAATATATGCAATTAACAGGTGTTGGGAATAAAGGGTAGGTTGGCTTTGAATGGGATATGCTTGGTAGGGTCAAGTTCTCTAAACCCTAAATATGCAAGCTAGGGTAGTTACATGTAACGCCTCACCTCTATACTCACACTAGCTAAGGACACTATGGGGTAATGCCATCGACTAGCACGAAGAATAAGGCTGTTGAGGAGCGACCATCTGTGTAATTGCTTTGTGCGAGTACCAATATGTCAGATAGTAGGTCATGCATTTCATTTCAAGAGGAAGTCTGACATATCAAATACAAACTCAAAGCTACTACACAGTGGCTATGTGGCCTTCAGAAACAAATATAAAACAAGCATAACACAAATCAGTCATAGATATTTATATCACTAAGGCGGAAACAGATATGAATACAACACATAGAAGTGTACATCAAAGTAGTGGTCATACAAGATCCACTACATCACAAAAGAATAGGTACAAGTGCTAGACAAAAGAATATATATACATCAAGGAGTCTCTATCTCAAATGTATAAAAACATTAACTACCAAGCTAAAGTATTTAGCCAAAAGTTAGAAGCAAATCCCTGCTAAGAAGTCAAGTGGAAGCACCTGAAACCCCTCGGTCTGAACCGAGTATTATTTAAGAAGAAAAATAATAAATGGATCAGTCTAGCTATAATTATCATGTAAGATGAGATGGGATAAGAGATATGACAAATATATATGATACAACAAAAATCATACAATATCTCAAGTTTTCTCAAACACCAAAAAGAATGTCATATTCTTTAGCTTATTCACCAAATCACAAATATTGATAGAGCTTATCAATGAAAATCACAAATATCGGTGAAACACAAATTCTAGAAATCCATAAAACATAAAAAGGGGAAGGCCCATCATAAACGGGAGCATGAAAACACACCAACACGTGTATCACAAATGGAACGCTATTCCCATGGGTTGCTAACCCGTAATGAGCCGAACATCGACGGACCTAAAAAGATACGCCCCATGGACAGAAACTCGACTGAGCCGAAAATCGATGCACCTAGAAAGATACGCCCCATGCACAGACTCGTTGAGCCGATTGCTCCATGAACGGTCGAAAGACCATGGGTCGCTACCCCACCAAATTGAGCCGAAGCCCTACAGAACGGGGTATAGACCCCCACACGGACAAAGAGACATTGCACATCGCAAGTCTAAATCACAAAATGATCATCATTGATCCATAAAAGTGTAAATTACACCAAGCTAGTAAATAAATGAGTTTAGCTTCATGTCCCATAACAACTGGCTTAACTTAAATATTTACGAACAAATTGTAGATTTCCACTCGAGAATTGTCACAAGACTTCAATCGAACAAGTCTAAGAATTATCCGACGAAGTAAACACAAGCGTTTCAAACCACTTGTTTTGCTAAGCCGTTTAATTAGATTTCTCATACGAATGAGGTAAAGGTTTGTATATACTAATAGATTGAAAAACAGTTTTAAAACGAGTTTTGTATTAAAATAATGTTGAAAACATTTTGGTGAAAGAGTTTAAGTATTTACTACTAGTATAGAAACCTTTGTATTTTAAAGTGACAAATCATAGAAACGATTGTAAAAACAATCTATCACCAAAAATTCACATTCGACGACGTGAATCTAAACCATGAAAATCAATATCAAATCCATCAAATGGATATTCCCAAAAATCCAGGAAAGAAGTCATCAAAGTCGATAATAAGTGACAACAACTAACCGGATCAACAAAAATCGATTAAAATAGAAACCCACATAAAAATAGGCCAATTAGCCGAATTTAACAGCGCCAGACGTCTGGTGGTTTTCCCAGACGTCTGGGTTGAAGGTCTGGAAATTTTCTTCCAGATCGCCCAGACGTCTCAGAATAACCTCAGATGTCTGAGCTGTAAGTCTGGAATTTTTATTCCGTTGCTTCAGACGTCTGAGCTGTTTCCCAAACATCTGAGCTGAAGCTCAGGGCAAAATTTGCCTAGGCCATTGATGGCCAAATCAACTCGGATGCGATCGAATGAGCGACGGTGGCTAAGGATTTATGCCAAATGACAACCCAGCCCTATAGGCTCTTCAATACACTCCAAACAAAATGTCAAAACATCCATAGTAGGATTTTCATAGACTTTGACTTCAAAATACCAAAATTGGAAAATTCACCAAACCAATTCAATTCAAAAGCAATTGAACATGAAATAGATGTTAGGAATTCATACCTAACAACAATGAAAGCTATAGACATAGATGTGAGTTCAAGAACTCACCTTTAAACTCAAAAACAACAATTGAGAAGCTCTAAAACAAGTAAAGATTGATTTAACTTCAACAACACCTCTAGAATCTTCAATCTATTATCAAAGGCAAAGTTTTTTCCTAAGTTAGGTTATAGGAAATTCTGAAATTGAAGAAAGATTGAGATGGAGAAGATGAAGAGGATGCTTACCTAAGCTTCTCTTTGATTTTAGAACTAAAACTTAAATTTTTTAAGAGAACTAGGGCTTAGAAATTTCTAATCTCCTCTCTGTTCCCCCATTTTTCCCTTAGGGCTTGAGTGTTAGGAAATTGTGAGTGGAATGAATGAAGAGGAGAGGAGTTAGGGGTGTTTCGTATAAGAGATTGGGTTCTCTTATTGGGTTAGTGGGCTAGAACACAACCGAAAGCCCAAACAAAATACCAAAATCCTAATCAACTCCAAACATATCAATGTTTATACTCAAAAAAGTTGTAAACGTCGTTTTGAACTCAATGGAAGTGGTCTCGAGTCCGGATTCGACTGTTTACAAAAAGTCACATTTTGGACTTTAATTCAACTAACGATGCTATATTTAAATAAAACATTTAAATATTTAATCGTAAAATATGCGGGTTGTTACAGACTCCCCTCCTTAAAGAAATTGCGTCCTCGAAATACTTAAGAGAAAATAAAGAGTAACAACCACACTAAGGTATAATAACAAAAAAGAAAAATTTGAAGTGAGAAGTTCACCTTCTAGAGCACGAGAGAGTAAGTCTGGATGTGTTCGCTCGATGAATTCTCTGGATTCCCAAGAACAATCTTTTGGATTTGTGGACCATTGAACTTTCACAAGCGAAACATCTTTATTATGAAGACGTTTAACCTTCGTAGCAATGACACGAATAAGATGTTGTTCATAAGTCAAATTAGGTGAAACTTCAATTTCTTCAATAACATCGGGCTCAAGAATAGAATCAGAATCTCTAAGGGATTTCCGTAGTTGAGAAACGTGGAATACGTTATGAATAGCAGAAAATTGAGCCGGTAATGAAAGGCGGTAAGCCACAGAACCATTGCGTTCGGTGATGGGAAATGGGCCAATATATAGGATTTTTGTCTACTTTGAGCTTCTTTCATCCTATGACGAATAAGGTCAATCCTATGACAAGTAAGGCCAATATATCGACTGAAACGCACAACACCCTTCATAGGTGAAACACGAATGAACACCAAATCTCCCATAGAAAATTCTAATTTCCTTCTTCGGTTATCGGCATAGGATTTTTGTCTACTTTGAGCTTCTTTCATCCTATGACGAATAAGGTCAATATTTTCTGTGGCATCACGAATAAAATCTGGACCTAAAACCAGCTTCTCACCGGCTTCAAGCCAACACGAAGGAGATCGGCATGGCCTTCCATATAGTGCCTCGAAAGGTGCCATACCAATACCAGATTAGAAGCTATTATTATAAGAAACTTCTACAAGAGAAATATGATCTTCCCAACTTCCACCAAAATCAAGAACAAATGCACTAAGGAGATCTTCAAGAGATTGATTCACACGCTCGGTTTATCCATCAGACCGAGGATGATAAGCGGTGCTAAAATTAAGCTTCGTTCCCAAAGCTTTTTAAAGACCCTTCCAAAATCTACTAGTAAATAATGGATCACGATCGCTAACAATAGAAGTAGGGACTCCATGCAATTTAACAATTTCTTTAACATAGAGTTTGGCCATAAGAGGTACGGTCCGATAGGACCGAACGGGAATAAAATGGGCGGATTTTGTAAGTCTATCTACAATCACCCATAGACTGTCATGACCCGAACGAGAATGGGGAAGACCGTCAATAAAGTCCATGGAAATTTGATCCCACTTCCATACCGGAATGTCTAAAGGTTGCAATAACCCACCGGGACTATGATGCTCGACCTTTATGAGTTGGCAAGTCATGCAACGCTTAATAAAGTTAGCAATATCAGATTTCATTCCATCCCAATAATAAAGTCGTTTCATGTCCGCATACATTTTACTACCACCGGGATGAATGGTAAATTTAGAACGATGAGAATCTTCTAAAATGTCTTTACGAAGATCACTAATATTTGGCTCAATAAGTCTACCAAATTTTCGAATTCCTCCACGAGCATCAATATCAAAGTCTTTCAAACCATCAATATTATTTTTATCCCTACAACTTTGGCTAAGATGAGCCAACTCGGTATCATGCTTTTGAGCTTCAAGGATGCGGTCTAAAAGAGAAGGATGAGTCTCAAGGCTACATAAAACAAGAGATGAACATGAATCAGATTAACGATCTCGAATCTCACAAGTAGACAAAGTCTTAAGATCATTCCATTCGGATATCATCATGAAAACAACCGCTTGTTGCTTTCGGCTAAGGGCATCGGCAACACGATTTCCCTTTCCAAGAGTATAAAGAATATCAAGATCATAAGATGCAAGGAATTTGAGCCAACATTGTTGATGCAAATTAAGTTCCTTTTGAGAGAACAAATACTTCAAAGATTTATGATCGGTGTAGAGAACAAATTTCTCTCCCAAAAGATAATGACGCCAGATTCTAAGAGCAAAAACAATGGTCGCGAGCTCTAGATCATGAGTGGCATATCTAGTCTCGACAGGCTTTAATTGTCTAGAATCATAAGTGATAACACGTTCCCTTTTTTGCATGAGAGCGACATTCAAACCAATACGACTAGCATCAGTACAAACAGTGAAGTCTTGGTTCCCTTCGGGAATCACAAGAATAAAAGCATCGGAAAGGAGTTCTTTTAATTTTTGAAAAGCAGCTTCTATGCTAAATCATTTATTTCATGGTCCTCTTTCCCGAAAAGTTAAGACATTCAAAATTATGATTAACTTTATGTAACCATCTTTTTAGAAAAATTTACTTATTATACGTCAATTTACGATGTTTGACTGTCTCATCATAGCGTTTAGGAGATTCCTATCGATAACGTTGATCAGGCGCATCGACCAGAATTCTTAAAGCACTCAATGGGAAATACAACACAAAATAATCTTCTATATGATAAACATGTCTCTTAAAAATTTTACGAATATTCTTTGCTCGTTTTAAGAACAAAATCCAATTATACCTATAAATATATCTTATTAGAAAGGTTTGCAATTTTAAATTGCTGTTTTCACCCATAATCAATGAATATAAGGACAGACTCATCGAGATATTCGCAGAATACTCGATTCATAAGATGGATGAAATAAGCTGGAGGGTTCGTCAAACCGAATGACATAACGAACCACTCATAAGAATCATAACGAGCGAGGAATGCGGTAAGGGGAATGCTATCCTCCACAACTCGTAGATGATGAAAACCGATGGCAAGGTCGAGTTGAGAAAAGACCTTAGCACCTCTAAATTGATCGAAATTATCATCGATCATGGGAAATGGATACTTATTTTTAATGGTCAACTCGTTAAGCTTGCGGTAATTGATGCAAAGCCTAAGAGTACCATCAGATTTCTTTACAAAGATAGCTGAAGCTCACCATTGAGAGTAACTAGAATGAATAAACTATTTTTCTTCCAATTCGGATAATTGTTTACGCATCTCCACATTTTCCTTATTGGACGTACGATAAGGAGGACGAGTAATAGGAAGTGCTCCATGGATTAAATATGAACTCAATTGCTCGCTTAGGTGGTAATCCTAAGACAGGCTCAAAGATATCGGGAAATTCACGAACTACTTGAATGAGGCAAATAACATCTTCCTCATCATGTGGTTTTGAGGAATAAAATGATGCCACCGAATTGGAATCGAAATCATTAAGAACAATAGAAATCTGCTTAACAGATTGAGGATGTCGAAGATGGATAGTCCTTTCGGGATATAGGATATGGGCTTCATAATGATTAAGCCAATCCTTTCCCAAAATCAATTCTGAAACCTAAGTAGCGCATAACATGCAAATCAGATCGGAAAGCATAATCACATAAAATAATCCCGACATTTTTACAAAGTAAACTGACTGTTGCGGATCCACCAACCGAATTCGCAATTCTCAATGAAGTCATCAAGCCTATAATATTTAAAGAAAAAGTATCAACAAGTTCTTTTGATATAAAAGAAGGAGATGCACCCGTATCAAAAGAATTCAAATAGGATAATCACGAAACAAAATAATTGCCATCAATGATAGAATGAGAAATACCTTGACCAAGAGAAGTGTTACTAGAAGCTTGCGCAACATTCAGCATACCCTCTTTCTTGCTTTGAAGTTTGGAACATGAAGATAAAAGATGATCCAAACTTTTGCAATAGCGACAAGTAAGGGGCTTCATACACTTATTTGCATAGTGGTCCTTAGAACTATGGAGTAAGCATACTCCACGATTAGGGATTGGAGTCTTTGCTACCGACGTTGCTTGCTTCACTTTTTTGTTGGGATTAGGGCTTTTGAACTTAATATGCCTCTTCTTGGAAACCCCAACATCACCATCACTTCCTTTATCGGCCTCTTCAAGTCGAAGAGTGATATCGACAAACTGGTCGAATCTCAAAAGTCACTCCTCCCTATAATACATAATAATATATTGATAAGGAGTAGTCGAACTTTGTTGAATGAAGCACGATTAATTATGAGTGAAGTTGAGTTGACTACTTTCCATAAGGTCGTATACGTAATAGTAATCATGAGGTTAAAATTACTTTCATCTAGAGAATAGTTTACAAAATTATATAAGATAAGGGTTTATAAGAAACCCCAAGTTATCCAAGGCTAAGGAGTTGGTAGGTTGTGCGAGTCGAAAGACTACAGGTAATAATCGTACGTAAGCGATCTTGAGTGAATCACCCCGAAAGAAGTTTAGGATGGATAGTTATTGGATGGCCAATTTATGTTTTGAACATAAGTGCTGTAAATTAAAACCAAATCAGTTTTATATATAAGGAAATTCATAAAGAGTTTTTGAATACCTAGTTCGTTGTACCGAGAAACAGTTGTTGTTTTAAGAAATGCCAACTTCATAGTGAAGGTATTTCTTTCAGAAATTGGTGGTAGCAAAATGGATTTGAATATGATCCAAGGATAAATAGACTATGAGAGATGAAAAAAAAACCAAACATAAGTGAACACAATGAATTAGAATTCCTAATAAATATTCATGCATATTGAAGAGATATTATGAGTTTTTTAATCAATATCTAGAATAGATAATCCTCAGTTGTCAATTAAACCATTAAGAGTATTGACTCTACAATATGGTATGATGCACAAATCCAAAATGGATACCAAGTACATTATCATAATATGATTTTGATAGATGTACCAAAAGGGATATGATCCATTGGCCGCAAATATGTCTTCAAGAGAAAGCCTAATGTATTTGGAATATAGTGAGCAACATCAATAAGAATAATGTTACACCCATATTTTTCAAATACTTGTAAATGCGAATTGATGAAAGTTGGATTAAGATGAGGAAACAAAGGAAAAAGGAAAATCCAAATAGTTCTCGATTGTTTCTTTAAGCACGGCTTTAGTACCATAATATTACTCTCGCACCTGAGTCAACCATAAGATATAGGGACTGCTTTGTAATTCTAATATTTACTTTAATAGGGAGAACTACGTCCCAACCTTCAAGAATCAAATATGATAGTTGTGCTATGGTCCTAAAATTAATCCTCAATAAGTTGGAACCACATCACAATCTTTAAGTAACAATTGGAAGTAGAGATTATGCTACGGCCCCAAAAGCAATGCTAGAGATATATAGCTGTGGCATAATCCTTAAGTAACTATATGCAATAGGGATGCGCCACAATCTTAAACTAACATTTAAGTGTAAGAGGTGCACCGCAATCTCATATTTATATTGAAGCAATAAGGATGCGTCACCATCTTAGTTTGACATTGAAATGATAGAAATATATCGCAATCCTAAAGAATACTACCTACAAATACAAGGACTAAAAGGATAAGGAAATAGGGTAAAACCATTCCACAACCATAAGCAAAGTTGCATTCGACAAAGGTAAGCAAAGAAGCCATGATATTATTCTCAAATTCCTTAGGTAAAACTTAAATACAAAGGCAGTGCCACAATCCTCTATTGATAAGAACATCTCAAAATAGGTTTATGCGATATGGTCATTCTACAAAATGACGACACATTCTTATTTATAGAGCCATACGGCTTGATCTTGATTACCCCTAACAACGTGGTTTATTGTTATTTTGATGGAACAGTGTAGTACGGCTTTAGGCGGGTTGACGCAGTTCATATGTTGTGTAATATTGTCACCTTGTGTAATTATGGAGGCACGGTTCTCAATGGCCCATTTACGACAACGATATCATGGAGTGCATATAACTATGTAGTTTTTTTAAGATAAGGGTAGTTTATCATTGTGGCTTTGCCTACACATGTGTGCCGTTCATTGTCCTGTTGCTTTATGAAATCATTAGGTCATGGTCGATTAAAATTGGGTTTTCCTGATTCAATTTCAAGGTTCCTATCCAAGTTCAAAATTCATCAACTTAAATCACAGTTTCCCACTGAAGACTACTTTAGCTATCCGAGTACAGTAAATAATCAATATAGATGATCGACATGTGGCATAATCTAAAGACAGAAATCATAGAAGAGCAAAAGATGGATGCTAGCGATCCATGTGAATCTCTATGTACTATAAATGATTAGAGAACTATAACGGAAAGGGAAGGATTTTTTAGACTTTACTTTTTCTAGAGCGCCAAAATCAAAATCGTACACTCTACCATTTTTCGTTTGTACCAAGAATAAATAAGGAAGGGACATTTTTCCGTGGAAGTAGGATTCATTAACATCTGAACCACGTGAATCTTTTGTGCCACTTACTGCATTTAGCACATTATTTTACATTTTCTGTCTTGACTGTTTAAATTAGTATTATTCTAACAAATTGGGTAGAGACTTGTAATACCCCATATTTTTATAACATTACTTAGAATAATCAATTGGGTAAATAAAATAAAATAATGTGAAGATTAAAAGGTTGAGATTTGATTAAAAAAGGGTAGCAGAGCCATGTTAGTGTGTTAATTAAAATGAAATAACATAAGTTAATGTGTTAGGATATGAGAAAGGCAACATGGGAAATATGTAAGGCTTATACCCTAAACCCTTACGAATGTAACTCACGTTCATTTTCATTTTACCCAAACTAAAATTTCCTAAGGCCGGCCACCATTATTATTCTCAAGAAGAAGATTAAAGCTAGGATTCAAGGGAAGGGAAACAATCAACTAAATCAACATCAAATCTCATCTCTATAATCTCAAAGCTAAGGTGAATAATTACTACATCCCAATTTCTTTTAATTTTCGGTTTTAAGATTAGACCCAAAATGACTTTGCAAGTATATGCCATGTTTTAATGATTAAAATTATATATATATATATATATATGTGTGTGTGTGTGTGTGTGTTGTTGATGGATTATATATGTTCATGTTAGTTTTATGATATGTTTGACATGAATACCCTATTTAGTGACGTCCAAATACCTTGAAAATCTAAATATTGGTCAGAAATGATATTTTAGAGATAGGTTTCGATTTTCATAATTTTCGGAATTAATATGGATTTTATATTAATTATCTTCTGAAGGAAATTGTTTATTGGGTTATAAATTATTTACGGCTAAAATATTGATTATTTGGATTTGAAATTTTTATATGTTGGAAAACGTATTAAAATAGATTTTCTGGAATTTTTCTAGATTTTTCCTAAGTGTTTTGATGAATATATAAAATTATTTAAGGTATGGGACTTAAATGTTTTATATATTTAATTAAGGAGAAAGGGGAATTTTGTAAAATAAAATGATTATTTAATTTTAAAAATAGTGGCAGCACATTTCTAAAAAGTAATTGTTAACCAATGAAAATTTGACAAACTAAGTTAAAAACAAAGAAATCACATTTTTTATATGTTTCAGCCTTCACGGCAGTAAAACTTCCGACCCAGAACTTCCGACAAGGTCGAGAGGTTCAAAGCTTTCGACAAGGTCAAACCAATGCATATGGTATCAAGCTACTTAGTACGTAATGAATTGGATAGAGTCGAAGGGTTCTAAGTCGAAGGGTTGATGGCCAAAGTGGTTGGGGTATGTTTGTTTTATAAACCAAAAGCTTTCACCTACTTTACTTTCGAATAAGAGCTTTCGACTTGGTTGCTTTCGACCAGGTCAAATGTTAAGGTTACTGCTGTTTTAACACTATTCTATTTTGAAACCTTTCGACATAGTCGAATGGTTACTGCCACTTTATAAATGTTTTGTTTTGAGTTGGTGACCGAGATTAAGAGCTTTCTTGGATTGGCTGGATACTATCAGAGGTTTATAAAAGATTTTTCATGGATAGCTGCACTGATGACTAAGCTTATGCGAAAAGATGTGAAGTTCGTATGGATTGATAAGTGTGAGCAAGCATTCCAGTGCTTGAAAAACTTATTGACCCATGCACCGGTGTTAGTGGTTACGAAGGGGAATCAAGATTTGGTTGTCCAAACTGATGCGTGTGGAAATGGATTGGGAGTTGTGTTGATGCAAATAGGTAAAGTGATTGCTTATGCTTCTAGACAGCTCAGACCACATGAAGTTAGGTATCCTACGCATGATTTGGAGTTAGCTGCCGTTATATTTGCTTTGAAGGTGTGGAGACATTATCATTTGGGAGAGCGATTTGAGCTTTATACTAACCATAAGTCGTTGAAGTACTTGTTCTCTCAAAAGGAACTGAACATGAGACATCAGAGATGGTTGGAGTTTATTGATGCTTATGATTTAGGAATCGAGTACACACTTGGAAAAGGAAACAAGGTGGCGGATGCACTCAGCCGGAAACATCAGAATGCAGTATTGGCTATGATTGCTGAGTGAAAAGATTTGGAAGCATTATCAGCTTGTAGTGTGCAGTTTAGATCCGAGGTAGGTTCAAGTGCAGGAAGTGCTATGTTGTCTTGTTTAGAAGTTCGACTAGTATTGATTAAGAAGATAGATTCTATACAGGAGGAGGATCCAGTTTTGGCTAAACGGATCAGAAGGTTGAGGGAAGGAATGGAGAGCAATGACCTGAAGGATTTCAGTCTTGACCAAAATGGGTAGTTGAGGAAGAAAGGAAGGTTGTGTGTTCCGAATGTAGGAGACATTAGGAAGGAAGTTTTGGATGAGTGCCATCGTTCGAAGTTCACTATCCATCCAGGAGGAACGAAGATGTATCAGGATATGAAGAGAAGTTTCTTTTGGGAAGGTATGAAATGGGACATTGGTTTATGAGTTAAGCAGTGCTTGAATTGCCAATAGGCAAAGGCTGAACACCAGAAGCCTACTTGATTGCTTCAACCATTAGAAGTTCCATTGTAGAAATGGGATTCTGTAACAACATGAAATCTTAACCCATAATAATTAATTCGATAATTAATTAAATAATATAATAACTTTGTGAAATTATAAGAATTGAGCCACGGAAGTTGCACCATTATGTCTATGGTAATTTTCCGGCCAATTTCCATATATAGAACGTCAGAAACCGGGCTAATATGAACGAGAAACAAAATAAACAAGAAAAAAAGGCAAGGTCGACCGGCCGGTCGACCTGGGCACAAGGGCGATCGACCGCCCGGTCGACCCGCCCGCTCTTTTTGGAGCGAACGAACGAACGTTCGAACGATGAGCATGTATTTAGCCGATTTTACATGCTATTTGCATTCTTTATTTTAATCCAGTCCTTCCATTCTTGCATCTGATGGCTCCTATTCAGCCTATGACGTGGTTGCATCCTATTCAATCCCCAAATCCAACGGTCTGAGATCCACTTCTACCCTTATAAATAGAACCCTAGGCCTAACACTTTTTCTCATTCTAAGATTTTCTCCAATTGGGTTCACCTATTCAGGAAGGACCCTAAGCGGAATAATTTTCCAAGGAGGAAATCGTTTTAAATAAAAGTATTTAACAACCCCAAGTGGATCCGTGAAGGCCTAAAGGGAAGAGTTAAGGACCGGAGGTGAGTGATTGTAATTATTTTAGATTTCTTTAAGTAATTTAAAATAATAGGGTTTCCAATAGTTGTAGTTTAACTACGATTTTTGGAATAACCTTTTTAGTAGTTTATTTACAGTTTTAAGAATTATTTTCAGTCTATTCTCTTTAGCTATTATTTTTAGTTATTTTTAGTTAATTTCTATTAATTATAGCTTTTCCATTTATTTACAGTTTATTTACTGTTATTTATACGTTATTTACATCTTTTTTCCTACGCTTTGGATTTTCTTCTATTTTCAGTTTTCTTTTATTTCTCCTTCTTCTTCGCGTATGGATTAGGATAGATTAAACGCGAATATGGATTAAAATTATAAGAATACTGAAATAACGGAAGGTAAGATGTAAATTGTAAGGACTGTAATAAAAATGGAATTAAGACTGAAATTGAGCCTAATTATGATATTGATGTTAGAATTGGACTAATTAAAGATAATTCGCCTAGTTATAACTTAAAATTATAACTATAAAGAGTAAAAGATGAAAGAAACTTATTTTCACACTTATACCTTGGGTTAAGTAATAAGCATGATTATAACGTAGGTTATAATAAGAAAATAAAACAGAATGAGGCTTATTTTAAGACTTAGGATAAATTAATATGCATAGATAGTAAGAATAATAACAAAGGCTTATTTAAAATGATTTATCTAAGTTAATATGCAAAGATGAAAGTAGGATCCGTACCGGTAGCATTTCCCTTATGCTGTTTAGGGTAGATAGGTGGTCAATAGTTAAAAGAAAAGATCCGTACCGGCAGCATTTCCCTTATGCTGTTTAGGGTAGATAGGTGGTCAATAGTTAAAAGAAAAGATCTGTACTGGCAGCATTTCCCTTATGTTGTTTAGGGTAGATAGGTGGTCAATAGTTAAAAGAAAAGATCCGTACCGGGAACATTTCCCTTATGCTGCTTATGGTAGATAGGTGGTCAATAGTTAAAAGAAAAGATCAGTACCGACATCATTTCCCTTATGCTGTTTAGAGTAGATAGGTGGTCAAAAAGAAAAGATCCATACCGCCAGCATTTCCCTTGGGGCACGGTGATGTTGTTTAGGGTAGATAAGAGGTCAATAATTAAAAGACTAAATCATAGGGATTTGGAGAAGGGACACAACTAGATTTTGTTTAACAGGGACCAGTACAACAACATTCCCTATTATCTATGGACACGGTGTCTCACAATAGCTTGAAGTGAGACGAGGACACGCTTATGCTGTCTAGGGTAAATAAAAGGTCAAAAGAGGGAGCAATAGATAGTGAGAACCAGCGGTGACTGATCGTGCGGGATCTATTAGGGGAGATAAGTCACTATTGAGTTCCAAGCGCTTAGTATGCGTGTCTTTCGTAGACACCATTGCCTTTTGTGTAAGGAGCTATATAGCGTCTAGTCCGCAGTAAGGTCTATGGAGTAGCAGGCCAATCAAAGGGTAGAATTAGGATTTTAGCCTAATTATAGGATTAGGAATTAAGCCTAATCAAAGCAACTATCAAAGACAAGTGCAAACAATCAAAGCAAACCTATCTTATTAATTGACCAATAGTTTAATCATATTTATTTTATGTTTATCTCTTTCCTATTTACTTTACTTCCTTTTATATACTAGAACTATTGTAGGTTCTATTACTTTTACTTTGCTAAAAGATTCTAGTAGTTACTATCATTCACCAGACTTTTAGTCTGATCCACTCCTCTATTTTCCCCTTCCCCCCAGAGGCAATCAAGGGAGAGGACAGTAGATTGCAGTTACTCAGAGGATTCTTGGAGAAGATTTCTTCCATGTATTTCTTTTATTCTAGCTTTAGCTCTTTCCGTGTACTGGCTTATTATGAGGGATATTTGTACTCTGATTTTTGTTGAGACTACGAGTTCTTATTTCATGAGACATGTTGGGTTTTGAGACATGTATGTTATATTTGGATTTTGATTTATTTGGTTTATGAAGCAATTATGAAGCTTTTGTTTTAAATAAGTTATTATTTTAGTTTTCGCTGTTTTTACTTATTTTTGTCTTGTGAATCTTAGTCTTTATTAGTTTCAGCTATACCTACAACGCACCATACCTTTTAATGTGTCCTTTTGGGTATATAAGGGGTGGGGGGTTTTCATTTGGTATCAGAGCCTAAGGTTGCAGGATTCCTGAAATTTTATTTTAAAAGTAAAAGTATTTTCCAAAATAACTTCTTTTAAAAAGTATTTTTCAGAAAATAACTCTTAGAAATAGTTTTTAAGTATAAAAGAGTTTTTATAAAAATCCCCTCCAAGTCAAGTGCAATCTTCTTTCGATTCTTTCGAGCCTAAATTCTCTTTTCTTTGCATAGAATGGCTGACTGGTACCGTAGAGCTACGGTACCAGAGGTGCAAGGGCAAGTGCCCAATACAACACCAGTAGTTGGAAATTTCTTTAATCCACCCACATCAACCCCCTTTTCTGAGCTATGCAAGAAATTCACTAGTATAGGAGGCAGAACGTTTTCTAGCACGAAGGATTATGAGGAGACGCGAGTTAGTTTTGAGAATATGGAGCAAAGGTTTAGGCGGTTAGGTTTGGAGGACTGATAGAGTGTTCAACCTATATCTTGGAAGCTGGAAGAAGAGCTTAAGGAGGTTCCTACAAGCTCTAAGAAGCCATGGTGGAAGGGCAAGAAGGATAAGAGGAAAAGGGAAGGCCCTAAGAAGTGAATTAAGAAGAAAGTGAAGTGCCATTGTTGCAGAATGATTGGTCATTACACGAGAGACTGCAAGAGAGAGGAGATGAGAGGAAATTGCTATAGTTGCGGGCAACCTGGTTACTGGAGTAGGAGTTGCCCCAGCAGACGGGGCAGGGTGCGGGTGTACCAGTATCACAGATCCAGACTTTGGATACAGCGCCTTCCAGCTGCAGACCAAATCTAGGTAGGAAAATTTGATTTCTATTTCTGTTTTTCCCATTTGGACTCTTTTCGATTCTGGAGCATCACAGTCTTTTATCTCTAGTTGTCATGTGGATTGTTTGAACTTAGACATTTCTTTAGTAGTAGACCGTATCTTTGTTTCAAACCCCATAGGAGGATCGACACTCTTGTCTATGGTTTGTAGGGGTTTGAAATATTTTATCCTAGGCGTAGAATTTGATTGTGACGCCTATGTTTTGGGATTTTTTGGGTATGGGTTGATTTTGGGAATGGATTGGCTATCCACATATAGAGCTATATTAGATTGCGAGAGGAGATTCGTTAGACTAGAGATATGCAACAGTAGGACTCTCGAGATTTCTTGCGACCTGCAAGGGTCAGTTATGTTGAGCTTCCTTTATTCCCTCGATTCATCATCATCAGAGTTAGATTCGGCAACTGTCATCAGAGATTTTTTAGACATCTTTTAGGAGGTTTGGGGACTACCCTTTAAGAGAGGGATTGACTTCAGGATTTATTTTTCTAGCCAGTGACATTACTAGTAGGGCATATGGCGCCTAGGTAAAGGAAGGGATTGAGCAAGCAGATCCGTGAGCTTTTGAGAAAGGTGTCATAAGGAGAAACATACCGAAATAGGGAGTGCAATTCGTCTTTACTACCAAAGCAGGTGGTTCTCTTCGACTTTGCATTGACTATAGAGAATTGAATAAGCTCACAAAGGAGAACCATTATCCACTCTCTAAGATAGATGGTCTTTTCGACCAGTTAGTTGGCTCTTCAGTATTTTCTCAGCTTGGTCTAGCCATTGGATTTCATCAGCTAAGGGTAGTTGATGATAGCATTGATAAGACCGCATTTAGGATCGGACTGTGGAAATCTAAAGAGAGGTAGGCAAAGATTGGGGATGTACAATAGGTTCAATTGATAAGAAAAGATGAAAATCCCTGTGTAGATAATTGCAGAAATTATAATTGTTTCATATAAGTGGATTTAACGGTAGTACCTTAGAATAAATCTAACGAAAGACTTTAGTAAGGAAATGGGATTTCCAAGGTTTAAGAAAAGTACTCCTAGGTTAGTAAGGACAAAATCCACTTTATGCCAAGCCCAATAAAATGAAAATTTTGAAATTTAAAAAAGTGGATAAAATGTAATTGTTAGAATTGAAAATTTTCATTGTTAACATTTTCTTTTAGAAAATAAATATGGGGTTTTTGAAGAATGGTATGAAATTTAAGTCGGTTTTTATATAATGAAAAATTGGAATTCTTTTTCAAGAATTATGGAGTGTGTGTATGTGTGTATAACTCACTAGTTTCTTTGTAAGTAAACAAAGATTTTAAATATAAAAACCTAGAGGGTATCAAGTATCGAAAACGTGGATTACAACTTTTATTGTTGTAATAAACATTTTTGTGAAAAATAAGAGGAGCATAGGCTATAACACTATTGTTATAGTAAGTGACTCCCAAGAGAAATATTTTTACATAGGTATATGAGATTTATTGGTATTTATTTAATTGAATCCATACACTAGTATTTTGGGTTGTAGTAACGGTGTTTTACGCAACATCCATTTTCACCCAAATAAAAATGTATTTTAAAAGATAATTTCTAGGTATAGAAAAAAAATGGTTTGTAAAGTACACTTATTATTTTTAATAAGTATAAGGAAATGTTTTTGCAGTTATGGGAATATTAAAACAGTTTTGAAGATGATTTTTTCTGAAAGGAAAATGTGTAAGTTAGATATTAGAAAATATTTATCATGGAAGAATATAAATTAAACATACTTTAATCTATTGGAATGAAAAGAGTAATGTTATAATTTTCTATGAAACCAATAAAAATGTTTTGTGCAAGTTACAAGGAATACATGAAAGAGATATATACGGTATGAAAAGCACTATATTTTGTATAGCCTATTTAAAAAATATAAAATAAGTTCCTTAAAATTTCACATAAACATGAAATTCTCTTTTAAAAGGTTCATAGAAGATTTTAACGTTAATAATTTCTCATTTGAGAAAGTATTTCCAATGCATTAAGGTATGAGACTGTGAGGTATAATAAGAAGATGTTTTGAAACACATAAAAACAGTTTAAAGATATTTTAAAAGAAAATGGTTTGGAGAAAAAGCAAATAGGTTTTTGGAAATGAAAAACTTAATAAAAGTAGAATTTGAATGTTTTTCCCTCTATGTTGGGAAATAAAGTTAAGTAACCAAGTATTTTTCAATTTAATAGAAACTCAAAAATAATACTTTTTAAAGACAAAGATTTTGGGATTTGATGTTTTGAAAATTTAGAAGTCTTAGTTTTTGAAATGATAAATACCCAACCAAACTCTTATAAATATGGAGTATAGAGAAATCATCTCCTAGGTGTAACGGAAAAAGTGCAAGACCATGTAGGGGATAATAGTGATTACTTTTGGAAGTAATGATAGAAGTTCCCGTGGAATGTATAGGACACTAGTAAGAACGTAGGAATGTTGATTCATGTGTGCAGACTAAAGAAGACAGTAAAGTGAAATGAGTAAGGTAGTAAGGCACGCATGGTTGAGAATGGATATTCTTGATTTTGGAGGAACTTGGGAAAAGCATCTTTCTTTAGTGGAATTCACATAAGATAGTAGTTCTCAAGCTAGCATTAGAGTGGCACCTTTAGAAGCTCTTTATGAAAGACCGTGTAAGTCGCCTTCGCGTTGGATAGGGTCTAGAGAGGGATTGCCTTGGTTCCGACATAGTTAAGAAGACTTCGGGGAGGACTGGTTTGATTGAGAGAAAATTCGTATTTCGTATCCACATTCCTTTGATAATAAGTTTTTAGAATTTCCTATTTCCATCTTTAGTTTTGAATAGGTTCTTTCCTTTATTATCTTTTGGGAGGGTAGAACTTAGGATTTAACCTATGGATGGTAGGAATTGATGTAAACATGTTATTAGAACATGTTATGAATGATGTATGCTAGTGATTGCAAGTGTTTGCTAGTGGATGCTAATGGACGCATATAGTACACTAGGCACTATTATTCTTCAGGGATCGACCTAATTAGGACACTAGAGCATATGCATATGGATGTGTGTGCATTTTTAATTTATTTCTATGGTTGCTATAAATGGATGAATATCACATGGTTGTTGCATTTGAATGATATTTGTAGCACGCATATAGAACTGTCAGTTATCATTAGTGAATTTTTGCATTCATTTGGATACATGGCACAGACATTATTGCATAAAAGGAGGTCAACTGAATCAGTGGACCGCCTAATCTTTTGCATTAGTTAGGGACATTTACACTACACTCATTGCATAAGTATCATAAATTGCATTAGAAAAAAAAACTTAAGGACAATGGATAAATGGTTGATGATTGAGTAGTTGGTTGTAGAACTTGAATGAAAATATTTAGTACATTCTTTTGTCCTTAGAAATTTCGAGGACGAAATCCCTTATGTAGGGGAGAATGTAACAATCCGAAATCTTAACCCATAATAATTAATTACATAATTAATTAAATAATAAAATAACTTTGTGAAATTATCAGAATTGAGTCACGGAAGTTGCACCATTATGTTCGTGGTAATTTTATGTTCAATTTTCATATATAGCACGTCAAAAGCCAAGCTAATATGAACGAGATACAAAATAATCAAAAAAAAATAGGCTAGGTCGACCGGCCGGTCGACCCACCTGGATTTTTTGGGGCGAACGAACGAACGTTCGTTCGTTCGAATGATGAGCATGCATTTAGCCGACTTTACACGTCATTTGCATTCTTTATTTCAATCCGGTCCTTCCATTCTTGCATCTGATGGCTCCCATTCAGCCTATGACGTGGTTGCATCCTATTCAATCCCCAAATCCAACGGTTTGAGATCCACTTCTACCCTTATAAATAGAACCCTAGGCCTAACACTTTTTCTCATTCTAAGATTTTCTCCAATTGGGTTCACCTATTCAGGAAGGACCCTAAGCGGAATAATTTTCCAAGGAGGAAATCGTTTTAAATAAAAGTATTTAACAACCCCAAGTGGATCCGTGAAGGCCTAAAGGGAAGAGTTAAGGACCGGAGGTGAGTGATTGTAATTATTTTAGATTTCTTTAAGTAATTTACAATAATAGGGTTTCCAATAGTTGTAGTTTAACTACGATTTTTGGAATAACCTTTTTAGTAGTTTATTTACAGTTTTTAGAATTATTTTCAGTCTATTCCCTTTAGCTATTATTTTTAGTTAATTTTAGTTTATTTCTGTTAATTATAGCTTTTCCATTTATTTACAGTTTATTTACAGTACTTTAATTTATTTACTGTTATTTATACGTTATTTACATCTTTTTTCCTACGCTTTGGATTTTCTTCTATTTTCAGTTTTCTTTTATTTCTCCTTCTTCTTCGCGTATGGATTAGGATAGATTAAACGCGAATATGGATTAAAATTATAAGAATACTGAAATAACGGAAGATAAGATGTAAATTGTAAGGACTGTAATAAAAATGGAATTAAGACTGAAATTGAGCCTAATTATGATATTGATGTTAGAATTGGACTAATTAAAGATAATTGGCCTAGTTATAACTTAGAATTATAATTATAAAGAGTAAAAGATGAAAGAAGCTTATTTTTACACTTAGACCTTAGGTTAAGTAATAAGCATGATTATAACGTAGGTTATAATAAGAAAATAGAATAGAATGAGGCTTATTTTAAGACTCAGGATAAATTACTAAGCACAGATAGTAAGAATAATAACAAAGGCTTATTTAAAATAATTTATCTAAGTTAATAAGCAAAGATGAAAGTAGGATCCGTACCGGCAGCATTTCCCTTATGCTGTTTAGGGTTGATAGGTGGTCAATAGTTAAAAGAAAAGATCCGTACTGGCAGCATTTCCCTTATGCTGTTTAGGGTAGATAGGTGGTCAATAGTTAATAGAAAAGATCTGTACCGGCAGCATTTCCCTTATGCTGCTTATGGTAGATAGGTGATCAATAGTTAAAAGAAAAGATCCGTACCGGCATCATTTCCCTTATGCTGTTTAGGGTAGGTAGGTGGTCAATAGTTAAAAGAAAAGATCCGTACCGGCAACATTTCCCTTGGGACACGCTTATGCTGTTTAGGGTAGATAAGAGGTCAATAATTAAAAGTCTAAATCATGAGGATTTGGACAAGGGACGCAACTAAATTTTGTTTAACAAGGACCAGTACAACAGCATTCTTTATTTTCTATGGATACAGTGTCTCACAATAGCCTGAAGTGAGATAAGGACACGCTTATGCTGTCTAGGGTAAATAAAAGGTCAAAAGAGAGAGCAATAGATAGTGCGAACCAGCGGTGACCGAGCGTGCGGCATCGATTAGGGGAGATAAGTCTCTATTGAGTTCCAAGCGCTTAGTATGTGTGTCTTTCGTAGATACCATTGCCTTCTGTGTAGGGAGATATATAGCGTTTAGTTCGCAGTAAGGTCTATGGAGTAGTTGACCAATCAAAGGGTAGAATTAGGATTTCACCCTAATTATAGGATTATGAATTCAGCCTGGTCAAAGAAGCTATCAAAGACAAGTGCAAACAATCAAAGTAAACCTATCTTATTAATTGAGCCATAGTTTAATCGTATTTATTTTCAGTTTATCTCTTTCCTATTTCCTTTATTTCCTTTTATATACTTGAACTATTGTTGGGTCTATTACTTTTACTTTGCGTAAAGATTCTAGTAGTTACTATCATTCACCAGACTTTTATTCTGACCCACTCCTCCATTTTTCCCTTTCCCCCCATAGGCAATCAATGGAGAGGACAGTAGATTGCGGTTACTCGGAGGATTCTTGGAGAAGATTTCTACCATGTATTTCTTTTATTCTAGCTTTAGCTTTTTCTGTGTACTGGCTTATTATGAGTGATATTTGTACTCTGATTTTTGTTGAGACTACGATTTTTTATTTCATGAGACATGTTGGGTTTTGAAACATGTATGTTGTATTTGGATTTTGACTTATTTGGTATATGAAGCAATTATGAAGCTTTTGTTTTAAATAAGTTATTATTTTAGTTTCCGCTGTTTTTACCTATTTTTGTCTTGTGAATCTTAGTCTCTGTTAGTTTCAGCTATACCTATAACGCACCACGCCTTTTAATGTGTCCTTTTGGGTATATTAAGGGTTGTGGGGGTGTTCCAGATTCCATCTCTATGGATTTTATTGATGGGTTGCCAAGGTCTAGTAGAGGAAATTAAAGCATATGGGTTATAGTAGATAGGTTGACTAAGAGTGCCCATTTCATTCTGGTAAAGTCAACTAGGACGGTACCTATTTTAGCGAAGTTATTTATGAAGAATGTAGTTAGACTTCACGGGGTTCCTAGTAGTATTGTCAGTGATAGAGATTCTTTATTTACTAGTGAGTTCTGGAAAAGTCTACAGGAAGCATTAGGAACCAAGCTCAATATGAGTACCACTTACCATCCACAAACTGATGGACAAACGGAAAGAATTTACAAAATCTTGGAGGATTTGTTAAGAGCTTGTGTATTAGATTTCGGGGGATCACGGGAGGACCATCTTTATCTAGTCGAGTTCTCGTATAACAATAGTTATCAGACTAGTATTGGGATGACACCGTTTGAAGCTTTGTATGGAAGACCATGCAAGTCTCCTGTATGTTGGTTAGAGACCGATGATAGATTGGTTCTTGGTTTGGATTTGGTGAAGGAAGCTGCGGAGAAGATTGAGTTGATTCGAGTTAGGATGAAGGAAGCTCAATCTAGGCAGAAGAGCTATGATGATAGAAGGAGGAAAGATTTGGAATTTTTTGTCGGAGTCTATGTGTTCATTAAGGTTTCAGCCATGAAGGGTATGATGAGATTCGGGAAGCCAGGGAAGTTAGAACCTAGATTCGTTGGACCTTTCTGTATTGTTGGTAAGATCGAGAAACTCGCTTATAGAGTAGAGTTACAGAACAGTTTGGCTGGAGTCCATGATGTTTTCCATGTTTCTCATCTTAGGAAATATGTTAGAGACCCAGAGACTACCATAACACCTACAGTGTTAAAGGATTTAGTAGTAGAACCGGATTTGACCATAGTTAGAAAGCCGATTCAGATTATGGCTAGTAATGAGAAGAAGTTGAGGAACAAGATAGTCAAGTAGTAAAGGTTCAGTGGAGTGATGATGTTAGAGACTGTACTTGGGAGATGGAGAGCAGGATTAGAGACTCTTACCCTGATCTGTTTGATGGTATGTTCTACCTTTGATTATTTTTTGTGCACCTTATCGTAATTTCGAGGACGAAATTCTTTAAGGTGGGGAGTATGACTCACCCTATATTTTAATAACATTATTTAGAATAATCAATTGGGTAAATTAAATAAAATAATGTGAAGATTAAAAGATTGAGATTTGATTAACAAAGGGTAGCCGTGCCATGTTAGTATGTTAATTAAAATGAAATAACCTAAGTTAATGTGTTAGGATATGAGAAGGGCAATATGGGAAATAGGTAAGGCTTATACCCTAAACCCTTAGGAATGTAATTCACGTTCATTTTCATTAGACCCAAACTAAAATTTCCTAAGGCCAGTAAGCATTATTATTCTCAAGAAGAAGATTAAAGCAAGGATTCAATGGAAGGGAAACAATCAACTAAATCAACATATAATTTCATATATATAATCTCAAAGCAAAGGTGAATAATTACTACATCCCAATTTGTTTTAGTTTTCAGTTTTAAGATTAGACCTGAAATGATTTTGCAAGTATATGCCATGTTTTGATGATTAAATTTATATATATGTTGTTGATGGATTATATATGTTCATGTTAGTTTTATGATATGTCTGACATGAAAACCCTATTTAATGACATCCAAATGCCTTGAAAATTTAAATATAGGTCAGAAATGATATTTTAGAGATGGGTTTCGATTTTCATAATTTTTGGAATTAATATGGATTTTGTATTAATTTTCTAGTGATGGAAATTGTTTATTGGGTTATAAATTATTTATAGCTAAAATAATGATTATTTGGGTTTGAAATTTTTATATGTTGGAAAACATATTAAAATAGATTTTCTGGAAGTTTTCCAGATTTTTCCTAAGTGTTTTGATGAATATAAAAAAATTATTTAAGGTATGAGATTTAAATGTTTATATTTAATTAAGGAGAAATGGGCATTTTGTAAAATAAAATGATTATTTAATTTTAAAAATAGTGGCATAACATTTCTGAAAAGTAATTGTTAACCAATGAGAATTTGACATACAAAGGCAAGTTACTTGAAAAGATTCCTTTTTAAGTTAAAAACAAAGAAATAACATTTTTTACTTGTTTCAGCCTTTATGGCAGTAAACCTTCCAGCCCAGACCTTCCAATAAGGTCGAGAGGTTCAAAGCTTTCGACAAGGTCAAACCAATGCATATGGTATCAAGCTACTTGGTACGTAATGAATTGGACAGAGTCGAAGGGTTAATGGCCAAAGAGGTTGGGGTATGTTTGTTTTATAAACCAAAAGCTTTCACTTGCTTTGCTTCCGAATAAGAACTTTCGACTTGGTTTCTTTCGACCAGGTCAAATGTTTAAAGTATGGGTTTTAAACCTTTCGACATAGTCGAAAGGTTACTGCGGTTTTAACACTATTTTGTTTTGAAACCTTTCGACATAGTCGAAGGGTTACTGCCGCTTTATAAATGTTTTGTTTTGAACCTTTCGACAAAGATGAAAGGTTTACTAGTTTTAAAAACCGCTTCTCAATGCTTTCGAAAGGAAGCTTTCGACTTAGGTGATTCACCCTTGTTTTATAAATTGAAGTAAAACCCAAAGCTTTCGAAAGAGTTGTTTTAAAGGATATGTTTTAAGTTTTCGAAGCAGAGCTTTCGACAAAATCGAAAGGGTTCTTCCAATGGTTTCAGAAGGTTTAGTTCAATGGTTTAGAAAGGTTTATTGAATGTTTTTGAAATGTTTTAGTTGAATGATTTCGAAAGGTTTAGTTCAGTGGTTTCGAAAGGTTTATTGAATGGTTTCAAAAGGTTTTAGTTGCATGGTTTCGAAAGGTTTGTTGAATGGTTTCGAAAGGTTTTAGTTGAATGATTTCGAAAGGTTTAGTTCAATGGATTCGAAAGGTTTAATTGGAAGGTTTTCCAAGGTTTTTCTAAGGTAATGTTTTAAAGAAGGATGTCTAAATTTTTATATCTTTTGAAAGGTTTTCTTTTCATTTGGTTCGAAAGGTTTGGAGAATGGTTTTGAAAGGTTTGAGGAATGATTTCGAAAGGTTTGATATTGGTTTTGAAAGAAATGGTTTCAAAGGTTTAGAAAGAGGTTCTTTCAAATGGTTAAATGTTTTCATCAACTAAATTTTGAGTAAAGAATATATATATATATATATATATATATATATATATATATATATATATATGACATTGTGATAATTTTGAGTAAAGTATAAAGAGTATATACTTTTCCTTGTTTAAGTTTGATTTAAAGGTATGAAATCATTTTGAAAATGTTTTCAAGGAAAACTATGGGAGGGGATCCTTAAGTGAAAATGACTCAGATATTAGAAAACCAGATGGGACTAGTATGAGGTCGTGCCCTATACATTAACTAATAGCCCCAGCTAATTGTTGTCCAAAATTCCAGTATGTAGGGCTTTGTCATAGGTGGACTATAATTATGGTTACACACCGAAAGGAATATATATTTGTATACAGATAGGTTATTGGTGAGCCGGAAAAGCCATTAGGATCGGGAAGACCTGGGAGATGATTAAGTTAGGGACAGACCGTACAAAAGTGAAGTATTTAACAAATAGTTAAGGAATGACCATCCGGATGGGAAATGTTTAACAGATAGTTAGGGAATCCAGAAGAAGAAAATCTATCAGGTGTTAGGTTAATTTTGATTATATTGTCTGGTAGGCCCGAGTTAGCCAAAGGTTAAAAGTTATCCAAACAAAACTTGTATGTTTGAACAGATAGTTCATTATTACCTGATATTTATGTATGTTTACATAATTTTTGCTTTACAGTATTTAATCATTGTGGATACAGGAGCATAGTATATGGTTTTATGAAAGGTTTTCCAAAGATAAGTTTTAAAAGGATGTTAGTGAGGGGAAACCCGTTCCGCTAAGCGGCGTGGTCTCACTTAACATAATTATTCCGGGATGTATAATATTATTCACACCAGGCTTTATGTCTGACTCGAAGTTTATGTTTTCCCCTTAAACTCTCGGGTGCACAAAATTAATTTGAGTAGGTTGACGGATTAAGGCCTTTTCAGGTTTAGTAGGATGATGAATAAAGCTACCGGAGGTATGTAGGAGGAAAACAGATAGCTATTTAGGAGTTACAGTTTTATGTTTTGTTGTATTTCCGCTGTGTTTGTATTAAGTCTACTATGACTATATAACTCTGATCATCCAAGGGGGTATCTTCATATACTGCTCTTGGCGTATTTTTTATTAAGTATATTTATCTATGCCTCGGAACGTGTTGGGATTATGTATTAAGAATATGGAACATCTGTTTTAAATGTAATGGAGAAAAGTTGTTTTGAAATCTGTGTTTTGTTTTATATTCAAGTGCTTCTGATATTATAGATACCATTAACAAAGCCGTATTTAGTCGCCGGAAGCTAATACTACAGATGACTACAACATCTGTAGCATTTAGTTTTGGGCCTCTAGATAGGGGAAGTTATAAGACTTTATATAAAAAATTTAATATTTCTCCTCATAATTATGTAAGCATTACAGTAAAATAATTATTAACTTTAAAGATAATTTTAATATTACTTAATTTTGCTAATTCTTAACCATGAAAGCATTCATCATCATGGTTATTTCAATAAAAATACTTGGGTGTTTTTAGAATGATCAAAGGCATCAACATTTTTGGCGCTAGAAGCCAGCAAAATTTACTTGTATTTACTTTAGATACCACTATAACACCATGAATCCCCCCGATTCCAACACTCCTCCTAATCAAGAATAACTTTATCTGACCTCAAAAATACAAAAGGAAACTCCTCACTTCAATGACCTAAATTGATGCAGGTGCTTCTTCAAAGCCCCCTTCAGATCTTGTGCTAGCTGCACTCCAGGCTTTCACAAACCAACTAAATGATAAAATGAATGGGATAAAAAGATCCATGGCCCAATATCCTACTTTTAAACCAATCTCTCCACAGCCTTTCATAGCTCACCGCCATCATTCCTCGACTACACTAACAATGTAGCATCTGTATGATAGAGGCAATTTTAGAAATGAGAATGGTGATGCTGGCCTAAAACAAACAAAATCCAAACTCAAAGGCAAGGTTTAATCAATCCCAAATCAAACTAAATCCTGCAAACATTAACCTGTTATTGTTGAATAACAATCACGAACTGCACCCGAGGATGATGAGGTCACCTCAATCTACAATGATTGCTCGTCCCAAATGGATCCCAAGGAGGATGAGATCCGTTAGCTGAAAGCTCGCATAGAGCAGCTAGCGAGACTTTGCCAATAGAACAATAGAGAGGAAATAAGGGAAGAGGGTTCTTCCCTATTTAGTGAATGTATTATAGAGGCAGACTTCCCCACAACTTCAAAGCCCCGTCAATCGATAAATTTGTTAGGACTACTAACCCAGATGACTATATTTGCACGTTTGAGTACTACATGGATATTCTAAAGGTGGGGAGAATGGCTAAGCGCAATCTCTTCCTAGTACATCGGGCTGGGGCAGCTTCCAAATGGTTTAGTAGGTATGGGCCAAGGGAGGTTTGTTATTGGCCATAGTTTACTGCGGATTTCTTAAGACAATTCAACACTAAGAGAGAGGCTTCCCCAAATATGAATACTATGTCCTACGTGAAGTAGGGGGTGGAAGCACTGTTGATGGTGGTGCATATTGGATTCAGAAGGAATGCCATTATGTGGGATAAGAACAACATAAAACTAACCCATAACATGAAGGCTTTCTATAAAAGAGCCAGTTGCGACATACGAATGAAAGAAGCTAGGGCCTTAAAAATACCTTCACTTGAGAGAGCTTCTGCTCCCCATAATGGGAAAAAAGGGGTAGAAGGATACCATCCACCTGCAAAGTGGTTGAGAGAGTTTAATTTCATAGCTAAAACTCCCCCCTCCCGCACACCTGGATAGATATATGAGATGATCAGGACTGAACCCACCAAAAACATCCCAAACAAAGGGAAGATACGGGAGCAGAACAAGGGGAGCATGTTGCCGCTTCCATAGAGACAACGGTCACCATATTGATACCTACCGACACTAAAGTAATGAAATCGAGAGGCCGATTCAAAACTGATACTTAGTCAGCTATTAGAAAGAAAACAATAGTAAGAGAATCAAGAATCTCTCTTCCGATCCAAATGATGGACTAGTAGGAAACCCTTCCAATCTCATAGCCTTAATCCTTGATGGGCCAAACTTCACTGGAAAATGGGAAAAATCACAGGAGTGTCATATATAGGAAGCTTAAGTAGAGCGAAGAACCATATTTCACGTAAAGTAGTGGCCTATTCAAGACATAGTCTTCACCATTGTTGACGCCATTGGGGTTGGTTTTCAATATCAACACCCATTGATAGTTATGGTGCAGATCCCAAACTGCACCATGAAGAAAATCTTTGTGGATTATGGGAGCTCCATTAATGTCATTTTCAAATTAGAATTTGATAAGACGGAGATTCCAATAGAAATACTGAAGCTAAGCCCCGAACCAATTTATGGCTTCAACAATACTACGACTGCTCTTATCGAGTCAGCACGTCTTCTTGTCACCACTAGAACTGCTCCTCTTTACAAATCATTCTATGCAAGATTCCTGATCATTGATCATCCATCTCTGTATAATGCATTTTTGGGAAGGCTTGCACTAATTGACATAGGGATAGTAATTTCTTAGAAGGATTTTCTTATGAAGTTCCATACCCCTGGTGGAATTGGATCAATTAGGGTGAACAATTATTACTTAGAGAATTGTATAATGTTAACCTCGGTTCTAGCAATAAAATTGTTTTTATTCTTTTGTCTCCGCTAATAATTGTGATAATGATGATGAAAAAGAAAGTCAACTAGTTCAAATAACTGCATTTGTACTAAGTACCAGGGCTAATGATGTAACAGGTCATTTTACGACCGCAACATTAGTAAGAAGAAAAAAAAGGGTGTATATGCATATGATCGGCACTGATGAGTATAATTCAATTCACTTGCAGTATTTTTCCGAACAAGCTCAACGACAGGCTTTCACCATTGCATTCCAACCTAAAAAAGAAGAAAGTGAAATAGATCTAAGATTATGGGAGACGATGAGAGAATTAAAACCATTAGATATCATCGAGGATTTACAGATAGATCTCGAAGATTCTTCGAAGGTTCTCAGGATAGGAAAAAACCTAAGGGCCAAAATCCGAATAGAATTAATAGAATTTCTCAAAAGTTCAATGGATATTTTTGCTTGGACGCACTCGGGTATAGTAGGAATAGACCCAACTATCATCTGCCATGCACTCAACGTCAATCCCGATGCTCATATAGTCAGGCAAAAGCGCAATACCTTCGATCAGGAAAGATATAATGCTTTAGACGAAGAAGTTAAGAAGCTAAAGGGAAATGGGTTCATAGTATATTACCCAAAGTGGATTGCCAAACCTGTCCTTGCGAAGATGTCTAATGGAAAATGGAGAACTTGCATAGACTACACCAACCTCAACAAGGCTTACCCAAAAGACATCTTCCTTCTACCTAGGATTGATCAATTGGTGGTGCAACTAGCGGTCATGAACAACTCATGTTTATGGATGCTTATTTAGGTTACAACCAAATAGCTATGCTTGAACTAGATTAGGAGCATACTAATTTTGATGGACAAGGGCTTATACTGCTACAAGGTAAAGCCATTTGGACTCAAAAACGCTGGAGCAACCAATCAACCGTTAGTTAATATGAAGTTCTCATATTGGATTGGTAAAAACGTTAAAGTATATGTAGATGACATGCTCATTAAGTCAAAAACAACACTGAGGCATGTGCTGGATTTGGGGGAAACCTTTGTAGTCCTAAGGCAATATAACATGAAGTTGAATCCCTTAAGGTGTACTTTTGAAATTCGGTCAGAGAAATTTCTAGCGTACATTGTAACCGTCTATGGTGTTGAAGCAAACTCGGAGAAAATTGATGCCATAAGGAAGACGGGAATCCCAGAAAAGCCGAAAGATATCATGAGCCTAAACAATCGAGTAGCCTCTCCAAGCGGATTCATTTTCAATGCAACCGACAAATGTATATTGTTCTTCGACTAAGTGAAAATGGGACATAATTTCGATTGGACTGAGAAATGAAAAATTGCGTACTAAAATTTGAAAGACCATCTGATCAGTACTCCTATCCAATCAAAATCAGTAACATGCAAGGACTTATATATGTATTTAGCCATTACTGATGAGGCTGTTAGTGCTGTAGTGGTTCGATAGGATAAAGGTACCCAGGGGCCTATATACTTCAAAATCAAGCACCTATCCAAGGTAGGGCTCAACTACTTAATCATCGAAAAACTAGCCTACAACCTGCTTCTCATAGAAAGAAAACTATTGCCCTTCTTTCAAGCACATCCCGCCAAATTTCTCATAGACAAATTGCTAAAGCAGATATTGCAAAACCCAAAGATGTCGGCACGCTTACTAGAACCAACAATGGAGCTTAGCAGTGTGATATCTCTACTGCCTAAGAAAAGAAATCAAAGGACAAGTGCTGACAGATTTCATTATGGAATGCACACTAGTTACTGTGCCACAATCTGAAGAAAAGACGCCCTCTCCATGGATCTTGCAATTATTTGTGGATGAGGAATCAAATAAATAAGGTAAGGGATCAAATATGTGACGATCACCCTAGATGAGCATAAATTATATAGCTTGTTGTAAGCCGGGTTGAAAGCTACCGGTAGTGTGGTAGAATACGAGTCTTTCCTCGTTGGCTTAAGTATGATTCATTTAATGAAAGAAACTCACAATAAAATTCAAAGTGACTCCCAATTAGTTATAAACCAAATGCATGAGAATTACCAAACGAAAGAGGCAATGTTAGCTAAATATGTATAACTATCTAAGAAGTTGCTAGAATAGTTTGATCAATTTTCTATAGAGCAAATCTTACGTGAGAACAATTCTTCTACGGACTTGTTGGCTAAATTTACTAATACAAAAGTATCACAAGAATTGAAAGCTATCCCAATAGAACATCAAGCTGAACCAAGCATTACAGAGGCCATTCGAATATTGGTCCTGACTAGGGGATATCGAGCCGCAATGGGACAAAATTAAGGCCAAGAAGTAGTTGAAAATTGAGAGCAGCTGCCAACTGCACCTATCCACAAAATATAAAGGAAGACTCATGGATGACCCATATAAAATAGTTTTTTGTAAGCGGGGTTCTATCTCTAAACAAGAATGAAGCTCATAAAATTAGACATCAGGCTCCGTATTCTTTCTTCTTTGATGGCATATTTTACAGAAGAGGGTACTCTACCCCTTATCTTAGATTTGTTTCCAAACTAGAAGGGAAACAAGTCTTGAGTGAAGTAAATGAAGGACGGTGCAGAGATTGCTCAAGAGGAGCCAAGTTAGCATAGAAAGTGTTGAGACATGGTTACTATTGGCCCACTGTGCTTCATGATTCATAGGAATACATAAGATGTGACCGATGTCAATGTTTTTCCAGTATCCTTAGACTACCTTGCCATGAGCTCCTCCTATTAGCCAGCCTGTGGCCGTTTAATGTATGGGACATAAATTTGATAGGACCACTTCTGATGTCAAAAGGAGGAGCGAAGTACGCCATGGTGGAAATAGACCACTTCACCATGTGGGTAGAAGCAGAACCTTTAGCTAAAATTACCACAATGAAGATAGTCACTTTCGTTGTTAGGAACATAGTTACTAGGTTTGGGATCTTCCATAAAATAATTTTTGATAATGGAAACCAATTTGAGAGTAAAGAGTTTACAGAGCTATGTAAAAGTAATGGAATAATAAAATGTTTCTCTTCTATCTCACACCCACAAGGAAACGGGAAAGTCAAAGTAGTAAACAAAACCATCTAGAAGCTTCTCAAGTAAAGACAGTAAAAGGCTAAAGGAAAATGAGCAGAGTGGTTATCTTTAGTATTGTGGGCCTATAGAACCTCATCCAGATTCCTAACCGGCCACACACCTTTCTCCATAACCCATTGCTATGAAGCAATGCTACCAATTGAAACAAAAGTTTCCACCACACAGAAGAATATCATATGTAGATGAGGCTGTAGAGCAAAAAAAGGGGATAAAATAAGTTACCTTCAATCTTATTCAAGAAAGAAGAGGCAAGGCAGAAGTTCAATCCAAAGCATACCGACAAAGGATGGTGAAGAACTACAGTGTTAGGTTCAGAGAGAGAAACTTCTACAAAGGGTATCTAATACAACGAAGAGTAATGACTAGTATGAAGGATCTAGCAGAAGGAGCTCTTATCCCAAATTGGGAAGGACCGCTGGTTGTAGAAGAAGTCTTAGCTAATAGAGCTTACCAACTCTCAAAACCTTATGGAAATCTAGTTCCGAGGACTTGGAATTCCGAACATCTCAAACCTTACCTTGTATAAGCAGTGTTATTTTTATAGCAAAATAACAAGTACTGTAATTATTATGAGAAATAGTAATACAATAACCTGGACGTAGAGATATAAGACGCCCCAAACCAATGTAAAAATCTTTTTGTGTTAATGTCACTAACATAGCTGACAATGTTGAGTTATAACTTAAACAACTCGACTTCTCAACTAAACAATTACAGGCATAATGATATTAGAAGTATTGAACTAGTACAAAAAACCATGCACATGAATTAAAAACGGTTGTAAATACACGACCTGATTTCACAGTTAAAAACAGTCTGCCCCTAATAGGGGGCAGTCCATGCCAAGGGCACGAACAAAAGACGTATGCAAAGTTGGAAATCAAGCAAACCCAAATGAACAAAATTAAAAGAAAGTGCAAACAAGCTAAAGCTCACAAGGTACTTATACTCATTTACAAGAGAGTTCAATTTACATAGTATAATTATAGATATTTACATAATAAAAAGGAATGTTTTCCATAACATATTCATACAAAAGTGTTCTAAATTATAAGTCCCAAAATATTGCTATAATTATAAAGTATCGAGTCTAAAGGTTTCTTGCTAAAGGTTAGTCCATTCTAATACGAAAAGCCTTCTTAGGGTCGTAGTTGGCACCTATCCATGGGTCCATCGGATCCCCACAGTCACCACAATGCCTTCTTTATTATAGAGAAAACTCATATCAAGCGAAGGGTAAAAATAATTAAAAACATCTATTGCTCATTGCAAATAAATTTGCCCCATCATACATATGAAATTCTCCTTTCCAAACTTTTCAACGAGATTAGCAAGTCAACCCTACCTTGACACATTAAGAGGTAATGCTATGGCACTAGAGGTAGCCTGAGCTTCTTGCAGCGATCTTCGAGTTTGTAGATCTTAAGTATAGCGGCCTCTTTCATTTGTTCTAAAGTCTTTATTAATTCAGCCCTTGTCTTTTTTGAGTCCCATGAAAAACCACCAAAATATTTACGAGCATCTGCTTTCCACCTTTCCTCTGTATGTGAGGGAGCACCTTCGACTCTGGTTTCTCTAACTTGTGCTTATAGTAGACTTCCATTTCTTTAAGTTTACCTTGATATTGTAGTTTCTGTTTCACCTTCCACTCATCCACCAACACGCCATCTTGTCACGCAGAAGGAGCATTGGTTGCACCCGTTTTAAGCTCCTTGACCCCATCTCCTTCTTCGGCATCCCTCTTCTATTTGACTATTGGGTAGCCTGAAGAGACAAGTTTTCTATGGTTTTTCTTAATCCCTTAATCTCCTCTTCATAGACAATCTCGTAAAACGCTTCACTTTCCTTCAGCGTTTGTTGCAGTTCGACTACCTTTGAATTTGCAGAATCAAGCTCAATGCGCAGAGATATTATATTGGTGCTAGTGGTTGTGTGCATCCTTAGCTTCTTCGAAGTCAGAAAGAGCAATCTTCAAATTTCATTTAAGCCTTTCATTGATATGTGTTATTGGAGTTTCTCTTCCTCTAAGGTCGTAGCCGCAACCTTAAATTCAGGTACGCCTGAGTCATCTGGATCATAGAAAGTAGGAACCAAAGATGCACTGGATTCGAAGACTTCAATAGACTTGGAGGGGTGCACCCAAGAAAGAAGGGAATCAACCTAATTGATAGTAACTAGAATTTATTTAGGAAAGGGCTTCTCCAATCTTTGTAGGGCCTCCTAGGAAGCTAAGATCGACCACATCAGTGGTATAATCTAGGTGGTCGACAAGGAATTGGCGCTTAACCATGGCAAACATCTTAAAGAGCACTTGGTAAGTAATCTGATTAAGCGTATTTTTATCCATATAATTCCAATATCGGGAATGACACGATAAACAATGACTTATTAAAAGGATTGAAGGTACCGAGTTCTATATTGAAGAACAAAAGCACTCCTCGCCAACAACATATCTCTTCGAGGATATCTCTTTGCATTTCATTACTTCGTCAATAATCTATCTCTTCGAAGCTAGAAATGTGCATCTTCGATGATGTGATTCACCATTTCGATATGGCCCTTCTTCGATAGCATATCACACCACTACTCTAATGACTTCGAAGATGTTGAATATCAAAGATAAATCGACATTGAAAAGGCATCTCGCTAGCTAAAACCACGGTGGCATCCCACCCTACAAGCTTTTCGAAATTATTCAAGTCGATAACCATATTGAGTTTATGCAGCTCATCAAAAACATGCTACTATCAACAAGCTCCTCTATTTGCTCACCAAAAACCAAAGCTAGCTCATTGATACACAGATCTTTGACTATAGACTCACTTCGCCTTTCATAGGGCATTGCATATTAAAGCAAAGCAATGTTGATAACCTTGCATTGCATAAAGGCCAGGACCCAGTCTATGTTGCCTCGATGAGACCATCTTACATTAGAGGAGATAGTCTACAACGTCGAAACATGGGAATAAGGAAATGCTGCCTCCGTAAAGAATAAAAGCTAGGGTGATGCCATCAAAGTCAAAAGCCGCCGAAGTCCACCCTACCTAAGACGTGAGGGGGGCCGCCTGCCTCCATAAATACGACCCCAGAGGCGCTACTTAGAGGCCAAAATTTCATTTTCTCTCTCTCTTCTCAAATCGCAGCCTTATAACCCTAGATCAAATTGGGGATAAATCTATTTGACTGTAATCATATTCGAATTGAATGAACAAGGACTTGACATTGCATATTGACTTCGATTATGAACTTATTAAACATTACTAACTTGGACTTGCATATTACAAACTTGTCATGACCAATTCAACATGAATCTAGTCGAATTGTCTTGAACTATGATGAACTCTTGTATGCATAATTATATGGACTATGGACTATGGACCTTGAACATAAGGGTGGAATGCATAACTTGTTGTTATACGCAACGCACTTCAATACGACTCCACGACTTATCATCCATGTCTACTGGAAATATGACATATCATTAGCCATACCAAAAACATTGTTCAATGACTAATGTAGATCCTTATACATGACAATCCTAATGGCCCTAGAGGACTTTTAACATAACGACTCAAGGAGATAAAATAAACTTTCATATACCCTTCCTCAAGGGCAAATTGTCATCCATCAATTGACGATTCTACCTCGAGATTAATCTTTAGTGGTGAGCTAGACCTTGAATCATTATTGATAGCCTTGATCATGTTAGCACACATATCAAGACTAAGTCAACGTGATCTACCCATGCTTGTTTATGTCTTCGGTTGTGCTTGAATCAAGAACTAACTTATCATAAGAGGCATCTGAAGTGTTATACCATTTCTTGGTCTAACATTTTTAGTGCTAGAAGTATGGCTCGAACCTCCGGCCTGTTAATTCCCTCATCATCTAGACTAATTAAGTGAATTTTGTTTTAGAAAAATGAGATCACGAAGACTCAATGCTCAGACCGAAGTGGTCACATAGACAACGGCAGAACGTGACTCCCAATTTCAACGTGGGAAACACAGAACACGTGCAACCGTTACAATTAGTGCAGTCAACTAGCAGTGAGGCAAAATCCAGAACTCAAAGCAACAACTGTTGATGATGAAAGAACTCTTATAGGGAGTGCTTGCCCATAAATCTTCAAAGATTACCAAGCTAACAAGAAGAGACAAAGCAGAATATTTAAGGAGAAACTTGAATGCTTCCCTACCTAGGAATAAGGGCAAAAGCAAGCTTGTCGTAACTCTATAGAAAAAGAAAAGTGACCAGCAGGCTAAGGAAGATTATCAGGGAAGAATAGAGGATAAATCCAATGAACAGTCTGGAAGCTCTACTTCAGAAAGATATAAACCCGAAAGAAGCAATTATCATACCGATGAAGATTTCTTAAGGGACATAGTAGCAAAAATGGCAAAGGATATCCTCAAGTCCAAAGGAAAAAGGATGATGAGAGAGTCAATGGTAATCAGCGAGAAGCTCCATTAACCGATGAAATTATGTCTGCAAGGATTCCATCTCACATTAAGATCCCATCAATCAGATATAAGGGAATAACTGATCCAAGGTACCATTTATTGGCCTTCGAGAGTCTGACAAACCTGTACAATGCGGCTGGGGTAGTGCAGTGTAGACTTTTCTCGACCACTTTTCATGGCGCGACAGTCAAATGGTATCGATAATACTGAGAAAGAACTATATACTCTTGGAATTAGTTCTTTTATGAGTTTATAGCCTATTATGTTTTTACAAAGATCCCTCGTTGATTATACTATAGTAGCAAACATCAAACAGGGACCGAGAGAGCTATTAAGAGACTATCTTAAAAGGTTTAAAGTAGAGGCTTTGAAAGCTAAAAACATGTCCGATAGAGATAAGTTGGTGGTTATAAACTTGATCGGGCTAATCGAGCAAACCTTATTTTGGTAGGAGCTATACATTCATGGGTGCAAAGAATTACATGACTTTCACTTTCAAGCAGATAAGTTTATCCGAATGGATGAAATATACCATGGCAAAAAGAAAGCTCAGCTCAGAAGGGAAATAAGAAAGATTAATCACAACCATAACCACAAAAAGCCGAGGTGGTAAGAAGACTCAAATGAAAGCCATGTTGCTTTAAACAAATTGATATCTTACATATTCACTACAATGAAAGAGAATGGCGATTTCCCGATCTCTTATAAGGCAAAGACTAATCCAAAACCAAGAAATGGGGGAGAATATTGTTTTTTCACAAATCCAATGGACACAAGACGGATGAGTGTCGGGTGATAGCAGGCATAATCCAATGGATGCTACGTAACGGATAGTTAAAAGAGTTTGTTAGGATAACCAAAAAGGTGTCCGTCCAGAGAAGAGTAATTCGAAACTCCCGAATAACACTGCAAATGTAGTAGAAGAAGATATCTAACATGATTGCATCCCACCTCTTAATACAATTGACGTGATTCATGGGGTCCACATATAGCTGGAAACAACAAAGGTGCCGGAAATCGTTACAACAGGGAAGCGAAGAAAAGAATTCTCTCAATTCAGGAATAACCACCACACAAAAACATTAGGTATCAGGTTTAGATGAAAAACCTAACTATTCTCCACAAGAGCTTAAAGGAGTCCATCATCCCCATAACGACCCACTCATGATACCTGCTGAAATCGGGCTTTCAATTGTGATGAAAATTCTTGTTGACACCGGAAGCACAGTCAATGTCATCTTTAAGCATGCCTTTAATCAGATGGGAATTCTTAAGGAGAAGCTGGAGCCTATCTGGGAGCTTTTTTTGGATTCAACAACAAGGGGTCAGCCCCTGTAGGGTAAGTAAAGCTACTGGTATAGATGGGGGTTCTACCACACCACATGACTTTTGAAACTTTGTATGTTATAATCGATCAGCCATCTCCATCCATAGATAAGGTTGATGCTTTCTTGTCACCTAAGTACCTGATGATGAAGTTTCTAACTAAGAGTGGCTGGAGAATAATGAGGGGAGAGCAGTTTAGCTCCCATGAAATGTATTTGCTATGCTTGATCAATATAAGAGAAACTACAATTGTTGTTATGACACAGTGCAAGATAAGTCAATCTAAACTAAAATTACTCAGCCTTTAAATGACGGTTCTTGCAACCAATCATTCAAAGCGAAGGAAAAAGCGTATAGTGAAGACCAACATATGTTTAGGAAATTCAGCTTTCCAGAAAAGAAAGAGAAAAGACACAAATCTAGTAGATGAAGAAGTGGAAGGAGAAGAGATCATTAATGAAATTGATTGTAGGGGTGATCAAGATATAATGAAACCCACTAAGGAGCTTAAGGAAATATGTATGGACCCAATTGACATGACGAAAATAGTAAAAGTTGGAAAGGAAATAGATAGCAAGCTAAGACGTGAATTAGTTCATTTTCTTCAGTCCGGTAAAGACGTGTTTGCTTGGACTCGTTCAGATATGTTAGGGATGGATCGAACTGTTATGCGCCATGCTCTAAACGTAGATCCAAATTTCATGCCAATCCGACAAAAGAAAAGGAAATTCGATAAAATTCGGCCAAATGAATTAAAGGAGGAAGTCAAAATGTTACTTGAGAATGGATTTATTCGAGAGGTTTTCTATCAGAAGTGCTTGGAAAACCCGATTCTAGTTAAGAAATCCAGTGGAAAATAGAAAACTTATGTCGACTACATCAATTTAAATAAGGCATGCCCCAAAGATTATTACCCTCTCCCAAGTATAGGTCAATTAGTTGATGCAACAAGTGGACACTAGCTATTGGCTTTCATGGATGCTTATTCGGGGTATAACTACATTCCATTGTTCAAGCCCATTGAGGAGAACACCAGCTTTATTATAGATTGGGGAACTTACTACTACAAAGTAATGCCCTTTGGACTGAAAAATGCAGGAGCGACATATCAGAGACTAGTGAATAGGATGTTCAGAGAGCAAATTGGTCGGAATATGAAAGTATATGTGGATGACATGTTAGTCAAATCTCAAGAAAGAAGAAACCACCTGAAGGACCTATGAGAGATGTTCGATGTATTGCGAAAATATCAAATGAAGCTAAATCCATGAAAATGTTCTTTCGATATCCAGTCCAACAAGTTCTTGGAGTATATAGTTAGCATAAGAGGAATTGAAGCTAATCCTAACCAGATCCAAGCTATTAAAGAGATGGAAGAGCCCAAAACAAGCAAGGATGTAATGAGCCTAAACGGGAGAGTGGCGGCATTGAACATGTTGATTTCCAAGGCCACCGATAAATGTATCCCATTTTTCAACATGATCAAGAAAAAGAAATTTTTTGAATGGAGTGAGGATTGTAGGAACGCATTCCAAAAGCTAAAAGATCATTTTAAAAACCGCCATTTCTTTCCAATCCCGTGGATGGAGAAAACCATTATATCTATATGGAAGTTTTTGAAAATGCAGTCAGCTCAGTGCTGATAAGGGAGGAAAAAGGAGTTCAACTTCTAGTATATTATACTAGAAAAAGACTCAAGGATGTAGAAACCAAATTTCCAGTTATAGAAAAACTAGCATACTGCTTAATACTCACCGTGCACAAATTACGGGCTAACTTTCAAGCACATCTGATTAAAGTCTTAACTAATTTTCCACTGAAGCAAGTCTTTAGCAAGCGAAACTTCAGGATGGTTAGTTAAGTGGGGAATTGAGCTTAGCCAATATGATATCGAATTCTAACCATGATTATCAATCAAAGGACAAGCTCTAGCTGACTTCGTCAATAAGTGCACAAGATTTATTACGGAGCAATCAGAAAAGGAGAAAGATTTGAAACCTAATTGAAAATTGTTCGTAGATGGAGCCTCAAATGAATAAGGAGCCGGAGCCGGATATGGAAAGCATCGCTTGCAGTACGCAATGAAGTTAGGGTTCCTAACTACTAATAAAGTAGTAGAATATAAATCAATGATAGCGAGACTTACCCTGGCCCTTCAGTTGAAGATATCTAGAATTGAGACCTTTAGCGATTCACAATTAATGGTAAATATATTGAATCAGACATATCAAATGAAGGACACTAAGCTAACCCAGTATGTTAAGAATATATTTAAGATATGAACTCATTTTGAAGATTTTTCGATACATCAAGTGCCGCGGGGCAAAAACTCTCAAGTTGACTCTTTAGCCAAGTTGGTAAGTTCACAAGGGGCATTAGAAGCCCAAATTGCACCGGTAGGTTATCAAGAGAAACCAAGCATAGAAGTGGAAAGTCCTAATCCAGGAAACGAAACCTTGGTGATGAACAGATCTCAAACCGTAGCACACAAAGAGAAAGGAAACGAAACTGATATCCTTCAAGAAGAAATCCTTGAGATGAGAACCGATGATCAATAAAAGAACAATTGGTTGACTCCTAACGTGGAGTATCTAATAGAAGAAATACCGCCAGTAGACAAAAAGGAAGTAAGGCAAGTAAGGTGCCAAACCCTAACTTTTATCATATCAGACGAGATACTCTATAAAAAGGGATACTCGCTCCCTTACTTATGACGTGTCAGTCTAGAAACATGGTCAAAACTACTATTGTAAGCCCATAGATGATTCTATAGGGATTACTCTAATGGAATAAAGCTAGCTGAGAAAGTTATGAGACAAGGTTTCTATTGGCCTCAAATGACTAGTCAAGCTATCGATCATGTGAGAAGATGTGACAAATGTTAAAGATTTTTAAAATTCCTTGTTTACCACCAAGTGAGTTTACTTCTACATCAATCCATGACCCTTCGTTGTGTGGAGAATCAACTTAATACGACCACTTCCTGTATCCAATGGGTGAGCTAAATACATAGTGAAAGAGATTGAATATTTTGCAAAGTGGGTGGAAGCCAAGCCACTTCCAAATATCACAACAGGAAAAGTTCTTAAATTTTTAATAAAAAACATCATCACTCGATTTGGAATCCTGTATAAGATAATATCCAGCAACGGAACTCAATTTTAAAGTCAGGAATTCACTCGATTCTACAACAAAAAAATGGAATTATCAAAAAGATTTTCATCTATAGCCCATCTCAAAGCAAACCGAGCCATTGAAGCAACTAACTAAACAGTAAAGACTATTTTAAAGAAATGGTTAGACAAGGCGAAAGGGAATTTGATAGAAGAACTTCTCCTTGTTCTGTGGGCAATAGGACTTTTATTAAAACTGCAATAGGGCATAACTTATATTCCCTTACATATGGATGTGAAGCCATGCTTCCAATCGAAGTCGAGAGTCCTTCTTATAGAAGGATAGCATATGCATTTGACCCAAATCAAGAGCTAAAGAAGAATCCCTAGATTTAATCAATAACTAGGGATGAAGCAGCCGTCTGAATGGCTGAGTACCAACAGGGAATAACCAAGTACTGTAACTTAAGAGTAAGAGAATGGATGCTCCAAAAGGGAGATTTAGTGCCCCGATGAGTCATGGCAAAAACCAAAAATCCTATGGGTGAACCGTTAGGACTAAACTGGGAAGGCCTTCTGGTTATGCACAAAGTAATCTTACCCGGGGCTTATAAACTCTGTCACCTAGATGCAATGTCATAGCAAGAACATGGAACGTCGAACATTTGCATCCATATTTCCGTCCAATGGCTATTTATTAGCTTAATCATGGAAAAGAATAGAATTCCCCTAAAGCCATCAAAGGCTTAACAGCAAAAGGTCCGGCCATCAAAGGCCCTAGCCATCAAAGGCTTGACCACAAGAGATTCTGGCTATCTAAGGCCCCAGCTATCAAAGGCTTGATTACAAGTGGTCCCAGGAATCAAAGGCCCCAGCCATCTAAGGCTTGACCGTAAGAGGTCCCGACCATCAAAGGCTCCGGTCATCAGTGGCCATAAGCCTTCAGTGCCGTCATCAAAGGCCTCACCGAAGTGACTCCTAGAGGGAGGCTAGAGTAACCCTTTGATCAGTCCAAAGTTTCTACAAGCCTTCAACCTCCACCTATGTGGCCTGGTTGGAGCGCCACCTAGTAAGAGGACAGAGCAAGCTTTTAGTGACATCATCAAAGGCCTCACTAAAGCACCAACCGAGCCTTCAGTGCCATCATCAAAGCCTCACTGAAGAGCCTCCTAGAGGGAGGATGAAATAAGCCTTGTGCCTGCCATCAAAGGCCTCACTAAAGCACTGAAATATTCAAAAGGAAGATCAATCAAAATCAAGAGCCAAGTAGCGCTCCAAATTCAATCAAAATCAAGAGCTAAGTAGCGCTCCAAAGTCAATCAAAATCAAGAGCCAAGTAGCGATCATAAGATATCAAAATTCAAGCCAAGTAGTGCTTCGAACCAAATCAAGTCTTCTAGATAGAAGTCTATCAAATACAAGTTACTTATGCTTCCCAACAAATACAATTTTCAACCACAAGATAAGAGATTCTTAACTTCTTCTATTATTACCAAAATGAATTTCTGGTCTTCTTCTATTATTGCTGGATATGGATTTCTAGTCTTCTTCTATTATTACCAGATATGGATTTATGGTCTTCTCCTATTATTGCCAAAAAAGGATGTCTGGTCTTCTCCTATTATTGTCGAATATGGATTTCTGGTCTTCTTATCTATTACTTCCAGAAATGGACTTCTTAACTACTGATTTTATCGCCAGATGAAAACATCTAGTCTTATATTATTATCAACTAGATACGAATTTCTGGTCTTCTTATATAATCAGATGGATTTCTACCTTCCATTACTATTAACAGATAAAGATTTCTAGTCTTCTTATATTATTATCATACATGGATCTCAAGACTTCTACCATCATCATCGGACTTGGACTTATGTACTTCTATGATTATTTCCAAGAATTGGATTTAGGGTCCTCTTCTTTCATCTTTAAGATATTGATTTCCGATTTGGATATTTTTATATTGATTTCCAGTTTCTTGCCTCTTATTTCCAAAAAGATTTTCTTATGTTTACCCTCATAACTTGATCAAATAATTTCTCAAGCCTATGCTTGAAAGTTTATTTTTATTAACACTTATGCTAAAGTTGTAAATTTAAATCCGCACAAATAATTTGAATTGTAGATGCTAATTTAAATATTCAATCGAATCTAGAAGGACAATTAAGAATTGGAAATGCCATTTGATTCATGTTTTATAGGAAAATGAAGTCAGCTAGGGGGTCTTGTTGAAGATTGAAGAATATGAAGGAATTCTTAGTTTTACCCTAAAGAGTAAAAAGCTTATCCTAGAAAAATGGCGGCCTCTCCTCCCCCTTCCCTGTTCCCTCCTCCTCCCTCTTCCCTGATTCCTCCTCCTCACTCATCTTTGTTTCCTCCTCTCCCCTCGTCTTTGAATCCTCCTCCTCCCCCGTCTTCGATTCCTCCTCCTCATTCTTCTTTGACTATCTCTTCTCTGCCTTCTCCTTCTTCCTCATTCTCGATTCCTCCTTCTCCTTCGATTCCTCCTTTATCTTTTTCCACCTCAGAAAATTGCCTGAATTCTGAGAATCTAACTACATTGTTATCAGATAAGAATTTTCCTTCTCTATCTGATAATGTGAATTCTGAGTAGATCTTTAATTCATCTAAGTCCTCTGAAATAGTTAATAGGTGGTCATCGCTTTTCAAGAAAAAACCAAGAAATGCTGGAGTCTTTGTGCCTAGGCAATTTGAGATTAAGAAAGATGGTTTACTGAAGCCTCTACTTGAAGAAGTTAGAAGAGAAGGAATTCAGTACTGGAGTGATCATTTGGTTGGTTTCTTCTTGGATGGATCTCTTTCCAATTTGATTGTTGCTAAGCATTTGAGAAGCGTTTGGAGATTGAAAGGTGAAGTTGATATAAAATCTGAAATGAAATTTTTTATTTCAAGTTCTCGAATGACACAGACAGAATGAAGATATTGCAATTTGACCCCATCTTTATTAAAGGTAAAATATTCATTATAAAAACATGGAATCCTTCGTATGGCTATGTTCAAGAGCAGATTAAAAAAGTTCCAGTTTGGGTGCATTTCTATAAAATTCCCCTGATTGCTTGGACATTAATTGGTATAAATTAGTTGGCTTGTCAGGTTGGTAATTTGATCTTCCTTGATGAAAGTACTGAAAAATTGTCAAGATTCAAATATGCTAAGGCTTTGATTGAAATATCTCCTGATCAAGAACTCCCTGAGTATATTGTAATTGATGAATTAGGTGACAGTTGCCCTCATGTTAAGGTTGTATATGATTGGAAACCAAAAATCTGTTGTATATGCAAAGTGTTTGGACATGAAACTAAGAAGTGTACAGGATATTGTAAGGATGAGAGATCTGATATGCATTATGGTAGTGTTTTTGGAGCAACTGATTACAGAGAATACAATGAATAGAATATTTTGCATGAGAAGGTATTGAAGACGCACAATTCTGGAAATGTAAATTTGAAGACTATGAAAGTCTGAAGGAGAAAGGAAAAAGATCAAAAATTTTCTAAGGATGGTAATAATTGGAATAAGGAATCGGATAATTTTTTATCAGATATTGGAAAGAAGAATTGGGATCAAAATAAGATTGTTCAAAAGGAAACAGAGGAAAGTATTGACAAAAGTTCTTCAAGATTAAGTACTGAACATATTATTTTGGATGATTTGGGATTTAAGGAAAATATTACAACTTCAAATTCTTTTATGGTACTATCTGATATTGATGAGGAAGTTAATAATAATATACTAATAAAAGAAGGTGAGACATTGAATTCTCAATCTGGCAACATTCAGGATTTTGTTCAGTCAAATAGTCATTGCTTGGTTGAAATTAACATGGTTGATAAGGGTTCAGTTGCAAGAGATCCCGATATTGACATGGTTCATAATGAGATTTTGATTGAGAACTCAGATATAAATATGAAATGTCAAATTTATAAGGAAATAGCAGATTCAAAAAATGATAAAGCTATGAAATCACCTACTTTGTTAGAGCAAGAAAATTTCACAAATGAAAGTATATCCTTGAAAAGCAGTAAAGAAGTTATCCCTGAACAATCCTCTCCATATATCAATATTACTCCTCCTAATCATCTGATTTTACCACCTCCCTGTAAACCAAAAGAGAAAATTGTGGAACAAGTTTTATCAAATAACAAAAAAGGAAAAAGAGGTAAAAAGAGAGTCTCCTTCAATGAATCAACATATGATCTTAACAGTGGGAACAGCTACAATATTGATGAAATACAGCCTAGAAATAATAATGTATCTTGCAAGGAATCTTCATCTCTTTCAAGTGGTAATAGACATATAAGGAAGCATCCCATAAACCTTATATCTCCAAAACTTTTATGATGATGATCAATAATATAGCTTATTGGAATATCAGAGGAGGGCATTTATTATCTAAGCAAGCTGAAGTGAAGAAATTGATTAAAGATCAAAAAATACATCTTATTGCTATCAGTGAAACAAAGTTGAATAGGACAAATGCAGATTTAGCTTGTAAAAATATTGCTCCAGATTGGTCATATGAAGATAATCTGTTTAGTGCTCCATATGGAAGAATTTTGGTTCTTTGGAATTCAGACTTTTTCAAGATGACAAAGTTAATGGAGGATGATCAAATCATTCATTTCAGTGCTATATCCTTAGCCTCTAACACATCTTTTCTGATTTCATTTGTATATGCTCAAAATAATTTAGACAGAAGACTTTATTTTCTATCAAATCTCTCTTCTCTTGTTCAACATAATCTTCCATGGATAGTTCTTGGAGATTTTAATTGCATGTTTGCATCTGATCAAAAATCTGGTGGCATTCCTCTATCCCTAAAAGAAATAACTCCATTGAAACAAGATTTAAACAATTCATCTCTCTGTCATATAAATTTGGTTGGTGCTGATTTTACTTGGAATAACAAAAGCAAAAATGGTCCTAGAACTTTTTGTAAACTTGATCATGCATTTCATAATATTCATTCTATTAATCTTTGGCCAAATCTCATTTGCAAATTTCTGAGCCCTTCAATATCTGATCACTCTCCAATTATTTTATCATGGGGGATATTATTAAAAATAGGAACCCCTCCTTCAAATTTTATAAATCTTGGACTAATCATAAAGATTTTCATAGCATTGTATTGCAGGTATGGCAGGAATTAATATTTGGAAATCCTATGTACATTCTCAAAACAAAGCTTCAAAGGTTGAAATATAAATTAAAAATTTGGGCTAAAGACAAGTTTGGTGATGGTTCAAAATTTTCTGATGGAATTAGGAATCAACTTATTCATATAAAACATCAATTGCAAGAAAACCCATTGAATGCAAGATTAGCCGGCCAAGAATCTGGTCTTTCAAAGGCTTTATATGAGGCATTAGAAGTTGAAGCTTTAATGAGGAAAGAAGTATTGCATGAAAATTATGAAAAACATGGAGATAGGAATACAAAATATTTTCATGATTCTATTAAAGTCAAACAGGCTAAAGGGAGGATTTTGTGCATTAAAGATTTAAATGGAACTTTGTAGGAGAGTGAAGATTCAATTACAAAAGCTTTCATAGATTACTTATCATCTATTCTATCCAATCCAAAGCCTTTAATACCAAATCTTTTACCCCTGTTTACATTGCAAACTCCATGCTTGGATGATCAACAAGCTAATAAGCTAATTCAAGAGGTAACATCAGAGGAAATTGAAAGGGCAATCTTCTCTCTTAAACCTAATAGTAGTGGTGGCCCTGATGGATATAATGCATTTTTCTATCAGAATTCATGGAAAATTATTAAAGTGGATGTTATCAAAGCTATCCAGTTTTTTTTCTCACACAATAAATTACCTATTGGTGTAAATTCTACAAACATAGTTCTAGTGCCAAAGGTTAACAATCCAATCAATGTAGCTGAGTTCAGGCCAATATCATGTTGCAATGTTTTATATAAAATTATATCCAAGATTATAGGAAATAGACTACAAACTGTTCTGCCATATATCATTTCCAGAAATCAAGTTGCTTTTTTGCCTCAGAGAAATATCAGTGATAACATTTATTAACTCAGGAGCTCCTAAGAGGTTATGGAATTGTAAGTATCTCTCCTAGATGTATGTTAAAGCTTGATATCCAAAAAGCATTTGATTCAGTTTCATGGAGCTCCATTGTAGCAATTCTCTCCAGAATGAACTTCCCTAAACCAATTATAGCCTGGATTTATACATGTATTTCTACCACACACTATTCTCTAATAAGAAATGGAAGTGCAAGAGGTTATTTCAAAGGCACTCAAGGAGTACGTCAAGGTGATCCAATTTCTGCTTTGTTATTCATAATAGTGATGGAAATTCTGAATTCTCTTTTAATTGAGCAAGTGCTACTCAAGAAACTGGAACTACATCCAAAATGCAAGGATCCTTTGATAACACATCTTGTTTTTGCTGATGATCTAGTAATCTTTACCAAACCAACTTCCAATAATATTTCTACAATTCTGGAGGTTCTGAAGGTTTTCCATGAAATTACTGGTTTAAAGATAAATTTCAGCAAATCAAATATTTTAGTAGCAGGGCTTAATGACAATCGGAAAGATGACATTATAGCAGTATCTGGTCTGAAGGAAATGAATCATAATGCTAAATATTTAGGCTTACCGCTTATCACTACAAGAATTACTAAAAATGACTGTCTTCCATTATATGAGAAGATTACTGCAAAAATTTCTATGTGGCCTAACACAAAACTATCTCAAGCAGGAAGATTGGTTATAGTTCAGAGTATAGCAAGTGCAATGGCAAGTTACTGGATGAGGCACTATATTCTACCAAATAAACTCATTACTATGGTTAATAGTGCAATGAATAGGTTTTTTTGGCATGGTGATCCTTTTTCAAAAAAGCTCATTCCAATTTCTTATAAAATGACTCAACTTCCAAAAGATAAAGGAGGACTTGGCATTACTAATCTGAAACTTTAGAATATTGCAGCTGTTTCTGTATACTTTGATAAGATATTATCTAATAATGATGATCTTTGGACACAGTGGATAAATAAAAATCTAATAAAAGAAAAGGACTTCGGTCTATGAACATTCCTAATATTTGCAGCTGGAGTTGGAGAAGTTTATTAAAGCTTAGACATACTCTTCTTCCTTTAATTCAGTGTAATCCTCTAGAAAATGAAGATTTATCTTTTTGGGCATCTCCTTGGGCAAAATCTGGTCTCATAATTCAAGAAAGTCTATCTTACTCATTACAAAGGCAGACTGGTATTCCTTTTAATGCAAAAGCTTCAACATATATTAATGAAAATACTATTACTCTACCATACTGCAGTTCAAATCTGGTTAGAAAGTTATGGCAGGAAATTTCTTCTTTAGATCTACCTTCTGCAAAGCTTAAATTTCTCTGGTCTATCAAAGGAAAGCCACACTCAATATCTCTGGTGTATAAATCTCTGATTGAAATTACAAATCCAGATAATTTCCCATGGTCAACAAGAATTTGGAATGATAAATCTCCTGCAAAAGAGAATGTTTTACTATGGAAAGTCATGGCAAATGCTTTAAATACAAAACAGAAATTGACATTGCTGGGAGTGATAAACAATGAAGATTGTGTGCTTTGTCATAGTCATACGGAATCTAACACTCATATAATTTTTGAATGCAAGTTTGCTTTTACAATCTGGTGCAGGTTGCTTATAAATGGAAAATTTCATAAGCCTGTCAGATCCTCTAGAATTGAATGGTTCAATATTTTTAAAGCAACAAGATGGAAAAATCCAAATGCAATGATCCTTATGATTGTCTTGAAATCCTTTGTTTATGAGATATGGTGTGAAAGGAATAGAAGAATATTTAACTTGAAGATGGAAGATTCAGATGCTTTATACAGAATTATAAATAGAAGAGTTCTTAAAAGGATTAATAGACTGAAATGAAATGAAGAATGAAATGTACATGTTCTTATTTTTATGTTGTATGTAAGTTTTTTTGTGCTCTGAGTTTTTATGCATTGTAATTGATCTGAATAGTAATGTACTTCTCTGTGATGAATAAAATGGGCAGGGCTCCCTTAGCCCATTGCTTTTTCAATGTAAAAAGCTTCTCTTATACTAAGGGGCGCTAAATTTTATCCATATAATTATAATATAAGGAATGACACGAAAAACGGTGACATCATAAAAACAATGAAGCTACTAAGTTCTGTATTGAAGAATAAAACCACTCCTCGTCAAGAACATTTCTTCGAAGATACATCTTCGCATTTCATCAGTTCATCGATAACCAATCTCTTCGAAGCTGATAACGTGCTTCTTCGATGATGTGCTACATCACTCTGACATGGCCATTCTTCGGTAACATATCAGACTGCACGGTGTAGGCAGTGAGATGTGGGGCAGTTTGAAGTAGGGGATGAGGATGGTAGAGTTTTGGTTATGGTCAGAGAAAGGGGAGACTGACAGTTTGAAGTGTTGCAGTGTGACAGTTGCTGGTGGTAGCTTAGTGGTAGAGGAAGGATGGCAAACAGTATGTAATTTGTAGAGGAGTTATTCAAGAAGTATGTATGGTGGTTGAGTTGTTAGTGCAGAGGGCAGAACTAGTGGAGGAGCAAATAGATGACTGGTGTAGGGGCTGCTGTAGTTGAAGTTGAATGTAGTTTGTGAAGTATGGAGTAGGTAAGGGAGTTGTTGTCGCAAGAAGAGTTTTGTATGGAGGTTTGTGACAGTTTTGGTCAGGAGGTGTTATGCAGGGATGTTGAGAAGTATGGAAGATAATGGAGGCAAGTGCTGCTGTCGGAGACAGAGGAGAGTTGAACTATTAAACAGAGACAATGAGATTGAAGTGCACAGGGAAGTAGCAGGCTACAAGCACAATTGCACAGTGAAGTGCACAGTGGTGTTGTAAATTAGGCAGTTTTTTTTGAAATTGTAACTGAAAATGTAAATAGAAAAGTGTAAATGCAATTGAAAATGAAATGAAAATTTTTTTCTTCTTCTGATGTTATTGTGTATATACCTTTAAAAAAAATAGAGAAGCAAATGCAAGTGCAAACAAAAAACAAGAAACAATCAAAATGCAATCAAAAATCACATACAAACACACACAATTTTTTTTTAAATGCAAACTAACACAAACAAACACACACTAAAATAAAACGAAGAATAATTCAAAGAATAGAAATTAAAATCAAAACTATTCCCCGACAATGGCGCCAAAAACTTGTTTGACGATGGAATTTCTATCGAATTAGAAAACCGTCGAAAAACATAAAATAAAATTTATACCGCAAGCGCACGGCGTACAAAAGTTAGTATGTGGCGAGTACGGGTCGATCCATAGGGAATTGTTGATTTTAAATTTCCTATTCAATCAAATTATACCAAAGTCGAAAGTGTGATTAGCTAAAAATGTAGAAAACCAACAAAAGAAAATTGATAAAAATATGAGAGTGTTAAGACAATTCAGAGGTAATTTCTACTCTCTAGATCACATAAATCAACAAAATGAAGTTATGATCTCTCTTCTGGTCATTAGTGAGATTAGTTGATGTGCTTATTGTTAACCCGCCTTTTGGCAAGGCCGTGGACAGACGGATTTAACTTAAACAACTTCACAACTATCGAGACTAAAGTATGATGGGTTCGGTTTAAAATGATGAAGTTCACTTGAATATGCCGTTGGGAAAAGGAGTGGAGAAATTACATGGCTCGGGCTAGGCAGTTTGGCAGATGTCGCTCGGCATTGGGATGGTTCGGCATTGGAGGCTGTTCGGCACAGAGAGAGTTTGTCGTTCGACATAGAGGGATCGTTCGGCATTCCAGGAGCACTCGGCATTCAGTAGCGCTCGGCATCCAGGAGCGCTCGGCATTTAGAGGCGCTCGGCATTAGAGATCGTTCGGCATCAGACATGGTTCGACATGACGGAGGTTCGGCATTAAGTATCGTTCGGCATTGGATGGAGCACTCAGCATAAATCTCGTTTGGCATTGGATGGATCGTTTGGCATTAGGGAGCGTTCGACATTGGATGGGTCGTTCGGCATACCTCACCTCGTTCGGCATACCTCACCTCGCTCGGCATTGCACCTCGCACCTCGATACCCCGGTACCTCGCACCTCCATACCTCGCACCTCCATGTCTCGGTACCTCACACCTCCATACCTTGCACCTCCATACCTCGGTACCTCGCACCTCCGTACCTCGATACCTCGGTACCTTGCACCTCCCAACGTTCGGCATGAGGAGATCGTTCGGCATTCACACCTTGTTCGGCATTCAGCGTTCGACATCTATGGTTCGGCATATGAAGACCACTCCATTTAGGCTGAGGTACTCGGCTGCCAGGCCCACCAGGGAAGTCCAACCCATCTTTGTCTATAAATAGAGAGGCATGGGCATAGTAAAAGGGGATCTTCTTTCTACTCTCTTACTTTCTCTTTTCTAAGGCTAAGGCAACTCTGCCATTTTGTAACTGTAATCGATTATTACAGCAATAAAAAGCAAACTTTTAGAGTGGACGTAGGCCGAAGTTAGCCGAACCACTATAAAATCTGTTGTTCTTTACTGCTTTCATTTCAGTTTTAACTGTTCTTCACATTATTACTCTCTACATAAATTCTATCTCTGAGCTGTGACTGGTATTTGATGCTTTCATCTTGGTTTGGGGGTTAGTGACCAATTTTGGCGCTAACACTTATCATAAGTATGGTATATTTGTGCTATTAATTAGCCCAATATAAACCATAAAACTATAACACAACCACTAATACACATTTAATTCTCATGAATCATGACACCTGTTTGTACCAAAATTGGGCACAACACCCTTCGTATATGTTTGAAGAGATAAAATGAATAATATAAATGAAAAAGGAGGCTGATCTAACAAACACACCAAAAATAAACAAGAAAAATGCGCAGAAACACACAGATTTTGAGTGGTTTGGCGTATGGCCTAAGTCCACTATGAAATGATTGACTTTTATTAACTTTTGCTTGCTGGTTACAATGAATTACAACAGCCAAAATTGAATACAATAGAGATTTCGGCAGAGTCTGGACGTGGAAGAGCCAAAAGTCCCCTTTCAGTAGGTTCTAGGCTGCTATTTATAGGCGTAGGCCGCAAATATCTCGCTCAGATCTTGGACGACCTCTTCTCTGATGTGGGTGGGCCCACACGATCGATCCCGTGCCATTTGCACTCGAACCGCGATCGATACGAACGAACTTCGTATCGATCAATATTTTGTCCAATCGAGTCGAGATCAATCATGAACATTCTTTAGGTTGTACGCAAGCTCCTGTGAAAATTTGGTAGCATTTGGACTTGTAGACTGTGAGTTATGATCGATGCAAGTTTGAGTTTTTCGAAGGCTGTCGAAAGCGTACCGATGCTATTTGTATCGATAGTTTCGTATCGATGGTTCTGCACGTGATGTCAGATGATGTGGCGCTTGCTTTTAGGATCGATCCACATTTTGTGCTGAGCGACCGAGTCTGTATTATGGATGCGCCTTGTTCGTATCGATAACTGCTCTGTTCGTATCGATCATAACTGCTCTGTTCGTATCGATCGTCACTGCTCTGTTCGTATCGATCACTGACCGATCGATACGTAGTAGTGGCTTTGTATGGTTTCGATGGATACGAAGTGGCCGTTGGTTGATCGATACGAAAAAGATGGAGATGATGGATGCAAAGAACGTTGCTTTCTATGGAAACGAACTTGTGCTCCCTTGATCGATACGAAGCTATGTGCGCCCGCTGGGTTCGAATAGATCGATACGAATGAGGTTTCTTCCTGGTTGCTTGATGGATACGAACAGAAGCGATTCGAAGGGGTTGGCTTCCCTTGCTTGCATCAACCATACCTGGAGCATATGAACTCCGATTGACTTGGAATTTGGAACGTTGGCTTTCATAGCTTTGTTTGTTGTGCCGCATAAATTATAGTTCGATTCGGACTCGGACCAGATTTACCAGTTTCCATAGCTAACCTGCGTATAACTGACCTTCGGGATGGACCGTCTTGGATTTCCAGTCAATTCCTTGGTGTCACCGCCTTGCCAAAAGGCGGGATAACATTTGCCCCCCAAAGTACGTCTTGTGAGAACATGACGTGCTTTGAAAAGTTGCAATCTTCATTCTGAACATTTCTATCTGACTTGTTGAACAGTTGTTGTCTTTTCATCGAAAGATATAACCTTTGACTGATCTTCAGTAATATGAATGATGGATTGTTTGCTGCCCATTGTTGTACTGTTCACTATTGTAACTGAGTTTTGAATGATGGCAAACTGTTGTCCGTTGTTTTAATTGTCACCAGGTGAGCATTCAACTTCTGTGAATTTTGAAAATTGAATATTAGTTCGACAGACATGCATGTATGTTAATCTGAATCTCGTTAACGTTCGTACGTTCATGAGTCGTTGTCAGTTCAGTTTTTTTTGAATCAAATTCCGTATCGATCCTCTCCTGAATCGATGTGAAATTCGAGTTGTAACAACGCTTGACGGTTGTTTTGGAGTTTCTCTTCGCATCGATCCTCTCCTGGATCGAGTTTAAATGTTTGAATGCATGTTTCGTATCGATGGCTATCGATACGAACATGATGGTCTCTTTGGGATGCGTCGTGTCAATGGCTACAAAGCTTCCATGTTCCTTGAATATGTGGACACGAAATTGACACTTCGTCCCGAGGGAGCAGAGTAGTGTAAATGAGACTCTTTTATATATTTTGCATCGATGAAATCCCAACTGATGGATACGAAATGAATGTCTCGCATCGATGGAGTCACATGGTTCCAGTGCAACCTGGCTTCTTCTTTTATATCGATCGAGAATGGATACGATGGTAGCTACCAAGCCGATGGCCAATGGATACGAATAGGTCATTTCGTATCGGGTAAGGTGTTCACCTCTTCATCCAGTCTGTTCATATTGGGAGACGAATCAACATCTACCTTCCATATATATATACGTGATTCTGTACTTAGAAAAAATTTTACTTGTTCATTTTTCCTATAGCCTTCGTATCGATATAGAGACTGAGAAAAAGAAGTGTTCGTCCCCAAATTGAATAAATCACTAATCCTTCAAACCGAACCTTTAAATTAGGTAATTGACTGATTAAATTAACTTTGAAACGATGAGACTCGAGGCTCGATGTCGTTTCATCCATGGTCGTAGGTGATTCCGGCATCGTTGATGCCGGAATTTGGTCGGAGTGAAGTTGAGGAAGTAGCAATGGCATTGTGGAAGCTTGGAGAAGAAGAGGGATTGTTGATGGGGATGATGGAACCATTTGTATCGATGGATACAAAGAAATCAGTTGAGTGTTGGGAAGTAGTTCGCATCGTTACGAAGAGGAGCGGTCTGGGGTGATCGATACGAAGCCAATGCTTCGGTATCGATACGAAGCGCATCGATCAGGAACGACCGATACAAAATCACAACTGGTGATCGATACGAAACCTGGATGTTGATCGATACGAACTCTTGGATGGCATTCGATACGAAGCCAGGCCTTTGGAGGAGCGATCCATGTTGAACCCTGATGGATACGAAACTTTTGCATATTCGAACACTTGATTCCGACAAGCTTTGGCCCTGTATAATTGGACTTGACCATTTGACTTCCCTTCGAAGCTCGTCGATGGAACTGTAACTTGAAAATTTAACGAACTCTAACATGGATCATTCTCTGAAGTCAGGTTGGCACGGTTGTGACGGTCAGCGATGACGGTCACTCCGGTTGAATCTCGAAGTCTCTTCGTTGAACACTTCTTAAATTCTATAGAATTCTAAGTATTATGTAGCACTGCACTGCACAACACATTCATGCACTTCACACTGGGGAACACACGGGCTTATTATAATCTAATGATGGTTTTTTACTGAGTTGACTAGTTATGGAACCTACAAGTTCGCAATAGCAGGAGCCTCAAAGCTCGTCTTCTTTGATAATAGAGATCCCAGCCATCGCAGCCGAAGTAATAGGTCCAGCTCCGGACGAGCTTCTGGGAGCAACCTTTATTGCGAGTCCACAAGATTCCATGCCATCCAACGTCTCCGAAGACATGCTAAGGCGAATATGCTTAAGACATGGTTTATCTTTAGACGACGTTCTATTACCCGGGCCAAATGACAGGCCGCACGCTCCTCAAGAAGGATTCATGGCTTTCAATCGACATTCGTGCATAGCTGGAACACTTCCTCCATTCAACCAGTATATCCGGGAAGTGCTGTCTTTCTTTAGAATCGCTCCATCACAATTACATCCAAATGGATATGCACAGTTGAAGTGTATTCATCGTCTTCATGGAATATCTCTTCCGCCCCCCGACCCCAGAAGAAATCAGATACCTATTTAATGTTAAGAGTCGAGGAGACAGTCCTTCGTTCACATTTCTAGAGGCAGTCAGGAACTGCCAAGTGGTGGCGGGATCCTGGACCAGGCTCAGCTACTTCAAGACGGAGTGGTTTTACGTCCGACGCCCTCCAGGGTTTTCCAGTCGATGGTTAGTCAAACGTAAGTGCTGCAATTTTTCCAGTAGTTACCGAGATAGTCAAAACTGACGCTGAAACTAATATCTTCTTTCCTTTACAGCTGCAATTTCGTGACCTGAAGGTGCTCACTTGAAAGAGATAGTACGGATTCTTCAAGCAGTCCCGATCGAAATGAGAGATATGGACTCGGTGCTAACAGATAGAAACTTGAGGATCGTTGGGCTGATCGAGCGAAACCAAAGCATAAGACCTGAAGGAACGCTCAGGGCAGCCCCGACGAGGCGGGTGAAGCGTAAAGCGCCCAGGGTCATGATAGCCGAGGAAGGCGACGAAGAAAATACGCCCACTGACGACGAACCCATAGCCGGGCCTTCTGATAGTTTTCAGGATTTAGAGGGAAGGAGAAAAGGAAAGGTAGTAGCACGCAAGCATCATAAATCCTCAAGATGGAAATCTGTAGTCGTGTCCCTGCCAGCCTCCGGTATTAGAATTTTGTAGGCTCCTCCCTCGCAAGTAGAGAATCCTTTTGAAGGACTTGCCGATATTCCGATTCCATACTATGTATCACTTCAACACGACACCGGATTGGAGGGGCTTCAAAGTGCTCTAGATTTAAGCGAGTCTCTTCCCACAATTGTGGCTGGCATTTCCGGTTGGTCGGGTGTTTGCACACACATATACACTTCACGGCACTACATGATTTCTAGTCATAATTTATTCATTTCTAGAGATTACTGATTCTGTTTTTCTTTTATTCTACAGATACAATGACTAGGCGAGATTCTATGCTTGGAAGCCTCCGTTCAGTGCGCCAGTCATCAAGTTCATACTATGAGTCCCGTAGGAGGGAAGCTGATAGAGACCGCGATCACGATTATTCTAGTCAAGAACGTTATGAGAGGGATAGGGATAGAGACAGAGAATATAGATATCGCCCCCGATCACGCTCTCCACCTCCTCGGGCTCCAACACCACCCTTCAGACACGGGAAACAATCTCTAGAGCCTCCACGTCAAAAACCAACTTCTCAAGCCCCCAGACCTGATTCACAACGCCGTAGAACTGAGGCCGAAACTTCCATAGTCATTGAACAAGCCATTACCTAGTCCACTGGGGAAGGAGCAATCAAAATTGCCCAGTTGAAAAAAGACTTCCCTTACATCTGCTTCGATGGCTTTGTCTTCCCTCCGCATTTAAAAAGAATCCCAGTTGAGGCGGAGCAGACTATGCATGACTACATCCATGATATATATACTCAGTATCGAGAATGGATGAAAACTACCGGCAAAGAATCAGTGGTGACCTTTGAGCGGGCAAAAGTAATCGAGAAGCTAGAAACCGATATCGCTCAGAAGGACCGTATAATTCAAGGGCTCAACTATGATGCTAAATCCTCCAGGAAGTCGGAGATAGAGGCCACTAAGAAAGCCGATGAGGCGAATTAGGTCATGGAAAAGATGTGACAAATGCATTTTGCTTTAGTGGAGGAGATGGGCCACCGGAATACTACTGTCACAACTGAAAGGGATGCTGCGTTGAAGGAACTTAACGAGCTTAAAGCCAAATTTTTTGAAATCGTCAAGGAAAAGGACGACGCAAACAAAGCAGCCTAGTAGGCATGCGAACAAGCTGTGGTGCTTCAGGATGAAAAGGATGCGGCAGTACTTAAAGTTCGGGAGGCTGAGGCCAAGGTTGATGAGGAAGTTAAGATGGCTGAGGCCAGGTTAGAGGCTGATATTGAAGATCTTCTGATAACGTACGATGCCAGAGTACTAAAATACAGGGATCTAACATGGCTCGACAATTATCCAACGCATCTGTATAACGCTTGGGGCCCGTTGGTGCAGGATGAGAGAACTGAACGACAAGCAGAATCAGTTGATGAGTTCGAGCTTGAGAACCGGGTGTTAAGCGAAGATGAATGGAAAGTTCTCCACGATACGATGATCTCATATGAAAAGGAGAAACTTGGCGCTCAACACTCAGAGGTTGGAGAAGGCTCTGGTGTCGTACACCATAATATAAGTTCTGAAACTCTTGCACCCACTCAGCCTGAATCCACATCTGCGGTTGACCCTCAGCTCATTCCTGCTTATAATCCTGATCAACCGCGGTTGTCTCCAGTTCATGAGCACGTCACTGAAGCTGCTCCAGTTCTCTCTACAACTCATTCTGAGGAAGGTATTCTGAACACCTTTTGTGCTCACCCAAAGCTGGAAATGTTGATTGAATTAATCTCTAACTCTTTTTATTCATCTCTATTCAGTGACAGGAGCTACATCTGCCATGCCTCCTGTAACCCAAGAGTTACATCATGAGCAGGAGGCTATCATAACTGAAGCGACCATGACAACGGCTATTGGACCTACGGATGAGGTACAAGGGAGCACACTTATCTTCGATGAATAGATGATGGAGGAACTCCTCGGTCATCATAGTGACCCCTTTGCTGATCTGCCGTTTGTCATGAGTGGGAGCGCACCTGTGACTAGCTCTTCGGGCTCAACTACTACCATCCCCAGCAGAGCTCAAACAATTCACGAAGAAGAAAAACTTGCTGAAATTAACGACAAGATGGAAGCAGCTGCGCGGGGCAGTGGCTTTGGAGGCGGAATGGCGGGACCTGGCCAAGCCCCTTTGCGGATGATCTCCCTGGATGGAACGACCATTGATACAAATGTGCCTCGTCTGCCTACTAACATTGATCCTATCCCTCCGACTCCGCCTTCGGGAAGCATTCCTATTCACTTGAGTTCGGAGGAGGAAGTTGATATAATGCCCCCAACTAGGGATCGGCCGCTAAAAGGCAAGGGTTCGAAGAGGAAACCAAGCAGCGAATCCAACAGGTCAACGCCGAAGAAGAAACCGAGAAAAAAGAAAGATTAGATATGTCTCTTCGGCTCATTTTTGAAAAGATAGATAGGAATCTACTTTTGCTTTCTTTTTGTAGGCCGTGTATAGATGCGGGTTCGGCCCCTGCTAGTAGGATTTTTGGAACAATTTTGTACTTATCCTTCTTTTCCGAAGTATAGTTTAAATAAAATTTTATTTTGCTTCTAGCTCGATTTGTGTTCATTTGTTAAAGTGCTTCAACATTCGAACCTTCATTCAACACACTTGTGGAGTTTTAGTCTTTAAATCGGTCCCGGGTTTAGTAGCTAAGTATCGGAGTCATGGTTTCAGGTCGCGACCGGGCGCTAAGTCAAACACACTTAATTGATTTGACTTGTTATTGAAAGGAAATGAAAAATACCACTTTGATGAACTTTGATAATCGATAAGAATCCATTTCATAGTTACACTACGTAATCAACCGAAACAACGAGTTAAACTATAGTCTATTTGTTATGATAACTTGATTTTTGTTGGAAATTTTGATGAGTAAATGACTTAAATTTCAAGATCATAACCAAACCTATATTTAACTTATTTGGGTTAATTTAAAAGTAAATCCTTCATTTGTAAATATTTTCAAAAACTTGCATTCACATCTTTGTAAATAAATCTTGCATTTTGTAAATATTTTCATTCTGCATTTGGATTTTGTGGGTAGTATCCACTGAAAACCCTCACGAGATAACACTCGTCCTACTGGGGACACCCAGAGGTTTAACGGCTTGTTGCATATGCTCAATGCAATCGTGGTTCCTACGAAAATGGATTTATCTTAGTTTTCCTTTATTCGAGAACGAATAAAAAGATAAGTGTGGGGGTATTTGATGTGCACGTAAATGTGCATATTTTTACCACCATATTTAATCTATTTAAATTAAATAAATGATCATATTGGGTATTTTAACTTGTTTAAACCAAAATTCAAATAATTCCAAATTGTTACATATTCATCTTCATCCAAGGGCAAAATAAATATTTTTGTGCATAAATTAACTTGAGAAAATTTAATTATAAATTTCCATGCTATTTTGTAGGAATTTGATTTCAATTACAAGTGGTTTGATGAAGAAGATATGCATGCACAAATAGAACACAAAGGAATGAAGATGGAAATAATTCAAAGTGAAGATCATGGAGGACCCCACCCACTTACCTTGATTTTCAAATTAGGAGCTAAGCACATGATAAAAGGACATTAAAGCTTCATGTACATTTAAGTGGGGGATTAGTGGATGTTAATGATTACTTGGCCACCACACTACCTCAAGGGCAATTTGGGCATTCCCCAAAAATATGAATTAGGGTTTAACACTTGTAGAAATACCCCATATCTTCATGTAACCTCTCTTTTACTTTCTCTTAGTTTAGTTTAGGCTCAAAAATAAAACTCAAAGCTCTCTTTCTCTTTTCATGGCTACTTAGCCATATTTTTATTTCATGTAACTTTCATTTTTTTTAATGTTAATTAGTTCTCTCTTTTCTTTTACATGCTTATTTTCCTTTCATGCTGTAGTGTAGATCTCCCTTATTTCATGCAAGTAGATTAGTTTTTCCTTTCGTTTTTCTCTCTTTTTCCTCTTGTTTGTTTAATGTTGCTTTCTACATTTGTTGATTTGATAACAAAAATGAGAGGCTAATCCCTTCAATTTAGGGGTAATGATGCTCTCTTGAATCATGTAGATGCAACATAATTTCTTTTATGTCTCTTTTGTGCTTAATGGAAAGTAGATGTTTGTATGGTTTTTTGTTTAATATTGAGTTTGATAGCTTATATTGTTCAAAACAAATAGGCTATGCTTAGTCATATGAATCATTAATTACCTCTTCATCTACATATGATCATGGTAATGGAAGTGGATTTAGAATCAAAATTTGATGGTTTATGTTTCTAATTCAATAGTTAATAAACCATGCTTAAAATAGATTCTACTTCTGATTTCATATCATTTTCATTTAAGTTAGTAAGTGGGTTAGAGGGTGCATTAAAGTTTGATGGTTTAAGTGTGTTAATTAATAACACAATTAGGCCATGTTTATGATAAATGCATCAACTAAACTCACACATGACCAAAAAGAGATCATAATGTCATTATGTTGATTTATATGATCATGAGAGGGGATTTGCCTCTAAATTGTTATTTAATCTTATCTTTTTATTCTCCTTAGTTTTAGTTTGTTTTTACTTTCTTTTAGTTAGTTAACAATCACTCGACTTTTGTTTAATTTGATTGTATAGAATTTTAAAATCATCAATTCCCTACGGATCGACCCGTACTCGCCACGTACTTCAATAGTACGCCGTGCGCTTGCGGTTATTTTTAATTTAAATTCGTTCGACGATTTTCTAAACCGATAGAATTTCCGTCGACGAACAAGTTTTTGGCTCCGTTGCCAGGGAGTTGTTTTGATTTCAATTTTCTATTCTTCGAATTATTTGTGTTTGATTTTAGTGTGTTGTGTTTTGTGTGTGTTTTTTTAAAAAGAAAAAAAAATATTGTGTGTTTGTTTGGTTTTTGTGTGCATTTGTTTGTGTTCTTGTTTGTTTTGCATTTTCATTTGCATTTCCATATAAAAAAAGATACACAATTTCATTTCTAAAAAAAATTCACTTCATTTTGCATTTACAACTTTCATTTTACAAGTTCTTCTTACAATCTCATTTTCTTTTTATAGTTCTACATTTACATTGTCAAACACTAGTGCATTTCTGTTTCACTCTTTCCATTTCATTGTCAATCTGAGCAATCTCCTCTCTGCCCAAACTCCACAAAACAATACAACCTTCCACTATCCTATTGCTATACAACTGCAGTCACCCAAACCAAACATCACTCTTCATTTCAACCTCCTTTACTTTAAATTCTTCCATCTTCCATGCTACCAAACATCACAATACCACTTACTACAAACAAACTGTTGCATCACTCAACCATCTACAAAACCATCACTGCAATCATCTTGCCTTCACCACTTCTTCACATTTCACAACTTCCTCATCCTCGAAAAATCACATATAGCTGTCATTCTCCCATGCATACTGTGATTTGCACTGACCACTTCTCCAGATACATCAACCACTTCAACCATTACATTTCTGCCTTCCATCTCCTAGCAAACTACAACCACTAATACCCACAGCAACTCCACCATATCAACATAACATAACAGTCATCAGCCCCACTCCCTTGACAGCAAACACCAGTACAACTCCATCGTCCACTGCTTATACATCAAAAACATCTCTGTTACTCCAACACTACACCACAATTCTCTATGCACATCACTGCACTCCTCCATTAAACATTTCATATCACTATCCTCTACAACTCCACAAAACTCACCACCAAACAACATCCTACAACTGCCTTACAAACTGTCACCTTTGCCTTCATTTATAGCTTCTTTCCTTTTTCTTGCTTCCCTGACTTCACTGCACAACTGCAGTTTCATTCTCCTCAACACTTCCAAACAGTTGTAGCACCACCCACTTCCCATTGACACTACAACACCCACTTGCCTCAAACATACTTTCCCCTGCCATTCCCCGGACCATCACCTCTGTTCACTGCCAGAACCACCAAGTTTAGCAAACATACCACTTCACCTGACCTCTGCTCTGGCAACGAACTGCCGAAACTTCCTATTACAGCAACCTCCTCTAACCACTTATCACCTCACCAAACCATCATATCGACATAGCACATTCCCACTGACTGTCTCTCCTCTCCAAACAAAAAAAAAGAGATAAAACAAAACTTACTGCCTTGCATTACAAACCCACTCATTCATCATTTAGAACCACTAAAACCAACCTCTGTTCATATCACCTCCCCCCTACATAGTTCAACTGCCTCCTCATTCCTTTGCACCAAACAATCCACCAACCTACATCACAGAATAACAACAAAACACCGATCTGCCTGTACTCACATTTCAACAAAATCGCCTCAGGCCCCAAATACTACGAACCTGCTATCACCGTAATTCCATCGCAGATCATATCACGAACCAGAACTTCGCCAACTCGAATCACTTCATCACCAGCACTTCGAAAGCCAAAGCCTCCATTTGAACTCGAGAATCGCTCCGCGTCGACCTGAAAATAAACCCTCCCGCAATCGCCTGCAATCGCGAGCAAAGCCACCAGCCTCATCTTCGTTCTCTGAACCACCCTCGAACCAACCTGCAACCTCCTTCAATTCGCCTCTGCAATCGCCCAAAACCCACGCTACAAACCCACAATTCCAATCGACACTTAGCCTGCCATTGACTTCAAAAATCACAACCGTAACGAAGACGAAACCACCGCAACCCTCAATCGCCACCAGACCCATCACCTACTACCGCAACCTCGAACCGAATTCAAAAAAATTAGGCGCTTTTGATTTGAGAAAGTAAATTCAGTTTGAGGGGAGTTAGAAATTAAAAGTGTTGATTTGTTCTGTGTATAATTTCGTGATATTCAATTGAGAAGGGGAAGGTGGTTTGAATTGTTTGTTTTAGTTGGGCCGAGCCCAACTGGAGTAAAAAAACGGGTTTCCAATCTGGTTCCATCCTTTTAATTGTTTTTTTAGCTTTGTTGTGCCTTACCTTTAAATTTTTTTTAAGTAAAACCCTACTTTTAAGTTTCCTTTTCAAAAAAACAATTGTATATATCTTGTTTTAAATTTCATGTTGCCAAAGCAGATTGGAAAAGTTGCTTGCTTCGCTCAACTGTTGCCCAAAAATAATTTCTTCGCTTTGCTTTATAAAAAGAAAAAAAACTGCTTGCTTGATATATCTATTGTTTTTATTTGCCTTGCATTGTATATATCTCTTATTTTTATTTTAGTTGCATTATTGATTGCTTGCATTTGCATATATATATTTAAAAAAAAATTCAAAAATTAAAAAAACAAAAAAATTACATTCGTAGTTGCATTGTTAATACACGTTTATTTTCTGCTTTGCATTTCATCCTAGATTTTGATTAATAATAACAATTAGACATCGATAACTTTTAATTGTATATTGACAAGTTGTCTTCTTTGAACAATTTAATTTCTTGGTGTCTAGGCTACGGCAGAGTAATAACCATTTATAAATATTACGGTGATTCGTAAATATTATAGTGGTTGTTCCTCTAAAGGTACTTAAACCTTCGGCTGCATTGCCACGGTGATTCGTGGTGCACCGATAACTCCTGCCCATTACCTGGCTGAGAACTGTCTTGTTGATTTAAGACAAAGTGTGATTACATAATTTTGGGTTAACTTAGGATAAATCATTTGTAATTAACTTTGCATTCATTTAATTGCATTAGCTCATGCATATTTAAAAAAAAATCAAAATCCAAAACAAAACAAAAATTTGTAAATATTTCTTAACTTAGTTTTTTTTATTTATCCTTTTCCTTTGAAAATTTTCAAATCAAAATTTACTTAGTTTTTTTTTAGAAAATCAAAAATCCATAAAAAATATTAAACCTTTTCAAAAATAAAAAAAAATTGAAAAACCAAAAAACAAAACAAAAAATCAATTTCCCTTTGAAAAATAAATTTTATTTGTAAATATTTTTCCTTTGCAAAAAAAAAAACAAAACAAAAACATTCTTGAAAATGTCCGAGTTTCCCTACCTACGTGAATTTTACAATAGTTGTGAAAATCAATATAATCCATATGATTTTACTCCAAATTCGTATGGATATTTTAACACCAATTATTGTTTAAACAATTCGAATTTTGAACAACAAAGTTTTCAAAACGATGACCAACCCTCGAATCTCGAAAATAGCATTTCATCTCTACTTGAAATCTCTACACAACAAAATCAAATGATAAATGATTTGTGTAATTCATATTTGTGTAACAACTCGAGTCAAGGATTTCAAAATTTGAATTCAATTCAAAATTCAAACGATTTTGATTATAACCCATGCCAATTCAATTTCAAACTCCAAAATGAATTTCAAACTCAAAATGAAAATGGAAACAACTTTTCAAACGAATTTGGCAATGGGAATAATCTTAACCACGTTACGATTGAAAATCTTTGTTCTCAACAATTTCGAAGTGAAAATCCTCATGTTAATAATTATAAATTGGATTTTGTTTAGCAAATGAACGAAATTTACAATGATCACACGAATTCGTTGTTTGAAACATATATGAAACAACGTGAAAAACAAAATCAAATTCCAACGTGTGACGAGTCAAACAGTAATCCATCTTTTACCCAAATCGATGATTTTCAAATAACAACTTTTGAAATTGAAAATAACGATCTTAACGAAGTTGTTGAAAATTTGGTGATTGACTTGGATTTCAATTCTTTTGAGGGTGAGAAACTCGATTAAATTTCAATCTTCCTTTTTCTGAAAAATTGAATACAACAACTTTGGATTTTGAACTTGAGATACGCAATGAAGTTGTTGATAATCCAACAAAGGAAGTCGAATTTAACAAACATGAGTTTTATGGAATTTTTGAAAACGGGTCGTTAAACTCTGATGGGGAAGATTTAAATCACCAATTTGATTTTGAAATCAATAATTCTGAAGAATTTCAATGAACAACTTGAATTTCAATTTGGTGAAAATAAATTTGAACTTCAATCAATCGTTTTATCAACCCCAAAAATCATTGAAAATAAAACGACTCGTACTATTTTTAATTAAACGACATTCGTTTTTCCAAATCCAAATTCAACTTCGAAATCTTGTATGGTTTGGTTTTCCGAGCTTAAGCCATGTCTCGTATATTTGACGAGACAAATGAATCGGTCTTTGGAAGACCGTTTCATTTACTTTTTGACGATATACTTTCTGATCCCGTCTAAATACCGTTAATTTTCATTTAAATAAAGGTCATGTTTTTATTTTTGTTTTTCTTCTTTCACTTGGGTTGACTGTGGGGACACAGTCAAAATCAAGTGTGGGGGGTGACTCATCATCATTTTTCAATTTTTCATGGTTTATTTTTATTTTCTTTCCAAAATTTAAAAAAATATCAAAAACAAAAAAAACTAAAAAACTAATTTTTTTTAGCATTTTGATTTATTTTTAAAGAAACACTACTGGATAAATATGTGGCTTTGGTTTATTAAATTGAAATTTTTGAAAATTTATTTGTCTTAACAAAAATAAAAATGAAGTTTGATTACAAATAACAATGGTTTAACTAGTATATAGGAATATTCATACGTGTTAATTATGAAATACATCTTAATTGAAAATCTTTGTTTTAAAAAGTGGTTGATTTAAAGTAAAGGATATAACATTTTTTTGTCTTCTAAGTTAAATGATGCTAAGATGATTTTGCGAAACTCTCTCTATAAAAAAACAAAAACACCAAAAAATAAAAATAAAAATTCTTGTATATGATGTATATATTTTCTTAATAAACACCTAGAGTCATGTGTTCACACTCGTGTGTTCACTCGCCATGCTCTGTACCCTTCTCACGTAAGCCCGAAAGGCAGTGCACGATCGGTATATCTGGACTCAGTTTATCTGAGTTAGGTGTATGTATATAAAAATTATTTTACTAATAATGCCTACAGTCAATAATTGTTCACACTTGTGTGTTCACTCGCCACGATTTGTATTCCCCTCACATAAGTCCGCAAGGCAGTGCACGGGTAATATATCTAGCCTCAGTTTATCTGAGTTAGGCATATGTAAATATTATTAATATCAACAAAATTTTCAAAAGAAAAAAAATGGAGAGAGTAAGAAAATGAAATCCAAGCACTGTTTTAACTTATTTGATTTGACTTGTTATTGAAAAGAAATGAAAAATACCACTTTGATGAACTTTGATAATCGATAAGAATCCATTTCATAGTTACACTACGTAATCAACCGAAACAACGAGTTAAACTATAGTCTATTTGTTATGATAACTTGATTTTTGTTGGAAATTTTGATGAGTAAATGACTTAAATTTCAAGATCATAACCAAACCTATATTTAACTTATTTGGGTTAATTTAAAAGTAAATCCTTCATTTGTAAATATTTTCAAAAACTTGCATTCACATCTTTATAAATAAATCTTGCATTTCGTAAATATTTTCATTCTGCATTTGGATTTTGTGGTAGTATCCACTGAAAACCCTCACGAGATAACACTCGTCCTACTGGGGACACCCAGAGGTTTAACGGCTTGTTGCATATGCTCAATGCAATCGTGGTTCCTACGAAAATGGATTTATCTTAGTTTTCCTTTATTCGAGAACGAATAAAAAGATAAGTGTGAGGGTATTTGATGTGCACGTAAATGTGCATATTTTTACCACCATATTTAATCTATTTAAATTAAATAAATGATCATATTGGGTATTTTAACTGTTTAAACCAAAATTCAAATAATTCCAAATTGTCACATATTCATCTTCATCCAAGGGCAAAATAAACATTTTTGTGCATAAATTAACTTGAGAAAATTTAATTATAAATTTCCATGCTATTTTGTAGGAATTTGATTTCAATTACAAGTGGTTTGATGAAGAAGATATGCATGCACAAATAGAACACAAAGGAATGAAGATGGAAATAATTCAAAGTGAAGATCATGGAGGACCCCACCCACTTACCTTGATTTTCAAATTAGGAGCTAAGCACATGATAACAGGACATTAAAGCTTCATGTACATTTAAGTGGGGGATTAGTGGATGTTAATGATTACTTGGCCACCACACTACCTCAAGGGCAATTTGGGCATTCCCCAAAAATATGAATTAGGGTTTAACACTTGTATAAATACCCCATATCTTCATGTAACCCCTCTTTTACTTTCTCTTAGTTTAGTTTAGGCTCAAAAATAAAACTCAAAGCTCTCTTTCTCTTTTCATGGCTACTTAGCCATATTTTTATTTCATGTAACTTTCATTTTTTTTAATGTTAATTAGTTCTCTCTTTTCTTTTACATGCTTATTTTCCTTTCATGCTGTAGTGTAGATCTCCCTTATTTCATGCAAGTAGATTAGTTTTTCCTTTCGTTTTTCTCTCTTTTTCCTCTTGTTTGTTTAATGTTGCTTTCTACATTTGTTGATTTGATAACAAAAATGAGAGGCTAATCCCTTCAATTTAGGGGTAATGATGCTCTCTTGAATCATGTAGATGCAACATAATTTCTTTTATGTCTCTTTTGTGCTTAATGGAAAGTAGATGTTTGTATGGTTTTTTGTTTAATATTGAGTTTGATAGCTTATATTGTTCAAAACAAATAGGCTATGCTTAGTCATATGAATCATTAATTACCTCTTCATCTACATATGATCATGGTAATGGAAGTGGATTTAGAATCAAAATTTGATGGTTTATGTTTCTAATTCAATAGTTAATAAACCATGCTTAAAATAGATTCTACTTCTGATTTCATATCATTTTCATTTAAGTTAGTAAGTGGGTTAGAGGGTGCATTAAAGTTTGATGGTTTAAGTGTGTTAATTAATAACACAATTAGGCCATGTTTATGATAAATGCATCAACTAAACTCACACATGACCAAAAAGAGATCATAATGTCATTATGTTGATTTATATGATCATGAGAGGGGATTTGCCTCTAAATTGTTATTTAATCTTATCTTTTTATTCTCCTTAGTTTTAGTTTGTTTTTACTTTCTTTTAGTTAGTTAACAATCACTCGACTTTTGTTTAATTTGATTGTATAGAATTTTAAAATCATCAATTCCCTACGGATCGACCCGTACTCGCCACGTACTTCAATAGTACGCCGTGCGCTTGCGGTTATTTTTAATTTAAATTCGTTCGACGATTTTCTAAACCGATAGAATTTCCGTCGACGAACAAGTTTTTGGCTCCGTTGCCAGGGAGTTGTTTTGATTTCAATTTTCTATTCTTCGAATTATTTGTGTTTGATTTTAGTGTGTTGTGTTTTGTGTTTGTTTTTTTTAAAAAGAAAAAAAAATATTGTGTGTTTGTTTGGTTTTTGTGTGCATTTGTTTGTGTTCTTGTTTGTTTTGCATTTTCATTTGCATTTCCATATAAAAAAAAGATACACAATTTCATTTCTAAAAAAAATTCACTTCATTTTGCATTTACAACTTTCATTTTACAAGTTCTTCTTACAATCTCATTTTCTTTTTATAGTTCTACATTTACATTGTCAAACACTAGTGCATTTCTGTTTCACTCTTTCCATTTCATTGTCAATCTGAGCAATCTCCTCTCTGCCCAAACTCCACAAAACAATACAACCTTCCACTATCCTATTGCTATACAACTGCAGTCACCCAAACCAAACATCACTCTTCATTTCAACCTCCTTTACTTTAAATTCTTCCATCTTCCATGCTACCAAACATCACAATACCACTTACTACAAACAAACTGTTGCATCACTCAACCATCTACAAAACCATCACTGCAATCATCTTGCCTTCACCACTTCTTCACATTTCACAACTTCCTCATCCTCGAAAAATCACATATAGCTGTCATTCTCCCATGCATACTGTGATTTGCACTGACCACTTCTCCAGATACATCAACCACTTCAACCATTACATTTCTGCCTTCCATCTCCTAGCAAACTACAACCACTAATACCCACAGCAACTCCACCATATCAACATAACATAACAGTCATCAGCCCCACTCCCTTGACAGCAAACACCAGTACAACTCCATCGTCCACTGCTCATACATCAAAAACATCTCTGTTACTCCAACACTACACCACAATTCTCTATGCACATCACTGCACTCCTCCATTAAACATTGCATATCACTATTCTCTACAACTCCACAAAACTCACCACCAAACAACATCCTACAACTGCCTTACAAACTGTCACCTGTGCCTTCATTTATAGCTTCTTTCCTTTTTCTTGCTTCCCTGACTTCACTGCACAACTGCAGTTTCATTCTCCTCAACACTTCCAAACAGTTGTAGCACCACCCACTTCCCATTGACACTACAACACCCACTTGCCTCAAACATACTTTCCCCTGCCATTCCCCGGACCATCACCTTTGTTCACTGCCAGAACCACCAAGTTTAGCAAACATACCACTTCACCTGACCTCTGCTCTGGCAACGAACTGCCGAAACTTCCTATTACAGCAACCTCCTCTAACCACTTATCACCTCACCAAACCATCATATCGACATAGCACATTCCCACGACTGTCTCTCCTCTCCAAACAAAAAAAAAGAGATAAAACAAAACTTACTGCCTTGCATTACAAACCCACTCATTCATCATTTAGAACCACTAAAACCAACCTCTGTTCATATCACCTCCCCCCTACATAGTTCAACTGCCTCCTCATTCCTTTGCACCAAACAATCCACCAACCTACATCACAGAATAACAACAAAACACCCATCTGCCTGCACTCACATTTCAACAAAATCGCCTCAGGCCCCAAATACTACGAACCTGCTATCACCGTAATTCCATCGCAGATCATATCACGAACCAGAACTTCGCCAACTCGAATCACTTCATCACCAGCACTTCGAAAGCCAAAGCCTCCATTTGAACTCGAGAATCGCTCCGCGTCGACCTGAAAATAAACCCTCCCGCAATCGCCTGCAATCGCGAGCAAAGCCACCAGCCTCATCTTCGTTCTATGAACCACCCTCGAACCAACCTGCAACCTCCTTCAATTCGCCTCTGCAATCGCCCAAAACCCACGCTACAAACCCACAATTCCAATCGACACTTAGCCTGCCATTGACTTCAAAAATCACAACCGTAACGAAGACGAAACCACCGCAACCCTCAATCGCCACCAGACCCATCACCTACTACCGCAACCTTGAACCGACTTCAAAAAAATTAGGCGCTTTTGATTTGAGAAAGTAAATTCAGTTTGAGGGGAGTTAGAAATTAAAAGTGTTGATTTGTTCTGTGTATAATTTCGTGATATTCAATTGAGAAGGGGAAGGTGGTTTGAATTGTTTGTTTTAGTTGGGCCGAGCCCAACTGGAGTAAAAAAACGGGTTTCCAATCTGGTTCCATCCTTTTAATTGTTTTTTTAGCTTTGTTGTGCCTTACCTTTAAATTTTTTTTTAAGTAAAACCCTACTTTTAAGTTTCCTTTTCAAAAAAACAATTGTATATATCTTGTTTTAAATTTCATGTTGCCAAAGCAGATTGGAAAAGTTGCTTGCTTCGCTCAACTGTTGCCCAAAAATAATTGCTTCGCTTTGCTTTATAAAAAGAAAAAAAACTGCTTGCTTGATATATCTATTGTTTTTATTTGCCTTGCATTGTATATATCTCTTGTTTTTATTTTAGTTGCATTGTTGATTGCTTGCATTTGCATATATATATTTAAAAAAAAATTCAAAAATTAAAAAAACAAAAAAATTACATTCGTAGTTGCATTGTTAATACACGTTTATTTTCTGCTTTGCATTTCATCCTAGATTTTGATTAATAATAACAATTAGACATCGATAACTTTTAATTGTATATTGACAAGTTGTCTTCTTTGAACAATTTAATTTCTTGGTGTCTAGGCTATGGCAGAGTAATAACCATTTATAAATTATTTTACTAATAATGCCTACAGTCAATAATTGTTCACACTTGTGTGTTCACTCGCCACGATTTGTATTCCCCTCACATAAGTCCGCAAGGCAGTGCACGGGTAATATATCTAGCCTCAGTTTATCTGAGTTAGGCATATGTAAATATTATTAATATCAACAAAATTTTCAAAAGAAAAAAAATGGAGAGAGTAAGCAAATGAAATCCAAGCACTGTTTTAACTTATTTGATTTGACTTGTTATTGAAAAGAAATGAAAAATACCACTTTGATGAACTTTGATAATCGATAAGAATCCATTTCATAGTTACACTACGTAATCAACCGAAACAACGAGTTAAACTATAGTCTATTTGTTATGATAACTTGATTTTTGTTGGAAATTTTGATGAGTAAATGACTTAAATTTCAAGATCATAACCAAACCTATATTTAACTTATTTGGGTTAATTTAAAAGTAAATCCTTCATTTGTAAATATTTTCAAAAACTTGCATTCACATCTTTGTAAATAAATCTTGCATTTTGTAAATATTTTCATTCTGCATTTGGATTTTGTGGGTAGTATCCACTGAAAACCCTCACGAGATAACACTCGTCCTACTGGGGACACCCAGAGGTTTAACGGCTTGTTGCATATGCTCAATGCAATCGTGGTTCCTACGAAAATGGATTTACCTTAGTTTTCCTTTATTCGAGAACGAATAAAAAGATAAGTGTGGGGGTATTTGATGTGCACGTAAATGTGCATATTTTTACCACCATATTTAATCTATTTAAATTAAATAAATGATCATATTGGTTATTTTAACTTGTTTAAACCAAAATTCAAATAATTCCAAATTGTCACATATTCATCTTCATCCAAGGGCAAAATAAACATTTTTGTGCATAAATTAACTTGAGAAAATTTAATTATAAATTTCCATGCTATTTTTAGGAATTTGATTTCAATTACAAGTGGTTTGATGAAGAAGATATGCATGCACAAATAGAACACAAAGGAATGAAGATGGAAATAATTCAAAGTGAAGATCATGGAGGACCCCACCCACTTACCTTGATTTTCAAATTAGGAGCTAAGCACATGATAAAAGGACATTAAAGCTTCATGTACATTTAAGTGGGGGATTAGTGGATGTCAATGATTACTTGGCCACCACACTACCTCAAGGGAAATTTGGGCATTCCCCAAAAATATGAATTAGGGTTTAACACTTGTATAAATACCCCATATCTTCATGTAACCCCTCTCTTACTTTCTCTTAGTTTAGTTTAGGCTCAAAAATAAAACTCAAAGCTCTCTTTCTCTTTTCATGGCTACTTAGCCATATTTTTATTTCATGTAACTTTCATTTTTTTTAATGTTAATTAGTGCTCTCTTTTCTTTTACATGCTTATTTTCCTTTCATGTTGTAGTGTAGATCTCCCTTATTTCATGCAAGTAGATTAGTTTTTCCTTTCGTTTTTCTCTCTTTTTCCTCTTGTTTGTTTAATGTTGCTTTCTACATTTGTTGATTTGATAACAAAAATGAGAGGCTAATCCCTTCAATTTAGGGGTAATGATGCTCTCTTGAATCATGTAGATGCAACATAATTTCTTTTATGTCTCTTTTGTGCTTAATGGAAAGTAGATGTTTGTGTGGTTTTTTGTTTAATATTGAGTTTGATAGCTTATATTGTTCAAAACAAATAGGCTATGCTTAGTCATATGAATCATTAATTACCTCTTCATCTACATATGATCATGGTAATGGAAGTGGATTTAGAATCAAAATTTGATGGTTTATGTTTCTAATTCAATAGTTAATAAACCATGCTTAAAATAGATTCTACTTTTGATTTCATATCATTTTCATTTAAGTTAGTAAGTGGGTTAGAGGGTGCATTAAAGTTTGATGGTTTAAGTGTGTTAATTAATAACACAATTAGGCCATGCTTATGACAAATGCATCAACTAAACTCACACATGACCAAAAAGAGATCATAATGTCATTATGTTGATTTATATGATCATGAGAGGGGATTTGCCTCTAAATTTCTCTTTAATCTCATCCTTTTATTCTCCTTAGTTTTAGTTTGTTTTTACTTTCTTTTAGTTAGTTAACAATCACTCGACTTTATTTTAATTTCATTGAATAGAATTTTAAAATCATCAATTCCCTACGGATCGACCCTTACTTGCCACGTACTTCAATAGTACGTCGTGCGCTTGCGATTATTTTTAATTTAAATTCGTTCGATGGTTTTCTAAACTGATAGAATTTCCATCGACGAACAACCCATTTACCCCCGGCCTTTTCCAGTCGTTTCTTCAGAATAGACTTTATAACTTTATTAACAGCTTCAACCTATCCATTCGCTTGAGGGTGTGCAACTGCGGAGAACTTCTTTTGGATGTGAAACCGTTGACAGAAATTCTTAAATTCAACACTGCAGAATTTGGTTCCGTTGTCAGTGATGATGGTGTGTGGGAGGCCAAATCGATAGATAATGTTGTGTACAACAAAGTTGGTCACTTTTTTCGTTGTGATGGTAGCAAGGGGCTCAGCTTCCGCCCACTTGGTAAAGTAATCAACTACAACAATGGCGTACTTCGCACCACCTTTGGCCAGAGGTAGAGAACCAATAATGTCAATGCCCCATACTGCAAACGGCCATGGACTGACCATCTGAGTTATTTCGGTAGGCGGGGCTCTTGGAATCCGAGCGTGTTTCTGACATCTGTCACATTTCCTGGCGTGATCCGATGCATCGCGATTTATAGTTGGCCAATAGTATCCATATTGGAGCACTTTCTTGGCAAGAGCTTGCCCCTCGGTGTGATCACCACATTCTCCTTCGTGTACATCATGCAATACTCGTTTGATCTCATCGTGAGCGATACACCGAAGTAAAGGAACAGAGTACCCTCTTCAATACATGACTCCATTCTGGATAGTGAACCGTGAAGCTTTTTGAAGAACTTGTCTCTTTTCACTTCATCGCTCTAGCAGGGTCCCATGCTCGAGATAGTTCTTGAACGGAGTCATCCATCACTCCTTATTGGGAATGACTTCAAATACCCAATTGGTTGCCATCTGATCGATGCTTGGTGAAGATAATGTCTCCACGGGAACGAGTCCTATTTGCTGTGCCTCACCTATACTGGCTAGTTTTGCTAATGAATCGGCTTTCTGATTGCGCTCTCGGGGTATGTAATAAATGGCATAATAGTCAAACTAATTCAATATCTCCTGAACCTGAGCAAGGTAAGCAGCCAGTCTTCGATCTTTGGCATGGTACTCCCCCCGAACTTGGCACACGACCAATTGCGAATCACAATAAATTTCCACAGCAATGATTCTTAAATCTATGGAAAGTTTCAATCCAGCCAGTAGGGCTTCATATTCGGCTTCGTTGTTGGTCGCACAGAAATTGAACTTTAAAGCATAGCATATAGATCAGCCTTCTGGAGTTTCAAGTACAACTCTGGCGCCTGAGCAACGATCATTTGATGCACCATCAGTATGCAACTTCCAGATATACTTGGGAGATTCACTAGTTTCGGGCAAGTCCACCGGGATAATGAATCAGTGATGAAGTCTGCCAGCACTTGTCCTTTGATAGCTCGCCTTGGAGTGTAAGTGATGTCAAACAGGCTTAGCTCGATATTCCACTTAAGTAACCTACCAGATGTCTCAGGCCGCGTAAGGACCCGTCGTAACGGCTGGTCGGTGTAGACGGTGATAGGATGAGCTTGAAAATATGGATGGAGCTTCCTTGAGGAAATGATAAGACAGTAAGCCAACTTTTCAAGTTTCAGATAATTTCTCTCTGGCCCGATCAGTCGTTTGCTAATGTAATATGCTGGCTGTTGTATTCGGTCTTCCTCCCGAATTAGGGCAGCACTGATCGCGTTTTCTGACATAGCCAAGTAGATGTATAATCTCTCATGATCATTGGGCTTCGATAGAATAGGTGGTGTAGAAAGAAGTTGAACTTGTGCTCGGAATGCGCCCTCACATTCCGTAGTCCATTCAAAGTTTCGTTTCCCTTTTCTGATCAGGTCGAAAAAGGGAATACATTTGTCAGTGGATTTTGAGATGAATCTGCTTAGCACTGCTACTTTCTCGTTGAGGCTCTGGACTTGCTTTATAGTTCTTAGCGTCTCAAGATTTCTGATTGCCCAGATTTTTTCAGGATTTGCTTCGATTCCTCGAGCGTTGACGATAAACCCAAGGAATTTTCCGAATGCGACCCCAAAGTGACATTTCAACGGGTTGAGCTTCATTCTATATTCTCGGAGGAAGCTAAACATTGACTCCAGGTCTTTGATATGATCAGTGGAGAATAGCGACTTCACGAGCATGTCGTCCACATATACCTCCATGGTTTTTCCGATCTAGTTAGCGAACATTCGATTAACTAACCGTTGATAAGTTGCCCCAGCATTCTTGAGTACGAAGGGCATAACTTTATAGCAGTAAAGTCCCATATTTGTTACGAAGCTGGTATGCTCCTTGTCGGGCAAGTACATGGGTATTTGATTGTAGCCGGAATACGCATCCATGAAGGATAAGAGCTCATGTCCAGCTGTTGAGTCTATGAGCTGATCGATCCGGGGAAGTGGAAAAATGTCTTTTGGGCAAGCTTTATTCAAGTCAAAGTAATCAATGCATGTTCTTTATTTCCCGTTTGGCTTTCGGACAAGTACAGGATTTGACACCCATTCCGAATATAATGCATCTCGGATAAACCCGTTCGATTTGAGCTTTTCTGCTTCTTCCTTAAGGCCAGCAGATCTCTCTGGATCCATACCACACCTTTTTTGTTTAACCGGAACATGCCGCGGGTCAATATTCAATGCATGGCTCACGATGTCCGGCGAGATCCCACACATGTCAGAGTGCGTCCAGGCAAACACGTCGAGGTTTGCACGGAGAAATTCAACCAATTCCTCTTGCATCCGTTGGCTTAGCTGAGATCCAATCTTTATCATTTTAGAATCGTCGTTATCGTCGATCGGAACATAGATCGTCAGTTCGGCCGGGGAGGATCGACTATCTTTACTTTCGTCTTCACTTTCAGTATCTCTTGGGTCAAGATCCTTTGGGAATTGGTTGGGGTGCCCGGGCCTGGGCCCATGCACCAATTGTCAATTCTCAGTAAACGGACGCAGAGAGATTCCTCTACGCCCTTTCCTTTTTCTTTTCACTACGCCTCTTGCAGCTCAGTAACATAACAGGCTCGTCCAGCAGCCTGATCTCCCTGAACAACACCGACTCCATTGTCGGTAGGGAATTCTAAAGTCAGACACCAAGGGGCAATAGCTGCCCTAAATTTAGCTAGGGCCGGTCGGCCTAAGAAAGCATTGTATGGCGAGGCTATGTCCAATACAACAAACTGTAATATCCGGACTCTCCGGTGTTCTCCAATTCCCAACTCCATTGGCAATTCAACTACTCCAGTGGGTATGGTTGCGCTCCCATTGAAGCCATGAATACGGGACTGACAAGGCTTCAAATCTTTTGTCTCCATTTTCATTTGGTCATAGGCTCGCTTGAACAATATGTTCACTGAGCTTCCACTATCTACTAAGATCCTCTTCACCCAAGCAGGACCTACCTGAGCTAATATGACAAGTGGATTAATAGTGGGGGCTTCGACCCTGTCGGCATCTCGATCTCAAAATACGATGTCATCTGTCATCGTTTTATATTGCTTGGCCGGAGCCCCATCTTCCAAATTACTACAACATTCAAAGCCCGCATGCCTGATAGAGTTGGCATACGACTCCATTTCCCTCCAGCTCCGATCTGCTGGATGTGGACCACCGCTAACAGTATTTATCACCAACCTCCCGCCAATACGAGCGGGTTCCTCCTGTCTTGCCTGATTTGGCACATGGTTCTGATTCGATGGGCCCGCACCTCCTAACTGCGGCGCCCGCACAAATTTCTCTAACTTTCTCTTACGTATCAACTTTTCAATGAGGTCTTGTAAATGACGACACTCGTTCGTGTTATGGCCATAGCTCTCGTGGAATCTACAGAATTTCCCTATCTGGATCTGTTTTTCTGATGATTGTTTCGGAGCAGGTTTCTTATACTTAAAAGTATTGCAGGTCTACAAATACACATTCTCCAACGACGTATTAAAAGGGGTATAATTGTCAAACATAGAAGCCCTGCGTCGTGGCCCACGATTTTGATCCCGTTTCTTGTTTTGATCTCAATTGCCTTTCTGTTGATTTTGTTTATTTTGTATATTCACTTGTACTTTTCCAGAACTCTCCCCGGTTTGTTTAACAACAACATTGCTCTAGATTCCTTCCACGCTAGGCCCCGCATCATCCTTCTTCCTAGACTATTTTGCATCCTCTCAGCTCAAGAATTGGGCTGCCTTGGAATAGAAACGGTCCAATGACGCATGGGGTTTTCCGGCCAACCAGTTGCCGAATTCAGAATCGGGGTCAATCCCCTTAGTTAGTGCCATCAGAATTGAATTATCGTTGGGGTTACTAATTTCAGTGCATGCAGCATGAAATCTCTCCAAATAACGTCTAAGCGTCTCTCCAGGAGCTTGAGTGACACTAGACAAAGTATTAACATCTTTCGGTCTTGCGACATGCATGCGGAATTGCTCAACAAACTTTGACGCTAATTGATCAAAACACGAGATAGATCGTGGTGGTAAACGAGTGAACCACATAGTTGCTATGCCCCCTAGAGAGATCGGGAAACTTTGGCACTTAATGCATCATCAGCTCGTGTAACCATTCATACTTCAAGATATGTAGATTAGGATCAGAGCTTCCTCCATAAACGGGTTAAGTCGGCATCTTGAATCACCGAGGTGGTTCAGCATAGAGTATCTCATCAGTAAAAGGTGTATGAATCCGGGAGATTCCCCAGTCGTCATTAGTAAGACCCCGACTTTCACAGATCATTTGACGGATCATCGTCGAGATATCCGGCATCCGGACATTTTGAGCATGTTGGGCCATGGTATGGTCGGGTTCCACAATACGAGGAGGGGTCGGTCGCTGTCGAAGGTCCATGTCTCGCCTCCTTGGTTCTAGGTCTTCTGGGATGTAAGGCTCAGGAGTATGGTTGTGTTGGCGGTGGGTCAGATCCGTTCGGTTTCGAGCATCAGCTCCCAATTCATTAGTAGTGGTAGTAGTGCGGTTGTCGGTAATATGATATAGGGCAACACCCCCTCGGGAAGAGGGTGCAGTGCGATGGCTGGTTGACGGGTCAACTCTCGGTTGCCCAAGATTCCATGCATCCTGATGCCCAGTGGCTTGTGTGTAACTTCCGTCCAGCCATGGGCGTGAGGATCTATGGTTAAAGTCAGAAGAGGCTGAACTTTCAGTGGATGAATAGGAAGCCTGATCCCTCCTGGATCTCCTTCATCTTTGATGGTTTAGTTGATTGGTCAGTTCTGCGTTGGCACGCAATTGATGAGTAAGCTATTGGCGGCTTTGAGTAAGCTCTTGCATTAGCAATTGAAATTCTTCCCTGGTGATAGGGCCTTGCGGGTCTGATGGTCCGGCAACATTCTGATCGGTTGGAGGTAGTTGTGCGGAGTTCTGTCTGTCCTGTCCTTCTGGATCTGTGGCAGTTGAGGTAGTCCTAGTGTTAACCATGATAGATAGTGAAGCCCTTTCCTAGACTTGATGCAAATCTGAATAGGATGGAAGAACTTTAAACTTGGAAATCTAGATCTTCTTCTTAGATTTATGCAATCTGGTATCGATAGTATATCCAATGAGCACTGGGTTTTCTCAGTGAAAGCACCAAAGTGTTTGTACCAAAATTGGGCACAACACCCTTCGGATGTGTTTGAAGAGATAAAATGAAGAATATAAATGAAAATGGAGGCAGATCTAACAAACAAAGCAAAAATAAACAAGAAAACGTGCAGAAACACACAGATTTAGAGTGGTTCGGCGTATGGCCTACGTCCACTATGAAATGATTGACTTTTATTAACTTTTGCTTGCTGGTTACAACGACTTACAACAGCCAAAATTGAATACAACAGTGATTTCGGTAGAGTCTGGACGTGGAAGAGCCAAAAGTCCCCTTTTAGTAGGTTCTAGGTTGCTATTTATATGCGTAGGCCGCAAATATCTCGCTCAGATCTCGGAAGACCTCTTCTCTGATGTGGGCGGGCCCACACGATCGATCCCATGCCATTTGCACTCGATCCGCGATCGATATGAACGAACTTCGTATCGATCAATATTTTGTCCAATTGAGTCGAGATCGATCATGAATATTCTTTAGGTTGTACGCAAGCTCCTGTGAAAATTTGGTAGCATTTGGACTTGTAGATTGTGAGTTACGATCGATGCAAGTTTGGGTTTTTTGAAGGCTGTCGAAAGCGTATCGATGCTGTTCGTATCGATAGTTTCGTATCGATGATTCTGCACGTGATGTCTGATGATGTGGCACTTGCTTTTAGGATCGATCCACATTTTGTGCCGAGCGACCGAGTCTATATTATGGACGCGCCTTGTTCGTATCGAACCAGTTTTCCTCTGTTCGTATCGATCGTAACTGCTATGTTCGTATTGATCGTCACTGCTTTGTTCGTATCGATCACTGGCCGATCGATACGAAGTAGTGACCTTGTATGGTTTCGATGGATACGAAGTGGACGTTGGTTGATCGATACGAACAAGCTGGAGATGATGGATGCGAAGAACGCTGCTTTCTATGGATACGAACTTGTGCTCCCCTGATCGATACGAAGCTATGTGCTCTCGATGGGTTCGAACAGATCGATACGAATGAGGTTTCTTCCTGGTTTCTTGACGGATACGAACAATGCCTTTCAATTGATGGATATGAACATAAGCGATTCGAAGGGGTTGGCTTCCCTTGCTTGCATCAACCGTACCTGGAGCATACGAACTCCGATTGACTTGAAATTTGGAACGTTGGCTTTCATAGCTTTGTTTGTCGTGCCACATCAATCATAGAACGATCTGGACTCGGACCAGATTTACCAGTATCCATAGCGAACCTGTGTATAACCGATCTTCGGGACAGACTGTCTTGGATTTCCAGTCAATTCCTTGGTGTTATGGCTTTGCCAAAAGGCGGGATAACACTTACATTCGAAAGGCACACTTTAGAGGGCAAGTGTTAACCCACGTTTTAGCAAAGCAGATTTAACGGAGCTAAGAAGATTCAAATGAAGACAAAACGACTTGAAAACATTGAGGCACATTTGAAATGACCAGAGAATTGAGCTCAAGAAATTTGGACAAAAAATACACTAAAGAGAGATATTGGTATCAACCTCTCATGTAGGTAGTTACCTCTCATGTTAACTCAATAGATGTTGAGACTTCGTGGGAACCTCCATATGGAATTAAAAGAGTGTTGTAAAAAGTAAAAGTCATTTCGAGCTAAGGAAAAAAGTTACCACTGACCTCTTAAGCAAAAAGGCTGTTATCGAGCTGTTTTGGAGAGCAGTAGATGAATATTTGTTTTGGACGACCATCGATAAATGGAAATAGCATAGGACACCTTAAAATGAAGTAAGAAGAAGGATGCAAGAAGGTTCGAAGTGATTCGAACTACGGTGAGAAGTCAACCCCGACTTGAGAGGTCGGTACCGACCTCTGTAGTTAGCTCGAGATATCCTGCTACTTTGCACACAACTTCGAGCTGATATTTGGATTCTATCCTAGTTGGATTTCTAGCCCAACATGACTGTTTTACTTATAAATACAAGCCATAAAGCAACTAAAACAAGATTTGTATTCTCTGATCATGGAGACTCTACCATTTGTTCACCTCAAATTTCACTACCGTTAGAGTCACCAGGGAAAAAATGTTTGCTGCTCTAGGACTTAGATCAGCAGATTCTTAGTATTAGTGACTCACAAAATACCTAGAAATTTCATTGTAAAAATGAGATCCATTAGACTGTTGTTAGATCTAGGAAAACTAATTGTAATCTAGAGAGAGAACACCGAATAAAAAGATTGAAGTGGACATAAGTCAGAGGTTACGCCGAACTACTATAAAAACTTCTATGTTTTCTTTTTAATTTTATGCCTTTTCTTTTACTTTAATTTAAATTGGTGCTTTCATTTTGATTTTGGATATTAATCCAATTTTTGGATTAACAATATTCTTTCACACTTAATTATCAGGCCTCTACAGTTTTATAGTTAACCATAGGTCTTTATTTCATTATGCATTTCACCGTTTTCTTTACTTTAAGTTCATTTACATTTTTCTTTTTATCAGGTTCATAACTCCATTTTCCACCTATTTTATTCGATTTCTATTTTTCCACTTCTATTTTTATGTTATCCCTTTTTATTTCTTCTTGCCTACTTTTAACATTTTCTTCTTTACCAACTTTAAATCGTTGTTTAAGATATTTTATCGCATTCCTATTTTACTATCCAACTTTTGGGGTTTATTGCATTTTAATGGGTTGGAACTATGTTCCTATTCTAAAAATGTTTACATCGTAAATTTATATGTCTTATATAAAAAGTGAGATCTGTGTGGTGTTTATAATTAAGAGGAACAATCTTTTTTTTTTGAATAGATGGTACGAAATACGGTAATATCCCCTATTTTGTACGTCTCATTCTTTTTTAGGTGTATGCCTTGTCATCTTAAACATCACGCTATTTAAACTTGATAATACATAGAAATCTACTTGCAACATCCCAAATTCCAACGAATTAAAACACCACTTAAATCCCTAAAATCTTAATAGGGTTCCTTTTTGTTTTACATTCTTTTTCTACTTCCAAAATACCAAATTTTTATTACCAGTTTCATAACAAATTAATGGGATAACAAATGCATGCAAGTTTTCCAATTTTATAAAATTCCTATAATAATCAATTCCATAATTATGTTCCGTTTACCCGGTTTTTAACCAAAGCAGCTAACTTAAAATGGACTTAGAGAACTCATACGGAGTCGGATTGACTTGAAAGTTGGAATAACGCTTGGAAGACAAAAAAGAAGACACTCGCCAAAAATGGGCTTGATTGGATAAGGCTAGATGGATCACTAGCGACCTAACTAGATGGATTGTTAGAGATCCATATAAAATGGGCCCCACCACCTGAAATTTTTAGGGTAAGTCGTAGACACTCTCTAGAGTGTACCTGTAAAGTTTCATCTAATTACGTTAGGATTTGAGTGAGTTATGGATGATTCTTCTAGAATGGATGATCCATGAAGATGGATGATCAAACAAACTCCAAATGACTTGATATTTGGACAAGGCATTCAAATAGATGAAAGGAAGGCAACCCAATAAGGTAGACACAAAAATAATTTAAGGACATGGATCGTTGGCGATCCATCACCCATGGATTGCTAGTGATCTATCGTGTTAGCTCGGGTCGCCTTGAGTTTTTCTAGACTTATTCCTAGCATTGAGTAGAGGCTTCTGACAGGTCAGCCTTGGCCCAACTGCTCTCCTACCGCTATAAATACAATCCTACCTACAACACAAAGATGATTTTCTTGACTGGCAGTTGGAACTCTGCAGAGATTATTCTTCACACTTCTTCTCCCACACAACAGTCATTTAGGAGTTCACTATGGTTCTCCAGTGAACTCTTGTACTTGTAACTTATTCTAATCTCATCAATTTGTAACCAAATTCGACTTGTAATAGCAGTCAATCGACAATAAAGCTTATAAAGTGGATGTAGGCTTCGTTAACAGCCGAACCACTATAAAAATCTTCTTGTCTCTTTACTATTTCTGCTCATTTTACATTTATTTTCTATATTTTTTTTTGCAAGGCAAGCGGTGTTGGCTGGTCCCCTACCAGTTTATTGCTAAAAAGATAAGACATGCACAAAAACAGAGGTGACTAGAACAAACAAGTCACCAGACAAACACAAACATCACAGGAAGAGGAAAAAAAAACACAGAGAAAAAAAGACAAGAAAAAAAAAATACACACAGATTTGCTAAGGCCAGTCAGTAGGAAAGAAATCACTGAAATCAAATCTACTCTCCCTCATTCCAATCTTGATGTTAGCCTTCAAAGCATTCCATAGCAGGTTGATGTTCCTTGATTTATTCTCAAAAATTCTCAGGTTTCTTTCATCCTAAATTAATGCCACGTACCTTTTGATCATAAAGAATTGCACAAATCTCTCTTTCTTTCTCCATTTTGTTGCTTTGCCAATCAGATCCCAATCAAAACTGGTTAGACCAAGAAACTGATTATGGTTCATGCTACTCAACAGTTTGGTCCACAATCCCCTGAGCTCACTGCAATCAAAAAACAAATGGTCCACAGTTTCAGTATGCATATTGCAGATGACACAATTATGATCAACCGCAATCCCATAATTCAGTAATTTGTCTTTGGTCAGGAGTGCTTTATTTATGACCTTCCACAGCATTAAGTTGTCTCTGGCACTAGAATTCACAGTCCAAATAACCTTGTGCCAATTTCTTGTAGGAGTGACAGGAGCATTATCAAGAAGTTTGTAAACTGAGGAGACAGAGTGACACTTTCCATTCCATTGTATATCATCAGAAGTACTATGGTGATACGTTTTGTCCTGAAAAATGTTCCATACTGCTCTGATAACCTGATTGCTAGAGTAAGGCAATAGGATCTTGCCATCATGAATGTAGTCAGCAGCTTTGGCATTAGCACTAATACCAGTTTGATTAATTTGCTGTGGGGATAATATTTTGCCAAGTATAAGGCCATCCGCCATCCAAGGAACAGCCCAGAAATTGGCAGTGCTCATTGGAGAGATCAACACTTTGATATACGGCAAGAGAGAGGGCCTTAATTTCAGCAAGCTCTTCCATGTCCAGCTGCAATTTGGAGGGACTGTCATAGTCCAGAAGTTCTTACTGCCCAAGTTGTGATTTTTGGTCCACCTAACCCATAAAGAATCTCTATCAGCTATCAAATCATTTAGCACAGAGCTAATGGCAGCTCTATTCCACTTGTGCATATTAAGAATTCCAAGACCACCATTATGTATCTGCTGCTCCATGATGGAAAAGGAGCAGGGAATGACATTCTTAGAAAGAATGGAGCCAGTCCAGAAGAATCTTAGCATGGAAGATCTCACCATATTCACAAGTTTATTGGGAAGAATAAAGACCCTACTCCAATACACCATCATGGAAGATATAACAGATTTGATAAGTACAAGTCTTCCAGCTTGAGAGAGAAAGCAATTGGCCCAACACTTCATTTTGCTACAGATTTTATCATACAAAGGCAAGCAATTGGCAGTTGTGATTCTAGAGGTGCTCTTGTTAAAACGACGAATTTTCTATATTATTGCTCTTGTTAAAACGACGAATTTTCTATCGATTAGAAAATCGCCGAAAAATATTATCATTATAATCCGTAAGAGCACGGTGTACAATTGTAGTACGTATGTGAGTATGAATCGATCCGCAGGGAAATGAATTAATTTTAAATTCTAATCAATCAAATTAGACGAATGTTTGAAGATGTGTTAACTAAAATTGCTAAAAAAACTAACAAAAAGAAGTTTGAAAACTAAGTATGAGATTAAAAGCAATTAAGGAGCAAATCTACTCTCATGATCATGTAAATCAACATTCATGAATTTAGAATCTTTTCTTTTCTTTTTGTCATGTGTGAATAAATTGATGCATTTATCGTAAGCATGGCCTAATTGTGTTATTAATTAACACACTTAAACGATCAAACTCTAATGCACACTCTAAACCACTTACTAACTTTAATGAATAAGACATGAAATTCAAAGTAGAATCTTTTTTAAGCATGGCTTATTTACTATTTAATTAGTAACATAAACCATCAAAATTTGATTCTAATTATATTTTCATTACCATAATCATATGTAGATGAAGAGGTAATTAGTGATTCATATGCCTAAGCATAGCCTATTTGTTTTGAACAACATAGGCTATCAAACTCAATATTAAACACAAAATCACATAAACATCAACATGTCATTAAGCACAAAAAAGTAAGATCATAATATGAATTCATTTTGTTGATTCATTATGAATCATGAGACCTTCATCACCCCTAAATTGAAGGGGTTTAGTTACACATAATTGAATTCGTGTTAACATAAAATGATTTTGACAAAAACATGAAGGAAAGAAAAAGCTAATTAAAAGAAAGGACAATTAACTACTTGCATAAAGTAAATCTAAACTAATTGCATGAATTAAATCTAAACTACTAACATAACATAAAAGAGGCAAAAACTAACATTATAAAAGAGCATGTAAATAAGAACTTGAAATAAAAGAAATAAAAAGATGATGCATGTAAGAAAAAAAAGGCTAAGAAGCCATTAAAAAGTAGATTTATTTTCATTCATTTTGGAGGTTACAATTTGCATGAAAGGTAAGAAGATAGTTACATGAAAAATAAGGGATATTTATACATGCTTAAAACCCTAATTCATATTTTAGGGGACTACCTAAAATGCCCTTTAGGAAGTGTAACCTCCAAGTAATCATTAGAGAATTAATTAATCCCCACTAACATGCCTTTAAACCTTCATTAATATGTGCACGTGCTTTTAATTGTGGACCATATGGTAGTGGGTTAGTGGGCTCCTCCATGTTGCATGAATTCATTTATTTCCTTCTTCATTTGCCTTTAACATATGTGCATGCATTCTTCCAAGAACCCTCTTCATATTTGCACTTTATTTCCTACAAATAAAAATAAAAATGTGCAAATAAATTTTCTCAAATTAAATCATACACAAAATTACCATTTTACCTCCCAAATGAAGATGAATAAATGATGATTTGAAAACAATTTAAATTTTGGTTTAAACATGTAAAATACCCTAATATGCTCATTTATTTAAATAAAAGTAGATCAAATATGAAAGTAAAAATATGCACTTTTACGTGCACATCAAATACCCCCAGAGCTATCTTTTTATTCATCCTCGAATAAACTAAAACTAAGATAAATTTGTTTTTGTAAGAAACATGATTTCATTGAGCGTATGCAACAAGCTGTTAAACCTCTGGTTTCCCTAATAGGACGAGTGTTGTCTCGTGAGGGTTTTCAGCGGATACTACCCACAAAATCCAAACGCGATATGCGGATTCTACATGATGAAAATTTTAAAAAATATTTACAAATGAAGGAGTTACTTTTAAATTGACACGAGTAAGTTAAATATAAGTTTTGATCATATCAAGAAATTTTAGTCCTTTTACTCATCCAACAAAAATTAAGTTATCATTACATTTAGACTCTAGTTTGGCTAGTTGTTTCGGTTGATAACATAGTGCAACTATGAAATAGATCCCTAGTTGATTATCAAAGTTTTTCAAAGCAGTATTTTTATTTCTTTTGAATAAAAAGTAGAATCAAATAAGTGAAAATAGTGCTTGGATTTCAATTGCTTGCTCTCTCTACTTTTGAAAAGTATTAACATTATTATTATTTACACACCTAAGTTAGATAAACTAAGGCCGAATATACCTATCATGCACTGCCTTTCGGACTTACATACAGAGCATGGCGAGTGTACACACTTGCGTATGAATACATGACTCTAGATGGTTATTTTTATTAAACCTATTTACATACACTAGCTCAGATAAACTAAGACTTGATATACCGATCATGCACTGCCTTCCGGGCTAACGTGAGAAGGGTACAGAGCATGGCGAGTGTACACACTTACATGTGAACACCTGACTCTAGGTGTTTTTTATTTTTATAAAAGCTTTTTTTTTGAAGAGAGAGTTTTGCAAAATCATCTTAGCACCACTTAACTTATAAGATCAACAACATTATCACCTTTACTTTAAATCAACCACTCTTTTAGACAAAGATTACAATTAGTACATACTTCATAATTATCACCTATGAAACTTCCTATATACTAGTTAAACCATAGTTACTTGTAATCAAACTTTATTTTTATTTTTGTTGAGACAAATAAATTTTCAAAAATTTCAATTCAATAACCAAAAACATATAATTATCCTATTGTGTTTCTTCAAAAGTAAATCGATAAAGAAAAAAAATTACAATTTTTTTTGTTTGGTTTTGGAAAATGCAAAAAATAAACCATGAAAATTCACAAATGAATATGAGACTCCCCCACACTTGATTTTGACTATGTCCCTAGAGTCAATGCATGAAATAATAAGTGTTACGAGGAAATAATATATACATATTTACAAGAGAGTATTAAAGTTTCTTACTAGACGTAGTATGGCTAATGAAGAGTCATGAGCTCCTCCTCTTGATCACTCACAAACTCCAAGTAAGGCTTTAAACGATGACCATTGACATTAAAAATCGAACCATCCTGTAGCACCCCTAATTTTTGATAACATTATTCAGGAGATTTAAGTAGATAAATTAAATAGAATAATGTAAATGTTAAGTGATGAGAGGATTGAGATTTGAATAAATACTAAGTGGCCGTGCTTAATTAATTAATTAAATGGGCTTAAGAATGGCTTATAGGCTAATTAGTTTACATAAGGGTATATTGGGAAATAACCGCAAATAACCCTTACCCTTATATATATTCTCGTTCTATTCACGTTTTAATTTCCCTATTCAAGTCATTTTGAAAAAAAAACAAAAACGTAAATCAAGAAGAGCCGGCTATTGCTAGGAAGAAAAGAGAAGATAAATCAAAGTAAATCTAAGAATTAAAGCTAGGGGAATAATCTCAATCTCAATCCAATCTCCTTATCTTAATCAAGGTGAAAAATAGTTATACCATCTCTATTATGTTTTATGATCATATGTTTTCGGATTTAAGATTGAATTCGTTTTTATGATGTTTTGGATGATGATATGCTTGAATTATAAATTGTTTAATTTAAACAAGATTGTTTAAATGAGGATTTATGCGGTTTTAGGGCAAAACCGATTGTTAATGACCTTTGAATGCCATGGAAAATTTTTATGTTATGTAGAACATGATTTTGCAGTTGGGCTTTAATTTTGATAATTTTCCAAGCTATGGAAAGATTATTATAAATTTTCAAAGGAAAATATGATAAAATTGGGTTTAAATTTAATTTTGATTATTTGAGGAAGAAATTGGGTCTAGAATTTATGTATGTTAGATAACATGATTAAAGCGAATTTCAGTAATTTTTGGGGAATTTTCCTAAGTAATTTGCTATGGAAATTAAATTATTTTAGAAGGACTTATTTTCAATATTGGTTTTGCTTAATGGAAGGGCTTATATGTTAAATTAACCTTGATTTGGATCAGGAATTAAGCGGCAGTTATTTTTTAAAAGTATTTGAAAAGTTAAGGTAACTAATCATATGTTTACATGTGGCAGGTTAGTTAGAAAGTATTTGCATTAATTGGCAATGATCGGTTTTACCTAGAAAAGTTGGTTCCACCTCCTTTAGAAGTGCCTTTCGACTCCAATGGCTCCGCTTCATCTTCGTCGAGACCTACCTAGCTGAAACCTACTAAAGCTGAATCCAATCCAAAAGGTATCAATGAGGTTGGTACGAAGTGGATTGGTGAAGTGCGAAAGGCAGGGTGTCGAAAGCATTGCTTTCGATAGAGATGAAACCATTGTTTACTTTTAATAGATATGCAGACCTTATTTTTGAAGGGTGCTTTCGACCAAGTCGAGACCCAGTTGCTTTCAAACGTATTGACGCTTTTCTTTGTTTAAAAATAGAGCTTTCGACTAAGATCCTCGTTTATAAAAGAATACTTTTGAAAATGATGGTTCCGACCTAGTCGATACTCGGCAGCTATTTCTATACTTTTCGAGTGTATTGAAGTCATCAATGCTTTCGAAGGGTAGTTTTTGTTTTAAACTTATACTAAGCCTATTCCTAAATGCTTTCGAAAGCGTCCAATGGTTTCGAAGGTAATTGCTTCGAAAGGGGGTTTCAATGCTATTCTTCGGTGTTTTGGCTTAAATGTTTTGAAGCTTTCGAAAGGGATGGTGCCGACCCATCAAGTTTTCCCCAATACTTTTATATGATAAAGAATGGTTTCGAAAGAGATACTTTCGTTTATATTCACTTTGACCCAAATGATATTTTTAAATATACACCCAATGGTTCCGAAAGATTGATTTTCAAAGGTTTCGGAAGGGATACTTCCAAAGGTTTCGAAAGGGGTACTTTCAATGGTTTCGAAGCTATGCTTCTAAGAGTTAATTAGTAATACTTTATTACATTCGAAAGGTTTTGAAAGAGAGGTTTTAAAGTGTTTCGAAAGGCAAGGGCCTAATGTTTTGAAAAGTGATTTATATGCTTTCGAAGGAGGTTATCCAGTGAGGTCGAAAGCAAGGTTTTGAAGGTTTTGAAATCCTTAGTTTTAAAAACAAATAACCCAATCCCATTTTTAAAGAAAACCATGGCATAAATGAATAATTTTTTTGATATGGAGCATTTGAAGAAGTTTTCTTTGATTAAAAAGTTAAAGGGATTAACCAAGTTATTATGTTTGCTTCTTCAAATAAGTATATATATTCACATTGTAATTAACCCATAACGATAATTTGGGGAAGGGCAGAATAACCAGCTAGGTTGATCCAGTAGTGAATATAAATTAAATTGATCAAAGATATTGGTAGGTGCCAATAGGTTCACAGTAAGCCCATGAAATCTGTGTATAGGAAAAGGTAATAGCTGGGCCAATAGGTTCATAGTAAGCCCATGAAAACTATGTTTAAATGAAGTTTTCAGAAAGACAGGTTCATAATTAACCCATGAAAACTATTAATTGATATTGGCAGGGGCCAATAGGTTTATAGTGAATCCACAAAAACTATATCTAGACAAAGATATGGACAAATGTCAATAGGTTCCTAGTCAGCCCATGAAAACTAGGATAAGAAGAAAAGATATTGGAGTTACCGGTAGGTGCCTAGTTAGCCTATGAAAACTAGGATAAGAGTAAAGATTGGAGTTACCAATAGGTTCTTAGTGATCTCATGAAAACTATGTAATTGGACAGGGAGTCCACAATCATTTTACCAGTTATTATTCAGCCCATTAAAACTATTAGGTTAATAGTAACTCTAGAAACAATAACTGTGACAGATCACCAAAATGAATAGGGATGGGTAATCCAGAATTAATTCACTTGTTTTGTATATCATCATATCATATTGTTTTGAATTGTTTTAACCATTGTGGATGCAGGAGCACAGTATATGGTTTTATAATTGTATTAAGATACCAGTGAGGGGAAACCCCGTTCTGCTAAGCGGCGCGGTCTCACTAGATATCTAATTGTTTGAGATGGTAGATTATTATTCATACCAGGCTTTATGTCTGACTCGAAGTTTATGTTTTCCCCTTAAACTCTTGGGTACTCAATTGATTTTGAGTAGTTTGAGAGTTGAGGTTTTCAGGTACCTCTTTAGATGAATAAAGCTTCTAGAGACGTGCAAGAGGCATGATAGCTATCTAGAGTTCTCTTTTATTTTGATTCCATTGTGTTGATGTTGTAATGGCAAAGTTGTTAAATTGCCTATATATACTCCGATCATCCATGGGGGCATCATCATATGTCGCTCTTGGCGTATTTTGTAATAAATATATTTTCTCTGAACGAAGTTAACGATTGTGGGATTATGTGATGAAGTTGAAATGTTTTGAAATGGAATGTGGATCTTGTTTGATGTTTTAAAATTTTCCATATTCATCTGTTTCTGTGTATCAATGTACCTAACATTGCTGTATTCAGTCGTCGAGTATTAATATCTATGGATGACTGCAGCATTCGTAGCCGTTAGTTTTGGACTTCCAAGTAGGGGGATGTTACAAGTTGGTATCAGAGCTTAGGTTTATGAAACTTAAAAAAAAGTTAAATCTAAAGCTTTTTGAAACATAATCCAATGAATCAGAAATATGATCGAGGTTTGGGATAATGCTATAGCAACGTACTTGTATTTGATATATATATATATAAGTACGTATTCCCTTCTCTCATAGATCGTTATCCTGTATCTTACTAAGGCTCGTATGCAGATTTACGAGAAAGAAGATATGGAAACAGGAAACAAAAGAGTAAATCTCGATGGAGGAAGCACCACAACCAATGGAAATGCTCGACCTAGTACAAGAAGGAACTAAGGTCGACAAGCTAATGCTAACCAAAATGCTGATGCCAATGTGGGTGCTAGAAATCCACTAGTAGATATGGGGGCGATGTATCAATTATTTGTCAATATGATGCTAGCAGGAGTTGCTGCTAGTGTTGCTGGAAATGTTGGAGGAGCTAATACCTTGGCTCAAGTTAGGAATAATTATGCTAAGCTGAGTAGAGATTACACCAGTCTTGGTGGGAAACCTTTTATGGGAATGGTGGATGGAATAGAAGTAGAGAATTAGCTGTTGCATTGTGAACGTATCTTTGCTGATTTGGGTTTGGATGATGAGCAGAAGAGAAGGTTGGCCTCTAGGCAGTTGCAAGGGTCAGCACTTCATTGATGGAATAGTGTTACTGTAGGAGTTCCGGAGGAATAGTTGACATGGGCTGAATTCAGAAGGAGATTTGAATAGAGGTTTTTATCTAAGGTTGCTAAGTCAGCTTGATGAGAAAGTTTATAGATCTAGTTCAGGAAGAGATGTCGGTTATCGAGTATGCCACTAAGTTTGATAAGCTATCTCCAAATGGATATGCTACTATAGACACTCACATAAGAAGGAATAAGAGGTTTATTCGGGGATTGAGACCTGAGCTTGCTCGGGCGACCCTGACACATATCCGTGATCCTTGTAATGTGGTTGTGGAGATGGCAATTTGCCATGAAGAAATGCTTGTTGTTTGTGCTAGAGAGAAGCCAGTTGAAACCCAGGATTCTCAGGGAAAGAAGAGGAAGTTCTTTAATAAGAAAGGAGCCCCGAAGGGAGATGCTTCCAAGAAGGCAAAGGATGATTTAGTTTGCTACAAGTGTTACAAGAAGGGTCATCATGAAAATGAGTGCCGGTCAGGCAAGGGGAAGAAGGTTGCAGATAAGAAGAACGTGAAGTGCTTCAATTGTGACCAAGTTGGGATTATAAGAACCAGTGTCCAGAACCGGTTAGGGTGGACAAGGGAAATTTTTTTGCTGTTGCACCATCATCTGCTAAGCCAACTTCAGCTTAAAAAGGGAAGACTGTGATGGAAAGTACGTTTTTGATTCAGAGTATACCAGTTAGGATACTATTTGATACCGGTGCATCACATTCATTTATATCCCAGTGTTTGGTTGATAGGTTATGCTTAGAACCCACATACCTTGTTACTTCCTTAAGGGTTGCGAATCCAATAATAGTGTATGCAACTTTGGGGATGAGATGTGACCAGTTAGAACTTGATTTGTTAGGTCATAAGATTGCATGCTGTCTGTATGTTTTCGATTTTGTAGATTTTGGAATCATTTTGGGTATGGATTGGTTGAGGAGGTATGAGGGTAGGATATTTTGCCAGGATGGGGAGATATCACTAAGACACCCTGATATTCATAACTGAATTATATCCTTAGTGGAGAATTCTGACCGAAGTAGTTGCGCTTTGTTAGGTGCTATGGAAGTGGAAGAAGAGTTAAGTCAGGTTCGAGTAGCAAGAGAGTTTGCAGATGTCTTTGAGCCAGTCACAGGACTACCACCGAAACGAGCTGTTGAGTTTCGGATAGATCTTGTGCCAGGAGCTGAACCTATAAGTAGATCACCTAGCAGGATGACACCAACCGAGATGAAGGAATTGAAGGTGCAACTAGTGGATCTAGAAGGAAGGAATTTTATTTTAGACTAAGCAGTTCACCTTGGGGAGCGGCCACGGTGTTCGTAATTAAACCAGATGGGTCGTTGAGGATGTGTATCGACTATCGTAAGTTGAATGAGAGGACGATAAAGAATAAGTATCCTTTGCCGATAATTGGTGATCTATTTACCAGTTGTGTGGAGTCAAAGTGTTTTCCAAGTAGGATTTGACGATAGGTTTCCATCAGTTAAGAGTGGCAGAGGATAGTATTCCTTTGACAGCATTTTGGACCAAGTATTGTTCGTACAAGTGGTTAGTAATGCCATTCGGGTTAACTAATGCACCTACTTTCTTCATGTATTTGATGAACCGAGTCTTCCTAGAGTATTTGGATAGATTCTTGTTGGTTTATACATGACTTTTTGGTGTACTTTAAAGATGAAAGAGAGCATGAAGATTATCTTAGAGTTGTGCTTGAGACATTGAGGCAGCATCAGCTAAATTGAAGTTTTCCTGGACTTGCTAGCTATTACCGAAGATTCATCAAGGATTTCTCGCGGATAGTAGCACCTTTGATTAAGCTAACCAGGACGGAGGTGAAGTTTGTCTGGTCCGACAAATGTGAGGAAGCATTCCTTAAGTTAAAGCATTTGTTGACCAATGCACCTGTGTTAGTAGTTCCAGACTAAAACCAAGGGTTGGTGGTGTAACTGATGCATGCGGGACTAGATTAGGAGCTGTGTTGATGTAGACGGGTAAAGTGATTGCCTACGCTTCATGGCAGCTTAGATCGCATGAAGTAAGGTATCCTACTCATGATTTGGAGTTGGCCACGGTGATCTTCGCATTGAAGATTTGGAGACATTATCACTTAGGGAAGAGATTTGAGTTCTACACAGATCATAAGTCTTTAAGATACTTATTCTCTCAGAAGGAGTTAAATATGAGACAGTAGAGGTTGTTGGAGTTTTTGGCTGCTTATGATTTTGGTATAGATTATACACCCGGTAAAGGTAATAAGGTGGCGGATGCTCTTAGCAGAAGACATCAGAATGTGGTGTTGGCTATGTTGGCAGAGTGGAAGGGTTTAGAAGCTTTGACTACCTGTATTGTGTAGTTAAGATCAACTGCTAGTTCTAGTCAAAGTACTGCTATGGTGTCCGGTTTAGAAGTTCGACCAGTGTTGATCGAGAGAATTGCTTCTAGACAAAAGGAGGATCTATTATTAGCCGAGAAGATTAGAAGGCTTGACTTTGGATGAGAGATCAATGATCAAAAAGGTTTTAGTCTTGACTATAGGGGATGGTTGAGAAAGAAGGGACGGTTATGTGTTCCGAATGTAGAGAACTTGAGGGAAGAAGTTCTTGGATAATGTCATTGGTCCAGGTTTACGATTCATCCTCGAGGGACCAAGATGCATCAAGATATGAAGAAGAGCTTCTATTAGGAAGGTATGAAGAGGGATGTTAGCTTGTGGGTCAGGAAGTGTCCAAACTATCAACAAGTGAAAGCCGAACATCAGAAGCCGAGTGGGTTGCTTCAGCCTCTAGAGATTCCAGTTTGGAAATGGGATTCGATATCCATGGATTTTATAGACGGTTGCCAAAGTAAAATAGAAGAAATGAAAGTATATGGGTTATAGTGGATAGGTTGAGCAAGAGTTCCCATTTCATTCCAGTTAAGTCAACCAGGACGGCACCTATATTAGCTAAGTTGTTCATGAAGAACATAGTTGGACTACGTGGAGTTTCTAATAGCATAGTCAGTGACAGAGATGCTTTGTTTACTAGCGAATGCTGGAAGAGTCTACAAGATGTGTTAGGCACTAAGCTCAAGAAGAGTACTGCATATCACCCTCAGACGGATGAGCAGACGGAGAGAGTCAATAAGGTACTCGAGGATTTATTGAGAGCTTGTGTATTGGACTTTGGTGGATCTTGGGAAGATCACCTGCATTTGGTTGAGTTTTCCTATAATAATAGTTATCAGACTAGTATAGGAATGGTGCATTTTTGAAGCTTTGTATGGAAGGCCATGCAAATCACTAGCATGTTGGTTGGAGACTGGAGGCAGATTGGTCTTAGGCCCAGATTTGGTTAGGGAGGCGTCAGAGAAGATTGAGTTGATCCGAGAAAGGATGAAGGAAGCTCAATCAAGACAGAAGAGTTACGCAGATAAGAGGCATAAGAACAAAGAGTTCTTAGTTGGAGATAAGGTTTTCATTAAAGTATCACCAATGAAGGGTGTGGTACGGTTCGCGATGTCAGGGAAACAACCACCAAGATATGTTGGTCCATTCCAGATTATATAGAGGATTGGAAAGCTCGCATACAGAGTAGAGTTGTCATGCTGTATGGTAGGTGTCCATAGTGTATTTAATGTGTCTCAACTTCACAAGTACGTGCATGATCCAAAGACTACTATTCCTCCAAAATGGTTGGAAGATTTAGTAGTAGAGCCTAATTTAATTTTTGTTAGAAAACCAGTTTGGTTGTAGCAAGAGATGATAAAAGATTTAGGAACAAGACAGTCAAGTCGGTGAAAGTTCTGTAACAACCCAAAATTTGAGCTATAATAATTAATTAAGGAATTGATTAAATAATAAAATAAGTTTGTGAAATTATCAGAATTGAGTTGCGGGAGTTGCACCTTTGTGTCCATGGCGATTTTCTTATTAATTTCAATATATAGTTTGTCAAAATCCGAGCTAAAACGAAGAAGATATGAATTAAACAAGAAACGAAAAAAAATAAGAGGGTCAGGTTGACCGAGACTAAAGCCAAGTTGACCTATAGGTCGACCCAGGCTGCATGTCGACCCTCACAATATAGAGGTCGACCCGCCCTTTGTATGTAGATGTGATTTTGTCCAGGTTAAAACTATAACGTCTTTTTCCCTTTTTCCTCAATCCAGTGCGTTCGTGCTTCCATCCGACGGTTCCCAGTGAGCCTATGACGTGGTTGCACCAGATTTAACCTTCAAATCCAATGGTCTGAGATCCCTAAACCACACTATAAATAAGACCCTAGGCCTGGCTATTTTTTTCATTCAGATTTTCTTCTATTTGGGTTCATTTCCTGAGGCTGGACCCTAAATAGAATATTTTTCTAAGGAGAAGATCGTTTTGATAAAAATATTCTACGCTCAAGAACTGGATCAAGGAAGACCAAGGACTAGAGCAAAGGACCACAATTGTGTGTTTAGTAATTATTTTAGATTTTTAAATAATTTAAAATAATAGGGTTCTCAATAGTTGTAGTTTTTCTGCAATTTCGAGACAGTTTTTATATAAGTTGTTTAGAGTAAATTTTAAAAGTTCTTTTCAGTCTATTTTATTCAGCTATTTTTATTTAGCTTTTTTATTCAGTTACTTATAGTTATTTACAGTCATTTATAGTTATTTATAGTCATTTACAGTTATTTGTATTTTATTTACATCTATTTTAAATTAGAATTTAGCCTGTAAATGTTAGTTTCTTCTTATTCATTTTTATGCGAATGAAACATTAAAAAGAGAAAAATTTGCAAATATGGATTAAATAGAAACAAACACTAAATTTACGGAAACTAGGTGTAAAATAAGAAAGACTGTAATAAAAAGAAGATAGACTGAAATAGGCAAATTTGAAACATTTGCAAGCATGTTTATAACTAGTTGTTATAACTAAAAAGATAGAAAAGAAGAATGACAATTGTAACGTAGGTTATAATTAAGAACTGTAAAGGCTTATTTTAAAGACTTATAATTAAGTTAATAAACAAATATAGCAGAGATAACATAAGAGGCTTATTTTAAAACTTACACTAAGTCAATAAGCAAAGATAGAAGCAGGGTCTGTACCAACACCATTCCCTTTCAGACTAGGACTAATGGTCTCATAACAGATTAGGTGAGGCTGGGTAGGACCCTTTCAGACTAGGATTGATGGTCTCATAATAGTTAGGTGAGGCTGGGACACAGGGTAAATAAGTGGCCAATAGATAGAAGCTCAAATCGGGGGATTTGGGAAAGGGGCACAACTAGATTTTTTTTGTTAGGACCCGTACCAACAGCATTCCCTTTCAGACTAGTACTGATGGTCTCACAAAGCACTTAGGTGAGGCTGGGCAGGACCCTTTCAGGCTAGGATTGATGGTCTCACAAAAGATTATGTGAGGCTGGGAACGCTTATGCTGACAGAGTGAGTAAGAAGTCATAAGAGGGGGGCGACAGTGAGTGTGTACCAACGGTGACCGAGCATGCATCATTGATTAGGGTTGTAATTCGCTACTGCGTTCTAAGTGCTAAACAAGTGTCTTTTTGCTGTGGGACCCACATGATGAGACTAGCTCACAGTGGCACAACAGAGATAGAAGGCTGATCAACGGGTAGAATTAGGATTCAGCCTAATTAAAATAGGATTAGGATTTCAACCTAATCACAAGAATCTAAGACAAGTGCAAACAATCACAATCAAATCAAACAGTTAAATAGTATTTTATCCCAGTTACATCTTTACTTTATTTCCTTTTATACTAGAACTGTTGCTAAGTCTATTATCATTATCTTGCTTAAAAATACTAGTAGTTACTTTCACTCACCAGACTTATAGTCTGACCCACTCCTCTATTTCCCCCTTTTCCCCCATTGGTCAGCAAAGGAAAGGACAGTAGATTTGGATATCTTGGAGACCCATTTGCAGAGCTTTCTCATTCTTCATGTATTCTTCTTCCTTTCAGTTTTCTTTTCATTTGACTTTGGATGTATTGGTACTTTGTGAGAGGGATGATTTTATGTACTATGATGATGTGACTGAGACTGTATTTTTCACGAGACATGTGTATTTGGTTTTTATGACTTATTTTATGAAGTAACGATAAGTACTTTAAATGTTTCCACTGTTATTATTATTTATTTGTCATGTGAATCTTAATCTCTATGATTCTTTAGCTATACCTATAACACACCATATCTTTTAGTGTGCCCTTTTTAGGTATACTAAGGGGTGTGGGGGTGTTTCACTTGGTATCAGAGCCTAAGGTTACAAGATTCCTAAAACTTGTTTTAAAAGTAAAGTATTTTTCAAAAGTAACATATTTTAAAAGTATTTTTCAGAAAGAAACTCTTAGAAATAGTTTCAGGTATAGAAGAGTTTTTATAAAAATCCTCTCAAAGTCTAGTTCAACCTTCTTTCATGCCAAAATTTTCTTTTCTTTGCATAGTATGGCTGACTGGTTCTATAGAGCTACAGTACCAGAGGTGCAAGGGCAAGCACCCAATATAGCACCAGCAGGTGGAGATCCCGTTAATCCACCTGCAGTAGCCAATTTTTCTAAGCTATGCAAGGACTTTGCTAGTCTAGGAGGTAGAATGTTTTTTGGCATGGAGGATTTCGTGGAGGCACGAGCTTGGTTAAGGGATACAGAGCGGATATTTGGGCTGCTAGGATTGGAGGACCGACAGAGAGTTCAGCTTGCATCTTGGCAGCTGAAGGGAGAGCTTAAGGAGGTTCCTAAATCAGGAAACTCTAAGAAGCAGCGGTGGAAGAATAAAAAGGATAAGGTCAAGGGGAAAGTAGGAGGACCTCAAAAGCAGATCAGGAAAGGTAGGAAATGTCATGGTTGTGGATTGGTTGGGCATTTCGCAAAGGACTGTTAGAAGGGCTCGATGAAGGGGAGGTGTTACAATTGTGGGCAGCCTGGACACCTTAGTAGAGCTTGTCCTCAGAGGACGGGGTAGAGAGAAGACGCACCTACAGCGCAGGTACATGCTTTGGTTGCAGCATCTTCTAGTGGACCAGATCGAGGTAGGAAAGTCTCTATAGAAGGTTTGATCTCTATTTTGGATTTTCCTATTCGGACTCTTTTTGACTCCGGAGCATCGCATTTTTTTCTAGTTCCTTGGTCGATTGTTTGCATTTAGATATTTCTCTAGTAGTAGACCCCATAGTAGTTTCAAATCCCATAGGTGCATCGGCACATTTATCCATGATTTGTAGGGGTTTGAAAATTTTTATACTAGGCGTAGAGTTTGATTGCGACTTGCGACGCCTGTGTACTGGGGTTTTCGGGATATGGGATGATTTTGGGGATGGATTAGGTATCCACTTATGGATCGATATTGGACCGCGAGAGGAGAGTCGTTAGACTAGAGACATGCAGCGTTAGGACTCTCTAGGTTTCTTATGACCCACATGGGTCAGTCATGTTGAGCTTCCTTTATTCCCTTGATTCATCACTAGGAGAGTTAGATTCCGTTCCAGTCGTTAGCGATTTCCCAGACATTTTTGAAGAGGTTAGGGGACTACCCTCTAAGAGAGAAATCGACTTTAGGATCTATTTGAATGACAATGCTAAGCCAGTGGCATTGCCCGTGAGACATATGGCTCCTAGGGAGAGGAAAGAGTTGAGCAAGCAGATTGGTGAGCTATTGGAGAAAGGCTTCATTAGACGGAGCATATCTGAGTGGGGAGCGCTAGTCGTCTTCGCTACAAAGGCGGATGGTTCCCTTTGACTTTGCATAGGCTATAGAGAGTTGAGTAAGCCCGCGAAGAAGAACCGTTACCCATTTCCGAGAATAGACGATCTGTTCGATCAGTTGGTTGGCTCTTCAGTATTTTCTCAGCTTGATTTGGCTAGTGGATTTCATTAGCTTAGGATCGCTGACAATAGCATCGATAAGACAACATTTAGGACACCCGATGGATTCTTTGAGTGGTTGGTTATGCCGTTGGGGCTGACCAACGCCCCGGCCTATTTTGTAGATTTGATGAGCCGTGTTTTTCAAGATGTCCTAAATAAATTCGTTGTAGTATTCGTGGACGACATTTTGGTGTTTTCCAAGTGTATGGTAGAGCATGCTATTCATCTTGAGGATGTTCTTCATACACTTCGTGTTCATCAGTTGAAAGCAAAGTTCTCGAAATGTGACTTTTGCCATAAGGAGGTGCGTTTCTTGGGGCATGTGGTCTCAAAAGAGGGTTTAGCTGTAGATCCCGCTAAGGTAGTAGTAGTGCAAGATTGGAAGGCCCCCAAAACGCTACCGAAGTTAGAAGCTTCCTAGGTTTGGCTGGCTATTATAGGAAGTTTATAAGAGATTTCGCTAAGATTTCAGCACCGCTTACTCGCCTTACTAAGAAGAATACGGCATTCGTGTGGGACGTAGATTGTGAGGATTCCTTCACGATCCTAAAAAGAGCCCTTACTAGTGCACTAGTGTTAGTTTTACCTGACAAAGCTAAGCCTTTTATAGTATACACTGATGCATGTAGGACGGGTCTTGGAGTAGTATTGATGCAAGAAGGGAAGGTATTATGTTATAGAAGTAGACAGTTGAGAACGTATGAGAAGAACTACCTTACCCCTGATTTGGAGTTAGCTGCTATTGTTTTCTCGCTCAAGTCTTGGGGACATTACTTGCTAGGAGAAAGGTTCGAGCTCTTCACTGACCATAAATCATTGAAGTACCTTTTCTCACAAAAGGATTTAAACTTGAGGCAGCATTTTTTGATGGAATTTTTGGCATCGTATGACCTTGAGATAGCTTATACCTCTGGTAAAGGAAACATCGTTGTGGATGCGTTAAGTAGGAAGAGAGCAACCCTTAGCCCAATGTTCGTGGAGTGGAAAAGCCTTGAGTTTATTTCCACCTTTGATTTTAAGCCCTCTACGGACATTACCCCTGGATTATTGGCAACACTTGAGGTTAAGCCTACCCTCATAGATCAGATTGGCTCAAGGTAGCAAGAGGATTCAGAGCTTATAGATAATCTAGAGAGAATTAGCAGAGGAGAGGTCTCTAGACATCTCCAACGCTATTCCAACGATAGTAAACGATGGCTAAGGAGAGATGGAAGACTTTGTGTTCCCCCGCACGAGTGATTTGATGAGAGCAGTTCTAGCAGAAGCACACCATTCTCAAATGAATATTCATCCGGGAGGTGATAAGATGTATAGGGACATGAAGAGAACATTTTATTAGAGTGGCATGAAGAAGGATGAAGCCGAGTTTGTAGTTAAGTGTCTTGTATGCCAAAGAGTTAAGCCGGAGCAACAGAAGCTCGGCGGATTGCTTCAACCATTGGATGTACCCGAATGGAAGTGGGATAGTGTTTCGATGGACTTCATAGATGGTTTACCCCGATCTAGGAAGGAGAGTACCAGTATTTGGGTGATTGTAGATCGTTTGACTAAGAGCGCACACTTCATTCCGGTCAAGAGTAAGAGGACAACACCTTATTTGAAATATATATGTTTGTGAGATAGTCCGACTTCATGGAGTTCCCTCTAGCATAGTGAGCGATAGCGACCCTATCTTTACTAGCGAGTTTTGGAGAAGCTTGCAAGAGGCTTTAGGGACGCAGCTTTGATTGAGTACGGCCTATCACCCTCAGATGGACGGCCAAACGAAAGAGTTAATAGAGTTCTTGAGGATTTGTTGAGGATGTGTAATCTTTATTTTGGAGGAACTTGGGAGGAGCATCTTCCTTTAGTGAAATTTGCTTATAATAATAGTTTTCAAGCTAGCATCGGGATGGCACCTTTTGAAACTCCTTATGGAAGACCATGCAAGTCGCCTTCATGTTGGTTGGAATCTACAGAGAGATTGCTACTTGTTCCCGACATGGTTAGAGGGACTTCAGAAAAGATTTATTTGATTAAAAGGACAATGAAGACGGCCTAGGATAGATAGAAATCCTATGCAGATAAGCGGAGAAGGGACATTGAGTTTGAGGTAGGATATTTGGTTTTCATTAAGGTATATCCGCTAAGAAAGGTAGTGCGATTTGGATCAAGTGGGAAACTTGCTTCCAGATTCGTAGGACCGTTCCCCATTGTGAAAAGAGTAGGGAAGTTGGTGTATCAAATAAACCTACCGAAGAGGCTCGGAGGAGTTCATGATGTTTTTCATGTTTCGCACTTGAGAAAGTGCTTACATGATTCAGTAGAGATAGTGGAACCTAGTCAACATGAGGAAGTTGAAGTGGAGAGAGAAGCATCAGTTTGTCGCATACCAACCAAGATCGTTGGACGTGATATTAAGAAGCTTAGGAATAAGGAAATGCCTTTTGTTAAGGTGCGGTGGGGAGACAGCATTGAAGACGCTACGTGGAAGGCTGAAGAGAAAATACGTACCTCTTATCCGTTTTTTATGGTACGTTTTGAATTTCCTTTTTCCATCTTTAGTTTTGAATAGGTTCTTTCCTTTATTATCCATTGGGAGGGAAGATCTTAGGATTCAACCTATAGATGGTAGGACTGAATGTAAATATGTTACTAGAACATGTTATGTATGATGGATGCTAGTGGTTGCAAGTGTTTGCTAATGGATGCTAATGGACGCATATATATACACTAGGCATAATTATCTCTTTGGGATCTGCCTAACTAGGTCACTAAAGCATATGCATATTGATGTGTGCGCATTTGCATTTTTTATTTTATTTCCATGGTTGTTATAAATAGATGATTATCATATGATTGTTGCATTTGGATGATGATTGTAGTACGCATATAGAACCATCAGTTATCATTAGGGAATTTGCATTCATTTGGATACATGGCACCAATATGATTGCATAAAAAGGCGGTCGACTGAATCAGTAGACCACCTAATCTTTTTGATTAGTTAGAGACATTAACACTACACTATTTGCATATATATATATATCATAAATCGCATTAGAAAACTTAAGTCCAATGGATGTAATGGATGGTGGTTGTGTATATGGTTGTATAATTTGGATGAAAATACTTATTTCGTTCTTCTGTCCTTAGAGATTTCGGGGACGAAATCCCTTAAGGAGGGGAGAATGTAACAACCCAAAATATGAGCTATAATAATTAATTAACGAATTAATTGAATAATAAAATAAGTTTGTGAAATTATCAGAATTGGGTTACGGGAGTTGTACCATTGTGTCTGTGGCGATTTTGTGATCAATTTTCGTATATAGTTTGTCCAAATCCGAGCAAAAACGAAGAAGATATGAATTAAACAAGAAATGGAAAAAAAATAAGAGGGTCAGGTCGACCCAGACCAAAGCCGGGTTGACCTATAGGTCGACCCAGGCTAGAGTAAGGTCGACCTGCATGTCGACCCTCACAACATAGAAGTCGACCCGCCCTTTGTTTGTAGGCATGATTTTGTCCAAGTTAAAACTATGACGTGTTTTTCCCTTTTTCTTTAATCTAGTGCGTTCGTGCTTCCATCCGACGGTTCCCAGTGAGCCTATGACATGGTTGCACCAGATTTAATCTTCAAATCCAATGGTCTGAGATCCCTAAACCACACTATAAATAAGAACCTAGGCCACTCTATTTTTCTCATTCAGTTTTTCTCCTATTTGGGTTCATCGCATGAGGCTAGACCCTAAACATAATATTTTTCTAAGGAGAAGATATTGTTGATAAAAATATTCTACACTCTAAAAGTGGATCAAGGAAGACCAAGGACTAGAGCTAGGGACCACAGGTGAGTGTTAAGTAATTATTTTAGATTTTTAAGTAATTTAAAATAATAGGGTTCTAAATAGTTGTAGTTTTTCTGCAATTTCGAGACATTTTTTATATAAGTTATTCACAGTTAATTTTAAAAGTTCTTTTCATTCTATTTTATTCATCTATTTTTGTTTAGCTATTTCTATTTTAAATTAGAATTTAGCCTGTAAATGTTAGTTTCTTCTTATACCTTTTTACGCGAATGGAACATTAAAAGAGAATAATTCGCAAATATAGATTAAATAGAAACAAACACTAAACTTACGGAAACTATATGTAAAATAAGAAGACTGTAATAAAAAGAAGATAGACTGAAATAGGAAAATTTAAGACATTTGCAAGCATGTTTATAACTAGTGGTTATAATTAAAATGATAGAAAAGAAGAATGACAATTATAACGTAGGTTATAATTAAGAACAGTAAAGGCCTATTTTAAAGACTTATAATTAAGTTAATAAGCAAATATAGCAGAGATAATAGCAGAGGCTTATTTTTAATCCTAGACTAAGTTATTAAGCAAAGATAGAAGTAGGGCCCGTACCAACAGCATTCCCTTTCAGACTAGGACTGATGGTCTCACAATGGTTAGGTGAGGCTAGGTCATAGGGTAAATTAGTGGCCAATAGATAAAAGCTCAAATCGGGGGATTTGGGCAAGGGGCGCAAGTAGGTTTTTGTTGTTAGGACAGGTACCAACAGCATTCCCTTTCAGACTAGTACTAATTGTTTCACAAAACACTTAGGTGAGGATGGACATGACCCTTTCAGGCCAGGGCTGATGGTCTCACAACATATTAGGTGAGGCTGTGCACGCTTATGCTGACAGGGTGAGTAAGAGGTCATAAGAGGGGGGCGATCATGAGTGTGTACCAACGGCGACCGAGCGTGCGACATCGATTAGGGTTGTAATTCGCTACTGCGTTCCAAGCACTAAACATGTGTCTTTTTGCTATTGGACCCATAGGATGAGACTAGCTCACAATGGGACAACAGAGATAGAAGGCTGATCAATGGGTAGAATTAGGATTCAGCCTAATTAAAATAGGATTAGGATTTCAACCTAATCACAGCAATTGAAGACAAGTGCAAATAATCAAAATCAAAGCAAATAGTTAAACAGTATTTTATCCCAGTTATATCTTTACTTTATTTCCTTTTATACTAGAACTGTTGCTAAGTCTATTATCTTTATCTTGCTTAAAAATACTAGTAGTTACTTTCACTCGCCAGACTTGTAGTTTGACCCACTCCTCTATTTCCCTTTTTTCCCTCATAGGCCAGCAGAGGCAAGGATAGTAGATTTGGATTTCTTGGAGGCCCATTTGCAGATGTTTCTCATTCTTCATGTATTCTTCTTCCTTTAAGTTTTCTTTTCATTTGACTTTGGATGTATTGGTACTTTGTGAGAGGGTTGATTTTATGTACTCTGATGATGTGACTGAGACTGTATTTTTCACGAGTATTGTGTATTTGGTTTTTATGACTTATTATAAGTAATGATGAGTACTTTAAATGTTTCCGCTGTTATTATTATTTATTTTTCTTGTGAATCTTAGTCTCTTTGATGCTTTAGCTATACCTATAACGCACCATATGTTTTAGTGTGCCCTTTTTGGGTATACTAAGGGGTGTGGGGTGTTTCAAGTTCAATGAAGCGACAACGAGAAGGACTGTACTTGGGAGACAGAGGACATTATTCGAGATACTTATCCTGATCTACTTTGAGGGTATGTCTACATTAGATTTATATAGATAATTGCTAGTCAGTTAGGCTAGTATGGTTGTTAGGAGTCATTATAGATGATTGCTATGATTAGTATTTAGTCCTTACTGAATTTCGAGGACTAAATCCTTTAAGGAGGGGAGCCTGTAACACCCCTAATTTATGATAACATTATTCCGGAGATTTAATTAGATAAATTAAATAGAATAATGTAAATGTTAAGTGATGATGGGATTGAGATTTGAATAAATACTAAGTGGCTGTGCTTAATTAATTAATTGGGCTTAAGAATGGTTTATAAGCTAATTACTTAAAATAAGGGTATATTGGGAAATATCTGCACATAACCCTTACTCTTATATATATTCTCGTTCCATTCACATTTCATTTTCCCTATTCATGTCATTTTGAAAACAAAACATGTTGGGTGTGTTTCATTCGGTCTCCCCGAACCACCTCCTACCGAACCAACCGGACCAGCCTTCATATCTCCAACCGGACCAGCCTTCATATCTCCAACCGGACCAGCCTGCCTATCTCCCACCGAACCAACCTCCTACCAAACCAGCCGGACCAGCCTTCATATCTCCACGCCGGACCAAGTGCCACCAGTCCAACCTACTGCCACCGAACCAATATTCTTCCATCCCACCACCGGTCCAAGCGACTACCGGTCCACTATACGCTCCAACCACCTCCGAACCAAGCAATGCCGAACCAAGACATACCAGGCCCGATCACATCAGCCCAGGCCCGTCAGCGACTATACATATCCTGGACCCCTACCCCTAGCCTCACTCTATAAATAGAGGGGCAGGGGTACAGCAATGGGGACAAGTTTTGAGAGCTCAAGCACGGAGAGAACTTTCAAACAACTTTCTTTTACTTGTATCAAAGCTTTGTACTTGTAATCAAAACAAGAGAAGAGAAATAACATATAAAGTGGACGTAGGCACATTCTGGCTGAACCACTATAAATCTGCGTGTCTTTTTACAGTTTAGCCCCTGATTTTCATATATTTGCATAAATCACCCAAATCACTAAGAACAACATAAGATCTACTAAATCATACAACTTTGAGGTGTTTGTCCATTTTTTGTGCAAACATTTTTGGTGCTTTCATTGAGAGTTAGAAGCTCGAAGCTTCAGCTTCATCTACTTAACAAGTTTTCCTAACAGCATCGTCCGCCACTTGGAAAACATGCCTCCCAAACAGAGAAAAGATGTTAACAAAGGAAAAAACATCGCATCCAGCAGTCTTCCAGATCCAGCTGTCACGAATCAAGTAAATCGTCCTCCTCCAGCAACGGTAACAAATGAAGGACAGGCTAACCCAACCACTCCTGCCACAAAACAGCCTGCAGCAATTACTAGGGCAGATTTGGACAGAGTTGTTGTTGAAGTAACTAACCGCTTCACGTCCCAGCAGGAAGCCTTGGTGGACCATCTCATGTCACGCTTGAGGGACGCTGAAGAATCCAACCGCAACACTGAATCATGGGGCGAGTCCCAGTCTGGAGGATCTCAGAGACAGCAAAGATCTTCCTTCTTCGAAGGAGCTAACGGCAGAAGTAGCCGTGGTAGGAGCCGAGACCGAGCACAGCCCGAAGTTAGGCCTGAGGAAACGTTTGGTACCGAACCCAACGGGGAAGGTACCGGGCGAAGGTCAACTGTAGCTGAGCCTGTCATGCTGCCTAACCACAGAAACACCAGTGAACGGGGCCGAGCTAGAGTTCAGCCCGAAGTTGGACCCGAGGAAGTGCTTAGATCAGAACCCAACAGGGGAAGATCAAGGCAAGGGCCAACTGTAGCTGACCCAAGCGTGCTCCCAGAAGATCAAAGGCAGCCACTGGAAAATATGAGGAATGATAGACGATACCATCCCTACAGGTCGTCTGGACGGAATCAATCCCACAGAACAGAACCAAACTCATTTCTATCCGCTCCAAGTTCTGATGAAAGGATGGCACGCTTATTCAGAGAGTGTGTCCAACGGGAGCAAAGAGATCGAGGGATAGGCGCTAGGGTAACCAGCCCTTTCGCCCACAATATCGAAAGTGCTATCACCCCCCGAGAATGGAAGATGCCAACAATGGAACCCTACAAAGGAACCTCCGATCCCGTTGTACACTTACAGAGGTACACGCAGCATATGCTCATGAGTGGAGCAATGGAGGGAGTACTGTGCAAATGCTTTCCGCTCTTCTTAGCAGATCTTGCTACCTCCTGGTTCTGTCATCTACCCCAAGGATCCATCATCTCATGGGAAATGTTGAAAGAAAAATTTATCAGTCAGTTCCGCATTCATGTGGAGCAACCTAAGGACGCTTATTCCTTATCCAGCGTCAAACAGAAACCCGGAGAAAAGCTGCAGCAATACCTAACCAGATTCAACGCCGCAGCCGCCGCAGTTCAAGATGCCGATGAGAAGCTTATCCTAATGGCCCTCTGCAGTGGGATGCATCCGGACACTAAATTTGCTAGAAGATTGACAAAAGAAAAACCAGCTACTTTACCCGATTTCTTCCATGAAGCCGGGAAATACATGAGGCTTGAGGATGCTGCCATTGAGGGGCAGTCAGGACAGCAAAGTAAGACGACCCATGGCAACGCCCCTGCTGTGGCGAGGGACGTTCGAAGAAATGATTCCAAAGACAATGCTGGGGGCAAGAAGGTAGAAAAGCGCCTATATCGGCCAGGACCAAGATTCGACACTTACACCCCTTTGAACGAGACCGTCGAAAATATCTTCCTTGCCACCCAAGGCGAAGTTAGATACAAACGCCCACCATACAAGAAGGAATCAGATAACGCACAGAAGTCTGGAAAATTCTGCCGCTTCCACGAATCTCACGGACATGATACCAACGAATGCCATCATCTCCGAGATCTGATTGAGGAACACATCAGAAGGAAGAAACTGGAACGTTATGTAAAAAGTCAAGACAGGACTCCAGCCCCTGCCAATGAAAACCCAAGGCTACCCTCACCAGGGACCGACAGAGGAAACCGCAACGCTAGCAGCTCTAGTCAAGAGAAGATAGTGGTCCATACCATCTCAGGAGGTCCGCACATCGCAGACAGAAGTTGGAGAGAGATGGAAAGATATGGGAAGTCGCTTAGAGACAATAAAGACTGTGTCAATACGGTTATAGAAGAGCGCCACCCAAAGCGGAAAGAAAGCGATGACATCATATTCAGTAAACGTGACCTAGAAGGAAGACAGTACCCTCACATGGATCCCATGGTTATCTCTGCCCGACTCGGTCCCGCCGAAGTTTACCGAATCCTGGTAGACACTGGAAGCTCTGTAAATATCCTGTTCAAACACGCATTCGACAAAATGAAGCTATCAATGAAGGATGTATCTCCCTGCGATAAACCACTACACGGTTTCACTGGAGATGCGAAGATGCCCCTCGGGCAGCTGGACCTCTTTGTTGAGATTGGAAGCCATCCCCGCTCCGTTGTAAGGAAACAGACGTTTGTGCTGATAGAAAACCATTCGGCCTACAACGCCTTCTTAGAAAGACCAGCCTTATCTGACTTCCAGATTGTCCTAGCCCCATGGTGCCTGAAAATGAAATTTCCAACAGACAATGGGGTAGGGGAAGTGGAAGGAGACCAGGATATTGCACGAGACTGCTATGTAACCGAACTTCGCAACAACCACAGGAAAGATAAAGGGAAAGGTGTAGAGATTGCCCTCTGCACAAAAAGCCTTGAAGCATAGCAACTAAAGAAAGCCCCTCCTCTTCGATACACCAGCGACCCTTTCAATGAATTAGACCCTAGGGACAAAGAGGAGGAGGCCACCGCCGAGCCTGCAGAAGCTATGGAGTTTATATCTGTAGACAAGCACGACTCAAGTAGGCTACTGAAAATTGGGTCCCAGCTGAAAGCTAAATTGAAGGAACAACTCATTGATTTTCTCCGCCACAACTTGGATGTATTCGCTTGGTCACACGCTGACATGACCGGAATCTCCCCCGACATAGCATGCCACATATTAAACATTGATCCTACCAAGGCGCCTGTAAAACAAAAAAAGAGAAGTATGGGGGCAGAGCGATCAGCAGCCCTCGATGAAGAAGTAAAGAATCTACTCGCCAATGACTTCATACGAGAAGCTGTTTACCCAGAATGGATCGCCAACCCGGTACTAGTAAAGAAGGCTAATGGGAAGTGGCGGACCTGCATTGACTTCTCCAACCTAAACGACGCCTGCCCAAAGGATTGCTTCCCGCTTCCCAGAATCGACCAACTTGTAGACAGCACAGCCGGGCACGAACTCCTATCTTTTATGGATGCATACTCAGGATATAACCAAATTCCTATGCATGCTCCCGACCAAGACCACACTAGTTTCATCACCGACCGGGGCTTATACTGCTACAAAGTGATGCCCTTCGGACTTAAAAATGCAGGAGCCACCTACCAGCGCCTCGTCAACAAGATGTTTGCAGGGCTAATAGGACAAACTATGGAAGTATATGTGGATGACATGCTGGTAAAGTCAAGGAAGGCCAAAGATCACGTAAGCCACCTAGGCGAGATGTTTCAAGTACTTCGGCAATATGGAATGAAGTTGAATCCACTAAAATGCTCCTTCGGTGTGTCGTCAGGGAAGTTCTTAGGACTCATCGTTCATGCCAGAGGGATAGAAGCAAACCCTGAACAAGTCCGAGCGCTAAGGGATATCAAGATACCTTCCACCCGAAAGGAAATGCAAAGCCTAAATGGAAAAGTGGCCGCCCTAAGCCGATTCATCTCCAAGGCAACGGACAAGTGCGTCCCCTTTTTCGAAGCCCTAAAGAAAGATAAAGGAAAGTTCGAGTGGACTGACGAATGCCTGACCGCTTTCCTTCAATTAATCGAACACCTCCAGAAACCACCGGTGCTCTCAACTCCAAGCGAAGGAGAAGAATTATACCTATACCTCGCTGTGTCATCCCACGCCCTGAGCGCTGCCTTGGTAAGGGAAGACAACCGCACGCAACGACCAGTTTACTTCGTCAGCAAAAGGTTTACTGGGGCAGAAGTTAGATATCCTAAGCTCGAGAAGTTAGCATACTGTTTACTAATCACCTCACGAAAACTGCGTCACTACTTCCAATCCCATTCCATCAAAGTTCTGACCGATCAACCACTGAGGCAGGTACTCCATCGTCCCGACACTTCCGGGCGACTACTTAAATGGTGTATTGAGCTAAGTCAATATGATATCACCTATCACCCTCGCACCGCCATCAATGGACAAGCCATGGCTGATTTCATTGCAGAGTTCACTACCAACGAGGATAAGGAGCAACTGGAAATAACATAAGATATCAAGTGGAATCTCTTTGTGGACGGTGCATCTAACGAACAAGGCTCGGGGGCAGGTGTGGTAATAATCACTCCTAGGGGAAATAAACTGCACTATGCTATAAGGTTGGAGTTCGCTGCCACCAACAACGATGCAGAATATGAAGCAGTGATAGCTGGACTAGAAATCGCCATAGAAATCGGAGCCAATTCTTTGTGTCTTCACAGCGATTCTCAACTTATTGTTAATCAAATACTAGGAGAATTCCAAGCTCGAGAGGAACGACTCATAGCATATCTAAAGAAGACCAAGTTGCTTCTCAGCCGATTGGATCAGTACTTAGTCAAACACATCCCTCGGGAAGAGAACCAAGAGGCCGACGAATTGGCAAAGCAAGCGAGTATGAGAGACATCGCCATCTTCGGGGCAGTAACCATCTCAAAGCAAACGGTCCCAAGTTTTGAACAAGTGAATCTGATAGCCGCAGCCGAAGAAGCAACTTGGATGACTCCCATCCGAGACTACCTACAAAGTGGCACACTACCCAACGGGCGTAATGAAGTCAAGAAAATCTTGAGGAAAGCGTCCCACTATACAATACAAGAAGACATCCTCTATCGGCGCGGTTTCTCTAACCCATTATTAAGGTGTGTCGCCGGAAGGGAAGCCAAGGAAATCTTATCCAACATCCATCAGGGGAGCTGTGGAGATCACACCGGGCGGCAAACATTAGCAAAAAAGATACTCCGATACGGATATTTCTGGCCCACCCTAAGCAAGGACGCCTCAGATTTCGTCAAAAGATGTGACAGATGCCAAAAATTTGCTAAGATTCCACGGCTACCAACAACTGAGATTACTCAAATGACCAGCCCTTGGCCCTTTGCAATATGGGGAATTGACTTAATCGGCGAGCTACCGATGGGCCGAGGCGGGGCCAAATATGCTATAGTGGCAGTTGATTATTTCACCAAATGGGTGGAAGCAGAACCTCTGAATAAAGTATCTTCAGCAAAAGTTATTAACTTCTTGATCAAAAATGTTCTGTGCAGGTATGGAGTCCCACTCAAAATCATATCAGACAATGGACTTCAATTTGACAGCGAGGAATTCGCCAACTGGTGCCAAGAACACCAAATTCATAAAAGCTTCTCATCCGTAGCATATCCCCAGGCAAACGGACAAGTCAAAGCAGTCAACAAAATTCTGAAAACTCTAATCAAAAAGAAGCTCGAAAAATCAAAGGGCGCTTGGGTGGATGAACTTCCTACGGCACTATGGGCCTATCGCACATCTTTCAGAACATCGATAGGGCACACTCCTTTCTCTATGGCATACGGATCGGAGGCTATGCTCCCAGTTGAAACTATTGTGCCTTCCCACCGTCGGATCCACTATAACCCAGAAGAGAACGAAGAACTCCTTCACATGTCTTTGGATCTAATCGAGGAGAGAAGAAACGATGCAGTCCTCAAAACAGCAGCCCACAAGCAAAAAGTGGCAACACAATACAACTCCAAAGTCAAGCATCGTACCTTACAGGAAGGGGATCTTGTCCTCAAGCGAATCTTCCCTCGCCCCGGAGCATTAGACCCAATCTGGGATGGACCATATGTAATTCATAAAGATCTCCACAACGGAGCCTATATTTTGTCAACAGTGGACGGAGAGGTGTTCCAGAGGGCATGGAACATCCAACACCTCCGTCGATACTTTTCTTAACTTGTATTGCCCATATGAAGTGAATTAACAAAGAGAATCAGTGGACGTAGGCATTTTCGTGCCGAACCACTTTAAAAAACCCTGTCTCTTTTTTAACTTGTTCCTTTGTATCTTGGCTGCTTGTTAACTTTATCCTTTTCTGTTGAACAAAATCCTGAGTATATAGCATTTCTATTCAAAGCACTCCACAACGCAACTTCACCTGGACAAGACCCAACAGGTACTATGCGAATCTATGCCCTCGCCAATGAGACACTTTTGCTCCAGCATCTCTCTGCTGCGGGTTAACTCATTGCTCGCGGCGGCCCTGAAAGCCAACTGTAATGAGCCGATTATAAGCCACCGAGAAGGCCGACTATAGCCGAGGCAGCTCATTACGGCGTTAGGCTCGCCGACAACTGTGAACCGACTATAAGCCCCAACATAAGGTGTGGCCAGCCAGGGGCAGTTCACAGTTGACGATCGACACCCACGCTAGCCGGCCATAGTAAATCGAATAATACCCACGATTACGGGCCATAATGGCCCGGGTAGTTACTGTGTGCGATCTCGGCTCCGATGTGTCTTAAGTGCGGCTGTGGTAAAAAAGAATTAACTCCCCGCGGAGGCGTAAGATGGGTGACAAATGTCTCCAAGACCCACGGCTAGGGAAAGTAACTACAAAACCCGTTTACCACGAACTTAAGCACATCGAAGGCCTTCCGTGATTGGAAGTTTTACCTTTTTTACGTATTTCAATTTTACTTAAAAAGCTTTTTTCCTATCCCCTATAACAATCCCTAAAGTACATGATACAAGTAGGAGATACTCGCCAATGGGTGTAGGGACTCACAGTGGCAGGACATTCGACTACATTCCATGCTCGGTCCTACAAGATATTCAAGACTGCCATCTACGATTAAAACATGAAAGGTGGTATTTTCTTCTTTTATGTACAAATACATGACTATAATTTGTTCACACCACACGCTAATATTGCAAGTCATAAAATTATGGTTTAGAACCAGAGTCTAACATCATACACAATTTAATTACAAGAATATACATAGCTACATTTCTCATACGATATGTCGAAATAGCAACAAATAGTCAAGAAACGACAAAGTCAGCTTAAGTTAAAAAATTACACGTCAAGAATAATGTTGATTGTTACAAGTAGCAAGAATTACAACTTAGAAGTTACTCTACTGTCTTAAGACTAACGTATACAACCATGTCAAGCCTACAAAAAGAATTTTCCAGGTCTAATCAGGGAGTCGGTTGCGTCGGAGTCTTGTCCTTGCTCTGTTGCCCACCTGTCCGGTCATAAAAAGGATTCATTAGTAATAAGCAACCAAGTTAATCGGGAAACTAAAAAGGAAAACTTACCAGCATAAGCTTACTGGCCACTCTGGTCGTCATCATCCACTTGCACCCCTGCCTCCTCAGCAGCGAGCAACCGCATACCCTCCTTCACTGCCACCTTCTCCCCCTTGGCAAACTGGGCAGTGACCGCATCCATGCTGAAGGCCACGCCACCATCTTTATCCGCATCGGCCTTGGCCTCTTCCAAAGCCCGAAGATAGATCTTAGCCATGACCCTGGGATAATCATCCATCCAAGAGAGATTGCCCTGCTTCCAAGTTCGGAAATACATGTCCAGGAGCATGTCATCCATCATTCCCTCATTCTCCTCAAACTCCCTCATCCGGGCCTCGGAAGCCGATAACCTTTCGACGGCAGCATCTCTCTCCAATCTGTATCTCGAGCAATCAGCCTGAAGGGACCTCCGCATCACCTCCATCTCTTCCCTCAACTTAGCTTGAGCAAGCTCTGCAGCCTCAAGTTTCTCGGACAATTCCTCCACCTGCTCGAGATCCGCTTTCCGAACCTCGTCCATCGTGGCAATAGCCATGTCAATCCGCTCTTTGCAAGTAGCTTCCATTTTCCGCAATTCGGCCCGAATGGCCTCTTCCATGTTTTTCCTTAATCGTCCAGTAGCAGCCTCATGCTGAGAAATCTGAATAGCCTGATCCGCAAGCTATTTGGCCTGATCCGAAACCACCAATCGAAGTCAGATATTGGCGCTCCCAATCTCCTCTCCGGCCTTAACCAGCTGGGCATGATGCCCCATCAGCTTCTTGGTCTCCTCCGCCACCCGATCAATATTAGCCTTGGCCTCGTCTCCCATAGTAACTATACGAGTAGTGAGCAAATCGAGATCTACGGACTTGGCTTCATCAAGTACTCGTACCATGGGGTTACGGGGGAGAAGGTGTTCACCAGTGACTTCGTCAAAAGTAATATCATGAAAGCTTGGATCCAGATCAGGATGACCCGCAAATGGATTACGAGCCAAGTCGGGACAGTTGATATGAATAACAGAAGGGTTTCCAGACGGGTGCGGAGAAGGTGCAAACTCGCTACCCTCCTCAGTGATATCATGAAGAGGCTGAGCCGGAAGCTGAGGACCAGGCAAAGGTTCGGATAAAGGATGACTCCTCTTCCTCTGCTGAATACCCTCTTCGATGACCCCAAGAAGAGGACGGTAGCCGACTACATCCCCGGAGCGTTGGGTCGAGGGCTTCGGCTTAGCAGAAGTTTTGGAAAGCTTATATTGCTCAAGCCTGTGTCGAAGATCTGAGGCCTTGGACGTCTTGCCTGCTCCTGATATAAAGGACAAGTGTCACAAACTTACATCACTATATGATTCGAGAAACGTGGTAAATTACAAGTTAAAAAAAAAGGAAAAAGAAACACAGCTGTGGTTGTACAAACCCTGGGGAGGAGTAGGATACTGCAATAAGTCCTGGATTTCATTCCAGGACGGGAGCGGGTCATAAAATATTCCTAAGTCCCTATCATTAATGAAGCATGCAGGAGTCAAGAGTTCACCTTGAGTCATCGGAGCCGCCTTGGCTGGAATGGTCTGAGAAGACTCGCTTGCACCGGTCCCGGCCTTGTCCGCTTTCCCGGTTTTCTCTACCAAAGCCGGATTTTCGTCCAGCCCCTCGAAAGCCTGGTGGAACGCATCATCCGTCCACTCCTGAATCTCGCCCGCTTGCCCAGGAAGCAAGGCCCCGATGCCATCACCACCTTTATCACCTTCCCGACCATCTCCACCCTCACCTTTTTCCTCCTCTATATCTTCCTCCTCCTGGGTAAGTGGACAGTTGCTGGGAGAGGGACCATCCGACTTCTTGAGTTTCTTACCTCCGACGGCTGGAGGTTTCGTGAAAGGTTTCCGCTTGCTACTCTCTACCGTAACACCTTCCTTGGTCTGAGCAGCCGCCCTCTCCTCCGCCGTTTCCCTCAGCTTAACTACTGACTGATGCGGAAGGATTAAGTTATGTTCCAGAAGAATCGCATTTCTGATCAAGAAGGCAGATGATCTATATTTCCCAAGAATGGCTTCTATCTCAGCCGCCGTCTGAACCAGGCGGTCAGTCTCCACAATCGGAAAGCCACCTGTCGCTAGCAAAAATGAGAAAGTATGAGAAGAAGCATCGCAATCGGAATAGAAATTATAAGTAAAAGCATCAACTTACATCCAGAAGTAAAGCGCCGGATTGAAACAGAGTCGTCCCTAACAAAGAACCACTCTTTCTTGAACATGCTGAATTTAGAGTACAGATCCAAGACCGGTTTGAAGGTCACGGCTGACTCCAAGCTACTGTATGGGGACCCCTTCTTATAGCCCCTCAAATTATACAAATACCGGATCTCCCGGTTGGAAGGAGCACGACCATACTTCCTTTGGAAAATGACGAAGAGGCTCACCAGGATAGCATAGGAGTTGGGTTGAAGCTGGAATGGGGCCACCTTGAGATATGTAAGGAAGCTGACTACCCAAGCATTAAGAGGCGGAATGGCACCACACATGCAGTGGTATTTGCTGTAGGCGAAGAACCCTTCAGGAGGATCGTACGGCATAACTTCTCTCCCTGGCAACAGCAAGTGCGCTCTATCAATTCCGAAAGACCGGGAAATGACGTCAAGCTGCTCCTCCTTGATGGAGCTAGGAAAGCAATCGGGCGGGGAGTTCAAGAGTTCCTGAGGGTCGTACCCGTCCACTAGTGATCTCGGGATTGGCCCGTGACGTTCGGGATTCGGCTGAGCTGGGGGCACGGCGGAGGAACTTCCTTCGCCCCCGGACTTCTTTTTGTCTGATCGAGTTTCTGCTTTTCGAGACATTTATCTGCAACAAAGAAGAACATCGTTAGAACAGCGGGTGTAAACAAGTATGTGTGTACAGTCTAGAGTTTCACTCAAAAAACGCTCAAATTCCTATTACATTCGGAAAAGTAGATGTAAAATTTCATTCGGTTATTCGGTGGTCCAAAATGTTCGAGTTCATCCGGCACCCCGATGAGAGGATTCATTCGGTTATTCGGTGGTCCAAAATGTTCGAGTTCATTCGGCACCCCAATGAGAAGATTCATTCGGTTATTCGAGGGTCCAAAATGTTCGAGTTCATTCGGTAGCCTAGCCCTAGAAGTTCGTTCGGCAGAAAAGACAAACTCACCTGATTCGGCAGTTCGAGGGAATGGTTCGGTTATCGCATTTGGTAAGAAAGCAAGAAGGTTTGGGACTCCTATTTATAAAGCAAGGTCTAATGGCCGGATCAGATGGTTCGGTCCTCAGGCCGAATGTAATGGCTCAGCTAAAACAAAGCGCGGCACCTATAAGCACGTGCCCCACTTTGGGGGGCAAGTGTTGGGTGTGTTTCATTCGGTCTCCCCGAACCACCTCCTACCGAACCAACCGGACCAGCCTTCATATCTCCAACCGGACCAGCCTTCATATCTCCAACCGGACCAGCCTTCATATCTCCAACCAGACCAGCCTGCCTATCTCCCACCGAACCAACCTCCTACCAAACCAGCCGGACCAGCCTTCATATCTCCACGCCGGACCAAGTGCCACCGGTCCAACCTACTGCCACCGAACCAATATTCTTCCATCCCACCACCGGTCCAAGCGACTACCGGTCCACTATACGCTCCAACCACCTCCGAACCAAGCAATGCCGAACCAAGACATACCAGGCCCGATCACATCAGCCCAGGCCCGTCAGCGACTATACATATCCTGGACCCCTACCCCTAGCCTCACTCTATAAATAGAGGGGCAGGGGTACAGCAATGGGGACAAGTTTTGAGAGCTCAAGCACGGAGAGAACTTTCAAACAACTTTCTTTTACTTGTATCAAAGCTTTGTACTTGTAATCAAAACAAGAGAAGAGAAATAACATATAAAGTGGACGTAGGCACATTCTGGCTGAACCACTATAAATCTGCGTGTCTTTTTACAGTTTAGCCCCTGCTTTTCATATATTTGCATAAATCACCCAAATCACTAAGAACAACATAAGATCTACTAAATCATACAACTTTGAGGTGTTTGTCCATTTTTTGTGCAAACAAAACACAAACGTAAATCAAAAGGAGCCAGCCATTGCTAGAAAGAAAAGAGAAGAGAAATCAAAGTAAAGCTAAGAATTAAAGCTAGGGGAATAAATCTCAATCTCAATCCAATCTCCTTATCTTAATCAAGGTGAATAATAATTTATACCATCTCTATTTTGTTTTGTGATCATATGTTTTCGGATTCAAGATCGAATTCATTTTTATGATGTTTTGGATGATGATATGCTTGAATTATAAATTGTTTAATTTAAACAAGATTGTTTAAATGAGGATTTATGTGTTTTTAGGGCAAAATCGATTGTTAATGATCTTTGAATTCCATGAAAAAAATTCATGTTATGCAAAACATGATTTTGGAGTTGGGTTTTGATTTTGATAATTTTCCAAGCTATGGAAATATTATAATAAATTTTCAAAGGAAAATATGATAAAATTGGGTTTAAATTTAATTTTGATTATTTGAGGTAGAAATTGGGTCTAGAATTATTGTATGTTAGATAATATGATTAAAGTGAATTTCTGTAATTTTTGGGGATTTTTCGTAAGTGATTTGCTATGGAAATTAAATTATCTTAGAAGAAGGATTTATTTACAGTATTGGTTTTGCTTAATGGATGGGCTTATTTGTTAAATTAATCTTGATTTAGATCTGGAATTAAGAGGTAGTTATTTTTGAAAAGAATTTGAAAAGTTAAGGCAACCAATCATATGTTTACACATGGCAGGTTAGTTAGAAAGTATTTGCTTTAATTGGCATTAATAAGTTTTACCCAGAAAAGTTTGTTCCACCTCCTTTAGAAGTGCCTTTCGACTCCAATGCCTCTGATTCATCACGGTCGAGACCAACCTAGCCGAGACCTACTAAAGCCAAAACTAATCCACATGGTATCAATGAGATTGGTACAAAATGGATTGGTGAAGTGCGGAAAGGCATGGTGTCGAAAGCATTGCTTTCGATAGAGATGAAGCCACCGTTTACTTTTAAAAAATATGCACCTGTCTTGTTTTGAAGGGTTCTTTCGACCAAGTCAAGACCCAGTTGCTTTCGAATTTGTTGCCGCTTTTCTTTGTTTAAAAATAAAGCTTTCGACTAATACCCTTGTTTATAAAAGAATGCTTTCGAAAATGATGGCTCCGACCTAGTCGAAACTCTGCAGCTGTTTCTATACTTTTCGAGTGTATTGAAGTCATCAATGCTTTCGAAGAATAGTTTTTTTTAAAACTTATACTAAGCCTATTCCTAAATGCTTTCAAAAGGGTCCAATGGTTTTGAAGGTAATGGCTTCGAAAGGGGGTTTCGATGCTATCCTTCAGTGTTTTGGCTTAAATGTTTTGAAGCTTTCGAAAGGGATGGTGCCGACCCATCAAGTTTTCCCCAATAATTTTGTAGGATAAAGAATAGTTTCAAAAGATATACTTTCATTTATATTCACTTTGATCCAAATGATATTTTTAAATATAAACCCAACGGTTTCGAAAGATTGACTTTCAATGGTTTCGGAAGGGATACTTCCAAAGGTTTCGAAAGGGGTACTTTCAATGGTTTCGAAGCTATGCTTCTAAGAGTTAATAAGTAATACTTTATTACATTCGAAAGGTTTTGAAAGAGAGGTTTTAAAGTGTTTCGAAAGGAAAGGGCCTAATGTTTTGAAAAGATATTTATATGTTTTCGAAGGAGGTTATCCAATGAGGTCGAAAGCAAGGTTTTGAAGGTTTCGAAATCCTTAGTTTTTGAAACAAATAACCCAGTCCCATTTTTAAAGAAAACCATGGCATAAATGAATAAAGTCTTTTGATATGGAGTTTTTGAAGAAGTTTTCTTTGATTAAAAGGTTAAAGGGATTAACCAAGTCATTATGTTTGCTTCTTCAAATATGTATATATATTCACATTGTAAAGAACCCATAACGGTAATTTGGGGAAGGGCAGAATAACTAGCTAGGTTGACCAAGTAGTGAATATAAATTAAACCGATTAAAGATATTGGCAGGGCCAATAAGTTCACAGTAAGCCCATGAAAACTGTGTATAGGAAAAGATATAGGCAGGGGCCAATAGGTTCATAGTAAGCCCATGAAAACTATGTTTAAATGAAGTTATCAGAAAGACGGGTTCATAGTTTGCCCATGAAAACTATGATTTGATATTTGCAGGGGCCAATAGGTTTATATTGAACCCATGAAAACTAATCCGGACAAAGATATTGACAGATGTCAATAGGTTCCTAGTTAGCCCATAAAAACTAGGATAAGAAGAAAAGATAGGAGTTACCAATAGGTTCCTAGTCAGCCTATGAAAAACTAGGATAAGAGTAAAGATATTGGAGTTACCAATAGGTTCTTAGTGATCCCATGAAAACTATGTAACTGGACAGGGTTGTCCATAATCATTTTACCAGTTTTTAGTCAGCCGATGAAAACTATTAGGTTACACTACGCCATAAATGGCCTTCTGCAACACAAAAAAATGTTGGCTCAGGGCCGAAAAATATTGCCATAGGCCTATGGCAACACTTTTAGGGTGATGCAATTTTTGCCGTTGCCTTAGACCTCAAAGGCAACATTTTGACTATCTAAGGCAACATAAATAATATTGTTGCAATAGAACTCTATTTGGGTCTATGGCAACACCCATAGGTATCTGTAGCAACATTCCAAAATGTTGCTATAGATATTAACTTTCTGAATTTATGGGGCCCACAATGTAGAGCATATTTGATTTTTTAATAAAAATAAATATTTATTTAATAAAATTCTATTGCACAGAATTTAATATTTAAACAGTAATTTATTTAAATAAATATTTTATTTCAACATTTGAAATAGTACAAATTCCTGACTCCACTATTTTACAATTCAATGATATATAACACTGATATTCACATATACAGATATTCCTCACTACATCACTCAGTTCACTCATTACATATGCAGTTTCAATTTATACAGACACCGACACTAACAAATATATGACGAGCCGAGTGCCGAGCCGAGAAGCTGGTCCGGGCGCAGCGCCGACGGGGGTCCGGGGCACCGCAGTCCCGGCGGGGATCCGATTTCGGAAGATCGAGCCTTCTTTGAAACCTGTCTTCAAGCTCATGCACTCATGCACTCATGCACATTTGATTCCGTCTTCTAGCTTGTATCCAGCTGTCCAGTCTTCAATACCTGTCACATATAATTCAAAAGCAGTAATCTGGAAAATAATATTTAACTCGAACAGAAAATGAAAATATTTTTGTTATATTATTTGCCTCAGGTATTTGGGTTGTTTCTTTTAATATTTTTTTCTGACAGGGACCAAATATTTGCACGGTCAACCTGTGATATACACAGCACAAGGTCAAACCCGAGTCATCGACTGGATTCAACTCAGGGCCAAGCAACCAACAAAACAAACAAGAACCAGGTTCAGCAAAATGTAGACAAGCCAGTGCAAGAAACACAGCAGTACACATAAGCAACCCATCAAGCAAAAACAGTGAATGCATCAGGCATGTACAAGAGAAACATAGGCAGTAATATGATATACAGAGGACTTGGAGCATCAGTTCATGTTCTGATTTTCAAAAATGATATACAAGTTCTAATTTTCAAAAATGTAGAAGTTTTCAAGTGAAGCAGTTTTCAAGAGGACAGCAGAATACAAATACTTCAAGGTCTGGTTTAACAAATGCAGCAAGGTACAAAGGTATGTGAACAAGTTTAACAAAGGTTCAAGTTCTGGTTTAACAAATGCAGCAGAAAGGAGCTAACAAGCTCAGATCAGAAATAAAAAACAAGCCAGTGAACCAAAATCCAACATACCAAATAATATCACATCGCAATTCATCATCGGCAAAGCAAAATCAAGCTAGAGAACCAAAATCCAACATACCAATACATCATCGCAATCCAACATACCAGATTTCTCAAAGTCCAACAGAAAGATTAAACTCGAGATTATAGGAAATAAAGCGTATAAATAAATCCCAATTCATCATCGGCAAAAGCATGCGAGTGTAACCAAAATCGAGAATAACCAAGTAAACCAGAAGGCAGAAAACATACCAAATAATATCACATCGCAGCCGACGACGAAGTCAAAGCAATTCGAGCAATCAATCAAGGAGAATGAAGGAGCAAGCTACCAGGAACGTTTCTCACACTAGATTCGATCAATCAGAGCATCAAAGCAACTGAAATCGCGTGCCCTAGTTTTCACAGAGAGGAACGAGAAAGAAAAATCGCGTGCCCTAATTTTCACATAGAGAGGAACGAGAAAGAAGAGCTGATGGCGACGACAGCGGTGGCAAAAGGGGTTTGAACGGAAAACTTTGTTTGGCTTTGGGTTTTGGTGTCGTGACGGGGCTCTGGTTGGAGCTAGATGGTCGCGATGGGTCAGGGGGTAGCTGGGGGCGATGGGTCAGGGGGTAGCTGGGGGTGAGGAACGAAAATATGATTTGGAAATTAGGGATTTTGAAATTGGGGGTGAGAACGAAATGTTATGAAAAGTAAAGCGGGAAAACGAAATTTTGGGACAAATTGTAGTGGTGATCCATTTTAACAATCAGATTAAATGTAGACCGTTGGATCGTATTCACACGGATTGCTAATTTTATTAATTTTTTAATTTGAATACATCTATAGCAACACATTTCTAACACTAAGGTAACACCAAAAATACAACGTTGCAGTAGGACCAAAATTTTATAGCTGTCGCAACATTTTAGCTGGCAACACCTTGCAAAAATGTTGTAGAAAGTCATTTATGGCGTAGTGTTAATAGTAACCCTAGAAACTATAACTATGACAGATCGTCAAAATGAATATGGATGGGTAATCAAGAATTGATTCACCTATTTTGCATATCATCATATCATATTGTTCTGAATTGTTTTAACCATTGTGAATGCATGAGCATATTATATGGTTTTATAAAGATTTTAAGATACTAGTGAGGGGAAAATCCGTTCCGCTAAGCGGCATGGTCTCACTAGATTTCTAAATGGCTTGAGATGGTAGATTATTATTCATACCAGGCTTTATGTCTTACTCGAAATTTATAATTTCCTGTTAAACTCTTGGGTACTCAATTGATTTTGAGTAGTTTGAGAGTTGAGGTTTTCAGGTACCTCTTTAGATGAATAAAGCTTCCGTAGACTTCCAGGAGGCATGATAGCTATCTAGAGTTCTCTTTTATTTTGATTCCGCTGTGTTGATATTATAATGGCAAAGTTGTTAAATTGCCTATATATACTCTGATCATCCAAGGGGGCATCTTCATATGTCGCTCTTGGCGTATGTTATAATAAATATACTTTCTCTGAACGTGGTTAACGATTGTGGGATTATGTAATGAAGTTGAAATGTTTTGAAATGGAATGTGGATCTTGTTTGATGTTTTAAAATTTTCCATATTCATGTGTTTCTGTGTATCAATGTACCTAACATTGCCGTATTTGGTCGTCGAGGATTAATAACTATGGATGACTACAGCATCCGTAACTATTAGTTTTGGTCCTCCAAATAAGGGGATGTTACACATCCCTAGGGTTTTCTATTTCAATGGCACCGTATGGAAAAACAGTACATACAATGTATGGTCCTATCCACCTTGATTTCAACTTCCCAGGGAACATATGAAGTCGAGATTCATACAAAAGAACTTTCTGATTTGGCGAAAATGTTTTCCTTAGGATTGACTTGTCATGAAAAACTTTTGTTCATTGTAAATTTTCTCGTTTTCATACGCATCATTCCTAACTCCTCTCACTCGTTGAGTTGCAATTTTCTGTTTTCGCTAGCTTTCTCAAGATCAAAGTTTATGTTCTTAATGTAACAGCCCGCTATTTTGGACCATTCGCATCCGCACATGTCGAACTTGAATGATTCAAAATACCGAATTGTTAATTATATTTGGCAAAACTATGCATATACAGTAAATAAATAATCATAGATCACAGGCACAGAGTAATAAATGCAGCGGAAATAAAAGAGATAGTAGTTCATGAAGCTACTATATAAATATATAAGTTACATCAGAGTTAAATAAGGTACAACAGATGTCTCGAATATAATAGTCAAATACAATATCAGAATACATCACTAGAATCAACTAGATATCTGAAATTGGATAGATAGCTGAAACTGTATAGATAGCTGGATCTCCAAGAGAAGCTCCAACTCCAAAGGTGAGTCTCGAATACTGGTACACTCAGTCTGACCCGAGCGTAAAGCAAAACACAAAACACTCGAGTCAGGATTAAAATTCTTATATCAATAAATCCAACTCAAGTGAAATAGCAATTGAAATACAAGTAACTCAAAGGATGTTTGGAATAACCATCCTTTAAGGATCCGTTAAACTATCTACTATGTAGTAGTGTATGATAAGTAGATAATGCCTATCAGTAATATAAGATATCAAAATAGTGTTAAGGCGTTACCATTATTCCCCTTAACACATTTTTATATAAGCGTTATAGGCTATACAACACTGTAAACTCCACCGTAAACTAGTGGGCTATCAGGGAGTACTCCATAGGTATAACACAAAACAAATCGTAGTGGTCGCGTATAAAGGGATACAAGTATGACAAGGCATATGAGGCAATACCCAAGGTAGTGAAACTACCGTTTGCCTGATCCAGACTGGTGAGAACGCATCGCCGCAGCGACCACAACACCGCGAAACAACACTCCCAAAATCAAGGGTGCACCAATCGACAACAAGTAATGAGTAGTTTCGAAGAAGTGTGTTCGCTCGAGGTAGCTAACCCCCATTTGGCCCGGCACGGCTCCTGTTTTAGTCATTTCCAATTTGACACAAGTGTCAAGGCTATCCATTATCGTTCTCTTTCTTCAGTCATCACGTACATCATTCAAACCACTTCATTCTGGATCACACTCCGTGTGTAGTTATTAAAGTGGTTTTCGGTTTAGACAGTGAGTATGTCCCTAACCGATTCCGGTCTCTTTAATAACCTTCAAAATTATTTCACCGATTGGTCGTTTATTTACTCAAAACCAAATCAATTTCAATTTCAATTAGAGTTCGTAAACCAACATTTCATTTGTCTTTCTAAATCAATTTCCATAATTTACGTTTCAAAACATAAAATTACCATTTCAAAATCTTATATTTCAATTTCAAATTTTTATTTAAACAATTCAAATATTGATTTAAATTCGTATATAAGTTTTATTCTGAAATCATTTAAATTTATTTAATTTAACATTCAAATCAATTTAAATCCCTTTATCGATTTCATTCAACATTCGTCAAGTAAATTTATCATTCAAACCAATTTCTATTTAATTTCCAATTCATTAAATCAATTATTTAAGTTCAACTTCATTATATCAAAACTTCAAATTTAATTGAATTAGCTTCGACAAATCAACCCTTTAAATTACAAGTCTTACATTAATTTCAAAAATCACATTTGCATTTCTTGATAAAGAAATTCAATTTCACATATTCATTTACTTAGTTACAATTTCAAAGCTCAATTAATAAAGAACTAAATTTCACTAATTAAAAGTTCAATTTTTAATGATCAAAGGATTCAATTCAATTTAATTATTAAATAATTCAATCTCATTAAATTATTAAATAATTTTAAAACTTAATTCAATCATTTCTTAAATTAAACAACATTCTTTCATCAATTTCTTTCTTAATATTTCATTTCAGATTATTAAATATTCACACTTAAATTTCATTAAAATTAAATTTCCAACTTCGTTTCAAAACCATATTATTTATTCAAATAAAATCTTCATTTTATTTTTAAATCAAATTATTGACCAATCGGGTTTTATTTAATTCTCTATCCTAGGTCAAAGTTCAATTTGGGTATTTATCATTTCAACCCGATTCCAATTCAATTCAAAATCAAAGCATAACAAAGGGAACTTGCAGTGTGATAACTGGGATGGTGTCAAAGTAAATAAACAAACAATAACAACAACCAATATCAATCCAATAATCAATTCAAATAATCCTGAAATAATCGTATAAATTCGCATTGTTGTTTGTGCAAATTAATATAATTATTTCTAGAATCTACACTATCATTTCATGCAAATTAAAGATTATTCCACTAATCATTTATACGGTTTTTCACTTGTCATTCAATTACAATTTTATACTACAACAATTAATCCAATATACGTCGATGGTTCAAAGTGTAATTATCACTATTCTACATGTCAATTAATTTAACAATTAAAAGGGGTCATATTCAACTAATCAAATTTAACATATAAATCAGTTTTAAAATTGTTAACTATCCTATATCAATTTCAATTCTGCATACTATTAATCACTTAACATTAACCAATTTAACGTCCAATATAAACATCGAACAAACAATCAATTATCAGCCAAACTAGATTATCATTTCATAATTAACAGTTAATGGTGTAAGATGTCATAAGTAAATTGATACAGGTGATAGCATATAAAACAGTGTAAATAACTAACAACAGCATATTTCAATTGTCGTTTCAATTGAAATCAAATTTAATAAATAAGAGAACATTAATCATGAGTGATCACTCACCTTTTTAGGTTAAAGGGAGGTTCGACAATAGAGCGAGTTACGCTTCCGAGCATGGATTTCAAAGAGAAACAAGATTGAACGCGAATAACACGAACAAAGCTGATAATCAAGAATTGAGAAAACGAATTAGAACAGGGTTGATGAAGAATTTGATATAAATGGACTTATTTAAGTAAATGCATATCCTATATTCAACACATATTAAAATTTTTTAAAGATATATTTATTTTCAAAATACATCGTTTAAAATTAAAAGACACATAAGCATATAAATATATAGACTAATATATAATTCCTACTATTCAAAACCAATGCAACATAGTAAAACTACAACTACTAACATATAATATGTTTTTTTTAACCAAAATGTACAACTTACGTACATTTCATATTTCTATAAAACACTATATATAACAGCAGGAAAACAACTTTTTTTTATATTTATAAACAAAACTTATATACATTTAAACAAGGTAATACAATACTGTTATAAAATAATGTATATCCCATCACTTCACACAATAATAAAATGATACATATATAAACATCAACAGCTTGATATATATATAAACTTTACAACCTAAATACTGTAAGTATATAAACAAGCCTCATACTATAACTTATATACGCACCCACTTATTATCTACCACTTGCATAACTTCATATAATATGTATACAAAATATAATATAAAAAACCTATATAACTCTTTATAAATCAAACAGCAATGTTATATAAACTTATGTATACATATGCTACACCCAAACTAAAATAGACTCAATATATGCGCTAATATATAAACTGCAACATGAACTATAGTATTCATACCCATTACATTTTAATTCAATATCTATTTTTAACGACATAACTTCTATATATAATATATTACTTTATAAATACACGGTCTTTATACTGTTCATAAAAATGAAGTACTGATGCCTATTAGTTCCATTATTTTTAACAGACTAATATAACCCATTATGTCTTTAAACCAATACTTAGCATAATAAAAACATATAACAGATAAATAACTTTTACATAAATATAACTATATGCTGCAACATATTTTATATTACTTAAGTAACTTATATAAACAAATATAACAAATAGATTTGTAAGCTCATACAAAACTTATTCATACATATCTATAATAGTATAAATCCAAATGAAATAAAATATCAAGTTATATGACTTCTGTATATATGACAAGATTTGGCAGAACTGGGTTATTCTCTGTAATAGAAATCAAGTTATATAACTTATTCATACTAATATATATTACACCTACCCGAGTATATGAACACAGACAACTCGTAGGAGAACACGCTGGCTTGTAGGTGGTAGCATCAGCTATAGGGTGTTCGGCCGAGCTCGGCACTGGATGGAAAGAAGTGAACGGTGGTGGAGAAGTTGGTGGGATGGGCGGAGCTCGGGCCGGAAGTTTTGAGGAGAAACTAGAGCCGAACAGAGGGAAGCACGGTCGAGATTTGTTGCCGCGTAGACGAATGAAGGCGAGAATGAGGGGGAAAGGCTGCTCTCGTTGGTGATTCAAGTGAGGCGAGTTTGGCGTAGTTGTGGGGCACGTGACAGCTGGAAGTTGGAGGTAGGTCGGGAGAGGCGGGGTAGGTAATGGCTCGGTTTCAACAACTGGAACGGTGGCGGCCATGGATGCGGAGGAGGCAGCTGCTTCAAGGTGGTAGGTCGGCGTGGGTCAGGGAAATTTGGTGGAGAGGCTCGATGCATACATCGGGGAAGAAGGAAAAGGCACGAAGAAGGTGAACACGGTTCGAATGATGCAGCTTTGTAAAGTTATATTTATAATTTTTATAGAAAAACAAGAACCGAGGTGAGAGGAGAAGAGGAAGCAGGTTCTCATATTCAATTTGTATAGATGTTCTAAAAACGAAGAGGTGTACTTTATATATTAATTGTTATTATAAAACTGTTCCAAGTAACCAGAGAATGAACAGTTCCCAAAATATACAATAATAACATAGCAACGGGCATAGGCTTGATTCAGCTGAAAGGTTATTAAGGCAATTTATTATTGTGATACGGGCTGTGTGTTTCAAATTTGAAAAGAAAAAGGAAGCTAACGGTCACAGTTTATGGTACCGATACGACGCAACGTTTTATCGTTTCCGTCGTGTACCGGTCCTCAAAATACAGAAGTAAATATACCGTAAAGATCAGCAGGACGAGATGATCCAAACGGTATACCGATATCAGTGGTATGAATGAATTTCAAAAATTCGAATTTTCCACTGGCGGAAAATGCAAGAAAAACATAGAAAAATAAGATCGACGGAGCCAAAGAAGTCCGAATTTGGAAAAACGACAAACTGACATCTTGCTCAGAAGATGATTTAGAATTTTTCTATGCAAAAATATTTAGGTTTCGAAAACATTTTATTTTCATCGTTTTTTAACTGATTAAATTGAAGTAAATTTATGCGCGAAATAAACTTTCATATTTTCGAACGAAAATTTACCAGTTGCTATGTTTAACTAGACGCATTTCAAATATCAAATTTATATTTCAAATTTTTATCGTTTAAATTTTTTCGCAAAATTTCAATTAATAACGTTATTAAAACAGTTAAAATTTACGGGCCGTTACACTTAATCACCCACAACGCTTTATGTTCGAGTTCAACGGGAAAATGGCACGCTTTACGATATAAAAGCCTAAAAGGAGACATTCCAAGATTGGTTTTATACGCAGTTCTATAAGCCCAAAGCCCATTTGTCAATTTTTATGACAAGTCTTTCCGACTTTTAATTACAATTTTCTCCAAAATTTGTTTAATTTGACGATTTGAAACTTCAAGCTGACCACAAGTTTGAGGGTGATAAGGAGTGGATAACTTGTGGGTCATCGAGTATTTCTTCATTAGAGGTTCAAATGAACGATTATAGAAATGAGTTCCATTATCACTTATTATTATGCAAGGTGTTCCAAACCATGAAAAGATGTTTTCTTTTATGAATTTCACAACAACTTTATGGTCATTTGTTTTACAAGGAATGGCTTCAACCCATTTAGAGACGTGATCAACGGCAAGATGTACAGATTTTGGTAAGAGTTGGAAAATGGTCCCATAAAGTCAGTACCCCAAACATAAAAGATTTCAGCCATAAGAATGGGGTTAAAAGGCATCGTATTTTGTGGAGAGATTCTTCCTAACATTTGGCAGCGATCGCAAGTTTTACAAAACTCGAATGTATCTTTGAAAAGTGTAGGCCAGTAAAAACGACATTGAAGCACCTTTTTTGCAGTTTTCTTCGGACCGAAGTGACCACCACAAGCTTGGTCATGATAAAATGAAAGAACACTTTTGATTTCGCAATTCAGGATGAAACGTCGATTGATTTGGTTCGAGTGGTACTTAAACAAGTATGGATCATTCCAATAGAAGTACTTGACTTAGGAAAGAAATTTATATTTATCTTGTTTCGACCAAAATGATGGAGTTTCCTTAGTGACTAGATAGTTTACTATGTCAACATACCATGGATCGACAGAAACAGAAAGGAGTTGTTCATCAGGAAAGTTCTCATTGATCGGTAAAGAGGATGGTGCGTTTGGAAGACGCGACAGATGATCAGCAATGACATTGTCAGATCCTTTTTTTAATCTTTGATCGTAAGGTCAAATTCTTGGAGTAAAAGGATCCAACGATCAAACGAGACTTAGCATTCTATTTAGCGAAAAGGTACCTAAGAGCGGAGTGGTCAGTGTAAACAATAATGTGTGAGCCAATCAAATACTGTCGGAATTTTTCGAGCGCAAAGACTACTGCTAGAAGCTATTTTTCAGTGGTCGTGTAATTGAGTTGAGCATCGTTAAGAGTCATACTAGCGTAGTAGATGACATAAAGAATTTTGTTGATGTGTTGTTCTAAGACAGCACCAACTGCAAAGTTAAAAGCGCCACACATTATTTCAAAAGGAATATCCTAACTGGGTGAGCAGATGATGGGAGCGAAAATGAGTTCATTTTTGAGGCGTTCAAAGCAGAAACGCATTCATAATTAAATTCGAATGGAAAGTCATTTCCAAGAAGAGTCATTAGAGGTTGAGCAATTTTACCGAAGTCCTTCACAAAACGTCGATAGAAGATAGCGTGTCCAAGGAATGAACAAATGTCCTTAACAGATATGGGAATGGGTAGATTCGCAATTACATCAACTTTCACTTTATCTACCTCAATGCCTTTATTTGAAATGACATGCCCAAGGACAATGCCATGTTTGACCACGAAATGACATTTTTCCCAATTTAACGTTAAGTGTTGGTCCTTGCATCGATTCAGAACTAACTCGAGTTGGTGTAAGCACTCAGAAAAAAGTTTCCAAAGATGGAAAAATCGTCCATAAACACTTCAAGAAAGCATTCAATCATGTCAGAAAAAATGCTTGCCATGCATCTTTGAAACGTAGCAGGAGTGTTGTAAAGGCCAAATAGCATACATCGATACACAAAAGTGGTAAAGGGACACGTGAAAGTCGTTTTTTCTTGATCTTCGGAAGCGATTGGAATTTGGTTATAGCTAGAATAACCATCAAGAAAGCAATTGAATTCGTGGCCGGCTAAATGTTCAAGAATTTGGTCGATAAAAGGAAGGGGAAGTGATCTTTATGTGCTGCAGCATTTAGTTTTCGATAATCAATGCAAACACGCAACCTCATTTGATTACGAGTTGGAATGAGTTCATTAGAATCGTTCTTGATAATGGTAAGTCCAGACTTTTTCGGCACGACATGAATTGGGCTAACCCATGAACTATCAGAGATTGGGTATATGATTCCGTTATCGAGAAGTTTAAGAATTTCATCACAAATAGCATCCTTTATTTTTAGGTCAAGCCTTCGTTGCACGTCACGAACATGCTTGGCATTATCAACTATACGGATTTGACATTGAACAAGAGTAGGACTAATTCCCTTTATATCGGTGATTTATCATCCAAGTGCATCTTTGTTTTTGACAGAATTGAAAGGAGGGAAACTTTCTGATCAATAGAGAGAGTTGAAGAGATTATGACTGGAAACATTTCATTATCACCTAAGTATGCGTACTTAAGGGATTGGGAAGGGGTTTGAGTTCCAACCTCGGGGGTTGCTCAATCAAAGAATTTGGTTGAAGTTCTGACTAAAAAGTGAGGGGTTCAAATGGAAGCGCATTTTCAATTTCATTAGGCTCGTCTTAAAACAGTTGTTCATATTCAGTCTCACGTTCGTGGTTTAAGTCAACTGTTTCGTTATCAAAATTTTCTTGAATGGAGCTAACTTCTAGCGTTTAGTCACGTGGTTCTTTTGATTGATTTTCAAGATTGAAAATGTTAAGATCCAAAATCATGCTTCTAAAAGAAATTTTCATCGAACCATTTTGACAATTGATTAGAGCATTTGAAGTAGCGAAGAAAGGTCATCCTAAAATCAATAGAATTTAACTCATCGGATTATTCACGGGTTGTGTTTCAAGGACGATGAAATCAATGGGGAATATGAATTGACCGATTTTGATTAGTACGTCCTCGATTTCTCCCATGGGTTTCTTAACGATCGACAAATTGAAGAGTTACTTTTGTCGATTTAAGTTCAACCAAACCAAGTTGCTGGTAAACTGAATAAGGAATCAAATTATCACTCACACCAAAATCTAGTAAGAACTTATTAATCGCCTTGTCTCCTATCGTGCACGAGATCGTCGGACATCCAGGATCTTTGTATTTGATGGGAATTGATTGGGACAAGACTTCGCTAAGTTCGGCAGCTAAGAAAACTTTCTTAGGTACATGAGTGTGTCATTTTGAATACACAAGTCCTTGAGAAACTTAACGTAAGTTGGGACTTGTTGAACGATATCAAGAAGTGAGATGTTAACTTTGACTTGTTTAAAAATTTCCAACATCTTTTCCATTTGATCAAAGTGTTTCTTGGGTTGAAGACGATGTGGAAATGGAACACGATACTCAATAGGTCGGTCTACTTGAGTAGAAGAAGAATTTGGATTGGCATTTGATTCGATGTTTGGCTCAATGTTTTGTTCAGATTTGCTTGTTTTTGAAGTTTCAAGAATAATTTCCAGTAAATCGTTTGGATTAAAAACTTGATTATCGATTTGTTTACCAGAATGCAAAGCCGTGATAGCATTCATTTGGGTTATATTGCTACATTGAACAACATGATATTGATTCGAATTTGTGATTTGGTTTCTGGGATTTGGAATTGGCTGACTTGGGAATGTGCCTTATTCACGTTCACTCACAGATGTGGCTATTCGACTCAATTGCATTTCAAGTTTAGCAATTGATTGACTCGTATTTTGCATGTACGAGGTTAACAAATTTTGCAAATTACTGTTTGATTGGAGGCTTTGAGTGGTTGCTTTAGCCAAAGTTTCAAAGCTGTGAAGTCAAACGTTTATTATCTTGGAGAGCAAAAGATTGTTGTGGTTGATTTTGAGACGGACCCGCAAAATTTTGTTGAAAATGATTGGGTTGAAAGGGAGGATTCGAAGCATTATTCGAAAATGCTTGAAAATTGGGACAAACCAAATTCGTGTTGGAATTATTTTGGTTCCAAGCAAAGTTCGGATGATTTCACCAACCAGGATTGTACGTTGGAAAAAACAGGTCATTCTTAACCTTATTGAAAGCATTGAGTTATTCTATCGAATTAGGGCACTGATCGGCTATGTGATTCAGATCGTTGCATTTATAACATATTGGTTGGGAAGCTTGGTTCATTTGATTGGATGAGAAAATGTTGTCGAATTTATTGATCATTGCATCGATCTTAGCTTCCAAAGCCAAAGATGATCCTATCGAGTGTGCGCTCGATCGTGAATAAATAGATTTGTCATTAGAATGTTCCTATTGGGATGAATTTCTAGCTAGGTTTTCAAGAAATGGCAAAGCATCGTCGTGGTGTTGGGCGAGAAAATTTCCTTGGCACATCGATTCAAGCATGGTTCATGAACTATTTTCAATTCCATCATATAAGATTTGGCAAAGAGTCCATTTTTCGAAATTATGGTGTGGACACTTTATCAAAAGCTCTTTAAATCTTTCAAAATATTTTCCAAATGGTTCGCCCCTTAATTGATGAAACTTGATAATTTCGTTTCGGATTTTTGTTGTTTTTTTCAAGGGGTAGAACTTTTTTAAGAAAACTTTAACAAATTCTTCCCAAGTTTTAATCGAGTTCGATGGTAAGCTATACAACCATTTTTCAGCGTAATCGGTAAGAGCAAATGGAATTAACCAAAGTTTGATTCCATCATCAAGTAATTGTTGGATTTTTATGGTTGCATATAATTGTTCGAATTTCGTTAAGAAGATGTATGGGTCAACGTGTTCAAAATTGCTAAACTTCAAAAGCGTGGCAATGTGATTGGAATGAATTTCGAAATGGTTACCCCTTGGGTGGGTAGCGTGATTCTAGAAGAAATAGAAACTCTATTGGGAAAGAAAATATCCATGAGAGTTTGTGGGGCATTTTTGTTTGCCATTGCTAGAGAATTGTCTGTCCAAGTTAAATGATTTGTTGTTGTGTCACGAGTCCAAGTACTCATGCACAAGAAAAAGTCAAGAAGAGAAAGAAGTGAGAATCAAGTTTAAGAGAAAGAAGCAAGGTTAAGAAAATGAAGTGAAATTTTTTTTTATATAATTTTGTTTTAAAATGAAAAGTATTTACCAAAGAGAATTTACTTTTCAAAAGGGAGATTTGATTTTTGGTTTTTCAAATTTTTTTCTTTTTTTTTATGTTTTTGCTTTCTTTTTTTGTTTTTGTTTTTGGAAAGATTTTTTTTGGAATTTTTTTTCCGGAAAAAACTTAAGTAAAAATGCTTGTTTTTGGATTTTTGATTTTGTTTGAAAACTTTTATGTTTTTTTTTTGTTTTTTTTGCATGAACTAATGCAACTAATTGAATGCAAGGACTTAATTACAAATTTTTGTCCTTAATAGCTCCTAACCCAAAATTGTATAATCACACTTTGTCTTATTCCAACAAAATAGTTCTTAGCCAGGCAACAGACATGAGTTATCGGTGCACCATGAATCACCCTAGCAATGCAGCCAAAGGTTTACGTACCTTCAGAGAAATAATCACTATAATATTTACGAATCACCGTAATATTTATATATGGTTGTTGCTCTGCCGTAGCCTAAACACCAAGAAATTAAATTGTCGAAAGAAGACAACTTGTCAAGATACAATTAAGCCCTAGGTGAGCTCGTGATACTCTTAAGTCCATTGTCTAATCATTATTATTAGCAAATTCTATGATGAAATGAAATTTGTGGGCCAATGATGGGGTAATGAAATCTCCCACCTTATGTGGATTTGGGTATTGCCCTTATAAAAAAAAGATGAAATGAATAAGAAACAGAATTTAAAAGTGTATTAACAATGTAACTATGAATGAAATTTTAATTTATTTTTGTTATTGAAAACTTTTAAAATGCAAGCAACCAACAATGCATGGGAAAAAGAAAGAGATAAGAGCATGATACCATAGTGTGCAGAATAAATAGCAATTTATTTTTTATTTTTTGAACCAGTAATTTTTTTTATAAGCAAGCTGAGCAGAGTAGTATTTTAGCAAGCTAATTCTTCTCCTTATCTGCTTTAGCAACCTAGAAAGGAGTAGACAACGAATATATACTGTTTAAAAGCAAGTGATATATATATATATATATTTACCAAAATCCAAGTGAACTTTATAATCAACTTAGCTTAAAATAAAACAAAACCCAACCTAGTTATAAAGTCTAATGAAAACGCAATACCCTGAACTCTTCCTACTCTCACATTCGTATGCCAATGTCTTTATGGAAAACCAAAATCGTAAATCCAAATTTTGTGTATCCGGGTTGCGGTGATACTACGGGTGAGTGGAAGAATCAAAGGCAGGTTACGGTGATTCAATTTGGGTTGTTCGAAGGTGGTCGAAGGCGATTGAAGAGGTGAACGCTTTGGGCGGTGGAGGCGATTGACGGGTTTCAATATGGCTGCGGTGGTAGGATTGAGGTGTTGGCGGCTTTGCTTCACAGCTGAGGTCGCAGGTGTTGGCGTTCTGTGGGGAGTAAGTAGCGTTTAAGTGGTTGCGCCAACAATTAAGGCAGTGTAAGGTTGTGGTGTTTATGACAGTAGGAGAGATTGGTTGCTGGGTTGTTTGGAAATGGGGAGTGCGATGGGAAAATGGTGGCGATTATAGGTTGTTCGATCATGGTTTTAGGCGATGACTAAGGTCTGTTGGTGATTGATGTTGACGGCAGAGGCTGTTGCAGTTATGAAGGTTGCATTCATGTTAAAGGTTGTTTGAATGTTTGTGGTATGTGATCTTGTATGGAAGGTGTATTGCTGGAGTAGATGGTGAAAATTGGTTCTGGTTTTTTGTAGGTGTTATTGTAGGTGAACGAAATGATGATGGTATTTGGATGAAGGAGGCTAGAGTGGTCGAGTGTTTGTAGGATGGGAGACCTATGAGAGTGGTGGTGATGTTTTGGTTGAGGGGTTTGAAGTTGAAGACTGTCAGAGTTTTTTTTTGTTTTTTTGGTGATTGTGAAGGCTGTTTGGTGGTGAGTGTTGTTAACAGAGGTGGCAGCAAGGTGGTAGTACATGGACAGAGGCAGTGGAAGGTAAGGTAGTTCAGTAGTGAGGTGCAGTGAGGCAATGCTGAAGTTTGTGAATGTTTGTAATGTAAAGGTAGTTGACAGTGTGGTTGGATGAAAGAGTAGGAGGAAGGAGTTAGAGGCAGAGGAAGCTTGCAATGTTGATGAACTTGTGATAGTGGAGAAGATAGGAGATGGTGAGTGGCAGCAGTTTGCAATGCAACAGTTTGTAGTTATAGGTATATCTGGCCTCAGTTTGTGGCAGAAGCAGGTTGTATGTAAAGAAGTTTGCAATGCATCAGAGAAATTGAACTGTAATGCAATGGAAAAAAAAAACTATAATGCAAAGTAGTGCAAATATGAACTGCTTTACACAAAGAAGATTATGTAATCAGAGAAGAGAAGAGAATATGTAATGCAAAAAAAACCGAAATGGAAATTTATTTTATTGGTTTTTCAAAGTAATGTAAAGCAAACGCAATGTAAAAAAAATGCACACTGTTTTTTTATATATGCATGGAAATAAAACAAAAAAAAAACACCACACTAAATCAAACCAATTGAAAACAAAACAAAATATTGAACAAAACAAATGCACATCAATTTTTTTTCTTCTTTCTTCTTTCTAGAAAACAAAACAAAAATTGAACACATAAAAATAATTCAAAGAGTAAAATTAAAATTAAATTGCAATTCCCAGCAACGACGCCAAAAACTTATTAAAACGATGAATTTTCTATCGATTAGAAAATCGCCGAAAAATATTATCGTTATAAACTACAAGTGCACGGCGTACAATTGTAGTACATATGCAAGTACGGGTCAATCCGCAGGGATATAAATTAATTTTAAATTCTACTCAATCAAATTAGACCAAAGTTTGAAGATGTGTTAACTAAAATTGCTAAAAAATACCAACAAAAATAAGTTTGAAAACTAAGTATGAGATTAATAGCAATTTAGGAGCAAATCTACTCCCATGATCATATAAATCAACATTCATGAAGTTATAATCTTTTCTTTCCTTTTTGTCATTTGTGAATTATTTGATGCATTTATCATAAGCATGGCCTAATTGTGTTATAAATTAACACACTTAAACCATCAAACTATAATTCACCCTCTAACCCACTTACTAGTTTAATGAAAATGACATGAAATTAAAAGTAGAATCTATTTTAAGCATTGCTTATTTACTATTTAATTAGTAAAATAAACCATCAAATTTTGATTCTAATTATATTTTCATTACCATAATCATATGTAGATGAAGAGTTAATTAGTGATTCATATGATAAGCATAGCTTATTTGTTTTGAACAACATAGGCTATCAAACTCAATATTAAACACAAAATCACATAAACATCAATATGTCATTAAGCACAAAAAAGGAAGACCATAATATGAATTCATTTTGTTAATTCATTATTAATCATGGGAGCTTCATCACCCCTAAATTGAGGGGGTTTAGCTACACAAATTTAATTCATTTAACCTAAAATGGTTTTGACAAAAACATGAAGGAAAGAATAAGCTGATCAAAAGATAAGACAATTAACTACTTGCATAAAGTAAACCTAAAATAATTGCATGAATTAAATCTACACTACTAACATAACATAAAAGAGACATAAACTAACATAATAAAAGAGCATGTAAATAAGAACATGAAATAAAAGAAATAAAGCAAAAGTACATGTATGAAAAAAAATGGCTAAGAAGCCATTAAAGAGTAGATTTATTTTCATTCATTTTGAAGGCTACAATTTGCATGAAAGGTAAGAAGATAGTTGCATGAAACATAAGGGGTATTTATACATGCTCAAAGCCCGAATTCATATTATAGGGGACTACCTAAAATGCCTTTTAGGAAGTGTAACCTTCAAGTATTCATTAGATAATTAATTAATCCCCACTAACGTGCCTTTAAACCTCCATTAACATGGGCATGTGCTTTTAATTGTGGACCATATGGTAGTGGGTTAGTGGGCTCCTCCATGTTGCATGAATTCATTTATTTCCCTTCTTCATTTGCCTTCAACATATGTGCATGCATTCTTCCATGAGCCCTCTAAATATTTGCACTTCCTTTCCTACAAATAAAAATAAAAATGTGCAAATAAATTTTCTCAAATTAAATCATACAAAAAATTACCATTCTATCTCCCTAATGAAGATGAATAAATAATGATTAGAAAACAATTTAAATTTTGGTTTAAACATGTAAAATACCAAATATGCTCATTTATTTAAATAAAAGTAGATTAAATATGGAAGTAAAAATATGCACTTTTACATGCACATCAGCTTTGTAAGAATAGGCTTGGTGCTTTCATACTCAATCCAGGGCGTTGATCCATTTTTTGGATTAACATTTTGGTGCTTTCACTGAAAAAACTAAACCCAGGGCTAGATTTGAGCACTTGAGCTTTGAATCTAAGACTTGGAAAAGATGAGCGAGCATAACACCAGATCTAGAGCTAGAACAAATCAACTAGAGCCTCAGGGCATCCAGGATGTGTCCTCAAATTCTTATCAACCAAACTATGTGATTAGAGAGGAGATGGAAAAGGTGATGAAAGAAATGTAGGATAGAATCTATATAACACCCCATATTTTTGGTAAGATTATTTAGGATATTTAATTAGTTAAATTAAACAAAATAATGTGTTGATTAGGGGATTGAGATTTGTTCTAATCAGAGGGTAGCCGTTCCATTTAACCTATGAATTAAAATAAGAGTTAAATTGAAATAGAGGAGAGGTAAAATAGGAAAGAGGCCGTTCCTATATCCCTAAAACATGGTCGTGTATTCCCATACACATTCATTTCATTTTCTCAAAATTTAAAAACTAAGGTCGGCCAACATTAACAAGAGAAAGAGGAAGAAGATTAAGAAAAGCTAAGGAAGAAGCTAAATCAAATCAAATCCATTCACATCTCAATCTCTTTAATCTCTAAAGCTAAGGTGAATAATGTTTACAACTCATATTTAATTGTTTTCGGTTTTAAGATGAAATACAAGATATTTTGCATTGATTCGCCATGTTTTTGAACGATGGAATGATTATATATACTTGTTGATGATTTATGGTTGTTCATGTAGATTTTATGACATGTTTTGTTATGAAAACCCTATTAAATGATATCCAAATGCCTTATGAATTTTTACAAAGACCAAAAACATTATTTTGGAGATGGGTTTCAATTTTCAAAATTTTCTGAATTTTTGTGGAATTTATATGAATTTTCTAGTAAAGAAAATGTAAATTTGGGTTATAAATTATTTACGGTTATAATAAAAGGTTTGGGTCTGCAATTTTTATATGTTGGAAAAAATATTAAAAGAGATTTTCTGGAATTTTTGTAGAATTTTCCTAAGTGTTTTAATGGGTATATAAAATTATTTAAGGTATGGGACTTAAATGTATTATATATTTATAAAAGGAGAAGGGGCTTTTTGCAAATAATTCAAAAAGTTAGTTCTGAAAATTGCAGTGCTTTTTATTGGTAAAGAAAGAGGCAACCAATTAAAATTTGACACGTAAAGAAGGATAGGTGAAAAGAACTATTTGTTACATGTTTTTCACTGTTTCGATGCTTTCGGCACCAGGTTCCGCCTCCTTAGCTTCGCTTCTGACACAGTCGAAACCAATGCACATGGTATTAGGGAACGGATACAAGTGAATTGGTTGTAGGCGGAAGGTATGGAGTAGAAACCAGTGGTTCCGAAAAGGTTGAGGCATCACTTTGCTTTTAAATTAAAAATGCGCCTGCTTTCTTTCGACTAAAATGGCTTTCGACTAAGTAGCTTTCGACATAGTCAGCTTTTGACTAGGTCAAATGGATTTAAAGGAAATGGTTTCGATTGGGTTGTGCCTTTGTTTTTAAATAACTGCTTTCGACTTAGTCGAAACCTTTTGCTGCCGCCTTTTTACTTTCGACTCAGATGGTTTAGAAGAGGTTCTTTGTTTTCTAAAGTTTGGTGACTTCTCCAATGCTTTTGAAGGGGTAGTTGAAAGGAAAGGGTTTTCCTATGTTTTCAAAAGGCAATATTTAAAAGTTTTTAAGAGGGATGTCTAATGTTTTAAAGCTTTCAAAGGAAAGGCTTTTAATGGTTTCGAAAGGGTCACTTTCAATGGTTTTGAAGGGGTTAACTTCAGGGGTTTCGAAAAGGTTGTTTAAAGGTTTTTAACAAAGGTTTCAAACGTATTAAATAGGCAATATAGCCTAAGTATTTTGAAGTTAAAAAGGGTTCTAACTTGTTTTGGAAGGATAGCTAATCCTCATTAAAATTCATCAACATTATTTTGAGTAATATATAACATGGCAAAATAGCTTAGATTAAAGCTAAGAATATATTTTCCTTGTATAAGTATGATTTAAAAGGTTAAATTATTTTGAAAAGGTTTTCAAGGAAAAGATGAAGGGTAGTTAACCCTAAGAAATGTATTTGGATAGATAGTCCATTTTGATTCAGACAGTTAGTCCAGTTTGCGGACAATTAGTCCAATTTGCGGACAGTTAGTCCAGTTTGCGGGCAGTCAGCCTAGATTTCGGACATATAGTCCATTTACTACTTATGGATAGATAGTCGATTAGTTATCTGATTATTGCTTAATGGACTTAGCTATTATTATTATCATTGTTATATCAGTTTGATTAATCAGTTTGGTTGTAGGAAAGGATTTACAAAATATATGTTTTAAAGGGGATATTAGTGAGGGGAAACCCATTCCACTAAGCGGTGTGGTCTCACTTAATATCAGTAATCTGATATGTAATAGTATTATTCACACCAGGCTTTATGTCTGGCTCGAAGTTTTTGTTTCCCCTTAAACTCTCAAGTGCTCAAAATTGATTTAATTAGGCTGAGGGTTAAGGTTTTCAGGTTTTAGAAATTTTGGCGAATAAAGCTTCCGAAGACGAGTAGGTGGCTGACGGATAGCTAATTAGGAGTTATGGATTGGTTTGTTTATTTCGCTGTGTATTAAGTCAGATATGACTATATTGCTTTGATCAACCAAGGGGCATCATCATATGTCACTCTTGGTTGATTTTTGTAATGATTATAATTAATCTTTACTTGAGAAACGATATGGGATTATGTAACTTGGATATGAATTTGTTTGAAATGTAATCAGTAAAATGTTGTTTTTTGAAATATGTGATTTTGTTCATATTCAAGTACTTCTTGTATTATGGATACCATTAACATTATCGTTTTTCTTCACCATAAGTTAATACTATGGATGACTGTAGCATCTATAGCGCTTAGCTTTTGGTCTTTAGATACGGGATGTTAAAGCTTGGTATCAGAGCATAGTTTATGAAAAACTTTAAACTGAAAATGGTTTTTAAAACCTAATCCTAAGGAATTAGAGTGAGATTAGGGTATGGGTTAACGCTATAGTAACGTACTTGTATTTGCTATATATAAGTATACGCTCTATCTCTAGTCACCTATCTTTGATAGGTTATTTTCTGTATCTCATGAGGTTTGAATACATATTTGAAAGGTAGAAGACAAAGAGTTAACCCAGGAGGGGAGGGCACCGATGGGAATGCCAGACCTAGTACAAGGAGAACCCAAGGTCAGGCACAAGAAGAGAATGTAGGTGCTGAATCCCGCAAGTTGGAATGGAAGCTATGTATCAATTTTTCATGAATATGATGCAAGCGGGAGTTGCAGCTAGGGTGTTAGGAGGAAATGCTGCATGGGCAGGAGTTTCGGAAGTTCCGGAAGTTAACCATTATGCTAAGCTGAGCGGAGATTATGCTAAGTTTGGAAGGAAGCCTTTTCTGGGGATAGTGGATGCTATAGAGGTAGAAAATTGGTTGCTGCACCGTGAGAGAATCTTTGCAGACTTAGGGCTCAATGATGAGCAGAAGAGGAGGCTTGCTTCGAGACAACTTCAGGGGGCGACTTTGTTTTGGTGGAACAGTGTGACGGTTGGGGTGGACGAGGAAACCTTGACATGGGAAGTTTCAAGGGAAGGTTCCATGAGAGGTTCATGTCTGCAATGGCACATTTAGCTTTGATCAGGAAGTTTGTTGAATTAGAGCAGGGAGAGATGTCTGTTCTGGAGTATGCTAGAAATTTTGAGGAGTTGGCTAGAATGGGTTTGCTTCAGTGGATACGGTAATGAAGAGGAATGATTTATCAGGGGGTTGAAGCCTATGTTAGCAAGGGCTACATTACCTCATATTAGAGATCCTTCTGACTTTGTTGTGGAGATAGCCTTAAGGCATGAGGAGATTCTTGATTCTCTAGAGAAGAGTAAGGCTAAAGAGGTCCAGGTTGGGCAGAATTAGAAGAGGAAGTTATTTGCTAAGAAAGGTGCTCAGAAGAGTGGAGAAGCTATGAAAGAGAAGTCTGAGATTGTTTGCTTCAAGTGCGACAAGAAGGGGAACTTTGCTAATGAATGTCATGCTAGAAAGGCAAAGGAGATAGTCGGGAAGAAGAATGTCAGGTACTTCAATTGTGACCGGATTGGCCATTATAGGAACTAGTGCAAGGAGCCCGCTAAAGATGGAAAGGGTAAAGTGTATGCCTTAAAGCCTACTACTTCGAAGACAACAGCCTAGGAGAAGGGAAAGGAAGTTTTGGGAGGTACGCTTCAGATTCATGGTATGTATGTTAGCGTTCTATTTGATACTGGTGCATCGCATTCTTTTATATATAGATGTTTGATAGATAAGCTTAACCTAGAACCCACCTATTTAGTTACTTCCATACGAGTTGCGAATGAATCCAACAGGAGGGTATGCAACTCTAAATTTGAGATGGGACCAGTTAGAGTTTGACCTATTAGATCATACTATTGTCTGCAGTTTGCATTTGTTTGATTTGTGGGGTTCAGGATTATTCTTGGGATGGGTTGGTTAAGTGAGTACGATGCTAGGATACTTTGCCAAGATAGGAAAATATCACTTAGACACCCTGATTGTAGCGATCAGATTATTTATATCGTAGAAGGTTCTAGCGGTGAAGTGAATGCTTTATTTGGTGTTATGGAATTGGATGATGAGCTGAATCGAGTTTTCGTGGTTAGAGAATTCGTGGATGTTTTTGAGCCAGTAGTTGGATTGCCACCAAAACGATCCATTGAGTTCCGGATAGATTTAGTTTTGGGAGCAGAACCAGTGAGTAGGCCGCCGAGCAGGATGACCCCTATAGAGATGAGGGAGTTGAAGGTACAGTTGGTGGAATTGGAAGGCAAGAGCTTTATCAGGCCGAGTAGTTCACCTTGGGGAGCAGCATCAGTGTTTGCTAAGAAGCCGGACAGATCGTTAAGGCTATGTATCGATTATCCTAAGTTGAACGAGAGGATGATAAAGAATCGATATCCATTGCCGAGGATTGACGATTCGTTCGAGCAGTTGAGTGGAGCCAAGGTATTCTCACAGTTGGGTTTGTCGATAGGTTTCCATCAGCTCAGAGTAGTAGAGGATAGTATACCTTTGACGGCGTTTAGGACGAGATATGGGTCGTACGAATGGTTAGTTATGCCGTTCGGACTGACTAATGCGTCGGCTTTCTTTTGGATTTGATGAACATAGTTTTCCAAGAGCACTTGGATAGGTTCATATTGGTTTTCATAGATGATATCTTGATATACTCTAAGGATGAAAGAGAGCATGAAGTTCATCTTAAAGTAGTACTTGAGACGCTGATGTAGCATCAACTAAAGGCGAAGTTTTCGAAGTGTCATTTGTAAAAGAAAGAAGTGAAGTTTCTTGGTTATGTAGTCTTAGAGAAAGGTTGTCAGCAGATCCGTCTAAGATTGAGGCGGTGAATAATTGCAAGAGTCCTGAGACAGAGACGAAGATAAAGAGTTTCAATGGGTTGGCTTGTTATTATTGGATATTCATTAGGGTTTTTCCATAGATAGCAGCACTGATGAACAAGCTAATGAGAAAGGATGTAAAGTTTGTTTAGATCGATAAGTGTGAGGAAGCATTCTCGAGTTTGAAACACTTATTGACCCATGCATCAATGTTGGTTGTTCCGGAAGGGAATCCGGATTTGGTGGTTTATATGGATGCGTGTTGAAAAGGATTAGGAGCTGTGCTGATGCAAAAAGGTAAAGTAATTGCCTATGCTTCTAGATAGCTCAGACCGCATGAGGTTAGGTACCCGACGCATGATTTGGAATTCACAGCAGTGATTTTTGTATTGAAGGTGTGGAGACATTACCTTTTGGGAGAGCGGTTTGAGTTATATACAGGTCGTAAGTCGCTGAAGTATTTGTTCTCTTAGAAAGAGTTGAACATGAGACAACAGGTGGTTAGAATTTATCGCTGCTTATGATTTTGGGATTGAGAACACACCCGGGAAAGGCAACAAGGTTGCGGATGCACTTAGAAGGAAACATCAGAATGCTGTTTGGCGATGATCGCTGAGTGGAATGATTTGGAAGCAATAGCAGATTGCAGAGTGCAATGGAGATCTGAGGCTAGGTCTAGCGGAGAAACCGTAGTGTTATCTTGTTTGGAAATTCGACTAGTGATGATAAAAAAGATTGCTTCTAAACAGAATGAAAATCCGGTATTAGCTGAATGGATCATGAAGTTAAGAGATGGAACCGAGAGCAATGACTTGAAAGATTTTAGTCTTGACCAGAATAAGAGGTTGAGAAAGAAAGGAAGATTATGTGTTATGAGTGTAGGAAACATAAGGAAAGAAGTCTTAGAAGAATGCCATCGTTCGAAGTTCTCTATTCATCCGAGAGGTACTAAGATGTATCAGGCTATGAAGAAAAGTTTCTTCTTGGAAGGTGTGAAGCGCGGGATATTGGTTTATAGGTAAAGCAGTGCTTGAATTGCCAAAAGGCAAAGGCCGAACACCAAAAGCCAAATGGATTGCTTAAGCCATTGAATATTCTTGTATGGAAATGGGATTATTTCCATGGATTTTATGGATGGGTTGCCAAGGTCGAACAGATAAAATGATAGTATATGGGTCATAGTGGACAGATTGACACAGAGTGCCCATTTCATTCCAGTCAGGTCAACTAGAACAGCACCTGTTTTGGCAAGGTTATTTATGAAGAATGTTGTTAGACTGCATGGAATTCCTAGTAGCATAGTTAGTGATAGAGATTCCTTATTCACTAGCGAGTTTTGGAAGAGTCCACAGGAAGTTTTGGGAAACAAGCTCAAGATAAGTACCGCTTACCATCCGCAGACAGATGGGCAAACGGAAAGAGTTAACAAAATCTTGGAAGATTTGTTAAGAGCTTGTGTTCTAGATTTCGAGGGATCATGGGAAGACCATCTACATTTAGTCGAGTTTTTGTATAACATTAGTTATCAGACTAGTATTTGGAGGGCACCATTTGAAGCTTTGTATGCAAGGCCATGCAAATCTCCCGTATGTTGGTCAGAGACCGGGGATAGGTTGGTTCTTGGTCCAGATTTGGTGAGAGAAGCTGCAGAAAAGATTGAGGTCATTTGAGTTCGAATGAAGGAGACTCAGTCTAGGTAGAAGAGCTATGCAGATAAGAGATGGAAAAATTTAGAGTTCTCAGTTGGAGATCAGGTTTTCATCAAAGTGTCACCGATGAAGGGTGTGATTAGATTTGGGAAATCAGGAAAGTTAGCACCGAGATTCATTGGACCTTTTCTTATTGTTGAGGAGGATCAGGAAGCTCGCATATAGAATTGAGTTACCAAGCAGTTTGGTAGGAGTCCACGATGTTTTCCATGTTTCTCATCTCAGAAAGTGTGTTAGAGACCCAGAGACTATTATTGCACCGACTGTGCTAGATGACTTAGTAGTAGAACCGGATTTGACTATAGTGAGGAAGCCTATTTGTATTGTTGCAAGAGATGAAAAGTGGCTTAGAACCAAGATGGTCATATTGGTCAAAGTCCAGTGGAGCGATGATGACAGGGACTGTACTTAGGAGACTGAGAGCAGGATTAGAGATACTTATCCTGACGTGTGTGATGGTATGTTTTACCTCTTTGATTGATTTGTTGTGTCCCTTAATATAATTTCGAGGACGAAATTCTTTAAGGAGGGGAGTTTGTAACACCCCATATTTTTGGTAACATTATTTAGGATATTTAATTAGTTAAATTAAATAAAATAATGTGTTGATTAATGGATTGAGATTTAATCTAATCAAAGGGTAGCCGTGCCATTTAACCTATGAATTAAAATAAGAGTTAAATTGAAATAGAGGAGGGGTAAAATAGGAAAGAGGCCATTCCTATATCCTTAAAACTTGGCCGTGCATACCTATACATGTTCATTTCATTTTCTCAAATTTTAAAAACTAAGGCCGGCCACCATTAACAAGAGAAAGAGGAAGAAGATTAAGAAAAGCTAAGGAAGAAGCTAAATAAAATCAAATCCATTCACATCTCAATCTCTTTAATCTCTAAAGCTAAGCTGAATAATGTTTGCATCTCATATTTAATTGTTTTCGGTTTTAAGATGAAATCTGAGATATTTTGCACTGATTTGCCATGTTTTTGAATGATGGAATGATTATATACACTTGTTGACGATTTATGGTTGTTCATATAGATTTTGTGACATGTTTTGATATGAAAACCCTATTAAATGACATCCAAATGCCTTGGGAATTTTTATATAGACCAGAAATATTATTTTGGATATGACTTCAATTTTCAGAATTTTCAATATTTTTGTGGAATTTATATGAATATTCTAGTAAAGAAAATGTAAATCTGGGTTATAAATTATTTACGGTTAAATAATAAAAGGTTTGGGTCTGAAATTTTTATATGTTGGAAAACATATTAAAAGAGATTTTCTGGAATTTTTGTAGAATTTTCTTAAGTGTTTTAATGGGTATATAAAATTATTTAAGTTATGGAACTTAAATGTTTTATATATTTATAAAAGGAGAAGGGGATTTTTGCAAATAATTCAAAATGTTAGTTCTGAAAATTGCAGTACTTTTTATTGGTAAAGAAAGAGGCAACCAATCAAAATTTGACACGTAAAGCAGGTTAGGTGAAAAGAACTATTTGCTACATGTTTTTCATTGTTTCGATGCTTTCGACACCAGGTTCTGCCTCCTTAGCTTTGCTTCTTACACAGTCGAAACCAATGCACATGGTATCAAGTAACTGGTACGTAGTGAATTGGATGTAGGTGGAAGGTATGGAGTCGAAACTAGGGCTTTCGAAGGGGTTGAGGCATCACTTTGCTTTTAAATTAAAAATGCGCCAGCTTGATTTCGACTAAAATGGCTTTGAACTATGTAGCTTCCAACTTAGTCAGCTTTTGACTTGGTCAAATGGATTTAAAAGAAATGGTTTCGATTGGGTTGCGCGTTGTTTTTAAATAATTTCTTTTGACTAAGTCGAAACCATTTTCTACCGTCTTTTTACCTTTCGACTCAGATGGTTTCGAAGGGGTAATTTGTTTACTAAAATTTGGCCACTTCTCCAATGCTTTTAAAGGGGTGGTTTCGACACCATCACTTCTTTACTTAGGAAATGGTTTCGAAAGAAACCAATTCTTTCGACTTAAATGTTTTAATGATCTTTTTTTATGATTGAAGTAAAACCCAAATGCTTTCGAAACATATGCTTTCGACTTTAATGGGTTTCTGATCATTTTGCTCTACTTAAAGCCATAGCCCAGATGGTTTCGACAAAGATCATTTTCAAATGTTTCGAAGGGGTGAAATTTTGAATGGTTTCGAAAGGTTTCCACATGTTTAAATTAAACCCAAAGGCTTTCAAAAGGTTTAGAATTTTAATGCTTTCGAAAGGGTGTTAGTGAATGGTTTCGAAGGGGTGGTTCCCCAAGGTTTCAAAAGGGATGAAAGGAAAGGTTTTTCCTATGTTTTCAAAAGGCAATATTTAAAGGTTTTTAAGAGGGATGTCTAATGTTTTGAAGCTTTCAAAGGAAAGGCTTTTAATGGTTTTGAAAGGGTCACTTTCAAGGTTTCGAAAGGGTTACCTTCAGGGATTTCGAAAGGGTTGTTTAAAGGTTTTAAACAAAGGTTTCGAATGTATTAAATAGGCAATATAGCCTAAGTATATTCAAGTTAAAAAGGCTTTTAACTTGTTTTGGAAGGATAGCTAATCCTTTTTAAAATTCATCCATATTATTTTGAGTAAAGTATATATAACATGGCAAAATAGCTTAGAGTAAAGTTAGGAATATATTTTCCTTGTATAAGTATGATTTAAAAGGTTAAATCATTTTGAAAAGGTTTTCAAGGAAAAGATGAAGGGTAGTTAACCCTAAGAAAATGATTTGGATAGATAGTCCATTTTGATTCGGACAGTTAGTCCAGTTTGCGGACAGTTAGTCCAGTTTTCGGGCAGTCAGCCCAGATTTCGGACAGATAGTCAATTTACTACTTGTGGATAGATAGTTCATTAGTTGTCTGATTATAGCTTAATAGACTTAGCTATTTCTATAATCATTGTTATATTAGTTTGATTAACCAGTTTGGTTGCAGGAAAGGATTAGCAAAATATATGTTTTGAAGGGGATATTAGTAAGGGGAAACCCGTTCCGCTAAGCGGCGTGGTCTCACTTAATATCAATAAACCGAGATGTAACATTATTATTCACACCAGGCTTTATGTCTGACTTGAAGTTTTTGTTCCCGTTTAAACTATCGGGTGCTCAAAATTGATTTGAGTAGGCTGAGGGTTGAGGTTTTCAGGTTTTAGAAATTTTGGCGAATAAAGCTTCCGGAGACGAGCAGGTGGCTGACGGATAGCTAATTAGGAGTTACAGATTGTTTTGTTTATTTCCGCTATGTATTAAGTCAGATATGACTATATTGCTTTGATCAACCAAGTGGGCATCGTCATATGTCGCTCTTGGCGTATTTTTGTAATGATTATAATTAATCATTACTTGGGAAACGATATGGGATTATGTAACTTGGATATGAATTTGTTTTGAAATGTAATCAGTAAGATGTTGTTTTTTGAAATCTGTGATTTTGTTCATATTCAAGTGCTTCTGATATTATGGATACCATTAGCATTATCGTATTTTATCACCAGAAGTTAATAATATGGATGACTGCAGTATCTGTAGCGCTTAGCTTTTGGCCTCTAGATACGGAATGTTACAATCTTAGCTAGACAACATAAGATTATGGATGGCTTCATCCAGAAGATGGAGCAGCAAGGGATGTCTTGATCCGCAGGGAATGGGAATCAAACTCCAAGGAACATAGCATGAGCTGTCGGAGTTGGATTGGAACAAGATGGTGTCTTGCCCTTATGCCCAAAGCAACAGATACTTGGGGGCAACGCTGGAATCAACATGGGAATCAATCCCAATGTTGAAGTGACTGTTTAAACACCAGGAACTGGTGGTACAAGAGCTAATCCAAATACTAGGATGTAACCGATAGAAGAATATGTACCAGAACTTCCTCGACAAAACACATGTCTGAATGAAGCTAGAGTTATGAATCAGAACACATGCATGCGGCCGGAAGAGTACACCCCGGGATACCCCCACTGGAACAGTGGGCAAATATTGCTTTAGGACGGAGACCTTCATTAGATGGCGAGAATTGAATTGCTCCATTGGTATGAATGTTCATTAGAGGAGGACCCCCGATCAGGGTCTAGAAGACGCGAACATGAATCCATTTACGGCTAATATCCGGATTCCGAGAAATCCTCCAGATTTCAAGCTTCCGATGCTGAAAATGTACGACAGAAAGACAAATCGGACGATTCATATGATGAGATACATCTAATATATGGAGGTGTTGGGTGCTTCTAAGAAGAAAATAGTGCGATGCTTCCTATTATACTTAACGGATTTGGTTGCAATATGGTTTAGACAGTTTGAGAATAGGTCCACAAGCACATAGACCGACTTGATGAGCAAGTTCTTGAGACAGTTTAGAGTTCACGTCTCACAACCGAGGAATGTACTTACACTCTTAAATGTAAAACAAAGGCTTGGAGAGTCCTTAAGAAGTTATTTAACAAGATTCAATGTGGCTGCGACTGCAGTAGACAAGCTGGATCCGTTGTTTATCATAATGGTAGTAGTATTTGGAGTCGCGAGTAAGACTGAATCAAAGCAGCATTGAAAAGTGATCCACTAATGGATCTTGCAGAATTCTACTACAAAGCTAAGATATATTTGCATTAGGAAGATGCTGAAGTCGAGGATGAAGATGTGGATGCTAAAATAAATGCTATGGAGGATAAGGGACAGTCCGGAGCTCGAATTGGAAAAGACAAGGGAAAATGAAAACCGATGACGACTTTGATGAGCCGAAAAGACAAAGTAAGGAGACAAGATTCTCTTCATACGCTGACCAAACTAAAACCCTGAAGAGGATATACTTGGATACTAGGGGGAAGAGCCTCTACCGGAGGCCACCTAGGAGGGAGCCCACTGATCGAGAGAAAAAATGTGGAAAGTTTTGCATCTTCCATAAGCTAAATGGGCATGAAACGAATGAGTGCCGACATCTTCATGATCTGATAGAAGAACTGGTTCGGAACAACCAGTTGCTACAGTATGTGAGGGATAGAACTGTGGTAGAATTGCAAGAACAGCCACCATCTGTGGCAAATGCATCAAGAAAAACCCAAAGATTTAAGCCAAGACAAATTATCCCATGATCGTGGTAGATGGGAGTCGGATCCAACTGCCATGCTTTTCATTTTCTTTTCTTTTTCCGCACTTTTCTTTTGGTATTTAGAAAATAATAACCTCGGGCCACTTACACGTGTATGGGATCCCGAACGGTCCTTAGGTACACTTTGAGTTAGATGCCTGAGATGACTATTAAGGACAATAATAACCTCGAACCTCTTACACCTGTACGAAACCCAGATTGGTACCGAGGCATGCTCTGGGTCGGATCTCCAAGGTGAACATTTAAGATTTCTGCTTGTTTGTTTTGATTTGAATTCTAAAAAATCCACTTTGATTGTGATCACTAATATTGATCGCCTTAGAGTCCCGACACAAGACCGGAGTGCAAGGTGCAAGTCTCCTTGCCAAAAAAGCGAGTGATGGACTTGTACGATATTTATTGCCTTAGAGTCCGGACATGAGACTGGAGTGCAAGATGCAACTCCCTTAGATGGACTTGTACGATATTGATCGCTTTAGAGTCCCGACCAGAGAGACAAGATCGGAGTGCAAGAAGTAAGTCCCATCACAGAAGAGTGAGCAGATGGGCCTATTTAATCCCTTTTAACTTAACAAAAAAACAATTCGGAGAGATCATCCCCCTTAACTTAAACATTAAAGTGAACATTAAACGATCTGGAGAGATCGAACCGATTTGAATTAATAAAAGGATTTGAATGCCTTCTAAATAGAATAAAACTGATAAATCCTGGGTGAACACAGGATGATTTCAATATTTTATGTGGTTATGATATATGATGTGATTTGATTTTGATATATAATACGATTTTGATATATGATATTATAATCTAAATGAGAGTCGGAATGATAATAATGTAAATCTCAGATGGACATGGGATAGTTAGAGATGTGTGATGTAATAACTTCAAATGAAATCAGAATGATTGTGATGTATAGATTACACTTAGGCAGAGTCTAGAGTCTTAGGCTGTAATAGGTTTGGAACGACTTATGATTGGCAAGAGAATCCGAAGGAACTGGACGATTCACTAAGGCTAAAGCAGCTGGAAAGCTAAACTATCGAAGACCAGAGGTAGGAACTTGTTAACTTATTCTTAAGCAAAGCACACCTTTCATTCAAAAGGCATACTTTGAGGGGCAAATGTTTACCCATTTTTTGACCAAAGCAGCTAACTTAAAACGGACCTAGAGAACTCATACGGAGTCAGATTGACTTGAAATTTTAGGAGAACATTTAAAAGACATAAAACACAAAAAATAGGCTTGATTGGATACGGCTAGATGGATCGCTAGTGACCTAAAAAGATGGATCGCTAGCGATCCATGTAGATTGGGCTCCACCACCTAAAATTTTAAGGATAGGTCACAGACACCCTCTAGAGTGTACCTGCATAGATTCATCTAATTTCGTTAAGTTTTGAGCTTGTTATGAATGATTCTTCTGGACCAAATGACCCATGAAGACGAATGACCAAACAAACTCCAAACTACTTGATATTTGGACAGGGCATTCAAATAGATGAAAGGAAGGCAACCCAAAAGGGTAGACTCAAAAATAGTTTAAGGGCATGGATCGCTAGCAATCCATCTTCCATGGGTCGCTAGTTATCCATCATGTTAGCTCGGGTCACCTTGAGTTTTTCCGGGCTTCTTCCTTGCACTGAGCAAAGGCTCGTGACAAGTCGGGATTGGCCCAACTACTTTCCTGCCCCTATAAATACAATCCTACTTGCAACACAAAGAGGATCTTCTAGACTGGCTACTGGAACTCTGCACAGATTATTCTTCACCCGTCTTCCCCCACACAACATTCATCTAGGAGTTCACTTTGATTCTCCAGTAAACTCTTGCACTTGTGACTTATTCTAATCTCATCAACTTGTAACCAAATTCAACTTGTAATAGCAATTAGTCGATAATAAAGCTTATAAAGTGGATGCAGGCTTCGTTAACAGCCGTACCACTATAAAAATCTTCTTGTCTGTTTATTATTCCTGCTTTTTTACATTTATTTTTTATATTATTACTCCGTAAGAACAGGGATGGTGCTTTCACACTCAATTCAGGGTGTTGATCCATTTTTGGGTTAATATTTTCATTAGATCTATTTAATTAAATTCATTACGTGTAAACAATCAATGCATATCAAATCATTATGGGCTTACAAATTTAAATCTAATCATTATGCACTTATAGACTTATATCCAAATTAATTATAAATAAGCATAACTGAAACATATTACAATGAAATAAATCTAATCTTATTACAAAACATGTAATTTTCCCACTCACCTCTTTTAACGTTCCCAAATCTTTGAATCTAAACTCGGTTATCCGTATTTCCATTTTGACTTCCTATTTGGGTTCACATATAATATATACATATAGATCTATTAGAATTTTGGATTAGAAAAGAGAGATTTATGTTGATTATAATTTCATATCTGGATTTACATTTTTCCTCGGTTGTAGCGACTTGATTTGAACATATTTTCTATCCCTATATTCACCTACAATCCTCTAGTGGTGTATATGTGCAAACTAGACAATTTCTATGAATTTAGAGTTTTGGAGGAGAAGAGAAAATGAGAGAGTTTCCAGCCCCATTAGAAAATTATGATCTTAAAGTGAGAGCCTAGGTCCATATTTATATGGGTTCAAACCAATGTCAACCGTTCGATCAAAACATTTTAAATCCGGGTCGTTTAGTCCTAGGTTTACTATCGCTGATTACACAGTGCGAGTCGACCATTCAAGACCCTAGGTCGACCACTATTGGTCGACCTAGGTGCTTCTTTGGTCGACCTATGATGTGTTAATTCTGTGAATTTTCACTATTTAGAGATTTTCTTACTTACTTACTTACTTATTTTAATAGATTTCCATCGTTTTTTTCCACTAATCACTTACTTAACGTTAAAGCCACATCTAAATTAATAGTTTTTAATCAATGCTAATTAATCACTAATTATTTCCTTAATTGCATATATAATTATTTTCGATTCTAAAATTTCAAACGTTAATGACTTTTTCATTTGAATTTTAACGGAAAGTTTATGTATGAAAATTGATCAGAAAATCTCCATAAACTCAATGGTGCAAGTTTCGTAACCAAGTTTCAACGTTGTGAAAATTCTATTTTTCAGTGTTATTGTACATTAATTAATTTCTTTTTAAATAAATTAGCATTAAATTTATGGGGTGTTACATTCTTCCGACCTTAAAAGAATTTTGTCTTCGAAATTCCTCAAGGACTGAACAATGCAAAAAATGCACAATCAAATTTCCATATGCTGGCGAAGGGTCTGGATGAAAAATTCCATATTTCCATCTTTCTTCTCTTATGTACCTAACTTCACACTATACTTTGGAAACTCACTTATGCCCAGATTTTTCCATCAAAATTTTCCATGTACACGTTGCATCGTTTATTTTTATTTTTAAAGTTTCAAAACAGAGTTTACCTTAGGAATCAACTTTTTGTCCGTCTATCGACAAGATATATAGGAAAAATTCCACGGCTAAATCAGCTTTCCCATCGCTGTCCAAATTTTTATTTTACTACTACTTTTGCTACATAGTATAATCTATACTAACCAACCAGTCGACTATTCCTCTATATCAATTATGTGGGATTTTAATTTTAATTTTTTTTCCTTTTTCAATTTGAAAATATTTTTATATTACATTTTAAAATATAAATAAAATTTCTTAACGTAATTTTTTTTCATAAACTCTTTGCAAAAGTGTTTCATTCCAAAAGTATACATATATTGGTTTTTCTAAATAAATCTTTCCACACATTCTAAAATCGGGGTTTAGTTAATAATTTAGCATCCTAAAGGACTCTACTTTATTATGTAGTAAAATTTAAAATTTCAAAAACTTTGCTTTCTTGTTTAATATCAACCAACATACATGTTAAGTTTTAAATTTCATCCTTTAAGGTGCAAGGGTATTGACCTATGTCTATGCAACATCCTTACCCTGTCCTTCATCTACTAAAATTTATTTTCCGAAAAAGAAAATTTTAGAAATTTAAAATACTGTTTTATTTTTCTCTTAGTAGTTAGTTAAATATATTTTCTTAATTTATTTCTAAACTTTCGATTTCTACTATTTTCATGTCCTCTACATTAGTTAAGTGTCTTTTTTGAAATTTCATTGTTTTTATTATTTTCTTATAATATAGCGGTCAACATAGAAAACACATTAAAAATGGAGCATTTCTGTTACATCGTATGTGTTTTACAGAAACAACTAATGCTTACAACCCGAACTAAATAGAAAACAAACATTGGAAGGGAAATATAGACACGACTACAACTACTGCTAACTAACTAACTATGGACTAGGAGCTTTCCTTCCGCGAGAGCTAAAACCACTGCTACATCCGGGTGATCGAATCATAAAAGCAATGCATCCTTGCTCATGCCCTGGCATTGCTGCTTCTCCTGCATCACCAGCTGCCTCTCCAATATCCTCTACCGACTCCGCTCCAATTGCCATTGGGCCTCTAGGATCTCCCCATAATCCTGAGCCATTTTTTGATGCCCTCTGGCCTACTGGTCGGGCCAGGGGTTCTTATCCATATGCCTCTGCCCAGCTTTCTGATATGGCTTCCCAAAAACTACAGGCTGCTCCTCCACCTCAATCCTCGTCCTCCTAAGCAAGGCCTTATCCAAAAGCAAGTGCGTATTTCTCTACGATGTCTCACTTTGGAGATTAACCTCATACTTTCTGAAAATGGAAGTGAAGAGATGGTAGTGGGATAGAACTCCTCCGGGTCCCTGCTAATGCCATACCCGCAAAGTGATTCATGATTACACCTAGCCCAATTTATCTCGCTAGCAGCTAGGCTAGCATAGGTGGCCATCTGGACCAGGGGATAGATCTGATCATAGCTCCCCATCTTGGGGATGATGTTGTGTTGAAAAATGTGAACGATCAAACATGCCTTGTTACAGCCCGCCCCTAAACGGACCTAATTTCGACCAAACAAAAGCTTGTCGAACCATTGGCTTATCCTAATGTGAATTGATAAGTTCATAAAAATACACAATACAAAGAGCTATCTATATATACTTTCAAAATCTTACTACGGAATGGATAAAATATAATGTAAAAAACAAGTACCCATTTCATAAAGAAAACCATTATAGAAACATAACCTGTTAAATACCACAATATGTTTACAAAAAGCCTCCCTAGCATAATATTTCCAAAATAACATGACTGTCTGAACTATGTACAATAAAAATACTTAAAAAGCATTAATCGATAGATAACTGCCATAAGTCTTCATCTCCTAAATCTGCATTGCCTCCCCTAACCTATGTGGTGTAATGAGGAGTGGGTCAGAACAACAAATGTTTGGTGAAATAAAAATCTAAAGCTTTACCATAATTGTACCTGGGCAGTATTATTTAGATAAGAAATATGTCTTACATATTTACAACTATACTAAACTAATAACTTTAATCATAAGCCCACAGGCTTTTCCCGTCCAATTCCAAAAATTCCAATGCAACTAACACCAATGATGCAAGTAGAAGCACCCAGACCAATAAATACCCTTTAGTGGGAATTAGGCAGACTCTAACCATTTAATGCCTATAAAATAGGTAGGTCCCCATCAATTAATACCTAACCCATTTCCATATTCTAACGCAATTATCGTTAATGATTCGAGAGCAAGAACCTCCGAACCACTTAATGCCTCTTTCTTGGAAACTTAGCAAACTCTTACCATTTAAGACCTATAAAATAGAGAGGTCCCCATCATTTAAGACCTATGGTAACCCAAAAAATGGATCAACACCCTATATTGAGTGTGAAAGCACCAGCACTGTTCTTACAGAGCAATAATATAGAAAATAAATGTAAAGAGAGTATAAAATAGTAAAATGACAAGAAGGTTTTTATAGTGCTTCGGCTGTTAATGAAGTCTACGTCCACTTTATAACTTTCTATTTACTAACTTTTGTTACAAGCTGAATCAGATTACAATATGATTGAATCTTCTATGTTAGATCAAGTAACAAGTACAGGAGCACACTGGAGAATCATTGTGAACCCCTAGATGACAATTATGTGGAAGGAGAAGAGTGAAGAATAATCTCTAAAGAGTTCCAGCAGCCAGTCTAGAAGAAGATCCTCTTTATGTTGCAAGTAGGACTATATTTATAGGGGTTGGAGAGGTATTGGGCTAGGCTGCTTTGCCAGATGCCTACACTCGATGATACGAAGGTGCTCCGAGAATTTCATTGTGATTCAACTTAACCCGATGGATCACTAGCGATCCATAGGGCATGGATCACTAGCGATCCATGTACTTAAGGTATTTTGGATCGTTTCCTTTGGGTTGCATTCCTTGCCTTATGTAGTTGCTTCCATGTAATTTCATAGCTAATGGCCTTGTTTTGATGATGATTCATGTACAGGTTGGATTGAACTATGACTGGAATCAGATTGGTCTTTGCTTCTCGAATTAGGTTGCTTGGAAGGCTATGAAACTTGGCATACATCCCTAGAAAAGATATTGACTCACGACACAAGAGGTTTGAACGACCCATGAGGAGTCCTTATGGATCGCCAACGATCCATAAGGTATGGATCGCTGGTGATCCATCCCATTAGCGAATTTTTGCATGTTTCCTCTTGAGTCCTTGTTGGCCTATTCTTCCGATCCTTTTGGTTGATTCTTGAATTGTTTTGCCTTGGCCTGGATGTTCTAACTCCTTTGAATTCTACTGGGTTAAGAACCCGGTTAAAAACCTAACCCAAGGCAGGTCCCAATATGGTTCTCATTAACTGACATCGTAAGAAATCCCATCAGGTCACTTAATACCTCCACGAAGAAAGATGCGGACCCTACTATAGCCAATTAATACCGCTAACCCGAAGCAGATCTCTCTTAAAGATTTCTCATATCCTATCAATCGCGTAACTTTCAACCCATAAGCCAACTATTACATCTCAGATTAATCAAACTATTCATAGGTATTGGTATCCAGATTAGCTAGGCAGATTTACTCTGCAGAATTGGGACTAACCTCACATCCACTAGTATTTATTATAGGCAATGACCCACATCAATCTGCAAAGCCACAAAGGTGGTAGCCAGATTTAACCAGGCAGATTTCTATGTAACTTTGGACTAACCTTGCATCCCTATAACTTAGTCAAACTTCATATGTATGCAAATTTTATACTACACCATCCTACAAAATTAATAATTTAGGACATATAATGTATTCCCTTATCACACCTTTGATTATGGATTAATTCCCATAATTATCAGTAACTGCCTTCCTAAGAAATTAATGTTATTTACTACCATATAAATTCTAATAAATATGTTCAATATGCTATAATTATTATGCTATTATTAACTTTAATAATCAATATGTTAATTTATATTTACACACACGAGATTTGAATAAAACATTTCCAATCACATGCAAAGAAAACGTTATTGATTTAAATGTCAAATTTATACAAGTTCCAAACTACAAAGAAAAGAATAGTTAATATCCTTAGTCAAAAACTTGACTTGTAAACAAAAAGGAATAATACCAAACTTATCTCATATTAATATAATAGAATTACCTCCTCTATTCAAGGACTTTACAATTTAAACCTTTTATATTATATCCAACTTTTGCAATTACCACCTTGGAGTGAAAAGGGATTCACACTTATTTTAATTTACATAAATTGACGGTGTAAATTACAAATAATCAAAAATCATACTTTGGACAACATTTCTAATTTTATTTATTTTCAAAATCCTTGAACTATACAAGAGAAATCAAAAGACAAGAAGTTGAATAGATTATAAATTGCTTAAATATCAACACAGATCTGATTCTGCTATATTAATACAAAAAAAATTGAAATTACAACATATTCATCAATGACATTTATTTAGAGAAATTCTGATGGTTTTAGTTGTGTTTTCATTTACCGAAATTTCCCAAGGCATACATCAAACCCAAATAAATACTATTTAATTACAAAATATGAAAAACTTGATATTTCCATTCATAGAGATTGTTTACTTCCTAACTGGATTTGATTTCATTATGCCTAATTTCCTTTTAGATCTCCCTCTTTTAAAATATACACCAAAATGAATTGTATATAGAAATTAGATTTAGAATCAGAGATTAGATAGGAATAAAATTAGAAATCAAGAGAATTAAACATCTAAACCTCTTACTAGAATATCCTAACTATTTCTAGAATCAAAAGAAGAAGAAGAGGAAGACGGGAATATACAACAAATAGATTGTATGTATATATTAGATTTCAAAAAATAGAAGATAGAGAAAAGAAGGTTTGGGAATTTAATTTAAACTAGAGATTAAAATTACTTATCAAAAAATTTACAGTTTCTAAAAACCTGGGGGTATGAATTTGACATAGCTTTGTTGTTGCTACAAAATTTTATGAAGGAATAGTGGGGGTCTAGAGGTCAATTTATAGAGGTGAGAAGGAACCAGAACTGTCAGATTTAAATAGTGAAATCCAGACCATCAAAATAACCAAAATCATAAATGCCACATACAGGTAGCGATCGATCGCCACTGTCCACCAGTCGACTGCCCAATCGATTGTTAGTGGTCGGTTGGTCGTGGTCAAGGGGTCAATCACTCCCCTTCATTTTTGGATGTTTTGTTTCGTTTTCATTTATTTATTTATTTATTTCATTCTTAATTTATTATTCATTTCATAATTAATTACGTGCTAATGTTAACTAGGCTTAACCCCAAACCTCCCTATGTTAACTTTCAGTTCGAATTTAAATAAATAATTTTAGATTTAAACTCGTTTGAATTATTTTAAATTCGAAAACTTCAAACATCCATAACTTCTTCATTTGAACTCCGATTTCACCATATTATACATGGAAATTAATCAGAAAATTGCCATGGATGCAATGGTGTAACATCCATAACCAAAGTCTGAAAATTACAAAATTTACATTTTTAACCTTATTTTGTTTACTTAATTTCTTATTAAACTCTATGGGTATTACAGGTCTAAGGCCGCAAGCTCGGGCACTAGTCGTGCACTTTCTGTTAGAAGATCCGATTAACTATGGTGGCCTCAGTCTTCTCAATGGCCTCCAAATCATTTCCTATACTCCTGATATGTAGGTGTAACGACCCGTAAATTTCAACTGTTTTAATAACGTAATTAGTTGAAATTTTGTGAAATTTTAAACGATAAAATTTTGAAATAAAAATTTAATATTTGGAATGCGTTTAGTTAAACATAGCAACTGGTAAATTTTCATCCGAAAATATGAAAGTTTATTTCGCGCGTAAATTCACTTCAATTTAATCAGTTAAAAAGCGATGAAAATAAAATCTTTCCGAAACCTAAATATTTTTACATAGAAAAATTCTAAACCATCTTCTGAGCAAGATGTTAGTTTGTCGTTTTTCCAAATTCGGACATCTTTGGCTCCGTCGATCTTATTTTTCAGCGTTTTTCTTGCATTTTCCGTCAGTAGTAAAATTCGAATTTTTATAATTCAATCATACCACTAATATATGTATACCGTTTTGATCGTCTCATCGTGCTGATCTCAGCGGTATATTTATTTCTGTATTTTTAAATCCGGCACAACGGAAGCAATAAATATTCGTTGTAACGGTACCTTTAAATGTTGACCATTAACTTTGCATTGCTTTTCAAACTTCAATGTGAACCCCAAACTACAAAATTTATTGCTTTTAATTTTCAGCTAAATTAGAGGGGAACGTGCCACACCTTTTGGAAAGTGTAAACGTATAAAGTGAACGGCTCGTTTTTCTTCTATTAGCATTTATTATAACATTCAAGCTTTATACGTTTTGTACTCATCAATCTGAACGGTCACTAGCTCTCATTTTGACATTTATTTCTTAATTTATTAAATGTAGTCGTTGCCATTCCCATTCATATTTGCATTCCTACGTTTGTGGCTTTTTGTCTCATCTCCTTTTCACTGTTTCAACATAAGATATATTCAAGAAGCCAGCACATCTTTATTTGGCATTTATCTTTCCCTTTTCAATTCTTCTTCCTCCACCTTTCATTTTCAAATAAACAAAAAGAGAACCAACTTGCATTTTTTTTTCTCTTCTGAAACTTGTTTGTTCTTCTTCATTTCGATTGTAACAGCCACCCGCCTACTGCCTTTCCTCTGCCACCCATCCTTTCATCCCCGACACCGAGACCCAAAGCCAAGAACAACGTCACCCATTATATTGTTTTGCCTTCCTCCCTACTAAGCACCGACCACCCTCTCCCTCTTTCATTTTTGGCCGTATTCCCTTCCTCCCCGCTGTTAGCCTCGTCCTTCTCCTCACACACCATTTCGCCGACCGCTCCTGACCCCATCACCATCCACCTTGAACACCGCTAGCAACCCAAGGCCTCGTCACCCATGTGCGCCAACAAACTTCAAGCTGCTGCCCCACCCTGGCACGCTGCAGCTCGCAACCCACCAAGCTAACCGAAGCTCCTCCATTTCCTCTCTCCCTCTCTTCCCTGCCTCTACCTCCATTCGCCAAACCTCCGACCTTTCCCCCTCGGCCTCTTTCCCTTCACATTTTCCACCAGTTCGCCCACGGACACACCCTTCACTTCCTCTCCTCCTTTGTCGAACCCAGCCTTCACCATATGTCCAGTCCAACGCCATCCATGCTCGCCCGCGTTGCTTCCCACCTCCAGCATCCTTCTACCGCGTCTCCGCCTCCATCTCCTCCACACGCCGAGATCCGTTCTCCTCCCCTCGGCAGTAAGTGTATATATAATATATATTTAGTTTTAAGTCTTATTTGTTATATTGATGATATAGTAATATTGGTATGTACAGATTTTTCAAAATAAAAACTTACAGTAAGGTAATTATATATTTAAAAGTGAGGTTTTGTTTGATTTGTATATAGATATATGTTAAAAACTGTTTATTTTATAAAACATATATGCTGTTCTATTCCTATACATATATCCTTGTCTGTTGATTCTATTAGTAGATTTCAGTAATATATATTACAGGTTATAGATATGCGAACTCTTTTGTTTTATACCCTACCATTTTGACATTGTTTTAATTTTATATTTTTGTTTGTTATATGTATAAACATGGGTTTGTATGAACATTAGTCGCGTAAGTTATATACGTGGTTTTCTTCAAGTATTTTATATAATTGCGACTATATACATATCAGTGTTTTATTTTACAATATAAGTTTTGCAATCTGCTGTTTATAATATGTAGATGTTCAAAGGTTGCGTGTGTCAGTAGGTTACAGAGGTTAAATTTTAAAAAGTAAGTATGGTATATATTTGTTTAATAAAGGTCGTACTTTGGAATGCGTACGTATGACATGGAGGTTGTATTATTAAGTGTCAAGCATGTATATTTTATTTAGTAGCATGTATACACGGTTGCATATATAGTCTAGGATATGTTAGTGTAGCCTGAATATATACATTAGCTGTAATTTTATATTATGTCTGCATATTTATATATATGTCTGCATATAGCGGGGTACGGTCTAATTTATTTATTTATTTACATTGTTTTACATATAAAATGGTATAGTTGGATTTCATATATTTAGGTATAAGTGTAGTTACATATTGTTTAGAGTCTGGACATATGTTGATTTGTTTATTGATTTATTGATTTAATTTTTTTTTATTATATAGAGAGTTTTAAAATAGTATATACTTTTCTGTTTATATCAAGCTGAGTTTAATTTTTTTCGTCGATTCCGATTTTCAGCTTTGTTCGTAACTCGTCCCTATCTTACCTTGCTTTGGAAATCGTCATTTGGATTGGTCAATTTCGCAATTCAAATCGTAAATGGTTGTTGTGTCTATCTTCTCTCTAGCCTCGAAAGGTGAGCACTCACTCACGATTAACGTTCTTTTATTTATTAAATCTGATTTCAATTGAAACGACAATTGAAATAGGCTGCTGTTAGTTAATTACACTGTTATATATGCTATTGCCTGTATCAGTTCACCTGTGACATTTGACACCATTATCTGTTAATTTTTTTATGCGATGATAATACAGTTTGGCTGATAATTGATTGATTGTTGATGTTTATATTGGACCTTAAATTGTTAATGTTAAAATGATAAATAGTATGCAATTGAACTTGATATAGAATAGTTAAATGTTAAATTTTATTAACTGACATTTGTATAATATGACCCCTTTAACTGTTAAATTTATTGACACGTAGGATTTGTTTAATTACATTTTGAACCACTGAATGTATGTTGTTAAATTGATGATGGATGAAATTGTAAATAGATGACAAGTGAAAAACCGTAATGTAATAATCTTTAATCTACATGAAATGATAGTGTAGATTCTAGAAATTATTATATTAATTCGTACAAATAACAATGCGAATTAATACGATTATTTCGGGATTATTTGAATTAATTTTTGGATTGTTATTATTTGTTGTTATTGCTTGTTTATTTACTTTGACACCATCCCTGTTATCACACTGCAAGTTCCCTTTACCATGCTTTGATTTTGGAATTGAATTGGAATCGGGTTGAAATGATAAATACCCAAAATTGAACTTTGACCTAGGAAAGAAAATTAAATAAAACCCGATTGGTCAATAATTTGATTTAAAAATAAAACGAAGATTTTATTTGAATAAATAATATGGTTTTGAAATGAAGTTGGAATTTGAATGTAACGAAAGGAAAATGTTAATATGTAAATATGAAATAAAATATTAACAATGTAATTGATGTAAGAATGTTGTTTAATTTGAGAAATGATTGAATTAAGTTTGAAATGATTTAATAATCAAGTTTGAAATTATAATTAAGTTGAAATTATTAAACTGTGAAATGATTTAATAATTAAGTTGAAATTATAATTAAGTTGGAATTTTAAAACTTTGAAATTATTTAATATTTAAGGTTTGAATTATTTAATAATTAAATAAGATTGAATTATTTAATGATTAAATTGAATTGGATTTTTAATTAAGAAAATTGAACTTTTGAATAAGTGAATTTACTTCGTAAATAATTGAAATTGAGTTTCTTTATTAATTAAGTTTTGGAAATTTATTTAAGTAAGTAAATAAGTGAAAGTGGATTTCTTTAACAAGAAATGAAATGTGATTCATTGAAATTAATGTAAGACTTGAAAATTAAAGGATTTGACGAATTTAATTTAATTCGATTTGAAGTTTTGATTTAATGAAGTTGAACTTAAGAAATTGATTTAATGATTTGGAAATTTAATAGAATTGTTTGAACGACAAATTTGCTTAACGAATATTGAATAAAAATCGATAAATGAAGTTAAACTGATTTGAATGTTAAATTAAATTGATTTAAATGATTTCGGAATGAATCTTATATACGAATTTAAATTGATATTTGAATTGTTTAAATAAAGATTGAAATTGAACTATAAGATTTGGAAACGGTAAATTGGAAGTCTTGAAACGTAAAATTTTGGAAATTGATTTCGAAAAACAAATGAAATGTTGGTTTACGAATTGAAATTGAAATTGATTTGGGTTTTTGAAATAAATAAACGACCAATCGGTGTAATAATTACGAAAGTTATTAAAGAGACCGGAATTCGGTTATGGATATACTCTCTATCTAAACCGGAAACCACTTTAATAACTATACGCGGAGTGATGATTCAGAATGAAGTGGTTGGAATGATGTACGTGATGACTGAAGAAAGAGAACGATAATGGATAGCCTTGACACTTGTGTCAAATTGGAAATGACTAAAACAGGAGCTGTGCCGGGCCAATGGAGGATTGATACCTCAAGTGGACACACTTCTTCGAACTACTTATACTTGTTGTCGATTGGTGCACCCTTGATTTTGGGAGTGTTGTTTCACGGTGTTGCGGGCGCTGCGGCGTTGCGTTCTCACCAGTCAGGATCAGGCGAACGGTAGTATCACTACCTTGGGTATAGCCTCATGTGCCTTGTCATACTTGTATTCCATTTATGCGCGACCACTACGAATTTGTTTTGTACCTTGAGTATATGGATTGCCCTCAGGTGACTTCCGATTTTGGGGAAACTACGGTCTTGTATATGCTTGTGGGAATAAAAATGTGTTAAGGGTGGAATGGGCCATGACTTAACGCTATTTTGATATCTTCTTATATTACTGATAGACATTATCTACTTAGCGTATATTACTACATAGTAGATAGTTTAACGGATCCTTAAGGATGGTTATTCCAAACATCCTTGAGTTACTTGTATTTCGATTGCTATTTCACTTGAGTTGGATTTATTAATATAAGAATGTTAATCCTGACTCGAGTGTTTTGTGTTTTGCTTTACGCTCGGGTCAGACTGAGTGTACCAGTTTTCGAGACTCACCTTTGGAGTTGGAGCTTCGCTTGGAGATCCAGCCAACTATTCTGCTTTCAGATATTCGATGATTCCAGTGATGTATTCTACTTTGTATCTGATGTATCATATTACTCTTCCGTTGTATCTGGTTTAACTCTGATGTAACTTATATATTTATATAGTAGCTTCATGAACTACTATCTCTTTTATTTCCGCTGCACTTATTACTCTGTGTCTGTGATCTGTGATTATTTTATTTACTGTATATGTTCAGTTTTGCCAAATTTAAATTAACAACGCGGTATTTTGAGCAATTCAACTCCGGCATGAGTGTCTACCTATACACTTATAATGGATGCGAATGGTCCAAAATGGCGGGTCCTTACAGTTGATGATGGATGAAATTGTAAATAGATGACAAGTGAAAAACCGTAATGTAATAATCTTTAATCTACATGAAATGATAGTGTAGATTCTAGAAATTATTATATTAATTCGTACAAATAAAAATGCGAATTAATACGATTATTTCGGGATTATTTGAATTAATTTTTGGATTGTTATTGTTTGTTGTTATTGCTTGTTTATTTACTTTGACACCATCCCTGTTATCACACTGCAAGTTCCCTTTACCATGCTTTGATTTTGGAATTGAATTGGAATCGGGTTGAAATGATAAATACCCAAAATTGAACTTTGACCTAGGAAAGAAAATTAAATAAAACCCGATTGGTCAATAATTTGATTTAAAAATAAAACGAAGATTTTATTTGAATAAATAATATGGTTTTGAAATGAAGTTGGAATTTGAATGTAACGAAAGGAAAATGTTAATATGTAAATATGAAATAAAATATTAACAATGTAATTGATGTAAGAATGTTGTTTAATTTGAGAAATGATTGAATTAAGTTTGAAATGATTTAATAATCAAGTTTGAAATTATAATTAAGTTGAAATTATTAAACTGTGAAATGATTTAATAATTAAGTTGAAATTATAATTAAGTTGGAATTTTAAAACTTTGAAATTATTTAATATTTAAGGTTTGAATTATTTAATAATTAAATAAGATTGAATTATTTAATGATTAAATTGAATTGGATTTTTAATTAAGAAAATTGAACTTTTGAATAAGTGAATTTACTTCGTAAATAATTGAAATTGAGTTTCTTTATTAATTAAGTTTTGGAAATTTATTTAAGTAAGTAAATAAGTGAAAGTGGATTTCTTTAACAAGAAATGAAATGTGATTCATTGAAATTAATGTAAGACTTGAAAATTAAAGGATTTGACGAATTTAATTTAATTCGATTTGAAGTTTTGATTTAATGAAGTTGAACTTAAGAAATTGATTTAATGATTTGGAAATTTAATAGAATTGTTTGAACGACAAATTTGCTTAACGAATATTGAATAAAAATCGATAAATGAAGTTAAACTGATTTGAATGTTAAATTAAATTGATTTAAATGATTTCGGAATGAATCTTATATACGAATTTAAATTGATATTTGAATTGTTTAAATAAAGATTGAAATTGAACTATAAGATTTGGAAACGGTAAATTGGAAGTCTTGAAACGTAAAATTTTGGAAATTGATTTCGAAAAACAAATGAAATGTTGGTTTACGAATTGAAATTGAAATTGAAATTGATTTGGGTTTTTGAAATAAATAAACGACCAATCGGTGTAATAATTACGAAAGTTATTAAAGAGACCGGAATTCGGTTATGGATATACTCTCTATCTAAACCGGAAACCACTTTAATAACTATACGCGGAGTGATGATTCAGAATGAAGTGGTTGGAATGATGTACGTGATGACTGAAGAAAGAGAACGATAATGGATAGCCTTGACACTTGTGTCAAATTGGAAATGACTAAAACAGGAGCTGTGCCGGGCCAATGGAGGATTGATACCTCAAGTGGACACACTTCTTCGAACTACTTATACTTGTTGTCGATTGGTGCACCCTTGATTTTGGGAGTGTTGTTTCACGGTGTTGTGGGCGCTGCGGCGTTGCGTTCTCACCAGTCCGGATCAGGTGAACGGTAGTATCACTACCTTGGGTATAGCCTCATGTGCCTTGTCATACTTGTATTCCATTTATGCGCGACCACTACGAATTTGTTTTGTACCTTGAGTATATGGATTGCCCTCTGGTGACTTCCGGTTTTGGGGAAACTACGGTCTTGTATATGCTTGTGGGAATAAAAATGTGTTAAGGGTGGAATGGGCCATGACTTAACGCTATTTTGATATCTTCTTATATTACTGATAGACATTATCTACTTAGCGTATATTACTACATAGTAGATAGTTTAACGGATCCTTAAGGATGGTTATTCCAAACATCCTTGAGTTACTTGTATTTCGATTGCTATTTCACTTGAGTTGGATTTATTAATATAAGAATGTTAATCCTGACTCGAGTGTTTTGTGTTTTGCTTTACGCTTGGGTCAGACTGAGTGTACCAGTTTTCGAGACTCACCTTTGGAGTTGGAGCTTCGCTTGGAGATCCAGCCAACTATTCTGCTTTCAGATATTCGATGATTCCAGTGATGTATTCTACTTTGTATCTGATGTATCATATTACTCTTCCGTTGTATCTGGTTTAACTCTGATGTAACTTATATATTTATATAGTAGCTTCATGAACTACTATCTCTTTTATTTCCGCTGCACTTATTACTCTGTGTCTGTGATCTGTGATTATTTTATTTACTGTATATGTTCAGTTTTGCCAAATTTAAATTAACAACGCGGTATTTTGAGCAATTCAACTCCGGCATGAGTGTCTACCTATACACTTATAATGGATGCGAATGGTCCAAAATGGCGGGTCCTTACAGTTGGTATCAGAGCTTTGGTAGCTCTAGGCAAAACTTAACATATAGAGTAAATGTATTTACAGAATCACTTTCATTTTGAGTTTCAATCTCTTCCTTTCGACTCAATTTCTTTGAATTTTGAAACGTTCCCCTCGGTTTCGAAATTCATTCGTGTCCCTCACTATTCGTCTTCTTTCAATCATGGAGCACCCCACAACTCCATTCTGAATGTTATCTATAATAGATCGGCGGTCCCGCCAATCTTCGAATGATTCGTAAAGGAGCAAAACTCCTTTATAATAGGCATTGATTTACCAAAGATTTCTGTATCCTTGGTTTACGATGCTATCTATTCCCTGCTATATCTGAATTCCATCTCTTGAGATCGAGTGTTGATTTAACTCGAAATTCAGCATCGATCTTATTCTTGAAGTTACGGACGACCCGGTTAAGGTTGCCCGTGAATTAAATAAACTTACCCGTCTCCCGGTTCTGTTATTGAATCATCTTATCTTTTCTTTTGAATTTGTCTTCGAATCAAAATTTCTCTTTGATTTGAGTCCATCAAATTTGAAACCCTATCCTTATTTTGGAAAATTCATTCATGTATCGTCAAGCAAAGAAATGTATTTGTAAATTAATATTTTAAAATGTTTTATATTGTGTTGTTTGAGTTGTTGAGGTTGATTTGGGTTTTCGATCGATTCGTCTGATCAACGCTATCGATAGGATTTCCAAAACACTTGAGCAGAGCAAACTGACACAATATTGTTTTCAAATTTGATAAATGGAATAAAATTCGTATGAATATATTATTAATATATATAAGTAAAATTTTCCGAAATTTAATAAGTTAGTTAAATTGTTTGTTGAAATGATAATATTTGATTATCATTTATTGTTCTAAATAAATTTATAAATACGGTTTATAAATTGATTTGGAATTTGAAATGAATTTAATTCAGAAATTTGAGAAATTATTAGTTTCCGGTGATTTCGAACTTTGGTTTTTAAAATCTTAAGTATATATTATTGGAAGTATTTCCGAATAGAAATCGTTTCCAAAGAATTTTAAAATGTTGAAATCAGTGCTCTTCTCTTTGTCGCTGGAAAGTAATTTCGGTGATGACGGCCGCATCATCGACGTTCATTTTCGAGTTTCGAAGTGGAGAAACCATTCTGTAGCTTTGCTACGGTTTTGTTTTGAAAAAATATTTTGATTTGAATTTCTTCAGTATAATTTGATTTATTTACATATATATAGGTATCTTATTTTAAAATTTAATTTGTTTCGATATAAATATATTATATATATCTCTAAGTTGTTCAAAGTAAAATCGGAAATCTAATTCTTAAATTTTGTTAAAGGATGATTTTAATTATAAATAAAACCAAAATTTGGAATAAATATTTAAACTTGAATAATTAAATTTGGAAAATTTTATTTGTATATTGTTCAACTGCATTCTAATACAACTTACCTAAATCATTCAGAGTTGAATATGTAATTGGATAATATATAATATAAAATTGAATTTATAAATAAAATTTGAGTGGTTATAACAAATGTTATACACTTAAATTTTAATTATAAAATGTTAATAGAGATAAACAGAATAATAAGATAATTGAAAAATGAATTTTGTTTTAAAGGTTAATTAATAAATTGAAATTAGATCAACTTATAGAAATACCTTGAAATTGAAATCAATTAATGAATATAAATTAATTTAAATTTAAATTTATATGGTTTAAATATATGTAATAAGATATATTAAGTGAAATAAACTTAATAAGAGTTTGGAATAAAGAAGAATTTAAATTGCTGAAAAATATATGATTATAATAAAAGACTATTCAAGTCTGGGGTTTTAGAAAATTGTAAATTGAAGAAAATGGGATAATAAGATAATGAATTTAGAAATAGTTGAGATTGATTTTTAGTGAAATCAAATGGATTAAATAAATTATTGAATATCAATTAATTTAAATCTGAATTTATATGGTTTAAATTAATTGTTATTTTGTATTTCAAATCTGTTTTTCTTTCTGGTTGTTTCTATTCTCCTACCTCGTTCCTTTTCGGGGACGAAAAGTTTTGAGTGGGGGAGAGTGTAACGACCCGTAAATTTCAACTGTTTTAATAACGTAATTAGTTGAAATTTTGTGAAATTTTAAACGATAAAATTTTGAAATAAAAATTTAATATTTGGAATGCGTTTAGTTAAACATAGCAACTGGTAAATTTTCGTCCGAAAATATGAAAGTTTATTTCGCGCGTAAATTCACTTCAATTTAATCAGTTAAAAAGCGATGAAAATAAAATGTTTCCGAAACCTAAATATTTTTACATAGAAAAATTCTAAACCATCTTCTGAGCAAGATGTTAGTTTGTCGTTTTTCCAAATTCGGACATCTTTGGCTCCGTCGATCTTATTTTTCAGCGTTTTTCTTGCATTTTCCGTCAGTAGTAAAATTCGAATTTTTATAATTCAATCATACCACTAATATATGTATACCGTTTTGATCGTCTCATCGTGCTGATCTCAGCGGTATATTTATTTCTGTATTTTTAAATCCGGCGCAACGGAAGCAATAAATATTCGTTGTAACGGTACCTTTAAATGTTGACCATTAACTTTGCATTGCTTTTCAAACTTCAATGTGAACCCCAAACTACAAAATTTATTGCTTTTAATTTTCAGCTAAATTAGAGGGGAACGTGCCACACCTTTTGGAAAGTGTAAACGTATAAAGTGAACGGCTCGTTTTTCTTCTATTAGCATTTATTATAACATTCAAACTGTATACGTTTTGTACTCATCAATCTGAACGGTCACTAGCTCTCATTTTGACATTTATTTCTTAATTTATTAAATGTAGTCGTTGCCATTCCCATTCATATTTGCATTCCTACGTTTGTGGCTTTTTGTCTCATCTCCTTTTCACTGTTTCAACATAAGATATATTCAAGAAGCCAGCACATCTTTATTTGGCATTTATCTTTCCCTTTTCAATTCTTCTTCCTCCACCTTTCATTTTCAAATAAACAAAAAGAGAACCAACTTGCATTTTTTTTTTCTCTTCTGAAACTTGTTTGTTCTTCTTCATTTCGATTGTAACAGCCACCCGCCTACTGCCTTTCCTCTGCCACCCATCCTTTCATCCCCGACACCGAGACCCAAAGCCAAGAACAACGTCACCCATTATATTGTTTTGCCTTCCTCCCTACTAAGCACCGACCACCCTCTCCCTCTTTCATTTTTGGCCGTATTCCCTTCCTCCCCGCTGTTAGCCTCGTCCTTCTCCTCACACACCATTTCGCCGACCGCTCCTTACCCCATCACCATCCACCTTGAACACCGCTAGCAACCCAAGGCCTCGTCACCCATGTGCGCCAACAAACTTCAAGCTGCTGCCCCACCCTGGCACGCTGCAGCTCGCAACCCACCAAGCTAACCGAAGCTCCTCCATTTCCTCTCTCCCTCTCTTCCCTGCCTCTACCTCCATTCGCCAAACCTCCGACCTTTCCCCCTCGGCCTCTTTCCCTTCACATTTTCCACCAGTTCGCCCACGGACACACCCTTCACTTCCTCTCCTCCTTTGTCGAACCCAGCCTTCACCATATGTCCAGTCCAACGCCATCCATGCTCGCCCGCGTTGCTTCCCACCTCCAGCATCCTTCTACCGCGTCTCCGCCTCCATCTCCTCCACACGCCGAGATCCGTTCTCCTCCCCTCGGCAGTAAGTGTATATATAATATATATTTAGTTTTAAGTCTTATTTGTTATATTGATGATATAGTAATATTGGTATGTACAGATTTTTCAAAATAAAAACTTACAGTAAGGTAATTATATATTTAAAAGTGAGGTTTTGTTTGATTTGTATATAGATATATGTTAAAAACTGTTTATTTTATAAAACATATATGCTGTTCTATTCCTATACATATATCCTTGTCTGTTGATTCTATTAGTAGATTTCAGTAATATATATTACAGGTTATAGATATGCGAACTCTTTTGTTTTATACCCTACCATTTTGACATTGTTTTAATTTTATATTTTTGTTTGTTATATGTATAAACATGGGTTTGTATGAACATTAGTCGCGTAAGTTATATACGTGGTTTTCTTCAAGTATTTTATATAATTGCGACTATATACATATCAGTGTTTTATTTTACAATATAAGTTTTGCAATCTGCTGTTTATAATATGTAGATGTTCAAAGGTTGCGTGTGTCAGTAGGTTACAGAGGTTAAATTTTAAAAAGTAAGTATGGTATATATTTGTTTAATAAAGGTCGTACTTTGGAATGCGTACGTATGACATGGAGGTTGTATTATTAAGTGTCAAGCATGTATATTTTATTTAGTAGCATGTATACACGGTTGCATATATAGTCTAGGATATGTTAGTGTAGCCTGAATATATACATTAGCTGTAATTTTATATTATGTCTGCATATTTATATATATGTCTGCATATAGCGGGGTACGGTCTAATTTATTTATTTATTTACATTGTTTTACATATAAAATGGTATAGTTGGATTTCATATATTTAGGTATAAGTGTAGTTACATATTGTTTAGAGTCTGGACATATGTTGATTTGTTTATTGATTTATTTATTTAATTTTTTTTTATTATATAGAGAGTTTTAAAATAGTATATACTTTTCTGTTTATATCAAGCCGAGTTTAATTTTTTTCGTCGATTTCGATTTTCAGCTTTGTTCGTAACTCGTCCCTATCTTACCTTGCTTTGGAAATCGTCATTTGGATTGGTCAATTTTGCAATTCAAATCGTAAATGGTTGTTGTGTCTATCTTCTCTCTAGCCTCGAAAGGTGAGCACTCACTCACGATTAACGTTCTTTTATTTATTAAATCTGATTTCAATTGAAACGACAATTGAAATAGGCTGCTGTTAGTTAATTACACTGTTATATATGCTATTGCCTGTATCAGTTCACCTGTGACATTTGACACCATTATCTGTTAATTTTTTTATGCGATGATAATACAGTTTGGCTGATAATTGATTGATTGTTGATGTTTATATTGGACGTTAAATTGTTAATGTTAAAATGATAAATAGTATGCAATTGAACTTGATATAGAATAGTTAAATGTTAAATTTTATTAACTGACATTTGTATAATATGACCCCTTTAACTGTTAAATTTATTGACACGTAGGATTTGTTTAATTACATTTTGAACCACTGAATGTATGTTGTTAAATTGATGATGGATGAAATTGTAAATAGATGACAAGTGAAAAACCGTAATGTAATAATCTTTAATCTACATGAAATGATAGTGTAGATTCTAGAAATTATTATATTAATTCGTACAAATAACAATGCGAATTAATACGATTATTTCGGGATTATTTGAATTAATTTTTGGATTGTTATTGTTTGTTGTTATTGCTTGTTTATTTACTTTGACACCATCCCTGTTATCACACTGCAAGTTCCCTTTACCATGCTTTGATTTTGGAATTGAATTGGAATCGGGTTGAAATGATAAATACCCAAAATTGAACTTTGACCTAGGAAAGAAAATTAAATAAAACCCGATTGGTCAATAATTTGATTTAAAAATAAAACGAAGATTTTATTTGAATAAATAATATGGTTTTGAAATGAAGTTGGAATTTGAATGTAACGAAAGGAAAATGTTAATATGTAAATATGAAATAAAATATTAACAATGTAATTGATGTAAGAATGTTGTTTAATTTGAGAAATGATTGAATTAAGTTTGAAATGATTTAATAATCAAGTTTGAAATTATAATTAAGTTGAAATTATTAAACTGTGAAATGATTTAATAATTAAGTTGAAATTATAATTAAGTTGGAATTTTAAAACTTTGAAATTATTTAATATTTAAGGTTTGAATTATTTAATAATTAAATAAGATTGAATTATTTAATGATTAAATTGAATTGGATTTTTAATTAAGAAAATTGAACTTTTGAATAAGTGAATTTACTTCGTAAATAATTGAAATTGAGTTTCTTTATTAATTAAGTTTTGGAAATTTATTTAAGTAAGTAAATAAGTGAAAGTGGATTTCTTTAACAAGAAATGAAATGTGATTCATTGAAATTAATGTAAGACTTGAAAATTAAAGGATTTGACGAATTTAATTTAATTCGATTTGAAGTTTTGATTTAATGAAGTTGAACTTAAGAAATTGATTTAATGATTTGGAAATTTAATAGAATTGTTTGAACGACAAATTTGCTTAACGAATATTGAATAAAAATCGATAAATGAAGTTAAACTGATTTGAATGTTAAATTAAATTGATTTAAATGATTTCGGAATGAATCTTATATACGAATTTAAATTGATATTTGAATTGTTTAAATAAAGATTGAAATTGAACTATAAGATTTGGAAACGGTAAATTGGAAGTCTTGAAACGTAAAATTTTGGAAATTGATTTCGAAAAACAAATGAAATGTTGGTTTACGAATTGAAATTGAAATTGAAATTGATTTGGGTTTTTGAAATAAATAAACGACCAATCGGTGTAATAATTACGAAAGTTATTAAAGAGACCGGAATTCGGTTATGGATATACTCTCTATCTAAACCGGAAACCACTTTAATAACTATACGCGGAGTGATGATTCAGAATGAAGTGGTTGGAATGATGTACGTGATGACTGAAGAAAGAGAACGATAATGGATAGCCTTGACACTTGTGTCAAATTGGAAATGACTAAAACAGGAGCTGTGCCGGGCCAATGGAGGATTGATACCTCAAGTGGACACACTTCTTCGAACTACTTATACTTGTTGTCGATTGGTGCACCCTTGATTTTGGGAGTGTTGTTTCACGGTGTTGCGGGCGCTGCGGCGTTGCGTTCTCACCAGTCCGGATCAGGCGAACGGTAGTATCACTACCTTGGGTATAGCCTCATGTGCCTTGTCATACTTGTATTCCATTTATGCGCGACCACTACGAATTTGTTTTGTACCTTGAGTATATGGATTGCCCTCTGGTGACTTCCGGTTTTGGGGAAACTACGGTCTTGTATATGCTTGTGGGAATAAAAATGTGTTAAGGGTGGAATGGGCCATGACTTAACGCTATTTTGATATCTTCTTATATTACTGATAGACATTATCTACTTAGCGTATATTACTACATAGTAGATAGTTTAACGGATCCTTAAAGATGGTTATTCCAAACATCCTTGAGTTACTTGTATTTCGATTGCTATTTCACTTGAGTTGGATTTATTAATATAAGAATGTTAATCCTGACTCGAGTGTTTTGTGTTTTGCTTTACGCTCGGGTCAGACTGAGTGTACCAGTTTTCGAGACTCACCTTTGGAGTTGGAGCTTCGCTTGGAGATCCAGCCAACTATTCTGCTTTCAGATATTCGATGATTACAGTGATGTATTCTACTTTGTATCTGATGTATCATATTACTCTTCCGTTGTATCTGGTTTAACTCTGATGTAACTTATATATTTATATAGTAGCTTCATGAACTACTATCTCTTTTATTTCCGCTGCACTTATTACTCTGTGTCTGTGATCTGTGATTATTTTATTTACTGTATATGTTCAGTTTTGCCAAATTTAAATTAACAACGCGGTATTTTGAGCAATTCAACTCCGGCATGAGTGTCTACCTATACACTTATAATGGATGCGAATGGTCCAAAATGGCGGGTCCTTACAGTTGATGATGGATGAAATTGTAAATAGATGACAAGTGAAAAACCGTATTGTAATAATCTTTAATCTACATGAAATGATAGTGTAGATTCTAGAAATTATTATATTAATTCGTACAAATAAAAATGCGAATTAATACGATTATTTCGGGATTATTTGAATTAATTTTTGGATTGTTATTGTTTGTTGTTATTGCTTGTTTATTTACTTTGACACCATCCCTGTTATCACACTGCAAGTTCCCTTTACCATGCTTTGATTTTGGAATTGAATTGGAATCGGGTTGAAATGATAAATACCCAAAATTGAACTTTGACCTAGGAAAGAAAATTAAATAAAACCCGATTGGTCAATAATTTGATTTAAAAATAAAACGAAGATTTTATTTGAATAAATAATATGGTTTTGAAATGAAGTTGGAATTTGAATGTAACGAAAGGAAAATGTTAATATGTAAATATGAAATAAAATATTAACAATGTAATTGATGTAAGAATGTTGTTTAATTTGAGAAATGATTGAATTAAGTTTGAAATGATTTAATAATCAAGTTTGAAATTATAATTAAGTTGAAATTATTAAACTGTGAAATGATTTAATAATTAAGTTGAAATTATAATTAAGTTGGAATTTTAAAACTTTGAAATTATTTAATATTTAAGGTTTGAATTATTTAATAATTAAATAAGATTGAATTATTTAATGATTAAATTGAATTGGATTTTTAATTAAGAAAATTGAACTTTTGAATAAGTGAATTTACTTCGTAAATAATTGAAATTGAGTTTCTTTATTAATTAAGTTTTGGAAATTTATTTAAGAAAGTAAATAAGTGAAAGTGGATTTCTTTAACAAGAAATGAAATGTGATTCATTGAAATTAATGTATGACTTGAAAATTAAAGGATTTGACGAATTTAATTTAATTCGATTTGAAGTTTTGATTTAATGAAGTTGAACTTAAGAAATTGATTTAATGATTTGGAAATTTAATAGAATTGTTTGAACGACAAATTTGCTTAACGAATATTGAATAAAAATCGATAAATGAAGTTAAACTGATTTGAATGTTAAATTAAATTGATTTAAATGATTTCGGAATGAATCTTATATACGAATTTAAATTGATATTTGAATTGTTTAAATAAAGATTGAAATTGAACTATAAGATTTGGAAACGGTAAATTGGAAGTCTTGAAACGTAAAATTTTGGAAATTGATTTCGAAAAACAAATGAAATGTTGGTTTACGAATTGAAATTGAAATTGAAATTGATTTGGGTTTTTGAAATAAATAAACGACCAATCGGTGTAATAATTACGAAAGTTATTAAAGAGACCGGAATTCGGTTATGGATATACTCTCTATCTAAACCGGAAACCACTTTAATAACTATACGCGGAGTGATGATTCAGAATGAAGTGGTTGGAATGGTGTACGTGATGACTGAAGAAAGAGAACGATAATGGATAGCCTTGACACTTGTGTCAAATTGGAAATGACTAAAACAGGAGCTGTGCCGGGCCAATGGAGGATTGATACCTCAAGTGGACACACTTCTTCGAACCACTTATACTTGTTGTCGATTGGTGCACCCTTGATTTTGGGAGTGTTGTTTCACGGTGTTGCGGGCGCTGCGGCGTTGCGTTCTCACCAGTCCGGATCAGGCGAACGGTAGTATCACTACCTTGGGTATAGCCTCATGTGCCTTGTCATACTTGTATTCCATTTATGCGCGACCACTACGAATTTGTTTTGTACCTTGAGTATATGGATTGCCCTCTGGTGACTTCCGGTTTTGGGGAAACTACGGTCTTGTATATGCTTGTGGGAATAAAAATGTGTTAAGGGTGGAATGGGCCATGACTTAACGCTATTTTGATATCTTCTTATATTACTGATAGACATTATCTACTTAGCGTATATTACTACATAGTAGATAGTTTAACGGATCCTTAAAGATGGTTATTCCAAACATCCTTGAGTTACTTGTATTTCGATTGCTATTTCACTTGAGTTGGATTTATTAATATAAGAATGTTAATCCTGACTCGAGTGTTTTGTGTTTTGCTTTACGCTCGGGTCAGACTGAGTGTACCAGTTTTCGAGACTCACCTTTGGAGTTGGAGCTTCGCTTGGAGATCCAGCCAACTATTCTGCTTTCAGATATTCGATGATTCCAGTGATGTATTCTACTTTGTATCTGATGTATCATATTACTCTTCCGTTGTATCTGGTTTAACTCTGATGTAACTTATATATTTATATAGTAGCTTCATGAACTACTATCTCTTTTATTTCCGCTGCACTTATTACTCTGTGTCTGTGATCTGTGATTATTTTATTTACTGTATATGTTCAGTTTTGCCAAATTTAAATTAACAACGCGGTATTTTGAGCAATTCAACTCCGGCATGAGTGTCTACCTATACACTTATAATGGATGCGAATGGTCCAAAATGGCGGGTCCTTACAGTTGATGATGGATGAAATTGTAAATAGATGACAAGTGAAAAACCGTAATGTAATAATCTTTAATCTACATGAAATGATAGTGTAGATTCTAGAAATTATTATATTAATTCGTACAAATAAAAATGCGAATTAATACGATTATTTCGGGATTATTTGAATTAATTTTTGGATTGTTATTGTTTGTTGTTATTGCTTGTTTATTTACTTTGACACCATCCCTGTTATCACACTGCAAGTTCCCTTTACCATGCTTTGATTTTGGAATTGAATTGGAATCGGGTTGAAATGATAAATACCCAAAATTGAACTTTGACCTAGGAAAGAAAATTAAATAAAACCCGATTGGTCAATAATTTGATTTAAAAATAAAACGAAGATTTTATTTGAATAAATAATATGGTTTTGAAATGAAGTTGGAATTTGAATGTAACGAAAGGAAAATGTTAATATGTAAATATGAAATAAAATATTAACAATGTAATTGATGTAAGAATGTTGTTTAATTTGAGAAATGATTGAATTAAGTTTGAAATGATTTAATAATCAAGTTTGAAATTATAATTAAGTTGAAATTATTAAACTGTGAAATGATTTAATAATTAAGTTGAAATTATAATTAAGTTGGAATTTTAAAACTTTGAAATTATTTAATATTTAAGGTTTGAATTATTTAATAATTAAATAAGATTTAATTATTTAATGATTAAATTGAATTGGATTTTTAATTAAGAAAATTGAACTTTTGAATAAGTGAATTTACTTCGTAAATAATTGAAATTGAGTTTCTTTATTAATTAAGTTTTGGAAATTTATTTAAGAAAGTAAATAAGTGAAAGTGGATTTCTTTAACAAGAAATGAAATGTGATTCATTGAAATTAATGTATGACTTGAAAATTAAAGGATTTGACGAATTTAATTTAATTCGATTTGAAGTTTTGATTTAATGAAGTTGAACTTAAGAAATTGATTTAATGATTTGGAAATTTAATAGAATTGTTTGAACGACAAATTTGCTTAACGAATATTGAATAAAAATCGATAAATGAAGTTAAACTGATTTGAATGTTAAATTAAATTGATTTAAATGATTTCGGAATGAATCTTATATACGAATTTAAATTGATATTTGAATTGTTTAAATAAAGATTGAAATTGAACTATAAGATTTGGAAACGGTAAATTGGAAGTCTTGAAACGTAAAATTTTGGAAATTGATTTCGAAAAACAAATGAAATGTTGGTTTACGAATTGAAATTGAAATTGAAATTGATTTGGGTTTTTGAAATAAATAAACGACCAATCGGTGTAATAATTACGAAAGTTATTAAAGAGACCGGAATTCGGTTATGGATATACTCTCTATCTAAACCGGAAACCACTTTAATAACTATACGCGGAGTGATGATTCAGAATGAAGTGGTTGGAATGATGTACGTGATGACTGAAGAAAGAGAACGATAATGGATAGCCTTGACACTTGTGTCAAATTGGAAATGACTAAAACAGGAGCTGTGCCGGGCCAATGGAGGATTGATACCTCAAGTGGACACACTTCTTCGAACTACTTATACTTGTTGTCGATTGGTGCACCCTTGATTTTGGGAGTGTTGTTTCACGGTGTTGCGGGCGCTGCGGCGTTGCGTTCTCACCAGTCCGGATCAGGCGAACGGTAGTATCACTACCTTGGGTATAGCCTCATGTGCCTTGTCATACTTGTATTCCATTTATGCGCGACCACTACGAATTTGTTTTGTACCTTGAGTATATGGATTGCCCTCTGGTGACTTCCGGTTTTGGGGAAACTACGGTCTTGTATATGCTTGTGGGAATAAAAATGTGTTAAGGGTGGAATGGGCCATGACTTAACGCTATTTTGATATCTTCTTATATTACTGATAGACATTATCTACTTAGCGTATATTACTACATAGTAGATAGTTTAACGGATCCTTAAGGATGGTTATTCCAAACATCCTTGAGTTACTTGTATTTCGATTGCTATTTCACTTGAGTTGGATTTATTAATATAAGAATGTTAATCCTGACTCGAGTGTTTTGTGTTTTGCTTTACGCTCGGGTCAGACTGAGTGTACCAGTTTTCGAGACTCACCTTTGGAGTTGGAGCTTCGCTTGGAGATCCAGCCAACTATTCTGCTTTCAGATATTCGATGATTCCAGTGATGTATTCTACTTTGTATCTGATGTATCATATTACTCTTCCGTTGTATCTGGTTTAACTCTGATGTAACTTATATATTTATATAGTAGCTTCATGAACTACTATCTCTTTTATTTCCGCTGCACTTATTACTCTGTGTCTGTGATCTGTGATTATTTTATTTACTGTATATGTTCAGTTTTGCCAAATTTAAATTAACAACGTGGTATTTTGAGCAATTCAACTCCGGCATGAGTGTCTACCTATACACTTATAATGGATGCGAATGGTCCAAAATGGCGGGTCCTTACAGTTGGTATCAGAGCTTTGGTAGCTCTAGGCAAAACTTAACATATAGAGTAAATGTATTTACAGAATCACTTTCATTTTGAGTTTCAATCTCTTCCTTTCGACTCAATTTCTTTGAATTTTGAAACGTTCCCCTCGGTTTCGAAATTCATTCGTGTCCCTCACTATTCGTCTTCTTTCAATCATGGAGCACCCCACAACTCCATTCTGAATGTTATCTATAATAGATCGGCGGTCCCGCCAATCTTCGAATGATTCGTAAAGGAGCAAAACTCCTTTATAATAGGCATTGATTTACCAAAGATTTCTGTATCCTTGGTTTACGATGCTATCTATTCCCTGCTATATCTGAATTCCATCTCTTGAGATCGAGTGTTGATTTACCTCGAAATTCAGCATCGATCTTATTCTTGAAGTTACGGACGACCCGGTTAAGGTTGCCCGTGAATTAAATAAACTTACCCGTCTCCCGGTTCTGTTATTGAATCATCTTATCTTTTCTTTTGAATTTGTCTTCGAATCAAAATTTCTCTTTGATTTGAGTCCATCAAATTTGAAACCCTATCCTTATTTTGGAAAATTCATTCATGTATCGTCGAGCAAAGAAATGTATTTGTAAATTAATATTTTAAAATGTTTTATATTGTGTTGTTTGAGTTGTTGAGGTTGATTTGGGTTTTCGATCGATTCGTCTGATCAACGCTATCGATAGGATTTCCAAAACACTTGAGCAGAGCAAACTGACACAATATTGTTTTCAAATTTGATAAATGGAATAAAATTCGTATGAATATATTATTAATATATATAAGTAAAATTTTCTGAAATTTAATAAGTTAGTTAAATTGTTTGTTGAAATGATAATATTTGATTATCATTTATTGTTCTAAATAAATTTATAAATACGGTTTATAAATTGATTTGGAATTTGAAATGAATTTAATTCAGAAATTTGAGAAATTATTAGTTTCCGGTGATTTCGAACTTTGGTTTTTAAAATCTTAAGTATATATTATTGGAAGTATTTTCGAATAGAAATCGTTTCCAAAGAATTTTAAAATGTTGAAATCAGTGCTCTTCTCTTTGTCGCTGGAAAATAATTTCGGTGATGACGGCCGCATCATCGACGTTCATTTTCGAGTTTCGAAGTGGAGAAACCATTCTGTAGCTTTGCTACGGTTTTGTTTTGAAAAAATATTTTGATTTGAATTTCTTCAGTATAATTTGATTTATTTACATATATATAGGTATCTTATTTTAAAATTTAATTTGATTCGATATAAATATATTATATATATCTCTAAGTTGTTCAAAGTAAAATCGGAAATCTAATTCTTAAATTTTGTTAAAGGATGATTTTAATTATAAATAAAACCAAAATTTGGAATAAATATTTAAACTTGAATAATTAAATTTGGAAAATTTTATTTGTATATTGTTCAACTGCATTCTAATACAACTTACCTAAATCATTCAGAGTTGAATATGTAATTGGATAATATATAATATAAAATTGAATTTATAAATAAAATTTGAGTGGTTATAACAAATGTTATACACTTAAATTTTAATTATAAAATGTTAATAGAGATAAACAGAATAATAAGATAATTGAAAAATGAATTTTGTTTTGAAGGTTAATTAATAAATTGAAATTAGATCAACTTATAGAAATACCTTGAAATTGAAATCAATTAATGAATATAAATTAATTTAAATTTAAATTTATATGGTTTAAATATATGTAATAAGATATATTAAGTGAAATAAACTTAATAAGAGTTTGGAATAAAGAAGAATTTAAATTGCTGAAAAATATATGATTATAATAAAAGACTATTCAAGTCTGGGGTTTTAGAAAATTGTAAATTGAAGAAAATGGGATAATAAGATAATGAATTTAGAAATAGTTGAGATTGATTTTTAGTGAAATCAAATGGATTAAATAAATTATTGAATATCAATTAATTTAAATCTGAATTTATATGGTTTAAATTAATTGTTATTTTGTATTTCAAATCTGTTTTTCTTTCTGGTTGTTTCTATTCTCCTACCTCGTTCCTTTTCGGGGACGAAAAGTTTTGAGTGGGGGAGAGTGTAACGACCCGTAAATTTCAACTGTTTTAATAACGTAATTAGTTGAAATTTTGTGAAATTTTAAACGATAAAATTTTGAAATAAAAATTTAATATTTGGAATGCGTTTAGTTAAACATAGCAACTGGTAAATTTTCGTCCGAAAATATGAAAGTTTATTTCGCGCGTAAATTCACTTCAATTTAATCAGTTAAAAAGCGATGAAAATAAAATGTTTCCGAAACCTAAATATTTTTACATAGAAAAATTCTAAACCATCTTCTGAGCAAGATGTTAGTTTGTCGTTTTTCCAAATTCGGACATCTTTGGCTCCGTCGATCTTATTTTTCAGCGTTTTTCTTGCATTTTCCGTCAGTAGTAAAATTCGAATTTTTATAATTCAATCATACCACTAATATATGTATACTGTTTTGATCGTCTCATCGTGCTGATCTTAGCGGTATATTTATTTCTGTATTTTTAAATCCGGCGCAACGGAAGCAATAAATATTCGTTGTAACGGTACCTTTAAATGTTGACCATTAACTTTGCATTGCTTTTCAAACTTCAATGTGAACCCCAAACTACAAAATTTATTGCTTTTAATTTTCAGCTAAATTAGAGGGGAACGTGCCACACCTTTTGGAAAGTGTAAACGTATAAAGTGAACGGCTCGTTTTTCTTCTATTAGCATTTATTATAACATTCAAACTTTATACGTTTTGTACTCATCAATCTGAACGGTCACTAGCTCTCATTTTGACATTTATTTCTTAATTTATTAAATGTAGTCGTTGCCATTCCCATTCATATTTGCATTCCTACGTTTGTGGCTTTTTGTCTCATCTCCTTTTCACTGTTTCAACATAAGATATATTCAAGAAGCCAGCACATCTTTATTTGGCATTTATCTTTCCCTTTTCAATTCTTCTTCCTCCACCTTTCATTTTCAAATAAACAAAAAGAGAACCAACTTGCATTTTTTTTCTCTTCTGAAACTTGTTTGTTCTTCTTCATTTCGATTGTAACAGCCACCCGCCTACTGCCTTTCCTCTGCCACCCATCCTTTCATCCCCGACACCGAGACCCAAAGCCAAGAACAACGTCACCCATTATATTGTTTTGCCTTCCTCCCTACTAAGCACCGACCACCCTCTCCCTCTTTCATTTTTGGCCGTATTCCCTTCCTCCCCGCTGTTAGCCTCGTCCTTCTCCTCACACACCATTTCGCCGACCGCTCCTTACCCCATCACCATCCACCTTGAACACCGCTAGCAACCCAAGGCCTCGTCACCCATGTGCGCCAACAAACTTCAAGCTGCTGCCCCACCCTGGCACGCTGCAGCTCGCAACCCACCAAGCTAACCGAAGCTCCTCCATTTCCTCTCTCCCTCTCTTCCCTGCCTCTACCTCCATTCGCCAAACCTCCGACCTTTCCCCCTCGGCCTCTTTCCCTTCACATTTTCCACCAGTTCGCCCACGGACACACCCTTCACTTCCTCTCCTCCTTTGTCGAACCCAGCCTTCACCATATGTCCAGTCCAACGCCATCCATGCTCGCCCGCGTTGCTTCCCACCTCCAGCATCCTTCTACCGCGTCTCCGCCTCCATCTCCTCCACACGCCGAGATCCGTTCTCCTCCCCTCGGCAGTAAGTGTATATATAATATATATTTAGTTTTAAGTCTTATTTGTTATATTGATGATATAGTAATATTGGTATGTACAGATTTTTCAAAATAAAAACTTACAGTAAGGTAATTATATATTTAAAAGTGAGGTTTTGTTTGATTTGTATATAGATATATGTTAAAAACTGTTTATTTTATAAAACATATATGCTGTTCTATTCCTATACATATATCCTTGTCTGTTGATTCTATTAGTAGATTTCAGTAATATATATTACAGGTTATAGATATGCGAACTCTTTTGTTTTATACCCTACCATTTTGACATTGTTTTAATTTTATATTTTTGTTTGTTATATGTATAAACATGGGTTTGTATGAACATTAGTCGCGTAAGTTATATACGTGGTTTTCTTCAAGTATTTTATATAATTGCGACTATATACATATCAGTGTTTTATTTTACAATATAAGTTTTGCAATCTGCTGTTTATAATATGTAGATGTTCAAAGGTTGCGTGTGTCAGTAGGTTACAGAGGTTAAATTTTAAAAAGTAAGTATGGTATATATTTGTTTAATAAAGGTCGTACTTTGGAATGCGTACGTATGACATGGAGGTTGTATTATTAAGTGTCAAGCATGTATATTTTATTTAGTAGCATGTATACACGGTTGCATATATAGTCTAGGATATGTTAGTGTAGCCTGAATATATACATTAGCTGTAATTTTATATTATGTCTGCATATTTATATATATGTCTGCATATAGCGGGGTACGGTCTAATTTATTTATTTATTTACATTGTTTTACATATAAAATGGTATAGTTGGATTTCATATATTTAGGTATAAGTGTAGTTACATATTGTTTAGAGTCTGGACATATGTTGATTTGTTTATTGATTTATTTATTTAATTTTTTTTTATTATATAGAGAGTTTTAAAATAGTATATACTTTTCTGTTTATATCAAGCTGAGTTTAATTTTTTTCGTCGATTCCGATTTTCAGCTTTGTTCGTAACTCGTCCCTATCTTACCTTGCTTTGGAAATCGTCATTTGGATTGGTCAATTTTGCAATTCAAATCGTAAATGGTTGTTGTGTCTATCTTCTCTCTAGCCTCGAAAGGTGAGCACTCACTCACGATTAACGTTCTTTTATTTATTAAATCTGATTTCAATTGAAACGACAATTGAAATAGGCTGCTGTTAGTTAATTACACTGTTATATATGCTATTGCCTGTATCAGTTCACCTGTGACATTTGACACCATTATCTGTTAATTTTTTTATGCGATGATAATACAGTTTGGCTGATAATTGATTGATTGTTGATGTTTATATTGGACGTTAAATTGTTAATGTTAAAATGATAAATAGTATGCAATTGAACTTGATATAGAATAGTTAAATGTTAAATTTTATTAACTGACATTTGTATAATATGACCCCTTTAACTGTTAAATTTATTGACACGTAGGATTTGTTTAATTACATTTTGAACCACTGAATGTATGTTGTTAAATTGATGATGGATGAAATTGTAAATAGATGACAAGTGAAAAACCGTAATGTAATAATCTTTAATCTACATGAAATGATAGTGTAGATTCTAGAAATTATTATATTAATTCGTACAAATAACAATGCGAATTAATACGATTATTTCGGGATTATTTGAATTAATTTTTGGATTGTTATTGTTTGTTGTTATTGCTTGTTTATTTACTTTGACACCATCCCTGTTATCACACTGCAAGTTCCCTTTACCATGCTTTGATTTTGGAATTGAATTGGAATCGGGTTGAAATGATAAATACCCAAAATTGAACTTTGACCTAGGAAAGAAAATTAAATAAAACCCGATTGGTCAATAATTTAATTTAAAAATAAAACGAAGATTTTATTTGAATAAATAATATGGTTTTGAAATGAAGTTGGAATTTGAATGTAACGAAAGGAAAATGTTAATATGTAAATATGAAATAAAATATTAACAATGTAATTGATGTAAGAATGTTGTTTAATTTGAGAAATGATTGAATTAAGTTTGAAATGATTTAATAATCAAGTTTGAAATTATAATTAAGTTGAAATTATTAAACTGTGAAATGATTTAATAATTAAGTTGAAATTATAATTAAGTTGGAATTTTAAAACTTTTAAATTATTTAATATTTAAGGTTTGAATTATTTAATAATTAAATAAGATTGAATTATTTAATGATTAAATTGAATTGGATTTTTAATTAAGAAAATTGAACTTTTGAATAAGTGAATTTACTTCGTAAATAATTGAAATTGAGTTTCTTTATTAATTAAGTTTTGGAAATTTATTTAAGTAAGTAAATAAGTGAAAGTGGATTTCTTTAACAAGAAATGAAATGTGATTCATTGAAATTAATGTAAGACTTGAAAATTAAAGGATTTGACGAATTTAATTTAATTCGATTTGAAGTTTTGATTTAATGAAGTTGAACTTAAGAAATTGATTTAATGATTTGGAAATTTAATAGAATTGTTTGAACGACAAATTTGCTTAACGAATATTGAATAAAAATCGATAAATGAAGTTAAACTGATTTGAATGTTAAATTAAATTGATTTAAATGATTTCGGAATGAATCTTATATACGAATTTAAATTGATATTTGAATTTTTTAAATAAAGATTGAAATTGAACTATAAGATTTGGAAACGGTAAATTGGAAGTCTTGAAACGTAAAATTTTGGAAATTGATTTCGAAAAACAAATGAAATGTTGGTTTACGAATTGAAATTGAAATTGAAATTGAAATTGATTTGGGTTTTTGAAATAAATAAACGACCAATCGGTGTAATAATTACGAAAGTTATTAAAGAGACCGGAATTCGGTTATGGATATACTCTCTATCTAAACCGGAAACCACTTTAATAACTATACGCGGAGTGATGATTCAGAATGAAGTGGTTGGAATGATGTACGTGATGACTGAAGAAAGAGAACGATAATGGATAGCCTTGACACTTGTGTCAAATTGGAAATGACTAAAACAGGAGCTGTGCCGGGCCAATGGAGGATTGATACCTCAAGTGGACACACTTCTTCGAACTACTTATACTTGTTGTCGATTGGTGCACCCTTGATTTTGGGAGTGTTGTTTCACGGTGTTGCGGGCGCTGCGGCGTTGCGTTCTCACCAGTCCGGATCAGGCGAACGGTAGTATCACTACCTTGGGTATAGCCTCATGTGCCTTGTCATACTTGTATTCCATTTATGCGCGACCACTACGAATTTGTTTTGTACCTTGAGTATATGGATCGCCCTCTGGTGACTTCCGGTTTTGGGGAAACTACGGTCTTGTATATGCTTGTGGGAATAAAAATGTGTTAAGGGTGGAATGGGCCATGACTTAATGCTATTTTGATATCTTCTTATATTACTGATAGACATTATCTACTTAGCGTATATTACTACATAGTAGATAGTTTAACGGATCCTTAAGGATGGTTATTCCAAACATCCTTGAGTTACTTGTATTTCGATTGCTATTTCACTTGAGTTGGATTTATTAATATAAGAATGTTAATCCTGACTCGAGTGTTTTGTGTTTTGCTTTACGCTTGGGTCAGACTGAGTGTACCAGTTTTCGAGACTCACCTTTGGAGTTGGAGCTTCGCTTGGAGATCCAGCCAACTATTCTGCTTTCAGATATTCGATGATTCCAGTGATGTATTCTACTTTGTATCTGATGTATCATATTACTCTTCCGTTGTATCTGGTTTAACTCTGATGTAACTTATATATTTATATAGTAGCTTCATGAACTACTATCTCTTTTATTTCCGCTGCACTTATTACTCTATGTCTGTGATCTGTGATTATTTTATTTACTGTATATGTTCAGTTTTGCCAAATTTAAATTAACAACGCGGTATTTTGAGCAATTCAACTCCGGCATGAGTGTCTACCTATACACTTATAATGGATGCGAATGGTCCAAAATGGCGGGTCCTTACAGTAGGATTCCTCCAAACCGCAAGTCCGTAAACCTGATCTCTCTTCTTTTCACCTTGGATGAGAATGTGGCCTCATACTCTTTAGAAACTAGTACTAAATTGGCGTCGAATAGACGCACACATTTGGGATAGCACTCGTCTTGAATCGTGTCATGACGTAAAACTAATTAAATTCTCGTATCCAAATAACTCTTCCTATCGAAAAGCGGCGTGATCTTCAAAATTCATTGCTTGCTCTTAAAGAAAGTGGTAACCGGCTAACCCTTCATAGGATTTAATGATGTAATTGTCATTAAGAAACCATGTTATTTCTGTGGGTGTCGCCTTTGGAAATTGGGTAGCTAAATCGTTGTGGTAAGGCAACATGGTTTGGATCTGGGTTTTGAGAGAGGGAGATGGTGGTGGTGCTGCTTGGATATGCTGTTGTTTGGAATGGGATCGACATTTGTCGATGGTAGCTAGGCGGACTTGGGGTGGACGCTGTGGTTGGGAAGGAGCTAGGGTTACGAAGAAGTGGGGAAGCTTGAAAATGGATTGGCTGGGCTTGACTATTTATATAATTACATACGCATGATCGACCCCCAGGCTTTGACTCTCGACCGCTACCGGTCCATTATAGGGAAGCCCATGTCGACCATCCCCTTTGTTTAGGCCCTATTTAGCCCAAACCGACTCCATTTTAATTTCCTATTAACTACTATTACACTATTTTGTTTCTGCCTTCTCCATCATGGCTCTGGCTATTTTAAGAAATTCTAGTCTATCTATACGGTGCGAGCGCCTACCATTTCGTACTAATTCCTAACGTCGGAATTAAATTTCTTTCTTTACGGAGAATCTCGTGAGCTATAGACGCTCCATATATTTCCTAATGAATAAATTTCATAAAACCATTAATGAAATTCAGTTTAACTGAAATATATTTAAATATTTTAAAATAAAACTTTTATTTTATAATTACCTTTCAAACCGAATATTTACTATTATTATCATTTTCTTTCCAAATAAATTACTAATATATATCCTCAACTTTTAAAAACTTTTTCTTATTGGGTCAGACTCATAGTGGATTTCTAACTGTACTACACTATTTGGACTTTTTCTTTCTTCCAATTTACATTCCAATATTAAAACCCAACTATCAACCTGGAGTGATTATTTCCTGCCTTCCCTCGGGAACTCCATTGCTTTTAGATATTTACACAATATGGATTCTTATTTTACCCTTATCTAGACCTACTGTACACCATAAATTAGTAATCATTCGAGGATCTACAACTATTAGGCTATCGGCGCCCAACTAGAGAGTCACATAGTATCCAGCTTCAGGGATCTTTCTTATGCTATACTCATGCTCTTTCAAAATCATTGCCACCACATACGACTTATTTCCCGTATGGATAACCAAGGTAGGTATAAATCTTCAACTTCTTCTCTTATTCCGACTCATAATTAACAAATTCCGTATTTTCCATATATGGTTACAATTAGTCTATAGTAGGACTACTTAGGATTTGGCATATAATATATTTATATTTATAGATAAAATACAAATACGTTCACTCAACGTTTCCTAATTTTTTTAAGATCGACTAACCTAAGCTCTGATACTAAATGTAACAACCTGCACCCCCAATGGGCCTGAATTTTCACTAGATCGAAATCACAAATCCACCAAAGAAATATCGTTGGTTTGGTATCCTGCAAATAAACAAAAGAATGCATATCAAAGCTCTAATGATATAACTTACAGTGGAATAATAAATTGTAATCGATCACATAAATTACTGACAAAGGTTTGACACTTCCAAAGTCAAGTGTCCATGTCAGTACCGAATATGCCAAGCACCAATACTTGTCCTTCTTACTCTTCAAGGGGTTATAATGAGAAGGAGGTCGGAACAGTGTTCTGATGACTGGTAAAATTATACATTATGTACATAACACTAGTTTATGTGGATTATCTTCTATATCATGTTATGTCAGTTTACATTTTATTAGTTGTTTCAACTTCACGTCAGCGTACGAACCATTCCCATCCACCCACTGTAGAATCATAGCCATGTATATATATAATATATCTAATGGTTGTCTATTAAACCTAGATACTACCCCTACTAGTATCTTCTATTAGCTCCCCATCGAGATCCCTTGCACTCATTGTATCATGGTATTATCGATGCGCATATCGAGAGACTCCCGTAGTGCTTAATAACGGCTTTTCATACATTTTGCCATACTCTATCTAGTTTGGGAGATTTACCGTTTCATTGGCTTCCTTTTGTGGACTCAGCTCCATGAACCATCCTAACCATTTTAAAGGAACTCTTTTATGCGTTAACAGGCCTTGCCCTAACAAAAAAACTAGCAAACAACTATGGGGGTGCATAACCCAACATGGTATACTCTAGTAGGCAAACGAAGACCAACTAGGTATAACCCAGTCCTTCCCATCGACCGCTAAGGACCGATGATGTTCTTGACTTGTGACAGCCCTACCTTATGAGCTTGGTCCCAATAGTTGTTGAATAGTACCCGTTCCCTCTCACCATCCTATTTAGATTGTCAAATGCAATCATGGCAATACCCCCTCTAATACATATTTGAAGCAAACTAAACTTTCTATTGGGAGTATTCCTACATCTATATGCTAGCATATACTCTCCGCGGGTCCTATAGTTGGATATATCTCACATCAGTTAATGCATACACAACTGCTGGTAGCCCCTTTCGTTAGGCTAGCTTCTACAGTATAACAATAATGACCTCACATTCCAACTTATATTAATGACTAATGTCATATCATTTCTTTTTATACTTTAATTATAATAGTTTACACCCATCATAGATGCATATTTGAGGCTACTTACACACACACACACAGATATCATATAAATACATTCCTTCATACCTAATTAATTCTCATGACTCTATAATTTTACAGTTGATCCTAGGTCTTTATTTCATAATACGTTTCACCTTTTTGTTTACTTTAAGTTCATTTAATGTTTTCTTTTTATTAGGTTCATAACTCCATTTTCCACCTATTTTATCTATTTTCTATTGTTCCATTTGTGTTATCATGTTCTCCTTTTAATTTCTTCTTGCCTACTTTTAACATTATTTCTTTACCCACTTTAAATCTTTGTTTAAGATATTTTTATCGCATTCGTGTTTTACTATTCAACTTTTGGGGTTGATTGTATTTTAAGGCGTTGGAACTATGTTTCAATTCTAAAAATGTTAACATTGTAAATTTCTACATCTTATCTAAAAAGAGTGATTTGTGTGGTGATTACAAGGAACTATCTTTTCTTCTTTTATCTAAAATAGATGGTACAAAATACAGCAATATCCCTATTTTGTACATCTCTTTCTTCTTTAGTTGTATTCCTTATCATCTTAAACATAGCACTCTTATTTATTTAAACTTGATAATACAAAGAAATCTACTAGCAACACCGCAAATTCCAACGAATTAAAACATCACTTAAACCCCTAAAATCTTAATAGGATTCCTTTTTCTTTTGCATTCTTTTTTACTTCCAAATACCAATTTGTTATTATCGATTTAATAACAAATTAATGGAATAACATATGCATGTAAGTTTTCCACTTTTATAAAATACCTATAATAATCAATTCCATAATTATTTTCATTAAATCTATTTTATATCAAATCATTAAATTCATTACACGTAAATAATAAATTCATATCAAATCATTGTGCACCTACAAATTTAAATCTAATCATTATGCAGTTACAGACTTTATCCAGATTGATTATAAATAGGCATATTTGAAATAGATTACCATGAAATTAATTTAATCTTATTAAAGAACATGTAATTTTCCCACCAATCTCTTTTAGCGTTCCCGAATCTCCAGATCTGATCCCTATCTTTTGTATTTCCATTTTGACTCCCTATTTGGATTCATATATAACATATAGATATAAACTTATTAGAATTTGGATTAGAAAGGAGAGATTTAGGTTGATTATAATTTCAAATATGGATTTACAGTTTACCTCGGTTTTAGCGACTTGATTTGAACCTATTTTCTATCTCTATCAACTCCTACACTCCTCCAATGGTATATACGTGCAAACTAGACTATTTATATGATTTTAGAGTTTATGAGGAGAAGAGAAAATAACAGAGCTTCTAGGCCCTTAGAAAACTATGAGTTGGAAGTGAGAGTCTAGGTCCATATTTATAGGGGTTCAAACCAATGTTAACTAAAAACGTTTTAAATCCAGGCCGTTTAGGCCTAGGTTCGCTATCACTGATTACACCGAGAGGGTTGAGGGTTTAGGATCCCAAGTCGACCGCTATCGGTCGACTTAGGTGCTTCCTAGGTCGACCTATTATAACACCCCATATTTTTAGTAACATTATCAAGAACATTTAATTAGGTAAATTAAATTAAATAATGTAAAATGGTTAATGGGTTGAGATTTGTGATTAGTGTGGGTAGCCGTGCCATATACAAATGAACTAAAGAATTAAAATGTTAAGGAAAATAGATAAGGGGCAAAGTTGAAATAAGAGTATTCTAATACCCTAAACCCTTAACCCCATCATTCTCATGTTCATTCTAAGTTCACAAAACAAAAATACAAGCAAGAGGCCGGCCACCATTAAGAAAAGCAAAGAGAAGATTTCAAGAGGAAAAGCTTAAGCAACTTAATCAAGATCAAATCTCAAATCCTTAATCTCAAAGCTACGGTGAATAATGACTACATCTCATATTTACTATTGTTTTCAGTTTTAAGGTTAAACCCGATTTATCTTGCAAGGTTATGCCATGTTTTTGAATGATTAATTGTCTATATATGCTTGTTGATGATTTATGATAATTCATATAGGTTTTATGATATGTTTTGATGTGAAAACCCTATTAAATGATGTCAAAATGCCTTGTAGTTTTAGACTTAGATCAGAAATGATATTTTAGAGAAGTGTTTCAATTTTCATAATTTTCTGAATCAATATGGGTTTTATATTAATTTTCTAGTGAGGAAAATGATTATTTGGGTTTAAAATTATTTATAGTCAAATAATATAAGTTTTGGGTCCGAAATTAATATATGTTAGAAAACATATTAAAAATGTTTTTTTTAATTTTTGTAGAATTTTCCTAAGTGTTTTAATAGATACATAAATTACTTAAGGTATGGGACTTAAATGTTCTATATATTTATAAAATGAGAATGGTATTTTGTAAATTATTTAAATTATTTAATTCTAAAATTTTGGCGGCACTTTTAGAAAATAAAATTGGTAACCAATAATATTTTAACAAACAAGGCAGGTTAGTTGAAAAGAATTTCTTTTTAAAGTTAAAATCGGTTTTTACATGCTTTTAGCATGTTTTGCCACTTTCGGCACCAGCGGTTCCGACTTAGTAGCTCGGCCACCATCACTATCGAAACCAATGTGCATGGCATCAAAAACTTGGTGCGCAACGAATTGGATATAGGTAAAAGGTATTGGGTCGGAACTAGGGGTTCCGAAGGGGTCGAAGTGCTACTTTGCTTTCAAATAAAAACGCACATGCTTTACTTTCGAAGGGTATGCTTTCGACTTGGTTGGCTTTCGACTGGATCAAATTGATTTAAGAAATGTCTTTGAACGGGGTTGCGCCTTTGTTTTAAGTAAATGCTTTTGAATGGGTTTGAAACCCTTAGCTGCCGCTTTTCTACCTTTCGAAGCAAATATTTTCGAAAGGTATACTCTGTTTTGAAACCCAAGCCGCTTCTTCAATGCTTTCGGAGGGTTGGTTTCGACACCAACACTTCTTTGCTTAGGAATGCTTCTGAAAGGAGTGCTTTCAACTTAAATGTTTTATGACCCTTTTTTCTCTGTTGAAGGTAGAACCCAAAGGTTTCGAAGGAGATAGTTTTAAATGGTTTCGAAAGGCTATTCCACATGTTTTACTTGAACCCAAATGCTTTCAAAAGGTTTTAAAGAATGGTTTCGAAAGGGTGGTTCCCCAATGGTTTCAAAAGGTTTAAAAGGGCGTTTCAATAGGTTTGGATGGAAAGGTTTTTCAATGTTTTCGAACGGCAATGTTTAAGTGTTTAAAAGGTAGGATGTCTAAGGTTTTATAGCTTTCGAAGGAAAAGGTTTTCAATGGTTCGAAAGGTTTATATGAATTGTTTCGAAAGGAATGTTTTGGCCTTTCGGCCTAGGTGAATGAAAGGGGTTTACTTGGTTTCAAAAGGGGTACTTTCAATGGATTCGAAATGGGTACTTTTAAATGTTTTCATCAACGAAGATTTGCGTAAAGTATATAGAACATGGGAAGGTGATTTTGAGTAAAGCATAGAGTATATATTTTTCTTGTTTAAGTTTGATTTAATGGTTTTAAATCAATTTGAGATGAAAAGGTTTTCAAGGAAAATTAATGGGAAGATAACCCTAAGTAAAATGACTTAGATATTTATATACCAGACGGGACTGGCATAGGGTCACGCCCTATACATTAGCTATTAGCCCCTAACTGATTTAGTCAAAAATTTCAGTGTGTAGGGCTTTGTCACAAGTAAGATTAAAATGATGTTACACACAGAAGGGAATATATTTGTACAGAGGTAGGTTATTGGTGAGCCCGCAAAACCATTAGGATCAGTTGACCTAGAGAAAGTAAGTTAGGGAGAGACCGCCTAGAAGGGGAGTATCTAACAGATGTTAGATTATTTGTTTATATTGTCTGGTAGGCCCTAGTCAGCCAAAGGTTAGTAGTTAGCCAAACAAAACTATAGTGTTCAGACATATAGTTCATTTGGTAGCTGATGTATGTTTATATGATATTACTTTATAGTGTTTAACCAGTTTTGGTTTTAGGATTATGATTTGCAAAAGATATGTGTTAAAAGGATATTAGTGAGGGGAAACCCATTCCGCTAAGCGACGTGGTCTCACTTATCAAATAACCGAGATGTATAGTATTATTCACACCAGGCTTTATGTCTGACTCGAAGTTTATGTTTTTCCCTTAAATTCTCGGGTGCTCAAAATTGATTTGAGTAGACTAAGGGTTGAGGAATTTAAGGTTTTAGTAGGTTGGCGAATAAAGCTTCCGAAGACGAACATGTGGCTGACGGATAACTATTTAGGAGTTGCTGTTTTATTTTGTTTGATTCCACTGTGTTGTATTAAGTCAGTTATGACTATATAATACCCTGGTCAACCAATTGGGCATCTCGCTCTTAGCGTAATTTATAATAATTATATTTTATCTTAACCTGGGAGACGATTATGGGATTATGTAATAGAATATGAAACATGTTTTGTGAAATGTAATCAGAAAAGTTGTTTTCGAAATCTATGATTTTGTTTCATATTCATGTGCTTCTGATATTATAGATACCATTAACATTACCGTATTTGGCCACCAGAAGTTAATACTATGGATGACTACAGTAACTATAGTGCTTAGCATCGGGCCTCCGGATAGGGGATGTTACAACTTGGTATCAGAGCATAGGTTTATGAAAAACTTTACATAAAAGAAATGACTTTTGAAAACATAATCCTAAAAAATTAGAGTAAGATCGGGGTATGGGATAACGCTATAGTAACGTACTTGTATTTGCTATATATAAGTATACATTATATCTCTATTCTCCTATCTTTCTTAGGCTATTCTTCTGTATCTCATGAGTACAAATATGGACGCTAGAAGTGTAAGAGTGAATCTTGGAGGAAGCACCACCACTAATGGAAATGCCAGACCGAATACTAGAAGGAACCAAGGTTAGGCACAAGCTCGGAATGTTGGTGCTGGAGTTCCACAAGTGGATATGGGAGCTATGTATCAGTTTTTCATGAACATGATGCAAGCTAGAATTGCTGTTGGAGTGATTGGAGGAAATGATGGAGTAGGAGTTCAGGAAGCTCCGGTGGTAAATAATTATGCTTTCTTGAGCAGAGATTATTTTAGGCTTGGAGGGAACCCATTTATCGGAACTAAAGATGATGTTGAGGTGGAGAATTGGTTGTTGCATTGCGAGAGAATCTTTGTTGGCTTAGCGCTCGATGATGAGCAGAAGAGGAGGCTTGCTTCGAGACAGCTTCAGGGAGCAGCTTTATTCTGGTGGAATAGTGTGATGGCGGGAGTGAATGAAGAAACTATGACATGGGCTAAGTTTAGGAGAAGGTTCCAGGAAAGGTTCATATCTGTGATGGCGCAGTCTGCTTTGCTCAGAAAGTTTACTGAGTTAGAGCGGGGGGATGTCTGTGTTGGAATATGCTAGAAGGTTTGTGGAGTTAGCTAGTATGGACATGCTATTGTGGATACCGTTATGAAGAGGAATGAGAAGTTCATTAAGGGGTTGAAGTCTGAGTTGGCCAAGGCCACATTACCTCATATTCGGGATCCATGTGATGTTGTGGTAAAGATGGCGTTGAGGCATAAGGAGATACTTGCTTCTTTGGGGAAGAACAAGGCAAAGGAGTTCCGGGTGGCAGAGTCAGAAAAGAAAGTTCTTTCATAAGAAGGGTGCTCAGAAAGGTGGAGCCGCAAAGAAAGGGAAGTCGGAGTGTGTTTGCTTCAAATGCGATAAGAAGGGGCATTTCGCTAATGAGTGCCATACTGGGAAGGCAAAGGAAGTGATCGGGAAGAAGAATATTAGATGCTTCAACTGTGAACAGTTTGGTCATTATAAGAATCAATGCAAAGAGCCTGCTATGGATAGAGGGGGCAAAGTATTTGCATTGGAGCCAGCTACATCAGGACCAATAGTGCAGGAGAAAGGAAAGACAGTGTTGGAAGGTACGCTTCAGATTCATGGTATGTCTGTTAACGTCTGTTTGATACTGGTGCATCGCATTCTTTTATATCTCACTGTTTGGTAGATAAGCTTAACCTAGAACCCTCATATTTAGTTACTTCCATAAGATTTGCAAATGTGATAGGAGGGTATGCGACACTTGGGATGAAGTGGGACCACTTAGAGTTCGACTTGTTAGGTCATACCTTTGTTTGCAGTTTGCATGTATTTGACTTTGTAGGGTTCGAAATTATTTTGGGTATGGATTGGTTAAGTATGTATGATGCTGGGATATTTTGCCATGATAGGAAAATATCACTTAGACACCCTGACTGTAGTGGTCAGATTGTATATACCGTAGAAAGTCCTAGTTGTGAGGTGAATGCTTTGTTGGGTGTTGTGGAGGTAGAAGACGAGTTGAACCGAGTTTTCGTAGTTAGATAATTCGTGGATTTTTAAGGGCCGGTAGCAGGATTGCCATTGAAACAAGCCATTGAGTTTTGGATAGATTTAGTGTAGGGAGCAGAACCAGTGAGTAGGGCCCAAGTAGGATGACTCCTATAGAGATGAGAGAGCTAAAGGTGCAGTTGGTGGATTTAGAAAGCAAGAGTTTTATTAGACCTAATAGTTCACCTTGGGGAGTAGCCGTAGTGTTTGCTAATAAGCTGAACGGATTGTTGAGGTTATGTATCAATTATCGTAAGTTGAATGAGAAGGCGATAAAGAATCGATATCCATTGCCTTTAATTGACGATTTGTTTGATTAGTTGAGTGGAGCAAAAGTATTTTCCCAGTTGAATTTAGTAACAGGTTTCCATCAGCTTTGAGTAGCAGAGGATAGTATTCCTTTGACAGCGTTTAGAACCAGATATGGATCGTATGAAGGCTTAGTAATGCCATTCGAACTAACTAATTCGCTAGCATTCTTTGTGGATTTAATGAACCGAATCTTCCGAGAGCACTTGGATAGGTTCGTGTTGGTTTTCATAGATGATATTTTGATATACTCTAAGGATGAAAGGGAGCATGAAGTTCATCTTAGAGTGGAGCTTGAGATGTTGAGGCAGAATTAGTTGAAGGCGAAGTTTTCAAAGTGTCATTTCTAGAAGAAGGAAGTGAAGTTTCTTGGTCATGTAGTCTCAAAGAAAGGGTTGTCTATAGATCCGACTAAGATTGAAGTGGTGAATAATTGGAAGAGACCCGAGACAGTGACTGAGATAAAGAGTTTTCTTGGATTGGCTGGATATTATAGGAGGTTCATTAAATACTTTTCATGGACAGCCACACCAATGACCAAGCTAATGCGAAAAGATGTGAAGTTTGTATGGACCGATAAGTGTGTTGAGGCATTCCAGAGCTTGATACACTTACTGACCCATGCACCTATTTTGGTTGTTCTGAAAGGGAATCATGACTTGGTAGTATATACAGATGCGTGTGGAACTGGATTAGGAGCTGTGTTAATGCAGAGAGGTAAAGTCATTGCCTATGCTTCTCGGCAGCTTAGATGGCATGAGGTTAGATACCCAAAGCATGATTTTTGCATTGAAGGTATTGAGACATTACCTTTTGGGAGAGCAATTTGAGTTATATATGAATCATAAGTCGTTGAAGTACTTGATCTCTCAAAAGGAGCTGAATATGAGACAGTAGAGATGGTTGGAGTTTATTGCGGCTTATGACTTTGGTATTGAGTACACACCAGGGGAAGGCAATAAGGTTGCAAACTCACTTAGAAGAAAGCATTAGAATGTAGTGTTGGCAATGATAGCAGAGTGTAAAGATTTGGAAGTGTTTTCGACTTGCAAAGTGCAGTAGAGATCTGAAGTTGGGTCTAGTGGAGGATCTGCTATGTTGTCATGTTTAGAATTTCGACCAGTTACGATCGAAAAAACTGCTTCTAAATAGGAGGAGGATCCATTGTTGGATGAACGGATCGGGAAGTTAAGGGATGGAACCGAGAGCGATGACTTGAAGGATTTCAGTCCTGACCATAATGTGTGGTTAAGAAATAAAGGAAGATTATGTGTTTCGAATGTAGGAGACATTAGGAAGGAATTTTTGGAGGAATGCCTTCATTCGAAGTTCACTATTCATCCGAGAGGAACTAAGTTGTATCAAGATATGAAGCAGAGTTTCTTCGGGGAAGGAATGAAGAAGGATGCAGGCTTATGGGTAAATCAGTGTTTGAACTGTCAATAGGTGAAAGCCGAACATCAGAGGCCAAGTGGGTTGCTTCAGCCATTAGAAATTTTGGTATGGAGGATTCTATTTCTATGGATTTTATAGACTGGTTGCCGAGATCTAATAGAGGAAATGAAAGTATATGGGTCATAGTGGATAGATTGACCAAAAGTGCACATTTCATTCCAGTCAAGTCAACTAGGACGACACCTGTTTTGACTAAGTTATTTATGAAGAATGTACGGTGGTCAGGGAAGACGTGGAAGCACAGGCGGAGGTCGATGGGTGGACGGTGGTGGTCGGGTCTTGCATGGCCGGAGGAGTGTAAGCGGAAGTTTGGGTTGCAAGGGAGAACGACCATTGGTGGGCGAGATGCTTGCGTTGGAGAGAGAGGGAGAGAAGATGAAAGATGAAGTTGGCAAAAGAATGCTGTCAGGCTTTAAAAAAGGATAGTAACAGAGCAAAGAATGAAATGAACAAATTGAAACGTTAGAAGTAAAAGAATTGAACCAGAAACGTAGCAATGAATTGGAAATAGTGCCAGCCCCCTTAAATCCCGGAATAATAAAAGCAACCGCTATGATTCAGCTGAAAATAATTTATCTCTTGATTGGACAGCACATTTTGAATTTTGAAACGGAAGAAAGGGATAAAGTCACCAATTATGGTACCGTTAAAAAGAAGAGTTTATTGTTTCCGTCGCGTACCGGACCTCAAAACACAGAATTGAATATACCGTAGAGATCAGCATGACGAGACGATTAAAACGATATACAAATATCAGTGGTACGATCATCCGATCAAAAGTCGAAAATCGGTACCGAAAATGCTGCTATTTTTCCAGAAATAAGATAAACAGATCAATAACAGTCCAAATTTGGAAAAAGAAGGATGACGTCTCTCTCAGAAGAGGATTTAAAAATTTATTGTGTAAAAATATTCAAGTTTGAAAAAAAATTTATTACCAATTTTTAACTAATTTGAATTGAAATAAATTACACAATAAAATAAACTTCCAAATTATTAATTGAAAATTTACCATTTGCTATATTTAATTATACGTAATCCAAATATAAAAATTTTATTTCCAAATTTTATTATTAAAAATTTCTCAAAAATTCAATTAAATACGTAAAAATATATTAAAATTTACGGGTCGTTACACTCTCCCCCACTTAAAACATTTCGTCCCCGAAAAGGAAGGAGGTAGGAGAATAGAACTACCAGAAATAAAAGTAGATTGAAAGTCAAGATTAAACAATTAGTTTAAAACTATATAAATTTTACTTGAAATATTCATTTGAAAACTTTATTTCCAAATCAATTATCTTTAATACTTTTCAAAACCCATTTGTAAAATTTCTTGCTTCCTTTATAAATACCATTTATATGTTTAAATAACTACTTTATAAATAAATGAAACTATTTGAAAACAATTATTTGCATCATTACTTATATTTACAAAGGTGTTATTTTGAAAACATTAAATCCATAATTCATAAATTAATTAATTTATTTCAAGATACCTTTCAAATGTTTTTAATAAATCAATAATCATTTACTTTAAATATGTTTTATTTAATTAATAACTTCTAAAATATTTATAACACTAAAATTTTCTATTAAACCATGTAGTGCATAACTAAACAATATTTAAAAGGATATAGCCAACAAGGAAAAAATGAGGATTTGGAAAAACAGAATATAGGTGAATAGATAAAGCTGAGCAGATAAGGTAGATTCAAAAAAATAGTATCGGGCATAAATAGTTAATTCAAACCATAAGGATTTCAATTTCAAATATTTATACAAAATTTATTTGTTGAAAAATACTTTTATAATAAAATACCTTTATAACGAAACAAATTTCCTTTCGAAAATACTTTTATAACTCGATGTCTCAACAAGTTTATCCTCATTCCTGCAGACTCTGGCAGTGCGTTGATCAGGCGCAAAGCTAGAATTCTCTAGGTACTTAGTAAACTTGTTTCAACACCCAGTGAAAATACTGGAAAACTTAAAAAAAAGATATGGAAAGTACAATCCAAACAAAAAAACAAACAAAACCTTTGTCTAACCATGGATCGCAGATACACAAAGGTTACGCCTGGGTCCCCTAGGAAACATCCGTATTCGTAAGCTTTCTCAGCCCTGCGAATTGCGCCATGAAGACTAGTAGACCGCAGATACACAATGGTTACGCCTAAATCCCCCAGGAAGCATACGTATTCGTAAGCTTTCTCAGCCCTGCGGATTTCGCTACTAATATGACCTACATAGATCACAGGATACATAATGGTTACGCCTGAATCCCCCAGCAAACATCCGTACCCCTGGGCTATCCAGCCAGGTGAATTACGCTATGTAGTCGTGCTCGTAAGACCATGGGTAACGCCATGGAATTCGATGGACACTCGAGTTTCATATCCAAAAAACCAAAAATCAGTGAAATATCGATAGAATGAATCCACAATGTGGCCACAAAGTGGATATCAAGCAGAAGGCACTTTCCATATCTTTACTTCGAAAATATGTATCATATAGTACCTTTTCAAATCACTTTCAAATATCGTACTTATATAAAGTCCATTATATATAAGATTTTATTTTCAAATCAAATACTTTCCAAAATCAATAGTATATCAAATCACACTTATATAGACTTCAATTATATAAGATTTCACTTTTCAAATCGAGTACCTTTTCAAATCCATAGTTTTCAAATCAACAACATACTTATACAAACCAAATTTTTATATAAGTTCGATAACTTCCAAATCAGTTATTTAGTAAAAATAAGGTTCTCAATTTTCAATTTGTTTCAATATCAGTTCAGTTTCAAAATCATATACAATCCCACCAAATTATTTCTTCTCAATTAAATATCTTTAGTTTCAAAGTTTCCAACATAATAAATTTAGAAAATAATCCAAGTTTCTAAATCAATATCATTTAAGTCAACAAATTCATTTCCAAAATCAATGGTTTTCAAAATCAATCTTATACCTACATAAGGTCCATCTTATCTCAGGATCTAAAATTTCAAAAAATATATTTCGCTGCATAGAGAGCCATATGGGATTGAACATCTTTGCTTTATAAAAGGTTTTGAATTTAGAATAGTTTTGTAAATAAAATAGTTTTGAAAAATAGATTTGTATATAAATAATTTTGTAAAATAGTTTTGTAAAATAGTTTTGTATGTAAAGTTTGTTTAAGAAAATAAAAGAAAAAAGTTTTGAAAAATGGTTTTAAATTGATAGTAGTTTTTCATAAAAGAAAATTCCAATTAAATTACAAAGGTATCCAACCCAACAACTTCCAATTTCAGCGTCAAGTATCTCAATGATATTAGAACATAAGATGTACATATGTCATCATTTCGCAACATCACATTCGATCGCTCGCTCGATCACACAAGTTCGCTTTCGAACTAGTATTGTCCATTCGACTTCCCTAATGCGGATTTCGATATGGTTTCTTAACTAGAAACCATCAGTCTCCTTGCATAGCCATATACTATGATAGAGAATTTTTGAATCAAGCCCAAAATCCATATCAAATATTCGCCATCAAGAATCGAATGAAAAATCCTAACACGAAATGGTGTAATTCACCTCGAACTTGTGTACTCAAACTTGGATCAAATTAATTATGCGAATAAAATAGTATACGTACAACTTATGTATCTATTCCAACTTGTTAAATATATAGTTTTATAAAGCTGTTACTAAGTTAAAACATTTAAACTAAATTTTATTCAAAATATTTTGAAGACCAAATTCTTTTCAAAACATTTCAAATCTAAATTTCAATATTAGAAAAAAATTCAAAATAACCTTATCCATATACTTAACAAAACAGTTTCAACTTATTTAAATCATATTACTTCATACTTAAACATTCAAAACAAACTTATATACTTTATCAAATAATTCATACTTTTCAAAATTACTTGGCTTTGAAAATTAAACCTTGATTTGGAAGTGCTCGAACCTTCAAAATAGTCGAAGAAATCAAATTTCTAATCCAAGAGTTGGAAATCAGCAATAAATCAGTAAATCAATTTCAAAAGATAGGGTTATACCAAGTCAAATCTAAAACTCGAGGACCGAACATCGGCTTACTTCAAATCATTTCAAATATATATATATATATATATATATACATATATCTTTCAAATATCAAATCATACTTCAAAATTTAAAATCAAAAATGGTTTCACAAAATCACTCGCATAACAAAGCTACTAAAGTGGCCTCTCCCCCACTTTAAAACTCGAAAATCAATGTCGATGATGCGTGCACTCATCACCAAAATTATGTTCCAGCGACATAAGTGAGTTCTGGACTTCTATTTTCTCAAACTTCTTTTGAAATTTCTTTGAAATCATTCGAAATTCATTAAAATCATTTGAAACATTTCTTATTCGAAAAGTACTTTTAAATCATATTATTATTATATATTTCAAAATCTTAAAACCAATTTCAAAATACCGGAGTTCAATTCTCGAATTTCAAATTTAAAATGCTTCAGTTATAAATCATTTTTAGATAAATCAAATTTTTATATAATCTTCAAAATTTCAAATCCTTATCGAAAACATTTTCTCTTTTACATATAGAATATAATCATACTTATCAAAATAATAATTTCGATATATAAAACAATTTCTAAAATACAATCAAACCCGATTTTTCCAAATGATGATTCAAGGATGGATTTCAAAACAAGATAGGGATTCAAATTAGAGAAACTCTAATCAATTAGAATTCTGATTCGAAGATAGGCTATATCGAAGATGAGGCAATTAAATTTAAAAATAGTAAGTGGATATATTTATATAAATCGCGAGTGACCTTAACCGGGTCAACCGTGACTTCAGGAATATAATCGATGCAGAATTCTAAGGCAAATCGACATTGGATTGCCATAGATAGAATTCGGCATAACAAGAGATAGCAACATCTAAACCGAGGGATATATAAATCTTCGGTGAATCAATGCCAATTGTAAAGGAGTTTCACCCCTTTACAAATCATTCAAAGATTGGCGGGATCGCCTATCTTTATAGAGATCATTCGAAGTGGAGTTATGAGATACTCCAGAATCAAAAGAATACAATAGGGAGAGACAAGAATGAATTTTGGAATCGTAGGAAACGTTCCAAAGTTCAAAGAAAATCGAGTCAAAAGGAAGAGATTCAACTCGAACGAAAGTGGTTCTGTAAATAAATTTACCATATATGTTAAGTTTTGCCTAGAGCCAAAGCTCTGATACCAACTGTAACGACCCGGTATTTTGGACCATTCAAATCTATAATAAATCCACACATGTCGGACTTGAATAGCTCAAAATATCAGATTGTTAATTTATATTTGGCAAAACTCGGCATATACAGTAAGTAAAACAATCACAGAATCACAGACACAGAGTAATACAATAATACGCAGCGGAATAGATAAAATAGTAGTTCATGAAGCTACTATATAAACATCAGAGTTAGAAATAAAATACAACAGAATATCTCAAATGCAGTGAAGTCTCTAGTACAACAGATGACTTCTCTGAACAAATCAACTAGAAGAGCTGAAAGCTGAGGCGATAGTTGGATCTCCAAAAGAAGCTCCAAACTCCAAAGGTGAGTCTCAATTGCTGTATCACTCGGTCTGACCCGAGCATATAGCAAAACACAAAACACTCGAGTCAGGATTAACATTCTTATATCAATAAATCCAACTCAAGCGAAATATCAACTGAAATACAAGTAACTTAAAGGATGTTTGGGATAACCATCCTCTAAGGATCTGCGGAACTATCTACAAGGTAGAAATATACACTATAACACCGTGGCCATTCCAAATTAATTTATACTTCAAAACCAAAATATCATTTCAATTCAAATATAACTATTTTCCAAAATAGTATATATAGGTTAAATAATTTAAAAGTAAAGTATTTATAATTTCCTCAAGTCTCACAAGTTATAAATTCAATATCATTTAACTAGCCTTAAATTACATTTTTACTAAATATTTCCTTAAATTTATTTAAAAAGAAATATTCATTAAATTACTTAGATCAACCCAAGTTATAAATCATATCTTAAATCTCAATTTCAATAAGTTTCAAATCGGTTTAATTAAATAAAATTATCTTCCCAACCTTAACTTATTCAAATTATTACCGAAATCTATTTTGAAACATAAATTTAAATACTTAACCATATTATATGTATTAAATCAATCTTAATTAAATTAAATATTATTTTTAGATGTATATATATACATCATTACCATTTATATATAATAATTTGAAAATCAACATTTATTAAAACCATATATTTCTTCCCAAATCCATAGAATTTATTTTCAAAATATTTATATATATGGACCAACGGTGTCTGTATATATATCTATCATATGGTTAAGTGATATGGATATTTATCATTTTAATCCGAAATTTAAATATATACGGGTAGATATCATTTCAACCCGTAATCCCAATTTCAATTCAAATGTAAATCACTTGGGTTTATCATTTCAACCCATAACGATTTTTCTCCTATTCTAAAGTCCGTTCGGGTATGTATCATTTCAACCCATAGTGAATTCTATACTAACAGGGAACTTGCAGAGTGATAACAGATAATATAAAATACAACAACAGGCATATATCATCAATAACAATATAATATAAATAACAGGATATGGTGTCATATCCCACAGGTGAACAGTTACAGATAATAGCATATAGAACAATTTAAATAACTACAGCAGCATATTTCAATTGTCATTTCAATTGAAATAAAATTTAATAAATATAAGAACGTTAATCGTGAGTGATTTCTCACCTTTCGAGGCTAAGGAATGGATGATGAAATTGAGTTATGAACTCCATGCATGGATCCAAATCAAAGCTAGATTCAAACTCGAATCGACAAAGAGGCTGATAAGAAGGAATTGACAAAATCCAAATCAGAACTGGATTGATGGGGAAAATCTATATAAGTGAACTTATATAACTATATATAACTGTACTTATATCAGATTCTAATTTCAAACACAATTTAAATTTAAATATATATATATATATAAATCATTGTTTTTAAACCAAACACATGTATTTATCATCTATATGCAAAAAATTTCTTCCAAGGATCAATATTGAATTTAAACATATATACATATATCAAAATCAATATATATATATATTCCAAGGTCTTTATAAATCTTACTCATACAAATTTTTAACTCATAAATTTTTAACTCATATACATATATTAAAAATCGAAGTTTATAAATACAAAAGAAAAGGGAATCGAAATCAATTGATTTGTACACATGCAGACAATGTAAATTTTCTGTTCTAAGTTACATATTTGCAGACTCATATACCCATTACATTTTAAACTAAATATCTATTTAAACGACATAACTTACTTTATATAATATATTTAACTCAACAGACCCTAAACAAACTTTACACTTTACACATATATATATATACTTTAAAACTTCCGTTCAAAATAAAATCTACACATACATATTTTATTTTAAACTCTATACAAAATTATATACATATATATTTGAAATGAAATATATATAGGATAAAGCCAAAGTGTACATAGTACACGTTATAAATTTCAACCCGCTAATTATATATAATACTTTGCATATAGACTAACACTATGCCGACCACAGCAGACTAACATTATAAAATATATATAATAGTAGGCTCACCTTATACACATCTTACAACAATAGACCGAACGCAAATTGTACTATATCTATATAATAGTTTTTCTTAGCTGGCATGTACCCTATACTATTTACCATACTGTTTAATTTACATAACTACTACTTATATATTTATTAGCTGTCAAACCATATAACCTATACCCTTTAAACAATGAAATATAATACTTTTAATATTATAATATACAACTCAGCCTGTCTATAAATATGTATAAATATATACTGACTAATATATATTGCACTTGGAAGAAAGATTTCAGATCTAAGCAATATTTTATATACACTCATATAACTCACGCATATATTCACACATTATAATTATAAAAAAATCAATCTTTAAATGAAATATGTATTACCTAAATAAAAGAACAAAGTGGAAGCTTGAGGGAGCGACACGATCGAGTGAGGCTGTGCTTGCTGCAACATGGTGAAGGTCGCGATGTGGTGATAAGACGGCGGAAGGTTGTCACACGGTCTCGGGTTGGGAAGTGGGGCCAGAGGTGGGAGTTGACTATGCGGGGCAGTACGGTGGTCAGGGAAGACGTGGAAGCACAGGCGGAGGTCGATGGGTGGACGGTGGTGGTCGGGTCTTGCGTGGCCGGAGGAGTGTAGGCGGAAGTTTGGGTTGCAAGGGAGAACGGCCATTGGTGGGCGAGATGCTTGCGTTGGAGATAGAGGGGAGAGAAGATGAAAGATGAAGCTGGCAAAAGAATGCTGTCAGGCTTTAAAAAAGGATAGTAACAGAGCAAAGAAGGAAATGAACAAATTGAAACGTTAGAAGTAAAAGAATTGAACCAGAAATGTAGCAATGAATTGGAAATAGTGCCAGCCCCCTTAAATCCTGGAATAATAAAAGCAACCGCTATGATTCAGCTGAAAATAATTTATCCCTTGATTGGACACCACGTTTTGAATTTTGAAACGGAAGAAAGTGATAAAGTCACCAATTATGGTACCGTTAAAAAGAAGAGTTTATTATTTCCGTCGCGTACCGGACCTCAAAACACAGAATTGAATATACCGTAGAGATCAGCATGACGAGACGATCAAAACGGTATACAAATATCAGTGGTACGATCATCCGATCAAAAGTCGAAAATCGATACCGAAAATGCTGCTATTTTTCCAGAAATAAGATAAACGGATCAATAGCAGTCCAAATTTGGAAAAAGAAGGATAACGTCTCTCTCAGAAGAGGATTTAAAAATTTATTGTGTAAAAATATTCAAGTTTGAAAAAATATTTTATTACCAATTTTTAACTGATTTGAATTGAAATAAATTACACAATAAAATAAAATTCCATATAATTAATTGAAAATTTACCATTTGCTATATTTAGTTATACGTAATCCAAATATAAAATTTTTATTATTAAAAATTTCTCAAAATTCAATTAAATACGTAAAAATTTATTAAAATTTACGGGTCGTTACACTTTGTATGGAAGGCCATGCAAATCACCAATTTGTTGGTTAGAGACCGGAGATAGGTTGGTTCTTAGTCCAGATTTGGTTAAAGAAGCTGTAGAAAAGATTGAGTTGATTCGGGCTAGGATGAAGGAAGCTCAGTCTAGGAAGAAGAGTTATGCTGATAGAAGACGGAAGGACTTAGTGTTCTCTATTGGAGATCATATTTTTATTAAGGTATCACAGATGAAGGGTGTGATTAGATTCGGGAAATCAGGGAAGTTGGCACCGAGATTCATAGGACCATTTACTATTATAGAAAGGATCGGGAAACTTGCATATAGAGTAGAATTACCAAATAGTTTGGCAGAAGTCTACGATGTTTTCCACGTTTCTCAGCTAAGGAAGTGTGCTAAAGATCAAGAGTCTACTACAGCACCGACTGTGTTAGATGACTTAGTGGTAGAACCAGACTTGACCATAGTTAGAAAACCAGTTCGTATTGTCGCGAGAGATGAGAAGAGGCTAAGGAACAAGACATTCAGATTAGTAAAAGTCCATTGGAGCGACGATGAGTGAGACTGTACTTGGGAGACTGAGAACAGGATTAGAGACGCTTATCCTGATTTGTTTGATGGTATGTTTTACCTTTATGTTTGACTTATTGTGTACCATATCGTAATTTCGAGGACAAAATTCTTTAAGGATGGTAGATTGTAACACCCCATATTTTTAGTAACATTATTAGGAACATTTAATTAGGTAAATTAAATGAAATAATGTAAGATGGTTAATGGATTAAGATTTGTGATTGGTGAGGGTAGTCGTGCCGTATACAAATGAGCTAAAGAATTAAAATGTTAAGGCAAATAGATACGGGGCAAAGTTGGAACAAGAGTATTCTAATACCCTAAACCCTTAACCCTGTCTGTAACAACCCGCATATTTGTCGAATTTATATTTAAATATTTTATCGTTAGTCGGATTTTAGTACAAAAAGCTACTTTTTGCATACGGTCAAATTAGGACTCGAGACCACCTCCACTGAGTTCAAAATGACGTTTGCGATCTTTTTGAGTGTAAACTTCGATATGTTTGGAGATAGTGAAATTTTCGTCACTTTTTGCTTTGATCTTTTGGTTTGGGCTGAACCACTTCTAAGTCAGTCCCAACCCCCTCTCCTCTTCAATAATTCCTTCTTCATTTTCCTAACACTTAAAGCTTCTTCAAAAATGGTGGAGGGAATGGGAAATTAAAACTCCAAAGCTTTAATCTTCATTGCTAATCCAACATCTACTCCGAATTCAAGTGAAGACATTGATTCAAGCTTGTTGTTGTCCTTGTTTTGCTTCAAGCTTCATCTTCATTGATTTTTGGTGCAAAGGTGAGATTTTTATCTCACATTCTTGCTTATAACTGTCATTGGACTGTTGGGAATGATTGCCTGTCACTATTTTGTGTGCATTTGCATTTGCTGTTGACTGAATTGGTGGAAAACCCAGAATTTTCGAGTGTTAGCAGTTTCCTTCACTTAGGTCATTCGACCAGAGGAAAAGTCGCCCCTGCATGTAGCTCGTTCCATCATGTTGGGTCGTTAGCCTTTAGGTCGCTCGGCTTGCTCGCATTGATAGGTCATTTCTATATAGGTCGCGCCCTTTTGACCATTTAGGTCGCTCTCCATAAGTCGTTAGCCCTAGGTTGCGTGCATGTTAGGTCGTTCGGTTTAGGTCGTTCGTCCCTAGCGTTTATGTCTTAGGTCGCTCGACTTTGTTTCCATATTAGGTCGCAACCACTAGGTCGCTCGGCCTCCTCCTTAGGTCATTCGCCACTTGGGTTAGGTCGCGTTTGGACTTAGGTCGCTTGCCACTTGGGTTAGGTCGCTTTTGGACTTAGGTCGTTCGCCATGTGTGTCGTATTACCATTAGGTTGCTTGACCTGTTTTTCCCCTAGTTCGCTCGGCATACTATTCTTAGGTCGTTCAACCTATTTACCTTAAGTCGCTTCCTCTTAGGGTAGTAGCACTTTAGCTCGGCCATGATTTGGTCGTTCGCACCACTTAGCTCATCCCATATTAGGTCGACCACTGCTAGGTCGCGCCAATTATAGGTCGTTAGGTCGCTCGGCATGCTAGGCCGTACCACCAACTTATAATTTGATGCATTTTGAGCTGATTTCCTTGGATTTCATTCACGTCTTCGAATGTGAAGCTTGGTGACTGATTGTTTCTGCAATCATTTTGTGATTCGTCACTTTACAAATATGAAAGTTTCAATACAAGTAGTAAATATCAAAACTCGTTCATCAAAACGATTTCAACTCTATTTTAATACAATGCTCTTTTTCTTAAACCATATTCCAATCTATTAGTATATACAAGCCTTTACTTCACTCGGATGAGAAATCTAATTAAACGACTTAGCAAAACAGGTGGTATGAAACGCTTGAGTTTACTTCGTCGGTTAATTCTTGGACTTGTTCGACTGAACCTTTTGTGACAATTTTCTAGTGAAGATCTACAGTTTGTTCGTAAATATTTAAGTTAAGCAAGTGGTTATGGGATATGAAGCTAAACTCATATATTTACTAGCTTAGTGTGATTGACACTTCTTGACGATCATGACGATCATTTTTGTGATTTAGACTAGCGATTGAGCGATGTCTCTTTGTCTGCAAGGGAGACTAGACCCCGCTTGTGTGATGTTTCTACTCACATATATGGGGTAGCGCCCCATGGTCTTCAGGCCGTTCGTGTGTCAAAGGTCTTCAGGCCATTCGTGTGTTTGAAAAATTATATGGTTAGCTTCCATGAGATAGCTTCTCGTTCGTGTGATAGGCCTTCCCCCTTTTTGTGATTTCTGGATTTCGTGTGTTGATTTCTGGAATTTATCCTGGATTTCATGTGTTGATTTCTGGAATTTGTGCTTCACCAATTTTCGTGATTTTCATTGATATGTTTTATCAACTCTTGTGCATTGGTGAATTCGTGTGTCATTACCTTTTTGTGGATTTGGATCTCTGAGAAGATTCTTGTGATATTGATTAATCTCTTGTTGATTATCATTTACATACTTATAGTAGTATGCCATTATGGTTATTATATATTTATGCCATATCCCTTATTCTATATCATGTCATCTGATATTTATAGCTAGACTGATCCGTTTATTATTTTCTTATGAAATAATACTCGGGTCAGACCGAGATGTTACAGGTGCTTCTGCTTGACTTCTCTCCAGGGATCTATTACTCTGACTTTTGGCAGACTACTTAGATTAGTAGTTTTTGTTGTATACATTTGAGATACTGACTCATAAATGTATTCTTTTGTGTAGCACGTGTTGCTATTCTTTTGTATTATCGTGGATCTTTCTGACCACTACTCTGATGTACCCTTTCATGTGTTATATATATTCATATCTTTTTCCGCCTTTGTGATATGGATGTCTATGACTGATATATGTTATGTTTATTTCTATTTTTGTTTCCGAGGATTATATATAGCCACTGTGTGATAGCTTTGAGTCTGTATCGGTATGTCGGAGTTCCTCCTTAAATGATATGCATAATATACTATCTGACATATCGGTACTCGCACAAAGAAGTTACATGGATGGTCGCTCCTCAACAGCCTTATTCTCCATGCTAATTGACATCACCACACCGTAATGTACTTGGTTAGTGTGGGTATAGAGGTGGGGCGTCATAGCTTGGTATTAGAGCCAAACTTCGGAACAATGTAGAATAACTTAACAAGGATCATCGTCCTAAGTCCAACTTAGGAGTCGTGCCTTAGGATTTAATTCGAGTCTTCGAACCGACTCATCCTATTTTCTTTTATGTATCCTTGTTTTATCTATCAAGATTTGCTTGATATTTACTTGGAGAATAACTTTTCTTCTTTTCTCTTACTTAAAGAAGAGAATGTCTAGACCAGGCCGTCCCAGAGCTGGACCATCTACTGTTACTCCCCGGGATGGAGTTTTTATGACTGCTCAACAGCTTCTTGATTTAGTAAAGAATGCTCAAGCAGTTGGTCCTAATCAGGAACCTACTCATCCTAAGTTTGGATTTGCACGCTTGTGCAATGATTATACCAACTTGGGTGGGAAACCATTCAAAGGTTCCAAAAGTATTATCGAGGTCCAGGCTTGGTTAAGAACATGCGATCGAATATTTTCTCGCATGAATCTTATCGATCTTCACCGTGTTCAGGTGGCCTCCAGTATGCTCCAAGAGAGAGCATTGGATTGGTACGAACTTCTTATTTCTGAAATCAATGAAGCGGATCTCACCTGGGAGCAATTCCGGGAACGCTTCGAATTGAAATTTGTGCCAGAAGTAGAGAAGGTGACATTGGCTCGACATTTCATAGACCTTGTTCAAGGTGAATCCTCTGTGACAAATTATGTCGCAACCTTCGAGTCACTGTCTAAATATGGGGTTAAATACATCAACACCCCATTGAAGAAGAACCAACGATTCGTCTATGGCTTAAACAAGAATCTTAAGAAGCCATTACTTCTAAAATTAGAAGTTTCTTTCGATCAACTCGTTGATATTGCTCTTCATCTTGAAGAGGCGGATAGGGAAAGTGATGTTGAAGTGGTGGGTGCCAAACCGAACTTCAACAACAAGAAAAGGCCTAACAAGTTCAAAGGTCCTTATCCCAACAAAAAGGGTAAGCAAGCAACTCCTACTGCAAAGACACTTTCCCCTAGTGATGGGAAATGCTTCAACTGTGGTGCTAGGGGTCATTTTGCGAACAAGTGTTCAAAGCCCTGTTCTTGTCGCTATTGTAAAAGTCCATATCATCATATGCATCTATGCCCTAAGCTTCAAGGCAAGGAGGGAAAGTTAAACGTTGCTCAAGCCCCTGGCAACACATCTCGCGGTCAAGGTATGTCTCATTTTGTCCTTGATGGCATTATTATGTTTCATGATCAACCTATTAGAGTTCTCTTTGATACGGGTGCATCCCATTCTTTTATATCAAAGGAACTTGTTGATACTTTTTCCTTAAGTGTTATTGCTTTAATGACTTCTTTAAGAATTGCGAATCCGGTTGGTGGATCCGCAACTCTTAGTTTGCTTTGTAAAGATGTGGAGATTATTTTGTGTGATTTTCCTTTCCTAGCCGATTTGCATGTCATGCATTATTTAGGCTTTGGAATGATTTTGGGTATGGATTGGCTTAACCGTTATGAAGCTCATATCCTATGTCCTGAGCGGACTATTTATCTTCGACATCCGCAATCTGTAAAGCAGATTTCTATTATTCTTAAAGATTCGGATTCCACTTTAGCTGCATCGTTATATTCTTTAAATCCTTGTGATGATGATAATGATGATGAGGAGGATGTCATTTCTCATATTCACATCGTTCGTGAATTTTCCGACATATTCGAGCCCGTCTTAGGATTACCACCTAAGCGAGCAATTGAGTTCAAAATTAACCTTATACCTGGAGCTCAACCTATTACTCGTCCTCCTTATCGCATGTCCAATAAGGAGAATGAAGAGATGCGCAAACAATTATCCGAATTGGAGACGAAGCAACTTATTCACTCTAGTTCCTCGCCTTGGGGAGCTTCAGCTATTTTCGTAAATAAGTACGATGGTACACTTAGGCTTTGCGTCGACTACCGCAAGCTTAATGATCTTACTATTAAGAATAAATATCCTTTACCTCAGATTGATGATCTGTTCGATCAACTTAGTGGTGCTAGAGTCTTTTCACAATTGGACTTGGCTACCGGTTTTCATCAGCTTCGTATTGCAAAGGATAGTATTCCTTTGACTTCATTCCGTACTCGTTATGGATCCTATGAATGGTTAGTTATGCCATTTAGTTTAACAAATGCTCCGGCTTATTTCGTTGACCTTATGAATCGAGTTTTCAAAGATTTCCTCGATCGGTTTGTTCTCATCTTTATTGATGATATTCTTGTGTATTCTAAAACCAAGGAGGAACATGAAAAGCATCTTCGGATTGTATTGGAAACTCTTAGGGGTAATCAGTTAAAAGCAAAATTTTCTAAATGCCACTTTTGGCAATCTAGTGTGAAGTTTCTCGGTCATATTATTTCCGAATCTGGAATATCAGTGGATCCTTCAAAGATTGAAGCGATTCAAAATTGGAAGAGACCGGAGAGCGTGACTGAAATCCGTAGCTTTCTCGGATTGGCTGGTTATTACCGCCGTTTCATAAAGGACTTTTCTAGAATTGCCGTGCCTCTTACTGGCTTAACAAAGAAAGGTGTTAAATAAATTTGGTCGGACAAATGTGAAACTTCTTTTCAGAAATTAAAAGAACTCCTTTCTGATGCTCCTATTCTTGTTATACACGAAGGGAATCAAGATTTTGTTGTTTATACTGATGCTAGTAGCGTTGGTTTGGGTGTCGTTCTTATGCAAAAAGAATGTGTTATTGCTTATGCTTCTAGGCAATTGAAGCCGGCTGAGACTAGATATGCCACACATGATTTAGAACTCACGGCAATCGTTTTCGCCCTTCGAATTTGGCGACATTATCTTTTGGGAGAGAAATTTGTACTTTATACTGATCATAAATCTTTGAAATATTTATTCTGTCAAAAGGAACTTAATTTGCATCAACAGCGTTGGCTCGAATTCCTTGCCTCTTATGATCTGGATATTCTTTATACTCCCGGAAAGGGAAATCGAGTTGCCGATGCACTTAGTCGCAAGCAACAAGCGGTTGTTTCCATGATGATATCCAAATGGAACGATCTCGAAGTTTTATCCACTTGTGAAATTCAAGATCGTGTTTCCGATTTATGTTCATCTCTTGTTTTATGTAGCCTTGAGGCTCATCCTTCTCTTTTAAACCGCATTCTTGAAGCTCAAAGGCTAGATCCCAAATTGGCTCTTCTTGGCCAAAATATTAAGGATAAAGTTGATATTGAAGGTTTGAAAGACTTTGATATTGATTCTCGTGGCGGCATTCGAAAATTTGGTAGACTTATAGTGCCAAATATTGGAGATCTTCGTAAAGATATTCTAGAAGATTCTCATCGTTCCAAATATTCCATTCATCCCGGTAGTAGTAAAATGTACATGGATATGAAGCGACTTTATTATTGGGAGGGAATGAAATTTGATATTGCTAACTTTGTTAAGTGTTGCATGACTTGCCAACTTGTCAAGGCCGAACATCAAAGGCCCGGTGGGTTATTGCAACCTTTGGAAATTCCAGTTTGGAAGTGGGATCAAATTTCCATGGATTTTATTGATGGCCTTCCCCGTTCTCGTTCGGGTCATGATAGCTTATGGGTGATCATTGATAGACTTACTAAATCCACCCATTTTATTCCCATTCGGTCGAACCGAACCGTTCCTCTTCTGGCCAAACTCTTGGTCAAAGAAATTGTTAAATTGCATGGAGTTCCTACTTCCATTGTTAGTGATCGTGATCCATTGTTTACTAGTGGATTCTAGAAGAGTCTTCAAAAAGCTTTCATAACGAAGCTTAATTTTAGCACCGCTTATCACCCCCAGTCCGATGGACAAACTGAGCGTGTGAATCAAACTCTTGAAGATCTTCTTCGTTCTTGTGTGCTTGATTTCGGTGGAAGTTGGGAAGATCATATTTCACTTGTTGAATTTTCCTATAATAACAGCTTCCAAGCTAGTATTGGTATGGCACCTTTCGAGGAACTTTACGGAAGGCCATGCCGATCTCCTTCTTGTTGGCTTGAGGCCGGTGAGAAGCTGGTCTTGGGTCTAGATTTTATTCGAGATTCCACAGAAAAGATTGATCTTATTCGTCATAGGATGAAAGAAGCCCAGAGTAGACAAAAATCCTATGCCGATAACCGAAGAAGAAAGTTAGAATTTTCTGTGGGAGATCTTGTATTTATTCGTGTTTCCCCTATGAAGGGTGTTGTACGTTTCAGTCGATCGGGAAAGTTAGCGCCTCGATATATTGGGCCATTTCCCATCACCCAACGTATTGGTTCCATGGCTTATCGCCTTTCATTACCGGCTCAGTTTTCTGCCATGCATGACGTGTTTCACGTTTCTCAATTACGGAAGTGCCTTCGGGATTCCGATTCTATTCTTGAGCCTGATGTTGTGGAAGAGATTGAAGTTTCGCCTAATTTAACTTATGAGCAGCATCCTATTCGAATTATTGCTTCGGAGGTCAAACGACTTCGAAATAAAGATGTTCTGCTTGTTAAAGTTCAATGGTCCTCAAATCCTAAGGATTCCTCTTGGGAATCGAGAGAATTCATCGAGCGTACACATCCGGAATTACTTTCTCATGCTCTTTGAGGTAAATTTCTTATTTCAAATTTCTTTTGTGTTAATATGCTTTTATGGTTGTTACTTTTTAATTTCCATCTTATACATTGCGAGGAAGCAATTTCTTTAAGGAGGGGAGTATGTAACAACCCGCATATTTGTGGATTTTATATTTAAATATTTTATCGTTAGTCGGATTTTAGTCCGAAAAGCTACTTTTTGCATACGGTCAAATTAGGACTCGAGACCACCTCCATTGAGTACAAAATGACGTTTGCGATCTTTTTGAGTGTAAACTTCGATATGTTTGGAGATAGTGAAATTTTCGTCACTTTTTGCTTTGAGCTTTTGGTTTGGGCTGAACCACTTCTAAGTCAGTCCCAACCCCTCTCCTCTTCATTAATTCCTTCTTCATTTTCCTAACACTTCAAGCTTCTTCAAAAATGGTGGAGGGAATGGGAAATTAAAACTCCAAAGCTTTAATCTTCATTGCTAAACCAACATCTACTCCGAATTCAAGTGAAGACATTGATTCAAGCTTGTTGTTGTCCTTGTTTTGCTTCAAGCTTCATCTTCATTGATTTTAGGTGCAAAGGTGAGATTTTTATCTCACATTCTTGCTTATAACTGTCATTGGACTGTTGGGAATGATTGCCTATCACTATTTTGTGTGCATTTGCATTTGCTGTTGACTGAATTGGTGGAAAACCCAGAATTTTCGAGTGTTAGTAGTTTCCTTCACTTAGGTCGTTCGACCAGAGGAAAAGTCGCCCCTGCATGTAGCTCGTTCCATCATGTTGGGTCATTAGCCTTTAGGTCGCTCAGCTTGCTCGCATTGATAGGTCATTTCTATATAGGTCGCGCCCTTTTGACCATTTAGGTCACTCTCCCTAAGTCGTTAGCCCTAGGTCGCATGCATGTTAGGTCATTCGCTTTAGGTCGTTCGTCCCTAGCTCGTTTATGTCTTAGGTCGCTCGACTTTGTTTCCATATTAGGTCGCAACCACTAGGTCGCTCGGCCTCCTCCTTAGGTCGTTCGCCACTTGGGTTAGGTCGCGTTTGGACTTAGGTCGTTCGCCACTTGGGTTAGGTCGAGTTTGGACTTAGGTCGTTCACCATGTATGTCGTATTACCATTAGGTCGCTCGACCTGTTTTTCCCCTAGTTCGCTCGGCATACTATTCTTAGGTCGTTCGACCTATTTACCTTAAGTCGCTTCCTCTTAGGATAGTAGCACTTTAGCTTGGCCATGATTTGGTCGTTCGCACCACTTAGCTCGTCCCATATTAGGTCGACCACTGCTAGGTCGCGCCAATTATAGGTCGTTAGGTCGCTCGGCATGCTAGGCCATACCACCAACTTATACTTTGATGCATTTTGAGCTGATTTCCTTGGATTTCATTCACGTCTTTGAATGTGAAGCTTGGTGACTGATTGTTTCTGCAATCGTTTTGTGATTCATCACTTTACAAATATGAAGGTTTCAATACTAGTAGTAAATATCAAAACTCGTTCATCAAAACGATTTCAACTCTATTTTAATCCAAAGCTCTTTTTCTTAAACCGTTTTCCAATCTATTAGTATATGCAAGCCTTTACTTCACTCGGATGAGAAATCTAATTAAACGACTTAGCAAAACAAGTGGTATGAAACGCTTGCGTTTACTTCGTCGGTTAATTCTTGGACTTGTTCGACTGAACCTTTTGTGACAATTTTCTAGTGAAGATCTACAGTTTGTTCGTAAATATTTAAGTTAAGCAAGTGGTTATGGGACATGAAGCTAAACTCATATATTTACTAGCTTGGGGTGATTGACACTTCTTGATGATCATGACGATCATTTTTGTGATTTAGACTAGCGATTGAGCGATGTCTCTTTGTTTGCGAGGGAGACTAGACCCCGCTTGTGTGATGTTTCTACTCACATATATGGGGTAGCGCCCCATGGTCTTCGGGCCGTTCGTGTGTCAAAGGTCTTCAGGCCATTCGTGTGTTCGAAAAATTATATGGTTAGCTTCCATGAGATAGCTTCTCGTTCGTGTGATAGGCCTTCCCCCTTTTTGTGATTTCAGGATTTCGTGTGTTGATTTCTGGAATTTGTTCTGGATTTCGTGTGTTGATTTCTGGAATTTGTGCTTCACCAATTTTCGTGATTTTCATTGATATGTTTTATCAACTCTTGTGCATTGGTGAATTCGTGTGTCATTACCTTTTTGTGGATTTGGATCTCTGAGAAGATTCTTGTGATATTGATTAATCTCTCGTTGATTATCATTTACATACTTATAGTAGTATGCCATTATGGTTATTATATGTTTATGCCATATCCCTGAAAGGGACGCGGAAGATGATCTTAAGGCTATTTAACACTAGAGGGGGGGGGTGAATAGTGTTTTAAGAATTTCTTTAAAACTTCTTTGATTTAAATTGATTTAACTAACTTAATGCAAATACACAATCACAGATCAAATCACAGAATCACAAACAGATGCAAATATAAATAAAAAGCAAGTAAAGGAAAGAACACACCAGGAATTTTATACTGGTTCGGTGTTACCCTACATCCAGTCCCGCACAACTCGTACGGCTTTCTATTCAATAATAATCTAGATTACAATCCCTCGATTCCAAGGCAACGAGGTACACCCTCCAGATTCTCAGGTCTCTGGGTAGAACCACTTGATTCACAGGACACAAGTTCACCCGATCGATTTCCAAGGACACGATCACACCTTTATAACCCTACACAAGTTTCTTTGAGTACAAATGTATCTATAACTCTGATAAGCACTGAGATTCTTTGAAGAGAGTGGCAGAGAATCAAACTAGAGATATTCTGGTTTAATTCACTTAAGATTTCGGCAGAATATGGATAGGATGATTAGAAAATAAGATAAGAGAGTAACGAGGAGAGAAAATAAAGAAAGTAGTTACTGGAAAACGTCCATAACAGTCTCTATTTATAGAGAATGAATGGATGTGTCCATTCAAAGAGGTTTAAGCGAATAGACACTTCTTTTGAAAACAACCTTTGCTATAACGGGAAGTATGTCGACATGACAAGTAAAGAGGATGTCGACATGGTCTAGTAAAAAGTGATGATTTGCTTTACTTTGAAAATGATGATTTAAAACATATGCAACTTTATTCAAATGGACTCTATGTATTTGTAGAAGGTATTTAGAAGTAGAAATACTTATGAATGTATATATGTATATATACTAAAATATATTTAAAATCAAAGTAAATAAACTAAAGTAAATATAATATTAAAATAGATTTTGAGGCTAAAATATCAAGGACAATTTTGAAATCAAAATATAACAAAATGATAAATATGATTTTGAGGCTAAAACATTTTTGGAAATGTGAACGAAGGTTTTTCTTTTGAAAAGGAATATTTGAAAATCATTTTATAAAACAAGAGATAATTTTGAAAATCATTTTGAATTAAAATTAGTGGATAACAAAATAGGGCTACTATCCGTTCCACTAGATATTTCGTGAGTTCCATCTCACTAGGGTTCCATCCCTTTAACAAGAACGAAGTGGATTCCATTCCACGAGTAAATTGGATAAAAAAGAATGATAGTGCTTTCAAGGAGTTTTAACAAATATCTAACCTAACTATATTATTTGTCTTGAACTCTTGAATATCTTGAATCTCATGAGTTTTCAATCTTGAACTCTTGATCTTTGTCTTCATCAATTTCGTCTTCTTTACTGTACAGTCTTCTTTTGTTGATACCTGCATATAGATTTCCTGCACATATATATTTTATAACACTTCTATAGTTGTTGTCATCAAAACCACTATCCTATGGACTAACATTCTCCCCCTTTTTGATGATGACAACCTTTGTTTATAAAATATTTATATTCTCCTTATAACTCCCCCTAAATCTAATAACTCCCCCTTAATCTATGCCTAACTAACCTATTTTATACTTCTCCCCCTTTGTCATCAACAAAAAAATGACACTAACTCTAAACAATATAACTCCCCCTAAAACTTATCACTCTATGACGTGTGATTATAATGATAGTGTTATCATAAATAATAAACACTTAGATCTAAAACTAAAACTTAGTCCTAAACCACTAACTATAAAACTCCCCCTTAAACTTAATACTAGAACAAAGTATAGTAAATGAATTGTGAAAGATATTAACTTAATTATACTATAATTATTCAATAAATATGTATAAATATATTTCAGACAATATAATCAACACATACATCAAAACCAATCATGTCAGACAAGTTAAACAAATCAATCAATTCAAACAAGTTAAACAAGTCAATCAAGTCAATAAATTAAACAAGTCAATCAAGTCAAACAATTCAAACAAGTCAATCAAATCAATCAAATCAACCAAAAACTAATAATCCTATATTATAAGACAATACTACAAACTCCTCCTAAATAAGATACACTCGTTATGTATACATGTATGCAATATGTAGTTTGTAAAGCAGTATGAAGTGTATAACATATGCAATGTAGCATGAGAAAATTTGCGAAATGAAGTGCGACTTGTGATGCAAATGATTATGATATGCATTGTAATTTATGATGTAATATGCAATGAAATGTGATATGAAATATGATGCATAATGATATGTAATAAAATGATAATAAAGTAAAATAATTTGCAGAATGATATGATGATATATAAACTATGGTAAGAGATATTCAAACTATAAGGTAAACATGAGTGATAAATAATATCTAATTGGCAAGCATATATATATATATGTGTGTGTGTGTGTGTGTGTCTATATATGTATGTATTCATATATCAAACTATTTATTATACTTCAACCAAACAAAGGTAAAACACACCAATTACCAAACCTAAGTTAAGGAAACTAATGAATGGGACAGAAAGAGTTGTAAAGTAAGAGTTTAAAGGTAATAAATGGTATTAAAATTATAACATATTCATGAAAGGTAGTAATCAAACTCAATATCAAAATTAAATTGCTAAGAGATATGGACCTAAACTATATATATATATATATATATATATATATATATGATCAAATATAAAAAATTAATAGCCTACTTAAATAATTATTTTAACTTGATTGTTTTTATTTTATTTTTATTTTTAAGAATCCAAACTTCCATGTTTATAAAATACTTAACTTACTAATTAAAACCTTTATATTAAATTTTTATTGACTAAAATATTTAGAAACATGTTTAAACATTTTTAAAAAAAATATCATAACGAAATATTAAAAATAACAAAGATTAAAAAACTAAAATAAACATGAGTTATATTAAGGCCTCTTTCATTTAAATTTTAATTAATTACTAAAGAATATCTAAACATTAATTTTAAATATTCTAATATAAGTTAGAAAATAATTACTAAAAAGAATAGAGAAAAATACTTAGTTTAAATATCGTTATTTTATAATTTAAAGTTTTAAGTAGAAAAGACAGCATTTACAGAATGCTATAAAAAGTTTTTGCATTAAAATATATATACAAAGCATTATAAAACAGAAACTGTAGCTTTTACCAAATGCTGTGTAAAGTTTTAGAAACACTACAGCGTTTCAAAACACAGAAATGCTATAAAAACGTATTTGCAGCGTAACAAAAGCAAAGACAGCATTTCAGAAATGCTATCTAAAGTTCTGGGCAAAAATGGTGATTTTATACCCAATTTTTATAGTAGTTAATATAATTAAAGTAAAAAATAAAATAAAAAAATAATGAGAATACATGTGTAATGATACTTGGCATTATACATGTAAAAATGCTTTTATTAAAATGTATGTCACTATCTACTTATATGATAAGTATCATGTGATGTGATGCAATCTTATTAATTGAAGAAATCTATAAGTAAAGCCTTATTCTAACATTCTAAATTCCTTTTATTAATTTCTTAAAAATATAAAATTAGTATCTTAAAAGAAATATAGTACGAGAAATAAAAACAACATTAGATAAGTTAAAACTACGAATGAGGGTATGCTTTCTTTCTTAATATAGTTGTAATAAATTAGTTGTAAGATTTTATTCGAAAGAAAACACATTTTAAAAGACTTTTTTTTTAAAAAAAAAATTAGACTTGTATATTGATATTTATACTATGGTGTGTCGATATATGGACCAAAATATCAAAACTTATAAAAGTGATAAATTTCTATACCTAACTAAATGCATAGATATATATTTCTAAATGCAACAATAAAGATGAAATAATAGTAAAGCGTACCAATTTTTGCATTCCATCTTTCTAACTTTGTCGTTCCTCCATTGTCGTGATCCACACATTTATATCTTTCCGAATTTGATGACCAGATCTGTTCTATTGCGACGGGCTCGTTTTTCTCATCATCGTAGTATATTCATTTGCTGAATTTGAAGACCGTATGAAAAATATACGGATGATTTAGTAGATCGACTAACTTGGCGCCAAAATTTTGAATTCGAATTTTGAATGAATGGACACTTCAACCACTATAAATAAGCCCAACGGTCACCACTTTTCATAAAAATTCCTCCTCTTCTTCTTCTTCCCGTTTTTCTATATACTATCAAACTTCTAGAGGGCATATCTCCTTCGTTTCTTGACGAAATTGGATGAAACCAGCGGCAAATCGAAGAGGAAGGCAAGGACTATGATCTAGTAGTAGTTTGGTGTCGAATTTGGACGGTATTGTGATGCAACATGCCGAACAGTAGAAGAAATGTAAAAGATCCCGTACACAGTTTTTCAGTTTTGGATAGCCAACTTCAAACTATCATATCTCACTCAATTTTGATCGGAATTTGATGATCCACCCATCAGAATGACCGCAAGAACTAGAACTACAATCTAAAAAGGAGTGGAAACAAAATACTCAAATCTCTGGATGCATTTTGAAGAATACCTTTGACTGTTTTGCCTTCTTTTTCTCTTTGTTCACCAAAACTTCATTTGACCATAACTTGGTCATTTCTTGACGGATTCACACGAAACTAGTGACATTGCGAAGCAGATGGAGAGAAGTACAGTATCAAATCATGTTGTAGATGAGAACCCAAAGTTTTGAATTGATCTGGTACCCATTTCTTTGTCGATTTCCATTATATATCCATTTGTTCTTCTTGATCGATGAATGATTATTTGGTATCTTTTAACCAACAATCATTAGACATAATTCTTCTCCTGCAAAACAAGATAACTTTTTAAAGAATCAAGTGACTTTTCAAAATAACTAAATATAATTTTAAACAACAATAACATGATGATTCTGTGACATATATGAAAACAGTGTTAATAAAATCCTAAAAATAGCCATTTTAAAACTTTTCAAAATTCAGATTATGAAACTTTTGAAAACAAAGCTCTGATACCAAATGAAAGGGACGCGGAAGATGATCTTAAGGCTATTTAACACTAGAGGGGGGGGGTGAATAGTGTTTTAAGAATTTCTTTAAAACTTCTTTGATTTAAATTGATTTAACTAACTTAATGCAAATACACAATCACAGATCAAATCACAGAATCACAAACAGATGCAAATATAAATAAAAAGCAAGTAAAGGAAAGAACATACCAGGAATTTTATACTGGTTCGGTGTTACCCTACATCCAGTCCCGCACAACTCGTACGGCTTTCTATTCAATAATAATCTAGATTACAATCCCTCGATTCCAAGGCAACGAGGTACACCCTCCAGATTCTCAGGTCTCTGGGTAGAACCACTTGATTCACAGGACACAAGTTCACCCGATCGATTTCCAAGGACACGATCACACCTTTATAACCCTACACAAGTTTCTTTGAGTACAAATGTATCTATAACTCTGATAAGCACTGAGATTCTTTGAAGAGAGTGGCAGAGAATCAAACTAGAGATATTCTGGTTTAATTCACTTAAGATTTCGGCAGAATATGGATAGGATGATTAGAAAATAAGATAAGAGAGTAACGAGGAGAGAAAATAAAGAAAGTAGTTACTGGAAAACGTCCATAACAGTCTCTATTTATAGAGAATGAATGGATGTGTCCATTCAAAGAGGTTTAAGCGAATAGACACTTCTTTTGAAAACAACCTTTGCTATAACGGGAAGTATGTCGACATGACAAGTAAAGAGGATGTCGACATGGTCTAGTAAAAAGTGATGATTTGCTTTACTTTGAAAATGATGATTTAAAACATATGCAACTTTATTCAAATGGACTCTTTGTATTTGTAGAAGGTATTTAGAAGTAGAAATACTTATGAATGTATATATGTATATATACTAAAATATATTTAAAATCAAAGTAAATAAACTAAAGTAAATATAATATTAAAATAGATTTTGAGGCTAAAATATCAAGGACAATTTTGAAATCAAAATATAACAAAATGATAAATATGATTTTGAGGCTAAAACATTTTTGGAAATGTGAACGAAGGTTTTTCTTTTGAAAAGGAATATTTGAAAATCATTTTATAAAACAAGAGCTAATTTTGAAAATCATTTTGAATTAAAATTAGTGGATAACAAAATAGGGCTACTATCCGTTCCACTAGATATTTCGTGAGTTCCATCTCACTAGGGTTCCATCCCTTTAACAAGAACGAAGTGGATTCCATTCCACGAGTAAATTGGATAAAAAAGAATGATAGTGCTTTCAAGGAGTTTTAACAAATATCTAACCTAACTATATTATTTGTCTTGAACTCTTGAATATCTTGAATCTCATGAGTCTACAATCTTGAACTCTTGATCTTTGTCTTCATCAATTTTGTCTTCTTTACTGTACAGTCTTCTTTTGTTGATACCTGCATATAGATTTCCTGCACATATATATTTTATAACACTTCTATAGTTGTTGTCATCAAAACCACTATCCTATGGACTAACAATCCCTTATTCTATATCATGTCATCTGATATTTGTAGCTAAACTGATCCGTTTATTATTTTCTTATGAAATAATACTCGGGTCAGACCGAGATGTTACAGGTGCTTCTGCTTGACTTCTATCCAGGGATCTATTACTCTGACTTTTGGCAGACTACTTAGATTAGTAGTTTTTGTTGTATACATTTGAGATACCGACTCATAGATGTATTCTTTTGTGTAGCACGTGTTGCTATTCTTTTGTATTATCGTGGATCTTTCTGACCACTACTCTGATGAACCCTTTCATGTGTTATATTTATTCATATCTTTTTCCGCCTTTGTGATATGGATGTCTGTGACTGATATATGTTATGTTTATTTCTATGTTAGTTTCCGAGGATTATATATAGCCACTGTGTGATAGCTTTGAGTCTGTATCGGTATGTCGGAGTTCCTCCTTAAATGATATGCATCCTATACTATCTGACATATCGGTACTCGCACAAAGAAGTTACATGGATGGTCGCTCCTCAACAGCCTTATTCTCCGTGCTAATTGACAGCACTACACCGTAGTGCTGTCGGTTAGCGTGGGTATAGAGGTGGGGCGTCACACCGTCATTCTCACGTTCATTCTAAATTCACAAAACAAAAATACAAGCTAGAGGCCGTCCACCATTAAGAAAAGCAAAGAGAAGATTTCAAGAGGAAAAGCTTAAACAACTTAATCAAGATCAAATCTCATCCTTAATCTCAAAGCTAGAGTGAATAACGTCTACATCTCATATTTTCTATTGTTTTCGGTTTTAAGGTTAAACCCAATTTATCTTGCAAGGTTATGCCATGTTTTTGAATGATGAATTGTTTATACGTGCTTGTTGATGATTTATGATAATTTATATAGGTTTATGATATGTTTTGATGTAAATATCTATTAATGACATCCAAATGCCTTGCTATTTTAGACTTAGATCAAAAATGATATTTTAGAGATGGGTTACAATTTTCATAATTTTCGGAATAAATGTGGATTTGATATTAATTTTCTAGTGAGGAAAATGATTATTTGGGTTTAAATTATTTATGGTTAAATAATATAAGTTTTGGGTCTGAAATTAATATATGTTATAAAACATATTAAAAAAGATTTTCTGGAATTTTCGTAGAATTTTCCTAAGTGTTTTAATAGATATATAAAATTATTTAAGGTTTGGGACTTAAATGTTCTATATATTTATAAAAGGAGAAGGGGTATTTTGTAAATTATTTAAATTGTTTAATTCTGAAATTTTGGCAGCACTTTTAGAAAAGAAAATTGGAAACCAATAATATTTTAAAAAACAAGGCAGGTTAGTTGAAAAGAATTTCTTTCTAAAGTTAAAATCAGTTTTTACATGCATTTAACATGTTCCGCCACTTTCGGCACCAAGGGTTCCGACTTAGTAGCTCCGCCACCATCACCATCAAAACCCATGCGCATGGCATCAAAGACTTGGTGCGCAACAAATTGGATATCGGCGGAAGGTACTGGGTCGAAACCAGGGGTTGAAGCGCTACTTTGCTTTCAAATGAAAACGCGGCTGCTTTGCTTTCGAAGGGTATGCTTTCGACTAGGTTGGCTTCCGACTGGGTCAAATTGATTTAAGAAATGGTTTTGAATGGGGTTGCGCCTTTGTTTTAAGTAAATTCTTTCGAATGGGGTCGAAACCCCTAGCTATCGCTTTTCTACCTTTCGAAGCAAATGTTTCGGAAGGTATACTTTGTTTTAAAACCCAAGCTGCTTCTCCAATGCTTTTGGAAGGTTGGTTTCGACACCAACACTTCTTTGATTAGGAATGCTTTCGAAAGGAGTGCTTTTGACTTAAATGTTTTATGAACCTTTTAGCTCCGTTGAAGGTAGAACCCAAAGGTTTCGAAGGAGATAGTTTTAAATAGTTTCGAAAGGCTATGGCACATGTTTTACTTGAACCCAAATGCTTTCGAAAGGTTTTAATTTTTAATGCTTTCGAAAGGTTTCAAAGAATGGTTTCGAAGGGGTGGTTTTCCAATGGTTTCGAAAGGTTTAAAAGGAAGGTTTCGATAGTTATGAAAGGAAAGGTTTTCCAATGTTTTCGAAAGGCAATGTTTAAGTGTTTTAAAGATAGGATGTCTAAGGTTTTATAGCTTTCGAAGGAAAGGTTTTTCAATGGTTTCGAATGGTTTATATGAATGGTTTCGAAAGGAATGTTTTGGCCTTTCGGCTTAGGTGAATGAAAGGGGTTTACTTGGTTTCAAAAGGGGTACTTTCAATGGATTCGAAAGGGGTACTTTTAAATGTTTTCATTAACAAAGATTTGCGTAAAGTACGTAGAACATGGGAAGGTGATTTTGAGTAAAGCATAGTGTATATATTTTTCTTGTTTAAGTTTGATTTAATGGTTTTAAATCAATTAAGATGAAAAGGTTTTCAAGGAAAATTTACGAGAAGATTACCCTAAGTAAAATGACTTAGATATTTATATACCATATGGGACTGGTATAGGGTCGCGCCCTATACATTAGATATTAGCCCCTAACTAATTTAGTCCAAAATTCCAGTGTGTAGGGCTTTGTCACAGGTAAGACTAAAATGATGTTACAAACAGAAGGGAATATATTTGTACAGAGGTAGGTTATTGGTGAGCCCACAAAACCATTAGGATCAATTGACCTGGAGAAAGTAAGTTAAGGACAAACCATCCAGAAGAGGAGTATCTAACAGATATTAGATTATTTGTTTATATTGTCTGGTAGGCCCGATTCAGCCAAAGGTCAGTAGTTAGCCAAACAAAACTATAGTGTTCAGACAGATAGTTCATTTGTTACCTAATATGTATGTTTATATGATAATGCTTATATATTTTAACAAGTTTGGGTTGCAGGATTATGATTTGCAATTGATATGTCTTAAAAGGATATTAGTGAGGGGAAACTCGTTCCGCTAAGCGGTGTGGTCTCACTTAATATCAAATAACCATGATGTATAGTATAATTCACACCAAGCTTTATGTATGACTCGAAGTTTATGTTTTTCCCTTTAAATTTATTACGTTCAATTTATGAGATGTTATCGGTAGGTTCCTATGTGATTGCATAGAAGCTTGAAGATGGAACTTTCAAACTATCGACTATCAATGGGACACCAATTCCATGGCATGGAATAGCAAGTTAGCAGTTTTCACTTGAATTATTTTTTGCTAATAAGACATCCCATTGATTGGGTTTGATGTAACAAGGCAGTGATTGCCACCTTTTCGTTTATAAACAAAGTCGACTTTTTGAATCAATGGAACGGTATTCTTAAAGTATGACTTTGTGCTATGTGATTGGTGGCAAATGAAGACATTTTGTGTTTTGAGAAGCCAGATATCTAGGTAACTGGAGATAGGTACCGATGAACCCGTTCGGCCATGATTGGGTCGTTAGAGTATAATAGTATTGTAGTCGATTGTACAATTTGCCCTTACACATCTAATCTTTCACCAATGCCTGCAGATAGGCAAAGTTATGGATTGATGCCCGGAGATAGGTATGTTTGACACCGAATTCTAGAGATAAGAACTAGTGCAAGACAGTATCATTTTATAGGTACACCTTTGTTTAGAGCTAAAAAGATATGTTCGACCAATGATAAATGAAGCTGATTGTAGGAACATTGTGATCAATGCTCGAAATAAAAGAAGTTAAGAAAGGGTGCAAAGAGGCAGGCACCCAAAACATGGATTTCCAAAGATAAGAGTTAGTGTAAAATTGAATCTCTTGCAGGTATGAATCTGTTTATGGCCAAACGGAATACGTTTGGCTTAAGAAAAATGAGTTGAGCTACAAAAAATGGTTTTGTTTAGTCAAAACAGAAATGTTTGACCAGTGACAAAAAAGCTAAGTAACAGAATAATACTCAGCAATGGAAAAAATTAATTTATAAGTATAGAATTACAGTGAATTATGGTATTGCATAGATCACAGACACAGGAAGGTATACCATATAAGTAACCAAATTACATATGATTATATTTATACATGCATGCAAGTATGTGGGCAATGTAAATAAAGGATGTTGTAATTTAAATAAGATAAATGTCTAATAGAAAACAGTCTTTTATTTACATCATCTTTAAGTACAGTGTTGCAAGGGCTATTCTTGCGCTAAAAAGAATGAAATGCAAAAGGACAAACACTGTGTTTACTGAAAGCAGCAACAATCAGTTTCTACCTCCTCTCTCATTTGCTTCCTTTCGTCAGCTGCTTAGCTAGACGTTTCTTCTTAATCATTTTCTCCTTCTCTTTCTCTAGGGTGCTCTTCTTTATGTAGGAAGTCTCTTCCTCGATAGTCCAATAGATGGGCTCCTCCGATTTTTTGGGAGCACCAGGAGGAGTTTGAGAAGTGTCCACAGCACAACTTGAGGGTAGTGTAATATTCAGATGGGTTATCGATGGAGCAGAATCCATCTTGTTGGGACCAGTCGGGGATTGGGTTAAATACTTAGGCTTGAAAGAGATGAAGATGGAGGAGGATGGATCTTCTCTGTATTTAGTTCGGGCCTGGCTTTAATTTTAGAGAAATCTATCTTCAGCCTCATTGCGATAGGGGTGGCCCATTCTCGTTGATTATGGTGATGTCATCATTAATAGAAATCTCAACGTTCTCCAAGTTCTCCAAGCCCCTATTTTCTCTTAATCGGGTTCGGTTTAAAGCTGGTAGAAAGCATGGCAGCAACGAGCATAATGGTGGCTAAGGCTAAATTAGTTGTTCAAGCGCTAGGAATTAAGACATGCACAATAGGCAGAGGTGGTGGCAATGTAGGAAGCTAAATTTTAAGATTACAGACCAACATGTAGAGGATAGGGATGCTCTTAGGCAAGAGCTGAAAATTCTTAAAGACCGAAGAGATAAGAGATATGCCTTGAGCACGTGATGCTGCTTTTGAAGGAGTAAAGCTCAAAGCATTAGGATTGTAACCCCTAGAAATAGTAGCATCAGAAGTGGTAGTTACAGGCGTCTCAGTTGTAGCGACCTCAAGCATGATGGTCATAGAAGTGACAAACTTCCTATGAGACTCTTTTCCCAAAGTGGAAATTAGCCACATGGGCCTCTTTAGCAAGTGGAATTAGTTTTTAGGACACAAAACTGAAATAATTACTTTCAAGGACAAAACGCAAAATAATTAGTTTCTAGGGTCTAAAAACCTATGAATTTATGTCCTTGAAAGTAATTGGACTGCTGACTTTGTCCTTGAAAGTAATTATTCTGCTAACTTTGGCCTTGAAAGTAATTTCTTTGACTGTGTGTCCTAGAAACTAATTGGACTACAAAGTTTGTCCTTCTGGTGAAATGCCCCTTTCCCAAAACAGTGGCCTCATCACACGACCGGAAGAGCTAGGACTAGTGGGAGTCTCAATGGGCACCTTTTAAGCTGTTGAGGCTTTTGTTGCCCTAATTTTCATGCCCTCTTCCTAGGCTACCAAATCTTCTTCATCGAGAAGCTCACTCTTTATCCTCTCCTTATCAACATCTACGCCAGATTCTATGGCCCTTCTGACTATCCCCTCTAAGTCCTCGGCCAGTGTAACAGGTAAACATCTCCCAAGCACTTAAGGTTCTTCATTTCCATGGCATTCGCAAAAAACTTAAGGAGTGTGACTTTAGTATCTTCCTTGCTCTGGGTCACCTTGGCCTTGAGGTCAACCTTTTCCTTTTCTATAGCGAATAACTTGATTTTTAAATCAACAGGCTCATTTTGAGCTTGTTCTCTCGATTCCCTTCTAGCTTCCAGGCTTGCTTTAAGCTTGCCGATCTTTGGTTGAAGCTTCGGCTTTTGAACCTCTTGATTCTTGACTTCTTTTTTAGACCATCACTATAGGCATAAGCATTCCTTATTTGTTCGTTTAGGACCAGGCTCCCAGCTATGTGGATATAATCTAATTTGGCTAGAGTCCACTTAGAATCTTTTGCAGACTTAGCCTTTTCATCTTTTTCTTTCGGAAGCTTAGCCAACTCCTTAGTATTCATAAATGTGGGTGTGATCAACCCTCTCAATATCAAAGCTTCAAATGATCGGTTGGTTTGCTCTATTGACATCCAAAAGACCCTAAGCTAGATTCTTCCATTGAAACAACAACTCTACGATCTCTTTGTACTTGTTGATGCCTAAATTTTCATAGCTTTATGGAAAGTCTTTAACATTACAATCAAACCTGACCTCCTCAAGCTAGAAGTCGGGAAGGGTTAACTACATTTTTGTGATAGGGGTTGTAGATTGGCCTTCAGGGGAAGGAGGAGGAGTAATATGGCATGAAGTTATATCTTTTTTTCGACTCTTTGAGATCATTGAAAATTCGAAGGGTTGATTGATTTGGATTGGTTAGAAGCTATGATTAGGGTCATTGTCCATTAAGTGATGGTAGTGGTGAGTGGTCGTGATGATAGAAGTGCGTTTTAATGGGAAGATGGTGATGCTATAAAGATTGAGATTGTGAGTGTTGTTATTAGTTGGAATCGTAGTCGTATGGCGCTTTTGTTCTTTGCCGTGAGTTTGCCTGTCCTTGGCCTTGGATCATTCTTCATCCTTCCTCCTTAGTCTTTCTCTCTCTAACTTGTGATAAGAGCCTCGTTGAGGGTAGGAGATCCCTAAAGTTTGGAAATGATACTTCCCAATTCCTTTACAAAGTTGATCTATTTGAATATTTTTCCCATTATACCTGAATAGAAAAGGAATGAATTAAAATCAAGTGACTGGATTGAAAGCAAGTGTAGAGTTGTTGGTGCTTGTGATCCTGCAAGGATGTGAAGTATTGGCATGCCCTAAGTAACTTAGTGACCATGTTAGAGGGTACCTAGGGATCGAGTCACTTCATCCTTGGCAGGCTGAAGTATATCGCCTAAAGGAAAGCTAAAGTCATGAAGGTGAGATGCCCGGATTTTTTTGAAGTTTAATCCTCCTGAAGGGAAGTTTAAGAGATTCCTAAGGTCACTCAGAGAACCAAAAATATTATTGGATGTGCCAACAAAAGGGCTTAATACAGTCATGGCATTGTTCGAGTGTGTGTTGAGAAAAGTTGATGATTAATTGTTTCAGCTTGGGAGGTGAGATGACCAAAGTGCCTTCAACAGAGGTTTCACCAAATGATTCGTCCTTGCTACATGGTAATTTCCCACTTCTTCTTCCTTCTCCTCATTCTGTTCTTCATCTTCTATTTCATCTCCTTCCTTATCCATAACTTCTTCTCCTATTGCTTCTCCTACATTCTCATCTCCTTTATCCACTTGTCCCTTTATGGGATTCTTGCTAACAACTTGACTACCTCCTATTCACTGATCGTCGTTGTCAAACCTAGGGACCTTCTTGGTTTCCCTGAATATTTCTTGGGAAGTAGAAGACAAGGAACAGTTCGAGTTACTCTGATTGGAACTGGGTTAGGTTGGACACTCCTTCCATTGTAGAGGAGATGATATTGATGCATGCGAGCATTGGTAAGGAGGTGGGAGGTTTTCCTCGGGTTTAAGTCGATTCCCTTAATGAACTCCAAAATTTTAGCCAAGGTCGGATTTGGGACTTGCTTCGGGACATCTGTTGGAGATATAGAAAGAGTGTTAGTCGCTTGGGTGAAGAAGGCCCTAATGTGATGGAAATACTAGAAAAAGAAGCTTAAGGCCAGACAGCCAGAAATGGTTGAAGCCAGTAAGGCATCGAACAAATAAGTATTTTCTTTTGAAGTAACTCCTTTTATTGTGGATCGCCTAAATGACCTTGCAACGGTTAAAGGATTCGATTATCAACAATGAAGGAGTCTTTTGTCACATTTTGTAGTTAAGCATGTAAGAAAGCTCTTCAAAGGTAGGCGACCGACCTAGATGCATCGTGAAGATGATATAGAGAGAGCTTAAGAGGGCATAACCATTAGTTTGTATTTGGGTTAGAGCTATCCATAGTGATCGGAGAAAGATTTAAGGAACTCACTGAATGGAGACACAACACCAGATAGGAAATATACGGTTGCATAGGGTATAGCCGGTAAGAGGATGGTGGGCATGTTGGTGGGGTTTAGGGAGGACTTCATCCTCGAGAATTCTGTGCTTTATGCAAATGGACTTCAGTTCTTTAGTGGTTAGTCTACAATCTAGAGAGTTATCCAAGATCATAAGGACGGGCCAATCATCTCCTTGAATGGTAGGGCCATGAGGTTGGACCACCAAACCAGCTTGCATTTGAAATTCTTAAGTGATCGACCACCTTACTTATGATTGGTAATGCAGAATGGAGAGTATATGAACTAGCTTCTGGAGGTGTAAAAGTTTTGGCGCCGATTCGAAGATGAGGAGATCGTCTTAGGACTAACATTCTATACTGGAAAACTTATTGACAAATGTGATCAAGTATGACTTATCTTGATGTTTTAATTAAAACCCATGTAGACGATGTACAAAGTTCAACGGATGTCAATGTGTGTTGACCAACCAGATTCTATACAATGACCGAGGCAGTGCAAAGTGGAAATTTATGCAGTGTGTTTCATGTACCTATGGCATTGTGTAAGAAAACACTCAACATAGATAGCTCACTCGTGCAGGCAAACGGATTTCGTCATGATTGGGAATTATGTATTGGATTTTACCTATTATTGTAGAGCCTATGATAACAAAACCATTGTCGAAAGTCATGGAGCTTTTCTTTGTAGGATCACATGATTGCATGGTTTGACCTGAAATGTCGGCACTTGAGGCTATTAATGTTGGAGCGTGTTTATTGTGATGATTTCCTGAAAACTACCTCGTTGAATCTTAGACCATCGATCCATTTCCAAAGATGATTTGGATATTGTGATGAATTCTTCCTCCTTTCATCACCTTATCTTTCGATATCATGACTTAGAGTTCGATTACAGTGGACCCTAACTGCACACATCTCTAGCTCAAAGTGACCATAAGTTATCAGGATAGAACGGTGGTGATGAAGGGAAGAAGATGATGTAGATTTAGTCATGGATTGATGGTGGGGTCTTGGCAACGACGAACTGGACACTGATGGCGGCCAAGCTACGGTAATGGTGCCGAAAACAAGTCTGAAACCTACCTTTAATTGAGACTGAGATTTGGCAATGCTGGAGCTTGAGAAGTCAAGGTGGATCAAATGATAGTGATGGAAAAGTGGCGGTGGCTCTAATGTTAGAAATGAAAGTAAAGGAAACAAGAAAATAATAGAATGGAAATTTGTAGAGAGAAGAAACTATTATGCTGCAAAAGTTAAATGGAACTTAGAAAATTTTCTAAGTCCTACTTTAAGTGAGATTGGAAAATCATGTTAGTACAAAAATGATCAGGCCGGTACTGACATTTTTTTATCCCATATTTAAAACAAAGTTGTAACGACCCAGAATTTCTGTCATTTGAAATTCGTATATTTAATTGATTTTAAATATTAAAAAGTGAAATTTGTAAGCCGAATAAATTTAATTTTGAATATCTAGATTTAATTGGACAATTAGATCGATAAATATTTGAAATTCCAGAAATAATTGATAACTGGGTTTAATATGTATAAAAATGAATTATAAAGTTATATTAAATCATTTTGGAGTTATAATGATGTTTGTAAACTTTTAAAATTGAATTAAAAGTTAATTTGTGAAAATTGATTATTTTAATATTTAATTGACGACTAAAAATAGTCATTTTTCAAACAGTCTCGGATTTTGACGAAACCAGTTTTTTCGGATCCATAATGTGAAATTATTGTAAGGTTTCAAATTTCGTGTCAATCGAATTTACGGTTTGTCCGGGGCAAGCCAAAACGCATCCAAATCGTTTTAAATCGATTTGATTTAAATTTGATCGTTTATTTCCGTAACTCTCACATACGATCGAATTAGCTCCCGAAACACGTTCCATTGTGTTCGGAACGCGAGGTAAACCTTAGAAACGCCAGCGGGCACGCTTCGTTTGGAGTTCGGAAAATTTTCGATGAATAGTGTTTTGGCCATTTTCTATAAAAGGACATTATCTTTTCCATTTGCATTCAAAACCCTACTAGGGTTACATCAGCTGCCATTAACGTTTGATGGCCAGAAATACATCCTCTTTCTCCCTCATTTTCTCCAAATCCGTCAATCTATACAAAAAGTTGTCAACTACAATATCGTAGAGAGCATCAAGATCTCTCTATCCAACGGCTGTGATCAAGAACGGGGCAACGGATCAACCGCAATTGGCGACCAAAGTCGTGCGTTTCATACATGAATTCCAACGCGTAGGGATAGCCGAGTGGGGCCGGATCTCTGGTGAAGGTGGAGTGAAGCAAGGGCTTTCGAATGGTGGTGGAGTGATGGGGTCTCGTGCATCGTGGAGGTCGCGATAATTGGAGAAGGAAGTGGCGGCTATGGTTGTTTGTACGTGAGTTTTTCACGTTGGGAGGAAGAAGTGAACGCACGGCCTGATGTAGAGAAGGTGGAACGAGTGGCCAGATTTGAATCTAGGTTAAAAGTTAAAAAAAAGATTATTGTAAATTAATATATATTAATTCGTTCAAACTTTAAAACGTGATAACTTTTTGATACGAGGTCGAAAAATTACGAAACGAATTGCGTTGGAATCATTTCGACGAGCACTACGCAATGGAACTGGATTGGAGTCGATTGGAGACAGTGAAAATTTTGGGTAAAATTAAACGTGCGTTTAATTTTATTTGAAAAAAATACTGCTACCGTTATTGAAAGCAAGGTGAGAACTTCTCACTCAATCGAATATTTGTTTCGATTTAAATTTTAAATAGTTAGATTTAAAATTTTTGATTGTGTTGATTGTGTGATTGGATGATAAAATTATTATCTATTGTGCTGAAATAGACCCTATACGCCGTATATTAAGCGGAGGTTATTTATTAAAAACATATACCGCGATAATTCCACCGTGAAGTGGAATTGGTATTATATATGTATTTGGAGTTGATTTCCCACATTATATAGCGGATGAGACCCTATTGCACCGCATAATAGCGGATAGTATTTTATAAATCCCATATACCGCGATATTCCACTTCGAAGTGGAATTGGTATTGTGCCGCATAATAGGGATCCAAATGGATTCCTCAAATAATTGAATTTGTTTCAATATTGTGTGTTGATTTATTTATAATCTGTGTGTGATTATATTGTGTTTGAAATCGTTGAAGGCTATAATTTAGCCAGATATATTTTTGGTATCATTGGATACCAGAAATAAATAAAAATTGGATTTTTGAAATTCAAGTTGAAAATTTATCGAAAAATTTATTTATGATAATTGGATAAAAATTTAAAAGGAGTTTTATAAGATAAAAGTTTTATTTTTGAATTATATTGGATAAAATTTCAAATATGGGAAAAAGGCTTAATAAAATGGATTTCGGGAAATATTGTTTATGAGTTGAGAATTTATTAAAAATTTGGATTTTTGAATAGTTTGGAAAATAAAGGAATTTATCTTCTTAAAAAGGAATTTATTTTAAAAATGAAATAAATTTAGAAATCCATTTGGTAATTGATTTTTGGTGATTGAAATTAAATCCTTTGGAGATATTTGGAAATTTATTTGGTGTCTTGAAATGAATTTGGGAAATCAATATGGAATTTGATTCGGTGTTTTGAAATCAAATTTGAAATTAATTGATTATTAATTTACTATAACTAGTAAAATTGATTTATAGAAATTTATCCGATTTTAAATTTAATCAGATAATTAAATTAATCCTACTTATGGATGTTTGGATTATATTGGATGTTGAATTGTTTGACATCTCTGATATGTGATATTTTGTGATATATCCTGTTTTGTGTGTGATCTGTAATTTGTTTATCTGTGATATTTACATATCTGTGATCTGTGAATGAAAGATAAGCGTTATCGTTTATACCGCTTATCAATTATATTGTTATATTTGATCTGTGATGGTTGAATGTTGTTGCACTATTGTGTTAAACCCGTGGACTACACAATACACACACAAATGTGGATTTCACGTGGAAATCGGTTAAGTCACAGATTTTTATCAATTTTGGAAAATTGAATTTTTGAATCCAAAATAGTTTTGGAATTGGAATTGAAAGTTTTTGAAAATGAGATTCAAAAATAAAAGTTATTTTAAATAACTTAATAGAATTGGAATTTAAATCAATTGATTTAAGTTTGAATTCAATATTTTGAAATTGAATTCAATGAATTGGGAATTTTGGTTTAAAAGATTTTACAAGCTATAAAAGGTGTTTATATGGGTTTTTAACCATTTAAAATATGGTTTTGGAAATTTAAATTTATATTCAAGTTTTATACTTGAATAGATTTAACCTGTGTAATTGTAACCAGTTTTTCCCAAAACGAAAACTATCTGTTTTCAAATAATAATAGCTTTCATAAAGTGAAAAGATTTCCAATTTGTATCGAAACATTTTCAAGTTGAAATGGAATTGTGAATAGTTTGGAAAAACTATAAATTAACCTTTGTGACTATGATTAAACTTTATTTTGAAATAAAAGAGTATTTCAAATGGGGTATCTTTTATACTATAAAAGACTTGAATTGTGAATAGTTTTGAAAGCTATAAATTAAATCTTAATTTAAAGATTTAATGGGTTAATCAAATTGAAATGGAAATTGATTTGGAAATCTGTGAATGAATCTTTGTGAAACTGGGTAAACTTTGTGAAGTAAATCTTTTTGTTTAAAGATTTAAAATGGTAATTTGTTTAAACCATTTAAAGGAAAGGATTTGGGTAATAAGTGGTGACTTAATTGAAATCCCTATATCCGTATGTTTTAAATATTGTGCTCACTATTTGGGTTAGCCGGGAAAAGACCTTTGTGTCATATAACCCATTCAGAATTAGTGATACAACGATATGGATCATATTGAAGACCGGTGGTGAAGACCGGGTATTTGTGAAAACGATAGGATGACCTATCGATTGTCTCAGCACCGTTAGCTACGGTATAGAGATTTCCTTTGTGATGGGAAGTTCGATCGGGATTGTGAATACCCGGATTGCAAGGGCTTCTTCGGAAGTGCCTTCGGTTCTGTTCGAATCCATAACAGACTTGTATAGTTACATGTCTGACATTGCATTTTGAGATATAAAGATGATTTCTTTCAAATACAATTCTGTTTGGTGGCGGAGAATTTATTCTCTTAGCTTAACACCCTTCTCTAAGACGTATGAGCTCAGAGGTTATGTAGTTGAAAGTTATCAGTGATGTACTCCCATTTTGGTAATGTGGCATGCTGAGTGTTGCTGTGTGATGATCATTTATTGATCATTTGTTAATCAAAGCGTGGCTTTGTGAAAAAGCGTAGCTTTGTGGACGAGACACCTTCGGACCTCACCACCCAGAAATGGTTGAAACAGGAATATGCGGCAAGGTTATGAGGGTCGCTCCCTTTAGGGTATGTCATTTCCTTCTGGAAAAGGGTGGTATCAGGTATGGAACCCTGGTATTTAACCTATGTGGTTACTCCAATCTCATTTACTGTGTGATTGTTGTTTGGATTGAGGCGCCTCGGATAAAGGTCCCAAAGGACCGGGGGGTGGCATATTCGTGTAGTAGTTACCTGGTGTCAGAGGTAACCCGGCCTTGTGTTGGTAGAGAGCTAGTTAGTTCTTAGGACGTCCATCCAGAGGTGATCCCATGTGGCATATGAAGTTCCTTAGCCTGACCATTTGTTGGAAATCCATCTTCCCATACGAGCCTTGTACGGTATTAGTTGTAGAACCTGCCATTTACTTATGGTGGTCACCACTGTTTAGATGGTAGCTATAGTAAGCATAGTGCGAAATGCCTATGTTGGCAAAGATTAATATTATACTGTTGAAATGTTTTCTGCACTATAAACTAATGATAATAATATCGAATGATTTTGTGTAGTAAGCATGTTTGACTATCACAAGAAGAAATCTCCTCCAATTCTGCGTTTGCATTGTGTGTGTGGCGGGAGGTCTTATGGTAGTTTCATTTTCCAAAAGCATTACAGATATTTTCTACTTCCTTGTTGTTGATGTTTTAATGATAAATAACTGTTTTAGTTCTCACACCAGTCACCATGACTGACCTGGAGTTTATTGTTTCCTTCCTAAACTCTGGGTGCCCACCAATTTCCACACGGGCAGTCTGGAGTCAGGTTATCAGGTCATTCTGGATTCAGGAGATGCTGTGGAGCTCAGTGGCGAACTGGATGGCGAGACGTATCACTTGCATATGATATTATTTATTCCGCTGTGTATTCTGTATGAGGACAAGTTCATATAACTATCCAGTTGTGTTGTATATTATTGTTGTAAACTCTGATGTGATGTAATGTATAAAATGATATAGTTCTTTGATTTAAAGATTATTCCTTTATCTATTATATGTTGTTCCGCTGCGATATGTGAAATTCTGATATTGTTTCTGTTGTTTCTTCTTTCCTTTTCTTCTATCTTCTTCTACCTCTTCTTTTTAACCATAACAATTCGGTTTTCCGGCATTCGATTGCTCGGCACTTGATACAGTGGACGTATTAATGTCAATTTTCGGAAGTCGAAATATTGAAACGTTACATGTGGTATCAGAGCATATGGTTAAGCGATAACCTTGGCTCTGTTGGGTGTTACTCATTAGAGATAGAGTCAGTAGTACTCTAGAATGAGTGTGAGTGTAATAATAGATATGAGCGCGTATTTGTTAGTGAATATGAAATTGTTTTGTATTGTGTTGACTTATCGATTGATTGTTTATAGATTCTGGTTGGTGCAGTCTAGCTAACTGTAATCAATAGGGGTTTCTAAACTATTAAACAAGATGAGCCGACACAGTATCATTTTAAATTGGGTAAATGAAATAATTTTACCTCGATTATATTTTATATATAAGGAAATAATTTTTCAGAATTATTAAAGTGTATATAAAATTGAATGGTTTGGTTGTTGAAAATGTAAGGATATATATAACTTAATAAAAGTTGTTTGAATAAGTTAAATAAAAACAACAATTGAAAAAAATGAAGTATATAAGCAAATGAATTATTAAGTATAGAATTATAATTAATATGATTTGCAATTGTAAAATAATCTTGTATAAGTAAAGTTAAATTGTGAAATTATATGAGAAAAGGATTTATAAATGTGATTTATAAATAAAAGGAAATTTTGAAAAGAATTTAAACACTGAATTCACTACTGTTGCTAGGAAATAATAAGGGTGATGACTGCAGCATCATTAGTATCATTTTCGAGTTTCTGTGTGATTGATTTGCTACCATAATAAATTGAGAAATTGAAGTTTTGTTGTGATAAACAAATTTGAAATTAAAAATCCAAGTTGTAATTGATAGTTATAAGTGAAATGAGTTTTATACTTATAATATGATTTGGAAGTTTAAATATTTAAGTTGTGTAACTTATAAAATGAGAAAATGTAAGTGAAACAAATTATTAAAATGGTTAAACAATTTTGTTAAGAAAAACAAAAGCTGAATTTGATTTATAAGTGGAAATTTAAGTTAAGTTAAACAAATGATGTTTAATTGGAATATAACTTAAATGATGTTGAATGAAATTGATTTTTGGTGTCAAAGTAAAATGATAAAGTGAATTAAATGGATGTGAACTTGAGTTATATAAAGGAGATTCAACTTTATTGTAAAATGAATTAGCAATTGAATTGAACTAATGGATTGAATGTTAATCAATCTAATGTAAATAAATTGATATGGAATAATGAATGTAAGTGTTAATTCATTAAAGCTAATAAATTGGAAATTTAATGAAAGTCAATTTGATATTAAACCAATTGGAAAATTAAAAAAGTGTTGAACCGAATTGAATGTAAATTAAATTAATTTGGTTGTGTTGGTTATACATTGGTTGTTATATGATTGTTGGTTGATTGTATATAATTCATTAAGTGTTAATGAAATTGAATTGATAAAAAAATTGAAAGCTATATAATTGGATTTAAATTGGAAAGTGAACCAACTTGAATTTAAATTAGTGAATGTAAACTAATTGAAAATGAAGAAATGAATGTCATTGTATATGAATTGGTTGTAAACAATTACAAGTAATGTCGAAATCATATAAGTTGCTTATAAACCTTGTTTAGTATGCATTTCTTTTAATATGCATATGTTGTTATTGTTTAAAAGAGTAAATTGTTAATAACTTTATATATATGTCACTTACGTGTTTGAATTGAGTAAGTACAGGTGCTGTGGCTGCCGTTCGGCTGATTTGGTTGTGCTAAAATGCTAAATTAATAACTGCTTTGCTTAAAAATGCTAAAAAGGTACGCCTACGCAATAAAAATAGGAAATATGAACTGTTTTTCTGCTTTTCCGACCGTGTGGGTCGATGTATATATATTTATGTCTATTGTGATCCTACTACGATCGAACCGCGTAAAGGAGGCTATGGCAAAAAAATTTGAAAATTTAAGGCATTAGAAAATTTTTGGGAAATTTTGGAAAATTTGTGAAAACTAAATTTTTGATTTGGAGTTAAAAGTTAAACGATATAGTTTGTTTTGAAAAGTATAACTAAGTATAGATTTGAAAAACTTAGTAAATTTTTTGAAAGAGTTTAACTATTGGATTTTGGGGAAGTTGTACACTTAACTGATTTTGAAATCTAATTTGAACAAATTGTTTGAAAAGTTAATGGAATCTGTAACTTTTTCTTACTTTGCAATTTCGAGGACGAAATTCTTTTAAGGGGGGAAGATTGTAACGACCCAGAATTTCTGTCATTTGAAATTCGTATATTTAATTGATTTTAAATATTAAAAAGTGAAATTTGTAAGCCGAATAAATTTAATTTTGAATATCTAGATTTAATTGGACAATTAAATCGATAATTAATACTTGAAATTCCAGAAATAATTGATAACTGGGTTTAATGTGTATAAAAATGATTTATAAAGTTATATTAAATCATATTGGAGTTATAATGATGTTTGTAAACTTTTAAAATTGAATTAAAAGTTAATTTGTGAAAATTGATTATTTTAATATTTAATTGACGACTAAAAATAGCCATTTTTCAAATAGTCTCGGATTTCGATGAAACCAGATTCATCGGATCCGTAATATGAAATTATTGTAAGGTTTCAAATTTCGTGTCAATCGGATTTACGGTTTGTCCGGGGCAAGCCAAAACGCATCCAAATCGTTTTAAATCGATTTGATTTAATTTTGATTGTTTATTTCCGTAACTCTCACATACGATCGAATTAGCTCCCGAAACACATTCCATTGTGTTCGGAATGCGGGGTAAACCTTAGAAATGCCAGCCGGCACGCTTCTTTCGGAGTTCGGAAAATTTTCGATGAATAGTATTTTGGCCATTTTCTATAAAAGGACATTATCTTTTCCATTTGCATTCAAAACCCTACTAGGGTTACAGCAGCCGCCATTAACGTTCGTTGGCCAGAAATACATCCTCTTTCTCCCTCATTTTCTCCAAATCCGTCAATCTATACAAAAAGTTGTCAACTACAATATCGTAGAGAGCATCAAGATCTCTCTATCCAACGGCTGTGATCAAGAACGGGGCAATGGATCAACGGCAATAGGCGACCAAAGTCGTGCGTTTCATACACGAATTCCAATGCGTAGGGACAACCGAGTGGGGCCGGATCTCTGGTGAAGGTGGAGTGAAGCAAGGGCTTTCGAATGGTGGTGGAGTGATGTGGTCTCGTGTATCGTGGAGGTCGCGATAATTGGAGAAGGAAGTGGCGGCTATGGGTGTTTGTACGTGAGTTTTTCACGTTGGGAGGAAGAAGGGAACGCACGGCCTGATGTAGAGAAGGTGGAACGAGTGGCCAGATTTGAATCTAGGTTAAAAGTAAAAAAAAAAGATTATTGTAAATTAATATATATTAATTCGTTCAAACTTTAAAATGTGATAACTTTTTGATACGAGGTCAAAAAATTATGAAACGAATTGCGTTGGAATCGTTTCGACGAGCACTAAGCAATGAAACTGGATTGGAGTCGATTGGAGATAGTGAAAATTTTAGGTAAAATTAAACGTGCGTTTAATTTTATTCGAAAAAAATACTGCAACCGTTATTGAAAGCAAGGTGAGAACTTCTCACTCAATCGAATATTTGTTTCGATTTAAATTTTAAATAGTTAGATTTAAAATTTTTGATTGTGTTGATTGTGTGATTGGATGATAAAATTATTATCTATTGTGCTGAAATAGACCCTATACGCCGTATATTAAGCGGAGGTTATTTATTAAAAACATATACCGCGATAATTCCACCGTTAAGTGGAATTGGTATTATATATGTATTTGGAGTTGATTTCCCGCATTATATAGCGGATGAGACCCTATTGCGCCGCATAATAGCGGATAGTATTTTATAAATCCCATATACCGCGATATTCCACTTCGAAGTGGAATTGGTATTGTGCTAACATCTGTGGATGCAGGGAAACAGGTTGGAGGGATCCAATTGGATTCCTCAAATAATTGAATTTGTTTCAATATTATATGTTGATTTATTTATAATCTGTGTGTGATTATCTTGTGTTTCAAATCGTTGAAGGCTATAATTTAGCCGGATATATTTTTGGTATCGTTGGATACCAGAAATAAATAAAAATTGGATTTTTGAAATTCAAGTTGAAAATTTATCGAAAAATTTATTTTTGATAATTGGATAAATTTAAAAGGAGTTTTATAAGATAAAAGTTTTATTTTTGAATTATATTGGATTAAAATTCAAATATGGGAATAAGGCTTAATAAAATGGATTTCGGGAAATATTGTTTATGAGTTGAGAATTTATTTAAAATTTGGATTTTTGAATAATTTGGAAAATAAAGGAATTTATCTTCTTAAAAAGGAATTTATTTTAAAGGAAATAAATTTAGAAATCCATTTGGTAATTGATTTTTGGTGATTGAAATTAAATCCTTTGGAGATATTTGGAAATTTACTTGGTGTGTTGTAATGAATTTGGTAAATCAATATGGAATTTGATTCGGTGTTTTGAAATCAAATTTGAAATTAATTGATTATTAATTTACTATAACTAGTAAAATTGATTTATAGAAATTTATCCGATTTTAAATTTAATCAGATAACTAAATTAATCCTACTTATGGATGTTTGGATTATATTGGATGTTGAATTGTTTGACATCTCTGATATGTGATATTTTGTGATATATCCTGTTTTGTGTGTGATCTGTAATTTGTTTATCTGTGATATTTGTATATCTGTGATCTGTGAATGAAAGATAAGCGTTATCATTTATACCACTTATCAATTATATTGTTATATTTGATCTGTGATGGTTGAATGTTGTTGCGCTATTGTGTTAAACCCATGGACTACACAATACACACATAAATGTGGATTTCACGAGGAAATCGGTTAAGTCACAGATTTTTATCAATTTTGGAAAATTGAATTTTTGAATCCAAAATAGTTTTGGAATTGGAATTGAAAGTTTTTGAAAATGAGATTCAAAAATAAAAGTTATTTTAAATAACTTAATAGAATTGGAATTTAAATCATTTGATTTAAGTTTGAATTCAATATTTTGAAATTGAATTCAATGAATTGGGAATTTTGGTTTAAAAGATTTTACAAGCTATAAAAGGTGTTTATATGGGTTTTTAACCATTTAAAATATGGTTTTGGAAATTTAAATTTAAATTCAAGTTTTATACTTGAATGGATTTAACCTGTGTGATTGTAACCAGTTTTTCCCAAAATGAAAACTATCTGTTTTCAAATAACAATAGCTTTCATAAAGTGAAAAGATTTCCAATCTGTATCGAAACATTTTCAAGTTGAAATGGAATTGTGAATAGTTTGGAAAAACTATAAATTAACCTTTGTGACTATGATTAAACTTTATTTTGAAATAAAAGAGTATTTCAAATGGGGTATCTTTTATACTATAAAAGACTTGAATTGTGAATAGTTTTGAAAGCTATAAATTAAATCTTAATTTAAAGATTTAATGGGTTAATCAAATTGAAATGGAAATTGATTTGGAAATCTGTGAATGAATCTTTGTGAAACTGGGTAAACTTTGTGAAGTAAATCTTTTTGTTTAAAGATTTAAAATGGTAATTTGTTTAAACCATTTAAAGGAAAGGGTTTGGGTAATAAGTGGTGACTTAATTGAAATCCCTATATCCGTATGTTTTAAATATTGTGCTCACTATTCGGGTTAGCCGGGAAAAGACCTTTGTGTCATATAACCCATTCTGAATTAGTGATACGACGATATGGATCGTATTGAAGACCGGTGGTGAAGACTGGGTATTTGTGAAAACGATAGGATGACCTATCGATTGTCTCTGCACCGTTAGCTACGGTATAGAGATTTCCTTTGTGATGGGAAGTTCGATCGGGATTGTGAATACCCGGATTGCAAGGGCTTCTTTGGAAGTGCCTTCGGTTTTTTTCGAACCCGGAACAGACTTGTATGGTTACATGTCTGACATTACATTTTGAGATATAAAGCTGATTTCTTTCAAATACATTTTGTTTGGTGGCGGAGAATTTATTCTCTTAGCTTAACACCCTTCTCTGAGACATATGAGCTCAGAGGTTATGTAGTTGAAAGTTATCAGTGATATACTCCCAATTTGGTAATGTGGCATGTTGAGTGTTGTTGTGTGATGATCATTTATTGATCATTTGTTGATCAAAGCGTGGCTTTGTGAAAAAGCGCAGCTTTGTGGACGAGACCCCTTCGGACCTCACAACCCGGAAATGGTCGAAACAGGAATATGCGGCAAGGTTATGAGGGTCTCTCCCTTTAGGGTATGTCATTTCCTTCTGGAAAAGGGTGGTATCAGGTATGGAGCCCTGGTATTTAACCTATGTGGTTACTCTAATCTCATTTATTGTGTGATTGTTGTTTGGATCGAGGCGCCTTGGATAAAGGTCCCAAAGGACCGGGGGGTGGCATATTCGTGTACTAGTTACCTGGTGTCAGAGGTAACCCGGCCTTGTGTTGGCAGAGAGCTAGTTAGTTCTTTGGACGTCCATCCAGAGGCGATTCCATGTGGCATATGAAGTTCCTTAGCCTGACCATTTTTTGGAAATCCATCTTCCAATACGAGCCTTGTAAGGTATTAGTTGTAGAACCTGCCATTTACTTATGGTGGTCACCACTGTTTAGATGGTAGCTATAGTAGGCATAGTGCGAAATGCCTATGTTGGCTAAGATTAATATTATACTTTTGAAATGTTTTCTGCATTATGCACTAATGATAATAATATCGAATGATTTTGCGTAGTAAGCATGTTTGACTATCATAAGAAGAAATCTCCTCCAATTCTGCATTTGCATTGTGTGTGTGGCGGGAGGTCTTATGGTAGTTTCATTTTTCAAAAGCATTACGGATATTTTCTACTTCCTTGTTGTTGATGTTTTAATGATAAATAACTGTTTTAGTTCTCACACCAGTCACCATGACTAACCTGGAGTTTATTGTTTCCTTCCTAAACTCTGGATGCCCACCAATTTCCACACGGGCAGTCTGGAGTCAGGTTATCAGGTCATTCTGGATTCAGGAGATGCTGTGGAGCTCAGTGGCGAACTGGATGGCGAGACGTATCACTTGCATATGATATTATTTATTCCACTGTGTATTCTGTATGAGGACAAGTTCATATAACTGTCCAGTTGTGTTGTATATTGTTGTTGTTAACTCTGATGTGATGTAATGTATAAAATGATATAGTTCTTTGATTTAAAGATTATTCCTTTATCTATTATATGTTGTTCCGCTGCGATATGTGAAATTCTGATATTGTTTCTGTTGTTTCTTCTTTCTTTTTCTTCTATCTTCTTCTACCTCTTCTTTTTAACCATAACAATTCGGTTTTCCAACATTCGATTGCTCGGCAGTTGATACAGTGGACATATTAATGTCGATTTTCGGAAGTCGAAAATATTGAAACGTTACAAAAGCCTACTTGATTGAAAGACTATGTAGCTTCCAGGGGATCTTAGAAATGATTGAATATTTCAGATGGAAAACTTCTTCTTTTAAATCTATTGAAGGGATGTGATTCAACAACTACTTGAGGAGTCATATTGATCTACTCAGGATAAATACAATGTTCTAAGAAAATAGTTTGGTATGTAGATGTATCTATGCAAATTTGAATTTAGGTTTAGTCGCTTGTCTTGATCCAAAGCTTGCTTTGTTGTTTACAAAAACATACTTTAGGGGGAAAGTGTTATCTAGCATTATGAACTAAATCATGACTTCAATATGATGGGGAAATTGATCAAGAAGCTCAAGAGATGTTAGCAATGATTAAAAGAAATAAAAAGAAATAGATTGGTCAAAATTTTCAAAAGTCAAATCATATTGGTACTGATACGATCAATCATGTTCATACCGAGTTATTCGAAGAAGTGGAACCTACATTGAACTATAGATGAAGTTTCTTTGTAATCTGAAGAAGTCGACAAAGATTCAAATAGAAAAAATCATGTCAGTATTGACATTATTTGGAGGAGCGATTTTGTCAGCAAAGATTCAAAGCTTGAAGACTTGAACAAATATGAAGAAAAGTCAAAGAAACATGATAATAAAAAATGTCATTATACATGATCATGTTGGTACTGAGTTCTTTTAACTTATGAGTGCTGCTTGTTCTTCTGGCTTGAAAGAGTGGATCTGACCATTTACATTGTTCTTATCCAAGGTAGTGACTCTAAAGGATCAATTTGACGATAAATATCCATCCATTGACAACGAAATAAGGACTTTTCCATCTCTTTGATCCTTACGCTGAATTGCTCCCATTTTATGTATTGTCAACTAGAGTTAGAAATATACTTGTTGTATAAAATTGGTTGTAATTGCAATAGTCAATTGGAGTAAATGGACATATCCAATTGATTTGACACCGAACCACTCTAAAAACTACAACTTCCTCTTTATGCATTTCATTTTTACCAAAATTGTCTCATTTTTGTTGGATCTGGGGTGTTGTACCATTTTTTGACATAACAATGTTTGTTGTCCAATTTATATATACACACACAAATACACACACACACACACACACACGTGCGCACACATATGCATTGATAATTATCTAACTAAAAAAACACATCAAACATCAAACTACATTAATATTATTTACGACCAAATTTAAAATATTTATTTTGAAATGTAAAATGATTTTAAATGGTTTTAACAATTTCAAATGGATACATATAACTCTATACACATACAAAATAGTTGCTATATATATAAAACTAATTTTTATCCAAATATAGGTTATTGGATTTAATAAAAATTCAATTTTTACTTCCATATAATATTTATCGATATAGATATATTTAATTCACTTAACTTAATATTGTATTTCCTAAAAAAATGCCAAATCCCTATGGATTTGACATAGCATTTTTTTTGCTAAAACCATTTCTGACAGAAAGTAAAAAAATCATTTTTTAACATATGTATATTTTTTATAGGCAAAACAAATTATTATTATATTGCACATGCAAGCTGGATTAGAGTGGTCATACCACTTTAACAAATTAATACAGGTGCAAGGGAAAATCCTTCGTCAACCAATATAAAACCACAAACTAGCTATAGCACATGTGTTAAACAACATGCCTAAATTAATAAAAAAGAAAAGACCTAAGATAGCCCCCATTAGAGGAGGATCTACTCATTAGCCAAATTAGGTCCAGGGTCATAAACAAATACAGAAAAGAGCGAAGCCAAGTTTGGAATGAAATTCGTAGAAACAATGATGTAAATCAATTTGCTATCTCAAGTGTCATCAAGTAAAGCAATCCTATTCAAATCACCAAGTTCACCTTCAAAAGACTGGGTACCCCACAATGTGATAACATAATTGTCTGGTGTCATCCTCATCGTAAGCAAAAGACTAATGATAAGTTTTACACATAGGAGAGTATCTCATTTCAATAGCCCTATGTATCCAAGCTTGCTCTTTGGATTCCTAAAAGTGATATTACTAGAAGTAAACACGAGACTAGAAGCAGGAGCTTCTAAGGTAATTAGAGAAACTGGCATAGCAGCCAAAGAAGCTATATGAGAAACGACCACGGGAATATGACACAAAGGAGAGGAGACATCAACTACGACATCAACAATAAGAGAAGTATGAGAATCCTTGGGAACCCACTTCATAACATATGTATATTTATTAAGTAATAATATATATATATATATGTATATATATATGTGTATATATATATATATTATATTAAAATATATAAATATATTTAACATGTATTTCAAATAAATTATACAAACAAACACACATTCAAAGAAATATTTTTTAATTTGAATATAACTTCAAAATTGATATTCATCTAGAGCTAGATCTGTTTTAAATTTTAGAACTAACACAAGATATTTTAGATATTAATTCAAAATATTTTGAATTGGTCAAAATATTTAAATAAATAAAATTATTAATATTATATATATATATATATATTATTAAAAGAAAACTATGAATAACAAATGTATTATAAAGGGATAACTGTATCCGTTGTGGTGTAAATCCCAACACCTATAAATGGTCGCATTAGCCGTGTATACTTCTCATATGTTGCACGTGCACTATACGCATATAAGTGTATTTGATACACTTATATATTGTAACTTATATAAATTAAATAAAACTTTTATACAAATAAATAAAATAACATAAAGAGTTTTTTTTAAATATTTTAGATTGGATCTATATTAGTTTTGTCTTCAAAGGCCTAATAAAGATCTAAAAATGGAATTTTTGAAATTCATCCATTTATCGCACAGCATTTTGCCCCAATTCCACCAATGATATCAAAAGCCAATAGCTAATTTTGCGGTCTAAACTAACATATTATGGCTAACTTACTAAAGCCTACAATTTAGTAGGGCATCTAAAAAGGTAGTGACAAAGTTTGGGTTTAGATAATCAAGCAGTGTGCCTTACATGGATAGTATCCTAACCTGAAGGATGAAGTAAGGCCAAAGGTTATCCCCAATATAAAGACCCTAGATGGTTTTGGGTTTTGGGCTAATTTTACAAATCTATTTTGAAAATTTAAATAATATTTAAAATTTAAAATTAAGAGTAAAATGTATAAAAATTTATAAATGTTATAAATTATATTCAAATTTGTTTTGAAAATTAATTATTCAATTTTTAAAATTTTATTATAATCAATTGGATTAATTATATAAATAATGAATAAAAAGTTAATTAGTTAAATTAAAACATATATATAAATATCTATGTATATTTATCTTACAATGTTTAAGGTAAATAGTAATAAATTTCTAAGATTAATTAAATTTTGACTAATTTTTTTAATTAATATATTAGTTAAATGTTAATTAATAAATGATATACATGTTAATTCTTAGATCCAACATGGGACGAGAATTATCTCTACTCTGCTCTCTCGAGGTCGTATGATCCGTATTTGGCTACGTACTTTTCTGTTGTATAGCATGTTATAGGTCTAGGTATTGATGTTGATATCAGTAATGACAGGGGGGATGTACGTCCTTCTGAGTAGTCTAAACCCTTTATCTAGCTCCTGTTTTTCTTGTGTTTATGTATTAAGTGGCCTGACCACTATAAAATCAGATTTAGCTCTTCTGTTCATGTACAGAACACCTGTTTCTTATTATATTCATAGTGGCACGGCCCACAATAAAGTCGGTTTAGCTTTGCTAAAAAAATAAATGATATACATGTACAGTGATATATGTATATTACTATAAATGTTATAATGTATATATATTTAATTCTAAATGTTTAAAATGAATAAAATAAAATTAATTGTAATGTTAATTAAATAATTAATAAAATTAAAATTAAATATGATTTAATTAAATAAAGTGGAACTATAAGAAACTCAAATTAGATTTAAGGAATGGATACATATGTATAGTACGTATATCATGATTTCAGATGTGTTTCACACTTGAATCACAAAGGTATTTCGTAAGAAACACATTATTTCATAAGCTGATATCACTCAAATAAATATATATTAAAGACCATGAATCTCTAATATAAATGTCGTCCACTATCATTTATATATTAATATATTACTTGCATACTCATCAGTTGTTGATATTCCTCAAGCTAGATATGCTATGTGTAGTACTACTAATGTATTGAATAGACGAGGTAAGATATATGCACGTAATTGTGTATTTATACTTAGACCATCAAGAAATGGTAGGTATGAGTAAACAATCTCTTTTGATTTATGGATATTACTCAAGGTCGAAATTAGGTTAGGACAAAAGACCTTGGGTTAGGAGTTGTATATGATACAACTGATATAGTATTGTCCATTGCTTATGGTCTTATTGTAACATCCCCTATTTTGAGGCCCAAAAATAAGCGCTACTGATGTTGCAGTCATTAATAGTATTAACTCTGATGACAAAATGCAGTTATGTTAATCATATCAATAACAACAGAAGCACATGAATATGAAAAATATTTCAAACATTTTCATTAATCAAACTTTCATTACTTTTTGGAAATAAGATTTTAATCTATATTGCATAATCCCATTCGTTGCCCATGTTCAGAGAAAATATAATAATTACAAAATACTCTAAGAGCGACATATGATGATGCCCCCTTGGTTGACCAAAGTCCAATAATTAACAGTTATAAATTCTGTCATTACATCCATTCAAACATAGCATAAGCTTTAAAGAACATAGCAGAAATAAAAACTCCTAACATTAGTGAATTTGTCTCCTACATGTCTCCAAAAGTTTAATCATCTAACCTGAAATCCCTACTCCCAACCTACTCAAATGAGTACCCGAGAGTTTAGAGGGGAAAACAAAAACTTCAAGTCAAACAAAATGTCTTGTGCAAATAATAACATTCCATCTCGAACCAAATAGATATCTAGTGAGACCATGTCGTTGAGCAGATCGGGTTTTCCCCTCATTATTACCATATCCAAAATATGTCAATCATAGTCATGCATCTATAACCACAATTGTTAGAACTGCATAACATAATCTTATGCAGCTATGCAATTTGGGTAAGTCTAACTCTTATATCAATTTAGGGTTATATCTACCGTAAGTTTACCCGTTCTCATAAAACTGACTATCTATCTTAACTCATAGTTTTCCTAGGGTCATTATGAAACAATTAGCTTTCATGGGCCGACTAATAACCTGCCAAAGTTCTGAGGGACTACCTTTCATGAATCATAGTTTTCAAGGGATCACTAAGAACCTATTGGCTTCCACCAATAAAACTTTCCGATCATAGTTTTCATGGGATCACTATGAATCTAGTGGAATTTTCAAATAACCTTTCTCAAACCATAGTTTTCACAGGATCACCATGAACCTATCGGTAGTCTCCAATAACATGCCTCCAATCATAGTTTTCGTGGGATCACTAAGAACCTATAGGGATTCTCCAATAACATCACTCGAACCATAGTTCTTATGGGATGACTATGGACCTATTGGACCCTTCCAATAACATATTTTATATTATAACCTTTTGATCGGTCTAGGCATCCTACACATTTGATCTACCAGACCTCGTGGCTTTAATTCTACTCACTAGGAGTTAAATTTGACTATACTCGCTATTGGGTCAACATAACTGGTGATTCTACCTTTAATTATCCCCAAAATGCATTTATGGGTCATGATGATGTGACTATGACAATAATTCATGCAAAAACAACGAATCAAATAATAATAAGAATAAATAGCATCCATCATTCAGATAAGTTCAACCAATGGTCATAGACATCTTATAATTACTTAACCTTAAGTAATAACTCCCTTTGGTAATTTCATATCAAGACTTAAGCTAAACAATAATTTATTCCTTTAAAACCTTTATCATTATATATGATTAATCCCCTTAATTAATATTTAAAATAAGAAATATATAGCCCATTACTTTACCAATTTCTCATGCCAATTTATAATCCATTTTAATACTATCATGTATACTTTCCGTATTAATATGAGGATACCGCACCTCTTCGTTAAAGGGCATAACGCCATAAGTTAGAATATTTTCATCATTGAAATCTAAAGGCATCAATGTGGTCGGTTTTGATGACGTACGACATCAATATTAATACTACTGACATCGGGTGCTTTAAAACAGTAAGGTCGACGTTGATGACTTTCAACATCAATGCCTTAAAATAGTTTATAATGGTTTCATAAAACTGGGCTATTATGCCATTATAATAAGAATGCCAAAATTGATAATAAGAGGCATCATTGATATTTTATATCGACGTTGAAAGTATGTAGGTATAAGCAGTATCCATAATACTTCTATCTCGTAAATAACACTAGCGATATCACTGCTAAAATATTTAATGTGGGAAATAATACTTGCGGCATTACTACCTTAAGCTATGGTGTCAAATAGGAAGTATACGACATCGTTTAAAACCATGGTGAAAACTTGTGGCATCAATGTCGTATGTTATAGATTCCAAAACAAAGAAAAAAGGGAGGTCGGCATAGTTCTAATACATTACGAGATTACCATTATCGACGTTGATTCAATGTCGAAGGCCTTATAACAGAAGACTTCAACCCGAATTGATTCATTAGATACCAACTTAGTTGATATCGTATGCATCCATTCACGTTAATGTCGTTGGGGTTCAACATAAATATTGGCAACATGGCAATACGTAGTTATCGTTGAAACTGTTTTATTTCTATTAAAAGCAATTACTTTTCACTAATTCTTAACCCATGTTAATTTTTATTGGTTAAAACAATCTTTGTCAAATTTCTTTTAAGAAAAACTTCCACAACCTGTTTGCCTCTTCAAAAATTTATTTCGCACCCATTAATCGATATTAATTATTTAATAGTCATGATAAGCTTTTCTAGCTTATTAATAATAAATCACAATAACATGGGAAAATCCCCAAAATTCACCAAAAATCAAAAATAACATATTCTTTAACATATAAAAAAATTTGGACCAAAATCCTTATTTAAATTTATTTAATAATTAAAACACGAAATAAATACCCTTTCTTCCTTTGGAAATTCATAAAATATTCCCATTAATTTAGAAAAATATGGAATTATAAAACCATCTCTGAAATATCATTTTACACAATATATCAAAATTTCGAACCATTAGGAGATCAAAAACTTAGATTTTACCCTTAAAACCTATTAAATCAATTTCATAAAATTTCCCTCATTCTTCATTAAATACAATAATGACATAACCAATCCAAACATGATATATTAACTCAATTAATTCAGAATTAGATCATAAATCTGAAATAAACATGAAAACTTGACATGGATACTATTATTCACCTTAGATTGGATAATGGAGTTGAGATTTAATGGAGAATGACTTTCCTAGCTTTTCCTTTGGTCTTCTTTAATTTTTCTCTTCTAATCTTCCTTAATAATGGCTGGCCTTGCTTGAGTACTTCTTTAGATTGTTTTGTAAAAGTGAGAATGAATGAATGAGAAGGTAAGAGCTTAAGGAAGGCTCTTTTTCTTACTTGCCCCTTTCATTTATTCCTCTCTATGTTAAGTTTAAAACAAGCTTATTAGTTAATTAGTTAAGGCCTAACCCAATTAGTTATCAAATCCCAATCTCCTTATCACTCCACACATTATTCTATTTAATTTATTTAATTAAATTTCCTGAATAATGTTACTCAAAATTAGGGGTGTTACAGGCTCCTCGCCTTAAAAAATTTCATCCTCGAAATTCAATAAGGATCATAATAAGCATATCAACCATGCAAACATCTATAACAACACATAACAATAATACTAGCCTATCAAATTAGCTAAAGGTCTATATGAAAAATATAGAACCTACCATCAAAACAACTCAGGATAAGTATCTCCAATCGTGTCATCTGTCTCCCAAGTACAGTCATTCTCATTGTCACTCCACTGGACTTTCTCTAACTTGATTGTCTTATTCCTTAATTTCTTCTCATCTCTTGCTACAGCTCGAACTGGTTTCCTAACAAAAGTCATATCTGGTTCCACTACTAAATCTTCCAATGCAGTCGGAGTAATAGTAGTCTCTGGATCAAGTACATACTTTCTGAGATGAGAAACGTGAAACATATTATGGACTCCTGCCAAACTATTCAGTAACTCTATTCTATAAGCAAGTTTCCCGATCCTATCTATAACAGGAAATGGACCAACTTACCTCAGTGCAAATTTTCCTCTCTTTCCAAATCCTAGCACACCCTTCATCGGCGATACTTCAACAAATACGCGATCTCCAATTGAGAACTCTAAATCCTTACACCTCTTATCCATGTAACATTACTACTAGACCGAGTTTCCTTCATCCATACTCGGATCAACTCAATCTTTTTCATGGCTTCTCTCACAATACCTGGACTAAGAACCAATCTATCTTCGGTCTCCAACCAACATGCTAATGATTTGCACAGCCTTTCGTAAAGAGCTTCGAAAGGCACCATTCCTATACTAGTCCGATAACTATTATATAGGAAACTCAACTAAGTGCAAATGGTCTTCCCTTAACCCTCCAAAATTTAGTATTCAAGCCCTTAGCAAATCTTCCAGAACATTGTTAATTCTTTTCGTTTGCCCATCTATTTGTGGATGGTAAGCGGTACTCATCTTTAGACTGATACCTAAAACTTCTTGTAGACTCTTCCAGAATTCACTATTGAATAAAATATCTTTATCACTATACTACTAGGAATCCTATGTAGTCTTACAATATTCTTCATAAAGAACTTAGCTAAGTTAGTTGCTATCCTTGTTGGCTTTTACCTGTTGGCAAATCAAACATTATTTTACCCGCAAGCCTACATGTCTCTTCATTCCTTCCCAGAAGAAACTCCTCTTCATATCATGATACATTTTAGTTCCTCCAGTATGAATTGTAAACTTCGATCGATAACATTCCCTAGGCACTTCCTTCCTTAGGTCACCAACATCTGGAATACACAATCGTCCCTTCTTTCTTAACTATCCATTCTTATAAAGACTAAAATCCTTTAAATCATCATTTTTAGTTCCACCTTCCAATATTTTAATCTTTTAATCTAGCAATGGATCAACTCTCTGCTTAGAAGCAATCCTTTCGATGAATACTGGTCGAACTTCTAAACATGATAATATGGCGGTACCCTGACTAGAACTAGTAGTCGATCTTAACTTCACACTACAAGTAGTCAACACCTCTAAATATTTCTACTCTGCTAACATAGCTAACACCACATTTTGATGTTTTCTGCTAGCACATCAGCAACTTTATTTTCTTTCCCTGGCATATACTCAATACTAAAATCATAAACTGGTAAAAAATCCAGCCATCTCTGTTGTCCTATATTCAACTCTTTCTGGGAGAATAAATACCGCAAGGACTTATGATCCACATACAACTCGAATCTTTCTCCCAAAAGATAGTGTCTCCACACCTTCAAATTACAGCTGCCAACTCCAAATAATGAGTCAGATACCTAACTTCATGTGGTCTGAGCTAACGAGAAGCGTATGCAATCACATTACCTCTTTATATCAACACATCTCCTAATCATGTCTCGCACACGTCTGTATACACCACCAAATCCGGAATACGATCTTGTACAACTAATACAGATGCATTGGTCAATAAATGTTTTAGCTTCTAAAATGCTTGCTCACATTTACTAGACCAAATAAATTTTACATCCTTTTTGGTTGGTTTAGTCAAAGGTGTTGCTATCCGAGAGAAATTCTTGATGAATCTCTGGTGTAGCCAGCTAATCTAGGAAAAATCTTTATCTCGGTCACCATCTCGGATCTCTTCCAATTATTTACAGCTTCAATCTTAGTTGGATCCACAGATAACCCTTCTTCTGAAACTACAAGAAAAAAAACTTCACTTCTCTCTTCCAAAAATGATACTTCAAAAACTTCGCTTTCAGTTGATGCTGCCTTAATGTCTCAAGCACTATTCTAGGATGAATCTCATGATCTCTTTCGTCCTTAGAATATATCAAAATGTCATCAATGAATACCAACAGAACCTATCCAAGTTCTCTCAAAAAATTCAGTTCATTAAGTCGACAAAGAAAGCAGGTGCATTAGTAAACCTGAATGGAATTACTAACCACTCATGTGAAATATACCTCATTCGACATGCCGTCAAAGGAATACTATCCTCTGCTACCCTCAATTGATGGAACCCTGTGCCAAATCCAACAGGGAAAATACTTTGGCTTTATTCAACTAATAAAATAAATCATCAATTCTCGACAAAGGATACCGATTCTTTATCGTTTTCCCGTTCAACTTATGATAATCGATACACAATCTCAATGACCCATTTAGTTTCTTCACAAACTCCACAGTCGCTCCCTTAGGCAAACTACTTAGTCTAATAAAATTCCTTCCTTCTAAGTCCACCAGCTGTACCTTTAACTATTTCATCTCAGTAGGTGACATTTTGCTAGGCGGTCTACTTACGGGTTCAGCTCTAGGCACAAGATCTATACGAAACTCAATAGTTTATTTCGTTGGTAGTCCTATAATAGGCTCAAAGATATTTGCATACTCTCTTACAACTAAAACCCGATTTACTTTGTCTTCTACTTCCATTGCATCTAACAAAGCAAAAACATCCAAAATCACATTCTCTATTGAGTATATAATTCGATCACGGCTATTAAGGTGTCTTAGTGTGTTATCCCGCCTTTGGGAAAGGTCGTGACATCAAGGAATTGACTAGTAACCAATGACAGCCCGTCCTAGAGATCGGTTGTTATACACAGGCTCACTATGGATATCGACGAATTTTGTCCGAGTCTGGATCGAGCTAAAATTGATATGACATGACAACCTAAGCTATGAGAGTCAACGTTCCAAATCTCAAGTCAATCCGAGTTCGTATGCTCAAGTTGTGAACGATACAAAATTGGTTAAGAACAGCCCTCTTCAACTCGCTCCAGTTCGAATCCATTGGAAGTGCACATTTCGACTCGCTTCACTTCGAGCAATACTTCGACTTGCTCCGTTCGCAACCATCAGAAGCCAACTTCGAACCGCTCAGATTCGACTCGCTTTGCAACCATCGAAAGTGACTATTTCGACTCGCTCCACTTCACCTCCATCAGATGCCTTCTTCGACTCGCTCCGCTTCACCTCCATCAGATGCCTTCTTCGACTCGCTCCGCTCGAACCACTGTTCGACTCCATCGAGTTCGACTCCATTGGCAAAGCCACTATTCGAATCCCTCAGGATGCTCCACTTCGACTCGCTCAATCAGTGCACAGTTCGACTCGATCAAAACAACGTCAAGGGCAGAGTGAGATTCAAGCGCCATGTCACCGAGTCGAACGGAAGCGAGTTGAACAGAGCGAGTCGAACGAAACAGCCTACCGAGAATCCCATTTCGTATCGATCATATCTCCTAATCTACAAGTCCAAATGCTATGAAATTTTCACAGAAGACTACGTACATGCTTAAGAATGTCCACGCCAAATTTCGACTCCATTGGATGAAATCTTGATCGATACGAAATCTGTTCGTATCGATCACGGATCGGACCGAAACTTCACAGGCTTAGGCGCGCAGGCCTGGTCACGTGCCAGAGAGGGTCTCCCGAGATCTGAGTGAAATATCAGCCTCCTACACCTATAAATAGACCCTCAAAGCCAACATAAAAGGGGTTCTTCTTCCTCTTTGAGATCTCCCATGCCCAGACTCCGCCGGGTCTAGATCTGAACTCCATTGCTGCTGCTACCAACCAATTTCGCTGCTGCAAATCATTGTTATTCGCTGTAATTTGCTGAAATCAATTGTAAACATCAAAGAAAGATCAATAAAGCAAACTACTTCATAGTGGACGTAGGCAATACGCCGAACCACTCTAAATTCTTGTGTCTCCTTACATTTTTCTTAGTTTCATATCTGAGATTTGGAGTTTTTGTTAGATAAATCCTCTTTTTATATTTATTTTCTTCACTTTATCTCTTCAAAGACTTCCGAAGAGTGTTGTGCCCAATTTTGGTACAAACATAGTGATATCTTCGTATCAAAGAAAAATATCCTAGCCTCATATCTGCTCAACCAGTCCATAACCAAAATAATCCCAAAACCAGCAAAATCAAACAAATACAAACTACAGGTAAATGCATGACCTAAAAGCTCAAATTCTAAATGGTTGCATCTCATCCCAAGAGTTGCATAACCTCATATCGGATTTTCAACTCTTAAGGTAATAATAAGGTACAATGGTTCTAGCTTTGACTTATCTACCAAACATTGTTAGATAAAAGAATGCGATGTGCCATTATCAAATAATACTTCAACAGGAATGCCATGAATCAAAGCATACATCCCATCACATACTTTTCTTTCTTTGCTGCCGTTGCTCTAGAAATTGACAGTTCCAAAGCAAAAAAACTTCCCTTTATCAGCCTTGGCCAGTTCTGTACACTTGTTCTTGTAATGCCCCACTTGGTCGCAATTGAAACACTTCACATTTTTCTTTTTCACAACCATTTTTCCCTTTCTGAATAGACACTCATGTGCAAAATTCCCTTTCTTGTCATACTTAAAGCAAACAAGATCGACTTTTTCTTTCTTGGCAGCTCCACCCTTCTGAGCTCCCTTCTTCTTGAAGAACTTCCACTTCTTACTCTGAAAACCTTGAGTCTTTACCGACTTCTCCTTCACAAAAGTTGAAACTATTACCTCATTCTATATCGCCATCTATACCACTACACTATTGGACCTTGGAGATGTGGCATTGTTGCTCTAACAATCTACGGCTTCAACCCTTGGATGGGATAGGCAGAATCCCACGCAATTGCCTCTAACAAACCAAGATGCCGGCGGACCTTCAGATCCAACAGGTCCGGTTACCAGACAAGAGTTCCAGACGCTGTTCCAAGAATTGACCTAGAGTCGACAACAGCTAACTGAACAACTGCGCGCCAACGCTGAGTTGACCAACCAACTAAATCGCCAAAGGCGAAGAAGATCCAGAAGAGACCAAGGTTCCTATTCTTCCATAGAGAGTTCAGCCTCCTCCGATGGCCAAACCAGATCCACACGCCCACGGCTAGGTGTAAGCTACACCCAAGCCACGGGACACCAACCTGCTTCGAATCTTGGGCAACCTAGAGCTGGACCATCCGCCAATCTCCGTACAGAACCTTCAACTCGAGGAGGGGCTACTCCTTACCATGTCACGGGCAACATTGCTACTACCACCACTGTCGAACGAGGAGGTGATGCTAGAATCCAAGCTGATCCTCAGCGTAACCAACGAGAGCAGACTCCTGAGCCTTATGTCCTTGAAGATGTTGAACCAAGGAGGCGAGGCATGGACCGTCGACTGTGTCCGGTCTAGACTCGCGCTGTGGAACCCGACCACACCTTGGCACAATATGCTCCAAGTATCCGAGTGCCGGATATACCAACGATGATCCGTCAAATGATCCGTGAAAGTCAGGGTCTCAGTAATGACGACTAGGGAATCTTCCGGAGTCATACCCCTTTCACCGATGACATATTATATGATGAACCACCTCGGCACTTCAGGATGCAAGCTTTGCCAGTTTATGAAGGAAGTTCTGATCCCAATCAACACGTCCTGAAATACGAATGGCTGATGAATGCTGCGAGAGCTGATGACGCAGTAAAGTGCCGTAGTTTCCCCATTTCCCTAGGGTGCATCGCTACCATGTGGTTCACTCGTTTGCCACCACGGTCCATCTCTAACTTTGACCAGATGGCCATCAAGTTTGTTGAGCAATTCCGTATTCACGTGGCGAGGCCTAAGTATGTTAACACTCTTTCTAGTGTTACACAAGCTCCCAGAGAAAGACTTAAACGTTACTTGGAGCGATTCCATGCTGCGTGTGCAGAAATAAGCAATCCCAATGATAACTCTATCCCGATGGCATTGACTAAGGGGATTGATGCTGATTCCGAGTTCGGAAATTGGTTAGCTGGAAAACCACCTGCGTCATTGGACCGTTTCTATTCCAAGGCAGCCCAATTCCTGAGAAGGGAGGATGCGAAACAGTCTAGGAAGCAGGATAACGTAGGGCCCAACATCGAAGGAATACAAAGTAACATCGCTGTTAAACAATCCGAAGATAGTTCTGGGAAAATTCATTTGAACATACAAAATAAACAAAATCAGTAGAGGGACAATGGAAATTAGAACAAAAAACGCGATCATAATTGTGGTCCACGGCGTAGAGCCTCCATGTATGATAATTACACTCCATTGAACACGTCGTTGGAAAATGTGTATTTGCAGACATGCAATACCATGCAATACAAGAAACCTGCCCCAAAACTGCAAACTGAGAGACAAATTCAAACAGGAAAATTATGTAGATTCCATGAGAGTTATGGCCACAACACCAATGAGTGTCATCACTTACAAGACCTCATTGAAAAACTGATACGTGAGCGGAAGCTGGATTAGTATGTGCGGGCGCCGCAGTCTGGTGGTGCGGGCCCTTCAAATCAGAATCGTACACCGAATCAGGAAAGACAGGAGGAACCCGCTCGTACAGGCGGGAGGTTGGTTATCAATACGATAAGCGGTGGTCCTCACCCAGTAGATCGAAGCTGGAAGGAAATGGAGTCGTATGCCAGTTCTATCAGGCATGCAGACTTCGAGTGCTGTAGTAGTTTTGATGAAGGGGCTCCGGCCAAGCAACAGAAAACGATGACATATGACATCGTGTTCAGGAACAGAGACGGTGATAAAGTCGAAGTCCCCACTATCGATCCACTGGTCATCTCAGCACAAGTAGGTACCGCTTGGATGAAGAGGATCTTAGTTAACAGTGGAAGCTCTGTGAATATTTTGTTCAAGCAAGCTTATGATCAAATGAAAATGGAAGCCACAGACTTGAAGCCTTGTCAATCCCAAGTCCATGGTTTCAATGGAAGTGCTACTATACCCACTGGAATGGTGGAACTACCAGTAGAGTTGGGAGTTGGAGAACGACGGAGAGTATGGATGCTACAGTTCATTGTTTTGGACATAGACTCCCCTTACAATGCTTTCTTGGGCCGACCGGCCTTCGCTGAATTCAGGGCAGCCATCGCCCCGTGGTGTTTGACTTTGAAGTTTCCCACTGATCATGGAATAGGAATCATTCAGGGAGATCAGGCTGCTGCCAGAGCCTGCTATGTTGCTGAGTTGCGGGAGGCGCAGCAAAAGAAGAAAGGAAAGGGCGTAGAGGAATCTTTATGCGTCCGTTTTGCCGATAATGGACAATTAACGCCCGGGCCCAGGCCCGGGCACCCCAGCCAATTCCTCAAGGATCTTGACCCGAGAGAAACTGAAGACGAAGGAGAATCTAAAGAAAGTCAAGCATCCCCGGCCGAACTGACGATTGATGTCCCAGTTGACAATAACGATGATTTGAAAATGATAAAGATTGGATCTCAGCTAAGCCAGCAAACTCAAGAGGAATTGGTTGAATTTCTGCGGAAAAATCTTGACGTATTTGCCTGGACACATTCCGATATGTGTGGGATCTCGCCGGACATCGCAAGCCACACCCTAAACATTGACCCGCGGCATGTCCCGGTCAAACAGAAAAGGCGTGGTATGGATCCAGAGAGATCTGCCACCCTTAAAGAAGAAGTAGAAAAGCTTAAAGCGAACGGGTTTATTCGAGATGCGCTATATCCTGAATGGGTGTCGAATCCGGTGCTCGTCCGAAAGCCGAACGGAAAGTGGAGAACATGTGTCGATTATTCCGATCTGAATAAAGAATGTCCCAAAGACAGTTTCCCGCTTCCCAGAATTGACCAGCTAGTAGATTCGACAGCTGGGCATGAACTCTTATCCTACATGGACGCGTATTCTGGCTACAATCAGATACCGATGCATTTACCCGATCAAGAACATACCAGCTTCGTAACCAATCTGGGACATTATTGTTACAAAGTTGTGCCATTCGGACTCAAGAACGCCAGGGCTACTTATTAAAGATTGGTCAATCGGATGTTTGCCAATCAAATCGGGAAAACAATGGAAGTATATGTAGACGATATGCTTGTGAAGTTACGACTCTCCACCGACCATGTTAAAGACCTGAAAACTATGTTCAACATACTTCGGGAATACAAGATGAAGCTAAATCCACTGAAATGTCACTTCGGAGTTGCATCCGGAAAATTCCTTGGGTTCATCGTCAATGCTCAGGGGATCGAAGCTAATCCTGAAAAAATCTGGGCTATCAGAAGTCTTGAAACTCCGAAGACTATAAAGCAAGTCCAAAGTCTCAATGGAAAAGTAGCAGCATTGAGCAGGTTCATTTCAAAGTCCACTGACAAATGCATTCCCTTCTTCGATCTGATCCGAAATGGAAACGAAACTTTGAATGGACCATGGAGTGTGAGGGCGCTTTCCAAGCACTAGTTCAACATTTGTCTACACCACCTATCCTGTCGAAGCCTATTGATCATGAGAAGTTGTTCGTATACTTGGCAATATCAGAAAATGCTATCAGCGCTGCATTAATTCGAGAAGAAGACAAGATACAGAAGCCAGTGTACTACGTCAGCAAGCGATTGACTGGGGCCGAAAGGAATTGTCCGAAATTAGAGAAGTTGGCTTATTGCCTTATTATTGCATCGAGAAAACTCCGACCATATTTCCAGGCACATCCCATTACTGTTTACATCGACCAGCCGTTACGACAGGTCCTTTCGCGGCCTGAAACGTCTGGTAGGTTACTCAAGTGGAACATCGAACTGAGCCAGTTTGATATTACTTATACTCCAAGACGAGCAATCCAAGGACAAGTCCTAGCCGATTTCGTAGTTGAGTTTACCGTTCTAGTGGACTTGCCCGAAACCAGTAAATCCCCAGAATACGTCTGGATGCTTTATACCGATGGTGCATCTAACGATCGGTGTTCGGGTGCTGGTGTTGTACTTGAAACTCCCGAAGGTCGATCCATATGTTATGCTTTGAAGTTCAATTTTCATGCGACTAATAATGAAGCTGAATATGAAGCCCTCTTAGCTGGCTTGAAACTTGCTAGAAATTTGAGAATTATCGCAGTAGAAATTTATTGTGATTCACAATTAGTTCTGTGTTAAGTACGGAGAGAGTATCAAGCAAGAGATCGGAGGTTGGCTGCCTACATAGCTCGAGTTCAGGAAGTGATAAATCAGTTTGATTATTATGCCATTTATTGTATACCTCGAGAACGCAACCAAAAAGCCGATTCATTGGCGAAGCTAGCCAGCACAGGTGAAGCTCAACAAATGGGACTCGTTCCCGTAGAAGCACTATCCTCCCCAAGCATTGACCGGGCAGAAATAGACCGGGTATGCGAAACAGTCCCCGAAAAGGATTCATGGATGACTCCACTCAAAAATTACATTGAGCACAGAACCCTGCCGGAGCGCAGGAGTGAAAAGAGACAAGTCCTTCGGAAGGCCTCACGATTTACCATCCAGGATGGGATCATGTACAAAAGAGGGTACTCAATCCCTTAACTCCGGTGTATCGCTCACGATGAAATTAAACGAGTATTGCACGACGTGCACGAGGGAGAATGTGGCGATCACACCGGGGGGCAAGCACTTGCCAAGAAAATACTCCGATACGGATATTACTGGCCAACTGTGAATCGTGATGCGTCGGATTATGCAAAGAAGTGTGATAGGTGCCAGAAATATGTCCAAATTCCTAGAGCTCCTCCTACCGAGATAACGCAAATGGTCAACCCATGGCCGTTTGCAATGTGGGGCATCGATATCATTGGTGCTCTACCTCTGGCAAAAGGTGGTGCGAAATACGCCATCGTCGTAGTCGATTACTTTACAAAGTGGGCTGAACCCGAAGCTCTTGCAACCATAACAATGAAGAAAGTAATCAACTTTGTAGTGTGCAACATCATCTGTCGATACGGTCTCCCACACACCATTATTACGGACAACGGGACCCAATTCGACAGTGCTGAATTTAAAGAGTTCTGCAAACGATTTCACATCCAAAATAAATTCTCTACAGTTACGCACCCTCAGGCAAACAGACAGGTCGAAGCAGTTAATAAAGTTATAAAATCCATTCTGAAAAAGCGACTAGAAAATGTTGAGGGCAAGTGGGTCGATGAACTTCCTATGGCTTTATGGGCTTACCGAACAACCCACAAGACCACGACCGGTCACACTCCATTCTCTCTCTCTCTTACGGTTCAGAAGCCGTTATTCCAGTCGAGCTAGAAGTACCTTCTCATCAAGTGACATACTATGATCCGAGGACAAATGCTATATTGTTTGCTGAATCTCTCGATCTATTAGAGGAGAAGCGTGAAGAAGCTGATTTGAGGGCAACTGCGCATCGAAGTCGAGTCGCCCGATTGTATAACGCCAAGGTCCGTCCGCGAACCTTCGAACTAGGCGATCTCATCTTGAAAAGAATCTATCTGGTTCCGTCGCATATGAAGCCGACATGGGAAGGACCGTATGTTATTGAACAAAGGTTCGGAGATGGCACATTCAAATTATCAACCGTCGATGGTCTTACTCTGCCAAGAGCTTGGAATAGCGAAAGCCTTCGCCGCTATTACACATGACAGGCTATCTTTATCCGTTTAGATTACTTTCCATTTTGCAATTTGTTTCTGCATTTCGAAATTAGAATTTTTAATAAGGCAACTGACCTTGCAATATTTTCTTATTTCAGCAATAAAATGCAATCTCTTCGAGCCAGAGCTGTGATTTACATGAAATTCTTCATATGATCATCACTATGCACATAGAGCTAAGTTCCACCATATTGTGGAATTTATTCAAATAGGGAGTGACTGGGATGCAACCAATCACTCGCTAAGTGAAACCCAAGCTCGGGGACCAGCCATCACATCAAAGTCAAGAAAGGATTGATACACGACAATCCTTCGTTCTACTCCGTATTCCCAGAGTGTGAAGCGGAGTATAAACATCTACTCCGAGTTCCCAGAGTGCGAACCGGAGTATAAACATCAACTCCATATTCCCAGAATGTGAAGCGGAGTATAAACATCAACTCCGAACTCCCAGAGCGGGAGTCGGAATATAAACATCAACTCCGTATTCCTAGAGTGCGAAGCGGAGTATAAACATCAACTCCGAGTTCCCAGAGTGCGAACCGGAGTATAAACATCAACTCTGTATTCCCAGAATGCGAAGCGGAGTATAAACATCAACTCCGAACTCCCAGAGTGCGAGTCGGAGTATAAACATCAACTCCGTATTCCTAGAGTGCGAAGCGGAGTATAAACATCAACTCCATATTCCCAGAGTGCGAAGCGGAGTATAAACATCAACTCCGAGTTCCCAGAGTGCGAACCGGAGTATAAACATCAACTCCGAACTCCCAGAGCGCGAGTCGGATTATAAACATCAACTCCGTATTTCCAGAGTGCGAAGCGGAGTATAAACATCAACTCCGAGTTCCCAGAGTGCGAACCAGAGTATAAACATCAACTCCGTATTCCTAGAATGCGAAGCGGAGTATAAACGTCAACTCCGAACTCCCAGAGCGTGAGTCGGAGTATAAACATCAACTCCGAGTTCCCAAAGTGCGAACCAGAGTATAAGCATCGACTCCAAATTCCCAGAGTGCGAATTGGAGTATAAACGACAACTCCGAACTCCCAGAGTGCAAGTCGGAACATAAACATCGACTCTGGGCTCCCAAAGTGTGAAACGGAGCGTAGACACCAACTTCAAGTTCCCGAAGCATGAATCGAAGTATAGATATCAACTCCAAACTCCCAAAGCGCGGGTCGGAGTACAAATGTCAATTCCAAGTTCCCAGATCGCGGACATATGATTAAAGCTTAAGCCGGCGTGACCAACCGTTGGTAAACAAATGAGAATCCCCGGAGTGCGGATATGATCATCGATAATCAGACAAGCGCGGAAAAACCACTCGGTCTCCACTTGACTCAAACATCCGTTCATTGGCACTAGGGTCAACATGACGAAGATGAGAAGCAATCGCTGACTGATGTTCTACGACTCATCCCCGAGACTAGGTGGCAAGACTTAAGCATCGACCATCGACTGAATCGATGCGACGCAAGAATTCAACTCGCTCCCCGGTCGTAAACCATGTCCACAGTACCCGAACTTGGCAAACAAAAAACAACTTTATTCGGAAGCTGAAACTTCACGAGTGCATTTCAGATATTAAAACACTTAGACAAATACACAATGACAGAAAAGAAGTCAAAAAAGAGAAGTTTCATTTCTATTGTTTATAAAAGAAGTTCGTGTACAAGTTTCCAAAAATTCCTACTAGCAGGGGCCGAACCCGCATCTATACACGGCCAATGAAATGCAAATCAAAATAAACCGGGGAAGCATGTTTAATCTTTCTTCTTCCTTGGCTTCCTTCTCGGCGTAGACGCGCTGGAGCCACCGCTAATCTTCCTCTTCGAGCCTTTGCTTTTCGGCGGTTGGTCTTCAGGGGAGGGCATTATATCAACATCCTCCTCCGAACTCGAGTGGATAGGAATGCTCCCTACGGGCGGAGTCGGAGGAACATGATCAAGTATAGAAGGAGGAATGGGCACGCTGGTAATGAAGACAATACCACTGGGAGATATCATGCTAAGCGGAGTAGGTCCCGGTGCTGCCATCCCACCTCCAAAACTGCCACCATAAGCCGCTGCTGCCATTTCAGCGCCAATTTGAGCGAACATCTCCTCTTCAGTTACTGCTCGAGCCCCGCTGGGGGCATTAGCAGTCGGCATTGTAGAACTTGTAGTAGGATCAGTTCCACTCATGATAGATGACAAGTCAGAAAAAGTATCACCGTGACGACGAAAGAGTTCATCCATCATATGCTCATCAAACATAATCGTACTCCCCGACATATCGTCAAGCGGGGCAGCTGTACTCATGGTGATTTCTTCGGTCGTGATAGCCTCCTGCGTTTGATATGGTTCTTGAGTAGCAGGAGGCATGGTCGGTGCAGCATCGATCACTGGACAAAGAATAAGAGAACTGTTAGGACTTAACTCGATCGAAGATTTCGACTTGGGAAAGATATATGGATTGTTCAGAATACCTTCCTCAGTTTGACTCGTAGACGGCAGAGCGGCATCAGTGACTTGCGCGGCAGCCGAAGACATCTGCGGCTGATCTGGATTATAAGCAGGAACGGCCTGGGTATCGACCGCAGACGAGGATTCGGGCTGAGTCGACACGGGAACTTCAAGACTTACTTCATGGTGGTCAACTCCAGAACCCTCTCCCACTTCAAAGTGCTGGGCGCCAAGTCTTTCCTTCTCACGCAGAATCATTGACTCATGGAGAATCTTCTTTTCATCTTCAGTCAGAATGCGATTCTCGAGTTCAAATTCATCCACTGACTCACCCTGATGCGCCTCCTTCTCTTCCTCAACCAGTCGGCTCCAAGCATTGTAGAGATGCGTCAAAAAATCTTCGAGCCAGGCTAGACCCCTGTGCCTCAGCACATTAGCATTGTAAACAACGAGAAGGTCTTCGATGTCAGCCTCTAGCCTGGACTCAGCCAACTTCACTTTTTCCTCCACCTAAGCCTCCACCTTGTGGACTTTAGCCATAGACGCATCCCGTTCATCCCTGAGCAGGACGGCTTATTCGCACGCCTCCTGGGCTGCGTTGTTCGTGTCATCTTTTTCCTTGGCCATATCAGCAAATTTGGCCTTGAGTTCATTGAGTTCTTTGACCGCCGCGTCCCGCTCGGCGGTAACAGTAGTATTTCAATGACCCATCTCCTCCACCAAGGCAACATGTGTCTGCCTCAGCCTCTCCATGGCCACATTCGCTTCATCATATTTTTTGGTGGCCGCGATTTCAAATTTTTGAGAGGACTCGGACTCAACAGTGAGCACTTGAATGATCCGGTCCCTTTGGGCAAGATCGGATTCCATTTTCTCGAGTGCTTTAGCTCGCTCAAAGACCACCTTAGAAGCTTTCTCTACAACCTTTGCCCACTCCCTGTACTGGGTGTAGATGTCATGAACGTAATCATGCATCGTGTCTTCCACTCCAGACGGAATTCTATTTCAGTGTGGTGGGAAGACATAGCCATCGAAGCAAATGTTCGGAAAGTCCTTCCTCATCTGGGCCAATTTAAGGGCCCCTTCTCCTGTGGGATCAGCTGGGACCTGCTCTGTAATTATGAGGTCGTGGTCTCGACTCTCTGAAGATGAGTCTCAGATCTAGAAGTATGGAAAGATGGCCTGTGGCGAGAAGGCTCTAGCGGGTGTGGAAAAATAATAGTTGGTGGAGATGGAGTCTAGGAGGAGGAGAGCGCGATCTAGACCGATGTCTGTATTCCCTGTCCCTATCACGCCCATACCTATCCTGGTTAGAGTACTCGCGATCGCGATCTCTGTCCGAGTCCCTCCTGTGGGAATCGTAATAAGAAAAGGCCTTACGGGCCGAGCGAAGATTCCCGAGCATCGATCCTTTCCCAAACATAGTACCTGAAAATGAGAAACGAAGAAAGAGTTAGTAATTTCCTAAGTTGGACGATGTACAGTTGTGAACCATGTAGTGTAGTGAAGTGTATGCATGTGCAACCCCCCGACCAACCGGAAATGTCGGCCGCACTCATAGCAAGCGACCCGCTCAGTTCAGGAGCACTATCAAGCTCCTCCATCCCGGCGTCGTGTGGAGACGACACAATATCCGGAATCGGGATATCAGCAAGCCCTGCAAAGGGATTCTCTACTTGCGGGGGAGGAGCCTTTGAAATTCTAATCCCCAAAACGGGCAAGGACATAACCACGGATTTAAATCTCTCAGATTTAGAGCGTTTGTGAGTAGCGGCCTGGCCTTTTCTTCTTTCTCCCGAATCTTGGACATCGGTAGAAGGCCCAGCTGGGAACTCGGTATCGGTAGGCGTTCATTCTGGATCAACTTCTTTGGCTATCACGACTACGGGCGCTTTGCGCTTCACCTGTTTCTTTGGGACCACTCTATGTGTCCCTTCCAGCTGTATGCTCTGCCTCTGTTCTATCAGCCCGACAGTCCTCAAATTTCTGTCAGACAGAACCAAGTCGATATGCCTCTCTTCGCCCGGAAACGTTTGGAGGATCCGAACTAGCTCTCTGAAGTATGCACCATCAGGTCGAGAGATCGCAGCTGTGAAAGAAGAAAAGTGTATCAGTTTTGAAATTGGTTATTATTATCTCAATAACTAAAGAGAAAGATTGAAGCGCTTACGTCTATCCAACCATCGCCTAGCAAACCCAGGGGGCATCGAATGTAGAACCATTCGGTCTTGTAATAACTTAGCCTTCCCCAGGAGCCCATTACAATGTGACAGTTTTTGACCGCTTCTAGGAAGGTGAAAGAAGGGCTATCTCCATGGCTCTTGACGTTAAATAAATATCTGATTTCGATCGGCTTCGGCGGTCGAAAGAGGATCTCCATAAATAGAATGAAGGTGTTGTTCAACAAAGCATACCCGTTGGGATGTAGCTGGGATGGAGCTATTCCAAGGAATGATAACATCTCCCTTATATATTGATTGAAGGGAGGGAGTGTCCCCGCTGTGCAAGCGTGACGGTTGAAAGCAGTAAACCCCTCCGGGGGATCATGTGGCCTATCATTTGGCCCAGGTAGTAACACGTCGAGCAACAGACCGTGCCTTAAACAAATCCGTCCTAGCATATCTTCGGAGATACCCGACGACACAAAACCTTTTGGATTACAAATAAATCGAGCCCCTAGACGCTCGTCTGGAGCTGGCTCTATAACTTCGGCTTCGATAACCGGTATCTCTATGGTTGGAGGAATAGAACTTTGGAGTTCCGGCTGCTGAAAACTTGAAGGTTCCATGACAAGCTAGCTTATAAAAAATCATTGTTAAACAGGCAATAACGCTCGTGCATCCCCAAGTGTAAAGTGTGTGAGTGTGTGCTGTGCAGTACGGTATTGTATATCATTTGAGAAGATCTACAAGATTAAAGGAAGCATGTAAATGACGAGACTTCGGAATTCAGTTGGGAGGACCGCCATCGCTGACCTCACAACCGTGCCGTATAGCTATGAACTATCATTCCAAGTTAAAATTTGTTATCATTTTGATAAGTTCTAGTTTCATCGACGAGCTTCGATAGGCAATCAGATATGCGGTGAAACGATTAAGTCCAGTTATGCAAGTTTGAAGCTCGTCGGAGTCAATTGTTCAAATGTGCAGGAAGTTTCAGATTATTTAATGTTCAATTCGTATCGCTTGCAAGGGCCGTGTTCGCATCGATAGATCATGGTCATTTGCATACGAGTTAGACTCGGTCAGAAGATTGGCGTGCAAGTTCGACTCGATCAAGGGGCTAAGGATTTCGAATCGATCGGAGCGCAACACTTCGACTCGATTAAAACCTCCAGTTCGAATCGATCCGAGAGGGCTGCGCATTTCAACTCGTTCCAGGACACTCCATTTCGACTCGTTCCAAGGCACTCCATTTTGACTTGTTCTAGGGCACTCCATTATGACTCGTTCCACTTGTTCTAGGGCACTCCATTATGACTCGTTCCAAGGCACTCCACTTCGACTCGATCAAAGGCCATCATTTCGAGTCGATCAAACGCAACCCCTTCGTATCGATCCACGTATTAAAAGCATTCGATTCGATACGAAGCTCCACCATCGATCGATACGAAGGCCTCCGCCTCATCATCTCGAAACCCCTACTCCAGATCGACGCGAAGCTGAGGCCAAGGAATTTTCGATCGATCACAACTCTGATTGATTTGGTGTTAAAGACCCGAGTCTCATCGTTTACGCGTGGATTCGCTTATTGGATTACCTAGATATGTCAGTTAGTTCAAATGATTGAAGGTATGAATCGTTTCGAAGGCAAGAATGTTTCTTATTTCTTCTCGAGTTTCTGAGCGATACGAAGGCAAGGAAGGTAAACAAAAGGTAAAAAGTGGAAAAACGGCTAAGTACAAAGTATTTATATGGACTCGAAAGCAAAGGGAATAAAAGATTCGTATCCCGGTGGATTCGAACACGCGTTTCGACTCCCTCTCCAGTGCGTCGATGCGAAGCTCCCTTTCATATCGCTTGTCTTCGACTCCGTCTCCGGTGCAGCAAAACAAGCAATCATTTCGACTCCGTCTCCCCTTCGACTCTGTCTCGTGTGCAGATCAACTCCATCAAATCACTACTTCCAGAGGCCAACTCCATCGATACGAATTGCCTGTTCGTATCCAGTGACTCCATCTATATTGATTTGAAATACTTACTCCGTATCCATAAATTTAATAAAAATCGTCTTTAATGTTTCAACCCTTCACGTCGATTCAGGAGAGGATCGTTGCGAAGGAACATTCAAAAACAACCATCGAGCGTTGTTACAACGAATTTCACGTCGGTTCAGGAGAGGATCGATACGGAATTCAATATAAAATAAACTAACAACGACTCGTGAACGTGCGAACGTCAACGAGAGTCAGGTTAACATATATGCATGTATGTCGGACCAATATTCAATGTTCCATATTTACAGGAATCAAAAGCTCATCTAATAACGATTACAACAGCAAACAACTAATCGCTAGCACACAGCAATCAGTTGCAACAATACAGGCTACAGCAATTGACAGTCAACAGTTTAGATTATCAAGAAAACAGTCGAAGGTTACAACTTTCATCAGCTTTCATCAAAAAGACGATAACTATTCAGAATGAAGATCGCAACACTTCAAAGCACATCATGTTTTCACAAGACGTACTTTGGGGGGAAAATGTTATCCCGCCTTTTGGCAAGGCCGTGACGCCAAGGAATTGACTAGTAACCAATGATGGCCCGTCCTAGAGATTAGTTATACACAGGCTCACTATGGATATCGATGAATTTTGTCCGAGTCCGGATCGAGCTAAAATTGATATGACATGAAAACCTAAGCTATGAGAGTCAACGTTCCAAATCTCAAGTCAATCCGAGTTCGTATGCTCAAGTTGTGAACGATACAAAATTGGTTAAGAACAGCCCTCTTCGACTGGCTCCAGTTCGAATCCATTAGAAGTGCAAATTTCGACTCGCTTCGCTTCGAGCCATACTTCGACTCGCTCCGTTTGCAACCATCAGAAGCCAACTTCGAACCGCTCAGATTCGACTCGCTTCGCAACCATCGGAAGTGACTATTTCGACTCGCTCCGCTTCACCTCCATCAGATGCCTTCTTAGACTCGCTCCGCTTCACCTCCATCGGATGCCTTCTTCGACTCGCTCCGCTCAAACCACTGTTCGACTCCATCGAGTTCGACTCCATTGGCAAAGCCACTATTCGAATCCCTCAGGATGCTCCACTTCGACTCGCTCAATCAGTGCATAGTTTGACTCGATCAAAACAGCGTCAAGGGCAGAGTGAGATTCAAGCGTCACGTCACCGAGTCGAACAGAAGCGAGTCGAATAGAGCGAGTCGAACGAAACAGCCTATTGAGAATCCCATTTCGTATCGATCATATCTCCTAATCTACAAGTCCAAATGCTATGAAATTTTCACATAAGACTACATGCATGCTAAAGAATGTCCACGCCAAATTTTGACTCCATTGGATGAAATCTTGATCGACACGAAATCTGTTCGTATCGATCACGGATCGGACCGAAACTTCACGGGCTTGGGTGCGCAGGCCTGGTCACGTGCCAGAGAGGGTCTCCCAAGATCTGAGCGAAATATCAGCCTCCTACACCTATAAATAGACCCCCAAAGCCAACAGAAAAGGGGTTCTTCTTCCTCTTTGAGATCTCCAACGCCCAGACTCCGCCAGGTCCAGATCTGAACTCCATTGCTGCTGCTACCAACGAATTTCACTGCTGCAAATCATTGTTATTCGTTGTAATTTGTTTAAATCAATTGTAAACATCAAAGAAAGATCAATAAAGCAAACTACTTCATAGTGGACGTAGGCAATACGCCGAACCACTCTAAATTCTTATGTCTCCTTACATTTTTCTTAGTTTCATATCTGAGATTTGGAGTTTTTGTTAGATAAATCCTCTTTTTACATTTATTTTCTTCACTTTATCTCTTCAAAGACTTCCGAAGAGTGTTGTGCCCAATTTTGGTACAAACATAGTGATATCTTCGTATCAAAGAAAAATATCCTTGCCTCATATCTGCTCAACCAGTCCATAACCAAAATAATCCCAAAACCAACAAAATCAAACACATACAAACTACAGGTAAATGCATGACCTAAAAGCTCAAATTCTAAATGGTTGCATCTCATCCCAAGAGTTGCATAACCTCCTATCGGATTTGCAACCCTTAAGGTAATAATAAGGTACAATGGTTCTAGCTTTGACTTATCTACCAAACATTGTTAGATAAAATAATGCGATGTGCCATTATCAAATAATACTTCGACAGGAATGCCATGAATTAAAGCATACCTCCCATGACATACTTTTCTTTCTTTGCTACCGTTGCTCTAGAAATTGACGGTTCCAAAGCAAAAAAACTTCCCTTTATCAGCCTTGGCCAGTTCTGTACACTTGTTCTTGTAATGCCCCACTTGGTCGCAATTGAAACACTTCACATTTTTCTTTTTCACGACCATTTTTCCCTTTCTGAATAGACACTCATGTGCAAAATTACCTTTCTTGTCATACTTAAAGCAAACAAGATTGGCTTTTCCTTTCTTGGCAGCTCCACCCTTCTGAGCTCCCTTCTTCTTGAAGAACTTCCACTTCTTACTCTGAAAACCTTGAGTCTCTACCGACTTCTCCTTCACAAAAGTTGAAACTATTACCTCATTTTATATCACCATCTATACCACTACACTATTGGATCTTGGAGATGTGGCATTGTTGCTCTAGCAATCTACGGCTTCAACCCTTGGATAAACTTCACAGTCCTCTTAATCATAGTGTCGATGGTAGCATATCCATACCTAGAGAACTCATCAAACTTAGTAGCATATTCCAACACCAACATTTCCCCTTGCTACAATTCCATAAAGTTCCTAAGCAAGGTTGACTTAGCTACTTCATATAATAACCTCTCCTCAAACCTTCTCCTAAACTTAGCCCAAGTCAGTTCTTCTTCAGGCATACCAACGGTTTCCCCATTCCACCGGTATAGTGCTGCCCTTTGCAATTACCTAGAAGCCTATCTCCTTTTCTGCTTATCGTTCAACCCTAGATCAGCAAAAATCCTCTTACAGTGCAATAGTCAGTTCTCTACTTTAATAACATCCTTAGTTCCAAGAAAAGGCTTTCCTATAAAGCTAGTATAATCACTGTTCAGCTACCATTGTTATTGCCAACTAGTACCATAAGATTAGCTCCTCCCGCATTAGCAACATTCCCTCCAGCCAAGACTGCCTTAGCTTTAGTTTGCATCATGTTTATAAAAAACTGATACATCGTCCCTATAACACTAGTGAGGTTCCAACACCTACATTGGCATTTTTATTTTGGTTAGCATTTGCTTGTCAACCCTGGTTCCTTCTTGTATTAAGTCGAACATTTCCATTTGTTGTACTGCTTCCTCTACCTAGATTCACTCTTCCGTTTCCTGCTTCCATATCTTACTTTCTCGTAATCTACAGACAACCTTAATAAGATATAGAAGAACGGTCTAAGAGAGATACGAGAATACATACTTATATATAGCAAATACAAGTACGTTACTATAGCATAATCTGATTCCCCAATCTTATTTTTTGATTTATTTTGATTTTGTTTTTTAAATATTTTAATCTTTTTAAATTTTACATAAACCTATGCTTTGATAGTAAATTGTAACATCCTCCATATTGAGGCTAAAAAATAAGCGTTTCCGATGCCGCAGTCATCAATAGTATTATTCTCCGATGACAAAATGAGGTTATATTAATCATATCAATAAAATCAGAGGCACATGAATATGAAAAAATTTCAAACATTTTTCATTAATCAAAATTTCATTACATTTCAGAAAAAAGATTTTCACATTCATTACATAATCCCGTTCATTGCCCACAATCAGAGAAAAAATATGTAATGACCCTAAAATAAAAATAAAAATGATATATATATATATATTTATATTAGAAAATTCTGAGATATATATATATATATATATAAGTATATATATATATTGCATTAAAACAGAAAAGAATTTGGCAATAAATAAAATTAAATGGGAGCTTCTGTTTGATAAAATGCAAGGAATTAAGGTAATTAGAAGAAAAATTGGAACTCAAAATAAATATAGCTTTATGTTCAAAGAATTATGTAAATATATATACACATTTAATATATATGGGGTGTTTGCTGTTTTATATGAAGAAGAAGCTTAATATAAAGGGTTATATGTCTTAAAATTGTGCCAAAAAATAATTAGCATAATATATGTGATTTTTAATTTAAAAGGGAGTTGACTGATTTGACATAAAGGCAGAAATATATATATAAATATATATACACATATACAGAATTAAATAAAATTTCCATACCATATTTATTCCAAGTAAATAAATTGTGTAAATGATTTTACATTACAAAGTATGGTAGTATGTCTGGTTTAATGGAGGTAATAGATAGGTAGAAAAAAAATATAAAGTAGATTTTCAGATTTCCTTAAAGCTTATAAAAAAAAGAAATAATGAACTGAGGGTCACATGCTTATTGCATGAGTAGAAAAGAGTCATGAAAACAGTATTGAGTGTCTAAAAATGCATGATCCCCGAAATAGCTAATTAAAGTGTGCATTTCCAACTTATGATCACACAGAAATATGATGAGTACATAAACATCTAAGGGTATCAGGGGAATTACCCATTTTCTAAAACCCTAGAATGGATTTATAAATAACTGCACATAACCAAAACCATCACTCTCTCGGGATCAAAAACAAAATAAAATAAACAAGGAGAAACACTAGCTTGAGGCTTTGGGGGATTTGCTGTTCTAAGAAATTAAGGCAGTGAAAGGAGAAACATTATGTGAGTATTTATCTTTTGTATGCAATGGCATTAAGTCCTATTGCAGGCAGCCTAAAAATACTATGACCTATTTGAATCTCTTAAATGATTTGTTATGGGTGATATGGATGTTTGTTTGTGCATTTTTGTTTGGAGCATTGATCTGTAATTTGGCTTTCAGAGTTAACATGTTTTAAGTATTCTTGTTCTATCATCATTAAACATGGATCAAGATTAATAGGGGAACATGGGGTTGAGCCAGAAAATATGCAGGCAGTCATATTTCTCTGATATAAAAAAAAACTAAATTGGTCACTTGGGGGAAGTCAATGATCTGCTTACTTCAGGTGGAAGCAAGTATATGCATGGTGCAACTGCACCCTGAGGCCTTTGTGTGTTGGAATAATTTAAACAACCTGGGAGTTTCCATCACAATGCATACATAGTTTTCATTTGACAAGGAGTTAAAGACCATAAAATAAATGGGGATAGGGGTTTAAAAATCTGGGTTATAACCTTTCAGATTTGGTGTTAGATTTAATCAAGAAAAATATTGTTCATTGATTAATTGCTGGGTGGAACATTGGAGTATAAATCAGTGATTACTTATCCAAGATTTGATGAGGATGAATTAAAATTGTACACATGATTAATTTTAACTGACTGTTGTGCAATGTATAATTTGTTGAATGTGATATTGTGTCTTCTTGCATGAACCAAAACTTGCTAAGTATAAAACCTGTTAATCTAGTAAGGCATTGTAAGATTACTACAATTATGTACATGTATACAAAAATTGATAAATGCTCATACCAGTGTAAACTGATCCTTTTGGTTGCCCTTGCAATCATCTGGGTGTCTCAAAAATTATTTGAGGCAGCTAAATGATTTGCTTGCAGGAAATTGAAGTTGGCTTGATGAGTAAGGAAGGCATTGGCTGCTAGTATAAATAAGAGAGACTTGTTTTAAATTTGCAGTTGTTTTGTAATGGAATTACTAGACAAATTCTATTTTCTGTAATTGAAGTACTATTAGGAAACTTCCTAAGTATTTGGGGATGAAAACTTGTACTTAAGTAAAATTCATTTTGAATGATATTTGATGGAGTTTGATTTTTATTGATTTTATGATCATCTGATTGGGAGAAAACAAGGGGATGGATATAACACATAAATATAAAATGTGAATGTAATGATCTCTGGTTTTATTGCCTGAGTTTATTCTATGATTTTCTTTAAATAAAATTACAATAGATTTGACAAGATTTGAATAAGAAATACTCAAGTGGAATAAAATGTATGCATGTCAGATAATTGATACTGAGATATATATATATATATATACATACTTGAAACTGATACTGAGATATATATAAATATACTTGAAACTGATACTGAGATCTATATAAAAATATTTGAATCTCTGATTTCTATTTTTCATATTTTGTCTTATGGAAATTAAACAGCTAAGGGGATATAATTTTTGAGATGAACTCTCAAAGATCTTAGCAGAACATTCAAGCAAAAATGAACTTGTGCATGGCAAGTAAATGATACTGGCAGGTGCATAAATTCTGGAAAATTGTATGGATTTGAGCATTTAAAATTTCAAATAAAAAGGGATCTTTGAGAATAGTAGACCTGGAAGGGTAATGGACTTTGGATATTTGGTTGAACACCTATAAGAAAGTATTTTCCAGAAAACTTGAACTAGGCATAAAAAGGCTTGTAAATTTAGGAGTAGGAATTTTGTAAAAGCTTGTCAAAATGAAGGGTATGGGTTGCAAGTGGTAAAAGGGGGACTATGGCTGGTCTAGGTGGCCATGGGTCAAACCCTTGGATCCTGGAATCTCTTCATTTCAATTGATGAAGTGTGAGTGCATCCGGGACAAAACCAAGAAAAACACCAAGCAACCCTCAGATAACACCAAGCAATTATAGTGATATACCAAGCAACTGAAAATCTGTACCATGTCAAACATAGAAATGCAATCTAACTTCAATTGTTTAATTTGAGACAGTGATTAGGAAATCACTTATAATGTTCCTAACTACAAGTAGGATCTTGAAATAATTTTATGCATAAGCCCAATAACTGTCACAAGAACAAATAAATGCTAATAGCCTTATTTAGGCAGATTAACATTTATATATAGTCAGATAACAAGATTAGGTATTATAATTTGCTAAAAATATACCTCTGGCAGTAGAATAAGATTTAAATAGAAAATCAGTGGCTTGTCAATAGCTTGTATGATATTTTGTTTTCAAATTGATTTAAATTGACTCTGATATATATATAAAAATATATATGTAAATAATAATAAAGGAGCAATTGTATATCATCAAATATATAATTGGTTTAATCTTTGTACACTGATATGATTATATTAGTAATTACAGGGTCTTGGGAAAAATATTTGGAAACTATATAAAAATTTAAACATAAAAGTATTTGGGGTTTAGTGGTGAGCCCCTCTTGAATAAAAAAAAATCTAAGTGATTTTAAAGATGAGGGTCACCACAGTTGGTATCAGAGCGAGGTTTTAAATAACATAGTAAATGTTGTTGTATGCATATGGATGTCTGAATGCATTGTTTGAATTGTTGGTGTTGAATGTTTTTGCTTTATGTCAAGAAATATATGTGTGTACATGTGACACATGCACAGTGTGCACAGAAATGAAAATGAACCAAGTAAAGACACCAAAAACTGATAGGGGTAAATAAACTAACATAACAATCATATTTATAGCATTATGGTAGGACCAAGGCATCACACAGGTGCAGGATCATCACGTGAGCCACCTGTGATGAGCATGGAGGATTTTGTGAGAGCTTTAAGGGATGGAATGGCACCAAGGCAAGACAATCCTCATGAGGAACTCTCCAAACTGCTTAAGACTTGTACCACTTTGGGAGGAAAGGATTTTGAAGGTACTGAAGGAGCTATAGGTGTTCAAACTTGGATAAAAACTATGGAGAGGGTCTTCACAGATATGCAAATCAATGACCAAAGAAAGAGACAGATAGCTTCAAGGAAATTGAAGTGGGTTGCACTGGATTGGTGGGAAGTTGTGACAGCAGGAAGACAAGAGGATACCATTACTTGGAATAATTTCAAGGACATGCTTGAGGCCAGATTTGTCCCAGCATCTGCCAAGGCCACACTGCTTGAAGACTTTATCAGATTAAGGCAAGGAAGCATGAGCGTGAATGAATACACTCAGAAGTTTGAAGCATTATCCAAGTATGGACTGGTGTTAATAGGGAATGCAGAAGCAAAGAATGCCAGGTACATTCAAGGCTTGAACCCTAGTTTGTCAAGGGCAATGTTGCCATACAAGGACAAAACTTTTGATCAAGTAATTGATCTAACTCTCTCATTTGAGCAACATGACACTGCAAGAGAGAAATTCAGGAATATGAAGCTCAACAAGAAGAAGGGTGGTCAGAACAAAATGCAACCTTATGACAAGAGAAATGCAAGTAAAGGGTCTAAGAAAGGGGAAGGAGCAACAGCACCTGAAAGCAAGAAGTTTACTCATTGTTTTAATTGTGGAAAAGCTGGACATTATAGTAACCAATGCCCTGACCCCAAGATACCCAGAGGAGGATGCTATAATTGTGGAAAGATGGGTCATCTCAAGAAGGATTGCCCAGAAACCAATAGGGGAACAGCAAGGGTAGGAGCTTTGGTAGCAAGTAACACTGGGAATGTTGGGCAACTTGAAGGTATAATTTTTATTCATACCCAACCCATATCAATAATATATGATACTGGTGCCTCACATTCACTAATATCTTTGGAAATTGTAAAGAAGTTAACACTTGCATGTGTTTCCATTGATCAGCCCTTGGTTGTACACAGTCCCATAGGGAGTCATTGCATGTTGGGGATGAAGTGTATGGGTCTGAAATTAATTATAGGGGGTTATGAATTTAATTCAGACTTATATACCTTAAATTATCCTGGTATTGGGATTATTTTGGGGGTAGATTGGTTAATGAGAAACAAAGCAATTTTAAATTTAGAAAACCTTACTATTTCTTTGGAAACAAATGAAGGCAAAAGAATTACCATCTTAAGTGAAATAGCAAAGAATACATGTTTTAATAAAATCTGGAGTATTAATGAAGTTCAAAAGGAATTAAAAATAGAGGAAATCCCAGTAGTCAATGAATATGTAGATGTGTTTGGAGAAGTGAAAGGAATTCCTCAAAACAGACCAGTTGAATTTAAAATAAAATTAATTCCTGGAACAAATCCAATCATTAAGAAGCCTTATAGAATGGGTCCAAAAGAGTTGGTAGAATTAAAACATCAACTAGAAGAATTAGAAGAGAAAGGATTCATAAGATCAAGTAGTTCCAGTTGGGGTTCCCTAGTGCTATTTGTCAAGAAACATGATGGAACAATGAGGTTGTGTGTAGACTACAGAGATTTAAACAAGGTGACTATTAAAAATAAGTACCCACTGCCTAGAATAGATGATCTATTTGATCAATTGCATGGGACTAAAATATTTTCAAGGCTAGACTTAGCCTCTGGATTTCATTAGATGAAAGTTGCAGAGGAAAGCATTGAGTACATAGCCTTTAATACAAGGTATGGCCTTTATGAATTTCTAGTAATGCCATTTGGCTTGACCAATGCTCCCTCCTATTTTGTAGACTTGATGAATAGAATTTTTAGAGACTTTTTGGATAAGTTTGTCTTGGTATTTGTAGATGACATATTAATTTATTCAAAGACAGAAAATGATCATGCCATGCACCTACATTTAGTATTATCCAGACTTAGAGAAAATGAATTAAAAGCCAAGTATTCAAAGTGTACATTTTGGCAACATGAAGTAAAATTCTTAGGACACATAGTGTCACAGCAGGGAGTAAGTGTAGATCCAAGCAAGGTCATTGCAGTCCAATCATGGAGTAGACCCAAAACAATGACTGAGGTGAGGTCATTCTTAGGTTTGGCAGGGTATTATAGGAGGTTCATCAAGGATTTTTCAAGAATAGCCGCACCAATGACCAAACTAACCAAGAAGAACCAACCATATGTGTGGACTGAGCAGTGTGAACAAGCTTTTGAGAAATTGAAGCAAGCATTGGTGGAAGCTCCTGTCCTACAAATCCTTGAAGCAAATGAAGGAATGGTTGTATACACTGATGCTAGTGGGTCTGGGTTAGGTGCAGTGCTTATGCAACATGGCAAGGTAGTGGCATATGCATCAAGACAACTTAAACCCAATGAAACCAAATATGCAACTCATGACCTAGAATTAGCTGCAATAGTGTTTGCACTAAAATTATGGAGGCATTGTTTGCTTGGGGCAAAATTTGAATTATTCACAGATCATCAAGCATTGAAATATTTATTTTCTAAAAAAGATTTAAATATGAGGCAAGCAAGGTGGTTGGAGTTTCTGGCTGCATATGATTTAGATATATTGTACACCCCTGGAAAAGCTAATAGAGTGGCAGATGCCTTGAGCAGAAATCATGTTAGATTAGCCAGTTTGATGATTGATGAGTTTAAAAATCTTGCAGTGCTTGGGGAGGCAGATATATACAGCAAGGATACAGTGAATTTTAAAGAACATGGTGATATGGTGGAGTATGGTACACTGTATAAAACCTGTTAATCTAGGAAGGCATTGTAAGATTACTACAATTATGTACATGTATACAAAAATTGATAAATGCTCATACCAGTGTAAACTGACCCTTTTGGTTGCCCTTGCAATCATCTGGGTGTCTCAAAAGTTATTTGGGGCAGCTAAATGATTTGCTTGCAGGAAATTGAAGTTGGCTTGATGAGTAAGGAAGGCATTGGCTGCTAGTATAAATAAGAGAGACTTTTTTTAAATTTGCAGTTGTTTTGTAATGGAATTACTAGACAAATTCTATTTTCTGTAATTGAAGTACTATAAGGAAACTTCCTAAGTATTTGGGGATGAAAACTTGTACTTAAGTAAAATTCATTTTGAATGATATTTGATGGAGTTTGATTTTTATTGATTTTATGATCATCTGATTGGGAGAAAACAAGGGGATGGATATAACACATAAATATAAAATGTGAATGTAATGATCTCTGGTTTTATTGCCTGAGTTTATTCTATGATTTTCTTTAAATAAAATTACAATAGATTTGACAAGATTTGAATAAGAAATACTCAAGTGGAATAAAATGTATGCATGTCAGATAACTGATACTGAGATATATATATATATATACTTGAAACTGATACTGAGATATATATAAATATACTTGAAACTGATACTGAGATCTATATAAAAATATTTGAATCTCTGATTTCTATTGTTCATATTTTGTCTTATGGAAATTAAATAGCTAAGGGGATATAATTTTTGAGATGAACTCTGAAAGATCTTAGCAGAACATTCAAGCAAAAATGAACTTGTGCATGGCAAGTAAATGATACTGGCAGGTGCATAAATTCTGGAAAATTGTATGGATTTGAGCATTTAAAATTTCAAATAAAAAGGGATCTTTGAGAATAGTAGACCTGGAAGGGTAATGGACTTTGGATATTTGGTTGAACACCTATAAGAAAGTATTTTCCAGAAAACTTGAACTAGGCATAAAAAGGCTTGGAAATTTAGGAGTAGGAATTTTGTAAAAGCTTGTCAAAATGAAGGGTATGGGTTGCAAGTGGTAAAAGGGGGACTATGGCTGGTCTAGGTGGCCATGGGTCAAACCCTTGGAGCCTGGAATCTCTTCATTTCAATTGATGAAGTGTGAGTGCATCCGGGACAAAACCAAGAAAAACACCAAGCAACCCTCAGATAACACCAAGCAATTATAGTGATATACCAAGCAACTGAAAATCTATACCATGTCAAACATAGAAATGCAATCTAACTTCAATTGTTTAATTTGAGACAGTGATTAGGAAATCACTTATAATGTTCCTAACTACAAGTAGGATCTTGAAATAATTTTATGCATAAGCCCAATAACTGTCACAAGAACAAATAAATGCTAATAGCCTTATTTAGGCAGATTAACATTTATATATAGTCAGATAACAAGATTAGGTATTATAATTTGCTAAAAATATACCTCTGGCAGTAGAATAAGATTTAAATAGAAAATCAGTGGCTTGTCAATAGCTTGTATGATATTTTGTTTTCAAATTGATTTAAATTGACTCTGATATATATATAAAAATATATATGTAAATAATAATAAAGGAGCAATTGTATATCATCAAATATATAATTGGTTTAATCTTTGTACACTGATATGATTATATTAGTAATTACAGGGTCTTGGGAAAAATATTTGGAAACTATATAAAAATTTAAACATAAAAGTATTTGGGGTTTAGTGGTGAGCCCCTCTTGAATAAAAAAAAATCTAAGTGATTTTAAAGATGAGGGTCACCACAAAATAATAATCACAAAATACTCCAAGAGAGATATATGAAGTTGCCCCCTTGGTTAATCAGAGTCTAGTACTTGATAGTTATAAATTCTGTCATTGCATCCATTCAAACATAGCATAAGCTTTAAAGAACACGACGGAAATAAAAGCTACTAACATTAGCGAATTTGCCTCCTGCACATCTCCAAAAGCTTATTCGTCTAACATGAAAATCCCTACTCTCGACCCACTTAAATGAGTATCCAAGAGTTTAAGGGTAAAAGAAAAACTTTGGATCAGACCAACAGTCTGGTTGAATAATAATATTCCATCTCGAACCAAATAGATATCTTGTAAGACTACGCCGCTAAGCAGAACTGGTTTTTCCCTCACTATTATCTTATCCATAATCTGTAACACCCTTAATTTTTGTTCAACATTATTCAGGACATTTAGTTAGATGGATTAAATAGAATAATGTAGGTAATCAAGGAGAATGAGATTTAGGCAATTAATCTGCTCGTGCCTAATGAGTTAAGATAAGTGTTTAAAAATTTAACATATAAGAGAATGTTTACGTGTAGCATCTTAGGAAATAGACCTATACCCTTTGCCTAAACCCTTACCCCTCATTCCATTCTCATTTTCCATCATTTACAAAACAACTAAAGAACACTAAGGGAGGCCGGCCATAGGAAGGAAGTCAAAATGTAGAGATTAAAAGGAAGAAGCTTAGTAAATCAAAGCAACACCAAATCTCAAACTCTAACCATTAATCTAAGGTGGATAATATCATCTTTTTAATTCTTATTTTGATTTAGTTATGTGTGATACCCGAATTTCATGTGTTTGGTTGATCAAGTTATGATCTAATAATCATTGTTTGGATAAAATAATGGATTATGGGAATTTTTGGAATTAATTAAAAAAAGTTTGATTTGGTTTTGTGGTTAAATCTGAAGCTTTTATCCTGAAATGATTTGAAATGTAGATATGTGATGTAAAATAATAGTTTGGAGATGGGTTTATAATTCCAGAATTTCCCTAGATGAAATAAATATTTTATGAATTTTCTAGTGAGAAAAGGAAGCAATTTTGGGCTTTATTTAATTAAATAATGATTTTCCACCTGATTATATGATAAATAAAATGAAGTGTTTGATTTTATGTGAATTTTTTGGATTTTTTCCATGTAATTTTGAATTATGGAGAATTATTTATGCTAGAGTATGCATATAAAAGTTTAATTAATTATGGTTAGTAATTAAGTATTTAAGGTAATATTTTGAATCTTGGAAATAAGGAGCGGTAGTTTTTCAGTAAAGAAAATTGATAAAGTTTTATTAGTCAATGAGATTTTGACAAATTACAGAGGTTTGGTGAAAATAAATGACTTTTTACAGTAATTTTGTAATTTTTAGAATAATTACAACTTTTCCATGTCGATATTGGTTATGTCGAGCTACAACTCACCCCATCTTAGTGTCTTTGACCTAGAACAAAATCATGGTACGATGTCAACGAGTTTGAAAAAAAACATATTGGTTTTGGACCTCGTCGGGGTCACAGTAACAAAGACAAAGAGGTAGACTCGACATTAGCATGTCGATGTTTATACATGTCGAGTATTTATAAAGAGGCATGTCACCACATATAACTTTGACATCTCTCTATTTTATAAGTGATTTCAAGTTTCAACCTCACCGACCAGATGGTCATCGAGCATACTTTATACCGCAGTTAACTTGTCATCGAGCCTAACCTTTGCCGCTTTTAAATAGTCATCGAGTTACTCCACGCCGCTTTTAAAATTGATATCGAGGATTATTAATGCCAATTTCAACTAGTCTTCGAGTTTTTAAATAGGTGGATAACTTATGTATCATGAGCATCGACGACTTCATGGTCATCGAGGCTCATGATGCCGCATGTTTAGTCATCGAGTTTTAATAGGCGGAAAGCCTTATGCTTTTAAATTGACATGAGATGGACATTGATGCTAATATACATCGAGCTTATAAACGGCGAAGAGCGATTTGTTGCAAAATTTTAACTTCGAACCTTAGGGACATGAAGGTATATCTTAATGAGTTTGGCATGAAAACTTTTGGGGATACCAAAGTATGTCACCATGAAATTTAAATAACTATGGGGGAATAACTTAATTGGGGACACCAACAGAAATAAGTTATACATATGGATAACATGGATTAATGTTGAATATGTGGGTAGCTTGGAGTAAAGTTAAACATGTGGGTAACATGGGATAAATAGAAACATGTGTATAACGTGAATTAAATGGCCAAGTGATGGGTTCATAGTCATCCTAGAAGAACTGTGGGATGTATGATGGATAGCCTGCATTATGCCAGAGATTGGTAGTCTCTAATTGGTTAATTTAAGGGTTCATAGTCATCCTAGGAAAACTATGAGATGTGAGATGGATAGTCTGCATCAGCTTAAATGATAAATTGTAAGATGGATAGTCCATATTAGTTTAAGTAAAATAAAATATGAGATGGATAGTCCACATTAGTTTAAGCAAAATTAAATATGGGATGGGTAGTCCACATGAATATAAAACGTGTAGTCCATCAGAACATAGATGGGTAGTCTAATAAATGAGGGATGGGTAATCCGGTGCTTATGACATGTTTATACACTATCTTACCATTGCGGATGCAAGAGCACGGTATATGGTTAAGATGTGATGTTTAGTTAGGTACTAGTGAGGGGAAACCCGTTCCGCACAACGGTGTGGTCTCAATTGATATCTATTGGTTTGAGATTTTAGACTATTATTTAAACTAGACTTTTTGTTTGACTCGAAGTTTTTCCCTTTAAACTCTCGAGTACTCATTTAAGTAGGTAGAGAGTAAAGGTTTTTCAGGTTCTCTTTAGACGATTAAGCTTCTAGAGACGTGCAGGAGGCAATCTAGCTAGTAGGATCTATATATCTATTTCTACTATGTTTTGATTCTACTTTTGGGTTATAATGGCAAGTTGTATTAAATGCTAGATATTTGACTCTGATCATCTAAGAGGGCATCTTCATATGCCACTCTTAGAATATGTTGTAATAATTATATTTTCTCTGAACATGGTTTACGAATTGGGATTCTGTAATGAAATTGAAATTTTGTTGTGAAATGAAATGAATTTTTTTATTTAAAACCATGTTGAATTTTCTATATTCATGTGTTTCTAGTATTATGGAAATAATCAACGTAGTTGCATTTTATCATTTGAAATTAACAACTATAGATGACTGCAGCATCGGTATTACTTAATTTCGAGCCTCAAACTGGGGGGATGTTATAGTTTGGTATCAGGGCATAGGTTTATGTAAACTTAAAAGGAATTAAAACCTAAAAAGATATTGAAACATAATCCAATGAATCGGAGAATAAGATTGGGTAGGATAACACTATAATAACATACTTGTATTTTTCTATATAGGAGTATGTATTCCCCTCTCTCTTAGATCCTTCTTCTATATCTTTCTAAGGCTCATATGTAGATTTACAAGAAAGAAAGGTATGGAAGTAGAAAATGGAAGAGTGAATCATGGTAAAGGAAGCACCACAACTAATGGAAATGCTCGACCCAATACCAGGAGAAAGCAGGGCCGACAGGAAAATGCTAATCAAAATGCAAATACCAATGTAGGTGCTGGGATCCTACCAGTAGATATGGGAACGATGTACTAGTTCTTTGTTAACCTGATGCAAGCTAAAGTAGCTGCAGGAGTAGCTGGTGGAAATGTTGTAAATGTGGTAGGAGAAAATCATGTGGCGTCAATTGGTAATAATTATGCCAAGTTGAGCAAGGACTACACCAGTCTTGGGGGAAAGCCATTTATTGGAACAGAGGACACTTTAGAGGTGGAAAATTGGCTTTTGCATTGCGAGATCATTTTTTGCTAATCTTGGGGTGGAGTTACCATAGGTGTGCTAGAGGAAGAGTTAACTTAGGCAGATTTCCGAAGGAGATTCGAAGAGAAATTTTTGCCTAAGGTAGCTAAGTCCGCTTTGCTCAAGAAATTTATGGATTTGGAGTGGGGGAGATGTCAGGGTTGGAGTATTCTGGGAAGTTTGATGAGCTATCCATATATGGATATGTCGCTATGGACACTATCATTAAGAGACACGAGAAGATTACCCAGGGGTTGAGGCCGGAAATCGCTAGGGCAACCATTCCACATCTCCGAGATCCATCTAATGTAGTAGTAGAGATAGCGATTAGAAATGAAGAAATTCTTTCTATCTTTGTGAAGGAGAAGTCGGTCAAGACTCAGGGTTCCCAGTATAAGAAGAAGGGTGCTCAGAAAGGAGGAGCAGCTAAGAAAGGGAAGGCAGATATTGTTTGTTAGAAGTGCGATAAGAAGGGGCACTATGCTAATTAGTATCGCTCGGGTGACGGAAAGGTGGATGTGGGGAAGCAGAATGTCAAGTGCTTTTACTACAACCAAGTGGTGCATTACAAGAACAAGTGTCCAGAACAGCCAAGGCTAAGAAGGGTAAAGTCTATGCTTTGGAACCATCACCTTCTAGACTAACAACAACTAAGAAGGAAAAATCTATGATGGAAGGTAAGGTTTTGATCCATAGTATACTAGTTAGGATACTATTTGATACTGGTGCATCACATTTATATCTCAGTGTTTTGTGGATAAGTTATGCTTAGAACCTTCATACCTAGTTACTTCTTTAAGGGTTGCAAATTCGATAGGAGGGTATGCAACTCTAGGGATGAGATGTGACTAGTTAGAACTTGATTTGTTAGTTCATGAGTTTGCATACAATTGGTATGTCTTTGGTTTCGTAGGCTTTGGGATTATTGGGTATGGATTGTTTAGATAGATATGATGCTAGGATAATTTGTTTCGATAAAGAAATATCATTAAGACATCCTAGTAGTAGTGACCGAATAGTATACTCAGTCGAGAATTCAAGTCCAGCAATTTGTGCCTTGTTGGGTGCTATGGAATTAGAAGAAGATTTGAATCGGGTTTTAGTAGGAAGAGATTTTGCAAATGTTTTTGAACCAGTCACAAGACTACCATCGAAACGAGCTATCGAGTTTCGAATATATCTTGTGCCAGGAGCAGAACCCGTAAGTAGATCACGTAGTATGATGACATCTACCGAGATGTAGGAATTAAAGGGGCGGCTAATGGATTTAGAAGAAAAATCTTTATTAGACCAAGCAGTTCGCCTTGGTGATCGACCGTGGTGTTCGTGAAGAAACCAAATGGGTCGTTAAGGTTGTGTTTCGACCATCATAAGTTGAATGAGAAGACGATTAGGAGTAGGTATTCTTTATCGAGAATCGACGACTTAATCGATCAGTTAAAGGGAGCTAAATTGTTTTCCCAATTGGATTTGGCTGCAGGGCTCCATCAGCTAAGAGTGGCAGAGGACAGTATTCCTTCGACGGCATTTCAAACGAGATATGGTTCATACGAGTGGCTAGTAATGCCATTCGGGCTAACGAATCGGCAGCTTTCTTCGTAGATTTGATGAACTGAATTTTTTAAGAGCACTTGGATAGGTTCGTATTGATGTTTATCGATGACATTTTGATATATTCTAAGGTTGAAAGAGATTATGAGGTTCATCTTAGAATAGTGTTAGAGACATTGAGACAGCATCAGCTGAAAGCGAACTTTTCGAAGTGTCATTATGGAAGAAAGAAGTAAAGTTTCTTGGCCATGCAGTCTTAGGAAAAGGGGTATCAGTTGATCCATCTAAGATTGAAGGGGTTAATAGTTGGAAGAGACCCAAGATAGTGACCGAGATAAGAAGTTTTCTTGGATTAGCTGGATATTACCAGAGATTTATCAAGGATTTTTCATGGCTAGTAGCACCCTTGACTAAGCTAACCAGAAAGGACGATAAGTTTGTTTGGTCTGGAAAATGCAAGGAAGCATTCCTTAAGTTAAAGAATTTATTAACCAATGTACCTGTGTTAGTTGTGCCAAATGGTAATCAAGGGTAAGTTGTGTTGTTAACAATATTTCTTATCAACACCCCAAAGATTTCCAGATAGTATGGATAGACTGGTTTAAGTGAAGGGCTTGATACCCTTAAGAATTGCCTTTATGTTTAGCTTCACTTGATATTGGATCTTGGATCAGATCTTTCGACATTGTTGAAAGTTTTAATCTTTCAATTAGAAAACCTTTCGTCTTAATTGGACCTGAATGAAGTCTTCTGCAATAGCTTTCATGTTGGTTAGGTTGAAGTTCCTTGATTTTGTCCCTTTAAGGTTAGTTTTTATCTAATCGAAAGGTTAGGATGATGGCCCTCTTTGGGTTTAAGTAAAATATCAAACTCCTTTATAGATATGTAGAAGCTTTCGACCTTGTCGAAAGGTTTGATCACCTATATAAAGTAGATTTTATCCTTTTTGAAAGGTATAGGTACGGTCTCTTGTGGATTAAGCTTGATAAATCCAGGTATTTATACTTAAAGAGTAGTCTTCAATCTAGTCGAAAGGTTAGATCACTTGGATTATAGCTCCAAAAGGTTATTGATACTATTATAACATAATCACTTTTGACCTAGTCGAAAGGTTTAGGACTCAAAGTTAATCACTTCGGAAGGTTGCCAATGATGTTTAGACCAATGTATTATCAACCTTGTCGAATGGTTTATCAACGGGGTTAAGGGCTTCAAAAGGTTGCACTAGTTACTTATAGCAGTAGTGTTGTCGACCTTGTCGACAAGAACCTTTCGGATGATGTTGAACATGAAATTAGAGCTAATCTAACAAAAGTATAATCAAACAATAAAGCAATTAATAGAGTATAAGACTTCCCTCTTTATCCATGAATGAACTCTATTTTTCATTAAATTCCCAAATTAGCACCCCGATTAGGGTTATAATGTCCTGATTAAGAAAATACAGATTAGAATCAGAGAATTCGGATCCCCCAAACTGGACCCCTTGGGTCTTATTTATAGATGCAGGCGGCCCACCTTTCGACTCTATGCTCTCGACTAGGTTGGAAGGTTCCCCTTTTATATGCGGTTGAGAACCTTTCGACTTTGTCAAAAAGTTTGCCTTTCATTTGCTATAATGGACCTTTCGACTTTGTCGAAAGGTATGTTGTTCTTTATGCCTTTATGAACCTTTCGACTTTGTTGAAGGGTTTGCCTTCATTTGCTGCTGTCAACCATTCGTCTTTGTCGGAAGGTTGCTCTTTTCTTGGTCGTTTGAACCCTTCGACCTTGACGAAAGGTCGCTTTTCGTTTGATTGTTGTTGTGATCTATGCTTCCCTTCGATGTTGTCGAAAGGTTGTCTTTCATTCTTTGCTGACTTATGAGTGCTGCTTACTTCATAAACATTTCGTCATTATCGATAGGTAACTTGGATGTGCTTTAACCGGTTCGAAAGGCGTGTTATGCTTTGAAAAAGGTCACTAAGTAGCTGCCCATACATGCTTTGACTTCTTCATCCCCTTCGAAAGGTAAGAACACCTTGGATACTAGAGACGGAACCTTTCGACTCCTTCGAAAAGTTTGATGCTAATGGATTCTATTGACCGCATCCCTTCGACTCCTTTGAAAATTTTGGGTTGTGCTTCTTTTCCCTTGTCATTGTTGAAAGATCTTTCGACATAGTCGAAAAGATGATTTTTTGTGTAACATTTGCCCCCCTGTTCGAAGGGATGCTCTTGACTTTCCAAGTCATCTTTGTCAAAAGCTTTAAATCTTCCTGCCTCTTGGCCTTCCCACATTAATCTGGGACGTCCATTTAAATCTGATCCAACAGCTGAGAATTTGGGCGACTTTTCTTATATATTACGCTTCTTCTCTTTCTTCTCCTTTTACCTGAAACAAAAATATTGCGTACCAGCAAAAGAATTTCTCCAAAACTTCTCAGATCTCACTTTTAAATAACAAGGTAATTTCTTGAATTCAATTCATAATTTTCTGATTAACCTATTCTCTTACTTGTTCTTCAAGAAGGATTCGAAAACTGCATTTGTTGTTGAATTTGGGTTTGTCCACGTCGAAGGTCTTGCTACTTAACTTTATGTTACACTTGGAGTGGGTCAATGTTTCCATAGAGCTTTCGACAAAGTCGAAAGGGCTTTTCCTATAAACCTTTCGACTTTGTTAAAAAAAATTCCATATACTTTTCGACTTTGTCGAAAGGCCTTTCTTATGGACCTTTCGACTCTGTCGAAAGGTTTCTCTATAAACCTTTCGACTTTGTCGAATGCTTAGACTATCAAGCTTTTGATTTAACCTTTTGCATTATCATCATTTTTTGTTTAACTTTGTGTATGTTTTTGTACTCAGGCTTTTTAAGGAAACTTGTTTGCTATTTTATTAGATGGGATCAACAAGTCTAAAGATTGGGAAAACCAATTTTTCATTACAACCACTGACTCAAACCTTTTAATTACCTCCTGCATGACAAAGCATCATTCAACAAAATATTAATCCTTTAAGCACATTTATAGTTACACAACATCATTCTAGAAATTTGACTAAACTAGAACTTCGAAACATTAACTTATATACTGCCATGTGTAATATCCTTTAAGATTTAATCCCTTGGAATTACTGTCAATAACCAGTTAACACATACATATTCAAAAGGAGGTCACTATTTCAGAATTAAACATCATGGACGATTAGCAAAAAGATAAGATAACCCCCTAATCATGTAACGACCCGTATTTTTACGGATCAAAACATTCTAAAATGATTGACTCTTGGTTGTATTGTTGTTAAGTCATTTCAGGTTTTGGCAGAATTTTTCTTAAGTCCTAAGTCGTAGCCGACTTAGGAGTTTTGGACGAGTTAAGCAACAAGTCTGGGTCGAGTTGCCGACTCAAGGAACTCACCGAGTTAAGGGAGTATGGTTGACCGACTTAAGGTAGTGACCGACCTAGGAGATAAGTCGTGACCGACTTAAGAGGTTCAGGCGACCTAAGGAAGAGTAGTAAGCGACCTAAGTATTCTGGGGTAGAGTTAGGTCGGCAACGACCTAAGAGAATGTTGTGAGCGACCTAAGAGTTTCGGTGAGCTAAGTGTTAGGTCGGCAGGGCGAGTTAGCGACCTAATGGTTACCGGGTTAGCGACTTAGTATCTTGGAGCGACCTATAGGTTAGCGACCTAAGAAGGGTAGCGTGTTAGCGACCTAAGGATTAGGCGACTTAAGGAGTTGCCGTGTTAGCGACCTAAGGGGTTAGCTTGTTAGCGACCTAAGGAGTTGCCGTGTTAGCGACCTAAGGGGTTAGCTTGTTAGCGACCTAAGGAGTTGCCGTGTTAGCGACTTAAGGAGATAGGTCGCATAAGTGTTAGGTCGTAGCGCTGTTAGGTCGTATGTTGTTTTAGGTCGTTATGTGTTAGGTCGCGTAGAAGCCTAAGTTGTTAGGTCGTAACCTTACTGAGTCGTAGGAAGTTAAGTCGTTAGGTTGTTAGGTCGCTGGGTTTCCTAAGTGTTAGGTCGTACCTGTTGCTAAGTCGTAGGTCGAAGGAAAACGCATTGCTTTAGGTCGTCATGTGTTGGGTCGCTGAGGAGTTAAGTCGTGCATCTGTTAGGTCGGAGAGGCTTAGGTCGGAAGGGTTAGGTCGGAGGCTCTGTTAAGTCGTGGGGGTTTTTAGGTCGTAGGTCGGCATAGTGTTAAGTCGGCAGCGACTTAAGGGGATAGCCGAGTTACGACTTAAGGGCAGTTTTCAGCTATAAATAGGAGGGGTTGTTCTCACTTTTTGGGATCCGGATTTTGAAGCGACGAAGTGCTGCCATTTTGAGAGCTCGACTTCTACACTTCTTCACTTCTTTTCTCCACTCTAATCTAGTGCTTCCATCCATCCAAATCGAAGATCAAGATTGAAGATTCAAGAGCTTAGATTGAAGATCTTCATCTTTTCAAGAGAGATTTCTTCGTTTGAAGTGAGATCTTGTCGGATCTAGCTTAGTTCTTCGCTGTCCAGATCTGAAGTTGTTATCTTTTGGATTGTTTAGGTGATTTGGTGAGTGGTGATTATCTCTCACACGGATCCAAAGGAGTATATCGGATTGTTGGCTCGATTTGGTGTTAAAATAGAGATTTCCATGCATTTTCTTCATCCTATGTATAGATCCCTATAGATCCATTGTTCATGATGATGTTACATCCATTTTATCATATGTTAACCTATGCAAGTTCATTCATCAAGTTTGTAGAGATATAATCCATGTTTTCATGCTTATTGGACTTTCAACTCTTTAATTACGAAAATGCCATTATTGTTATAATTGTCTACTTAGATCATATTTGAATGCTTGATTGTTTGGATTGATGTTTGATTTGATTGATTGTTATGAACTAGATGATTGATGATTAGATTTAGACCGAAGACAATTCAAAAGCTAAGGGAAAGGCTCTTGAATTGGGAAAGCTGCTCGTGGCATATGTAGCGGGATGATGAAGCTCTTATGCATAGATTTGATGATGTGATGATGAGATGAGGCTTTGCGAGGATGTAATGAAGCGAGGCAATCATGTGATGAAGACTTGGCCTAATCCAGACGGGATCATTCCAAGCATGTTGATAACTCGGTGATATGATTCGAGTTGAGGATAATGGATGCTCGAGAGGCGCTTGAGCTAGTATGGCAATAGTCGTCGAGGAGGATGACTAGGAGGTTGAGATCTCATCGTTGTTGAAGGTTCTAGCATGCTCTAAGCAAGAGTACATGGGGACGCCCAAAAGACTAAGTTGATGGTCAAGTACTCTGGGTAGATTCGATAATCCTAGGCACGGGTCACGATGACGTGCGGGAGTTATGTCTAGAACCGGGGTTACCATTAGCCCCTGACGGACGGCTGAAAGAATGTGCCGGTCATTCAATTAACGGTGATATCGCAACAATGATAACAGTGATAGCCAGAGTCATGGATGTTTGGTTGTATCGTCATTCGGTTTTAAGAGCGGTATTTCCTGGGTGCTTATCTGACCTTGGTATAGACCTTGGAGTTGGTACTTGGAAAACATCGCCCTTAACTCGAATGATTATTATTTTACCTTAAATTGTATGCTCTGCTATGTTGCTTCTACTTAGTGTGTGTCTGGGGGCTATCACTGTAGAAAGAGGTGGAGTGGGAGGGTTGTATTCCTATTCCTTTTCCTTTATGCTCTTTTGGCATGTTGTTAGTTAATTTACTGCTCACTAAGACTGTTGTCTGACTCAAGGCTTTATGTTTAATTCTTATTGCCTTGGGCTGTTCGTCCATTTTTGGGATGGGCAGACTAGGTAGCAGGTGACAGGTGCTGTTCTCTTCTCACGATGCTGATATCGAAGACGAGCTGGAGGGTTGCATATTATCTTCTTATTATATGTACTGGATATTCCGCTGTTTTGTATTCTCTGAGAGATTTGTAGTGAGGCTGGATGTATTGACTATGTGGATGCTTGTATTCAACTATTATGGAGTTTTATATGATGTCATTTTGTTCTGTAAAGCTTCACTATACTTATGTTCTATTGTATTTTGTCCATGCGCTGTGAGTAATACGGTAGATTCTTTTGTTTTAGATCTTACCTTGACAATCGTCCATGGTCGCCTGGCACACTTTACAGCGCTCTATCTCTAGATTCGGTGCAGGGGTCATGGGCGGTTGTCACATTTGGTATCAGAGCATTGGTTAATCGATTTTACCCAACGCTCGCTGAAGTAACTACGTATGAGAGACGTAATTGTATTTTGATGGATGATTACTATATATAATATAGTAGCTTAGTAGGGTTTGAGTCCTTTATGCAGTTGTTTCTCTAGATGTTCTAATCATTCCTTTTTATAGATATTGAGAATGAGTCGAAGAGGGAGACCAGCTGCTAGAGGAGGCCGTGCTACTGAAGAGACTGCTGATTATGCAGCCATGTTCGAAGCTATGATGACTTCGATCATGAGAAGGATACCAGTTCCGGGAGCGGCAGTTGATGTTGGAGTTCAAGTCCAAACTCCGAAACCAGTGGATTTTGCTAAGCTATGCAAGGATTATACTGCTCTTGGAGGGAAGGTTTTCTTGGGAACAGAATCAACTATTGAGGTCCAAAGGTGGATAGATGCTTGTAGAAGGATCTTTGGTGATTTGGGAATTGATGATGCAACTAAGAGGAAGTTGGCATCGAGGCAGCTTCAAGGGAGAGCTTCTGATTGGTGGAATTCGATTACCATCACTACTCCGGAAGAAGAGATTACTTGGGAGCAATTCCAAGTCAGATTTGAAGCTAAGTTCATTTCTACAGCTCAGAAGTCTGTTCTGTTCAAGAAGTTTGTAGAGCTCAAGCAGGGTGGAAGATCTGTTCTTGAGTATGTTTCTGAGTTTGAAGCTTTGTCCAAATATGCCCGGTCATATATTGAATCTGCTTATCAGAAGAATGAGAAGTTTGTGACCGGCTTGGATAGTTATCTTGGGAGACAGTTGGTGGATCATTTGGACGATTCATTTGAGAAGCTTGTGGAGAAAGCTCTCAGGCATGAGAGTCTGTTTCCTAAGGAAGGACCTGTTGTTGCTGTTACCAAGGGAGAATCTAAACCACAGCAGGGTGGAAACCAGAAGAGGAAGCAGCAGCAGCAGAAGGGTAAGGATGGCCAGAAGAAGCCGAAAGGCGAGGTGACTTGCTACAATTGTCAGCAGAAGGGCCATTTCTCTAAGGATTGTAAGAATCCGAAGGCACCGATGAAGTGTCACAACTGTGACAAGCCGGGGCATTTCAGGAAGAATTGTCCAGAACCGAGAAAGGACAGGCAGATTGTGCAAGCCTATGCTTTAGGAGCTGTTCCGTCGTCTTCAAAAGCTCCTACTGCTGAAGAGAAGGGAAAGAGTGTGGTTGTTCAAGGTACTCTTTTCCTATGTGGTGTTCCAGTTAGAGTTCTGTTTGATACTGGAGCGTCGCATTCATTTGTTTGTAATGAACTCGTAGGCCGGTTAGGTTTGGCACCGGATATTGTTGATAGACCATTGGTTGTGACTAATCCAGTTGGGGGTTCGTCTTGTTTGTGTATGTTATGCCGTGGTCTAGTTGTGTCGAGTCATGGTTGATCTTTTGTTTGTGATTGCTTTGTTCTGAACTTTGCGGGGTTCGGAATTATTTTGGGTATGGACTGGCTTAGGAAGTATGCGGCTAAGGTTGATTGTGAGAGGCTGGAGGTGACAGTCGAGAATGTGGAAGGGCGAAAGATTGTGATACGATGTAAGCATGAGGAAGGCGTCTTCATGAGCTTCATGTATTCGCTAGTTGTTCCACGGGATGGACTGTCTTTAGTGCCTATCGCAAATGGATTCGAGGATGTCTTTGACAAAGTCAAAGGGTTGCCGCCGCATAGAGAGATCGAGTTCCGTATAGATCTAGTTGAAGGAGCCAGACCTGTTGTGATGCCTCTTCGGCGGATGGCGCCTAGGGAACAGCAGGAGTTGAGGGTGCAAGTTGATGATCTTTTGCAGAAAGGATTCATTCAGCGTAGTGTGTCCGAGTGGGGTGCACCAGTTGTGTTTGCAACCAAGGCAGATGGGTCGTTAAGATTGTGCGTCGATTATCGTGAGCTGAATAAGGTGACTAAGAAGAACAAGTACCCATTGCCGAGAATAGATGACTTGTTTGATCAGCTTCACGAAGCCAAGGTGTTTTCTCAGATGGATTTGGCAACGGGATTTCACCAGTTGAGAGTGGCTAGGGATAGTGTGCCGAAGACTGCTTTTAGGACACCATCCGGTTTCTTTGAGTGGCTGGTAATGCCGTTTGGATTGACTAACGCGCCAGCATATTTTGTGGATCTTATGAATAGAGTGTTCAGAGATCAGTTGAACAAGTTTGTACTTGTGTTCGTGGATGATATTCTGATTTATTCCAGAACGGAAGAAGAGCACAAGACGCACTTGCGTATTGTTTTGGAAATCTTGCGGAAACATCAGCTGAAGGCTAAGTTTTCGAAGTGTCACTTCTGGAAGAGTGAAGTGAGGTTCTTAGGCCATGTGATTTCTGGAAGTGGAATAGCGGTTGATCCCGCTAAGGTGGCAGCAATCCAGGATTGGGTTAGACCTAAGAATGCATCTGATGTGAGAAGTTTTCTTGGATTAGCAGGATATTATCGACGGTTTATCAAAGACTTCTCCAAGATAGCTGCACCGTTAACAGGATTGACGAAGAAGAACCAAGTGTTCAGTTGGGATGCTAAGTGTGAGCAAGCTTTCGGAATCCTGAAAGAGAGACTGACAAGTGCTCCTGTTTTGACTATTCCTAGTGGGAATGATGAGATGGTGGTTTACACCGACGCATGTGGTACGGGACTTGGAGCAGTGCTGATGCAGAAGGATAAAGTTGTTGCGTATGCCAGTCGACAACTGAAGCCGCATGAAAGGAATTACCCAACTCATGATTTGGAGTTAGCGGCGATTGTATTTGCTCTGAAGATGTGGAGACATTATCTATTGGGAGTTCGATTCGAGTTGTTTACGGATCATAAGTCGTTGAAGTATCTTTTCTCCCAAAAGGATTTGAATCTTAGGCAGCAGCGTTGGCTAGAGTTTTTAGCATCATATGATTTTGGTATAGCTTATACTCCGGGAAAAGGTAACGCAGTGGCAGATGCGTTAAGTCGAAGACATGCAGGATTGGGAGCCATGTTTTCTGAATGGAAGAATCTCGAGTATTTAGATGGATTTGACTTCAGGCCTAGATGCGAATTGGAACCTGAGATGCTGGCAAACTTATCAATAAGACCCACTCTTGTGGAAAGGATTGGTGAGAGCCAAAAGCGAGATGATAAGCTTGTCAAGATTATCCGTGAGTTGGAATCTGGATTGGATCCAGAAAAGGATAAAGGATTCGAGGTCGATCGAGAGGGTTGGCTTCGGAAGCAAGGGCGACTAGTTGTTCCCGATATAGATGAATTGAGGAGTGAAGTTCTGAAGGAAAGTCATCACTCAAAGCTGACAATTCATCCAGGTGGAAATAAGATGTATCGGGATATGAAGAGAACCTACTATTGGGAAGGTATGAAGAAGGATGTTGGAAATTTTATTTCCAAGTGTATGAACTGCCAATTGGTAAAGGCTGAACAGAAGAAGCCAAGTGGATTGCTTCAGCCATTAGAAGTTCCTACATGGAAGTGGGAGCAGATATCGATGGACTTTATTGATGGACTGCCTAGGACCAGAACGGGAAATGAAGGGATTTGGGTCATTGTGGATCGTCTGACTAAGAGTGCACGATTCATTCCTGTTCAATCGACTAGGACTGCATCAAAGTTGGCTGAGTTGTATGTTAAGTGGATAGTTCGATTCCATGGTATTCCGAAGAGTATAGTGAGCGATCGAGACCCATTGTTCACTAGTGGATTTTGGAAGAGCTTCCAGGAAGTCTTGGGAACCGATTTGTGTTTGAGTACAGCTTATCATCCCCAAACAGATGGTCAGACCGAGAGAGTCAACCGAGTTTTGGAAGATCTTCTAAGAGCATGTGTTTTGGACTTTGGAGGATCATGGGAAGATCACCTGCATTTGGTGGAGTTTGCGTACAACAACAGTTACCAGTGAAGCATTGGTATGGCACCGTATGAGGCATTGTATGGAAGACCGTGTAACTCTCCAACATGTTGGTTGGAAACTGGAGAAAAGCTGATGCTCGGGCCAGAGATGATTCGTCAGACTTCAGATTGTATAGAGATCATTCGGCAACGAATGAAGGCAGCCCAAGATCGTCAGAAGAGTTATGCCGATAAGCGTCGTAAGGATTTGGAATTCGACGTAGGAGATATGGTTTTTGTGAAGATTTCTCCACTGAAGAATGTTATTCGATTCGGGAAGAAAGGAAAATTGACTCCGAGATTTGTTGGACCATTCCCGATTGTCGAGCGAATTGGAAAGCTCGCTTACAGATTGGAGTTACCGGAGAAGATGTCGAGTGTGCACAATGTTTTTCATGTATCATATCTACGGAAGTATGTGCATGACTCGAATACAGTGGTTTCTGCTGATAGCTGTGAAGATTTCGAAGTTGATCCAGTCGATAGAAGACCTCGTAAGCCGCTTCGTGTTGTTGAAACCGACACGAAACAGCTTAGGAGGAAGGTAGTTAAGTTGCTCAAGATACAATGGAGTGATGATGATAACGACTGTACGTGGGAGGTGGAAGAGAGGATGAAAGCAGCTCATCCTGAACTCTTCGAGGTATGGCCCTAAGGTGTCGTGTCGTCTAACGAAATTGTAACTTGTCCTAAGTCTTAGAATTCTGTACGCTAAGCTAGAATTGGATGCATGGTTTATTGATTGTTATGGATGATAGGCGTACAGAATAGCTTTGATTGCCTTGTTTGTTTGGAATTTCGGGGGCGAAATTCCTAAGGGGGAGAGAATGTAACGACCCGTATTTTTACGGATCAAAACATTCTAAAATGATTGACTCTTGGTTGTATTGTTGTTAAGTCATTTTAGGTTTTGGAAGAATTTTTCTTAAGTCCTAAGTCGTAGCCGACTTAGGAGTTTTGGACGAGTTAAGCAACAAGTCTGGGTCGAGTTGCCGACTCAAGGAACTCACCGAGTTAAGGGAGTATGGTTGACCGACTTAAGGTAGTGACCGACCTAGGAGATAAGTCGTGACCGACTTAAGAGGTTCAGGCGACCTAAGGAAGAGTAGTAAGCGACCTAAGTATTCTGGGGTAGAGTTAGGTCGGCAACGACCTAAGAGAATGTTGTGAGCGACCTAAGAGTTTCGGTGAGCTAAGTGTTAGGTCGGCAGGGCGAGTTAGCGACCTAATGGTTACCGGGTTAGCGACTTAGTATCTTGGAGCGACCTATAGGTTAGCGACCTAAGAAGGGTAGCGTGTTAGCGACCTAAGGATTAGGCGACTTAAGGAGTTGCCGTGTTAGCGACCTAAGGGGTTAGCTTGTTAGCGACCTAAGGAGTTGCCGTGTTAGCGACCTAAGGGGTTAGCTTGTTAGCGACCTAAGGAGTTGCCGTGTTAGCGACTTAAGGAGATAGGTCGCATAAGTGTTAGGTCGTAGCGCTGTTAGGTCGTATGTTGTTTTAGGTCGTTATGTGTTAGGTCGCGTAGAAGCCTAAGTTGTTAGGTCGTAACCTTACTGAGTCGTAGGAAGTTAAGTCGTTAGGTTGTTAGGTCGCTGGGTTTCCTAAGTGTTAGGTCGTACCTGTTGCTAAGTCGTAGGTCGAAGGAAAACGCATTGCTTTAGGTCGTCATGTGTTGGGTCGCTGAGGAGTTAAGTCGTGCATCTGTTAGGTCGGAGAGGCTTAGGTCGGAAGGGTTAGGTCGGAGGCTCTGTTAAGTCGTGGGGGTTTTTAGGTCGTAGGTCGGCATAGTGTTAAGTCGGCAGCGACTTAAGGGGATAGCCGAGTTACGACTTAAGGGCAGTTTTCAGCTATAAATAGGAGGGGTTGTTCTCACTTTTTGGGATCCGGATTTTGAAGCGATGAAGTGCTGCCATTTTGAGAGCTCGACTTCTACACTTCTTCACTTCTTTTCTCCACTCTAATCTAGTGCTTCCATCCATCCAAATCGAAGATCAAGATTGAAGATTCAAGAGCTTAGATTGAAGATCTTCATCTTTTCAAGAGAGATTTCTTCGTTTGAAGTGAGATCTTGTCGGATCTAGCTTAGTTCTTCGCTGTCCAGATCTGAAGTTGTTATCTTTTGGATTGTTTAGGTGATTTGGTGAGTGGTGATTATCTCTCACACGGATCCAAAGGAGTATATCGGATTGTTGGCTCGATTTGGTGTTAAAATAGAGATTTCCATGCATTTTCTTCATCCTATGTATAGATCCCTATAGATCCATTGTTCATGATGATGTTACATCCATTTTATCATATGTTAACCTATGCAAGTTCATTCATCAAGTTTGTAGAGATATAATCCATGTTTTCATGCTTATTGGACTTTCAACTCTTTAATTACGAAAATGCCATTATTGTTATAATTGTCTACTTAGATCATATTTGAATGCTTGATTGTTTGGATTGATGTTTGATTTGATTGATTGTTATGAACTAGATGATTGATGATTAGATTTAGACCGAAGACAATTCAAAAGCTAAGGGAAAGGCTCTTGAATTGGGAAAGCTGCTCGTGGCATATGTAGCGGGATGATGAAGCTCTTATGCATAGATTTGATGATGTGATGATGAGATAAGGCTTTGCGAGGATGTAATGAAGCAAGGCAATCATGTGATGAAGACTTGGCCTAATCCAGACGGGATCATTCCAAGCATGTTGATAACTCGGTGATATGATTCGAGTTGAGGATAATGGATGCTCGAGAGGCGCTTGAGCTAGTATGGCAATAGTCGTCGAGGAGGATGACTAGGAGGTTGAGATCTCATCGTTGTTGAAGGTTCTAGCATGCTCTAAGCAAGAGTACATGGGGACGCCCAAAAGACTAAGTTGATGGTCAAGTACTCTGGGTAGATTCGATAATCCTAGGCACGGGTCACGATGACGTGCGGGAGTTATGTCTAGAACCGGGGTTACCATTAGCCCTTGACGGACGGCTGAAAGAATGTGCCGGTCATTCAATTAACGGTGATATCGCAACAATGATAACAGTGATAGCCAGAGTCATGGATGTTTGGTTGTATCGTCATTCGGTTTTAAGAGCGGTATTTCCTGGGTGCTTATCTGACCTTGGTATAGACCTTGGAGTTGGTACTTGGAAAACTTCGCCCTTAACTCGAATGATTATTATTTTACCTTAAATTGTATGCTCTGCTATGTTGCTTCTACTTAGTGTGTGTCTGGGGGCTATCACTGTAGAAAGAGGTGGAGTGGGAGGGTTGTATTCCTATTCCTTTTCCTTTATGCTCTTTTGGCATGTTGTTAGTTAATTTACTGCTCACTAAGACTGTTGTCTGACTCAAGGCTTTATGTTTAATTCTTATTGCCTTGGGCTGTTCGTCCATTTTTGGGACGGGCAGACTAGGTAGCAGGTGACAGGTGCTGTTCTCTTCTCACGATGCTGATATCGAAGACGAGCTGGAGGGTTGCATATTATCTTCTTATTATATGTACTGGATATTCCGCTGTTTTGTATTCTTTGAGAGATTTGTAGTGAGGCTGGATGTATTGACTATGTGGATGCTTGTATTCAACTATTATGGAGTTTTATATGATGTCATTTTGTTCTGTAAAGCTTCACTATACTTATGTTCTATTGTATTTTGTCCATGCGCTGTGAGTAATACGGTAGATTCTTTTGTTTTAGATCTTACCTTGACAATCGTCCATGGTCGCCTGGCACACTTTACAGCGCTCTATCTCTAGATTCGGTGCAGGGGTCATGGGCGGTTGTCACAAATCATCGTTCACTTAGGAGAGGTGGTAGGTTCAGAGCTAAACCGACTAAGTTGATGACGGTGGGTTAAATCCATATAGGCTGACAGGGGGAATACATTGTCAGCGTGGGGTTTTCATCAGAAGTGTCCCAGATGGCCAAGTTCATCCAGAATGTGGTAGTAGTTAAGTCATAAAACATGGACCATGTAGCCATTAAGTGGTGATTGAAGTAATTGGGTTGTTGATGAACTACGTTGCTGGATTAAGCACTCTGCACTTCCTCCACCGCCTGAAGTTGATTTAGTAGTCCCATTGCGTAACAACAGCAGCAGTGTGACGCCTCTACGTTAACAAAGTCGAGATGAATATTATAGGCCTCCATTAGTGCTCTACTTGTAGCGGAGACGAATGATTTATTATTACTATTATTATTTTATAAAGGAGGGGAGAAGACAAACAGGTTTAGATTGATATTTTGGTAGGAAAATTCAAGCGTTCTCTTTCACATATCTCAAAAATGTAATGAAGTTTTTTTGTCATTTTATATGATTACGATCTTCGTTTGATTCTAAAATAAATAATGAATAAAAATTATCTTGTGAATTCTTGCATAAGACAGGCCTTCTATCTGAACTGCTTCGAAATCATGGATCATCTCGAAACCCCTAAATTGTAAACAAGCTCCACACTAGCATCTCTTAAATATCATAGGGCTACTCCTTTGCTAAAGGAAGCGCGTCTCTGCTACGATGCTCTTTTGAAGGAAAATAGAGTATTAATAACTTTATTTCAGGTGAGTTCAGTGGGGGTCTACTTACACGTTTTCATAAAATACACTTAAATGAATTCAGATCTGATCCGCATCCCAGAGATTGCTGGAATTTACCACGGGTCAGATCGATTCCTCAAGATCTTCCCCTTGAAAGGCTAAGGTAATACAAGGACAAATTTATTTTTGAATTTTTCTCTAAGTCCATTTTGTATGAACCAGTGAATGGTTGTAAATTTATAACAAGTAATTGATTTATGAATATATTCTTTTGTTATGCTTTCTCTACTTAGCTTCTTTTTACTGTGCTATTTCAGAATACCTGTTCTTTAGGTCGTGTCGTCCCAAGAGGCCACCTAAGTCAATTTGTTAACTTGAGGAGATTTTTACTCTAAAAATGCACCAACTTTAAAGACTTTGAACTTAGCGAGATATTGTTTTCTTCGGGATTTACAAAAATTGTACTTGGAATACCTTCGTCTCCGCTTTGACTTCCACGACGAAGAAAAGGAATCATTCTTAATAGAAATCTGAACATTCCATTCCAAGTTAATTTTTGGTCGTGATTGTCCACCGGCCGGAAAATGGGATTATAGCAAATGTCCGCCAGTTATAACTCCTGAAGGGGTCGCTATACCTTTTGACTCAACGATCATACTTTCAGCTAATACTTTAGACAAAGTTAGAAAAGTAGTCTCTCACCTTTAGATATGATGAAAGTGTTTGTTGTACCTTTTGACTTTGTGGTTATTTCAATTGTAACCTATTGCTACAATAATAAAGATACCTTTTGTCCTAATTTTGATTTTCTCTCATTTATTTTTATTTTAAATAGGACCCACAATCATCTATGATTCATCATTCTCAAAATTTACTTTCTTGCTTCGATGCTATCGGAGATAGATTATTAACTAAGAGTGGCAAGATTGTGGTCCATTACGAAGTCCTTCTCGAGCGTTTTGGTGACAATACCGAAGCCGTGAAGTGGCATAAAAGATATCTTATTCAAAAGACCATCGCCAGTGGCTACAAAGACCACATATTCTACCTTGATGCCGATATCAAGAAAATGGATAAGATGATCACTGCACTTAAAAGGCAAGTGACGACCAATCCAACGGTTGATTTTGACCAAAGAATGTCCGAACTTATTCAACAAGTAAGTGTTTTAGAGTTAAGGTTGAAAGACAGCCAGGCGCAGTGTGCCTCTCTAGAACTCATCTTGGGAGACAGGACTCCTAAGATTAAGCTTCCGGTCCTACAAGCTACTTTCTCAAGTGTTAAACTTACAAGGTCAAAACTTCACATGGCACAAAAATTTCCTACTATGCTCAACCCTCCACTGGGATTAGATGATAATGTAGTGGGAAATTTGTGCCGGAGAGTAAAATTTGAAATAGCTAAATATTTTGATGAGCAGCAGAAAACAAAGTACTCCCAAACCATCAATGACTACGCAGCTAGGAATCAAAAGCTTGAGCATGACAATTTTTTGCTTGACAAGTGTGCTGCTAATAGGGCCTTTAATCATGCCCTGAAAACTAATATCAAAGTGATCGATGATGAGAACACAATTAGGAAAAAGGAGAAGAAGCTTAAGGAAGTTCTCCGTGCAGCAATTAATCATGTCGTAGATCCTTCAGTGGTGGAGACTCTTAGCAAAGCACTCAAGATTTGTAATTTATTTATGTATTTGAGCTATGTAAATCTATCTTGTACATAATTTCATTATTTGTAAATGACTCCATAACTTATGTAAATGATGGAATTTTTTAAAATATCACCTGATTTGTGATCCTTTTCTGTAGTATAATTTTTAATATGCTTTTAAATTGCTCATTCAGCGACTTTTGTGCTTGCTAAATCTTTTGTTACTCCTTGTCATTCTGATTTTCCCTGAGAAACATGTTGCAAACAATATTTTCAATTGTTAGCTTGAAATTGAAATATTTGTCTATGCATGTCATTTGCCTAGATTAGCAAATCATCTTGCCAACTGTAAGAAAAGTAATTTATTTAAAATGTTAAGATCTCATCTTAAACCATGGCGAGAAATGATCAAGGATTCAACACCTTCCTCTTGTTCGGAATGCATGAAACTTATTGGTAATAGATTCTGCCTTATCGTAAGGTCATTAATATAACGTACATAAAGAACCTGATTTAGGAATCCATGTCTGAAATTTTGAAGCAATAACTTACTCACCCATTCCTTAATATTAATGGGATTTAAATAGTTAGAAGCCCGAAGTTTCCATTCGGAGGATCTTAATACGGTCTTTTTGATAATATTCTTTGGCCCAGATTTGAGCATTTGATATAAATAGAAATCCAAAGATTTTATACCCTGATTAGGGTTTAAATAAACAGCAGTCTTGACACCTAGATTCAGGTACAATAAATTAGTAATTGATAATGATCTGAAACCCAGATTCGGGTTTTTAGATAATGAAATATTTATGTATAAGATCCGAAACCTAGAATCAGATTTTAATTGTAGTGATCAATATTATTCTCATGCCCCGATTTGGGCTTAGTAAAGATGATGATTGATAGAATCGCAAAACCCATATTTAGGTATTAGTTACTGAGATTCAAATATGAGAATTTCGAAACTCAGATTCGAGCATTAGTAGATGATGTTAAAGAAGTACCGAACCCCAAATTCGGGTATTAATAGATGATGTTAAAAAAGTCCCGAAACCTAGATTCGGGTATTAATAAATGATGTTAAGAAAGTCTCGAAACCCAGATTAGGGTAATAGATGATGAAATCTTCATACAAAAGACATGAAACCCTAATTCAGGTATCAATAGCTGATGTTAGAAATAAAAATCCCGAAACCCAGATTCGGGTGTTAATCAATGGAGAATCGTCTCACTCCTTTGCTTTTGTCCTTTCCAACATACAAGAACCCTTCAGGTTTTGCATAGAAATAATTTGATTAGCTGCCTCTTGAGCTTGGATGTCCTAGTCCATAATTGGATAAGCCGCCTTTATTTGAGTTAGGACATCATAGTCCATAGTTGATTATGCCTCCTCTCGGGGTTGGACGTCTTAGTCCATTGTTGATTGGGCCTTTTCTTGGACTTGGACATCTTAGTCCATTATTGATTGAGCCTCACTTGGAGAATCGTCTCACTCCTTTACTTTTGTCCTTTCCAACATACAAGAACCCTTCAGGTTTTGCATAGAAATAATTTGATTAGCTGCCTCTTGAGCTTGGATGTCTTAGTCCATAATTGGATAAGCCGCCTTTATTTGAGTTAGGATATCATAGTCCATAGTTGATTATGCCTCCTCTTGGGGTCGGACGTCTTAGTCCATTGTTGATTGGGCCTTTTCTTGGAATTGGACATCTTAGTCCATTATTGATTGAGCCTCACTTGGGCCTGGACATCTTAGTCCATTGTCCGGTGCTCTTGGTTAGCTCATCTTTGAGGCTGGAACCAAGAACTTACCCGACCTCCCTCCAAGTGGTGCCCTACCCTAGCCCTTTTGCGGTGTGGATAGGGGCTTGTTCGGTGCTCTACCCTGGCCATCTTAGGCGCAGATAGAGGATTACTCAGTCCTCCCTCCAGGTGGTGCCTTAACCTGGCTCTTTTGCGGCGTGGTTAAGGGCTTGTTCGGTGCTCTAACCTAGCCATCTTAGGCGTGGATAGAGGCTTACTTCATCCTCCCTCTAGGAGGTGCTTTAACCTGGCCTTTTTGTGGCGCGGTTAAGGGCTTGTTCGGTGCTCTACCTTGGCCATCTTAGGCGCGATAGAGACTTACTCCGTCCTCCCTCCAGGAGGCGCTCTGCCCTTGCCATCTCGGCTTGGACAAAGGCTTTTCTACCATCTTAGGTAGTATCCAAATTTGAGGAGTATTTCACTCCCAACCATGTTGACTTTCTCTTTTCAAAAAGATGATCTTTATTAATCTTTTCTCAAGTTCTCTTTACAAATTCAGTGATCTTTCCTTGTTTAAAGAAATTGATGATCATCCCCACCTGGGATTTGCAATGGTTGGTTTCATGACCATTCATCATATGATAGTGACATAAGGATCCTCCCAAGTTCCTTTCATGTTTTGGCTTTTTCTTTTGTGATGGCCAATAGTTAAGTTCATCCTTTGTAAGCAAGTAGACGTTTTCCATTGATGTTGTTAAGTTGCATTCTTTTGGAAGTCTAGACTTGAAACTTGACTTTTGAGGATGATTCTTTAGCTTTTTACTTTTCGGTCTTATCATTTCATGTTATTCAATTATTTTTCTTTTTGTTACCCTTTGAATCTCTTAAGTTGGAAGTGCTCTTGTTGCAGTTGATTGCCACTTATGTGCAAAGGCATTGTAATCATTCATTATCTATTTCTCAAAGACTATGCCCTTGGCATAATGTTGAATTGTTCTTCTCATTTGATTAAAGACATTGTCACTTCCATTTGTTCTCTTTAAAAGTGCAAAGATTGGGGTAGGGCCGACATGAAAGGGGTTTAGACTCCATTTCTCAGGATCGTAAGATTCTGCTTTCTTTTTATTTCCAATTCTTAAAGCTTCGAGCCTTAGTCTTTGCTCTTCATCTTGATTGGATCTTTTGATGTTTACATAGGAGAATCTTGACAAATGTGGTTCAGAAGACCCTTGTTTAGATCTTTTAAATTTTTTTGGCCATGATCAAACCAAAGTAGATAGACTTGATGTAAGTTTAATCCAAAGGGGATTAGGGAATAGTAGTGTTAGGAGGTTAACCAAGTCGGAGGTTCAGGCCTTCCTTCTAGCACCAAAAATGTTAACAAGATTTCTTGTCAACGCCCCAAGGTTTTTCCAAATAGTATGGATAGACTGGTTTGAGTGAAGTACTTGATACCCTTAAGAATTGCCTTTATGTTTAGCTTCACTTGATATTGGATTTTGGATCAGATCTTTCGAGGTTGTCGAAAGGTTTAATCTCTCAATTAGAAAACCTTTCGTCTTAATTGGACCTGAATGAAGTCTCTTACAATAGCTTTCATATTGGTTAGGTTGAAGTTTCTTGAGATCGTCCCTTTAAGGTTATTTTTATCTTATCGAAAGGTTAGGATGATGGCCCTCTTTTGGATTAAGTAGAATATCAAACTCCTTTATAGATATGCAGAAGCTTTCGACCTCGTCGAAAGGTTTGATCACCTATATGAAGTAGATTTTATCCTTGTCGAAAGGTATGGGTACAGTCTCTTGTGGATTAAGCCTGATAAATCCAGGTATTTATACTTAAAGAGCAGTCTTCAATTTAATTGAAAGGTTAGATCACTTGGATTACAGCTCCGAAAGGTTATTGATATTATTATAACATAAGCACTTTTGACCTAGTCGAAAGGTTTAGACTCAAAGTTAATCACTTCGGAAGGTTGCCAATGATGTTTCGACCAATGTATTATCAACCTTGTCGAAAGGTTTATCGGTGGGGTTATGGGCCGAAAGGTTGCAGTAGTTAATTATAGCAGTAGTATTGTCGACCTTGTGGACAAGAATCTTTCGAATGATGTTGAACCTGAAATTAGATTTAATCCAACAAAAGTATAGTCAAACAATAAAGCAATTAATAGAGTATAAGACTTCCCTCTTTATCCATGAATGAACTCTATTTTTCATTAAATTCCCAAATTAGCACCCGATTAGAGTTACAATGTCTTGATTAAGAAAATACAAGATTAGAATAAGAGAATTCGGATCCCCCAAACTGGACCCATTAGGTCTTATTTATAGATGTTGGCGGCCCTCCTTTCGACTCCATGCTCTCGACTGGGTCGGAAGCTTTCCCTTTTATATGCGGTTGAGAACTTTTCAACTTTGTCGAAAGGTTTGCCTTTCATTTGCTATAATGGACCTTTCGACTTTGTTGAAAGGTATGTTGTTCTTTATGCCTTCATGAACCTTTCGACTTTGTCGAAGGGTTTGCCTTCATTTGCTGCTATGAACCTTTCGTCTTTGTCGGAAGGTTGCTCTTTTCTTGGTCGTTTTGAACCCTTCGACCTTGACGGAAGGTCGCTTTTCGTTTGATTGTTTTCGTGAGCTATGCTTCCCTTCGATGTTGTTGAAAGGTTGTCTTTCATTCTTCGCTGACTTATGAGTGCTGCTTTCTTCATAAACCTTTCGCCATTGTCGAAAGGTAACTTGGATGTACTTTAACCGGTTCGAAAGTCGTGTTATGCTTTCAAAAAGGTCACTAAGTAATTGCTCACACTTGCTTTGACTTCTTCATCCCCTTCGAAAGGTAAGAACACCTTGGATACTAGAGACGGAACCTTTCGACTCCTTCGAAAGGTTTGATGCTAATGGATTCTAATGACCACTTCTCTCCGACTCCTTCGAAAGGTTTGGGCTATGCTTCTTTTCCCTTGTCTTTGTTGAAAGACCTTTCGAATTTGTTGAAAGGTTGATTTTTTGTGTAACAAGTGTATACAGACGCATTTGGGACTGGATTAGGAGCTGTGTTGATGCAGAATGGTAAGATAATTGCCTATGTTTCTTGATAGCTCAGACTGCATGAAGTAAGATATCTGACCCATGATTTAGAGTTAGCAGCGGTGATCTTCACATTTAAAGGGTGGAGACATTAACTTTTGGGAGAAAGATTTGAGTGGTACATGGATCATAAGTCTTTAAGATATTTATTTTCTTAGAAGAAGCCGACTATGAGACAACAGAGGTAGTTGGAATGTTTAGCAGCTTATGTTTTCGGTATATACACTGGGAAAAGGAAATAAGATAGCTGATGCTCTTAGCAGAAAACATCAGAATGTGGTGTTAGATATGTTGGCGAAATGGAAGGATCTTGAGGCTTTGATTACGTGTAGTGTGCTGTTAAGATCGGCTTCTAGTTCCAGTCAGAGTACTTCCGTGATATCCTGTTTAGAAGTTCGACCAGTTTTGATCGAAGGGATTGCTTCTATGTAGAAAGATAATCCATTGTTGGTTGAGAAGATTAGAAGACTTGATATTGGAACAGAGATTTATGATTTGAGAGATTTTAGCCTTGACCCGAAGGGATGGTTGAGAAAGAAGGGACGATTGTGTGTTCTGAATGTTAGGACCCTAAGGAAAGAAGTTCTTAAGGAATGTCATCGATCAAAGTTTATGATTCATCCGGGAGGAACCAAGATGTATAAGAGAAATTTCTTCTATGAGGGTATGAAGAGGGATGTTGGCTTATGGGTAAAGCAATGTTCGAATTGCCAGCAAGTAGAAGTCGAACATTTGAATCTGAGTGGGTTACTTCAGCCTTTAGATATATTGTTTGGAAATGGGATTTGATATCCATGGACTTTATTGACGGGTTGCCAAGATTGAATCATGGAAATGAGAGTATATGGGTCATAGTTGAAAAATTGACAAAGAGCGCTCATTTCATTCCCGTCAGGTCAACCAGGATAGCACCTGTTTGGCTGAGTTATTTATGAAGAACATAGTTATACTGCATGGGATTCCTAGTAGTATAGTCAATGACAGAGATACATTGCTTACTATTGAGTTATGGAAGAGTCTATAGGAAGTGTTATGTACCAAGCTTAAGATAAGTACTGCTTATCACCTTCTGATAGAAAAGAAGATAGAGAGAGTGAATAAGTACTTGAGTAATTGTTGAGAGCTTGCATACTAGATTTTGGTGGATCATGGGAAGACCACCTACACTTGGTTGATTTTTCTTTTAATAATAGTTATCAGACTATTATAGGAATGACACCTTTCAAAGCTTTGTATGGAAGGCCGTGCAAGTCACTAACATGTTGGTTGGAAACCGAAGATAAGTTAGTCTTAGGTCCAGATCTAGTGAGAGAAGCAATAGAGAAAATTGAGCTAATCCGAGGTAGGATTAGAGAAGCTCAGTCAAGACAAAAAAGTTACGTGTACAGAAGAAATAAGGATCTAGAGTTCTCAGTTGGAGATAAGGTTTTCATTAAAGTAACACCGATGAAAAGTGTGGTATGCTTTGGAAATTTAGCGAAACTAGCACTGAGATATGTTGGACCATTCCTAGTTATAGAGAGGATCAGAAAGCTTGTATATCGGGTAGAGTTACCGAGTAGTTTAGCAGGTGTCCATTATATTTTTCATGGTTTACATCTTCGGAGGTATGTGCATGATCCAGAGACTACTATCACTCTGGATGCATTGGAAGATTTAGTAGCAGGACCAGATCTTACTTTTGTTAAGCAAACAATGCAGGTTGTAGTGAGAGATGAAAAGAAGTTTAGTAACAAGACAGTCAAGTTGGTGAAAGTTCAGTTGAGCGACAACGAGAAAGACTGTACTTGGGAGACAGAGGATAGGATTAGGGATACTTATCCTGAACTATTGTGAAGGTATGTTCTATGTTTGTTGTATATATACTTTATGGCTAGTAGGATATACTAGCTTTGGTTGCATGTTTGTTATGCTTATTTTTTAGTCCTTACTGAATTTTGAGGACGAAATTTTTTCAAGGAGGAGCCTGTAACACCCCTAATTTTTGTTCAACATTATTCAGGATATTTAATTGGATATGTTAAATAGAATAATGTTGATAATTAAGGAGAATGAGATTTGGGAAATTAATCTGGTCATGCCTTAATGAATTAAGATAACTGTTTAAAAATTTAACATATAAGATAATGTTTAAGAGGGGCGTCTTAGGAAATAGACCTAAACCCTTTGCCTTAAACCCTTACCCCTCATTCCATTCTCATTTTCCATCATTCAGAAAACAACTAAATAAAACTAAGGGAGGCCGGCTATAGGAAGGAAGCCAAAATCTAGGGATTCAAGGGAAGAAGCTTAGGAAATCAAAGCAACACCAGATCTCAAACTCCAACCATTAATCTAAGGTGAATAATATATCTTATCATCCCTTTAATCCATGTTTTAAGTTTTTTTGTGGGTAATACCGAAATCTCGTATGTTTGGTTGATCAAGTTATGATCTAATAATCATTGTTTGGATAGAATAATGGATTATGGGATTTTTGGAATTAATTAGAAATAGTTTAATTCGGTTTTAGGGTCAAATCCAATGTTTTTATCCTCCAAATGATTTGAAAGTAGATATGTGATGAAAAACAACATTTTGGAGATGAGTTTTTAATTCCATAATTTCCCCAGATGTATTTTATGAATTTTCTAGTGAGAAAAGCAATTTTAGGTTTTATTTATTTTAAATAATTAAATAATGATTTTCCATCTACAATTTTTATATGTTAAATAAAATGATGTGTTTGTTTTATGTGAATTTTTGGGATTTTTTCCATATAATTTTGAATTATGGAGAATTATTTATGCAAGAGTAGGCATATAAAAGTTTAATTAATTATGGTTAGTAATTAATTATTTAATATAATGTTTTGGATCTTGAAAATTGGGAGTGCCAGTTTTCAATAAAGAAAATTAATGAAGTTTTACTAGCCAATGAGATTATAATAAATTATAGAGGTTTGGTGAAAAGAAACTACTTTCTATAGTAATTTTACAGTTTTCGAAATAAATATAACTTTGCCATGTCGATATTGGCTACGTTGAGCCACAACTCACCCCATCTTAGTGTCATCGACGCGGAATGAAACCATGCATACAATGTCAATGAGTTTTGCATAAAATGGATTGGTTTTGAACCTCGTTGGGGTCACAGTAACAAAGACAAAGAGGTAGACTCGACATAGGCATGTCGATGTTTATACATGCTGTTAACAAGATTTCTTGTCAACACCCCAAAAATATGTTTAGAAGAATGGATCTCCTTTTCGGAGAACAAAGAAGGTTGTCGGAATATGACGGGTTATTAATCTTGTCGAAAGTGTTAACCAGATTATTCAATAGGAAAGAAGAGGTTGGTTAGGTTGAAAGGTACGTCAACCTAGATAATAGCTCCTACGCGCTACTCCCATAATCGAAATATTTGGACTGGAAGATTACAATGTTGGCGAAAGGTTTAATCTATCAATCGGAAGGTTATTACCAGAGGTAGACTTGTTTTGAAACTTCGTGAAGCTTTTCTCTACGGCTCTAATGAAGATTAACCAAATGTTACCTTTTAAAGTTATGCTCTAGTGATTCCGAAAGGTTTGGATTATTGACTCCTTTGGGTACAAGGTGAGGAATGGAATCCGGGGCGATATGTGAAGACCCTTGATCTTGTCGAAGGGTTTATTTGCTCTTAGGAAGTTGAACTTGATCTGGCCGAAAGGTATTAGACTCTAACTACCGGATTGAACTTTACTTTCCTACACTTATATTGTTCTGAAGGATTTGGGTGGTTGGCTGATGACTGTAGAAGGTTTGATTATTGCTAGGATATAAGTATCTACCAACTTTAGATGAAGCAACTCGATTACCATGCCGAAAACCCCGAAAGGTTACTGCTTATATTAATCCAGATTGGCGATTGGCCCTATCAATGGGAGGAAATAGAAAACTGAATATATTTCTTTGCTTGAAATGATAGCTTCGATTAACTGATCTTCAGACCTACCGGCCAGGACCTTTAGGGAGAATTGATCATTTAAATTGGTATTACGATAGCAAAATGATAAGCAATCAATAAAACGGTTCACAAAATCGGAAAACTTTCCTTGCAATCCATCATAAGGTTTTACTTTCATTGAAATTCCCAAATTAGATCCCAATTAGAGTTATAGAATTCTGATCAAGAAGTTACAAGATTTTTGAAAAATGAAAGGAAAGTCCCCTTAAACTGGACCCATTGGGTCCTATTTATAGATGCGGGTGGCATCCCATCAGCCTATGCCTTTATCTGGTATGCAAGGTTGCCTTTGGTATGCGGTTGTAAACCTTACGATCTTGTCTGAAGATAGTTTTTTGTACACGGTTGTAGGCCTCTCATTATTATCGTAAGGTTCGTTGATTGTGTATCACCATGGTCTGCCGGATGCAGTCGAAAGGTTTTTCCTTCACTTGTTTTCAAGAAACCGTTGCCTTTACCGGAAGGTCTGTTATATGCATAGCGCATGAACCTTCCGATCCACTGGAAGGTTTATAGCCTTTGTGAACCCTTTGGCCTTAGCGGAAGGCTGCTTTTTCCTGCCCAACTGCCGTCGAAAGTTGTACCTTCCCTGGGTGATAGCGGAAGGTTGTTTTCTGTTAACTTATAAGCACTGCTTTTACCTAAACCTTCCAGTAACATCGGAAGGTGGCTTGCAGGTGTATTTTCTGGCCTGAAAAGCTTATTTCACTTTCGGAAAGGTTGGCATGAGGCCACGTCTTTGTTTTTTCTTGTTTGCTTCCTCTGGAGGGTAAGCGCCTCTTGATCATTTTAGTATGACACTCTACTTTTCCTATGAAAGGTCTTGAGCCGCTTCATATTATTGACTACATCCTTTCGACCTCTTCGGAAGGCCTGATCTGGATTCCTTTTCTTCTGTCCTTTGTTTGAGATCTTCTGACTTAAGCGGAATGTGAATTTTTCGAGTAACAGTTATCTACCATTCTTTGCTGACTTTTGAGCATTGCTTTCTTCATAAAAACCTTTCGACCTAGTTGAAAGGTATTCTGGATGTGCTCCAACCGATTCGAAAGGCTTGCTATGCTTTCGAAAAGGTCGTCATGGAGTTGCACCTGCTTGCTTTGATTTCTTCATCTTCTTCGAAAGGTAAGAACTCCCTGAACATAACTTTTTGACTACTTCAGAAGGTTTGAAGCTATTAAATCCTGATGGCTGCATCCTCTCGACTCCTTTGAAAGGTTTGGTTTGAGCTCCTTCTCCTTTGTCTTTGTTGAAAGACCTCTCGTTCTAGTCGAAAGGTGGATTCTTGGAGCATCATCTTGCCTATGGACTTTGAAAGATAACCTTGGACTTCGTCGGAGGCTCCTTGTCAAGAGGTATGATTATCTCGAACATCTCTATGCTTTTTGATCTTTCCTCATGCTCTCAGGACCCGTCTTTCCTACCATCGTTCTTCTGAATATTTTATGGTTAACATTTAGCCCCCTATGTGAAAGAACCTTTTGTTCTTTAGGACAAAACTCCATTGAACTTCCTTCTTTGCTTTCTTCAAAATAGATCATAACTTCTATTAAGGTTGTGACTTCGTTATGAAATCTTAACGGGCAATCTCAAATTTACGCAGCTAATATTCAAGATGTCATTAGAGTACTATTTCCAGATAAGTTGCATTGTAATGACCATAATTAAACTTCCTTAAGAATGTGGAGTAATATCACCTGATTTGCAGATATCGGTTCAAATAAATGAACCTTTGGAGAATATCTATTATAAACCCTTGATATTTCTTTCTCGAGTTAAACCTTTTCGACCTGTGGAAATCAATTTCATGCTATCGGGGCCCTTTCCTTGTCCCTCTAAGTTTCCTTCATTTTCAACCTTAAACCATTGATTGGTAATTCTCATTTGGTGAAAAAGCAGAATGTAGTTTAGTAATGTTTCCATTTGGTGTCATGAAGGTCTTGTATTTTGAATTCAATGGAAAATTCATAAATCATCATAAAATTCCATAAAGGGAACCAAGAAATCATGAACTCATGAAACAAGTGATCAATAGGAAATCATCATGAAAATTCAATGGGAAATCGTAACACGTAAAATTCATGATTCATCAGAGAAATCAGTATGGAAATTCATTAAACCAATAATTCAGCTAGAAATCACCACGGTGATTTAATAAAGAAATCATGAGTACAAGATCGGCAAATCATCACTAAAATCCATAGGAAGGGTAGAGTTCACTAAACCCGAAAACCAACAAGATCACCAAAAATTCAATAAGGAAACCACAAATACGAAATTCCTAAATCATTATGAGAATCGACAAAGGAATCCAGAATTCACGTAATTAGAAGTCAAAAATTCAATAAGGAGATTAGAAATGTGAAATCTTCGAATCATCATAAAAACTCATCAAGGAAATCAAGAACTCATTAAAACAAGCAACTAATAAGAAATCATCATGAAAATTCAATGGGAAGAAACTCAATATCTGGAATTCACAAACCATCATAAGAGACCAATAGGGAAATTCAAATTTCATGAAATTCGAACTGAAATTTGCATCAACAGAAATGGTGAAACTCAAAATTCATGAAATCAAGAACTTATCCAAAGTCTTGTCAAGATCTCATCTGACGAATTAAATATTCAAAGCTCCATTCAATTAAGTACGAAGTCATAGATATATCTAATAATAGCATATTTAGTAGATTTCAAATAAAAGATAACTAAGTTTGTCTAACCTTAATTCTAGGGTTATTCACCGAAAAGTTTCCTATTAATAAATGTGTTGCTCCTAAAGTGCCTATAAGTTAGTATTATATGTATATATGTATATATAGGTATAATAGACTCTTATATCCAATCGTTAACTTTATCTCAAAGGATTCAAGAGTGGCTTTCTTAACCTGATCTTAGAGTGAAGTACTTTATCTTTATGACTAAAAAATTATTATCTATTCCATTCCTTTGGACTGTGTATCAGTCTTTGTTTTTTTCCATGTTATGGATTCCTTCTTCCATTTTATGGTCTCATGCTTTTTTTTATGGTATGAAAGTTTCTTAATCCTTTGATGTAGGAATCACTTTCCTACGATTGGAAGTTCTATAATTCATTAGCGTATCCTTTGCCTTTGTGTGTATCCTCTTCTAGGATTCCAACTTTGTTTCAGATGATGGATAGGTTTCTTTCTTTAACCCTTAACTTTCTTGGGTTCTGACTTTCTTCTTGAGTTGTAGACATCGTTGTCTCTATTCTTTTATTTAGAGCCCCTACTGGGATTGAACGTCTCGGTCTACTCTTTGATGAGCCACTCTCTGGGCTCGGATATCTTAGTCCATTGTTTGATGAGCCCTCTTTGGGCTTGACATCTTAGTCCATTATTTGATGAGCCTCTCTTTGGGCTTCCCTTGTCTCAAAGGAATATATACTTAGCGTACCTTTCTCCAGAAAGCCGCACATGAGCGCCTTACCGGATCCTCCCCTAAGAGGTAATTTGGATGTTAGGGGCTTTTAATTTTGCGGGTGCTTATTCTAACCCTCCCCTAAGAGGTTATATTCACGTTAGGAGATTTTGATTTTGTAGGTGCTTATTTTGACCCTCCCCTAAGAGGTTATATGGACGTTAGGGGCTTTATCTCTCCCTCTAAGAGATGCTACGGAATAGCATCGTAGGCTTATGTTCCTCCCTTTAAGAGGTGCCACGAAATAGCATCGTGGGCTTATGTCCCTCCCTCTAGGAGGTGCTACGGAATAACATCGTAGGCTTGAGTATTTGTATATGAAAATAATTTTTGGCTAATTAAAATGGAGTCTCCCTTGAGAAAAAGAATTTTGTAATTAGACCCTTGTATTATATTGAAGAGTTTCTTTTGAAAAATAGTTTGGACACATGAATCCTTTTTTTGAAAGAGTTTTTTTAAAAATCTTTTGCAAGAACTTTCTTGTTGTTCTCACTATGGAGACACGAATCTCAAATAGGAGACTAGGAGGTCATGATTCATGAACCAACAGCCTTTTAGTCGAGAATACGGTTCTCTAGTTTGAGTTCCAATAAACTTTTTGTGCTTTCAAAATCTTTCGTGAAAAAGTATGAATAGGTTTATCTTCACCCATGATTTTAGTAAACTTTGAAGCACTACTATCGCTCAGTTTGAAGTCTTTTGGTGTGCATTTATTAATGCTAGATAGTATCTCAAATTAGTTGCATAAATCTGATTTGGATATAAATAAGTATTTGTTTCCCCCCAGGCCATGGGGTGACTGAAAATAGTTTTCTTAAGTGGATATAATTTGAGAAGTTTATTTTTGAAATCGCTTGCTAAAAATAGATTTGGTATATAGGGGTTTTCTCCTAAATTGAAATTGAATTTAGTAGTGATTTGACATTTCTTACAAGAAAGCCTTGTTGTTGACTGAACTGTTGATAATTGCCTCATGTCAGGCGTCTAAGTCATCCTCTTTAAGTATTCTGGAGTTTGTCGAGTGATTCGGTTTGATTTTGTTTTTACCTATAATTACACTCAAATTTTAATCAGTACATGATCAATGCACAATACAAATTTAAGTATTAAGTTAAAGAGCTATGAAAAGAAAGAGAGAAAGTTCATAGTTGAACTGATGTCGCGAGTCCTCATGATTTGATAGGAATCTGCATTTTGGAGTTGCTGAATTGTTTTCCTCTTACTTTGAATAACATGTCTTTCAACTTTCTCTTACAAACTCCTGTAAAAATCCCTACTTGACTATACCTAGAATTTTATCTGATAAGACACAACATTCATCATTTTCGTGTCCATTTGCTTTATGGTACTCGCAGTATGTTAACCCTTAAGTTTCTTCGACTCATGGTCTTACGAGATAAGAGTTGTACGACTCATGGTCCTACGAGATAAGAGCTGTACGACTTAAGTCATGTCACGACTTAGTGACTTCAAAAAGGCTTACGACTCATGAGGACTTGCGACTCATGAGGTCTTACGACTCATCAGACTTACGACTCATGAGGACTTGCGACTCATGAGGTCTTACGACTCATCAGGCTTATGACTTATGAAGACTTACGACTCATGAGGACTTGCGACTCATGAGGTCTTACGACTCATCAGACTTGCGACTCATGAGGTCTTACGACTCATCAGACTTACGACTCATGAGGACTTGCGACTCAGGAGGTCTTACGACTCATCAGGTTTATGACTTATGAAGACTTACGACTCATGAGGACTTGCGACTCATGAGGTCTTACGACTCATCAGACTTACGACTCATGAGGACTTGCGACTCATGAGGTCTTACGACTCATCAGGCTTACGACTTAAAGGCTATCAAGCTGACATCCAAAGCCCTGGCCTGTGCTACTTTGATATGGTGAGTCGATTACGGCTTAGCACTTGTCTTCCAACTGAGCCACAAGGTGAACCCAATATGACACCCACGAGACATCATAAGTCGAATACGAGTTACGACTCACCTTAAGTCGGTCATGACTCATGACTTTGCCAAAAACGAGAGCTCAGAAATCTGCTCCTATAAATAGGCCACCACTTCCAACATGAAGAGGACTTTTGCCAAATCATTTCTTCAAGCGCCGTTACTCTGTCGAAGTCTCTATTTCAACCAGCAATCAAAGATCTTCAAACATTCGAGACGCTACAACAATCTTCAAGAGATAATTCCCTGCATTCAACATGAATTCATCGAATTTCATCGACGAAGATTGAGCTAGTAGTCAAGATTGTTTCTTTTGATCAAGTTGTACTGTTTTGATAAGAGAGTTGTACCGATTTGTAACCGAATTCAGTAATAAAGAGATTCAAAGTGGACGTAGGCTTAATCTCAAGCCGAACCACTATAAGTTGTTGTCTTTTTCTACTTTTCTGCCAGTTTACTACTTAAATTCTGTTCCCGTCACACGGGTGGTGCTTTCACGATCCTGTTACACACACCGGGTGTTAGCGTTCACTTTTTAACGTTAACATTTTGGTGCTTTCACTGAGAACCCAACTCAGGCTACCATTCACCATTGCTTCACACAAGTTTGTTGGAAAAGTTTCCTACAAAACCAGAAATTTATCAGACATAATGGCTCCTGGAAGGAAACGAAAGGCTGTCAGATCTGAAAATGTGCAAGATAATACCGCCACTTCTCTCTCTCCAAATCAGACAGCTCCGAGCGTCGGTGTGACGCGACAAGAGTTAGATGCTGCCGTATCCGGACTGTATCAGCAGATTGAAACTCAAAATAATCTAATGATGGAAAAGCTGAATGCTCTACTTGGTACGAGTCAAAGACCAGTAAGTAATGAGGGAAACTTTGCTAATGCTGCTCCCAATTCCGAGGGAAGAAATATTCCTCACGGGGGATCAGGTGCTGCTAAAGGGGCACCCCTCCAGGCCGAAGGATCCAGGCCGTCACCAGTTCTTCATGAGCATTTACCTGGACAAACCCCCGAAAAGACGGCTGAGGTCTATTCTGCGAAATCTCTGAACAATGAAGAATATCTTTCTGGTATGATCAAGCAAATAATGAAGGAGAGCATGCAGAGGGATGAAGATGAGAGCGAATGGGGATTCGCACCAAGTAGAACTCCGTTTACCGAGAAGATTCTAAAGGCTGAATTTCCTAGAAAGTTTGTTCCCCCCACCATTCCTGCTTATCGGGGAACAAGTGATCCAAATCAGTTCTTGTATAAATATGACTGGCACATGACCGGCGCAAGAGCAACTGATGAAATTAAGTGCCGGTATTTCCCAGTATATTTGGAAGGAGTGGCACTCCTCTGGTTTACCAAGCTTCCTGTCCGATCAGTTGATCAGTTTTCCGATCTGAACCGAAAGTTCAAAGAGCAATTCAGGCTATACGCTTCAAAGGCAAAGGACATAATGTCATTGTCCAGTCTTGAACAGAATCCGGGAGAACCTATTAAATCATTCCTGAACCATTTCAATATAGCTCTGGCAGAAGTTGATAACGCAGAGCCACGAATGATCTTGACCTATTTGATGCGTGCTATCGACAAATCGAGTGAATTTGGAAAATGGCTGAAGATGAAAGAGCCAAATTCTCTCGAGAAATTCTACAAGAAAGCAGATGAATTCATACGCTTGGAAAATCTTCCAGCATCGATGAAGGTGGCAGCAAAGGTGGAAAATAATACTACCACTTCGGAAAAGAAAGATTCCGGAGGTCAGAAAAGGGAAAATCACGAGGGGAAGAAGCAAAAGGATACAAAGAAACCTCGCTTCTTCAAACCCTCAGATTTCACTCCATTGACTGACACTCTGGAAAATATCTTCTTCGCCACCAAAGATGTTGTGGATTATCCCAAACCGGCTGAGATAAAACCGGGAAAGGGCGCTATGAGAAATGGAAAGTTCTGCCGTTTTCACAACCAACCCGGTCATGATACCAATGACTGTCGTCACTTAAAGAGCTTAATTGAGGAATTGTTGAGGGAAAACAAGCTGCAACAGTATGTCAAGAAGAACAGAAGTGACCCATCTTCGTCAACTCAGGGGCAGCAACTCCCTACTCAGCCATCAGGTTCAGGTAAAGGTACTACGGCACAAGAATCTGAGAGGCCCGTTATCAATGTGATTACGGGGGGCCCACACCCAGCGGGCGGAAGCTGGGGTGAAATGGAACGATATGCTCATGCTCTAAAATACATCCCAGCAAAGGAAGATGTTTTCGCTGTAGAAAATGCTGCACCCCTGAAACAGCAAAAGATTTCAGATGATGATATTATGTTCAAAGCTAGGGATTCTATTGGTATTGAAGCTCCCACCATAGATCCCTTGGTTATCTCTGCAGGAATTGGACCGGCAATAGTAAGACGAGTGCTCATTGATTGCGGGGCTTCCTGCAATATACTCTTCAAGAAAACATTTGATCAGATGAAGATCCCAATGACTGATGTTCAAGCTTCGTCACAAAAGGTTGTTGGTTTCACTGGGGAACCACAGCAACCAATCGAAACTGTCGAGTTGTTCGTGGAACTTGGGGAAGGGCAGAAAAGAGTAGTTCGCAAGCAAACCTTTGTAATTATCGATGGATTTTCTGCCTACAATGCTTTCCTAGGCAGGCCAGCTCTAGCTGCATTCAAGGCCATTTTGGCCCCGTGGTGCCTAACTATGAAGTTTCCTACAGAAAATGGTGTTGGTGTCATCAAGGGAGATCAAAATGCTGGACGTGAATGTTATCTTATAGAGCTTCGAGAAGCCAGAAAGAGAGAAATGGGTAAAGATGCGGCAGCTCCCCTCCGCATCAAAAACCCAACCTTATAGCAAATACAGGGTGGCCCCTGCACTGGTAAGCATAGTGGTACAAGGCGAGAAATGGACCCCAGAAAATCCAGTGCAGAGGAGAATAGAGTGGTGCCCGTGGAAGTTACGGTACCAATACCTGTCGACTCCAAAGACCCAAACAAAGTACTTAATGTGGGTTCGCAACTAAGTACAACAGTTCGAAACACACTGATATCGTTTCTAAAAGCAAATCTGGACGTGTTCGCTTGGTGTCATGCTGATATGTGTGGAATCTCTCCAACAATTGTTGTTCACACTCTGAATATCGATCCGAAATTCACACCAGTTAAACAGAAACGAAGAACTCAAGGTCCAGAGAGGTCAGCAGCTTTAAAGGAAGAAGTAGATCGTCTCATGGAGAATAATTTCATCAAAGAATCCACTTATCCAAATTGGGTTTCAAATCCAGTACTGGTTAAGAAGGCAAATGGAAAGTGGAGAGTATGCATTGATTTCTCAGATCTAAACAGAGCCTGCCCTAAAGACTGCTTCCCGTTGCCTAGAATCGATCAACTGGTGGATGGGATGGCTGGACATGAGTTGTTGTCTTTTATGGATGCCTACTCCGGATACAATCAGATTATGATGAATGAACCAGATCAGGAAGACACAAGCTTTATCACAGATGTGGGTCTCTACTGCTACAAAGTTATGCCTTTCGGATTGAAAAATGCTGGGGCAACCTACCAAAGACTCGTCAATGCAATGTTCAAGCCTCAGATTGGTAGAACCATGGAAGTTTATGTCGACGATATGTTGGTAAAATCAAAGAAAGCTGTAGATCACATGGGACATCTGGAAGAAATGTTTGCAATTCTTCGAAAGTATGGAATGAAGCTCAACCCATTGAAATGTTCGTTCGGGGTAGAGTCTGGGAAATTCCTGGGTTACATCGTAAGCGCTAGGGGTATTGAGGCCAATCCTGCTCAAATCACAGCTCTGAGAGAAGTTAAAGCCCCTAAAACAAAGAGAGAACTGCAAAGTCTCAATGGAAAAGTTGCCGCTCTTAGTCGCTTCATCTCCAAGGCCACAGACAAATGCATTCCCTTCTTTGATGCTTTAAAGAAAGGAAAGAAATTTTTTGAATGGACTCCCGAATGTCAGAATGCTTTCGATCAACTAATTCATCATATGAGAACTCCTCCGGTTCTTTCCAAGCCTAGTGATGGCGAAGACCTCTTCATCTATTTAGCAATTTCATCCCATGCTCTAAGTGCAGCACTTGTACGAGAAGATATGAAAATACAACGTACAGTCTACTACATCAGCAAACGGTTCACTGGGGCAGAGATGAATTATTCAAAGATAGAAAAGCTTGCTTTTTGTTTGTTAATCGCTTCCAGGAAGTTGAGGCCCTATTTTCAATCTCATCCTATCAAGGTCCTGACTGATCAACCTCTAAAGCAAGTCCTGTATCGTCCTGAAACTTCGGGTCGTCTCTTGAAGTGGAACATAGAACTCAGCCAATATGACATCACTTACCATCCCCGAAGAGCAATTAACGGACAAGCTTTAGCGGATTTCATTGCAGAGTCCACTGACAAAGGTGACATCAACGAAGAAACAACTGACTGCATTCCGATACAGTGGAAGTTGTATGTTGATGGCTCAAGAAATGATTATTGTTCTGGGGGCAGGAGTTGTGCTTGAAACTCCCGAAGGACGATCACTATGTTATGCATTGAGACTAGAATTCCCTTCAACAAACAATGAAGCAGAGTATGAAGCCCTTATTGCCGGTTTAAAAATCACCAAGGAACTAAACATCAAAGTGTTACAGATTTTCAGCGATTCTCAGCTTATTGTTTGCCAGGTGAAGAAAGAATTTCAAGCCAAAGGAGGAAATTTGCCTGCATATTTGACAAAAACTTCCGAACTCCTCAATGATTTAGATCACTACTCAATAAGCCACATACCCTGAGAGGAAAATATGAAGGCGGATTCTTTAGCAAAGTACTCAAGTTCCGGAGAAGCTCAATTACTGGGGTTAGTTCCTGTAGAAGTTCGGTCAGCTCCAAGCATTGATGAAATGGATGTTGATTGGATTATGAATACGTCTCAAGAGCATGAATCATGGATGACTCCAATCAAAGAATACTTACTCAGTGGTTCCCTGCCAGAAAGTTCTAAGGAACGTCGAAAATTATTGAGAAAAGCGTCAAGGTATATAATTCAAGATGGCCGATTATACAGGCGGGATTTTCAATCCCACTGCTCCGATGTGTGACTAAGGAAGAAGCCAAGACAATCTTAGCAGAGGTACATGGAGGAGAATGTGGAGACCATTCAGGTGGTCAAACTTTAGCCAAGAAAGTTCTCCGATATGGGTATTTCTGGCCGGATATTAATCGAGATGCTGCAACTTATTCCAGGAAATGTGACAAATGCCAAAGATTTGCAGAAATCCCAAGAGCACCCTCCAACGAACTCACACAAATGGTCAGCCCATGGCCATTTGCCATTTGGGGGATAGACCTAATTGGACCATTACCGATCGCCAAATCAGGGATTAAATATGCTATTGTTGCCGTTGATTATTTCACCAAGTGGGCTGAAGCTGAACCTTTGGCCACCATCACTTCTAAAAAGATGATAAATTTTGTAACGAAGAATATCATTTGCAGATATGGTGTGCCACAGAAGATAATCACAGACAACGGTACTCAGTTTGAAAGTGAAGAATTCCAGGATTTTTGCAAACGGTTCAGAATTCGGAAAAGCTTTTCAGTAGTGGCTCATCCGCAGGCAAATGGGCAAGTGGAAGCAGTTAATAAGATCATCAAGTCAACTATCAAAAAGCAACTCGAAAAAGCAAAAGGTGGTTGGGTTGATAAGCTTCCATTAGCACTATGGGCATACAGAACTACTCACAAAACTGCGACTGGGCACACTCCATTTTCACTGGCATACGGATCAGAGGCAATGATTCCAGTAGAAGTAGAAGTTCCTTCACATAGAAGAGTTCACTTCAACGAAGCTGAAAATGAGAAACTACAGCTTGAAGCACTTGATTTTCTTGATGAGAAAAGAGAAGAAGCTAGGCTCAGGGTTTCAGCTCATCAGCAGAGAATTGCCAGGCATTTCAACTCTAAGGTTCGCCAACGCAGCTTTGAGATCGGAGACTTGGTTTTGAAAAGGATCATGACAGCAACTGGTGTGTTTGGGCCAAACTGGGAAGGACCATATGTCATAGGCACTAAACTTCTTGATGGCACTTTCAAACTCATAACTGTTGAAGGAGATCCAATTCCAAGAGCCTGGAACAGCAACCACTTACGTCCTTATTTTACTTAAAAGAAAAAGCTTGGTTCAAAATTGTAAAATAACGATGAATGTGTCAGTTGTATTGTAAGAAATTGTAAATCAGTGTGAATGAATGAAAGCTATAAAGTGGATGTAGGCCCGATTCTTGGCCGAACCACTATAAATCTTGTGTTCTTTACTATTTCATAATGCCTGTTTTATTTCGATATATAAATACTTTAAATGTATTGCTAAAATGTCGATTCAAAATTGCAGGACATCAAAACAATGCTTGCTCGTCACAAAGCTAAGCGACCTCTATAAATCAGCTATTACACGAAAACCAAGCGACACAAATTCCAAACTCAAGTCCTATGCAAGGAAAACTTCACATAAAAGTTGGCAACTCCACCGTGACGAACCTGTGTTCACTAGTTGAGATTGTCGTTATGAATAGACATCCAACTAGATAACTTGTGTTCGTCTCGTGAAGTCATTCAACAGTGAAGTCCACTCCTTCGGATAAAGCAATTTACTTGTGAAAGGAAAGAAGATGTGCTTGGGAAAGATAATGAGAAAATCGCTAATGGGCAAATGATGAAAGAAAGTTGCCAAGCAAATAAAGAAGCAGACAAAGGGAGGTATGCCTCTCAACAGGAAGGCCAGAAGATCCACTGAAGGGACGCCTTCCCAAGCGGAAGTAACAGGACCCTCGCTAACTGGTCGTGATGCATCCGATCAGATAGCTTACGTCCGTCCCGTGGATTCACTCGCCCCTGAGATGCAACCTACCCGGCACACCAACCAACCAACCAAAGCCCTCTAACGAGGCACGCCAATAAATGGGAGTGCTTTCCTCAATCAAAAAGATCGGTGGGACCACCAAAGGGGCACCTTGTTAATTGATTGTGGTCGTTTGTGCAAACAAACATCCAATCAAGCAACTTACGCCTGCCCCGCGGACCCATCCGACCATGAGAAAGTAACTTCCAAGCACTCAAAAGCCCTTTTTCGGAGGCACAAGCCCTCTTCGGAGGCCCAAGCCCTCTTCGGAGGCACAAGCCATCTTCGGAGGCACGCTTCACCATGCTTGAAGCACAAAATCAAAAGCCCTCTTCGGAGGCACAAGCCCTCTTCGGAGGCACAAGCCATCTTCGGAGGAACGCTTCACCATGCTTGAAGCACAAAATCAAAAGCCCTTTTCGGAGGCACAAGCCCTCTTCGGAGGCACAAGCCATCTTCGGAGGCACGCTTCACCATGCTTGAAGCATAAAATAAAAAAGCCCTCTTCGGAGGCACATTTCACCAGGATAGAAGTGCAAAATGCTTCTCTTCGGAGACCCACTTCACCAGAGTTGAAATACCAAAATTGCTTCTCTTCGGAGACCAAAATCGCTTCTCTTCAAAGAAAAGAAAAAAAAAACCTCTTCAGAGGCACATTTCACCTTGCTTGAAGTACCAAAAATAAGCCCCTTGTTGGGGCACAAAATCAAAACCTTCTTGGAAGCTCATTTCACTGCGGAGGAAAATTTGCTTTTAACAAATAAAAGTGATCATCCCTAAAAGTTGAAGTGTTCTTCAGAAGGAAAGAGAAAGTAAAAACTTCTCGAAAGACGAGATATACTTTATTAAAAGCAGAATGATTCTTCCCTTAAAAGTGGAATAGTTATTCTCTGAAATAAGAGTATCAGTCTTGAAAAAGCTAAGAATATTGCGATGCACTTGCGGTATGGGGGCAATACTATACGATTCAATTGTATGAACAAAGTAATATACAAGCAACATACCGCGAGTTCATCACAATATCATGAAAAATAGATGATGTGGAATAAATGCATTCTCAAACGCAGACAAAAAGTTTGCACAAGTAAGAAGAATCGTTTGTTCTACACTAAAAATAAAAGACAGATCATTCTCACATACACAAGAGTTTGTACAAGTAAAATAATTGTTTTATTTAGTACTATGAAAATTCTTTACATGTGCAGATATCTCAAAAAGCAAAAGCAGGGACCGGTGCCTGCACAATCCCCGGTCGATACATGCAAAAAGCAAAAGTAAGGAGTAAAAAATCTAGCTTGTTATCCCTTCTTCTCGCCGCCTTTGGATCCTTTCCCCGGCCTAATGACTAGTTTTTGGAGCCGTTGTGGACGGGTCGGGGCAGAAGGAGAAAGAGGCGCGGCTGGATCAACTTCTGCTTCCTCCCCAGTTGAAGCACTTCTCTTCTTCTTCCTTATGCCACGCTTCCCCTTCCTCTTTGAAGAAGATTCGCTCCCCGGAGTAGCAAGCAGTGTTGAAAGCTTCGTATCATCATCAAGGGACTGCTCCGGGGTCTTCTCGACGTCCTCAAGGTCCTCCGTCTTCTGTTCCTGCGAAGCTGCCGGGTCATCCAGGCCTTGAAGGGCTTCGATTTTCTCTGCCTGTGATCCCAGCTGGGAAGCAGAAGGAGGAGTAACCTGTAAAGATAAAGGGACGGCAACTGAAGGAGTGGAAGCTTGTGCAGTGTTTGGTGCCTCCGCTGTAGAAGAAAAGAAGTTAAAATCAACATCTTCCGAAAATAGAGAAGGTATCGGTTCACCAAAGTTCAAGTAACAAGTAAGAAGGTCATCAAACTCGTTAAATCAAATAACTGGTTCATTAGACCCGGAACTTCGCCAAAGTTACCTGGAGGAGTTGGCTTCGCAAGTTCAATTTCATATTTATCAGCCTCAGTTTCTTCCTGGCTCTTCTCTTCAATTTGGGAAAGAGGAGTCTCGGAAGTATCGAGTTTAGCTTCAGCATCTTTTGCAGCAAGTGGAGATTGAGAGCTAGAACCGATGATATCAGCATCAGTCAAAGTTGAAGTATGGACAGGGGCAGGTAGTGATATTGTCTTTTCTGGATATTCTTCTACCGCTGCCCCGGCTCTAGCTTCGGCAAGTTGCTCTTTGCCTCTAATAAGCGCATCACGTGCTTCATCGTCTAGATAAAGCGATACAAGGTCTGCTTCCGCATAGCTGGAAAATGTGTCAAGTATAGTCTCCCAAACCTCAGCAAGTGTAATCTCATATTTGGGACCCAAGAAGGAAAGGCTGCCACGGCCCAAAACGCTGTGCATATAGAAGTCAAATAGAGTAGAATCGGTGCTAGCTCTAGTGGCGTCGTGAGACTCTTCAGCCGCAACTTGCCCAGCGACCGCGTCATCACGCTCCTTCTCAACTTTAAGAAGCTTAGCTTTCAGCACCTCAATCTCTGCATTTTGGGACACGATCGTTCCCCGCAGCTCAGTATTTTCTGTGCGATATTTCTCAGTAATATGCTGCTCAGCTGCAAGCTTCATCTCGACATCCCTTTGCGCAGCATGTGCATCCCGCACTTGCTTCTGAAAGACTTCTTCCTTTTGGGTATGCGATGCAGAAGACGAGGCAAGATCTTCCTTAAGTTGCTTGACTTCAGATGCAAGCTTTGCGTTGTCGTCTGCGATACTCGTCATCTCCGCATCATGCTGCTTGCGCCATTTGTCCCATTCTGATTTATCATTCTCCATGGTCATCATCGCCTCAAGATTCATGTGATTAACCCTCTGGAGTTCGTCGACAAGTTTCTGCCATTGCGACATCCTCTCGATATTAAGCCTGACTGCATCAAGACCTTTAAGCATGTCTTGCTTATCAATCGGAACCAAATCCAAATCAAAGCGCACTCCTTTTAGGCACCAATTTGGAAATCGGCTCTGAAGCATTGGAGGGCCGTCTTTAACTTGATACTGTGGCCTGTTAATGATTGTTTGAATATCAGACTTCTTTAGAGGAGGAGAGCCGGCCGGAGTATCAGAAGGGATAGGAGCGTCAGCCTTTTCAGAAATTTCAGACGCGTTCTTCTCATCAAGTTTAACCCGTTTATTTGGGTCGTCGGTAGCATGCTTCTTCCCTTTATCATCATGATATTTTATTTTATGAGAGTCATCGTCTCTCCTTCTTTGCTGCTCTTCGTAAGCACGCCTTTCTTGAGCTTTTCTAGTTGCACGCTCTTCGTCAGATTCTTTACGGGAGGGAAGATAACGTCCATAATCGTAAGAATCACGCCCTCCGTAGCGCCGAAAGTTGTCGTAGTATGAGCTGGTACGTCCCATCGGAGAATCTGAGAAACGGAAAAGAAGTAAAGTTTAGAAATTTCCAGAAAAAGAGGATAAATGCTTATAAGTGCTGAAAAATCCTAAGTGTGTGCGGCGTGCAAGCTACATGCGTCAAATTACAGACCACGCTTTAGTGTGGAGATAGAGACGACTGGCGTAGTAGGCGTCAGGGTTTGTTTTAGGGTGGAAGTCGCCTCAACAACGGGAGAAATCACTTTTGGATTATTATCCCCGAAAAGCTCTTGAGAAGTTATCATGATATCGCTCAAGCCATCAAAAGTGTCATCACCCTGGAGCTCAGCAGGCTTCTCCTTTTCAACCTCCATGTAAATTGACTTTTCAGAAACTCGAGGATTTTCTTCTTCCTCAATAATTGGGGCTAGTACCGACTTGCCAACTGACCCTACAACATCGGTGAATGCGGAACATTTTATCAAAGCAACTTCAACAACGGGTGCTTCCGATGCAATTTCTTCTACAGAAGCTGGGGCATTCGAGGTCTCTGCTCGAGAGTCCGAAGCAACTGACGTTTCCGCATCAGAGTTAGAGATTTCATGGATCTGGGTTGATCTAGAAGGATGTAAAAGTCCAAACTGGTGAAGAAACTCATCTTTCAACAGAAATTTCGCATCCCGTTCTTCAACTGGAACAGCCATGAGCCTTTCAAGAGTTTGCTTATGACTAGGGTCCCTAGAGGGAGAGAGGAGCGCTGAAATGAGAAAGCAAAGTTAACACTTAGTGATTCGGACTGCAAAATACTCAGAGAATATGGGGAAGAAAGGATAGGCATTCTTACTTCCTTCTCTCCACACGGCGTAAAACCCGGGGGGACAGCGAACGTAAAAACACTGAGTCAAAAACCCATGGGCAGTATCAGGGAGGCCGACAACCAATTTGCGATTCCTGGCACTTCTTATAACAATGATCGAAGGATGATCTTTGATTCTGACAAAAGAGCATAGATAACAGATTTCGTCAACGCTGGGGAGACGGTCAAGCGTTCTGCTATATAGTACGCATAGCCCCATTAGAACAGCATAACCATTGGGGTGTAATTGGAATGGAGCGATTGCCAGTTGGCGGAGAAGATGTTGAAGAAAATTGTTGAAAGGAGGAATGGCTCCGCTCGAGCACATTTGTCGGTTGACCGCCACAAAGCCAGGAGGTGCTACATCAGCAGTGTTGTTCTTCTCAGGAAGGATAGCGTCATCCTCAGCAATGCCAAATTGAGTACACAATTGCCGAAAAGTTTTGTACAATAAAGTGGAAGAGGCTCTCTCTGGGGGATTGACTAAAGGAGCTGGAATGAGAATGGACTCTCCGGTCTGAACTATTACATCTCCTTGTTGAGAAGCCATTCTACACAAGCAACTGGATATTCAAATATGAAGGTGCACGTTTCCTAAATAGTGTGAAGTGTTGTGCAAAACTAATAAAGATAACAAATAAATACAAACTGGAATTAAGCTAGTCGGTAACTGATCGATTATCAAATTTCAGGACTTGTTAATTTAAAAGTTCATGTACGGTATTAAATGCAAACCGGACATTTTCAGTTGACTATTTCAATGTTGCTTTAATACTTTGCTTGAACTTGTTGATTTAAAGCACTTCATTCACACAATTTGTTTATGTTGATTATCTGTTATTAACTAATCTATCATTTGATGTGGGCAGTCGGTGACAGTATATTCGTCCTAATTTTCTGTGGATATTGTATTAGACAGGTTATTAGTTTGCAAGTTAGAGTGATATGTGGGAAAATGCGGCAGTTCAAAGTTCATGCAAAGCCTAAGTCATGAGTCGCCAACGACTTATGTTTTAACTCATCCACGGCAGTTCAAAGTTCATGCAAAGCCTAAGTCATGAGTCGCCAACGACTTATGTTTTAACTCGTCCACGACTCAAGGGTTATAAGGCAAGTCGGCAGTACTTCAAGTCTTAGGTCATGTGAAAGTAAAAAGAAAAGGCTTCAGTCCAAAGCGGCGTACAATCCTAAGTCCTGAGTCGTCTACGACTCAAGAGCTATGTCGTAAGAGGCTTGAGTCGTGGGTCGTACAAAACTGCTAAACCATGGCCATGCTAGCGTCTCATTCGTGTGAACCCATTGACTTTTCTTCTAACCCATTACCCTCCAAACCCGATAACCTCTCCATCAAATTGCGATCCCCATCCTAATTCCACGACACCATTGAGCCATCCAAAGAGCTAAGTTCAAATCGCCAAAGCCTCGCCAACCTAATCAATTAAAACCTGAAGCACAGTAACCCTATATCTCCATCGCCCCATTCATCTAAAGACGAAATCAAGCAAAATCAGGCTCACGAACTACCAGCACGGTGGAATTCGCGACAAAACATTGCATGAGGGGATGGATTAGGTATAGGGGGAGAATTCACGAATCAATGATGATTAAAGGTCGAGGATGGATCAGAAACACTTACGCAATAAAGAATCGAGGATCGAATTGATTGATTGTTAGAAAAGGAAGAAATTGCCTTGAGAAAGCTCGAAGGAATAGTAATGGCGGATACGACTCAGAATATAGGTAATGGATAGAAGAAACGACTCAAGCATTTTATACCTTTGGGCAGTGGAACACGAAAAGGCATACACGAGTTAAGATGAGTCGAAGCACACGACCTACGACTTAGGCGTGTACTTCGAGGGGCAAATGTTAACCCTTAAGTTTCTTCGACTCATGGTCTTACGAGATAAGAGTTGTACGACTCATGGTCCTACGAGATAAGAGCTGTACGACTTAAGTCATGTCACGACTTAGTGACTTCAAAAAGGCTTACGACTCATGAGGACTTGCGACTCATGAGGTCTTACGACTCATCAGACTTACGACTCATGAGGACTTGCGACTCATGAGGTCTTACGACTCATCAGGCTTATGACTTATGAAGACTTACGACTCATGAGGACTTGCGACTCATGAGGTCTTACGACTCATCAGACTTACGACTCATGAGGACTTGCGACTCAGGAGGTTTTACGACTCATCAGGCTTATGACTTATGAAGACTTACGACTCATGAGGACTTGCGACTCATGAGGTCTTACGACTCATCAGACTTACGACTCATGAGGACTTACGACTCATGAGGTCTTACGACTCATCAGGCTTACGACTTAAAGGCTATCAAGCTGACATCCAAAGCCCTGGCCTGTGCTACTTTGATCTGGTGAGTCGATTACGTCTTAGCACTTGTCTTCCAACTGAGCCACAAGGTGAACCCAATATGACACCCACGAGACATCATAAGTCGAATACGAGTTACGACTCACCTTAAGTCGGTCACGACTCATTACTTTGCCAAAAACGAGAGCTCAGAAATCTACTCCTATAAATAGGCCACCACTTCCAACATGAAGAGGACTTTTGCCAAATCATTTCTTCAAGCGCCGTTACTCTGTCGAAGTCTCTATTTCAACCAGCAATCAAAGATCTTCAAACATTCGAGACGCTACAACAATCTTCAAGAGATAATTCCCTGCATTCAACATGAATTCATCGAATTTCATCGACGAAGATTGAGCTAGTAATCAAGATTGTTTCTTTTGATCAAGTTGTACTGTTTTGATAAGAGAGTTGTACCGATTTGTAACCGAATTCAGTAATAAAGAGATTCAAAGTGGACGTAGGCTTAATCTCAAGCCGAACCACTATAAGTTGTTGTCTTTTTCTACTTTTCTGCCAGTTTACTGCTTAAATTCTGTTCTCGTCACACGGGTGGTGCTTTCACGATCCTGTTACACACACCGGGTGTTAGCGTTCACTTTTTAACGTTAACACAGTACTTCCTCCTTTACTTGGCTCCGGGACACTCCGAACTTTTTGAAGCGCAATAAAATTCTCATTTCTTTTTATCTTAGCATATATGTAGGAGAGGGGTTTGCTCAGGATTGCACAATTAATTTTAGAACTCTTTCTTCGACTTCCCTTTGGGTTTTCAGTTTCCCTTGGCCTCTTATCAAGGCGTCTGAAATCATATTTCTCTTCCTTGGATTTCCAGTGGAAATCTTTCTTAGCATGGCACATCTCATCCAATTGAATAAACTTCTCAGCCCGGAGAAAGAAATATCGTAGATCTTTGCACCCATTGATATAAAGGTCTTTCCAAAATGGGGTTTGTTCAATTAACCCTGATTTGACTGCCATAAACTTTTCTCTATCAGTTGTACTTTCTGCCCTTAATGCTTCTGCACTGAATCTGTTTAAATATTCACTAAGTAGCTCCCCTGGCTTTTGTCTGATGGTTGCTAGCAAGCTATAGTCCATAGTTGTATCTCTGAATATAGAAAATTGAGCCATGAAGTCACAAGTAAATTGTTCCCAAGAATAGATAGTTTCCATTCGGTAACTCCTATACCATTTGATCGTTGCTCCTTGAAAAGTAATGGGAAAAAGTTTACAGTGAACTACCTTCGGAGCATTGTATAAGTTCATCCAGTTTTCAAAGACGATAAGGTGATCATCTGGATCAGTTGTCCCAACATATTTTAGTGAAGAAAATTTGAATGTGTGGAGGAAGATTTGTCGCCATTATTTCTTCGGAAAACGGGGCCTTTTGCAGGGTAACATATTCTTCAGGATTATAAATTTCTTTTTCTCTAAGTCCATTAACCACTATATGGTGTAGGTTGTCATTTTGGTTCGTCTCATTTCTGTAACTTCTCCTGTTGTATTCTGGGATATGACTATTTGATTGCTCAAGAGGTTTATTTACTTGACTATCTCAGTTTAACCCTTGATCCTCTACCTCATTTAGAGGTTGAACTTCATTCTCCATTTTCATAATCCTTATTGATTCCCGGTTTGGGGCTCTTTCTAAATACTCCTTTATTACCATCTTTTCTGGCCGTTGATTCTGAACCTTGATCATATTTCTTTCCAATTTTGTTAGGGTTGAAGGTTGCCCAACTTATATTTTGCCTAAGTTAGGATTTGAGACCATGTGAGCTTTAAAGGTTGAATGTGATGTAGTCTATTCATTCGGATTGTTGCTACTACTTTTAGCTTTGTCCATACTCCACTTTAAGTCAAGGCTTTGTATATGATTGATCTGGGATGAAAGTTATCAAAGATCGGAGATCAGAGGTTCGAGCCCTCCTTCTAGTACCAAAAATGTTAACAAGATTTCTTGTCAACAACCCAAAAATATGTTTAGAACAATGGATCTCCTTTTTGGAGAACAAAGAAGGTTGTCGGAATATGACGGTTTATTACTCTTGTTGAAAGTGTTAACTAGATTTTTGGTCAACACCCCAAATAGTGATTTCAATAGGAAAGAGGAGGTTGGTTAGGTTGAAAGGTACATTAACCTAGATAATAGCTCCTACGCTCTACTACCATAATTGATATATTTGGACTGGAAGTTTACAATTTAGGCGAAAGATTTAATCTTTCAATCGGAAGGTTATTACCAGAGATAGACTTGTTTCGAACCTTCGTGAAGCTTTTCTCTATCGCTCTAATGAATATTAACCAAATGTTATCTTTTAAAGTTGTGCTCTAGTGATTTTGAAAGGTTTGGATGATTAACTCTTTTGGCAACAAGGTGAGGAATGGAATCCTGAGAGATATGTGAAGACCCTTGATCTTGTCAAAGGGTTTATTTGCTCTTAGGAAGTTAAACTTGATCTGGCCGAAAGGTATTAGAACTCTAACTACCGGATTGAACTTTACTTTCCTACACATATATTGTTCCGAAGGATTTGGGTGATTGGCTGATGACTGCGGAAGGTTTGATTGCTGCTAGGATATAAGTATCTACCAACTTTAGATGAAGCAACTCGATTACCATGCCGAAAACCCCGGAAGGTTACTGCTTATATTAATCCAGATTGGCTATTGGCCCTATCGATGGGCGGAAATAGAAACTTCAATATCTTTCTTTGCTTGAAATGATAGCTTCGATCAACTAATCTTCAGACCTATCGGCCATGACCTTTTGGGAGAATTGATCTTGCAAATTGGTATTACGACAGCAAAAAGAGAAGCAATCAATAAAACGCTTAACAAAATCAGAAAACTTCCCTTGCCATCCATCATAAGGTTTTACTTTCATTGAATTTCCCAAATTAGATCCCCAATTAGGGTTACATAATTCTGATCAAAAAGTTACAAGATTTTCGAAAAATGAAAGGAAAGTCCCCTTAAACTGGGCCCCTTGGGTCCTATTTATAGATGCGGGTGGCATCCCATCAGCCTTATGCCTTTATCTGGTACGGATGGTTGCCTTTGGTATGCGGTTGTAAACCTTCCGATCTTGCTTGAAGATAATTTTTTGTACACGGTTGTAGGCCTCTTATTATTATCGGAAGGTTTGCTGATTGTGTATCACCAGCCGGATGCTGCCAAAAGGATTTTTCTTCACTTGTTTTCAAGAAACCGTCGCCTTTACTAGAAGGTCTGTTATACGCATAGCGCATGAACTTTCCGATCCACCGGAAGGTTTATAGTCTTTGTGAACCCTTTGGCCTTCGCCGGAGGCCGCTTTTTCCTGCCCAACTGTTGTCGAAAGTTGTATCTTCCCTGGGTGATGGTGGAAGGTTTTTTTCTGTTGACTTATAAGCACTGCTTTTACCTAAACCTCCAGTAACATCGGAAGGGGCCTTGCAGGTGTATTATCTGGCCTGAAAAGCTTATTGCGCTTTCGGAAAGGTTGGCGTGAGGCCACGTCTTTGTTTCTTCTTGTTTGCTTCCTCTGAAGGGTAAGCGCCTTCAGATCCTTATAGTATGACACTCTACTTTTCCTATGAAAGGTCTTGAGCCGCTTCATATTATTGACTGCATCCTTTCGACCTCTTCGTAAGGCCTGATCTGGATTCCTTTTCTTTTGTCCTTTGTTTGAGATCTTCCGACTTAAGCGGAAGGTGAATTTTTCAAGTAACAAATTTCTACCATTCTTTGCTGACTTTTGAGCATTGCTTTCTTCATAAAAACCTTTTGACCAAGTTGAAAGGTATTCTGGATGTGCTCCAACCGATTCGAAAGGCTTGCTATGCTTTCGAAAAGGTCTTCATGGAGTTGCACCTGCTTGCATTGATTTCTTCATCTTCTTCGAACGGTAAGAACTCCACGAACGGAACTTTTAAACTACTTCGGAAGGTTTGAAGCTATTAAATCTTGATGGCTGCATCCTCTCTACTCCTTTGAAAGGTTTTGTTTGAGCTCCTTTTCCTTTGTCTTTGTTGAAAGACCTCTCGTTTTAGTCGAAAGGTGGATTCTTGGAGCATCATCCTGTCTATGGACTTTTAAAGATAGCCTTGGACTACGCCGGAGGCTCCTTGTCAGAAGGTATGATTATCACGAACATCTTGGTGCTTTCTGATCTTTCCTCATGCTCTCGTGACCCTTCTTTCATACCATTGTTCTTCTGAATATTTTACGGTTAACACAGGCCAAGTTTTTACAAAGAGGCATGTCTCCGCATATGTTTTATGAGTCACGAATTTTTGTAACTTCAACGTCGCTCTGTTTTCTATGTGATTTCGAGTTCCAACCTCGCCGACCAAATGGTCATCGGGCCTACTCTATGCCGCATTTAACTTGTCATCGAGCCTAACCCTTGCTGCTTTTAAATAGTCATCGACTTACTCAATGTGGCTTTTAAAATTAATATCAAGCCTTGTAAATGCCTATTTTAACTAGTCTTCGAGGTTTTAAATAGGTGGATAACTTATGTATCTATCATTAGGATCGATGGCTTCATTGTCATCGAGGCTCATGATGCCGCATGTTTAGTTATCGACTTTTAATAGGTGGAAAGCCTTATGCTTTTACATCGACATGAGATGGACATTGATGCTAATACACATTGAGCTTATAAATGGTGAAGATCCATTTGTTGCAAAATTTCAACTTCGAATTTTAGAGACTCTAAGGTATATCTTAATGAGTTTGACATGAAACCTTTTAGGGTTACCAATGCATGTCACCATGAAATTTAAATAACTAAGGGGAAATAACTTAATTGGGGACACCAATAGAAATAAGTTATACAAGTGGATAACATGGATTAATGTTCAACATACGGGTTGCATGGAGTAAAATTAAACATGTGGGTAACATAGGATAAATAGAAACATGTGGATAACATGAATTAAATGGCTAAGTCATAGGTTCATAGTCATCCTAGGAAAATTATAGAATGTACGATGGATAGTCTGCACCGAGCCGGAGATGGATAGTCTCTAATTGGTTAATTTAAGGGTTCATAGTCATCCTAGGATAACTATGAGATGCGAGATGGATAGTCCGCATCAGTTTAAATGATAAAATGTGAGATGGATAGTCCGCATTCGTTTAAGTAAAATAAAATGTGAGATGGATAGTCAACGTTAGTTTAAGTAAAATAAAATGTGGGATGGGTAGTCCACATGAATATAAGACAGTAGTCAATGAGAAGTTAGATGGGTGATCTAATAAATGGCGGATGGGTAATCCACTACATATGACATGTTTATACACAATCATATTATTCTGTTATAACCGTTGTGGATGGTGGAGCATAGTATATGGTTAAGATGTTTAATTAGGTACTAGTGAGGGGAAACCCATTCCACATAGCGGCATTGTCTCACTAGATATTTATTGGTTTGAGATGGTAGATTATTATCCACACCAGACTTATCGCCTGACCTAAAGTTTTTGTTTTCCCTTTAAAATCTCCTGTACTCATTTGAGTATGTTGAGAGTAAGGGCTTTTCAGGTTCTCTTTAAAAAATAAGCTTTCGGAGACATACAAGAGGCAATCTAGCTAGTAGGAGCTATATATCTATTTCCACTATTTTTTTATTCTGCTTTTGTGTTGTAATGGAAAGTGGTATTAAATGCCAAATATTTGATTCTGATCATGCAAAGGGGCATCTTCATATGGCGCTCTTGGATTATGTTGTAATAGCTATATTTTATTTGAATGTGGTTTGCGAATTGGGATTATGGAATGAAACTGAAAAACTTATTATGAAATGAAATGAGAAAATTATTTTAAAACCGTGTTGAATTTTCCATATTCATGTCTGGTATTATCGAAATGATTAACATAGCCGCATTTTGTTACTGGAAATTAATAACTATGGATGACTACATCATCCATAGCACATAATTTCGGACCTCAAATTGGAGGGATGTTACATAGTATGTCAATCATAGTCATGCACCTGCAACCACAATGGTTAAACTATATTACAATTTTATGTAGGTAAGCAATGTGGGTAAGTCTTATTCATCTGTTGTTATCCCGCCTTTTGGCAAGGCCGTGACATCAAGAACTTGACTAGAAACCAATGACAGTTCGTCTTGGAGATCGGTTATACGTAGGCTCACTATGGATATCGACGAATTTTTTCTGAGTCCGGATCGAGCCAAAATTGGTAGGACATAACAAGGTAAGCCATGAAAGTCAACGTTCCAAATCTCAAGTCAATCCGAGTTCGTATGCTCAAGTTATGAACGATACAAAATTGGATGAGAACCAATCACCGGTCGACTCGCTTCCATCGACTCGCTTCCTTTGACTCGCTTCGTATACCTCAGAAGTGATTAGTTCGACTTGCTCGCATCCCTCAGAGGAGTCCGCTTCGACTCGCTTCGCCTCGAGCCACGCTTCGACTCGCTTCACTTCGTGTCCATCACGGAGCCTTCGTTCGAACCCCACAGATAAGCCTCCTTCGACTCGCTTCGCAACCCCCAGATAGGCCTCCTTCGACTCGCTTCGCAACCATCAAAAAGGCTTCCTTTGACTCGCTCAATCAATGCACAGATTCGACTCGATCAAAATAGCGTCAAGGGTAGAGTGAGATTCAAGCGCCACGTCACCGAGTCGAACGGAAGCGAGTCGAACAGAGCGAGTCGAAATAGAAGCGAGTCGAACCAAACAGCCACCAAGAATCGCATTTCGTATCGATCATATCTCCTAATCAACAAGTCCAAATGCTATGAAATTTTCACAGAAGACTACGTGCATGCTAGAGAATGTCCCCGCCAAATTTTGACTCCATTGGATGAAATCTTGATCGATACGAAATCTGTTCGTATTGATCACGGATCGGACCGAAACTTCACGGGCTTGGGCGTGCGGGCCTGGTCACGTGGCAGAGAGGGTCTCCCGAGATCTGAGCGAAATATCAGCCTCCTACACCTATAAATAGACCCCCAAAGCCAACAGAAAAGGGGTTCTTCTTCCTCTTTGAGATCTCCAACGCCCGGACTCCGCCAGATCCAGATCTGAATTCCATAAGCTGCTGCCAACAATGAAATTCACTGCTGCAAATCATATTTACCTGCTGTAATTCATTGAATTCACTTGTAATCTTCAATGAAAGATCAATAAAGCTATCAACTTCATAGTGGACGTAGGCGATATGCAAAACCACTCTAAATCCTTGTGTCTCTTTGCATTTAAATTATTCTCATTTCTGAAATTTGGAGTTTTTGTTAGATAATCCTCTTTTTACATTCAATTTCTTCATTTTATCTCTTGAAAAACTTCTGAAGAGTGTTGTTCCCAATTTTGGTACAAACATTTCATTGAATTCACTTGTAATCTTCAAAGAAAGATCAATAAAGCTATCAACTTCATAGTGGACGTAGGCGATACGCCGAACCACTCTAAATCCTTGTGCCTCTATGCATTTAAATTATTCTCATTTCTGAAATTTGGAGTTTTTGTTAGATAATCCTCTTTTTACATTCAATTTCTTCATTTTATCTCTTCAAAAACTTCCGAAGAGTGTCGTGCCCAATTTTGGTACAAACATTTCATTGAATTCACTTGTAATCTTCAAAGAAAGATCAATAAAGCTATCAACTTAATAGTGGACGTAGGCGATACGCCGAACCACTCTAAATCCTTGTGTCTCTGTGCATTTAAATTATTCTCATTTCTGAAATTTGGAGTTTTTGTTAGATAATCCTCTTTTTACATTCATTTTCTTCATTTTATCTCTTCAAAAACTTTCAAAGAGTGTTGTGCCCAATTTTGGTACAAACAGCTGTCGATATAGGGTTATATCCACCCTAAGTTTACACATTCTCACAAAACTAACTATCTATCTCGACACATAGTTTTCCTAAGGTCACTATGAACCTATTAATTTTCATGGGCGAACTAATAACCTCTCAAAATTCCGAGGGACTACCAGTCTTGAATCATAGTTTTCATGGGATCATTAAGAAACTATTGGCTTCCACCAATAACACCTTCCAATCATTATTTTCATAGGATCACTATGACCCTATTGGAATTTTCCAATTACATTTCTCAAACAATAGTTTTCATGGAATCACCATGAACCTATTGGTATTCTCTAATAACATGCCTTCAACCATAGTTTTCAAGAGATCACAAAGAACCCTTTGGGATTCCCCAATAACATCACTCGGACTATAGATTTATTCGGATTACTAAAAAACTATTGGACACTTCCAATAACATATTTCATTGTATAATCTTTTGATCAGTTTGGGCATCCTACACCTTTGATCTACTCGATCTTTTGGATTCAATTATACTCACTCAAGGGTTAAATTTGACTATACTCACTATTGGGTCAACCTAACTGTTTATTCTACCTTTAATTATCACAAAAATGGAGTTATGGATCATGATGATGTGAGTATGACAATAATAATCATGAAAAAATAACGGATTAAATAATACCAAGAACATATAGCATCCATCATTCAAATATGTTCAATTGATGGTCATTGGCATCTTATAATTACTTAACCTTAAGTAATAACTCCCTTTGGTAATTTCATATCAAGACTTGAGCTAAATAATAATTTATTCCTTGAAAACCTTTATCATTATATATGATTAATCGCCTTAATTCATATTTAATTTTAAAAAAACATAGCCCATTAGTTTACCAATTTCGCATGCCAATTTATAATCCATTTTAATACTACCATTTATACTTTCGGATTAATATAAGGATGCCGCACCTCTTCGTTATAGGGCATAACACCATAATTTAGAATATTTTCAACATTGAAAACTTACATAATCAATATGACCAGCATTGATGACATACGACATCAATATCATAAAACTATTAATATCGGATGCTTTAAAACAGTAAGGTCGACATTGATGACTTCCAACATCAATGCCTTAAAACAGTTGATATTGATTTCATAAAACTGGGCTACTATGCCGCTACAGTAAGAATGCTGAAATTGATAATAGGTGGTATCATTATCGTTTTATATCGACAATGAAAGTATGTAGGTATAAGCGGAATCATTTCCATAATACTTCTATCTCGTAAATAATACTAGCGGCATCACTACCTAAATTATTCAATGTCAGAAATAATACTTGTGGCATTACTACATTAAGCTATGGCGTCAAATAGGAAGTATGCGACATCGTATAGAACCAGAGTAAAAACTTGTAACATCAATGCCATAAGTTGTAGATTTCAAAACAAAGAAACAAGGGAGATCGGCATAGTTCTAGTACATTGCGAGATTACCAATATCAGCATTGATTCAATGCCGACGGCCTTATAATAGAAGACTTCAACCCGAACAGATTTTTTCCATGCCAACTTAGTTGATATCATATGCATCCATTCACATTAATGTCGCTGGGGTTTGTCATAAACATTGGCAACTTGGAAATATCGTAATTATTATAAAAACTGTTTTATTTCTATTAAAAGCAATTACTTTTCACAACTCTTAACCCTTGTCAATTTTCTATTGGTCAAAACAATATTTATCAAATTTATTTTCAAAAAAACTATCGCAACCACTTTGCCTCTTCAAAAATTTATTTCGTATCCCTTAATCAATATTAATTATAAGCTTTTCTAGCTTATTAAATTCATAATAAATCATAATTACATGGGAAAAATCCCCAAAATTCATCAAAAATCTGAATTAACATATTCTTTAACATATAAAAATTTCAAGACCAAAACCGTTATTTAGTTATTTTTAATAATTAAAACCCAAAATTAATGCCCTTTCTTTCTTTGGAAATTCATAAAATATTCTCATTAATTTTGAAAGTTATGAAATTAAAAACCCATCTCCGAAATATCAGTTTACACAACATATCAAAAGTTGAATCATCAGAAAAACAAAAACTTGGGTTTTACCCTTAAAAACCTATTAAATCTATTCCATACAATTCCCATAATTCTTCATTAAATCAAATAATGATGTTACCAATCCATACATGATATATAAACTCTATCAATTCATAATTAGATCATAAATCCAAAATAAACATGAAAACTTGAGATGGATACTATTATTCACCTTAGATTGGATAATGGAGCCGATATTTAATGGAGAATGATTTCCCTAGCTTTTCCTTTGATTTGCTTTATTTTTCCTCTTCTAATCTTCCTTAGTAATGGTCAGTCTTGCTTGAGTATTTCTTTAGATTATTTTGTAAAAATAAGAATGAATATGAGAGGGTAAGAGCTTAAGGGAGGCTCTTTTCCTAACTTACCCCTTTCATTTATTCCTCTCCGTGTTAAGTTTAAAAAAATCTTATTAGTTATTCAGTTAACGCCTAACTCAATTAGTTATCAAATCTCAATCTTCTTATCACTCTACATATTATTCTATTTAACCTATTAATTAAATTTATTAAATAATGTTACTCAAAATTAGGGGTGTTACACTTATGATTTGTTGATACTCCTCAAGGTTGAAATCCTAATGCAAGAAAGTCCTAACATCCATTGGAGAAACCGAAAGATTTCTATGTTTCCACTTAGAGTTTGAGAGAGAAAAATATTCTAGTGGAGGCTTATTAGTAAAATAAAAGATAATGTTTAACCTTAATAATTATAAGAACATTTTCTATATGTAAATGTCCTAATTTACTTCAATTAAATTTGTAGAAAAATGTCCATGCCAAAGTTATTTTCAAAAACTGACAAGCTCACCGGAGCTAATTACATATACTAGCTAAGAGCAATCCAAATATCACTAACCTATAAATGCTTATTGTCATCAATAACCGAACCTCCAATAGTAAACCCGCTGAGGATGTGGATCCTGACTTAATAGTCCCTTATTAAAAATGGGTTGCGGACCTTGAAATCGATCAAATTTACATGCTGTCGACTCTAGACAGCCTATGGTAAAGACAACACAAAAGGATATCTCTCCATCAAATCTTCAATAGCCTCAAAGCATTATTTGGGGAGCAATCTCATTCCGCATGGTACATGATTACTAAGAAATTGTTCTGTACAAAGATGACAAAGGGCATGTGTGTGGACGAATACGTATTATTAATGAAAGGCTATATTGATAGGCTTTTTCAATTGGACATTACCATAAGCAATGCGCTGTAAGTGGGCTTGATCCTTGGGCTCTTACTCCATAGTTTGAGTAGATCATATTGAACTACAATATGAACTACTTAAATGTAACCCTCGTGGAGCTTCTTAATATATTGAGATCAGCCAAGTCTTCGTCCATAGATCAAGATGCATTGCTCGTTGTAAAAGGGAAGGCGTCATCTTTGAGCGGATTGAAGAAGAGAAAATGTATTAATAAGAAGAGTAGGAAGAGTGCTCCTAATGATAAAGGTGAGTATCACCATTGTCATAAGAAGCGGCATTGGAAATGAAATTGTCTGGATTTCCTAAAACTTGTTAAAAGAGAAGAAAGGGAATGGTTCTACCACTCCTACATGTATATTTATGATTCAAAATTATTTTTGCAATCAATAAACTGTCTTGAATTTTAGATACTGGATTTGGAACTCAAATCTATAATCTATTATGGAGAAATAGGAATGGGCGGCATGTGGCGAAGGGTAAAAGGAAGCTTCAAGTTGTTGATAAATCTCTAGTAGATGCAACTGCAGTTGGAGAATGTCACTTGGCTTTGTCGAATAGATTGGAGTTAATTTCAAATAATTACTATTATGTGAGAACTTTATTTTTGGAATAATTTCTATGTCTAGATTGTTTATTATAGGATATGTTTTCATTGTGTTGATAATGGTACGTAAATTATTTTTGATGGAAATAAAATCTATAATGGTGTTTTGGATAATGGCATTTATTTACTTAATTATAATCAGATATTGTTGTGAATAATTCTTCTAATGTTAATATTAACGATAAATTTCTGTGGCATTATAAATAGGTCATATTAGGGACAATATCTGCACAAATTGAAAACCAAAGGTTTTCTACTATCTTTTGATACATGTGAATCATGTCTTAAAGAAAAAATGATCGAGAACCCTTTATTGGGATGAATGAAAGATTTAATGGACTCTTAGGTCTCAGTCATACTGACATATATGGCCTAATGCCTATAGATACAAAAGATAATTCTTTTTTACTTTGTAACTTTCATTGATGATTTCTCTAGACTAGGATATGTATATCTTATGAGGAATAAATATGATGTTTGTGAGAAATTTAAGGAATATAAGAAAGAGGTCCTAAATCAAGTGAAATATAAGATTAAAATACATCGATTTGATTGAGAAAATGGGTATGTTGAGTAAGAGCTCCAACTGCACTTAAAGGAAAATGGGATTATCACTTGGGATACTCCATCTTATACTTCTCAACACCGTGGTGTTTTGGAAAGAAGGAATAGATCCCTTTCAGATATAGTTCATTCCATGATGAGTAAAGCTTAGTTACCTCTTTCCTATTGGCAATTTATGCTAGAAACCACAGCGCACATATTGAATTTGATACTAAATCTGTGCCTAAGAGTTGTATGAGATGTGGAATGGGAAGAAATCCCAACTCAAGCATTTGAAGTGTTAGGGTTGTCTAGCCTATGTTAAGAATATTGGCCTAGATAAACTTAAGGCAACATCGGTCCTTTGTAAACTTAAATGATATCCCAAGAATTCTATGAGGTATATTTTCTATAACACTAAGGAACAAAAGGTTATTGTCACTCAACAACTATCCTTTGTAGAAAGGAATTTCTATCAAAAGAAGTTAATAGTGAAGTAGTAGAATTGGATGAGATCCGAGAAACTAACACAGAGGCCGAGCCAGTGGGAGAATCAAATTCATTAGTATATGAAATATGCAACCTATTAGAAGGTCTAATAGGGAATCTCGTGCACAAGAGTGAAACTAAGGTTTTCTCGTGGATGGCGAGAAAGAGGATTGTATATTAGAAGATGATATTGCTCTATCATTATAACGAGCACTATAAAACAAAGACTCTGTGCTTTGGCTTGAAGCTATGATCTCTAAAATGGTTCCTTATATGACAACAAAGTATGGAATTTGACTAACATATGCGAAGAAATAAAACCCAATGGCTGTAAATGGATTATTAAGAAAAAGATAAATGTAGACGGATAAGTAGAGACTTATAAAGCAAGACTAGTTGCGAAATGGCTTTGTCAAATTCAAACTGTTGATTATGACAAAACGTTTTCACTCATAGCCATGCTTGAGTCCACTAAGTGAATGCTAGCCATAGTTGCATTGTATGACTTTGAAATATGGTAAATGGAAGCGAAAATGACATTTCAAAACAATGATTCAAAAGAGATCGTTTAACTATCAGAGCCTGAGGGGTTGAAAAATCAATTTAAGGTCTTAAAATAGCTTCCAAAAGTTAAAATAAATGTTTTGATATAGAAATCAAATAATTTGATTTTTATCAAAACCAGAGGAAGCATGTGTATATCGAAAGGAACAAGGTAGTGTTGTATTCTTAGACTAATATGTCGATGTTACTACTGATTGGCAATGACACAGCATTGCTACTACTAGTGAAAGCATGGTTATTCCAGAACTTCTCCAAGAGTATTAAGATCTATATGGATAGATCTAAATGGTTGCCGAGGTTATCCCAATCCTGGTACATAGATACTATATTGAAAATGTTCAGTATCGATAATTCCAAGCATGGAAATGTTTCGACATAATCCGGAATAGTCCTTTCTGAAAAGGATCGTATGAAAAGGATGCCATACACATCTACAATAGTTTCTGTAATGTATTTCATGCTACATACCAAGCTAGGTGTGGCTTTTCCATTAGGATGTGTAAACCAATACCATTCTAATCCTAGAGAAGCATTCGACTGCTGTAAAATGTATACTTAGGTATTTTAGAAATACCAAGGACTTGTTCCTTATATATGTGAATGAAGACCTCCTCATGAAGGGGTATACAGATTCCAGCTTTCAGAGTAATATTTCCAATAGTAAGTGTGTATCGGGTTATGTATGTACATTAAATAATTGGGCTATTAGTTGGAAAAGTTCCAAACAAGAAAAAGTATATTCAAAGATGGATCCTGAATACATCTCACTCAACAAAGTAGCTAAGAAAGCAGTCTGGACGCATAAATTTATGGTTGAGTTAGGAGTGATTTTGAACATTAAAAAATCAATGAGATTGTTTAGTTACAACAATGCTATAATGCTAATAGTAAAGAAACTAAGTGCTTATAAGAAATCAAGGCACATTCTTAGGAAGTTCCACCTTATTAGAGAATTCGTCTCTAATAAGGAATAGTGACTGATAGAGTGGATACTAAGAGCAACATAGTAGATCCATTCACAAAGTGACTAGCACAATCGGTTCTCATCAAACTGATCAAAGTGGTGGGATTAAGATTCTATAATTAGCCTCATGTGTAAGTAGGAGATTGATAGATTTAGGGGTATGCCCTAGGCATACTCTATAATTTATTGTAAGTTATTAACTTCGTAATAAAATCTCATTCAAAATAAGAGGTTTTTTCCCTTTCTATTATATACTAGTCATACTACATTATGTTAATTTATTATTTAACTTAAGTATATTAAGTAGAAAATCCTTAAATAATATTGTTGAACAATAATTTTGACTCAACACCCAAGATGTTATACAAGGTGGTATTATTTGAAAATGTTCCAATAATACCCATTTGTTTCAATATGATCACGAAGTTGTCCAAAATTTCAAGTTACATGTTCAAAGGTAAGTAGGCGAGTCACGTAAATATGCAATAGTCCCTTGTTCATATGTCAATAGGCAAAACATGCAATATGCAAGGTAGCTTTTAATTTGAACAAGGGCTTAAGTGGCCTTGAACAAATTAAATAATATGAAAGTCCAAATCCATTAGTATTCAAGTCCAAGTCCATTATACTCAAGTTCAAGTCCAAAGATAAAGTCATATGCATGTTCATTATTCATTAATAGTTAAGCATTCATGTTTAAGGGAAATATGCTATGCTAAATCAAATGTCCAAGTCCATATAAGCAAAAAGTTCAAGGGTTACAATTGGCTTTAAAATCCCTAAATTGTTTTAGGGTTTACAACTTACAATTTGCAAAAAAGAAAAATAAATTATTCGCCCCTTCTAGGTGATGGTGGGGGTCTATTTATAGAAATGTTAATTATGCATAATGATGTACACGTGTCCTGGCTTTAAATCCAAAGGTTCCAATTACACCATCTTGATGAAATCTTGACATCCCTTTGTAGAGATTAAAACATCTCTTATTTGTAGAAGCTCGACAACACAACTCTCCTTGTAGAAGCATGATAGCCTTCCTTTGTAGTTTAATACTCGACATCGTCTAGGGGTGCGGCATCCCTCTTACATCTTTTCCAATCTTGTAATCTTTAGGCTTAGTAGCCTTTATGTTGTAGACACTCAATATCTCTTGTTCTGGCAAGTTTGTACTAATTTGCCATCTCTAAATTTTTATTGACTTGATATCTATATCATTGTTGTAGAGTCTTGCTACCCCTATTGTTGTAAAGGTTCGACTCCATCTTCTGCGTCTTTGACCAGTTTGCTATCTTTGGTTCGATAGCTGTTGTGCTATAGAAGCTCGCTACCTCTAAGTATTTACTGGTTCAACATCTCCATTACCTTTAAGATATTTAACACCTTCTTATTCTTAGGTGCTCGACACCATTCTTCATTGTTAATGTTTGACATCACCTTCCTCTTGTTAAATACTCAACAACACTTATGGTTGTAAAGGCTCGTTACCCCATAAAGACTCGGTACCTCTCTATTTCTTATTTACCACTTGAACGTTCGACGCCTTTAGAAATTCGGCACTTTTTGTTATTAGACGTTCAATATCCTCTTGTTATGAGCATGTCATCCTTTTATAAATGATAAATGGTTGATAACTTTATTTTCTTCATGTTTGACATCTTTTATCTTTTCTAAGCTCAACATGTACTCTTTTAAACGCTCGACACTCATAATATGTAGTAACCTTTACCTCCTTAAGTAAAAGAAGCATATTGTACTTTAGTATAGTTCCACTTTTCATATTGCCGCCTATTGGTATTATGAAGCTTTCAATCTCGTCCATTCATTCTAATAAGGATCAATGCCTCTTGTTGTTTCCCTCTTCTTCTACAAATACTTGCCTTCCTTCTTTTAAAAACTTTATCTGCAACTTAAATTGCAATTATAATTTTTCTTTTCAACCTTGCAATTTCAAAAGAAAGCTTTCGATTCCTACTATATTCAAACTTGATTCATGGAGCAATATCATTTTAAATATATAAAGAGGAGGTTCTTGATTTTAGAATTAGGGTTTCAACAATCGAGTGTTTATGAACTGTTTGGGTTTGATTAGCGATTGGATTCAAACAGTTCTTATGTTTTAGGAATCTTTATGTTTGGATTTGAACGTTGTTTGAACTACATATCCTTAATAATTAATAGAAACCTGACAATTCATGGATTTTTGATAATTATCAGAAACTGATAACATTTTAGAGACTCGACACTCAATTGAGGCTTTGATAGTTGTCAAAGACCCGATATCTACATAGAGACTCAATAGCCTACAATAGACTTGCTAACTAGTTATAGGCTCTCTAACTAATTGTAAACTAAACAATTAGCTAGAGACTCAACAACTAGTTATAAACCCGAAAACTGCTTGGAGAATCGTTAGCTAGTTATAAACTTGACAATCATTTAAAGAGTTGTTAACTATTTACAACTTCGTTAACTATTAAAGAGTTGTTATCCGGTTACAAATTCAACAACTATTTAAAGATTTACTACTATTTAGAAGTTCAATGACCATCAAAGAGTTATTCTCTGGTTACATATGCAACAACTATTTAAAGAGTTATTAACTATTTAAAAATTCGACAACTATTTATAGGATGGTTAACTAGTTTCAAACTCGATAACTTTTATAAATTCGACATCTATTTAGAAATTTGATGACTAATTAAAGAATTTTCAACTAGCTATAAACTCACTACCTATTTATGAGTTCTATACCTAGTCATAAACACGATAACTAGTTATGAGTTCGACATCTTGTTACAAACTAGACAACTAAATAAGGAATCTCTATCTAGTTACAAACTCACTAAGTATTTGTAAGTTTGACATATGATTATGAACTCGATAACAAGTTATAGGTTTGATATCTTGTTATGAACTTGATAACCATTTAGAGAATCGTCAACTAGTTATGAACTTGATAACTAATTAGAGAATCGTCAACTAGTTATGAACTCGATAATTATTTAAAGAATCATCAACTAGTTATGGACTCGATGACTATTTATGATTTCAACATCTAGTTGTCCATTTTTCGTTAACGTTTTCTTAATAATTTTAAACTTTCATAAAGTATATGATACTTCCCTGAATTTTGCATTATATTATCTGATGGATACATGGCTGGAAAGAAAGATTCTAAACACTCTTATTCTCAAGTGCGCTTGAAATCTCCTACTTCAGAGAAAGGAGATTATAAAGAGAGGAGATTTTAGACTTATTCAATCCTCCATAACTTCTCTAAATGAAGTAGATACCATCCTCCAATAGTTTGGCATTATCAATATGGAAGCTAGGGTGATTGGCCCATCTAGAAGGATAGACAAACCTCTAAAAGGATTCTTTGCTTTCATCCGATCCATATTAGGCATTCGGGCAACCTTCCCTTTCCAAAATTCCTTTGTACGGTTCTTGGACCACTTGGGAATTGTTCTAATACAAGTGCCTACTAAATCTTATACCTATTTGAATTGCTTGGAAATACTTGCCAGGGAAGCTGAACTCTCAACGCTCGATGCTGAAACTGTTCGTTCATTGGTAAATCTAATTGAAGTGCGGAAACAACCAGCGGGTGCCCTGTATTACCTTTTGTTAACTCCAAAAATGGATCAATGCCTAAGTATAGGTTGTATGAAACCTATGAGACTTAGATCTAGCATATTATAGTAACAGTAAAGTAAAATAAACAACAATAAGAAAGAGAGACATAAGATTTTATAGTGGTTCGGCAATTTTGATCTACATCCAAATTATTGCTTTGTTGCTTATAGATTTGATGGAGCTTGCTTGTGATTACAAAATTTTTGAGAGAGAATAAGTCACAAGTACTACGGTAGACTGATTATAAGTCCTAGAATTGCCTAAAGTAGCTGCATTGGTAATTATTATATAGAGGAAGGAGATGAAGAAGAGACAGAGTTTCTGCGTAGTAATGGTAGAAACTAAATCCTATTTTGGTTGCTCTATAGTTTATATTCATTAGGCTAGTATTCATATTGGGCCAGAAGGAGGAGTTAGCGTATGGTTCGGATGAAGGCCCGAAGGTGTATGAAAAGTCGCAAGTGCTATCGAGTTTGTATGACATGTCGGTACCAGCCTCTCATGTCTGTGCCGACATGTGTGGTTAATTCCAATTGCCTTGATCTTTTTGCATTCCTATTCCTACTTCATATTGAAGTGTCCCAAGATGTTTTCATGGATAATTAATTGACGTTAATTATAGTTTCTTCATTATTTGAATTGTTATGCTATTTCGACTGCTAACCCTTCTACTCTTTTGATCTGTTGGTTGAAACTCTTGGAAATCTCCCGGGCACTCATAGAATTGGCTAATGATGACTCATGCAATGTTTGGGTAGATAACTCGATGCCTATAAAAATCTCTACCGACATGAGAGGTCAGTATCGAGTTCTATGGTTGGCTTCATTTTGGTTGAGTTTTCTTTGAGATGTTTTACTCCCTTATCTAAGCATGCTTCTAAGATTTCAAGTCGTTTCGTCTTCGTCTTAACGTTCTCCCCTATTGATTTTTTCTTGGATAAAAACAAGATTAATATTTTCCCCTCAGAGTACGCTTTCATTGAGAACAAAGTGTGCTCTAAATTGAAACTAGGTATAGATTGTTACTCTGCTAATTCTAATTAATCGTTTGAGCTTTGTCTAGAGACGTCGCTTTCATCTGATTTTAATTGATTGATTTCTATTTGTTGTCTGCTTTAGTTTAACTGAAATTCTTCTTCTCGATGTTAGTGATATAATCTTTGCACTAAATTTCACATGCTTCTTTATGTCATCGAATAGGTTCATTGTGGTAAGTTTTGCCAAGATCGGGTGAATTAAGGTATGTCGGTATCAACCTATTAATGTAGGTACGGACATGAAGAATTAATGTAAATTTCTAGCTCAACTTTTTCCTTTTATAAGATTATATGATCTAACCTCCTTTCATACTTTCATTTCACTTCCTATTACCGAGTATTTTAACTTCAGTGCCGAGCCATCCAAGTGCCGACTTCACTTCAGTTTCATGCCATGACGAGCTACTCTTATGTCGACGCTAATTGTCGCCATCTCTCAATGCAACTCACCCTCCTCTAGCATTGCCCCAGGCTTCAAATCCATTGCTAGTAATTCTAAGTTTCGAATACAAGAAAAAACCTAGATTGCGACTTGAATTGAATGTAGGCAGTAGCGGATTTCGAGGTGATGATGGTGCAGGAGAAAATTTGGACTTGGTCGGTTTTGATTTGGTGAAGAGAAATCAAATCTTTGGACATGTGATTGGGGATAAGACTAGGGTTTGCCCCGGTCAAACAAATGTGATTTTGGAGAAAAGCTTGACACTTCCCTTTCGATTGTTTCCTTCCTTAAACTGACTAAGTTCAATAATCGAATGGACTCCGACACGACAATTAGCCTTGAGTTCGGGCATATTAGATGATTCCAACAGTTCGTCTTTCTATTTCTGCACTTCTGGTGATACTAAAAAGAAAGACTTTCCACGTCACTACAGACAATGTATTCGTTATTGATTGTCATCCATAATGGGTAAGTTCCAAAAGAAAAAATTTGAAAATGCGATTTGTTTTTGGAATGCAAGCAGGCTGTTTATGCAAGATGGTTCGTTAGTAGTGCTCGGAACACTATACTTACTTCACGTAGATAACGCACTACGTCAGCTCCGGTCAATACTCAGAATCCAATTGGTCAACACACATTGGCTAATGTTGGATTATGGGTGTCAGTCATGTGGGTTCTTCTATCCTAAGTTAAATTTACCTACCTTTGTTGAAGCCCAGCTGTGCCATTTAGAATGGCTTGTCGATAATCCCATCACAAGCCCAGTGAAGGATCATCTAATCCTTCCAAAGGTGCGTCTTCTACCACCTCTGTTTCACCCTCCATTCCAACCAAAGCTGAACAGCTTTTAAATTCTGGGTCTCAAGGCCAGCTACTACCGGTTAATCTAGCTCATCATCTATTATCTCTAAGGTTAATTATAAATGACCCACCAGAATAGGCACTCGCAACTCTAACAGCCAAGATTCTTCGAAACATCTACCTTCAATATAGCGTCCCAGAGAACGATGTCCGTTTAATGGCTATAACTGAATTTGCTCACAATCCACCACCGAGTTTCACAGCTTGCAGTCGCTGTATATGCCTACTAGTTTCATCCCACCTTTCAATCCTTTCCTGATGAGATTTCTAAAAGTGATAGGACTAGTCCCATTCCAAGTTCGAGCGACATACCTTACTAAACTCGTTATATGTTCTCTTCATGTGAATTTTGATCGACATCAACGCTACGATGAGCTTACCTATCTTCTCAAGTTCAAGAGTATGAAGGACTGCCCATCCTTTGTCATAATAGAAGCATGGGTGAGGTGTAAGGTTATCGAGGGGCTGCACAATAAACATTCTTACTTTAAGAAAAAATACTTCTTTGTTCACTGCCTAGAAGGATTCAACAGTCTCTGGTTGAAAGGAAGTAAGCCACTTTTTGCTGGTCTTTATCATACCAAAATCCCTAAGTTTCTAACTTAATGATTGTCCTCCCTAGGTAATCCAAAGCTGGTCAAGAGGCCGGAGCATGAGAGAATGCTCGAAGATTTAAAGGCCATTAGAGTGAACCAACATATCTTTAAGTTTATTTTGACGAATGAAAACCTGCAAGAGTTTGGACTGCTCCAACCGGAAAGAATAACCGATATAGAATCCTCAACATGGAGTAGTTCTTGATCACACACCCATTCCATTTCCCCCATTCATAGCTCCAATGCAGATCTTTAAGGGGAAGAGGAAGAAAGTGAATCTGGCGATAAATATGAAGAGAAGACTATTGATACAAAGGCTGATCAGCCTACGAGGGTTGATGCCCCCGATAATTACGGTGGCAATGTTAGAAAGCCTACGATTCCTAAGGAGGATGTGGGATTTGTAGGGAGATTAGGAAAAGAGCTAGCCGTTGGTGAAGAGGAGTATGAGTCGGATGATGATGATAGAGTTACTATGCTAGTGAGGAGGGGGAGGAGTCATTTGGAGAATCCCCCATAATGAGTCTTAATCTTCCAGTCCTACCTTTTTCAGAACTGCTAACTACCGAGGAGCTGAGTCCTAAGCTTCCCATATCTTCTTAAGAATAACTAACCATAGAAATTCCTCAATTAATTGGAGGTCAAGCTTCGGAAACCCCTGTTGGAGGTACGCCGCATTTCGATTGTGTAGGAGACATCTCCCTTAACTTGAATGAATTTGGGGATTTCTTAATTAGTGAATGATAGGCGAGATCGGCTCGCATATCGACATATCTTCTAGTGCCATTATAAGCGAAGGGGCAGGACTCTAACTCTAAAACCATGTTAATATGGTTTGTAGAAGATATAGAGGGTCATCGGCACTAAACACATCACTTTAGGATCACGGACACACATTTCTGCATCGAGTTAGGTTTTAGAATTCGAGTGTTAACATCATTTTTCTTTACATTTCAGGTTCCATGGTTCATGGACTATACCATCAACTACGTCAACATTTTGGCTCCTACTTGGATTAAACTTCGGATCTAACCCATCGCTCTCATCGCGAAACTGATAAGGAGAGAAGGAAGAGAAAAGATGATGAGGCCCTCCACTTGGAAAGAGAGCGTGAGAGAGGAAAGAAGAGAAAAAAAGACAATGATGGTGATGCCCTCGGTGATATGCATAAGTGTATAGAGATTCTCATGATTACCATGGGACCTCACTATCCATTACTTCTCCCCATACCGAGGCTCATACTGCCGCGATGCAGGAAATTCCATCGTCTCAGGCCTTAACTATTGCAGTTGCTCCTGCTTCTATTTGGGGCAAAAACATCACACTTCCATCAGGTTTGCCCCAGCTTCGAGCTGCTTATCTGCATCTATTCTTGTGCGAAGTTAAATTTGATAAGAACATAAACTCGCCAATAAAGAAACTTCCCTCCGAAATCCCGAGGAGGACCATAACGACTTGGAAGCTGGTTTGAGTGGCAGAGTCTCGTACAAGCCCTTTCTGATGTTAACAGTATTACTATCAGGAGATTCTTTCATTAGAGGTAGAAAAGGAAGACCATGACAAAATGATTAAGGATCGCAATAATGAGATAACTCAGCTTAAGATCGAAAGATATGTGGCCTTAAAGGGAAAAGTTGCCAGTGACAAGCTTCTGATAGAGACAAACCGGGCTCACGGCAGAGCACCTCTCATAATTAATGATCGGCTCAAAAAAGCATACAGTGAGTCCGAAAAACTGAAAGAGCAAGTCACTAAAAGAGAGAAGAATATTAAGGCCAAGGACTAAACTATTGTTGAACAAGCTGCCACCATTGTTGAGCAGGCCGTCGAACTCACTCGACTCCACGAGGAGAATGCAAGACTGGCCAAGGAGAAAGAACAAACTGCGTCCGATAAACTGGCGGCCGAGATTGGCCATTTGATCACACGATTAGAGCTCTTAGACCTTCAAGAGGAGCGTGATGAAGCAATGAGCCAGACGGATGCTAGCGTTCTACATCTCTGTATTTGCAATGTTATGAACAAGGGCATCTTAAAGTGGCTTGGAAAGGATTATCCTCAAACTCTCGCTATGGTTTGAGAAGAAGTGTTGGTTAGATCAGAGTGAGCCGGGGATATGCGATTTGAAGAAGAGTTAATGGTGAATTATCTCAATTCTAAGGAAATAGACTTCCTAGCGGCTAGTAAGTAGATTCTATGAGAAGAGAGAAAAGGGATGCCACTGATGCTGTCGCTAAAGCTCTTGCTTGCCTAAGCTCTATCGATCAGGTGAAATATCTGCTCCTAAATCTCAAGGGCACCCAACAACCATTCCGACATTCTCGGCTGTCAGTTCTGAATCGCCCACGTGCATCCATCTTCTAAAGCTCTGTGTGAGCCATACTTTCCACCAACTATCGAGCGACCCATCGAAACAGGGACCGAAGCAAGGGATTTCAAAGTTCAAGGTCATGAACAAACTCCTGGTTCAGATATTCCCTCGTTTCTCTAGTACTCCAATAGCTCCAGTTCACTCCGGAGTCCTTACTAAACTATGCAACTACATTTCCCAACTTGTAGGTTAACCATCTCTCCTGCCTCCTCCTCCAGCTGCACAGGGCTTGAAGCCACTGCCATCTTTACCACTTCCACCGCTATCTCTATAGTGGCTTTAGATACAATTCCTATCTCAATCTCCAGGCCTGGGCCCGACTTTGAGCATATAGCAGCATTACAGAACCTGAAGGACGTCTCTGTGTCTCAAGAACAAGAGGTGGCAGTGACCGATGAGTCACACCCGACTGATAAGGAGATGATGGCAAGGATACTCGAAGGAAAAGAAGGGGATGCAGGCGAAAAGGAGAAGGAGGAAACAAAGTGCAAGACTCCGACTACAATCAAGTTACGGAGGCAAAAAAGGAAAAGAAGGGGCAGCACTGGTACTTAGGAAATTTTGAATAGATTTTTTCGTAGATCCCGGCAATTTGAGGGTTTTATAGTCCCACTCGGACAATGGGAAGTATTTTCTCGATCGAGTGGGACATGTGTTGCTTGCAAGAATGCGGTTCCATCAGTTCCAAAAGTAGTGTGCATCTTATTGATGGCGCACAAGGAGTTTTTGGTACTTAGACGCAGTTCCATTGGTCCATGTAGTGACGTGTGGCTTATTGGAGGTGCACAAGGAGTACTGCATACTTGAATGTGGTTCCATCGGTTCAAGCAGTGACGTGCAGCATATTTGTGGCGCAGAAGTAGATGAGCCTTCCCAATGTTGCTGGAGCAATGCCAGTTCTTAGAAGGCATGGTTCGATTTTCCCCGTTGATTCAGAGGTTTATGTCAATTTTCCCCATCGACTCGGTGGTTTCCTTACAAAAACCTGGTTCTATTATTTCAAGAAGCAAGATATATTATTAATAAAAGGAAAGGTAAGTCCTGCATATTTACAATGTCCTCGGTATCCTTAGATGGATTATTTGCAAAATAGAAAATACATAGATTAATATTAAATATAGTAGTGCCACAGCGAGTCGCTATTTCAAGCATGGGGAATGGAAACTCCATCGACCATCGTCAGCTTGAATGTTCAGTCTCCAAGTTTCTGGTCGATCACATAGGTTCATTCTTAGTTTGGGCTAAGTACTCCTGTACTCGAGAAGATCTATTTTAGGATGAGATCACCCATTTCGAAGGTACGGTTTTGAACCTTGGTTTTGAAGTGCCATTCCACTCTTTTCTGGTAAGCAACTGTCCTAAGCTCAGCTTTCTCCCTCTTCTCATTGATCTGGTTAAGTGATTCAAGCAGTAGTTGCTCATTTTCTCTTTAATTGAAATGTCTTATGCGAAGAGATGGGACTTCTAGTTCCACTGGTATCATAGCTTCCAAACCATAAGCTAAAGAAAATGGAGAGTGTCCAGTCGTAGATTTGTGTATACTTCTGTAAGCCCACAGTGCAAGAGAAAGCTCATCAATCCAATTTCCTTTAGCTTCTGCCAACCTCTTCTTTATGGAGGATTTTGTTCAGTGCCTCCACTTTCCCACTTTCCTATGGATGCACTATCGCAAAAAAGCTTTCCTCAATCCAGTAACCCTTACAGAAGTCCTTGAACTTGGCACTCTCAAACTGAGCTCCATTGTTCGTAATAATTTTCTATGGCACCGCTGTAAATAATGTTTTTAGTTACAAAGTTAAAAATTTTTTAGTAATTATCATGGCAAGCGGTTCCAGTTCAGCCCATTTCGTAAAGTAATCAACTGGAACGATGGCGTATTTATCTCCTTCTTTTACTATTGGTAACAGGCCGATTAGATCAATACTCTAAATAGCAAATGACCATGGACTGACCATTTGTGTAAGTTCCATAGATGAGGTTCGCGGAATCTTTACAAGTCTCTTTCATCCATCGCATCATTTGGAATAGTTTGCTGCACCTTGGTTTATTGTTGTCTAAAAGTAACTATAGTGAAGAGCCTTTTCGCCAGTGTTTGCCCCCGGTGTAGTTACCGTAATTGCCTTTGTGAATGTCCATGAGGATTTTCTTGGCTTCGTTTTTTGTCACACATCTGAGTAGGAGAGTGGAGAACCCTCTCCGGTACGGTACCCCATCCTGCATTATCAATAGTGGTACCTTCCGAATGAGCTTCTTTCATTCATTCCAGTCTCTTGAGAATATTCCTCTGAGTAGGTAGTTCTCGATCGGCGTCATCCATGATTCCTCAACTTCTACGATTTCTAGAATCCAGTCGACATCCATTTAATCAATGCTAGGAGTCGATAATACTTCTACTGGAACCAGTCCTAGCGACTGTGCATCTCTTAAATTGGCCAGTTTAGCCAAATGATCGACCTTCACATTCTGTTCTCTGGGAAAATGAGTTACCATATAGCGTTCGATATCATTGAGCAATTCATATGCTTTCGACAAGTAAGGGGCGAGGTTCGCACCCTTAGATTGATACTCTCGTTTCACTTGATAGACTACTAACCGAGAGTCACTGTATATATGGAGAGCTTTAAATCCCAGTTGCTTCACAATCTTCAACCTCACTATTAATGCCTCATACTCCGCCACACTGATATATAGTAGTAGGGAATTCTAACCTTAGAGCATAACAGGTCGACTATCCTTCGGGAGTTTCAAGCACAACTTCCACTCCTGAGCAGAATTCGTTTGATGCACCATCGAAAAACAATTTCCATTATGATGCTACAAATGTTATGTCCTCCTCCTCATCATCCCGAATTGTAAACTCGACGATGAAGATAGCCAGTGCATGTCCATTAATTGCTTTTCGGGGTTGATAAGTCACATCGTACTGGCTTAACTCAATATTCCACTTCAGAAGTCATCATGAAGTCTCAGGTCGGTAAAGTACCTATTTCAAGGGTTGATCCATCAACACCTTGATAGGGTGAGCTTGAAAATTACGGTTGCAGCTTCCTTGATGCTATCAATAGCAGTACGCTAACTTTTCTTACTTCGGGTAGTTTCTTTTACCTCCGGTGAACCGTTTGCTGATGTAGTAGATGGGTCATCAAATCCAAGCCTCCTCACGCACTAGTGCGGCAATTAGTGCCTGGGCAGACTGTGCCATGTAGATGAATAGATCTTCTTCATCTATTGATTTTGATAGAACTAGTGGTGTTTTCATATATTAAAGTAATTCCTCAAATGTTGTTTGGCTATCTTAATTCCATTCGAAGTTCAACTTACCCATCTTCAATGCATCGAAGAATGGTATACACTAATCCATCACTTTGGATATGAAGCGGCTCAATGTTGTGATTTTCCCATTTAGACTCTATAATTCCTTTTTTGTCAATGGGGCCCTAACATTCCATAATGCATCGATCTATTCTAGATTGACCTTAACGCCCTTCGCGTTCACTACAATTTAGAGAAACTTTCTGAATGAAACACTGGACGAGTTATTCAAGGGGTTCTCTTTCATTCCTTACTTTCGAAGGATTTCAAACATCTCCTAGAGATTATCCAGATGGTTTTTCAGATACTCGCAATTTCTCCTTATATAACTCCACCGTCCGTCCAATCTGATTCTTGAACATTGCGTTCACTAATCTTTGGTAAGTAGCACTAGCAATTTTTAAGCCGAAAGGCATTGCTCGATAAAAGTATAGTCCCAAGTCGATAATAAAGCTGGTGTTCTCCTGGTTGAGCTCATGCATCATAATTTGATTATATCCTGAGTAGGTATCCACGAATGAGAGCAGCTCATGCCCCATTGTTCCATCAACGAGCTGGTCGATTCTTGGTGGTGGAAAGCTATCCTTCGAACAGGCGTTGTTCAAGTCCGAGTAGTTGACCCAAGTCCGTAACTTCCCATTCAATTCGTTAAACAGTACAGGATTTGACACCCATTCAGGATATATTGTGTCCCGGATAAAGCCATTGGCCAACAGCTTATCGACTTCTTTATTTAATGAAGGGGATTGCTACGGACCCAAACTGCATATATTTTGTCTTACTGGGGTGAATTTGGGGTAGATATGAAGTGCGTGGCATGTTATCTCTGATGATATCCCACACATATCGTAATGCTTCCAAGCTAACACTTCCAGATTTGCACGAAGAATATTTATCAGTTCATTTTGCCTCTTGACTCCAAGCTGTGAACCTATCTTCAAGACCCGAATTTGGTCATCCATGTCGACAAGGACAACAATTGTAAACTCCTCCGGTGCTACTCGTTCCTCCCTTGTACTCTTCTTCCTAGGTCCATAGTCTTGTCGAAGCGACTATGGTCCCTGAGCCTGGGGGCATTCTGTAATAGTTATGCTTGCGGGCCATGAATATAGAGAGTCTTCCTCACTTTCTTCCCCTTCTCACATTATTTGGCTTCGCACAATTTCCCACATTCTCCTGCTATGCTTTGGTCTCCTCTTAATACTCTGGACCTATTCTCCATTGGAATTTCATTGTAAGGCACCAAGGAGCCAAAGCTATTCTAAAATCAGCAACAACCCGTTGCCCAAGAAAGCGTTGTAAGCTGAGAATTCATCAACTGTCACAAAGGTCGGAATAAGAACCACCCTCTATTCTCCTTCTCCATGTTCTACAAGTAAGTCAATCATCCTGACTGGCTATTTTGGTTTGACTGTAAATCCATGAATCTTTATCCTATAAGTGGTCACATCCTTTATGCCGATCATCATTCGATCGAACGTTGGTCGGAAAAGGATGTCAATCGAACTTCCACTATCAACCAAAACTCTATGCACAACTGCTAGTTCGATTCCAATTGTTACCGCAATTGTGTTGAGAGTCGGTTCCTTTATACCTTTAATATCCCTATTTCGGAATACGATGTCGTCAGTTATCAACTTCTGTTGTTTGGTCGGGGCTTTAGCTTCAATGGCAAAAAAGATTTTCTTAGGAGCATGCTTCAAAGAACTAGCATATTGCTCCATCTCGCCCTAACTCTTCTACGCTAGGTGAAGTCCTCTAGTGATGGTACTTATAACAAGTCTTTGATCAGTCCGACGAGGCTCTTCTTTGCTGAGTCCGGTCCGATTTCCTTAATTGCTCGGAACATGGGGTCCAGCAAGTTGGTTAGAATTATATGACTTCTTCACGTACCATTAAAGCAGATTGTTACTTATCAGTTCCTTAGTTAAGGTCTTCGAATGTCGGCACTCATTTGTGTTATGCCCGCGAGTCTCATGAAAGCGACAAAACTTCCTTGATTTCTTTTGTTGTTCAAACGCTTCTCGCTTTGGTGGTTTTATAATGCCCCTGAATTTTAATTAACAATATTCGGGATATTTAATTGGATAAATTAAATAGAATAATGTGCATAATTAGGGAGATGAGATTAATAAATCAAATGGCCATGTCTTAATAAATGAACTAAAATAAGAATTAACTAAATTTAGAAGGAAGAATTTTCCTAAGGGGTAAACTTGGAAATGGGGCTACATTTCTTAGTATAAATCTCTTCCTCCACCTTAATAAATTTTCACTTTCTCATTCATTAACTCCTCACCTACTTTCGGTCGGGCATTAAAAGCTCTAGGAAGAGCATAAATTGAAGAAAAAGCTAAGGAATTAAAGCTAGGAAATTATCTCATTCTCCAATCAACTAATCAAGGTGAATAATCATGTTTATCATCTCATTTTTCTCTGTTTGGATCGACTATAGGTTATACCCGATTCATGTTTGTGTCTTGGTTAGGATATAGCCATTTAAACATTTGTTTGGATAACACATAAGTGTTTTAAATGTTAATGGATTAATTAACACTTCGGTTTTGGTAAAATTCCAAGTGGTTTTGATCTTCATATGCTTTTAAATTTTAATATGTTGAAGAGAACGTATTAATTGATTTTCTGGAATTTTTCCAGAATTTTTTCATGATGTTTTAATAGTTATATAAAATTATTTAAGGTATGGGACTTAAATGTTTTGTATAATTATAAAGGAGAAATAGGCTTTTTCAAATTTATTTAAATTTCCAAATAAGGAAAGTCGGCGGCAATTTTGACTATAAAATTTTGCCAATCAATTAGATTTAGACAAACAAGGCAGGTGAGGTATAAAAGAACCGTTTTAAAGTACAATTTTCACTATTTTAACTCTTTCGGCAAGAGCTTCCGCCTTCATTCCAAACCTTCCGACAATGTCGAAAGGTATCAAACCTTTCGACTAGCTCAAAAATTAATGCACCTGGTATAATGCAACTGGTACGTAGTGAATTGAAAGGGGTCGAAATGTTTAGGGACGAAAGGTTAGAGTTCGAAAAAGTTGAAACTTTGTTTTGGTTTTAAAGAAAATACACCTACTAGCTTTCGACAAAGAGCTTTCGACGTTGTCGAATGGTTTAAAAGAAAAAGGTTTCGATTGGTTTGCTTTCTTATTTTAAATGAAACCTTTTGACAAAGTCGAAAGGTATAGCTTTCGACAAGGTCGAAAGCATACTTGCTGCTTCCAAACCTTTCGACCCAGATGGAGTCAAAGGTTATCTTTTGTTTTATAAAACATGCCACCTCTCTCCATTGATTTCGAAGGATTGGTTCTAACACCAACACTTAACTGTTTTTGAATGGTTTCGAAGGGTTTTGACTTCGAAAGGTTTTGTTTTCGAAAGGTTTTGGTTTCGAAAGGTTTTGATTTCGAAAGGTTTTGAAGGGGTTAACTTCAATGATTTTGAAAGGTTTTGAGTTTCATTGCATTTGAAAAGTTTATAAATGGTTTTATAAGGGGATACCCCAGGCTTTCGACTAGGTCGAAAAGAAACCTTCCGACAAGGTCGAAAGGTAGGGCCTTTCGACAAGGTCGAAATGTATGATTTTGTGATGCTTTCAAAAGGAAGGCTTCTGAAGGGGCTAACTTTGGATATTTATTTGCTTTCGAATGAGGCTTCATTCGAAGGGGTTTAAAGGGCTATTTTAGCCATTTTTCCTTAAGTAAAATTTTGCAAATTTAAAGGTGTTACTTCGAAGGGTTATAGCATAAAATACTTATCTTTGTTTGAATATGTAAGGGGGATCCTTATATAAGTTGGATGTAAATAAACCTTGGGGACACCGGTGCGAGTTTAATGTTTTCAAAACATAGTTTGGGGTTACAAACAGAAATATGCTTTCGAAAATATACATTGGGGCTATCAATTTGTTTTTATTTAATTTAACATAATTGAGGCTACCAATGGGAATAGGTTAAACATGTGGTATATTTGGGGAAAATAAATAATCATGGGGATCATGAATTTTTATACATAACCATGGGGATCTTGATATTTTAATTGGCCAAGTGTTGGGTTCTTGGTTAACCTAGGAAAATCATGGAATGTGAAGTGGATAGCCCATATCCAATTTCTAAAGTAAAGAATGTTTTGCCAGAGGTGGTTAGCCTCGGGATTTGGCACCCAAGGGTTCATAGTCATCCTAGGAAAACTATGAAGTGTGCGGTGGATAGCCCACCCCAACTTTTATAAAACAGCGTACGATGGATAATCTGTATTTATATTGATCAATTTGGGATGGATAGTCCTATTAAATTTTTGATGGATAGTCCTTTTAAAGATTTTAGAGGGGAACTCTAATAAATCGCTTTTAGATGGGATATCTAATAAATGGGTGGATGGGATATCCAATATATATGATCTATGGTTTTATTTCATATTATGTTAAGACTAATCATTTTGGGTTCAGGGGTTAGTAAATGATTTGCATGTTTTGTTTTGGATACTAGTGATGGGTAAACCCGTTCCGCTAAGCGGCGTGGTCTCACTAGCTATCTATTTATGATAACAGATGATAGAGGATTATTCATACCAGACTTATTGTCTGACTCAAAGTTTGTGTTTCTCCACAAACTCTCTGGTACTCAAATTAATTTGAGTAGTCTGAGAGTGGGAGACTTTCAGGTTTTTGGAAGAATAAGCTTCTGGGGATGTGCAAGAGGCAGTGTTAGCTATATAGGAGCCATTTTGTGTTTTCTGCTGTGATGTACTAAGAACTGTAAAGTTCATATTTATTAGTTCTCTAATCATCATAAGGGGACATCTTCATATATCGCTCTTATCATATTTTGTACATATTTATGTGATCTGAACATGGTTAACGTCTGGGATTATGTAATTAAATCTTAAATTGTAATTTGCATGAAATGGAAAATTCTATTTGTTGGAAGTTTAAAAATTTTCATATTCATGTGATCTAGTGTATCAATATTAACTTTGCTGCATTCGGTCGCCAAGAAATAACAACTACAATTTACTTCAGCATCAGTAGCGGTTAGTTTTGGGCCTCAGAAGGTGGGATGTTACAAGTTGGTATCAGAACATGGTTTATGTACTTAAAAGGAATTTAAAACTTAAAAGATTTTAAAGCATAATCTAATGAATCTAAAATATAGCTGGGCTTGGATAAGCGTTATAATAACGTATGTGTACTTTGCTATAAATACCTAAGTATGTATTCCCCACTCTCTTAGACCGTTCTTTTGTATCTTACAAAGATTGGATTTCAGGTAGTAGTGAAGTAAGATATGGAGGCAGGAAATAGAAGAGTTAATCAAAGTGGAAGACGCACCGCAACAAGTGAAAATGTTCGACCCAATACTAGGAGCAACCACGGTCGACATGCAAATGCAAACCTAGATGCAAATGCTAATGTTGGTGTTGAGATTCCGCAGGTTGATGGGGATAATGTATCAGTTCTTCATGAATATGATGCAAGCTGGAGCAGCCGCGGGAGTGGCCATAGTGAATGCTAGAGGAGCTAATCCGGTGGCCCCAATTGGCAATAATTATGCCAAGCTAAGCAGGTATTACGCTAGTCTTAGAGGGAAGCCTTTTCTGGGAACCGAGGATGCAGTAGGAGTGGAAAACTGGCTATTGCATGGTGAGAGGATATTTACAGATCTCGGCTTGACAGATATGCAGAAGAGAACACTTGCTTCAAGGCAATTGCAGGGAGCAGCGTTGTTTTGGTGAAAAGGAGTTACCGTGGGAGAGCCAGAGGAAGACCCGAGTTGGGCTAAATTTCATAAGAGGTTCGAAGAAAGATTTCTATCAGAGGTTGCCAAGTCAGCATTGCTCAGGAAATTTGCAAATTTAGTCCAGGGAGATAGATCGATGATTGAGTATGCTATGGTGTTTGATGAGCTGTCCCGTTACGGATATGCTACTGTTGATACTTTCATTCGGAGGAATGATAAGTTTATCAGTGGGTTGAATCCTGAGATCGCCAGAGCAACCATGCCAAACCTCTAGATCCATGTCATATAATTGTTGAGATGGCTATTCGGAATGAAGAGATGCTTTCTACTTTTGGAAAGGGGAAACCAGCTGAGGTTCAAAACTTTCAGGGGAAGAAGGGGAAGTTCTTCAAGAAGAAAGGTGCCCAGTTGGGGGTAGCAGCTAAGAAGAGCAAGGTTGATATTTTTTGTTACAAGTGTGACAAGAAGGGGCACTATGCTAATGAGTGTCGCTCGGGTGATGGAAGAGCAGTTGCAGTGAGGCCTAATGTGAAGTGCTATAATTGTGGCCAGATGGGGCATTAGAAGGACAAGTGTCCCGATGCTGCTAAGGCTGAAAGGGAAAGGTCTTTGCGTTGGAACCACCATCCTCTAGACCAACGACTGCTGAGAAAGGAAAAGCTGTGATGAAAGGTATGCTTATGATTTATAGTACTCCAGTTAGGATACTATTTGATATCGGTGCATCGCACTCATTTGTATCTCAGTATTTGGTAGATTGCTTATGTCTGGAACCTTTATACCTTATTACTCCTTTAAGGGTTGTGAATCCTACAGGAGGGTATGCAACTTTGGGAATGAGATATGACCGGTTAGAACTTGATTTGTTAGGTCACATGTTTGCATGCAGTTTATATGTTTTTGATTTCGTGGGTTTCGGGATCATATTGGGTATGGATTGGTTAGATAGATATGATGCTAGGATATTTTGCCAGGAGGGGGAAATATCATTGAAGCACCCTAATAGTCGTAACCGAGTTATTTACTTAGTAAGGAGTTCGGACAGAAATGCTTATGTGTTATTAGGTGCCATGGGAATAGAAGCAGAGTTGAAGCAGGTTTATGTTGCAAGAGAGTTTGCAGATGTGTTTGAACTAGTTTCGGGCACTACACCAAAACATGAAATTCCCAACAAAAATATTTCTGAATTACTAACAATCAAATGCCGTTATAAAATAATAACACTTAAATCCCGTTAGAAAACTTTCAAAGCCGTTGTAAAAGGATCTGTAAATAGTTTATCACTGCTTTACACCGTTATAAAATTTGGTAAAAATGAAAATAAATTGAAAACAAAAGGGTAAAAGATGGAAAATAACATCTGGACTCACAACGCTGAAGCTCATTACGCTACCCACTTTCTTTGGCCGCCAAATCTCCAAATTATTTTCACTTTCCGCCAAACAAAAGGGGAATACTTGTTAACATTAAAAGATGCTCTAGTTTAATTTTTTAGGTTTTCAGTGTAGTCGAATAAATTGCAGGTTTGATTGCAAGTTGAGTCAAAGCTCGGCCGAATACGATTTAGCTTTCCATTCGTCGATTTTCCTAGCCCATTTGTCGATTGCAAGTTGAATGGAAGATAAATTACAGGTATTAAGAATCTATTCTTTAGTTAGGAAATTTCCACAGCTTATGATTTGTTCGATGAAACATGGCTCCGTTTAGTTTCTGTTTCGGTAGATACTTGTGAATCCACGATTGAAATAAATTATTTTCTGGTGAGAAGCTCGATAGTTATCTTGCTATTTACAATGAAAAATGTGTTTTGGGTTTAAGTTCGTGTACGAAAAATGCGTTTTCTGTTTTGGTAGATAACAATTACGGCACCGACGATGATTACGATGTCGAGGTTTCGGAAAAAATTGAGAACGTAGTTAACCCCGAGTCATTTGGAGTTGATATAAGTCGGATACTCTCTATTGAAAGTACACATTGAAAAACATTATTTTAATTATGCTTTTTTTTCCCTAATGCGTTCCTTATATTGCATGTTCTGCTGTTTCTTTCTGCATTATGGCTTGGTCCTCGTGTGGCAGAAGCACCTTCTGCTTTGCATTGCTTGCTTATAAGCAAATGCCTCCCATCAATAAAGCTAAAGTTAGAAGAATTCTTTCTTTCTTTTACTTATGATAACTTATTAACTATATTTGTTTCCATTTTGTCTCAAAATCTAAGGAACTTTTCAGACTTTGAAGAACTAGTTTTGCATTAAAGCTTCCTTTCTTTGAAGGGTAGGATGCAATTTCTCTAGATGAGTAATCTCACTGCTTTTCGTTAGAAATTTGTATTTTTCTGAATTAAGGCTAATAAACCGAGTGGGAAAAATAATTAGGATTCCATTTCATGAATAAATTAATCAGGGGTGTAGATTTTTTTGTAGATTTTTGCACGGTATTTGGGGATGATTATATGGTAGTTTAACAAGTATAGATTGGTTTCTCAAATACGGGTTGCTAATTTTTTGCACCACATATTGGCAATCTCCATTAAGCTTGAAATTCGAGATTCACTACAAAAAAGCGGTTGAACAACCACGATGATAGATACATGAACCATGTACCACCGAAAATCATAGCAAATGGCATTATTTTCAAAATCCTCTTTTTTCCATATAAACTAAACAATTCTTCCTAAATATATAAATATTTTTAAAGGACGTGGTGAAAATGCCCAACTGCACAACAATCATTTTCTTCTTCCTTTTGTTTTTTTACTTTAATTTTATTTTATATTTCTAATATCATACAGATAGTTTACTGTACCTGTTCACAAGGAATACATGTATAAAAGTTATCAATAAGCTAGCAAAGGAATAAATTTATGCAAGACAGAAATAGATTTAGTGAAAATATCAATTATTACACAATCATAAACAAGAGCTAAATTTATTATTTAAAATCATTGAGGTTTCTGATAATTCAAATCTCAAGATAGCATCAGCAACTGTTAGCTTGACATAGATTTGTGCATACTGCGTCGAATGCTTCAATACTTTTAACTTTACAACAACTTGGTTGAAACTACAAAACCGAAATATCTTATGTTCTATTTTCCCTAATGTTAACTTTACAAAGGGGACTTCATTGAAATAAATCGCCTTCGATTAGCTGTTATAGTTTGCGATTTAACTTTACAGAGGGGACTATCCATAACATCTGAACTACTAGTAGATTTGAATTCAAAAACATTTTCATTGCTACTTGTTTTTCTTGTCAATCCCTGCTTATTTCTACTTGTTACATTGCAATTTGTAGCTTCCAATTCACCCTGATTAGCTGTTATAGTTTGCATTTCTACTTAGAGTTCAGGCCATTATCTGCTAACTTACATTCCTGTCGATCTGGAATTGGAGTTTGTTTGGAATCTTCAATGATCTGTTGTTTATCCTCATCCATATTTTGAGGGAAAGTAGTTCTTAGTTTTGAATATGTTCTTGCACAGTCGAGTTGTCATTCTAAACGTTCACATTCATATCACTTTCCATTTGATTGTATTTACTATGTTGTAATGGTTTGGACTATGGACTATTCGTTGTGTATAACTGTGGATTGTGAACATTTTTCTTGTCTGAACTTTTTTTGTTTAATCATGATGGTTGTTGCCTTCCATTTGTGATACATTGTCCTTTACATTAGACTGGTTGCAACTGAAACTCTTGACCAAATGGAAAAATGTAAAACTACCACAATTGTTAAAGTAGTTCATTTAATTCTTATTGAAACATCGTATGCTTTGTAAACACTAAGTCGATTTACCGCAACAATGATACCTACTATGTTGCCCTGCATTATTAGCTGTAATATATTGAATATATTATGCTTTCTTCCTGTCCATGCATTTTCCCTTTAGATTACATAAACATGTGGCATTATCTATTTCGTATTTGTTTCAAAGTTATGTATACATAATTTATCCTATAGCATCCCATACTTCAACAGCTGCAATAATGTGCAGTAACAAGCAAACGCTAAGGGACTGAATGTAAAGTACTCTAACTCATACATTGGGAAGGAAACCTTATCTTAGAATATATGAAGAATTGGTATGTAAAAACATTTTTTAGGTTAATATTTCAGTGACAAAAATATACTTTATGAAATTATTCAAATGCTGGCAGCTGAGAATCCAGGACAAAAGATCACACGTACAGTGGCATGGAAAGTGGCTCATACAAGTAGAAAAACGGGAAAGGTGATTCCATGTGCTGCCGAAAAATTTGTAAGTACTTCAACATCTATTCAAGACTGTATCGGTAACTGTAAGTATTGTCCATTGGGTTTGAGAATTGGAATTGAGAATATGCACTTAAATTTGTAAGTACTTCAACATCTGTTCAAGATTGTAGAAAAATAAATTTTTATTTATTGCTTCCAAAAACAACATAGTATATATCCAATAATCAAAATAGTAACTTCAAGTGAGTGAGCGAGAGTGTCCCTGTCCTTGTTCTTGTTTGCTCAGTATATCTTTATAAAAACTTTCATTGAAAATAGCTCATGGATAAAATGGTCCCAGATTTCGGAGTAATATTATATTTTAGGTACATAAATTAAATTAGCCTATGGCTATTCGTAGCATGGTTTTGGAAGGAAATCTTTTGAATTCGCCAATTCTGGACGCCAGCCAAATGATAAGATTTGATACCACCACCTACCAAACACAGAATTAACCAGCTCATGTTATACAAGGAATCAACAAACAAGATCTTATTAATTAAGAAACAAAATATACCATAGCAGCACCTTATGGGATACAGAGAATAGGAAGGAATAAAATTATAAATCTAATATATATATATATACAAGTATGGTGGCACGTCCGTTGGACGTGTGCAAAGAAGGAAGCGACGTATTTTGTCTTTGTTACAATTATGATATTGTGAGAAAAAAGGAAGTGACGTATTCTCATATGCAATCAAGACTGTGCATTAACAACAACCAAGTTTTTTATATTGCAACTCAAACCATATAATGATTAAGATTTCAACAATGGTTATTACTCCGAGACATGTACCAAACACACATTTGAATTTAAATATATATATATATATATATATATATATTTGTGTGTGTGTGTATATATAACATAATTGAATTTATAGATACCACTGTGCATATATGTCCAATGGACGTTTGCATAGAAAATTTCTTTCTAGTTGGAAATGAGTGTTATATGGAACCTAGATTGCCTTATCATGGCCTATTGCATCAATGGTGAAGCCTATCAAATAAATAAAGTATATGTACATACAATACACACGTTTAGGTGTGTATATATGTAATGGTTTAACAGTGTACCAAAAGATAGTTCATGTAATCTTTACACATGCAAAGAAAACAATAAGTAACATGCGAGGTCTATCACTATACTCGTTAATGTCATCAATATTGAACTTTATCCACATCCTTGGTTTACTTTATTCACCTATCGTCTTTGTTGTTTTCAAGTAGCAGAAGATTGATAAAAAAAATTATACTGAGAATATTATTTCTTGAGTGCTAATATTCTATAACAGAATAAGTATACAATAATGCCCAGAACTACAAAAAGACGGGGCTCAAAAAAATTAGAGCACAACACCTACATAACAATATAAATAGCACCTTACACGTGCCTTGCAAACAAACTGTCACACTAAATATACACGCATATATATTGCGGCATGCAAGTGTTTATAATATGAAGTGCATGACACTTCACCAAAGCAAACATTGCTATTTATGTAAAATATTTAGGCATGCATACCCCTTCAAATGAGCACGCACAAACTAATGTTTGCACTTACACAAATATTCACTCAACCTGGCACAAACTCTGCTGTAAACGTAGAAATTCAGTTGGCAGCAACAAACATTTTTTTTTTCAAGACAAAAAACATCAAATAAACTATAAATTTATGTTCACCAATCATGATAAACAACTTCAAAGTTAAACACATAAATCATCACATACCAAATAACCAAAAATGTATTTCCATATACCATAAAATATATCAATATCCCTTGCTTATTGAAACCCACTTTATTCCTTTATACATAGCAAACATTACTCCCACCTAACACAGATTTCTTCCTTCAATAAGAAAACTCATACAACATTGTATGCTTATATTTATCTCCAGGTCTGACCACAACAGAGGGAAAGTTTTCTTGGTTTACAGCATTAGGAAATCCTTGAGTTTCCAAGCAAACTCCTGCATGCTTTCCATAAACTGCGCCTCCTTTGCCAACTATGCCATTAATGTAGTTCCCAGTGTAAAACTGCATTCCAGGTGCATTGCTCCATAAGTCCAGTACTCTTGAAGATGATGGATCTTTCAGTTTAGCTGCATGTTTTAAACCATCTGGTCTCTCCTCTCCACAGTCTAACACGTAGTTGTGATCGTACCCAAGTCCGACTTCATGGAACCTATCACCGATCCTCTTCTCTGAAGTGAAGTCAAAAGGTGTGCCATTTACAGGCATTATTTCTCCAGTAGGGACAGTGTTGCTGTCTACAGGAGTAATGTGGGAACCCCAGATTTGGATTGAATGATCGAGAATGTTGCCAGAGTTGTAGGCAGCAGCAAACATAACTCAACCCTACACTCGCAAAAATGAAGAAATAACCAAAATGACAGCAAAAGGATATGTAGACCCACACGTAACCAATGCGCAGGCAGTATTCAACAGCACACATACACATTCTAGAAAACACACACTCACTGCCTTGCACACCCTACCCGAGACACACGTACTCTCTCTTCTCTCACAGAAGACACTACACACACAGTCTACTACTTCTTAGCATAACTTACGCAACCTATATATCACACAGCAGCATCCCTTAAACTCTACAACCCACGATACACGATATCAACACACAAATATACACTGACATTCACTCACGAATTGACTCACCCATGGAAATCAACACACATATGCACGCATAAATTATACACACACACATACACACATTACGCACATGCTTACGCATTCCTTTACACTCCCTGGCAGCACATACACGTGCTCTGTTATGCACACAATCTTACCTTTAAGTAATCAACTACTAAACATTTACTTTGTCTATTTATTAACTTAAGGTATTGTTTGCATTTGTATTTAATATAAATATATATAGCCATGCAAAGATTAATAGAAAATAAAAATAAAAAAGGAAAGTATATATATATTTTGCCAATTCAAAAATTCATTAACAATAGTATGAGCCAATTTCATTTATACAATCAAAAGAGTTCATATTTCTTCTTTGCTTTTTGTCAATTCAAGTTCAAATTGTCCAAAAAGATGACGGTGAATTTACACCCTGAAACAGACCAATACAACAAACTATCCCTGACGGTATAAATTTACATTCCCAAAACTAAGAATATGATAAAGGTAACATCTTTACTGACCTTAGAATTCCTTTACTAAGCTTGTTCGCAGATTCGACGTTAATTTGTGAGTGCTGCACATGATTACATCAAATCAATATTGGCTGCACCGCTATTTCTTTCACTGTTTCATGATTCTTACTTCTCTGCAGCAAGGTCTTATACTCATTGTCAATATTTGCATTGTTCTCTTCAATCCCTTATACGTCCTTTTTGCTTCTTTTAAGTCATGTCCATTGAGGAGCTGCAAGTAAGATGCATATTCTTCTTCTTAACTATATGGAAGAAAGAATTACCCTGTGATAATTACAAAACTATTATTTTAACTACCTATGGTAACAGTAAAGAGGTATGTACAAAAAATTATATTTATGAACTGATATAACATCCAAGATACTAATATTTATCAAATCTGGAAAGCAGTATGTTCGAGTGTGACCACATACCATATGTAGAAGAAGATTTAAGGAATGGACTACTGAATGAGGCTGTTAAAATTTTTGTTACTTGAGGGAGTGAGCTGCCTTCGAGGAGTAAGGTCCTCATTTAACACAGTCACATGATGATAAGCCTGAGTTAGCACCGGTCCGTCCTAAGAGAGCCATCAAGTCTCCATCAAAATATTTGGAGTGGCAGCAGTAGCATTTGACCGAGCATATTAGAAGCAAAGGTGAAAATAACAAAATGAAATGAAACAATTTATAAACTAATGTTTTCAATCGTTCTAACTGATTATATAAAATAAAAAAGCAAACCTGGGTAGCCGATATTTTGGTGAAAATCGATGATGCAAAGTATCATTTTCCTAGGCTAGCCGATTGGGTTGGGGAAGTTATTGCTTTTCAATTTCTTTTTTACTTTCTGGCAGGATCTTGATGGTAGCTGCAAATCTAAATGATTTTTTGAATGTAAAAACAGCAGTTTTAGCAATGAACGAAATACAAATTGTAATAGTAAAAAATAGTACCTTAATTTGGTCATCATTTGCTTCTTCTGTAGATCTATCCGAATCACTGTATTGCATGCGAAAATAACAAAAATGGAATTAGGGTTTCAAAATAACTGTAGCAACATGAAAAAGTTGAAATTCCAGTCGAATCGTAGATAGTAGATACCGTGAGTTAGGATCTGTGGTGCGCCATCGTCTTCGTCGCAGTGCTCCATGGATCGTGTACTGAAACTGCTGAACGGGACGAAATTCCAATCAAATTTAGAAAATCGATACTGTAAGTGAGGATCACTGTGCACCATCGTCTTCGTCTTCGTGCTCTTGTCCATGGATTGTGTACTGAAACCGTTGAACCTCTCAACTTGAGCAGCGTAAAGATTCGTCATTATTGTCAACGGGGAAGAGAAGGTAAAGCGGTTTCCAACCGAGAAGAAAGGAAAAAAAAAGAAGAGGAAACGTGGGATGATCTATTGATAAAACGTGGATAAGATGGGGATAGAAATACCAAAGTACCCGTAAACCTGTATTTTGTTTACAACTTGCGGTGGGGATAATTGGGCATTTCAAAAAAGGCTTCACTTTGACCGGTTTGACCAGGTATTTGCATTATAGTATAGATATATATATATATATAATTGTAGCAGGAGATGTAAACAATAGATATACTCATGAGTTCAACCCCACCAAATCCAACGATTAACGTTTATTGTGCTTTCATTTTTTTTGTTTTATTCTGAATGTGTATGCATACATGCATGCATGGAGGACTAAGCATGAAGATGTTCTGACACGAAATTGGAGCGCTAGTAAATAAATAAATTGCGGAGATAATGATATTTGGTATAATAATTTGTGTGTTATCCGGCGTCCCAGATTTCAGAGTCTTATTTTCAAGGCTTCTAAGGTCATTCATGACAATCGAGCTTCCTTGATTAGATCCATTTATTGTATCAGCATAGCTAAATTTTTGTATTTGTATTGGTGAAAGAAAAGGAGAAAAATAATAATGCTTTGCTGTTGTAATCGATTGTGTTAATTTCTTTGGCTCCGAGCTGAATGTGAATTATACAATGAACAGCTCCAACTATCTTATTTAAAATTGTAGCGAAGTTTCCTTTTTATTTTCCTTTTTCTTCTTTAATACCATTTTCCTACTGTGTTTTTCTCTTTTTAACAAGATAAACCTTCCCTTTGTCACTAAAATTAGATATTACTTATTAATATTATATTGTTTTTTCTAGTATTATGATTGTTTTTTGTAATTTTTGTTTCCAGATGCACCTGTAATGAATATATAGAAACTACAAGATAAAGTAAAGCAAGTGGGCAAAATTACCCATACCCGACAATGCAAGAATAGGAAGTGCTTGTCTTGAAGAAGTATGACAAAAACTCATGCCTAAGCCTTCCAGGTAACGACCAAGTCTGAAACTAGCCACACAGAGGTATAAACTACAACCACTCTTTTTGAATGGCTTCATAGTGATGGTTATTTTTTGAACCGATGATAAATTTGCCTGCTCTGATTTTTTTTAATTCGACTACCTGTTTACACATGGTCTGCTCTGTTCTACGATTGGTTTGTTTCAAAATTCCAGAATTCCTTTCTTGTCAGATTGACCAAACAGTTGTTGATAATGCAATGAATGCTGTGACTTTCCCTTACCTGTGATTCTGAAATTGATTCGCTGTCCATTCTTATTGTGTGTTGATATGCAAAATTCAGTATGACTGGTTGGGCATTGTAATTTAATTCTAATCCACTTCCATATGTAAGCACTGAGTTTGCATTTGAAAAGATATACGTGACCTGCTGCTTTCATTTGGCCCTGTGATTCTTTTTGCTATACTAATTTAGTTGCATTCCCTTATGAATTTTATTGTTATTTAATTGGTGTACCTGATTGAGTATATAAAAGTTCTACCCAGAGCCTTGTTTCATTGTATAACGGTCTGTGAACTTGCATTTGAGTAATAAAGCTGCTATGTTGTGAAGGTAGGAAGTTTGCATATCATCCATTGGGAAAGACCTTTTTGTTGTAGTACAAGACTCATTTTGTGTGGGTCAAATTAGCTATAAGAGAGTAACCTTTACCGCATATGAAGTTTGAATGATAAGGCTTTAGACAAAAGATAGGCTGATTAACTGGGACAGTATTCATAATTTTACAGTATTCATAATTTGACAGGAATTTTTTTTACAATATTCACATGTTCATCATTTTCTATCAACCAATATGCAAGATATTGATAGTATATTCTTTAGTTTATGCTTTTACATTATTTAATATGCAAAATATTTTCAAGATCAACTTTTGTTTATAATTTATTTGGGTATTATGCAGGCATTAGTTGAAGCAGCGGAGGAAAGACAAAAGGAAAACTCTAGTGTCAATGGTAGCAATGGAAGTAGAAGTTTTGAAGATTTTGAGAGTGATCCTATTGCTGAAGTGTTTGGAAAGGAGAAAAGAAAAAACTATTGTCGTGCAATTATGAAGCACCTATTTATGAAGCACCACAAAATGGTAATTACAAGCTATTTGATATAATTGATGGAGGTTTTGTTATTTGGCCTGAGTGTCGTGTTTGTTGTTTGTAGGATCTAGAATTTATTTTGAAGTAATGTTAGAACTTGTAATATTTTGATTTCATACTCTTTAGTTATGTATGATGAACTTGTGAAATTTCGAATCTTCCTTTAATTTGTTGTCAAATATTTGTGCAATTTAAGTTGTATGTTTGGATGCGTAATTGCTTATTGTTATCGAAATTATGTAATTTTTGATATGTATGTACCTACTGTACTATAATAGACAATTCTGTAGTGTAAATGCTAGCAAAAATGCAGCTCTACATGGTTTGGTAGCTGTAACGAACATATTTGTTACTAAAGACGAAATTTATAACGAGCATAGTCGTTACTATTGATGAAATTTGTAACGAACAAGTGCGTTACTAATGATGAAATTTGTAACGGACAAGGTCGTGATAATTTAGAATGACAACCCCTTCTTCCACCATGAAAGGGGAAACTAAGTAACGGAAAATACCCGTTACAAACCGATGCAATTAATAACAACCTATTTCGTTACAAAAATTTAGATTTCTAACGAAAAAGTCCATTGGTAAGTGATATATCTAATAACGGGTAGAGGCCGTTATAAATATTTGTAACGACATACCTCACACCTGTACCGCTTACGACTATATCTGTTATAAATTTCATTTGTAACGACTATATTCATTACAAATACACCTTTTTGGTGTTATGGGGCTTGCCGCCGAAAAGAGTGATCTAGTTTCAGATAGATCTCGTATCGAGTGCTGAACCCATAATTAGACTACCTAGCAGGATGTCACCAACCGAGATAAAGGAATTGAAGGTGCAGCTAGTGGAATTGGAAGGAAAGAATTTCAACCGGCCAAGCAGTTCGCCTTGGGGAACGGCTGCAGTATTCGTGAAGAATCCAGATGGGTCGAAATGGATGTATATCGACTATCGTATGCTGAATGAGAGAATGATCAATAATAGGTATCCTTTGCCGAGAATCGATGACTTATTCGATCAGTTGAGTGGAGCCAAAGTGGTTTCCCAACTGGATTTGGCGACAGGTTTCCATCAGCTAAGAGTGGCAGAGAACAGTATTCCTTTGACAACGTTTAGGACCAGATATAGGTCTTACAAATGGTTGGTTATGCCATTCGGGCATACTAATGCGCCAACTTTCTTTGTGGATTTGTTGAACCGGGTTTTCCGAGAGTACTTGGATAGGTTCGTGTTAGTTTTTATTGATGACATTTTGATGTATTCTAAGAATGGGAAGGATCATGCAGATCATCTTAGAATAGTGTTGGAGATGCTAAGGCAACATCAGCTGAAAGCAAAGTTCTCAAAATGTCATTTTTGGAAGAAGAAAGTGAAGTTCCTTGGTCATGTTGTTTCCAAGGAAGGTTTAGCAGTTGATCCGGATAAGATCGAAGTTGCTAACATTTGGAAGAGACCAGAGACGGTAAATGGTATTAGAAGTTTTCTTGGACTTGCAGGATACTACTGAAAGGTTCATTAAGGATTTATCGCGGATAGCGGCATCCTTGACTATGCTAACCTGAAAGGATGTGAAGTTTGTTTGGTCTGACAAATGTGAGGAAGCATTCCTTAGGTTGAACATTTGTTAACCAATGCACCCGTGTTAGTAGTTCCATATAGGAATCAGGGGTTGGTAGTTTACATTGATGCATGTGGTACTGGGTTAGGTGTTGTGCTAATGCAAAATGGAAAGGTTATTGCATATGCTTCTAGATAGCTTAGACTGCATGAAGTGAGATACCCTACTCAAGATTTGGAATTGCAGCAGTAATCTTCGCATTGAAAGTGTGGAGACATTATCTTTTGGGAGAAAGGTTTGAGCTATTCACAGATCATAAGTCTCTACGGTATTTTCTCTCTCAGAAGGAGCTGAACATGAGACAACAAAGATGGCTGGAGTTTGTTGCAGCTTATGATTTTAGCATCGAGTATACACTGGGAAAAGGAAATAAGGTGGCAGATGCGCATAGCAGGAAATATCAGAATGTGGTGTTAGCTATGTTGGCGGAATGGAAAGAGTTGGAAGCACTGGCTGCTTGCAGTGTGCAGTTGAGGTCCACTGCTGGATCTAGTCGGAATTTAGCCATGATGTCTTGTTTGGAAGTTCGACCAGTTTTGATCAAACAGATTACTTCTATGCAGAAAGAGGATCTAGTGTTAGCCGAGAGGATTAGAAGGTTAGAAGTTGGAACCAAGATTAATGATTTAAAGAGTTTTATTCTTGACCATAGGGGTTGGTTGAGAAAGAAGGAATGATTTTGTGTTCCGGATGTTGGAAACCTTAGAAAGGAAGTTCTTAAGGAATGTCATCGATCGAAATTTACGATTCACCCTGGGGGAACCAAGATGTATCAAGATATGAAGAAAAGTTTCTTCTAGGAAGGAATAAAGAGGGATGTTGGCTTATGGGTAAAACAGTGTTTGAACTGTCAGCAAGTAAAAGCCGAACATCAAAAGCCTAGTGCTTTGCTTCAGCCTTTGGATGTTCCAGTTTGGAAGTGGGACTTAATATCCATGGATTTTATTGACGGGTTGCCAAGGTCAAACCAGGGTAATGAAAGTATATGAGTCATAGTGGACAGATTGATCAAGAGTGTCCATTTCATTCCGGTAAGGTCAACCAGGACGACACCTTTTTTGGCTAAGTTATTCATGAAGTACACCGTTAGACTGCATGGAATTCCTAATAGTATCGTAAGTGATAGAGATGCTTTGTTTACTAGCAAGTTCAGGAAGAGCCTGCAGAATGTGTTAGGCACTAAGCTCAAGATAAGTACTGCATATCATCCTCAGACGGATAGGCAGACAGAGAGAGTTACAAGGTACTGGAAGATCTGTTGAGGGCTTGTATGATGGATTTTAGTGGTTCTTGGGAAGATCACTTGCACTTAGTGGAGTTTACCTATAATAATAGTTATCAGACTACTATAGGAATGGCACCTTTTGAAGCTTTGTGTGGAAGGCCATGCAAACCACCAGCATGTTGGTTAGAGACTGAAGACAGATTGGTCCTTGGTCCAGATTTTGTGAGAGAGGCAACGGAAAAGATCGAGTTGATATAGGAAAGAATGAAGGAAGCTCAGTCTAGGCAGAAGAGTTACGTAGACAAGAGGCGTAAGGAACTAAAGTTCTCATTTGGAGATAGATTTTTTGTCAAGGTATCGCCGATGAAAGGTGTGGTTCGGTTCGGGAAGACTGGGAAGCTAGAACCGAGATATGTTGGACCATTTCCTATATCAGAGAGGATTGGAAGACTCGTGCACTGAGTAGATTTACCAAGCAGTTTGGTCGGGGTCCACAATGTGTTTCAGGTTTCTCATCTTAGGAAGTATGTTCATGATCCAGAAACTACTATCGCTCCAAAAGCATTGGAGGACTTAGTGGTGGAATCGGATATGACTATTGTGAGGCAACCGGTTCGTGTTGTGGCAAAAGATGAGAAAAGGCTAAGGAACAAGACATTCAGGTTGGTGAAAGTTCAGTGGAGAGACAACGTGAAGGACTGTACTTGGGAGACAGAAGATAGGATTAGGGCTACTTTTCCTGAGCTGGTTTTAGATGGTATGTTCTATATAGGGTTTATATAGAATTTGGCTAGTAGGTCATACTAGCTTTGCTTGCATGGGCTATATGCTTGTTGTTTTGTCCTTACTGAAATTTCGGGGACGAAATTCTTTAAGGGGGGAGTCTGTAATGCCCCAGAATTTTAATTAACATTATTCAGGATATTTAATGGGATAAATTAAATAGAATAATGTGCATAATTAGTGAGATGAGACTAATAAATCAAATGGCCGTGACCTAATGAATGAACTAAAATAAGACTGAACTAAATTTAGGAGGAATTCTCCTAAGGGGTAAACTTGGAAATGGGGCTACATTTCTTAGTATAAATCTCTTCCTCTACCTCAATAAATTTTCACTTTCTCATTCATTAACTCCTCACCTACTTTCAGCCGGCCATTAAAAGCTACAGGAAGAGCTTAAATTGAATAAAAAGCTAAGGAATTAAAGCTAGGAAATTATCTCATTCTCCAATCAACTAATCAAGGTGAATAATCATGTTTATCATCTCATTTTTCTATGTTTGGATCGGCTATGGGTTATACCCGATTAATGTTTGTGTCTGGGTTAGGATATAACCATTTAAACCTTTGTTTGGATAACACACAGGTGTTTTAAATGTTAATGAATTAATTAACACATTTTTATTCGGTTTTGGTTAAATTCCGAGTGGTTTTGATCTTCATATGCTTTGAAATTTTAATATGTTGAAGATAACGTATTAATTGATTTTTTGGAATTTTTCCAGAATTTGTTTTCATGATGTTTTAATAGTTATATAAAATTACTTAAGGTATGAGACTTAAATGTTTTGTATAATTATAAAGGAGAAAGGGGCTTTTTCAAATTTATTTAAATTTCCAAATAAGGAAAGTCGACAACAATTTTAACTATAAAATTCTGGCAACCAATCAGATTTAGACAAACAAGGTAGGTGGGGTACAAAAGAACTGTTTTAAAGTACAATTTTCACTATTTCAACTCTTTCAACAAGTGCTTCCACCTTCATTCCAAACCTTCCGACAAGGTCGAAAAGTATCAAACCTTTCTAGTAGGTCAAAAATCAATGCACATGGTATCAGGCGATTGGTACATAGCGAATTGAAAGAGGTCAACAGATTTAGGGACGAAAGGTTAGAGCTTTCGAAGGAGATAAAACTTTGTTTTGGTTTTAAAGAAAATACACCTGCTAGCTTTCGACAAAGAGCTTTCGACGTTATCAAATGGTTTAATAGAAAAAGGTTTCGATTGGTTTGCTTTCTTGTTTTAAATGAAACCTTTTGAGAAAGTCGAAAGGTATAGCTTTCGACAAGGTCGAAAGCTTAGTTATCGCTTGCAAACCTTTTGACCGAGATAGAGTCAAAGGTTGTCTTTTGTTTTATAAAAATTGTCGTCTCTATCCATTGATTTCGAAGGGTTGGTTCTAACACCAACACTTCACTGTTTTAGAATGGTTTCGAAGGGTATTGACTTCGAAAGGTTTTGGTTTCGAATGGTTTTGGTTTCAAAAGGTTTCGAAGGGCTTACCTTCAATGATTTCGAAAGGTTTTGAGTTTCATTGCTTTCGAAAAGTTTATAAATGGTTTTATAGGGCCGATACCCTAGGCATTCGACAAAGTCGAAAGGTGGAACCTATGGACTAGGTCGAAAAGAAACCTTCCGATAAGGTCGAAAGGTAGGACCTTCCGACAAGGTCGAAAGGTATGATTTTGTGAAGCTTTCAAAAGGAAGGCTTTCGAAGTGGCTAACTTTGGATGATTTTTTGCTTTCGAATGGGGCTTCATTCGAAGGGGTTTAAACGGCTGTTTTAGCCATTTTTCCTTAAGTAAAATTTTGCTAATTTGAAGGGGTTACTTCGAAAGGTTATAGCATAAAATACTTATCTTTATTTGAATATGCAAGGGGGATCCTTATATAAATTGGATGTAAAAAAACCTTGGGGACACCGGGCTAGGTTTAATGTTTTCGATACATAGTTTGGGGTTATAAACAGAAATATGCTTTCGAAAATATACATTAGGGCTATCAGTGTGTTTTTATTTAATTTAACCTATTTGGGGCTACCAATGGGAATAGGTTAAACAGGTGGTATACCCGAGGGAAATAAATAATCATGGGGATCATGAATTTTTATATATAATCATGGGGATCATGATATTTTAATTGGCCAAGTGTTAGGTTCTTGGTTAACTTAGGAAAACCATGGAATGTGTGGTGGATAGCCCACATCCAATTTTGAAAGTAAAGAATGTTTTGCCAAAGGTGTTTAGCCTCGGGATTTGGCACCCAAGGGTTCATCGTCATCCTAGGAAAACTATGGAGTGTGCGGTGGATAGCCCACACCAACTTTTATAAAACAATGTACGACGGAAAATCTGCATTTATTTTGATGAATTTGGGATGGATATTCCTATTAAAGTTTTTATGGGTAGTCATTTTAAAGATTTTAGAGGGGAACTCTAATAAATTGCTTTTAGATGGGATATCTAATAAACGGGTGGATGGGATATCCAATATATATGATCTATGGTTTTATTTCATATTATATTAAGACTAACCATTTTGGGTGCATGTGCATAGTAAATGATTTGCATGTTTTGTTTTGGATACTAGTGAGGGGAAAACCTGTTCCGCTAAGCGGCGTGGTCTCACTAGCTGTTGGGCGAATTCTCACCACCGGACCAGAATAACCGGACCAGCCACCCTCCAAACTAAAGCTCCACCGGTCCACTTCCAAGCAACACCGAACCAGAGTGTCTACCGAACCAACTTGCCTCCCACCTCGTTGCCGAACCAACTCCAACCGCCGAACCAAGCTCTTCACCGGACCAGAACCACCGAACCACTCCTCACCACTCTTCATCGGACCAGAACCACCGAACCAACTCCTACCCCAACCACCTCCGAACCAAGTAATGCTGAACCAAAGTAATGCCGAACCAAAGCGATGCCGAACCAACGCTACCAGGCCCGACCACACCAGCCCAGGCCCACCAGCAGCTATATACATCCAAGACCCCTGCCTCCAGCCTCACTCTATAAATAGAGTGGTAGGGGTACAGCAATGGGGGACAAGTTTGAGAGCTCAAGCACGGAGAGAACTTTCAAACAACTTTCTTTTACTACTTGTATCAAAGCTTTGTACTTGTAATCTAAAAGAAGAAAAGAGAAATAACATATAAAGTGGACGTAGGCACATTCTGGCTGAACCACTATAAATCTGCGTGTCTTTTACAGTTCAGCCCCTGCTTTTCATATATTTGCATAAATCACCCAAATCACTAAGAACAACATAAAATCTATTAAATCATACGACTTTGAGGTGTTTGTCCATTTTTTGTGCAAACATTTTTTGTGCTATCACTGAGAACTAGAAGCTCGAAGCTTCAGCTTCTTCCACTTAACCTTTTTCCTAACAGCATCATCCATCGTTTGGAAAACATGCCTCCCAAGCAGAAAAAAGATGTTAACAAAGGAAAAAACATCGCTTCCAGCAGTCTTCCAGATCCAACGGTCACGGATCAAGTAAATCGTCCTCCTCTAGCAGCAGTGCCGAATGAAGGACAGGCTAATCCGACCACTCCTACCGCAGAACAGCCCGCAGCAATTACTAGGGCAGATCTAGACAGGGTTGTGATTGAAGTAACTAACCGCTTCACGTCCCAGCAGGAAGCCTTGGTGGACCACCTCATGTCACGCTTAAGGGATGCTGAAGAGTCCACCCGCAACACTGAATCATGGGGCGAGTCCCAGTCTGGAGGATCTTAGAGACAACAAAGATCTTCCTTCTTCGAAGGAGCTAACGGCAGAAGCAGCCATGGTAGGAGCCGAGATCGAGCACAGCCCGAAGTTAGGCCTGAAGAAACGCTTGGAATCGAACCCCACGGGGGAGGTACCGGGCGGAGGTCAACTGTAGCTGAGCCTGTCATACTGCCTAACCATGGAAACGCCAGTGAACGGGGCCGAGCTAGAATCCAGCTCGAAGTTGGACCCGAGGAAGTGCTTAGATCAGAACCCAGCAGGGGAAGATCAAGGCAAGGGCCAACTGTAGCTGACCCTAGCATGCTCCCAGAAGACCAAAGGCAGCCATTGGAAAATATGAGGAATGATAGACGATACCATCCCTACAGGTCATCTGGACGAAATCAATCCCACAGAACAGAACCAAACTCGTTTCTATCTGCTCCAAATTCTGATGAAAGGATGGCATGCTTATTCAGAGAGTGCGTCCAACGGGAGCAAAGAGATCGAGGGATAGGCGTTAGGGTAACCAGCCCTTTCGCCCGCAATATCGAAATTGCTATCACCCCCCGAGAATGGAAGATGCCAACAATGGAACCTTACAAAGGAACCTCCGACCCCGTTGTACACTTACAGAGATACACACAACATATGCTCATGAGTGGAGCGACAGAGGGAGTACTGTGCAAATGCTTTCCACTCTTCTTAGCAGATCTCGCTACCTCCTGGTTCTGTCATCTACCCCAGGGATCCATCAGCTCGTGGGAAATGTTGAAAGAAAAGTTTATCAGTCAGTTCCGCATTCATGTGGAACAACCTAAGGACGCTTATTCCTTATCCAGCGTCAAACAGAAACCTGGAGAGAAACTGCAGCAATACCTAACCCGATTCAATGCCGCAGCGGCCGCAGTCCAAGATGCCGATGGGAAGCTTATCCTAATGGCCCTCTGTAGTGGTGTGCATCCGGACACTAAATTAGCTAGAAGGTTGACAAAAGAAAAGCCAGCTACTTTACCCAATTTCTTCCATGAAGCAGGGAAATATATGAGGCTTGAGGATGCTGCCGTTGAGGTACAGTCAGGACAGCAAAATAAGGCAACTCACAGCAACGCACCTGCTGTGGCAAGGGACGTTCGAAGAAATGATTCCAGAGACAATGCTGGGGGCAAGAAGGGAGAAAAGCGCCTATATCGGCCAGGACCGAGATTCGATACTTACACTCCTTTGAACGAAACCGTCGAGAACAACTTCATTGCCACCCAAGGCGAAGTTAGATACAAACGCCCACCATACAAGAAGGAATCAGATAACGCGCAAAAGTCTGGAAAGTTCTGCCGCTTCCACGAATCTCATGGGCATGATACCAATGAATGCCATCATCTCCGGGACTTGATTGAGGAACACATCAGAAGGAAGAAACTGGAACGCTATGTAAAAGGTCAGGACAGGACTCCAGCTCCTGCTAATGAGAACCCAAGGCTACCCTCACCGGAGATCGGTAGAGGAAACCGCAACGCTAGCGGCTCTAGTCAAGAGAAGATAGTGGTCCATACCATCTCGGGAGGACCGCACATCGCAGACAGAAGCTGGAAAGAGATGGAAAGTTGCTCAGAGACAATAAAGACTGTGTCAATTCGGTTATAGAAGAGCGCCACCCAAAGCGGAAAGAAAGTGATGACATCACATTCGGTAAGCGTGACCTAGAAGGAAGACAATACCCTCACATGGATCCCATGGTTATCTCTGCCCGGCTCGGTCCCGTCGAAGTTTACCAAATTCTAGTAAACACTGGAAGCTCAGTAAATATCCTGTTCAAACATGCATTCGACAAAATGAGACTGTCAATGAAGGATGTATCTCCCTGCAATAAACCACTACACGGTTTTACTGGAGATGCGAAGATGCCCCTCGGGCAACTGGACCTCTTTGTTGAAATTGGAAGTCATCGCCGCTCCGTTGTACGGAGACAGACGTTTGTGCTAATAGAAAACCACTCGGCCTACAACGCCTTCTTAGGAAGGCCAGCCTTGTCTGACTTCCAAATTGTCCTAGCCCCATGGTGCCTAAAGATGAAATTTCCAACGGACAATGGAGTAGGGGAAGTAGAAGGAGACCAGGACGTTGCTCGAGACTGCTATGTAACTGAACTTCGCAACAACCTCAGGAAGGATAAAGGGAAGGGTGTAGAGGTTGCCCTCTGCACGAAAAGTCTAGAAGCATAGCAACTAAAGAAAGCTCCTCCTCTTCGATATACCAGCGACCCTTTCAATGAATTAGACCCTAGGGACAAAGAGGAGGAGGCCACCGCCGAGCCTGCAGAGGCTATGGAGTTTGTATCTGTAGACAAGCACGACTCGAGTAGACTATTGAAGATTGGGTCCCAACTAAAAGCAGAGTTGAAGGAGCAACTCATCGACTTTCTCCGCCACAACTTGGATGTATTCGCATGGTCACACACTGACATGACCGGAATCTCCCCCGACGTAGCATGCCATGTGCTAAACATTGATCCTACCAAGGCGCCCATAAAACAAAGAAAGAGGAGTATGGGGGCAGAGCGATCAACAGCCCTTGATGAAGAGGTAAAGAATCTACTCGCCAATGACTTCATACAAGAAGCCATCTACCCATAATGGATCGCTAACCCGGTGCTGGTAAAGAAGGCTAATGGGAAGTGGCGAACGTGCATTGACTTCTCCAACCTAAACGACGCCTGCCCAAAGGATTGCTTCCCACTTCCCCGGATCGACCAACTTGTCGACAGCACAGCCGGGCACGAGCTCTTATCTTTTATGGACGCATACTCAGGATATAACCAAATTCCCATGCATGCTCCCGATCAAGACCACACTAGTTTCATCACTGACCGGGGTTTATACTGCTATAAGGTAATGCCTTTCGGACTTAAAAATGCAGGAACCACCTACCAACGCCTCGTCAATAAGATGTTTGCAGGGCTAATAGGGCAAACTATGGAAGTATACGTGGATGACATGCTGGTAAAGTCAAGGAAAGTCGACGATCACGTAAGCCACCTAGGCGAGATATTTCAAGTACTTTGCCAGTATGGAATGAAGTTGAATCCTCTAAAATGCTCCTTCGGAGTATCATCGGGAAAGTTCTTAGGATTCATCGTCCATGCCAGAGGGATTGAAGCAAACCCTGAACAAGTCCGAGCGCTAAGGGATATCAAGATACCTTCCACTCGAAAGGAAATGCAAAGCCTGAATGGAAAAGTGGCCGCCCTAAGCCGATTCATCTCCAAAGCAACGGACAAGTGCGTCCCCTTTTTTGAAGCTCTGAAGAAAGACAAAGGAAAGTTCGAATGGACTGACGAATGCTTAACCGCTTTCCTTAACCTAATCGAACACCTCCAGAATCCACCGGTACTCTTGACTCCAAGCGAAGAGTTATACCTATACCTTGCTGTGTCATCTCACGCCCTAAGCGCTGCCTTGGTAAGGGAAGACAACTGCACGCAGCGGCCAGTTTACTACGTAAGTAAAAGGTTTAAGGGGGCAGAAGTCAGATATCCTAAACTTGAGAAGCTTGCATACTGTTTACTAATCACATCACGGAAACTGCGTCACTACTTCCAGTACCATTCCATCAAAGTTCTGACCGATCAACCACTGAGGCAGGTACTCCATCGTCCCGACACTTCTGGGCGACTACTTAAATGGTGCATTGAACTAAGTCAGTATGATATCACCTATCACCCGCGCACCGCCATCAAGGGACAAGCCATGGCTGATTTCATTGTAGAATTCACTACCAACGAAGACAAGGAGCAATTGGAAATAACAGAAGACATCAAGTGGAATCTCTTTGTGGATGGTGCATCAAACGAACAAGGCTAGGGGGCAGGTGTAGTAATAATCACTCCCAGGGGAAATAAGCTGCACTATGCTATAAGGTTGGAGTTTGCTGCCACCAACAACGATGCAGAGTATGAAGTAGTGATAGCTGGATTAGAACTTGCCTTAGAAATTGGAGCCAATTCTTTGCGTCTTCATAGCGATTCTCAACTTATTGTTAATCAAATACTAGGAGAATTCCAAGCTCGAGAAGAACGACTTATAGCGTATTTAAAGAAGACCAAGTTACTTCTCAACCGATTGGACCACTACTTAGTCAAACACATCCCTCGGGAAGAGAACCAAGAGGCCGACGAATTGGCAAAGCAAGCAAGTGTGAGAGACAGCGCCCTCTTTGGAGCAGTAACCATCTCAAAACAACTGACCCCAAGTTTTGAGCAAGTGAATCCGATAGCTGCAACTGAAGAAGCAACTTGGATGACTCCCATCCGAGAATACTTACAAAGCGGCACACTACCCAACAGGCGTAACGAAGTCAATAAAATCTTGAGGAAAGCTTCTCGCTACACAATCCAAGAAGACATCCTCTATCGGCGCGGATTCTCTAACCCGTTATTAAGGTGTGTCGCCGGGAGGGAAGCCAAGGAAATCTTATCCAACATTCATCAAGGAAGCTGCGGAGATCACACCGGAGGGCAAACTTTAGCAAAAAAGATACTCCGATATGGATATTTCTGGCCCACCTTAAGCAAGGACGCCTTAGATTTCGTCAAAAAATGTAACAGATGCCAAAAGTTTGCTAAGATTCCGCGGCTACCCACAACTGAGATTACTCAAATGACCAGCCCTTGGCCCTTCGCAATATGGGGAATTGACTTAATCGGCGAGCTACCATTGGGCCGAGGCGGGGCCAAATATGCTATAGTGGCAGTCGACTATTTCACCAAATGGGTGGAAGCAGAACCTCTGAATAAAGTATCTTCAACAAAAGTTATTAACTTCTTGATCAAAAATGTTCTGTGCAGGTACGGAGTCACATTCAAAATCATATCAGACAATGGACTTCAATTTGACAGCGAGGAATTCGCCAACTGGTGCCGAGAGCACGGAATTCACAAAAGCTTCTCATCCGTAGCGTATCCCCAGGCAAATGGACAAGTCGAAGCCGTCAACAAAATTCTAAAAACACTAATAAAAAAGAAACTCGAAAAGTCAAAGGGCGCTTGGGTGGATGAACTCCCTACGGCACTGTGGGCCTATCGCACATCTTTCAGAACATCAACGGGGCATACTCCTTTCTCTTTGGCATACGGATCAGAGGCTATGCTCCCAGTTGAAACCATTGTGCCTTCCCACCGTAGGATCCACTATAACCCAGAAGAGAACAAAGAACTCCTTCACATGTCTTTGGATCTAGTTGAGGAGAGAAGAAATGATGCAGTCCTTAAAGCGGCAGCCCACAAGCAAAAAGTGGCAGCACAATACAACTCCAAAGTCAAGCATCGTACCTTACAAGAAGGGGATCTTGTCCTCAAGCGAATCTTCCCTCGCCCCGGAGCACTAGATCCAATCTGGGATGGACCATATGTAATTCATAAAGATCTCCACAATGGAGCTTATATTTTGTCAACAGTAGACAGAGAGGTGTTCCAGAGGGCATGGAACATCCAACACCTCCGTCGATACTTTTCTTAACTTGTACTGCCCATATGAAGTGAATTAACAAAGAGAATCAGTGGACGTAGGCCTTTTCGTGCCGAACCACTTTAAAAAAAACGTTGTCTCTTTTTTAACTTGTTCCTTTATATCTTGGCTGCTTGTTAACTTTATCCTTTTCTGTTGAACAAAATCCTATGCGTATAGCATTTCCACCCGAAGCACTCCACAGCGCAACTCAACCTGGACAAGACCTAACAGGTACTATGCGAATCTATGCCCTTGCCAATGAGACATTTTTGCTCCGGCATCCCTCTGCTGCGGGTTAACTCATTGCTCGCGACGACCCTTAAAGCCAACTGTAATGAGCCGATTATAAGCCATCGAGAAGGCCGACTATAGCCGAGGCAGCTCATTACGGCGTTCGGCTCGCCGGCAACTATGAACCGACTATAAGCCCTAACATAAGGTGTGGCCAGCCAGGGGCAGTTCACAGTTGACGATCGGCACCCACGCTAGCCGGCCACAGTAAATCGAATAATACCCACGATTACGGGCCATAATGGCCCGGGTAGTTACTGTGCGCGATCTCGGCTCCGATGTGTCTTAAGTGCGACTGTGGTAAAAAAGAATTAACTCCCCGCGGAGGCGTAAGATGGGTGACAAATGTCTCCAAGACCCACAGCTAGGGAAAGTGACTACAAAGCCCGTTTGCGACGAACTTAAGAGCATCGAAGGCCTTCCGTGATTGGAAGTTTTACTTTTTCGCATATTTCAATTTTACTTAAGCAACTTTTCTCCTATCCTCTGTAACAATCCCTGAAGTACAGGACACAGAGCAGGAGACATTCACTACTGGAAGCAGATGCTCACGACAAGATACTGGACCGCATCCCATACTCGGTCATACAGGATATTCAAAGCTGCCATCTACAAGCAAAATATAAAGGGCGGTATTTCCTTCTTTCATAAATACGTGCCTATAATTTATTCACACCTGACGCTAACATTGCAAGTCATGAAACTATGTTTTAAACAAGAACCATTCCTTCTTGAACATGCTGTACTTGGAGTATAAATCCAGGACCGGCTTAAAGGTTACGGCCGATTCCAAGCTGATGTAGGGAGACCCCTTCTTGTAACCTCTCAAGTTTTACAAATACTGGATCTCCCGGTTGGAAGGAGGACACCCATATCTCCTCTGGAAGATGACGAAGAGACTCACTAGAATGGCGTATGAGTTGGGCTGAAGCTGGAATGGGGCTACCTTTAGATAGGTGAGAAAGCTGACTACCCAGGCGTTGAGAGGCGCGATGGCACCACACATGCAATGGTATCTGCTGTAGGCAAAATATCCTTCGGGAGGATCATACGGCATCACTCCCACATCCGGCAATAACATGCGTGCTCGGTCGATCCCGAAGGAGCTAGATATAACATCGAGTTGCTCGCCCTTGAGTAAGCTAGGGAAGCAATCAGGAGGCAAGTTAAGAAGTTCCTGAGGATCGTATCCATCCACTAATGATCTCTGGGTGGGCCCGTGACGGATAGGTCCTGGCTGAGCTGGGGGCACGGCTGAAGGCTCTTCTCTGTCATGAGATCTCTTTTTCTCTGATCGGGTTTCCACTTTGTGAGACATTTATCTGCAGACACAAGAAAGTATATCGTTAAGACACGTAAACTATGTAATCTAGAGTTTCACTAGTGATTCAGGTATAAAATTCCATCCGGTAGAGGGTCCATTCAACACTCGGAATCCCCGAATTCATTCAGTAAATTCCAACCAAAAGCTCATTCGGCATTCCAAATGTGAAAGCTCATTCGGCATTCCAAAATGAAAGCTCATTCGGCATTCCAATATGAAAGTTCATTCGGTCATTCGGAAGTCCAAAGGCTCCGAGTTCATTCGGTGCTTAAAACGCCCCGAGTTCATTTGGTATTTGAACCCCTTTATCCATTCGGTAGTAGCCCTAGAAGTTCATTCGGCAGAAGCAAACTCACCTGGATCGGCAGTTAAGTAGGATTCGGTACTCAGTTGATTCGGTCAAGCTTGATTCTGCACTTAGTGGTTCGGCTATCTCACTCGGTAAGGGATGACGAAGGCTTAAAACCTCTACTTATAGGCAAATGAAAGACACCGGACCAACTGGACCGGCACTCAGGGACCGAATGAAGATGACCAAGAAACAAAGTAAGCCGTATGCCAGCATACGCCCCACTTTGGGGGGCAAATGTTGGGCGAATTCTCACCACCGGACCAGAATAACCGGACCAGCCACCCTCCAAACTAAAGCTCCACCAGTCCACTTCCAAGCAACACCGAACCAGAGTGTCTACCGAACCAACTTGCCTCCCACCTCGTTGCCGAACCAACTCCAACCGCCGAACCAAGCTCTTCACCGGACCAGAACCACCGAACCACTCCTCACCACTCTTCACCGGACCAGAACCATCGAACCAACTCCTACCCCAACCACCTCCGAACCAAGTAATGCCAAACCAAAATAATGCCGAACCAAAGCGATGCCGAACCAACGCTACCAGGCCCGACCACACCAGCCTAGGCCCACCAGCAGCTATATACATCCAAGACCCCTGCCTCCAGCCTCACTCTATAAATAGAGGGGTAGGGGTACATCAATGGGGGACAAGTTTGAGAGCTCAAGCACGGAGAGAACTTTCAAACAACTTTCTTTTACTACTTGTATCAAAGCTTTGTACTTGTAATGTAAAAGAAGAAAAGAGAAATAACATATAAAGTGGACGTAGGCACATTCTGGCTGAACCACTATAAATCTGCGTGTCTTTTACAGTTCAGCCCCTGCTTTTCATATATTTGCATAAATCACCCAAATCACTAAGAACAACGTAAAATCTATTAAATCATACGACTTTGAGGTGTTTGTCCATTTTTTGTGCAAACACTAGCTATCTATTTATGATAAGAGATGATAGGGGAATATTCATACCAGACTTATTGTCTGACTCGATGTTTGTGATTCTCCACAAACTCTCGGGTACACAAAATTAATTTGAGTAATCTGAGAGTGGGAGACTTTCAGGTTTTTGGACGAATAAGCTTCCAAAGATGTGTAGGAGGCAGTGTTATCTATATAGGAGCTATTTTGTGTTTTCCGTTGTGATGTACTAAGAATTGTAAACTTCATATTTATTGGTTCTCTGATCATCATAAGGAGACATCTTCATATGTCGCTCTTATCGTATTTTGTACATGTATATGTTATCTGAGCGTGGTTAACGTCTGGGATTATGTAATTAAATCTTAAATGGTAATTCGCATGAAATGGGAAGTTCTTTTTATTGGAAGTTTAAATTTTTTCATATTTATGTGTTTCGGTGTATCAATATTAACTATGCCGCATTTGGTCGCCAAGAAATAACAACTACGGATGACTGCAGCATCAGTAGCGGTTAGTTTTGGGCCTCAGAAGGCGGGATGTTACAGGTTTGTTGTATCGCTTGGTTTTCTAAACGGCAAAGTAGATGTTTTCCAAGCTATCGTTCAATGGTGTATAATCCTCGGGTCTGAGATACATTAGACATTTCACATTCCCATCGCACGTACCACAGTTCTAATTCCTCTTATTCTAATTCGAATACTTTCCTATGTTTCTTGCTGTAGCTCTAAAATTGTTTTCATGCGGCTTAACATCGACATTGCTCTGAACCGTCTCCTTTGGTTACTCACCAAAAGTTTTGCCTTTGATCATACCAGCCTCTTCCAGTCTTAGAAACTGATATACCTTTTGATGGAATTCCTCCATGGTAGTAGTTAGTTTCATTATAATATATCTAATAAAATTCGTGTCCGAGTGAATGGTTTGGACCAAAGCCATAAAAATCATATCCACCTTTGTATTGCTTACCTTGGCAACTGCTATGTTAATCTATTTCATGAAAGTTTTCAGTAACTTATTGGGTCCTTGGAAGAAGCCAGATAACGACATTGCATCTTTTGCTCATGCGGTATGATGTCTAAACTGCTCTAGAAACTATTTTGCTAATTTGTCGAAAGTGGAGATAGACCTCGGTGCAAATATAGTAAATCACATGGAAGCAACTCCTTCCAAGAAGATAAGGAAACAACTGCAGCGGAAACAATCCGTCACCCTAGCTTCGTCCATATGCCACTTATATTTGTACAAGCGTTATTTAGGGTATGTCGTTCCGTATATGACGGCATAGTCGGCATAATGAACTTCTTAGGATATTCTTCTCTTAGAATGTTTTCAATGAAGAGTTCGACTTGGCACGGAACCCTAATCTTCATTTATTCTTCCTCTACTCTCCTCCATTAACCGTTTGACCATGTCAGCGATGAACTCCTTGCAAGCATGGTGGTCTACAAGTCAGCTATCAAAGGCTACGCCAAATGTTTGACACCGCAAATAGTCTCGTTTTGCCAGTTAAAGTCTAAGTTCTCCATTCTCCGGGAGGACCACTCTATAGGGCCCCACTGGCCCACGGTGGGTCTTACCGAGGTAGTTTGAACTTCATTTTTGGCATTTTTCCAGTTTACATCATAGTTCAATTCTAATCTATCATCATCAAGTTGCATCTCATCATTAGAGTCGGAAATAAGCGTTGCGTTATTCACTTAAGGAGTGTTCATTCGAAGATTTGGGTTTGCAACAGGCCATTTTCCAGTAGGAGGAGTACTTCCATTACCTTCTATTACAATTCCTGCAGCTCCACCAATGACCTCCTTTAACTTTTGTTTATAGTTCCTCTTGTCTAGGCCCAAAGCAAAGTATTTCACCTTTCCATAGCAGCTGCGGTTTCTTCTCTAGCTCTCGGGGCTCCTAGTGGCTGCAGCGCTAGCAAAGCATCAACCTTATCCATGAGAGCCTTTCAGCCATTGGCCATTTTTTATTTAAGTTCATTAACCATTTGGTTTAGCTCCCTTTTGGTTACAACTTCCTGTTGAGTGGAGGATCCTGGTGCTATATTTCCAGTATTAACCACCGTTCGGTGATTGTTAACATTGTTAATTTCTGTTTGTTGGTGGTTTGCTTCATTACCACCAACCGTTGCTCCTGTGGATATTCCAGAAGCATATTTCTATTTTCTAGGTGCCATTGATCTTCGTTAGCAAGCTTTCAAATCTTCAAAGCAAATTCCCTGGATCTAATTATTGGATCTCTTCTAATTAAAATAGCAAGCTAGATCTAAACCTGGATTTAGAATTTTCTCAGTGAAAGCGCCAAAATATTAATACCAAAAATGGATCAATACCTACAAATTGGTTGTAGGAAACCTATGAGATTTAGATCTAGTAGATAATAGTACCAGTAAAGGAAAATAAACAGCAATAAGAAAGAAAGACATAAGATTTTATAGTGTTTCGACAATCTTTGGCCTACGTCTACTTTATAGCTTTGTTGCTTATAGATTTGATAGAGTTTGCTTAAGATTACAAAAGGTTTGAGAGAGTATAAGTCACATGTACCGGGGTTAAACTAATGCTAAGCCCTAGAATTGCTTAAAGTAGTTGCCTTGGTGACTATTGCGAAGAGGAAGGAGACGAAGAAGAGACACAGCTTCCACGTAGTGATGGTAGAAACCAGATCATGTCTTAGCTTGCTATATGTTCTGTATTTCTAAGGGTAGCAGTCGTATTGGGGTAGAAGAAGAGTTGGCATAGGGTCCAGATGAAGGTCCGAAGGTGTATGCAAAGTTGCAAGTGCTACCAAGTTGATCTGTCATATTGGTACCAACCTCTCGTGTCTGTACCAACATGTGTGGTTAATTCCAATTGCCTTGAAATTTTTTCATTCCCATTCCTACTTCATATTGAAGTGTCCCATGATGTTTTCGTGGATAATTGATTGACGTTAATGATAGTTCCTTTATTATTTGATTTGTTCTGCTATTTGACTACTAACCCTTCAACGCTTATGATCAGTTGTTCGAAACTCTTTGAAATCTCCTGGGCACTCATAGAATTGCCTAGGAATGACTCATGCAAAGTTTGGGTAGATAACTCGATGCCTATAAAAGTCTCTACCAACATGAGAGGTTGGTACTGACCTCTATGGAGTGCTCAATTTTGGTTGATTTTTCTTTGAGACGTTTCACTCTCTTATCTAAGTGTGCTTCCAAGATTTCAAGTCCTTTCGTCTTCATCTTGATGTTCTAACTCCTATTGATTTTTTTTGGATAAAAACCCAGCTATCACCTTCTTCCTCATCCAAAGAGTTTGATTACTAATTTGGTTAATAGGCGAATGGATTGGGAAACCTAGCTCTTCTATATAAAGAGTAATACCCCTTGAATCAAGAGGTCATTCTCTATCGCTCGTAAGACTTGTTGCTTTTTCTCTATTGTTTATACTATATTTTTCATTTCTCTTATCATACCTATTCTCTTTCATAACCTGCTTCTAAAGGGACAAATCCATCAACCGCTAGTACAATCAGTGCTCTGAGCTTGGCATCTCAGATTATAGGGGATATGCCTAAATTCTTGACCAAAGCCAACCTTCGGAAGTACTCCTTTATTCTGGAGAATCGGAAAGTGCTCCAGAAGCCACCAATGGTCAAGAAGGATGCTTATGGGAACCTAGCTCTGGTTATTGATAACCAAAACGTTTTTTCTCCTACTTCCCCCATTCAATGTGATTCCTTTGGTAATGAAACAAACCAAAATTTAAGATACAATAATTAATTAACGAATTAATTAAATAATAAAATAACTTTTTGAAATTATTAGATTTGAGCCATGGGAGTTACACCATTGTGTCCGTGGTAATTTTATAGCCAATTTCCAAATATAGATTGTCAAAATCGGAGCTAGAACGAAGAAGTTACAAAAAAAAAATTGTAAAGGGTCGGGTGGACCTTCCCCATAGAAGGGTCGACCTATAGGTCGATCCTCACTACACAAAGGTCGACCTAGCGGTCGACCCACGTGTATACTTGGACGAGCAATCGTCCAGGTTCGAGCGTGATGTGTTTTGTTGATTTTATCTCATCTGGTGCGTCTGTGCTTCCGTCCGACGGTTCCTATCGAGCCAATGAAGTGGTTGTGCTAGATTTAATCTTCAAATCCAATGGTATGAGATCCACAAGTGAGACTATAAATAAGACCCTAGGCCTAGCTATTTTTCTCATTCAAATTTTCTCCATCTGGGTTCATTGCCTGAGGCTGGACCCTAAAAGAAATATTTTTCCGAGGAGAAGATCTGTTTAATTAAAATATTTTATACGCTATAAGCGGATCCGAGAAGGCGAAGGAAAGAGCTAAGGACCATAAGTGAGTGTTTAAGTAATTATTTTAGATTTTTAAGTAATTTAAAATAAGATGGTTTTCAACAGCTATAGTTTTTCTACAATTTTGAGACCGCTTTTATACAAGTTGTTTACAGTTAATTTTTAATGTTCTTTTCAGTATATTTTATTTAGCTATTTTTATTTAGCTATTTTATTCATTTATTTACAGTTATTTACTAACATTTACCGTTATTTGTATTTTATTTACATCCGTTTTGCGTTAGATTTCAGCCTATAAATTTTAGTTCTTTTTATTCCTTTTACGCGAATAAATTAATAAAAAGTGGATAATTCGCTAATATGGACTAAATTTTAAGAACACTAAAATTGCAGAAAATTGGACGTAAATAAGTGGAACTGTAATAAAAGAATATAGACAGAAATAGGCAAATTCGACATTTACAAGCAAGTTATAACTAGTAAATTATAACTAGAAAGACAAGATAAAAGAGAAATTATAACATAGGTTATAATTAAATAGAAAGAACAGAAATAGGCTTATTTTAAAGACTTACACTAAGTTAATAAGCAAATATAGCAGAGATAATAGATGAGGCTTATTTAAAAGACTTAGAATAAGTTAATAAGTAAATAGAGCAGAATGAACAAAAGAGGCTTATTTAAAAGACTTATATTATGTTAATAAGAAAAGATAGAAGTAGGGCCCAAAACCAATAGCATTCCCATTCAGACTAGACTGATGGTGTCATAGTAGGTTAGGTGAGGCTAGGACACACTTATGCTAACTAAAGTAACTAAGGGGCCAATAGATAGAAGTTCAAATCAGAGGATTTGGGCAAGGGGTGCAACTAGATTTTGTTTGGTAGGACCCGAACTGTTAGCATTCCCTTTCAGACTAGGACTGATGGTCTCACAACACACTTAGGTGAGGCTGGGCAGGACCCTTTCAGACTAGGACTGATGGCCTCACAATAAAGGAGGTGAGGCTGGGCATGCTTATGTTGTTTAGGGTAAGAGGGAGCAACAAATAGTGTGAGCCTAACGGTGGTCGTGCGTGCGGCCTCGGTGCAGGAAGATAAGTCGCTATTGAGTTCCAAAGCGCTAGCAGGTGTCTTTTTGTTGCGGGACCCATGTTGGAGACAAGCTCACAATGGCTCAACAGAGATAGTAGGCCGATTAAAGGGTAGAATTAGGAATTCAGCCTAATTAAAGTAGGATTAGGAATTCAGCCTAATCAAAGCAGTAATCTAAGACAAGTGCAAACAATTGAAATAATCAAAGCAAGCAGCATTTTATTCCAGCTTTATCTTTTCCTTTATTTCCTTTTTATACTAGAACTGTTGTTAAGTCTATTATCTTTACCTTGCTTAAAAATACTAGTAGTTACTTCCACTCACCGAACTTTTATTCTGACCCACTCCTCTATTTTCCTCTTTTCCCCTTTTCGCCCCCATAGGCCAGCAAAGGTAGGGACAATAGATTTCAAACTCTTGGAGATTTCAGCTGTGGAGATTTTTCTCCATGTATTCTACTTCTTCTTTTATAGTTTTTATTTCATTTTGATGCACTGGAACTTTTCTTTGAGAGAGATAGTTATTTTATGTACTCTGATGTTATGACTGAGATAATGTTTTTTCACTAAACATGGATATTTGGTATTTTGAGACATATTTGGTTTTATGAAGTATTTATGAAGTTTGACTTTTAAATAAGTCAATATTTTAAATGTTTCCGCTATTTTATCTATTTTGTCTTGTGAATCATAGTCTCTATTAAGCTTTTAGCTATACCTTTAACACACCATATCCTCTAGTGTGTCCTTTTGGGTATACTAAGGGTTGTGGGGTGTTTTACTTGGTATTAGAGCCTAAGGTTACAAGATTCCTAAAAATTTGTTTTAAAAGTAAAGTATTTTTGAAAAGTAACATATTTTCAAACTATTTTTCAAAAGAAACTCTTATTATAGAAGTGGTTTTAAAGTATAAAAGATTTTAAAAAAAAATCCCCTCAAAGTCCAGTCCAATCTCCTTTCGATTCTTTCGAGCTTAAATTCTCTTTTTCTTTGCATAGCATGGCAGGTGCCCTTAATCTTCTCGAAGGTGTCCAAGTCCTAGGCTGGTTTCGTAGATACCTCCAAGCTATGACACCAGAGGTGCAAGGGCATGCGCCCAATCCAGCACCAATAGGTGGAGATCCCATTAATCCACATATAGCAGCCAACTTTTCTAAGCTATGCAAGGACATTGCTAAACTAGGAGGCAAGACATTTTCTGGTACGGAGGATTTCATGGAGGCGCGAGCTTGGTTGTGGAATACAGAGCAGATATTTGGGCTGTTAGGATTGGAGGATTGGTAGAGAGTTCGGCTTGCATCTTGGCAACTGAAAGGAGAAGCTTCTTATTGGTGGGAGGTTTTTCAGTTGGAAGGTAGAAACGTTGGTTGGAATGGATTCCGAGAGAGGTTTGAGAGGAAGTTTTTTGTCACAAGCAGAAGAAAGTATGCAGCTGGAGAAGTTCATTGGTTTGAAGCAAGGGAGTCTTTCGGTAAAGGAGTACATCAATCAATTTAATGAGTTGTCGCGGTTTGGGATGGAGCTTGTCAATACACCACATAAGAAGTCCATGAAGTTTGCTAAGGGATTGAATCAGCCCATCCAAGGGTTGTTATTGACCCATGTACTGATGGGAGCTACATACGAGTCACTGGTGGAGATAGCGCTTATGTCTAGGGCAGCTAAGGAAGGAGAAGTTAAGGAGATTCCTAAGTCGGAGAATTCTATGAAGCCGTGGTGAAGGAACAAGAAGGATAAGGATAGGAAGAAAGGAGGAGGACCTCAAAAGCAAATCAAGAAAGTTGGGAAATGTAATAATTGTGGAGTGGTTGGTCATTATGCAAAAGACTGCATGAAGGAGACAATGAAGGGAAAGTGTTACCCTTATGGGCAGCCTAGTCATCTTAGTAGATTTTGTCCCCAGAGGACGGTGCAAGGAGCGAGCGCACCTACAGCGCAGGTTCATGCTTTGGATGCAGCACCTTCGAGCAGCGGACCTAATAGAGGTAGGAATGTCACTGTGGAAGGTTTGATCTCTATTTCGGATTTTCCTATTCAGACTCTTTTTGATTCTGGAGCATCACACTCTTTCATTTCTAGTTCTTTGGTTGATTATTTGCACTTAGACATCTCTTTAGTAGTAGACCCCATTGTTGTTTCAAACCCTATAGGAGGATCGGCACATTTATCTATGATTTGTAGGGGTTTTAAAATTTTATCCTAGGCGTAGAATTTGACTATGATGCCTCCTATGTATTGGGATTTTCAGGGTATAGGAGGATTTTAGGGATGGATTGGCTATCCACTTATGGAGCGATATTGGAATGCGAGAGGAGATTCGTTACACTGTAAAAATGTAGTAGTAGGACTCTCGAGATCTCCTGCGACCCACAGTGGTCAGTCATGTTGAGCTTTCTTTATTCCCTCGATTCATCGCCAGCAGAGTTAGATTCAGTTCCAGTCATTAGAGATTTTCCAAACGTCTTTGAGGAGGTTAGGTGACTACCCCCTAAGAGAGACATCGACTTTAGGATCTATTTTAATGATAATGCTAAGCCAGTGGCATTGCCTGTGAGACATATGGCTCCTAGGGAGAGAAAGGAGTTAAGCAAGCAGATTGGTGAGCTATTGGAGAAAGGCTTCATCAGAAGGACCATATCTGAGTAGGGAGCGCCAGTTGTCTTCGCTACAAAGGCGAATGGTTCCCTTCGACTTTGCATAGACTATAGAGAGTTGAATAAGCTCACAAAGAATAACCGTTACCCCCTTCCTAGGATAGACGATATTTTCGGTCAGCTAGTTGGCTCTTCAGTATTTTCTCAACTGGATTTGGCTACTGGATTTCATCAGCTTAGACTCGCTGACGATAGCATCGATAAGATGGCATTTAGGACACTAGATGGATTCTTTGAGTGGTTGGTAATGCCTTTTGGGCTAACCAATGCCCCAGCATATTTTGTAGATTTGATGAGTCGTGTTTAGAGATGTCCTAAATAAATTCGTGGTAGTATTCGTGGACGACATTTTGGTGTTTTCCAAGAGTATAGAGGAACATGTTGTTCATCTACATGAGGTTCTTCGTGCACTTCGCGTTCATCAGTTGAAGGCTAAATTCTCGAAGTTTCACTTTTGGCGAATGGAAGTGCGTTTCTTGGGGCATGTAGTCTCAAAAGAGGGTTTGGCTGTAGATCCCACTAAAGTTGTAGTAGTGCAAGATTGGAAGGCCCCTAAGAACGCTATTGAAGTTAGAAGCTTCCTAGGTTTGCCTAGCTATTATAAGATTTGAATTAGAGACTTCACTAAGTTTTCAACACCGCTTACTCGCCTTACTAAGAATAATGAGACATTCGTGTGGGACGTAGATTGTGAGGATTCCTTCACGAGGCTGAAGAAGGCCCTTGATAGTGCATCGGTATTAGTTTTACCCGATGGAGCTAAGCCTTTTATAGTATACACTGATGCATGTAAGATGGGTCTAGGAGCAGTGTTGATGCAAGAAGGGAGGGTAGTATGTTATGGGAGTAGACAGTTGAGGACTCATGAGAGGAACTATCCTACCCATGATTTAGAGTTAGCTGCTATAGTTTTCGCACTCAAGTCTTGGAGGCATTACTTGCTAGGAGAGAGGTTCGAGCTCTTCACTGACCATAATCATTGAAGTACCTATTCTCACGGAAGGATTTAAACTTGAGGCAGGAGCGTTGGATGGAGTTTTTGGCATCATATGACTTTGAGATAGCTTATACCCCTGGAAAGGGAAACGTAGTTGTGGATGCGTTGAGTAGGAAGAGACCAACCCTGAGTCCAATGTTGGTAGAGTGGAAAAGCCTAGAGTTTATCTCCAGTTTTGATTTTAAGCCTTCTACGGACATTACCCCTGGATTGTTAGCAGCACTTGTGGTAAGGCATATCCTAGTGGATTAGATTGGCTTGAGGCAACGAGAGGATGCAGAGCTTATGGATATTATGGAGAGGAGTAGTAGAGGAGAGGTCTCTAGATATCTCCAACGCTATTCCATTGATAGTAAAGGGTGGCTAAGGAGAGATGGAAGACTTTGTGTTCCCCGCATTAGTGATTTTGTGAGTGCAGTTCTAGCATAGGTACACCATTCGCGTATGACTATTCATCCGGGTGGTGATAAGATGTTTAGGGACATGAAGAGGGTATTTTATTGGAGTGGCATGAAGAAAGACGTGACAGAGTTTGTAGCTAGGTGTCTTGTGTGCCAAAGGGTTAAGGCAGAGCAGCGGAAGCCTGGAGGATTACTTCAGCCTTTGGATGTACCCGAATGGAAGTGGGATAGTGTTTCGATGGATTTCATAGATGGATTACCCCAATCTAGGAAGGGGAATACTAGTATTTGGGTGATTGTAGATCGCTTAACTAAGAGCTCCCACTTCATTCCGGTCAAGAGTAAGAGGACAGTACCATATTTGGCATCTTTATACGTTCGTGAGGTATTCTAACTTCATGGAGTTCCCTCTAGCATTGTGAGCGATAGAGACCCTATTTTTACTAGCGAGTTTTGGAGAAGCTTGCAAGAGGCTTTAGGGACGCAGCTTAGATTGAGTACAGCCTATCACCCTCAGACGGATGGCCAAACAGAGAGAGTTAATAGAGTGCTTGAAGATTTGTTGAGGATGTGCATTCTTGATTTTGGAGGAACTTGGGAGGAGCATCTTCCTTTGGTGCAAATTGCTTATAATAATATTTCCAGACTAGCATTGAGATGGCACCTTTCGAATCTCTTTATGGGAGACCGTGTAAGTCACCTTCATGTTTGTGGTAGTCTACGGAGAGATTGCTACTTGGTCCTGACATGGTTAGGGGGACTTCAGAGAAGATCGATTTGATTAAGAGAAGGATGAAGACGGCCCAAGTTAGGCTGAAATCTTATGCGGACAAGCGGAGGATGGATATTGAGTTTGAGGTAGGAGACTTGGTTTTCATTAAGGTATCTCCACTAAGGAAGGTGGTGAGGTTTGGATCGAGTGGGAAGTTAGCCCCCAGATTTGTAGGACCGTTCCCCATTGTAGAGAGAGTAGGGATGATGGCGTATCGAGTGAAGCTACCAGAGAGGCTCGCAGGAGTGCAAAATGTTTTTCATGTTTCGCACTTGAGAAAGTGCTTGCATGACTCAATGGAGGTTGTGCAGCCTAGTCGACTCATGGAGGTTGAAGTGGAGAGAGAAGCAGTGGTTTGCAGTATTCCTACCAAGATCATTGGACGAGATAACAAGAAGCTTAGGAATAAAGAAGTTCCATTAGTAAAGGTGCAGTGGGGAGATAGTGTTGAAGACGCCACGTGGGAGGCTGAAGAGAAGATTCATATCTCTTATCCACATCTATTTGATAGTAATTTTTCGAATTTCCTATTTCCACCTTTAGTTTTGAATAAGTTCTTTCCTTTATTATCCTTTGGGATGGTAGATCTTAGGATTTAACCTATGGATGGTAGGATTTGATGTAAACATGTTATTAGAACATGTTATGTACGATGGATGCTAGTGGATGTAAGTGTTTGCTAGTGGATGCTAATGGACGTATATACTTACGCTAGGCACTATTATCTCTTAGGGATCGGCCTAACTAGGACACTAGAGCATATGCATATGGATGTGTGTGCATTTGCATATTTTATTTTATTTTATTCCATGGTTGTTATAAGTGGATGATTATCACATGATTGTTGCATTTGGATGATGATTGCAGCACGCATATAGAACTACCAATTATCATTAGGAAATTTGCATTTATTTGGATACATGACACGAACATGATTGCATAAAAGGAGGTCAACTGAATCAGTAGACCGCCTAATCTTTTGCATTAGTTAGGGACATTGACACTACAATTTTTGTATATATATCATAAATCCATTAGAAAAACTTAGGGACAATGGATGTAATGGATGATGGTTGAGTAGTTAGTTGTAGAATTTGGATGAAAACATTTATTTCATTCTTCTATCCTTAGAGATTTCGGGGATGAAATCCTTTAAGGAGGGGAGAATGTAAACCCGAAATTTAAGCTATAATAATTAATTAATGAATTAATTAAATAATAAAATAACTTTGTGAAAATATCAGATTTGAGCCACGGGAGTTGCACCATTGTGTCCGTGATAATTTTCTGGCCAAATTACATATATAATTTGTCCAAATCCAAGCTAGAACGAAGAAGTTACAAAAAAATTGTAAAGGGTCAGGTCGACCCTTGGGTCGACCTTCCCCATAGAAGGGTCGACCTATAGGTCGACCCTCACCACACAAAGGTCGACCTGGCGGTCGACCCGCGTGTATACTTGGATGAGCAATCGTCCAGGTTCGAGCGTGACGTGTTTTGTTGATTTTATCCCATTTGGTAAGTCTGTGCTTCCATCCGACGGTTCCCATCGAGCCAATGACGTGGTTGCACTAGATTTAATCTTCAAATCCAACGGTCTGAGATCCACAAGTGACACTATAAATAAGACCCTAGGCCTAGCTATTTTTTTCATTCATATTTTCTCCATCTGGGTTCATTGCCTGAGGCTGGACCCTAAAAGGATTATTTTTCCAAGGAGAAGATCTTTTTAATTAAAATATTTTATATGCTATAAGTGGAACTGGGAAGGCCACAAAAAGAGCTGCTAAGGACTACAGGTGAGTGTTTAAGTAATTATTTTAGATTTTTAAGTAGTTTAAAATAAAAGGGTTTTCAACAGTTGTAGTTTTCCTACAATTTCGAGACCGCTTTTATACAAGTTGTTTACATTTAATTTTTAATGTTCTTTTTAGTCTATTTTATTTAGCTATTTTATTCATTTATTTACAGTTATTTACTATCATTTACAGTTATTTGTATTTTATTTACATCCGTTTTACGTTAGATTTCAGCCTGTAAATTTTAGTTCTTTTTATTCCTTTTACGCGAATAAATTAATAAAAAGTGGATAATTTGCTAATATGGACTAAATTTTAAGAACACTAAAATTACAGAAAATTGGACGTAAATAAGTAGAACTGTAATAAAAGTATATAGACCGAAGTAGGTTAATTTGACATTCGCAACCAAGTTATAACTAGTAGATTATAACTAGAAAGACAAGATAAAAGAGAAACTATAACATAGGTTATAATTAAATAGAACGAACAGAAAGAGGCTTATTTTAAAGACTTACACTAAGTTAATAATTAAGCAAATATAGCAGAGATAATAGAAGAGGCTTATTTAACAGACTTAGAATAAGTTAATAAGCAAATAGAGCGGAATGAACAAAAGAGGCTTATTTAAAAGACTTATATTATGTTAATAAGCAAAGATAGAAGTAGGGCCCATAAACAATAGAATTCCCTTTTAGACTAGGACTAATGGTCTCATGATAGGTTAGGTGAGGCTTGGACATGCTTATGCTAACTAAAGTAACAAAGGGGCCAACAGATAGAAGTTCAAATCAGGGGATTTGGGCAAGCGGCGCAACTAGATTTTGTTTGGTAGGACCCAAATTGGAAGCATTCCCTTTAAAACTAGGACTAATGGTCTCACAACACACTTAGGTGAGGCTGGGCAGGTCCCTTTCAGACTAGGACTGATGGTCTCATAACGGAGGAGGTGAGGCTGGGCATGCTTATGCTGTTTAGGGTAAGAGGTAGTAATAGATAGTGCAATCCTAATGGTGGTCGTGCGTGCGGCCTCGGTGCATGGAGATAAGTCGCTATTGAGTTCCAGAGCACTAGCAGGTGTCGTTTTGCTCTGGGACCCACGTTGGGACTAGCTCATAGTGGCAGAACAGAGATAGAAGGCTGATCAAAGGGTAGAATTAGGAATTCAGCCTAATTAAAGTAGGATTAGGAATTCAACCTAATCAAAGCAGTAATCTAATACAAGTGCAAACAATCGAAATAATCAAAGCAAGCAGCGTTTTATTCCAGCTTTATCTTTTCTTTTATTTCCTTTTTATACTAGAACTATCGATAAGTCTATTATCTTTACCTCACTTAAAAATACTAGTAGTTACTTCCACTCACCATACTTTTAGTCTGACCCACTCCTTTATTTTCCCTTCCCCCCCATAGGCCGTAGAGGCAGAGACAGTAGATTTCGGACTCTTGGAGATTTCAGCTGCGGAGATTTTTCTTTATGTATTCTACTTCTTCTTTTTCAGTTTTTATTTCATTTTGATGTACTGGTACTTTTCTTTGAGAGGGATAGTTATTTTATGTACTCTGATGTTATGACCGAGATAATGTTTTTCACTAGACATGGATATTTGGTATTTTGAGACATATTTGGTTTTATGAAGTATTTATGAAGTTTGACTTTTAAATAAGTTAATGTTTTAAATGTTTCCACTATTTTATTTATTTCGTCTTGTGAATCTTAGTCTCTATAAAGTTTTTAGCTATACCTATAACGCACCATATCCTTTAGTGTGTCCTTTTGGGTATACTAAGTGATGTGCGGCGTTTCAGGTAATCTCTTAACATGGTCTTTACCATAACTTCTTATATTGACATCTAATGATTCTCCCTTTGACATTGGTTCAAACCTTATCAATCTAGTTGCTAAGATGAAGAATGCTAAAGCACCTTCCTCCTCTTTGGTCGTGACTGCTAAAGCAACACCCGTTGCTGACTCTATCGCTGATTCCATTAAGGCCATTGAAATTTGTAAAATGATGAAGGATTCTGGTGATTTATTTGGTGCTTCAATCACTCCTCCAGGTAAAAAAGACCAAATTTGGAGAAGATCACACACTTGTTGCTATTGTTGAGGAATTTAATGTAGCTATGGCCCTCATAAATCAAGATTCTAGTGTTAGTGATTTAAGCTTGCCAAACCAGAATCCCCAAAATCAGACAGAAAATTTTCACACCATGAGTCCTTTTGTTGACATCATGAATCCCTTATCTCCAACCACCATACAATGTTGTATCAAGAGTTAGGCTTGACTCCTCCTCCCCTTGAATCTCTCCCTTGTGAAGCTCTGAATCAACCCATCCCGTCAGATTTCGACAATTTTTTTTCGCTTAGTCATCGAATCCCCATCAATGGCTTTTCTAATGCCACTATAGCCTTCTGCCTTTTCTAGGGACCATCTCCATATTCTCTTTCAGCAGCTTCTTGTGGTACATATCTTTATGATTCTAATTAACAAAACTTTTTCTCCATATATCTTTACTTATCATAAATTTATATATTTTAGGTGGCCAAAATATGTTCTTTCTTTAACAAGACTCTAATAAGTCTATCGATCAAATTCTAAATTTTAAAGAGCAGATTTCATTGTTGATGGATAAAATTAGGTCCTTTAAGGACCAAATTCATGAAGCCACCAAATATGTTATTTGATAGTAACTATAAGGTGCTGTAATCATGAGAAATTTATCGTATTAATAATAACATATCGTTTTAAATTTCATAGTCAAGATATTTCAAGACGGGAAATTGATACATTTGCTAAGACTAGAATACGTAACACTCTCTAAATATTGGGTAGTGTATTACTCATGGTTGCTGGGGGTAAAATGGATTAATTACAGATAGTTATTGGATAACTATGGAATACCCACTCGAGAGTTTTCTATTGGCCAATATAAACTAAGGCCAAATAGAGAATCTTGATATGAGGTAATTACACAGTTCTCTCGACCTGAGAATCTTGTTGAACTTCAATATGGACTATGTACTTTGATTATAGTTAAATCATAGCATGAGGTCCATCGAACGACTATAGTTGGGTCTGAATTGAAGCATTGGAAGTGAAACGCTATTCAGTAGAGAACTTGTATCCTTAGTTGCATGAGGTAAATATCACGGTCAACTATAGTTAATTCAAAGTTAAGTCTTCGGTTAGACTAGTACGGTTAATCATAATTTATATAATTGAATTAGGTAATTTTTTTTGAATTAAAAAACTAGAATGTGGATGATTTTGGAATTTTAACCAAAACCAAATTCTATAAGTCCTAAAGTGATATACTTTTGATGAAGTGAATTGGTATATATAATCATTACTACCACAACCGCTGAAAATATTGAAATTGGTTTTTATAGAAAAATGTGTAAGAAATAAACTTAGCCAAAATTTCACACTACTAGCTAAGATGACCTGTGAACATTAATATTCAAACTATTGGATATTGATCGTTGACTGAATTTACACCTCTTAGTCGCATAACCGTAATGTTGAATACTCTGAAATGCCGCATGATTTAAGCAATTTATAAATGTTGTAATAAATTAAATTAATTAATATTTATACATTATTAATTATTAAATTTCTGTTTGATTTTGGGTGCCAATAGCAACTAATTGGGTGCATATATAAAAGTTATATATGTACGAATCGATATACGATATCGATAAATATTTAAATTTAATTTAAATAAATCAGTTACAAATCAGGATTGGAAAATTTTATGGGCCCATTACACCCATACCATGGCCACCATAGAGAGGAGGGGTTTGGGGTTTTTAAACGCTCAATGTCGATTTAAATTCGTAGAAAAGAAAGAGTAAACAATGGAGATTGGATCTCCACTTTTTGTTCCATCCTAATACCTATTTAAAAGCCTCGCCTTCATATCATTTTAGCTCCTCCTAACTCCATCTTAGTAGATAATAAAAAAGCCAATAAGCCAATAAATTTCTAAAATAATCCAAATCAAAATCAATAAGAAAAGTGTGGCGTTCACCTCTAGTCTACTGTAATTTCTTAAGGGTTTTGATCTGATCTAAAGAGTTTCATTCATCATTCAAGGTGCATTTCATAAGCTACATATTTTGGTAATAATTTTCATTTCACTATTATTTTATAATCATATATGTTTTCCATTAAATCTATACTGTTTAGGGTCTAATGTTATAACATATTTATATATATGTTTGTTGTCCAATCTTACACACACACACATATGCATTCATAATTATCTAAGTAAAAAGAAACATATCAAATATAAAATAATTTCATATTATTTTCAACCAAATTAAAAATATTAATTTTGAAATTTAAAATGGTTTCAAATGGTTTTATTTTAATTAGATATACGTAATTTTATATACATATACATATAAAATAGTTATATATATTACATAATCTAAAACTAATTTATATATACATATACATTTTAAAATTAAAAAAAAATCTTTTTTCTGTTATCATATAATACTTAACAATATAAATACAAATTTTAAGTCATTTTAATTTAATAATATATGTATTAAAAATATATTTTATTAGCACAAATCCTTTTGGATTTAACATAATAACAATAAATTTTTGCCGAAATAATTTTCAATCAAAAGAACATAAAATTCAATTTATATCATATGTATATTTAATAATTAATAATCTACAAATAAAATTAAATTTAAATTTAAAATAGATATCTGTCTAGATCTAGATTTGTTTTAAAATTACAAAACTAACACAAGATATTTTAGATATTAATTCAAACTATTTTGATTTGGTCGGAATATTTAGATAAATAATATTATAAATATTATAACTATTTTAAATATTTTATATATAAACAACAAATATATGTAAAGGGATAATGTGTCTATTGTTGTGTAAATCACATCACTTATAAATAGCCAAATTAATCATGTACAATTCTTATGTGCTTTACGTGCACTATACACATATATGTATTTGATACACTTATATATTATAACTTATATAAATTAAATACAACCTTCTATATATGCAAACTAAACAAAACTAAGATTTTATTTATAAAATATTTTAGATTGGATCTAAATTAATTAGGCTTCATAGGCCCAATAAATATCTAAAAATGGATAGTTTTTCAAAATTCACACATTTAACCCGTTGTGACCCAGCTTGTTCCTTCAGTTCTTATGGAACGATTCAGGAATTGAAATTATTGTTGATGATTGCTCCTATTTTGATAGTACCTAAAGAGAATCAGGATTTAGTAGCTCATACAGATGCCTATGGAAAAAATTTAAGAGCAATGTCGATGCAAATGGGTCATGCTATAACATATGCATTTTGATAGTTGATATCACATGAAGTTCGTTGTCTAATCCTTAATTTAGAGTTGGTGGTAGTGCTTTTGCATTACAAATTTGAAGATGTTACTTTTTTGAAGAATGGTTTGAGTTATATATGAACCATAAATCTCTCTAGTATTTATATTCTCCCAAGGAGCTGGATATGCGACAACAAAGAGTATTGGAGTTCTTGGTAGCATATGATTTCTATTTTGATTATACACAAGGGAAGGGAAACAAGATTGGCGATGCATTAAGTTGTAAGCAACATAATGGAGTGTCAGCCATGATTATGAAGTGGAAGGCTTTGGAAGCATTAGCTTCTTTTGGTCCGCATTATAGATCAAATGCTGGATCAAGTCAAAATCAGAGTGCATAAACTTATTTGGAAGTTCGTACCACACTTATGAATATCTTTGCTATAAAGTAATGAGATAACTCACTGTTTACTCAAAGAATTAGCTAATTGATGATGGGTGGGAATATATAGCATCAAAAAGGGTTCAAGATTGACTCAAAAGGATGGCTAATAAAAAGGAAGATTATGAGTCCCAAATGTGGAAGATCTTCAAAAGGATGTGTTGGAGCCTAGTCTTTTTTTGCAGTGCGTTAAATGGTTAAATTTAAAAAAAAAATCCCCTAATGGATTTTAATAGGCCTACGAAGTCTAATATTTAATACTAGATCCAATCTAGTTGTTTTTAATCAAATCAATTTAATTTGATTATTTCATTTTAATAAATTAATCTATATTAGTTAAGTACGATAAGTGAATATGTATGATTATATATAATATATACATATACATGCATACATAAATACATACATATATATATATAATACACGATATAAACTATATAATATGGGTAGGTGCTTGATGTTTAAAAGAAGATGTGCAAAATTATATTAAATCTTGATTTAATCCAAGTAAGGTGTGGAAAGAGACAAAGTTGACATTGTTGATTCATTCCACCTTCTTTTTTTGCAAACATCCAACTATCAGTATACCTAATCTCCACACAAAATGATGATGTTGAAAGTAACTAAGGATCATCTAATATGAAATATTAACTAAACTATTTACTTGTGTGGAATATAAATATAAAAGTAATAAAGTAAATGATACCATAAATTTTTATACTGGTTCGAACTTCCCGTTCTACGTCCAGTCCCGGACTCCTTCTGGATTTAATCGATACCCTCACTTAACCCGGAGGAATTGGGATTACACCGACTAAGAAACTGAACAAGACTTCAACCGCCTAGACAACTCAACAGGACTTCAACCGCCTGAGTACACTACAACAGGACTTCAACTATAAACATCAAAAAAGTATTTGACTAAGCACGTTATTCAATAGCACTGAAATAATCAATAACATACACCATTCCTATAATCTTCTCCTTTGTGGTATATCTTGTAGTTTGTGAAGAAAAGAAGTAATCTTGATCACAAGAAAATTTTCTTGAATGATCGTGTGATCAAAAAATGTAAAGCAGTTTGTAATTGAATGCTTGAGAGTTCAATAGTAAAGATAGAAAGAATTGGGAATGGAATTGATACTAAAAACAATAAAATAATTTGCTTTATATAGAGTTTAATAGTTGCAAACATTCGTGAGAAGAAACGATGGAAGGTCGGCACCGCAACTCTTGGTTTTAAATACGTAACTTTTCATGAAGAAGAGGTACCTTTTCAGAAAACTAGCCGTTATATAGATTCTGCTAGCTGAGTAAAGTTTGGCAGCCATCTAAATCAGCAATTTTTTAAAACAATAAGAAAACAGTTCATTTTAGCCCATTTTTGTCGGCTGAGTATTGTCAGCTAGTCGGCTGAATATTCAAAAATCAATTTGTGCATGTGCATAGATTCAGTCGGCTGGCTTGGTATTCCAGCAGGCTGAAAATCAAATTTTTTGGGATGCTATATAAATTTCAATGAAAGATCGTGCGTGCGTGTGTGTGTATATCACATAGGAGAGATTTTAACAACTTTTTACCTCTAGACATAGACACTATGACTGATAGTGCTTTGTAGCGTTAATTGGTCTTCATTTTGATATAGTTGTCTCTTTGTAAAATTGATATTTCCTGCAAAAGTGGTTAGTATATACAATATATACTTGTATAGTTGTTACTATCAAAACATCAAAATATATGGTTCTAACAATCTCCCTCTTTTGATGATGACAACTATATAAGTTTAATTTTAAATTGAGTTATTCTCCCCTCTATCATGATACTCCCCATATCGATATGGCCTTACTTTATTCTCCCCCTTGGTCAACGACAAAAAGGTTGTAAAAATAAAACAATAAATGAGAAGCAGTGTAGAACTTAAATCAGAGAGCACACATTTCATCATGTAAATTTAAACAACATTACAAAACATCACAGATATGTTATGCATGATGAATAAATATTCAACGATAACATCACAGAAATATAATGATCAACTTATCACAAATATTACAGCATAAATTGTATTTAGATAGTTTAAAACATAGAACATAGATAGGAGTCATAGGATGACGATAACAGGAACATACCGTGATATAAAGAATAACCAAAACTCTTGGCTTTAAGAGTTACCTTCTTCTTCTTCATCTTCCTCTTTAAAAGTTGTCCAAGTGAAAGGAGCTGGAATTTTAGTTACACCTGTTGATGAAGTAGGAGGAATAGTAGATATTGACGAAGCGCAAGAAAGTTTATCCCAAATCTTGTTCAAAAAGCCTTTGATGGAATTGAGCCTTTTGTTGGTTTTTGACACGTTGTGCTCAATTTTGGCCAAATGACGATCGAGCCTACTTTGGTTATGGGATAAGGTAACAAAAGCTTGTTTGGAAGAGGCATCACGTTGATTTCTTCAATTTCATTAATATCTTCTTTAGTTTGTGGTCCTTGGGAGGAGGAAGCAATGTCAGTGTCATGGGATTGCGCAATACCTTGGTCACGATTTGCAACCCGTTGTTGGAAAGAAATTATGTCATCACTTGAAGGACGCTTTGGAAGGCCCATGAGACTTAATGATTTGGAGTTGAGTTCGCTAATTGTCGTAAACTCGGAATTTGGTATAAGTACCCCAAAGTTTTGCAAGATGCGCATAATATAAGCTCTATAATGAATTGTTTTGTAATTTCTTCTTTGATTAACGGTTTCAAATTCTTTCAAAATTATCTTACCCTAATTGACAGGTTGAGATGAGTAAATGACATATAGAGCTCGAAAAATCCCATTTATAAACTTTTTCATAGCTACGATACGAGGTTGAAGCGACCGAATAGGAGCCTAATGAATTAATCTAGCTCTTGGATGCAAAGTACTAGATTTTAGTTCGGTCATATTATCGGATTGAAATCTATGTGACACTTTATCTCGATGAAACATGTCAACTTCAATTTCTTCGATATCTAAGCCTTGAGAAGGACATCTTAAAATATGTCCTAAATGTTGTAGGGCAAGATAAATCTTAACGCCACAAATCATAGTCCAAATACAATCAGTTTTGTTTTATGGATTTTGATGATCTAAGTTCATGTTTGCAAATAAAAGTTTAATTAAAAGAGGATAAATCTTGACATTGTTAGCATCATACCTTATAGGAGAATCAAAATTGTTTGCTTCTGCGATCTACCGAATTCCATATCTGTTGGAATCGATGAGTTTCATAAAGGCTCCTTCAAAGAATTTATAATTCTTCATGCTATTGAATCTTGTAACAGCGGCATCATCATGAATTCATGCCCTGATTTGATCTTGAGATGGGCCAGTAGAAGTAGAGGCTTGTCTTGATCTTTTGGGTCTTGGAGCCACTATTTGATTTTAAGTGAAATATGATGTGAAAATGTGAATTTTTATTTTTATTTTCGGAGAATGGTGTTTTAGTTTGCTAAAAAGAGATTTGATGATGAAAAGAAGGGTTAAGGAGAAATAATGGTAGGTGGAGAATTGAATGGATATCTCAAAAGACGTATCAGTTATAAAAAAATTGAAATTCGATACATCAGCTGGCTGTTAGGAACAATTCAGCTATATGATTTTTTTATAAACCAAACCAGCAAAGAAGTAGGCTAAAAATAGATCAATTCAGCCGTCTGAATTATTGAGACCAGCCGGCTAAATGGTTGAAAATTTTGATGCCCGATTGAAGATTCAACCGTCTGAAGTAAGGAGTTCAGTCGGCTAAATCTGTTGTGTTTGCATAGATCATATTATAACAAAATATAATCAGGTTATATATATATATATATTTATTTATTTATATTTAGACGAACTTTTTTCTCATGTTAAATAATTTTAAATAGTTTTATACAACAAACATATTATATACTATGTGGAAACCGTATATATATTATGCAGATATTCCAACGTATATGGAAACCGTATTTATTCATTTTTAAAAGGCTCGGATTCTTCTGATGATCAGCCATTGAATGAATTCGGTTCGATTCAGCGATTGTCTCTAGATGCTATTACTTGTAGGAGAATGAACACAAATCTTAAGAGCACATTTCTCAAGGAAACACAAACAAGCTCCTTGATTTTTCTATTCATAAATATTTTGCGTTGAGCACTGATTATTTCTTGTTGAAAATGATGAATATCATTTATTTGATATTGAGTAGAAGGTGAATCAAAAACTATGTTCCTTTTGACTCTTTTTCCATTCGGAGTATAGCCACTGTGATGATTTGGAGAAGGTGTAATGTGCACGGGAACATATATAGGAGTTGAGCTATTTGAAGGTGTTGTAGTGGATGAGCTGAAATCAATGGATGAGTATGGGGAATTATCTTGCGAAGACATTCTTTTTTGAAAAGATGATTATAGTTTTTATATTTATTTCTCTCTCACTTATTCTGATCTTATATATATTATTAATTTCTATTTTTAGAAATATTTGAAAGGTCCAAAATCCTTTTTGATTTGTAACCAATGAATTATACATATATATGTGTATATATATTTCCATTGGTTTATATAAAAACAAATTTTATGACCTTTTATTTGATTTATTTAACATAGTAGGATCTAATTCAAGAGAAGATATGCTAATTTGGCTGAAACTTTTATGCACTTTATTTCGTTACCACATATGAGATAAAAAATTATAATTCTTGTAGAGATTTGATTCCAAGTTCTCGTCTTAATTTTGTAAAAGCATTTTCATTCAACGGTTTGGTGAATATCTCTGCTATTTGATTTTCTAAAGATACGAATTCTAGAGAGATAACATCTTTTTCTATGTTGTCATGTAGAAAATGTTGTTGAATATCTATATGTTTGGTGCAAGAATGATTTATTGGATTTTTGGACAAGTTAACGGCACTTGTGTTATCACAGTAAATCGTTGATTTAGAAACATTGATGCCAAAATCTCGAGGAGTATGTTGCATGTAAATTACTTGTACACATGCTAAGGCAACAAAGATATATTCTACTTCACACATCGAGAATGAGACATAATTTTGCTTCTTACTAAACCACGATACTAGAGACTGTCCAATGATGTGGCATGTACCACTCGTACTCTTTCATTCCGTTCGACATCTACCGAAGTCAGCATCGCTATATGATACTAATTCAAAAGGACATCCTTTCGGATAAAAGAGGCTGTAGTCTCTAGTGTTGCTTAAGTAGCACAAAATTCGTTTCATGGCTCGTAAATGTGATTCTTCAGGATTTGCCTAAAAACGTGCACAGTGACATACACTCATCATGATGTAAGGACGACTAGTAATCAAATATAGTAAAGAACCAATCATACTTCGAAACAATTTTTGATCCATACTTTTACCATTTTCGTCTCGATCGAGATGGACCATAGTGCTCATGGTAGTCGGTTTTGGAGAAGTGTTCTCTATACCAAAACATTTTATTAAATTATTACATTATTTTTCTTGATTTATAGAAATACCATTATTTAATTGTTTAATTTGTAAACCGAGAAAATATGAGAATTCTCCCATATGTGACATGTTGAATTCACTTTTCATAATGTTAGAAAATTCTTTACATAATTTTTCATTTGTGGAACCAAAAGTAATATCATCTACATAAACTTGAATTATTAAAATATCATTCTTACCTTGTTTAATAAAAAGTGTTTTATCAACTTTTCCAATTTCAAAACTTGAATTTATAATATAGCTCTTAAGACGATCATACCAAGCACGAAGTGCTTGTTTTAATCCGCATAATGCTTTCTTTAGTTTATAAACATGATTTGGGTATTTTTCATGTGTAAACAATGGTGGTTGTTCCACATAAACATTTTCTTTTATAGAACCATTTAGAAATGCACTTTTTATATCCATTTGATAAAATTTAAAATTACGATAACAAGAGAAAGCTAACAAGATACGTATTGCTTCTAATCGAGCGACATGAGCAAAAGTTTCTTCGTAGTCTATTCCTTCTTCTTGATTGTAGCCTTGAGCGACTAATCTAGCTTTATTACGAGTTATGTTACCTTGCTCATCGACTTTATTTTTGAAAATCCACTTTGTACCCATAACTGTCTGATCAGGCGGTCTACGAACTAAGTTCCAAACGTCGTTCCGTTCGAATTAGTTTAGCTCCTCTTGCATAGCTAAAATCCAATAGTAATCGATCGAATCTTCTTTTACCTTTTTAAGTTCAATGTTAGAAATAAAAGCAACAAGTCCCATTTGGTTTAATTGACCTCTTGTTCTTACAATTGTATTTATTTCTCCAATAATATTTTCGATATGATGATTTTTTACTACTCTAGGTGGAGAACGTATTTCATTTTCAATGGGTAAGTTTTCAACATTATTTTCAATATTCTCATTTTTTGAATTACTATGATTTTATTTATTTCATCATCTTCATTATTTTTAATTTTTTAATTTTCATCAAAAGAATATATGTTTCTTCTATTATTTTTGTTCTTTTATTATATATTATGTAAGCTTTACTTTGTTCCTATCCAATAAATATTCCTTCATTGGATTTTGGATCGAGTTTTCCAAGTTGATATTTTGTATTTAATAAAAAATATTTAGAACCAGAAATTCTAAAATATGATATATTAGGTTTCTTTCTATTAAATAGCTCATATGGAGTGCGCTTAGTTAAGGGACGAATAGAGACACGATTTAGAACATAGCAAGTAGTTGCTACAACTTCTACCTAAAAATATTTTGGTAAATTACTACCACTAAGTAAAGTTCTAGTGCATTCTTGTTGTGTTCTATTTTTCCTTTCTACAACTCCATTTTGTTGTGGAGTTCTAGGAAACAAATAGTTATTAAAAATTCCCTTTTTGTTACAATAATTTTCAAATTCGCCTCCGTGGTCACTTCCTATATTTTTAATTTTCAAATTTCTAAAATTTTGTATTATTTTAGCAAAAAATTTAAAATTTTCAAAAATATTGTCCATGTATATCTTGAAAAATCATATACAAATACATATTTATTATGATTTATTGATTGAACTTGAGCTGGCCCAAAAAGATCCAAGTTATATAACTCAAGTGGTTGTAATGTAGAAATAATTTTCTTAGATTTGAAAATTGATTTTGTTAGTTTACCTAATTGACAAGCATCACAAATTTTGTTTACTTTAAAATTCATTTTTGGTAAACCTTTTACCAAATCATTTTTAGGTAATTTGCTTATTTCTTTGAAATTTATATGGCAAAACCTTTTGTGTCATAACCAAGGATCATTTTCTTTGGCCATTAAGCACATGCTTGTGTTATTATTAATTTTCATATTCAAAACGTATATATTTTATTCTCTATTTCATTCAAAATTAAGATTCTTATCTTGATCATATATATTACATTTATCTTCTAAGAAAGATATATTAAATCCCTTATCGCAAAGTTGACTTATACTAAGTAAGTTATGTTTTAAATTCTTAACTAATAAAACATTTGTTATCTCCATCGCCTTTGCATTAAGGTGTACCGTCGTTGCTCACATCGCCTTTGCCGATGAAATATCCTTTGGAGTTATTTCCAAATGTTACAGATCCTACATCTGTGTAGATAATGTTTGTCAGCATTTCTTTATTTTTTGTCATATGTTTTGAGCAACCACTACCAAGTATCCATTTTCCTCCTTTTTATGTGGTACCTACAAAAAATATAGAAATGATGTTGGTACCCACTCCTTTTGTTAGGGTCCTAACAGTTAGATCTTAGGAAACCAAACCCATGAGGGTTTAGAATTCCCTTTGTAAACAAAATTATAATTCTTATGAACAGAAGTTATAAAAAATTTTATATACTTGTTTCTAATAAAATGATTATTAGTTTTTTGAATCCAAATCATAATTGATTTTGAATGGGTTGAAGTTTTCTTTGACTGATAGATTTTAAAATAGGCTTTTCAAGACTATTTTTCTTCTTGAACTTTGTATATAGAGTATTATACTATTTAGGACTAGTTTTACTTTTGTAAATTTATTATATCCTAATCCCTTTTTATTAGAAGTAGATTGCGATTTTTCTATAATTTTAGAAAGATTTTCTCTGCCTTTATTAAAGTTTGAAACATTTTTGGTAATATTATCTAACTTTGTTTTAAGACTAGTAATATCTAGTTCTAGTATTTTAACAGTTGATTTCAATTCATGATTTTCTATTGATAATGTGTCTTTCTTTTCTTTTTGAGTCTCGATTTCATTGCTTAATATAGTAAGTTGAGAAGCAATATTAGAAGAAGATTCTTGTGAAATAATAAGCTCTTCTTCTAAGATTTTCTTTTCATCTCTTAACATATCAACTTCGATTTCATTTCTATTTAGCCTTTCTAGTGAATCTTTATACTTTCTCTTAAGATTTCTTAGTTTATCAAATAATTCAGAATTTATATCAACTAAATCATCAAAATAAGATCACTTACATCATCGTTTATGGCCCTAAAGCATTCATGGCTTGTTCTGAATCACTTTCACTGTCGTCGTCTGATGAGGAAGGGGAATCCGAGTCATCCCATGTAACTGAAAAAGCTTGTTTCTTCTTATATCTATTGCTCTTGCTTTTGTAGTTATTTCTATCTTTCTTGCGATCTGGACAACCTCTTCAAATGACTCTTTTTGTGACATTCATAGCATTCAAGATTTGAGGAAGATAGTTTGTTGTTGTTTCTGTTATTTCCGAACTGTTTATTCTTCCGAAATTTCAGATTCTTTTTGAAGTTCTTAGCTATAAATGCCATATCATCTTCATCAGATTCTTCTTGTTCGGCCTATAATGCTATTATTTTTCTATCTCGAGGTTGAACTCTTTTTGCCTGCAAATTAACTTCATATGACATGAGATTTCCTATTAACTCTTCTGGTTTTATGGTAGAAATGTCATTAGCTTCTTCAATTGCTAAGACTTTTCGTTCCCACTCATATGTTAAAGAGTTTAGGATTTTTGAAACAATATCAAAATCAATATATTTTTCTCCTAATTCCAGAAGTGAATTATATATCTTGAAACCTGGAATACGTCTCATTTATGTTTCATCTTGATTCATTCTAAAATTCTGAAATTGATTCTTAAGCATAGATATCTTGCTTTGTTTAACCATATTAGTACCTTCATGAGTAATTTTGAAAGTGCCACAAATTTGATATGTTGAAGTACACATACTAACTCTATTAAACTCATTTTTATCTAAGGAACAAAACAACATATTCATAGCTTTAGCATTTGTAGTAGCATCTAATTTCTTTGTATTTGACGATTGTGCATAAGGAGTGGTAGGTACAAAATATTTTTGTTTAGTGATATTCCAAGTGTCGTATCCATTTGCTTGCATGTAAATTCTTATCCTAGTGGACCAATAATTATAGTTTAATCTATTAAATAGTGGTGGTCGTGCAGTGGATTGACCTTCAACAAAACTTGATACCGTGTTATTTTCCATATTACCTGATTATCAAAAACTTTGTTATCATTATATGATAACCTTGCTTTGATACCAAATGAAAGAGACAATAGGATCATGTAATATGAAATATTAACTAAACTATTTAATTGTGTGAAATACAAATATAAAAGTAAAAGTAAAAGTAAAAGTAATAAAGTAAATGACACTAGAAATTTTTATACTGGTTCGAACATCCCGTTCTGCATCCAGTCCAAAACTCCTTCTGGATTTAATCGATACCCTCACTTAACCCGGAGGAACAGGCATTACACCGCCTGAGTAACTAAACATGACTTCGACCGCCTAGACAACCGAATAGGACTTCAACCACCCGAGGATACTACAACAAAACTTCAACTATAAATAGCAGAAAAGTATTTGATTGAGTATGCTCTTTAATAGCATTGAAATAATAAATAACATACACCCTTCCTATAATCTTCTCCTTTGTGGTATACAATGTAGTTTGTGAAGAAAGGAAGTAACTTTGATCAGAAGAAAATTTTCTTAAATGATCGTGTGATCAAAAAATGTAAAGCAGTTTGTAATTGAATGCTTGAGAGTTCAATAGTAAAGGTAGAAAGAATTGGGAACGGAATTGATACTAAAAACAATGAAATAATTTGCTTTATATAGATTTTAATAGTTGTAATCATTCGTGGGAAGAAACAATGAAAAGTTAGGATTGCAACTCTTGGTTTTAAATAAGTAACTCTTCGTGAAGAAGAGGTGCCTATTCAGAAAACTATATGTTAAACAGATTTAGCCATCTGAATTGACAAAATTTTAAAACAGCAAGAAAATAATTTATTTTAGCCCATTTTCAACCGGTTGAATATTGTCAATCAGCTTGCTGAATATTCAAAAATCAATATGTGCACAGATTCAGTCGACTGACTTGGGTATTTCAACCGGCTGAAAATCTAATTTTGTGGGATGTTTTATAAATTTCTATGAAAGATCGTGCATGTGTGTGTGTATCACATAGGAGTGATTTTAGCAACTTTATACCTCTAGAGATAGAAAATATCACTGATAGTACTTTGTAGCGTCAATTTGGTCTTTATTTTGATATAGTTGTAGCTTTATAAAGTTGATATTTCTTACAAAAGTGGTTAGTATATACAATATATACTTGTACAGTTGTCACTATCAAAACATCAAAATATAAGGTTCTAACAAATGTGTAATAATAACCTGATTATATGATAAATAATAACACACGACAACATGGTTAATTTATACATGTATATATATTGAGATTAATATCTGCCACATATATTTGCTATTTTTGTATATATTAATTAGATCAAATTAATTATTTAGTGTGTGTGTGTGTAATTAATTATTTAGTGTGTGTGTGAAATCTACCTATTAATAACATAAGTAATTCAATTTGACAAAATCCAAAATAAGTTGACAAATTGAAGTTTTAAACTCTTAATTTAGGGTTAAAATATCCAAGTTTGATTTGGTATGATTTATTCAAATTCAAATCTAGGTCATATGTAAAACATCTTAAATTAACTAAGTAATAATATTATTAAAAATGCATATACATATATAGATAAATACATTCATATATATATATGAAATTATGAAAAATAATCAATTAATTCAATATGTGCATAACATTCACTTATCTATTAATAAAATGAATATACATATAACACACACACACAGATATATATATATATATATCAAATATAAAGAAGTTTTTTAATATAAAACAGTCAAAAGGAATTTCAAAATTGAAATACATACTTCAAATTCAAACAAGATATTTACGTATTTCATGTTTCAAAATTGATTGAAAAATTAAAAAATTTAACTTATTAAAAATGATGTATCACTGTAGAAAATACTACATGTATATTAAATCATATTTATGGTCAAGACCATAATTTTATACATACATACTTATAAAAAATTTAAACAATCAAGTTAAATTATATCTTATTATTAATTAATCATTTAGGGTATGATACCATTTATAAATCATGGTGAGATAATAATATATACATTAAATCATGATAAGAATGGTATAACTAAAGTATAAAAATGTACATAGGAATTGTACCTTATTGTCTGGTCAATTAGTGACACATTGATCTACGAAGTCTCCTTAGATTTCTGGAATCGACATCTAAATTTTGTTAGAATTGGATGGGCCACCCTATTTTACTTCACTTCACTTTATTTTGGGTAAAAGGATCAAAAAAATTCGACCACTAAATGAAAGGCGAGTCAGCCATGAGAAGGAAGAAGAGCAAAATGGAAAAAGAAATAAGAGTAAATCGTGGGATCTTGTTTTAATAGAGAGAATTAAATATTTCATATTATCTTTATTAAAAATACCCTTTTTATTTCTCTTTAAATTTCAGTAAGACAAAACTTGATTCTCACACAAGTGTGGTCGACCATATCATTCCCTATATGGAATAAAATTTCCATATGCCCATTAAGTAGTTATCTCTATTTAAAACTGGTTTGAATATATACTGATGTTGTATATCAATACGCGTATAGATAACTTTTATATATATGTAACGACTCGGTATTTTCAACCATTCGCATCTGCACATGTCGGACTTGAATTGCTCAAAATACCGCGTTGTAAATAAAAATTTGGCAAAACTCAGAATATACAGTAAATAAATAATCACAGATCACAGACAAAGAGTAATATAATGCAGCAGAAAAAAAGAAATAGTAGTTCATGAAGTTACTATATAAATACATCAGAGTTAAGTAAGATACAATAGGAATACCGAGATACAACAGGAGTAACAGTATGAAAATCAGGTACAACTCAGAATACAACTGGAATCAACTGGATAACAAAATGAATAGATATCTGGATCTTCAAAGCAAAACTCCAGCTCCAAAGGTGAGTCTCAAATGCTGTATCACTCAGTCTGACCCGAGCGTAAAGCAAAACACAAAACACTCGAGTCAGGACATACATACTTATACAATGTAAACCAACTCAAGTGAACTGTAATAAAGGTACAAGTAACTTAAAGAATGCTTGGGATCGCCCATTCTTTAAGGATCCGTTAAACTATTTACTATGTAGTAATATTCGCTATTATAATAATGTCTAATATAAAATAAACATACTTTTAAATAGCATTAAGGCTTTACATTTTCCACCTTAACACGTAATAGTCCCAATATTCTATCCAGTATTAGCATACTCCCAAAATAGGGGCTATCCTCGATACTCCACAGGCTACGGGAGAAATCACAAATCGTAGTAAAGCTCGATATGGTAAGTGACACGACACAACTACTCAATGCCAGGGTAGATATACCAATTACGCATCCGGGCTGGTGGTGACGCATAGCAGCCACTATCGCCCACCTCGAACAACACTCCCAAATCAAGGGGTGCACCCAATCAATCACAAAGTAATAGAATGGTATCGAAGAAGTGTGTTCGATCAGAGGTGCTACATCCTTGGCCCGTCAATCGCTCCTGTTTTAGCCACTTTATGCCAACTCACGGGAGTTGGGTCCACGTATATACCTTAGGATCGTCTCCACCATCCTGCTTCATTCTGGAAACTCCACTACGTACATAGTTGTTAAAGTGGTTTTCGATATCGACAGAGAGTATGTCCATATCTGATCCCGGTCGCTTTAACAACCAATCGTTATTATAACCCGTGGTTATAATTTTTAAAATAATATTTTATACTTCAAAATAGAATATCATTTCAAATCCAAATCTTTATAAAAATAAAGATTAAATCAAATTCCAAATCATTTCAATATATTTAAAATATCATATCATTTCAAAACTTCATTTCAAATCATTTCAATGTATTAAAATATCATATCTTTCCAAACTTCATTTCAAATCATTTTAATATATCAAAACATCATATCATTTCAAAACTTCATTTCAAATCATTTAAATATATCAAAATATCCTATTCTTTCAAAACTTCATTTCAAATCATTTAATATATCAAAATATCATATCTTTTCAAAACTTCATTATCAAATCATCATTTGAGTTCAAATCCAAATATTCAACTTTAAATACCTTTTAAATTCAAAGATATCATTCATTTATTATCATTTCAAGTCACCTTTTAAATAGTTTATATTTCAATCAAAATAATTCAACTAAACCATTTAAGAGTGTAATTATTATACTTTCCAATCAAGTATTCAATTTCCAAAGTTTTAAACTATTCTGAGTTCATTTACTAAGTTAAAAACCATAAACATTGAAAATTTCAGCCTTTCACAGCATTCAGAAAAAGCTGTTATAAGTTATACTTGAAACATTTTAATTCAGCAAAGACAGCATTTTAAAACTACTGTTAAATCTCAGTTTTAGTTGAAATTTAGTTTAAAACAGCAAAGACAGCATTTCTAGAAATGTTGTAATAGCTCAGGTTTCAAATTAAAGGGTTTCATTAAATTCAGCAAAGACAGCAGACCACTACAGCAATTACAGAACTGCTGTAATAGGCCTTTATCAAGTTTTAGTCTATTTAGTTCAACTACAACAACTACAGCATTTCAGAAATGATGTAATAGCTCTTTTATTCAATTTTAGTTCAAATCAGAAATCATAGCATTTCTGAATGCTATTAAAGTAATTTCCAGATTTTAGTGTATTTCCAGCAAATAATAAACTTCAATATTAAACCTTTTAAACATTATAAAAATCATATTTTGACATTCAAAAATGTTCATTTAAAATTACTCTTTTAATTTATGATTTTTATAAGAAACATTTACAGTAAAATCCAAATTTCCAATAATTTTACTTAGGAAATCCAAATGTACAATTTTCTTTTCTTCATATTTTTTTTTACAAATAAACTTAACACTTATATTTTATTTCCATTTCACAAATTAAACTAAATTCTCAATTTTATTTAATTAACTTAAACCTTTAATAAAAACCAAATTCACATTTCCAAGTCAAGTTATATTTTAAAATTTCACTTTTAAGCATTCATTTATTTAACCATTTTAATACATAGAAAACTCAATAACACTTTATTAAATCATTTAAATTCAAATAAAATTATCATATTTACCATTTTCCAAATATAATTTAATTTCCATTTTATTTATATAACTTAAATATCATTTTAAAACCAAAATTCCAAATTTCCAAACTTAAGTTATATTTCAAAAATTCACTTTTACCATTCATTTATATTATAATTTTAACTTCTAGAAAAATCCAAATTTCTTTATTTAAACATTAAAAATCCAATTTAAATCAAATTTCATAATTTTACACTTTTAAAAATATTTAAAATATTCAAAATACTTTATAAAATAACCACGGGCCTGTATATAGTTTTCTAACCTAGGTCAAGTGATACGGATATGTATCATTTCAATCCGCAGTTTAAAAAGCAAAAATCCGGGTTCTATCATTTCAAACCCGCAATCCCAAGTTAAAATAAAATAAATAAAAACCGTTCAGGCCTATCATTTCAACCCATAACGATTTTTCCCTATTCTAAAGTCCGTTCGGGTATGTATCATTTCAACCCATAGTGAATCTAATCTACAAGGAACTTGCAGTGTGATAAACAGATAAAAATGAACAGTTAACAATATATAACAGTAATAGATAACATGACAGGTAAAATAATAGGTTTAACATCATATAATTAATAATCACAGGCAGTTATAAGATATCATAATATTCTACACATTCAATTGTTGTCGCTTCACATTTGTACAAGTATAAAATGTCGTGTGAGATTTACTCACCTTTTTACGCTGGAGTTATCGATCAAAACACACAGAATAGATTCCAGAAAGCACATCAAGCATGATACAACACGACTTTTGATTTGAATGAATAGAGAGCCTTGATATTTATCTTGTAAACAATAACCAAAACAAGACAATATACACATAAATATTCAACACAAAACAATGTTGAAACAATTTTAAATAAGGAGCAACAAAGAAATAGATGACTTGACCTTGCCTCAACCATTTAAGTGCTTGGCCATGACATCATTTGGAGCCATGATCAGGTCTAGACTTGAAATACTCATCCAATGGTCAGCAAAAAGAAGGCAAAACAATGGAATGATGATGGTAGGAGTTACACATGAAGGAGACAAAGAGTCAAGGCCAAAAGGAGTGGTTTTGGTGCACACTAGGCTCGGCCTATGGCCTATAGTGGCTCGGTCATGCATGGTTCAAGTCAGGTCAGAGGAGAGGCTGATGGTTAGGGGTCAGGTCATGATGGTTGTGGAGCTAGGGAAGGTGCACTACAACAAAATAGCCTTTTAACAGCGTTTAAAAATTGCTGTTAAATGATATAACAGCGTTGTGAAGAACGATGTATAACGACATGCGGTCGTTGATATGTAATTTCAAACAGCGAAAAAACAACGCTGTCAAAAATAATTTTCCACAGCGTTATTTTGTCGTTGTTTATTTAGTTTCTAGAGCGTTTATATTTTGCCGTGGAAAAGTGTTTAGAGTGGTATTTTACATTTCTACAGCGTTTAAAATACCCTGTCTAAAACAAACTCACTAGTTTTCAACAGCGATAGGAAAACGCTGTTACTACTTATTCATCAGCGTTTGTAAAACGCTATTTGTATCAATGTGATTTATGTTTTTAAATAACTTACAGCAAGGCTTTAACGCTGTCGTATTATCATGAGTTATTGTCCCAAAATACTGACCGAACTTTTTAAACGCTGTCGTTTATGACAAATCATACCACTACAATAATCACATATCCGTAATCTAATTGCATTTAAGTATATTTCAATCGGATAATATACAAATCAAAGTAAAAAACTATAAAATAAAAGCATAACAATTGATCATTTCCATAAAATAGCTATACAATATATCCACGAACAAAGCTTACTTACAAACAACGATGAAATTTATAAACCATCTTCATATAACATTAGACAAAGACCCAACATCTACAAGGTTTTGCTTCAAATATTAATGACAAAACATGCACCCAAAAGATTTTCATGTGCTAACTAGGCCGAAGCTCCAAAAAACTAAAAAGTATCTTGTCCATTTTTTGCATCTAAAAACTTCACCTACCTGTAACAAAGAAATTCAAAAGTTAATGATCAAACACATTTAAAATAACATGTTTAATTTGCAACTATTAAAAAATTGCAACACATTTAAACACAAATTTTTCAACTTCTTCAAACGTAAGTCTCATAATTCAGTTTCTCTTTCTGCTGCCTATATCCTTAATCCATAAGGGTTCATCCATTTGCACCATTTCCTATAGGCATGCTTAACCATAAACTGAGTAACATGTTAAAACTAAGAGCTATCTTTCATATTACCTGCCAATAACATAAAGTATGAACCTTGGGTATACATTGTTTGCTCTCACATACTAGTTGCCACCACCAACATAAGCAAAATGATGATAAAAATAACAAATAAATACTCTACAAAAATTGAGGAATATAGATGAGTTATCGAATGCACAAAGCTAAAACATTCAATTTAAACAAAGTAAAAAAAGAAAAAGGAAACCTAACCATAAACTATGTTGATCCTAAAATAAAAAACATAATCAAACTAAACTCATTATATTAATTCATAGCAACTTAATAAGCCTTAAGGAGGTGATTATTGCTACAAACAATATACATGTGTTGCATAATAAGGCCAGTATAAAATAGTAAACACGCCAACAAATGGAACTTTATCATTGTATAATTTTAACCAAAAAACCCATAGCCCCCATTTTTTAGATAAATAATTTTTAGAGGAAGTAATAGCTTCTGAATAACAATCCATTCTATAGTCAAGCCATTTCTAAATGATAAGCTATGTCTGACGTGGTAACATTTCTAAATGTTAGTCGTGTGATTGATTATACATATGGTTTAAAATTTAAATTTTAGTTAATTAAATAGTTAAATTTTGAATTTTAAAATTTTTAGTTTATTGAAATAGTTAAATAAAAGTTTTACTAAAAAAAGTAGTTAAATAAAAAAATTAAATAGTTATATAAATTATAAAATATGATTTAAAATTTAACTAATAAATAGTTTAATAAAATATTCAAGTTGTTGAATGAATTATAAATTAGAATTTTAGTTAATAAAATATTTAAATATTTATAAATAGTTGAATGGATTACAATTTTAGTTATAAAATAGTTAAATAATGCCAAACAAAAGAGCTTAGAAACTCGATGTGCTTCAAGCAAACTGTTTATAGTTTCAGATACATAGAATATGAGTTCAAAGTCTATATCACAGCTCAATGAGGAAAATTCCGAGTTACAAACAGAACACCTACAAGACAGTATTGCTAACAATTATGTTGCCAAATATGATGCAGCTTTGAATGTCTCTTAGATCGATGCTAATGTCTACACCATAGAGGCAAACAGCGAGTCAACCCTTGATCAATCATCTACTGCTCAATATACAACCAAATTGAGGTCCATGAGCAAAAACCAGATCATATGAAATGCCCTTTGAGTTTAAAGCTTTAATGCCTTCGGATGTTATTGAAAAACCTAGCCTGCAATAACATGGTTAATCAATTAAAAGCCAAAAACAAAAAAAATCAAAAAAAGCAAAGACAAGTAGCCATGCTAATGTTGGTAGGAACATGAGTACTGGTTTTTCAAACAGAAGGAAAACTAAATTAGCAGAGGATTCAAGATGTACTTTCATTCATAGACGTTAAGGTATATCTTATGTTGTATGAAAAATATATGTTTAAAAACCATTTTATATTACTAATGCAAATTTCTTACATAAAACTAATCAATGGACACATGTACTAGGGAGAGATAATGAGTGGAACAGTTATTTATTTCCCACAACCAGTGCATTACGTGCCCATATGCTAAGCCAGCTTCCAACCTAATGTGTTAGGAACACTACATGTCCTGAATAGCATCAACAAAATATATTCCAGATATTAAGCATGGTATTTTAGGACCTTTTAAAAAAATTCACCTACCTATAACGATGAAATTTAAAAGTTAGTGATCAAATACAAATTTAAAATAACATATCTAATTTGCAACTACTGAAAAATTGCAACACATATTTACATTTTAGCATTAGCTTAGTTTTGAATGTAATAAAAACACATATTTGTATCACTATTACAAGTGCTTGTCCACAAATGAAATTTTCAAGTTTAATAATACTGATAGAAGACATAAGTTTGAATCAGACGTTGATGCACAAAATTGTGCATGATATGAATGTAGCATTAGCTTAGTTTTTGAAAAATAGAGCATTTAGTTTTTGAGTTGAAAAAACTGAGCATTAGCTCAGTTTTGACAAAACTGAGAAGCGCTGTTTTGAATTAAAACTAAGGTCAGTTTTGACAAAACTGAGAAGCGCCAATTTGAATCAAAACCGAGTTCGGTTTTGAAAAAAAACTGAGCATGAGCTTAGTTTTGAAATTAGTTTTGAAACAAATCTCAGTTTTGACAAAACTGAGAGCTCATGATAAAACTGAAAGCCCAATGCACGAATGTATCTCACTTGATTAAAATTTTGTTCATCTGATGTACACAAACACTCACACATACCTAGAATGTCTTTGTGGATGTTTCATGAAATCAGGAATACATAATGTGAATATTAAGATTCAAATTGTTACTTGTTCACTTGACATAGATTTGAGAGTTGGTCAAATTAGAGCTTACATGTGACATTTTGGGCCATTAAGTATATTGCTGCTTGTTTATGATATGTGATGCATTCATCGAGTAAAAATCTTGAGAAACAACGTTTGCAATGATTCATGTTAGCTTTAGAGAAAGTTACGCTATGAATAGAAAGTGTTTAGGCTTTACATCTATTTTCTAAGAAAGTGCACCTTTAACAAGATTTAAAATTCATATTTCAATTTTGTTTCAAGAAATTTTCAATTTCAGTTTCGTTTCGAGAATTTCAAAAATTCCTTTCTAATTTCATTTTCTATGTCACGATATTTTATATAAATATATAAATTAATAAAATTTATTCATATAAGCAATTTGGAATTTATATAATTTGGAAAAATATTCACATAAATTTTAAAAAAAATATTTTATACTAATTGGTTGACAACAATGGTGCATACAAGTGATGCATAATAGGATGCATGGGCGCATGATGCATTACAAAGAATGAACGACAAAGGTGCATGATAATGGTAACTTAGTGAAATTTTTATAATAATCATACTTAGTCGTCTTAGTTAAATTTTTGTAATACTTAGTTAATTGTTATGAACTTATTTAACATTTATAAATCTTAGTTAACTTATTATTATTATAATTCATAGTTAATTACTACTACTACCACTATTATTATAGAAGATTTAAATATATTTATATTTTTATATACTTAGTTAGTTTTTATAAACTAAACTTGTTAATTTTATAAAACTTAGTTAACTTAGTTAAATATTTATAATACTTAGTTAATTTTTATAAACTTATTTAATATTTACAAATCCTAGTTAACTTATTATTATTATAAATCTTTATTATTATTATTTTATTATTATTATTATAGAAGATTAATTATATTTTTATATACTTAGTTAATTTTTGTTAACTAAACTTGTTAATTTTTATATACTTAGTTAATTTTTATAAGCTAAACTTGTTACTTTTTATAAAACTTAGTTAATTTTATTATTATTATTTAAACTTTTATAATACATAGTTAATTTTTTTAAACTTATTTAATATTTGTAAATCTTAGTTAACTACATTATTATTGTTGTTGTTTTTATAGAAGATTTAGTTATATTTTATATTTTTATAATACTTGGTTAATTTTTATAAACTTATTGAATTTTTATAAGACTTAGTCAATTTTTATAAACCTGGTTAATTTATTATTATTATTAAAGACTCATTTAATTTTTATAAAACATAATTAACTTAGTTATTTATTTATTTATTTATTGTACAGATCCAGTAGTATATTGCTAGAATTTATGGTCATAATTTTTATAATATAATTTAATTTTCATAAAACAAAGTTAACTTAGATAAATTTTATAATATTAGGTACATGCTTATTGTGTACTGTTAAATGGTAACATTTTTTGAACAAAAATATAATGTGTTTGAAACTCAAGCTTAACATTTATAAATTGCATAAATATGTGAGGTACAAGATAACAATTCGGAACAGTTGATCATTTACTATTATATCAAACTATCTACTAGTTGAATGTGGAAACTAAACCTAGGCATCAATTGCGCGTTGAGTAAAATGATCCAAGAAACTTGGCATTCTTTTAACTCCTTTCATAGTTCAATGTTACTAGCTTCGAGTAAAGAAACTTTATAACGAAGAATCTGAATCACATAGATAACTTGAACTCATGCAGGAAAGAAGCACAAACAAGAAATTATAAACACAATCACCATACCTGAAGTTCTTCAAAAGGACCTCCACCAAGAGAAAAAAGAAGCTCGGTTTATAGGTGCTCTAACTGACTACTCAATCTTTGCATTTCAAAATTCACGGGATCACGGTCAATCAACAAAGTAAATGACATCAAAATTATCTATATAATCTATCATAATAATATGATAATGAGAATATTCAAAATATTTAACGATTATAAAGTGGCATAAAATTATTTTGTTTTGTATGTTTCTAGCTCGGTTTGCATATTCGAGAGTATTTATTATCTCTTCAGTATTAGTTCCTACATGACTAATGCAAGCTACACATCAAACATGTAACAGCCATCAACACGATATTAGTATCTACAAAGTACTATTATTTTTTAATTAGAACACGACGGTACAAATAAGAAGAATGCACAACTTACCAGTCATTATTGTTTTGCTATTTCGCCTAAGAGAATCCTGCCATAAACAAAATTTATTGATTAATAAGCATCAAGACACATTAATTTATATGAAACATAATATTAACAGTAACTAATTTTAACTAGTTTTTTATTATATAATAATAGTGGCTAATATACATGTGTTACATAACTTGAACAGTACTAATGAAAAACATATTTGATTTCTCTTCCACACTAACATATGTTTAAGTTATCTTGATTTGACCAATGGGTTGAAAGTGATTAAGTTGGATAATCAGTCTATTCCTGAGGTAGTTTCTTCCAGTTTCCTTTTGACTATATTAAGTGTCACTGCTTTGGCTCCTGGACCATTGGCTGGTGTTTATTTTGCTACTAAAGTTGCTATCCATGCACCAGCGGATACTTTTAAGGTAAGTTCAAAACATGCTTTGTAGTAATTAGATAATTTGTATAAAGCTTACATACACAATAACATGCTTAGTAATTAGATAATTTGTATATAGCTTACACACCCAATTACATGCTTCACTACCAATCCCGAAGTTAAGTGATTATAGCTAACATCTAAATCATTACACACTTTTAGAGAAAAAAATTAGTTAGTTCCCATTAATATGCCCTAGCAGAACTTTTTTTGAATAATGCTAATTCATATAGCATTTGCTATATAAAAGAAAAGGAGTTCAGCCACTGTTTATATATTTTGATCTTGTTTTACATTAATTGTAGGCTAGAACTAAGGAGTTTCAACATAAATGTCGTACGTGTAGTTCCAGGTGCAATTAAATCAAATCTAGGAAATTCATCAATGGCCAAGTATAGCAAAATGCCCGAATGGAAATATTATAAACAATTTGAGGCTGCAATATGCTCACATACTACTCTTTCTCAAGGTCCTAGAGCTACTCCTGTAGAAGAGTTTGCAAAGAAAACTGTTGATGTTGTTTTGAAGAAGAGCCCCCTGCTTGGTTTTCTTATAGGCAGCCATCAACTATCTTTGCTATAATTCATTATCTTCCTTTGTTCCTCAAAGATTTTATTTATAGACTTGCACTCAAATGCTGAATTAAATATGAGTCTTTTTATATTGTTTTTTAGTCAATCTGTGCACACTAGTCCTGACATAATATTTGCTAAATTATGTTATGTATGATAAACATCTCACAAAATAAGTTTATATATTTATATGTAATTTATTTGCATACTCAGGCGGTTACTTATACTGTCATGTTTGTGCCTTCGTTCTGAAAATTCTATTAAACTAGAAAAACACATTCATAATTTGAACAATACTAATTTGTATGCTATAAATTTTGTTAAGCTCAAAAAATTTCTGTTAGTAATGCTTACCTTTTAAAACCATGGACTTGAAACATTTCTGTTAATTGTACTTTAACTATGACGTGAAAGAATTGCTTCCACTAGCCTTTTGTTTTGAATTAGAATATTAACCTTAGAAGTCCCAGGAAAGTAGTAAGGAACTTATATGCATAGTTTAGCTATATGTGAGATTAATCAAGTTTTTAAAAGTTAGTTAAAGCATAGAAGTATAATTAATAGAACAATTAATTCATGAAACTGATATGCAACAAAAGCGAAAAGCCTAAATTTATATATATATATATATATATCAGTTTGAGAATCCGTGGGACAATAGTAAAGAACTTATACAGATATACCCACAGTTTATTTTTAAGTGTGTTTAATAAAAAAGTTAAAGCTTCTTGAAGCATATAAGTATAACTAATAGAACAATTGATACATGAAACTGATTTGTAGAAAAAATGAAAAGCCTGAAATAAAATATAAATAAATCAACATGATATTTTTATATGCATACCTAGTTACTTTTTGCAAACTATACACAGTCTTCAATGTTATGCCAATCTAAACCTGAAATAAAACTTAAGCCTTCGTGTTCAATAAATGAATAGGAGAAGCTGATTTGATCCTTTACTATACCTTAGAAGCAAATTTTGATGTATCACTAATTGTGTGTTTGCAACTTCCAGTTGGAAACCTGAAGAAAAATATAGTAAGAGATAAGTAAAAGATATTATGAATGTATTACTAAACTGACAAACAAACTTGTAGTAAAAGATATAAGCTCAGAAGTAAATCCAACTATGATCCAAACTAAGCTGATAAACAAATTGATGTTCACGTGTCCTCTAAAGAAATTGCTCACGTTAATATTCACTACTCATAGTTACTTGATATATTCCCTGTGTAAAGATTTTGGGCATACATTATAGTTCTACCCATATAATGGAGAGAATCCAAAATAGTTATGTAAATGAGATACAAGCTAAACCTTAAAATTAATATGAAGAAGAATATATAAGGCTGGCTAATCATAGATCTTTATGTCATTTTCAAAACTCAAAAAGAACAGTACCCATCCATAAGCCTACTACCTCTAAACAACTAGCTAATAAGAAAGTCTATATTTCAAAAGTTGCATCTTCAGAAAAAAAAGAAACGACTTTGTTAATTCCCATCAAGGAATTATTGCCATGTGTCTAAATCAAAATGACAATCATATTCCCACAACCTACGTCCAATCAACAACGGTCCCATCCCCTCACCTATGCAAAAACTTATGTCATGTCCCTTATTTCAAATCTTATCTCTTATCTTATCATCAAGCCTAATCCTTTGGAACAAGGAAAAGAATCATCCTCTAGTAACAATCATCATCAAAATCTAGCTTTAACCACTAATGTATCTAGTCTTTTGCCCTCTTAGTTGAATTATCCAAATATGAATGCAATCTTGATCATCTTAATGAAACATGAAATCGAGTTTCATTTCTAACTATATCCAGACATGCACAAGATGTGCATGGTGATACAAATACAATTCCTCACAACAACAAAAACAAAGTTCAATCAAGTCTTCCTAATCATACTAGTACTTCTATTCTGCATTACACTATTCTCAATAGCACCAACTTCTTGGCTTTATCTTCTACCGATACTGAAGTCCTCACCATTCAACCTCATAACTATGGACACTTTTTCTACATAAAGCCTTGCCCACATCCCTGGTCTAATTTTTTGAATTTTAGGTAAACATGCATCTCCTAATTATCTTGTACTTGGAAAAGCTCTTTGCCTTGACATCTCCTTCCTAATCACATGGAAAACTTGATACGGCTCATGTTACAATCGCTTGGTTGCTCTCTAACCCAACAGCTTGAGCAGCTCCCTTACATGCTCATACACTTCATGATCTGGTTATGTTGTTCAACTATACCGTTCTTGCTTCTATGCGGTTCTAATTTGTAAAACTTTGTTGTTAGTTTGTAGCCCATGGTACCTTCTATCCATGCAATTCTACTTCTTGCATCTAGTGTACCCTTGCTATAGACTTCCAAGTACCCTCAATTTGTTATTAGCTATGAATGAATGCAATTCCAGGGTTCTGCAAAGATGCCCATGCAGTAAATTATCAGCAAGCCTAATATGACATATCCACTTGTTTGTCACAAACATTTATTCTTGAACTATGAAAGCATGAGCAAGCGATACAGACTTGCATTCCTTTGGAGTTTCTTTTTGATGCCTTTACTGCTCTTTGGATGGAACTATTTCTTTTTGTGCTTTCAACATAGATTTGCTTCATTTCCTGATTGCGATACTTGCTTTCTAAGACTACATAGTTATTGATCACGTATTGCTTCGTTTTGTCTTATATTGGATGTATAAACTATAAAACCTTTGTAAATTTATAGATCAATTCAAACTACACTCACTGAAATAATCAAATTCTAGAGGATGCATAAACTATCAAATTCCTGATTGTGATAACTATTATATTAGAAGTATAAATTACCAAATCATCATCCAGATCTTAATGGCGATTGATACACTAGTGCTCCTAATGGCCATCTAAGCAGCCTTTCGCATGTTGTGGTGGTAGAATTGAAGTTATCGTTGGACAGATGCCGGCAATGGCGATTTAGGGTTAAGCTTTGTATTTGGGGATATCGGGTTTAAAATTAAAGAATGAACATGAATAAAGTAAAAAAATAAAACTAAGATTCGATTTGAAGATAAATGCATGAAGAATGAAATGCAGTAGATTTTGGTGAAGAAGATAATCAATATTTGTTGGGGATGAAGTGTGAGGGTAAGAAGAAAAGGCGGCTACAAAAAATTTCTATTACCCGCGTTAAAATTTCAGCTCTAACCTAGAATGTCAGCGTTTATTGATCAATCTTATTCTTTTAAAATACCATTAACTGCATTTGTTGTTGAAACGATGACAAAAATTGCTGTCAAAAGTGAATTTTGTTGTAGTGGTGGCCAAGGCAAAATATGGAAGTCGTGTTGAAGGTAGGGCTCGGCTATGCATGTTTTTTTTGGAGTTTTTGACATTGTTTTGTGGAGATGGGTTCAAGGGATGGTCATGACACTCTATGATCAGAGTAGGTGGAGGGTTTGGTCGTGGATGATGTGGGAAAGAAGTGGTGGTGGTCGGAGCAGGAGATGATGGAGGGTATAGGCCGAACAAAGCTAGGAAGGCAGGGCAAAAATCAAGTAAAAACAATGGAAAAAGAAGAGAAAAAGTAGAAAAATTTGGAGAAGCCATTACCAAAATTTCAGAAATGAGTTAGACTGAAATTTTTGACGGAATGAGAAGTCTTTTACATGAAAAAAAAGATAAAACACACGGCTACAAAAGAAAATGAAAAGGCCAAGGCAAATGAAGAGTTTAGGCAATGAAAAGTCACAAATTTAAAGCTTTTTGCCTCTTGAAATTTTCACTACCTTTTTTATACAAAATAAACAAATAAAATTCAGTAAATAAACTAAAACAAACTGAAATAAAGTGGAAAAGAAAAATAAATAAATTTTGTTTTAGGAAAATAGTACTTAAATAAAGAAAATAGCTTAGTACATTGAGACTAGCTATAAAAATTGCAAACAAAATACACTTAACTTTGGAAAATTATAACTTTACTTCTAAACCAAAAATAAGTCAAGTAAAATAAAATAAATGCTGAACAAAATAAAGTGTAAATGAAAAATAAAATAAATCCTTAAGAAAATAAAAAGATAAATAATAATTACTTTAATTAATTGAAACTGGAAATTAGAAATTGTAAACAAAATACAAATGACATTAGAAAATGTCAATTACACTTTTAAAAATGTTTTAAAACCAAAATATAAACATAACAAGTTATTTTACCCATATAAATATAAATTAGAACATTACATGACCAAATAAAATATTATTTATATAATTTAAAATAAACAATTTTGTTAAATATAACAAATTACACACAATATTTAAAAGGGCATAACTTTCACAATATAAATCTGATTTCAACGAAACAAAAAGCAGTATTCTTGAAATTTTATTTACTATCATAATAAAAGATAAAATTCAAAAATTTAAACTTTTAAAATTTTAAATTAAAAGTCAAAGTTTGACCATATTGACCAAAATTCACAGTTTTGGAAAATATCTTATTTATTCATGTTTGGAATTATAATTCACATAAAAATAAAAATTTATATTTAAAATAACAAAATTTATCCATTTTAATAAATAAAATAAAGTTTTTAAATCAGGAAATTCAATTTAAAATAATTGCAAAATACATGGTTGTTACACTCTCCCCCACTCAAAACTTTTCGTCCCCGAAATGGAATGAGGTACGGAGAAACACAGTAAAAGATAGAATGAAATAGGATTAAGACAAGATGATAAGAAGATTGAAATTTATACCTGATAACTGCTGTTATTGGTAAGTTTAACAAGGTGGAGATGATCTTCCCAAGGTCCTCCAGAATCAAGAACACAAGCACGAAAAAGGTCATCGAGAATCTGATTCACCCTTTCCGTTTGACCGTCGGTCCGTGGATGGTAAGCAGTGCTCAGATTCAGAATAAGGAGAAGTAAGAACCACATAAGAGATAGAAAATTTAAACGATGAAGGAGAAAGAGAAAGAAAGAAAGACTAGAACAAACTTATTAAACACAACACGAAAACACGATTCATCAAATCAACAAAGAGAGCATGAGAATTAGTCAAACCAAAAGGCATGACTAACTATTCATAGAAGAAACCATTCTCAGTACGGAAAGCAATCTCAGGAATACTTCCTCAACAACCCTGAGTTGGTGAAAATTAGAGGCAAGATCAAGCTGAAAGAGAACAGTAGCTCCAAGGCTAACCAATTCTAATTTGATTTCCTACTTAGAAGGTAGGAGACTGGAAACAACCAGAAAGAAAATAGATTGGAAGACAGAATACGATAATAAATTTAAAACCATGAAAATTTCAACTTACATTAATAATTAATTTCATCCATTTGATTTCACTTGAGTTAAATAAATCTTAATTATTTTTAAATCTCATTACCTCATCATCAAATCAACAATTTATAAAGTCATGAATTTGAACAATCATTTATTATATTTCATTTTTATTCATTAAATTTCATTCTTCTTTATTTTAATTCATTCTTAAATTTATTCCACTTAATATATCAAAATCCTATATATATTAAGTTTATTTCACTTATTATAACTATTTTAATTTATTTATAATTTCTTTTAAATATCAATATATTGTAAATTATTCAATTAACCTTTTTTCTCTATTTACCTCTATTGATCCTTTATAAATAAAATTTAAGTGTATAACATTTATTATAACCACTTAAGTTTTATTTATAAATTCTTTCTTTGTTTTGTATATCATCCAATTACATATTTAACTTTTAATAATTTAGGTAAGTTATATTGGAATTTAATTGAGTATTATACAAATAAATTCTTTCTAATTCAATTATACAAGTTTACATATTTATTCAAACCTCTATAATTGAAATTATCCTTTAAGATAAAATCTAAGAATTAGATTTTCGATTAACTTCAAACTTTTTTAGAGATAATTAAATATACACAATATATATCAAATCAAATTTAAATCATATATCGATATATATTATAAACCAAGTCATATTTAAAAATTCAAATCAATTAAATTTTCAAAGCAAAACTGTAGCAAAGCTACAGAATAGTTTCTTAACTTCGAAACTCGAAAATGAACGTCGATGATGCTGCAATCGTCACCGAAATTATTTTCTAGCGACAAAGAAAAGAGCACAGATGTACAAATTAAAAATCCTTTGAAACAATTTCTACTAGAAATACTTTTAAATAATAAATCCTTTTAAAACTTTCAAAACAAAGTTCGAAATCATCGGAAATTAAATTCTCACATTCTTGATTTAAATCCATTTAAATTTCCAAATTAATTTATAACCATGTTTAATTATTTAGACATGAAACTAAAGCCAATGGTTACAAATTACATGCACAGTTAAATATTATTTCTTAACACCCAATTCCATTAATTATCAATATTCAGAAAATTAACCTTATACATATTATAATTATACAAAATTTATCTATATACTAAATTTGAAAACCATATTGTGTCAATTTGCTCTGTTCGAGTGTTTTGGAGATCCTATCGATAGCGTTGATCAGATGAACCGATCAGAAACCCAAATCAACATCAACAACTCAAACAACACAATATATAAAACATCTTTAAATATAAGATTTTCAAATACAAGATTAATGTTTCAAAATAAGGATAGGGATCCAAATTGATGGACTCAAATTAAAGAGAATTATGTTTTTTTTGTAGATAAATTGGAGACAAAGATAAGACGATTAAATAACAGAATAGGAAGATGGGTAAGCCTATATAAATCGTGGGTAACCTTAACTAGGTCAACCGTAACTTAACGAATAAGAGCGATGCAGGATTCTGAAGCAAATCTACCTTCATTCTCAAGAGATGGAATTCAGGCATAGAAAGAGATAGTAGCATCGTAAACTGAGGATACAGGAGTCTTCGGTGAACCAATGTTTTTGTAAAGAAGTTTCACCCCTTTACAAGTCATTAGAATATTGGCGGGACCGCCAATTCATTAGAAAGATTATTCAGAGTTGAGTTATGAGACACTCCAGAATCAAGAAGACACGAATAGGGGAGGACTTGGAATGGACTTGGAACCGAAGGGAACGTTCCAAAATTCAAGGAAAGCGAATCGAAGAAGAAGGAATTCAAGTTCAAATGAAAGTGATTCTGTAATTAAATTTACTCTATATGCTGAGTTTTCCTAAAACTTGGCTCTGATACCAACTGTAACGACCTGGTATTTTCAACCATTCGCATCCGCACATGTCAGACTTAAATTGCTCAAAATACCGCGTTGTAAATAAAAATTTGGCAAAACTCAGAATATACAGTAAATAAATAACAACAGATCAAATACACAGAGTAATATAATGCAGCGGAAACAAAGAAATAGTAGTTCATAAAGCTACTATATAAATACATCAGAGTTAAGTAAGATACAATAGGAATACCCAAATACAACAGGATTAACAGTATGAAAATCAGGTACAACTCAGAATACAACTGGAATCAACTGGATAACAAAATGAATAGATATCTGGATCTTCAAAGCAAAATTTCAAAAATGAGTTAGGCCAAATTTTTTGATGGAATGAGAAGTCTTTTACGTGAAAAACAAAGATAAAACACATGGCTACAAAAGAAAATGAAAAGGCCAAGGCAAATGAAGAGTTTAGGCAATGAAAAGTCACAAATTTAAAGCTTTTTGCCTCTTGAAATTTCCACTACCTTTTTTGTACAAAATAAACAAATAAAATTCAGTAAATAAACTAAAAAAAACTGAAATAAAGTGGAAAAGAAAAATAAATAAATTTTGTTTTAGGAAAATAGTAATTAAATAAAGAAAATAGCTTAGTACATTGAGACTGGCTTTCAAAATTGCAAACAAAATATACTTAACTTTGGAAAATTATAACTTTACTTCTAAACCAAAAATAAGTCAAGTAAAATAAAATAAATGCTGAAAAAAATAAAGTGTAAATGAAAAATAAAATAAATCCTTAAGAAAATAAAAAGATAAATAATAATTACTTTAATTAATTGAAACTGGAAATTAGAAATTGTAAACAAAATACAACTGACATTAGAAAATGTCAATTACACTTTTAAAAATGTTTTAAAACCAAAATATATACATAACAAGTTATTTTACCCATATAAATATAAATTAGAACATTACATGACCAAATAAAATATTATTTATATAATTTAAAATAAATAATTTTGTTAAATACAACAAATTACACACAATATTTAAAAGGGCATAACTTTCACAATATAAATCTGATTTCAACGAAACGAAAAGCAGTATTCTTGAAATTTTATTTACTTTCATAATAAAAGATAAAATTCAAAATTTTAAAATTTTAAAATTTTAAATTAAAAGTCAAAGTTTGACCATATTGACCAAAATTCACAGTTCTGGAAAATATCTTATTTATTCATGTTTGGAATTATAATTCACATAAAAATAAAAATTTATATTTAAAATAACAAAATTTATCCATTTTAATAAATAAAATAATGTTTTTAAATCAGGAAATTCGATTTAAAATAATTGCAAAATACAGGGTTGTTACAATATACATCCAAGTAACTACTTACAACACCCAAAACATCAAACAAGCTAACCATTAATATTTCTCAAATACTAATTACTTTATAACACTAATAAACTAATTAAATCGTGTAGTTTTACGAAGAATTAACAAACATGATTGTGAGACTTAAAGGTGTGAATTTAGTCAGCGATTAACATTGAACAATTTGAATATTAATGTTCACACGGCACCTTAGCTAGTGGTATGACAGTTTGGTGGAATTCATCACGTATAGATCTTTTCAGTAAAATCCAATTTCATATTTTCTTACCTAATACACTTTAGCAATGATAATTTACACACGCTCTCCTTGTCAAAACTATTCCAATTAAAGTAAATATTAATGGAATTTGGTATTTTTCAAGATTCTAGTATTTTCTGCATTCAACTCGATTTGTCAAAAAACAAAGTCCTTGTTAAATAATAACATTTGTTATTAACAGTACTATATGGTAGAGATTTTGACTTTCAATTGACTATAGTTGACCATGGTTCTAACCTCATACAACTAAAGAGATAAATTCTATGTTAAATGGTTTTTCACTCCTAATGCTTCAACTTATACCTAACTATAGTTGCTTGCTAGACTGTTATGACATGATTTAACTATAATCAAAGTGGAGTATCACATTGAAGGTCCACGGTATCTCAAGTCGAAGGAACTATATAACATTATCACTTTAAAATTTCATGTTTAAACTAGTTGTTGTTAAACAAGGGAAACTTCGGACGAGTTATTCAATTATCCATAAGCTACAAGTACATAAAGTGCCCACCAATATCCATGAGTAATACACTAACCAACATTTGGACAGCATTATACACTTTGATCTCAATAGATGTATCGATGTCCTTTCTCGAAACTTCTAGATCGGGAATATCTAAAACAAAACGTTTTTTTATTTTGTAAGTAATTACTCACGATTGCAATATTCGCAACCATAACCACATAAAAATTTACTAAGTATTTTTTTAATATCCTTTAAATTTAGTTACAAAATCATTTATATCACAAAATAACAAAATACGTAACAATAATCAAACACCATTGTTACGACAAGATTGACTATAGAATAAATATATGTAACAATTTACATAATTGCATGTAGGGCATACCACAAACTCTTTCAGAAGATCTAAAGGAGAGACATCAATTTGAGTTTACGATGATCTTGGTTGTATCAAGATGTATCGCGGCATGAAGTGTGCGTTCTTTCGAGAACGCATGAAGAGAATGTCTATGGACATGTAAAAGGATGTTTCACACGCAACAAGTTAAAGCTGATCATCAGAAATAACTACAACCTTTGGAAGCACTATCTTCGAAGTGGAATTCAGTTTCTACGGATCTTGTAAATGGATTGCCATGGTTGAGAGCAATAAACGATAACTTTATGGATAATAATCGACATGTTAACTAAGAGTACCCATTTTATCCCGATAAATTTGATAGGTATGGTCGGTTTTTTAGCGAAGTTACATGTGAAGAATGTTATAAGGCTCCACAGAAATTCGAGTAACATTGATTGTGATCAAAATCCGTTGTTCACTAGTGAATTCTATAAGAGTTTGCAGAGTACTTTAGGCAAAGAATTAAAATTGTATATAGTTTACCATCCAAAGACAGATGGCCAAATAAAAAGACTAAACCGAATTCTAGAATATTTACTAAGAACTTGCGTATTGGATTTTGGAGTGTCTTGGGAGAACTATTTGCATCTAGTTAGTTTTCCTATAGTAATAGTTACTAGTCAATTATTGGTATGAAACTGATGGAGGTACTTTATGGAAGATCATGTAGGTCATTGGTTTGTTGGTTAAACGTGGGAGGTAGATTCATGCTTGGACTCAATATGGTAAGAGTGTTATTGAGAAGATTGAGTTAATTCTGAATTATTAATAAACAAATCATAATTGTTATATTGAAAGCTAGCTAATATAATTGGAGAAGGGTGTTTTAAGGACAAACTTGTGTCTATTTCTAGCCTTTAGGACATCAGCTTTAAAATTTAATTAGAAGAACACGTGACATGCATTGACATTTCTACTTCTGTCGACATCATACCAATCACTAATAGAATTCGTGTGCACTACAACTCGCATGCCACCACCTAGTACGGTGACGACCTCAACACCATCAGGTGTTAACACCCATTGTTATCGCCCATAACCTTAGAAACCCTAAAAAGTTCAAAAATTGACCATATCACATCATGCCAACATCTATCACTTAACTTCATCAGCTCACCATAACACTATTTCTCACATTCTCTTATTCTAATTACACGTCAATAATCATTGACAGTGAAAAAATAAAATCACTTACGAAATTATACTATACAGTATCACTAAATAAATAAATTATTATTTTTTAAGAAAATAATAGGACCAAAATACTACTATACAATGGTGCAATAAGAACATGTTCAAAAAAATAAAATGGTTTCTTTTTTTAAAATAAAGTAGCAGCTAAAAAATACTATTGTATATGCATTATAGTAAAATTTTCAACAAAATAAATAAAATGATATTAAATGCTTCATAAAATATCACAGTTTAAAAAACAATGCAAGAAAAACTCATAAAAGAAGGAAATAAAACTAAATAGTAACATAATATGGCATTATATAAATGTAAATAAAAATATAATGAAGAATGAAATGATGCTGCAATGTAACATTATAACGTTAAATTTTTCAATCAATTTTAAACACGTAATGCTATTATATGAATCACTACAATCAAAAATGTTACTACAAAGCAGCAGTAAAACATTAAATAATATATTTAATTTTTTAATTCACAAATTACTATTGTAGCTAATATTAAACATGAAAATTATACCATAAACATTTTAAAATAAAAAGCTATAAATTTTCTTTATAAAAATCATTAAATGCTACTATAAGGTAGAATACTGGAAAACTTTTTATTTAGAAAACTAGGGTTGATATAATAGGGTTTAGGCTAAGGGAAACAATTATTCTCCTTCTATTTTATTTTAGGGTAAAGTTTGTCCTTAGCGATAACAAACAATTTTCTTATCCCCGTGATCAAAAATAGTTAAAGTTTGTCTTTCACACAACTTTCCCGTATATTTAACAAAAAAAATACATCTAGCATTTTTAGCGGCAGAGAACATGGTAAATGTAGCAAAATACACATACACACACAACACTTAAACTATAATATAACATTGTTTGTCACTAAGATTATAAGTTTTTAAAATATTTTCCTGATACGATAAAATAACACGTCTACAATGCTCTTTACAAAGACTCTACAAACAGTTTAAAATAAATAATCCTTTTATAATTAAAAGTATGACAACGTTATGGAAAACGTTGTCTAAACGAATTAAAAAAAAATTCTCACTTCGAAAACGGTGCTTTTTGTTGTTGGTATATTGTACATTTCTACTAATAATATTAGTTTGTAGTAAGCATTTTATGGCTTTTAATAATATTTTATGAATTATGGGAGCATGTTTAGATGAATTATCTAGGATTCAACTCACAATCTTATTTTATAGTTACATTTTATGTCATAGACATTGTTAGCTGCAGCATACACTCACATTATAGCCCGCAAAGCATTTTTTGAAGTGTCATTTTCAAAATTGTAATAGCATCTTTAGATGAATTAGATGTATCATATTAGTTAAAAGGCTATTTTGAAGTAGCTCTTATATGATATTGTATTTGTAAAGCTGCTTTGAGGTATTATTTCTTGCTTTAATATATATTAGCTATAATAATATAATGTAAACTAGTTGATTGTAATAATTCATGTTGCCACTACAAAAATAAGGCAATTTGCTGACACTAAATGATGTCTGCGTGGCATCGGTAAATGCCATACTGACGCCACGCCAACAACTTAACTGGCGTCGGTAGAAATTAGGTCAGAAAATGTATTTCGATATCTTATAGACACCTTGTATGGGGTTGTTACCAATGCCATACATACGCTATTCTCTAATGCCTTTTAGATGCCTATTTCTGACATAGTTGCGATGCCTTGCCGACCACTGTTAAAGTTGTGTAACTTGGATTTTTTGATGCCTTTTCCATAACTTTCCGATGCATTAGAGATGCAAAATTAAATTGTTAAAATCGGGTTTCTAACGTCCTTCAGACGCCCTACCGATGCCTCCGCTAAATTATATTTGTAGCTGTTTGACGATGGAAGTTTCTATTGATTAGAAAACCATCAAAAAATATAATCACTATAAAAACCCCAAGTGCACGACATACAATCGTAGTACGTATGGATAACAACTTGAATTCCAGTGTTTTCGGATTTTTCGCAAAAATGCTAAAACCCAAATCCACTGAAGCCCGAGTTGGGTGTCTGGTATCCTGCAAATAGGCAAAGATAAATATATAAGAGCTCAAATAAATATCTCACAGCGGAACTGACTAAAATATAATATTAAGTAAATACTCACCAAGGTAATAACACTTTCTAAACAAGTGTCTCAAAGCTGGAAAATCTCTGCCATCTATCTAACTATCGTATGATATGAGGAGGGGGTCCGAACTAAAGTTCTGGTGAATGGACAAATTATACACTTCTAAGCATAATTCTACATTACCGTTTTATTTCCATTTTCTGTTATATTAGGTTTATTGGATTTATAATACACTCGCCTCTGTGCGTGAATCGTACCCATCTACTCCCTAATAGATTAAGACCTAATAACCAATATATATATATATATGTATGTATGTATGTATGTATGTAGCAACATGCCCAAGGACCACATCGGTCCTAGGTACTACCCATAGTACCTTCTGTATCCTCCTCGAAAAGGACTCCATCTTCTCACTACTAGAGCGTACTATAACTACATCTGTAAAGGACAGCTTCGTGAGACCTACAATACAGATGTTCCATCGTCTATTATGAAAACCTGAAACTGCATCCGCACTAGCTTATACTAGTGCTCAGACAACCATAATGTACCATGCAGTGCGTACCTTGAGGACTACACGTAATCGTTCTGTCTACTCCCTGAATTCCACCAACAAGGTCCACCTTGTAAGGAACTCAGTCGGAGATTTTCTATATTTGTGAAGGTCCGCTTTGTTAGGCCTACAATACAGATATTCTACTTGGTCTATCTCTTTTCTCATCGTGGCTATGGCACCACGCAGCCCCCCTCAACTAATCGAAAGACCTTTCAAGAGCTAAGTGGTTATGCCCTACTGCAAACAATCTAAATATCCAATTTGTTATGCCCCTCATCTAATGTCTCGATAGTGAAAGAATCACTAGCCCGTTGGTTTAACTATAGTCTTTCCCGAACTCGCTTTGACTAATGATGGCTAATATCCGCATGCGACTATCCTTATGGGTCCTGCCCACTATAACCTACTCGCAAACTAGAGTACGGTGTCATACGAATATCCTACTCCATCATCAACATTTTGACTGCCTACAAAGGTCCACTTCGTTAGGCCTTGCAATGCAAAAGCAGTCAAGGCATACTCTCTTGATGGAACACCTACAGACCTGCCTCCGGGGGTGAAGCTTCGTTAGGCCTACCCTAGAGGGCCATCCTAGAGTATCCTCACATCCCGTTGAAGTCTCGTACTTCCTTCTAGCCTAAAATAACTAAGTTGGACGTGCTCTTTTTGTACTAAAAATCTGTAATGAACTGCTTCGTTAGGCTCTTTATCCAGATTCTCTTTGGGCTACTCCAAACACACCTTGCCATTTTATTAGACCCTGTGTCTAATCTTTTATTATGCGTTTAGTTTACTTTCTTATCCTGTTGGCTACTTATTTACCCTAATCAGCATGCCCAGCCCCACCCATGTGTGAGACCATCAGTCCTAGACCTGAAAGGGAATGCTGTCAGTACGGGCCACTTCTATTATTTTGCTTATTAACTTAATCCAAGATCTAAGTTTGATAAAATAAGCCTCTTCTATTTATTTCTTTTTAATTATAACCTACATGTTACAATTATACTTGCAATTGTCCCTTTTATATCCTTTTCTTTCTTTTATAACCTACATGTTATAAATGTAATTGCATGTGTCTCTTTTCTATTATAGTCTGTCTTCTTTTATTATGACACTAATTTTCTTTAGTTCTCTTATATTATATAACAGTCTTAACTTGGGACTACGTCCAACTGTCACAAATTACTTATCATAATAACTGCTTTACTTTTTACTCTTCTTTCTGTGCAATAAATGCAGATCTATTCACATTTTCTGTTTATTGTTTCTAGTCTTGTCAAATAATTAACTTGATTATTCCTTCTTCTTTAATTTCTTTAACGCTTCGCGTTATTCTCTTTTATTTTGGGAAGTAGTTCTATTCTATTCTGTTGGTTACAAAAGCTATGCTAAAAATCCATTTCCATATTTTAATACTAAATAATGCTATAAACAATAACTCGTACCTGCAAGATATTTCTTTTATTGTTTCTTTAATTGTTGGGTAATGCAAAATACAATATGTCTCTATTTTGCACTAATTTTATTTTTCTTTCTTTTATTCTTGCAATTAAGTTTATCGTTATTCTTACAATTTTAAACTATGGAAATGTATTCCCTTTTCTAAACCAACCAACTAATCTATCACTAACTTCCAAATCAAGTTATTAGATTTTACCCCTTTTAATTTATTTCACCCGTTTTAACATAATTTACTATAAATTTCTCACTTTTAGGCTTATGTCTTTCTCTACAACTATTAAGCCTAATATTACTTATATTTAATTGGGTTTCTTTTCTCTTTTTTTCCATATAAATAACATTTAAATATAAGTACACTTTTCTTACAAAATTTACAGTTTTAACATAACTAGCTAGTAGAACCAATTACTGAAATTAGTCCAAATGTTGAATTAAATATTTAACGGTAATCTAACGATGTTATATATCATAAACATAAAAGAGATATAATTTAAATTCACTCACATGTCGTCCTTAGATTTAATCCATGGCCTTCCTGGATCCACTTCTAAGGCATCTAATATTTTTATTAAAAAGATATTCTCCCTAGAAATATTTTCTATTTAGGGTTCAGCCTCAGGTAATAAACCCAATTGGGAGAAATTCCGATTGTGAGAAAGTAGCTAGGCCTAGGGTTCTATTTATAGTGAATCTTAGGGATATCAAGCCATTGGATTTTAGGATTGAATCTAGTGCAACCACGTCACAGGCTTGCTGCGAATCATTGGATCTAGAAAACAACGCTCGAGATTGCGCGAAAATCAAATTATAAAACTTTGGCACGTCCCTGGATGATTTCTCGTCCAGGGCAAAACGCGGGTCGACACGTGGGGTCCTATTCTTTTTTTTTGTTTAATTTTTTATATATTTATATAATTCTGATTTCTTATTCTTCTCGTAACTTCTTCATATTAACTCGGATTTCGATAAGTTTTATATGGAAATTGATCAAAAAATTGCCACCAACACAATGGTATAATTTCGAGGCCATATTCTGACAATTCCAAAAATGCTTATTTTCATTGTTCATCATTATTTGATTATTTAATTATCTAAAAATGCGGGATGTTACAGTATGCGAGTACGGGTCAATCCACAGGGAAAGAATTAAATTCTAATATTACACAATCAAATTAGCCCAAGATTTTGAAATTGTGTAAATCTAAGAAAATTGTAGAAAAAACTAGAGAAAAGGTGAATAAAACTATGAGATTAAGGAGAAATTTAGAGGCAAATCCACTTCCAATCATTCATATAAATCAACATAGAAATTCATTTATAATCACTCATTAAAATATTAAGTAGAAATGATTGATATGTTTATTATAAGTATGGTTTATTTGTGCTATTAATTAGCACAACTTAAATCATCAAACTCTAACACACCATCAAAACCCACTTGTCAATTATCATGAAAATGACATGAAATTAAAAATAAAATATACTTTAAGCATGATCTATTAACTATGAATTAGTAACATAGGCCATCAAACTTTGATTCTAGTTTGACTTTCATCATCACAATCACTTAGGAAAATGATCGAATAGTTTATGTTTATATTTGATTAAATCTATTTAAGATGTCAACATAAATCACTAAAAAGAAATATAAACCACCATCATTCAAAATTTCCATTAAGCACAAAAGAGAGATCATAAATGAAATCATTATGTTAATTTAATATGTTTCATGAGAGCTTCATTAAGGGGTTTAGCTACTCATATTTGAATACATCTTAACATAAAGTGATTTCAGCATAAAAAACAAGGAAAATGAGAGCTAATCAAAAGAAAAGAGAGATAACTACTTGATGAAATAAAAATAAACTAATTGCAAGAATTAAATCTATGCTACTAACATGAAATAAGAGAACATAAACTAAAAGAGAGAGCATAAAATAAAATAGCAATAAAAGAAAGCATGAAATAAAAATTGCATTAAAGGAAGGAACAAGGCTAAGAAGCCATTAAAGAGATATATTATTTATCATTAATTTTGTGCTATGATATTTCATAAAAAAGAAGAAGATTGTTACATGAAACATAAGGGAAACCCTAATTCATTTTTAGGGGACTACCAAAAATGCCCTTAAGATAGTGTAACCTCCAAGTAATCATTAGGAAATTTATTAATCCCCACTAACATGCCTTTAAGTCTACATTAACATGTGTATGTTATTTTAATTATGGACCATTAGTTAGTGGGCATGTGGGCTCCTTCATGTTGCATGAATTCTTTAATTTTCTTCATTCTCTTGGCCTTGAACATTTATGCATGCTTATATCCATGGAGCTCCATCCAATTTGCACGCACTCTCCTAAAAATAAAAATAAAAATGCGCAAATAAATTTTCTCAAAATTAAATTATGCAAAATTACCATTCTGCCCCTAGATGAAGATGAATAAATGATGATTTGAAAACAATTTAAATTTTGGTTTAAACATGTAAAATACCCTAATATGATCATTTATTTAAATAAAAGAAGATTAAACATGGGAGTAAAAATATACACTTTTACGTGCACATCAAATATCACCACTTATCTTTTTATTCGTGCTCGAATAAAATAAAACTACGATACACCCGTTTTCGTAAAAAACACGGTTGCATTGAGCATATGCAACAAGTCGTTAAACCTCTAGGTGTCCCTAGTAGGACGAGTGTTGTCTTGTGAGGGTTTTTAGTAGATACAACCCATAAAATCCAAATGCGATATGCAAATTCTAATGCGACTACATGATGCAGGTTTTCGAAAATATTTACAAATGAAGAGTTTAATTTTAAATTGACACGAGTAAGTTAAATATAAGTTTTGGTTCTTATCAAGAAATTTTAGTATTTTTACTCATCAAAACTTCCAATAAAAATTAAGTGTAACATCTCCTATCTTGAGGCCCAAGGCTAAGCACTACAGATGTTGCAGTCATCTATAGTATTAACTTCCGGCGATAAAATACAGTAATGTTAAAGGTATCCATAATATCATAAGCACATGAATATGAGACAAAATCACAAATTCAAAAACATCTTTTCTGATTACATTTCACAAAACAAGTTTCATATACAATTACATAATCCCAATTGTCCTCCCAGGTTCAAATCAAATATAATTATTACATAAATACGCCAAGAGCGACATATGAAGATGCTCCATTGGATGACCAGAGTAATAAATAGTCATAGCAGACTTAAAACAACACAACGGAAATAAATCCTAAATATAGCTAACATCAGCCTCCTACTTGTCTCCGGAAGCTTTATTCGTCCACTTACTAAAAAATGAAAATCATCAACCCTTGGCCTACTCAAATCAATTTTGATCACCCGAGAGTTTAAGGGGGAAAACATAAACTTCGAGTCAGACATAAAGCTTGGGGTGAATAATACTATACATCTCGGTTATCTGAAATTAAGTGAGACCGCACCGCTTAGCGGAACTGGTTCCCCCTCACTAATATCCTTTTAGAAACGCATCTTTTGCAAACCAAAATTCTACAACCAAACTGGTTAAAACAATATTACAATATCATGTATGCATAGAATATCAAGTAATAAATGGACTATCTGTCTGTACACTATAGTTTTGTTTAGTTAACTACTAATCTTTGGCTGACTCGGGCCTACAAGACAAAATAAACGAATACTCTAACTTCTGTTAGATACACTTCTAGACGGTTTGTCCCTAACTTACTTCTCCCAGGGTCAACTTATCCTAAAGGTTTTGCGGGCTCACCAATAACCCATCCTCACTCTGTATATTTCTTTCTGTGTGTAACATCATTCTAGTCTTACCTGTGGCAAAGCCATACACACTGGAATTTAGACTTATACTAGCTAGGGGCTACTAGTTAAAGTATAGGGCGCGACCCCATACCGGTCCATCTGGTATTCTAATATCTCGGTCATTTACTTAGGGTCAACTACCCCATTAATTTTTCCTTGAAACCATTTCTTTCAACTTGATTTAACCTTTAAAATCATTCTTAAACAAGGAAAATATATTATATGCTTTACTCAAATCACTTTGCCATGTTATATATACTTTACCCAACACATTGTTGATGAAAACATTCTAAACCTTTGAACGTACCCCTTTCGAAACCATTGAAAGTAACCCTTTCGATATAAGTAAACTACTTTATATTGTAACCTAGGCTGCCAAAACATACCTTTCAAAACCATTTACATTAAACCTTTCAAAACATTAGAAATCTTTCGTTTAAAACCTTTTGAAAACATTGGGTTCAAACCTTTCTCTTATACCTTTTGAAAGAATAAAACTCTTTACATAAATCAAACCATTCGAAAGCATTTGGGTTCATGTAAAACATGTGGAACAACCTTTCGAAACCTTTTAAAACCGTTCCTTTCGAAATCGTTGGGTTTAACTTCCAATAGAACAAAGGGTCCTGAAACAACTAAGTTGAAAGCACTCTTTCGAAAGCAATACCCTAAGTAAAAGAAGTGGATGGTGTCGAAACCAATCCCTTCGAAAGCATTGGAGAAGCAGCTTAGGTTTTAAAACAAAGAAACCCTTTCGAAAGTATTGCTTCGAAAGGTAAGATGCGGTAGCTAGGGGTTTCGACCCCTTCGAAAGGTTCTTTATAAAACAAAAGCGCAACCTCTTTTGAAACCATTCTTTAAAACCATTTAACCAAGTCGAAAGCAATCTAAGTCGAATGCATTCTTTTCGAAAGCAAAGCAAGCGCATTTCCTTTTAAAAGCAAAGCGAGGTTTCGACCCCTACGGAACCCCTTGTTTCGACCCAATACATTCCGCCTATGTCCTATTCATTACGTACCAAGTCTTTGATACCATGCGCATTGGTTTCGATGGAGATGGAGGTAGAAGTACTTTGTCGAAAGGTAGGTGTTGAAAGTGGCGAAACATCAAATGTATGGCTAAAACTGAATTTCAACTTTAAAAGGTAATTCTTTTCAACTAACCTGCTTTGTTTGTCAACATATGATTGGTTGCTAATTTATTTTCCAAATTCGTTTATAAAAGTGCTGCCAAAATTTCAGAAGTAAATAATTTAAAAGATTTACAAAATGGCCCTTCTCCTTTTAAAAATATATAAAACATTTAAGTCCCATACCTCAAATAATTTTATATACTTATTAAAACACTTAGGAAAATTCTACAAAAATTTCCATAATTCACTTTTAATATGTTTTCTAATATATATTAATTTCTGACCCAAATACAATATAAATTATCCGTATTTAATTTTAAACCCAATTAACCATTTTCTTCACTAGAAAATTAATAATAAATCCACATTAATTCAGAAAATTAGGAAATTTGGAGCATGTCTCTAAAATATCATTTCTGGCCTTATATAAAAATTGCAAGGCATTTGGATGTCATTTAATAGGGTTTTCACATTAAAAATTATCATAAATTCCATATGAAATAGCACAAATCATCAACAAGCATATATATCCATTTTAACAATAAAAAATATGGCAATATACTTTGCAAAAACATTCGGATCTGACCTAGATAACAAAAACATCAAAAATATGAGATGTAACCTATTATTTACCTTTAGCTTGTGATTAAAGAGTTGAGATTTGATCTTGGATTAAGTTGCTTAAGCTTCTTCCTCTTATCTTCTTCTTGGTTTTCCTTAATGGTGGCTAGCCTCTCTTATTATTTGATTTTGTTTATGAATGTGAGAATGAATGTGCATAATGGTTTAGGGTATTAGAATAGGTCTTATTCCAATCTTTCCCTTATCAACTAACCTAACTTATTTTATTTCATTTTCCCTTAGTTCATTTGTTTAAGTTGGCACGGCTACCTCTATTAACAAAAATCTCAATCCCTTAACCATTTCATTATTTCATTTAATTTAACTAATTAAATGTCCTAAATAATGTTAACCAAAATTAGGGTCGTTACAGACTCCCCACCTTAAAGAATTTTGTCCTCGAAATTACAATAAGGTACACAACAAATCAATCATAAAGGTAAAGCAACCATGAAACAAATCAAGATAAGTGTCTCTGATCCTAATCTCAGTTTCCCAAGTACAGTCTCTCTCATCTTCGCTCCACTGAACCGTAACTAATCTGACTGTCTTGTTCCTTAGCGTCTTCTCATCTCTCGCGACTATACGAACTGGCTTTCTAACTATAGCTAAGTTCAGTTCCACTACTAAGTCCTTTAACACAGTCGGTGCTATAGTAGTCTCTGGATCTCAAATACATTTCTTTAGATGAGAAATATGAAAAACATCATGGACTCCTACCAAACTATTCGGTAAATCTACTCTATATGCGAGAGTACCGATCCTCTCTACAATAGGAAATGGTCTAATGAGTTTCCAGTCATGCAAATCTCCAGTTTGATGCTTTGTATGGAAAGCCATGCAAATCTCCAGTTTGATGCTTTGTATGGAAAGCCATGCAAATCTCCAGTTTGATGCTTTGTATGGAAAGCCATGCAAATCTCCAGTCTCTAACCAACAAACTGGAGATTTGCATGGCTTTCCATACAAAGCATCAAACTGTGCCATCCATATACTAGCCTGATAACTGTTGTTATATGAATACCCGACTAATTGTAGATGGTCTTCCAATGATTCCGCTAAAATCTAGCACACAAGCTCGCGAAAAATCTTTTGAGACCTCGTTAACTCTTTCCGTTTCCCCATCGTTCTGTGGATGGTAAGCGGTACTCATCTTGAGATTTGTTCCCAAAATCTCCAATAGACTCTTCCAGAACTCACTAGTGTATAAGTAATCTCTATCACTTACTATACTACTTGTAATTCCATGTAGTCTAACTATATTCTTCATGGATAACTTAGCCAAAACAGGTGTCGTCTAGGTTGACTTAACTGGAATAAAATGGGCGCTCTTGGTTAACCTATCCACTTTGACCTATATGCTTTCCTTTCCTCTATTAGATCTTAATAACCTGTCAAAAAAATCAATAGAAATAGAATCCCACTTCCATACTAGAATATCTAAAGGCTGAAGCAACTCACTTGGTTTCTAATGTTCAGCCTTCACTTATTGACAGTTTGCACACTACCTAACCCACATGCTAACATCCCTCTTCATACCTTCCCAAAAGAAACTCCACTTCATATCCTGATACATCTTAGTTCCTCCCGGATGAATAGTAAACTTTGAACGATGGCATTCCTCAAGAACTTCCTTCCTAATGCTTCCAACATTCGGACACATAACCTTCCTTTCTTCCTCAACTACCCATTCTGGTCAAGACTAAAATCCTTCAAGTCATCGCTCTCTGTTCCATCCCTTAACTTTCTGATCCATTCAACCAGTAATGGATCCTCCTTTTGCTTAGAAGCAATCTTTTCGATCATCACTGGTCGAACTTCTAAAACATGATACTATAGCAGTCTTCTTACCAGATCTAGCTTCAGATCTCTACTGTACTATGTATGTCGTCAACGCTTCTAAATATTTCCACTCAGCTATCATTGCCAGCATTGCATTCTGATGATTTCTACTAAATGCATCCACAACCTTGTTGCCTTTTCCGGGTGTGTACTAATACCAAAATCATAAGTGGCTACAAACTCTAACCACCTTCGCTGTCTCATATTCAACTCCTTCTGAGAGAATAAACTTCAGTGACTTATGATCCATATACAATTCAAATCTCTCTCCCTAAAGGTAATGTCTCCACACCTTCAATGCAAAAATTACCACAGCCAATTCCAAATCGTGAATCGAGTACATAACCTCATGCGCTCTAAGCTGTCGAGATGCACAGGTAATCACTTTACCTCTTTGCATTAACATAGCTCCTAATCCGGTTCCACATGCATCTGTATATACTACTAAATCCTGATTCCCCTTTGGAACAACTAACACAGGTGCATTAGTCAATAAATGTTTCATCTTCAGGAATGCTCCTCACACTTATTGGTCCAAACAAACTTCACATCCTTTCGCGTTAGCTTGGTCATCGGTGCTGCTATCCACGAAAAATCCTTAATGAATATTCGATAATACCCAGCTAATCCAAGAAAACTCTTTATCTCAGTCACTGTCTCGGGTCTCTTCCAATTGTCACCACTTCGATCTTAGTCGGATCTACATACAACCCTTCCTCTGAGACTACATGACCAAGAAACTTCACTTCCTTCTTCCAGAAATGACACTTTGAAAACTTCGCCTTTAGTTGATGCTACCTTAGCGTCTCAAGCACCACTCTATGATGAACTTCATGCTCTCTCTCATCCTTAGAGTATATCAAAATATTGTCTATAAAAACCAACATGAACCTATCCAAGTGCTCTTGGAAAACTTGGTTCATCAAATCTACAAAGAATGCTGGCGCATTAGTTAGTTCGAACGACATTTGTAACCATTCGTACGATCCATATATGGTTCTAAACGCCGTTAAAGGAATACTATCCTCTACTACTCCAAGCTGATGGAACCCTGTCGCTAAATCCAACTGGGAAAATACTCTGGCTCCACTCAACTGATCGAACAAATCGTTAATTCTAGGCAACGGATATCGATTCTTTACCATCTTCTCATTCAACTTACGATAATCGATACATAACCTTAACGATCCGTCTGGCTTCTTAGTAAACATTACGGCTGCTCCCCAAGGCGAACTACTTGGTCTGATAAAATTCTTTCCTTCCAAATCCACCAACCACACCTTCAACTCCCTCATCTCGATAGGTGTCATCATGCTTGGCGGTCTACTCACTAGTTAAGCTCCTGGTACTAAATCTATCCGAAACTCAATGGCTCGTTTCGGCGGCAATCCTATTATAGGTTCAAAGGCATCTGCGAATTGTCTAACAAAGAAAATGCGATTCAACTCATCTTCTACCTCCACAACACCCAATCAAGCATTAACCTCACAAATAGGGTTTTCTATGGGGTATATCATCCGATCATTACAATCAGGTTGTCTAAACAATATTTTCCTATCATGGAAAAACATCCTAGCATCGTATTTACTTAACCAATCCATACCCAAAATAATTCCGAACCCTATGAAATCAAACTCATGCAAACTGCAAACAAATGTATGACCTAACAATTCAAACTCTAGGTAGTCACATCTCATCCCAAGAGTCGCATACCCTCCTATCGAATTTCCAACCCTTAAGGAAGTAACTAGATATGATGGTTCTAGGTTAAGCTTATCTACCAAATAATGAGATATAAATGAATGCGATGCACCGGTATCAAATAGAACTAACCGACATACCATGTATCATAAGCGTACCTTCCAACACAACTTTTCCCTTTTCCTCTGCTGTTGGCCTCGAGGTAGCTGGCTCCAATGCAAACACTTTGCCCTTTCCATCCTTGGCTGGCTCTTTACACTAGTTCTTATAATGTCCAATTTGATCGCAGTTGAAGCATCTAATATTCTTCTTCCAGATCACCTTCTTTCCATCTCCTGAGCGACATTCATTTGCGAAATGGCCTTTCTTGTCACATTTATCGCAAACAAGCTCTGCCTTTCCCTTCTTAGCAGCCCCACCCTTCTGAGCTCCTTTCTTGTGGAAAAACTTTCTCTTCTGACTCTGCCCCACTTGGACTTCCTTTGCCTTATTCCTTTCTAGAAAAGCAAGCATCTCCTCATTCCTCAAACCCATTTCCACTACAACATCACATGGATCCCTGATATGCGGTAATGTGGCCTTAGCAAGCCCAGACTTCAACCCCCTAATGTACTTCTCATTCCTCTTAATAACAGTATCAATGGTAGCGTATCCATATCTCGGTAGCTCCTCAAACCTCATCGCAAACTCAAGCACAGTCATATCCTCCTGCTCCAACTCAGCAAACTTCCTGAGCAGAGTGGACTTAGCAATCTCCGACAAAAACCTCTCCTCAAACCTACTTTTAAACTCAGCCCAAGTCATTATCTCCTCATTAACTCCAATAGTAACACTGTTCCAGCAATTCAACGCTACTCTTTGTAACTGTCTAGAAGCAAGCCTTCTCTTCTGCTCATCATTGAGCTCTAGATCAACGAAAATCCTCTGGCAATGAAGTAACCAATTCTCCACTTCAATTGCGTCTTCAGTACAGATAAACGGCTTTCCGCCCAACCGAGCATAATCTCTACTCAAAATAGCGTAGTTATTCACCACTGGTGCTTCTTGGTTTCCTCCTCCAACTACTCCAGCAGCAACTCCCTCCTTCATCATATTTACAAAGAACTGACGCATCGCTCCCATGTCTACTTGCAGGACTCCAACACCACATTTATAGCTTGTGCCTGACCTGGATTCCTCCTGGTATTAGGTCTGGCATTTCCATTAGTTGTGGTGCTTTCCCTACCAAGGTAAACTCTTCCACTTCTAGCATCCATATTTGCATTCGAGTCTTCGTAAGATACATAAGAATAGCCTAACAGAGATGGGAGAATAGAGATAAAGCATATACTTAAATATAGCAAATCCAAGTACGTTATCGTAGCATTATCCCATACCCCAATCTTTTCTCTAATTCCTTAGGATTATGTTTTCAAAAATCTTTTTAGTTTAAAGTGTTTCGTAAACCTATGCTCTGATACCAAGTTGTAACATCCCCTAACTTGTGGCCCAAAGCTAAGCACTACATATACTTCAGTCATCTATAGTATTATCTTCCGCCGACAAAATATGGTAATGTTAATGGTATCCATGATTTCAGAAGCACATGAATATGACACAAAATCACAGATTCAAAAACCACTTTTCAGGTTACATTTCACAAAACATGTTTCATATCCAATTACATAATCCCAATCGTCTTCCCAAGTTCAGATCAAATTTAATTATTACATAAATATGCCAAGAGCAACATATGAAGATGCCCCATTGGATGACCAGGGTACTAAATAGTCATAATAGACATAATACAACATAGCGGAAATAAAACAAAACAACTCCTAAACATAGCTAACATCATCCTCCTACTCTTCTCCGGAAGCTTTATTCATCCACCTACTAAAACCTGAAAATCCTCAACCCTCAGCTTACTCAAATCAATTTTGAGCACCCGAGAGTTTAAGGGGAAAACATAAACTTCGAATCAGACACAAAGCCTGGGGTGAATAATACTATACATCTCGGTTATCTGATATTAAGTGAGACCACGCCGCTTAGCGGAACGGGTTTCCCCTCACTAATATCCTTTAAAAAACATATCTTTTGCAAACCAAAATCCTGCAACCAAACTGGTTAAAATAATATTAGCAATATCATGTATGCATACAATATCAGGTAATAAATGGACTATCTGTCCGAACACTATAATTTTTGTTTGCACCAAAATTGGTCATAAACCCTAGAAGTAGTGAAAGCACCAACGTTTACACACAAATCCTCAACATCCAAACACGGATCTCAAAACCAGATGATGTAGAGAGTAAAAATGAAGAAATAACAAAATTCAAATGAAAGAAAGTAAGAGAAGACACAAGATTTATAGTGGTTCGACGTTGTAGCCTACGTCCACTTTGAATAGTTTGTTGTTTATTGATGATTCTCAACTGGTTTACAACAGTACAATCAATAACCCTCAAGTTACAATGGAGTATCAGCAGAGTAACGGCGTAAGAGCTTCCAAAAATCCTTTTTTAGTAGGCATAGGGTGCTATTTATAGGAGTAGATATGGAAATATCTCCCTCAAAATTCGGAATACCACTTCTCACACGTGGATAGGCCCACCATCTCGATCTGGGGTCATTTGGGATCGATCCTGATCGATCCAAGTGCATTTTGTATCGATCCAAAAATGGCCCAATGGAGTTGAGATCGATCATAGACGTTCTTGAGTGAGTAAGCAAGCTTCTGTGAAAATTTCATAGCACTTGGACTTGTAGTTTGAGAGTTATGATCGATCCAAGATTGCCTTTGCTAATGTAGGCTGAAACCTTCGTATCGATCAAGAGCTTCGTATCCATGACTTTCGTATCGATCCAAGTATTGCGTTCCATCTTGACCGCTTCATATCGATCCGAGTTTCACGCAATGATCCATGTTAGGCGCTCCTTCCCTTGACCGGTTCCTTCGTATCGATCGATATGAAAGCGATCGATACAAAATATCCTATAAGCGCTTGCTGCTTTTCGTATCCATCCTCTGCTCCTTTAGTGTGTGACCTTCATATCGATCAATAAGTGATTGATACAAAATGCTTCTCCAAACCTCTGTAGCTATTGCTTCATATCCATCAGTTTGCTTTGCCGTATCCATCCAATCGATACGTATGTATCGATACGAAATCCACATCCATCACCCTGAATTCATCCTTGAGCTGCATGATCGATACGAATTCGATTGATATGAAATGTATCGAATGTCGATCGATCCAAACCAAACACCATAATGATCGATACAAACGTATTGATACGAAAACAATTTTCACCACTATTGATCCATCCATAACTTGAGCATATGAACTCCGATTGACCTGAAATTCGAAGTGTAGTCTCACTGAGCCTTGTTTATCATTCCCTATCGATCCCACCTTGATTGGAGCTTGGTCCAATTTTGATGGTATCGATCATAGCCTTGTTTCTAATTGATCTCCAATCCTGATATCCATCCTTTTTAGCCAATTTGTTGATATCCCGGCCTTGTCCAAAAGGTGGGGTAACATTTTCCCCCCAAAACATGCCTTGCGGTAGAAAGGCGTGTTTTAAATAGCTTTAAATCCGACATCCAAAGTCCTTATTCCATCCATAGCCATATCATCCGTTCCATAATCTAATCCATTACTAAGCCATTCTATCTAAGTGCCATAGCCATATCCTTATCCAAATCCGCGACTATTCTGAGTCGATATCCGATTCCCAATTCAATAACCAAATCCTTAGCCAATTCCATATCCATCCAAACCCAACAACCAAGTTCTAATCTATCCTTACCCAAAACCCAATAACCAAATCCATGACCTCTCCGGGTCGACATCCAAATCCGGGACCTTTTTGGGTCTTGTAATCCAAATCCGGGACCTCTCCGGGTCCTCAGCCAAAACCAAGACCTCTCCGGGTCCATATCCAAAACCATAGACCTTGCCGAATGATTTCATCCTATTCCAGCCTCAACTCTCCAGTCGAGGGCACATCCATGGTTTTCCTTCTCCGGCCTCGACTCTCCGATTAAGGACTTATACTCTCCGGCCTCGACTCTCCGATCGAGGGCTTATATTCTCCGGCCTCGACTCTCCGGTCGAGGACTTATATTCTCCGGCCTCGACTCTCCGGTCGAGGACTTATATTCTCCGACCTCGACTCTCCGGTCGAGGACTTATATTCTCCAGCCTCGACTCTCCGGTCGAGGACTTATATTCTCCGGCCTCGACTCTCCGGTCGATAACTTAATCCGAGTTTGAGTTCATCCTGTCGCTCTCCGACGAAGGGACTGATAACTCGCGGTTATTGCCCCGTCTCTCTGGTCGGGACCATAAACGTGTGACCTGTAGTATTTATTATGTTAATTCAAATCCAATCATCACGAAGTTTAATTGATAAAATAAAAGTCCGTTCAACCAAGAAAACCAATCAACCATAGTACTAAAAAAAGAAACTAGAGTTTGTAGAAAACAGAAAAAACAAGATTTCATAAACCCAAGCATTACGGTTTATCATCATCTCAGAGCATGCCTAGAGTCCGTCCTTGATCCCGTACATGTGTAAGTGACTTAGCCGCATTACTTCGGGGTTTATTACTTATTCCATCCATAAATCCAATCAGCCGATGATAAACTGATGACGATGCCTAGATCCAGTGCCATCTTCGTTTGAGGTGGGCGGTGGCTGCTCCTGTTCCACTGCCACATCTCGTTTCCTTATGTATTGTTGCAAATGACCATTCCTCACATGTTCCTCAATAATATCCTTTAGATGCCTGCAGTCGTTTGTGTTGTGCCCATCCTGCTTGTGGAATAGGCAATGCTTTCTCGATGCCCGCTCGTATTCAGAGGGTTCCCTTTTTGCCGGTCTTCGATACTGGAGGCGCCCTCGAGTATCCAAATAAATCCTTTCCCTAGTTTCAGTCAAATCCATGTAAGAAGAGAATTTAGATTCCCTTTGTTGCCTTTTCGATGTGTTACCGATGTCATTCATTTTCCTTTTGCCTCTATCGTCCTTGTTTGAATTCTCCCTGGGTGGACCTCCACCTTTTACCACATAAACTTCAACCTCCCTCTCCTCTCTTTCAGCCTTCGCATCTTCCTGTCGTAGAAACCTCTCTTCTTCATGGTAAAACTCCCCGAGATCCATCAGTGGATCCCACTCCAACGTTATCTTAAAATCCAAATTATCCACAATTCCTGAGACTGCTACCATCAAAACCATCAACAGATCGGATCGATCCACCGAAGCCACTGCCGCATTGACGTGGTTAAGAAATCCCTAAATGACTCTCCCTTCCACTATTTCATCGATGTTAAAGTCATCACATCCTTGGGTCTCATGATGTGGACCCGAAATTTCCTCATAAACCTCTCGATCAACTCTATCCATGTGCCAATAGAGCCACTTTTCAGTTGTCTTAACCATAGTGCTGCTTAATACATCAAATACAAAGGGAAAAATCGTGCCTTGACTTCCTCCGATGCTCCAAGAACTTCCATGTGTCTCATGTACCTTGTCAAGTGAACAACGGGATCCGTTCTTCCATTATACATTTCCAGCGTTGGTAGTTTGAAATCCGGTGGATTCCTAGCTTGCTTGATCTTTGGAGCAAAGGGGTTCCTATTCACATCCTCCAAATCTCTATTCACCAATCCTCCCCTCATAGCCCGTCTGATCATGTTTGTTAACCTGTCGTTGTCATCAAGTGGTAGCCTTTGCCTTCTATCTCCGACCTGCCCCTTGAGTCAGCGAGGTAATCCCGAAACTATCCTTCTAGACGAGCATCCATATCCCGATCAATGCCAAACTGCACAGTGCTACTTGTTATCCTTCCTGGGATTGAGCCAACATAATTCGGGGGCATACCCCCTGGTTCAGGGGCCGTTCCCGGTGGTCCGACTCTATCCTGTATTCTCATTGCTCCGTTTCCTTGGTTCTGATTCTGGACTGCCTCTGTTCCTGCTGTTCCAGCTTCATAATCCTCATTTCCAGTATCTCCTGCTACTGCATTCCTCTAGTTTTGCACTCCAGCTTGTCCAACATGTCGGAGTAGGTTCTGTATCATATCCTCCTACTTTTTCAGCATTGTTTCCATCTCGTCTCTAGTGATGAAGATTGAGGCCTGATTAGCTCCTAAGGAAGCCTCCTGACTTCCTTCATGCTGACTCCTCTCCATTCTCTGTCTCCTTGTCGATTACTTAGCCATTGCTTCCCAGAATCGGAGATCCTAAGGTTTCAGATCCAAAATCCAAGCCCCCAAATCCCTGAGTTCAATTCTCAGTGAGAGCACCAAAGTGTTTACGCCAAAATTGGTCACAACCCCCAGAAGTAGTGAACGCACCAGTGTTTATGGCCAAATCCTCAATATCCAAACATAGATCTCAGATCCAGATGATGTATAGAGTAAAAGTGAAGAAATAATAAAATTTAAATGAAAGAAAGTAAGAGAATACACAAGATTAATAGTGGTTCGGCGTTGTAGCCTACCTCCACTATGAATAGTTTGCTGTTTATTGATGATTTTCAACTGATTTACAACAGCACAATCAATAGCCCTCAAGTTAGAATGGAGTTTCAGCAGAGTAATGGCGTAAGAGCTTCCAAAAGTCATTTTTTAATAGGCGTAGGGGTGCTATTTATAGGAGTAGATCTAGAAATATCTCCCTCAAAACTCGAAATACCTCTTCTCACACGTGGATGGGCCCACCGGATCGATCTAGGGTCGTTTGAGATCGATCCAAGTGCATTTCGTATCGATCCAAAAATGGCCCAATGGAGCTGAGATCGATCATGGACGTTCTTGAGCGAGTAAGCAAGCTTCTGTGAAAATTTCATACCATTTGGACTTGTGGTTTGAGAGTTATGATCGATCCAAGATTGCCTTTGCCAATGTAGGTTGAAATCTTCATATCGATCAAGAGCTTCGTATCCATCATATTTCGTATCCATACCCCGTATCCATGCCTTTCGTATCAATCCAAGTATTGCATTCCATCTTGACCGCTTCGTATCGATCCGGGTTTCACGCAGTGATCCATGTTAGGCGCTCCTTCCCTTGACCGATTCCTTCGTATCGATCGATATGAACGCTATCGATACGAAATAGCCTATGAGCGCTTGCTACATTTCGTATCCATCCTATGCTCCTTCTGTGTATGTTCTTCATACCACTCATTAAGTGATCGATACAAAATGCTTCTCCAAACCTTCGTAACTACTGTTTCATATCCATCAGTTTCCTTTGCCATATACATCCAATCGATACGTATGTATCGATACGAAATACACATCCGTCGCCCTGAATTCATCCTGGAGCTGCATGATCGATACGAATTCAATTGATACAAAATGTATCGAATGTCGATCGATCCAAACGAAACACCATAATGATCGATACGAACGTATCGATACGAAACCAATTTTCACCAATATTGATCCATCCATAACTTGAGTATATCAACTCCGATTGACCTGAAATTCGAAGTGTAGCGTCACCTAGCCTTGTTTATCATTGCCTATCGATCCCACCTTGGTCAGAGCTTGGACCAATTTTGACGGTATCGATCATAGCCTTGTTTTGAATTTATCTCCAATCCTGATATCCATCCTTTTTAGCCAATTTGTTGATATCCCAGCCTTGTCCAAAATGTGGGGTAATAGTTTTGTTTGGCTAACTACTAACCTTTGGCTGACTCGAGCCTACCGGACAAAATAAACAAATAGTCTAACTTTTGTTAGATACTCTTCTGGACTGTCTGTCCCTAACTTACTTCTCCAAGGGTTAACTGATCCTAATGGTTTTGCAGGCTCACTAATAACCTATCCTCACTCTGTATATTCCTTTCTGTGTGTGACATCATTTTAGTCTTACCTGTGACAAAGCCTACACACTGGAATTTTGGACTTATATCAGCTAGGGGCTACTAGCTAATGTATAAGGCGCGACCCCATACTAGTCCCATCTGGTATTCTAATATCCGAGTCATTTACTTAGGGTCAACTACCCCATTAAATTTTCCTTGAAACCATTTCTTTCAACTTTATTTAACCTTTAAAATCATTCTTAAACAAGGAATATATACTCTATGCTTTACATAAATCACTTTGCCACGTTATATATATTTACCCAAAACATTGTTGATGAAAACATTCAATACCTTTAAAAGTACCCCTTTCGAAACCATTGAAATTACCCCTTTCGACACAAGTAAACTACTTTATATTATAACCTAGCCGAAGGCCAAAACATACCTTTCAAAACAATTTACATTAAACCTTTCGAAACATTGGAAATCTTCTGTTTAAAACGTTTCGAAAACATTGAGGAACCACCCCTTCGAAACCTTTATCTTATACCTTTCGAAAACATAAAACCATTTACATAAATCAAACCTTTCAAAAGCATTTGGGTTCAAGTAAAAGATTTGGAACAACCTTTCGAAACCATTTAAAACCATTCCTTTCGAAACCTTTGGGTTTAACTTCCAATAGAACAAAGGGTCCTCAAACTGCTAAGTAAAGCACTCTTTCGAAAGCAATTTCATAAGTTAAAGAAGTGGATGGTGTCAAAACCAATCCCTTCGAAAGCATTGGAGAAGCGGCTTAGGTTTTAAAAGAAAGAAACACTTTCAAAAGCATTGCTTCGAAAGGTAAGATCGACAGCTAGGGGTTTCGACCCCTTCGAAAGTTTCTTTATAAAACAAAAGCGCAACCTCTTTCAAAACCATTCTTTAAAACCATTTAACCAAGTCGATAGCTATCTAAGTCGAAAGCATTATTTTCAAAAGCAAAGCAAGCACATTTCCTTCTAAAAGCAAAGCAAGGTTTCGACCCCTTCAGAATCCTTTGTTTCGACCCAATACCTTTCGCCTATCTCCAATACACTATGTACCAAGTCTTTTATACCATGCGCATTAGTTTCGATGGAGATGGAGGCGGAAGTACTTAGTCGAAAGGTAAGTGCCGAAAGTGGCGAAAAAGCAAAAGTATGGTTAAAACTGAATTTTAACTTTAAAAAGTAATTCTTTTCAACTAACCTACTTTGTTTGTCAATATATGATTTGTTGCTAATTTCTTTTCCAAATTCTTTTCTAAAAGTGCTAAAAAAAATTTATAAGTAAATAATTTAAAGATTTACAAAATGCCCCTTCTCCTTTAATAAATATATAAAACATTTAAGTCCCATACCTTAATAATTTTATGTACTTATTAAAACACTTAAGAAAATTCTACAAAAATTCCCATAATTTATTTTTAATATGTTTTCTAACATATATTAATTTCCAACCCAAAAAATATATAAATTAGCCGTATTTAATTTTAAACCCAATTAACCATTTTCTTCGCTAGAAAATTAATAATAAATTCACATTAATTTAGAAAATTATAAAATTTGGAACCCATCTCTATAATATCATCTCTGACCTTATATAAAAATTGCAATGCATTTGGATGTCATTTAATAGTGCTTTCACACTAAATCTTATCATAAAATCCAAATGAAATAGCATAAATCATCAACAAACATATATATCAATTTTAAAAATAAAAAACATAGCAATATACTTTGCAAAAATATTCGAAACTGATCTAGAAACCAAAAACATAAAAAATATGAGATGTACCCTATTATTTACCTTTAGCTTGTGATTAAGGAGTTGAGATTTGATCTTGGATTAAGTTGCTTAAGCTTCTTCCTCTTATCTTCTTCTTGTTTTCCCTTAATGGTAGCCGGTCTCTCTTAGTATTTGATTTTGTTTATGAACGTGTGAATGAATGTGCATAAGGGTTTAAGGTATTAGAATAGGTCTTATTTCAATCTTTCCCTTATCACTACCCTAACTTATTTTGTTTCATTTTCCCTTAGTACATTTGTTTAAGTTGGCACAGCTACCTCTATTAAGACAAATCTCAATCCCTTAACTATTTCATTTAATTTAACTAATTAAATGTCCTAGATAATGTTAACCAAAATTAGGGTCGTTACATTAAGTTATCATCGCAATTAGACTCTGGTTTGGCTAGTTGTTTCGGTTAATAACATAGTGCAACTATGAAATGAATCCTTTAGTTGATTATCAAAGTTTTGCAATGTGGCATTTTTATTTCTTTTGAATAACAAGTCAAATCAAATAAGTGAAGATAGTGCTTGAGCTTACTCTCTCTTTTTTGAAAAATATTAACATTATTATTATTTACACACCTAACTCAGATAAACTGAGGCCGAATATACCAATCATGCACTGCCTTACGGGCTTACATGAGAAGAGCACAGAGCGTGGCAGGTGTAAGCACTTGCGTATGAACACATGACTCTAGGTGTTTATTATTATTATTTTAATTTTATTTACATACACATAACTCAAATAAACTAAGGCTAGATATACCGATCATACACTGCCTTTTGGGCTTACGTGAGAAGGGTACAGAGCGTGGCGAGTGTACACACTTACGTGTGAACACATGAATCTATGTGTTTATTATTATTATGAAAACCTTTTTTTTGAAAAGAGAGAGTTATGCAAAATCATCTTAGCACCAATTAACTTAGAAGATCAAAAAAGTTATCGCATTTTCTTTAAATCAACCACTCTTTTAAACAATGATTACAATTAGGATATACTTCATAATTATCACTTACGATCATTCCTATATACTAGTTACACCAAAGCTACTTGTAATCAAACTTTTTTTATTAAGATAAGTAAATTTTCAAAAATTTCAATTTGATAACCAAAATCATATACTTATCCTATCGAGTATTTTACAAAAGTAAATCAATATGCTAAAAAGAAAATTTTGTTTTGGGATTTTTTTTGAAATGAAAATGCAAAAAGATAAACCATGAAAATTCAGAATAAACATGAGACTACCCCCCCCCCACACACTCGATATTGACTATGTCCCCACAGTCAATGCATGATATAATGTGAAAAATATGTACATATTTACAAGAGAGTGTTAAAATTTATTACAAGATGTAGTGTGACGCACAAAGAATCATGAGCCCCTCCTCTCAATCACTCACCAACTGCAAGTAAGGTTTTAAACAATGACCATTGACTTTAAAAATCGATCCATCCCTAGGGTTTTCTATTTCTATGCATAGGGTGGAAAAACACTACGTAGCACGTATGGTCCTGTCCACCTTGATTTTAATTTCTTGGGGAATAAATGAAGTCGATACTCTTACAAAAGAAATTTTTGATTTGGCGAAAATGTTTTCCTTAGGATTGACTTGTCATGAAAATATTTTGTTCTTTCTTTGTAAATTTTCTCATTTTCATACATGTCATTCCTAATCTCCTGTAATTCATTGAGTTGAAATTTTCTGTTTTCGCCGGCTTTTTCAAGATCAAAGTTTATGTTCTTAATCGCCCACAACGGTTTTTGTTCAAGTTCAATGGGTAAATGGCATGCTTTTCCATATACTAGCCTAAAAGGAGACATCCTAAGATTAGTTTTATACGTAGTTCTGTAAGACCAAAGCGCATCCGTCAATTTTTATGACCAATCTTTTTGATTTTTAATTACAGTTTTCTCCAAAATTTTCTTGATTTGGCGATTTAAAACTTCAACTTGACCACAAGTTTGAGGATGATAAGGAGTGGATAACTTATGGGTTATCGAGTATTTCTTCATTAGAGTTTCAAATGATCGATTACAGAAATGGGTTCCATTATCGCTTATTATTATGTGAGGTGTTCCAAACCTCGGAAAGATGTTTTCTTTTATGAATTTCACAACTACTTTTGTGGTAACTTGTTTTGCATGGAATGGCTTTAACCCATTTAGAGACGTAATCAACAGCAAGAAGAATGTACAGATTTCCGAAAGAGTTGGGAAATGGTCCCATAAAGTCAATACCCCAAACATCAAAAAATTTGATCGTAAGAATGGGGTTCAAAGGCATCATGTTTCTTCGAGAGATTTTTCCAAACACTTGGCAGCGATCACAAGTTTTGCAGAACTCGAATGCATTTTTGAAAAGCATAGGTCAGTAAAAACCATATTTAAGCACCTTTTCCGCTGTTTTCTTTGGACCGAGGTTGACCACCACATGCTTGGCCATGACTAAATGAAAGAACGCTCTTAATTTCACAATCTGGGATGCAACGTCGAATGATTTGGTCGAAACAATACTTAAACAAGTAAGGATCGTCCCAATAGAAGTGCTTGACTTGGGAAAGAAACTTATATTTATCTCGTTCCGACCAAATGAAGGTTTTTCCTTAGTGACTAAATAATTCACTATATCGACATACCATGGATCGATGGAAATGGAAAGGAGTTGTTCACCAGGAAAGTTCTCATTGATCGGTAAAGAAGGTGGTGCGTTTGGAAGACGCGACAGATGAAAAGCAATGACATTGTCAGATCCTTTTTTGTTTTTGATGGTAAGGTCGAATTCTTAGAGTAAAAGGATCAAATGGATTAAACGAGACTTAGCGTCCTTTTTAGTGAAAAGGTACCTAAGAGCGGAGTGGTCAGTGTAAACAGTAATGTGTGAGCCAATCAAATAAGGTTGGGACTTTTCGAGCGCAAAGACTACCGCTAGAAGCTCTTTTTCCATGGTTGTGTAATTGAGTTAAGCATCGTTTAGAGTCATACTAGCATAGTAGATGACGTGAATTTTTTTTTGATGTGATGTCCTAAGACAGCACCAACCACTAAGTTAGAAGCGTCACATATTATTTCGAAAGGAAGATCCCAATTGGGTGAACAAATGATGGGAGCGAAAATAAGTTCATTTTTAAGGCGTTCGAAAGCAGAAACACAGTCATAATTAAAGTCAAATGGAAAGTCTTTTCCAAGAAGAGTTGCCAGAGGTTGAGCAATTACAATAAAGTCTTTCACAAAGCGTCGATAGAAACCAGCATGTCCTGGAAATGAATGAATGTCTTTGACAGATTTGGGGATCGGTAGATTTTCAATTACGTCAACTTTTGCTTTATCTACCTCGATGCCTTTGTTTGAAATGAAATGTCCAAGAACAATGCTATGTTTGACCGTAAAATGGCATTTTCCCCAATTTAACGTTAAGTGTTTGTCCTTGCATCGAATCATAACCATCTCGAGATGGTGTGCACACTAAGAAAAAGAGTTTCCAAAGTTCGAAAAATCATCCATAAACACTTCTAGAAAGCATTCGATCATGTCAGAAAAGATGCTGACATGCATCTTTAGAAAGTAGCAGCATTGCAAAGGCTAAATAACATACGTCGATACACAAAGGTGCCAAAGGGACATGTGAAAGTCGTTTTCACTTGATCTTCGGGAGTGATTGGAATTTATTTATAACCGGAATAACCATCAAGAAAGCAATAGAATTCATGCCCAGCTAATCGTTCAAGTATTTGGTCGATGAAAGGAAGAGGAAAGTGATCTTTACATGTTGCAGCATGTAACACCCCATATTTTTAGCAACATTATTAGGAACATTTAATTATGTAAATTAAATTAAATAATGTAAAATGGTTAATGGGTTGAGATTTGTGATTAGTAAGGGTAGCCGTGCCATATACAAATGAACTAAAGAATTAAAATGTTAAGGCAAATAGGTAAGGGGCAATATAGGAATAGGACACATCCCTATACCCTAAACCCTTAACCCCATCATTCACACATTCATTTCTATATTCATAGAGGAAAAAGAACTTGAGGCCGGCCACCATTAAGGGAAAAAAAGAGAAGATAAGCAAGATTTCAAAGGAAAAGCTTAAGAAACTTAATCAAGATCAAATCTCAAATCTTTAATCTCAAAGCTAAGGTGAATAATGACTACATCTCATAGTTTCTATTGTTTCAATTTTAAGGTTAAACCCGATTTATTTTGTAAGGTTATGCATGTTTTTGAATGATTAAATGTTTATATATGCTTGTTGATGACTTAAGCTTATTCATATAGGTTTTATGATATGTTTTAATGTGAAAGCCCTATTAAATTACATCTAAATGCCTTGCGATTTTAGATTTAAATCAAAAATGGTATTTTAGAGATGGGTTTCAATTTTCATAATTTTCTAAACTAATGTAGATTCAATATTAATTTTTAATGAGGAAATTAATTCGTTGGGTTTAAAAATTATTTACGAATAAATAATATATGTTTTGGGTCTGAAACTATTATATGTTAGAAAACATATTAAAAATGATTTTCTAGAATTTTTGTAGAATTTTCCTAAGTGTTTCAATAGATATATAAAATAATTTAAGGTATGGGACTTAAATGTTTTATATATTTATAAAATGAGAAGGGGTATTTTGTAAATTATTTAATTCTAAAATTCTGGCAGTTCTTTTAGAAATGAAAATTAGCAACCAATAATATTTTGACAGACAAGGCAGGTTAGTTGAAAATTTTTATTTTTAGGGTTAAAATCAATTTTTACATGCTTTTTGCATGTTTCGCCACTTTCGGCACCTAGATTCTGACCCAGTAGTTCCGCCTCCATCACCATCGAAACTAATGTGCCTAGTATCAATACTTTGTATGTAGTGAATCGGACTAAGGCGGAAGGTATGAAGTTGAAATAGGGGGTTTCGAAGGAGGTCGAAGCCTTGCTTTGATTTTAAATGAAAATGCGCCTGCTTTGCTTTCGAAAGGAATTCTTTCGACTTAGTTGGCTTCCGATTGGGTCAAATTTTTTTAAAGGAAAGGTTTTGAAATATGTTGCACCTTTGTGTTAAGAAAATGCTTTTGAAGGGATTGAAACCCCTAGCTGCTGCTTTCTACCTTTCGAAGCAAATGGTTTCGAAAGCCATACTTTGTTTTAAAATTGTAACAACCCATATTTTTAATCAATATTTTTAAATTACATTTATTTGAAACTTTGATTTTTCAAATCATTTAAAATTGGATTTTTGGAATTTTCCAATGTAATTTTGGATTTTGTTTGTAATTTATTTTCCAAATATAATAAAATAATGATTTTCTGAAAATTTTATATTTTGGTCAACTTTGGTCAAACTTTGACTTTCAGTTGAAATTTCTAAATTTGAAATTTAAATTTCAAATCTTTTTCTTTGAAGCAGAATATAATTCTGATGTTCGTCTTGCTTTTCATTTCATCAAATTCTACTTTATACTTTTTAAATTGGATAGAATATAGCGTTTTACACGCAGTTATTTTCTGTATTTTTATCTTCTATTTTCCTATGTTCATTTCTCTATTTTATTTTCTTTTTTTTTATTTGTTTAGACTTTGATTTTATTTATTGGATTTTATTTTGATTTTTGGCTTTGGAAATTCCAAGAGACTTTGGTTCCTCTTTATATAACTTATGCCTTTTCATTTGCCTAGCTCTTTAACATCTCATAGCCGTGCATTACTTCCTATAGCCGTTCATTCCCTTTTCAATTCACGTACAACATTTCTCTTCCTCCCCATTTTATTTGCGTACAAAGAGAAAAAAAATATTGTAAGTTTCCATGGCTTCTCCTCTCTTTCTTCCTCCTTTTTCTTTTATTTTCTTTTGTTCTTCTTCCTCCTATACTCGGCCACACCACTTATATTTCCGACCACCATCTCTCCACCTCATCCATGACCGACCATCACCTCTACATCACCTCCTCCAATCCCTAGATCTAGATCCACCACCAAAACTTGACCAAAACCATCACAAGCCTTTCATTATTACACTTCCCCCTTTATTAGCCTCGGCCACCCTTGTTCCACCACCCCTTACATGCCATGCCATGACCAAACACCCCTTGTCGTGACCAGTTGACCAAGATCCAACCCAGGCCGAGCCCCTTTGAACCATGGCCGAACCAATAAAGCACATGTGCTTGACCTTTTGCCTTCTTATAGTTTGTAACTTGTCACCTCTTCACATTCTTGTGCCATAGCCGTACCTTTTGCCTACATAGCCAATCGTACATGGCTTTAACTCATCATGGCCGAGCGTACTTTGAAGTGGTCTAGCCCAATAATGATGTGGCCGAGCCACTTGTGTTGGGTAAAGCAAGTTATGTCATTTTAAATTCTTATTTTTCATTATTTTAATTTCTAATCTTTTATATTGAATCATACACTTATAATTGTTGTAATTGTTAATGTACAAGATCTGGATCTTGACTCTCCATCACTCAAGTTTGAATCGTGTTTTGTCGTGCCTTTCGTGCTTTGAGGAGTTTGAATTTGTGTTTTGAATTTAATCTCTAGCTTTAAAAGTGAGTTTATCACTCTAGACATTCGTACTTATATAATTGTGAAACAATGACATGTGAATTGTAGAAATTAATATGCTATGTTCATATATGCATGTGATATGATTATATGATGTTATATACTGGTTATATATTTGTTACATCACCTGATATGATATTATATGCTCTACTGTTATTTTATTTTCTGTATCTCACACTGCAAGTTCCCTTTCACTATGGGTTGAAATGATACATACCAGAACGGACTTTAGAATAAGGAAACATCATTATGAGCTGAAATGATAGGCTCGAGTGATTTTTATTGTATTTTATTTGACTTGGGATTGCGGGTTTGAAATGACAGAACCCAGATTTTTCTTTTTAAATTACGGATTGAAATGATACATATCTGTATCACTTGACCTAGGTTAGAAAATATTATACAGACCCATGGTTATATATTTAATAATATTTTCTTAAATTTTTTAAAGTATTTTTAAGTTTTAAGATATATGAAAATTTTACTTAAAAATTTGATTCAATGATTTTAAATATATGGAATTTTTATAAGTCAATAAGTGGTTTGATTTTAAATTATAAAGTTATATTGGTTTGCTATAAGTTGGAATCTTTATATATCAATAATTGGTTTTAAATTTCTATTTAAAGATCTTTATTGATGATAAATAACTTAATAATTAAATTTGATTTAATGTGGAATTTTTAAATCTAACCTAGTGATGGTAATAGATTTTATTTTATGAAATAGATATGTTTTGTAAAATAAATAATTATGATTTAAAACGGTAAAATGTATCTTAAATTATGAATTAACTTTATAATGGAAATTTGGTTTTAATTGGAAATGTGAAGTTTGACTTATTAAAAGAATATTTTGTTTATGAAATGGGTATTTCAAATAAAGTGTTAAGTTATTTGTTAAAATAAAAAGTTAAGTAAATAGTGTACATTTGACTTAATAAATGAATTATAGTAAATTTGGATATTTTAATTATAAAAGTTATTTTATGTAAACTATAAGTAAATTGATATCCAAATGAATATTTCCGAAATGTGAGATATGTTTTATAAGTTAAAAATGGCTAAAATTGAAGTTTTTAATGTTTCTGAAATGTTATAATAAATCGGGAATTGTATTGGCAGCATTTCCAAAGTGCTGCTATTTCTGAAATTTAACTATATTCTGAAATAACAAAAATACTACAGCACTTTATAAGTGCCGCTGTTTCTGAATTTGAACTATTTCTGAAAATACCAATATGTCTACTACAGCACTTTATAAGTGCTGCTGTTTCTGAAACTGAACTGTTTCGCCACACTAAAATACTTACTGTAGCACTTTATAAGTGCTGCTGTTTTGGATTTGAAAATGTTTTGAAATATTAATATATTTACCGTAACACTTTATAAGTGTTGTTGTTGCTGAAATTACAATGAACTTTGGAAATGAATAATATTTTGGAAGATTTTGACATTGGATTTAAATGGTTTAAATGAATATGTTTTGAGGTGAAATATGAACCATTTTTGAAATTTATAAGTTAATACAATGTTTTCGAAATTGGTATAATTGAATGAATGAACTTAAAAATGCTATAACTTTTGTAATGAATATTATTTTAAAGGTGTATTATTTTCTAAGTATTATGATTTCCAAATAATAACATTTCAAAAGGGTTATGATTTCGAAGTAGTATGGTTTCAAAGTGTTTGCTTTCAAAGGTGTTATAACTTTGAAAGCACTATAGTTTTTGGAAATGAATTTATTTGAAATTGTATTTAATTAAGAATTATTTTTAAATATATCAATTTGAAACTTATTGAATTGAAGATTTAAGGATATGACTTTATTACATGGTTTTGGTTTAAGATGATTTAAAGGAACATTTCAAGTTTAAATAAATTGAAGGAAATATTCAGTGATTGGAAATTTGGGTTTATTCATATGATGTTTGGTTTTGAAGTATAAACTAGTTTTGAAATGGATATGATATTTGGTTTTAAAGTATAAATTATTTTGAAATAAATATCCATGGATTATAATAACGATTGGTTGTTAAAGTGACCGGGATTGGATATGGGCATACTCTCCGTCGAAAACCACTTTAACAACCGTGTACGCGGTGGAGATTCCTGAATGAAGTAGGATGGTGGCGATGATTCCTACTGAGTTATATACGTGGACCCGACTCTCGTGAGTTGGCATAAGGTGGCTAAAACAGGAGCGATTGACGGGCCAATGAGGTAGCTCCTCTGATCGAACGCATTCCATCGTATACTATTCTATTTCCTTATGATTGATTAGATGGCCATCCTCGATTTTTGGTTCGGGAGTGTGTTCCGAGGTGGGCGGTAGTGGCTGCTATGCGTTTCCACCAGCCCGGATGCGTAATTGGTATATCTACCCTGGCATTGCCTAGTTGTGCCGTGTCACCTACCATATCGAGCTTTACTACGAGTTTGGTTTTGTGCCGTAGCCTGTGGAGTATTTAGGGTAGCCTCTCGATCTGGAGGTACGCTGATACTGGATAGACTACTAGGACTATTATGTGTTAAGGTGGAAAATGTAAAGCCTTAACGCTATTTAAAAGTAAGTTTATTTTACTATTATAATAGCGTATATTACTACATAGTAGATAGTTTAACGGATTCTTAAAGGATGGGCGATCCCAAGGATCCTTTAAGTTACTTGTGCATTTCTATTACAGTTCACTTGAGTTGGTTTACATTGTATAAGTATGTATGTCCTGACTCGAGTGTTTTGTGTTTTGCTTTACGCTCGGGTCAGACTGAGTTGTACCAGTATTCGAGACTCGCCTTTGGAGTTGGAGCTTCGCTTGGATCCATCTATTGATTCTGCTTTCAGTCATTCATTTGATTCCAGTGATGTATTCAGATCTTGTATTTGACTATTGTATTGAGACATCCTTGTATTCATAAATCCTGCTGTGTCTTGTTTAACTCTGTTAGATATATAGTAGCTTCATGAACTACTATTCTTTGTTTCCGCTACACTATTATTATATTACTCTGTGTTTGTGATTCTGTGATTATTTATTTACTGTATATTCCGAGTTTTGCCAAATTTATATTTACAATATATTGTTTTGAATTATTCAAGTCTGACATGTGTGGATTTATTATTGATTTGAATGGTCCAAAATAGTGGGTCATTACAAAAATCCAAGCCACTTCTCCAATGCTTTCATAGGGTTGGTTTCAACACCATCACTTCTTTACTTAGGAATTGCTTTCGAAAGAGTGTTTTCGACTTAAATGTTTTATGACCCTTTTACTGCATTGAAGGTAAAACCCAAAGTTTTCGAATGGTTCAGTTTTAAATGGTTTCGAAAGGTTATTCCAGATGTTTTACTTGAACCCAAAGGCTTTTGAAAGGTTGGATGTTTTAACGCTTTCGAAAGGTTTTAATGAAGGTTTTTAAGGGGTGGTTCCCAACGGTTTCGAAAGGTTTGAAAAGAAAGGTTTTCCAATATTTTCGAAAGGCAATATTTAGGTGTTTTAAAGATAGAATGTCTAAGGTTTTAAAGCTTTCGTAGGTAAGGTTTTTCAAAGATTTTAAAAGGTGATTATGAATGGTTTCAAAATGAATGTTTGGCCTTTCGGCCTAGGTTATAAAAAGGGTTTATTTGGTTTTGAAAGGGGTACTTTCAATGGTTAAAAAAGGGGCACTTTCAATGGGTTCGAAAGGGACACTTTCAAAAGTTTAAATGTTTTCATCAACAAAGATTTGTGCAAAGTATATATAACATGCCAAGGTGATTTAAGTAAAGCATAGAATTTATTTTCCTTATTTAAAGTATGATTTAAAGGTTTCAATCAATTTGAGAAGAAAAGGTTTTCAAGGAAAATTTTAGGGAAGATTACCCTAAGTAAAACGACTCTGATATTTGTATACCAGATGGGACTGGTATAGGGTCGCGCCCTATACATTAGCGATTAGCCTTTAGCTGATTTAGTCCAAAACTCCAGTTTGTAGGGGTTTGTCACAGGTAAGACTAAAATGATGTTACACACAAAAAGGAATATATTTGTACAAATGTCGGTTATTGGTGAGCTCGCAAAACCATTAGGATCAGTTGACCTGGAGAAAGTTAGTTAGGGACAGACCGTCCAGAAGAAGAGTATCTAACAGATGTTAGATTATTTTTTTATACTGTCTGGTAGGCCCAAATCAGCCAAAGGTTAGTAGTTAGCCACACAAAACTATAGTGTTCGGACAGATAGTTCATTTGTTACCTGATATGTATGTTTACATGATAATGCTTTACAGTTTTAACCAGTTTTGGTTGCAAGATTATGAATTGCAAAAGATATGTTTTAAAAGGATATTAGTGAGGGGAAACCCATTCCGCTAAGCGGCATGGTCTCATTTAATATCAAATAACCGAGATGTATTTTATTATTCACACCAGGGTTTATGTCTGACTCGATGTTTATGTTTTTCCTCATAAACTCTCGGGCGCTCAAAATTGATTTGATTAGGCCGAGGATTAAGGATTCACAGGTTTACCAGGTTGACGAATAATGCTTTTGAAGATGAACAGGAGGCTGAAGTTAGCTATTTAGGAGTTGTTCTGTTTGTTTTACTTACGTTGTGTCGCATTAAGTCTATTATGACTATTTAGTACTCTAGTCAACCAAGGGGGCATCTTCATATGTCGCTCTTGGCGTATTTTGTAATAATTATATTTGATCTGAACCTGGGAAACGGTGGGAATATGTAATGGAATATGAAACATGTTTGTGAAATGTAATCAGCAAAGTTGTTTTTGAAATATGTGATTTTATTTCATATTCATGTGCTTATGATATTATGGATACCCTTAGTTACCGTATTTGGTTATCGGAAGTTAATACTATGGATGACTGCAACATCTATAACATTTAGCTTCGGGCCTCCAGATAGGGCATGTTACAACTTGTTATCAGAGCATAGGTTTATGAAAAGCTTTAAACTAAAATGATTTTTGAAAACATAATCCTATGGAATTAGAGATAAGATCGAGGTATGGGTTAACGCTATAGTAACGTACTTTTATTTGCTATATATGAGAATACGCTATATCTCTATTCTCCTATCTCTCTTAGACTATTCTTCTGTATCTCACGAGGCTTGAATATAGATATGGATGCTAGAAGTGGAAGAGTTAACCTTGGGGGAAGCACTACAACAAATGGAAATGCCAAACCAAATACTAGGAGAAATCCAGGTCAGGTAGAAGCTGGAAATGTCGGTGCTGGAGTCCCTCAAGTTGACATGGGAGCTATGTATCAGTTCTTTGTCAACATGATGTAGGCGGGTGTTACGACTGGAGTAGTTGGAGGAGGAGTTCGGGAAGCTCCAGTGGTCAACAACTATGACATTCTGAGTAGGGATTATGCTCGGTTGGGAGGAAGACCATTTATTGGAACTGAAGACGCCATTGAAGTAGAGAACTGGTTACTGCACTGTGAGAGAATCTTTGAAGATTTGGGGCTCAATGATGAGCAGAAGAGAAGGCTTGCTTCGAGACAGCTTTAAGGAGCAGCTTTATACTTGTGGAACAGTGTGACGGTAGGAGTTAATAAGGAGAGGATGACATGGGCCAAGTTCAAAAGGAGATTTGAGGAAAGGTTTATGTCGGAGATTACTAAATTTGCCCTGCTTAGGAAATTTGCTGAATTGGAGCAGAGAGACATGACTGTACATGGGTATGAGAGGAGGTTTGAGGAGCTATCAAGCTATGGCTACGCAATAGTTGATACTAATATTAATAGAAATGAGAAGTTCATCAAGGGTCTGAAGCCTGAGCTTGCTTGGGCAATGTTACCGCATATCAGAGACCCTTGTGATGCTGTAGTAGAAATGGCTTTGAGGAACGAAAAAATGCTTACTTTTCTGGAGAGAATAAAGGAAAAGGAAGTTCTTCCATATGAAAGGAGCTCAGAAGGGTGGAGCGGCTAAGAATGGAAAGGCGGAAGTTGTCTGCTTTAAGTGCGATAAGAAGGGACATTTTGCTAATGAATGTCGTACTAGAAATGCGAAGGAAGTGATTGGGAAGAAGAATATTATATGCTTCAACTGCGATCAGATTGGTCATTACAAGAACCAGTGCAAAGAGCCTGCTAAGGATGGAGGGGCAAAGTATTTACATTGGAGCAAGCTACTACGAGGCCAACAGCAGAGGAAAAAGGAAAGGCAGTGTTGGGAGGTACGCTTCGGATCCTTGGTATGTCTGTTAGTGTTCTGTGTAATACTGGTGCATCGCATTCTTTTATATTTCATTGTTTGACAGATAAGCTTGACCTAGAACCCACATATTAAGTTACTTCCTTAAGGGTTGCAAATTCGATGGGAGGGTATACGACACTTGGGATGAAGTATGACCAACTAGAGTTTGATTTGTTAGGTCATACCTTTGTTTGCAGTTTGCATCTGTTTGATTTCGTAGGGTTCGGAATTAATTTGGGTATGGGTTGGTTAAGTAAGTACGATGCTAGGATATTTTGCCATGATAGGAAAATATCATTTAGACACCCTGACTGTAGTGATCGGATTGTATATACCGTAGAAAGCCCTAGTTGTGAGGTGAATGCTTTGTTGGGTCTTATGGAGGTAGAAGGCGAGTTGAATTGAGTTTTCATGGTGAGAGAGTTCGCAGATGTTTTTGAACCTATGGTAGGATTGCCACCGAAAGGAGCCATTGAGTTTCGGATAGATTGGGTGCCTGGAGCAGAACCGGTGAGTAAACCGCCAAGCAAGATGACACCTACTGAGATGAGGGAGTTCAAGGTGAAGTGGGTAGATTTGGAACGTAAGAATTTTATTAGATCAAGTAGTTCACCTTTGGGAACAACTGCAGTGATTGCTAAGAAGCCGGACGGATCTTTGAGGTTATGTATTGATTATCGTAAGTTGAATGAGAAGACGATAAAGAATCAATATCCGTTGCCAAGAATTGACGATTTGTTCCATCTGTTAAGTGCAGCCAAGGTATTTCTCAGTTGGATTTAGCAACATGTTTCCATCAACTTAGAGTAGTAAGGATAGAATTCCTTTGACGGCGTTTAGAACTAGATATGGATCATATGAATGGTTAGTGATGCCGTTCGGACTAATTAACACACCGGCATTCTTTATGGACTTAATGAACCGAGTTTTCCGAGAGTGCTTGGATAGGTTCGTGTTGGCTTTTATAGATGATATTTTGATATACTCTAAGGATGAAAGGGAGCATAAAGTTCATCTTAGAGTGGTGCTTGAGACGCAAAGACAGCACCAGCTTAAGGCGAAGTTTTCAAAGTGCCATTTCTGGAAGAAGGAAGTGAAGTTTTTTGGTCATGTAGTCTTAGAGAAAGGGTTGTCTATAGATCCGACTAAGATTGAAGCGGTGAATAATTAAAAGAGACCCGAGACAGTGACTGAGATAAAGAGTTTTCTAGGATTGGCTGGATACTATTGGAGGTTCATTAAGAATTATTTGCACATAGCAGCGCCGATGACTAAGCTAATGCGAACGAATGTGAAGTTTGTTTGGACCGATAAGTGTTAGGAAGCATTCCAGAGCTTGAAGCACTTATTGACTCGTGCACCTATACTAGTTTCTCAAGAAGGGAATCGGGATTTGGTAGTATATACATATGTGTATGGAACTAGATTAGAGCTATGTTAAGGCAAAGAGGTAAGTGATTGCCTATGCTTCTCGACAACTTAGACCGCATGAGGTTAGATATCCAACGCATGATTTGGAATTAACTGTGGTGATTTTTGCATTGAAGGTGTGGGGACATTACCTTTTGAGAGAAAGGTTTGAGCTATATACGGACCATAAATGGTTGAAGTACTTGTTCTCTCAGAAGAAGCTGAATATGAGACAGTAGAGATGGATGGAATTTATAGCTGCTTATGACTTTGGTATTGAATACGCAGCAGGGAAAGGTAATAAGGTTGCGGACGCGCTTAGAAGAAAGCATCAGAATGCAGTGTTGACAATGATAGCCGAGTGGAAAGATTTGGAAGTGTGGACGACATTTAGAGTAGAGTGGAGATCTGAAACTAGATCTAGTAAGGAAACTGCTATGTTGTCATGTTAGAAGTGGTTATGATTGAAAAGACAGCTTCTAAACAGATGGAAGATCCAGTAATAGTAGAACGGATTCAGAAGTTAGGAGATGGAACGGAGAGAGATGACTGGAAGGATTTTAGTCTTGACCAGAATGGGTGGTTGAGAAAGAAAGGTAGGATATGTGTTCCAAATGTGGGAGACATTGGGAAAGAAGTTCTTGAGGAATGCCATCGTTCGAAGTTCAATGTTCATCCAGGAGGAACTAAGATGTATCAAGACATGAAGAGAAGTTTCTTTTGGGAAGGTATGAAGAAGGATGTAGGCTTATGGGTAAGGCAGTGTTCGAACAGTCAACAGGTAAAGGCCGAACATCAGAAACAAAGTAGGTTACTTCAGCCTTTAGATGTTCCAGTATTGAAATGAGATTCTATTTCTATGGATTTTATAGACGGGTTGCCGAGATCTAATAGAGGAAATGAAAGTATATGGGTCATAGAGGACAGATTAACCAAGAGTGCCCATTTCATTCCAGTTAAGTCAACTAGGACGCCACCTATTTTAGCTAAGTTATTTATGAAGAATATTGTTAGACTTCATCGAATTCCTAGTATCATAGTAAGTGATAGAGATTCTTTCTTCACTGGCGAGTTCTGGTAGAGTTTAAAGGATGCTTTGGGTACCAAGCTCAAGATGAGTACCGCTTACCATCCACAGACCGATGGGCAAACAGAAAGAGTTAACAAAGTCTTTGAGGATTTGTTACAAGCTTGTGTGTTAGATTTTGGAGGATCATGGAAAGTCCATCTACACTTAGCCAAGTTTTCATATAACAATAGTTATCAGACTAGTATAAGGATGGCACCGTTAGAAGCTTTGTATGGAAGCCCATGCTAATCTTCCGTTAGTTGGTCAGAGACCGGGGATAGGTTGGTTCTTGGTCCGGATTTAGTTAGAGAAGCTGCAGAGAAGATTGAGCTAATAAGGAGTAACACCTCATATTTTTAGTGACATTATTTATGAAATTAAATTAGTTAAATTAATTTAAACAATATGGGTTGATTAATGGATTGAGATTTGTGATTCAATTAAGGGGTAGCTGTGCCATGTTAATGAGTAAACTATGAATCAAAGAATTAAGGTGTTAGGAAATAAGGGAGGGCAAAATAGGAAAATGTTTAAATTTATACCCTAAACCCTTAGGAAACCAAAACACAGGTTCATTTCATACTTTCTCAAACAAAAACACTTCTAAGGCCGGCCACCATTAACAATCTCAAGAGATGATAAAGCAAGGATTCAAGAGAAGAATCAAATCAATTAATCAAGATCAAATCTCACATCCTTAATCACAAAGCTAAGGTGAATAATGACTACATCTCATTTTTCTTAATGATTTTCGGTTTTAAGGTAAAATCCAAATTATTTGCATGATTATGCCATGTTTTTGAATGATTATATATATATATATATGCTTGTTGATGATTTGTGCATATTCATATAGATTTTATTTATGTCTTGATGTGAAAAACCTATTTAATTACATCCAAATGCCTTGGGAATTTAGATTTAGATCAGAAATGATATTTTAGAGATGGGTTTCAATTTTCATAATTTTCTGAATTATTGTGGATTTTATATAAATTTTCTAGTGTAGAAAAAGATTATTTGGGTTATTAATTATTTACGGCTAAATAATTATTTATTTGGGTTTGAAATTTATATATGTTAGAAAACATATTGAAAATGATTTTCTGGAATTTTTGTAGAATTTTCCAAAGTGTTTTGATGAATATATAAATTATTTAAGGTATGGGACTTAAATGTTTTATATGTTTATAAAACGAGAAGAGGTATTTTGTAAATAAATTAAATTTTTATTTCTGAAATTATGGCAGTGCTTTTAGAAAAGAAAAATTAGCAACCAATAAGATTTTGACAAATAAGGCAGGTTAGTTAAAAGATTACTTAAAAGGTTAAAAATCAGATTTTATGTCAAAAACATGTTTCGCCACTTTTGGCACCCTACCTTCGACTTTGATGGCTTTCGACTTAGTGGTTCCACCTTTTTCACCATCGAAACCAAAGCGCCTGGTATTAATTCATTGGTACGTAGCGAATTGGATAAAGGGCGGAAGGAACAAGATCGAATCCAAGGGTTCCGAAAGGGTTGAAGCGCTACTTTGTTTTAAATGAAAATTGCGCTTGCTTTGCTTTCGACTATATAGCTTTCGACATAGTTAAAAGTTTTAAAGAAATGGTTGCGTCTTTTTTTGAGCAAACTGCTTTTGACCTGGTTGGCTTTCGACTAGGTCAATAGTTTAAAATGAATGGTCTTAAAGAGGTTGCGCCTTTGTTTTTAAGTATAGGCTTTTGACTAGGTCGAAACCTTAGCTGTCGCTTCTTACCTTTCGAAGCAATCCTTCAAAAGGGTATACTTTGTTTTATAAAAACCCTACTGCTTCTCTAATGCTTTCAGAAGAGTGGTTCCGACACTATCACTTCTTTGCTCTGTTTTTGGCTTTCAAAAGAGTTGCTTTCGACCCTGTTGTTGTGACCCTTTATAGATTTTTAAAGATTAACCCAAAGGTTTCGCAAGAGATGGTTTTGAATGGTTTCGAAAGGTGTTTGCACATGTTTTAAAATTGAACCAAAATGCTTTCGAAAGGTTTGAAGTTTTGATGCTTTCGACAGGTTTTAAGAAAGATTTCTAAGGGGTGGTTCCCTAATGGTTTTGAAAGGTCTAAGAGGAAAGGTTTTTTCGATGTTTTCGAAAGGTAATTTTAAAGTGTTTTAAAACAAAGATGTATAAGCTTTCAAAGTTTTCGAAAGGAAGATTTTTAACGGTTTCAAAAGGTTTCTATGAATGGTTTCGAAAGGAAGGTTACGGCCTTCCGGCCTAGATGAAAGAAAGGGTTTAATTGGTTACGAAAGGGATACTTTCAATGGGATCGAAATGGGTACTTTCAAAGGTTTAAAGTTTTTCATCAACAAATGAGTAAAATGTGTGTATATATATAACATGGCAAGGTGATTTTGAGTAAAGCATAGCATATAAGTGTTTCCCTTGGTTAATTTTGGTTTAAAAGGTTTTAAATCTATTTCAGATGAAAGGGTTTTCAAGGAATATTTTGGGAAGGTATCCCTAAGTAAAATGACTCGGATATTTGTATACCAAATGGGACTGGGATAGGGTAGAGCTCAATACATTAGCTATTAGCCCCTAGCTAATTTAGTCCAAAATTCCAGTGTGTAGGGGTTTGTCACAGGTAAGACTAAAATGATGTTATACACATAAAGGAATATATTTGTACAAAGGTAGGTTATTGGTGAGCCTACAAAACCATTAGGATAGTTGACCCGGAGCAAGTAAGTTAGGGACAGACCGTCCAGAGGAGGAGTATCTAACATATGTTAGATTATTTGTTTATATTGTTTGGTAGGCCCGAGTCAGCCAAAGGTTAGTAGTTAGACAAACTAAACTATAGTGTTCGGATAGATAGTTCATTTGTTACCTGATATGTATGTTTACATGATAATGCTTTACAGTTTTAACTAGTTTTAGTTGCAGGATTATGATTTGCAAAATATATATTTCAAAAGGATATTAGTGAGGGGAAACCCGTTCCGCTAAGCAGTGTGGTCTTACTTAATATCAAATAACCGAGATGTATAGTATTATTCACACCAGGCTTTATGTCTGACTCGAAGTTTATATTTTCCCCCTTAAACTCTCGGGTGCTCATAATTGGTTTGAGTAGGCTGAGGGTTAAGGATTTATAGGTTTAGTAGGTTGATGAATAAAGCTTCCGAAGACGAGCAAGAGGCTGAAGTTAGCTATTTAGGAGTTGTTCCTTTTGTTTTATTTCCACCGTGTTGTATTAAGTCTATTATGACTATTTAGTACTCTGGTTAACCAAGGGGGCATCTTCATATGTCGCTCTTGGCGTATTTTGTAATAATTATATTTGCTCTGAACCTTGGAAACGATTTGGATTATGTAATGGAATATGAAACATTTTTTGTGAAATGTAATCAGAAAAGTTGTTTTTTAAACCTGTAATTTTGTTTCATATTCATGAATTTCTGATATTATGGATACCATTAACATTACCGTATTTGGTCACCGGAAGTTAATACTATGGATTACTAATACTATAGCATCTGTAGCTTTTAGCTTCGGACCTCTAGATAGGGGATGCTATAACTTGGTATTAGAGCATAGGTTTATGAAAAACTTTAAACTAAAATGATTTTTGAAAATATAATCCTAAGGAATTAGAGATAAGATCGGGGTATGGGATAATGCTATAGTAACTTACTTTTATTTGCTATATATAAGAATACGCTATATCTCTATTCTCTTATCTCTCTTAGACTATTCTTCTATATCTCATGAGGCTTGAATACAGATATGGATACTGGAAGTGGAAGAGTTAACCTTGGGGGAAGCACCACAAAAAATAGAAATGTCAAACCAAATACCAGGAGAAACCCAGGTCAGGCAGAAGCTGGAAATATGGGTGCTGGAGTCTTGCAAGTTGACATGGGAGCTATGTATCAGTTCTTTGTCAACATGATGCAGGCGAGTGTTACGGCCGGAGTAGGTGGAGGAGGAGTTCGGGAAGCTCCAGTTGTTAACAACTATGCCATTCTGAGTAGGGATTATGCTCGGTTCGGAGGAAAGCCATTTATTGGAACAGATGACACCATTGAAGTAGCGAACCGGTTACTGCACTGTGAGATAATCTTTGCAAATTTGGGGCTCAATGATGAGCAGAAGAGAAGGCTTGCTTCGAGACAGCTTCAAGGAGCAGCTTTATACTTGTGGAATAGTATGAGGGTAGGAGTCAATGAGGAGACGATGACATGAGCCGAGTTCAAAAGGAGATTTGAGGAAAGTTTTATGTTGGAGATTGCTAAATTTGCTCTGCTTAGGAAGTTTGCTGAATTGGAGCAGGGAGACATGACTGTAATTGAGTATGCGAGGAGGTTTGAGGAGCTAGCAAGCTATGGCTACGCTATAGTTGATACTAATATTAAGAGAAATGAGAAGTTCATCAAGGGGCTAAAGCCTGAGCTTGCTAGGGCAATGTTACCGCATATCAGAGACCCTTGTGATGTTGTTGTAGAGATGGCTTTGAGGAAGGAAGAGATGCTTACTTTTCTGGACATAAACAAGGCAAAGGAAGTCCAGGTGTGGCAGAGTCATAAAAGGAAGTTCTTCCATAAGAAAGGAGCGCAAAAGGGTGGAGCTGCTAAGAAGGGAAAGTCAGAAGTTGTCTACTTTAAGTGCGATAAGAAGGGACATTTTGCTAATGAATATCGTACTGGAAAGGCGAAGGAAGTGATCGAGAAGAAGAATATTAGATGCTTCAACTGCGATCAGATTGGTCATTACAAGAACCAGTGCAAAGAGTCTGCTAAGGATGGAAGGGGAAAAGTATTTACATTGGAGCAAGCTACTACGAGGCCAACAGCAGAGGAAAAAGGAAAGGCAGTGTTGGGAGGTACGCTTCGGATCCATGGTATGTCTGTCAGCGTTCTGTTTGATACTGGTGTGTCACATTCATTTATATCCCATTGTTTGGTATATAAGCTTGACCTAGAACCCACATATTCAGTTACTTCTTTAATGGTTGCAAATCCGATAGGAGGGTTTGTGACACTTAGGATGAAGTGTGACCACTTATAGTTTGATTTGTTAGGTCATACCTTTATTTGCAGTTTGCGTGTTTTTGATTTCGTAGAGTTTGTAATTATTTTGGGTATGGATTGGTTAAGTAAGTACGATGCTAGGATATTTTGCCATGATAGGAAAATATCACTTAGACACCATAACTTTAGTGATCGGATTGTATATACCATAGAAAGCCCTAGTTGAGAGGTTGATGCTTTGTTAGGTGTTGTGGAGGTAGAAGACGAGTTGAATCGAGTTTTCATCATTGGAGAGTTCGTGGATGTTTTTTAACCTATGGTTGGATTGCCACCGAAACGAACCGTTGAGTTTCGGATAGATTGGGTGCCTGGAGCAGAATCGGTGAGTAGACCGCCAAGCAGGATGACACCTACCGAGATGAGGGAGTTCAAGGTGCAGTTGGTAGATTTGGAAGGCAACAATTTTATTAGACCAAGTAGTTCACCTTGGGGAGCAGCCGTAGTGTTTGCTAAGAAGTCAGACGGATCGTTGAGGTTGTGTATCGATTATCGTAAGTTGAATGTGAAGACGATAAAGAATCGATACATGTTGCTTAGAATTGATGATTTGTTCAATCGATTAAGTGGAGCCAAGGTATTTTCTCAGATGGATTTAGCAACAGGTTTCCATCAACTTAGAGTAGCAGAGGATAGTATTCCTTTGATGGTGTTCAGAACTAGATATGGATCGTACGAAAGGTTAGTGATGCCGTTTGGACTAACTAACACGTCGGCATTCTTTATGCACTTGATGAACCCAGTTTTCCGAGAGTGCTTGGATAGGTTTGTGTTGGTTTTTACAGATGATATTTTGATATACTCTATAGATGAAAGGGAGCATGAAATTCATCTTAGAGTGGTGCTTGAGACGCTGAGACAGCACCACTGAAGACAAAGTTTTCAAAGTGCCATTTTTGGAAGAAGTGAAGTTCCTTGGTCATGTAGTCTCACAGAAAGGGTTGGCTATAGATCCAACTAAGATTGAAGCGGTGAATAATTGAAAGAGACCCGAGACAGTGACTGAGATAAAGAGTTTTCTGGGATTGGCTGGATACTATAGGAGGTTCATTAAGAATTTTTTGCACATAGCAGCGCCGATGACTAAGCTAACACGAACGGATGTGAAGTTTGTTTGGACCGATAAGTGTGAGGAAGCATTCCAGAGCTTGAAACACTTTTTGACTCATGCACCTGTACTATTTGTTCCAGAAGGGAATCAAGATTTGGTAGTATAAACAGATGTGTGTGGAACTGGATTAGGAGCTATGTTAAGGCAGAGAGGTAAAGTGATTGTCTATGCTTCATGACAGCTTAGACCGCATGAAGTTAGATATCCAATGCATGATTTGGAATAAGCTGCTGTGATTTTTGCATTGAAGGTGTGGAGACATTACCTTTTGGGAGAAAGGTTTGAGCTATATACGGAACATAAATCGTTGAAGTACTTGTTCTCTCAAAGAAGCTGAATATGAGACAGCAGAGATTGTCGGAATTTATAACTGCTTATGACTTTGTTATTGAATACACACCAGGGAAAGGTAATAAGTTTGCGGACATGCTTAGTAGAAAGCATCGAAGTGCAGTGTTGACAATGATAGTCGAGTGGAAAGATTTGTAAGCGTTGACGACATGTAGAGTATAGTGGAGATCTGAAACTAGATCTTGTAAGGAAACTGCTATGTTGTCATGTTTAGAAGTTCAACCAGTTATGATTGAAAAGAATGTTTCTAAACAGATGGAGGATCTAGTATTAGTAGAACAGATCAAGAAGTTAGGAGATGGAACATAGAGCGATGACTTGAAGGATTTTAGTCTTGACCATAATTGGTGGTTGAGAAAGAAAGGTAGGATATGTGTTCCAAATATGGGAGACATTAGGAAAGAAGTTCTTGAGGAATGTCATCGTTCAAAGTTCACTATTCATCCAAGAGGAACTAAGATGTATCATGACATGAATAGAAGTTTCTTTTGGGAAGGTATGCAGAAGGATGTAGGCTTACGAGTAAGGCAGTGTTTGAACTATCAATGTTTGAACTATCAACAGGTAAAGGCCGAACATCAGAAAGCAAGTGGGTTAGTTCAGCCTTTAGATGTTCCAGTATGGAAATGGGATTCTATTTCTATGGATTTTATAGACAGCTTGCCAAGATCTAATAGAGGAAATGAAAGTATATGGGTCATAGTGGACAGATTAACCAAGATTTCCCATTTCATTCCAATTAAGTCAACTAGGACAGCCCCTGTTTTAGCTAAGTTATTTATGAAGAATATAGTTATACTTCGTGGAATTCCTAGTAGCATAGTAAGTGATAGAGATTCTTTGTTCACTGGCGAGTTCTAGAAGTGTCTACAGGATACTTTGGGTACCAAGCTCAAGATGAGTACCGCTTACCATCCACAGACCGATGGGAAAACGGAAAGAGTTAACAAAGTCTTGGAGGATTTGTTACCAGCTTGTGTATTAGATTTTGGAGGATCATGGGAAGACCATCTACACTTATTTGAGTTTTCGTATAACAATAGTTATCAGATTAGTATAGGGATGGCACCGTTTGAAGCTTTGTATGGAAGACCATGCAAATCTCTCGTTTTTTTGTTAGAGACTGGAGATAGGTTGGTTCTTGGTCCGGATTTAGTTAGATAAGCTGCAGTGAAGATTGAGCTAATAAGGTGTAACACCCCATATTTTTAGTGACATTATTTAGGAAATTAAATTAGTTAAATTAAATTAAATAATGTTGGTTGATTAATGGATTGGGATTTGTAATTTAATTAAGGCGTAGTCGTGCCATGTTAATGAGTAAACAATAAATCCAAGAATTAAGGTGTTAGGAAATAAGGAAGGGCAAAATAGGAAAATAATTAAATTTATACCCTAAACCCTTAGGAAACCAAAACACACGTTCATTTCATATTTTCTCAAACAAAAACACTTCTAAGGCGAGCCACCATTAGTAATCTCAATAAAAGATAAAGCTAGGATTCAAGAGAATAATCAAATCAATTAATCAAGATCAAATCTCACATCCTTAATCACAAAGCTAAGGTGAATAATGACTACATCTCATTTTTCTTGATGATTTTCGGTTTTAAGGTAAAATTCGAATTATTTGCATGATTATGCCATGTTTTTGAATGATTATATATATATATATATGTGCTTGTTGATGGTTTATGCTTCTTCATATAGATTTTATGATATGTCTTGATGTGAAAACCCTATTTAATGACATCCAAATGCCTTGCATATTTAGATTTAGATCAAAAATGATATCTTAGAGACGGGTTTCAATTTTCATAATTTTCTGAATTACTGTGGATTTTCTATAAATTTCTAGTGTAGAAAATGATTATTTGGGTTATTAATTATTTACGGCTAAATAGTTATTTATTTGGGTTTGAAGTTATATATGTTAGAAAACATATTGAAAAAGATTTTCTGGAATTTTTGTAGAATTTTCCAAAGTGTTTTGATGAATATATAAAATTATTTAAGGTATGGGACTTAAATGTTTTATATGTTTATAAAAGGAGAAGGGGTATTTTGTAAATAAATTAAATTGTTATTTCTGAAATTATGGCAGTGCTTTTAGAAAAGAAAAATTAGCAACCAATAAGATTTTGACCAACATGGCAGGTTAGTCAAAAAGATTACTTGAAATGGTTAAAAATCATATTTTTATGTCAAAAACATGTTTCGCCACTTTCGGCACCCTGCCTTTGACTTTGATGGCTTTCAACTTAGTGGTTGCGCCTTTGTCACCATCGAAACCAATGCGCCTGGTATCAATTCATTGGTACATAGCGAATTGGATAAGGGGCGGAAGGTACAAGGTCGAAACCAGGGGTTCCAAATGGGTTGAAGCGCTACTTTATTTTTAATGAAAATTGCGCCTGCTTTGCTTTCAACTGTATAGCTTTTAACATAGTTAAAAGTTTTGAAGAAATGGTAGCGCCTTTGTTTTGAGCAAACTACTTTCGACCAGGTTGGCTTTCGTCTAGGCCATTGGTTTAAAAGGAATGGTTTTAAAGAGGTTGAGCCTTTGTTTTTAAGTATATGCTTTTGACTAGGTTGAAACCATAGCTGTCGCTTTTTACCTTTCGAAGCAATGCCTTTGAAAGGGTATACTTTGTTTTATAAAAGCCCTGCCACTTCTCCATTGCTTTCGCAAGAGTGGTTTTGACACCATCACTTCTTTGCTTCGTTTTTAGCTTTCGAAAGAGTTGCTTTCGACCCTGTTGTTGTGACCCTTAGAGATTTTTAAAGATTAACCAAAAGGTTTTGAAAGTGATGGTTTTGAATGGTTTCAAAAGGTGTTTCCACATGTTTTAAAATTGTACCCAAATGCTTTCGAAAGGTTTAAGGTTTTGATGCTTTCGACAGGTTTAAGAAAGATTTCTAAGGGGTTGTTCCCTAATGGTTTCGAAAGGTCTAAGAGGAAAGGTTTTTCGAATGTTTTCGAAAGGCAATTTTAAAGTGTTTTAAAAGAAAGATGTCTAAGGTTTCAAAGCTTTCGAAAGGAAGCTTTTTAATGGTTTCGAAAGGTTTCTATGAATGGTTTCAAAAGGAAGGTTTTGACCTTTCAGCCTAGATGAAAGAAAGGGTTTAATTGGTTGTGAAAGGGATACTTTCAATGGGATCGAAAGGGGTACTTTCAAAGGTTTAAAGGTTTTCATCAACAGAGGTTTGAGTAAAGTATATATATATATAACATGGCAAGGTGATTTTGAGTAAATCATAGTGTATAAGTGTTTTCCTTAGTTAATTTTGTTGAAAAGGTTTTAAATCAATTTCGGATGAAAAGGTTTTCAAGGAAGATTATGGGAAGGTATCCTTCAGTAAAATGACTCAGATATTAGAATACCAGATGGGCTGGTATAGGGTCGCGCCCTATACATTAGCAATTGGCCCCAGCTAATTTAGTCCAAAATTCTAATGTGTAGGGCTTTGTCATAGGTAAGACTAAAATTATGATTACACACAGAAAGGAATATATATTTCTATATGGATTGGCTAAAATTGAGCCCGCAAAACCATTAGGATCAGGTGACCCTGGGAGATGTTGAGTTAAGGACAGACCATCCAGAAGAGAAGTATTTAATAGATAGTTAAGGATAGACCGTCCAAAAGAGGTGTCTCTAACAGATGTTAGATTATTTTGTTATTTTGTCTAGTAGGCCTGAGTCAGCCAAAGGTTAGTAGTTAGCCAAACAAAATTATAATGTTCGGACAGATAGTCCAAAAATCTAGTAGGTTGACGAATAAAGCTTTCGGGGAGGAGCAGGTGGCCGACAGATAGCTATTTAGGAGTTACTGTTTTGTTTTATTTTCCGTTGTGTTGTATCTAAGACAGTCATGTGTATGTAGTACTCTGGTCAACCAAGGGGGCAACATCATATGTCGCTCTTGGTGTATTTATGTAATAATTATATATTATCTGAACCTGGGAAACGATTATGGGATTATGTAATTTGAATGTGAAACATATGTTTAGAAATGTAATCAGTAAAATGTGGTTTTTTGGAAATCTGTTATCTTGTTTCATATTCAAGTGCTTCTGATATTATGGATACCACTAACATAGCTGTTTTTAGTCGTAAGAAGTTAATACTATGGATGACTGCATCATCTGTAGCGCTTAGCTTTGGGCCTCTAAATATGGGATGTTACAACTTGGTATCAGAGCATAGGTTTATGAAAAAATTTAAACTAAAAATTGTTTGAAATCATAATCCTAAGGAATTAGAGTAAGATCGGGGTATGGGATTACCCTATAGTAACATACTTGTATTTGTTATATATATAAGTATACGCTATATCTCTATTCTCCTATCTCTACTGGCTATTCTTCTATATCTAACGAGGCTTGAATACAGATATGGACGCTAAAAGAGGCAGAGTTAACCTAGGAGGATACAACACCACTACCAAAGGAAATGCCCAACCAAATACAAGGAGGACTCAAGGTTAGGCTTAAGTTGAGAATGTTGGTGCTAGAGTCCCACAAGTTGATATAGGGACTATGTATCAGTTTTTCGTAAACATGATGCAAGCTAGGATTGCTATTGGGGTTGTTGGAGGAAATGCTACGGGGGGAGTTCAGGAAGCTCCAGTTGCCAACCATTATGCCAACTTGAGTAGAGACTATGCTAGGCTTGGAGGGAAGCCGTTTTTCGAAACTGAGGATGCTATAGAAGTGGAGAACTAGTTGCTACACTATGAAAGGATTTTTGCTGACTTAGGGCTCAATGATGAGCAGAAGAGCAGGCTTGCTTCTAGACAGCTTCAAGGAGTGGCTTTATTTTTGTGGAATAGTGTAACTACTGGTGTGGATGAGGATACAATGACATGGGTAGAGTTTAGGAGAAGATTCCAGGAGAGGTTCATGTCAGTAATGGCGCAGTCTGTTTTGATCAGGAAGTTTGCTGAGTTAGAACAAGGAGAAATGTCTGTTCTGGAGTATGCTAGTAGGTTTGAGGAATTGGATAGGTATGTGTATGCCACTGTTGATACAGTGATGAAAAGGGATGAAAAGTTTATTAGAGGATTGAAGCCTGAGTTAACTAGGCCTACCTTACCGCATATCAGAGAACCCTGTGATGTAGTAATGGAGATGGCGTTAAGACATGAACAGATGCTTGCTTGTTTGGAGAAGAAGAAGGAGGTCCAGGTTGGGCAAGGTCAAAAAAGGAAGCTCTTTCATAAGAAAGGTGCTCGGAAAGGTGGAGCAGCAAAGAAAGGGAAGTCTGAAGTGGTTTGTTACAAGTGTGATAAGAAGTTCCATTATGCTCATGAGTGTCGAACAGGCAAAGGAAAGAAGCCTGCTGAGAAGTAAGGAGTTAGATGTTTCAATTGTGATCAAATTGGGCACTACAAGAAATAGTGCAAAGAGCCAGATAAAGGAGATAAAGGCCAAGTATTTGCATTGGAGCCTGCTACTTCAAAGCCGACAGTGCAGGAGAAGGGAAAGGCAGTTTTGGGAGGTACGCTTCAGATACATGATATGTCTGTTAACGTTTATTTGATACTGGTGCATCACATTCTTTTATATCTCGACGTTTGGTAGATAAGCTTAATCTAGAACCCACATATTTAGTTACTTCCTTAAGAGTTGCAAATCCGATAGGACGGTATGCAACACTTGGGATGAAGTGTGACCACCTAGAGTTTAACTTGTTAGGTCATACCTTTGTTTGTTGTTTGCATGTGTTTGACTTTATAGGGTTCAGAATTATATTGAGTATGGATTGGTTAATTGAGTTTGATGCTAGGACATTTTGCCAGGATAGGAAAATATCACTTAGACATCCGGATTGTAGTGATCGGATAGTTTATACTGTAGAAAACCCTAGCTACGAGGTGAATGCTTTGTTGGGAATTATGGAGTTGGAGGATGAGTTGAATCGCATTTTCGTGGTTAAAGAATTCGCAGATGTTTTCGAGCTAGTAGTCGGATTGCCATCGAAACGAGCCATTGAGTTTTGAGTAGATTTGGTGCCTGGAGCAGAACTGGTAAGTAGACCGCAAAGCAGGATGACATCGACAGAAATGAGGGAGTTGAAGGCTCAGTTGGTAGATTTGGAAGGCAAGAGTTTTATTAGACCAAGTATTTCACCTTGAGGAGCAGCCACAGTATTTGCTAAGAAGCCAAATGGATCGTTAAGGCTATGTATCGATTACCATAAGTTGAATGAGAAAAGGATAAAAAATGGATATTCGTTGCCTAGGATTGACGATTTGTTCGATCAGCTGAGTGGAGCCAAGATATTTTCTCAGTTGGAATTGGTGCCAGGTTTCCATCCTCTTAGAGTAGTAGAAGATAGTATACCTTTGACGGCGTTAAGAGCAATGTATGGGTCATACGAATGGTTAGTTATGTCGTTCGGACTCACAAATGCGTCGACATTCTTTGTGGATTTGTTGAACCAGATTTTCCTAGAGCACTTGGTAGGTTCGTGTTGATTTTCATAGATGATATTTTGACGTACTGTAAGGATGAGAAGGAGCATGCAGTTCATCTTAGAGTTGTGCTTGAGATGCTGAGGCAGCATCAGCTAAAGGCAAAGTTTTTGAAATGTCATTTTTGGAGAAGGAAGTGAAGTTTCTTGGTCACGTGGTTTCGAAGAAAGGTTTGTCAGTCGATCCAAATAAGAATGAAGTTTTTAATAATTGGAAAAGAACAGAAACGGTAACTGAGGTAAAAAGTTTCCTTGGATTGGCTGGATATTATCGGAGGTATATATAAGATTTTTCACGGATAGAAGCGCCGATGACCAAGCTAACGTGAAAGGATGTAAAGTTTGTGTGGACCGATAAGTGTGAGGAAGCGTTCTAGAGCTTGAAACACTTGTTGACCCATGCACTTGTGTTAGTGGTTCCAGAAGGAAATCAGGACTTGGTAATTTATACAGAAGCATGTGGTACTGGATTATGAGCTGTATTAATGCTAAGGGGTAAAGTGATTGCCTACGCTTCTAGACAGCTTAGACCGCATGAGGTTAGATATTCAACGTATGACTTGGAGTTAACTGCAGTTATTTTTGCTTTGAAGGTGTGGAGGCATTACCTTTAGGGAGAGAGGTTTTAGCTTTAAACAGACCATAAGTAGTTGAAGTACTTGTTCTCTCAGAAGGAACTGAACATGAGATAGCAGAGTTGGTTGGAGTTTTTAGCTGCTTATGATTTTGGAATAGAGTACACACCGGGAAAAGGCAACAAGGTTGCAGATGCGCTTAGTAGGAAGCATCAGAATGCAGTGTTGGCTATAATAGCAGAGTGGAAAGACTTGGAAGCCTTGACAGCTTGCAGAGTGTGGTGGAGATCCGAGGCTGGGTCTAGTGGAGGATCTGCTATATTGTCTTGTTTAGAAGTCCGACCGGTATTGATTTGAAGATTTCTTCTAAACAGGAAAAGGATCCAGTGTTAGCTTAAAGGATAAGGGAATTAATGGATGGAACAGAGAGCGATGACTTGAAAGATTTCAGTCTTGAACAAAGTGGATGGTTGAGAAAGAAGGGTAGATTATGTGTTCCAAATGTGGGAGACATAAGGAAGGATATTTTGGAGGAATGCCATCGTTCGAAGTTCACTATTCATCCAGGAGGAACGAAGATGTATCAGGACATAAAGAGAAATTTCTTCTGGGAAGGCATGAAGAGGGATATTGGCTTATGGGTGAAATAGTGTTTAAACTGTCAACGGGTGAAAGCTGAGCATCAGAAGCCAAGTGGGTTGCTTCAGCCATTGGATATTCCGGTATGGAAGTGGGATTCTATTTCTATGGATTTCATAGACGGGTTGCCGAGATCTAATAGAGGGAATGAAAGTATATGGATCATAGTGGATAGATGACCAAGAGTGCCCATTTCATTCCAGTTAAGTCAAATAGGAAGGCACTTGTGTAACATCCCTCTACTTGGAGGCCCAAAACTGACAGCTATGGATGTTACATTTATCCATTATTATTAATCCTCGACGACCAAATATGGTGACATTAGATACATTGATACACAGAATCACAAGAATATGGAAAAATATTTAACAGCAAACAAATTCCACATTCCATTTCAAAATATTCCAAATTGATTATATAATCCCAATTTGCACACCACGTTCAGATAACATATAATTATTACAAAGTACACCAAGAGCGACATATGAAGATGCCTCCTTGGTTGATCAGAGTATATAGATAGGCAAGAAAACAAATTTGCCTTTAAAAGCAAAACACACAACGAAAATTAAAGAACTCTAATACCAAGCTTGCTTTCTGCATGTCCTCAGAATCTTTATTCCTCTAAAAGAACACCTGGAAACCTTAACTCTCAACCTACTCAAAATCAATTGAGTACCCGAGAGTTTAAGGGGAAAACAAAAACTTTGAGTCGGACATAAAGCTTGGTATGAATAATAATTTACCATCTCAAAGCATTTAGATATTTAGTGAGACCAGGTAGCTTAGCGGAATGGGTTTTCCCCTTATTAGTATCCTAAAACATTTATAAAACCAAATACTTTGCTCCTGCATCCATAATGGTTAAAACATAGTACTTAAAAAACATTATGATGATATGCAAAACCAGTAAGTCAATTCTGGATTACTCATCCCCATTCATTCTGACTATCTATCTCAACTATAGTTTCTAGGGTTACTATTAACCTTTTGAATGTTTATGGACTATCTGTCCACTTTCATAGTTTTCATGGGATCACTAAGAACCTATTGATAACTCCAATATCTTATCTCTTATGCTAGTTTTCATGGGCTAACTAGGAACCCATTAACCGACTGTCAATATCTTAAGCCAAATATAGTTTTTATGGGCTAACTACAAACCTACTGGCCCCTGCCAGTATCAAATCATAGTTTTCATGGGATGACTTTGAACCTATTGGACCCTGCCAATATCATTAATTACATACAGTTTTCATGGGCTTACTGTAAACCTATTTGCCCCTGCCAATAACTTTAGTTTTAAGGGTTTAACATTCCTTAGTTTATGTTCACTACTGGGTCAACCTATATGGTTTTTCTGCCCTTCGCCAACATACAATTATGGGTTGATAACAATGTGAATAATTTTTCAAAAATATTTATTTATGCCATGGTATTTCCGTTTAAAATGAGAATGGGTTATTCATTTTGAAACTATAAAACATCACTTTTGAAACCACTGGATGACCTCCTTCAAAAGCATAGAAAACCTTTTTTCAAAACTCTAAGTATATACCTTTCGAAGCTCTATAATCAATCCTTTCGAAACCAATGATATCTTTCGATGGTATTAAAAACATTCTTTAAAACATAGCTTCGAAACAAATAAAATACCCTTTTGAAAGCATTGGGTTTACTCTTTAAAACATTTTTTGGCTCAAATTGATTATATACGAAAGTATCGTTTTCAAAACCAATTTATAAAATTGTTTTGGGGAAAAGTTGATGGTGCTAGAACCATCTAGTCAAAAGAAACAACCTTTTTATATTAAAATATTGAATGATAGTGACGAAACCCCCTTTCGATACCATTACCTTCAAAACCCTTAACCCCTTTCGAAATCGTTTTGAAAGTGGCTTAACTTTGGTTAAAACATTTATAACCTTTCGACAGTGTAGATGGCTTCAATGCTGTCAAAAGGTAAACAAATGGCTTGGTCGGAACCAATCATTTTGGAAGCTCTTATTTAAGGATAAAGTTCCCTTTCGAAAGCTATTTATAAAGTCGCTTACGAAAGTATGGCTTTTGACTATGTTGAAAGCTTTTAGTAAATCAAGGCAGGAATTTAAATTTAGAAAACAAACTAACAGTTTCGACTTTATAGGTTATCGACTCAGTCAAAAGCCCTTCCAAAAACTAGACAGGCGCTTATCTTTTTTTAAAAGTGAACCTTGGTTTCGATCCTGACGAAAGCATAGCTTTCGACACCCTACCTTCTGCTGCTTACCAATTCACTTCGTAACAATTCTATCGATACCATGTGTCTTGGTTCCGACTATGTGGGTTTCGACAGAGATGGTTTCGACTGAGATGGTGCGGACGTAAAGGAGTCGAAAGCTGCCTCCGAAATAGGTGGAACCACCTTTTCTGAAACGCTGATTTATAGCTAAACATGGCAATTGCTTTATAACTAACCTGCCGGTTGAAATCCTTGATTGGCTACTTTAAAACTTTCAAATACTTTACAATTAAAAACCGCCGCATTAATTAGATCTAAATCAAAGCATTATAACGTTAAACCATTCCATATGACAAAACCAATATTTGTAGAAAAGTCCCTCTTTTAAAATAATTTATTTTCCTTAATAAATCATTTGGAAAAAATCCGCAAAAATCACATAAAATCTCTTTCACCATATAATTTAACATAACAAAATTTCGGTCCCTATTTCTTCCTGAAATATTCGAAATAAATTTTAAGCCCAATTATATTATATTTTCTTTTAGAAATTCATAATAAATTTTCTATAGCTCGGAAAATTTTGAAAATTAAAAATCCATCTCCAAAATCATATATTATTTATCACAAATTTTTGCCATGGCATTCGAAAATCATAAACCCTTAGTTTTCCCTTAAAACCGAGCAAATTCATATGTATATGAATTAAAATAATTCGATCATAACATAATTCAAGCATATCATCATCCATATTATTATAAAAACGAATTTAAACATAAATCCGAAAATGCATCATCGTAGAATAAAATAGAGATGGTATAAAATTATTATTCACCTTAGATTTGTTAAGGAATTTGAGATTTGTTGTTGCTTAATCCTCCCTAGCCTTGATCCTTAGTTTAAGATTGTAATCTTCCTCTTTTCCTTCTTGTTAATGGCCGGTGTTATCCGGGTTTTTAACCCAGGAGGATCCAATAGAATATGGAATAAGATGATGAAATCAGAATGGCTTGGAACTCATATTACTAAAGCATTGATTGAATTTGATTATAAACCAAGGGACCAGAGTCCGTTCAGTCCAATCAGCAGCTAAGTACAACCAGCTACTAGATCGTCATTGAAATGGACAAACGTGCAACGAGGCTACGCAATCAGTGTTTATTCAAGGCCATAAAATCATTCAAACTTCAAGCTCCAAAAAATAATCCAAGTGCTTGGATCGCTAGCGATCCAAGCTCTATGGATCACTTGCAATCCATGCAATGTAATGGTCCATGGAGGGAAACACGGGCAAAGGAGCATAGAAAACAGAATACCAAAGTACATTAAGTGTATGGACCACCAGCGATCCATATGGAACCATGCTACTTGCGACCTAGCATGGTGAGGTGATGTAGACAGAGCAGCTAAGTCATTAGCTCGCGAGCGATCTAAATCTATAGGTCGCTAGAGATCCATAGACCATGGATCGCTAGCAATCCATGGTTTTGGCTCGGATCGTGAGCTAAACTCCTCTAGGTCATCCCGTGTCCATCTGTGAGCAGTTGATGAAGTGGCCTGGCCCAGAAGCTCTCCAATCTCTATAAATACCGTTCTGTCTGCAACGTAAAGAGGATCTTCTCCGGACTGGTTGCTGAAGCTCTGCTAGAAACTTTCTTCACTCTCTGCCTCCCTTAAAATAATCTCCAAAGGGATTCACTATGATTCTCCAGTGGATTCCAACTCTAGGGATTCAATCTAGGTAAGGATAATCAAAAGCCTTGTACTTAAACACTACTTATAAGAGCAATCAGTCATAATAAAACTATAAAGTGGACGTAGGCTTCATTAACAGCTGAACCACTATAAAATTCCTTGTCTTCTTTCTTTTACTGTTTTTTTCTATACGCATTATCTATGTTATTGTTCTATCAGAACAGGACTGGTGCTTTCAAACTCAAACCAGGGTGTTGATCCATTTTTTGGGTTAACATTTTGGTGCTTTCACTGAGAACTCCAACTCAGAATCCAGATCTAGATATCTACTTTGGATCCCATAGGTCTAGAAGTTAAATCCCTAATCTTTGCCTGAAGAATCTACCACTTGGAATCAATGGCTCCTGGAAGAAGAAGAACTGCCTCTGGAAGATCCATAGGGCAGAAATAGCCAAGAAAGATGTGAATCCCTGTCAAATTTGAAGTAAATGGTGCTAACTTAGGAAATCAGGCGCCAGCATCTTCCGACCAACACGAAGTTGTCACCAGGGATGAGTTGAATGAGATGGTTAATGAGATCAACCAAAAAATGGAAAGTAGTCATAAAGCTCTAATGGATAAGCTTAACGCTCTCTTAACCCTACAGTCAAACCCTGCTCCAAGGACTATGCTTGAACCCGCGACTGCCATAGAACAAGAGAATTCATCTGTTTCTGGTCTACATAGAAGAAACGGAAAACCGCCATAGAAAAGGGTGACAACAGGGCATAATGTGGAAGAGAATGCGAATAATCCACCCTCCGCAAGGCAACCAATTCTGAACTTGAATTAAGGAGCCAAGACCCTACAAGAAGATATAGCTACGGATATCTTTGATACAAATGATGGAGAGCAAGACAATCAATTGGAAGAAAATGCTAACGCGTTCGATGATGCTAGGAATGTCCAAACTGCCCCAATCAGGCCAACTGCGAGCCAAGGGGGTCGCGTAGGAGTGGCTCTCCCATAGACAGGAGAGGCTAGGCTTCAACCCACGCGCCAAGACCTTTTGCAAAGCCAAACACATAATGACTGATTGTCGTCCCTAGGATTACCAGGCATCAGAGGCATATATTATAGACATGGTCAAACAATTTATGGACGAGAGTAAAAACCGAAAGATGATGATGGGGATCGGCTCCAAGTAGGACTTTCTTTATCGATGAAACCTTGAATAAAAGATATCCCGACAAATTCACGATGCCAGCTGTCCCATCCTACGACGGGACGAAGGACCCAAAACCCCATCTATATAAGTATAGTTGGTATATGGATGGAGCCAATGCTCTAGAGGTTGTTTGCTACCGATGTTTCCCTATCTTTCTAGAAGGAGTTACATCTATGTGGTTCACCAGACTTCCCTGAGATCTATCTCTACCTTTGACCAATTTGCAACAAAATTACTTGACCAGCTCAGGCTCCATACCGCGTAACCAATAGATGTCAAGTCCCTATCCGGATTGTTCCAGGGACGCAACGATTCGTTGAAATCTTTCATGAACCAGCTCAATACCACAGTGACCGAAGTAAGAAACCCCAATGAGGACATGGTTTTTATGGCGTTAGTCCATGCCATTCACCTGGAGACTGAAGTCGGGAAATGCATTAAAATGAAGCAACCTACTGCCAGGAATGACTTCAATCGTAAAGCAAGCCAGTACTTAAGATTAGAGGAAGCACAAGAGCTGGAAAGAAAGTCTACTGGTGAGCAACCGATGAACATTGGATAGAGCGATGTGGCGAATCAAAATGCACACGATTCTAGAACTGCTCGAGGAGTCGGGGGAAAAGATGGGAATCAAAAGAGGAGAAATCAGAACACCAATAAAAGAAATAGCAATAGTACCAACAAAGGATTTAAAGAGTTTAGACAGGAAGATTATACCCCTCTAAATGACACTCCAAAAAATATTTATCTCGCAACACAGAAAACTGAAGAATACAAGAAACCTCCTAGAAGAGAGGCAACTAAGAAGCAAAAGTGCTCAGGGAAATTCTACCGCTTCCACGAGACACATGGCCACAATACAAACGAATGCCGCCACCTAAAGAATCTCATTGAAGAGTTGATCTGAGACAATAAGCTCCAACAGTACATGAAAAAGCCAAAAAACCCTAATCAATCGGCTACCCTTCAGTCTCCTACAAAACAAAGAAATCAAGTTGGAACCAATGACGATGGGTCGAAACGAACCGACCGAAGGTTTATTATTGGAACGATATCTAGGGGACCACATCCCGTGCAAAGGAGTTGGGGAGAAATGGAACGGTATGCGAGTTCGTTGAAACATGCTCCGAAAGACTCATGTTTCACTTTAGATGATGAAACTCCGATCAAGTTGCAGAAGGTTTTGAGAGACGATATAGTGTTCCGCAATCAGGATATCGAAGGAATCGAAGCACCAACTCTCGATCCGATGGTGGTGACAATAGGAATTGAAGAGTGTTGGTCAATAGTGGAAGCTCTGTTAATATACTTTTCAAACGTATTTTTTTCCAGATGAAAATAAACATGAAAAGCGTATCTACATGGCAAACAAAGATCCATGCGTTCACTGGCGAGCCCAAGCAACCTGTGGGAATAATTGACCTGCCAGTGGAGCTTAGAGAGGGCGATCGAAGAGTCATCCTCATTCAGACTTTTGTAATTGTGAATGAAATGTCAGCATATAAAGCCTTCTTTGTGCGGCTCGCTCTAGCAGGTTTCAAAATAGCTCTAGCCCAATAGTGTCTGACATGAAGTTCCCTACTGCAAATGGAATCGGAGTGGTGAAAGGAGATTAGTGCTCTGACAGAGAATGTTACATTGCAAAATTACGTGAATCCATAAGAAAGGGAAAAGGAAAGGATGTGGGGAGAACTCTCAATATCCGTGAACCCTCCGAATAGCAACTACAGAGCCATCCCTAGCTTGGGGACCATAGCCGATTCGACAAGGCTTTGGACCCTAGAAAGAAGAGCTCGGTGGAGGAACGAGTGGTGCTGGTAGAATTGAGGGTGCCTGTCCCCATCGACATGGATGACCCAACTAAAGTTTTGAAAATTGGATCGCATCTTGGAAACAAGATGCGTATGGAGCATACCAAATTTCTCTACGCCAACTTGGATGTGTTCCCTTGGACGCTTTCCGATATGTGTGTAGTGTCTCCAGAAATCGCATGTCACACGCTCAACATAGACCACAAGTTCACACCAGTAAAGAAAATAAGGCGCAGTTTCGGTCCCAAACAATCCAAGGCGCTAAAAGAAGAAGTGGACACGTTAATGGCTAACGGTTTTATCCGTGATGTAACCTATCTAGAGTGGGTATCTAATCCAGTCTTAGTCAAAAAGTCCAACGGGAAGTGGAAAACCTGTATCGACTACTCAGACTTTAACAAGGCTTGCCCAAAAGATAGCTTCCCTTTCCAGAGAATAGACCAACTTATGGATGGAACGACAGGACACGAGCTGCTATCATTCATGGACGCAAATTCCAGGTACAACCAAATCCTGATGCACAAAATCGATCAAGAAAATACCAGCTTCATCACCGACCTGAGCTTATACTGCTATAGAGTAATGCCATTTGGTTTGAAGAACGTAGGGGTAACTTATCAAAGGTTGGTAAATACCATGTTCAAGCGGTGGATCAGGAAAATAATGGACGTTTATGTAGACGGCATGTTAGTCAAATCGCAAGCAGCTGTTAACCACCCGGACGACCTCGTTAAAATGTTCAGAATACTCCGAAAGTATGGGATAAAACTCAATCTACTCAAGTGTCATTTCGGAGTGGCCTTTGGGAAATTCCTAGGATTCATCGTAAGTGCCAGGGGCATCGAAGCAAATCTTGAACAAATCACGGCACTACGAGAAGTCCAAGCTCCGAAAATAAGAAGGAACTGCAAAGTTTAAATGGAAAAGTTGCAGCGCTAAGTCGATTTATCTCGAAAGCTACCGACAAGTGTATACCATTCTTCGATGCGCTAAAGAAAGGAAAGAAGAACTTCGAATGGAGTGAAGCTTGTCGACCAGCATTCGAGGAACTGCTACGGCACATGGAGGCTCCACTAATCCTATCAAAACCCGTGGATGGAGAAGAATTGTTTATTTACTTAGCGATCTCACCCCATGCATTGAGCGCCGCTCTTGTGTGTGAAGAAGCAAAAATCCAGTGACCCATGTATTACATTAGCAAGCAGTTTACTGGAGAAGAGAAAAACTACTGAAACTGGAAAAGCTAGCGTATTGCCTCTTGATTGCATCTAGGAAGTTACGGCCGTACTTTCAGGCTCATCCAATTAAAGTGTTGAATGACCAGCCTCTGAAGCAAGTGTTATACCGACCGGAAACTTCTGGACGACTACTAAAGTGGAATATAGAGTTGAGTCAATATGATATCACAACCACCCAAGGAAAGCCATCAATGGGCAAGCGTTAACCAACTTCATCGCCGAATTTACTATACAGGATGATGAGGAAGAAGTTCAGCTGGAAGTAGACACGCAATGGAAGCTCTTCGTCGACGACGCTTCTAACAACCTCTGCTCGAGAGCAGGAGTAGTGCTTGAAACCCCCGAAGGGCGAGCCACTAGCTATGCTTTGCACTTGGAACTCCCTGCTACAAATAACGAAGCGGAATACGAAGCATTGATTGCTGGACTGAAAGTTGTGAAAGAAGTCCATATAAAATCTATTAACATATACAACGACTCCCAGCTGGTCGTCTGTTAAGTAAAAAGGGAGTACCAAGCATGTTGGGAGAATCTTGCCCCGTACCTGTCCAAAGTACAAGAACTGCTAAGTGACATTGAACACTACACTATAACTCACATTCCACGGGAGCAAAACACTAAGGCGGATTATTTGGCTAAACTGGCAAGTTCCAGAGAAGCCCGGTCATTAGGACTAGTCCCAGTTGAAACTCTAACCAACCCAAGCATAGATGAAATGGATGTCGACTGGATCCTCGAAATCACCGTCAAACCAAATACGTGGATGACATAGATAAAGGAGTATTTATTTATAGGGACTCTTCCAACTGACCGGGATCAACGGAAAAAGCTTCTCTGAAAGGCACCGCGATTCATGATACAAGATAGAGTACTCTATAGAAGGGGATTCTCGTCCCCCCTCGTAAGGTACCTATCCAATGACGAAGCCTGACGAATCCTAAAGGAAGTGCACGAAGGCGAATTCGAAGACCATACTGGGAGGCAAGCCCTTGCAAAGAAAGTCCTCAAGTATGGATACTTCTAGCCAACAATAAACCGTGATGCTGCAGATTATGCCAGGAGATGCAATCGCTGTCTAAGATTCAGCAAAATTAAAAGGACTCCGTCAACTGAGTTAACGTTGATGGTCAGCCAGTGGCCATTCGCAATATGGGGATAGACTTGATTGGCGTCCTACCGATAGAAAAAGGAGGAGCCAAATATGTTATAGTTGCCGTAGATTATTTCAAAAAATGGGTCGAACCGGAACCGCTGGCCACCATAACCACAAAGAAAGTCATTAATTTTGTTACTAAAAACATTATTTGCAGGTTTGGTGTGCCACAAAAAATTATCACTGACAACGGAACTCAATTCGAAAGAACCAAGTTCAAAGATTTCTGCGAACGCTTCCAGATTGAGAAGAGCTTCTCAACAGTAGCTCATCCATAGGCAAACTGGCAAGTGGAAGCAATAAACAAGATCATCAAATCTAAAATCAAAAAGTGACTAACTAAAGCCAAAGGAAACTGGGTTGATGAACTTCCACTCGCACTATGGGCTTAAACAACCCACAAAGCGGCAATCGACCATACTCCATTTGCTCTGGCGTATGGTTCAGAAGCAATGATTCCTGTTGAGTCAGAAGTCCCCTCGCATCGAAGGCAAAATTTCAACCAAAAGAAAAATGAGCAGCTCCTACTCGAATCACTAGATATGATCAAAGAAAAAAGAGAAGAAGCTAAGTTGAGAACCGCCGCCCACCAAAAAAGGATAGCACTGTACTTCAACACCAAAGTTCACAACCAAATCTTCGAAGTGGGAGACCTTGTGCTCAAACGAGTCTACCCTGACCTTCGGACCAAACTGGGAAGGACCATATGTCATCAATCAAAAGCTAAGAGACGGAACTTTCATGCTAACAACTGGCGATGGAATTCAGCTTCTCAGGGCATGGAATACCGAATCACTCCATCGTTACTTCATTTGAAAACTACTTTATGTACTCTCTATTTTTCATCAAATAAGTCGTCTCGGAATCCCGGGTGCATTGTAAATAGGCAAAAAGTCTACCATGCTTTCTTTAATAAAATTTGATTCACTCTCTATACCGACAAAATAGTGTTCATAATAATTACCCGCGGGCTCGACGGAAGAAAATCGACTCAAACCGGCTGGATTAGTGTAACCTGATCTTAGCCTTTTAAAAATTGATGTTGCTCTGACAACATCGGGAAGGCCTAAAACATATGCTCCTCACGTTGCCTGAAGATAGGCAACGCCAAGGAGCACAAAAAGCCATGCATTCCATAAGCCGCGCCAAAACATACGCTCCTCGCGTTGCCCGAAGATATATAGGCAATGCCGAGGAGCACCAAAAGCCGCGCATTCCATAAGCCGCGCCAAAACATAAGCTTCTCGATTTTTCCCGAACATAGGCAACGCCGAGGAGCACCAAAAGCCGTGCATTCCATAAGCCACGCAAAAACATATGCTCCTTGTGTTGCCCGAAGATAGGCAACGCCAAGGAGCACCAAAAGCCGTGCATTTCGTAAGCCGCTCCAAGACATACACTCCTCGCATTGCCCACAGATAGGCGACACCGAGGAGTACCGAAAGCCACACATTTCGTAAGTCGTGCACTAACCCCTAAAAAAACTTAAGTTCCCCACGTTGCCCGAAGATAGGCAACACCGAGGGACATTGCCGAAAAATCACGCTCCTAAAGTGTAAACTCCTCACGTCGCCCGAAGTTAGGCAACGCTGAGGAGCATCAGAACCGAATCGACGGGCCATGTCAATCCCAAATACCACGCATCTCATGACCAGCAACAACTACTTCTATGACTGGGAATGATGGGCACAACTCCAACCAAAGCGGTGTACTACAAACCAACAGAAAAGTTTCAACCGACGACACTTAACGATTAAAACTGCCCTCAACTAACCCATGCAATGTGCTCCTCTCGAACACGCATATATTGAATACTTACCAGAATATTTCAAGAAACTTGGATTACATGCTGAAGTTGCAAAACTCCCGAAAGAAGGAAAATCAAGGTTTTACTTAGCCAAATCTCAAGTTTAATATGAAAATTATCTAAACTATAAGTTACCGGTCATTTGAAGTAAACAACCCTGTGAACTGGGGGGCATACACTGGTACTTAAATAAAAACAATCGAAAACAATAAGTTCACAAGTTCTATTACTTCAAACAGAGAATTGTTGCTCCAAATAAATTTTTTTGGCGGCAATTACAAAATTGGATAAGTGTAAACAAAACAAGCACATAGAATACATACGAACATATAGATAAGAGTACAGTCAAAATATCAATGTATTGCTTATAATTTTCTTTGTACAGGGTCAAAACGTGGAGGCCATACCCACACAACACCGGCCAACAAAAAGAAAATATAGACTCCACAGCAAAAACATTAACTGCAGACTCTGCACTTGAACAAAATGACTCAGAAAGAACCAAAATCAAATTAGTCTTCACATAAGCTCCTCGACGCTTCCTTCCACCGCTCCCCTTTTCACCCATTGTTGGCAGCTTCTGCTTCTTCTCAGGAGTGGTGTCGCTGGCGGTAATATCAATAAACTTCTCAGTGGAAATGTCCTCCTCTTGCTCCATAGCCTTCTTAGAAGATTCTCCTTTTGCTTTGCACTTCCATGATTTGCGGGACCTCTTCGAGGATTTGATCGCTTCGACCTTTTCCTTCTAGATAGTGACCAGTTCGTGCTGAGTCTTAAGAGGCTACTCCTTCTGAACTTTTAGCTTCTTAATTTCTGCCATTGTTCCGTCGCCTTCCAAAGACACAAAAGGGTCATCCAGGCTATGAAGCGCGGCTATCTTTTCTGACTCCAACCCCAGCTGTGAACCAGACACGGAGATGGAAACATGAACAGGAATAGAGACGAGCACAGAGGCTATAGAAATAGCAGTGGGTCCGGGCGCTGAGGAAGCTGACACATCAACAAGAAAGGTAAACAGACCTAAAAGATCAAATACGAAAGCATTAAATTCTTCTTGCTCTTGCGGCGTAAGTTGGAAGCTCTCGAACTCGGAGGAAGCAAGAACAATACCTGCATCGGAGGAATGGTCGAGAATGTCGACTTCATACTCACCACCTTCGCCTTCTTTCGATGGTTCCACTACCTGAGGAAAAGTCTCAAGCTCTGAACTTGATAGCAGGTCGTGGGGTTGCCCTGATGATTCACCAGTGCCAGAAATAAAATGCTTAGTGAGCACTTCGGCAACAGCTGTCAAGGCAGCATCAGTGGCTTCTTTCTCTCTTTCGACTCATAGAATTTCCTGGCCCTCGAGCAATGCCTTTTTTGAGTCTTCATTAAGGTAGGAATCCTCCAACTCCCGCTTGATGTAGACGTCACCGCTACAGAAAAATGGGATAGGTTTCTTCCCAGACCAAAGCGAGGTGTGCGAGAATTTCGGACCCAAGTAGCTGAGACTCCCCTGGTGCAACAGGGAGTTAACATAGAAATTCAGGATGGTCGCATCTAGTTTTTCCATCTTTCTTTCAAAAGCATTTTGAAGCTCCAAGTAATCCGCTCTAACGACGGCCTTCTCAACTTCAATAGCAGACTTATCGGTGATGAGCTGCGCGACCTAAGCCTGTAGCCTAGCAATTGTCTCGGCTTGGTCAAACATAGTCTTGTTGTGCCCCTCAACGATGAGGTCATGATCTGCAATGATTTTCCTTTGATCCTCGATGGTCGCATTGCAGGCGGCCACCTCCTCTTTTAGCTTGGCCTCCTCCACATGAGTCTTCCTAGTTTCACCTCTATAGATGATCTTGATTTGCGCTTGCGCCTCTTTCACTTCCTTTAGCAGGCTGGTACTCTATTTACTCTTGCGAAGTGTCGCTTCCTTCTCTTCCTCCAACTGTCTAATCTTGGCATCACGATCTGCTAATGCCATCTCAAAGTTGTCCTTCTCAGACTCAAAAGAGAGGATCTCATGATAATTATTATGATTCGTATCTGCCATTTGTTTACACAATCTCTCCCATCCTTCAACCTGATCCAAGTCACTATGAATAGCCTGAAGGTGTGGTATGTACGAATCTTTGTGAACCGGATGCAGATTGCGATCAAACTTAACTCCCCTCAAGAACCAACCGGGGAGCGCTGCCTCAAGCTTAGGGCGGCCCGAAGGAAGAATATAGGCAGGTCTCCGGTGAGGACGTAAAGCACCAGGGGCAGAAACAATGGAAGATGGTGGGATGTAAGTTGAAGGTGGAATTGAGGCATAAGTAACGATAATTTCTTGGCCCATTGAAGAGTGTTGGAGCAAAATCTCGCTGCTCTGAAGACTAACGACGGTGATCGAACTTGGATCTCTTCGATGGCTCCTCCCTCTCATCAAAAGACCTCCGCTTCTCATACCCACGTTTGTATGATCGGCTCCGATCTCTTTCCATTCTTATCATGTACTCTTCCTCCGTCTCTCAGGGTTGATGACGGCCAGAAGAACACCTAGACCAGTGTAACACCCCTAATTTTTTTGAAATTATTCAGGAGATTTAATTAGAATAAATTAAATAGAATAATGTAGATAAGAAGATTGAGGTTGATTAATAAACTAAGTGGCTGTGCTTATTTAAATCAAATGAACTTATAAATGGTTAAGTGTTAGCTCAAATAAATATAAGGGCATTAGGGTAATTGCCGCCACCACTCTCCACCCTTATACCATTTTCTTTAGGCCATATACATTCATTATATCGTAAGGAAAAATTATAACCTTAAGAGGAAAAGGAGCCGGCCATTAAGAAGATAGCAAAAAAGAGAAAATCAATCTAAAGCTTAGGATCAAGCTGGAAAATATCAATTTTAGCCAATCATCAATTTCCTTATCCAATCTAACATGAATAAAATCACTATATCTCTATTCTGGTTTTATAATCATATGGTTTTGGATTTAAGAGTAAATCTGTTTTTATGATATATTGAGTGATGATATGCTTGATTTATGATTTATATGGTTTAAACAAGGTTGTTTAAAGGAGCTATGAATGGTCTTAGGGTAAAACCAAAGAAACGATTTTTAAATGCCATGGGAAATTTTTATGTTATGGATAACATGATTTTGAAGTTGGGTTTCGATTTTTATAATTTTTCAAGCCGTGGAGAATTAGTTATGAATTTTGAAGGAAAAAATGGTTATTTGGGTTTATAAATTTATTTTGGAAAATATATTATGGGTCTGAAATTTTGATACGTTAGATAACACGATTAAAGTGAATTTCTGGAATTTTTGAGGATTTTTACCCAGTGATTTAGTATGGAAATTATATTATTTTGAAAGGAGGACCTAAAAGATTTAATTGTTTTGTTAAGAGGAAGGGCTTAATTGTTAAAAGTTAAAATCTCTTTAGATCTGAGAAAATGCAACAAATTTTAGTAAAATAATTTGAAAGTTTAATGTAACCAATCACGTGTTTACAAGTGGGCAAGTTAGTTGCAAAAAGTTTACTTTATTTGGTAAAAACAGCCTTTTTGCTCAGAAAAAGGGGTTCCGCCTTCTTTAGAAGGTCCCTTCGCCCAAGACCTTTCGCCTCCAACCTAGTCGAAAGCATCTAGGTCGAAACCAGTAACCCAATGCATATGATATCATTCAGGTGGTATGTAGTGAATTGGACCAAGGTGGAAGGTAGGGTGTCGAAAGGTAGTTTTCGAGGGGGTTGGTTCCTTCGTTTTATTTAGTTTTAAAAGAAAAGCGCTTGCCTGTTTATAAATGGGTTTCAAATTATTTGAAACTAATGGTTTCGAAAGAGTATTTCAAAGAAGCTTTTGAAAGAGAGCTGCCACCTATGTTTTGAAAAAGTAGCTTCCAAAGGAGTAACTTAGATTTTGTTTAAAGCTTTTTGAAGGGGTAGTTTTGACCAAGTCGAAACCCTTCTGTGAATTGGTGACCTTCCGATGGCATTGAATGCATCAATGTTGTCGAAAGGTTTAGTTGTTTGATAAATACAAGCCACTTCCTAATGATTTCGAAAAGGGTTAGGGGTTTCGAAGGCAATGGTTTCGAAAGGGGTTTCGAAGCTAACCTTCAATTATTTTACCCAGATATTTTAATGCTTTCAAAAGGATGATTTTAACATTACCAAAATTCCCCAATTATTTTTAAATTAAAGAATGGTTTCAAAAGAGATGCTTTCTCTTATGTTCACTTCGACCCAAAAATGATGTTTTAAGTATAAACCCAATGCTTTCAATAGAGGGACTATCAATGGTTTCGAAGAGTAACCTTTAATGGTTTCGAAAGAGCACTTTCAAATGGTTTTGAAGCTATGCTTCTATACTTATATGATAATACCTGAATATGGTCGAAAGGCTTCAAAAGTGATGTTTTAAAGTATTCGAAAGGCAGGAGCGTTATGCTTTAAAGATGGATCTTTGGCTTTCGAAGGAGGTCGTCCTATGAGATCGAAAGGAAAGGTTTCGAAGGTGGCGAAAGGTTTAAAACCCAAACACAAATTTTAAAGGAAAAACCTGTTAACAAGATTTATTGTCAACACCCCAAAGTTATTCCAAGTAATGTGGTAAGTTCAGAGCGTGTGATTCCCATAAGGATTACTTTTGTATCCTCACTCGTAAGTATCTTGCGAATCAGACCTTCCGTTGACGCCGAAAGGTTTAGAGTTTGGGCTAAGTGACCTTTCTTGAAATAGGCTGTTCTTTTGATTAGATCAGGTTTTCCTGAATTGAGTCCTCAAAGGTAGAATTCAATCTTATCGAAAGGTTAGGGAGACGGCCTTCCTTGAATTAGGGTAGGAAATCAATTACTTTAGTGAGAAGGTAATTACTTACAACCTGAACGAAAGGTTTGATCACTTATATTGAGCAGATTTCAACCTTGCTGAGAGGTTAAAACAGTTGAGTCAGCAGTTTCAGAAGGTTTCAGTGAAAGTTAATCCAGATAGGCTATCAACCTTGTCGAAAGGTTTAGGTTGAAGGGTTTATGACTTCGAAAGGTTGCAGTTATTGATTGTTCAAGACTGTTGTCAACCTTGTCGACAAGAACCTTCCGATGAGGTTGAATCTCCTTGCACAGGGTTGATTTTCCTTGAATTACTTTTTTATAAAGTTAACCTTGATCTTTGGCGAAGGGTTATGGCATCAGCTGTCTAGGGTTCGTAAGGTTGTTATGGTCAGATAAGATCCTTTTGAGACCGATGGGTTTAGGTTGTAAATCTTAGACCTCCAGAGGGTTGCAAAGATTGCCTAAGAAAGAACATATTCATTTATGTTGATATAAACCTTTCAGAGGAACAACACCTGAAAATTACGATCAAGCCAGGAGAGATTGAAGAAAAATGTAAATAAAATGCACAAAGCTTAAGACTTCTCTTTGATCCTCGATTATACTTTTCTTTTATATTAAATTTATCCAAATCACTACCCAATTAGGGTTACAGAGCTATGGTTTTTCAAGTTACAAGCATAGAATGCAGGAAAATCCGCCCTCCAAATAGGACCTCTTGGGTCTTATTTATAGATGCCGGTGGCTAGTCTTCCGTTCTTGTGCTTTCGGCCGGATCGAAGGGTTCCTTTCTTATATACAATTGCTGAACTTTTAGTTTCAATGAATGGTTTTCCTTTCACATGTCATCGTGGATTCTTGAACGCTGCCAAAGGGTCTTTTCTTTCAATTGTTTTTAGGAACCTTTTGCCCTTGTCGGAAGGTTTGTCATCTATATAGTATGTGAACCCTTCAGAGGTGGCGGAAGGTTCCTGGCTATTGTGAACCCTTCGGCTTGGTCGGAAGGTTGCTTTTTACTTGAATGTTGTCGAGAGCCGAGCTTTCCTTGAATTTGCAGAAGGTTGCTTTACGTTCTTTGCTGAATTATGAATGTTGCGTTCAACATAGACCCTCCGACACCATCGAAAGGTATTCGGTAGGCATTCCAACCGGCCCGAAAGGCTTATTATGCTTTCTAAAAGGTTGTTATAGGGTCGCATGCCTTTGTCTTGATTTCTTTGCCTTCTTCAAAGGATAAGAGCTTCTTGGATATTGTGGAACAATACCCTCCGTCTTCTTCGAAAGGTCTTGAGCCGTTTCATATTGAATGTTGCATCCTCTTAACTCCTTTAAAAGATTTGGTTTGAGCTCCTTCTCCTTTGTCTTTGTTGAAAGACCTCTCGTTCTAGTCAAAAGGTGGATCCCTGGAGCATCATCCTGCCTATGGACTTTGAAAGATAGCCTTGGACTTTGCCAGAAGCTCCTTGTCGAAAGGTATGATTATCCAGAACATCTTGGTGCTTTCTGATCTTTCCACATGCTCTCGTGACCCTTCTTTCATACCATCGTTCTTATGAATATTTTATGGTTAACATTTAGCCCCCCCACCTGTACGAAAGAAGATTTTTTTCTTTAGGACAAAACTCCAATGAACTTCCTTCTTTGCTTTCTGCAAAATAGATCATAACTTCTATAAAGGTTGTGACTTCGTTATGAAATCTTAACGGGCAATCTCGAATTTATGCAGCTAATATTCAAGATGTCATTAGAGTAATATTTCTAGATAAGTTGCATTTTAAGACCATAATTAAACTTCCTTAAGAATGTGGAGTAATAACACCTGATTTGCAGATATCGGTTCAAATAAATGAACCTTTGGAGAATATCTATTACAGGCCCTTGATATTTCTTTCTCGAGTTAAACCTTTTCAACCTATGGAAATCAATTTCATGCTATCGGGGACCTTTCCTTGTCCCTCTAAGTTTCCTTCATTTTCGACCTTAAACCATTGATTGGTAATTGTCATTTTGTGAAAAAGCAGAATGTAGTTTAGTAATATTTCCATTTGGTGTCATGAAGGTCTTGTATTTTGAATTCAATGGAAAATTCATAAATCATCATAAAATTCAATAAAGGGAACCAAGAAATCATGAACTCATGAAATAAGTAATCAATAGGAAATCGCCATGAAAATTCAATGGGAAATTGTAACATGTAAAATTCATGAATCATCAGAGAAATCAGTAAAGAAATTCATTTAATCACTAATTCAGCAAGAAATCACCACAGTGATTTAATAAAGAAATCATGAGTATAAGATCAGCAAATCATCACTAAAATCCTTTGGAAGAGTAGAGTTCACTAAACCCGAAAACCAACAAGATCACCAAAAATTCAATAAGGAAACCAAAAATACGAAATTCCTAAATCATTACAACAATCAGCATAGGAACCCAGAATTCCCGAAACTAGAAGTCAAAAATTCAATAAGTAGACCAGAAATGGGAAATCTTCGAATCATCATAAAAACTCATCAAGGAAATCAAGAACTCATTAAAACAAGCAACTAATAAGAAATCATCATGAAAATTCAATGGGATGAAACTCAATATTTGGAATTCACAAACCATCATAAGAGACCAATAGGGAAATTCAAAATTCAGGAAATCGAAACTGAAATTTGCATCAACAGAAATGGTGAAACTCAAAATTCACGAAATCAAGAACTTATCCAAGGTCTCGTCAGGATCTCATCTGACGAATTAAATATTCAAATCTCCATCCAATATAAGTACGAAGCCATAGATATATCTAGCATATTTAGTAGATTTCAAATAAAAGATAACTAAGTTGATCTAACCTTAATTCTAAGGTTATTCACAGGAAAGTTTCATGTTAATAAATGTGTCGCTCCTAAAGTGCCTATAAGTTAGTAGTATATGTATATATAGGTATAATAGACTTTTCTATCCAATCGTTAACTTTATCTCAAAGGATTTAGGAGTGGCTTTCTTAATCTGATCTTGGAGTGAAGTACTTTATCTTTTTGACTAAAAATTTATTATCTATTCCATTCCTTTGGATTTCGTACCAATCTTTGTTTTTGTTTCCATGTTATGGATTCCATCTACCATTTTCTGGTCTCATACTTTTTTTATGGTATGAAAGTTTATTAATCCTTTGATGTAAGAATCACTTTCCTACGATTGGAAGTTCTGTAGTTCATTAGCATATCCTTTGCCTCTGTGTGTATCCTCTTCTAGGATTCCAACTTTGTCTCAAATGACGGATAGGTTTCTTTCTTTAACCCTTAACTTTCTTGGGTTCTAACTTTCTTCTTGAGTTGTAGACATCTTTGTCTTTTTTCTTTTATTTGGAGCCCCTACTGGGCTGGGACGTCTCAGTCTACTCTTTGATGAGCCACTCTCTGGGCTCGGACATCTTAGTCCATTGTTTGATAAGCCCCTCTTTGGGCTAGACATCTTAGTCCATTGTTTGATGAGCCTCTCTTTGGGCTTCCCTTGTCTCAAAGGGATATATACTTAGCTGATCTTTCTCCAGAAGGCCGCACATGATTGCCTTATTGAATCCTCCCCTAAGAGGTAATTTGGACGTTAGGGGCTTTTGATTTTGCGGGTGCTTATCGTAACCCTCCCCTAAGAGGCTATATGGACGTTAGGGGCTTTTGATTTTGCGGGTGCTTATCTTGACCCTACCCTAAGAGGTAATTTGGACGTTAGGGACTTTATCTCTCCCTCTAGGAGATGCTACAGAATAGCATCATAGGCTTATGTCCCTCCCTCTAGGAGGTGCTACGGAATAACATCGTAGGCTTGGGTATTTGTATATAAAAATAATTTTTGTCCAAATAAAATGGAGTCTCCCTTGAGAGAAAGAATTTTGTACCTAGACCCTTCTATTATATTGAAGAGTTTCTATTGAAAAATAGTTTGGACTCATGAATCCTTTTTATGAAAGAGTTCTTTTTAAAAAAAATCTTTTGCAGGAACTTCTTGCTGCTCTCACAATGGAGACCCGAATCTCAAATAGGAGACTAGGAAGTCATGATTCATAAACCAATAGCCTTTTAGTCGAGAATAGGGTTCTCTATTTTGAGTTCCAATAAACTTTTTGTGCTTTCAAATTTTTTCTTAAAAAAGTATGAATAGGTTTATCTTCGCCCATGATTTTAGTAAACTTTGAAGCATTAGTATGCTCAGTTTGAAGTCTTTTGGTGCGCATTTATTAATGCTAGATAATATCTCAAATTAGTTGCATAAATTTGATTTTGAGATAAATAAGTATTTGTTTCCCCACAGGCAACGGGGTGACTGAAAATAGTTTTCTTAAGAGAATATAATTTGAGAAGTTTCTTTTTGAAATCGCTTGCTAAAAATAGATTTGGTATGTTTTCTCCTAAATTGGAATTGAGTTTAGTAGTGATTTAACATTTCTTACAGGAAAGCCTTGGTCTCGACTGAACTGTTGATAATTGCCTCGTGTCAGGCGTCTAAATCGTCCTCTTTAAGTATTCTGGAGTTTGTCGAGTGCCTCGATTTGATTTTTTTTACCTGTAATTGCACTCAAATTTTAATCAGTATATGATCAATGCATAATACAAATTTAAGTATCAAGTTAAAGAGCTATGAAAAGAAAGAGAGAAAATTCATAGTTGAACTGATGTCGCGAGTCCCCATGATTTGATAGGAATCTGCATTTTGGAGTTGCTAAATTGTTTTCCTCTTACTTTGAATAAGATATCATTCAAGTTTCTCTTACGAACTCCAATAAAAATCCCGACCTGACTATGCCTTGAATTTTATCTGACAAGACACAGCATTCATCAGTTTCGTGTCCATTTGCTTTATGGTACTCGCAGTAACTTCCTCCTTTATTTGGCTCTGGGACACTCCAAACTTTTTGAGGCGCAATAAAATTCTCATTTCCTTTTATCTTATCATATATATAGGAGAGGGGTTTGCTTAGGACTGCACAATTCATTTTAGAACTCTTTCTTCGACTTCCCTTCGGGTTTTCACTTTCCCTTGGCCTCTTATCAAGGTGCCTGAAATCGGATTTCTCTTTCTTGGATTCCCGGTGAAATTCTTTCTTATCATGGTGCATCCCGTCCAAATGAATAAACTTCTCAGCCTGGAGAAAGAAATATTGTAGATCTTTGCACCCATTGATATAAAGGTCTTTCCAAAATGGGGTTTGTTCAATTAACCCTGATCGCACTGCCGTAAGCTTTTCTCCATCAGTTGTACTTTCTGCCCTTAATGCTTTTGCGCTGAATATGTTTAAATATTCGCCAAGTAGCTCCCATGGCTTTTTTCTGATGGTTGCTAGCAAGCTAAAGTCCATAGTTGTATCTCTGAATATAGAAAATTGAGCCACGAAGTCGCAAGTAAATTGTTCCCAAAAATAGATAGTTCCCATTCGGTAACTCCTATACCATTTGATTGCTGCTCCTTGAAATGTAATGGGAAAAGGTTTACAGCGAACTGCCTCCGGAGCATTGTATAAGTTCATCCAGTTTTCAAAGACGACAAGGTGATCATCTAGATCAGTTGTCCCATCATATTTTAGTGAAGGAATTTGAATGTGTGGAGGAAGATTTGTCACCATTATTTCTTCGGAAAAGGGGGCCTTTTGCAGGGTAACATATTCTTCAGGATCATAAATTTCTTTTTCTCTAAGTGCATTAACCACTATATGGTGTAGGTTGTCATTTTGGTTGGTCTCATTTCTGTAACTTCTCCTATTTTATTCTGGGATAAGACTATTTGATTACTCAAGAGATTTATTTACTAACTATCTCGGTTTAACCTTTGATCCTCTATCTCATTTGGAGGTTGAACTTCATTATCCATTTCCATAATCCTTATTGATTCCTGGTTTGGGGCTCTTTCTAAATACTCCTTTATTACCATCTTTTGTGGCCGTTGATTCTGAACTTGATCATATTGCTTTCCAATTCTGTTAGAGTTGAAGGTTGCCCAACTTCTATTTTGCTTAAGTTATGATTTGAGACCATGTGAGCTTTAAAGGTTGACTGTGATGTAGCCTCTGCGTTCGGATTGTTGCTACTACTTTTAGCTTTGTCCATACTCATCTTTTAGTCAAGGCTCTTTATATGATTGATCGAGGATGAAAGTTATCGAAGATCGAAGATCGGAGGTTCGAGCCCTCCTTCTAGCGCCAAAAATGTAAACAAGATTTCTTGTCAACACCCCAAAGTTATTCCAAGTAATGTGTAAGTTCAGAGCGTTTGATTCCCTTAAGGATTACTTTTGTATTCTCACTCGTAAGTATCTTGCGAATAAGACCTTCCGTTGATGCCGAAAGGTTTAGAGTTTGGGCTAAGTGACCTTTCGGCTTCGTTGAGCTCGCTTAAAGTCTTCCACAAAGGTTGTTCTTTTGATTAGATCAGGTTTTCCTGAATTGAGTCCTCAAAAGGTAGAATTCAATCTTATCAAAAGGTCAGCGAGACAGCCTTCCTTGAATTAGGGCAGGAAATCAATTACTTTGGTGGGAAGGTAATTGCTTCTAACCTGAACAAAAGGTTTGGTCACTTATATTGAGCGGATTCCAACCTTGCCGAGTGGTTAAAACAGTTGAGTCAGTAGTTTCGGAAGGTTTCAGTGAAAGTTAATCCAAATAGGCTGTCAACCTTGTCGAAAGATTTAGGTTGAAGGGTTTAAGACTTTGAAAGGTTGCAGTTATTGATTGTTTAAGAGTGTTGTCGACCTTGTCGACAAGAACTTTTCGATGAGGTTGAATCTCCTTGCGCAAGGTTGAATTTCCTTGAATTACTTTGTTTAGAAAGTTAACCTTGATCTTTGCCAAAGGGTTAGGGTATCAGCTGTCTAGGGTTCGAAAGGATGTTAAGGTCAGATAAGATCCTTTTGATTCTGAAGGGTTTAGGTTGTAAATCTTAGATCTCCAGAGGGTTGCAAAGATTGCCTAAGAAAGAACATCTTCATTTCTGTTGATATAAACCTTTCAGAGGAACAGCACCTGAAAATTACGATCAAGCCAGGAAAGATTGAAGAAAAATATAAATAAAATGCACAAAACTTAAGACTTCTCTTTGATCCTCGAATAGACTTTTCTTTTCTATTAAATTTCCCCAAATCACTACTTACAGAGGTAGGATTTTAGAAGTTACAAGCATAGAATGCAGGAAAGTCTACCCCACAAACAGGACCCCTTGGGTTTTGTTTATAGATGTCGATGGCCATGTTGATGTCGGTGGCCATGTTTCCGTCCCTGTGCTTTCGGCCAGATTGAAGGGTTCCTTTCTTATATACAATTGCTAACCTTTTGGTTTCAACGAAAAGTTTTCCTTTCACATGTCATCGTGGATTCTTGAACGCTACCAAAGGGTCTTTTATTTCATTTTTTTAGGAACCTTTTGCCCTTGTCGGAAGGTTTGTCATCTATACAGTATGTGAACCCTTCGGAGGTGCCGGAAGGTTCCTGGCTATTGTGAACACTTCGACTTGGTCGAAAGGTCACTTTTCACTTGAATGTTGCGGAGAGCCGAGCTTTCCTTAAATGTTGGCGGAAGGTTGCTTTATGTTCTTTGATAAATTATGAATGTTGCGTTCAACATAGAGCCTCCGACATCATCGAAAGGTATTCAGTAGGCGTTCCAACCGGCCCGAAAGGCGTATTATGCTTTCAGAAAGATTGTTATAGGGTCGCATGCCTTTGTCTTGACTTCTTTTCCTTCTTCGGAGGATAAGAGCTTCTTGGATATTATTGAACAATACCCTCCGTCTTCTCCAAAAGGTCTTGAGCTATTTCATATTGATGGCTGCATCCTCTTGACTCCTTCAAAAGATTTAGTTTGATCTCCTTTTCCATTGTCTTTGTTGAAAGACCTCTCGTTCTAGTCGAAAGGTGGATCCCTGGAGCATCATCTTGCCTATGGACTTTGAAAGACAGCCTTGGACTTCGCCGGAAGCTCCTTGTCACAAGGTAGGATTATCCAGAATATCATGGTGCTTTCTGATCTTTCCTCATGCTCTCGTGACCCTTCTTTCATACCATTGTTCTTTTGAATATTTTATGGTTAACAAAACCCATGGCTTAAATAAAGGAGTTTTGAAAGGACTTTAACTAAGTAAATTTGAAGAAGTATTGCCTTGATAAAAATATAAGTTAAAGGGATTAACTATGTTTTATATGAAATGTATTTCAAGGACCTTAAACTCATAGGAGTGGTATTGTTAAATTGTTATGTTTGCTTCTTCAAATATGAATATATTAACATGCAAACCCATAACTATATTTTGGGGATAAAAAGGGGTAGAAGAACCAGCTAGGTTAACCCAGTAGTGAATATAAATTGATTAAATTTCTGAATGAGTAGAATTGCATCCAGGGAGTCAGGGAGACCAAAAATATAGGATGCTTAAACTTTGAAGTTGTCCAGAAGATAGGTTAATAGTAAACCCATGAAAACTATGATAATGTAGTTATTGGAGGTAACCAACTGGTTCATAATAAACCTATGAAAACTATGTATTAAGGACAGTTGGTAGGGGCTAACTGGTTTTTAGTAAACCCATGAAAACTATATTCGGATTAAGAATTGACATCAGTTAATAGGTTCCTAGTCAACCCATGAAAACTAGGATAAGAAAGAAGTTAAGGAAAGCATTAGTAGGTTCCTAGTTAACCCATGAAAACTAGGATGAGAAATGAGTTACTGGATAAATCCATAGGCTCCTAGTCAATCCATGGAAAACTAGGATAAGGGGATTAGTTATTGGAATGACTAATAGGTTCAGGGTGACCCATGAACTAATTAAGTTAATTGGCAGGAGCCTATAGGTTCTTAGTGACCCCATGAAAATTATGGAATAGGACAGGGTGTCCTTGTGTAATGAAAAATGTTATTTGTAAACCCATGAAAACTAATAGGTTAATAGTGACCCTAGAAACTATAATTATGACAGGGTGTCAACTTAAACTGGGGATGGGAAATCCAAATGTTTATATGTATGCTTATCATCATAATATTTTGAAATGTTTGTTTTTTACTATTATGGATTCATGAGCACAATATATGGTTTTGTAAAGGTTTTAAGATACTGGTGAGGGGAAAATCCGTTCCGCTAAGCGGCATGGTCTCACTAGATATCAAAAGGATTGAGATGTTAGATTATTATTCATACCAGGCATTATGTCTGACTTGAAGTTTTATTTCCCCTTAAACTCTCGGGTGTTCAATTGATTTTGAGTAGTATGAGATTTAAGGTTTTCAGGTTCTTTTCTTAGACACATAAAGCTTCCAGAGTCGCGCATGAGGTAGTTAGTTATTTAGAGTTATCTATTTTCGCTGTGTATTTGGATGTAAAGGAAGATTTATTAGCTTTACTATATACTCTGATCAACCAAGGGGGCATCTTAATATGTCGCTCTTAGTGTATATGTAATAATTATTTTTTGCTAAACGTGGTTAACGTCTTGGGATTAAGTAATGAACATGAAATGTTTTGAATGGAATGTGGAAATATGTTTTTGAATAATTAAATTTTTTCCGTATTCTTGTGATCTGTGCATCAATGAATCTAGCACCACCGTATTTGGTCACCGATGATTAATAACTATGGATGACTGCAGCATCCGTAGCCGTTAATTTTGGGCCTCCAAGTAGGAGGATGTTACAAGTTGGTATCAGAGCATAGGTTATGAAACTTTAAATGAAAAGTAAAACCTAAAAGATTTTTGAAACATAATTCAAAGAATTTGAAAATATGATCGGGGTTTGGGTTAGCGCTATAGTAACGTACTTGTATTTGATATATAGGTATATATCTAAGTACGTATTCCCTTCTCTCTTAGAGCGTTCTTTTGTATCTTACTAAGGCTCGTATGCAGATTTACGAGAAAGAAGATATGAAAGCAAGAAACGGAAGATGAAATCTAGGTGGAGGAAGCACCACAACCAAAGGAAATGCTCGACCTAATACCAGGAGAAACCAAGGTCGACAGGCAAATGCTAATCCGAATGCTGAAGCCAATGTAGGCACTGAAAATCCGCCAGTAAATGCGGGGATGGTGTATTAGTTGTTGGTTAATATTTTGCAAGTAGGAGTTGCTGGTAATGTTGGAGGAGCTAATCTTGTAGCTCCAGCTGGATATAATTATGCTAGGCTGAGCAGGGATTACACCAGTCTGGGTGGAAAGCCGTTTATAGGAACATAGGATGCTGTTGAGGTTGAGAATTGGCTTTTGAACTGTGAGAGGATTTTTATGGATTTAGGCTTAGATGATGGAGAAAAGAGAAGGCTAGCCTCTAGACAGTTGCAAGGGTTAGCGCTTCACTGGTGGAACTGTGTGACAGCCAGAGTACCAGAGGAAGAGCTGACATGGGTTCATTTTAGAAGAAGGTTTGAGCAGAGGTTCTTATCTGAGGTTGCCAAGTCGGCATTGATGAGGAAGTTCATGGATCTTGTCCAGGGAGAGATGTCAATGATCGATTATGCTACTAAGATTAATAAGCGTCTCGATATGGATATGCTTTGGTAGACACTGATATCAGAAGGAATGTGAGATTTATTCGTGGACTAAGGCCAAAGCTGGGAAGAATGACTATGACTCATGTCAGAGAGCCTTGTCATGTAATGGTGGAGATGGCTATCCGCCATGAGGAGATGCTTACCGTTTGAGCTAAAGAGAAGCCGGTTGAATCCCAGGATCCTCAGGGAAAGAAGAGGAAATTATTTAAGAAGAAGAGAGCCCAGAAAAGGGAGGCTGCCAAGAAGGAAAAGGCTGATTTGGTGTGTTATAAGTGTGATAAGAAGGGCCATTATGCTTATGAGTGACGGACGGGCAATGGCAAGAAGCCTGTAGAGAAGAAGAATGTGAAATGCTTCAACTACGACCAAGTTAGGCACTATAAGAACCAATGTCCAGAGCCAGTCAGGGAGGACAGAGGGCTATTGGACCACCATCTTCTTCTAGGCCTACTGTTGCAAAGAAAGGAAAAACTGTGATGGAAGGTACGCTTTTGATTCAAATTATACCAGCTATGGTACTGTTTGATACCGGTGCATCACATTCGTTTATATCACAGTATTTGGTTGATAGGTTATGTATAGAACCCACATACCTTGTTACTTCCATAAGGGTTTCGAATCCAGTAGGAGGGTATGCAACTCTAGGGATGAGATATGACCAGTTAGAACTTGATTTGTTAGGTCATAAGTTTGCATGCAGTTTGTATGTTTTTTATTTCGTAAATTTCAGGATCATTTTGTGTATGGATTGGTTGGGTAGGGATGAGGCCAGGATATTTTGCCAGGATAGGGAAATATCATTGAGACACCCAGATAGTCATAATCGTATCATCTTCTCAGTGGAGAATTCTAGTAAGAGTGTTTGTGCTTTGTTAAGAGCCATGGAGGTTGGAGAAGACTTAAGTTAGGTTTTAGTGGCAAGGGAATTTGCAAATGTCTTTGAGCCAGTCACAGGGCTACCACCAAAACGAGATGTTGAGTTTCGGATAGATCTTGTACCGGGAGATGAACCTGTCAGTAGACCACCTAGCAGGATGACACCGACAGAGATGAAGGAATTGAAGGTGCGGCTAGTGGATCTTGAAGAACGGAATTTTATTAGACCAAGCAGTTCGCCTTGGGGGGCGGCCTCGCTTTTTGTGAAGAAGCTAAATGGGTCGTTATGGATGTGCATCGACTATCGTAAGTTGAACGAAAGGACGATCAAGAATAGATACCCTCTGCCATGGATAGATGATCTCTTTGATCAGTTGAGTGGAGCCAAAGTGTTCTCCCAAATGGATTTGGCGACGGGGTTCCATCAATTGCGAGTAGTGGATTATAGTATTCCTTTGACCGCATTTCGGACTAGATATGGTTCGTATGGGTGGTTTGTGATGCCGTTTGGATTGACGAATGCACCTGCTTTCTTCGTTGATTTGATGAACCGGGTTTTCCAAGAGCACTTAGATAGGTTTGTGTTTGCATTCATAGACGATATTTTGGTGTACTCAAAAGATGAAAGAGAGCATGAGATTCATCTTAGAGTGGTGCTGGAGACGCTGAGGCAGAATCAGCTTAAGGCGAAGTTTTCTAAGTGTCATTTTTGAAATAAAGAGGTTAAGTTTCTTGGTCATGTGGTTTCAGAGAAGGGATTGTTAGTTGGAAGAGACCAGGGACGGTAACTGAGATCAGGAATTTTCCTGGACTTGATGGCTATTACCGGAGATTCATCAAGGATTTCTCACGGATAGCAGCACCTTTGACTAAGCTTACCAGGAAGGAACTGAAGTTTGTTTGGTCCAACAAATGTGAGGAAACATTTCTTAAGTTAAAACATTTGTTGACCAATGCTCCAGTGTTAGTAGTTCCAGATGGTAACCAAGGGTTGGTAGTATACACTAACGAATGTGGGACTGGATTGGGAGCAGTGTTGGTGCAGAAGGGCAAAGTTATTGCTTATGCATCTAGGCCGCTTAGAGCGCATGAAGTAAGGTATCATAATCATGACTTGGGGTGAGCAGTAGTGATTTTTGCCTTGAAAATTTGGAGGCATTATCTCTTGGGGAGAGATTTGAGTTGTTTACCAATCATAAGTCATTAAAGTATTTATTCTCTCAAAAGGAGTTGAATATGAGGCAGGAGAGATGGCTGGAATTTTTGGCTGCTTTTGATTTCGGTATAGAGTATACTCCTGGGAAAGGAAATAAGGTAGCAAATGCTCTCAGTAGAAAACATCAGAATGTGGTGTTAGCGATGTTGACAGAATGGAAGGATCTTGAAGCCTTGGCCAGTTGTGGTTTGCAGTTGATATCTACTTCTAGTTCTAGTCAGGGTACTGTCATATTCTCTTGTTTAGAAGTTCGACCAGTGCTAATCGAGAGGATAACTACTAAGCAAAGAGAAGATCTAGTTTTAGCCAAAAGGATTAGAAGGCTTGAGGTAGAATCAGAGGTTGATGACCTAAAGGATTTTAGTCTTGACCAAAGAGGATGGTTGAGAAAGAAGGGACGATTATGCATTTCAGATGTAGAGAACTTAAGGAGGGAAGTTCTGGAAGAGTGTCATCGATCGAAGTTTATGATTCATCCTGGAGAGACCAAGATGTATCAAGATATGAAGAGGAGCTTCTATTGGGAAGACATGAAGAGGGATGTTGGCTCGTGGGTTAGGCATGCAATGTGTAAACTGTCAACAAGTGAAGGCCGAACATCAGAAGCCGAGTGGGTTACTTCAACCATTAGAGATTCCAGTTTGGAAATGGGATTCATTATCCATGGATTTTATTGATGGGTTGCCAGGGTCAAGGAGAGTAAATTAAAGCATATGGGTTATTGTGGATAGGTTGACCAAGAGTGCCCATTTCATTCTAGTAAAGTTGACCGGGACGGCACCAGTTTTGGCTAAGTTGTTCATGAAAAACATAGTTGGACTTCAAGGAATTCCTAGTAGCATAGTCAGTGATTGAGATGCTTTATTCACTAGCGAATTTTGGAGGAGTCTCCTTGAGGTATTAGTTACCAAGCTCAAGATGAGTATAGCTTATCACCGACAAATGGATGGGCAGACAAAGAGGGTCAATAAGGTACTCGAGGATTTATTAAGAGCTTGTGTATTGGATTTCGGTGGATCATGGGAAGATCGCCTGCATTTGATTGAGTTTTTCTATAGTAATAGTTAACGGACTAGTACAAGAATGGCGCCTTTTGAAGCTTTGTATGGAAGACCATGCAAATCGCCAGCATGTTGGTTGGAGATAGGAGATAGATTGGTCTTAGGTCCGGATTTAGTTAGAGAGGCGTTAGAAAAGATCGAGTTAATCCGAGAATGGATGAAGGAAGCTCAATCCAGGCAGAAAAGTTACGTAGATAAGAGGCGTAAAGACCTAGAGTTCTCAGTGGGAGATAGGGTTTTCATTAAAGTATCAACGATGAAGGGTTTGGTACGATTTGGAAAGTCGGGAAAGTTGGCCCCAAGATATGTTGGACCATTCCAGATTATAAAAAGGATTGGAAAGCTCGCGTACAGAGTAGAGTTGTCGAGCAGTTTGGCTGGTGTCCATAATGTATTCCATGTGTCTCATCTTCGCAAGTATGTGCATGATCCAGAGGCTACTATTCCTCAGACAGAGTTGGAGGACTTGGTAGTGGAGCCTGATTTGACTTTTTTTAGACAACTAGTTCAGGTTGTAGTGAGAGATGAGAAAAGATTGAGAACCAAGACAGTCAAGTTGGCGAAAGTTCAGTGGAACGACAACAAGAAGGACTGTACTTGGGAGACAGAGGACAGGATTCGTGATGCTTATCCTGATCTGCTTTGATGGTATGTCTATATTAGATTTATACATATTAGTTGCTACTCAGGTAGGCTAGTATGAATGTTAGGAGCTGTTATAGATGATTGATATGTTTGCTATTTGGTCCTTACTGAATTTCGAGGATGAAATTCTTTAAGGAGGGGAGCCTGTAACACACCTAATTTTTATTGACATTATTCAAGAGATTTAATTAGAATAAATTAAATAGAATAATGTAGATAAGGAGATTGGGGTTCATTAATAAACTAAGTAGGCATGGTTATTTAAATTAAATGAACTTATAAATGGTTATGTGTTAGCTAAAATAAATATAAGGGCATTAGGGTAATTGACGCCCTACTCTCCACCCTTATACCATTTTCTTTAGGCCATACACATTCATTATATCATAAGCAAAAATTATAACCGTAAGAGGAAAAGGAGCCGACCATTAAGAAGATAGAAAAGAAGATAAATTTAATTTAAAGCTTATGATCAAGCTAGAAGAAATCAATCTCAATCAATCGTCAATTTCCTTATCCCATCTAAGGTGAATAATAATCACTACATCTCTATTTTGGTTTTATAATCATATGGTTTCGAATTTAAGGGTAAATCTGTTTTTATGATATATTGAGTGATGATATGCTTGATTTATGATTTTTATGGTTTAAACAAGGTTGTTTAAAGGAGATATGAACAGTTTTAGGGTAAAACCAAAGTTAAATGATTTTTAAATACCATGGGAAATTTTACATTATAGAAAACATGATTTTGAAGTTGGGTTTCAATTTTTAATATTTTCCAAGCCGTGCAGAATTAGTTATGAATTTTTGAAGGAAAAAATGGTTATTTGGGTTTATAAATTTATTTTGGAAAATGTATTAAGAATTTGGGTCAGAAATTTTGATATGTTAGATAACATGATTTAAGTGAATTTCTGAAATTTCTAGGTATTTTTACTAAGTGATTTAGTATGGAAATTAAATTATTTTAAAAGGAGGACCTAAATGATTTAATTGTTTTGTTAAGAGGAAGGGCTTAATTGTTAAAAGTCAGCATGTTTTTAGATATGAGAAAATGTGGCAAATTTAGTAAAATAATTTGAAAGTTTAATGTAACAAATCATGTATTTACAAGTGGGCAAGTTAGTTATGAAAAGTTTACTTTATTTGGTAAAAATAGCTTTTTTGCTCAGAAAAAGGGTTCCGCCTTCTTTAGAAGGTCCCTTCGACCAAGACCTTTCGTTTCCAACCTAGTCGAAATCTTCTAGGACGAAACCAGTAACCCAATGCACATGATATCATTTAGGTGGTATGTAGTGAATTGGACCAAGGCAGAAGGTAGGGTGTCGAGAGGTAGTTTTCGAAGGGGTTGGTTCCTTTGTTTTATTTAGTTTTAAAAGAAAAGCGCTTTTCTGTTTATAAACGGGTTTCGAAGTAGTTGAAACTAATGGCTTCGAAAGATACTTCAAAGTGGCTTTCGAAAGAGAGCCGCTGCCTATGTTTTAAAGAAGTAGCTTCCGAAGGACTTACTTGGATTTTTTTAAAGCTTTTTGAAGGGGTAGTTTCGACCAAGTCGAAACCCATATGTGAATTGGTGACCTTCCGATGGCATTAAAGGCATCAATATTGTCGAAAGTTTCAGTTATTTTATAAATACAAGCCACTTCCTAATGCTTTCGAAAGGGGTCAGGGGTTTCGAAGGCAGTAGTTTCGGAAGGGGTTTCGAAGCTAACCTTCAATTGTTTTACCCAGATATTTTAGTGCTTTCGAAAGGATGGTTTCAACACCTTCAAACTTCCCCAATACTTTTTAAATTAAAGAATGGTTTCGAAAGAGATGCATTCGCTTATGTTCACTTTGACCCAAAAACGATGTTTTATGTATAAACTAAATGCTTTCTAAAGAGGGACTTTCAATGGTTTCGAAAGATAACCTTCAATGGTTTCGAAAGAGAACTTCCAAATGGTTTTGAACCTATGCTTCTATACTTATATGATAATACTTTAACATGGTCGAAAGGCTTTGAGAGTGATGTTTTAAAGTATTCGAAAGGCAGGAGCCTTATGTTTTAAAGATGGATCTTTAAGCTTTCAAAGGAGGTCGTCCTACGAGATCGAAAGCAAATGTTTCAAAGGTGTCGAAAGGTTTTAAAACCCAAACACAAATTTTAAAGGAAAAACATATGGCTTAAATAAACGGATTTGAAGAAGTGTTACCTTGATAAAAATATAAGTTAAAGGGATTAACTATGTTTTATATGAAATGTATTTCAAGGACCTTAAACCCACAAGAGTGGTATTGTTAAATTGTTATGTTTATTTCTTCAAATATGAATATATTCACATGCAAACCCATAAGTGTATTTTGGGGATAAAATGGGGTAGAAGAACCAGCTAGGTTAACCCAGTAGTGAATATAAATTGATTAAATTTCTGAATGAGTAGAATTGCATCTAGGGAGTCAGCGAGACCAAAAATATAGGATGCTTAAACTTTGAAGTTGTCCAGGAGATAGGTTCATAGTAAACCCATGAATACTATGATAAGGTAGTTATTGGATATAACCAAAAGGTTCATAAACCCATGAAAACTTGTGTTAAGGATAGTGGGTAGGGGCTAATTCATTTATAGTGAACCCATGAAAACTATATCCGGGTTTAGAATTGACATCAGTTAATAGGTTCCTAGTCAACCCATGAAAACTAGGATAAGAAAGAAGTTAAGGAAAGCATCAGTAGGTTCCTAGTCAACCCATGAAAACTAGGATGAGAAGTGAATTACTAGATAAATCCATAGGTTCCTAGTCAACCCATGAAAACTAGGATAAGGGGATTAGTTATTGGAATGACTAATAGATTCAGGTGGACCCATGAACTAATTAAGTTAATTGGCAGGTGCCTATAGGTTCTTAGTGACCCCATGAAAACTATGGAATAGGACAGGGTGTCCATGTGTAATGAAAAAGGTTATTGGTAAACCCATGAAAACTAATAGGTTAATAGTGATCCTAGAAACTATAATTATGACACGGTGTCAATTTAAACTGGGAATGGGAAATCCAAATGTTTATATGTATGCATATCATCATAATATTTTGAAATGTATGTTTTTACCATTGTGGATGCAGGAGCACGGTATATGGTTTTATAATGGTTTTAATATACCAGTGAGGGGAAAACCCGTTCTGCTAAGCGGCGTGATCTCACTAGATATCTTAAAGGATTGGGATGTTAGATTATTATTCATACCAGGCTTTATGTCTGACTCGAAGTTTTTGTTTTCCCCTTAAACTCTCGGGTGCTCAATTGATTTTGAGTAGTCTGAGATTTAAGGTTTTCAAGTTTTTTTCTTAGAAGCATAAAAGCTTCTGGAGTCGCGCATGAGGCAGTAAGTTATTTAGAGTTATCTTTTTCCGCTGTGTATTTGGATGTAAAGGCAGATTTATTAGCCTTACTATATACTCTGATCAACCAAGTGGGCATCTTCATATTTCGCTCTTGGCGTTTGTGCAATAATTATATTTTGCTAAACATGGTTAACGTTTTGGGATTATGTAATGAACATGAAATGTTTTGAATGAAATGTGGAAATATGTTTTTGAATAACTAATTTTTTTTCCATATTCTTGTGACCTGTGCATCAATGAATCTAGCACCGTTGTATCTGGTCGCCGTGGTTTAGTAACTATGGACGACTACAGCATCCGTAGCCGTTAGTTTTGGGCCTCCAAGTAGGTGGATGTTACAACCAACGCTGGGAGTCAATAAATTCCTTGAAGTCATCTTAGAGGTCGTGTCCACTCATCATGCCTGGCATGATGCATAAATAAAAGGTTTTCGAAAAAGAAAATAGGCACGGTAAGATAGTGAGAAAGTGAGTGCAATCCTAATGAGATATGTAGTGTATTTCGGGGAAAGGCCTAAAGCATCATCATGAACCGGATCGGGCGGCCATCGTGTCCAAAACCAAACTAGCTTCAAGCGCAGTATTGCCCGAATGGGGGGGCACCTCCTCAAATTTAAAATCTTCCTCCATAAGCGCATCAAAATCGATGTAGACGTCACTCAAATCTCCAAACCCCACGCCGACATCTTTACCTAGGGAATCCTGATGCTCTCTGTTCTCTAGGGCATTGTCTTTATCGCTTTCATCTAGAAGAGGAGAGATCACAAGTATGGGACTCATGCCCAAAGTCTCATCGCATGATTATGAATCCTCATCATCGGATTCTGCATAGAAGTCATCACTGGAAGTGGACTCATCGCTACTACCCTCTAGTCCCCCCTCCTCTTTATCTAAGCCCAATGCAGCTTTGCCTTCCCTCTGTTGGAACTCTTCTTCTTCCTCTTCCAGGATCCGAGGCATTCTGACAGAGCCGCTAACTCCAGCCACAGTTACATCTCTTCCTTCACGGGCCTCTTCGGCTGATTCTCCGGACTAGTCCTCTCTCTTGAGAAGCGCCTTCTTCGGAGCCGCAAGAAGAAGAAGTGGATCGTGTATGAGCCCTAGACCTAGCAGGGGAGGGAACTGCAACTTGAACAGCGGATCTCCCCGGATGCAATAATCCGTATCGGAGCAAGTTCTCATCGGTCAGCAAGACTTTGATGGACCTTTCTTCAACATCAATAGCCTTTAGGGTCCAAAAAACTTCATCAAGAGACATGTCCCTATTTGGCCTTTGGATAACTGCAAGAAGTATACGGCTTGTTAGAAACTCCACAGCAACACGTCAGAACTCAATAAGTATGAAAGGGAACTTACCCCCTGTCGTCCAAAGACGGCTATACACCTTGGGACATCTAACGAAGAAATATTGTGTCTTAAACTGGGACAAGTTTCTCTATAGACGCAAAATGATTTTCCTGTTCCTCTGAGCTTCAATTACGATCATGGATGGACATTCATCCCTCCTTTTGAATGATAGAAAGTACCACAACTCGTTAAAGTTTGGAGCACGGTTGAACGTCCACATGAAGAGAACATGCAAGCATGTCAAGATTGCATAGCCGTTGGGATGAATCTGGAATGGGGCAATGCCTAAGTTGGAAAGAGTCTCGCGTAGAAAGTTGTTAAAAGGAGGCACGGCTCCATTCAACCACATATACCGATGGCAAGCGATATATCATTGGGAGGCATGTGAGCGAACTCGTCTTTTTTTGGTAGATGTATGTCGTCTTCCGGTATACCATGCTGCACGTAGATATTGTGTAGAACTTTAGCGAAGACCACCGAAGAAGCTCTCTCTGGCGGGTTGACTAAAGTTAGGAGGCATTCGATCCAAGACCGGCCCAACCGGGACTAACTGACTATATTCAGCCTGTGATGTGGTAGGAGAAAGAGTGACGGATGAAGACTCGGCTGTCGAAAGTGCCGAACTTCCTCCACTTGATTTACGGCGTGAAGATGGGTGCTTCATTTTAAAACAACGGAACTCGCATTCAAAACAGTCGGGTGATTTTATTCTAAACTAATAACTTCCCCCTACAACACTTGATTTTCGAAGAGATATCGATTCGTGCCCATACAACGGACTTCCATTGTGTATAGGGGCAAGTGCAACGTGTTGTCTATAGAGGGTGAGCTCGATATCCGAAACACTACAAACGCTATATCCCGTGTAGAAAGTTCGCTCGTAGTGGAAAGGAAAAAGTTTACCGCATCGTTCCAACTTGTTTTTACTTCCTATACACTTACCCGTTATCAATCAATGATCGATAATGGTTCCGTTGTCCGAAGCGACGTGGAAAACTCTTCTCACTATAGGGACACTGAGCGTGCAACATGCAAGAAAGATAAGTCCAAATCCTCCGAAGAGTCGGGACCGATTAGCGATGTGTCGTGCAGTATCAGCTATGAAACTTGGCACAAGTCAATTCTGGCCTAATGGACAAAGATAGAAAAACACGTCAAGCGCTGGGCCAAGGCCCGAATGTTGTTCTGGGATAAACTCAAGACTCGATTTACTATCTTCCTCCATTAGACCACAATCAACTCAAACTTCTCACGATCAACATTGCAAATACAAACTCGCCGTCAAGTCATCAAACAAACACTACGATTAGCAAACCCACCTCAGATTGAACTCTAAAACACGGGAATGAACGAAGACATAAAATCAGTGAGCTGTGGATGGATCAGTGTTGAGCTAAGGGATGGATCGGCGATGACTTAAGGCAATATCAAGATAGGGTTTCGGTGGGGAATGATCTGAGAATCAATAGGAAAAGTCACGGCAAATAGTTGGAAGGAATCACGGCAGGTGATGAGGCTAGATCGATGAAAAAGGATGGATCGAGGCACTAAGAAGGATCGAATCACCTTGGGTTGGATCGCACGAAGACAAAGTATTCGGGCCGCGTAAAGGAAATGAACTGGCTTGGCTCGAATAAGTGAACAGGTCGGCTCGAGCAGGCTTATATAGGCCAAACAAAAACTTAAAAAGGAAAAAAATACCTAATTACTCGGGTCGCAAGCGATCCATCAGTTGTGGATCACCAGCGATCCATCAGGTATGGATCGCTTGTGATCCATCGACTATAGGTCGCTAGCGATCCATGGAATTACCCACTGTCGACTCCAAATTTTCACCGTGACATCCTCCTATCGCTTCAAGGAATACCGAGAGACTATGAAGAGAAGTTTGATCTATTATGACAAGTAGTAGCAGAAGAGACCAAAACTAAGCGATCAGCAGTGTGACCTACTATGTACCCGCAAAACTGTAATACGGTTACTTGGAATTCGACGAGCAGATATCAAAAGCGATAACTTCCAGAGCATGCCTTGTCTCCAACGAAGACGTACTTTGGAGGCAAATGTTATCCGGGTTTTTAATCCAGCAGGATCCAATAGAAGACGAAATAAGTTGATGAAATTAGAATGGCTCGGAACTCATATTACTAATGCATCGATTGAATTTGAGTAAACCAAATGACCAGAGTCCGTTCAGTCTAATCAACAGCTAAGTACAACCAGCTAGTAAATCGTCATCGGAACGGAGCAACGTGCAACGGGGCTACGCAAACAACGTCGATTCAAGGCCATAAAATCATTCCAAACTTCAAGCTCCAAAAATAAACCAAATGCTTGGATCGCCTGCGATCCACGCAATGTAATGGTCCATGGAAGGAAACAAGGGCTAAGGAGCATAGAAAACAGAATATAAAAGTACACTAAATGTATGGATCGCCAGCGATCCATACACGAAAGATCGCCAGCGATCCATATGGAGCCATGCTAGTTGCGACCTAGCACGATGAGGTGATGTAGAGAGAGAAGCTAAGTCATTAGCTCGCGAGCGAGCTAAATCTATGGTTTTGGCTTGGATTGCAAGCTAAACTCCTCTAGGTCGTCATGTGTCCATCTGTGAGAAATTGACGAAGTGGTCTGGCCCAGAAGCTCTCCGATCTCTATAAATACCGTCCTGCCTGCAACGTAAAGAGGATCTTCTCTGGGCTGGTCACTGAAGCTCTGCTAGAAACTTTCTTCACTCTCTACCTCCCTTAAAACAATCTCCAAAAGGATTCAGTGTAATTCTCCAATGGATTCCAACTCTGGGGATTCAATCTACTAAGGATTATCAAAATCCTTGTACTCAAACACTACTTGTAACAGCAATCAGTCATAATAAAACTATAAAGTGAACGTAGGCTTCATTAACAGCCGAACCACTATAAAAATTCCGTGCCTTCTTTCTTTTACTGACTTTTTCTTTACCCATTATCTGTGTTAATGCTCTGTCTGAACAGGGCTGGTGCTTTCAAACTAAAACCAGGGTGTTGATCCATTTTTTGGCTTAACAGCCGGTTCTTAGGGTTTTTGCGTTTTGTTTTTGATTTGAGAAAAATGATCGTGAATGGACAATAGTGAGAAATGTATAGCCATGTAAAATAAAGAGGCTATTTTACTAATATGCAAATGTGTGAACTAATTATCCTTTAAACCAAGTAAAGCCCATTTATTTAATTATTAAGCATGACCCTTTTACATAATTTATTCAAATCTCAATCCCCTTGTCATCATTATACTATTAAATTTATCAAATTAAATTTCCTGAATAATGTTATAAAAAATTAGGGATGTTACAGGCTCCCTCCCTTAAAGAATTTCATCCTCGAAATTTAGTAAGGACTAAATACTAGACATAGCAATCATCTGTAACAACACCTAACAACCATACTAGTCTAACTGACTAGCAACTATCTATATAAATCTAATATAGACATACCATCAAAGCAGATCAGGATAAGTATCTATAATCTTGTCCTCTGTCTCCCAAGTACAGCCCTTCTCATTGTCGCTCCACTGAACTTTCACCAACCTTACTGTCTTATTCCTTAACCTTTTATCATCTCTAGCTACAACACGAACTGGTTGTCTAAAAAAAGTCAAATTAGGCTCTACAACTAAGTCTTCCAACCCTGTCGGAGGAATAGTAGTCTCTGGATCATGCACATACTTGCAAAGATGAGACACATGAAATACATTATGGACACCTACTAAACTACTCGGCAACTCTATTCTGTATGCGAGCTTTTCAATCCACTCTATAATATGGAATGGACTTACATAACTTGGGGCCAACTTCCCTGATTTTCCAAATCACACCACACCCATTATAGGTAATACCTCAATGAAAACCTCATCTCCAACTGAGAATTCTAAGTCCATATGCCTCTTATCCGCGTAACTCTTCTGTCTTGACGGAGCATCCTTCATCCTTTCTCGGATCAACTCAATCTTCTCTGACGCCTCTCTAATCAAATCTGGATCTAAGACTAATCCGTCTCCATCTCCAACCAACATGCTGGTGATTTGTAGGGTGTTCCGTACAAAGCCTCAAAAGGTGCCATTCCTATACTTGTCTGATAACTGTTATTATAGGAAAAATCAACAAAATGTAGGTTATCCTCCCAAGATCCACCAAAGTCCAATACGCAAGCTCTTAGTAGATCTTCGAGTACTTTGTTGACTCTCTCTGTCTGACCATCTGTCTGAGGGTCATACGCAGTACTCATACTAAGCTTAGTACCCATCACTTCCTGTAGACTCTTCTTGAATTCACTAGCGAACAATGCATCTCTATCACTGACTATACTACTAGGAACTCCATGCAATCAAACTATGTTTTTCAGGAACAACTTAGCTAAAACAGGTGCCGTTCTGATTGACTTAGCTGGAATGAAATGAGCACTCTTGGTCAATCTGTCCACTATAACCCATATACTTTCATTACCTCTATTTGACCTAGGCAACCCATCTATAAAATCCATTGATATCGAATCCCATTTCCAAACTGGAATCTCTAAAGGCTGAAGCAACCCACTCGGTTTCTGATATTCAGCTTTCACTTGTTGACAGTTTGCACACTGCCTAACCCACAAGCCAACATCCTTATTCATGCCTTCCCAATAGAAGCTCCTCTTCATATCCTGATACATGTTGGTCCTTCCAGGATGAATCGTAAACTTGGACCGATGACATTCTCCAAGAACTTCCTTCCTCAAGTCCTCCACATTCGGAACATACAACCGTCCCTTCTTTCTTAACCATCCTCCCTGGTCAGGGCTAAAATCCTTTAGATCAACGATCTCAGTTCCGACCTCAAGCTTTCTAATTCTCTCAGCCAACACTGGATCCTCCTTCTGCTTAGAAGCAATTTTCTCAATCAATACTGGTCGAACTTCTAAACAAGACAACCTGGCGGAACTCTGACTAGAACCAGCAGTCGATCTTAACTGCACATCACAACTGACTAAAGATTATAAATCCTTCCATTCCGCCAACATAGCTAATACCACATTCTGATGTTTTCTACTAAGAGCATCTGCTACCTTATTACCTTTTCCTGGTGTATACTCCATACCAAAATCGTAAGCAGCCAAAACCTCCAGCCACCTCTGTTGCCTCATATTCAACTCCTTCTAAGAGAATAAATACTGTAAAGACTTATGATCGGTATTAAACTCAAACCTCTCCCCTAGGAGATAATGTCTCCAAATCTTCAATGCGAAGATCACAGCTGCCAACTCCAAATCATGAGTAGGATATCTAACTTTATGCGGTCTAAGCTGCCTAGATGCGTAGGCAATGACTTTACCATTCTTCATCAACATTGCTCCTAATCCAGTTCCACATGCATCAGTATATGCCACCAATCCTTGGTTTCCATCTGGAACTACTAACACTGGTGCATCGATCAACAAATGCTTTAACTTAAGGAATGCTTCCTCACATTGGTCTCTTCCAAATATTCATGGCTTCGATCTTATCTGGATCGATTGACAATCCTTTCTCTGAAACCATGTGACCAAGAAATTTTACCTCTTTCTTCCAGAAAAGACACTTGGTAAACTTCACCTTTAACTGATTCTGCCTCAGCATCTCAAGTACCACTCTAAGATGAACTTCATGCTCTCTCTCATTCCTAGAGTAGACTAGAATGTCATCTATAAACACCAACGCAAACCTATCCAAATACTCTTGGAAAACTCGGTTCATCAAATCCACAAAGAAAGCAGGTGCATTTGTTAATCCAAATGGCATCACCAACCACTCATATGAACCATACCTATATCGAACTGTAGTCAAAAGAATACTGTCTTCCGCCACTCTTAACTGAAGGAAATCTATCACTAAGTCCAACTGGGAAAAGACTCTGGCTCCGCTCAACTGGTCAAATAGATCATCTATTCTTAACAAAGCATACTTATTCTTAATTGTCCTTTCGTATAACTTGCGATAGTCAATGCACATCCTTAACGACCCATCCGGTTTCTTTACAAACACCGCGGCCGCTCCCTAAGGTGAACTGCTCGGTCTAATAAAAATCCTTCCTTCTAGATCCACTAGCTTCACCTTCAATTCCTTCATCTCAATTGGTGTCATCCTGCTAGGTGGTCTACTCACAGGTTCAACTCCTAGCACAAGATCTATTCTAAACTCAACAGCCCTTTTCGGGGGTAGTCCAGTGACTGGCTCAAAGACATCTGCAAACTCTCTTGCTACCCGAACCTGACTTAACTCATTTCCTACCTCCATAGCACTAAGCATGGCACTAACACTCCGGTCAGTATTCTCTACTGAGAATATCACTCTGTTATGACTATCAGGGTGTCTCAGTAATATTTCCCTATCTTAGCAAAATATTCTAGCCTTATACCTACCCAACCAATCCATACCCAAAATGATTCCAATATCTACGAAATCAATAACGTACAAATTGCAGGTAAACTTATGACCTAACAAATCAAGTTCTAACTGGTCAAGTCTTAACCCTAGAGCTGCATACCCTTCTATTGGATTCGCAACCCTTAATGAAGTAACAAGGTAGGTGGGTTCTAAAAATAATCTATCAACCAAATAGTGAGATATAAATGAATATGATGCACTGGTATCAAAAAGTACTCTAACTGGAATACTCTAAATCAAAAGCGTACCTTCCATCACAGTCTTTCCTTTATCAGTTGCGGTAGGCCTAGCTGATCCTATAGCAAAAACATTTCCTTTGTCCTCCCAAACTGGCTCTGGATACTGACTCTTCTTGTAATGCTCAAATTGATCACAGTTGAAGCACTTCACATTCTTATTATTTGCAGCTTTCTTCCTATTTCTTGACCGTCATTCATTAGCAAAGTGACCCTTTTTGTCACACTTATAGCAAACTACCTCAACCTTTAACTTCTTAGTAGCATCTCCCTTCTGGGCTCCCTTCTTTTTAAAGAAAATCCTCTTCTTCCCCAGAGAACCCTGAGTTTCCACTGACTTCTCTTTAGCTAAATCAGCAAGTAACTCCTCATGGCGAATGGCCATCTCCACTACTATATTATAAGGATCACGAACATGTCTCATGGTCATTCTAGCAAGCTCGGGACTCAATTCCTTAATGAACTTCTCATTCCTTTTGATGTCATTATCTATAACAGCATATCCATATCGAGAAACTCTTCAAACTTAGTATCATACTCGACTACTGACATCTCTCCTTGAACTAAATCCATAAACTTCCTCATCAGCTCAGACTTAGCAGACTCAGATACAAACTACTGCTCAAATCTCGTTTTAAAATCAGCCCAAGTTAACTGCTCTTTTGGAACTTCGACAATGACACTATTCCACCAATGTAGTGCTGACCCCTACAACTGTCTAGAGGCCAACCTCCTCTTCTGTTATCATTTAGGCCCAAATCAGTAAATACACGCTCATAATGTAACAGCCAATTCTGAACCACTATGGCACTCCCCGTTCCCAAGAATGGCTTCCCACCCAAACTGGTGTAATCCCTACTCAGCAAAGCTTAATTATTCCCAACTGGAGCCACATGATTAGCTCCTCTTGCATTTCCAGCAACACCAGCAGCAGCTCTTGCTTGCATCAAACCAACAAAGAATGGATACATCGCCCCCATATCTGTTTGTACCAAAATTGGGCACAACACTCTTCGGATGTGCTTGAAGAGATAAAATGAAGAAAGTAAATGTAAAATGAGGCAGATCTAACAAAACACACCAATCAACAGATAAGAAAGTGCACGGAAAAACACGAATTTAGAGTGGTTCGGCGTATTGCCAATGTCCACTATGAAATGACTGATGCTTATTGAATTTCACTCGCTGTTTACAAGAGATTACAATAGTACAACTGAAGTTTAATAATGATTTCGATGGAGTATCAGCGTAGAGAAGCCAAAAAGTCCATTTTCTATAGGTCTAGGGTCGCTATATTTATAGGTGTAGGAAGCAAATATCTCGCCCAGATCTCGGAAGACTTCTTCTCTCACGTGAGTGGGCCCATGGGATCGAGTTCAGGTGATTTCAACTCGATCTGGGAGCGATACGAATTGAGTTCGAATCGATCCATAATGGTCCTTTCGGGCCGAAATTGATCAGATACATTCTTGAGGTTGTAGGCAAGCTCCTGTGAAAATTTGGTTCCATTTGGACTTGTAGATCTCGAGTTATGATCGATGCAAGTTTAGATTTGCAAGGCATTGTCGAGCTCGTATCGATGCCGTTCGTATCGGTATCTTCGTATCGGTTGAAGGCACGTGTTTGCTAGGTGACATTGCGCTACCTTCTAAGGTCGATCCACTATTCATGCTAAGTGACCGAGTCTTCCTTCTTTTAGGCTTTAATCGTATCCATTGAAGTTATTTCATTTGTATCCATCGAGCGTGTATCACTTCATATCGGTCGTTGGATTACTTCGTATCGACTATGATGCATTCGGCCTCATATCGATAATGTATGGAGATCAATACGAGGAATATATTCAAGGGGATCGATGCGAGGATTTGCTCAGGGATCGATACGAGGCGCTGAATGTTTGATGGGCATGAAGTATACTAATTCGATGGATACGAAATAAAGGAGTGCCTAGTGGATACGAACGAAGTGATTCTTCCATGGATACGGAATGGCTGCATTCCACTTGAGACTTGGTGGATACGGGCAAGATTATTGCACGATGATGGTTACAAATGGGATGGACACGAACGAAATAGCTACAAATGTATGGTTCCGAATTTAGTTGCCTCTCCCCATGGACACGAACATTGCTATTGTAATGTGATGGATAAAGATTGAAACAATCATGATGGATACGAAGCAGTGTTGCCATGATGGATATGAAATGATCCTAGTGATGGATACATACCACTATTCACATTGATGGATACGAATTGTAGTTGTTTTCCTTGACTTGCAACGATCATATCTTGAGAATACGAACTCCGATTGACTTGAAATTTGGAACATTGGCTTTCATAGCTTTACTGGTCGTGCCTTGTCAATTGTAGCTCGATCCGGACTCGAACAAAATTCACCAGTATCCATAGTGAACCTGTGTATAACCGATCTCTGGGACAGACTGTCCTTGGTTTCCAATTAAGTTCCTGGTGTCACAGCCTTGCCAAAAGGTGGGATAACAGTCTCTAGTTAAGTTCCTGGTGTCATGGCCTTGCTAGGAGGCGGGATAACATTTGTCCCCCAAAGTACGTCTTGTGTGAACATGACGTGCTTTGAAAAGCTGCGATCTTTAGTCTGAAAAGTTCTGCCCGATTGTCTAAAAGGTCGTTGTCTTTTCGTCAAAAGATGTAACCTTTGATTTATGTCCAGTAAAATAAGTGCCGAATTGTCGATTAACAATGATCATGCAGTGCATTGTTTTAATTGAGTGTCGAGTGTTAGCAATCTGTTGTTTACTGTTGTAATTGTCACCAGGTGAGCATTCAATTCCTGTGAATTTCGAAAATTGAATGTTAGTTCATTATGCTCGAGCATGTATTAATCTGACTCCCGCTAACGTTTGCACGCTCATGAGTCATTGTCAGTTTTTATTTATACATATCGAATTCTGTATCGATCCTCTCCTGAATCGAAGTGAAATTCGAGTTGTAACAATGATTGATGGTTGTTTTAGTGCATCTCTTCGTATCGATCCTCTACTGGATCGATGTGAAAAATAGAAAAATTGTTCTCATATCGGTGGATACGGATCTTCGTGGGATTTATGTTGATGGATACGAACAAATCACTTCTTATCGATGGATGCTTGGGTACGAACAGTTTAGATAGGCCCTTGTTTTGGGTTTCGTATCGATCGCCTGATGGATACAATACTTTTCATCTTGAACCGGCCGTGAATGGATACGAGGTTAGCTTCATATCGATGGTGTAGGAGGATACAAAGTGAACATTCGTATCGGTTACGCTCCAGACTGTTTCCGACTGGTCATTTTGACTAGGAAACGAATCGACACTCCCCTAGGGCTGAACCATATAAAAGCCTTTGGTACTTAGAAAAATTTCCACTTGCCCTTATTTTTCCTCTGCTTTCGTATCACTCCGAGCTCGTGAGAAAATAGAACTGCCTTTGCTTTCAAACTGCACCAAGCTCTCAATCCCTTAAACCTATTGTCGAAAGTAGGTAATTAATCAATGAATTCGTGTTAAAAACGATGAGACTCGATATTTTATGCCAATCCACTCGTTTCCGTGACCGATTCTGGTGAAATGGAGGCCATAGATGGTCGGAGCGAGGTCGAGGAAGGTCAGAGTGGTTTCTGTGTGGCTTTAGGGAAGATGAAGTATGGAGGGATACGAAGTATCCATGGAAGGGATGCCTGGCTCCGACTTCGTGTCGATGGGAGAAAGGAGGAAACATTCTTTTGTATCGATCTGGGGCGTGGGGTTCATGTCGATTCTTAACCGATGGGTAGAAGGAGTAAATTCATATTGATTGAAGCCATGCAACTTCGTATCGATTTACTTCCATCGTTATGAAGCATGGACAATATGATTGATACGAATGGGAATCACACGATCGACACGAACTCCCTATGTACGACCGATACGATAGTGTTAGCCTTTGATCGACTCAAAGTTTGTCGTCCTGTGATCAATACGAAGTAGGTTTTTGGTGATCGATCAAAGTTTCACTTTTGATGGATACGAAATCTTTTGTACAATCGATCATTTGACTCCGACGAGGTTCTGTCTTGCATAATTTGACTTAACTCTTTAACTGCATATTTGACTGCCCTTCGAAGCTCGTCGATGGAACGGTAACTTGACAAAAATTCAATGAATCTCAACTTGGATTGATCGGTAAAGCCTGGATGGCACGGTCGTGAAGGTCAGGGATGATGGTCACTCCGGTTGAATTTTGAACTCCTGTCATTCAAATACTTTGCTAATCTTCATAGAATTTCTCAAGTAACTCACCGCACTGCATTCTATAACACATTCATGCATTTCACACTGGGGAACACACGTGATTATTGTTACCTAATGATGGTTTTTGATGAGTTGATTAGCTATGGAACCTGGGAGTTCACAACAACAGGAGGCTCAAAGTCCACCTCTTCCGATAATAGAGATGTCGGCCATCGCGGCTGAAGTCATAAATCCAGCTCCGAACGAGCTACCAGGAGCAACCTTCATTGGGAGTCCACAAGATTCCGTACCATCTAATGTTTCCGAAGATATGTTAGGGAGAATTTGTTTGCGGCATAGGTTATCGCTAAACGATGTCTTGCTACCAGGGTCGAGCGACATGTCGCATACTCCCCCAGAAGGGTATACCGCTTTCAATAGATTTTCCTACACAGCCGGGACACTCTCACCATTCAATCAGTATATCCAGGAGGTGTTATCTTATTTGGGGATTGCCCTATCACAGTTGCATCCGAACGGGTACGCTTTGCTGAACAGCCTATTCATCATCTTCATAGAGCACCTTTTCCGACCCCAAACTCCAGAGGAAGTCAGATTCTTGTTTAATGTAAAGAGTCAGGGAGATAATCCCTCTTTCACATTCTTAAAGGGAGACAGAAACTATCAAATTGTGATTGGGACTTGGACTAAACGTAGCTACTTCAAAACCGAGTGGTTCTATGTTCGGTGCCCGCCATGATTCGCTAGACGGTGGCTAGTTAGACGTAAGTGCCACAATTTCACTAGCGACTAATGGGATAGTTGTAATTGATGTTGGGTCTAACATTTTCTTTCTTTTACAGCTTCAATTCCACGACCTGAAGGTGCTCAATTTAAGGAAATAGTACGAATTCTTGAAGAGGTGCTGGGCGAGATTAGAGAGATCGAAGCAGTGCTTACGGATGAAAATTTGAGGGCCGTCGGGCTAATTGACAGAGACCAGGGCGTAGGGCTTGAAGGATCTCTTAGGGCAGCTCCGACAAGAAGAGCTAGGCATAGAATGCTCGGAATTGTAATTGCTGAGCAGGGTGGCAAAGAGGATATGCCCACTGAAGATGAGCCCATAGCCGGACCCTCAGATAGTCCTCGACATTCATAGGGAAAAAAGGCAAGGCGGTTGCTCATAAGCTTCGCAAGCCTACGAGATAGAAATCCGTGGTCATATGTCTCTACCAGCCGCCGGTGTTATAATTTCGGAGGCTCCTCCCCCATATATAGTGAATCCTTTCGAAGGACTTGCAGACATTCCAATTCCGGACTATCTGTCGCTCCAACAAGATACCGGATTGGAAGGGCTTCAGAGCGCTTTAGATCTAGGCAAGTCAATTCCTTCGAGTATGGCCGATATAACCGGTTGGTCGGGGGGTTTGCATATGCATACACACACTTCATGGCACTACACAATTTCTAATCACAAGCAATTCATCTCTGGGAAATACCAACTCTGTTTCTCTTTTCATTTTATAGTTACAATGTCAAAGCGAGGATCTATGCTCGGTAGCCTCCGTTCTGCACGTCATCCATCTAGTACATATTATGAGTCTCGCAGACGTGAGGCCGACAGAGACCGCAATCATGGCTACTCCAGTCTGGAGAGGGAGCGCTACAAGAGGGAAAGGGACAAGGAGAGGGAGAGGGAGTATATGCGCCGTTCCCGGTCATGCTATCCACCACCTAGAGGTCCAACACAACCTTCTGGTTCTGGTAAACAAACCTATGAATCTTTGCGTCAAATACCACCTTCCTATGCACTAAGGCCTGGCCAACAGTGTCGGAGGACCGAAACCGAAACTACAATCATTACTGAACAAGCCATCACAGAGCCCACCGGGGAAGGAGCGATTAGAATCGCTAAGTTGAAAAAAGATTTTCCAAATATCTGCTTTGACGGCTTCATCTTTCCTCCGTACTTATAGCGAATTCCCATCGAGGCAGAACAGACGATGCATGACTATATACACGATGTTTATGGCCAGTATCGGGAATGGATGAAGACCGCAGATAAAGTATCAGCGGTGGCCTTTGAGCGGGCGAAGACAATCGAGAAGCTAAGAACCGATCTCGCTCAAAAGGACCGCATAATTCAGGTGTTTAATGAAAATGAGTCCGCTAGAAATTCAGAAACGGAGGCCAATTAAAGAGCCGATGAGGCAACTCGGAGGATGGAGGAGATGAAGCGAACACACTTAGCCCTGGTTGAGGAAATGGGGCACCGGACCACCACAGTTATGGCCGAAAGAGATAGGGCGCTTAAAGAGCTTGAGGAGCTTAAAGCTAAACTTGTTGAAGTCGTCAAAGAGAAAGACGAGGAAAATAAAGCCGTTCAGGAGGCATGCGAGCAGGCTGTGGCGCTCAAGGATGAGAGGGATGCAACAACGCTGAAGGTTTAGGAAGCCGAAGCCAGGGTTAAGGGTGAAGTGAGAATGGCAGAGGCCAGGTTGGACGGTGAAATTGAAGATCTCTTCATTACATATAATGCCAATGTTCTGAAGCATCGAAATCTAAGCTGGCTTGAAAATTATCCATCACATCTATACAATGCTTGGTGCCGCTTGGTTGAAGATGAAAAAGCAGAGCACCATACTGAATCCATTGATGAGTTTGAATTCGAGAATCAAGTGTTGAATAAGGAGGAGAGAAGAGTTCTTCACGACATTACTATCACATTCGAGAAAGAGAGACTCGGTACTCAGAATCCGAACGCTGGAGAGGGTTCTGGCGTTGAGCATCATGATGCAAGTTCCGAAATTCCTATGCCAACCCAGCCCGAATCTACTCCTACGGTTGATCCTCTATCTGTGCCTGCTTACAATCCTAATCAACCGTAGTTGTCTCCAGCTCGCAAGCATGTCTCTAAAGCTGCTCCGCTACCCGCAAGCCAATCTGAGGAAGGTATTCTGAGCATTTCTCGCATTTATTCAAAGTAAGGACTTTTTTCAAAGCAGTTACTAACATCTTTTCTCTTATCTTTATTCAGCGATAGGAGCCGCACCGGCCGTGCCACCTGTAACCCAAGAGTCACGTCATGAGCAGGAGGCCCTTATGACGGAGGCAACTACAACAACAACCGGTGCGCCGACTGACGGAGTGCAGGAGAGCGCTTTTACCTTTGACGAGTAGATGATGGAGGAGCTCCTTGGTCATCAAAGTGACCCACTTACCGACCTACCATTCGTCATGGCTGAAGGCGCATTCAGGGCCAGCTCTTCGATCCCAACTGGCAGCATCCCCGCGAATGCTTAAGCTATCCATAAAGAAGAGATAATAACGGAAATTAATGCCGAGATGGAAGCAACCGAACGGGCCAGTGTTATCGGAGGTGGTATGGTGGGTCCTGGTCCAGCTCCTCTATGAATGATTTATCCCGGCGGCATAATTGTCGACACTGGTGTGCGTCCCTCGTCTTTCAATGTTGAGAGTGTTCCTATCCCCCCGACACCGCATTCAGAAAGCATTCCAATTCCCATGAGTTCGGAGGAAGAAGTCACCATAATTCCCATGGCTGGAGACCAACCACCAAAAGGCAAAGGCTTGAAGAGGCATCCAAGCGGTAGCTCCAGTAGGTCGATGCCTGGGAGGAAGAAGAAGAAACCGAGGGAATAGACGTATCTTCTTGCTTCCTTTTTTGGTAGATAGATAGGAATTTCTTTTTGCTTCTTGTAGGCCATGTATAGATGCGGGTTCGGCTCCTGCTAGTAGGATTTCTTGGAACAATTTTTGTACTTATCCTTCTTTTCAAAGAATAGTTAAATATAATTCCATTTTGTTTCCAGCATAACTTCATGTTTATTTGCTTAAGTGTATTAGCGCTTGAACTTCCATTCAATATACTTGTGAAACCTTAGTCTCTGAATCGGACCTGAGTTTAGTTTTTAAGTCCTGAAGCCATGGCTTTAGGTCATGACCGAACGTTAAGTCGAGTTCCAATACTGCACTATCTCGATCAATAGCTGGTACTTAAGTTTTGCCCCCAGTCCCAGGGATAAATTGAAATGGTCGGTCGGCAGTCGCTTTTCGCCTTCAATACAGCGAGCTTAACTTTGTTGAAATGAGGTTGAAACGAGACGAGTTCGGGTGGTCGAATCACATTCGCTCATCTATTGGTAATTGCATCCTCTAGGGATTGCACTTGTACGTCGGCGGTCGGTCACGCCCGCTTAAGGTTTAGAGATATGTCCGCGCTCCTGCGACTTAAGTTATTTTATGGGCAGTTAGTCACACCCTATTTGCGTTTATACTCCGGTCCGCACTCCGGGGACTTGGAGTTGTCTCACGGGTGGTCGGTTCACACCCGGTTTGTGTTTATACTCCAGCCCACGCTCTGGGGACTTAGAGTTAGCCGATGGATGGTCAGTCATATCCATTTTAACGTTTATACTCTAGTTTGCACTCTGAGAATCTGGAGATGGTTAACAGACGGTCGATCACATCTGTTCTAAGTTTTAGGATTTCGTTCGCCCTCTGGGAACGATAGGTTTATCAGGATCATGGATGGTCGGGTCACATCCACCCTGAGTAAACAAGTGAGGTCATTAGATGGAAGGATCCATCCTACTCGGACTTGGTTTAAATATGGGAAAAGTCGTTAGGTGGACGGATCCACTCTCTTCGAGCCCACTTTTGTAAGTTTATATTCAAGCTTGCACTCTGGGAGCCGGAGTTAGTTAGAGGATTGTCGTGTATCAATCCCTTTTTTGGCTCCGGTGTGATAGCTTGCCCCGAGCTCGGGTTTCACTTAGCGAGTGACCAGTCGTATCATTGTCACTCCTTATTTGAATAAGTCCCATCGTAAGGTGGAACTTAGCTCTACGTGCAATGTGATGGTCGCATGATGCATTTTAAGAATCACTGCTCTGGCTCGAAGAGATTGCATTTTATTGCTGAAATAAGAAAATATGGCAAAGTCGGTTGCCTTATTAAAAATTCAAATTTCAAAATGCATAAACAAGTTGTAAATGAAAAGCAGACTGAATGAATAAATATAGCCTGTTATGTGTAGTAGCGACGAAGACTCTCGCTGTTCCAGGGTCTCGACAAAGTGAGACCATCAATGGTTGATAATTTAGATGTACCATCTCCGAGTCTTTGTTCAATAACATATGGTCCCTCCCACATTGGTTTCATATGCGAAGGGACCGGGTAAATTCTCTTAAGGACGAGATCGCCGAGTTCGAAGGTTCGGGGTCGGACCTTGTCATTGTACAATCGGGCGACTCGACTTAGGTACACGGCTGCCCTCAAATCATCCTCTTCACACTTCTCATCTATTAAGTCCACAGACTCAGCAAGTAATATAGCATTTGTCTTCGGATCATAATACGTCACACGATGAGAAGGTACTTCCAACTTGACCGGAATAACGACTTCTAAGCCGTAGGAAAGTGAAAATGGAGTGTGGTCGGTTGCGGACTTGTGGGTTGTTCGATAAGCCCATAAGGCCATAGGAAGTTCATCGACCCATTTGCCCTCGGCTTTTTCCAATCGTTTCTTCATAATGGACTTTATAACTTTATTAATAGCTTCGACCTGTCCATTCGCTTGAGGGTGCGCAACTGTAGAGAATTTCTTCTGGATATGGAATCGTTGACAGAAATTCTTGAAATCGATACTATCGAATTGGGCTCCGTTGCTAGTGATGATGGTATGTAGGAGACAAAATCGATAGATAATATTGCGTACAACAAAGTTGATCACTTTCTTCGTTGTGATAGTAGCAAGGGGCTCGGCTTCCGTCCATTTGGTAAAGTAATCAACTGCAACCATGGCGTACTTCGCACCACCTTTGGCTAGAGGTAGAGACCCAATGATGTCGATGCCCCATATGGCGAACGGCCATGGACTGGCCATCTGAGTTATTTCGATAGGCGGCACTCTTGGAATCCAAGCATGTTTCTGACATCTGTCACATTTCCTGGCATAATCTGATGCATCGCGATTTACAGTCGGCCAATAATAACCGTATCAGAGCACTTTCTTAGCAAGAGCTTGGCCTCCGGTATGCCATATTCTCCTTCATGTACATCATGCAATACTCGTTTGATTTCATCGTGGGCGATACACCGGAGTAAAGGAACAGAGTACCCTCTTCTATACATGACTCCATTCTGAATAGTGAACCGCGGAGCATTTCGAAGCACTTGTCATTTCTCGCTCCGGCGCTCCAGCAAGGTCCCATGCTCGAGATAGTTTCTAAATGGAGTCATCCATGACCCCTGATCGGACATGACTTCAAGTACCCAGTTGGTCTCCATTTGGTCAATACTTGGGGAAGATAGCATCTCAACGGGAACGAGTCCCATTTGCTGTGCCTCACCGGTACTGGCTAATTTTGCCAAGGAATCGACCTTTGGATTATGTTCTTGGGGTATGCAATAAATGGCATAATAATCAAATTGATTCAATATTTCCTGGACCCGAGCGAGATAAGTGGCCAGTCTCCGCTCCTTAGCTTGGTACTTCCCCCGAACTTGGCACACGACCAATTGTGAATCGCAATAAATCTCCACAGCAATAATTCTTAAATCTCTGGCAAGCCTTAGTTTGACGAGAAGGGCTTCGTATTCGGCCTCGTTGTTGGTCGCGCGGAAATCAAACTTCGAAGCATAGCATATAGATCGGCCTTCAGGGGTCTCAGGCACAACCCCAGCGCCCGATCATCGGTCATTTGATGCACCATCAGTATGCAGCTTCCAGACATATTTGGGAGATTTGCTGGTTTCGGGCAAGTCCTTCGAGATAGTGAGTTCAGTGATGAAGTCTGCTAGAACCTGTTCTTGAATAGCTCGCCTTGGTGTGTAAGTGATGTCGAACTGACTCAGCTTGATATTCCACTTAAGTAACCTACCAGACGTCTCAGGCCGCATAAGGACCTGTCGTAACGACTGGTCGGTGTAGATGGTGATAGGATGAGCTTGAAAATATGGGCGGAGCTTCCTTGAGGCAATGACAAGACAGTAAGCTAAATTTTCCAACTTCGGATAATTTCTCTCTGCTTCGGTCAGTCGTTTGTTGACGTAGTAGACTGATTGTTGTATCCGGTCCTCTTCCCGAATTAAAGTGCACTGATTGCATTTTCTGATACCGCCAAGTAGATGTACAATCTCTCATGATCAGTAGGCTTTGACAAAATTGGTGGTGTGGATAGGTGTTGGATCAGTGCTCGGAATGTGCCCTCACACTCTGTAGTCCATTCAAAGTTCTGCTTCCCTTTTCTGATTAGATTGAAGAAGGGAATGCACATGTCCGTGGATTTTGAAATGAATCTGCTCGGTGCTGCTACCTTCCCGTTGAGGCTCTGAACCTGCTTTATAGTCCTCGGAGTCTCAAGATTTCTAATTGCCCAAATTTTCTCGAGATTGGCTTCGATTCCCCGAGCGTTAACGATAAATCCAAGGAACTTTCCAAATGCGACCCCAAAGTGACACTTCGACGGGTTGAGTTTCATTCTGTATTCTCGGAGGATGTTGAACATCGTTTCTAGGTCTTTGACATGATCGGTGGAGAATCGTGATTTTACAAGCATATCGTCCACATATACCTCCATAGTCTTTCTGATCCGGTCAGCAAACATTCGATTAACTAGCCATTGGTAAGTTGCTCCTGCATTCTTAAGCCCAAATGGCATGACTTTGTAGCAGTAAAGTCCAAGATTGGTGACGAAACTGGTATTCTCTTGATTGGGCAGGTGCATGGGAATCTGATTATAGCCGGAATATACATCCATAAAGGATAAAAGCTCGTGTCTAGCTGTTGAATCTATAAGCTGATCAATCCAGGGAAGTGGAAAATTGTCCTTTGAACAAGCCTTATTCAGATCTAAGTAATCAACGCAAGTCCTCCATTTCCCGCTTAGGCTTCCCGACAAGTACAGGGTTGGACACCTATTCTGGATACAATGCATCTCGGATAAACCCGTTCGCCCTGAGTTTATCTACTTCTTCCTTTAGTGTGACAGATCTCTCTGGATCCATACCACGCCTTTTTTGTTTAACCGGGACATGCCATGGATCAATATTCAATGTATGGCTCGCGATGTCCGACGAGATCCCACACATGTCGAAGTGTGCCCAGGCAAACACGTCGAGGTTTGCCCGAAGAAATTCAACCAATTCCTCCTTCGTTTGTTGGCTTAGCTGAGATCCAATCTTTAGCATTCTAGAATCGTCATCATTACCGATTGGAACATTGATCGTCAGCTCTGCCGAAGAAGCTTGACTGTCTTTGACCTCGTCCTCGCTTTCAGTATCTCTTGGGTCAAGATCCCTTGGGAATTGGTTGTGGTGCCCGGGCATTGGCCCAGGCGTTAACTGTTAATTATCCGCAAAGCGGACACAGAGAGATTCCTCTATGTCCTTTCCCTTCTCTTTTCGCTGCGCCTCTCGCAGCTCAGCAACATAACAGGACCGTCCAGCAGCCTTGTTTCCCTGAACGACTCCGACTCCATTGTCGGTAGGGAATTTCAAAGTTAAACACCAAGGGGCGATAGCGGCCCTGAACTCAGCTAGGGCCGGTCGGCCCAAGAAAGCGTTGTATGGTGAGTTAATATCCAATACAATAAATTTCAATATCCGGACTCTCTGGCGCTCTCCAACTCCCAACTACACTGGTAGCTCCACCATCCCAGTGGGTATAGTCGCACTTCCATTGAAGCCATGAACACGAGACCGACAAGGCTTCAAATCTTTCGCTTCCATCTTCATTAGATCATAGGCTCGCTTAAAGAGTATGTTCACCGAACATCCACTATCTACTAAGATCCTCTTCATCCAAGCAGGACCTATATGAGCCGAAATGACTAGTGGATCAATGGTTGGGGCTTCGACTCTGTCGGCATCTCTATCTCCAAATACGATGTCGTCTGTTGTCGTTTTCTATTATTTGGCCGGAGCCCCGTCTTCCAAATTACTGCAACATTCAAAGCTCGCGTGCCTAATAGAGCTGGCATACGACTCCATTTCCCTCTAGCTTCGATCCACTAGATGAGGACCACCACTAACAGTGTTTGTAACAACCCTATAGTTTACAAATATATTTTTTATTGATTTTCCAGATTCAAAGGCTTTATTTATGAAAAAGGAATAAGTTTTGTTATTTTAAGTATAAACTTTGATTTTGATGTGGATTAGAATTCCAAACATGACTAATTTTAATATTTCCAGAAAATATGAATTTTGGTCAATAGTCAAACTTTGACTTTTAAATTTTAAATATTTGAAATTATAAATTTTATCTTTTATTATGAAAATAGATTTAATAACATGAATACTGCTTTTCGTTTCGTTGAAAACGGAGTTAAAATGTAAAAGTTATGTACATTTCAATTTTGAGTATAAACTGTTTATTTAACAATTTTGTCTATTTTAAATTGTATAAATTACTTTTTCTTTGTTATATTTTATTTGAATATGTGTCAATATGTTAATTTATGTATATTTTCATCTCTAAATATTTTCAAAAATAATAATAGAATTTTTCCAAAATTTACTATGATGATTTCCTATTTTTAAAGGTTGTTTCCCTATTTTCTGCTATTTTCTTCATTAAAAATTATATGTAAATTAAATTTTAAATATTTATTTTGTGAATATATTTATATTTTTTGTTATTATTTATGTTTATAAATATATTACAATCTCATATGAATTTTTCTAAAATTTATTCTATTCAATTTCAAATTTTCTAGACTAGTTTACTATTTTTAGCTATTTTCTTAATTTAACTTTATATGATTGATAAATATTTATATAAATTATTATATTTTGATAAAATTTCGAAATTTTATCTGGGATTATTATTATTTCCAGAAATATAAAGTTATATAATTAAAATAAAGTAATATGAAAGGCCCTAAACCTTCTATCTTCCTAAGGCCCTTTTATATTACACCCTTTTACCTTTTAACCTAATTTTTCAAGAAAGTGGCCCCATCTCCTCATTTGTTTCAGCCGCCACTTCCATTTGTTTCTCACGTGAAAAATGTTCCCTCAAACCCTAAAAAAAGTCACGGCTAAGAAAAATGCAATGGCTTCCTCTTTGCTCACTTTTCTTCCTCCTTTTTCCATTGTTTTCTCTTGAATTTGCATTGATCCTTCTTGTGTTTTGCTAGGCCTAGCCTCTACCACCACCACCACCATCCTCTCCACCATCATCTGCAACAGCTCCTCCTCCAATCCCTCTGACCATGTCAGGCCGTGGCCTCCCCTATGTTGCAAACTTCTCAAAATTGCAAGCACACTGAAAACAAGCATAGCCAAACCCCTTAAGGCCTCATCTCCTTCACATACCCTCTCGACCACCTTTAGAACCACCATCACCAGCCTCTAACTGACCTTTAGCTGCAGATCCACCTCTATCCAGATCTGAAAACCCCTATGGCTGAACTCCACTTACCCATAGCCGAGCCACATGTTGACCAAACTTGCCTATATTGCTTTATTCCTATGTATTCTTCATGTTGTTGCACTCCACTACACCTTCATCTCCACTTGTTGCCTTGCCTATATGATGCCATACCTGAGCCAAAGCATCATCATAGCCGAGCATAAGTGTTCCTTAGGCCAAGCATTGAAGTGATTGAGGCATGGTAAAATCATCTTGTCCACTATTGTTTCTTTTTTTTTATTTCAATTAGTTTCAATGTTGTTTTGTATTGAAATTCATGTGTATATTGTCTTGTTTGGTTATTGTTTACAAGATAAATATCAAGGCTATCCATTCATTCAAATCAAAAGTCATGTTATATCGTGCTTGTTGTGCTTTCTGGAATCTATTATGTGTGTTTTGATCGCTAATCTCCAGCTTTAACAAGTGAGTTATTCTCACCAGACAATATGTACCTATATAACTAGTAAATTGACACCATGTGAATCTGTAGAAATATATTATCATGTTATACTTGACTATGTTATGATCATATGATGTTTATACACCTGTTATATCATCCGTTACTGTTATATAATGTATTCTGTTCATTTATATCTGTTTATCACACTGCAAGTTCCCTGTAGACTAGAATCACTATGGGTTGAAATGATACATACCGAACGGACTTTAGAATAGGGAAAAATCATTATGGGCTGAAATGATAGGGCTGAATGGTTTTTATATAACTTATTTTAACTTGGGATTGCTGGATTGAAATGATAGAACCCGGATTTTTCTTTTTAAACTGCAGATTGAAATGATACATATCCGTATCACTTGACCTAGGTTAGAAAACTATATACAGGCCCGTGGTTATTTTATAAAGTGTTTTTGGATATTTTTAAGTATTTTAAAAATATAAATTTATGAAATTTGATTTAAATAGATTTTGAAATGTTTTAGAATAAAGAAATTATGATTTTTCTATGAGTTAAAAATGTAATTAATGAATGGTTAAATTGGATTATTGAAATATAACTTAAGTTTGGAATTTGGAATTTTGGTTAAAAATGATATTTAAGTTATATAAATAAAAATGTAATTTAATTATATTTATAAAATGGTAAACATGATAATTTGATTAAATTTGAATTTAAGCGATTTATTAAAGTATTACTGATTTTTCTATGGGTTTAAGTGGTTAAATAAATGAATGTTTAAAAGTGATCTTTTAAAATATAACTTGACTAGGAAATGTGAAATTTGGTTTTAATTAAAGGTTTAAGTTAATTAAATAAAATTGGAAATTTAGTTAAATTGTGAAATGGCAATTTAAATTTGAAGTGTTAAGCTTATTTGTTGAAATGTGAAGAATTGGACACTTTTACACTAAAATTTATTAAGTAAATTGTTGAAAATTGGATTTGATTATAAGAAATTTATTGTGAAAAGATATATGTTAAATGATATGTAAATGAACATTTTAAATGTTAAAATATGATTTTAAAAATGTTTATGTGTTTTAAATTGAAGTTATTTAATTGTTGGAAATACACTAACACCTGAAATTAACTTTTAATAGCATTCAGAAATGCTATAGATTCTGTTTTGAACTAAAATTGTGTAAAAAGGAGCTATTACAGCATTTCTGAAATGCTGTAGTTGCTGTAGTTGAACTTATAGGCTAATATTGAACTCAGGCCTATTATAGCATTCTCTGGAAATGCTATAATGGTCTGCAGTCTTTGCTGAAACCAAATTTAACCATTGTTTTGAAATCTGAACTACGGCAGCACTTCTGAAATGCTGTCTTTTCTGTTTTTGAACTATAATTCAACTAAAATTGAGTTTTAACAGCAGTGTTAAGTGTTGTCTTTGCTGAATTAAAAATGTTTTCAAATATAACTTATAGCAGTTGTTTTTAAATGCTGTGAAATGCTGAAATTTTAATAATTAGGGTTTTTGACTTAGTAAACGAACTCAGAATGGTTTGAAACTTTGGAAATTGAATACTTGATTTGAAAATATAATAATTATACTTTTAAAAGGTTTAAATGAATTATTTTGATTGGAATATAAACTATTTAAAGGTGATTTGAAATGATAGTAAATGAACGATATCTTTGAATTTAAAAAGTATTTAAAGTTGAATATTTAGATTTGAACTCAAATGATATTTGGTATATTAAAATGATTTGAAATGAAGTTTTGGAAAGATATGATATTTTGATATATTGAAATGATTTGAAATGAAGTTTTGAAATGATATGATATTTTAAATATATTGAAATGGTTTGGAATTGATTTAATCTTTATTTTGATAAAGATTTGGATTTGAAATGATATTCTATTTTGAAGTATAAACTGTTTTTAAATTATAACCACGGGTTATAATAACGATTGGTTGTTAAAGAGACCGGGATCGGATATGGACATACTCTCTGTCGATACCGAAAACCACTTTGACAACTGTGTACACGGTGGAGTTTCCAGAATGAAGTAGGATGGTGGCGACGATCCTAAGGTATATACGTGGACCCAACTCCCGTGAGTTGGCATAAGGTGGCTAAAACAGGAGCGATCTCGGATCAGTGAGGTAGCACCTCTTATCAGACGCACTTCTTCGATTCCATTCTATTACTTTTTGATTTTTGTTGGCCACCCTTCGATTTGGGAGTGTTGTTCGAGGTGGACTGTAGTGGCTGCTATGTGCTCCATCAGTCCGTGTGCGTAATTGGTATGTCTACCCTAGCATTGCCTAGTTGTGCCGTGTCACCTATCATATCGAGCTTTACTACGATTATGATTTTAAGATCCGACTGCGTTAATGTAACGACCCGATATTTTCAACCATTCACATCCATTATAAGTGTATAGGTAGACACACATGCCGGAGTTGAATTGCTCAAAATACCGCGTTGTAATTAAAATTTTGCAAATCTCAGAATATACAGTAAATAAATATAATCACAGATCACAGACACAGAGTAAAATAATGCAGCGGAAGTAAAAGAAATAGTAGTTCATGAAGCTACTATCTAAATATGTCAGAGTTACATAAGATACAACAGAAGAAATAGAGTACAACAAAAGTCTTAATAAAAATAACCAAGTATAAGCTGAGTAGAACAACGGAATTGAAATAGATAGGACATGACAAGCAGATAATCTCCAGCGATTCAAATCTCCAAGAGAGTGGAAATCCAAATCTGTGAATAACTCAGGCTTACCCGAGCGTAAAGCAAAACACAAAACACTCGAGTCAGGACAATATATACTTATATAATGTAAACCAACTCAAGTGAACTGTAATAAAGGTACAAGTAAGTTAGAAGATGCTTGGGACCACCCATCCTCTAAGGATCCGTTAAACTATCTACTATGTAGTAATATTCGATATTATAATAGTGTCTAAATAAGTAAAGTATAATCATATAGAAAATAGCATTAAGGGGATGGAGAACCTTAACGCGGTCGGATCTTAAAATCATAATCGTAGTAAAGCTCGATATGGTAGGTGACACGGCACAACTAGGCAATGCCAGGGTAGATATACCAATTACGCACACGGACTGATGGATACGCATAGCAGCCACTACCGTTCCACCTCGAACAACACTCCCAAATCGGAGGATGACCGTCTAATCAATCACAAGTAAGAGTATAATATCGAAGAAATGTGTCCGAGAAGAGGTGCTACCTCACTGGTCCCAGATCGCTCCTGTTTTAGCCATCTTATGCCAACTCATGGGAGTTGGATCCACGTAACATACCTTAAGAACGTCGCCACCATCCTACTTCATTCTGGAATCTCCACCGCGTACACGGTTGTCAAAGTGGTTTTCGGTATCGACAGAGAGTATGTCCATATCCAATCCCGGTCTCTTTGCCAACCAATCGTTATTATAACACGTGGTTATAACTTTTAAAAACAATACTTTACTTCAAAATAAAATATCATTTCAAACCATATCTTTATCAAAATAAAGATTAAATCAATTCCAAACCATTTCCATATATTTAAATTTTCATATCATTTCAAAACTTCATTTCAAATCATTTTAATATAATAAAATATCATATCCTTACAAAACTTCATTTCAAATCATTTTAATAAAATAAAATATCATATCCTTACAAAACTTCATTTCAAATCATTTTAATAAAATAAAATATCCTATAAGTTCAAATCCAAATATTCAACTTTAAATACCTTTTAAATTCAAAGATATCGTTCATTTACTATCATTTCAAATCACCTTTAAATAGTTTATATTCCAATCAAAATAATTCATTTAAACCTTTTAAAAGTGTAATTATTATATTTTCAAATCAAGTATTCAATTTCCAAAGTTTCAAACCATTCTGAGTTCGTTTACTAAGTCAAAAACCCTAATTATTAAAATTTCAGCATTTCACAGCATTTAAAAACAACTGCTATAAGTTATATTTGAAAACATTTTTAATTCAGCAATGACAGCACTTAAAACTGCTGTTAAAACTCAGTTTTAGTTGAATTATAGTTCAAAAGAGAAAAGACAGCATTTCAGAAGTGCTGCGGTAGTTCAGATTTCAAAACAAGGGTTAAATTTGATTTCAACATAGACTGCAGACCATTATAGCATTTCCAGATAATGCTATAATAGGCCTGAGTTCAATATTAGCCTATAAGTTCAACTACAGCAACTACAACATTCCAGAAATGCTATAATAGCTCCTTTTTACACAATTTTAGTTCAAAACAGAATCTATAGCATTTCTGAATGCTATTAAAAGTTAATTTCGGGTGTTAGTGTATTTCCAGCAATTAAATAACTTTAATTTAAAACACATAAACATTTTTCAAATCATATTTTAACATTTAAAATGTTCATTTACATATCATTTAACATATATCTTTTCACAATAAATTTCTTATAATCAAATCCAATTTTCAACAATTTACTTAATAAATTTTAGTGTAAAAGTGTCCAATTCTTCACATTTCAACAAATAAGCTTAACACTTCAAATTTAAATTGCCATTTCACAATTTAACTAAATTTCCAATTTTATTTAATTAACTTAAACCTTTAATTAAAACCAAATTTCACATTTCCTAGTCAAGTTATATTTTAAAAGATCACTTTTAAACATTCATTTATTTAACCACTTAAACTCATAGAAAAATCAGTAATACTGTAATAAATCGCTTAAATTCAAATTTAATCAAATTATCATGTTTACCATTTTCCAAATATAATTAAATTTCATTTTATTTATATAACTTAAATATCATTTTTAACCAAAATTCCAAATTTCCAACTTAAGTTATATTTCAAAAATCCAGTTAAACCATTCATTAATTACATTTTTAACACATAGAAAAATCATAATTTCTTTAATTCAAAATATTTCAAAATCTGTTTAAATCAAATTTCATAAATTTATATTTTTAAAATACTTAAAAATATTCAAAACACTTTATAAAATAACCACGGGCCTGTATATAGTTTTCTAACCTAGGTCAAGTGATACAGATATGTATCATTTCAATCCGTAGTTTAAAAAGAAAAATCCGGGTTCTATCATTTCAAACCCGCAATCCCAAGTTAAAATAAATTAAATAAAAACCATTCAGGCCTATCATTTCATCCCATAATGATTTTTCCCTATTCTAAAGTCTGTTTGGGTATGTATCATTTGAACCCATAGTGATTCTAGTCTACAGGGAACTTGCAATGGTGATAACTGATATAAATAACAGAATAACATTAAATAACAGTAACATACGATATAACAGGTGTATAAACATCATATGATAATAATATAAGCATATATAACATGATAATATACATTACAGATTCAAATGGTGTCGGTTTATCAGTTATATAGGTACATATTGTCTGGTGAGAATAACTCACTTATTTAAGCTGGAGATGACGACCAAACACACAACATAGAATCTTTGAAGGCACGACAACATGAATATTATTTGAGAGTGGAGAGCCAAATATAATTGCCTTGTATACATATAAACAAAACAAGACAATGTATACATAAATATGTAACACAAAACAATATCGAAATGACTTGAAATAAAAAGCAACAGAGGGCAAAGTGATTCGACCTTTCTTTAACCATTCAAGAGCTTGACCAAGGGGATCTTTTGCTCAGCCATAGCTGGACATAATCTCAGGTTATGGCATCAAAATATCATGGCAACAAGGAGATGATGATGGTAGGAGTTACATATGAATAAGACAAAGGGTCAAGGCAAAATAAGTGGAGTTTTGGTGCATTTTTGGCTCATCCAAAGGCAAGTGGGGCTCGGCCCTTGCATGGTTCAGGTCTGGACAATAGATGGAGGGGTGTGGGGAGGTCTGGAAAAGGTGGTGGTGGCGGCCTATAGTGGTGGCCAAGGTGGTGGATGAAGGTGGTGAAGTAATAGTGGTGACTAGTGCATTGTTTTGGAGTTTTTTTGACATTGTTTTGGGGTGTAGGCTCATCTAGATGGCCATGGCCTGATCTGGTCAGAGGGGATTGGAGGAGGAGCTGCTGCAGATGATGGTGGAAAAGGTGTTGGAGGTGGTGGCCGTGGCTATGGAGAAGAGGCCATGCAAATAGAAGAGAGAAACAAGGCAAAATAGCATAGAAAAAGTAAGAAAAAGTAGAAAGAAGAGAGGGATTTACCAAATTTTTTTGCAAGATGGAGGCCATGATTTTTTTTTTAGGGTTTAGGAGCTTTGAAAATTCGTGAATAACATGAGGAAGTCGGCTGAACAAGATTGGGGGAATAGAACAGCAAAAATAAAATAAAAGATGTATTGATTGAAAAAGAAACGGTAGAATTCAAAAGGACTAAGCACACAAAAGGTATCAAACTCTTCATATATCTTTAATTCCTTTTTATAACTTTATATTTCTGGAAATGATAATAATCCCAGATAAAATTTCGAAATTTTATCAAAATATAATAATTTATATAAATATTTATCAATCATATAAAGTTAAATTAAGAAAATAGCTAAAAATAGTAAACTAGTCTAGAAAATTTGAAATTGAATAGAATAAATTTTAGAAAAATTCATATGAGCTTGTAATATATTTATAAACATAAATAATAACATAAAATAAAAATATATTCACAAAATAAATATTTAAAATTTAATTTACATATAATTTTTAATGAAGAAAATAGCAGAAAATAGGGAAACAGCCTTTAAAAATAGGAAATCATCATAGTAAATTTTGGAAAAATTCTATTATTATTTTTGAAAATATTTAGAGATGAAAATATACATAAATTAACATATTGACACATATTAAAATAAAATATAACAAAGAAAAAGTAATTTATACAATTTAAAATAGACAAAATTGTTAAATAAACAGTTTATACTAAAAAAATTGAAATGTACATAACTTTTACATTTTAACTCCGTTTTCAACGAAACGAAAAGCAGTGTTCAAGTTATTAAATATATTTTCATAATAAAAGATAAAATTTATAATTTCAAACTATTTAAAATTAAAATTTAAAAGTCAAAGTTTGACTATTTGACCAAAATACACATTTTCTGGAAATATTAAATTTAGTCATATTTGGAATTCAAATCCACATCAAAATCAAAGTTTATACTTAAAATAAAAAAATTTATTCTTTTTCATAAATAAAGCTTTTGAATCTGGAAAAATCAATTTAAAAATATTTGAAAAATACAGGGTTGTTACAGTTAAGGTTCTCCATCCCCTTAACGCTATTTTCTATATGATTATACTTTACTGATTAGACACTACTGTATATAGCGTATATTACTACATAGTAAATAGTTTAATGGATCCTTAAAGAATGGGTGATCCCAAGCATTCTTTAAGTTACTTGTACCTTTATTACAGTTCACTTGAGTTGGTTTACATTATATAAGTATATATTGTCCTGACTCGAGTGTTTTGTGTTTTGCTTTACACTCGGGTCAGCCTGAGTTATTCACAGATTTTGATTTCCACACTCTTGGAGATTTGAATCGCTGGAGATTATCTGCTTGTCTTGTCCTATCTATTTCAGTTCCGTTGTTCTACTCAGCTTGTACTTTGTTATTGTATTTAGACTTCTGTTGTACTCTATTTCTTCTGTTATATCTTATTTAACTCTGTTATATTTATATAGTAGCTTCATGAACTACTATTTCTTTTACTTCCGCTGCATTATTTTACTCTGCGTCTGTGATCTGTGATTATATTTATTTACTGTATATTCTGAGATTTGCCAAATTTTATTTACAACGCAGTATTTTTGAGCAATTCAAATTCGGCATGAGTGTCTACCTATACACTTATAATGGATGCGAATGGTTGAAAATATCGGGTCGTTACAGTTGGTATCAGAGCTTTGGCTTTGAGGCAAAACTTAGAATGCATGGTAAATTTATTTACAGAATCACTTTCGTTCGAGTTTGAATCTCTTCCTTTTGATCCGATTTCCTTTGAATTTTGGAACGTTCCCTGCGGTTCCAAAATTCATTCGTGTCCCTCACTATTCATCTTCTTTTGATTCTGGAGTATCCCATAACTCCACTTCGAATGATCTTTATAGTGAATTGGCGGTCTCGCCAATATTCTAATTTTCTTGTAAAAGGGTGAAAATCCTTTACAATCAGCATCGATTCACCAGAGATTTATATTTATCCTTGGTTTAGATGCTAATATCTTTTATTTTTCCAAACTCTATCTCTTGAGATCGAACGTAGATTTGTTCCAAGAAAATCCACATCGATCTTATTCTTTAACTCACGGTTAACCCGATTAAGGTTGTCCGCGATTTATCTAAGCTTACCCATCTCTCTACCCTGTTTAACCATCTTGTCTTTTGTTTCTAAATTCCCTCCAAACATTTTGAATTGTACTTGTAAATCTATGTTTTGTTTTATATGTTGTGTTGTTGATGTTGATTTGGGTTTCCGATCAATTCGTCTGATCAACGCTATCGATAGGATTTCTAAAACACTTTGATAGAACAAACTAACACAATATTATATAAAAAAAATTTGGTTAATGAAATAAATTTTGATATATAATTTATGGAACTTAAAAAAAATTGATTTAAATTGATAATTTGAAGTGATAATACTTGATTTATCATTTATTGTTCTACAAATGAATTTATAAATAGTTGTTTATAAATTTATTTGGGAACTGACATGAATTTAAAACAAGAAATTTAAGAATTTAATTTCCGATGGATTTCAAACCTTGTGTTTAAAGTTTTAAAAGGATATATTATTTAAAGTATTTCCAAGTAGAAATTTGTTTCTAAAGGATTTTTAAGTTTAAAATTTTAGTGCTATTCTCTTTGTCGCTGGAAAATAATTTCGGTGAAGACTACAGCATCATCGACGTTCATTTTCGAGTTTCGAAGTGAAGAGATTGTTCTGTAGTCTTGCTACAGCTTTATTTTTGGGAATTTAATTAATTTGAATTTCTAAAATATGACTTGATTTATAATATATATATATATATAGATATATGATTTAAATTTGATTTGACATATTATGTATATATAATTACTTATCTCCAAATGGTTTGAAGATGTTCGAAGATTCAAATTCTTAAATTTTATCTTGAATAATTTCAGTTATAAGAAGAGAAAAATAAAAATTTTGGATAAATGATTCAAAATTGAGATAATTGAATTGGAAAGTTTTATTTGTATAACACTCAATTTTATTCTAATATAATTTACCTAAATTACACAGAAGTTGAATATGAAATTGGATAATATACAATATAGAAAGGATTTTATAAATAAAATTTGAGTGGTTATAATAAATGTTATACACTTAAATTTTAGTTATAAAAGATTGACAGAGGTAATTGTGAAAAAGGAATTTAAAGAGATTTTATTTAAATAACTTAATAATCAAATTTGATTTACTTTGGAACCTTAAGTCTAACCTAGGAATTTTAATAGAGGTTATTTCCTAAAATGTATATGTTGTATAATAAATAATGTATCTTTGAATAGATAAAATAAAAAAAATACATTTGAATTGGACATTTTGTAATAAAGTTTATTTAACTTGAATTCATAGTTTAATTGATGTCTAAATGAATAAATGTGTAAAGAAATTTGATTGTTATACTTGCTATGATAAATATTTTATTTATGAAATTGATATGTCTTGAAAAATGAATAATTATGATTTAAATAGTTAAAATGTATTTTAACATCACTAAAACTTGATAATTGAGAATTTGGTTTTCAACAGGAAATTTTAAGTGTAACTTATTAAAGGAATATCTATTTATGAAGTGGGTATTTTAAATAAAGTGTTAGGGTATGTGTTAAATTTAGAGCTAAGTAAAATAGTGAGCTTTTGACTTAATAAACGAAGTATAGTTTAATTTGGATATTATATTCATAAAAGTTTGCTTTAATAAGTCATAAGTTAAATGATCTCCAAATAAATATTTCTAGAATAAAACTGATTTGAAATATTAATATATCTACTGTAGCATTTTATAAGTGATGCTGTTTTGAAAATAAAATGTTTTGGAAATTTTATAATTGAATGAACTTAGAAATGTTACAACTTTAAAATGAATATTATTTGACCTTGAATTAAAATGGTTTAAATGAAGATTTTTTTTTTAAAAAGGAGTTTTGATTTTCTAAGTGTTATGTTTTTTTAAAAGAATAACATTTCCAAAGTGTTATGATTTAAGTAGTGTGATTTTCAAATGATAAACATCCCTAAATTGTTATGATTTCAAAGCATTATGGTTTCAAATTTATTATCTTATTTTGTTTTTCAAACTACCTTTTGGTTGTCCTTATTTCTCTTATCTTGTTACAGAATGGGAAGGCTATTGCTTATACCAGTCCGTTTAGAAATCTTTCTGTAATCTTTGTTACTCATTTGGATCTGAACACTGTTTTTCCATTCATAGACCATCGGTCAAGTGAAAGGAGTGATTCAGACTCTAGAGGATCTTTTTCGTGCTTATATTCTTGATTTGATCACCTCCATCTTGTCAAACTTACCTATAACAATATTTATCAGGTGTAATTCCAATCTTCTTATCATCTTGTCTTAATTCTATTTCATTCTATCTTTTTCTGTGCTTTCCCGTACCTCGTTCCTTTTCGGGGACGAGAAGTTTTGAGTGGGGGAGAGTGTAACAACCCTGTATTTTACAAATATTTTTTTTATTGATTTTCCAGATTCAAAGGATTTATTTATGAAAAAGGAATAAATTTTGTTATTTTAAGTATAAACTTTGATTTTGATGTGGATTAGAATTCCAAATATGACTAAATTTAATATTTCCAGAAAATGTGAATTTTGGTCAATAGTCAAACTTTGACTTTTAAATTTAAATTTTAAATATTTGAAATTATAAATTTTATCTTTTATTATGAAAATATATTTAATAACATGAATACTGCTTTTCATTTCGTTGAAAATGGAGTTAAAATGTAAAAGTTATGTACATTTCAATTTTGAGTATAAACTGTTTATTTAACAATTTTGTCTATTTTAAATTGTATAAATTACTTTTTCTTTGTTATATTTTATTTTAATATGTGTCAATATGTTAATTTATGTATATTTTCATCTCTAAATATTTTCAAAAATAATAATAGAATTTTTCCAAAATTTACTATGATGATTTCCTATTTTTAAAGGCTGTTTCCCTATTTTCTACTATTTTCTTCATTAAAAATTATATGTAAATTAAATTTTAAATATTTATTTGGTGAATATATTTTTATTTTATGTTATTATTTATGTTTAGAAATATATTACAAGCTCATATGAATTTTTCTAAAATTTATTCTATTCAATTTCAAATTTTCTAGACTAGTTTACTATTTTTAGCTATTTTCTTAATTTAACTTTATATGATTGATAAATATTTATATAAATTATTATATTTTGATAAAATTTCGAAATTTTAGCTGGGATTATTATTATTTCCAGAAATATAAAGTTATATAATTAAAATAAAGTAATATGAAAGGCCCTAAACCTTTTATCTTCCTAAGGCCCTTTTATATTACACCCTTTTACCTTTTAACCTAATTTTTCAAGCAAGTGGCCCCATCTCCTCATTTGTTTCAGCCGCCACTTCCATTTGTTTCTCACGTGAAAAATGTTCCCTCAAACCCTAAAAAAAGTCACGGCTAAGAAAAATGCAATGGCTTCCTCTTTGCTCACTTTTCTTCCTCCTTTTTCCATTGTTTTCTCTTGAATTTGCATTGATCCTTCTTGTGTTTTGCTAGGCCTAGCCTCTACCACCACCACCACCATCCTCTCCACCATCATCTGCAGCAGCTCCTCCTCCAATCCCTCTGACCATGTCAGGCCGTGGCCTCCCCTATGTTGCAAACTTCTCAAAATTGCAAGCACACTGAAAACAAGCATAGCCAAACCCCTTAAGGCCTCATCTCCTTCACATACCCTCTCGACCACCTTTAGAACCACCATCACCAGCCTCTAACTGACCTTTAGCTGCAGATCCACCTCTGTCCAGATCTGAAAACCCCTATGGCCGAACTCCACTTACCCATAGCCAAGCCACATGTTGACCAAACTTGCCTATATTGCTTTATTCCTATGTATTCTTCATGTTGTTGCACTCCACTACACCTTCATCTCCACTTGTTGCCTTGCCTATACGATGCCATACCTGAGCCAAAGCATCATCATAGCCGAGCATAAGTGTTCCTTAGGCCAAGCATTGAAGTGATTGAGGCATGGTAAAATCATCTTGTCCACTATTGTTTTTTTTATTTCAATTAGTTTCAGTGTTGTTTTGTATTGAAATTCATGTGTATATTGTCTTGTTTGGTTATTATTTACAAGATAAATATCAAGGCTCTCCATTCATTCAAATCAAAAGTCATGCTTGTTGTGCTTTCTGGAATCTATTTTGTGTGTTTTGATCGCTAATCTCCAGCTTTAACAAGTGAGTTATTCTCACCAGACAATATGTACCTATATAACTAGTAAATTGACACCTTGTGAATCTGTAGAAATATATTATCATGTTATACTTGACTATGTTATGATCATATGATGTTAATACACCGGTTATATCATCCGTTACTGTTATATAATGTATTCTGTTCATTTATATCTGTTTATCACACTGCAAGTTCCCTGTAGACTAGAATCACTATGGGTTGAAATGATACATACCCGAACGGACTTTAGAATAGGGAAATATCATTATGGGCTGAAATGATAGGCCTGAATGGTTTTTATATAACTTATTTTAACTTAGGATTGCGGGTTTGAAATGATAGAACCCGTATTTTTCTTTTTAAACTGCAGATTGAAATGATACATATCCGTATCACTTGACCTAGGTTAGAAAACTATATACAGGCCCATGGTTATTTTATAAAGTGTTTTTGGATATTTTTAAGTATTTTAAAAATATAAATTTATGAAATTTGATTTAAATAGATTTTGAAATGTTTTAGAATAAAGAAATTATGATTTTTCTATGAGTTAAAAATGTAATTAATGAATGGTTAAATTGGATTATTGAAATATAACTTAAGTTTGGAATTTCGAATTTTGGTTAAAAATGATATTTAAGTTATATAAATAAAAATGAAATTTAATTATATTTGTAAAATGGTAAATATGATAATTTGATTAAATTTGAATTTAAGCGATTTATTAAAGTATGATTGATTTTTCTATGAGTTTAAGTGGTTAAATAAATGAATGTTTAAAAGTGATCTTTTAAAATATAACTTGACTTGGAAATGTGAAATTTGGTTTTAATTAAAGGTTTAAGTTAATTAAATAAAATTGGAAATTTAGTTAAATTTTTAAATGGTAATTTAATTTTGAAGTGTTAAGTTATTTGTTCAAATGTGAAGAATTGGAAACTTTTACACTTAAATTTATTAAGTAAATTGTTGAAAATTGGTTTTAATTATAAGAAATTTATAGTGAAAAAGATATATGTTAAATGATATGTAAATGAACATTTTAAATGTTAAAATATGATTTTTAAAATGTTTATGTGTTTTAAATTGAAGTTATTTAATTGCTGGAAATACACTAACACCTGAAATTAACTTTTAATAGCATTCAGAAATGCTATAGATTCTGTTTTGAACTAAAATTGTGTAAAAAGGAGCTATTACAGCATTTCTGAAATGCTGTAGTTGCTGTAGTTGAACTTATAGGCTAATATTGAACTCAGGCCTATTATAGCATTCTCTGGAAATGCTATAATGGTCTGCAGTCTTTGCTGAAACCAAATTTAACCCTTGTTTTGAAATTTGAACTACCGCAGCACTTCTGAAATGCTGTCTTTTCTGTTTTTGAACTATAATTCAACTAAAACTGAGTTTTAACAGCAGTTTTAAGTGCTGTCTTTACTGAATTAAAAATGTTTTCAAATATAACTTATAGTAGTTGTTTTTAAATGCTGTGAAATGCTGAAATTTTAATAATTAGGGTTTTTGACTTAGTAAACGAACTCAGAATGGTTTGAAACTTTGGAAATTAAATACTTGATTTGAAAATATAATAATTACACTTTTAAAAGGTTTAAATGAATTATTTTGATTGGAATATAAACTATTTAAAGGTGATTTGAAATGATAGTAAATGAACGATATCTTTGAATTTAAAAAGTATTTAAAGTTGAATATTTAGATTTGAACTCAAATGATATTTGGTATATTAAAATGATTTGAAATGAAGTTTTGGAAAGATATGATATTTTGATATATTGAAATGATTTGAAATGATGTTTTGAAATGATATGATATTTTAAATTTTTTGAAATGGTTTGGAATTGATTTAATCTTTATTTTGATAAAGATTTGGATTTGAAATGATATTCTATTTTGAAGTATAAACTGTTTTTAAATTATAACCACGGGTTATAATAACGATTGGTTGTTAAAGAGACCGGGATCGGATATGGACATACTCTCTGTCGATACCGAAAACCACTTTGACAACTATGTACGCGGTGGAGTTTCCAGAATGAAGTAGGATGGTGGCGACGATCCTAAGGTATATATGTGGACCCAACTCCCGTGAGTTGGCATAAGGTGGCTAAAACAGCAGCGATCTCGGACCAGTGAGGTAGCACCTCTTATCAGACGCACTTCTTCGATTCCATTCTATTACTTTTTGATTTTTGGTGGCCACCCTTCGATTTGGGAGTGTTGTTCGAGGTGGATGGTAGTGGCTGCTATGCGCTCCATCAGTCTGTGTGCGTAATTGGTATATCTACCCTGGCATTGCCTAGTTGTGCCGTGTCACCTACCATATCGAGCTTTACTACGATTATGATTTTAAGATCCGACCGCGTTAAGGTTCTCCATCCCCTTAACGCTATTTTCTATATGATTATACTTTACTGATTAGACACTACTGTATATAGCGTATATTACTACATAGTAAATAGTTTAACGGATCCTTAAAGAATGGGCGATCCCAAGCATTCTTTAAGTTACTTGTACCTTTATTACAGTTCACTTGAGTTGGTTTACATTATATAAGTATATATTGTCCTGACTCGAGTGTTTTGTGTTTTGCTTTACGCTCGGGTCAGCCTGAGTTATTCACAGATTTGGATTTCCACACTCTTGGAGATTTGAATCGCTGGAGATTATCTGCTTGTCTTGTCCTATCTATTTCAGTTCCGTTGTTCTACTCAGCTTGTACTTGGTTATTGTATTTAGACTTCTGTTGTACTCTATTTCTTCTGTTATATCTTATGTAACTCTGTTATATTTATATAGTAGCTTCATGAACTACTATTTCTTTTACTTCCGCTGCATTATTTTACTCTGTGTCTGTGATGTGTGATTATATTTATTTACTGTATATTCTGAGATTTGCCAAATTTTATTTACAACGCGGTATTTTTGAGCAATTCAAATCCGGCATGAGTGTCTACCTATACACTTATAATGGATGAGAATGGTTGAAAATATCGGGTCGTTACAGTGTTAATCACTAACCTCCCGCCGGTACGAGCGGGGTCCTCCGGTCTTACCTGATTTGGTATTTGGTTCTGATTCGATGGGCCCGCACCTCCAGACTACTGTGCCTGAACAAACTGTTCCAAATTTCTCTCTCGAATAAACTTCTCGATAATATCCTGTAAATGACGGCACTCGTTCATGTTGTGGCCATAACTATCGTGAAATCTACAAAACTTCCTCGTTTGAATCTGTTTCTCTGACGATTGCTTTGGAGCCGATTTCTTATAATGGATAGTATTACAAGTTTGCAAGTACACATTTTCCAGAGATGTATTTAAAGGAGTATATATGTCAAACATGGGTGCTCTACGTCGCGGTCCGCGATTCTGGTCCCGCTTCCTGCCCTGATTTCCATCGCCTTTCTATTGATTCTGTTTATTCTGTATATTTAACTTCACCTTTCTGGAACAATCCCTGGTTTGTTTAACAACAACATTGCTCTGGATTCCGTCCACACTGGGCCACGTGTCATCCTTTTTCCTAGACTGTTTTGCATCCCCTCTTCTCAAAAACTGAGCCGCCTTGGAATAGAAACGGTCCAATGACGCAGGGCGTTTTCCAGCCAACCAGTTGCCAAATTCGAAATCGGGATCGATTCCCTTTTTCAGTGGAATCGGAATGAAATTGTCATTAGGATTACTAATCTCAACGCATGCAGCGTGAAACCTCTCCAGGTAACATCTGAGTGTCTCACCGGAAGCTTGAGTGACACTGGACAGGGTATTATCCTCTTTGGGCCTTGTGACATGCATGCGAAACTGTTCAACAAACTTCATCGCCAACTGGTCGAAACATGAGATAGATCGGGGTGGTAGGCGAGTAAACCACATAGTTGTGATGACCCTAGGGAGATTGGGAAACTTCAACATTTGACCGCATGATCAGACCGTGCAGCGTTCAACAACCATTCATACTTTAGAATGTGCTGGTTAGGGTCAGAGCTCTCTTCATAGACAGGTAGAGTAGGCATTCTGAATCGCCGAGGCGGTTCAGCGTAGAGGATTTCGTCGGTGAAAGGAGTATGACTCCGGGAGATTCCCCAGTCATCGTTGGTGAGGCCTTGGCTTTCACGAATCATCTGACGGATAATTGTTGGGATCTCGCATCTAGATGTTTTGAGCATGGTGAGCCAAGGTGTGGTCGGTTTCCACAATGCGAGGATGGGCCGGGCACGGTCGACGGTCCATACCTCGCCTCCTTGGCTCCGGGTCTTCGGGAACATAAGGTTCAGGAGTATAATCACATTTGCGAAGGTTCGGATCTGTTTGGTTCCGAGTGTCAGCTTCCAACTTGGTGGCAATGGTGGCAGCGCGGTTATTAGTAGTGTGATATGGAACCGTCCCTCCTCGGGAGGGGGGTCCGGTCTGGTGGCTGGTTGACGGACCAACTCTCGGTTGTCCAATAGTCAAAGTGCGCTGATGTCTGGTAGCCTGTGTATAGCTTCCATCCAGTCGTGGGCATGTGGAACTATGATTGTAATCAAAAGAAGCTAAACTTTTAGTGGATGAGTAGGAAGCCTGATCGCTTCTGGATCTCCTTCATCTTTCATGGTTCAGCTGATTGGTTAACTCCACGTTGGCACGGAGCTGCTGGGTAAGCTGCTGGCGGCTTTGAGTCAGCTCTTGCATCATTAGTTGGAACTCCTCCCTAGTGACAGGGCCTTGTGGATTCAAAGGTCCGGCAGCATTCTGGTCTACAGAGGGAAGTTGTGCGGTGTTCTGCCTATCTCGTCCTTCTGGATCTGCAGCGGTTGAGGAAGTCTAGGTGGCGACCATGGTGAATAGTGAAGTTCTATCCTAGACTTGGTGCAAATCTGAATAGGATGGAAGAACTTCTAGGCTTGAGATCTGGATCTTCTCCTTAGATTCTCGCAATCCAATATCGACAGTAGATCCAATGAGCAAGAGAAAAGCTGGGTTTTCTCAGTGAAAGCACCAAAGTGTTTGTACCAAAATTGGGCACAATACTCTTCGGATGTGTTTGAAGAGATAAAATGAAGAAAGTAAATGTAAAATGAGGCAGATCTAACAAACACACCAATCAACACAAAAGAAAATGCACAGAAACACACGAATTTAGAGTGGTTCGGCGTATTGCCTACGTCCACTATAAAATGACCGATGTTTATTGAATTTCACTCGCTATTTACAAGAGATTACAATAGTAAAACTGAAGTTTAATAATGATTTTGGTGGAGTATCAGCGTAAAGAAGCCAAAAAGTCCATTTTCTATAGGTCCAGGGTCGTTATTTATAGGTGTAGGCAGTAAATATCTCGCCCAAATCTCAAAAGACTTCTTCTCTCACATGAGTGGGCCCACGGGATCGAGTTCAGGTGATTTTGACTCGAACTGGGAGTGATACGAATTGAGTTCGTATCGATCTATAAATGGTCCTTTCGGGCTGAAATTGATCAGATACATTCTTGAGGTTGTAGGCAAGCTCTTGTGAAAATTTGGTGGCATTTGGACTTGTAGATCTCGAGTTATGATCGATGTAAGTTTAGATTTTCAAGGCATTGTTGAGCTCGTATCGATGCCATTCGTATCAGTCTCTTCATATTGGTTGAAGGCATGTATTTGCTAGGTGATGTGGCGCTACCTTCTAGGGTCGATCCACTTTTCATGCCAAGTGACCGAGTCTTCCTTCTTTTAGGCTTTAATCGTATCCATTGGTTTTATTTCATTCGTATCCATCGAGCATGTATAACTTCGTATCGGTCGTTGGATTACTTCGTATCGACTATGATGCATTCGGCCTCGTATCGATAATGTATGGAGATCGAAACGAGGAATATATTCAAGGGGATCGATACGAGGAGTATACTCAAGGGATCGATACGAGGCGCTGAATGTTTGGTGGGCATGAAGTATGCTAATTCGATGGATATGAAAAAAAGGAGTGCCTAGTGGATACGAACGAAGTGATTCTTCCATGGATACAGACTGCTGCATTCCACTTGAGACTCAGTGGATACGGGCAGGATTATTGCACGATGATGGTTACGAATGGGATGGACACGAACGAAATAGCTACGAATGTATGGTTCCAAATTTAGTTGCCTCTCCCCATGGACATGCACATTGCTATTTGTAAGTTGATGGATACAGATTGAAGCAATCATGATGGATATGAAGTAGTGTTGCCATGATGGATACGAAGTGAGCCTAGTGATGGATACGAACCACTATTCACATTGATGGATACAAATTGTAGTTGTTTTCCTTGACTTGCAACAATCATATCTTGAGCATACGAACTCCGATTGACTTGAAATTTGGAACGTTGGCTTTCATAGCTTTGCTGGTCATGCCTTGTCAATTGTAGCTCGATCCGTACTCGGACAAAATTCACCAGTATCCATAGTGAACCTGTGTATAACTGATCTTCGGGACAGACTGTCTTGGTTTCCAGTTAAGTTCTTGGTGTCACGGCCTTGCCTAAAGGTGGTATAACAGTCTTCAGTTAAGTTCTTGATGTCACGGCCATACCAAAAGGCGGGATAACAATATCTACTAGTGGATTTCCAGCACTCACATTGGCATCAGCATTTTGATTACTAACATTAGCCTGTTGACCCTAGTTTCTCTTGATAGTGGGTCGAGCATTTGCATTTGTTGTGGTGCTTCCTCCACCGAGATTTCCTCTTCTGTTTCCTGCTTCCGTATCTCCCTTCTTGTAAATATGCATACGAGCCTTAGTAAGATACAGAAGAACGGTCTAAAAGAGAGGGGGATACGTACTTATATATATATATATGTATGTATATAGCTATATATAGCAAATACAAGTACGTTACTATAGCATTAACCCAAACCCCGATCTTATTCTTTGATTCATCCGATTATGTTTGGAAAATCTTTTAGGTTTAAGTTTCTTTTAAAGTTTCATAAACCTATGCTCTGATATAACTTGTAACATCCCCCTATTTGGAGTCCCAAAACTAACGGTTACGAATGCTGTAGTCATCCATAATTATTAATCCTCGGCGACCAAATACGGTGAAATTAGATACATCGATACACAGAAACACAAGAATATGGAAAGAAATTAAACAGTAAACAAATTCCACATTCCATTTCAAAATATTCCAAATTGATTACATAATCCCAATTCGCAGACCACGTTTGGATAACATATAATTATTACAAAGTATGCCAAGAGCGACATATGAAGATGCCTCCTTGGTTGATCATAGTATATAGAAAGGCAAGAAAAAAAAATTTCCTTTACAAACAAAACACACAGCGGAAATAAAAGAACTCTAATAACAAGCTTGCCTCTTGCACATCCTCGGAAGCTTTATTCGTTTAAAAGAACACCTGGAAACCTTAACTCTCAACCTACTCAAAATCAATTGAGTACCCGAGAGTTTAAGGGGAAAATAAAAACTTCGAGTCTGACATAAAGCCTGGTATGAATAATAATTTACCATCTCAAACCATCTAGATATCTAGTGAGACAATGCCGCTTAGTGGAATGGGTTTTCCCCTCACTAGTATCCTAAAATATTTATAAAACCATATATTGTGCTATTGCATCCACAATGATTAAAACATAGTATTTCAAAAACATTATGTTGATATGCAAAATAAGTAAATCAATTATGGATTACCCATCCCCATTCATTCTGACTATTTGCCTCGACTATAGTTTCTAGGATTACTATTATCCTATTAAATGTTTATGGACTATCTGTCCAATGTCGTAGTTTTCATGGGATCACTAAGATTCTATTGGTAACTCCAATATCTCTTCTCTTATCCTAGTTTTCATGGGCTAACTAGGAACCTATTGATTGACTGTCAATATCTTAACCCGGATATAGTTTTCATGGGCTAACTACAAACCTACTGCCCTACCAGTATCAAATCATAGTTTTCATAGGCTGACTATGAAACTATTGGCCCCTGCCAATATCATTAGTTATATACAGTTTTCATGGGCTTACTGTAAACCTATTGGCCCCTGCCAATATCTTTAGTTTTAATGGTTTAACATTCCTTAATTTATGTTCACTACTAGGTCAACCTATCTAGTTACTCTGCCCTTCCCCATCTTACAATTATGGGTTGATAACAATGTGAATAATATTTCCAAAATCTTTATTTATGCCATAGTATTTCCTTTTAAAATGAGAATGGGTTATTCATTTTGAAACTTTAAAAATCACTTCCGAAACCACTGGATGACCTCCTTCGAAAGCATAGAAAACCTCTTTTCAAAACTCCAAGTATATACCTTCCGAAGCTCTATAATCAATCCTTTTGAAACCAATGATACCTTTCGATGGTATCAAAAACATTCTTTAAAACATAGCTTCGAAAAAAATAAAAGTACCCTTTCGATAGCATTGGGTTTACTCTTTAAAACATTCTTTGGGTCAAATTGATTATATACGAAAGTATCTCTTTCGAAAACAATTTATAAAATTGTTTTGGGGAAAAGTTGATGGTGTTGGAACCATCTAGTCAAAAGCAACAACCTTTTTAAATTAAAATATTAAAGGATAGTAATGAAATCTCCTTTCGACACCATTACCTTTAAAACCCTTAACCCCTTTCGAAAGCGTTTTGGAAGTGGCTTAACTTTGGTTAAAACGGAGATAACCTTTCGACAGCATAGATGGCTTCAATGCAGTTGAAAGGTAAACAAGTGGCTTGGTCGGAACCAATCCTTTTGGAAGCTCTTATTTAAGGATAAAGTTCCCCTTCGAAAGCTATTTATAAAGTCCCTTTCGAAAGCATGGCTTTTGACTATGTTGAAAGCTTTAAGTAAAACAAGGGATGAATTTAACTTTAGAAAACAAACTAACGGTTTCAACTTAATAGGGTATAGACTAAGTCGAAAGCCTTTCCAAAAACTAGGCAGGCGCTTATCTTTTTTTAAAAGTGAACCATGGTTTCGACCCTGACGAAAGCATGGCCTTCGATACCCTACCTTCCACTACCTACCAATTCACTTCGTACCAATTCTATTGATACCATGTGCCTTAGTTCCGACTGTGTGGGTTTCGATAGAGACAGTTTTGACTAAGATGGTGCGGAAGTAAAGAAGTCGAAAAGTGCCTTCGAAATAGGCGGAACCACCTTTTTCTGAAACGTTGATTTGTAGCTTAACATGGCAAATTCTTTATAACTAACCTGCTAGTTGTAACTCCTTGATTGGCTACTTTAAAAATTTTCAAATACTTTACAATTAAAAACTTCCGTATTAATTAGATCTAAATCAAAGCATTATAACATTAAACCCTTCCATATGACAAAACAAATATTTGTAGAAAAATCCCTCTTTTAAAATAATTTATTTTCCTTAATAAATCATCTGGGAAAAATCAACAAAAATCACAGATAATCTCTTTCATCATATAATTCAACATATCAAAATTTCGAACCCAATTTCCTCCTAAAACACTCGAAATAAATTTTAAACCCAATCATATCATATTTTCTTTAGAAATTCATAATAAATATTCTATAGCTCGAAAAATTCTGAAAATCAAAACCCATCTCCAAATCATGTATTATTTATCACAAAAATTTCCCATGGAATTCGAAAATATAAACCCCTGGTTTTCCCTTAAAACCGAGCAAATTCATATGTATATGAATTAAAATAATTCGATCATATCATAATTCAAGCATATCATCATCCATATTATTATAAAAATGAATTTAAACATAAATCCAAAAACACATCATTATAGAATCAAATAGAGATGGTATAAAATTATTATTCACCTTAGATTTGATAAGGAATTTAAGATTTTTTGTTGCTTAATCCTCCCTAGCCTTGATCCTTAGTTTAAGATTGTAATCTTCCTCCTTTCATTCTTGTTAATGTTCAGCTCTTAGGGTTTTCGCGTTTTGTTTTTGTTTTGAGAAAAATGAACGTGAATGGATAATAGCGAGAAATGCATAGATAATAGCGATAAATGCATATCCGTGTAAAATAAAGAGGCTATTTTACTAATATGCCCATGTGTGAACTAATTATCCTTTAAACAAATTAAAGCCCATTTATTTAATTATTAAGCACAGGCCTTTTACATAATTTATTAAAATCTCAATCCCCTTATTATCATTATTCTATTTAATTTATCTAATTAAATTTCCTGAATAATGTTATAAAAATTAGGGCTGTTACAACCTGTATTAGCTAAGTTGTTTATGAAGAATGTAGTTAGGCTGCACGTAATTTCTAGTAGTATTGTTATTGATAGAAATTATTTATTCACTAGTGAATTCTGGAAGAGCCTACAGGAAAGTTTAGGAACCAAGCTCAAGATGAATATCGCTTACCATCCGTAGACAGATGGGCAAACAGAAAGAGTTAACAAGATCTTGGAAGACTTGTTAAGAGCTTGTGTATTAGACACCGGGGGATCATGGGAAGACCGTCGGCATCTAGTCGAGTTTTCTTATAACAATAATTATCAGACTAGTATAGGGATGGCACCGTTTGAGGCTTTGTATAGAAGACCATGCAGATCTCCCATATGTTGGTAAGAGACTGAAGACAGATTGGTCCTTGGTCCTGATTTGGTAAGAGAAGCAACAGAAAAGATTTAGCCGATAAAGGTGAGAATGATGGAAGCTCAATCTAGGCAGAAAAGCTATGCAGATAAAAGTTGGAAATATTTGGAATTCTCTGTTGGAGATCATGATTTTGTCAAAGTATCGCCGATGAAAGGTGTTTTAGGTTCGGGAAGATGGGGAAGTTAGCACCGAGGTTCGTAGGACCATTTCCTATTTTATAGAGGATCGAGAAACTCGCATATATAGTAGATTTACCAAGTAGTTTGGCAGGAGTCCACGATGTTTTCCATGTATCTCATCTAAGGAAGTGTCTTAGGGATCCAAACACTACTATAGCACTGACCGTGTTAAAAGATTTAGTAGTGGAACAAGACATGATCGTACTTAGGAAGCCTATCCGGATAGTCGTGAGAGATGAGAAGAAGTTGAGGAACAAGACATTCAGATTAGTAAAGGTCAAGTGGAGTGACGATGCTAGAGACTGTACTTGGGAGACTGAGAGCAAGATTAGAGATGCTTATCCTGATTTGTTTGATGGTATGTTTTACCTTTAATTGTTTTGATGTGTACCTTATCGTAATTTCGAGGACAAAATTCTTTAAGGAGGGGAGATTGTAACACCCTATATTTTTAGTGACATTATTTAGAAAATTTAATTAGTTAAATTAAATTAAATAATGTGGGTTGATTAATGGAATGAGATTTGTGATTTAATTAAGGGGTAGTCGTGCCATGTTAAATGAGTAAACAATGAATTAAAGAATTAAGGTGTTAGGAAATAAGGGAGGGAAAAATAGGAAAATGATTAAATTTATACCCTAAACCCTTAGGAAACTAAAACACACGTTCATTTCATATTTTCTTAAATAAAAACACTTCTAAGGCCGGCCACCAATAGCAATCTCAAGAGAAGATATTGCTAGGATTCAAGAGAAGAATCAAATCAATTAATCAAGATCAAATCTCACATCCTTAATCACAAAGCTAAGGTGAATAATGACTACATCTCATTTTTCTTAATGATTTACGGTTTTAAGGTAAAATCCGAATTATTTGCATGATTATGCCATTTTTTTGAATGATTATATATATATATATATATGCTTGTTGATGATTTATGCTTATTCATATAGATTTTATGATATGTCTTGATGTGAAAACCCTATTTAATGACATCCAAATGCCTTGCGAACTTAGATTTAGATTAGAAATGATATTTTGGAGAAGGGTTTCAATTTTCATAATTTTCCGAATTAGTGTGGATTTTATATAAATTTTTTAGTGTAGAAAATGATTATTTGGGTTATTAATTACTTACGGATAAATAATTATTTATTTGGGTCTGAAATTTATATATGTTAGAAAACATATTGAAAATGATTTTCTGGAATTTTTGTAGAATTTTCCAAATTGTTTTGATGAATATATAAAATTATTTAAGGTATGGGACTTAAATGCTTTATATGTTTGTAAATAAATTAAATTGTTATTTTTGAAATTATGGCAGTGCTTTTAGAAAAGAAAAATTAGCAACCAATAAGATTTTGACAAACAAGGCAGGTTAGTTAAAAAGGTTACTTAAAAATGTTAAAAATCAGATTTTTATGTCAAAAACATGTTTCGCCACTTTCGGCATCCCGCCTTCGACATTGATAGCTTTCGACTTAGTGGTTCTGCCTTTGTCACCATCGAAACCAATGCACATGGTATCAATTCATTGGTACGTAGCAAATTGGATAAGCGGCGGAAAGTACAAGGTCGAAACCAGGGGTTCCGAAGGGGTTGAAGCGCTACTTTGTTTTAAATGAAAATTGCGCCTGCTTTGCTTTCCACTATAAAGCTTTCGACATAGTTAAAGGTTTTAAAGAAATGGTTGCGCCTTTGTTTTGAGAAAACTACTTTCGACCTGGTTGCCTTTCTACTAGGTCAATGATTTAAAAATAATGGTTTTAAAGAGGTTGCGCCTTTGTTTTTAATTTTAGGCTTTTGACTAAGTCGAAACCTTAACTGCCGCTTCTTACCTTTCGAAGCAATGCCTTCGAAAGGGTATACTTTGTTTTATAAAAACCCTGCCGCTTCTCCAATGCTTTCGGAATGGTGGTTTCGACACCATCACTTCTTTGCTTTGTTTTTGGCTTTCGAAAGAGTTGCTTTTGACCCTGTTGTTGTGACCCTTAGAGATTTTTAAAGATTAACCCAAAGGTTTTGAAAAAGATGGTTTTGAATGGTTTCGAAAGGTGTTTCCACTGTTTTAAAATTGAACCCAAATGCTTTCAAAAGGTTTAAGGTTTTGATGCTTTCAACAGGTTTTAAGAATGATTTCTAAAGGGTGGTTCCCTAATGGTTTTGAAAGGTCTAAGAGGAAAGGTTTTTCCAATGTTTTCGAAAGGCAATTTTAAAGTGTTTTAAAAGAAAGAAGTCTAGGGTTTCAAAGCTTTTGAAAGGAAGGTTTTTAATGGTGTCGAAAGGTTTTTTTGAATGGTTTCGAAAGGTAGGTTATGGCTTTTCGGCCTAGATGAAAGAAAGGCCACTACAAAAAAAAGTGTCTTTTATAGCGGCATATAGCCGCTATTAATCACAACCATAGCGGTTTGATAAGCGTTGTATATCGACATGTTATAAAAAACTGTTGAATATTTATAACACAAAATATGCCACTATGGTTGAGCTTAGTTTAATAATGCAAATTCTCCGCTATGGTACGTTAATTCAATAGCTCATTACAGCCGCTATAATACAGCTAAATCTCAACGGAACTGGAAATCTTTATAACACCATTTTTCCGCTATAAAATATTTATTCAATAGCTCATTATAGCTGCTATAATACAGCTAAATCTCAACGGAATTGGAAATCTTTATAACACCATTTTGCCGCTATAAAATATAGTTATAACACCATTTTATAGCAATTATGTCATATAGTTATAAAGCTTTTTAGGAGCTATGCTTTATTTTACTATATATTTGATGCACCCACTATTACATTTTAATAATAACAATCAAAATTAATCTTCTTTAAATAGATAACAATTTGAACAATGTATGAACGAAAAAAATATAATAATCAGCAAATGTTACGCATATTCATGATAACAAAATAAAGTATCAACTAACAAAAAAAAGTTCAATACATGAGTTACCAAATTCAATACATATTCATGATAACAAAAGACAACATAGTTCAAATTTAATGTCTACAAGTACCAAATGCATCACCAAGAACTTGAACTGCTCAAAGCCTTTCTTCATGCATGTCTTCGGTCATTGGTAGTACTTCAGCTGCTCCCCATACACAGCCTATGCACGTTCTTGCACAACAGTGTGCTAATGGTCCCAAAGCTTATCCCCATGCACACTTTTTAATTCCACATGATAGTCCAGGAGATAATGCACGCACATACTTCTGCGTTTGGGATAACTCTTGTTGCTTTGAAAACAGAAACGCAAGCTTGGGTATTAGTTAAGTGTTTAACACTAAATGATGTCCTGGTTGTTATCATAACCAAATGTAGAAATCAATTAAAGACCGAGAAAGATTTAATGGAAAATGCATACCTTGTCTTTCAACATCTGTTCAAAACTAAATGTATAGTTTTTTTTTCTATTGTTCTTCAGATTGGCATACCTATTAAATGAAATTTTCATCAGACTATAATCACAAATGTTATTATGTACTTGAAATGTCTTCACAAAAACTTAATAAGCATGAATTTTTTTAAGTGTACATTTTGAATAGAGCACTAGAAGACAAAAAATTAAAATGTCTTTGTGTATCAGACTTCCCATTAGTAGAAGATAAAGAAAATACTTCACCATTCAATACTGTGCACGTCTACTATAAATTGTAGCGATTTGGTTCAATTATGCTTTTCCTTTTTCAATATTCATCGTAGTTTCATTTTGGTTGATGAAAATTTCAAAATTAACTCAGTTCTCTCTGCTAATTCATTATCTAAATGCAATAATTTTATTCAACAATGTTCACATCTACTATTAATTATAATAACTCAGTTCAATTGTGCTCCTTTTAATGTTCTTCGTAGTTTCAGCCTGATTAATGATCTAATGAACTTTTAATTGCATACCCTAAGTTAGTCTAGGCAACAAGAATAAATAAACAAATCATATGCTTGAATGGAAATTCCATCCTTGTTTTCCAATGGTTAATATCCCATAAAACTTAGAAATCCAAAAGTAGAGATTGGCTTTCTCATTAAAAATAGAGAGATTTTGGCTGAGGTCACGTTTGAAAAAAAAATAACTTCATCTCTCTTGCACAAACAATGAAATATGAGTTAATAAAAGACATGCAAATTGCAAATAATCTTTTCAAACAAACATGCAAATACACAATACTAGTATAAATATTTGATAGTACTAAAAAACTAGCTTACTTGATAGCACCATAACCAACTGCCTCTGCAGTCTCTTCAGGCTCTTCATCTGTCCATTTTGGTAGTTTGCCTGTTCCAACCATCAAATTATATATACAGTAATCAAGATTAATTTTCTTTATACTAAATATGCTAAAAGCTGCGCCAATAACCATTTTCCTAGAGGCGGTCTCTCAATTTGATTTGGCTTCAAATTGTCGGTCCTAAGCTGCTTTTGTCACATCTTTAGAAAAGCCCACCCACCATAAATTAGCCACTGGTGCTGGAAGTGCAACTCCTACAAGCATGATCAATGGTATTAGTGCATATTAAGGTGTGTCCATGTTAGTTCAAAAAGAACGAATTTTAAAAATAGACTTCCACAAAAAATTTATTTCAATTAAGGTACACGTGCATGTTTAAAGCGTGCAACTGAAAACGAGGTCTACTCTGTAATAAGTTTTTTCTGGACGTTTACTTTGTGAATTTGTGCAATCAAAAACTGTAAAAATTATGAAGATAGTCAAAATAGCTAGAAGGAATATATTTGAGACAAGCCCAAACAATCTCACCTCCCATAGAATATCTAATCACGTAGAATTTAGGCCCAAAGCCCAACTGATCTGCGAGTCCTTTAATGTCCAAAGATATGCTTTACTGTCTTTTTAGTGCTCGGATCTCTCTCTCCATATCCCACTCTATCGAAAGATACCATGCATATTCCAAGTTCTTCGAGTAATTCGTAAAAATAAAATTAAGCGAATACTAGGCAAAACCCATTGTGCACTCAACTATCGAAAGAACCACTAAACTGCAATGTATGCCTATATATGTAAAGGTAACCAACAAGCTAAAACCAGCTCAGAAGTAGGATGACTAACAACTATCAACTCTATAACAACAACAGTGTTTAATTACTAGACAATGCACTACATTCTACCAACTAAACTACTCCACTAGTAAACAAAAATCTAACCATTTTTATTGCATGATGACCCTAATTCAACACACGTGACTATGTTCCTGTGACTATGTTCCTGACTTGTCGAGCAAACATCGACTATGGTGTTGAAATCACATTAGCTAGATGAATGAAACTTTGATACATTTTGGAGTCATCAGTTGTTAAATTGAAGGTGCATGCTCATTTTGGATCAAATTTTGACATATTCTGATGAAGATTTATTGCTTCTTTAAAGAGGAGTTGTTCATGAGGAAGTAGCGATAATTTTTGGCAAGTGCATAGCTTTCAGTGAACCAACTGGAAAACCAAGTTAAAACTTAGTTAATTTTGTTAATAATTTATTAGTTTATGTAAACAAAGTTAAATTTTATAAAATTAGATAATTTATTATTGTTGTCGTTTATATATATATAGTTAATTTTAATAAAATTTAGTTAACTTGGTTAATATTTTATGATTTATAAATAATGATAATATTATTATATAAGTTTAGTTAATTTTTATAAAACTTAGTTAATTTGGTTAATATTATATAATCTATTATTATTATTATTAACTTAGTTAATTTTTATAAAATTTAAAGCTATTATTATTATTATTATATGCTTAGTTAATTTTTATAAAACTTAGTTAACTTGGTTATTACTTTATAATTTGTTATTATTATTATTATTCTAAACTTAGTGAACTGTTATTAAACTTAGTTAAATTTTATAAACTTCGTTTGTTTATTGTTATTATTACTATTATGACCATCGTCGTTATTGTTAGTATTATCTTTATAAACTTGGTTTGTTTGCATAGAAATGAAGATTAACAGAGTACAAATATGGTCAATATAAATGGTATAGATTTGGATGTCCAATATTATGTATGTATGTATGTGTTTGTGTGTCAAACAAAACTTTTTGGCTGCAACAAAGAAAAAAAAGGAGGGTTTCATATAAGAAATATATTTAATTACTAGAAATAATCCATTCCATAGTATTATCCTATTTGATAACAAAACTAAATGGATAATAAATTTCTTCAATAGAGCGCAATAACAAATTAGAAATTAAGTCGAGTCATTTAGAGAAACATACATTTTGAAGCTGACTATTTCTCAATTTGTGTCTGTTGCACTCAATCCATTGTAAGTATCCAGTTGAGTCCCTGATTGCCTGACTAATGCTATCAGATTTCTGACAATAGTGACCAGTGGAGCAGCTGAAGTGTGAGGGGAGCAGCAGAAGCTTGATTTTGTGACTTATCATTAATTCATTGTTAACAATGATTAACACCGCATATTTTTTGATGTCACTCCCTCCACTTGCTAATGTAATATGGATAATCTGTCCAATATGGCCGAGCAATGATGTCATAATGTAGATAATACAACAACTTTTTTTAAGAACCATAAAATGTAAATGTTCCATCTGAATTCTAATGGTGGGTCCATCATAGTGTAAGTTGTAATAAAACTATTTCTTCAATCGTGTGCTTACAGTTATTCTCTATATTTTCAATTTTGATTTTACCATCAATATAAACAAACAGCAAGGCAAACCAAAGCACTTATTCATTGTAAACAAGCCTCTTATTTTAGTGTTTTGCATGTTTTCCAACTAACCTTTGGTTTAATCAGCAAAATCCGTAGAAATGACTCCCCTTAATAATTTAAAGAAACCTAGAAATTACATCAAAGAATCCCATTACTTATAGGTAAACATGTTAAATTCTTAATATGTTATTTAATTATGACGAACTTCTAAAGCGCATTTAACTAAGTTACTACTTAACAGCTTCCAATTCTTTGTTTTACCCCCAACACGTATTTAGTCCAACATAGTAAATAAAACTCCTAACTATTGTAAGAATTTTACTTGACCATTTCACAACCTCAAACTAATAACAGAAATAATGTGCTAACTATAGGTGTCTTACAGATGAACAATCCTAAAATAAGAATTTTTTCCTAATTTTTTTTAATGAGTTGCTACCACTATTCATTACCATGACAAACTTAGATATTAATCAACAAACTTTTCCAAATCAGGAAGAACTCACCGTATAAATTTCTGCATATTTCAAATGTTGAAAATTTGAAAAAACTCAATCAATTTCCTACATGAATTCTAATCTATATATCACTTACATCATAGCTGTATTGCATGCATTGTCAGTGCAGTTTCAGCTAGTCCAGCTCTATCAATTACTAAATATGGTGCTGTAGGTGATGGCAAACATGATTCCACCAAGGTTAGCAATCAATTAAACGTTGTAAATTTAGGCAGGGCCGATACTCTTAAATTCAGAGATGGTTCCTCTCTGACATGCATAATCAAATTTTATGTTTTTTTTGAAATGGTACTTAGATACAACATGAGTTTCTGTGACTATTTCCAAACTTATTTAAAATAAAATATTTCATTTTGAATATTTATAATAAAAAACAAGTTTCTGTGACTATTTAAAAGAAAAATTAAAAATATTATACATATTTATTTTCTTTTCTTTTCCTTATCTGTAATATTTTCTCCACTTAACAACACATTTTAAAAACACCTTACGTCATATTGAAATTTTAACTAAAGGAATAATTTTTTTTTAAAGAACAACTCACACTCAAATAAAATCACTTCAATTTTCAACACAAAATTCAAAAAATACTCTTTAATACAAGCCTGGACACTAGACTCAAAACCATAACAATAATAGTTCAAAAGGAAAATGCGTTCACACGCTAATAAAAGATGATTACAATTTTGAAAGGTGAACAGTGAATTTCAAATAGAACGTTATGCACCTTTTATTTCATAATAATAAACAAATCATATCCGAACATTAAAATCCACCTCCAGATGAGATGAAGGAAGTAATACATTAAAAATGAACAAATAAAATTACCAGTCTCGAATCCATGCTCCAAAATAACATCATTGAAGCAAACTACACGAGAATGCACATACTCTGTACAATGATATTACATTCACTACTCACTAACTTCGTATCTACACAAAAGTACTACAGTAACACAAGGTTGTGCTACCAAGGACAAAATTATAGAAAAACAATAATATTCAAATTTCCAAGTTCCTAACCTTTCATTCTGAAAAGAAAAATCCCTAAAGAATTACCCAAAAGCAAAAGAGTTTCAAGTTTTCATCTTAAAAATAATTTTTAAACCAAGTATGCCAAGTATGTTTTCAAAAACTTAAATTCATCAAGGTTGAAAACTAAAATAAATTTAAAGCTGAAAGCAAAATAGCACAATACCGTATGTTTTAAATAAATCATGGAAGAGATCATCTAAAATCATTGAGAAAAAGGTAGATCATAAAACAAAACTTAGAAAATTAGAAAATAAAGATAATGAAACAAGTTAAGTTTGACCATATAAAGTATAATTATACTTGTTTGTACTACTATTATAGGAAAGTATCATGAATCATAAGACTTACAGAATCAAAGCCGCGTACCTTAGAATTATTTCTAATGCATAACAAATGTATGTCAAGTAAAATCATTAATAATTCCCCTGCTAAATATATAGACTTACACAATTTATTGTACAAATGCCAATAGACAAATAAAGAAACATAGTTGCAGAAAAACTAGAGCATGTGAAGGCAGGCAGCAATAACAAATAAAGAACAATAGTTGTAGAAAAATTACAAGGGTGGGCAGTGTATGCAATAAGCGTTGAACTATGAAAACTATAGGCCAAACAAAATTATTAAATTCTAAGATTTGTACGATAAATAATGTAAGTCTTTGATTTGTTGGTGTTTGAATTACTAAATTCTAAGATTTATACGATAAATTCCCCCTATTAGAACCCTAAATTTATCGTTATTGTTTACCTTAAAAATATTAAATTTAAGATTTGCAATGTTTGAGCTACGAATTTGAACGCAAATATAATCATAACCAAATGATAAAGTCAAATTAAAACAGATAATAAACATAACCTAGAAATTTCTAACCTAGAAATCCAGCAGATAATTTAGGGTTCTGGACACGTCGACTTGGGAACTGTTGAAGAGCGATGAGCGGAGATCGGAGGTGGCAATGGCGAGCGATGAGCGGAAATCGGAGGTGGCAATGGCGAGCGATGAGCGGAAATCGGAGGTGGCAATGGCGAGCGATGAGCGGAGACCAGAGGTGGCAATGGCGAGCGATGAGGAGGGAGACGAAAATTTAGGGTTTTGGGAGGAAGTGTTTTGAGAAGGAAACGAAAATTTTGGGAGGAGTAATTTTGTTTTGTGGGGTTACGTGTGTAAAGAACTGAGTATGGGTTACAGAAGAGAACAAACCAAGTAAGTAAAATAAATAATTAAATGTAAACAATAACGCTTTAGAATAATGTGTTATTGAATGGCGTTATTAATAACATACTTTCTTGTAGTAAGGGTTTAATTGGTTATGAAAGGGATACTTTCAATGGGATTGAAAGGGGTACTTTCAAAGGTTTAAAGGTTTTCATCAACAAAGGTTTGAATAAAGTGTGTGTGTATGTATATATATATATATATAACATGGCAAGGTTATTTTGAGTAAATCATAGAGTATAAGTGTTTTCCTTGGTTAAGTTTGGTTTAAAAGGTTTTAAATCAATTTTAGATGAAAAGGTTTTCAAGGAAAATTATGGGAAGGTATTCCTAAGTAAAATGACTCAGATATTAGAATACCAAATGGGAATGGTATAGGGTCGCGCCCTATACATTAGCTATTGGACCAAGCTAATTTAGTCCAAAATTCCAATGTGTAGGGATTTGTCACAAATAAGACTAAATTTATGATTACACACAGAAAGGAATATATGTTTGTATATAGAGAGATTATTGGTGGGCCCGCAAAACCATTAGGATCAGGTTACCCAAGGAGATGTTAAGTTAAGGACAGACCATCCAGAAGAGAAGTATTTAACTGATAGTTAAGGACAGACCGTCCAGAAGAGGTGTGTCTAACAGATGTTAGATTATTTTGTTATTTTTTCTAGTAGGCCCGAGTCAGCCAAAGGTTAGTAGTTAGCCAAACAAAACTATAATGTTCGGACAGATGGTCCATTTGTTACCTGATATGTAAGTTTCCATAAAATGCTTTACATTTTTAACCAGTTTTGGTTGCAGGATTATGATTTGCAAATGATATGTTTTAAAAGGATGTTAGTGAGGCGAAAACTCGTTCCCCTAAGTGGCGTGGTCTCACTTAACATTAAATAACCGAGATATAAAGTATTATTCACACCAGGCTTTATGCCCGACTCGAAGTTTATGTTTCCTCTTAAACTCACAGGTAATCAAAATTGATTTGAGTAGGCCGAGGATTGAGGTTTTACAAGTTTTAATAGGCTGATGAATAAAGCTTCCGGAGACGAGCAGGTGGCTGATAGATTGCTATTTAGGAGTTGCTGTTTTGTTTTGTTTTCCACCGTGTTGTTTCTAAGATAGTCATGTCTAAGTGGTACTTTGGTCAACTAAGGGGGCATCATTATATGTCGCTCATAGCGTATTTATGTAATAATTACATTTTATTTGAACCTGGGAAATGATTATGGGATTATGTAATTTGAATGCGAAACATATGTTTAGAAATGTAATCAGTAAAATGTGGTATTCCAGATATCTGTGATCTTGTTTCATATTCAAGTGCTTCTGATATAATGGATACTACTAACATAGCCATTTTTAGTCGCCGGAAGTTAATACTATGAATGACTGCAACAGCAATAGCGCTCAGCTTTGGGCCTCTAAATAGGTGATGTTACATAAGGGCAAGAATGAAGGAAGCTTGGTCTAAGCAGAAGAGTTATGTTGATAGAAGATGGAAAGACTTGGAGTTCTCTGTTGGAGATCATGTTTTCATTAAGGTTTCACGGATGAAGGGTGTGATTCGATTCGGGAAATCAGGAAAGTTGGCACTGAGATTCGTAGGACCATTTCCTATTGTAGAGAAGATCAGGAAACTCGCATATAGAGTAGAGTTACCGAATTGTTTGGCAGGAGCCCATTATGTTTTCCATGTTTCTCATCTAAGGAAGTGTGTTAGAGACCCATAGTCTACTATAGCACCGACTGTGTTAGAGGACTTAGTAGTAGAACCAGACTTGACTATAGTTAGAAAGCTAGTTCGGATAGTTGTGAGAGATGAAAAGAGGCTTAGGAACAAGATAGTCAGACTAGTGAAAGTCCAGTGGAGTGACGATGAGAGAGACTGTGCTTTGGCGACTGAGAGTAGGATTAGAGACGCTTATCCTGATTTGCCTAATGGTATGTTTTACCTTTTTGATTGATTTGTTGGGTACCTTATCGTAATTTCGAGAACGAAATTCCTTAAGGAGGGGAGTCTGTAACACCTAATATTTGTAGTAACATTATTAGGAACATTTAATTGGGTAAATTAAATGAAATAATGTAAAATGGTTAATGGGTTGAGATTTATGATTAGGAAAAGTAGTTATGCCATATACAAATGAACTAAAGAATTAAAATGTTAAGGCAAATAGATAAGGGAAATATAGGAATATGACACATCCATATACTCTAAACCCTTAACCCCATTATTAAAACATTCATTTCTATATTCACAAAAGAAAAACAAACTTGAGACCAGCCACCATTAAGGGAAGAAAAGAGAAGGTAAGCAATATTTCAAAGGAAAAGCTTAAGCAACTTAATCAAGATCAAATCTGAAATCCTTAATCTCAAAGCTAAGGTGAATAATGACTGCATCTCATATTTTCTATTGTTTTCGGTTTTAAGGTTAAACCCCATTTATTTTGCAAGGTTATGCCATGTTTTTTAATCATTAAATGTTTATATATGCTTGTTGATGACTTATGCTTATTCATATAGGTTTTATGATGTTTTAATGTGAAAACCTAATTAAATGACATCCAAATGCCTTGTGATTTTAGATTTAGATAAGAAATGATATTTTAGAGATGGGTCTTAATTTCCATAATTTTCTGAATTAATGTGGATTTAATATTAATTTTCTAGTGAGGAAATTGATTAGTTGGGTTTAAAAATTATTTACGGATAAATAATATATGTCTTGGGTCTAAAATTATTATATGTTAGAAAAAATATTAAAAATGATTTTTTAGAATTTTCCTAAGTGTTTTAATAGTTAAAAAAATTATTTAAGGTATGAGACTTAAATGTTTTATATATTTATAAAAGGAGAAGGGGTATTTTGTAAATTATTTAAATTGTTTAATTCTGAAATTTTGGCAGTTCTTTTAGAAAAGAAAATTAGCAACCAATAATATTTTGACAAACAAGGTAGGTTAGTTGAAAAGAATTTCTTTTTAAGGTTAAAATTAGTTTTTACATGCTTTTAGCATGTTTCGCCACTTCGGCACCTAGGTTCTGACCTAGTAGTTCCGCCTCCATCACCATTGAAACCACTGCGTGTAACGACCCAGAATTTTGAACAAATTAAATTGAGAATATTTAATAAATTTTGAATATTTGAACGATAATTTAATTTGAATCCCCGATATAACTCTGAATTTTGCGATTAAACTTTAAAATTTAATCTATTGAATGTTGAATAAAAATTTGAATATTCAATTTTAAGCTGAAGAAACATATTTCGAAAGCTTTTAAAATTCATATTGATAACACTGAAGGTAATAAAAGCTCCAGAATTGAAATTTAAACTGTTTTGTTCAGTTTTGAAATTTATATCGTTCAATCGATATTTAAAAATAGTCGTTCGAGGCGCAGTCTCGGAATTTGACGAAACCAGTTCCATTGGGTCCGTAATATTGTATTATTACTGGATTTCAAAATTCGTATTTTTCGGAGTTGTTATGCGCGCACACGACGTATAAACGCGTTGAAATGATATAACGAGATATTTTTGAATATAATAGGGAAATAAATTTCTAATCAACAGCCACCCTATCACTTTTCTCTGCCGACCTATGTGTGTACTCAAGTGTTGGTAAAAATCGAAAAGAAGAAATAATTATACGAACGAAAACACTTTTCTCCGTTCAGTTCAAAATCACAGAAGAAAAACAATAATGGCTGCGTTTCCAAATCCCATTCTCTTGTAAAAATCGCGAGCCTCCCCTTCTGTTTTCAATTGTTCCATCCTTGAATTCAAAGTCGAAACCCCCTCTTCCATTAAATTAAAAAAGAAAACGAGTCGCTCTCGACTGGGAATCGAGTGAATCGGCGTGCAATCAAATCGCGTGGCCACGAAATCGAGAAGCTCGAGCTGGAAGCAACCACCGTGTTCTCGAGTGGCGGCGACGACGTGACTATGGTCTCGCGTGGAGGAGGAGCAGTTTAGGCAATGGCGAGCTAGGGGGGAGGCGCGTTCATCTGGGCAACGGGGTCGCGATGGAGCGGCGACGCGTGCGTGTAGGCTGAGGCGGCGAACTTCGAGAACTCGATCGACGACAGTGGGATTCGCGAGTTGGACGATATCACGAATTAGGGGATGTCAGGGGAGGCAGCGCGCGCGTGTGCGATGGCACCTAGGGCACGGTCGCGAGTCCAATCTCGTGTATGAAGATAGCGAGGAAGGGCTTCGAGCAATGGCCTGAGTTCACATTTTTCCAATAAGGTATCGTCTTCATTTTAATTTAAACTGAAAAAAAAAATTTATTACACCCTATTTACAAATTTATTTTAACTGCAGCGAACTATATATGTATGTGTATATATATATATACAGTTTACATATGTGAGAAAAAATTAATAATTTATGTATATAGGTAATCTCAAAAGGGTTTATAAATTGATTTGATTTTTTTTAGGAGGAAATTAAATTGTTGTTTAATTAAAAGTATTAGCTAATTTAATTTTTATAGTAAGTAATTATTCAACTAGTTCAATTATTTTTTGTAAAAGGAAATTTGTTAGAGATTTAATTTATTAGATAAAATGACTTATCAAAAGAAATATTATTTATTATTCGAAAATAATAGGTTAAGAATAAATTATTAGTTTAAACCCAAATCATTAGCCAAATTTAATAAATCTATTAAATGGAAATTTATTATTCGATTTAATTCGAATATTGATAGATTTATAAATTGTTTATACAAGGTTAAGAATGGAAGAAAACAAACTGAGATAGAATGGATGGCAAATTAAAAGCTAAGGTGAGATCTTCTCACTCAAAAATTGAAAAGTGGAATTTTCAGTTATTGATTTGATTGCTATTGGATGTGATATTAGATATGATAGGATATATCTATATATATAGCAATATATACATATTGGCATATGTATATATTGGATTGATGATTTTCCCGCCTCGTATAGCGGATGAGACCCTATTGCGCCGTTAGTAAGCGGATTTTTATAAAACCCATATACCGCGATAATTCCGTACTGGAGCGGAATTGGTATTGTGCTAACATCTTTGGATGCAGGGAAACAGGTTGGAGGGATCCAACTGGACCCCTCACATTGATTGAATTCATTTCTATTGTGATATGAATCTGTGAATGATTATAGTGATGCTATTAATCATATTGATATCTGGAAATTGTTTGAAAGCTAAAATTTAGCTGAATGGATGTTTGACATCATTGGATTCCAAAGATAAACGAAATTGAATTTTTTAAATTCAAGTAGAAAATTTCTAAATGAATCAATTTTTGAAATTGAAGAAATTTTGAAGAAAGGAATTTTTTTAAAGTATAAAAAGTAAATTTTTATAATCGTATTGAATAAATTCCAGAATAAAGTGAAAATGCTAAATAAATGGATTTCATAAAACAGTGATTATAAATTGAAGAATTTAATTTAAATTTGGATTTTTAAATAGATTGAAAGAAACGATTGAAATTTATTTCCTTAAAAAGGAATTTATTAAAAGAAGATAAGTTGGAAATCCAACTAGAAATTTAATCGGTAAATTGAAATAAATTGGGAAATCAATGTAAAATGATTTCAATTTGAAGAATCCATTTTAAAACAGAATATTGAATCATTTGAGGAAAAAATGAGGAATTTACTTAGTAGTGATAAATAAATTTTTAAATCAATATTGAAATTGATTTGGTATTGAAGTTTTTATAAATAGAATTGGAATTTATAAAAGTTGTTTATAAATCCGAATCACTTATTTTGACAAGTAAAATATAGAAGTTAAATAAAAGAAAATTTATAAGCTGAAGTTGTTATTAAAACAGAAATAGAATTTATAAACGTTGTTTTATAAATTCAAAATCAATTGAATTTGATAAATTGAATATAGAAGATTATAAAAAAAGATATATTCACGATTTTGGACAGTGAATGTATTATTGAATAAAATGGATTCATTTTTTTGAAGAAGTGATACTTTAGAACGAAGTTAAACATTTTAAAGATGTTTTAAAATGTATTATAAATCGAAAGCATAGATTTCAACACTTGTTGTTGAAATAGACGTTTTCGAGAAATTTAAGGAAATGGTGGACTATAACACGGTTGTTAGAGTAAATGATTTCCGAAAGGAAATGTTTTTATGTAGTATTGGGATTTATATATCTATCTAAATTCTGAATCCCTATACTATTGATTTCGAGTCGTCGTAACGATGTTTTACGCAACATTCGTTTTGACTCAAATAGATGTTGTTAAAATTTATGATTTCCTTAAAGAATTAAATGTATACTTAATATTGATTTAAGTATATTGAATATTTTCAAGTGTTGAAAATAAATAGATTTGTGAACTACTTATTATTATATAAGTATGGAAATGTTTTTCCAATATGAAATGAACTGTTTTGAGATTTTATCTTCTTAAAGATAAATTGAAAATGAATCTTGGAATCGATTTGAAAATCGTATATCAGTAGATATTTTTGAAATATAAATTCACTATGGAATTTATAAAAGAAAGGGAAGTTGTTTAAAAATAAATATCGATTTATTTTTGGAGTGTGGAAATTTTATATCTAGTAAAAGATATTTTTGAAGATGAAATAATTTGGAAAATTATTTGGAATCTGGTGATGTTGCGCATCTTTATTGATAGTAAAATAACCGACTATCAATAATTACCTTTAGATAGGTATTTGTTGTGAATTGGATGAATTTGAATGCCACACTTATTTTTGAAATAATCGCTCACTATTTGGGTTAGCCGGGAAAGGACCATGGGGTCGTATAACCCATTCCGAATATGTGATACGTCGTTATGAATTGCGTTTGAAGACCGGTGTTGAAGACCGGATATTTTTGAAACGGAAGGATTACCGTCGAGTTACTCTACATCGGCTGATCTCCGATTTAGAGGTTTTATCACCCTTAGTGACGGGAAGTCCGGACGTGATTAGAAAATTATCCGGATATGCAAGGGCTTCGTGAGAAGTGCCTTCGGTTCTGTTCGATCCCGGAACAGACTTGTATGGATTGTGTGTCTGACGTTACAATTTGAGATATAAAGCTGATTTCTTTCAAATACTTTTCTGTTGGTGGCGGAGAATTTATTCTCTTAGCTTAACACCCTTCTCTGAGACGTACGAGCTCAGAGGTTATGTAGTTGAAATTTATCAGCGATATATCCCAATTTGGTAACGTGGCATACTAAGTGTTGCTGTGAAATGATCAGTGTTTGATCATTTGTGATATGATCATTTGTTTGATCTTATATCTTTGTGATCATAGGTTGATCATTTTGGTTGACCCGAAGCAGGGCTTTTTGAGAAAGCGTAGCTTTGTGGACGAGACTTCATCGAGCCTCACACCCCGGAAATGGTCGAAACATGAAGGATGCGGCAAGGTTTTAGGGAGTAGCGCCCCTTAGTGTATGTCATTCCTTCTGGATAAAGGTGGTATCATGGTATGGAGCCCAGATACTTAACCTCTGTGGTTGCTGCAAAATTTATTTCTTTGTGGTTGTTGCGAATCGGGGATCCTCGAGAAGATCGGTGACGATCGGGGGATGGCATACGCGTGTCAGTAGTTACCTATTTTTGCAGAGGTAACCCGGCCTTGTGTTGGCAGAGATCCGGTTAGGTTCTCGTGTCGTCTATTCCAGGGACGTACCCATCGTGGATAGGAAGTTCCTTAGCCTGACCATTTGTTGGAAATCCAAAGAAACAATACGAGCCTTTACGATTTCAATTGTATAACCTGTCTCCTCAGGAGGCAGCTATAGCAGGCATAATATAATGGTACCTATGCTGGCTAAGATTTATATTCTACTTTCGAAATGTTTTCCACTATGCACTAATAATAATATCCAAAATGATTTGATTTTGCATAGTAAGCATCTTTGACTAACATAAGAAGAAATCTCCTCCAAGTCTGCGTTTGCATTGTGTGTGTGGTGGGAGGTCTTATGGTAGTTTCATTTTCCAAAAGCATTTCGAATTGACTTTAAAATTATTTTGTCGTTATAAAGAATAACTGTTTTACAATCTCACACCAGTCACCATGACTGACTCGGAGTTTATTGTTTCCCTTCTAAACTCTGGGTGCCCACTAATTTCCACACGGGCAGCCTAGAGTTATGTTATCAGGATATTCTGGAGCTTTGGAGATGAGCTGGATGACGAGACGTAGTATTTGTATCTGATAGTATTTATTCCGCTGTGTATTCTGTATGAGGACAAGTTTATATAACTGTCCATTGTTGTATATTGACTCTGATTGATGTGTGTATAAAAACTGATATAATTCTTTGTTTTAAAAGATTATTCATTTATCTATTATATATTGTTCCGCTGCGATATGTGAGATTCTGATGTTCTTTTCCTGTTCTGATGTTGTCCTGTTGTTCTTCTTTTCTCTTCTTCTTCTTTTTCTTCTTCTTTTTCTACTTTTTCTTTCTCTTAAAACCCTCACTATTGGAGTTTCCGGCACTCGATTGCTCGACAGTCGATAAAGTGAGTATCGATGTCGAATTTTCGAAAGTCGAAAATTTCGGTACGTGACAGCGCGCCTGGTATCAATACTTGGTACGTAGTGAATTGGACTAAGGAGGAAGGTATGAAGTCAAAACAAGGTGTTCAGAAGGAGGTCAAAGCCTTGCTTTGATTTTAAATGAAAATGTGCATGCTTTGCTTTCGAAAGGAATGCTTTCGACTTGGTTGGCTTCCGACTAGGTCAAATTGTTTTAAAAGAAAGGTTTCGAAATGGGTTTGCGCCTTTGTTTTAAGAAAATGCTTTCGAAGGGGTCGAAACCTCTTGCTGTCGCTTTCTACCTTTCGAAGCAAATGATTTCGGAAGGTATACTTTGTCTTAAAATCCAAGCCACTTCCCCAATGCTTTCGAAGGGTTGGTTTCGCCACCATCACTTCTTTACGTAGGAAATGCTTTCGAAAGAGTGCTTTCGGCTTAAATGTTTTATGACCCTTTTGCTCTATTGAAGGTAAAACCCAAAGGTTTCGAATGGTTTAGTTTTAACTGGTTTCAAAAGGTTATTCCACATGTTTTACTTGAACCCAAAGGCTTTTGAAAGGTTTAATGTTTTAACGCTTTTGAAAGGTTCTAATGAAGGTTTCGAATGGGTGGTTCCCCAATGGTTTCAAAAGGTTTGAAAGGAAAGGTTTTCCAATGTTTTCGAAAGACAATGTTTAAATGTTTTGAAGATAGGATGTCTAAGGTTTTAAAGCTTTCGAAGGGAAGGTTTTTCAAAGTTTTCGAAAGGTGATTATGAATGGTTTTGAAAGGAATGTTTTGGCCTTTCGACCTAGGTTATAAAAAGGGTTTACATGGTTTCGAAAGGGGTACTTTCAATGGATACGAAAGGGGTAATTTCAATGGATTCGAAAGGGATACTTTCAAAGGTTTAAATGTTTTCATCAACAAAGATTTGTGTAAAGTATATATAACATGGCAAGGTGATTTGAGTAAAGCATAGAATTTATTTTCCTTGTTTAAAGTATGATTTAAAGGTTTAAACAATTTTGAGAAGAAAAGGTTTTCATGGAAAATTTAAGGGAAGATTACCGTAAGTAAAATGACTCAAATATTTGTATACCAGATGGAATTGGTATAGGGTCGCGCCTATACATTAGCTATTAGCCCCTAGCTAATTTAGTCCAAAATTCCAGTGTGTAGGGGTTTTTCACAGGTAAGACTAAAATGATGCTACACACAGAAAGCGATATATTTGTACTGAGGTAGGTTATTGGTGAGCCTGCAAAACCATTAGGATTAGTTGACTTGGAGAAAGTAAGTTAAGGACATACCGTCCAGAAGAGGAGTATCTAACATATGTTAAATTATTATTTTTTATTGTCTAGTAGGCCCAAGTCAGCCAAAGATTAGTAGTTAGCCAAACAAAACTATAGTGTTCGGACAGATAGTTCATTTTTTACCTGATATGTATATTAACATGATAATGCTTTATAGTTTTAACCAGTTTTGGTTGTAGTATTATGATTTGCAAAAGATATGTTTTAAAACGATACTAGTGAGGGGAAACCCATTCCTCTAAGCGGCATGGTCTCGCTTAATATCAAATAACCGAGATGTATAGTATTATTAACACAAGACTTTATATCTGACTCGAAGTTTATGTTTTTCCCCTAAGCGGCATGGTCTCGCTTATTAGGTTTAGTAGGTTGATGAATAAAGCTTCCGAAGATGAGCGGGAGGCTGAAGTTAGCTATTTAGGAGTTGTTCTGTTTGTTTTATTTCCGTTGTGTTGTATAAAGCCTATTATGACTATTTAGTACTCTGGTCAACCAAAGGGGCATATTCATAAGTCACTCTTGGTGTATTTTGTAATAATTATATTTAAACTGAACCTGGGAAACGATTAAGATTATGTAATGGAATATGAAACATGTTTTGTGAAATATGATCAGAAAAGTTATTTTTGAAATCTATGATATTGTTTCATATTCATGTGCTTCTAATATTATGGATACCATTAACATTACCGTATTTGGTCACCAGAAGTTAATACTATGGATGACTACAGCATCTGTAGCGTTTAGCTTTGGGCCTCCAGATAGGGAATGTTACACAACATTTAATAATCAATGCAAACACGCCAACCTATTTGAGTATGAGTTGGAGTGAGTTCGTCAGCGTCGTTCTGGATAACAGTAAGTTCGAACTTCTTAGGCACGACATGAATTGGGCTAACCCATGGACTATCAGAAACGGGGTATATGATTCAGTTATCGAGGAGTTTAAGAATTTCATCTCAAATCGCTCCTTCATTTTTAGGTTAAGCCTTCGTTGCGCATCATGAACAGGCTTGGCTTCGTCAACTAAATGGATATGGTGTTGAACAAGAGCGGGACTAATTCCCTTTATATAGGTGATCGACCATCTAATTGCCCCCTTGTTTTTCGACATAATTGAAAGAAGGCAAGCTTCTTGATCAAGAGAAATATTTGAAGAGATTACGATAGAAAACATTTCATTATCACCTAAGTATGCATACTTAAGGTGATCCTGAATAGGTTTGAGTTCCAACCTAGGGGCTGCTCAATCAAAGAATTTGGTTGAAGTTCTGACTCAACCGTAAGGATTTCAAACTGAAGCACGTTTTCGATCTTGTTAGGCTTGTCTTGAAACAGATGCTCGTATTTGGTCTCGCTTTCATGGTTATGGTCTACTATTTCGTTGCCAAAATTTTCTTGAATGGAGCTAACTTCCAACGTTTGGTCAAGTGGTTCGTTCGATTGATTGTCGAGATTGAAGATATCAAGATCCAAAGTCATGTTTCCAAAAGAAATTTTCATCGAACCATTTCCTCAATTGATTAGGGCATTTGAAGTAGTGAAGAAAGGTTGCCCTAAAATCAGTGGAATTTGACTCATTGGATTGTTCACGGGTTGTGTTTCAAGGACGATGAAATTGACGGGGAATATGAACTAACCGATTTTGATGAGTACATCCTCGATTTCTCCCATAGGTTTCTTTATCGAATGATTGGCAAATTAAAGAGTTACTTTCGTCGGTTTTAGTTCACCCAAGCCAAGTTACTAGTAAACTAAAAAAGAAATCAAATTGACACTCGCACCCAAGTCTAGTAAGCACTTATTAATCGTCTTGTCTTCTATCGTGTATGATATTGTCAAACATCCAGGATCTTTGTATTTTACGCGGATTTATTGAGATCGGATTTCGCTAAGACTGGCATCTAAGAAAAATTTCTTGGGTACATGAGTGTGTCGTTTTTGAGTACATAAGTCATTTAGAAACTTAGCGTAAACTGGGACTTTTTGAACAATATCAAGGAGAGGGATGTTTACTTTGACTTGATTGAAAATTTCCAACATCTTATCCATTTGATTGGAATGTTTCTTAGATTGAAGTCGATGTGGAAATGGAATTCGATACTCAGTAGGTTGGTCAAGAAGACTTTGGATTGGAATTTGATTCGATATTTGGCTCGGTTGTTTTTTTCAAAATCGCTAGTCGTTTTTGAAGTGTCAAGAGGATCTTTCGGTAAATCGCTTGGATTAACAACTTTGCTATCGATTTGTTTACCGAAACACAATGTCATGATATCATTCATTTGGTTCACATTGCTATCTTGAACTACATGGGCTTGATTCAAGTCCGTGTTTTGATTTCTAGGATCCAGAACTGGCTGACATGGGAATGTGCCTCATTCACATTCACTCACAGAGGTGGCTAATTGACTTATTTGCATTTTAAGTTTAGCAATCGATTGACTCATATTCTGCATGTACGAGGTTAACAAATTTTGCAAATTGCTATTTGATTGAATGTTTTGAGTGGTTGCTTTAGCCAAAGTTTCCATACTTTTCTCAAGTGAAGTTAATCGTTTATCATCTTAGGGAGCGAAAGATTATTGTGGTTGATTTTGAGACGGACCTGCAAAATTTCATTGAAAGTGGTTGGGCTGAAAGGGAGGATTCGAAGCATTGTTCAGAAATGCTTGAAAATTGGGACGAACCAAATTCTTGTTAGAATTATATTGGTTCCATGCAAAGATAGGATGATTTCTCCAACTGGGATTGTACGTTGGAGAAAATGGGTCATTCCTAACCTTGTTGAAAGCATTGAGTTGTTCTGATGAATGAGTGCATTGATCGGCGATGTGATTCGGCTCGTTGCATTCATAACACAATGGTTGGGAAGCTCGATTCATTTGATTGGACAAGAAAACGTTGTCAAATTTATTGATCATTGCATCAATTTTCGCTTCCAAAGCCAAAGATGATCCTATTGAGTGTGGGCTCAATCATGAATAAATTGATTTTTTTGTTAGAACATTCCCATTGGGTTGACTTTGCAACCAAATTTTCAAGGAATTGACAAGCATTGTTGTGATGTTGGGCAAGAAATTGCCTTGGCACATCGATTCTAGCATGGTTTGTGAACTATTTTCAAGTCCATCATATAAGATTTGGCAAAGTGTCCATTTTTCTAAATTATGGCGTGGACATTTTACCAAAAGCTCTTTAAATCATTCAAAGTATTTTTCGAAAGGTTCACCCTTAATTGATGAAAATTCACAATTTCATTTCGTATTTTGGTTGTATTTTCCAAGGGGTAGAACTTTTTTAAGAAAACTTTAACGAATTCACCCCAAGTTTTGATCAAGTTCGAAGGTAAGTTGCACAACCATTTTTCAGCATAATCGGTAATGGAGAATGGAATTAACCGAAGTTTGATTCCATCATCATGTAGTTGTTGGATCTTAATGGTTGCACATACTTGTTCGAATTTTGTTAAGAAGATATATGGGGTCATCGAGTTCAAAATTGCCAAATTTCAGAAGTGTGGCAATGTGATTTGAATGAATTTCGAAGTGATTACCTGTTGGGGCGTGTAATGTGATACAAGAAGGAATAGAACTCTATCGGGAAATATTCTATCCATGAGAGTTCGAGGAGGATTTTCGTTAGCCATTGTTGGAGGATCATTTGTTCGGGTTAAACGATTCGTTGTTGTGTCACCAGTCCAGGTACTCATGCACAGATGAAAAGATGAAGGAGAGAAAGACATGAAAATGAGGGTTAAGAGATTGAAACAATGTTTAGAGAAAGAAATGAAGTAAAAAAAGTTCTTTTCTTTTGTTTGATTTTTTTTAAAGAAAAAATATTTACCAAAAAGAATTTATTTTTCAAATGGGAGATTTGATTTTTGTTTTTTTTTTTTTTTGGACGTTAATTTTTTTTCTTTTTTTTAAAATGTTTTTCCTTTTTTTTAGTTTTTGTTTTTGAAAATATTTTTTTTGAATTTCTTTTCTCTTTGGATTTTTGTTTTAAAAACACTAAAGTTAGTAAAATGCCTAATTTTTTTTCTGAATTTTTTTGTTTGATTTTTTTCCTTTTTTTTCAAAGGAAATGATTTGAAGATATATTTTTTCTTTTGGATTTTTTTTTAGAAAATAACGATGTCAAGGAAAATGTGATTTTTTTTACTTTTGGACTTTTTTTATAATATATGCAAGAACTAATGTAACCAAATGAATGCAAGGACTTAATTACAAATTTTCTGTCCTTGGTAGCTCCTAACCAAAAATTGTATAATCACACTTTGACTTGGTCCAACAAAATAGTTCTTAGCTAGGTAACCGACAGGAGTTATTAGTGCACCACGAATCATGAAAGCAATGCAGCCGAAAGATTAAGTACCTTCGGAGAAACAATCACTATAATATTTATGAATCACTGTAATATTTATAAATGATTATTGCTCTGTCTTAGCCTAGACACCAAGAAATTAGATTGTTGAAAGAAGACAACTTGTCTAGATATAATTAAGCCCTAGATGAGCTCGCGACTCCCTTAAGTTCAACGTCTAACCGTTATTATTAATCAAATTATAAGATGATGTGCATTAACAATGAATGCAGAAAATAAACGTGAATTAACAATGCAATTATAAATGAGATTTGATTTTGTTTTGTTTTTGAATTTTTAAAATGCAAGCAACCAATAATGCAAAGAAAAATAAAAACAATAGATAAGAGCATAATATCAGAGCGTGTAGAATTATTAGCAATTTTATTTCAAAGCGGCGATTTTTATTATAAGCAAGCAAGTAGAGCAGGGTAATCCGTCTCCTTCTGCTTTTCAACCTTAAAAGTGTTGAACAAGATATATTTATATATATTTGTTTGTTTATTTTTTTTAAAAAGGCAAGTGATTTTTTTTATTTTAAAGGAGATAAAACAAAAATAAAAGCAAAATTTTTATTTCTCGTTTACCCAAGAGAAAATGAAATAATTTTTTTTAGAAGAATTGAACAAAAAATACAAACTAAAGTTTTTTTTTAAAAGAAGAGCTTAAAATTAAAAAAACCTTAAAACACACACAACAACAAGCAACACACCCACACACGCATCCCAATACCCAAAGCCCAACACACACAATTCTACACACGCAAACAAATACCCTAAACTCGATCTTCTCTATTAAACAAAATTCAAAATGCTAAAATTAAAAAAAAAACTTTCGAATCACTCTCTTAATTTTTTTGGATATTTGGTCGCGATCTAGTTGCAGATTTGTCTACGGTATCAGGTTTTGGTTGTTCGATGTGAGTATGTGGTTATTGTGTTGTCGCGGGTGGTTCATGTTTGGGAATTTGGAGATTTTGGGTTGAAGGAGATACAAATTGGGGTTGTTGACGTGTTTGGATCTAAAATTCATTGCTGAAGTGGTAGTAGGGGGATAATGGGAGGCAGTAGTTGATGGTTACTGTTTGGTTAGATGGAGGCAGTTTGGAGGTGCTATGTTTAAATGGTGAATGAGTTTCGAGATGAGGCCCAAACGTGGTTGTTCTCGGTTGCAATGTAGTAGGGGATGGAGATTGAGACTTGTAGGGTGGGTTGAAGTGGATGTTAGTGTGATGCTAGTAGATTTGATGCACGGTTGTAGGAACTGAGGTTGTTGATGTGGGTTTTTGATGATGGAGCAAGGTTGTAGGAAGTGGGAAGACTTGTGTAATGAAGTTTGTTGTTTTGGGGAGATGTTTGTTTGTTGCTGTGTCGTGGTGGTGGAGTGCAGGTCCAGGCAGAAGAAGTTGTAGGAGGTGTAGTGAGGGGTGAGTGTTTGTAGTATGGTGGAGGATTTGAAACACTAGGTGATGGTTGATGGGGAAGTTTTGGGTAATGCAAAAGTTTGGTTTCGGGTAATGACTTGTTGAAGTTTGATGTATTGGAGTGTGGTTGCGGCTTTATCACGAGTTGTAAAGCAGCAAGTTTGATTTTTGGGTTCACTTGGAGATGGAGTTTCAAGGTATGGAGATTGGAGTAGTGTTGTATTTGTAGTGAGGTAGTTCGAGTTCCAATTGATGGTTTGAGATTGGATTTGGGTGAGTCAAAGTGTTTTTGGATTTGCGAACAATTGATGATTTTGAGGTTTATGTGGTGAAGGAGGAAGGTGTTTGTTGAGGATGGTCGTGTGATAGTTAGGAAGCAGTTTTGTTTAGGTGTTTGTATGGGTATTGAAGTGGTGGTAGGAGAGTGGAAGATGGAGGAGGTTTGTATGATATAGGTTGTGATGGTTTTGAGTGTACAAGTTGTGGTTTGGGTATTGCAGCTGTCAGTTGAGTCTGGTTGGAAGGTTGTTGTGGAGATGCTGGTGGGTTTTCAGGTAGTTGTTGAGTTTGGTTTGGGGAGATTGTAACGACCCAAAATTTCACTGCTTTGATTAGTGAATATTTAATTAATTTTAAATATTCAATAAATAAGTTTAAAAATGAAAATAAACTCATTTTAATTAATTAGCAATGATGGTAAAATCGTTTTCAAAATGTGTTTACCAAATTAGATAGTTCGCAAAAAAATAAAAAATGTGACCGAAGAACGATTTACGAAATTTCGACCTTTCGACACCGGAAAGTTGTCGGGAATGTTGTTCGTCCTTGTGCACTATATGTACATATATATAAGAGTTAATTAACTAAATAATAATAAACTAAGAAATAAATTATTTTATGTCAATTTAGATTAGTAAGTTATGTGACAAGACATAGTTTTAAAAATAATAAACTTATATATATATATTAAGTATTGTCACATCTTAGATTTGTAATCATTACCATAATTATCTCTTGTCACATCTTAGTTAATTAATAATTAAACTCATATATATATAAAAGAAAGTGATGTGACTAAACATAATAATTATATATATAAGAAAGTGATGTGACTAAACATTATAATTAATTATATATATATAAGAAAGTGATGTGACTAAATATAATAATTATATATATAAAAGAAAGTGATGTGACTAAATATAATTATATATATTTAAAAGAAAGTGATGTGACTATACACTATAATATTATATATATAAAAGAAAGTGATGTGACTAAACATAATAATTATATATATATAAGAAAGTGATGTGACTAAACATAATAATGATATATATTTAAAAGAAAGTGATGTGACTAAACATTATAATTAATTATATATATATATATATAAGAAAGTGATGTGACTAAACATAATTATATATATAAAAGAGTGATGTGACTAAACATAATTATATATATTATAAAATATTTGTGATGTGACTAGATATAATTATGATAAGTTATATAATTTAATTCATTTTACGCCCATATATACCCACCTATTCTCTTTCTTTTCTCCTTGCTTTCATTTCCTTCTTCTTCCTTGTTAAAATTGTCATGGCTTCTTCTTTTAGCCTTGAGAGAAGAGAGAAAAAAAATAAAAATCCCGAGAAAACTTGTTTAAATCACTTCTACTTCCTTCCTACCTCTTCTAATTTCATTATCAAGCTCACACACCTCCTAAAACATGCCATGACCGAGCTCACGCAGTATGGCCGAAACTACTTTAGCCTTTAAGGCCACCAAAAACTTCATCTTTCTAGAAGTGAAAGCATAGTTATAGCTTAGATTCAAGTGGTAGCTTTGTTTAGTCTTGTTTGGATGGCATTTGGTGAGTAAATTTAGTTTAAAATAAAAAGTTTTAAACTTTTCTATGTTGATTATATTATTGAATGATATATGCAAATTTGTGTTGGATTATTACATGTTTGGTTGCTTATGATATGGTTGACATGAGATAATGTTGTTTATATTATTGTTTTGGAAAGTTGTAAACTTGTTTATATGATGTAATCTTGCTTATGGTTGGTTTTTGGAATGTATATATTGTATAGACATTTGTTAGTAAGTAAACTAGTTGTGAACTAGTAAGGGAAACTAGTAATATAAACTAGTAAGTGGAAGGGTAATAAGTGAAATAAGTAAGAAAGTGGGTAACTTAAGTTAGTAAGTTAAGTCATGTTAGTAAGTAACTTGTTAACTCAAGTTAATAAGTAACTTGTCAAGCTAAGTTAGCAAACTAAAGTGAAAAAGTTAAGTTAGTAAGCTAGAAGTTAGTGCTTTGAGTTGGACTGTCGATAAAGATCCTGATGTGAAAATATGAGCTTGGATTTTGAAATCAAATCATTTTTAAAGTTAGAAACTTTGTTTTGTTTTTAAAATACTTACTTTATATTTTCAAAAGGCTAGAAAGTTTTTAATTGATAAGTTATCAGAGTAGAAAGTAAGAAAACAAAGTCAAGATTACGAGTATCCATAGCGATAGTCGCTACATATGCAGTTTCGTTTAAAAATCCGATTTTTGCAAAATTAGTTTTTATTTTATTTAAAAGTGTTTTAAAAATGTTTTACAAACTTAACAATGATGTTTATGGAAAGTTAATTAAGATTTTAATACTTATTTACTTATCAATTAATTTTGATAATTAATAATTAATTAAGTATTAAACAAGGTTTATTAATTTTAATCAACTGAGGATTAGATACTAATTAATTATCTTTCAAAGGAAAGATGAATTTTAATTAATTATTAATAAAAGCAAGATTAATCTTTTTAATTAATTATTAATTTAACATAGGGTTAATTATTAAGGTATTGTTTAATTATTTTCAATTATAAATTAATTAAGTTTTAATTTAAAATAATTATTTATTAAAGGTTTAATTTATTATTTAAGTTTTAATTAAAATATTAATTAATAGTTAATTATCAATGAAGGTTTAAACTATTATTTAATAATTAATAAAGGATTAATTAAGAGTTTAATTTATAAATAAATTATTTATTAATGGATTAATTATTTATTAATTTATAATTAAATTAAGTTCAAATTTTATAAAGATTAATTATGATTTAATAAAGAGCTTAACTTTTAATTAATCATTTTAAAAGGGAGTTTTAAATTTTAAATTCTTTGTTTCGAGAATCAAATTGTTTTATAAGGTACTTCTTTTCCAAAGGTTATTTTGAATACAAGGGATTCAAATATCAATACCATTAAGTAAACAAAACAATTATGAATGAGTTATGTAAATGGTTTGATTGTGTGGACATGTGTTAGCGGAATAAATCCCCGTTCTGCTATGAATTGATTGAATTGTTTGGACATCTGTTTAGTAGGACAAATCACCCTCCTATTGTTATGTTATTTGGACATGTATATGATAGTTACTTCATATTGATATTTTATTCTCTGATTTGGATATGAGTTTTATTTACATACTTGTTGCTTATGTAAATAAGTTTTAAGTGAATTGGAATTGAAAGTGAATGGTAACTTAAACTAGTACCATTAGGATTACTAAGCCTCTTTTTGAAATTGTAAAGTGTGTTTTGAATTAACTTAAATTCTTTAATCAATTTAGAGTTTAAAGTTTATAAATGATTTACAAGTTGTGCTATTATGTTGTAAAGTTATTTCTAAGTAATAACTTGTTTATAAATGGATTTTACTAAAGGTTTTCTTAAAGTGTTTTACAAAAGATAATTTGTAAATGATATTTTATAAAGGAAATTTGATAAAGGTTTTATAAAGAAGTTTTATAAAGAGATTTATAAATCATTTTAGAGATTAAATCTAGTTTGGAAATTTATAAAGAGGTTTGGAATGTGGAGTAAATGGGTTTAATTATAGGTGATGTTTTTAAAAGAGAATGGTTGGTCATTTAATATGGAATTTTGAAGAGGGAATTTCCAAAAGGTTTTTGGTAAAAAATTTGAATTGTTTCCAAGTTTAAAGGGAATGTTAGGGGTTTAGAAATAGTGTTTTGAAAAGATCTTTTGATCAAGTTTTATAAAGTATCTTCTTAATGAAAGAGAATTAATAAAGGCTTAGTAGATCCCATATGGAAATTAAACCATGATTGGATGTTTGTCTATTGATAGTTAAATAACCAACTATCAAGTTTGACCCAATTTTACATAGGAAGTATGAACGTAAATTCAAGTTCATCGATAAGGTCTCGAATACTTACTTCCAAAAGAACCGAGAATGAGTCAACCGGAAATTATCGGTTGTTGGTACAGAGAGACCGGGGTCGGATTTATATATCCGAAAACCACTCCAAACCAACATGTATGTTTGAGTGGAAGACATCTTGATGATGATTGAAGATGGTTCTCTTTGAAGTGCAAGGGCTACTACTACTAATCCTAAGGGTGATTCCAAAATGGATGTAGTAAAGGTAGTGCCTTAGTTTCGTTCAGACCCAGAACGAACTTGTATGGATGAATGCTGGCATTGCATTAGCGCCTGAAGGGTAGTGTTAGCATTCCAAGATGGATTGCTAGTTAGAAAGGTAAAGCGTAGCCTCAAGTCTCACAACTGGGAGGAATGGCAAAAACAGGGCATGTAGCAGAGCTATGTTGTTAGCTACCGTTATGAGTAGCCACCCCATTCTAGATGTCCCTTTAAGAGTTGGTTTGCGCACAAACACCATAGTAGTATAAGGCCTCGGTGTTAAGGGGGTGAGGTAATCTGGTCTGCCATGTTAAAGGGGCAGTCGGCTCTGTGTTAGCATCAGTGCATTTTCTAGAGATGTATCATCAGAATGTAGTCCCCTACCTTGCCATTATTGGAATCTAATCTCCAATATGTGCCTTATGTTTTTTTGTAGAGCCTAGTATGTTGGATGTGAGATGCAAGCATTTAAGCTATTTTGTCTATTTACTTTAAACCTAGACACTATGATAATGTCATTTTATTTTGATATAAAATGTTTTGGTTATCGTAAGGTAAAAACCCGTCCGTTTTTATGTGTAGTGTGGTCTTATGAGATACCCTTTGTTTAAAAGGTTTTCAAATATAAAGAATCGGTTTGGTTGTTACTTGTTATCGAGTTTTACTTACGCTGGTTTACCAAACTGACCCGTGCATTATTCCATGTAATGCTCGGGTTAGACCGAGTATGTTTTCCAAGGTTTAGCTGGATACTTTAGAATTGGAGAGGAGCTGGATAGTCAAGACGTATTCACATATATTTTTCTTCCACTGTATTATAGAGTCTGTATGTTTGTAAATTTAAGGACAGGTTTCTATAACTGTTTAAATTTAGGATAAGTCTAGTGTACTTTGATGTTGTATATATGAATAAAGATGTTCCTTTTTGTGAAGATCATTGTTGTATTATATATTATTCGCTGCGTTGTGATATTCTGTCTTGTTTGGTTTTCTTCTATCTTGAACCTTCTTCTTTCACCCTAACAAATCAGTATTTCTGGCACTTGAATGTTCGACATGTGATACAATGGATGTATTTGTGTCAATTTTTGAGGGTCCAAAATCTAGTTCGTTACATTTGGTATCAGAGCTGAACGTTAAGCGAGAACCTTGGCATTGGTGGGGTTAACTCATTAGAGATAGGGTAAGTGACACCCTAGAATGAGTTTGAGTATATATATATATATGAGAGTGCATATTTGTTAGTGATATAAAAATATTTTGTATTGTTTTGTTTAATTTGTTGAGTGGTTTAAGAATTCTGGTCGATGCGTTTGGCCAACATTATCGATAGGGATTTCCTAAACACTTAAACAAGTTTAATCGACATAGTATTATTTTGAAACTGGGTAAATGAAATAAATTTAACTAGAATATATTTTATATATAAAAAGAATGATTTTCAAAAATAGTATAGTATAGTTGGCTGAGATATTAGGAAATAATAATATGTTATTATTATCATTGAAGGTTTGTTTAGTCATGTTCGTCCAGTTGAGCATTGAATGGTTAGTGTGTATAGGAAATTCTCTTTTAAAGATATGGGTTGGGTAGATAAGGATTGGAAAAAAATTGAAAACGAACACCTTATGAATTAAGTTCTACAGTTTGACTATAAGGCGTTCGATGTTAAAGTTGAGGTAGAATTTGATTTAAAAGTTAGAATATTTTGGAATAAATATTTAAAATGGTTTAATAGAAGTGATTTATAAAATAGGCATATAAAATGTATCATTTAAGTTGGAAGAATTTAGGTTCAAAACATGAGAACCTAAATCCCGATGCTTTAAAAACTGATTACAAGATTTTTAGAATTAACAATAGTATTTGAAAACAATTTTGGTTCAAGTATGAAATTTTGGAATGAAAATGTTAAGGAGTGTTTTCTTTGGATTGGATAGGGGGAATGAGTCTTGATTGTTTTGTTATGATCGGAATAATCTTCTAAGTAATAATCAGATGTTTGCCTAGGCGAACGTTGTAATACACTTAGTAAATTATTCTCTTTATCATTGTATGATCGAAATAAGTTCAACCCGAACTAACCCAAAGCAAGTTAGTGAAAAATGATTTTTTAGAAAATGTATAGTATTGTTTCAAAAATGAGAATTTGGAAATAAATGGAATATTTAATTTAACTGGTTCGAGTGGCTCGAAAATGACTTAAAATTGGGAAATGAATGTGTTCAGATGGTAAACACTTCTCTTTAGTATTACTCTTCTTTGTAAGGGAATGTATAATACTGTTTGGTAGTACCCAATCCCTTAGTATAATTTTGGAGTTACTAAGGCTATATATATATATGATTTAAAGTATAGAGTTCCATTTCAAAAAGTTTTTGATAATAAAAGCCATGTATTTGGATCTTGAATTTCCTCAGGAAGTAAATGAAAAATGAAATAATGGAATCAGATAGGAATATATGATCTTAGGATGTAGTGTAATAACAACCAAGTTGAACCAGTGTAGTTTATGAAATGTTTTCATAAATGATCTAGTGGAAATTGGATTGTTATTAGGGAGGACTAATTAGCAAGTGTGAGGGTGGACGTAGATCATTTCTCTTTTTCATATAGTTTTGATTCAAGATTCAAGTACATGACTTTCAGGTGCTTGCACCGTTCTGAATAAGGATATATTGCTCGAGTTTTGACGGCAAGCACTTGATGAGTGTTCTTGGTGTGAGATCAAAGTTTTCTATCATAGTTACAACTATGTTAGGAGAATAGAGGTTCCAAATCAAGGATCCTGATCAGAGTCCGCACTAGAGAATCGAGTGAGCGATAATAGTTCGAATGGAAAGTTATGTATTCGAGTTGGGATCGAATCAGATTTTGCATAAAATGATCTATGTACATCATACGAGCTGATGTGCTAAGTGTTTTCTAGGATAGGTTGAGGTGTAATTTCAGGGACGAAATTTTTTTAAGGGGGGAAGAATGTAACGACCCGGAATTTCACTTCTTTGATTAATGGGTATTTAATTAATTTTAAATATTCAATATATAGGTTTTATAATGAAAATAAACCCATTTTAACTAATTAATAATGATGGTAAAATCATTTTCAAAAATTGTTTACCAAATTAAATAGTTCGCAAAAAAATAGAAAATGTGACCGAAGAACGATTTACGAAATTTCGACCTTTCGACACCGGAAAGTTGTCGAGAACATTGTTCATCTTTGTGCACTATATGTACATATATATAAGAATTAATTAAATAAATAATAATACATTGAGAAATAAATTATCATATGTTAATTTGAATTAGTAAGTGATGTGACAAGACATAGTTTTAAAAATAATAAACTTATATATAAAAATATATATATATATATTAAGTATTGTCACATTTTAGATTTGTAATAATTACCATAATTATCTCTTGTCACATCTTAGTTAATTAATAATTAAACTCATGTATATATAAAAGAAAGTGATGTGACTAAACATAATAATTATATATATAAGAAAGTGATGTGACTAAACACTATAATTAATTATATATAAAAAAAAGAAAGTAATGTGACTAAATATAATAATTATATATATAAAAGAAAGTGATGTGACTAAACATAATTATATATATTTAAAAGAAAGTGATGTGACTGAACATTATAATTATATATATATATATATAAGAAAATGATGTGACTAAACATTATAATTATATATATACAAAAGAATGTGATGTGACTAAACATAATAATTATATATATAAGAAAGTGATATGACTAAACATAATAATTATATATATATTTAAAAGAAGGTGATGTGACTAAACATTATAATTATATATATTTAAAAGAAGGTGATGTGACTAAACATTATAATTATATATATTTAAAAGAAGGTGATGTGACTAAACATTATAATTATATATATACGATAGTGACGTGACTAAACATAATTATATATATAAAAGAGTGATGTGACTAAGCATAATTATATATATTATAAAAGACTTGTGATGTGACTAGATATAATTATGACAAGTTATATTATTTAATTCATTTTATGCCTATATATACCCACACATTCTCTTTCTTTTCTCCTTGCTTTCATTTCCTTCTTCTTCTTTCATGTTAAATTATCATGGCTTCTTCATTTAGCCTTGAGAGAAGAGAGGAAAAAAATAAAAATCCTAAGAAAACTTGTTTAAATCACTTCTTCTTCCTTCCTACCTCTTCTAATTTCATTATCAAGCTCACACACCTCCTAAAACATGCCATGGCCGAGCTCACTCAGTAAGGCCGAACCTACTTTGGCCTTTAAGGCCTTCAAAAACTTCATCTTTCTAGAAGGGAAAGCATAGTTCTAGCTTAGATTCAAGTGGTAGCTTTGTTTGGTCTTGTTTGGATGGCATTTGGTGAGTAAACTTAGTTTAAAATAAAAAGTTTTAAACTTTTCTATGTTGATTATATTATTGAATGATATATGCAAATTGGTGTTGGATTATTACATGTTTGGTTGCTTATGATATGGTTGACATGAGATGACGTTGTTTATATTATTGTTTTGGACAGTTGTAAACTTATTTATATGATGTAATATTGCTTATGGTTGGTTTGTGGAATGTATATGTTGTATAGACATTTGTTAGTAAGTAAACTAGTTGTGAATTAATAAGGGGAACTAGTAAGTTAAACTAGTAAGTGGAAGTGTAGTAAGTGAAATAAGTAAGAAAGTGAGTAATTTAAGTTAGTAAGTCAAGTCAAGTTAGTAAGTAACTTTTTAAGTCAAGTTAATAAGTAACTTGTCAAGGTAAGTTAGAAAACTGAAATGAAAAAGTTAAGTTAGTAAGCTAGAAGTTAACGCTTTGAGTTGGATTCTCGATAAAGATCCTTATGTGAAAATATGAGCTTGGAATTTGAAATCAAATCATTTTTAAAGTTAGAAACTTTGTTTTGTTTTTAAAATACTTACTTTATATTTTCAAAGAGCTAGAAAGTTATAAAGTGATAAGTTATCAGAGTAGAAAGTAAGAAAATAAAGTCAAGATTATGGGTATTCATAGCGATAGTCGCTATGGATGCAGTTTCGCTTAAAAATTCGATTTTCGCAAAAAAAAATTATTTTATTTAAAACTATTTTAAAAATGTTTTACAAAGTTAACAATGATGTTTAAGGAAAGTTAATTAAGAATTTAATACTTATTTATCTATCAATTATTTTTTATGATTAATAATTAATTAAGCATTAAACAAGGTTTATTAATTTTAATTAATTGAGGATTGGATACTAATTAATTATCTTTCAAAGGTAAGATTAAATTTAATTAACGCAAGATTATTTTTTTTAATTAATTATGAGTTAAGTATATGATTTATTTTTAATTAATTATTAATTTAATATAGGGTTAATTATTAAGGTAGTGTTTAATTATGTTTAATTATAAATTAATCAAGGTTTTAATTCAAAATAATTATTCATTGAAGGTTTAATTTATTATTTAAGTTTTAATTAAAAGGTTATTTAATTAATTAATTGAGATTAATTACTAGTTGATTATTAATGAAGGTTTAAAGTATTATTTAATAATTAATAAAGGATTAATTGAGGGTTTAATTTATAAATAAATTATTTATTAAAGGATTAATTATTTATTAATTTTATAATTAAATTAAGTTCAAATTTAATAAAGATTAATTATGATTTCATAAAGAGCTTAACTTGTAATTAATAATTTTAAAAGCGAGTTTTAAGTTTTAAATCCTTTGTTTCAAGAATCAAATTGTTTTAAAGGTACTTCTTTTCCAAAGATGGTTTTAAACACAAAGGATTCAAATATCGATACCATTAAGTAAACAAAACAGTTGTGAATGAGTTATGTAAATGGTTTGATTGTGTGGACCTGTGTTAGCGGAATAAATCCTCGTTCTGCTATGAATTGATTGAATTGTTTGGACATCTGTTTAGTAGGTCAAATCACCCTCTCGCTATTACGTTATTTGGACATGTATATGACAGTTACTTCATATTGATATGTTATTCCCTGATTTGGATATGATTTTTATTTACATACTTGTTGCTTATGTAAATAACTGTTAAGTGAATTGGAATTGAAAGTGAATGGTAACTTAAACTAGTACCATTGGGATTGCTAAGCCTCCTTTTGAAATTGTAAAGTGTGTTTGAATTAACTTTAATTCTTTAATCAATTCAGATTTTAAAGTTTATAAATGATTTCCAAGTTGTGCTATTATGTTGTAAAGTTATTTCTAAGTAATAACTTGTTTATAAAGGAATTTTACTGAAGGTTTGCTTAAAGTGTTTTACAAAAGATAATTTGTAAATGATATTTTATGAAGGAAATTTTATAAAGGTTTTATAAAGAAGTTTTATAAAGAGTTTTAAATTAGAAAGAGATTTATTAATAATTTTAGAGATTTCAAAGGAAGTTTAAATCTAGTTTGGATATTTATAAAGAGGTTTGGAATGTGGAGTAAATGGGTTTAATTGTAGGTGATGTTTTTAAAAGAGAATGGTTAGCCATTTAATATGGAATTTTGAAGAGGGAATTTCCAAAATGTTTTTGGTAAATAATGTGAATTGTTTCCAACTTTAAAAGGAACGTTAGGGGTTTAGAAATAGTTTTTTGAAAAGATCTTTTGATCAAGTTTTATAAAGTATCTTTTTAATTAAAGAGAATTAATAAAGGCTTAGTGGATCCCATATGGAAATTAAACCATTATTGGATGTTTGTCAATTAATAGTTAAATAACCAACTATCAAGTTTGACCCAATTTGACTTAGGAAGTATGAATGTAAATTCGAGTTCCCCAATAAGGTATCGAATACTAACTTCCAAAAGAATTGGGAATGAGTCAACCGGAAATTATCTGTTGTTGGTACGGAGAGACCGGGATCGGATTTATATATCCGAAAACCACTGCAAACCAACATGTATGTTCGAGTGGAAGACATCTTGATGATGATTGAAGATGTTGCTCTTTGAAGTGCAAGGGCTACTACTACTAATCCTAAGGGAGATTCCAAAATGGATGTAGTAGAGTTAGTGCTTCGGTTTCGTTCAGACCCAAAACGAACTTGTATGGATGATTACTGGAATTGCATTGATGCCTGAAGGGCAGTGTTAGCATTCCAAGATGGATTGCTACTTAGAAAGGTAAAGCGTAGCCTCAAGTCTCACAATTGGAAGGAATGGCAAAAACAGGGCATGTAGCAGAGCTATGTAGTTAGCTACCGTTATAAGTGGCCACTCCATTCTAGATGTCCCTTTCAGAGTTGGTTTGCACACAAACATCGTGGTAGTATAAGGCCTCGGTGTTAAGGGGGTGAGGTAATCCGATCTGCCATGTTAAAGGGGTAGCCAGCTCTGTGTTAGCATTAGTTCATTTTTTAGAGGTGTATTATCGAAAGGTACTCCCTTACCTTGCCATTGTTGTAATCCAATCTCCAATACGCACCTAATGTTTTTGATTGTACAGCCTAGTATGTCGGAATGTGAGATGCAAGCATTTCAGCTATTTTGTCTATTTACTTTAAACCTAGACACTATGATAATATCACTTGATTTTGATATAAAATGTTCTGGTTATCGTAAGGTAAAAACCCATTCGTTTTTATGTGCAGTGTAGTCTTACAAGATACCCTTTGTTTGAAAGGTTTTCAAATGTAGAGAATCAGTTTGGTTGTTATTTGTTATCGAGTTTTACTTACGCTGGTTTTCCAGACTGACCTTGGCGTTATTCCTTGTAATGCTCGGGTCAGACCGAGTATGTTTTCCCAGGTTTTGTTGGATACTTTGGAATTGGAGAGGAGCTGAATGGTCAAGGCGTATTCATGCATATTTTTCTTCCGCTGTATTATAGAGTCTGTATGTTTGTCAATATAAGGATAGGTTTCTCTAACTATCTAAATTTAGGATAAGTCTAGTGTGCTTTGATGTTGTATATATGAATAAAGATGTTACCTTTTTGTAAAGATTATTGTTGTATTATATATTATTCGCTGCGTTGTCAAATTCTATGTTGTTTGGTTTTCTTCTATCTTCTACCTTCTTCTTTCACCCTAACAAATTGGTATTTCCGGCACTTGAATGTTCGATATGTGATATAGTGGATGTATTAGTGTCGATTTTTGAGGGTCGAAAATCTGGTTCGTTACAGAGATGGTGATGATACTGTAAGGTGGCAATAAGATTATTGAAAAATGGTGAACTTGGTGAAGTGGTAAAGGCAGTTGGAATAAGTAATGTACAAAAATAGAGAAGATACTAAATGCACTAAGTGGATCAACAGATGGAAATGTAATGAGAAAAAGAGTTGTATTACTTAGAATTTTTTATGTAAAAGAAATTAAAACAGTTGTACCAAAGAGCAATATGCAAAAGTGCAATAGAATTGTAACAGTTTGTAACAAATGCAAAGTAAAAAAATTAAGAATGCAAAGAAACTTGGAGATGTGTGCTGCGATGTAGCAAACCGAAAATGCAATGTAATGAAAATTGAAAATGCTAATGCAATGTAAATTGAAATGTAATGTAGCAAACACAACGTTTTTTTTATGAAAAATAACACAAAATGAAATAAATCAAATGTAAAATAATTCGAATAGTAAATTAAAAATAAATTGCAATCCTCGGAAAATGCGCCAAAAATTTGTTTAATGACAAAAATTTATATCGATTAGAAAACCGTCGAAAAATATAATCGTTATAAAAACCGCAAGCGCATGGCATACAATCATAGTACGTCTGCGTGTACGGGTCGATCTACAGGAAAAAAGTTAGATTCTAATATTACTCAATCAAATTAGCCCAAGATTTTGAAATTGTGTTAAACTTAGAAAATTGTAGAAAACAAATTAGAGCAAAGGTGAATAAAACTATGAGATTAAGGAATTATTTGAAGGCAAATCCACTTCCAATCATTCATATAAATCAACACAAAAATTCATTTATATTCTCTCATTAAAATATTAAGTAGAAATAACTGATGTGTTTATCATAAGTATGGTTTATTTGTGCTATTAATTAGCACAACTTAAACATCAAACTCTAACACACCATCAAACCCACTTGTCAATTCTCATGAAAATGACATAAACTTAAAAATACAATCTATTTTAAGTATGATCTATTTACTATGAATTAGTAACATAAACCATCAAATTTTGATTCTAGTTTGACTCTCATCATCAAAATCACTTAGGCAAATGATCAAATAGTTTATGTCTATATTGGATTAAGCATAGCATATCTGAGATGTCAACATAAACTAACAAATTCAATAGAAAGAAACATAAACCACCATCATTCATAATTTCCATTAAGCACAAAAGAGAGATCATAAATGAAATTGTAACAACCCAAAATTTAAGCTATAGCAATTAATTAATGAATTAATTAAATAAGAAAATAACTTTGTAAAATTATCCGAATTGAGCCACGGGAGATGCACCATTGTGTCCGCGATAATTTTCTGGTCAATTTCCATATATAGACGTCAAAATCCGAACCAGTATGTAAAAGATATGAATTGATGAGGAAATGAGAAAATAAGAAATATATATATACACACACACATAAGGGGCTAGATTGGCAAGGTTGACCTATAGGTCGGCCATTGCTTGTAATGGTCGATAGGTAGGTCGACCCGCCTACCTAAGAATGCATTCTCTTACGTAACTTCGTTCGAACACGTCATTTTGCTATTTTCGCTTCATCTCGTGTGTCAGTGCTTCCATCCGACGATTCCTATCGAGCCTATGACGTGGTCGCACCAGATTTAATCTCCAAATCCAACGGTTTGAGATCCATAAGTGACACTATAAATAAGACCCTAGGCCTAGTTATTTTTCTCATTTAGACTTTCTCCACCTGGGTTCATTGCCTAAGGCTAGACCCTAAAAGGAATATTTTTTCGAGGAGAAGATCTTTTTAATTAAAATATTTTATACCCCTCAAGTGGATCCGAGAAAGCCAAAGGAAAGAGCTAAGGACCACAGGTGAGTGTTTAAGTATTTATTTTAGATTTTTAAGTAGTTTAAAATAGTAGGGTTTTCAATAGTTGTAGTTTTTCTACAATTTTAAGATAACCTTTATGCAAGTTTATTTATAGTTTTTTAAGTAAATTTTAGACTTGTTTTCCAGTTTATTTTCTTTTAGCTATTCTATTTCAGTTATTTGCAATTATTTACTGTTAATTATAGCTTTCCCAATTATTTGTAGTTATTTATGGTATTTACAGTTATTTACGTTTTATTTACATCTATTCTACGTTGGGACTTATTCTGTAAATGTCGGTTTCTTTTTAATTCCTTTTTTACACGAAGGGAATAAATAAAAGGAGATAATTCGTTAATATGGAATAAAATATAAGAACACCGAATTTACAAAAAATGGGATGTAAAATAAGAAGAACTATAATAAATTGGACATAGACTGAAATAGGAAAATTTAAGATATTTGCAAACATAGTTATAACATGTAATTATAACTAAAAAGAGAAAATAGAAGAAATAGCAAGAAGTAGCTTATTTTTAAACTTAGACCTTGGGTTAAGTAAATAAACAAAATTATAACACACAGGTTATAATTGGAGAAAACAGAAAAGGTTTATTTTTAAGATTTAGAATAAGATAATAAGCAAATATAGCAAGGATAATAATAGAGGCTTATTTAAACAGACTTATACTAAGTTAATAAGCAAGTATAAATGTAGGACCCATACCGACAACATTTCCCTTGGAACAGGCTTATGCTTAAGTGATGGTAAATAAGTGGTCAATAAATAGAAGCTCAAATCAAGGGGATTTGGGCAAGGGGAGCAACTAGATTTTGTTTGTTAGGACTAACAGGGTGGTTGTTTAAAGCTCAAACCCATAGCATTCCCTTCAGTCTGACATAGGTTGTCTCACAATAATAGAGCTGAGGCTAAGGCATGCTTATGCTGAAGCTATGGTAAATAAGAGGTCAAAAGAAGGAGCAACAGATAGCGCGAGCCTAATGGTGGTCGAGCATGCGGCCTTAGTGCAGGTTGATAAGTCGTTATTGAGCTCCAAGTGCTTAGTATGTGCCTTTTGCGTAGGGACCAACAGGATAGGTCTAGTCCGCAGTAGGCACAACAGAGATAGAAGGCTGATCAAAGGATAAGATTAGGATTTCAGCCTAATTAAAGTAGGATTAGGAATTCAGCCTAATAAAAGCAGTTATCTAAGACAAAGTGTAGAAAATCCAATCGAACTATCTAAGCAAAGCAAATAGTTAAACCGTATATTATTCTAGCTTTATCTTTTCCTTTATTTCCTTTATTACTAGAACTATGGCAAAGTCTATTATCTTTACCTTGCTTAAGAATACTAGTAATTACTTTCATTCACCAGACTTTTAGTCTGACCCACTCCTCTCTTTCCCCTTTTCCCCCATAGACCAGCAGAGGCAGGGACAGTAGATTTCAGATTTTCTTGGAGATTCAGCTACAGAGTTTTTCTTCATGTATTTTTCTTCTTCTTATTTTCAGTTTTATTTTCATGTACTGACACTTGTTGAGCGAGATGGTTTTATGTATGTACTCTGACATTGTGACTGAGATGATGTTTTCCATAAGACATATGTATTTGGTATTTTGAGAATTATATTGGTTATGACTTATTTTATGAAGTTTGATTTTTAATAAGTTTATTGTTTTTAAATGTTTCCGCTGGATTATTTATTTATTCTTGTGAATCTTAGTCTCTGTAAGTTTTTAGTTATACCTAAAACGCACCATATTCTTTTGTGTGCCCTTTTTGGATAAATTAAGGGGTGTGGGGTGTTTCAGAAATCAATAACTTAATATTTTTCATGAGAGCATCATTACCCCTAAATTGAAGGGGTTTGGCTAGTCATATTTGAATACATTTTAACATAAAGTGATTTCAACATTAGAAACAAGGAAAATGGGAGTTAATTAAAAGAAAAGAGAGCTAACTACTTGCATGAAATAAAACTAAACTAATTGCAAGAATTAAATATATGCTACTAACATGAAATAAGAGAGCATAAACTAACAGAGAGCATAAAATAAAATAGCAATAAAAGAAAGCACAAAATAAAAATTGCATTAAAGGAAGGAATTAGGCTAAGAAGCAATTAAAGAGATATATTATTTATCATTAATCTTGTGCTACAATATTTCATAAGAAAGAAGAAGATGGTTACATGAAACATAAGGGGTATTTATACATGCTTAAAACTCTTATTCAATTTTAGGGGACTATTAAAAATGCCCATTAGATAGTGTAACCTCGAAGTAATCATTAGGGAATTAATTAATCCGCGCTAACATGCCTTTTAGTCTCCATTAACATGTGCATGTGATTTTAGTTATGGACCATTAGTTAGTGGGCATGTGGGCTCCTCCATGTTGCATGAATTCTTTTATTTTCTACATTCTCTTGGCCTTGAACGTTTGTGCATGCATATATCCATGAAGCTCCATCCAATTTGCACTTAATTTCCTACAAATAAAAATAAAAATGTGCAAATAAATTTTCTCAAAATTAATTTATATACAAACTTACCATTTCCCCCCCAAATGAAGTTGAATGAATGATGAGTTGAAAACACTTTAAATTTTGGTTTAAACATGTAAAATACCCTAATATGCTCATTTATTTAAATAAAAGAAGATTAAATATGGGAGTAAAAATATACACTTTTACGTGCACATCAGTAGCATTTCTACTGCATTTATGACTTTAGTTGCATATTCAAATACATAGAGTATATATTCACACAAACATACCATATAGATATCATAAATTTATATATCATACTATCACGTACCACCAAATTCATATACCAAAACATATTACCTAACACAATAATATAATAAATATTATCCGACATTATATTATTCAAACAATATCGTCACAATACAAACTAAATATCCAAGCAATAGCATCACAATACAAACCAAATATCCAAGCAGTGCAATCGCATTATATACAAACCAAATGTCCAAACAATAATAATAATATCCAAGTAGTATCATCACAAAAATGCATCTGTAAGCAATCCAAGCTTCCTCTCTAGCTTACCGACTTACGACTTTAACCGTTAGTTTTCTTCTTCTATAGCATTACTAATGGTTGCTGTAACGACCCGTATTTTAACCATTTAAAAATATTAAATTAAATTAAAAAAAATTAATAGTTAGAAAAAAAATATTTAAGATTTCATCGACACCAACTAAATTATAATATATAAGTTATGAGCTTAATTTAAATGTCTATTAATGACATATATTTGCAAATATTTAAGAAAGGAGAGGCTTCTTATTGGTGGGAGGTTGTTGAGTTGGAAGGAAGAGACGTTGGATGGTTTGGATTCCGAGAGTGGTTTGAGAGGAAATTTCTATCACAAGAAGAAGAGAGTATGCAGTTGGAAAGGTTTATTAGCTTGAAGTAAGGAAGTCTTTCAATAAAGGAGTATGTCACCCAATTTAAAAAGTTTCACGGTTTAGGATGGAGTTAGTGAATACACCGCACAAGAAGGTCATGAAGTTCGCGAAGGGATTGAATTAGCCCCTTCAAGGGTTATTATTGACCCACGTACCGATGGGAGCTACCTATGAGTCACTGGTAGAAATGGCACTTATGTCTGATGTAACTAAGGAAGGAGAGTCTAAGGAGGTCCCTAAGATGGAAGGTTCTAAGAAGAAATGGTGGAAGAAAAATAAAGATAAGAAGAAAGGAGAAGGCCCTCAGAAGCAGATTAAGAAAGGAGGGATGTTCAATAGCTGCGGATTGGTTGGTCATTACGCAAAAGACCATAATAAAGCAGTGATGAAGGGAAAGTGTTATAATTGTGGATAACTCGGTCACATTAGCAGATTTTGACCTCAGATGATAGGGCAGGGAGCGAGTGCACTGGTAGCACAGATTTAGGCATTGGATGCATCCCTTCCAGCAGCGGACCAAATAGAGGTAGGTAAGTAACCGTGGAAGGTTTGATTTCTATTTCTGATTTTCCCATTCGGACCATTTTCGATTCTGGAGCATCACACTCTTTCATTTTGAATTCTTTGGTTGATTGTTTGCACTTAGATGTCTCCTTAGTAGTAGACCACATAGTTGTTTCAAACCCCATAGAAGGATTGGCACATTTATCTTTGATTTGTAGGGGTTTGAAAATTTTAATCCTAGGCGTAGAGTTTGATTATGACGCCTATGTACTGGGATTTTCGGGGTATGGGATGATTTTGGGGATGGATTGGCTATCCACATATGGAGCGATATTGGACTGCGAGAGGAGAATCGTTAGACTAGAAACATGCAACGGTAGGACTCTCGAGGTTTCTTGCGACCCACAGAGGTCAGTCATATTGATCTTCTTTTATTCCCTCGATTCGTCTTCAGTAGAGTTAGATTCAGTTCTGATCGTCAGAGATTTCTCGAACGTCTTTAAGGAGGTTAGGGGACTACCCCCTAAGAGGGAAATCGACTTCAGAATTTATTTGAATGACAATGCTAAGCCAGTGGCATTGCCCGTGAGACACATGGCACCTATGGAGAGGAAGGAGTTAAGCAAGCAGAGTGAGCTATTAGAGAAAGGCTTCATCAGAAGGAGCATAGTTGAGTGAGGAGCGCCAGTCGTCTTTGCTACAAAGGCGAGTGGTTCCCCTCGACTTTGCGTAGATTATAGAGAGTTGAATAGGCTCACAAAGAAGAACCATTATCCACTTCCTAGGATAGATGACCTTTTCGATTAGTTGGTTAGCTCTTCAGTATTTTCTCAACTTGATTTAGCCACTGGATTTCATCAGCTTAGGGTCGGTGATGATAGCATTGATAAGACGACATTTAGGACACCCTACGGATTCTTTGAGTGGTTGGTTATGCCTTTTGGGCTAACCAATGCCCTAGCCAATTTTGTAGATTTGATGAGCCGTGTTTTTCGAGATGTCCTAAATAAGTTTGTAGTAGTGTTAGTGGACGACATTTTGGTGTTTTCCAAGAGTATGGAGGAGCATGTTGTTCACCTAGAGGAGGTTCTTCGTACACTTCGTGTTCATCAGTTGAGGGAAAAGTTCTCGAAGTTTCACTTTTGGCGAGGGGAGGTACGTTTCTTGGGGCACGTAGTCTCAAGAGAGGGTTTAGCTGTTGATCCCGCTAAAGTAATTGCAGTACAAGATTGGAAGGCCCCGAAGAACGTTACCGATGTTAGAAGCTTCCTAGGATTGGCTGGCTATTATAGGAAGTTCATCGGAGATTTTTCCAAAATTTCAGCACCGCTTACTCGCCTCACTAAGAAGAATAAAGCATTCGTGTGGGACGTGGATTGTGAGGATTCTTTCACAATTCTAATGATAGCCCTTACTAGTGCACCTGTGTTAGTTTTACCTGATGGAGCTGAGCCTTTTACAGTATACACTGATGCATGTGAGACGGGTCTACGAGCAATGTTGATGCAAGAAGGGAGGGTAGTATGTTATGGAAGTAGATAGTTGAGGACGCATGAGAAGAACTACCCTACCCATGATTTGGAATTATCTGCTATATTTTTCGCACTCAAGTATTGGAGGCATTACTTACTAGGAGAGAGGTTCGAGCTTTTCACTAACCATAAGTCATTGAAGTACATATTCTCACAGAAGGATTTGAACTTGAGGCAGCAGCGATGGATGGAGTTTTTGGCATCGTACGACTTTGAGATAGCTTATACCACTGGCAAGTGAAACGTGGTTGCGGATGCGTTGAGTAGGAAGAAAGCAACCTATAGTCCAATGTTCGTGGAGTGGAAGAGCCTAGAGTTTATTTCCACTTTTGATTTAAAGCCCTCTACGGACATTACCATGGGATTGTTGGCAGCACTTGAGGTTAAGCCTACCCTCATAGATCAGATTGGCTTGAGGCAACGAGAGGATTCAGAGCTTATGGATATTTTAGAGAGGATTAGCAGAGGAGAGGTCTCTAGACATCTCCAACGCTATTCCATAGATAGCAAAGGGTGGCTAAGGAGAGATGGAAGACTTTGTGTCCCCCACGCTAGTGATTTGTTGTGATCAATTCTAGAGGAAGCACACCATTCTCGAATGACTATTCATCCGAGTGGTGATAAGATGTATAGGGACATGAAAAGAATGTTTTATTGGGGTGGCATGGAAAAGGATTTGGTGGAGTTTGTAGCTAAGTGTCTTGTGTGCCAAGGAGTTAAGGCAGAGCAGCAGAAGCCCGGTGGATTGCTTCAGCCATTGGATGTACCCGAATGGAAGTGGGATAGTGTTTCGATGGACTTCATAGATGGTTTACCTTGGTCTAGGAAGGGTAATACTAGCATTTGGGTGATTGTAGATCGATTGGCTAAGAGCACCCTCTTCATTACGGTCAAGAGTAAGAGGACGACATCTTAATTGGCATCCTTCCATGTTCGTGAGATAGTCCGACTTCATGGAATTCCCTCTAGCATAGTGAGCGATAGAGACCCTATTTTTACTAGCGAGTTTTGGAGAAGCTTGCAAGAGGCTTTAGGGACGCAGGTTAGATTGAATACGGCCTATCACCCTCAGACGGATGGCCAAACGGAGAGAGTTAATAGAGTGCTTGTGGATTTGTTGAGGATGTGCATTCTTGATTTTGGAGGAACTTGGGAGGAGCATCTTCCTTTGGTGGAGTTCGCATATAATAACAGTTTTCAAGCTAGCATTTGGATGGCACCATTCGAAGCTCTTTATGGGAGACCTTGTAAGTCACCTTCATGTTGGGTGGAGTCTACAGAGAGATTGCTACTTGGTCCTAACATGGTTAGGGAAACTTCAAAGAAGGTAGATTTGATTAGAAGGAGGATGAAGACAGCCCAAGATAGGCAGAAATCTTATTCAGACAAGCGGAGGAGAGATATTGAGTTTGAGGAAGGAGACTTAGTTTTCATTAAGGCATCCCCGCTATGGAAGGTGGTGAGGTTTGGATCGAGTGGGAAACTAGCTCCCAAATTTGTAGGACCGTTCCCCATTGTAGAGAGGGTAGGGAAGATGGCGTATCGAGTGAAGCTACCAGAGAGGCTCGCGGGAGTACAAGATGTTTTTCATGTTTTGGATTTGAGAAAGTGCTTACATGACTCAGCAGAGATTGTAGAGCCAAGTCAATTGGAGGAAGTGGAAGTAGAAAGGGAAGCATCGGTTCGTCGTATTCCTATCAAGATCATTGGATGTGACATCAAGAAGCTTAGGTATAAAGAAGTCCCGTTAGTGAAGGTGCAGTGGGGAGATGATATTGAAGACGCTACGTGAGAAGCTGAAGAGAAGATTCGTACCTCTTATCTGCATCTTTTCGATAGTAAGTTTTAGAATTTTCTATTTCCATCTTCAGTTTTGAATAGGTTCTTTTCTTTATTATCCTTCGGGAGGGTAGAACTTAGGATTCAACCTATGGATGGTAGGATTTGATGTAAACATGTTATTAGAACATGTTATGTATGATGGATACTAGTGGTTGCTAGTGGATGCTAATGGATGCATATACTTACACTAGGCACTATTGTCTCATAGGGATCGGCCTAACTAGTACACTAGGGCATATGCATATGGATGTGTGCGCATTTGCATTTTTATTTTAGTCCATGGTTTATATAAATGGATGATTATCACATGATCATTGCATTTGGATGATGATTGTAGCACGCATATTGAACTATCAGTTATCATTAGGGAATTTGCATTCATTTGGATACATGACACGGACATGATTGCATAAAAGGAGGTCAACTAAATCAGTAGATCGCTTAATCTTTTGCATTAGTTAGGGACATTGACACTACACTATTGCATATGTATCATAAATTGCATTGGAAAACTTAAGAACAATGGATGTGATGGATGATGGTTGAGTACTTGGTTGTAAAACTTGGATGAAAATGTTTATTTCATTCTTCCAGTCTTAGAGATTTCGGGGACGAACTCCCTTAAGGAGGGGAGAATGTAACAACCTGAAATTTAAGTTATTGTAATTAATTTATGAATTAATTAAATAAGAAAATAACTTTGTGAAATTATTAGAATTGAGCCACGGAAGTTGCACCATTATGTCCGTGGTAATTATCTGGTCAATTTCCATATATAGAACGTCAAAATTCGAGCCAGTGTGTAGAAGATATGAATTAATGAGGAAACGAGAAAATAAGAAAAAAATAATATACATGTAACGACCCACTATTTTGGACCATTCAAATCGACAATAATCCACACATGTCTGGCTTGAATAATTCAAAATAACAGATTGTAAATAATTTTGGAGCAAATGAAATCAAATACACAGAATCACAGACACAGAACATATCAGAATAACTCGCAGCGGAATATAAAAACCATAGTAGTTCATGAAGCTACTATAACAAACTCTCAAAACATAATACATAATATTTGCTTGAAAACATATACAATAGAAATCTCAAATAAATAGAAGTTTATGAATACCAGAACTGAAATAGAACAACTGAACTGAAAGGAACAGATAACTAGACAAGCAGAATCTCCAGCGATTCCTAGCACCAGAAAGAAATCCAAAGCTAAGCTGTAAATACTCTGGCTGACCCGAGCGTAAAGTAAAACACAAAACACTCGAGTCAGGACAATATATACTTATATAATGTAAACCAACTCAAGTGAACTATAGTAGAAATGCACAATAACTCAAAGGATGCTTGGGATCGACCATCCTTTAAGGGTCAGTTAAACTATAAATTAAATACATCCCATGGTTAAAATTTCAAAATGGTATTTTATACTTCGAAATCAAATATCATTTCAAAATTCAATATCCTTCAAAAATCCATTTCAAAATATCAAAATATCATATTTCAAAATAGTTTATATTTCAAAACAAATTACTTTATTTTAAATCGTAAAAATGAAGTTATTATATTTAATAATTAAATTATTAAATTTCCAAAATTTTAATCTTTCAAAGTTCATTCGTTCACTTAAATTAATTAAAACAATGAAAATTCAACTTTCGCAGCATTTAGAAAATGCTACGGAAAGTCACATTTAAAACAGTTCAATTTAACAAAAGACAGCATTTAAAATGCTGTAATATGGTTACATTAGTTTCAAATAAACTTAGTTAAATTCAACCATTATAACATTTACAAAAATGCTATAATAGCCTTTATTAAATTTAGCCATTTGGTTCATTATTATCAACTACAGCATTTACAAATGTTGTATTATCATTTACATTAGAATTAATAGCATTTCAGAAATGCAGTTAATTAACTTCAAATATTCAGTATAATTTCACAAACAATTATATTTTTATATAAATCATTTTTAACTTATAAAATCATATAATTTCACTTTTAAAACAATCATTCAAATACCCTTATATTCATGATTTTATAAAGTTAAACCTCCATTCAAAAATCAAAATTTAATAATAATTCACTTATTAAATTCCAATATTAAATTATAAATTCATTAAATTAAATTAACTTAACACTTAAGTTTAAATTTTCAAATATGACTTAATTCCATTTTTATTTACTTAACTTAAAATTCACTTTTAAGCCAAATTCACAAATTTCCAATTTTAGTTATATTTCAAAATTTCAACTTAAATATTCATTCATTTCACATTTTAACTTTATTCAAAATCATTAATATAATATAAAAATCATTTAAATTCACTTAATCCAAATTATCATGAATTTATCACATTTCATATTTAATTTAAATTCCAATTATCACCAAATTAAAATTTCCCAAAATAACTTACGTTTCAAATTTTCTAATTTTACCATTAATTTATTTCACTTATAAATTTTCAGAAAATCAATAATGCTTTACAAAAATCATTTTTATTTAGTTTAAATCAAAATATTATAATATTTACATTTCTAAAATATTTTAAAAAAATTTATAAAACATATTTTAACAACGGGTCTGTATTTCATTTTCTGGCCTAGGTAAAGTGATACGGGTAATTTATCATTTCAATCCGTAATTTACAAAGATACCCGGGTTTGATCATTTCAAACCCGCAATCCCAAGTAAATGAAAATATTTGAAAATCCTTCAGGCATATCATTTCAGCCCATAACGATTTTCTCCTATTCTAAAGTCTGTTCGGGTATGTATCATTTCAACCCATAGTGATTCTAATCTAAAGGGAACTTGCAGTGTGATAAACTGATAAAAATAATAGAACAGCATAATATAATAGTAACATATAATATAATAGGTGTTTAAGCATTGGTGAACATCATAAAATCATAACATAGCAGGTGTAACATGATAATGCATTTTACAGATTCAAAAGGGGTCAATTCACTAGTTATATATGTACATATTGTCTGGTGAGAATAACTCACCTGTTCAGAGCTGGAGATAGCAACCAAAGCAAACAATATAGACACTATGAAGGCACGACAATATGGAAATGACTTGAGAGTGGAGAGCCAAAGCTAAAAGCCTTTATCAAACATTTGAACAAAACAATGCAACATAGATAAGTTTCAAAACAATTTATCACTAAACGATGTTAGAAATCGAAGCCCAAAACAACAACAATTGACTTGCACTTGTTCTCTACCTCATGTGCTTCAGTTATGCAGTGGTTAAACTCAGCCTAGGGTAGGAAATTGGTCTGGTTTGGGTTCCATATGGGTCGGCCTACACATGTTTGCAAGGTGGTGAAGTCTAGGTGTATAAACTAGGTGTACAAGGCTAAAACAATGCAACATAACATCACTTCTAGGCCAAGGTTTGGCTCGGCCAGAGGCTAGCTGGCATGGCCAGTGGCTCCAGGTGGTGGTGGGTGACGTGGCAGAGGGTGGAGGTCAGGCCAGAGGTGGCGGTGGTGGAGGTAGTGGCGGCTAGAGGTTGAAGAAGGAGGTGTTGGCAAAGGTGGGTCATCTAGTGTATATTGTGATGGTTTTTGGTGAATTTTTGTGGTGATCTATGACTTGGGTTGGCTTGGCCTAAAGTGGAGGGGTACTAGGATGGGTGATGGTCAGAGGAAGGGGGTGGTGATGGTCGGCCAAGGCCTGGAGGAGAAGGAGTCATGCCATGATGGTAGAGAACAAATGCAAGAAATTAATAGAAAAGCAAAAACACAAGTAAGAAAAGAAGATTTTACCAAATAACTTGAACAAGATGAGGCCGATTTTTTTTTTTTCAGGAATGCGAAAATGATTTATGTGAATGATAAAAGAATGTAGGCAGCTAAAGTAGTGAGGAGTAATGGCCAATTGATGAAAAGATATGGTGAAAATGTGAAACGGTAGGAATATAAAAGGCCTTAGGAGATAAAAAGTCACCAAAACCCTTCAAATTTCTATATTTTCTTTTTATAAGTTTAAATATCTGAAAATACATATAATTTCAGTTATAATTAGAAAATATAACAAATATACAAAATGAAATAAATAAATATTAATTATATATGATTAAAATAAGAAAATAGTACAAAATGAAAACTAGTCTAGAAAATTTGAAAATAAACAGAATAAACTTTGGAAGATAATATGGACTTAGAAAATATTTATAACAGAATAAACTTTGGAAGATAATATGGACTTAGAAAATATTTATAAATAAAGATAATAACATAAAAAAAATTCATTCACAAAAATAAATAAATAACTTTTAATTAAATATAATTTAAATGAGGAAAATAGCAGAAATGGAAACTAGCTTTTAAAAATAGAAAATAAATGCAATAAATTTTGGAAAACTTTTATTATCACATTAAAAATATTAAAAGACAAAGTACACATAAAATAACATATTAACACATATTAAAATAGAACATGACAAAGAAAATGCAATTTATATAATTTAAAATAGACAAAATTGTTAAATAAATCAAATTGCACTCAAAATTGAAATAATACATAACTTTCACAATTCAAATCCGTTTTCAACGAAACGAAAAGCAGTATTCAAGTTATTAAATATATTTTCATAATAAAAGATAAAATTTAAGAATTTAAATATTTAAATTTAAGGTTTAAAAATCAAAGTTTGACCAAAAATCCCTTTTTCAAGAAAATTTTCAATTTATACCAGTTTGAAATTAAAATTCACATAATAATCAACATTTATATTTAAAAATGAAATGTTTGAAATAAAACAAGTTTAAAATAGTTTTCAAAATATAATAAAGTCAAATAAAATATATACAAAAATCTAGGGCTGTTACACTCTCTCCCACTCAAATCTTTTCGTCCTCGAAAAGGAAGGGAGCGGAGAAACAACTAGAAAGAACAATAGGTTGGAAGACATCCCGAAAGAAGGTAGGGAAGAAAAGTAGCTAGGAGGGAAAGCAGGTTGAAAGAGAAGAATGAACCATTATTTAAAATTGTTGGTTAAAGAGGTAAAATATTTAAAACACTTTAAAATCCTTTAAAAAAGGAAATAACTGATCAAAGTATCATTTATATAATATTTTATCAAAATACTTTTATAACTCGATGTCTTAACAAGTTTATCCTCGTTCCTGCAGACTCTGGCAGTGCGTTGATCAGGCGCAAAGCTAGAATTCTCCAGGTACTTAGTAGACTTGTTTCAACATCCAGTGAAAATACTGGAAAACTTTTAAAAACAGATATGGAAAGTACAATCCAAAAAAAAAACAGTTTCAACCTATTTAAATCATATTACTACATACTTTAAACATACATACCAAACTTATATACTTTATACTTTTCAAAATTACTTAGCTTTGAAAAGTTAACCTTGATTTGGAAGTGCTCGAACCTAAAAAATAGTCGAAGAAATCATATTTCAATCCAAGAGTTGGAAATCACAATTAAATCAGTAAACCAATTCCAAAAATAGGGTTATATCAAATCAAATCCAAAACTCAAGGACTGAACACCGGCTCATTTCAAATTTTACAAATATATATACATATATCTTTCGAATATCACATCACACTTCGGAATTTGAAATCAAAATTGGTTTCACAAATCAATCGCATAGCAAAGCTACCGAAGTGGCCTCTCCCTCACTCAGAAACTCGAAAATCAATGTCGATGATGCGTGCACTCATCACCGAAATTATTTTCCAGCGACACAAGTGAGTTCTGGACTTCCATTTACTTTGAAAACTTCTTTGAAATTCCTTCGAAATCATTAAAACCCATTAAAATCATTGAAACATTACTTATTCGGAAAAATAATTTCAAATCATATTATTTATTATTTCAAAATCTTAAAACTAGTTCCAAAATGCCAGAGTTCAATCACTTAAATTTAAATTCAAAACCTTCAGTTATAAATCATTTTATATGAAACCATTTCTTATAAAATTTTCACAATTTCAAATCCTTTCAAAACTTCAAATTCTCATTTTTTTAAAAGGTATATAATCCTTATCAAAAACATTTCATCTTTATATAAAAATATGGTCATCCTTATCAAAATAAAAACTACGATGAATACACAATTTTCAAAAGACAATCAACCACAAACTTTCCAAGGGAGGATTCAAGGATGGATTTCAAAGCAAAATAGAGATTCAAATTTAGAAGGACTCTAATCAAATAGAATTATAATTCAAAGATAGGCTCAAACAATGATAAGATAATTAAATTACCAAATAGAAGATGGATAAGCCTATACGAATCGCGGGCGACCTTAACCAGTCAACCGTGACTTCAGGAATATAATCGATGCGAAAATCTAAGGCAAATCGACCTTCGATTGCCAAAGATAGAATCTAAATATAGCAGAAGATAGAAAACATCGGAAACCGAGGATACAGAAATCTCCGGTGAATCAATGCCAATTATAATCATTCAAAGATTGGCAGAATCGCCACCCTATAAAGGTCATACAAAGTGGAGTGATGCAATGCTCCAAAATCAAAAGAATACAATTAGGGGAGACAGGAATGGATTTCAGAACAAGTGGGAGCGTTCCAAAATTCAAAGGAATCTTATTCGATAAGAATCCAAACGAAGATTAGAGATATATAACCTATATCAATACAGAAAAATTCCCATTCAAAATTTGGAAAGACTCGAATTCATAACATACGAAAACAGAAGCATAAATATCTTTAGTTGGACAACTTTAGCTAAGCAAAAGATACAACAGAGTTTACTCAAAGCAACCTAACAAACTACTGATTTTGCCATACCCAAAATAGATTCCTATCAACAATGGATCTAGATCAATCAAGAGAGAAGTTCAAAATTTTAGAGGATCCTAATCAAAGAAATTACTAACAAGGTGGATACGAAAGGAATGAAGCTTAAGAAATATTTTACTTTCAAAGCAAGAAAATTTATATCAAATAATCTTTGAAAATTCTTTAAAAATCATTTGAAAATCATCTTATACTTCGAAAATACGTTCTCTCACAAAGGAATGATTCTGAGATTGATTTCACTCATTCTAGGGTATTTCTACCCTATCTCTAATGAGTTTTTGCTCCGCAGGCTAAGGTTTGCCTAAAACCAAAGCTCTGATACCAACTGTAATGACCCACTATTTTGGACCATTCAAATCGACAATAATCCACACATGTCTGGCTTGAATAATTCAAAATAACAAATTGTAAATAAATTTGGAGCAAATGAAATCAAATACACAGAACATATCATAATAACTCGTAGCGGAATATAAAAATCATAGTAGTTCATGAAGCTACTATAACAAACTCTCAAAACATAATACATAATATCTGCTTGAAAACATATACAATAGAAATCTCAAATAAATAGAATTTTATGAATACCAGAACTGAAATAGAGCAACTGAACTGAAAGGAACAGATAACTAGACAAGCAGAATCTCCAGCGATTCCTAGCTCCAGAAAGAAATCCAAAGCTAAGCTGTAAATACTCAAGCTGACCCGAGCGTAAAGTAAAACACAAAACACTCGAGTCAGGACAATATATACTTATATAATGTAAACCAACTCAAGTGAACTATAGTAGAAATGCACAATAACTCAAAGGATGCTTGGGATCGCCCATCCTTTAAGGATCAGTTAAACCATAAATCAAATACATCCCATGGTTAAAATTTCAAAATGGTATTTTATACTTTGAAATCAAATATCATTTCAAAATTCAATATCCTTTAAAAATCCATTTCGAAATATCAAAATATCATATTTCAAAATAGTTTATATTTCGAAACAAATTACTTTATTTTAAATCATAAAAATGAAGTTATTATATTTAATAATTAAATTATTAAATTTCCAAAATTTTAATCTTTCAAAGTTCATTCGTTCATTTAAATTAATTAAAACAATGAAAATTCAACTTTCGCATCATTTAGAAAATGCTACGGAAAGTCACATTTAAAACAGTTCAATTTAACAAAAGACAGCATTTAAAATGCTGTAATAGGGTTACATTAGTTTCAATTAAACTTAGTTAAATTCAACCATTATAACATTTACAAAAATGCTATAATAGCCTTTAATTAAATTTAGCCATTTGGTTCATTATTATCAACTACAACATTTACAAATGTTGTATTATCATTTACATTAGAATTAATAGCATTTCAGAAATGCAGTTAATTAACTTCAAATATTCAGTATAATTTCACAAACAATTATATTTTTATATAAATCATTTTTAACTTATAAAATCATATAATTTCACTTTTAAAACAATCATTCAAATACCTTTATATTCATGATTTTATAAAGTTAAACCTCCATTCAAAAATCAAAATTTAATAATAATTCACTTATTAAATTCCAATATTAAATTATAAATTCATTAAATTAAATTAACTTAACACTTAATTTTAAATTTTCAAATATAACTTAATTCCATTTTTATTTACTTAACTTAAAATTCACTTTTAAGCCAAATTCACAAATTTCCAATTTTAGTTATATTTCAAAATTTCAACTTAAATATTCATTCATTTCATATTTTAACTTTATTCAAAATCATTAATATAATATAAAAATCATTTAAATTCACTTTAATCCAAATTATCATGAATTTATCACATCTCATATTTAATTTAAATTCCATCTATCACCAAATTAAAATTTCCCAAAATAACTTACACTTCAAATTTTCTAATTTTACCATTAATTTATTTCACTTATAAATTTTCAGAAAATCAATAATGCTTTACAAAAATCATTTTTATTTAGTTTAAATCAAAATATTATAATATTTACATTTCTAAAATATTTTAAAAAAATTTATAAATCATATTTTAACAACGGGTCTGTATTTCATTTTCTAGCCTAGGTAAAGTGATAGGGGTAATTTATCATTTCAACCCGTAATTTACAAAGATACCCAGGTTTGATCATTTCAAACCCGCAATCCCAAGTAAATGAAAATATTTGAAAATCCTTCAGGCATATCATTTCAGCCCATAACGATTTTCTCCTATTCTAAAGTCTGTTCGGGTATGTATCATTTCAACCCATAGTGATTCTAATCTAAAGGGAACTTGCAGTGTGATAAACTGATAAAAATAATAGAACAGCATAATATAACAGTAACATATAATATAATAGGTGTTTAAGCATGGGTGAACATCATAAAATCATAACATAGCAGGTGTAACATGATAATGTATTTTACAGATTCAAAAGGGGTCAATTCACTAGTTATATATGTACATATTGTCTGGTGAGAATAACTCACATGTTCAGAGCTGGAGATAGCTACCAAAGAAGACAATATAGACACTATGAAGGCACGACAATATGGAAATGACTTGAGAGTGGAGAGCCAAAGCTAAAAGCCTTGATCAAAAATTTGAACAAAACAATGCAACATAGATAAGTTTCAAAACAATTTATCACTAAACGATGTTAGAAATCAAAGCCCAAAACAACAACAATTGACTTGCACTTGTTCTCTACCTCATGTGATTCAGTTATGCAGTGGTTAAGCTCAGCCTAGGGTAGGAAATTGGTCTGGTTTGGGTTCCATATGGGTCGGCCTACACATGTTTGCAAGGTGGTGAAGTCTAGGTGTATAAACTAGGTGTGCAAGGCTAAAACAATGCAACATAACATCACTTCTAGGCCAAGGATTGGCTCGGCCAGAGGCTAGCTGGCATGGCCAGTGGCTCCAGGTGGTGGTGGGTGACGTGGCAGAGGTTGGAGGTCAGGCCAGAGGTGGTGGTGGTGGAGGTAGTGGCGGCTAGAGGTTGAAGAAGGAGGTGTTGGCAAAGGTGGGTCATCTAGTGTATATTGTGATGGTTTTTGGTGAATTTTTGTGGTGATCTATGCCTTGGGTTGGCTTGGCCTGAAGTGGAGGGTACTAGGATGGGTGATAGTCAGAGGAAGGGGGTGGTGATGGTCGGCCAAGGCCTGGAGGAGAAGGAGTCAAGCCATGATGGTAGAGAACAAATGCAAGAAATCAATAGAAAAGCAAAAACACAAGTAAGAAAAGAAGATTTTACCAAATTCCTTGAACAAGATGAGGCCGATTTTTTTTCTTTCAGGAATGAGAAAATGATTTATGTGAATGATAAAAGAATGTAGGCAGCTGAAGTAGTGAGGAGTAATGGCCAATTGATGAAAAGATATGGTTAAAATGTGAAACGGTAGGAATATAAAAGGCCTTAGGAGATAAAAAGTCACCAAAACCTTTCAAATTTCTATATTTTCTTTTTATAAGTTTAAATATCTGAAAATACATATAATTTCAGTTAGAACTCGAAAATATAACAAATATACAAAATATAAATAAATGAATATTAATTATATATGATTAAAATAAGAAAATAGTACAAAATGAAAACTAGTCTAGAAAAATTGAAAATAAACAGAATAAACTTTGGAAGATTCATATGAACTTAGAAAATATTTATAAATAAAGATAATAACATAAAAAAAATCATTCACAAAAATAAATAAATAACTTTTAATTAAATATAAATTAAATGAGGAAAATAGAAGAAATGGAAACTAGCTTTTAAAAATAGAAAATAAATGCAATAAATTTTGGAAAAAATTTATTATCACTTTAAAAATATTAAAAGACAAAGTACACATAAAATAACAAATTAACACATATTAAAATAGAACATGACAAAGAAAATGCAATTTATATAATTTAAAATAGACAAAATTGTTATATAAATCAAATTGCACTCAAAATTGAAATATACATAACTTTCACAATTCAAATCCGTTTTCAACGAAATGAAAAGCAGTATTCAAGTTATTAAATATATTTTCATAATAAAAGATAAAATTTAAGAATTTAAATATTTAAATTTAAGGTTTAAAAATCAAAGTTTGACCAGAAATCCCTTTTTCAGGAAAATGTTCAATTTATACTAGTTTGAAATTAAAATTCACATAATAATCAACATTTATATTTAAAAATGAAATGTTTGAAATAAAACAAGTTTAAAATATTTTTCAAAATATAATAAAGTCAAATAAAATATATACAAAAATCTAGGGCTGTTACAATACATAAGGGGCTAGATTGGCAAGGTCGACCTATAGGATGACCCTTGCTTGTGATGGTCGACAGGTAGGTCGACCGCCTACCCAAGAATGCATTCTCTTATGTAACTTCGTTTGAACACGTCATTTTGCTATTTTCGCTTCATCTCGTGTGTCTGTGCTTCCATCCGACGATTCCTATCGAGCCTATGACGTGGTTGCACCAGATTTAATCTCCAAATCCAAAGGTCTGAGATCCATAAGTGACAATATAAATAAGACCCTAGGCCTAGTTATTTTTCTCATTCAGTTTTTCTCCATCTGGGTTCACTGCCTGAGGCTGGACCCTAAAAGGAATATTTTTTCGAGGAGAAGATCTTTTTAATTAAAATAATTTATACCCCTCAAGTGGATCCGGGAAGGCCAAAGTAAAGAGCTAAGGACCACAGGTGAGTGTTTAAGTAATTATTTTAGATTTTTAAGTAATTTAAAGTAATAGGGTTTCCAATAGTTGTAGTTTTCCTACAATTTTGAGATAACCTTTATGCAAGTTTATTTACAGTTTATTTTTAAGTAAATTTTAAACCTGTTTCCAGTCTATTTTATTTTAGCTATTCTATTTCAGTTATTTGCAATTATTTACTGTTAATTATAGCTTTCCCAATTATTTATAGTTATTTATAGTATTTACAATTATTTACTGTTATTTACGTTTTATTTACATCTATTCTACGTTTGGATTTATTCTGTAAATGTCAGTTTCTTTTTAATTTCATTTTTACGCGAATGGAATAAATAGAAGAAGATAATTCGTTAATATGGACTAAAATATAAGAACACTGAATTTACAGAAAATGGGATGTAAAATAAGCAGAACTGTAATAAATTGAACTTAGACTGAAATAGGCAAATTTAAGATATTTGCAAGCATAGTTATAACATGTAATTATAACTAAAAAGAGAAAGTAGAAAAAATTGCAAGAATTAGCTTATTTTTATACTTAGACCTTAGGTTAAGTAAATAAGAAAAATTATAACACACAGATTATAATTAGAGAAAACAGAAAAGGCTTATTGTTAAGATTTAGAATAAGTTAATAAGCAAATATAGCAAGGTTAACAGTAGAGGCTTATTTAAATAGACTTATACTAAGTTAATAAGCGAAGATAAAAATAGGACCGTACCGGCAGCATTTCCCTTGGAACAGGCTTATGATGAAGAGATGGTAAATAAGTGGTCAATAAATAAAAGCTCAAATCAAGGAGATTTGGGCAAGAGGCGCAACTAGATTTTGTTTGTTAGGACCCGTACCAACAGCATTCCCTTCAATCAGACACATGTGGTCTCACAATAGCAGAGGTGAGGCTAGGGCACGCTTATGCTGGAGCTATGGTAAATAAGAGGTCAAAAGAGGGAGCAACAGATAGCGCGAGCCTAATGGTGGTCGAGCGTGCGGCCTCAGTGCAGGCTGAAAAGTCGTTATTGAGTTCCAAGCGCTTAGTAGGTGTCTTTTGCGTAGGGACCAACATGATGGGTCTAGTCCGTAGTAGGCCCACCAGAGGAAGAAGGCCGATCAAAGGGTAGGATTAGGATTTTAGCCTAATTAAAGTAGGATTAGGAATTCAGCCTAATCAAAGCAGTTATCTAAGACAAAGTGCAAACAATCCAATCGAACTATCTTAACAAAGCAAACAGTTAAACCGTATTTTATTCCATTTTTATCTTTTCCTTTATTTCCTTTATTACTAGAACTGTTGCAAAGTCTATTATCTTTACCTTGCTTAAGAATACTAGTAATTACTTTCATTCACCAGACTTTTAGTCTGACCCACTCCTCTATTTCCCCTTTTCCCCCATAGGCCAGTAGAGGCAGGGATAGTAGATTTTGGATTTTCTTGGAGATTCAGCTGTGGAGTTTTTTTTCATGTATTCTTCTTCTTCTTATTTTCAGTTTTATTTTCATGTACTAGCACTTATTGAGAGGGATGGTTTTATGTATGTACTCTGACATTGTGACTAAGATGATGTTTTCCATAAGACATATGTATTTGGTATTTTGAGACTTATTTTGGTTATGACTTATTTTATGAAGTTTGATTTTTAATAAGTTTATTGTTTCTAAATGTTTCCGCTGGTTTATTTATTTTGTCTTGTGAATCTTAGTCTCTGTGAGTTTTTAGCTATACCTAAAACACACTATATTCTTTAGTGTGCCCTTTTTGGGTATATTAAGGAGTGTGGGGTGTTTTAGAAATAAATAACTTAGTATGTTTCATGAGAGCTTCTTTACCCCTAAATTGAAGGGGTTTGGCCAGTCATATTTGAACAAATTTTAACATAAAGTGATTTCAACATTGAAAACAAGGAAAATGAAAGCTAATTAAAAGAAAAGAGAGCTAACTACTTGCATGAAATAAAACTAAACTAATTGCAAGAATTAAATCTATGCTACTAACATGAAATAAGAGAGCATAAACTAAAAGAGAGCATAAAATAAAATAGCAATAAAAGAAAGCATGAAATAAAAATTGCATTAAAGGAAGGAATAAGGCTAAGAAGTAATTAAAGAGATATATTATTTATCATTAATCTTGTGCTACAATATTTCATAAGAAAGAAGAAGATGGTTACATGAAACATAAGGGGTATCTATACATGCTTAAAACTCTTATTCAATTTTAGGGGACTACTAAAAATGCCCATGAGATAGTGTAACCTCCAAGTAATCATTGGGGAATTAATTAATCCACACTAACATGCCTTTAAGTCTCCATTAACATGTGCATGTGATTTTAGTTATGGACCATTTGTTAGTGGGCATCTGGGCTCCTCCATGTTGCATGAATTCTTTTGTTTTCTACATTCTCTTGGCCTAGAACGTTTGTGCATGCGTATATCCATGAAGCTCCATCCAATTTGCACTTAGTTTCCTACAAATAAAAATAAAGATGTGCAAATAAATTTTCTCAAAATTAATTTATATACAAACTTACCATTTTCCCCCCAAATGAAGATAAATAAATGATGGGTTGAAAACAATTTAAATTTTGGTTTAAAAATGTAAAATACCCTAATATTCTCATTAATTTAAATAAAAGAAGATTAAATATGGGAGTAAAAATATACACTTTTACGTGCACATCAGTAGCATTTCTACTGCATTTCTGACTTTAGTTGCATATTCAAATACATACAATATATATTCACACAAACATACCATATAGATTTCATAAATTTATATATCATACTATCGCGTACTACCAAATTCATATACCAAAACATATTACCTAACACAATAATATAATAAATATTATCCGACATTATATTATTCGAACAATACCGTCACAATACAAACTAAATATCCAAGCAATAGAATCACAAATCAAACCAAATATCCAAGTAGTGTAATCATAGTATATACAAACCAAATGTCTAAACAATAATAATAATATCCAAGTAGTATTGTCACAAAAATGCATATATAAGCAATCCAAGCTTCCTCTCTAGCTTACCGACTTACGACTTTAACTGTCAGTTTTCTTCTTCTACAGCATTACTAACAGTTGCTGTAACGACCCGTATTTTAACCATTTAAAATATTAAATTAAATAAGTTTTTTTTTTTAATATTTAGAAAAAAATATTTAAGATTCCATTGGCACAAACTAAATTATAATATATAAGTTATGAGCTTAATTTAAATGTCTATCAATGACATATATTTGCAATAAGGTAAGAATAATAACATAGGATAGTATGTATTTAATAATATTGGTTTGAATGAAATTGATCACTTTCTGAATGTAAATTTCCAATTGATTGGAATAGTAAATGTTAATAAAGAATAATAAATGTATCTTTACTAAAGAAGAAATCATATGTTTATTCATTTGAAATGTTTGGTAGCTGAAAGATTGATTACAGGTGTAAGAAATCAATTATTTAATAAAAAATTAATAAATTTTGGTTTGTATACAATAATTCCATAAATACATTAAATTAATATAAACAGGAATTGAATTGTCTCATTTCATTTTTTAAATTTAACTTTGGGATTAATTGCAATTAATGTAATTGAAATCTTTCAATAAAAGAAAAGAGAACATTAATTGTGATTAATGGACGTATTAATAGAAACATAAGTTTGAATTAAAATAATAGAGAAAGTTGAGGAAATAAAAAGGAAACATATGTTTTAATTGAAAAGGAAATTTGATGTAATAAAAAGGAATACTTTTAATCAAATTAAAAGAATGTTTTGGAAAATAAAATTAAATGAATGTTTTCATTTTGTAATTAAGTATAATTGTGTGAACAAAGAAAAATTGAATTCTGAAACAACATTTTACGGTCATTAAATAGCAGTTGGAGACGGTACGAAAGTAGTTTTAACGCTAACCTTAAATTTGAAAATAAATTAAATATTTGAGTTCTTAATTGTGCATTAAGAAAGGCGTTGTTTTTTAATTTGAGTTTGGTGTCCTGAGCTATCTTTGTTTGTGTTCAGCGGCTGTCTCCATGACATTAATTGGTGTGTTCAAATTTTATTTGTTATGTGTTAGTAAAAATTTAAATGGGTGCAAGTTGAGTATTTTAAAGGTTAATGAATTAATTGAGTGGAGAATATGTTTTAGAATTAGATCCCAAAAGTTTGGTTGCAGTGTATGGGTGGTCCTCTTTATTTACTTTATATTTATTATTTATGCCTCCCTAAATTCATTTGTTAAATTCTCCTGCCACCTCATTTTTTTTCGTTTGCCTATTCCCATTCTCCTTTACTTGAAACGTGAACTATTTCTCTTCATTTTCATTTTGCCAGCAGCCTTACTTTTCCATTGTTTCCAGATCTCATTTTAGTTGCTCCTTCTTTATGAAGCATGTCCAAAACATTACATTCATCTTTTTATTCCTTTTCTCCACCTTCTTCCACCATTCGTACACCACCCTCACCTACGCCTACAAGCTACCACACCCATCCTCCATCTGCTACCTTAGTAGCTGAGCCACCCAAGTCAGCAACTCCGGGATCCATCCTGCCTAGCCTTGCACGTATTCAACTTGTCTACCCTTTTGTATTTTCGCTTTCTACAGCTAAATGTGAAATGTATGTTTATTAAGTTATGCTATTTTAATAGTAAATGTGTGCACTTTATTATTTTAATAATATATCTTTTACTTGAATATCTTTTACATACGAACTCCGATTGACGCGCGGTTTCTTCCGTTCGATTCATATCGAAATTTCGGACATCTTGGTGGTTTGGTTGATTTGGAGACTGCTGAAATTTTTGGCTTTTGTTAGATTTTTAACAGGCTATAAATCAAAGGTGTGTGATTAAACCCACTCATGCAATACTAAATTTTCTGATGTTGGTTAAGTTGAAATCATGAAGTGATAAAATTCTATTGATTGCTATTTTGTAATTTAAATTGTCAATTAAAATTAATTTGTATTTTTATTGAATTAAATTGACATTTAAACTAATATTTAATTTAATTGCTAGTTAAACACCGACAATTGATAACTAGTAACTGTTTTGATATATTGGTTGATTTGGATGTTGGTTGCAATTGGATGCCTATTGATTGATATGTTGGATGTATTGTTGTTTATTTATTTGACATATCCCTACGATTACCCTATTTATTATTTGACATCTTATAAATTGTCATCTATAATAAAAATGAACTAAGAAGTAGGTTGAAATGATATATACCTATGTCATTTAATTGTGGGTTGAAATGATATATATCCATCCATGTAATTAAAAATTGAAATAACTAATCACTTGGCCATAGGGTAGAAAAATATATACGGACGCCAGATTTGGTTAAATTAAATGGTTTCTAAAATCTTGAGTTTGAATTGGTTTAAATGAGATTGTTTTAAAGAAAATAAAATTTTGATTTATTTGAATTAAATTATTTTCTAATTCAAGATTTAAAATGTTGAAATTGAAACTGTTTAAAAGAAACTATTTAAGGATTTAATTTGAAATCGTAAAGTGGATATTGGAATATGATTTGAATTTATTGGAAGTGAATAATTGTAAAGATTTATATTTTAATTTAAAACTTTGAATTTAGTTTAATTAAAATGGTTTAAATTGGTATTTCAAATTTTGGGATGTGATATGGTTTTAAACTAAATTGGTTAACATGAGAATTTGAATTGAAACCTTCAGTCATTTGAATAGAACCGTTTAAATTGAATTCAAAGTAAAATTTAAAATTGTTTTGAATTGAGATTGATTTAAATTGAAATTTGAATATGAAGTTGGGTTGAAATTGAAAGTTGAAAATGGAATTCGTTAGAATTTGGAATTTGAACCTTGTTGTGAAAGAGAGAAACAGCTTAATATAAACTATTTTAATATATAAACTATTTTATTAACCAAATTATTTTTATATATAAACTATTTTAATTATTCAAACTCTTTCCAATCTTTAAAACTATTTTATTATTCCAAACTATTTTTCAATATTAAAACTATTTTAATTATCCAAACTATTTAAATATTCAAACTATTTTAATTATTCAAAACCATTTTCAATATTCAAACCGTTTTAAAGGGGAACTATTTTGATTTAAATCGTTGATTTAAATATGGATGTTTAGAAGGTATAACCTATTTTGGATTCGAAATGATTTGTAAACAAATCTGATATTTTGATATGAAATTTGACTTGTTCTTGAAATTTAAAAGAACCAACCGGTGTGAAAAATGATGTTTGGTTGTTAAAGAGACCGGAGCTGATTATTGGAATACTCTTTGTCAATACCGGAAACACTTTAACAAACCGTGTACGCGGTGGATGTTATTCAAAATGTAGAGGTTGAATTGGCGACGTTTACTAGAATGAAGAAAGAGAACGATGATGGATGACACCGACACTTGTGTCAATTTGAAATGACTAAACAGGAGCCTATGTCTGGCCAAGGAGTTAGCTACCTTTAGGGGCCCCACCCATCGTATTATATTGAAAGTTGACTTGATCGGTGCATATTGATTTGATTTTGGGGGTGGAGGACTCGGTCAGCAGTCGTGGCTACGATGTGTTACGACCAGCCAGAAAGGGTAAACTGGTAGAATCCTACCTTGGGCATTGCCTCACGTGCCTTGTCAAACTTTTATCCTTATATGCTCCCACTATGATTTTGTTTTAGTATGGTACCTATAGGGGACTCACTGTCTACCGACGTTAGTGGTTGTATTATAGGACCCACATAGACTACATGCTTAAAAATGTGTTAACGGGGATCCATGTAAAGCCTTAACGCTATTTTAATAATTTACATTACTGATAGACACTACATATATAGCGTATTTTACTACATATTGATAGTTTAACGGATCCTTAGGAGATGGAAAATCCTGTAACATCTCTTAAGTTATTGCACTCACTTTGTACACTTGATAGGAGGGGGAAAAATCCCATAAACATCTCTGAAGCTATTACTCATATTTACATGTTATTGATTTAACTTGCATAAGAAATTTTAGTTCTGACTCGAGTGTTTTGTCTTTTCATTATGCTCGGGTCAGCCTGAGTATTTCAGTGTTGAAGAAATTATTCCTTGAATATGAAGATGGAGTTTGCTAGACCGTATTTACTATTATTACTCTACTGCGTTATTTTTGTATGTTGTTGATTGTACTCTGATTGTGTTGTAAAAATTTGAAATTAAATGTATATTGTAAAACAGTTTCATGAACTGTTTATTTGATTATTATATTTTGTCATTCCGCTGCAAGATTCTGTGTTTTGCTTTCTTTCTTTTCTCTTATTTTCTTATTAAACCACATTGATAATATGCTCTTTTGAATGGTTTGAGTTAGACATGTGTGGTTTACTGTCGATTTAAATCGTCCAAAAAGGTGGGTCATCAAAGTTGGTATCAGAGCTTTGGTTTAGAGATACCTTAGCCTGTTGGGGGTTAAACTCATTAAGAGATAGGGTAATGGAATGCCCTATTATGAGTTGAGAGTATATATATGAGAGAGCGTATTTGTTAGTGCTATAAAAATGTTTTGTATTGTGTTAATTTGTTCTGATGAGTATTTATTAATTCCGTTCAGTACATAGGACGCTATGGCAACGATAGGAATTTCTAAACACTTGAACAGGGTAGACCAAGACAACATTGTTTTTGAAATAGGTAAATGAAATAATTTTTACCTAGTATTATATTTTGTATTTAAAAAGAATAATTTTCATAAATTAATATTGTTATTTTTTGTGTGTTGGATGTTAGGAAATGATAATATTTGATTATTGTCATTTATTGTTGGTTAGTCAAGGTTCTTAAAAACCATTGACTATTGTATTTTATAAGAAAATGTAATTTTATAAACATGGTTTATATACAAATAAAATGAATTTAAATTGAAAATTTGTGAACTTAAGTTCCGGTGTTTTGAAATTGGTTTTCATAGATTTGGAAAAGTAATATTAGTATTATTTGGAAGTATTTTCGAATAGAAATATTTTCAATGGGATTTGAAAAAAATGTTTTAAAAGAATTTTAAAGAAAATAAGTTCTGTACTCCCCTCTTCTGTTGCTGGAAAATAATTTCGTGATGATAGTGACATCATCGACATTCATTTTCGAGTTTCAAAATGGGAAGACCACTATAGTAGCTTTGCTACACAGTTGTTTTGGTGAAACAAATTTTAATTTTAATTTCCTAAGCATGGTTGGAAAAAAAGAGATATAAGTATGTATTATTTCAAGATGATTTGAAATGAAATCGGTATTTAGTTCTTAAGTTTTTATAAATCAATGAGTTTCATTTATTGAAATAAAATGGAATCTTTGACTATTCTAAAGGGTTGGAAACTTCCAAATTGAAATCTGAAATTAAAACTAAGTGTTTAATGGAAATATATATATATACACATATACATATACATATACATACATACATACATACATACATATATATATATATACACACACACACATATTTGGAGTTTTGTAACTTATAAATTAAAAGATAATGGAATATTATACAAGTAATAACTTAAGTAATAAAAATGTTTCAAAAATTAAATTATGTTCATATGTAAATAAAGAATTAAGACAAGAAATGTTATAAAATTAAATTAATGTTTTGAAATGCTTAATACTTAAATTGAATGGTTAAAGTGAAATACCACTTAAGGAAATGAATGCGGACTTAAGAAAGTAAACAAATTATAAAGTCATGTCTTGAAAATTAGTTGGAAAATACAAAATTAGTTTCATAGAATGTTTATAAATTAAGTTGTAGCTTTTTGAGATAATTATAAACTTGAATAATGTTTGTGAAAGGAGACAAATCTTATAAAATGATTATAAACATAAGAAAATGTTGAAATGATTCATAAATAGATTTAATATTAAATGACACTGTATATGAAGGAATAAATGTGAATTAAATTTAGATGAACTTGAATAATGATTCATTAATGACTATTAATCAAGTTATAGAAGTAAATAGTAAATGTGAATTAAACTGCATAGAAACTTATGTAATACTTTAAGAATTTATTCATTGATGTTTCTAAATATTGAATGAAAATTTATGCAAGTAAATGAATGTAAATTAGTAGAGATGATCTTGGAATTAATGAGAATTAAAATAAATGAAAAGAAAATAATGTGTATAAAGAAACCAATAGAATAAATTATGTAAGTTGTGCATAGACCATTTTATCCGCATAACAGTTCTGATCCAGATTCGAATACATGATTTGTAGTAATTCACATCAGTCCGAATTAGGATTCTTCGTTCGATTCTTGACGGTGAACATCTGATATGAATTTGAAGTTTTCTATCATAGTTTATGGCTATGCAAAGAGAACGAAGATTTCTAATTAAGGAACCGGATCAGAGTCCGCACTACAGTAGTCGGGTTAACAATACTAACTCGAAAGTGAAATTTTTGTATTCGAACAAGCGATCAGGGTTGAGATTGTGTACAAATGAAATATGTACGTCGTACAAACTTAAATAATATATAAATTCTATGTTGTTTGTGTAACGACCTGCCTTTTGGACGGTTTAAATTGACGATAAACCACACACGTCAGACTCAAACCATTCAAAAGGGTAAATTGTTATGGGGCAAATAAAAAAAAAGGAGAGAAAGAAAGAAAACAAATACAGAATCTCGCAGCGGAATGACAAAATATAATAATCAAATAAACAGTTCATGAAGCTGTTTACAAATAACATTGATTATTCTTTTATAATACAGATCAGAGTTACATACAACAGGAATAAGTATAAATAAATGCAGCGGAACAACATGATGCGGTGGAATAAATATAATAAATAATAGTAGTACTAAATCTTCGTCTTCATCCTCCAAAAGCAGTCTTCGATACAATGAAAAACTCAGAATGACCCGAACGAATTGAAAAGACAAAACACTTGAGTCAGAACTAAAAAATCTTATGTAAGTTAAATCAACAGTAAATAAATATGAGTGTAACGGCGTAAGAGATGTTTATGGGGTTGACATCTCTGATCCAGTGTCTAACGTGAGTGCAGTAACTTAAGAGATGTTCGGGATTTCCATCTCTTAAGGATCCGTTAAACTATCTACTATGTAGTACAATACGCTATTATAATAGTGTCTACAGTAAAGTAAAGTATTAAAATAGCGTTAAGGTGTTACCCATATCCCCCTTAACACATTTTTATATATTCCCATAGTCTATACAATACCGTAATTCCTCCGTAATCTGGAGGGCTATTGTAACAACCCGTGATTGCAATTACCAAATAATAAATTAAAATTTTGATTTTAATTTAATTGGAGCTATTAATTAATTTTTAATGTGGCTAATTTGTTCAAAAGTTAGTTATTTTGAATAAATTAATATTTTGGGCTTAAGTGTAAAATGGAGAATTTAATGGAAATTAATTAGGGTAAATGGAAATTTATAATATTGCAAAATTTTGTATGTGTAAAATAGTGCAATATTTGAATTGGAAATTTAATTTACAATTTAATTGCAAAACGGTGATTTTTGGGCAATTTTGACTAAAAGATGTTTTGGAATAATTAGGGGTTAAATTGTAAGTTGGCAAATATTGTGATGTAAAATTTTATAACTATAGCTAAATTATTTTGGTAACATATTTTAAAATTTTATGGGTAAATAATGTGTAGTTTGTATTTAGAGAAATTAGCTAACTTGAGATATAGAACATATTCCAAGTCCTAATGGATATTAGGCCCACTAACCCACTTCCATTAGCCTATAAACCATCTTCTACCCATTTGTTTCAGCCAACATCTCATTCCATCAACCCTTAAACCCTAGAGAAAAACCTAATTAATGGCCTCCATTTGGTAGACGATCCATTTTCCTCTCCACATAGCTAATCTAGGTTAATACAAGTTAAAAGGTAAAGCAATCCTTCTCTAATCACTCTCTAATCTTCATTCTAATTTCTGAAATTAATTTTTAATACATGGTTTTTGGTTTATTTTTGTTATGAAGCCTCTTGATCTCCTCTCTCTAGCTTTTGGAGTGCACATCAAGTGTTTGTGCATATTTTTCTTGCTTGGGAAGGAGGTAATATATGCTAGCTGAAATTATAATTAGTTTATTGCTGTTAGTAAATTAGGCATATCTCATTCATCTTAAATCAGAATTAAGATTTTCTTAATGTTCTGGAAAGCTTATTCTGTAGGATATAACTTTTATGTTTTGAGCTTTGCCTAATTTTGTGGTTTGAGTGGTCGAAATCACGTTTGTTTGTCGCTGACCTGACAACAAACTACAGGGTTGATAAAATAAAAACCTAAAATTGATTTGGCCATAAGTTACTCGTTTCTTATCCAAATCTAATAATTTTGGATGTTCTAGAAAGCTTAGATTTAGGGCTAAAAATTTCATGTTTTGAGTTTCATGAAATTTCGAATTTAATTTGGTCAAAACTGTGCATTCTTACTACTATCCCGAGAGCACATTGACAGTGATATAGAATTTAAATCTGAGAATTGTTTTAGTCATAAAATTTTCATCCCCGATCGGAATTTGACGATCTTGGTCATTCCGGAAAGCTTAGAAACTAAGCTACAACTTTTATTTTATTCATTTTGTCAGAATTGGAAGTTTACTATGCCAAAATTGTGGTTTTTCATCTCTGGTCTGTTAGTGCATAACTATAGGCCTTAGTCTCTTTTCTCCCGTTGTTTTCAGTATAGAACCTCGACTTTGCGACGGCATCCCGGGCTCGTCCTTTGTTGGATTTCAACGTTTTCAGACTCATTGGAAAGTTGGAGTTCCGAACTCCATCTCTAGAAAGTTTGATTAGTATCCGAGTTCATTTGACTCTTCGAAATTGCTGTCGAAGAGGGACCCGGATCTCAGCCTGAAACAGTGTATTCTCTGTTTTCGGGTCCGACTTTGGAGCGTCGCTGCGACTTCGTTTCAAGTCGGAATCGAGTAATTCCTTTTGCGTTCTGAAGTAGGAATGTCGGACTATGTTCCTACAAATTTTCATGCCATTCGGATTCAGCCTGCTGGTCCGAATAATTTTCCAAACTTGGGTTCGCGTCAGTTTTGGACTATTTTCCAACACTTGAAATATTTTCAGTGATTTTCTGGTTTTATCGATTTCTTACTCCCTGTTTCCAGTTTTGAAACTGAAATTTTGTGACACTGCCACGGTCACATCCTTGGTCGGAATCCAACGTTTTCAGACTCGTTGGAAAGCTGGAGTTCCGAACTCCATCTCCAGAAAGTTTGATTAGTATCCGAGTTCATTTGACTCTTCGAAATTGCTGTCGAAGAGGGACCCAGATCTCAGCCTGAAATAGTGTATTCACTGTTTCTGGGTCCGACTTTGGAGCGTCTCTGCGACTTCGTTTCAAGTCGGAATCAAGTAATTCTTTTTGCATTCTGAAGTAGGAATGTCGGACTACATTTCTACCAATTTTCATGCTATTCGGATTCAGCCTGCTGGTCCGAATAATTTTCTGAACTTGGGTTCGCGTCAGTTTTGGACTATTTTCCAACACTTAAAATATTTTCAGTGATTTTCTGGTTTTATCGATTTCTTTGAGATTGGTCGCTGGATTTCGTACACGGGCCTTATAAAAAGGTTTTAAAAGGATTTTTCACTCTGAAATGGCTTTCAAAATTATTATATAATATTATTTTTAATTAATAAATTAATTACTCCATAATAGGGGAGTTTTAAAAGGCCATTTTAAAGTGATTTCAAACCAATTATAAATCCGTTTTCCGTAATTATTTTCTATAATAAAATCCCACACTCACACTATAGCACTTCGAGCGAAGTGGAAATGTGCTTAAATGTTTGGGAAAAACTCCGGACTATGAAACCGTGTGTATTTCCTTTCCGGTTAATCCCCGACCTATTCGATTGATCGTTTTGGCCTTTCGGCCTAGTTTACCGATGACATGAGGTGAACTTTGTACTGCTTTCAATGTGGAAGCTTACGGTTGGTTAGTAAACCGTTTAGTGCGAACGTGGGGTATGGGACTCACGTTAACACTTTACGGGTTCCTTGCTAATAGTTCGTGACACATTCCTTTTATTACCTTTGGGATAGTGTCTTCGGACTGTCTCCCTTAGAGGTATCGTTTTGGCATCTCTACTTAGATGGCCGTTATACATCTCTACTTAGATGTATCTTTTTTGGCATCTCTACATAGAGGGCCGTTATACATCTCTACATAGATGTATCGTGTTTGGCATCTCTACTTAGATGGCATGTTATACATCTCTACTTAGATGTATCGTTTTTGACATCTCTACTTAGATGTTTATGTTTTGGCATTTGTTCTTACGTTATGCCGATGATATGAGGCTTATTATACATCTCTACTTAGATGTTTTGTTTTGACATTTGTGACTATGTTATGCCGATGATATGAGGCTTATTATACATCTCTACTTAGATGTTTTGTTTTGACATTTGTGACTATGTTATGCCAATGATACAAGGCTTGCTATACATCTCTACTTAGATGTTTATTTCTTCTTTATGTGAGAGTTTGTGGTCTATAGTACTATGTTATATATCGCCTCATTATCTATCATGTTTATCTCTGGACTTAGCTTTCTGTGCTTCCGCTTGGACCTTATCTGCTATGCTGATAGATAGCTCTTTATATTTGTCCACTATTTTGATACTCTGATTATTCAGTCTCTTATGTACATATTTTTGACTCACTTGTGTGAGTGGTGGCTTTGTACCCACCTTACGATATATTTGGATCTGTATTGACGATGTATTGTTCTGAGACTCTGTGTTGTTATGTGATACTATTCTGTGATGCTATTTCATTATGTTATTATGCTTTGTCCTGATAGATCTTTAGCCATTTGTAATTTCGCTATAAGTATTTATCGAATATGTCGAACCACCTGATTGAGAAAAATTTAAATAGATTCCACCTTTCGACGTATTCGGTAGATAGTTATAGCATAATTACATTTGGTCACTCCTATTATACTTTATTCTCCGCATTAGCAGACGAAATCACCTCTGTGATTCTCTTTGCTAATGAGGGTCTTGGAGTGGGGCGTTACATCTTGGTATCAGAGCCAGGTTCAGAATTAAGCATAACAGACACAGAACAGACACGTAGTACAATACGTTATTATACGATCCAAATTGAACATATCCACCTTTAGATAAATAAGTTAGGAATATGTGTAGGAATCTATAATATTCTGTAATATTCCTTAATGAATTATCTATCTTTGAATCGTGCTTAACTAAATCTACCGATCATATGTTTAAAGAGTGTCCCAAGCCTCTTTTCTGCCACTATTGTAAGAAGGAGGGTCATCATTATTCCACTTGTCCTACTGCAGCTCCTAGATCTGGCAAGCTTAATGCTGCCAAGGCTCCTAAATCTTCAGCTCAGCCTCGAGGTACACATCCTTCCATTCTCGAAGGTTCTATTTTATTTCATGGTAGATCTTGTAGAGTTCTCTTTGATACGGGTGCCTCTCACTCATTCGTATCAAAGGAACTAGTTGATACTTTATCTTTGGATGTTACTTGTTTGGTTTCTTCACTAAGGATTGTGAATCCCATCGGCGGATCCACGACCCTTAGCTTGCTTTGTGAGGATATAGATATTGATCTTTGTGGATTTTCTTTCCGTGCGAATCTGCACGTTATGGAGTATTTGGGCTTTGACATGATTCTTGGCATGGATTGGCTCGCTCAATACGACGCCAAAATCATTTGTTTGAAGCAGATATTATTTCTTCGTCATCCTGACTCGTCCGCTCCGTTAGCTATTACTCTTCAGGATGTTGGGATTTCTGATATTACTTTATTTGCTCTTGATTCACGAGATGAGGATGTGGACATATCTCGTATTCCTGTTGTTCGGGATTTCCCCAATATATTCGAGCCAGTATCAGGCCTGCCGCCAAAGCGGGCCATTGAGTTCCGCATCGATCTCATTCCAGGCTCCCACCCAGTTGGGCGTCCTCCCACGAGGATGTCTACTAAAGAGAATGAGGAACTCAGGAAGCAGTAAGTAGAGCTTGAGGCGAAGTAGTTCATTCGGTCCAGTTCTTCGCCATGGGGTGCTGCTGTGGTCTTCGTTAAGAAGCCCGATGGCTCTCTTAGGCTTTGCATTGACTATCGCAAGCTTAATGAGTTGACCATCAGAAATCGTTACTCATTGCCACAGATAGACGATATGTTTGATCAGTTGAGCGGTGCGAAGGTCTTTTCCCAGCTCGACCTTGCCACCGGATTTCATCAGCTCCGAGTTCCGAAAGATAGCATTCCTCTTACCGCTTTCCGCACTCGTTATGGTTCTTTTGAGTGGTTGGTCATGCCATTCGGCTTGACGAACGCACCGGCTTTCTTCATCGATCTTATGAATCGAGTATTTCAGGAATACATCGACAGATTCGTTCTGGTTTTCATCGACGATATTCTTATTTATTCTAGATCCGAGGCAGAGCATGCTCATCAATTGCGGATCGTCTTGGATACTCTTCGTCAACATCAGCTTAAGGCCAAGCTCTCCAAGTTCCATTTTTGGATGAGCAAGGTCAAGTTCTTGGGCCATATTGTATCATTTGAGGGTATTTCTGTCGATCCTGCCAAGATCGAAGCTATTCAGAATTGGAAGCAGCCCGAGAACGTTCATGATATTCGCAGCTTCCTTGGTCTGACGGGTTATTACCGTCGGTTTATCAAGGATTTCTCTCGAGTTGCACTTCCCCTTACGACGCTGACTCGTAAGGGTGTTCGCTTTATTTGGTCAGATAAGTGTGAACCTTCCTTTCAACGACTGAAGGAACTTCTCACTCATGCTCCTATTCTAGTGGTTCCAGAGAGTAACTATGATCTTGTTGTTTACACTGATGCTTGTGGTAGCGGGCTAGGTGCTGTGCTTATGCAAAAGGATCGGGTAGTTGCTTATGCTTCCAGGCAACTTCGTCCGAATGAGGTTCGCTATCCTACTCATGATCTTGAGTTAGCGGCTATCGTCTTTGCCTTGAAGACTTGGTGTCACTTTCTATTAGGCGAACGCTTCATTCTGTACACCAATCACAAGTCGCTGAAGTATCTATTCAGTCAGAGGGATCTCAATATGAGGCAGCAGCGATGGCTTGAGTTTCTCGCCTCATATGATTTAGATATTCAGTATACCCCTGGCAAGGGTAATCGTGTTGCAGATGCGCTCAGTCGCAAGCACTCGGCGGTAGTTTCTATGATGATTGCCGAGTGGGATATTCTTGAGACCATATCTTTGTGTGATATTAGAGATCTAGCTCCATCTTCTGATTCTCCGGTCTTATTATTCAGCTTGGAAGCTCGTCCTATCTTATTGGATCGCATTGCCCATGCTCAGCGGCAGGATCCAGACTTATTGCATCTTATTCATCTTCTCGAGTCGGGATCTAGTGATGAGACATTGCTGGATTATTCTCCAGATTTTCATCGGTGTCTTCGTAGGAGGAACCGTATTGTTGTACCATCTCATTTATCACTTAGGCGTGACGTCCTAGACGAGTGCCATCGCACTAAGTACACTATACATCCCGGTTCGAGTAAGATGTATGCCGATATGTGCCGGCTATATTATTGGGAGGGTTTAAAGAGAGATGTTGCAAGTTATGTGAGCGGTTGCATGACTTGTCAACAGATCAAGACCGAGCATCAGCGTCCATCTGGTCTTCTTCAGCCTCTAGAGATTCCATTATGGAAATGGGATCAGATATCCATGGATTTCATTGACGGTCTGCCTCGATCGAGGTCAGGCCATACTTCTATTTGGGTTATTGTTGATCGCTTGACCAAATCGGCTCATTTCATTCCGATTAAGTCCACTCGGACTGCACCTCAGTTGGCCAAGCTCTATGTGAAGGAAGTCGTATGACTTCATGGCATTCCTAGCTCTATCGTGTGCGATCGAGACACCATTTTCACTAGTCACTTCTGGAAGTGCCTACAGTCAGCTTTGGGCACAAAGCTGAATCTCTCTACTGCTTATCACCCTCAGATTGACGGTCAGACTAAGAGGGTGAGTCGTGTTTTGGAGGATCTTTTGCGCTATTGTATTCTGGATTTCGGGGGTAGTTGGGAGGATCACTTACCTCTCGTAGAGTTCTCTTACAACAACATCTATCAGTCTAGTATTGGCATGGCACCTTTCGAGGCTCTATACGAAAGGCCATGTCGCTCTCCTGCTTGTTGGTTAGAATCTGGCGAGAAGCTCATTCTTGGTCCAGATTCAGTTCGGGAATCTTCTGAAAAGATTGTTCTCATCCGTCAGAGAATGAGAGAGGCACAGGACCGCCAGAAATCCTACGCGGACAACCGTAGGAAGCCTCTTGAGTTCTCCATTGGTGAATTTGTCTTTATTCGGATTTCTCCCATGAAGGGGGTTGTGCGTTTCAGCTCTACAGGGAAATTGGCTCCTCGCTATGTTGGACCATTTCCTATCACGGAACGCATCGGCCCCGTTGCTTATCGTGTAGCTCTACCTGCTCACTTTTCTAGAATGCATGACGTATTCCATGTGTCTCAGCTTCGCAAGTGTGTGCGCGATCCTGATTCTATTACTGAGCCACATATCGTGCCTGATTTAGAGATCTCACCTGATTTATCATTGGAGCAGCAACCTCTTCGTGTTCTTAATTCGGAGGTCAGATGCCTTCGCAACAAAGAGGTTCAGCTTGTGAAAATTCAATGGTCACCGAATCCTAAGGACTGCACTTGGGAGACCAGAGAATTTATCGAGCGTTCTTATCTTGGCTTTCTTCCATCTTCTAGTACAGGTGAGAATCTTTATTTGATCTTCTAGCATTTCTTTTGTGGATTAGACGTTATAGACGACGTCCATCTTAAGGAATTGCGGGGATGCAATTTTCTTAAGGGGGGGAGTCTTTAACAACCCGAGATTGCAATTACCAAATAATAAATTAAAATTTTGATTTTAATTTAATTGGAGCTATTAATGAATTTTTAATGTGGCTAATTTGTTCAAAAGTTAGTTATTTTGAATAAATTAATATTTTGGGCTTAAGTGTAAAATGGAGAATATAATGGAAATTAATTAGGGTAAATGGAAATTTATAATATTGCAAAATTTTGTATGTGTAAAATAGTGCAATATTTGAATTGGGAATTTAATTTACAATTTAATTGCAAAATGGTGATTTTTGGGCAATTTTGACTAAAAGATGTTTTGGAATAATTAGGGGTTAAATTGTAAGTTGGCAAATATTGTGATGTAAAATTTTATAACTATAGCTAAATTATTTTGGTAACATATTTTAAAATTTTATGGGTAAATAATGTGTAGTTTGTATTTAGAGAAATTAGCTAACTTGAGATATAGAACATATTCCAAGTCCTAATGGATATTAGGCCCACTAACCCACTTCCATTAGCCTATAAACCATCTTCTACCCATTTGTTTCAGCCAACATCTCATTCCATCAACCCTCAAACCCTGGAGAAAAACCTAATTAATGGCCTCCATTTGGTAGAAGATCCATTTTCCTCTCCACATAGCTAATCTAGGTTAATACAAGTTAAAAGGTAAAGCAATCCTTCTCTAATCACTCTCTAATCTTCATTCTAATTTCTGAAATTAATTTTTAATACATGGTTTTTGGTTTATTTTTGTTATGTAGCCTCTTGATCTCCTCTCTCTAGCTTTTGGATTGCACATCAAGTGTTTGTGCATATTTTTCTTGCTTGGGAAGGAGGTAATATATGCTAGCTGAAATTATAATTAATTTATTGCTATTAGTAAATTAGGCATATCTCATTCATCTTAAATCGGAATTAAGATTTTCTTGATGTTCTGGAAATCATATTCTGTAGGCTATAACTTTTATGTTTTGAGATTTGCCTAATTTTGTGGTTTGTATGGTCAAAATCACGTTTGTTTGTCGCTGACCTGACAACAAACTACAGGGTTGATAAAAAAAACCTGAAATTGATTTGGCCATAAGTTACTCGTTTTTTTATCCAAATCTAATAATTTTAGATGTTCTGGAAAGCTTAGCTTTAGGGCTAAAGCTTTCATGTTTTGAGTTTCATGAAATTTCGAAGTTAATTTGGTCAAAACTGTGCATTCTTACTACTGTCCCGAGAACACATTGACAGTGATATAGAATTTAAATCTGAGATTTGTTTTAGTCATAAAATTTTCATCCCCGATCGGAATTTGACGATCTTGGTCATTACAGAAAGCTTAGAAACTAAGCTACCACTTTTATTTTATTCATTTTGTCAGAATTGGCAGTTTACTATGGAAAAATTGTGGTTTTTCATCTCTGGTCTGTTAGTGCATAACTATAGGCCTTAGTCTCTTATCTCCCGTTGTTTTCAGTACAGAACCCCGACTTTGCGACACCATCCCGGGCTCGTCCTTTATCGGATTTCAACGTTTTCGGACTCATTGGAAAGCTGGAGTTCGAACTCCATCTCTAGAAAGTTTGATTAGTATTCGAGTTCATTTGACTCTTCGAAATTGTTGTCGAAGAGGGACCCGGATCTCAGCCTGAAACAGTGTATTCTCAATTTCCGGGTCCGACTTTGGAGCATCGCTGCGACTTCGTTTCAAGTCGGAATCGAGTAATTCCTTCTGCATTCTGAAGTAGGAATGTCGGACTATGTTCCAACCAATTTTCATTCCATTCGGATTCAGCCTGCTGGTCCGAATAATTTTCCGAACTTGGGTTCGCGTCAGTTTTGGACTATTTTCCAACACTTGGAATATTTTCAGTGATTTTCTGGTTTTATCGATTTCTTTGAGATTGGTCGTTGGATTTTGTACATGGGCCTTATAAAAAGGTTTTAAAAGGATTTTTCACTCCGAAATGGCTTTCGAAATTATTATATAATATTATTTTTAATTAATAAATTAATTACTCCATAATAGGGGAGTTTTCAAAGGCCGTTTTAAAGTGATTTCAAACCAATTATAAATCTGTTTTCCGTAATTATTTTCTATAATAAAATCCCACACTCACACTTTAGCACTTCGAGCGAAGTGGAAAGGTGCTTAAACGGTTGGGAAAAACTCCGGCCTATGAAACCGTGTGTATTTCCTTTCCGGTTAATCCCCGACCTATTTGATTGATCGTTTTGGCCTTTCAGCCTAGTTTACCGATGACATGAGGTGAACTTTTACTACTTTTAGTGTGGAAGCTTACGGTTGGTTAGTAAACCGTTTAGTGCGAACGTGGGGTATGGGACTCACGTTAACACTTTACGGGTTCCTTGCTCATAGTTCGTGACACATTCCTTTTATTACCTTTGGGATAGTGTCTTCGGACTGTCTCCCTTAGAGGTATCGTTTTGGCATCTCTACTTAGACGGCTGTTATACATTTCTACTTAGATGTATCGTTTTTGGCATCTCTACATAGAGGGCCGTTATACATCTCTACATAGATGTATCGTGTTTGGCATCTCTACTTAGATGGCATGTTATACATCTCTACTTAGATGTATCGTTTTTGACATCTCTACTTAGATGTTTATGTTTTGGCATTTGTGCTTACGTTATGCCGATGATATGAGGCTTATTATACATCTCTACTTAGATGTTTTGTTTTGACATTTGTGACTATGTTATGCCGATGATATGAGGCTTATTATACATCTCTACTTAGATGTTTTGTTTTGACATTTGTGACTATGTTATGCCAATGATACAAGGCTTGTTATACATCTCTACTTAGATGTTTATTTCTTCTCTATGTGAGAGTTTGTGGTCTATAGTACTATGTTATATATCGCCTCATTATCTATCATGTTTATCTCCGTTTATTAACTGATTGTTTGGCTAGCCTGACCCGAGTGTTTTTCGCTCGGGTCAGACCGAGTTGTTTCAGGTTAGGTCTCTGGACTTAGCTTTCTGTGCTTCCGCTTGGACCTTATCTGCTATGCTGATAGATAGCTCTTTATATTTGTCCACTAGTTTGATACTCTGATTATTCAGTCTCTTATGTACATATTTTTGACTCACTTGTGTGAGTGGTGGCTTTGTACCCACCTTACGATATATTTGGATCTGTATTGACGATGTATTGTTCTGAAACTCTGTGCTGTTATGTGATACTGTTCTGTGATGCTATTTCATTATGTTATTATGCTTTGTTCTGATAGATCTTTAGCCATTTGTAATTTCGTTATAAGTATTTATCGAATATGTCGAACCACCTGATTGAGAAAAATTTAAATAGATTCCACTTTTCGACGTATTCGGTAGATAGTTATAGCATAATTACATTTGGTCACTCCTATTATACTCTATTCTCCGCATTAGCAGACGGAATCACCTCTGTGATTCTCTTTGCTAATGAGGGTCTTGGAGTGGGGCGTTACATCTTGGTATCAGAGCCAGGTTCAGAATTAAGCATAACAGACACAGAACAGACACGTAGTACAATACGTTATTATACGATCCAAATTGAACATATCCACCTTTAGATAAATAAGTTAGGAATATGTGTAGGAATCTATTATATTCCGTAATATTCCTTAATGAATTATCTATCTTTGAATCGTGCTTAACTAAATCTACCGATCATATGTTTAAAGAGTGTCCCAAGCCTCTTTTCTGCCACTATTGTAAAAGGAGGGTCATCATTATTCCACTTGTCCTACTGCAGCTCCTAGATCTGGCAAGCTTAATGCTGCCAAGGCTCCTAAATCTTCAGCTCAGCCTCGAGGTACGCATCCTTCCGTTCTCGAAGGTTCTATTTTATTTCATGGTAGATCTTGTAGAGTTCTCTTTGATACGGGTGCCTCTCACTCATTCGTATCAAAGGAACTAGTTGATACTTTATCTTTGGATGTTACTTGTTTGGTTTCTTCACTAAGGATTGTGAATCCCATCGGCGGATCCACGACCCTTAGCTTGCTTTGTGAGGATATAGATATTGATCTTTGTGGATTTTCTTTCCGTGCGAATCTGCACGTTATGGAGTATTTGGGCTTTGACATGATTCTTGGCATGGATTGGCTCGCTCAATATGACGCCAAAATCATTTGTTTGAAGCGGATATTATTTCTTCGTCATCCTGACTCGTCCGCTCCGTTAGCTATTACTCTTCAAGATGTTAGGATTTCTGATATTACTTTATTTGCTCTTGATTCACGAGATGAGGATGTGGACATATCTCGTATTCCTGTTGTTCGGGATTTCCCCAATATATTCGAGCCAGTATCAGGCCTGCCGCCAAAGCGGGCCACTGAGTTCTGCATCGATCTCATTCCAGGCTCCCACCCAATTGGGCGTCCTCCCACGAGGATGTCTACTAAAGAGAATGAGGAACTCAGGAAGCAGTAAGTAGAGCTTGAGGCGAAGTAGTTCATTCGGTCCAGTTCTTCGCCATGGGGTGCTGCTGTGGTCTTCGTTAAGAAGCCCGATGGCTCTCTTAGGCTTTGCATTGACTATCGCAAGCTTAATGAGTTGACCATCAGAAATCGTTACTCATTGCCACAGATAGACGATATGTTTGATCAGTTGAGCGGTGCGAAGGTCTTTTCCCAACTCGACCTTGCCACCGGATTTCATCAGCTCCGAGTTTCAGAAGATAGCATTCCTCTTACCGCTTTCCGCACTCGTTATGGTTCTTTTGAGTGGTTGGTCATGCCATTCGGCTTGACGAACGCACCGGCTTTCTTCGTCGATCTTATGAATCGAGTATTTCGGGAATACATCGATAGATTCGTTCTGGTTTTCATCGACGATATTCTTATTTATTCTAGATCCGAGGCAGAGCATGCTCATTAATTGCGGATCGTCTTGGATACTCTTCGTCAGCATCAGCTTAAGGCCAAGCTCTCCAAGTTCCATTTTTGGATGAGCAAGGTCAAGTTCTTGGGCCATATTGTATCATCTGAGGGTATTTCTATCGATCCTTCCAAGATCGAAGCTATTCAGAATTGGAAGCAGCCCGAGAACGTTCATGATATTCGCAGCTTCCTTGGTCTGGCGGGTTATTACCGTCGGTTTATCAAGGATTTCTCTCGAGTTGCACTTTCCCTTACGACGCTGACTCGTAAGGGTGTTCGCTTTATTTGGTCAGATAAGTGTGAACCTTCCTTTCAGCGACTGAAGGAACTTCTCACTCATGCTCCTATTCTAGTGGTTCCAGAGAGTAACTATGATCTTGTTGTTTACACCGATGCTTGTGGTAGCGGGCTAGGTGCTGTGCTTATGCAAAAGGATCGGGTAGTTGCTTATGCTTCCAGGCAACTGCGTCCGAATGAGGTTCGCTATCCTACTCATGATCTTGAGTTAGCAGCTATCGTCTTTGCCTTGAAGACTTGGCGTCACTTTCTATTAGGCGAACGCTTCATTCTGTACACCAATCACAAGTCGCTGAAATATCTATTCAGTCAGAGGGATCTCAATATGAGGCAGCAGCGATGGCTTGAGTTTCTCGCCTCATATGATTTAGATATTCAGTATACCCCTGGCAAGGGTAATCGTGTTGCAGATGCGCTCAGTCGCAAGCACTCGGCGGTAGTTTCTATGATGATTGCCTAGTGGGATATTCTTGAGACCATATCTTTGTGTGATATTAGAGATCTAGCTCCATCTTCTGATTCTCCGGTCTTATTATTCAGCTTGGAAGCTCGTCCTATCTTATTGGATCGCATTGCCCATGCTCAGCGGCAGGATCCAGACTTATTGCATCTTATTCATCTTCTCGAGTCGGGATCTAGTGATGAGACATTGCTGGATTATTCTCCTGATTTTCATCGGTGTCTTCGTAGGAGGAACCGTATTGTTGTACCATCTCATTTATCACTCAGGCATGACGTCCTAGACGAGTGCCATCGCACTAAGTACACTATACATCCCGGTTCGAGTAAGATGTATGCCGATATGTGCTGGCTATATTATTGGGAGGGTTTAAAGAGAGATGTTGCAAGTTATGTGAGCGGTTGCATGACTTGTCAACAGATCAAGACCGAGCATCAGCGTCCATCTGGTCTTCTTCAGCCTCTAGAGATTCCATTATGGAAATGGGATCAGATATCCATGGATTTCATTGACGGTCTGCCTCGATCGAGGTCAGGCCATACTTCTATTTGGGTTATTGTTGATCGCTTGACCAAATCAGCTCATTTCATTCCGATTAAGTCCACTCGGACTGCACCTCAGTTGGCCAAGCTCTATGTGAAGGAAGTCGTATGACTTCATGGCATTCCTAGCTCTATCGTGTGCGATCGAGACCCCATTTTCACTAGTCACTTCTGGAAGTGCCTACAGTCAGCTTTGGGCACAAAGCTGAATCTCTCTACTACTTATCACCCTCAGACTGACGGTCAGACTAAGAGGGTGAGTCGTGTTTTGGAGGATCTTTTGCGCTATTGTATTCTGGATTTCGGGGGTAGTTGGTAGGATCACTTACCTCTCGTAGAGTTCTCTTACAACAACATCTATCAGTCTAGTATTGGCATGGCACCTTTCGAGGCTCTATACGAAAGGCCATGTCGCTCTCCTGCTTGTTGGTTAGAATCTGGCGAGAAGCTCATTCTTGGTCCAGATTCAGTTCGGGAATCTTCTGAAAAGATTGTTCTCATCCGTCAGAGAATGAGAGAGGCACAGGACCGCCAGAAATCCTACGCGAACAACCGTAGGAAGCCTCTTGAGTTCTCCATTGGTGAATTTGTCTTTATTCGGATTTCTCCCATGAAGGGGGTTGTGCGTTTCAGCTCTACAGGGAAATTGGCTCCTCGCTATGTTGGACCATTTCCTATCACGGAACGCATCGGCCCCGTTGCTTATCGTGTAGCTCTACCTGCTCACTTTTCTAGAATGCATGACGTATTCCATGTGTCTCAGCTTTGCAAGTGTGTGCGCGATCCTGATTCTATTATTGAGCCACATATCGTGCCTGATTTAGAGATCTCACCTGATTTATCATTGGAGCAGCAACCTCTTCGTGTTCTTAATTCGGAGGTCAGATGCCTTCGCAACAAAGAGGTTCAGCTTGTGAAAATTCAATGGTCACCGAATCCTAAGGACTGCACTTGGGAGACCAGAGAATTTATCGAGCGTTCTTATCCTGGCTTTCTTCCATCTTCTAGTACGGGTGAGAATCTTTATTTGATCTTCTAGCATTTCTTTTGTGGATTAGACGTTATAGATGACGTCCATCTTAAGGAATTGCGGGGATGCAATTTTCTTAAGGGGGGGAGTCTGTAACAACCCGAGATTGCAATTACCAAATAATAAATTAAAATTTTGATTTTAATTTAATTGGAGCTATTAATGAATTTTTAATGTGGCTAATTTGTTCAAAAGTTAGTTATTTTGAATAAATTAAAATTTTTGGGCTTAAGTGCAAAATGGAGAATATAATGGAAATTAATTAGGGTAAATGGAAATTTATAATATTGCAAAATTTTGTATGTGTAAAATAGTGCAATATTTGAATTGGGAATTTAATTTACAATTTAATTGCAAAACGGTGATTTTTGGGCAATTTTGACTAAAAGATGTTTTGGAATAATTAGGGGTTAAATTGTAAGTTGGCAAATATTGTGATGTAAAATTTTATAACTATAGCTAAATTATTTTGGTAACATATTTTAAAATTTTATGGGTAAATAATGTGTAGTTTGTATTTAGAGAAATTAGCTAACTTGAGATATAGAACATATTCCAAGTCCTAATGGATATTAGGCCCACTAACCCACTTCCATTAGCCTATAAACCATCTTCTACCCATTTGTTTCAGCCAACATCTCATTCCATCAACCCTTAAACCCTGGAGCAAAACCTAATTAATGGCCTCCATTTGGTAGAAGATCCATTTTCCTCTCCACATAGCTAATCTAGGTTAATACAAGTTAAAAGGTAAAGCAATCCTTCTCTAATCACTCTCTAATCTTCATTCTAATTTCTGAAATTAATTTTTAATACATGGTTTTTGGTTTATTTTTGTTATGTAGCCTCTTGATCTCCTCTCTCTAGCTTTTGGAGTGCACATCAAGTGTTTGTGCATATTTTTCTTGCTTGGGAAGGAGGTAATATATGCTAGCTGAAATTATAATTAGTTTATTGCTATTAGTAAATTAGGCATATCTCATTCATCTTAAATCGGAATTAAGATTTTCTTGATGTTCTGGAAATCTTATTCTGTAGGCTATAACTTTTATGTTTTGAGATTTGCCTAATTTTGTGCTTTGAATGGTCAAAATCACGTTTGTTTGTCGCTGACCTGACAACAAACTACAGGGTTGATAAAAAAAAAACCTGAAATTGATTTGGCCATAAGTTACTCGTTTTTTTATCCAAATATAATAATTTTAGATGTTCTGGAAAGCTTAGCTTTAGGGCTAAAGCTTTCATGTTTTGAGTTTCATGAAATTTCGAAGTTAATTTGGTCAAAACTGTGCATTCTTACTACTGTCCCGAGAACACATTGACAGTGATATAGAATTTAAATCTGAGATTTGTTTTAGTCATAAAATTTTCATCCCCGATCGGAATTTGACGATCTTGGTCATTCCAGAAAGCTTAGAAACTAAGCTACAACTTTTATTTTTTTCATTTTGTCAGAATTGGAAGTTTACTATGGAAAAATTGTGGTTTTTCATCTCTGGTCTGTTAGTGCATAACTATAGGCCTTAGTCTCTTATCTCCCGTTGTTTTCAGTACAGAACCCCGACTTTGCGACGCCATCCCGGGCTCATCCTTTGTCGGATTTCAACGTTTTCGGACTCATTGGAAAGCTGGAGTTCGAACTCCATCTCTAGAAAGTTTGATTAGTATTCGAGTTCATTTGACTCTTCGAAATTGTTGTCGAAGAGGGACCCGGATCTCAGCCTGAAACAGTGTATTCTCTGTTTCCGGGTCCGACTTTGGAGCATCGCTGCGACTTCGTTTCAAGTCGGAATCGAGTAATTCCTTTTGCATTCTGAAGTAGGAATGTCGGACTATGTTCCAACCAATTTTCATTTCATTCGGATTCAGCCTGCTGGTCCGAATAATTTTCCGAACTTGGGTTCGCATCAGTTTTGGACTATTTTCCAACACTTGGAATATTTTCAGTGATTTTCTGGTTTTATCGATTTCTTTGAGATTGGTCGCTGGATTTTGTACACGGGCCTTATAAAAAGGTTTTAAAAGGATTTTTCACTCCAAAATGGCTTTCGAAATTATTATATAATATTATTTTTAATTAATAAATTAATTACTCCATAATAGGGGAGTTTTCAAAGGCCGTTTTAAATTGATTTCAAACCAATTATAAATCTGTTTTCTGTAATTATTTTCTATAATAAAATCCCACACTCACACTTTAGCACTTCGAGCGAAGTGGAAAGGTGCTTAAACGGTTGGGAAAAACTCCGGCCTATGAAACCGTGTGTATTTCCTTTCCGGTTAATCCCCGACCTATTTGATTGATCGTTTTGGCCTTTCAGCCTAGTTTACCGATGACATGAGGTGAACTTTGTACTACTTTCAGTGTGGAAGCTTACGGTTGGTTAGTAAACCGTTTAGTGCGAACGTGGGGTATGGGACTCACGTTAACACTTTACGGGTTCCTTGCTCATAGTTCGTGACACATTCCTTTTATTACCTTTGGGATAGTGTCTTCGGACTGTCTCCCTTAGAGGTATCGTTTTGGCATCTCTACTTAGATGGCCGTTATACATCTCTACTTAGATGTATCGTTTTTGGCATCTCTACATAGAGGGCCGTTATACATCTCTACATAGATGTATCGTGTTTGGCATCTCTACTTAGATGGCCTGTTATACATCTCTACTTAGATGTATCGTTTTTGACATCTCTACTTAGATGTTTATGTTTTGGCATTTTTGCTTACGTTATGCCGATGATATGAGGCTTATTATACATCTCTACTTAGATGTTTTATTTTGACATTTGTGACTATGTTATGCCGATGATATGAGGCTTATTATACATCTCTACTTAGATGTTTTGTTTTGACATTTGTGACTATGTTATGCCAATGATACAAGGCTTGTTATACATCTCTACTTAGATGTTTATTTCTTCTCTATGTGAGAGTTTGTGGTCTATAGTACTATGTTATATATCGCCTCATTATCTATCATGTTTATCTCCGTTTATTAACTGATTGTTTGGCTAGCCTGACCCGAGTGTTTTTTGCTCGGGTCAGACCGAGTTGTTTCAGGTTAGGTCTCTGGACTTAGCTTTTTGTGCTTCCGCTTGGACATTATCTGCTATGCTGATAGATAGCTCTTTATATTTGTCCACTATTTTGATACTCTGATTATTCAGTCTCTTATGTACATATTTTTGACTCACTTGTGTGAGTGGTGGCTTTGTACCCACCTTATGATATATTTGGATCTGTATTGACGATGTATTGTTCTGAGACTCTATGCTGTTATGTGATACTGTTCTGTGATGCTATTTCATTATGTTATTATGCTTTGTTCTGATAGATCTTTAGCCATTTGTAATTTCGTTATAAGTATTTATCGAATATGTCGAACCACCTGATTGAGAAAAATTTAAATAGATTCCACATTTCGACGTATTCGGTAGATAGTTATAGCATAATTACATTTGGTCGCTCTTATTATACTCTATTCTCCGCATTAGTAGACGGAATCACCTCCGTGATTCTCTTTGCTAATGAGGGTCTTGGAGTGGGGCGTTACAGCTATCAGAGGGCACTCCATAGGTATGGTACAAACCAAACTCGTAGAAGGCGTGATAAGGCATATGAACACAGAACTCGAGGTAATGCCAGGGTAGATATACCAATTGCGGATCCGGACTGGTGGTAACACATAGCAGCTACTACCGCCCAGCTCAGAACACACTCTCAAATCAAAATCAAGGGGTGGCCCCAAATCATCACAAAGTCATAATATGGTATCGAAGAAATGTGTCCGATCGGAGGAATGACCTTACTTGGCCCGGCGTGGCTCCTGTTTTAGAGTAATCTAAACTGACTCTCGGGAGTCAGGGTAACATAAATACCTCATACAGAATCGTTCGCCAAACATCCTACTTTATTTCTGGAATCTCCACCACGTACACAGTTGTTAAAGTGGTTTTCGGTATTGGTAGAGACTATGACAATATCCGATCCCGGTCTCTTTAACAACCAAACGCTTATTTCACACTGGATGGTTCTTTTACATTTCAAAAGTCAATTCACAATTTGATATCAAAATATCATATTCTCAAAACCATATCATTTTCGAAATCACATTTACTTCCAAAATTATATCACATTTCAAATCATATCACTTTCGAATTCATATTTCCAAAAATAGATTAAATCCACATTTAAAATCATCATATTCCTCAAATATGCCATTTAAATCCCTAATTATGTTATAACATCATTAAACCATATTCGCTTAAAAATCAACGCTTTAATTATAAACATTTCCACCTTACACGGTCTGAATTTTAGAAAATAGTTTAGATAGTTATAAATAGTTTAGCATAGTTTAAAATAAAAAATTTAAATAGTTAAAATACTCTAAAATAATTAAAAATAGATTTAAAATAGTTTAAGAGGATTTAAGATTGTTTAATAGATTAAAAATAGATTTAAATAGATTTAAAATAGATTAGATAGATTTAAAATAGATTAAATATATTTAAAATAGGTTAAATAGTTTAATAGTTTGAAAATCTTAATAATCGAGATTTAAAATAATATATTTTTAAACAGATTATATTAAAACGCTAAATTTGAAATTAATATGAAATTAAACTATTTCTTTCATTTCAACACATCTGTACCATGTCTAGCTTTCAAATCAACAAACTAAATTTTGTCCTTCAATTCAAATTCTCATTTAAACCATTTAATCAACATCGATTTCAAATCTAAGTTCGAACAATAAATCCATACTATTTCAGATTAAGTAGGTTTCAAAGTTACATTTTCAAACATTTTCAATAACTAAATTTCGATAAATTTCATTTATACTTCAAATCTAACTTTAAAATTTCAATTTAAACTAATTCCAATTTCACATTTATAACTCGGATTTTGAAAATAATTCAGTTTATATAAATCAAGTTTTCGTCAAAATATCATTTAACAAAATTCAAAATTTAAGGATTTAAAATCATTTAATTTAACCAATCTGGTGTCCGTATATAATTTTCTATCCTATGGTCAAGTGATACGGATATTTATCATTTCAATCTGCAAATATTTTATATTTACGGATATATATCATTTCAACCCGCAATCCCGAATAAAATTCAAAATCCATAAAATCACTTGGGTTTATCATTTCAACCCATAATGATTTTTCTCTAATCTATAGATCGTTCGGGTATGTATCATTTCAACCCATAGGGAACTTGCAGTGTTATAGCAATATAAAAACATAACATCCAGTCATCCAATATCAAATAATCAAACATACATCACAATCACCATTCAATCAACCAATAAATAACATCAATTAACTGATTATCATCAACATGTATTAAATTAAAGGACGATTAAATGCAATAAATGTCGTATTTAATTGGAATGACAATTTAAATATACCAAACATCAACCAATCAATTTCTAATCACATTATAAATTTAAATTAACTAACATAAGACAATTTAGTAGTTGTGAGTGGGTTAAAACACTCACCTTTGATTTTAGCCCATAAAAATCCAAATAGAAGCGCAAAAACTCAACAGTCTCCAAATTTAACTAAATCAATTTCATGTTGTCCGGAATTTAAATATGAATCCAGTAGAAGAAATCGCGCGTGAATCAAAGTTTATATGCAAAAGATATTCATGATATAAGAAATATTATTAAAATAATAATTAGTACACATAAAAAAAATAAACAAATTTTAATACTTACGTTTCTCTCAAGATGAGGCTTAAGGAAAAGATTGAAGAACAACTAAGATGAGGACAGGACGTGTACGGAAAAATGAAAAAAAATAATGTTTCATAAAAGAAAGCTTTTGGGTTTGCAAGAATAAGAGCTTTTGGATATGAGGTGTCAGGAGAAACAAAACGCAAATGAAGAAATAAGCTGCAGGATATTTATAATTAGGAAATGAAGGTAGAGGGACAAAAATAAATATCACATTTTATTTTGAAAGCTCTAAGCATTAATAATGCATAAGAAAATGTACGTAGGAATGGAAAAGTTTGCAAACCAGAGAAAAATAAAACTTTGTATACGTGAAAATGAGGTGGCAAGAATTAAATACAACCTAAAAGTCTAGGCTCGGGTATTAAATAGAAGGTGAAATGAATGGATCAAGTATTAATTAATAATAAGGTAACTATTTTAAAACGTTCATACAATAATTAATGACAAAAGAAACGAAGGGACCATGTACATCGTACAACCTTTTGAAATTCGATTTATTTGAAACGTAACCAAATTAATTTCATTAACTCAAATAATATTCAAATTTGTACGCATTTAGGTTTTTATTTACGCATAATAAAAAAATTTATACTTACCTTAAAAATGAAAACGTTCAATTTGGTTTTCCCAACATGATCTTTTATTTCCATTAAAACACCGTTTTTGTTTAACACAAAACTTGCATTTCTTTTATTAAATCTATTAATCGCAATCAACGTTTTCTTTCCTTTTAATTGAAATATTTGAATTACATTAATTACATTAATTACAATTACTTACAAAGTTAAATTTCAAAACAGACAACTAAAATGGATGAAAAATAGAACAATTGTTTATTTAAACACATTTATAAATTTGTTGTTTATACACAAGAGTAATAAATAACTCTGAAATAGATTATTTTCCTATTCTTGTAATCAATCTATAAGCTAAAACACAGTTCAATAAACATACATTTCTTTCTTTAAAATCAATCATTATATTCTTTATTTCAATGAAATAAACCTACATTCACAAATTAAACATTCATTTTATTTGATGTAAATGTTCTTTTCATTAAATCAAACTTTCCTTATATTTTCACAAAACATAAGCTACTTTTAATTACACCTATTAATTTACAATTTAGTATTCTCTCTCTTATTAATTGAAAATTTTCAATTACATTAATTTCAGTTGATTAAGTTTCAAAATGGACAAAATGAATGTAATGAGAAGTAGAATAATTATTTCCTATCTAATAGCAATTTAAACATATTTATACACTATGGGATGCAAACAGTAATTACACATTTCTTACTAAATAATAGTTTCTCATCTCTACAATCGATCTTTCAACTACCAAACATTTCAAATAAATAAACATATGTTTACTCCTTTACTAAACTTATTCATTTTTATTCTTTTATTTTGATTTACACTCCTACTATTAAATCAACCAATACCTTATGAAATTGTTAACATATGTTTTTTTTCTTGTTATCCTCATTTTCTACAATTGACGCCATTTCTTACATTAACCACAATATTTAATTACATTAAATTCCAACTAATTATATTCTAATTCCAATAAATTGATTTAGTTAGATTGCAATCTTTTATTCAATCAATCATTACTCTATAGACATAGTTAACATTTGTTTATATTTTATTACATTAATATTCTCCAATTTCATCTTAATTTCCTTTAACGCAATATTTAATGACATTTATTGCAATTTATTTCCAATTTGATTTCAACAAGTTAAATAAATAGGTAACAAATAACAATTGTAACTTTTAGCTTAATTTAATCACATTTATAAGTTGATTGTTTACAACAAATGTTATAATTATTTACACAACACTAATTTTATTCAATTACAATTTATTACATGCTATTTCATTTGTTAATACAACATTTAAATTATCAATTACTCTTTTAATCCAATTACCAATTAATACACACGTTATTACAATTAATTTACAATCTATAACCAATTATAACTTTTTAATAATTTTAATTAATTGGAATTATATTTAAAGCAGTTATCAATTACCTTAAATTAATACTATTACATTTCATTCCAGTTATATTCTTACTATTAAATCAATTTTTTTTTCTTCTTCCAACATTAAATCACAAAACCTTATTAAATTAACTAATTTTAATTATAAAAAATTATGGGTCGTTACACTCTCCCCCACTCAAAACTTTTTGTCCTCGAAAAGGGAAAAAAGCATTAAGAAATTAATATATCTTATTCAAAATATTAAATTTATAAACAATCAATTTACCTAATTAAATAATTTAAATAAAATATATCAATTTAAAATAATTAAACCTGTTATATTCAAGTTAACAAAAGTTTGGAAAACATTTCACAAAATTTTCTAAGTCCAAAATCCATAGACAATTTCGGCAGAGTCTCCTTTGTACGAAGAGGTCTGGGAGAAATAATAATATCAATAATAACAATATATATCATATTTTTCAAAATAAAATATCCCAAACCACGGGAAAAACAATATAATATCACTAGAAAACCGTAATCCGAAAACGTACCTATTTGTTGGGCAAACAACGCTTAATTTATGAAACCAAAAGCAGTAGCTAATGCTTCCATAAACCTGTATTTCACTTGTATAATCCAAAGAGGTTAATAATTATAAAAAAGTGAAATATTCAAGTTGTCTCAATTAATAACAAAACAAACCAATATCACATAACAACAATCACTTGCAACCAAAAGCATACAGTCATCACATGAAATCAATGTAATCAATCATACGTCCATAGCAACCAAAACAAATGGTTTGTTTGGGTTTAGAACTTTTAATCTTATAGAATGATAAATGAACTACTAAGTATACCATACACTCAACAGTCTTAGATAACTTAATAGATTATTTATACATTTTAAACAATTTAAAGTATCACTTCCCAACGTCCCATAAGCCAAAACAAACAAAGAATTCAACAAATATTTTAAGTTTATTCTATTAATCTTTTTTCACATCATTTATTGTTCATTTTTTCTTTTTCCTTTTTTTCATACAATGATTTTTCTTTAATTCATGTTCATTACTTACAAAATTTTAATTATCATTCATGCATATAAGGCTTATTTCATTAATTTACATTCTTTACTTACATAATTTATATCCATTTCAATTATTTGGATCATAAATGAATTCATTATTGAAGTATTGTATATATTTTATTTCAGTTTACTTCACATTTACTATTTAGTTTGATTTCCCTTTTTATATAAATATTCATTTGTGAAACAACTCATACCTATAAAAGATTTTCACCTTTCACTTTTATTTCTTTCACATATAGTATCCACTTTTACTATTTACTCTAATTATAATTGGCTTCAAACATTACCTAAGTTTATAATCATTTAATTACAATATTCACTTTTCTATTAATTATAATTACTAGCATTTCAAATTATTAACTTAAGTTCATAACAATTGATAACATCAGAATCCTTATTTATAGAAAAATTCTATTGAACCCTTTCATTATACTTAAGCTTTACTTGTATAATATTCTATTACATATTTCAATTAACATTTCAACTTTTAATTTTTTTGGTAAGTTATATATTGTTCTTAGAATGTAATTGAATGTTACACAAGTTTATCTTATTAACTTTAGTAAACAAAATGTTTAATAATTACATCTTCTAAAATTTTATTATTCTTAAACCTATAAGTTACAAATTTCCAATTTTTTATCTATTTCTTTAATCATTTTAACATCAAATTTCTTATTTTCATTTTAGAAATTTCCAATTATAAATGTAGTCAAGATTCCATTCTTTACAATAATTTCAATTTCTAATTTACAGAAACTTAAGAACTAAACAACCGGGTTCCATTTCAATCCCTTTTAAAATAATATATATACTCATAACTTAGATATATATATATATATATATCAAATCAACCTTCCGAAATTAAAATTAAGATTCGATTATCAAAGCGGATGTGCAGTAAAACTACTACAACAGTCTTCCCACTTTGAAAATCGAAAATGAACGTCGATGATGCGTGCACTCATCACCGAAATTATTTTCCAGCGACAGAGAGGGGAGTACAGAACTTATTTCCTTTAAAAAACTTCTTTTAAAACATTTTTTCAAATCATCTTGAAATATTTATATTAGAAAATACTTCTTAATACTATTAGTATTATATTCCAAAATATTTTGAAAGAAATTTTCAAAAATCCCGGAACTTCAGTTCTAAACTTCCAATTTGTATTTACTTTATTTGTAAATCCTATTTTTCAATCAATATTTATAAAATTTCTCTACCTAACAAACAACATATTACATCCAACTATATCATTTATAAAATTTATTATTTTATATAAAAAAATATATAATAGGAAAAATTATTTCATTTACCTATATTTCAAAACAAATTTTGTGTCGGTCTGCCATATTAAGTGTTTAGAAATCCCTATCGATGTCATAGCGTCCTATGTACCGACCGAAACTTATAAATACTAAACAGAACAGATTAACACAATATAAAAACCTTTTATAACACTAACAAATACGCTCTCTCATATATATACACACACACACACACACACTCAATGACTCATTCTAGAGTATTACTACCCTATTTAATATGAGTCAGACCCCACAAAGCTAAGGTTATCGCTAAACCAAAGCTCTGATACCAACTGTAACAACTTGCCTTTTTGGACGGTTTAAATTGACGATAAACCACACACGTCAGACTCAAACCATTCAAAACGGCATATTGTTATGGGGTAAATAAAAAAAAGGAGAGAAAGAAAGAAAACAAATACAGAATCTCGCAGCGGAATGACAAAATATAATAATCAAATAAACAGTTCATTAAGCTGTTTACAAATAACATTGATTATTCTTTTATAATACAGATCAGAGTTACATACAACAGGAATAAGTAATAAATAAATGCAGTGGAACAACATGATGTGGTGGAATAAATATAATAAATAATAGTAGTACTAAATCTTCGTCTTCGTCCTCCAAAAGCAGTCTTCGATACAATGAAAAGCTCAGAATGACCCGAGCGAATTGAAAAGACAAAACACTTGAGTCAGAACTAAAAGATCTTATGTAAGTTAAATCAGCAGTAAATAAATATGAGTGTAACGGCGTCAGAGATGTTTACGGGATTTGACATCTCCTATCCGATGTCTAACGTGATAGCAGTAACTTAAGAGATGTTCGGGATTTCCATCTCTTAAGGATCCGTTAAACTATCTACTATGTAGTACAATACGCTATTATAATAGTGTCTACAGTAAAGTAAAGTATTAAAATAGCGTTAAGGCATTATCCATATCCACCTTAACACATTTTTATATATTGCCATAGTCTATACAGTACCGTAATTCCTCCGTAAACTGGAGGGCTATCAGTGGGCACTCCATAGGTATGGTACAAACCAAACTCGTAGAAGGCGCGATATGGCATGTGAACACGACACTCGAGGCAATGCCAGGGTAGATATACAAATTGCAGATCCAGACTGGTGGTAACACATAGCAGCTACTACCCCCACCTCAGAACACACTCCCAAATCAAAATCAAGGGGTGGCCCCAAATCATCACAAAGTTATAATATGGTATCGAAGAAATGTGTCCGATTGGAGGAATGAACACACTTGGCCCGGCGTGGCTCCTGTTTTAGTCACATCTAAGCTGACTCTCGGGAGTTAGGGTCATGTAAATACCTAATACAGAATCGTTTGCCAAACATCCTACTTCATTTCTGGAATCTCCCCCACGTACACAGTTGTTAAAGTGGTTTTCGGTATTGGCAGAGAGTATGACAATATCCGATTCCGGTCTCCTTAACAACCAAACGCTTATTTCACACCGGATGGTTCTTTTACATTTCAAAAGTCAATTCACAATTTGATATCAAAATATCATATTCTCAAAACCATATCTTTTTCGAAATCACATTTACTTCCAAAATTATTTCACGTTTGAAATCATATCACTTTCGAATTCATATTTCCAAAAATAGATTAAATCTTCATTTAAAATCATCATATTCCTCAAATATGTCATTTAAATCCCTACTTATGTTATAACATCATTAAACCTTATACACTTAAAAATCAAGGCTTTAATTATAAATATTTCCACCTTACAAGTCTGAATTTTAGAAAATAGTTTAGATAGTTATAAATAGTTTAAACAGTTTAGAATAGTTTAAAATAAAACTTTTAAACAGTTAAAATACTATAAAATAATTAAAAATAGATTTAAAATAGTTCAAAAGGATTTAAGATCGTTTAATAGATCAAAAATATATTTAAATAGATTTAAAATAGATTAGATAGATTTTAAAATAGATTAAATATATTTAAAATAGGTTAAATAGTTTAATAGTTTGAAAATCTTAATAATCGGGATTTAAAATAATATATTTTTAAACAAATTATATTAAAACGCTAAATTTGAAATTAATATGAAATTAAACTATTTCTTTCATTTCAACACATCTGTACCATGTCCAGCTTTCAAATCAACAAACTAAATTTTGTAACGACCCATAAATTTAACAGGTTTTAATAACGTAATTACCTGAATTTTTTGTGAAATTTTAAATAATAAAATTTTGAAATAAAAATTTGATATTTGGAGTACGTCTGTTTAAACATAGCAAATGGTAAATTTTCATCAGAAAATATGGAAGTTATTTTATTGTGTAGTTTTATTTAAAAATAAATCATTTAATATTAGATGATAATAAATTATTTCCCAAACCTGAATATTTTTATATAATAAATTGTAAATCATACTCTGAGTGAGACTTCATATTTCGTTTTATCAAATTTGAACTGTTATTGCTCCGTTTATCTTATTTTCGACGTTTTAGCAGCATTTTCGGTACCGATTATCGACCTTAGATAGGATGATCGTACCACTGATATCTGTATACCGTTTTGATCGTCTCGTCGTGCCGATCTTCGTAGTATATTCATATTTGTGTTCCAGTGTCCGGTACGCGGCGAAACCGCGATACGGTTAGCCGTATCGGCCCGTATTCGAGCCTTTTTGTTTTCATGTCCCTTCATTTACCAACGTAAACTAATAGACACCAGAAATCAATATTTTTTAGTTTGACCTTTGCTATTCCCTGGTTAGTTTATTTAGAATTTATTTTTGAAAACTTGTTCGTATTCTTTCCCATGGCATTCCCTTCAATTCCGGTCTACTCGGCTCTTGTTCCTTCCTCTTCGTTCCATTCTTGTTTGAAAGAAAATATTAACAGTATATATATATCAAAGTATATCTTGCATCACCTTCTTCTATTGCATACAAGATCTCCCATTTCACCATTAACCCATGCGCAGCCTTCACTCATGATCACCTCCTCATTGCCGAGATCTCCCACCCCACTCGGCCTCTTCGAAAACCAACAGCTCGGTAGCCTTCTCACCTCCAAACCGGCCTCGCCACCATCTAGGCTTCGCCGGTGCATACACCTTGTCCACCTTCCCCCGGCCTTTGCTCTTTCGTTGTATATAAAGTAAGTTTACTTTTGGGTAATATATATCATCATAAAGATATGTTTTATTCTGTTCTAAATTTTGTATATAGTGATTTTCTTTGTATTGATTTTTAAATATAGACACGGTTTAAATATATGATGTAGGGAGCACGTGCCCCACTTACCTTGTTTTCATATTTCATACAGTATATAAATTCTACTTTGTATTTATATAAGCTGCTACACTAGTTCATGTATATATATAGAAGTTATATTTTGTTATGATATTTAAAGGTATATATATATATAGTTTATGTAGAGTCTGTTATATGCAATGTTGTTGCCTGGAGATTTGGCCAGGCAACTTAGTACTCGGCATATCCACCGTTCGGCCCAACTGGATCTTTCGGCATCTCCTTGCAACCGTCATTCAGGAACGCTCAGCATCCAGGAGCGCTCGGCCAAAGGCATTGTTCGGCCAAAGACTTCATTCGGCCAAAAGGCATCGTTCAACCAGAGACCTCGTTCGGTCAAGATATTGGTTCGGCCAAAGGCATCGTTCGGCCAGAGACCTCATTCGGTCAAGATATCATTCGGCTAGAGACCTCGTTCTGTCAAGATATCGTTCGGCCAGAGACATCGCTCGGCCAGCGTATCGTTCCGCATACCAAAGACGTTCGACAGTCAAAGATGGCTCGGCATTATTCCGAGCACGACCGGCTTCGATTGTTACTCGGCCTACTCTTCCCACACAACAAGCGCATCGTTCGGCATGAAGAGGATGGTTCGGCATCCGACCGTTCGGCCTGTTCGGTTCGGCATACAGTGACCACTCCATTTGGGCCAAGGTATTCGGCTTCCAGGCCCGCCAGGGAAGTCCAACCCATTTTTGTCTATAAATAGAGAGGCAGGGGCATAGTGAAATGGACCTTTTTTCGAGAACACTGGGGAGATTCTGCCGCTTTAAAGACTCATCCTCTCTACTTAGCAATTGTATTTAAGTAGTTGGCAAACGGATTGTGTCTATAATCAATTATCAAGTGAAGCAATAAAGATTAACCTCAAAGTGGACGTAGGCAGTTACGCCGAACCACTATAAATCTAGTGTTCTCGTCTTTGCATTCAATTTAGCATACTGATCTTTGTTTAAATTTACTTTCATCATTTATCTCTCTAAACAATCTTTCTTAACGAGGTTAGTGACCAATTTTGGTGCTAACACTTTGGTGCTTTCACTGAGAGTCGAATTCTCAGACCTCATGGATCTGCTTTGAAGCTACTGGATTGAATAAAGCCCTTAAAGAAGATTCGATTCATTCGTAGGACGTCCGTTGATTCTACTCAGAGTTCATACCAATAACTCTACAATGGCGAGACCACGTACCAGATCAGCCTCTCATAATGCGGACGCCCATGAGGCTGCTAGCGTACAACAAGCAGGACCTAGCAATCAGCAAGCAATTCTAGGTGCAGGGACTACCACCTAGGACCAAATGCCTATTGTCACCAGAATAGAGTTCAACGACTTGATGAGAGAACTCAGGGAAAGCAGGAGAGAACTTGGAGAGCAGATGCAAGCCAACGCCAACCTCATGGCACAACTTACTCAACAACTGCATCAGAATGATGGGGGAAATCCCACTCCTTATTCTTCATCCGACAGCTCAACCTCGTTCGATGAACCTCCCCGGCGTAGACGCCGTAAGACTGAAACTACGCAGGCAGGTGCTGCTGTCCGAACAGCTGGAGACCATGACCAAGCAGGAGCTGGAAACTTAGGAGCTGGAGTGCAGGTGGAGGCTGGATGCCCAGGTCATTAAGATGCCAATGATGTCGAACCTCAAGATGCACATTTGGCATATCGCCAGCAGAGGAGGCATCAGCCTGATCAATCACGTAGAACATACTCCAACCTTCCACCTTCCATACAAACACCAGACCTGACAGCCATGATCTGACAATTGATGAAAGAAAGTCAAGGCTTATCAAACGATGATTGGGGAGTGTCAAGAAGTCATACTCCGTTCACAGACATTGTTCTATAGGCAGCGTACCCTAGAAAGTTTAGTATGCCAACTATCCCGGCATATGAAGGAAAGACTGATCCCATACAGCATGTCATGAGGTACGAATGGATGATGGATTCAGCTAGAGCAAATGATGCAACCAAGTGTAGGTGCTTTCCAATAACCCTATCTGGGATCGCTACCATGTGGTTCGCCCGACTTCCTCCGCGGTCCGTATTCAGTTTCGAGGAGTTGGCGAAGAAGTTTATAGAACAGTTCAGGATACACACTACTCGTCCAAAAGATGTGATGTCTTTATCAAGTGTAATCCAGGCTCCTGGGGAATCATAGAAGGAGTATTTGCAGAGATTCCATGTTCCGGCAACTGAAGTCAGCAATCCCAATGATCATGCAATTCTTATGGCTGTGATGCGAGGCATGGATCCAGATTCAAGGTTTGGAAACTGGCTGGCAGGAAAACCTCCGACTACGCTAGAGCGTTTTTACTCAAAGGCACATCAGTTCATAAGAAGAGAGGAAGCCAGGTGGGTAAGGCGAGATAAGGCACTAGGGCCTGTCCAGGAGTCCGTGAAAAGCAACATTGCTGTGAAGCAGTCCGGAGACAACTCGGGAAAAGTTCAAGTCAATGTCCAGAACAAGCCCGGGAAAACTAAAGAATCCGGAGGAAGAAATCAAGGGAAGAAGAGAGAAACGGGGAAGTGGAGGCCGAGAATTCCAACTTACAACAAGTATACCCTGCTGAATGCGTCTCTTGAGAATATTTACCTATCAACCTGCAATACCTTTTAGTACAGAAAGCCACGTCCAAAGGAGTCAACCGAAGAACAAAAGCGGATTGGGAAATACTGCCGCTTCCATGAGACTTATGGGCACAATACGGAAGAGTGCAGACACCTACACGACGCTATAGAGAAGTTGATCAGGCAGAAAAAGTTACATGAGTTTGTGAAGAATCCATAGGAAGGAGGACAGGGAACATCCACCAGCTCCGCATCATCCCGAGGAGCCTGCCCGGACTGTGGGCAGACTAGTCATAAACACGATCATCGGCGGGCCTCACCCTGCGGATAAGAACTGGCAAGAGATGGAGCGGTATGCTAGTTCCCTGAAGCACGCAGATTTCGAGTGTTGTTCCAACATAGAGGATGGGACCCCTGCTAAACAGCTGCGCGTGATGACAAACGATATAGTATTCAGGAGCAGAGATGTTGACCAAGTAGAGGCTCCTACCATCGACCCGATGGTCATATCTGCGACAATCGGGACGGCTTATGTGAAGAGAATTTTGATTGATTATGGAAGTTCTGTCAATATCATCTTCAAGAAGGCTTATGACAAGATGAAGATGAAGACGAAGGATTTGAAACCATCTAAAGCCTATATACATGGCTTTAATGGCGCAGCGACCAATGCAGTAGGGTATGTTGAGTTACCAGTTAAACTGGGAAAAGGCGAGCGTAGGAGGGTACGAATCCTACCCTTCGTAGTTTTGGATGTGGATTCTCCGTACAATGTGTTCTTGGGTCGACCGGCCCTGGCTGAGTTTAGGGCAGCATTAGCCCCGTGGTGCTTGACTTTGAAGTTTCCGACTGACAAAGGAGTAGGTGTTGTTCATGGCGACCAGGCGACTGGTCGTGCCTGTTATGTGGCTGAGCTCCGAGAGGCCCATCAGAGGGACAAAGGAAAGGTTGCGGACAATCCCGTCCGCATCCATAATACTGACAATTGACAAGTAATGCCCGAGCCCTGGCTCGGGCATAATTCTCGGATCTTCAGAGACATAGATCTGAGAGACGACGATGAGAAACCCAGGGAAGAAAAGGCGGCGCCGGCTGAATTGACAATTGACATTTCAGTCAGCCGATACGATCCATCGTGAGTACTGAAGATCGGATCACAACTCAGCCCCGCAATGACTGAAGACCTTAGTGATTTCCTCCGAGCGAATCTTGATGTTTTTGCCTGGACACATTCTGATATGTGTGGGATTTCTCCCGCTATTACGAGTCATATGTTGAACATAGATCCAAAGTACGTCCCGGTTAAACAAAAGAGGAGAGGAATGGACCCGGAGAGGTCCACTCCTCTCAGAGAGGAGGTGGACAAACTCAAAGCCAATGGGTTCGTCCGCGACGCCCTCTACCCTGAATTGGTATCAAACCCCGTGCTGGTGAAAAAGGCGAACGGGAAATGGAGAACTTGCGTAAACTATTCCGATTTGAACAAAGCATGTCCCAAGGATAGTTTCCCATTGCCTAGGATTGATCAGTTGGTCGACTCCACTGCAGGACACGAGTTGTTATCATTCATGGATGCATACTCGGGATACAATCAAATCCCGATGCATATTCCGGACCAAGAACACACCAGTTTCGTCACAGACGTTGGGCTATATTGCTATGTAGTAATGCCTTTCGGATTAAAAAACGCGGGAGCGACCTATCAGCGTTTGGTGAACCGAATGTTCAAAGACCAAATTGGTAGGACGATGGAAGTCTATGTGGATGACATGCTCATGAAGTCACGACAATCAAACGACCACATTCGAGACTTAGCGGAGATGTTCGATATACTCAAATATTATGGGATGAAGATCAACCCTCTGAAGTGTTCCTTCGGCATTGCGTCGGGAAAGTTTTTGGGATTCATTGTAATTCTAGGGGAATTGAAGCTAACCTGGAAAAGATTCAAGCTATTCGAGATGTGCAAGCGCCCAGAACTATAAAACAGGTGCAAAGCTTGAATGGAAAGGTGGCTGCGCTGAGCCGATTTATATCCAGAGCCATGGACAAGTGCATTCCCTTCTTCGATATAATAAAGAAAGGGAGGAGGGATTTCGAATGGACATCCAACTGTAAGGAAGCATTCCGAGATCTGGTGAGTCATTTGGAGAGTCCTCCAGTGTTGTCAAAACCGGTTGACCACGAGATGTTGTACGTTTACTTGGCCATTTCCCCGCATGCTATAAGTGTGGCTTTGGTCCGTGAGGAGGACCGAGTCCAAAAGCCGGTGTATTACGTTAGTAAACATTTAACGAGGGCAGAAAGAAATTACCCTAAAATTGAGAAATTGGCCTATTGCTTGGTGATTGCATCACGTAAGCTACGTCCATACTTTCAAGCACACTCGATCAGTGTTTATACCGATCAGCCCTTACAACAGGTACTCCAATGACCAGAAACTTCTGGAAGGATGTTACAATGGAATATCGAGTTGAGTCAGTTCGATATTACTTACCTGCCAAGAAGAGCCATACAAGGGCAAGCACTAGCAGATTTCATCGCTGAGTTTACTATCTCTGACGAACCAGATAATCACAGTGTCATTCCCCCCATTCGATGGAAATTGTACACCGATGGGGGATCAAACGACCGTTGCTCCGGAGCTGGTGTAGTTCTCGTAACTCCAGAAAATCGATCGATTTGTTACGCTTTGAAGCTCAGTTTCCCGGCTACGAATAATGAAGCAGAATATGAAGCACTGATTGCTGGCTTAAAACTCGTTGGAGAACTTGGGGTTAAATCAGTTCAAATCTTTTGTGACTCGCAGCTGGTGGTCTACCAAGTGCGAGGAGACTACCAAGCAAGGGGACAAAAGCTCGCTCCATACCTTGCTCTGGTTCGGCAACTATCGGGGAACCTCGAACATTATGACATTTCGCATGTCCCGCGTGAACAAAACAAAGAAGCCGACTCATGGGCCAAATTCGCAAGCACTGGCGGTGCGCAGCAAATGGGATTAGTTCCCGTCGAAACCTTACACACTCCAAGCATATATGTGATGGAAGTCGATTTTGCGTTGGAAACGGAAATCGAGGAGGAGTCGTGGATGACCCCGTTCAAACGATACCTGCTAAATGGGACTTTGCCCGAAAGAAGAAGCGAAAGGCAGCAAGTCATTCGCAAAGCCGCTCGATATGTAATGCAGGGAGGAGTAATGTATCGGAGAGGGTTCTCGGTCCCTTTACTACGGTGCATTACCCATGATGAGACAAAGCGGGTCTTGGAGGAGTTTCACGAAGGAGAATGTGGCGACCATACTGGGGGGCAAACACTAGAAAAAAAGATCCTCCGCTATGGATACTATTGGCCAACTGTAAATCGGGACGCTGCAGACTACGCAAGAAAATGTGACAAGTGTCAAAGATATGCGAAAATCCCAAGAGCTCCACCAACAGAACTCACACAAATGGTTAGTCCCTGGCCATTTGCAATCTGGGGAATCGACATAATCGGCTCTTTGCATATATCCAAAGGTGGTGCAAAATACGCGATAGTTGCAGTCGATTATTTCACAAAATGGGCCGAGGCAGAACCTTTAACCACAATCACCTCTAAGAAGGTCATTAATTTCGTTGTACGAAACATTATATGCCGCTTTGGTCTCCCTCGAACCATCATTACGGACAACGGAACGCAGTTTGAAAGCAGAGAGTTCAAAGATTTCTGTTTAAAGTATGGCGTTGAGAAGAAGTTCGCCGCCGTTGCGCATCCGAAAGCTAACAGACAAGTCGAGGCCGTAAACAAAATAATCAAGTCCATACTGAAGAAGCATTTGGAATAAGCCGGAGGCAAGTGGGTAGATGAACTCCCAACAACATTATGGGCTTATAGAACTACCCACAAGTCCGCGACTGGCCACACTCCATTCGCATTGGCATATGGCTCGGAAGCCATTATACCCATGGAGCTTGAAGTTCCATCGCATCGAGTGACATATTATGATCCTAGGACGAATCAGGATCTCTTGTTGGAATCACTGGACTGCATCGACGAAAAACGTGAAGAGGCTGAACTAAGGGTGGCAGCGCATAGGCACCGAGTCAAGCAATATTACGACGACAAAGTCCGCCCAAGGATCTTTAATGTGGGTGATCTCGTTTTGAAACGAGTTTTCCCAGTACCATCACGTATGAATCCCAACTGGGAAGATCCATATGTCGTTGAACGGAAGCTTGGAGAGGGAACTTTCAAGCTAGCGACCGTTGATGGCGTGACACTCCCCCGAGCGTAGAACAGTGAACATTTGCGACGTTATTACATTTAGCCTGTTTCTTTCCTGTTTTAGGTACAATTGTTTGTTGTATGTTTTTATTCCGCTGATTCTTAGTTTCCTTTTTAGTGTGTAATTGGACAATTTAGTTTGTTTCATTAATAAAGGCTTGAAGCCGCCTGTTTCACGAATTATTAATGTTTCTGTACCTTATAATCTGGTGATGAACCGCTGGAGTTACATTATTCCGTATGATGTACGAACTCGCGTAAACGAGTTGAATCTCCGAGTCCCCTGAGCGCGGACCGGAGTACTCTAAGTCCCCGGAGCGCGGACTAGAGTATAAACGACTTGAATCTCCGAGACCCCTGAGTGCGGACCGGAGTAATCTAAGTCCCCGGAGCGCGGACTAGAGTATAAACGACTTGAATCTCCAAGTCCCCTGAGCGCGGACCGGAGTACTCTATGTCCCCGGAGCGCGGACTAGAGTATAAACGACTTGAATCTCCAAGTCCCCTGAGCGTGGACCGGAGTACTCTAAGTCCACGGAGCGCGGACTAGAGTATAAACGACTTGAATCTCCGAGTCCCCTGAGCGCGGATCGGAGTACTCTAAGTCCTCGCAGCGCGGACTAGAGTATAAACGACTAGAATCTCCGAGTCCCCTGAGTGCGGACCGGAGTACTCTAAGTCCCCGGAGCACGGACTAGAGTATAAAAGACTTGAATCTCCGAGACCCCTGAGTGCGGACCGGAGTACTCTAATTCCCCGGAGCGTGGAATAGAGTATAAGCAACTCCAATCTCCGAGTCCCCTGAGCGCGGACCGGAGTACTCTAAGTCCCCGGAGTGCGGACTAGAGTATAGATGATTCGAATCTCCGAGTCCCCTGAATGCGGACCGAATTACTCTAAATCCCCGAAGCTCGGAATAGAAAAAATTCTAAGTACCCAAAAAAGTGAAATGAGAAATATGCCACTCCAAAGGATGTTCGAACAATGTAAGAATGGATTGGGAAATTACGCAACTCATGAGAACTTGAGTTTCGACCACAGTTATACAGAAAGCTAAAAAAGCAAAAGAATCGTTCAAGTGACAAAGAAACTAAACTTTATTCAATAATCCAAAATGGGGTTACACAACTACTCCTCCAAAACATGGAGTCAAAAATCTATCTACATAAACTACGGAAACGAAAAAGTAAAAGTAGTTACAAGACCTAAGCAAAATCTCGTTGAACGAGTATAGTGGCTATTTCTTCGGCTTCTTCTTCTTGTCTTCCTTTGTTTTCTCAGATGACCCCTCTCCCTCACGCTTCCTCTTGGACTTTTTGCTTGCCAAAGAAGCGGAGTCAGGGGTGGGAGAAGGAACATCCAGAGGTTTGGATTTGCCGGGAAGAATGACTATCAGAGGCCTATTCAACGGATCGGTAAATTCCAATATTTGAGGCTTGACCTTGATCTCGACCTTCATTTTCTTCTCTTCTACGAGTCGCTCCTTCATGCTCATCTTCGAAGTATGTTCTGAGGCGCCAGTGATATCGATTTCATCACTCCCTTCAACGGGTGATGAAGTGTCAAACTTATCATCATCTAGCGCCCCGATCACTTGAGCGTTAGGGCTGGGAGTTACTCCCGCATGAGCGACATCGCTTGTTTTCCCTGCCTCCTCCTTGGCGTCATTGCTCCTTGGAGTTGGTTTAGGATCAGAGCGGCCTGCATAAAAACATAAAGAACGAACATTAGAACCAATAACCGATCGCAGAAAGCGACGGATCTTTGAACTTCTAGGAGAAGAGTTTTATACCAGTTTCTTGCTGGCTTTCAACTGTGCGTGGAGTTTCACCCTCTAGATGGGGGATAGCACATGAATGCCGAGACCGGGATCTTCCAGATCATAGCCGGCATTCTGCTCAAACGGGTCAAGCGATGGCCGATCGGCCGGTTGAGTAGGAGGAGGGGCTGCAGCCTCGGTTCCAGACGGACCGGCTTCGTCATCTTTCTTTTTTGACGGGGAAGAGACTTTACCAAAGAGAGCCATAGCTGCGGACAAATCCGATGGCTCATTCCCCCTGAGAAACTCTCTCACTAAAGCCTCCTCGTCAACCTCTTCGACGCCCGATTCCACCTGCCTAATCTTTATCAATGTCTCCCAAGCCTTGGCCAAAGATTCAAGGTAGCCCTCGCCTAAATAGGTCAAGTCCCGGTGCATGAGGACACGGGCACTGTATTCGGCTATTAGTGGGTCGAACATACACTTGATTTCTTCTCTGCCGACCTCTGCAGCTGCTTCAAGACGGGAGTCGATCTACTCGGAAGCTAGCTTGCCCTCCTCACGGGCTTCGCTCTTCATCGTCTCAACCTTAGATAGCTCCTCATCGAGCTTTGCTTTTAAAAGACGTGTATCGACGTTCTCGTTACAATACCGTTGAGACTCTTCTTGAGCCGCTATCTTCTCTTCCCTCTCCTTAGAGAGTAACTCCTTCAACTCTTTAACCTGCAGGGCGAGTGTGTCCCTTTCTTTTTGAATAGAATCTTTTTCTAAAGCTAGGGCCCCACTGCATTGGATTGCGACGTCAAGTTCTTTCTTATAGGTCGTCTCTAGACGAGCGACGACCTCCGCAGTCTCCTTAGCACTCTGCTTTGCGGCTTCAAGCTTGGACTTATACGAAGTGAGCTCTTCATCTTGGTTCTTGATGATGTCCTTGTCGAAGATAGCTTCAAGCTTCAAACGGTCAATTTCCTGTTGGCGCTCAACGGATACTTCCGAGACTTTTTCGACCAAATGTACAAACGCGTCATGTTGAACATAGACATCGTTGTTGCAGGCGATGGCACTCTACTTGACGTGCCCTGGAATGTGGTGAATAGCTGGGAGGAACTTCAGGGCGTCAAAGCAGATCTTGGGAAATTTAGCCTTGAGATCGACCATCTTCTCTGCTATCGTTGGGTCAGCCGCAATAACAGGGGGAGGAGGCTTTGAAAGTTCTGTTCTCTTCCAATGTTCCCAAGATTGCCGTGTGCTTGATGAACCGGAATGTTGATCTCGGGAAACATCGGGTTGAGACCCCTTTTGCGGAAGTTTTTCTCTGTCTGGCTCAGTTTGAGGAGGGGGATCGCGAGAGTATGAATACTGGGAATATGTTTTCTTTGGATAAGATGACTCACAGGGACGGTTGTCTCGATCTTCGTAGTCGTCTTTGTCCCTACGTCTACCTGAGCCTGAATCCCGTCCCGGATGGTGAAATACAGAAGAACCGTGGAGGCGATCAAACCCTTGGGAGCGCCCCATGTCACCTGCATAGAATAAAAATAACGGCGAGTTAGGAAAAATCGGGGTAATGGCAAAAATTGAAGTGTATGGTGAAGTGCATGTGTGTGTGTGTCCTAGTGTTCCCCCGACGGACCAGTTCCTTTATCTCTACTGATTGGAGTTTTAACTCCCTGGACTCGGGCTTGAACTCCCGTATCGCCTTTAGCGGGCGAATGAAACTTAAGGGCCTCTGGATCGTCGAAACCGTAGTTGAGTAGATCATCAGGAATGGTGAGGTTCGACAGACCCTTCAGAGAACTTTCTAGATGTTGTGAGGAAGTTTCTTTCTCCGGTGGGACAAGGGTAATTTTGGAAGTCCCACCAACTTTTTCCTTCCTCATCTTATACATCGATTTCTTTTTCCCTTCGAAGAGGAAGATGACGTTTCAATATCATGCACTTCGACCAGCGGATCCTAAGTAGGACCCACATTCTCGCCTTGTGTTTCAGGAGCTTCACTCTCTTTGATTTTCTCCCCTTCCTATACATCAGGGGTATGGCGTGATGACGATTCAGCTAGTTTTTTCCCTTTACCGGATGCGGGCTTGGGAATGGAGACGCCCTCAGGAAGGCTAATCCGGCGACCTCCTGCTAACAGTCTGAATCTCGATAATGACTCATTTGAAATGAGGGTTTGGATGTCCCGTTCCTCGGCTGGAAGATCTCTAATGGCTTCGACGGTCTCAGAATATCCTCGACCCTCAAGACATGGGTTGATATCTGAAAAGATGAAACAAGAAGTTAGAAAAAGCATAGCTCTAATAGAGTGCGAATGTCGACTCAGGGAAAAGACTTACTGCCTTCAACCCATCTCCTCGCAAAACCAGGAGGGCAACGCAGATAGAACCATTCCTGTTTGTACAGGGCAAATTTGCTACATGCTCCGGTCAAAATTTGGCATTTGTGGTACGGCTCGAGGAACACAAAGGAGGGGTTATCTTTCCGCTTCTTAATCATATAAATATATCTGATGTCACCGGGAGTTGGAGGCCTAGAGAAGACGGCCATGAAAAGGAGGTAGGTCTCGTATATGAACACGTGTCCGTTTGGATGCAGCTGCGATGGGGTGATGTCTATGTATTGCAACACGTCCCGAAGAAATAAATTGAATGGAGGCACGCTGCCCATCTAGCACATAAACTTATTACAAGCAGTATATCCAACTGGGGGCAGATGTGGGCGATCATGCCTCGATGGAACCAACACGTCGGCGAAAGGGATTCCGTGGATAGAGCATATTCGCCGAAGCGCGACTTCGTTAATCTTCGAAGCCTGTGAATCGATCGGATCATCCAAGAGAATCGATGCCTCCAGGGCATTATGAGCTAAATTATGAGCGGGGGAAGTCGACGGATTTGAAGTGTCCGTGACTTCTTGCTTTGAAGACGGCCCGGGCCTATCTGAGATAGTGGCGGAGCTAGATTTTTTAGACATCTCCAATAAATAGTGAATCTGGCAAAGCACCTGTGAGAACTATACTTGAAAAATGTTCAACGTTAGAATTAACAACACGAATATTCCCCCGACGTGGTGTGTGAACTAGTGCAATCAATCGTGTATAAGCGTTGAAAATTTGAAAGTCACTAGGTTACTGATATAAAACTGAGCTTCAAATCATCGCCTTCGAAGACCGTCATCGCTGACCGCCTCCAAAAGCCTGCCTTATGGTGATTACAGTTTCAGATTCAGAAAACGTTAAAAGAAGTTATCTGATTATGTCAATCTAAGTTCAGGTTTATGTCTACTGAAGCTAGGGAGTTAATAGTCCGGATCAGTTTGATATGCTAGTATGCTAGAGTCCTTGTCCTTGTTTTGTTATGTGATTAGGCAAGGCAATTGTTGGTTCGACACTTATGATTGTTCGGTCTGGATATGGTTCGGCATTTGTGTTGTTCGGCCTATGTATGGTTCGACATTTATGTTTGATTGGCCAAGCTACCGTTCAGCCTAACACTTGTTCGGCCAAATTCTCGTTCGGCCTAACTATCGTTTGAACTAGTTAGCGCTCGGAAAAGCATCGTTCGGCCAAGATTCTGTTCGGCCGAGATAACGTTCGACATCCTATCTAACTCATACTCCCTCCATATCCTTCCATTACACTGCCTGACATGTGACGAGTCATGCTGAGCCAAGGTTACGCCGAGCCCCAATGCTCGGCACACTGTCCTTAACAACAACCGCATTCCCCTCTTCTTCCTCCGTCCACACCGACCAACGAGGATGAATCGTTCGGCGAGTTATGTCAAACCATGCTTATTTGGCATTCTAACCAACTCCTGCTCTTCCCCTATTCTTTCCCTCCAATGTCGTTCGGCATGAGGGAACCATGCCGAACCACAATACACCACCCAACAATTCCCTGGTGCATTCGGATCTGGCCACTTATCTTTCCCTCAATACCAGTACCCTAATCGAAGTTCGACGCAACACCAATTGGGTTCTAATTTATGAATTCGAGCCTCGTGCTAAAACCCCTTTATTCGTAGGGAGGATTTAAATAGGGGAGTCGAAACCTAGTTAGGAGATCGAGACTTGCGAGGATGCCGTATAGGTTGAAGAGGATTGTCAATCTTTAGCGTCAGTTAAACAGGCGTGGTTCGCGAGTGCAAAGTAGCAGAGGTGTTAGTAAAGAAGAAAAGAAGGTGAGGAAGTACAGCTTTTATAGGGAAGAAGAAGAAGTTGAAGAGGTCGTGACCGGTAGAGCCGGTCAAGAAGATATCGTTCGGCACACATAGAACGTTCGGCTTCGACTGCATCGTTCGGCATTTACACTACGTTCGGCACACACCTCCATATTCAGCATTCACAAGAAAGCAACCCCCAAGAGTGATGAACCAAGGTTCGAAGCGAAGCATGGAGGATACGTAATCCAAAGCGTATCACGTTCGGTCACGTAATACACTTTGGGGGGCAAGTGTTTCCTGGAGATTTGGCCAGGCAACTTAGTACTCGACATATCCACCGTTCGGCCCAACTGGATCATTCGGCATCTCCTTGCAACCGTCATTCAGGAACGCTCGACATCCATGAGTGCTCGGCCAAAGGCATTGTTCGGCCAAAGACTTCATTCGGCCAAAAGGCATCGTTCGACCAGAGACCTCATTCGATCAAGATATTGGTTCGGCCAAAGGCATCGTTCGGCCAGAGACCTCGTTCGGTCAAGATATCGTTCAGCCAGAGACCTCGTTCGGTCAAGATATCGTTCGGCCAGAGACATCGCTCGGCCAGCGTATCGTTCGGCATACCAAGGACGTTCGGCAGTCAAAGATGGCTCGGCATTCTTCCCAGCACGACCGGCTTCGATTGTTACTCGGACTACTCTTCCCACACAACAAGCGCATCGTTCGGCATGAAAAGGATGGTTCGGCATCCGACCGTTCGGCCTGTTCGGTTTGGCATACAGTGACCACTCCATTTAGGCCAAGGTATTCGGCTGCCAGGCCCGCCAGTGAAGTCCAACCCATCTTTGTCTATAAATAGAGAGGCATGGGCACAGTGAAATGGACCTTTTTTCGAGAACACTGGGGAGACTCTGCCGCTTTAAAGACTCATCCTCTATACTTAGCAATTGTATTCAAGTAGTTGGCAAACGGATTGTATCTGTAATCAATTATCAAGTGAAGCAATAAAGATTAACCTCAAAGTGGACGTAGCCAGTTACGTTGAACCACTATAAATCTGGTGTTCTCGTCTTTGCATTCAATTCAGCATATTGATCTTTGTTTAAATTTACTTTCATCAATTATCTCCCTACACAATCTTTCTCAACGAGGTTAGTGACCAATTTTGGTGCTAACAAATGTTATATGAGTTTGTTTATAGATAAAAGTTGTTTATAACTTATATATATACAGTGTATATAATGTTTATAAAGTATGCTAGTATTATATAAGTATACTATACAAAAGTCTATATATATAATCGTATAAATGGGTATGTTTGAAATTCTCGAGAAAGCATGCTAGTTCCTATAATCACTGTAATTATATTTTTCGTTAAAAACGTTATGATATATAAGATTTCCATATATTAATTTACTAATTTATGTAATATGATAGTTGTTATGTTAATTTATGTAAGTATTGTATATAACAGTTGTTAATATTTTAAGTATAGGGTTATATGTTGTAAACAAGTTTATCAATAAAAATTTGCAGCCTATGCTTCCCTTCGTATTATTTACTAACAAGGAAAAGAAACGAGTATTTTTATTTACAGCTAGCTCTATTGAGTTATTAGCGTGCTCAATTAATAGGTTGTATATTTTGACAGTTTTATAAATATACATAGATTTTAAATTATAATTTTTTATAAGTGGTACATAAGCAGTGATATAGAAGTTTTCAATTATATATGAATATCTTTATGGGTTGGGATTTAATATTAATTTGAAAATAAATATATATATGTTATTTTAAATATATGTTTGATTTTAATATACGTGTTTTAATCTAAAACAAGGATGTTTGAAATACATACATATATATATATATATATAATTTTATTGGTGTTTGAATTTACAATATGATTATATATATATATAGTTATATATAGTTATATATAGTTATATAAGTTCACTTACCATTTATCTTCGTCAATCCGGTTCTGAATTGGTTTCGTCAATTCCAAGCTTTCAGCTTTGTTCGTCGAACTCGTGCCAATTTAGCTTTACTTTGGAATTCGTGCTTGGATTCGTAACTCATTTCATTGTCGAATCTCTCTAGCCTCGGAAGGTGAGCAATCACCCACGATTAACATTCTTATATCTATTAAATTTGATTTCATTTGAAACGATAATTGAGATATGCTGTTGCTAGTTATTTAACACCATGACATCATGGTATTATGGTATTATAACTTGTGACATCTAACTTGTAGAAGTCACAAGTGACATCTAACTTGTTATTAAATAACTAGCAACAGCATATCTCACCTTTTTATCACAAGTGACATCTAACACCATGATCTGTTATTTATATTTTATTTGTTATTGATGATATATGCATGTTGCTGATTATAATATTATTATCATATATGTTCTCACTCTACAAGTTTCCTGCTAGTATAGAACTCTCTATGGGTTGAAATGATACATACCGAACGATCTTGTAGAATAGGAGAAAATCATTATGGGTTCAAATGATAAACCCAAGCAATTTTCATTGAATTGAATTTGGGATTGCGGGTTGAAATGATATATACTCGTAAATATTTAAATTGCGGATTGAAATGATAAATATCTGTATCACTTGACCAGAGGATAGAAAATCATATACGGACACCGTTGGTCTATATTTTTGAAAATGACTTCCAAAGTTTTGAAAGGAGATATATGGTTTTAAATAAATATTGATTTTTTTAAATATAATATATATAAATGATATTTTATATATATGTCTAAATTGTAGATTTTAAAAATTATATGTTTTGGAATTTTGAATTTATAAGTTAGTTTTGAAATTATAAATTTTAAGATTTTTCATATAATTTTATTTTCTTAAATATATATATAATAAGATTTAATTTAACAAAATTTAGTTTAATTAGTATATAATAGGTTTTAAAATATTTATTTAAAATTTATATTAATATTTTACAATAGATTTATAACTTTAATAATAAAGGTTGGAAAGATAAATAAATGTTGATTTGGAATTTAAATTGGTTAATAGTTGAATTTAAGAAAGAATTGATTTAAACTTATTGGTTTTGGGATTTTGAAAAGATATGATTATAAAATACGATTTATAACTTGATGTGATAAAAAGGTGATTATATGAATAATTTCAATTTTAAATAAAATTGAGATAGAATATTTAATATTGATTTAAATTTATAAATTGGGATTTTAATAAATTGTTATTAAAATAATTAAGTGAATACTTTCCAATCGGAATAAGGGTAAAAGTTAAATATTGAAATATAAATGAAACTTATATTGTGAATGTATGAATATTTAAACTTGAATCTTATTGGAATTGAAGAGATAGTTCGAACCTGGATTTGTAATTGATTTAAATTAAAATAGTTTAATTGAGAATTTGAATTGAATCTTGACCTTTAAATTTGAAATGGTTAAACTAGAATTGAATTAAATTGAATTTTAGAACTTAAGATGATTTGAATTGATTTGTGAATTTGGAGGAAACTATTTTTATCATATAAAGTATTTTTAACTATTTTAATTTATAATTATTTTAATATATAAACTATTTTAATTTGTAACTATTTTAATATATATACTATTTCAATATTTAAACTGTTTAAGTTAAAAGTGTTATGATTTCAAAAGTGTTACGATTTCAAAAGTGTTACGATTTCAAAAGTGTTAAAAAATTTTGGAAAGTGTTAATTTTTTTTTGAAAGTGTTACAATTTTGAAATGAATATTATTTAAAGTGAATAATGATATCGAATTGATATTGTTTTGAAATGAACATGATATTTTGATATGAAGTATAAACAATTTGAAAAATGAAATCACCACGGTGTTATAATAACGTTTGGTTGTTAAAGAGACCGGGATCGGATATTGTCATACTCTCTGCCAAAATCGAAAACCACTTTAGCAACTATGTATGTGGCGGAGATTCCAGAAATGAAGTAGGATGGTTTGGCGAGGATTCTATATAGTATGACGTGACCCTTAATCTCGTGAGTCAGCTTAGATGTGACTAAAAAAGGAGCTATACCGGGCCAAGTGGGGTCATTCCCCTTATCGGACACATTTCATCGATACAATTCTATTGCTTTTGTGATTTGATTGGGTGCACCTTTGATTTGGGAGTGTGTCACGAGGTGGGCGGTAGTAGCTGCTATGCGTTACCACAAGTCCGGGAGTGCAATTGGTATATCTACCATGGCATTTACTCGAGTGTCGTGTTCACATGCCCTAGCGTGCCTTCTACGAGTTTGTTTTGTACCATACCTATGGAGTGCCCTCTGATAGCCCTCCAGTTTACGGAGGAATTACGGTACTGTATAGACTATGGGAATATATAAAAATGTGTTAGGGGGGATATGGGTAATGCCTTAACGCTATTTTAATAGTTTTAATTTACTATAGACATATTATAATAGCGTATATTACTACATAGTAGATAATTCCACGGATCCTTAGAGGATGGAAATCCCAAACATCCTTTAAGTTACTTATATTTCAATTGACATTTCACTTGAGTTGAATTTATTAATATAAGAATGTTAATCCTGACTCGAGTGTTTTGTGTTTTGCTTTACACTTGGGTCAGACTGAGTGTCACAACACTTGAGGCTCACCTTTGTAGATTGGAGCTTTTCTTGAAGATCGGTCTTATCTATTCAACTTTTCTAGTTGATTTGTTCAGAGAGGTCATCTGTTTGTACTCGAGACTTCATTGTATTTGAGATATTTTGTTGTATTTTATTTCAATCTCTGATGTTTATATAGTAGCTTCATGGACTACTATTTATCTATTCCGCTACTTATTGTTATATTACTCTATGTCTGTGATTCTGTGATTATTTTATTTACTGTATATGCTGAGTTTTGCCAAATATAAATTAACAATCTTATATTTTGAGCAATTCAATTCTGACATGTGTGGATGCGAATGGTTGAAAATATCGGGTCGTTACAGTTGGTATCAGAGCTCTAGTTTTAGGCAAAACTTAGCATATATAGTAAATTTAATTACAAAATCACCTTCGTTCGAGCTTGAGTTCCTTTCTCTTGACTCAATTTCCTTTGAATTTCGGAACTCTTCCTTTTGTTCTGTAATCCATCCTTGTCTTCCTGTTCGTGTTCTTCTTGATTCTTGAGTATCCCATAATTCCACTTCGGTTGATCTCTATAATGGATCGGCGGTCCCGACAATCTTGGAATGATTTGTAAAGGGGTGAACTCCTTTACAACAGGCGTCGATTCACCGAAGACTTCTATATCCTTGGTTTCGATGCTGTTAATTCTTGCAAGGCCCAAATCGTCTCTTAGTGGACAACCTGGGCAATTCTCTTTTATTGAATGTCGAATGCCTTCGGTTATGCAGGCGGTTCTTGTAACGACCCACTATTTTCAACCATTCGCATCCGCACATGTCGGACTTGAATTGCTCAAAATACCGCGTTGTAAATAAAATTTGGCAAATCTCAGAATATACAGTAAATAAATATAATCACAGATCACAGACACAGACACAGAGTAAAATAATGAAGCGGAAGTAAAAGAAATAGTATTTCATGAAGCTACTATGTAAATATATCAGAGTTACATAAGATATAACACAAGGAATAAAATACAACAGAAGTCTCAATATGATAACCAAGTACAAGCTGAACAGAACAACAGAACTGAAATAGATAGGACAAGACAAGCAGATAATCTCCAGTGATTCAAATCCCCAAGAGAGTGGAAATCCAAATCTGTGAATAACTCAGATTGACCCGAGCGTAAATAAAAATACAAACACTCGAGTCAGGACATACATACTTATATAATGTAAACCAACTCAAGTGAACTGTAATCAAGATACAAGTAACTTAAAGGATGCCTGGGACCGCCCATCCTCTAAGGATCCGTTAAACTATTTACTACATAGTAATATTTCGCTATTATAATAATGTCTACAGTAAAATAAACATACTTTTAAATAGCGTTTCGGGCTACCCATATCACCCTTCACACATAATAGTCCCAATACTCCATCCAATATCATGCCATCTCCACTCCGGGTGACTGTCAGAGGATACCACATGGGCTACGGGAGAAAAACAAACTCGTAGTAAAGGCTCGGTATGGTAGGTGACACGACACACAAGGCAATGCCAGGGTAGATATACCAATTACGCACACGAGCTGGTGGTAACGTAGCAGCCACTACGCCCACCCCGAACAACACTCCAAAATCAAGGTGTGCACCCAATCGATCACAACAGTAATAGAATGGTTCGAAGAAGTGTGTCCGACCAGAGGTGCTACCTCCTTTGGCCCGAGATCGCTCCTGTTTTAGCCACCTTAAGCTAACTCATGGGAGTTAGTTCCACGAAATGTACCTTAGAAACGTCGTCACCATCCTACTTCATTCTGGAAACTCCATCGCGTACATGGTTGTCAAAGTGATTTTCGGTATCGACAGAGAGTATGTCCATATCTGATCCCGGTCTCTTTAAAAACTAATCGTTATTATAACCCGTGGTTATAAATTTAAAAACAGTTTATACTTCAAATTAGAATTTCAAATCCAAATCTTTATCAAAATAAAGATTAAATCAATTCTAAACCATTTCAATATATTTAAAATATCATACCATTTCAAAACTTCATTTCAAATCATTTTAATATATCAAAATATCATACCTTTCCAAAACTTCATTTCAAATCATTTTAATATATCGAAATATCATATCCTTTAAACTTTATTTCAAATCATTTTAATATATCAAAATATCATATCCTTTCAAAAACTTCATTTCAAATCATTTAATATATCAAAATATCATCTTTCAAAACTTTATTTCAAATCATCAAAATATCATATCTTTTCAAAACTTCATTTCAAATCATCATTTGAGTTCAAATCCAAATATTCAACTTTAAATACCTTTTTAAATTCAAAGATGTCCTTCATTTATTATCATTTCACGTCACCTTTAAATAATTTATATTCCAACAATTTAATTCATTTAAATTCATTTAAAAGTGTAAGTATTATATTTCAAATCAAGTATTCAATTTCCAAAGTTTCAATTCAATTCAATCATTTATTTCAAATAAATTTCCATAGACCATTTCAAATCTTATAAATTTCAAATATAAATTTAATCCACAAAATAACTATTCAAATTATAAAATAAATTCCAAAGCTTTATTATCTATATTTCATAAGTCTAATATCTTTTAAATAGATCCAAATTACAAGTAAACCAAATATTTTTCATACTAATATAAACTTCAATTATTTATTCCAAGATTTAATATCATTTCAAATTCATTTCAAAATATCAAAACATCATTTCAAAACATCATCTATTTAATTTAAATTTAAATACCATTTAATCATATTTCAAAATAGTTGTATTTCCCAAATCAACTATTCCATTTAAATCATTTAAAGTCAATTCATTATATTTAATAATTAAATATTTAATTTCCAAAATTTAATCTTTTTCAAAGATCATTTATTCATTTATATTTATTAACCAAAGAAAATTCAACTTTTGCAGCACTTAGAAAATGCTACGAAATGTTATGTTCAAAAACATTTCATTAACAAAAGACGGCATTTAAAATGCTGTAATATCTTAATTTAGTTTCAATTAAAATTTTAGTTAAATTTAACAACTATAGCACTAACAAGTGCTATAATAACCCTTAGTTCAAATTTGCTATTTGGTTCATTTAAAACAACTACAGCATTTTCCAATGCTGTGATATCTTTACATTATATTTCAAAAATGCTGTCAAATCAAATTCAGAGTTTTATTTACAATTTCACACATAATTAGCTTTTAATATAAATCATTTTAACTTATAAAATCATATATTTTCACATTTAAAAACAATCATTTAAATACCTTTATTTCTATGATTTTATAAAGTCAAATTTCCATAAAAAAATCAAATTAAATAACAATTAAATTTTCATTTCTTTAATTAAAAATTTAACTTAACACTTAAGTTTAAATTTCCAAAATATAACTTATTTCCATTTATTTTACTTAAATTAAAAATTCACTTTTAAACAAATTTCACAAAATTCAATTTAAGTTATATTTTTCAAATTCAGCTTAAACATTCATTTATTTCATATTTAATTTATATAAAAATCATTAACACTTTTTAAAATTATTATTATTTAATACAATCATTAAATTCATCCTTTAAATCAGATTTGTCATATTTTCTTCCTTTACATAAATTCCATTTATAAACAAAATCATAAATTCCAAAATTAACTAATATTTCAAATTCTACTTCACCATTTACTTAATTCACTTATTTAATTTGTAGAAAATCACAAATATTTAAAATCATAAAATTTAAATCAAAATATCATAATATTTACATTTTTAAAATATTTTAAAATTTTCAGAAAAATATATAAACCACGGGTCTGTATATAATTTTCTAGCCTAGGTCAAGTGATACGGATATGTATCATTTCAATCCGCAGTTTACAAAGAAAAACCGGGTTCTATCCTTTCAAACCCGCAATCCCAAGTAATATGAAATGAATTTGAAAACAGCTCAGGCCTATCATTTCAGCCCATAATGATCTTCCCTTATTCTAAAGTCCGTTCGGGTATGTATCATTTCAACCCATAGTGATTCTAGTCTACAGGGAACTTGCAATAGTGATAACATATATAAATAACAGAATAGCATGAAATAATGGTAACGTATGATATAACAGGTGTAATAACAGGTGTGAACATCATATGATAATAATATAAACAGATATAGCATTATGATATACATTACAGATTCATATGGTGTCGGTTCATCAGTTATATAGGTACATATTGTCTGGTGAGAATAACTCACCTGTATTAGCTGGAGATTACAACCAAACACACACAACCAAGACCCACAAAAGCACGAGAGCACGATAATGATTTGAGTGTGAGAGAGACAAGGTTAAATGCCTTGAATACATAAGACAAAACAATAAAACAATATATAAGTTTCAAACAATTTAACACTAAACAATGTTAGAAATCAATGCCCAAAACAAATACAAATGTTTTGCACTTGTTCTCAACTTCACATACTTCAGTTATGGACTGAAATAGCACAGCAAAGGCATGAATTAAGGTCTAGTTTGGGTCCCTATAGGGTCGGCCTAGCATGGGTTTGATGGTGAAGAGAGGTATAGGTGCAACAAATCTACACTACAAGGCAAATACAAGACAAATATCAACATTTCAAGGCTATAAATGGGCTCGACCAGAGGCTATGTGGGCAAGGCCTGATGTCCAGATGGTGGTGGATGATGTGCCAGAGGGTGGTGGTCAGATCTGGGCTGGTGGTGGTGGTGGAAGTGGTGGCAAAAGGAAGGTGGAGGTGGTTGGAACAAAACTAGGCTAGATTGAGCACAAAGGTGATGGTTTGTGACATTTGGTGGTGGATCTCTTGCCATAGGGTGCTCGGCCTAGGGTGGTGGTGATCTGGAGGCAGTGGTGGTCGGAGTAAGTTGTGGTGGGGTCGGCCTAGCAGCTGGAGTAGGTGGAGCCGATCTATATAGGTGAGAACAAGAGCAAACAACATAAGGAAAATCAAACAAAACAAGAAGAAAAAGAAGAGATTTTTACCAAAAACTTTTGATCAAAATGGTGATGATGATGGCCTTGTAATTTTTGATGATAAGTATATTTTTTTGTACGTGAAAAACAAAAAGAAGTGCAGCAGAAATGATAAGGTAATGTACGGCCAAAAAAAAATAAAAGGTGTTGGTTGAATTGAATAGGTGGAAGACAAAAGGTTAAAGGAGATAAAAGGTCTTGAAACCTTTCAAATTTCCACATTTTCTTTTTAACTTTTATATATATTTAAAATGCTGATAATAGAGAGAAAAACACTCAGAAATAAAATAAATAAATAAAATTTTAAATTAAATGAAGAAAAATAGCAATATATATAAATCTAGGCTTTATAAATTGGAAATAACTTCCATACACTTTGGAAAAATTATTTTAATTGAAATACATATAAAATGAATATAAATAAAGTAAAAACACAGAAAATAAAAGTGAATGTATAAAATAAATAAATAAATTTTAATTATATATAATTAAAATAAGAAAATAGCAAAGAAAATAGAAACTAGGCTTTAAAATTAGAAAATAAATTCAACAAGCTTTGGAAAAATTATATAATCACTTTAAAAGTATTAAAAGACAAAAATATACATAAAATAAAATATTAACACATATTAGAACAAAGTATGACAAATAAAATATAATTTAAAATATACAATATTGCTAAATACATCAGTTTACACACAATATTGAAATATACATAACTTTCACAATTTAACTCCGTTTCCAACGAAATAAAAAGCAGTATTCAAGTTATTAAATATATTTTCATAATAAAAGATAAAATTTAAGAATTTAAATATTTAAATTTGAAATTTTAAAAGTCAAAGTTTGAACAGTTTGAACAGAAATACACTTTTTAGTAAAATATCCAATTTATGCTAGTTTGAAATTATAATTCACATAATAATCCAAATTTATATTTAAAAATGAAATGTTTGAAATATAAAAAGTTTAAAATAATTTCAAGATAAAAATAAAGTCAAAATTAAAATTATATGAAAAATCTAGGGTTGTTACAGTTCTACCTTCCATTTGATGCTCAGCTTAGTGATCTTGACTACACCCTGATAATCAGGGAATATCCTGATGTTTTGTGAAGTCACGTCTCTCCCATTTGAGCGGGAAATTGAATTTCCGCATCGATTTTCTTTTAGGAATCTCGGTTGACCCAGTTAAGGTCGCCGCGATAAAAATAGGTCTATCTGTTTCTTCTTTTGTAATCTAATTATCTTATCTCCCTTCCGACCCTATCTTCTAGTTAGAAATTCTGTTGATTAGGGTTCCTCTGATTTGAATCTCTATCCTTGCTTTGAAATCCATTTTGAATCATCGTGTGAGGGAGTGTATTTATAATTAATATTAAAATGTTTTATAGTGTGTTGTTTGAGTTGTTGAGTTTGAATTTTGAGTTTTGATCGATTCGTCTGATCAACACTATCGATAGGAATTCCAAAACACTTGAACAGAGCAAACTGGCACAATATTGTTTTCAAAAAAATTAATAAATTTTGTATGATTATATTATATATATGAAAATTTTCTGAAATTGAATAGCTAAATGAAATGGTTGTTAGAAATGATAATGCTAAAATTTTCATTTATTGTTTTATTAACATTTCTAAACCATTAACCATTATTGTATATTATAGGGAATAAAATTTTAAAGCATAGTTTATAAATTGATTTCAAATTGAAGTGAATTTAAATTAAGAATTTGAGAATTAAATTTCTGGTATTTTTAGAAAATTTGGTTTTAAAATTTTAAGGTATATTATTTAAAGGTATTTCGAATAGAAATCATTTCCAAAGAATTTTTAAAAGTTTAAATCAGTACTCCCCTGCATTTTTGCTGGGAAATAATTTCGGTGATGACTGTTGCATCATCGACATTCATTTTTGAGTTTCAAAGTGGAGAGACGAGTTAGTAGCCTTGCTACACTTTTATTTTGGAAAATGGATTTGATTTGAAATTCTTGAATATGATTTGATTTATATAATATATATGTATATATTTATTTCAAAATAGTTTGAAGTGAAACCAGAAATTTGAATCTTAAGTTTTATATTAAAAAATAGTTTCAATTATTGAAATAAAGTGAAATTTTTAAATAATTGGAATATCTAAAATGATAATGGAATTAAACCAACTTGAAATAGTTGAATTTGAATAAAACTTATTTGTATAATACAAAATTTCATTCTAATATATAACTTGCCTAAAATATTCTAAAAGTTAAAATGTCAGGGTATAATAAAGGGTTGTACAAGAAGAAAACTTAAGTAATAAATGGTTCAAACCAAAATCTAGCTTAATATAAATGTTATAAATGAAAGAAATTTTGTATAGTATTTAGTTGTATTCAGAAACATTAATATAACTTACCTAGAAAGTTTAAATGTAATTAGAAATGTAATTGGATAGTATACACTATGATATAAGTAATAGGATGTCAAAATGATATTTTGTTAAGGGAATTTACTGATAATAAATTGGATGATAAATTGAATAATAAAAAGGAAAATTTATTCGTTGAATAATAACTGGGTAAAAAAATGTGTACACCTAATCTATGTTGCAAAATATGTTAAGTGAAATAAATTAAATAAATGAAAAGAAGACTATTTAAACAGGTAAATATGAACTTAAGAATAGTGAACTTGAAATTTTAGTGGAATCAACTCAACTGAAGATAAATGGATAAAATAAATGAGTTAATTTAAAAATGAATTTGTTGAAAGAAATGTTGATAAAATGAAAGAAAATCAATTTTAAATTGAATGACTATTTATTAGTTGAATAAAATGGATTAAACCAAATTGTTGAATATTAATTCATTTTTGAATAGTTGAAGTTGAATGTTGAGGTGGAATTAACTATGGTTGATCAAATAGATTTAACAAATGTGTAAAATAAAACAAATTTTGTTGTGAAATTTTTTGTAATAAATGTTAATAAATGGGAAACAAATCAATTGAATAAAAATATATGGAAATGAAACCAATCAAATGTGAACACAATAAATTTGATTGATTAAATAAAATGGATTGGAATCAACTAATTTAATATAAACCAATTTTTTTAAAATAAATGTAGTTAATATGGTTTTAAACTAATTGTCGTATTTGGTATTTCAAATCTATCTTTTTTTGGTTGTTTCTATTCTCCTATCTCGTTCCTTTTTGGGGACGAAAAGTTTTGAGTGGGGGAAAGTGTAACGACCCATAAATTTAACAGTTTTTAATAACGTAATTAACTGAATTTTGTGAAATTTTAAATAATAAAATTTTGAAATAAAAATTTGATATTTGGAGTACGTATATTTAAACATAGCAAATGGTAAATTTTTATCAGAAAATATGGAAGTTATTTTATTTAAAAATAAATCAGTTAATATTAGATGGTAATAAATTATTTCCCAAACCTGAATATTTTTATAATAAATTGTAAATCATCCTCTGAGTGAGACGTCATATTTCGTTTCATCAAATTTGAATTGCTATTGCTCCGTTTATCTTATTTTTGACGTTTTAGCAGCATTTTCGGTATCGATTATTGACTTTTGATAGGATGATCGTACCACCGATATCTGTATACCGTTTTGATCGTCTCGTCGTGCTGACCTTCGTAGTATATTCATATTTGTGTTTCAGTGTCCGGTACGCGGCGAAACAGCGATACGGTTAGCTGTATCGGCCCGTATTCGAGCCTTTTTGTTTTCCTGTCCCTTTATTTACCAACGTAAACTAATAGACACCAGAAATCAATATTTTTCAGTTTGGCCTTTGCTATTCCCTAGTTAGTTTATTTAGAAATTTTTTTTTGAAAACTTGTTCGTATTTTTTCCCATGGCATTCCCTTCAATTCCGGTCTACTCGGCTCTTGTTCCTTCCTCTTCGTTCCATTCTTGTTTGAAAGAAAATATTAACAGTATAAATATATCAAAGTATATCTTGGATCCCCTCCTTCTATTCCATACAAGATCTCCCCTTTCACCATTAACCCATGCGCAGCCTTCACTCATGATCACCTCCTCATTGCCGAGATCTCCCACCCCACTCGGCCTCTTCGAAAACCAGCAGCTTGGTAGCCTTCTCAACTCCAAACCGGCCTCACCACCATCCAGGCTTCGCCAGTGCATACACCTTGTCCACCTTCCCCCGGCCTTTGCTCTTTCATTGTATATAAAGTAAGTTTACTTTTGGGTAATGTAACGACTCGGATTTTGCCCGTTCGAAAATCAACATCCGTACTTCACATTGTACTAGAATGCCGCAGATTCGACCGTTCAAATCCGATTCGCCGGAGCTATAACACAATTAAGTAAATAACACAGCGGAAGAAAAGAATAATACATTGATATACAATATCTGATACAACAGAGTGATACAATGAATATCTATATACATCAGAGATATGATACAACAAATAGCAGCGGAAAGAAAATAGATAACACCAGCAGCGGATAGAATGTCTCCAATAGAATGCTCCAAGATAAGCAACGTCAATCCATGAACTCCAAGAACTGAACTAGCTCCAGATAATCTACTAAACCTGAATATCTGGAAAAACCCAACTCTAGACTGCCCGTGTGGAAAATAGTGGGCACCCAGAGTTTAGGAAGGGAACAATAAACTCCGGATCAGTCATGGGACTGGTGTGAGCAACAAAAACAGTTTATCTTTAAACAAACACAAAAGGCTTTTAAACATTGAAATCCGCAATGTTTTTCGAAAATGAAACTACCATAAGACCTCCCACCACACACACAATGCAAACGCAGAATTGGAGGAGATTTCTTCTTATGATAGTCAAACATGCTTACTACGCAAAATCAAAACTCTTTTGATATTATTACTTGTGCATAGTGTAGAAAAAACATTTCGAAAATATAATATAAATCTTAGCCAGCATACAACCATTGTTGTATGCCTACTATAGCTACTACGTTCAATAGCAGGTTACCGCCACATTCCATAGCAGGTAATACAACTAAAACCATACAGGGTTCGTATTGTTTCTTTGGATTTCCAACAAAAACAGTTTATCTTTAAACAAACACAAAAGGCTTTTAAACATTGAAATCCGCAATGTTTTTCGAAAATGAAACTACCATAAGACCTCCCACCACACACACAATGCAAACGCAGAATTGGAGGAGATTTCTTCTTATGATAGTCAAACATGCTTACTACGCAAAATCAAAACTCTTTTGATATTATTACTAGTGCATAGTGTAGAAAAAACATTTCGAAAATATAATATAAATCTTAGCCAGCATACAACCATTGTTGTATGCCTACTATAGCTACTACGTTCAATAGCAGGTTACCACCACATTCCATAGCAGGTAATACAACTAAAACCGTACAGGGTTCGTATTGTTTCTTTGGATTTCCAACAAATGATCAGGCTAAGGAACTTCCTTACCGAAATAGAAACGCCTCTGGAAAGACGCCCCGGATCCTAACCGGATCTCCGCAAACAAAAGGCCGACGCTACCTCACGCTGTACAGCTGTAACTAGGTAACTAACACACTGACGCTACCTCACGCTGTACAGCTGTAACTAGGTAACTAACACACGAGCTATGTCATCCCCCGGTCGGTACCGACCTTTATCCGCGGGATCCCGAAAACCAACAAAGCAACATCATACAGTAATAAATTACCGTGTCCACATGAGTTAAGTATCTGGGCTCCATACCATGATACCACCCTTTATCCAGAAGGAAATGACATACCCTAGGGGCGCTACCCCTACAAACCTTTGCCGCAACATTCCTGTTTCGACCATTACCGGGTTGTGAGGCTCGACGAAGTCTCGTCCACAAAGCTACGTTTTTTCACAAAGCCACGCTTTTTCACAAAGCCACGCTTTGACCAACAAATGATCAGCAGCACTTCGTATGCCACATTACCAAATTGGGAATGTATCACTAGTAACCATCAACTACATAACCTCTGAGCTCGTACGTCTCAAAGAAGGGTGTTAAGCTAAGAGAATAAATTCTCCGCCACCAACAGAAATGTATTTGATAGAAACCAGCTTTACATCTCAAAGTGTAACGTCGGACACACATCCATACAAGTCTGTTCCGGGTTCGAACAGAACCGAAGGCACTTCCAAAGAAGCCCTTGCAAATCCGGGTATTCACAATCTCGATCGGACTTCCCATCACTTAGGGAATCTCTATACCGGAGCCATGATGCAGAGAAAATCGATAGGTCATCATATCGCTCTCGCAAATACCCGGTCTTCACCACCGGTCTTCAAATGCTATCCATATCGTCGTATCACTATTCGGAATGGGTTATATGACACAAAGGTCCTCTCCCGGCTAAACCGAATAACGAGCGCAATATTAAAAATCATATGGATACTGGGGTCTCAGTTAAATCACAGCTTAAAGTCCAAAACTTTTCATTCGAATGGTTAAACCAAATTACCATTTCCAATCTTTTAAACAAAAAGATTCAATTCAAAAACCTTCAATGGTTTAAACAATTTCCACACTTTTAATCTTTTAAACAAAAAGATTCAATTCACAAAGTTAACCCCATTCACAAAGATTCATTTATGGATTTCAAAACAATTTCCATTTCAATTGAATTAACTCGTTAAATCTTTAAGTCAAGATTTAACTTATAGCTTTCAAAACTCGTTTCCAAAGATTCATTCATAGCCTTTCAAAACAATTCTATTTCAAGTTAGATTAACTCGTCCGGTCTTTGAAATCAAAGACTCATTTCATAGTTTTCAAAACATTTCAATTCCATTTCAAACTTGAAACCGTTCAACACAAATTGGAAGTTCATTACTTATGCGAAAGCTTTTACTATTTGAAAACAAATAGTTTCGTTTCATAAAAATCCAGTTATATTTACACGAGTTAAAACCCTTGAATTAAATTCAAATTCCCAAATCAATACTTTTAAATGGTTTAACCCATATATAACTTGTACAGCTTCTTTAATCCCTAGTTTCAAATCATAGAATTCAATTTCAACTTGAATTCAAATTTATATCAAATTATTTAAATTTTCAAAACTCGATTAAGTTATTCGAAATAACTTTTATCTTTGAAATTCCATTTCAAAAGCTTTTCACTTTAAACCCAAATCTCCAATTTCAAAATCAATTGAAATTAAAATTTCAATTTCAAAACATTGAATTTACATCATCTGTGACTTAACCGATTTCCACGTGAAATCCATATTTGTGTGTGTAAAAGTGTGGTCCAGGGGTTTTACACACAATAGTGCAACATCAATCATCACAGATATATCGATAAGCGGTATAATCGGTAACGCTTATCTTCATTCACAGATTCATAGATAAAATAAATTTATCAGTCACAAAGATTCACTATTACAATTCGATGTGGGTTTCGGATAACCAACTGAAATCCGACTCCCTGTCGCATCGAAATTCAAGTGTCATTTACGGGTCAAAGGTTTTCATATTCACATAGCAATATATTCATCACAGGTATCACAGTTCAGCATAAAGCAATTCATAGCATCATAATCACATAACAGAGATATCAATCGAATATGCAGCATTCAATGAAATCCAAACATCATAAGTAAGGTCAATTAATTATCTGAGAGATTTAAATCAGATTAATTACTTATGAATAAATTACTAATCTTGGTTAATTAACATTAATTAATTACAAATCATCTTGATAAATTACTCTTTAATCATTTATTAATTAACCGTTAACAATAAATTAATTAACCTTTAATTATAATTGTAACGACCCGTTATTTTGGACCATTCGCATCCATTATAAGTGTATAGGTAGACACTCATGCCGGAGTTGAATTGCTCAAAATACCGCGTTGTTAATTTAAATTTGGCAAAACTGAACATATACAGTAAATAAAATATCACAGATCACAAACACAGAGTAATAAGTGCAGCGGAAATAAAAGAGATAGTAGTTCATGAAGCTACTATGAATATATAAAATACATCAGAGTTTACAACAGAAGAGTAATATGATACATCAGAGTTTACAACAGAAGAGTAATACGATACATCAGAGTTAAACCAGATACAACGGAAGAGTAACAGATACAAATCAGAATGCATCACTGGAATCATCGAATATCTGAAAGCCGGATAGATAGCTGGATCTCTAAGCGAAGCTCCAACTCCAAAGGTGAGTCTCGAAAGCTGAACCACTCAGTCTGACCCGAGCGTAAAGCAAAAACACAAGACACTCGAGTCAGGATTAACATTCTTATATTAATAAATCCAACTCAAGTGAAATAGCAGTTGAAATACAAGTAACTCAAAGGATGTTGGAATAACCATCCTTTAAGGATCCGTCAAACTATCTACTATGTAGTAATGTACGATAAGTAGATAATGTCTATCAGTAATATAAAAAGATATCAAAATAGCGTTAAGTCATGGCCCATTCCACCCTTAACACATTTTTATTCCCACAAGCATATACAAGACCGTAGTTTCCCCAAAACCGGAAGTCACCAGAGGGCAATCCATATACTCAAGGTACAAAACAAATTCGTAGTGGTCGCGCATAAATGGAATACAAGTATGACAAGGCACATGAGGCTATACCCAAGGTAGTGATACTACCGTTCGCCTGATCCGGGCTGGTGAGAACGCAACGCCGCAGCGCCCGCAACACCGTGAGACAACACTCCCAAAATCAAGGGTGCACCAATCGACAATAAGTATAAGTAGTTCGAAGAAGTGTGTCCACTTGAGGTATCAATCCTCCATTGGCCCGGCACAGCTCCTGGTTTAGTCATTTCCAATTTGACACAAGTGTCAAGGCTATCCATTATCGTTCTCTTTCTTCAGTCAACGCGTACATCATTCCAACCACTTCATTCTGGATCATCACTCCGCGTATAGTTATTAAAGTGGTTTTCGGTTTAGATAGAGAGTATATCCATAACCGGATTCCGGTCTCTTTAATAACCTTCCGTAATTATTACACCGATTGGTCGTTTATATATATTTCAAAAACCAAATCAATTACAATTTCAATTTCAATTCGTAAACCAACATTTCATTTGTCTTCCTAACCATTTCCATAAATTTACATTTCAAAACTTCCAAATTATCGTTTCAAAAACTTATAATTCAATCTCAATCTTTATTTAAAACCATTCAAATATTGATTCAAGTTCGCAAATAAGTTTCCTTCCAAATCACTTAAACTCATCTATCGATTTCATTCAATACTCGTTAAGTTACTTTATTATTCAAACCAATTTCCATTAAATTTCCAATTCATTAAATCAATTCTTAAGTTCAACTTCATTAAATCAAAATTTACAATTTTGAATTAAACTAAATTCGTCAAATCAATTCTTTCAATTACAAGTCTCACATCAATTCCAAAATATCACATTTTCATTTCTGGTTAAAGAAATTCAATTTCACTTATTGAATTACTTAAATAATTTTCCAAAACTTAATTAATAAAGAAAACTCAATTTCAATTATTTACGAAGTAAATTCTCTTATTCAAAAGTTCAATTTTCTTATTAAAGAATTCAATTCAATTTAATCATTAAATAATTCAATCTTATTTAAGTATTAAATAATTCAAACTTAAATATTAAATAATTTCAAAGTTTAATAATTTCAAACTTAATTATAATTTCAAAATATTCATTCATCAATTTCTTTTTAAATATTTCATTTCAAATTATTAAATATTCACATTTAAATTTCATTAAAATTCAATTTCCAACTTCGTTTCAAAACCATATTATTTATTCAAATAAAATCTTCATTTTATTTTTAAATCAAATTATTGACCAATCGGGTTTTATTTAATTTTTTTTCCTAGGTCAAAGTTCAATTTTGGGTATTTATCATTTCAACCCGATTCCAATTCAATTTCAAAATCAACGAATAGTAAAGGGAACTTGCAGTGTGATAACAGGGATGGTGTCAAAGTAAATAAACAAGCAATAACAACGAACAATAATAATCCAATAATAAATTCAAATAATCCCGAAATAACCGTATTAACTCGTATTGTTATTTGTACGAATTAATATAATTATTTCTAGAATCTACACTATCATTTCATGTAGATTAAAGATTTTTACATTACGGTTTTCACTTGTCATTTATTTACAATTTCATACATCATCGATTTAACAACATACATTCAGTGGTTAAAAATGTAATTAAACGAATCCTACGTGTCAATAAATTCAACAGTTAAAGGGGTCATATCATACAAGTGTCAGTGAATCAAATTTAACATTTAAATCATCCTATATCAATTTCAATTGCATACTATTTATCATTTTAACATTACAATTTAACGTCCAATATAAACATCAACAATCAATCAATTATCAGCCAAACTGTATTATTATTGCATAAATAATTAACAGATAATGGTGTCAGATGTCACAGGTGAACTGATACAGGCAATAGCATATATAACAGTGTAATTAACTAACAGCAGCATATTTCAATTGTCATTTCAATTGAAATCAAATCTAATAAATGAATAAAGAACGTTAATCGTGAGTGAGTGCTCACCTTTCGAGGCTAGAGAATAAACAACGAAGCGAGCTACGAATCCCAAAGCTAAATTGGCACGAATTCGACGGATAGAGCTGATAAATGGGAATAGACGAAATCAAATCAGAACCGGATGGAAAGGGTAATTTATAAAATCAAACATTTATAGGTGTATACATAAAATCATTATTTAATTTAAACCTAATATTATATACATATACAAGCCACAAATACTGACCTCAAGTTTAGATACTCTAAAGCATATTCTACAAAAATCAAAATTTTAATATATCCAAAATTTAAAGTCGGACCTTTGTATAAGAATGAAATCAACGTTTTATAAACTAATATATTATAAACAACAACACTTAAAACTGTATATATAAGGTACTATAGTATTGTAAACCAAACCAATTATAAACTTATATATGGTATATATCCAAATATGAATAGACTAATATATCACGTGTATATATGTACATACAGGACATGTATAAAATCATGTAACCCAGCAATTTATATATATATAATAGTATTGCTCTCAAAGTCAGGACTGCTTAATATAAAACATGCCAGCCCAATGCAATCTTTGGAAAAACATACAACTTACATGAAATAACAAAATAGACGAATCATACAGCAACTACCATATAAAAGTAGACGACTAATGCCTAATTTAATATTGTTAAAAATGTGTACAAAACAATTTGTACCATATGCAGACTATCATATTATTAATGTAAACCAATATACCAACGCATATATGAACAGCTTATACAACTAATATAATATGATCTTCAAAACAAACAACTAGTATATAATACTTTAAAAATTTATAACTTGAATTTTTACAACCTACATACATTTATACAATTATAAATACAACTTACTATATACAGCTAACTCACCTAGTATAATATATAGATAAGTATGATACTTTAAAGATATACAAACTGTAAAACTTTATTTGCTTTATGATATGCACACAAGTCAACCGAATATATAAATATATATACCTTGTAAACTATATCTAAACAACAGATATCCTTATATACTCAAACTACACACAGATTATTATATATATAAAGGAACAGATCAAATAGTTTGAGAAGCCTTACAATAATATGTATGCAAAGAGGAAGTCGAGCAAGCTGGCGAAGGACAGCGATGATGAGGCAGTTATTCGGGTTCGGGTGCATGTGGACAGGGCGGAAGCTTCGATAAGGGGAGGGCTGACGATGGTGACTCGGCAGTGCTGAGCTATGCGGAAGCGGGCCTGGGCTCGGCATGGGATCGAGCTGCGCGGGGTTTGGACGAGGCAGAGCTGGAGGAGGCTGGTGGAAACGTGCGGAGGCTTTGCAGGCGGAGGAGGTTGGGGCTGTGGCCGTTGGTTGCTCGGGGTGGTGGATCCGAGGAGATGAAGGGGAGAACCGCAAGTTGGTGTTTGGCCGTTGCAGTCGGGGTTCGGCCTGAGGTCAGGTGGTGGGGAGGCTTCGGTTCAATGGGATGGAGGCGGTCAGGGTTGGAGTTCGGCTGCCATAGGGTGAAGGGGTGTTGTGAACGTGGGAAGTAGCAGATCTGGGCGCGTGTTGGCTATGGGAAGGTGATGGTGGCCAAAATGGAGGTAGGAGAGATGAGTGATGGCTGTCAGTTGTGGAAGGTTGCTACTGTGGAGGAGGGTTGGGGTCACGTGAAGATGAATTTATTTGGGGGATGGTGTTCTGCCATGGGAAAGAATGAACAGCCCTATTGGGTAAGTAAGAAGAAGACTAGGTAGAACGAAAAGGCACCAGCAATGTTTATCATGTTTATAATTATTTTTCAAAAGAAAAGAAGGAGTTACGAGAGTGAAGGGATGGACCATAAATTATATTGGAACCAGGGAATAGTGACAGCCATACCATAAATTTCCGGAGATATTGAAAGTCACGGTTTGAATTTCGTCAAATATTAATTGCTATTGTCCATTAGTTTCGACCGCTGGACGAATGAATGGACATAGAATCTTCTAGAGATTTAAACTGGCTACCGATATGGCTAATCATTTTGCAGACTTCGCCGTGTACCGGACACCGAAGTGCACAAATGAATATGTTGCAGAGATGAACATAATGGTACACAAATATTAGTGGTACGATTTAATTAGAAAATTCGAATTTTCTACTGGCGGAAAAATGCAAGAAAAACGCTGAAGAATAAGATCGACGGAGCCAAAGATGTCCGAATTTGGAAAAACGACAAACTGACATCTTGCTCAGAAGATGGTTTAGAATTTTTCTATGTAAAAATATTTAGGTTTCGGAAACATTTTATTTTCAACGCTTTTTAACTGATTAAATTAAAGTGAATTTACGCGCGAAATAAACTTTTGTATTTTCGGACGAAAATTTACCAGTCGCTAAGTTTAATTAGACGTATTTCAAATATTAAATTTTATTTCAAAATTTTATCGTTTAAAATTTTACAAAATTTCAACTAATTACGTTATTAAAACAGTTGAAATTTACGGGTCGTTACACTCTCCCCCACTCAAAACTTTTCGTCCCCGAAAAGGAACGAGGTAGGAGAATAGAAACAACCAGAAAGAAAAACAGATTTAAAATACAAAATAACAATTAATTTAAACCATATAAATTTAAATTTAAATTAATTGATATTCAATAATTTATTTAATCCATTTGATTTCACTAAAATTAATCTTAACTATTTCTAAATTCATTATCTCATTATCCCATTTTCTTCAATTTACAATTTCTAAACCATAAATTTTGAATAGTCTTTTATTATAATCATATTTTCTTCAACAATTTTAAATTCTTCTTTATTTCAAAATATTAGAAATTTTATTTCACTTAATATATCTTATCACATATATTTAACCCATATAAATTAATTTAAACCATAGAAGTTTCGATTTAAATTAATTTATATCTATTTATTTCTTTTAAATTCAAGGTATTTTCATATATTGATCAAATTTCAATTTATTAATTCTTTCAAAACAAATTTATTTCATTATTAACTAAGTTTACTTATTATTCTATCAAACTCTATTAACATCTTTATAATCAAAATTTTAGTGTATAACATTTATTATAAACACTCAAATTTTATTTATAAATTCAATTTATCTTATATATTATCCAATTACATATTCAACTTCTGAATGGTTTAGGTAAGTTGTATTAGAATGCCGTTGAACAATATACAAATAAATTTTTCCAATTCAATTTATTCAAGTTTAAATATTTATTCCAAATTTTAGTTTTATTTATAATTAAAATCATCATTTTTTTAACAAAATTTAAGAATTAAGAATTAGATTTCCGATTAACTTCATTAAACAATTTAGATATATATATATATATATATATATATATATATCAAATCAAATTAAATTTTAAAATAAGATTCCTATATATATATATACATCAAATTATACTGAAGAAATTCAAATCAAAATATTTTTCAAAACAAACCGTAGCAAAGTTACAGAATAGTATCTCCACTTCGAAACTCGAAAATGAACGTCGATGATGCGGCCGCCATCACCGAAATTATTTTCCAGCGACAAAGAGAAGAGCACTGATTTCAACATTTTAAAATTCTTTGGAAACGATTTCTATTCGAAAATACTTCCAATAATATATACTTTAAAGTTTTAAAATCAAAGTTCGAAATCACCGGAAACTAAATTCTCAAATTTCTGAATTAAATTCATTTCAAATTCCAAATCAATTTATAAACCGTATTTATAAATTTATTTAGAACAATAAATGATAATCAAATATTATCATTTCAAACAAACAATTTAATTAACCTATTAAATTCCAGAAATTTTTTTTACTTATGTTTTTACAATATAATCAAACAAATTATTTCATTTTCCAAATTTGAAAATAATATTGTGTCAGTATGCTCTGTTCAAGTGTTTTGGAAATCCTATCGATAGCGTTGATCAGACGAATCGATCGGAAACCCAAATCAACAACAACAACTCAAACAACACAATATATAAAACATTTTTAAAATTAATTTACAAATACACTTCCTCACTTACCGATACAATAATGGATTTTTAAGCAAGGATAGAGATTCAAAAATTTTTTTTTTTTTTTTTTTTAGACTCAAATCAAGAGAATTTCGATTCGAAGATAGGTTTGAAACAAAGATATGGTGATTAAATAACAAAATAAGGCGATGGATAAGCTTATATAAGTCGCGGGCAACCTTAACCGGGTCAACCGTGACTTCAAGAATAAGATCATTGCTGGATTTCGAGGTAAATCAACACTCGATCTCAAGAGATGAATTCAGGAATAGTAGGAGATAGATAGCATCATAAACCGAGGATACAGAAATCTCCGGTAAATCAATGCCAATTGTAAAGGAGTTTCACCACTTTACAAATCATTTGAAGTTTGGCGAGACCGCCAAGTTATTATAGAGATCATTCAAAATGGAGTTATGAGATGCTCCAGAATTGAAAGAAAACGAATAGTGAAGGACACGAATGAATTTTGAAACCGCAGGGAACGTTCCAAAATTCGAAGGAAGTGAATCAAACGGAAGAGATTGAAACTCGAAATGAAAGTGATCCTGTAAATACATTTACCCTATATGTTAAGTTTTGCCTAGAGCTACCAAAGCTCTGATACCAACTGTAACGACCCGTTATTTTGGACCATTCGCATCCATTATAAGTGTATAGGTAGACACTCATGCCGGAGTTGAATTGCTCAAAATACCGCGTTGTTAATTTAAATTTGGCAAAACTGAACATATACAGTAAATAAAATATCACAGATCACAAACACAGAGTAATAAGTGCAGCGGAAATAAAAGAGATAGTAGTTCATGAAGCTACTATGAATATATAAAATACATCAGAGTTTACAACAGAAGAGTAATACGATACATCAGAGTTTACAACAGAAGAGTAATACGATACATCAGAGTTAAACCAGATACAACGGAAGAGTAACAGATACAAATCAGAATGCATCACTGGAATCATCGAATATCTGAAAGCCGGATAGATAGCTGGATCTCCAAGAGAAGCTCCAACTCCAAAGGTGAGTCTCGAAAGCTGAACCACTCAGTCTGACCCGAGCGTAAAGCAAAAACACAAGACACTCGAGTCAGGATTAACATTCTTATATTAATAAATCCAACTCAAGTGAAATAGCAGTTGAAATACAAGTAACTCAAAGGATGTTGGAATAACCATCCTTTAAGGATCCGTCAAACTATCTACTATGTAGTAATGTACGATAAGTAGATAATGTCTATCAGTAATATAAAAAGATATCAAAATAGCGTTAAGTCATGGCCCATTCCACCCTTAACACATTTTTATTCCCACAAGCATATACAAGACCGTAGTTTCCCCAAAACCGGAAGTCACCAGAGGGCAATCCATATACTCAAGGTACAAAACAAATTCGTAGTGGTCGCGCATAAATGGAATACAAGTATGACAAGGCACATGAGGCTATACCCAAGGTAGTGATACTACCGTTCGCCTGATCCGGGCTGGTGAGAACGCAACGCCGCAGCGCCCGCAACACCGTGAGACAACACTCCCAAAATCAAGGGTGCACCAATCGACAATAAGTATAAGTAGTTCGAAGAAGTGTGTCCACTTGAGGTATCAATCCTCCATTGGCCCGGCACAGCTCCTGGTTTAGTCATTTCCAATTTGACACAAGTGTCAAGGCTATCCATTATCGTTCTCTTTCTTCAGTCAACGCGTACATCATTCCAACCACTTCATTCTGGATCATCACTCCGCGTATAGTTATTAAAGTGGTTTTCGGTTTAGATAGAGAGTATATCCATAACCGGATTCCGGTCTCTTTAATAACCTTCCGTAATTATTACACCGATTGGTCGTTTATATATATTTCAAAAACCAAATCAATTACAATTTCAATTTCAATTCGTAAACCAACATTTCATTTGTCTTCCTAACCATTTCCATAAATTTACATTTCAAAACTTCCAAATTATCGTTTCAAAAACTTATAATTCAATCTCAATCTTTATTTAAAACCATTCAAATATTGATTCAAGTTCGCAAATAAGTTTCCTTCCAAATCACTTAAACTCATCTATCGATTTCATTCAATACTCGTTAAGTTACTTTATTATTCAAACCAATTTCCATTAAATTTCCAATTCATTAAATCAATTCTTAAGTTCAACTTCATTAAATCAAAATTTACAATTTTGAATTAAACTAAATTCGTCAAATCAATTCTTTCAATTACAAGTCTCACATCAATTCCAAAATATCACATTTTCATTTCTGGTTAAAGAAATTCAATTTCACTTATTGAATTACTTAAATAATTTTCCAAAACTTAATTAATAAAGAAAACTCAATTTCAATTATTTACGAAGTAAATTCTCTTATTCAAAAGTTCAATTTTCTTATTAAAGAATTCAATTCAATTTAATCATTAAATAATTCAATCTTATTTAAGTATTAAATAATTCAAACTTAAATATTAAATAATTTCAAAGTTTAATAATTTCAAACTTAATTATAATTTCAAAATATTCATTCATCAATTTCTTTTTAAATATTTCATTTCAAATTATTAAATATTCACATTTAAATTTCATTAAAATTCAATTTCCAACTTCGTTTCAAAACCATATTATTTATTCAAATAAAATCTTCATTTTATTTTTAAATCAAATTATTGACCAATCGGGTTTTATTTAATTTTTTTTCCTAGGTCAAAGTTCAATTTTGGGTATTTATCATTTCAACCCGATTCCAATTCAATTTCAAAATCAACGAATAGTAAAGGGAACTTGCAGTGTGATAACAGGGATGGTGTCAAAGTAAATAAACAAGCAATAACAACGAACAATAATAATCCAATAATAAATTCAAATAATCCCGAAATAACCGTATTAACTCGTATTGTTATTTGTACGAATTAATATAATTATTTCTAGAATCTACACTATCATTTCATGTAGATTAAAGATTTTTACATTACGGTTTTCACTTGTCATTTATTTACAATTTCATACATCATCGATTTAACAACATACATTCAGTGGTTAAAAATGTAATTAAACGAATCCTACGTGTCAATAAATTCAACAGTTAAAGGGGTCATATCATACAAGTGTCAGTGAATCAAATTTAACATTTAAATCATCCTATATCAATTTCAATTGCATACTATTTATCATTTTAACATTACAATTTAACGTCCAATATAAACATCAACAATCAATCAATTATCAGCCAAACTGTATTATTATTGCATAAATAATTAACAGATAATGGTGTCAGATGTCACAGGTGAACTGATACAGGCAATAGCATATATAACAGTGTAATTAACTAACAGCAGCATATTTCAATTGTCATTTCAATTGAAATCAAATCTAATAAATGAATAAAGAACGTTAATCGTGAGTGAGTGCTCACCTTTCGAGGCTAGAGAATAAACAACGAAGCGAGCTACGAATCCCAAAGCTAAATTGGCACGAATTCGACGGATAGAGCTGATAAATGGGAATAGACGAAATCAAATCAGAACCGGATGGAAAGGGTAATTTATAAAATCAAACATTTATAGGTGTATACATAAAATCATTATTTAATTTAAACCCAATATTATATACATATACAAGCCACAAATACTGACCTCAAGTTTAGATACTCTAAAGCATATTCTACAAAAATCAAAATTTTAATATATCCAAAATTTAAAGTCGGACCTTTGTATAAGAATGAAATCAACGTTTTATAAACTAATATATTATAAACAACAACACTTAAAACTGTATATATAAGGTACTATAGTATTGTAAACCAAACCAATTATAAACTTATATATGGTATATATCCAAATATGAATAGACTAATATATCACGTGTATATATGTACATACAGGACATGTATAAAATCATGTAACCCAGCAATTTATATATATATATAATAGTATTGCTCTCAAAGTCAGGACTGCTTAATATAAAACATGCCAGCCCAATGCAATCTTTGGAAAAACATACAACTTACATGAAATAACAAAATAGACGAATCATACAGCAACTACCATATAAAAGTAGACGACTAATGCCTAATTTAATATTGTTAAAAATGTGTACAAAACAATTTGTACCATATGCAGACTATCATATTATTAATGTAAACCAATATACCAACGCATATATGAACAGCTTATACAACTAATATAATATGATCTTCAAAACAAACAACTAGTATATAATACTTTAAAAATTTATAACTTGAATTTTTACAACCTACATACATTTATACAATTATAAATACAACTTACTATATACAGCTAACTCACCTAGTATAATATATAGATAAGTATGATACTTTAAAGATATACAAACTGTAAAACTTTATTTGCTTTATGATATGCACACAAGTCAACCGAATATATAAATATATATACCTTGTAAACTATATCTAAACAACAGATATCCTTATATACTCAAACTACACACAGATTATTATATATATAAAGGAACAGATCAAATAGTTTGAGAAGCCTTACAATAATATGTATGCAAAGAGGAAGTCGAGCAAGCTGGCGAAGGACAGCGATGATGAGGCAGTTATTCGGGTTCGGGTGCATGTGGACAGGGCGGAAGCTTCGATAAGGGGAGGGCTGACGATGGTGACTCGGCAGTGCTGAGCTATGCGGAAGCGGGCCTGGGCTCGGCATGGGATCGAGCTGCGCGGGGTTTGGACGAGGCAGAGCTGGAGGAGGCTGGTGGAAACGTGCGGAGGCTTTGCAGGCGGAGGAGGTTGGGGCTGTGGCCGTTGGTTGCTCGGGGTGGTGGATCCGAGGAGATGAAGGGGAGAACCGCAAGTTGGTGTTTGGCCGTTGCAGTCGGGGTTCGGCCTGAGGTCAGGTGGTGGGGAGGCTTCGGTTCAATGGGATGGAGGCGGTCAGGGTTGGAGTTCGGCTGCCATAGGGTGAAGGGGTGTTGTGAACGTGGGAAGTAGCAGATCTGGGCGCGTGTTGGCTATGGGAAGGTGATGGTGGCCAAAATGGAGGTAGGAGAGATGAGTGATGGCTGTCAGTTGTGGAAGGTTGCTACTGTGGAGGAGGGTTGGGGTCACGTGAAGATGAATTTATTTGGGGGATGGTGTTCTGCCATGGGAAAGAATGAACAGCCCTATTGGGTAAGTAAGAAGAAGACTAGGTAGAACGAAAAGGCACCAGCAATGTTTATCATGTTTATAATTATTTTTCAAAAGAAAAGAAGGAGTTACGAGAGTGAAGGGATGGACCATAAATTATATTGGAACCAGGGAATAGTGACAGCCATACCATAAATTTCCGGAGATATTGAAAGTCACGGTTTGAATTTCGTCAAATATTAATTGCTATTGTCCATTAGTTTCGACCGCTGGACGAATGAATGGACATAGAATCTTCTAGAGATTTAAACTGGCTACCGATATGGCTAATCATTTCGCAGACTTCGCCGTGTACCGGACACCGAAGTGCACAAATGAATATGTTGCAGAGATGAACATAATGGTACACAAATATTAGTGGTACGATTTAATTAGAAAATTCGAATTTTCTACTGGCGGAAAAATGCAAGAAAAACGCTGAAGAATAAGATCGACGGAGCCAAAGATGTCCGAATTTGGAAAAACGACAAACTGACATCTTGCTCAGAAGATGGTTTAGAATTTTTCTATGTAAAAATATTTAGGTTTCGGAAACATTTTATTTTCAACGCTTTTTAACTGATTAAATTAAAGTGAATTTACGCGCGAAATAAACTTTCGTATTTTCGGACGAAAATTTACCAGTCGCTAAGTTTAATTAGACGTATTTCAAATATTAAATTTTATTTCAAAATTTTATCGTTTAAAATTTTACAAAATTTCAACTAATTACGTTATTAAAACAGTTGAAATTTACGGGTCGTTACAATAATTCATCAATCTTTAATTATTTAAATAATTAATCTTTAATTATAAATTTCACCATTTAATTGATTGTCTTCAATTAATAAATTAACCTTTAATTAATTACCATTTAATTAATTTTCCTTAATTATAAATTAATCAGCTTTAAGTTAATAATTTATCTTTAGCTAATTATAAATCATCAATCAATATATATTTAACTTAACTTTTTAAGTTAATGAATTTAAAACATTAAATTTATAACCTTTTTTTTCTTTTCGTCAAAAATCTTGAATTAAATATTCAAAATTTAAACTCAATTTAATATTTGTTTCAACTTAAACTTAATAATTTAAAAACTGAGAAAAACTGGCACTGTTTAAACTTGAAAATGAACTGACCCAAGGCCACCTCAGTTTGCTTCGAGAAAAACAGAAATTTACCCGAGCCAAATCTAATTTTCCTCGAGTTCGCATTCGAGTATACTTGGTATCGTTAAAACTGAGAAAGCACAGACCTACCCGAGTTCATCCTAATTTACTTCGAGTAAAAATGGAAATCCACCCGAGTAATTCTCGAGCCTCACATTCTTCTCTAATTCCACATACACGCTGACACACTCAACCACACCGTGCACGTACACCATCACCAGAGTAGCCTCCGACCTCTGAGGAGTCTTCCAGCACATCACCCTTCGCCACTGCACCCCAATCCGATCATCAATACATGAATCCAATCCTTCGATCAAATTCGAGTAACCCAGTTCAGACTGGAAACTATACATCGCCGGAAAAACTCTTCGCCCAGGCTATCTCGACCACCAGGGGTCGAGCAACTCCAGCCACGCCTTGTCGAACTCCCACACCACCATTTCCCATAACCTCAAGCAACTCGAATCACCAGGGAGTCCATGGTGATCAAATTTTCCGACCTGATCAAAACTAGGTTTAAAAATTTAATCCCTCCGCCATCATCGCCACGACGATCATTATAGCCTCTAATCATTTTTCCTAGACTCGTCGACCTTCTCGCTACCTTCCAACGTGATCACGACTCTCCCTATCACCTCGATCACCTACGATAGCTCAAACTCCATTTCCAGTTAACCCAAAACCCCTCACTCGATTCCCCACTAAAAATCATGAATTGCCCTTTAAAAATCATGACTCATGATACTTATTCAGATTTTATACCTGAATTCGAAAAACTACGAAGCTGGAAATTCCTCAAATCTCAAGCTTCCACTGTGCTTTCTCGAGATACGGAAAATATACAACTTGTATTCTTTGAATACATTTTTACATCTTGATTTATACTCAACCCAACATATCTTGTTTGATAATCCAGACTTATTAGAGAATAGATAAGGGAAAATAATTTTTTTTAAAGAGATTAAGCCTGTAAGTTTAGAACAGAGCAAGTCTTCTTGCTTGTAATCCACCATTACTTCATACTGCTATATCACGCAAAAGATCTAAATAAAATATGGATTTACTTACTCACAAATATCAAGAAACAAAACAGGTTAAGCTTCTAAAAACAAGGAGTTGCTCACAGTTGTTTCCAGGAAAGAACAGAGATGCATTTTTGTTGAACAGGCTTTGAATTTCCAGTTGAAACTTGCCTCTTTGATCCCTGGTTTGTAGTGATTCGTATTGTAGTTTATGTCGAAGATTGTTTAAGTTTTGGAGATTGTTTACTTCAGATTTTTTTTTGTTTCTCAGTTTTATGGACGAACTGAAATGAAGTATGATATATCGAAAGAAGTGTACAAGTTGATAGATATAAACAAGTTACAGGTGAATATAATTTTGTATAGGTGATGTTATCTTTTTAGTACAACATATAAGCAGAGATATTTATTTCAATTGGAGGCTAGCATTAATTACCACGTACAACTTATCTTCATTTGCAAGCCAAAGAGATTTATCTTTTCTACTTTGGTGGCTGTAGACCTCAGGTTTTGGTGGCTGAAGTAAATTGTGATGGCTTCATTAATTAAAAGTTGTACCAAAATATATTTTATGTCATGCATTTATTATGTTGTACCCTTTTCACTTCGGCTGAAGCAATTTGTATGTACTTAGGGATATTAATTAGACTTGTACCAATATACATTTTATAATTCTCCCTACTCTAGTTCGGCTGAGAAGATGTTATTTTAATTTGTCTTGATGTGCTTCTTTTACAAGCTTCATTTGTTTATACTTGAATTTTAAATCCAAATCACATATATACAAATCATTTAAATTCATATGACTTAATATAAAATATATTTGGATATCGGGGAAACTCGCATCCATTTAATCAATTTATTTTACTATTTTTATTCAAAAATTTATTTAATTATCAATTTAAATAAATTAAAATTCTAGGGTCGTTACAAACTTCCCCCCTTAAAAGAATTTCGTCCTCGAAATTCACAGACACGAAAACAAAGACAGATGAAGAATGTTTCATTTAATCAAACTGAACATTGATTCTGCATTTGGCTTACCAAATCAGAATATCAAAATCAGATACGAGAATGAATCTGTTTAACAATCAACCAAAATACTCGAGTTATCAAGGTCTACGAAATATACAGTGGCATCGGTCAGTTCGAAGGGATAACTAACCATTCGGAGAACATATCGGGACCTAAGGAATAGATAGATGGATGGATACAATTTCAAAACTTTCAGTTTAAAACTAAAGTATACCTATCAACCATAGCAACCAAATCAACCAATACATCCAACAAACAATTTTGGCCTATTCTGGAGTTTATGTCCCATATCAAATATATCGAATTTCTCCTTCCTGGATCTACCAGAAACTATCGAAGAATTGAGAAGAGATGACGAACAAAAGAGATTGATAGGGAAAAGATTGTTTCCTTGTTGTTACAGAGTATCGACCAATTATAGTCGTATTCCCCTGTCCCCTATCTCATCCTCTTCTTGCACTCATACTCACTATCAGTGGATAGCAAGAGAATTTACTGAGGCGTTCGAACGGATATCTGAGAAATACTCATTCTAGGGTATACTTCACCCTATCTCTAATGAGCTACTTAATGTGTTATACTCCTGAGTTAAAGTTCTACCTTAGCTCTGATACCACATGTAACGACTCGGATTTTGCCCGTTCGAAAATCAACATCCGTACTTCACATTGTACTAGAATGCCGCAGATTCGACCGTTCAAATCCGATTCGCCGGAGCTATAACACAATTAAGTAAATAACACAACGGAAGAAAAGAATAATACATTGATATACAATATCTGATACAACATAGTGATACAATGAATATCTATATACATCAGAGATATGATACAACAAATAGCAGCGGAAAGAAAATAGATAACACCAGCAGCGGATAGAATGTCTCCAATAGAATGCTCCAAGATAAGCAACGTCAATCCATGAACTCCAAGAACTGAACTAGCTCCAGATAATCTACTAAACCTGAATATCTGGAAAAACCCAACTCTAGACTGCCCGTGTGGAAAATAGTGGGCACCCAGAGTTTAGGAAGGGAACAATAAACTCCGGATCAGTCATGGGACTGGTGTGAGCAACAAAAACAGTTTATCTTTAAACAAACACAAAAGGCTTTTAAACATTGAAATCCGCAATGTTTTTCGAAAATGAAACTACCATAAGACCTCCCACCACACACACAATGCAAACACAGAATTGGAAGAGATTTCTTCTTATGATAGTCAAACATGCTTACTACGCAAAATCAAAACTCTTTTGATATTATTACTTGTGCATAGTGTAGAAAAAACATTTCGAAAATATAATATAAATCTTAGCCAGCATACAACCATTGTTGTATGCCTACTATAGCTACTACGTTCAATAGCAGGTTACCGCCACATTCCATAGCAGGTAATACAACTAAAACCGTACAGGGTTCGTATTGTTTCTTTGGATTTCCAACAAATGATCAGGCTAAGGAACTTCCTTACCGAAATAGAAACGCCTCTGGAAAGACGCCCCGGATCCTAACCGGATCTCCGCAAACAAAAGGCCGACGCTACCTCACGCTGTACAGTTGTAACTAGGTAACTAACACACTGACGCTACCTCACGCTGTACAGTTGTAACTAGGTAACTAACACACGAGCTATGTCATCCCCCGGTCGTTACCGACCTTTATCCGCGGGATCCCGAAAACCAACAAAGCAACATCATACAGTAATAAATTACCGTGTCCACATGAGTTAAGTATCTGGGCTCCATACCATGATACCACCCTTTATCCAGAAGGAAATGACATACCCTAGGGGCGCTACCCCTACAAACCTTTGCCGCAACATTCCAGTTTCGACCATTACCGGGTTGTGAGGCTCGACGAAGTCTCGTCCACAAAGCTACGCTTTTTCACAAAGCCACGCTTTGACCAACAAATGATCAGCAGCACTTCGTATGCCACATTACCAAATTGGGAATGTATCACTAGTAACCATCAACTACATAACCTCTGAGCTCGTACGTCTCAAAGAAGGGTGTTAAGCTAAGATAATAAATTCTCCGCCACCAACAGAAATGTATTTGATAGAAACCAGCTTTACATCTCAAAGTGTAACGTCAGACACACATCCATACAAGTCTGTTCCGGGTTCGAACAGAACCGAAGGCACTTCCAAAGAAGCCCTTGCAAATCCGGGTATTCACAATCTCGATCGGACTTCCCATCACTTAGGGAATCTCTATACCGGAGCCATGATGCAGAGAAAATCGATAGGTCATCCTATCGCTCTCGCAAATACCCGGTCTTCACCACCGGTCTTCAAATGCTATCCATATCGTCGTATCACTATTCAGAATGGGTTATATGACACAAAGGTCCTCTCCCGGCTAAACCGAATAACGAGCGCAATATTAAAAATCATATGGATACTGGGGTCTCAGTTAAATCACAGCTTAAAGTCCAAAACTTTTCATTCGAATGGTTAAACCAAATTACCATTTCCAATCTTTTAAACAAAAAGATTCAATTCAAAAACCTTCAATGGTTTAAACAATTTCCACACTTTTAATCTTTTAAACAAAAAGATTCAATTCACAAAGTTAACCCCATTCACAAAGATTCATTTATGGATTTCAAAACAATTTCCATTTCAATTGAATTAACTCGTTAAATCTTTAAGTCAAGATTTAACTTATAGCTTTCAAAACTCGTTTCCAAAGATTCATTCATAGCCTTTCAAAACAATTCTATTTCAAGTTAGATTAACTCGTCCGGTCTTTGAAATCAAAGACTCATTTCATAGTTTTCAAAACATTTCAATTCCATTTCAAACTTGAAACCGTTCAACACAAATTGGAAGTTCATTACTTATGCGAAAGCTTTTACTATTTGAAAACAAATAGTTTCGTTTCATAAAAATCCAGTTATATTTGCACGAGTTAAAACCCTTGAATTAAATTCAAATTCCCAAATCAATACTTTTAAATGGTTTAACCCATATATAACTTGTACAGCTTCTTTAATCCCTAGTTTCAAATCATAGAATTCAATTTCAACTTGAATTCAAATTTAAATCAAATTATTTAAATTTTCAAAACTCGATTAAGTTATTCGAAATAACTTTTATCTTTGAAATTCCATTTCAAAAGCTTTTCACTTTAAACCCAAATTTCCAATTTCAAAATCAATTGAAATTAAAATTTCAATTTCAAAACATTGAATTTACATCATCTGTGACTTAACCGATTTCCACGTGAAATCCATATTTGTGTGTGTAAAAGTGTGGTCCAGGGGTTTTACACACAATAGTGCAACATCAATCATCACAGATATATCGATAAGCGGTATAATCGGTAACGCTTATCTTCATTCACAGATTCATAGATAAAATAAATTTATCAGTCACAAAGATTCACTATTACAATTCGATGTGGGTTTCGGATAACCAACTGAAATCCGACTCCCTGTCGCATCGAAATTCAAGTGTCATTTACGGGTCAAAGGTTTTCATATTCACATAGCAATATATTCATCACAGGTATCACAGTTCAGCATAAAGCAATTCATAGCATCATAATCACATAACAGAGATATCAATCGAATATGCAGCATTCAATGAAATCCAAACATCATAAGTAAGGTCAATTAATTATCTGAGAGATTTAAATCAGATTAATTACTTATGAATAAATTACTAATCTTGGTTAATTAACATTAATTAATTACAAATCATCTTGATAAATTACTCTTTAATCATTTATTAATTAACCGTTAACAATAAATTAATTAACCTTTAATTATAATTCATCAATCTTTAATTATTTAAATAATTAATCTTTAATTATTTAAATAATTAATCTTTAATTATAAATTTCACCATTTAATTGATTGTCTTCAATTAATAAATTAACCTTTAATTAATTACCATTTAATTAATTTTCCTTAATTATAAATTAATCAGCTTTAAGTTAATAATTTATCTTTAGCTAATTATAAATCATCAATCAATATATATTTAACTTAACTTTTTAAGTTAATGAATTTAAAACATTAAATTTATAACCTTTTTTTTTCTTTTCGTCAAAAATCTTGAATTAAATATTCAAAATTTAAACTCAATTTAATATTTGTTTCAACTTAAACTTAATAATTTAAAAACTGAGAAAAACTGGCACTGTTTAAACTTGAAAATGAACTGACCCAAGGCCACCTCAGTTTGCTTCGAGAAAAACAGAAATTTACCCGAGCCAAATCTAATTTTCCTCGAGTTCGCATTCGAGTATACTTGGTATCGTTAAAACTGAGAAAGCACAGACCTACCCGAGTTCATCCTAATTTACTTCGAGTAAAAATGGAAATCCACCCGAGTAATTCTCGAGCCTCACATTCTTCTCTAATTCCACATACACGCTGACACACTCAAATACACCGTGCACGTACACCATCACCAGAGTAGCCTCCGACCTCTGAGGAGTCTTCCAGCACATCACCCTTCGCCACTGCACCCCAATCCGATCATCAATACATGAATCCAAGCCTTCGATCAAATTCGAGTAACCCAGTCCAGACTGGAAACTAAACATCGCCGGAAAAACTCTTCGCCCAGGCTATCTCGACCACCAGGGGTCGAGCAACTCCAGCCACGCCTTGTCGAACTCCCACACCACCATTTCCCATAACCTCAAGCAACTCGAATCACCAGGGAGTCCATGGTGATCAAATTTTCCGACCTGATCAAAACTAGGGTTAAAAATTTAATCCCTCCGCCATCATCGCCACGGCGATCATTATAGCCTCCAATCATTTTTCCTAGACTCGTCGACCTTCTCGCTACCTTCCAACGTGATCACGACTCTCCCTATCACCTCGATCACCTACGATAGCTCAAACTCCATTTCCAGTTAACCCAAAACCCCTCACTCGATTCCCCACTAAAAATCATGAATTGCCCTTTAAAAATCATGACTCATGATACTTATTCAGATTTTATACCTGAATTCGAAAAACTACGAAGCTGGAAATTCCTCAAATCTCAAGCTTCCACTGTGCTTTCTCGAGATACGGAAAATATACAACTTGTATTCTTTGAATACATTTTTACATCTTGATTTATACTCAACCCAACATATCTTGTTTGATAATCCAGACTTATTAGAGAATAGATAAGGGAAAATAATTTTTTTTAAAGAGATTAAGCCTGTAAGTTTAGAACAGAGCAAGTCTTCTTGCTTGTAATCCACCATTACTTCATACTGCTATATCACGCAAAAGATCTAAATAAAATATGGATTTACTTACTCACAAATATCAAGAAACAAAACAGGTTAAGCTTCTAAAAACAAGGAGTTGCTCATAGTTGTTTCCAGGAAAGAACAGAGATGCATTTTTGTTGAACAGGCTTTGAATTTCCAGTTGAAACTTGCCTCTTTGATCCCTGGTTTGTAGTGATTCGTATTGTAGTTTATGTCGAAGTTTGTTTAAGTTTTGGAGATTTTTTACTTCAGATTTTTTTTTGTTTCTCAGTTTTATGGACGAACTGAAATGAAGTATGATATATTGAAAGAAGTGTACAAGTTGATAGATATAAACAAGTTACAGGTGAATATAATTTTGTATAGGTGATGTTATATTTTTAGTACAACATATAAGCAGAGATATTTATTTCAATTGGAGGCTAGCATTAATTACCACGTACAACTTATCTTCATTTGCAAGCCAAAGAGATTTATCTTTTCTACTTTGGTGGCTGCAGACCTCAGGTTTTGGTGGCTGAAGTAAATTGTGATGGCTTCATTAATTAAAAGTTGTACCAAAATATATTTTATGTCTTGCATTTATTATGTTGTACCCTTTTCACTTCGGCTGAAGCAATTTGTATGTACTTAGGGATATTAATTAGACTTGTACCAATATACATTTTATAATTCTCCCTACTCTAGTTTGGCTGAGAAGATGTTATTTTAATTTGTCTTGATGTGCTTCTTTTACAAGCTTCATTTGTTTATACTTGAATTTTAAATCCAAATCACATATATACAAATCGTTTAAATTCATATGACTTAATATAAAATATATTTGGATATCGGGGAAACTCGCATCCATTTAATCAATTTATTTTACTATTTTTATTCAAAAATTTATTTAATTATCAATTTAAATAAATTAAAATTCTAGGGTCGTTACAGGTAATATATATCATCATAGAGATATGTTCTGTTCTGTTCTAAATTTTGTACATAGTGATTTTCCTTGTATTGATTTTTAAATATAGACAAAGTTTAAATATATGATGTAGGGAGCACGTGCCCCACCTACCTTGTTTTTGTATTTCATACAGTATATAAATTCTACTTTGTATTTATATATGCTTCTACACTGGTTCGTATATATATAGAAGTTATATTCTGTTATTGATATTTAAAGGTATATATATAGTTTATGTAGAGTCTGTTATATGCAATGTTATATGCGTTTGTTTATAGATAAAAGTTGTTTATAACTTATATATAGGGGCATTTCACCAGAAGGAAAAACTTTGCAGTCCAATTAGTTTCTAGGACACACATTCAAAGAAATTACTTTCAAGGCCAAAGTCAGCAGAATAATTACTTTCAAGGACAAAGTCAGCAGTCCAATTATTTTCAAGGACATAATTTCATAGGTTTTTAGGCCCTAGAAACTAATTATTTTACGTTTTGTCCTTGAAAGTAATTATTTCAGTTGTGTGTCCTAGAAACTAATTCAACTTGCTAAAGAGGGCCTTGTGGCTAATTTCCACTTATATATATATATACAGTGTATATAATGTTTATAAAGTATGCTAGTATTATATAAGTATACTATACAAAAGTCTATATATATATATATAATCGTATATATGGGTATGTTGGAAATTCTCGAGAAAGCTTGCTAGTTCCTATAATCACCGTAATTATATTTTTCGTTAAAAATGTCATGATATATAAAATTTCCATATATTAGTTTACTAAGTTATGTAATATGATGGCTGTTTTGTTAATTTATGTAAGTATTGTATATAACAGTTGTTAATATTTTAAGTATAGGGTTATATGTTGTATACAAGTTTATTAATAAAAAATTGCAGCCTGTGCTTCCCTCCGTATTATTTACTGACAAGGAAAAGAAATGAGTCTTTTTTATTTACAACTAGCTCTATTGAGTTATTAGCGTGCTCAATTGATAGGTTGTATATTTTGACAGTTTTATAAATATACATAGATTTTAAATTATAATTTTGTATAAGTGGTACATAAGCAGTGATATAGAAGTTTTCAATTATATATGAATATCTTTATGGGTTGGGATTTAATATTCGTTTGAAAATAAACATATATATTATTTTAAATATATGTTTGATTTTAATATATGTGTTTTAATCTAAAACAAGGATGTTTGAAATACATATATATATAATTTTATTGGTGTTTGAATTTAGAATATGATTTTATATATATATATATAGTTATATATATATAAGTTCACTTACCATTTATCTTCGTCAATCTGGTTCTGAATTGATTTCGTCAATTCCAAGCTTTCAGCTTTGTTCGTCGAACTCGTGCCAATCTATTTTTACTTTGGAATTCGTGCTTGGATTCATAACTCATTTCATTATCGAATCTCTCTAGCCTCGGAAGGTGAGCAATCACTCACGATTAACATTCTTATATCTATTAAATTTGATTTCATTTGGAACGACAATTGAGATATGCTATTGCTAGTTATTTAACAACTATATATATATATGCCATTATCTGTAACTGTTCACCTGTGACATCTGACACCATGATCTGTTATTTATATTTTATCTGTTATTGATGATATATGCCTGTTGCTTATTATTATATTATTATCATATATGTTCTCACTCTGCAAGTTTCATGCTAGTATAGAACTCCCTATGGGTTGAAATGATACATACCCGAACGATCTTGTAGAATAGGAGAAAATCGTTATGGGTTGAAATGATAAACCCAAGCGATTTTCATTGAATTGAATTTGGGATTGCGGGTTGAAATGATATATACTCGTAAATATTTAAATTGCAGATTGAAATGATAAATATCCGTATCACTTGATCATAGGATAGAAAATTATATGCGGACACAGTTGGTCTATATTTTTGAAAATGACTTCCAAGGTTTTGAAAGGAGATATATGGTTTTAAATAAATATTGATTTTTTTAAATATAATATATATAAATGTTATTTTTTATATATGTCTAAATTGTAGATTTTAAAAATTATAGTTTTGGAATTTTAAATTTATAAGTTAGTTTTGAAATTATAAATTTTAAGATTTTTCATATAATTTTAATTTCTTAAATATATATATAATAAGATTTGATTTAATAAAATTTAGTTTAATTAGTATATAATAGGTTTTAAAATATTTATTAAAAATTTATATTAATATTTTACAATAGATTTATAACTTTAATAATAAAGGTTGGAAAGATAAATAAATTTTGATTGGGAATTTAAATTGGTTAATAGTTGAATTTAAGAAAGAATTGATTTAAACTTATTGGTTTTGAGATTTTGAAAAGATATGATTATAAAATATGATTTATAACTCAATGTGACAAAAAGGTGATTAAATTAATAATTTCAATTTATAAATAAAATTGAGATAGAATATTTAATATTGATTTTAATTTATAAATTGGGATTTTAATAAATTGTTATTAAAATAATTAAGTGAATACTTTCCAATTGGAATAAGGGTAAAAGTTAAATATTGAAATATAAATGAAACTTATATTGTGAATGTTTGAATATTTAAACTTGAATCTTATTGGAATTGAAGAGATAGTTCGAGCTCGGATTTGAAATCAATTTAAATTGAAATAGTTTAATTGAGAATTTGAATTGAACCTTGACCTTTAAATTTGAAATGGTTAAACTAGAATTGATTTAAATTGAATTTCAGAACTTAAGATGATTTGAATTGATTTGTGAAATTGGAGGAAACTATTTTTATCATATAAAGTATTTTTAACTATTTTAATTTATAACTATTTTAATATATATACTATTTCAATATTTAAACTGTTTAAGTTAAAAGTGTTATGATTTCAAAAGTGTTACGATTTCAAAAGTGTTAAAAAAAATTGGAAAGTGTTGCGATTTCGAAAGTGTAAAAAAAATTTGGAAAGTGTTGCGATTTGGAAATGAATATTATTTAAAGTGAATAATGATATCGAATTGATATGGTTTTGAAATGAACATGATATTTTGATATGAAGTATAAACTGTTTGAAAAATGAAATGACCACGGTGTTATAATAACGTTTGGTTGTTAAAGAGACCAGGATCGGATATTGTCATTGTGATATCCCGGGAATTTCAAAGAAATTAAATATGATAATCTCCTTTAATAAATTAATTAAATTTGGCAAAATTGTTATATTCAAATAATAAAAATGTATTGTATATTGTATATATATGTGTGAGTGAATATAGATTTTTAAATAGAGTACTTATTTCAAATTAATGTGATGGATGTTTAAATATATATATCAAATTGATTTTAAGATTGATTTTAAAATTTTATTTAATAATTGGTTTGAACTTATATTTGGATTTCAAAAAAGATGATATATATATCTTAATATATATATTTTGAATTTAAAGGTATGTGTAAATGATTTTTGTATAAATATAGTTTGTTTTATTTCATTTCTTTTAAAAGATTTCCATTTATATAATTAATATATGTATTTAGTTATTAGTAAAATAAATTAAAAAGCTTTATTAAATAAAAAAAATATATAATTATGCATGAGAGATATATGTGTTAACATATAAACACTCTAAATAACATGTGTTAAGTTATCAAAAGAGTTTAGTGACAAGTGTCACATTTTTATTTTATTTCTTTAAATTTTAATAAATCAAAGACTAAATCTATATAACAGTACTTCTTATTCTTCTTTCATTTTTTTTTTCTATCTCATTTTTCTAAGAAAGCAAACTGCAGCCACGTTTAAATCAGAAAAAAAAATGTACCAAACCTGTAAACATCTTCAAGCAAAATCATTTCAAGAAATCAATTATAATCATCAGCAAGCAAGATCAAATCAGTTTAAAGGCAAATCCAGATCAGTAAGCAAATCAAAAATCAAGGGAAACTCGAATTTTCTGTTCAAGGGCAGAAGTATTTCAGGCTTCTCTGTTCTGCCAAGATTTTTTGCAACCTGATTCAAGCAAATTCAAGTTCAACTCAAATGTAAAGCAAAGATACAACAGGAATCAAGCAACCACTTTTTCAACCTGATGTAAATCAAAGCACATTTCCAGTTTTCAAAGTTAAAAGATCAAAACCAAGTTTTCAGTTGCAAATTCAAGCATTTCCAGGCTTCTCTGTTCTTTTAGTAAGGTGAGTAAACTACTTTAAAATTTGAAATATGACTGGTTGTTTGTGATGATGATTGAAATAAAATCATAGTGTGTTTACATGTAAGCAAATATAAGTAGATATATATGTAAAGAATTCCTGTGCATGTCAGAGAACATACATAAGTTCTCTGTTCTAAACATTTACAGGCTTAAACCTGTTTAAAAATTCAAACCAGTCCATCTAAATGAATTTAGGTTTCAATCTCTAAATGAAAAGTGATTATAATTCTGTAATACCAATTTTAAAAATAGTTTCAAGTATATTTATTGAGTGAATATTTTAAAATTGGAAAATTTTAGTAATGAACATTTTATATCAAAAAGGAAAACTTGTTCTCTGTTCTAAAGTTAAACTGTGAGTAAACTTTTAATCTACAAACTTCATCTGTTTATCTCTGATGCATGTGAAATCTCTTAAGCCAATATTGTAAATGAGTTGCATGAATGAAATCTGGTGAAATAGCTGAAATCTCTTTGTATATTCATATATATGTGTCTTTGTGTATGTATAAAACTGAGATCTGTTTGATTTTAACCAGCTTATTCAAATTCAGAAATCCAAATCTCCCTATATAAATACTTTTATGTTATGATCTTTGAAAGAAAAGTGTTTGTAATTGTCAGATTCAATTTTTAAAAATAGTTTCAAGTAAGGTTTGTAGGCAGTTTTCCACTGGGAGATAAATTACAGTAAAAGCTTGATTTTATCAAAAAAATTCAATTTTAATAATGAAAAGTTTTAAGAATATAACTTGATTTGAAATTGAAAACCATGAATTTTAAAAATGAAATCAGGAATTTTTGATGAGTAATAAGGGAGAAATTGCGAGTTAAACGTGGAGTGGGTTTTGATCGATCTCTGATGATCGGCGAAGTTTTTGGTGATAACGATCATTGCTGAAGCAGGATGGAAGGTTGGGGGCCACGGCAAAATTAATCGCTGGATTTTACGACCACCATGGCGGTCGGAGATCTTCGATTTAGGGTTTTATCACTGATGATGGTTGAGGTGGAATATCGAGATGTAGCGCCGTTGACAGGGCACCGGAGTTAACCGATCGTGGGGGAAAACGAAGTGTGGTCTTCAGCGAACCTATGGGCGGAGTTTCGGTGGTGCTGTTGGTCAGAGTCGTCAAGACGAGGTGGATTTTGGTCAGTGGTTTCTGACCAGTTTAGTTCCAGTAGGTCGTTTTCGCTTTCGCGATAAATTGGGTAGGGTAGATGGTCGGGATCGATGGAGTAAGTCGTACGCGACTTGTTGGCATCAGTGATGATGATCGGAAACACGACAGTCAAGTGTGCACGTGCACCTGTATCAATGGTGCATCATTAGAATTGGGTTTGGGGAAGAAGATGTATACTCGAAGGAAAGTGTGGAAGCATATTGCTCGGGTCAGACCGAGTATTACAAATTTCAGGTAAGGACGTTCTAGAGCTCAGGAGGCGAGCTGGATGACAAGAACGTATGGAGTGTATTCCGCTGTGATATATTATAGCTGTCTGAGACATGTTAATTGTAACTGTCTAGTATATTTGTGAATGTTGTAACTCTGATGTATTAAAATGTAATTAACAAATATAGTTTTCTTTGTATAACTGATATTATTATTTGATATTGTATTTTGATCCGCTGCGAATGTGAGAATTTGTGTCTTGTTCTGTTTCTTCTTCTATCTCTTTTCTTTTTCTCCTAACTATTTGGAATTTTCGGGTTCGAAAATTCCGGGTTGTTACACTTGGTATCAGAGCGAAGGTTAAGCGAGAACCTTGGCTCTGTTGGGATTACTCGTTAAGGATAGGGTCAATGGTACCCTAGAACGAGTTGAGTGTATATATATATATATGAGAGCGTAATTGTTATTTTCATATATAAAGATTTCAAATGATTTTTATATAAGATTATATTTGATATATAAAGCAATATTTTTTTTAATAAATATTAAAGAAATTGGTTGTTGAATCATTAAAATTAAATAAAATAATGAGAATTAAGTGGTAATAGTAATACAACCAAATTGAAATTGAATGAAGATAAGTTTGAAATGGATCCAAACTGAAATTAAAATATTGAATTGTAGAAGTGTTATCAGAATAAAGATAATAATAAATTGGTTTCCAGATATGATAACCTTGGTTATTATCATAAATGGTAGTTGTGTTTAATAATGAATGTTGTTAATGATTAAGAAAAAAATATGTTTTAGGGAAGTAAACATTTAAGTGAGTATAACTTATAAATTGGAATTGAAGATAATTTAAAATTATGAAATTTTAAATCTAAATCCAGAAAACTTGAAATTGTTTTAAAGAAGTTTGTTTTGAATTAAAACCAAAGGTGGTTTAAAAATTTAAAGTATAACTTGGTGTATAAAGAAAATGTATATATGAGGAATATACATAATACCAATGATGATTTGAAATAAACACTTAGTGTTGAGTTTTAAATTGGAATGTGATGTGAAAACCCTAAGTGAATTAAGTTTTTAAACTTAAAAAGGGAAAGATTATTAATCTGAAGTTTAAAATTTGAATGGGAATTCAAATTTTGTAGAGTTGACTGGATTAAGTAAATTTAATTTAACTTAAGGAAGTTAAATGAGTTTAGAATGAACAACTTGAATTGGAAATTTCAAGATGAAATTTAAATTTAACTTGGGTAGTTAAATGGTTAATTTAAATTGGAGTTATGAGTGATCTCAAAATGGGTTTGAGATCTGGAAATTGAAATGGATAATAAATTAGAATCTGAAGATTAAATTGTTTTTGAATTCTTATTTGAACTTTGTAATAAGTTAAGTAAAGATAATTTTAAAATAGAATTTTGAAATTTGAATTCAGAATTAAATGGTTTAAAGATTTAAGTTATTAAATTAAAAATAAAAGTTGATTTGATTTAAAAAAAAAAGGGTTAATTTGACTTAAGGAATTAAATCAACATTTAAAAATTTTTAACTCGAATTTATATAATTCGAGATAGTTTTAAATTGAGATTTGAATTAGTTCAAATTGAATTTGATTTGAATTAGGAAAGAAATAGAGGATTAATTCAACTTGAATTGAGGTTAAATAAATTTCAATGGAAATTGAAGTTATTTAAATTGGAATTGAGTTAATTTAAATGGAGGTGGAAATTTAAATTGAATTGATGAGAATTGAACAGTTTGACTCTGGTTTATTTTCAAAATAAATTGTTTTAGTACAAATATATTTTTCCAAACTATTTACTATACAATCTTTCTTCTTAAACTCTAAACTATTTTATACTTATTTTACAATTATTTAGGAACTATTTAACTATTTTGAAACTGTTTTATAAACTAATTATTATTTTTCAGTTACTTATATCTAATCACTATTTTAAAAACTATTTTGCAATTATCTAACTATTTTATACCTACTTAACTATTTTACAGCTATTTTACAAACTAATAACTATTTTTCAACTACTTATCTATTTTAAACTTTTTCAAGCTATTTTTAAATTTAAATTGGTCAGAGTTCAAACTGTTTGTAATTGAAGTAATAACTCAATTGGAAATGGAAGCAATTGAGAATAAGTGAATGAATTAAAGGAAATGTGAATAGAAAAGAAAATTGATTTGGCTAATAACCAATAAAGATAAATACGTAGGATATACGTATATTATTCTATTCGCATAGTGATTTGATCCAGATTCGAACACAGAATTTCGAGATAGTATTATCGATCCGAGTTGGGATTTTTCGCTCGATTTTCGACGGCGAACCTGGATATGGGTTTTTTGATTGGTTCTGGATATTCTCTATCATAGTTGTGACTATGCAAGGAGAATGATGGTTTCTGATCAAGAAACCAGATCTGAGTCCGCACTAGAAAGTCGGGTGGACGATACTAGTTCGGAAGTGAAATTGTGTGATCGAGTGAGCGATCAAATTGATATAGCGTACGGATGATATGTGTACATCGTACGGATTTGAATGAAATTGATATTGAAGATTTGTGGATAAGAACTGTAAAATGGATTTTGAAAAGAAATATGGTTAATAACTTTATAAAAGATTTATCAAATGTGAATATTTGATTTAGAATAAAATAAAGTTATATATCCTTGTTATATAAGGTAAATCTTCCCTTGTTGAATCTATTGCTAATAAAAAGGGTTTTGAAATAATTGAAGTATAAAAGAGGTTTTATACAAGTTTGAAATGATCCAAAGATTTTCAAAGTTATATATATCTATATCTATATATATATAAAGCATTTTATGAGAATGATTTTGGAAAAGGTTTTGGGAACCTATATAATTTGGAAAAGGCTTTTGATTTTTGAAAAATCAATTTTGGATTTTGAAAAGCCTAGTTTGAGAATTATCGATTTTGGTAATCGATTTTGTGTAAAGGAGATTTTGATAAATCATAAAGGATATGATTTGAAGATACTATAAGTATATAGTATAAAGTGTTTTGAGAATAGCTCTGGGGAAAAAGGCGCTTCCTTGAAATGAACTTCTCAGGAGTACCACTGGGTGGTACTGCCTTGAGCCCCAAGGGGGGTTTCTAAACTTGATCCTGTGAGGAGTCCGGACAAAACTAGTTCCTGAGGATTATTTGTGTAGCGAAAGTCGAGGGGCTGGTGCCCACAGAGGCATTTGAGTTATGCTGTGACAACAATTTAACTCAATGTCACTGCGATCTACTGCAGACCATAGCAAAAGTCATGTGTGCCGCTGATAGCCAACTGTCTACGTTTGATTTTATATCGGTAGACTGTGACACTATGGTAACATAGCGAAAGTCGTTTGTGCCGCTGAGAGCCAACAGTCTGCGTTTGATTTTATATCGGTAGACTGCGACCTATGTTGGAGAAGTTTCATTTTGATAGCGAAATCGTGTGTGCCGCTGAGAGCCAACAGTTACATGGACTTTTGCTGCGACGGCAACGTAACCCTGGGATGTAACTGCGATCTGTTGTGGGTTCCATGCTGTTATCAGTTACATGGACTTTTGCTGCGATGGCAACGTAACCCGTGATGTAACTGTGACCATGGATGGGGGTGATGATTTCCAGAGCATTCTCACCAAAGATATTTCCTCTATTTTCAAAAAAAAAAAAAATGTTTTCTATATTTTCATAAATTATTTTCCAAGTATTTTCACTGGGTGTTGAAAACGGGTTTGCTAAGTCCTTATAGATTTTCAGTCCTACGTCTGATCAACGTATGACCGAATTTCTGTGAGAACAAGGATGGACTTGTTGAAACATCGAGTTATAAAAGTATTTTTATAAAAACTATTTTTTTTTGTAATATTATATAGATTTTAAAGTATTTTTATAATATTATGTAAATTTTTCTAAAATGTTTTGAAATATTTAAATAAAAAGAGTTAAGAGTTAAGATGTCTAAGGAATAATTTAACTAATAATCAATATTGTAATAAAATTCTTGCTTCGTTCCTTTTCGAGGACGAAAAGATTCAAAGGGGGGAGGAATGTGATATCCCGGGAATTTCAAAGAAATTAAATATGATAATCTCCTTTAATAAATTAATTAAATTTGGCAAAATTGTTATATTCAAATAATAAAAATGTATTGTATATTGTATATATATGTGTGAGTGAATATAGATTTTTAAATAGAGTACTTATTTCAAATTAATGTGATGGATGTTTAAATATATATATCAAATTGATTTTAAGATTGATTTTAAAATTTTATTTAATAATTGGTTTGAACTTATATTTGGATTTCAAAAAAAATGATATATAAATCTTAATATATATATTTTGAATTTAAAGGTATGTGTAAATGATTTTTGTATAAATATAATTTGTTTTATTTCATTTCTTTTAAAAGATTTCCATTTATATAATTAATATATGTATTTAGTTATTAGTAAAATAAATTAAAAAGCTTTATTAAATAAAAAAATATATAATTATGCATGAGAGATATATGTGTTAACATATAAACACTCTAAATAACATGTGTTAAGTTATCAAAAGAGTTTAGTGACAAGTGTCACATTTTTATTTTATTTCTTTAAATTTTAATAAATCAAAGACTAAATCTATATAACAGTACTTCTTATTCTTCTTTCATTTTTTTTTTCTATCTCATTTTTCTAAGAAAGCAAACTGCAGCCATGTTTAAATCAGAAAAAAAATGTACCAAACCTGTAAACATCTTCAAGCAAAATCATTTCAAGAAATCAATTATAATCATCAGCAAGCAAGATCAAATCAGTTTAAAGGCAAATCCAGATCAGTAAGCAAATCAAAAATCAAGGGAAACTCGAATTTTCTGTTCAAGGGCAGAAGTATTTCAGGCTTCTCTGTTCTGCCAAGATTTTTTGCAACCTGATTCAAGCAAATTCAAGTTCAACTCAAATGTAAAGCAAAGATACAACAGGAATCAAGCAACCACTTTTTCAACCTGATGTAAATCAAAGCACATTTCCAGTTTTCAAAGTTAAAAGATCAAAACCAAGTTTTCAGTTGCAAATTCAAGCATTTCCAGGCTTCTCTGTTCTTTTAGTAAGGTGAGTAAACTACTTTAAAATTTGAAATATGACTGGTTGTTTGTGATGATGATTGAAATAAAATCATAGTGTGTTTACATGTAAGCAAATATAAGTAGATATATATGTAAAGAATTCCTGTGCATGTCAGAGAACATACATAAGTTCTCTGTTCTAAACATTTACAGGCTTAAACCTGTTTAAAAATTCAAACCAGTCCATCTAAATGAATTTAGGTTTCAATCTCTAAATGAAAAGTGATTATAATTCTGTAATACCAATTTTAAAAATAGTTTCAAGTATATTTATTGAGTGAATATTTTAAAATTGGAAAATTTTAGTAATGAACATTTTATATCAAAAAGGAAAACTTGTTCTCTGTTCTAAAGTTAAACTGTGAGTAAACTTTTAATCTACAAACTTCATCTGTTTATCTCTGATGCATGTGAAATCTCTTAAGCCAATATTGTAAATGAGTTGCATGAATGAAATCTGGTGAAATAGCTGAAATCTCTTTGTATATTCATATATATGTGTCTTTGTGTATGTATAAAACTGAGATCTGTTTGATTTTAACCAGCTTATTCAAATTCAGAAATCCAAATCTCCCTATATAAATACTTTTATGTTATGATCTTTGAAAGAAAAGTGTTTGTAATTGTCAGATTCAATTTTTAAAAATAGTTTCAAGTAAGGTTTGTAGGCAGTTTTCCACTGGGAGATAAATTACAGTAAAAGCTTGATTTTATCAAAAAAATTCAATTTTAATAATGAAAAGTTTTAAGAATATAACTTGATTTGAAATTGAAAACCATGAATTTTAAAAATGAAATCAGGAATTTTTGATGAGTAATAAGGGAGAAATTGCGAGTTAAACGTGGAGTGGGTTTTGATCGATCTCTGATGATCGGCGAAGTTTTTGGTGATAACGATCATTGCTGAAGCAGGATGGAAGGTTGGGGGCCACGGCAAAATTAATCGCTGGATTTTACGACCACCATGGCGGTCGGAGATCTTCGATTTAGGGTTTTATCACTGATGATGGTTGAGGTGGAATATCGAGATGTAGCGCCGTTGACAGGGCACCGGAGTTAACCGATCGTGGGGGAAAACGAAGTGTGGTCTTCAGCGAACCTATGGGCGGAGTTTCGGTGGTGCTGTTGGTCAGAGTCGTCAAGACGAGGTGGATTTTGGTCAGTGGTTTCTGACCAGTTTAGTTCCAGTAGGTCGTTTTCGCTTTCGCGATAAATTGGGTAGGGTAGATGGTCGGGATCGATGGAGTAAGTCGTACGCGACTTGTTGGCATCAGTGATGATGATCGGAAACACGACAGTCAAGTGTGCACGTGCACCTGTATCAATGGTGCATCATTAGAATTGGGTTTGGGGAAGAAGATGTATACTCGAAGGAAAGTGTGGAAGCATATTGCTCGGGTCAGACCGAGTATTACAAATTTCAGGTAAGGACGTTCTAGAGCTCAGGAGGCGAGCTGGATGACAAGAACGTATGGAGTGTATTCCGCTGTGATATATTATAGCTGTCTGAGACATGTTAATTGTAACTGTCTAGTATATTTGTGAATGTTGTAACTCTGATGTATTAAAATGTAATTAACAAATATAGTTTTCTTTGTATAACTGATATTATTATTTGATATTGTATTTTGATCCGCTGCGAATGTGAGAATTTGTGTCTTGTTCTGTTTCTTCTTCTATCTCTTTTCTTTTTCTCCTAACTATTTGGAATTTTCGGGTTCGAAAATTCCGGGTTGTTACAGTCATACTCTCTGTCAATACCGAAAACCACTTTAACAACTGTGTACATGGCGGAGATTCCAGAAATAAAGTAGGATGGTTTGGCGACGATTCTATATGGTATGACGTGACCTTGACTCCCGTGAGTCAGCTTAGATGTGACTACAACATGAGCTATACCGGGCCATGTGAGGTCATTCCCCTTATCGGACTCATTTCATCGATACAATTCTATTGCTTTTGTGATTTGATTGGATGCACCTTTGATTTGGGAGTATGTCACGAGGTGGACGGTAGTAGCTGCTATGCGTTACCACCAGTCCGGGAGTGCAATTGGTATATCTACCCTGGCATTTACTCGAGTGCCGTGTTCACATGCCCTAGCGCACCTTCTACGAGTTTGTTTTGTACCATACCTATGGAGTGCCCTCTGATAACCCTCCAGTTTACGGAGGAATTACGGTACTGTATAGACTATGGGAATATATAAAAATATGTTAGGGGGGATATGGGTAACGCCTTAATGCAATTTTAATAGTTTTACTTTACTATAGACATATTATAATAGCGTATATTACTACATGGTAGATAGTTCCACGGAGCCTTAGAGGATGGGAATCCCAAACATCCTTTAAGTTACTTGTATTTCAGTTGACATTTCACTTGAGTTGAATTTATTAATATAAGAATGTTAATCCTGACTCGAGTGTTTTGTGTTTTGTGTTTTGCTTTACGCTCGGGTCAGACTTAGTGTCACAGCATTTGAGGCTCACCTTTGGAGATTGGAGCTTTGCTTGGAGATCGGTCTTATCTATTCAGCTTTTCCAGTTGATTTGTTCAGAGAGGTCATCTGTTTGTACTCGAGACTTCATTGTGTTTGATATATTCTGTTGTATTTTATTTCAAACTCTGATGTTTATATAGTAGCTTCATGAACTACTATTTATCTATTCCGTTGCTTATTGTTTTATTACTCTGTGTCTGTGATTCTGTGATTCTGTGATTATTTTATTTATTGTATATGCTGAGTTTTGTCAAATATAAATTAACAATATGATATTTTGAGCAATTCAATTCCGACATGTGTGGATGCGAATGGTTGAAAATTTCGGGTCATTACAAATTTTGTCCTTCAATTCAAATTCTCATTTAAACCATTTAATCAGTATCGATTTCAAATCCAAGTTCGAACAATAAATCCAACCTATTTCAAATTTAGTAGATTTCAAAGTTACATTTTCAAACATTTCAATACCTCAATTTCGATAAATATCATTTATACTTCAAATCTAACTTTAAAATTTCAATTCAAACCAATTCCAATTTCACATTTAAAACTCGGATTTCCAAAAATAATTCAGTTTATATAAATCAAGTTTTCATCAAAATATCATTTAACAAAATTCAAAATTCAAGGATTTAAAATCATTTAATTTAACCAATCCGGTGTCCGTATATAATTTTCTACCCTATAGTCAAGTGATACAGATATTTATCATTTCAATCCACAAATATTTTATATTTACGGATACATATCATTTCAACCCGCAATCCCGAATAAAATTCAAAATCCATAAAATCGCTTGGGTTTATTATTTCAACCCATAACGATTTTTCTCTAATCTATAGATCGTTCGGATATGTATCATTTCAACCCATAGGGAACTTGCATTGTTATAACAATATAAAAATATAACATCCAGTCATCCAATATCAAACAATCAAACATACATCACAATCACCATTCAATCAACCAATAAATAACATCAACTAACTGATTATCATCAACATGTATTCAATTGACAATTAAATTCAATATTAAATTAAAGGACGACTAAATGCAATAAAAGTCATATTTAATTGGAATGACAATTTAAATATACCAAACAGTAACCAATCAATTTCTAATCACATTATAAATTTAAATTAACTAACATAAGATAATTTAGTAGTTGTGAGTGGGTTAAAATACTAACCTTTGATTTTAGCCCATAAAAATGCAAACAGAAGCGCAAAAACTCAACAGTCTCCAAATTCAACTAAATCAATTTCATGTTGTCCAGAATTTAAATATGAATCCAGCAGAAGAAATCGCGCGTGAATCAAAGTTTATATGCAAAAGATATTCATGTTATAAGAAATATTATTAAAATAATAATTAGTACACATAAAAAAATTTAATACTTACGTTTCTCTCAAGAAGAGGCTTAAGGAAAAGATTGAAGAACAACTAAGATGAAGACGGGACGTGTACGAAAAAAAATCATGTTTCATAAAAGAAAGCTTTTGGATTTGCAAGAATAAGAGCTTTTGAATATGAGGTGTCGGGAGAAACAAAACGCAAATGAAGAAATAAGCTGCAGGTTATTTATTATTAGGAAATGAAGGTGGAGGGACAAAAATAAATGTCATGTTTTATTTTGAAAACTCCAGGCATTAATAATGCATAAGAAAATGTACGTAGGAATGGAAAAGTTTGCAAACCAAAGAAAAATAAAACTTTGTATATGTGAAAATGAGGTGGCAAGAATTAAATACAACCTAAAAGTCTAGGCTCAGGTATTAAATAGAAGGAGAAATGAACGGATCAAGTATTAATAATAAGGTAATTATTTTAAAACGTTCATGCAATAATTAATGACAAAAGAAATGAAGGGATCATGTACATCGCACAACCTTTTGAAATTCATTTTTTTTTGAAACGTAACCAAATTTACTTCATTAACTCAAATAATATTTAAATTTGTACGAATTTAGGTTTTTATCTACGCATAATAAAAAATTTATACTTACCTTAAAAATGAAAATGCTCAATTTACTTTTCCCAAAATGATCTTTTATTTCCATTAAAACACCCTTTTTGTTTAACACAAAATGTGCGTTTCTTTTATTAAATCTATTAATTGCAATCAATGTTTTCTTTCCTTTTAATTGAAATATTTGAATTACATTAATTGCAATTACTTACAAAGTTAAATTTCAAAACAGACAACTAAAATGGATGAAAAATAGAACAATTGTTTATTTAAACACGTTTATAAATTTGTTGTTTATACACAAGAGTAATAAATAACTTTAAAATAGATTATTTTCCTATTCTTGTAATCAATCTGTAAGCTAAAACACAGTTCAATAAACATATATTTCTTCCTTTAAATCAATCATTCTATTCTTTATTTTAATGAAAATAAACCTACATTCACAAATGAAACATTCATTTTATTTGATGTAAATGTTCTTTTCATTAAATCAAACTTTCCTTATATTTTCACAAAACATAAGCTACTTTTAATTACACCTATTAATTTACAATTTAGTATTCTCTCTCCTATTAATTGAAAATTTGCAATTACATTCATTTCAGTTGATTAAGTTTCAAAATGGACTGAATGAATGTAATGAGAATTAGAACAATTATTTCCTATCTAATAGAAATTTAAAAATATTTATACACTATTGGATGCAAACAGTAATTACACATTTCTTACTAAATAATAGTTTCTTATCTCTACAATCGATCTTTCAACTACCAAACATTTCAAATAAATAAACATATGTTTACTCCTTTACTAAACTTATTCATTTTTATTCTTTTATTTTGATTTACACTCCTACTATTAAATCAACCAATAACTTATGAAATTGTTAACATAGGTTTCTTTCTTGTTATCTTCATTTTCTACAATTGACGTCATTTCTTACATTAGCCACAATATTTAATTACATTAAATTCCAATTAATTATATTCTAATTCCAATAAATTGATTTAGTTAGATTTCAATCTTTTATTCAATCAATCATTACTCTATAGACATAGTTAACATTTGTTTATATTTTATTACATTAATATTCTCCAATTTCATCTTAATTTCCTTTAACGCAATATTTAATTACATTTATTGCAATTTATTTCCAATTTGATTTCAACAAGTTAAATAAATAGGTAACAAATAACAATTGTCACCTTTAGCTTAATTTAATCACATTTATAAGTTGATTGTTTACAACAAATGTTATAATTATTTACACAACACTAATTTTATTCAATTATAATTTATTACATACTATTTCATTTGTTAATACAACATTTAAATTATCAATTACTCTTTTAATTCAATTACCAATTAATACACACGTTATTACAATTAATTTACAATCTATAAACAATTATAACTTTTTAATCATTTTAATTAATTGCAATTATATTTTAAGCAGTTATCAATTACCTTAATTTAATACTATTACATTTCATTCCAGTTATATTCTTACTATTAAATCACAAATTTTTTTCTTCCTACATTAAATCACAAAACCTTATTAAATTAGCTAATTTTAATTATCGAAAATTATGGGTTGTTACAGTTTGGTTGATGGGAAGTTTTGGAAATGACACTTTAAATTGTTTGAGGTTGTATGAATAATCGACTGCATAATTACCTAAGGCTGTTGAGTGTAAGGTACACTTGGTAGTTTACTTAGCACCCTTGTACGATGAAAGGTTTTTGAATCTGAACAAGCAATTAGTTTTTGTTGCTATGGATGTGTGATGGATTCTTTTGTTGCATATAATGGTCGTACTGCTTTTGTTTGCAAGTAAGATACAGGTTTATGGAAGCAATAGTTGTTGCTTTTGGTTTCATAAATAAAGTTTTATTTGCCCGACAAATATGTACGTTTTCGGATTACGGTTTCTGTAGCGGTATTTTATTGTTTTTCAAATGGTTTGGGATGTTTTATTATTAAATTAAGATGTATAATATGTAATTATTGATATTGTTAATTTTCCGGACCTAGCCGCGCAAAGGAGATGCTGCCGAAATTTTTCGCGAACTTAGGACTTGGAAAATTTTTCATGGAAGTTGAGTTATTTTCAAATTTATATTAAACTAAATATGTGAGCTTAATTGTTTATAAATTGACTATTTCGAATAAAATATATCAAATTTCTTGATTCTTTCTTGTTCCTTTTCGGGGATGAAAAGTTTTGAGTGAGGGAGATTGTAACGACCCATATTTTAACAATTTAAAATTGTTAAATTATATAAGATTTGCTTTATTGTTAGAATAAAATATTTAAGATTTCATTTACACAAACTAAATTATAATTTATAAGTTATGAGCTTAATTAAATGTCTATAATGACATATGTTTGCAATAAGGTAAGAAACATAGCATAGGATATTGTGTATTTAATGATATCGGTTTGAATTTTTGCTTTCTACAGCTATATGTGAAATGTAAGTTTATTAAGTTAAGCTTTTTTAATATTAAATGTGTACACTTTATTATTTTAATAATATATCTTATAACATGAATATCTTTTACATACAAAATCTTATTAATGTGCGGTTTCTTCCATTGGATTCATATCGATATTCCATACGACATGAAACTGGTTTGGTTGATTTAGAGACTGTTGAAATTTAGGGCTTTTGTTGGATTTTTAACGGGCTATAAATCAAAGGTGTGTGATTAAACCCACTCACGCAATACTAAATTTTCTGATGTTAGTTAAATTGAAATCATGAAGTGATAATATTTTGCTAATTAATGTTTGGTAATTTAAATTGTCATTTAAAATTAATTTGAAATTTTATTGAATTATATTGACACTTAAATTAATATTGAATTTAATTGCTAGTTAAACAACGACAATTGATAAATAGTAACTGTTGTGATATATTGGTTGATTTAGATGTTGGTTGCAATTGGATGCCTATTGATTAATATGTTGGATGTATGGTTATTTATTTATTTGGACATATCCCTGCCATTACCCTATTTATTATTTGACATCTTATAAATTGTCAATTGTAATATTTGAAATAAACTAAGAAATAGGTTGAAATGATATATACCTATGTCATTTAATTATTGATTGAAATGATATATATCCATCCATGTAATTAAAAATTGAAATAACTGATCAGTTGGCCATAGGGTAGAAAATTATATACGGACACCGGATTTGGTTAAATTAAATGGTTTCTAAAATCTTGAATTTGAATTGGTGTAAATGAGATTGTTTTAAAGAAAATAAAATTTTGATTTATATGAATTAAATTATTTTCTAATTCGAGATTTGAAATGTTGAAATTGAAACTGTTTAAAAGAAATTGTTTAAGGATTTAATTTGAAAACGTAAAGTGGATATTGGAATATGATTTGAATTTATTGGAAGTGAATAATTGTGAAGATTTATATTTTAATTTAAAACTTTGAATTTAGTTTAAGTAAAAATGGTTTAAATTGGTATTTCAAATTTTGGGATGTGAAATGGTTTTAAACTAAATTGTTTAAAATGAGAATTTGAATTGAAACCTTTGGTCATTTGAATAGAACCGTTTAAATTGAATTTGAAGTAAAATTTGAAATTGATTTGAATTGAGACTAATTTAAATTGAAATTTGAATATGAAGTTGGCTTAAAATTGGAAGTTGAAAATGGAATTCGTTATCATTTGGAATTTGAACCTTGTTGTAAAAGAGAGAAACAATTTAATATAAACTATTTTAATATATAAACTATTTTATTAACTAAATTATTTTTATATATAAACTATTTTAACTATTCAAATTATTTCCAATCTTTAAAACTATTTTATTATTCCAAACTATTTTTCAATATTAAAACTATTTTAATTATCCAAACTATTTTCAATATTCAAACTATTTTAATTATTCAAAACCATTTTCAATGTTCAAACCGTTTTAAGGGGGAACTATTTAGATTTAAATCGTTGATTTAAATATGGATGTTTTGAAGGTATAACCTATTTTGGATTCGAAATGATGTGTAAGCAAATCTGATATTTTGATATGAAATTTGACTTGTTCTTGAAATTTAAAAGAACCAACCAGTGTGAAAAATGGCGTTTGGTTGTTAAAGAGACCAGGGCCGATTATTGGCATACTCTCTATCAATACCAGAACCACTTTAACAAACCATGTACGCAGTGGATGTTATCCAAAATGTAGAGGTTGAATTGGCGACGTTTACTAGAAGGAAGAAAGAGAACGATGATGGATGACCTCGACACTTGTGTCAATTTGAAATGACTAAAACAAGAGCCTATGTCTGGCCAAGGAGATAGCTACCTTTAGGGGCCCCACCCCTTCATATTATATTGACTTTTGACTTGATCGGTGCACATTGATTTGATTTTGGGGGTGGTGGACTCGGTCGGTAGTCGTGGCTACGATGTGTTACGACCAGCTAGAAAGGGTAAACTGGTAGAATCCTACCTTGGGCATTGCCTCACGTGCCATGTCATACTTTTGTCCTTATACGCGCCCACTATGATTTTGTTTTAGTACGGTATCTATAGAGGACTCACTGGCTATCGATGCTACTGGTTGTGTTACAGTTCCTGCATAGATTACCTGCTTAAAAATGTGTTAAGGGGGATCAATGTAATGCCTTAATGCTATTTTAATACTTTACATTACTGATAGACACTACATATATAGCGTATTTTGCTACATTTAGATAGTTTAACGGATCCTTAGGAGATGGAAAATTTCGTAACATCTCTTAAGTTATTGCACTCACGTTGTATACTTGATAGGAGATGGAAAAATCCTGTAAACATCTCTGAAGCTATTACACTTATGTTCGCTTGTTTTTAATTTAACTTACATAAGAACTTTTAGTTCTGACTCGAGATTTTGTCTTTTCATTACTCTCGGGTCAGCCTGAGTATTCCAGTATTCAAGACATTATTCCTTGAAGATGAAGATGGAGTTTGCTAGATCGTATTTACTATTATTATTCCACTGCATTATTTTGGTATGCTGTTGATTGTACTCTAAATGTGTTGTAAAAATTTGAAATTAAATGTATATTGTAAAACTGCTTCATGAACTGTTTATTTGATTATTATATTTTGTCATTCCGTTGTGAGATTCTTTGTTTTTCTTTCTTTCTTTTCTCTTATTTTCTTATTAAACCCCATTAATAATCTGCCCTTTTGAATGGTTTGAGTTAGACATGTGTGGTTTATTGTCGATTTAAACCATCCAAAAAGGTGGGTCGTCAAAGTTGTAGCTCTATCTAATGATGATCTCTACATTTTCACCAAATTTATTTGTTAATAATGAGTACTTTTTTATTTCAACTATTGTATTTATTGAAACAAAAAATTTAATATGCATTAACTATATATTTGTTTAATTAATTGAGTGATTTAACTTATATATTTGTTTAATTTTTTGGGTGATTTAGAAAAAAGATAATTTAACTCGAATAAATTCTTGTTTAATTTATTGAAACATGATTTATAATTTAACTCAATTATATATACATTTGTTTAATTTACTGAGTGATTTAACTTATATATTTGTCTAATTTATTGTATGATTTTAAAAAATATGTAATTTAACTCGAAAAAAATCTTGAATAATTTATTGAAACAAAATTTATAATTTGACCTAATTATATATATAATTTACCGAGTGGTTTAACTTATACAGACATACTCTTGTTAATTTATTGAAACAAAAGTTATAATTTAACTCAATTATATATACATTTGTTTGATTTATTGAGTGATTTAACTTAAATATTTATTTAATTTATTGTGTGATTTAATATATATATATATATATATATATATATAAGTTCACTCAAATAAACTCTTGTATAATTTTTAAAAAAAAATTTACAGTTTAACCTAATTACATATACATACATACACATACATACACATATACATATACATATACATACATATATATATATATATATATAATTTAGTGATTGATTGAACTTATACAGACATACTCTTGTTTAATTATTGAAACATTATTTATAATTTAACTTAATAGTATATGCATTTGTTTAATTTATTGAGTGATTTAAATTATGTATTGTATAATCTATTCCATGATTTTTAAAAAATATATATCTCTTGTTTAATTTATTGAAACAAATTTTGTAATTTAAGCTAATTATATATTTATTTAATTTATTGAGTGACTTAACTTATATATTTTAACTCAAACTCAATTTATTTTTAAATGACAATTTTTAGGATACATATAACATACATATAGTTCTTGGACTTTAAAATAACTCAAACTTAATTACGCTAAGCATTGTATAAAATACATATATGTACTTCCGGTTCTTGGAATTTAAAACCGATGTATACATACATATAATATATACATACATATAATATATACAAACATATAATATACTATAAGCATGTATGGTGAAATGAGTTCCGCTACTTCATATAGAAAGCAGTTATAGGCTTTCCAACAATAAGTGTCAATTACTATATTTTAGCATTTACATCAAGTAAAATATATGTACAAATGTAATTCGAGGTGGTTATTTCTCTGTTTAGTTGGTTAATCATGGCTTTTACAGGCAATATTAACTAATATAGCTTAACAAAATAATATAATCAAACCTTAAATTTTGAATTTTTATATACTTAAGTTGCAATAATGCATAAATCATATCGGCGGAGGGCGGTGCTTGTGGCAGCTTAGAGGCTTGGGCTTGCGATGGTGGTTGGCCGGTGATGGCTTGGAACCTTGTGCAGTGGGGGGTTGGGCAGGCGGCACTGGGCTTGTCGATAGGCTTTGGCTTGCGACGGCGTGGAGGGAGGGAGGAGGAGGAGGAGGCAGCAGGAGAAGAGGCGGCATGCTTTCATTTTTTAATTAGAAAAGTTGTTAAAATCTCCAAGTTTCAATGACAACAACTACACAATCATATATATATATATATACTTTATCAAGATTACATGTATATGCTACAAGAAGACACCATGCTCGAAGATTTTGAGACTCAAAGTGAAGATTCATCGACCATACTACTATTGGTATGGTTATTCTACTGTTAAATAGTCTTAGATAAATTACTGTAAAGGTCTCTTTGAGTATATATGCATACACAATCATACTCTATTTTATATGCATCAAAATTAAGTTAGAAAACCATTTTTATTACCTATAGATGTCTGAAATAAAACCACAAACGTCTGTGACAATTATCGAGTTAAATTTTTTTGAAGTCACGGACATCTGAGGTTTTACCACAGACGTCTGTCATATGTAAAAATTATCGATTTTGAAAAGACACTTCTATTTAAAACAAAAGGATATCACCCTTTATCGAAAGGTTGCAGCCATTAAAATGAATAGATCTTCTCAGATAGTAACAACTCTTCATTTGCACCCTTTTGAATCTATAAATACTACTTTGATTGAGATGTAGAAATCAACTAACTTGAATTAATTTATTCTTTCCTCTCTTGATTTCTAAACACTTTCTTGCGTATACATTGTTCATGTACTCTTAATCTATTATAACCAAAGAATGATTTTGGTTATACCACTTCCTACAACTCAAAGCATTCATATTCACATACTCAAAGGAGATCATAGGATGATTTGTACTATAAGTCAAAAACTGTGTTATTTGGAACACAAGATGTTAGAGATATACTTTTGTAGTAACCTATTCCTCCGGGCAAAGCGAGACGTAGGACGGGAGATCCAAACCAATATAAAAACTCTGGTTTGCACGCTTTTTATACATTACAATTTATTGTCTACTATAGCATTAGCTCATACACTTGCATATTATACACAAGTTAGATAATATACGATCCACAAGATTTTCATTTGGTATCAGAGTGAGGTTATTTCAATCTATAGTAACACATAATTGAAATCATTAAAATGGCAAGTACATTTCAAGAAGGTCAATCAATTGCTCGTCCATCACTATTTACTGTATCTAATTTTGTTTATTGGTCCACACGCATGCGAATTTTTATGGAAGCAAATGGATTAGGAATATGGCTATCAACTCAAAATAAATATGAAGCACCTGACACCGATATTGGCACATGGACTGATGCACAAAAAGCAGAGGCATCTAACAATATCAAAGCTAGAATTTATTATTTTGCTCACTCGATAAAAATGAATTTTCACGGGTCATGCTTTGCACTACTGCTTATGATATATGCTGTACATTACAAATTACCTATGAAGGCACAAACAAAATTATGCAAACAAAAATTTCTATTCTACAAAATAAATTTTTATCTTTTAAAATGAAATCAAATGAATCGATTATTGACATGTATGCTAGATTCAAACTATACAACATGATCTTATGGCACTAGGAGTTAAATTCACTGATTTTGATTTAGTCACATGATTTTAAACTCTCTGACAAACGAATAGAAAAGAAAAGTTTTAGCCATTGAAGAAGCTAACGATCTTTCCCAACTCAAAGTCGAAGAGTTAATAGGAAATATAGTGTCGTATGAAGCTAATTTACAGGCAAGAAAAGAACAAAATCAAGAAAGGAAAAACATCGCATTTCAGGCAAATAATGACAATTCCGACTTGGAAGAAGATGAGATTGTTTTCATCGCCAAAAAATTACAACAAGTTCAAGAAGTTCAAAAAGATGACGAAATTTCAAAACAACAGCAACACAAATTCCTCGAATCAAACATCAACAAAATGCTTCGTGTGTGATAAATTTGGCCATATGAAGAAGGACTGTCCACTACTAAACAATGATAAAAAACAAACTCGAAAATTTCAAGAAAAAGAGAAGAGCATTTCAAGTAACTTGGGATGACTCCGACTCTTCCTCTTCATCCGGTAGCGACAGTGACTCAAAATAAGCAAATGTTTGCTTCATGGCTAGCACAGATGAGGTACGTCCTAAATTAACATATGATGAAATTTTTGGAATTAGTATAGAATTAGATGACAAGTATATAGAATTAAAAAAAATTAAACAAAGAAAATGTGGGAAAATTAAATAGAGCTGAATTGGAAATGGGATTGTTAAAAGATGAGAAAACTATTTTAGAATAAGAATTAGAATTAGCACAAAAAGAATGTAAAAAATTATCATCTCAAAATGCTACTATAACACATGATATAGAGAGTAACATATTAGACAGTTATAAACTTTCAAATGTTAGAAAAACAAAATAGGATTATAAACTTTCAGATTAGAGACTAACAGATTAGAGAGTAACAAAATAGGATTAGAGAGTTATAAACTTTCAGATCAGAGAGTTATAAACTTTCAAATAGGAAGGGATTAGGATTTAACCGAAAAAATCATAAACTTTCAAGAAATAATTTGGTTTCTAATAATAATCAACGATTTAAGAAGTATAGTACATTATATACAAAATTTAGAAAAACAAAATCTAAATATGAAAATAAGGGCACAAAAATGATTAAAATATGGATTCTTAAAAAAATAACAAATTGATTACGCAAAAACACATAGATGTATATTCAAAAGATATAGTTCATAATGAATCTCTAAAGGTTCCAAATCCTCAAGGGTATGGCTACCTTCTCCTACTAACACATAGGACCCTAATGGAGGAAGTGGGTACCAATTAAGACTTTTTATTATTTTGCAAGTACCCAAAAAATAATAATAAGGAGAAATGGATACTCGATGGCGGATTCTCCAAATATATGACAAGAAATGCACTCATGCTATCAAACATCACATACATGGACGGTGGCACGGTCACTTTTGGGGATAATTCGAAAGGATATGTTATTGGGATTGAAAACGTCATCAATGTCGATATATCTACTTCTCCTATTATTTTAAATGTTGTAACGACCCGTATTTTTGATAATTTAAAACTATTAAATTAAATAAGATTTTGAAATTTAATATTGTGAGAAATTAAAATTTATGATTTATTAATGAGAAAAATATTTAGAATATGATTTAATAATGTTTTTTGAATGTTATTGACAATTATTTTAATGTAATTGCAATCAATTAAATTAATTTTAAAGTTGATTTGGTTATAGTTGTAAATAAGGAATAAATTAAATGTTGGATTTAATGTTGAAATTATAGTTATTAATTGAAATAGGTTTATTTCAGAATATGAAATCAATTAATTTGGAAATCAATATGAGATTTTATGCAATTCAATATTGCAGTTAATATGAGTTAAGATGATAACTGTAGAATATAAATGTAATAAATGTAAACTTATGTTAATTATATTCATAAGATAATAGTTGATTCAATAATAAGAGTGTAAATCGAAATAAAAGAAACTAATTGAAATTAAAATATAATTAACTGGGATTTTATTACAGTTGTAATTAAACGCTAAAATTTGTGCAATATTTTAATATTGGATTTAACATGGAAAATTTATTTTAAAAGATTATAAATTCCTATGTAATCATGAATGATAAAATTATTAACTTTTAAATTTGAATTTAAAAAGTGATTAAATCAATCTAATAATAATTTATTTAATTAACGTGATAATTAGCCATTTTGGCCACTATCTCAAATTTTGACAAAACAAGTTTCATCTGATCCGTAACAGTGAATTACTGTAGGATTTCAAGTTTTATAGCAATCAGACTTATCGTTTGATCGTGCGGGCTCGAGACGCGTAGAAATCAATTAATGGAATTTAAATGAATATAATTTGATTTTGAAAGCTAACTTCTGTATACAATGGAATTAGGGTTTGAAACTAGTTTTATTGAGTTTAAAAATATCGAAAACATATATTTTGATATATAGGATGACCTACTTTCGTTATGGGAATGAAACGGGCTTTTCGGGTCGTTATTATCGTTTCAACCCAATTCGATCTGTCCTTTCGTTCCTATCCATCTGTCTATATAAATTGATACTTCCTAAAACCCTAACAGCTTTCTGATTTCATTTGCTGTACGTACAAATTTCTGCTTGTAACGACCCGTAAATTTTAACCGTTTTAATAACGTAATTAGTTGAAATTTTGTGAAAATTTTAAACGATAAAATTTTGAAATATAAATTTGATATTTGGAATGCGTTTAGTTAAACATAGCAACTGGTAAATTTTCGTCTGAAAATATGAAAGTTTATTCCGCGCGTAAATTCACTTCAATTCAATCAGTTAAAAAGTAATGAAAATAAAATGTTTTCGAAACCTAAATATTTTTACATAGAAAAATTCTAAACCATCTTCTGAGCAAGAGGTCAGTTTGTCGTTTTTCCAAATTCAGACATCTTTGGCTCCGTCGATCTTATTTTTCTGTGTTTTTCTTGCATTTTTCCGTAGTAAAAATTTCGAATTTTTATAATTCAATCGTACCGCTAATATCTGTATACCATTTTGATCGTCTCGTCATGCTGATCGCTTCGGTATATTTATTTCTGTGTTTGAAATCTGGTACACAATGGAATCTATGAAAAACGATTTCGTACCGGTATCGGTTTTAAAACTATTTGGCTCCTTGTACCCATTCATCTACCCATCCGTTGGAACCAGCAAACTTTATAATTCCTAGATTTCAACTTTAACTATTGCTATTCTCTATGTCAATTTATTATACAATGTTGATGGTTAGTGCATTTACTTTGATTCATTTATTCAAAGTGAACGTTTCATTTTACTTGCTATCTCACACCTGACCTACTTCCTTCATTCCTATTCCTCTTTTATTTTGCTCACAGTAAAAGAAACCTGATCCACCTCAAATCGATACCCGCTCACCACCCTGACAACCTCCCAGCCTACCGAAGTTTTCCACCATCATCCCTCCGCCTTTAGATGCCACCACACTTGTTTTCCACCATCGGCCACACCTTCCTTCCATTCACCCGCCACCAACTCGCCCAATGGCCTACCCAACGGCAGCCATCCTCTGACCAACCACCGCCCCACTTCGCCTCTGGGCAGCCAACCCAAAGCTTTCATCTCCGCACTCCAACTCGTGGCCAGCCGAGCGCCCCTCCAACACCATGCTCTGAAGCCCACGTCGACATCACAACTATCACCCCTAATCCCACAACTGAGCTCGTCCCCTCTGCCGAACGCCACCTTTTCTCTTATCCCTCCAGATCTTCCACGTCGAGCACCCCACCGCCTCGGCCGGGTCACAACCCACTGCCACTCTCTCTCCCCTGAATCGGCGTGCTTCCTTCGCCACTTGATCTGATGCCAAGCCTTCCATCAACCCGAGTTTTTGGAATGTGAAGGTATATTTATGTGTTTGGTCCTATGTCTATATATCTGTTACATTGTCTGTTATATTATTTTATATATGAATATTTTAATTAAGTGTGTTATATATATATATATGTTCATATGAGTCATAGTTTGCTAGTTTATATATATACTTTGTTCGACCGTTATATATGTATACTAGTTGGTTAAGATGCAAGTATAGTATATTTATATATTGCTGTGGGTTGCGTGAGTTATTTTCATTTGCAGTAGGATATATGTAAAAATAGTATGTTGTTAGTCCCCACTTATTTCGAAAGCTTTTGTTGTTACATTGATTATATAATAATAAACATTGATTTTAAAATGATATAAGTATAAGTTATATACTTTGTCAGTTATAAGATTTTATATACTAGTTGTTACCTTGTATATTTGTTAACGATGGAAGCAAGTGCATAATTCCTATTTGAAACTTTGGTTATTATTAGTTATATATATGTAGCTTATATATCTGGGTTTATATAAGTGCATGGGTGGTTTTCAAAATAGGTAAGGCTATATATTTGTCCATACATTAGTTAAGATATTAGTATATATATGCTGTTTCGCTTGTTTCGTATTTACAGTTTTATATATGTATATACCTATATTTAGAGATATTTCCTGTTGATAAACATACGTTAATTTATATATGTAGTTTAAGTGAGTTTACATGGGTTTGTATTATTGGATTTAAATTATAATACATTAAAGTATTACAGAATATTTCGAAAGAGTGGGTTATGTAAGTTGTATACTGTTATGTTAATACGTATTATTGGTCTGTGGTATATATAAAAGTGTCTACACCTATATGTTGATGTATAGATATATTATGTTTATGAACGTATGTTATATATAATTTGGTTAAATGGTTCTTTATATTTTAACTAAGCAAGTATATGTGGATATATTAGCTGCTTTCGAAATTTGTTGTCTGATTTCGTTATAGATATATATTAGTATTCTATAGTATGTGTTGTTGGTTTTAGTATTGTATATAGGCTGTTAATTGAATAAGGTATACATTAACATGTATTTCGATCTTCAGTTTATATTATATATTAGATCATAAGCATATACCTGCATACCCTTGTTGTACATATCTAGTTTTCTTTTGTCTATATATATGCCAAGTTGCGTTTTGCATATAAAGACGTTTGTTAACAATCTGCATACATTTAACTACATTAGTAGTTTTGAGTCATATATATACTTTATATAAAGGTTGTTATATGAGATATGATTTACAAGTATATTGATTTGAAGTTCTGATTTAAAGTCCTGTTATATGTAATATTATAAATGAGGATATACGTTTCGGTTTAAAAGCCTACAATATAATTTTGGGTTTATATATATATATATAGTTATATTGATCTTCTATAATTATTGATTTTAAATATAGTATATAGATATTTGTTTTTTTTAGTTGATCTGACTCGTTCTCATCGATTCTCATTTTATCAGCTTTTGGTCCGTCGTGCTTGTTTCTTCATCGAATTCGTTCCCATCTCACTTTGCTTAGGACTCATAGCGCATTTTGGGTGTCAAAATTCTCTGGCCTCGAAAGGTGAGCACTCACTCACGATTAACGTTCTTTTATTTATTAAATTTGATTTCAATTGAAACGACAATTGAAATATGCTGCTGTTAGTTAATTACACTGTTATATATGCTATTACCCGTATCAGTTCACCTGTGACATCTGACAGCATTATCTGTTATTTATGAAATGACAATTCAGTTCGGTTGATAATTGATTTATTGTTGATGTTTATATTGGACGTTAAATGGTTAATGTTAAAGTGATAAATAATATGCAATTGAATTGATTTATGATAGTTAACCATTTAAATCGAATCTATATGTTGAATTTGATTAGTTAAATTCTGTATAATATGACCCCTTTAAATGTTAAACTAGTTGACATGTAGAAATATGGAATTACACCTTGAACCATTTAAATGTATGTTGTTAAATTGATGATGTATGAAATTGTAAATAGATGACAAGTGAAGAACCGTAATGTAATAATCTTTAATCTACGCGAAATGATAGTGTAGATTCTAGAAATAATTATATTAATTCGCACAAATAACAATGTGAATTAATACGGTTATTTCGGGATTATTTGAATTGATTATTGGATTGTTGTTATTGATTGTTGCTATTGCTTGTTTATTTACTTTGACACCATCCCAGTTATCACACTGCAAGTTCCCTTTACTATGCTTTGATTTTGAATTGAATTGGAATCGGGTTGAAATGATAAATACCCAAATTGAAATTTGACCTAGGATAGAAAATAAAATAAAACCCAATTGGTCAATAATTTGATTTAAAAATAAAACGAAGATTTTATTTGAATAAATAATATGGTTTTGAAATGAAGTTGAAATTTGAATTTTTATGAAAGAAAAATGTTAATATTTAATAATCTGAAACAAAATGTTAACAATGAAATTTATGGAAGAATGTTGTTTAATTTCAGAAATGATTGAATTAAGTTTGAAATGATTTAATAATCAAGTTTGAAATTATAATTAAGTTTGAAATTATTAAACTTTGAAATGATTTAATAATTAAGTTTGAAATTATTAAACTTTGAAATTATTATTAATGAAGTTTTGAATTATTTAATAATTAAATAAGATTGAATTATTTAATGATTAAATTGAATTGGATTCTTTAATAAGAGAAATTGAACTTTTGAATAAGTGAATTTTACTTCGTAAATAATTGAAATTGAGTTTCTTTATTAATTAAGTTTTGGAAATTTATCTAAGTAAATAAATAAGTGAAATTGAATTTTCTTTAACAAGAAATAAAATGTGATTTATTGAAATAAATGTAAGACTTGAAATTTAAAGAATTTGATTTGATGAATTTAATTTAATTCAATTTGTAAGTTTTGATATAATGAAGTTGAATTTGAATAATGGATTTAATGAATTGGAAATTTAAATAGAAATTGTTTTGAATGACAAATTTACTTAACGAATATTGAATTAAATCGATAAATGAATTTAATGGATTTGAATGTTAAATTAAGTTAATTTAAATGATTTTGGAATGAAACTGATATACGAACTTGAATCAATATTTGAATTGTTTTAAATAGAAATTGAAATTGAATTATAAGATTTTGAAATTGTGAATTTGGATGTTTTGAAACGTAAATATTGGAAATTGGTTTAGAAAGACAAATGAAATGTTGATTTATGAATTCTAATGGAATTGAAATTGATTTGGTTTTGAAATTTATTAAACGACCAATCGGTGAAATAATTTCGAAGGTTATTAAAGAGACCGGAATCGGTTATGGATATACTCTCTATCTAAACCGAAAACCACTTTAATAACTATACGCGGAGTGATGATCCAGAATGAAGTGGTTGGATTGATGTACGTGATGACTGAAGAAAGAGAACGATGATGGATAGCCTTGACACTTGTGTCAAATTGGAAATGACTAAAACAGGAGCCGTGCCGGGCCAATGGAGGATTAGCTACCTCAAGTGGACACACTTCTTCGAACTACTCATTACTTGTTGTCGATTGGTGCACCCTTGATTTTGGGAGTGTTGTTTCACGGTGTTGCGGGCGCTGTGGCGTTGCGTTCTCACCAGTCCGGATCAGGCAAACGGTAGTATCACTACCTTGGGTATTGCCTCATGTGCCTTGTCATACTTGTATCCCTTTATTCGCAACCACTACGAATTTGTTTTGTACCTTTAGTATATGCATTGCCCTCTGGTGACTTCCGGTTTTGGGGAAACTACGGTCTTGTATATGCTTTTCGGAATAAAAATGTGTTAAGGGTGGAATGGGCCATGACTTAACACTATTTTGATATCTTTATATTACTGATAGACATTATCTACTTATCATACACTACTACATAGTAGATAGTTTAACGGATCCTTAAAGGATGGTTATTCCAACATCCTTTGAGTTACTTGTATTTCAATTGCTATTTCACTTGAGTTGGATTTATTGGTATAAGAATGTTAATCCTGACTCGAGTGTCTTGTGTTTTTGCTTTATGCTCGGGTCAGACTGAGTATACCAGTATGCGATGCTCACCTTTGAAGTTGGAGCTTTGCTTGAAGATCCAACCATCTATTCTGCTTCTAGTATTCGATGATTCCAGTGATGTATTCTGATTTAACTCTGATGTATCGTATTACTCTTCTGTTGTAAACTCTGATGTATCTTATATATTCATATAGTAGCTTCATGAACTACTATCTCTTTTATTTCCGCTGCATTTATTACTTTGTGTCTGTGATCTGTGATTATTTATTTACTATATATGTTCAGTTTTTCCAAATTTAAATTAACAACGCGGTATTTTGAGCAATTCAACTCCGGCATGAGTGTCTACCTATACACTTATAATGGATGCGAATGGTCTAAAATATCGGGTCGTTACAGTTGGTATCAGAGCTTTGGTAGCTCTAGACAAAACTCAACATATAGGGTAAATGTATTTACAGAATCACTCTCATTCGAGTTTCAATCTCTTCCTTTTGACTCGTTTCCTTTGAATTTTGGAATGTTCCCCTCGGTTCCGAAATTCATTCGTGTCCTCTACTTTTCGTCTTCTTTCAATTCTGGAGCACCCCATAACTTCATTCTGAATGATATCTATAATAGATCGGCGGTCTCGCCAATCTTCGAATGATTTGTAAAGGAGCAAAACTCTTTTACAATAGGCATCGATTTACCGGAGATTTCTGTATCATCGGTTTACGATGCTATCTATTCCCTGCTATACCTGAATTCCATCTCTTGAGATCGAGTGTTGATTTACCTCGGAATTCAGCATCGATCTTATTCTTGAAGTTACGGACGACCCGGTTAAGGTTGCCCGTGAATTAAATAAACTCATCCATCTCCCGATTGTGGTAATTGAATTATCTTATCTTCTGTTTTCAAACTTATTTTCGAATCAAAATTCTCTTGGGTTTGAGTCCATCAAAATTTGAAACCCTATACTTATTTTGAAAATTCATTCTTATATCGTCGAGCAAAGAAATGTATTTGTAAATTAATATTTAAAATTGTTTTAAAATATATTGTGTTGTTGAGTTGTTGATGTTGATTTGGATTTTCGATCGATTCGTTTGATCAACGCTATCGATAGGATTTCCAAAACACTTGAACAGAGCAAACTGATACAATATTATTTTCAAATTTGGAAAATGGAATAAATTTCTATGAATATATTATAGATATATATAAGTAAAATTTTCTGAAATTTAATAAGTTAATTAAATTGGTTGTTGAAATGATAATAATTGATTATCACTTATTGTTCTATAAATGAATTTTAAACATGGGTTATAAACTGATTTGAAATTTTAAATGAATTTAACATTCAGAATTTGAGAATTTAATTTCCGGTAATTTCAAGCTTTGGTTTTAAAATTTTAAAATGTATATTATTGAAGGTATTTCCAAATAGAAACCATTTTCAAAGAATTTTAAATGATTAATCAGTGCTCTTCTCTTTGTCGCTGGAAAATAATTTCGGTGATGGCGGCCGCATCAACGACATTCATTTTCGAGTTTCAAAGTGGAGAAACCATTCTGTAGCTTTGCTACGGTTTTGTTTTGAGAAAAGAAAAAAAATATTTTGATTTGAATTTCGTTAGTAGATTTTGATTCACATATATATAGGTATCTTATTTTAAAATTTAATTTGACTTGATATAAATATATTATATATATCTCTAAATTGTTTAAAGTTAATCAGAAATCTAATTCTTAAATTTTGTAAAAGGATGATTTTAGTTATAAATAAAACCAAAATTTTGAATAAGTATTTAAACTTGAGATAATTGAATTTGATAATTTTATTTGTATAGTACTAAATTGCATTTCAATATAACTTACCTAAATTATTCATAAGTTAAAATGTAATTGGACAATATACAATATAAAATAATTTTATAAATAAAATTGAGTGTTTATAATAAATGTTATACACTAAATTTTGATTATAAAGATGTTAACAGAGTTGGATAGGATAATAAGTAAAACTCGGTTAATAATGAAATAAATTTGTTTTGAGAGAATTAATAAATTTGTTTTGAAAGAATTAATAGATTGAAATTTGATCAACATATGAAAATACCTTGAATTTAAAAGAAATTAATAGATGTAAATTAATTTAAATCGAAACTTTATGGTTTAAATTAATTTATATGGGTTAAATATATGTGATAAAATATATTTTGAAAAAAAAAAGAATCTAAAATTGTTGAAGAAAATATGATTATAATAAAAGACTATTCAAATTTATGGTTTTAGAAATTGTAAATTGAAGAAAATGGGATGATAAGATAATGAATTTAGAAATAGTTGAGATTGATTTTGGGTGAAATCAAATGGATTAAATCAATTATTGAATATCAATTAATTTAAATTTGAATTTATATGGTTTAAATTAATTGTTATTTTGTATTTCAAATCTGTTTTTCTTTCTGGTTGTTTCTATTCTCCTACCTCATTCCTTTTCGGGGACGAAAAGTTTTGAGTGGGGGAGAATGTAACGACCCGTAAATTTTAACCGTTTTAATAACGTAATTAGTTGAAATTTTGTGAAAATTTTAAACGATAAAATTTTGAAATATAAATTTGATATTTGGAATGCGTTTAGTTAAACATAGCAACTGGTAAATTTTCGTCCGAAAATATGAAAGTTTATTCCGCGCGTAAATTCACTTCAATTCAATCAGTTAAAAAGTAATGAAAATAAAATGTTTTCGAAACCTAAATATTTTTACATAGAAAAATTCTAAACCATCTTCTGAGCAAGAGGTCAGTTTGTCGTTTTTCCAAATTCAGACATCTTTGGCTCCGTCGATCTTATTTTTCTGTGTTTTTCTTGCATTTTTCCGTAGTAAAAATTTCGAATTTTTATAATTCAATCGTACCGCTAATATTTGTATACCATTTTGATCGTCTCGTCATGCTGATCGCTTCGGTATATTTATTTCTGTGTTTGAAATCCGGTACGCAATGAAAAACGATTTCGTACCGGTATCGGTTTTAAAACTATTTGGCTCCTTGTACCCATTCATCTACCCATCCGTTGGAACAGCAAACTTTATAATTCCTAGATTTCAACTTTAACTATTGCTATTCTCTATGTCAATTTATTATACAATGTTGATGGTTAGTGCATTTACTTTGATTCATTTATTCAAAGTGAACGTTTCATTTTACTTGCTATCTCACACCTGACCTCCTTCCTTCATTCCTATTCCTCTTTTATTTTGCTCACGGTAAAAGAAACCTGATCCACCTCAAATCGATACCCGCTCACCACCCTGACAACCTCCCAGCCTACCGAAGTTTTCCACCATCATCCCTCCGCCTTTAGATGCCACCACACTTGTTTTCCACCACCGGCCACACCTTCCTTCCATTCACCCGCCACCAACTCGCCCAATGGCCTACCCAACGGCAGCCATCCTCTGACCAACCACCGCCCCACTTCGCCTCCGGGCAGCCAACCCAAAGCTTTCATCTCCGCACTCCAACTCGTGGCCAGCCTAGCGCCCCTCCAACACCATGCTCCGAAGCCCACATCGACATCACAACTATCACCCCTAATCCCACAACTGAGCTCGTCCCCTCTGCCGAACGCCACCTTTTCTCTTATCCCTCCAGATCTTCCATGTCGAGCACCCCACCGCCTCGGCCGGGTCACAACCCACTGCCACTTTCTCTCTCCCCTGAATCGGCGTGCTTCCTTCGCCACTTGATCTGATGCCAAGCCTTCCATCAACCCGAGCTTTTGGAATGTGAAGGTATATTTATGTGTTTGGTCCTATATCTATATACCTGTTACATTGTCTGTTATATTATTTTATATATGAATATTTTAATTAAGTGTATTATATATATATGTTCATATGAGTCATAGTTTGCTAGTTTATATATATACTTTGTTCGATTGTTATATATGTATACTAGTTGGTTAAGATGCAAGTATAGTATATTTATATATTGCTGTGGGTTGCGTGAGTTATTTTCATTTGCAGTAGGATATATGTAAAAATAGTATGTTGTTAGTCCCCACTTATTTCGAAAGCTTTTGTTATTACATTGATTATATAATAATAAACATTGATTTTAAAATTATATAAGTATAGTTATATACTTTGTCAGTTATAAGATTTTATATACTAGTTGTTACCTTATATATTTGTTAACGATGGAAGCAAGTGCATAATTCCTATTTGAAACTTTGGTTATTGTTAGTTATATATATGTAGGTTATATATCTGGGTTTATATAAGTGCATGGGTGGTTTTCAAAATAGGTAAGGCTATATATTTGTCCATACATTAGTTAAGATATTAGTATATATATAAGTTGTTTCGCTTGTTTCGTATTTACAGTTTTATATATGTATATACCTATATTTAGAGATATATCCTGTTGATAAACATACGTTAATTTATATATGTAGTTTAAGTGAGTTTACATGGGTTTGTATTATTGGATTTAAATTATAATACATTAAAGTATTATAGAATATTTCGAAAGAGTGAGTTATGTAAGTTGTATATTGTTATGTTAATACGTATTATTGGTCTGTGGTTTATATAAAAGTGTCTACACCTATATGTTGATGTATAGATATATTATGTTTATGAACGTATGTTATATATAATTTGGTTAAATGGTTCTTTATATTTTAACTAAGCAAGTATATGTGGATATATTAGCTGCTTTCGAAATTTGTTGTCTGATTTCGTTATAGATATATATTAGTATTCTATAGTATGTGTTGTTGGTTTTAGTATTGTATATAGGCTGTTAATTGAATAAGGTATACATTAACATGTATTTCGATCTTCAGTTTATATTATATATTAGATCGTAAGCATATACATGCATACCCTTGTTGTACATATCTAGTTTTCTTTTGTCTATATATATGCCAAGTTGTGTTTTGCATATAAAGACGTTTGTTAACAATCTGCATACATTTAACTACATTAGTATATTTGAGTCATATATATACTTTATATAAAGGTTGTTATATGAGATATGATTTACAAGTATATTGATTTGAAGTTCTGATTTAAAGTCCCGTTATATGTAATATTATAAATGAGGATATACGTTTCGGTTTAAAAGCCTACAATATAATTTTGGGTTTTTATATATATAGTTATATTGATCTTCTATAATTATTGATTTTAAATATAGTATATAGATATTTGTTTTTTTTAGTTGATCTGACTCGTTCTCATCGATTCTCATTTTATCAGCTTTTGGTCCGTCGTGCTTGTTTCTTCATCGAATTCATGCCCATCTCACTTTGCTTAGGACTCATAGCGCATTTTGGGTGTCAAAATTCTCTGGCCTCGAAAGGTGAGCACTCACTCACGATTAACGTTCTTTTATTTATTAAATTTGATTTCAATTGAAACGACAATTGAAATATGCTGCTGTTAGTTAATTACACTGTTATATATGCTATTACTCGTATCAGTTCACCTGTGACATCTGACACCATTATCTGTTATTTATGAAATGATAATTCAGTTCGGTTGATAATTGATTTATTGTTGATGTTTATATTGGACGTTAAATGTTTAATGTTAAAGTGATAAATAATATGCAATTGAATTGATTTATGATAGTTAACCGTTTAAATCGAATCTATATGTTGAATTTGATTAGTTAAATTCTGTATAATATGACCCCTTTAAATGTTAAACTAGTTGACACGTAGAAATATGGAATTACACCTTGAACCATTTAAATGTATGTTGTTAAATTGATGATGTATGAAATTGTAAATAGATGACAAGTGAAGAACCGTAATGTAATAATCTTTAATCTACGTGAAATGATAGTGTAGATTCTAGAAATAATTATATTAATTCGCACAAATAACAATGTGAATTAATACGGTTATTTCGGGATTATTTGAATTGATTATTGGATTGTTGTTATTGATTGTTGCTATTGCTTGTTTATTTACTTTGACACCATCCCAGTTATCACACTGCAAGTTCCCTTTACTATGCTTTGATTTTGAATTGAATTGGAATCGGGTTGAAATGATAAATACCCAAATTGAACTTTGACCTAGGATAGAAAATAAAATAAAACCCGATTGGTCAATAATTTGATTTAAAAATAAAACGAAGATTTTATTTGAATAAATAATATGGTTTTGAAATGAAGTTGAAATTTGAATTTTTATGAAAGAAAAATGTTAATATTTAATAATCTGAAACAAAATGTTAACAATGAAATTTATGAAAGAATGTTGTTTAATTTGAGAAATGATTGAATTAAGTTTGAAATGATTTAATAATCAAGTTTGAAATTATAATTAAGTTTGAAATTATTAAACTTTGAAATGATTTAATAATTAAGTTTGAAATTATAATTAAGTTTGAAATTATTAAACTTTGAAATTATTTAATAATTAAGTTTTGAATTATTTAATAATTAAATAAGATTGGATTATTTAATGATTAAATTGAATTGGATTCTTTAATAAGACAAATTGAACTTTTGAATAAGTGAATTTTACTTCGTAAATAATTGAAATTGAGTTTCTTTATTAATTAAGTTTTGGAAATTTATCTAAGTAAATAAATAAGTGAAATTGAATTTTCTTTAACAAGAAATAAAATGTGATTTATTGAAATAAATGTAAGACTTGAAATTTAAAGAATTTGATTTGATGAATTTAATTTAATTCAATTTGTAAGTTTTGATATAATGAAGTTGAATTTGAATAATGGATTTAATGAATTGGAAATTTAAATAGAAATTGTTTTGAATGACAAATTTACTTAACAAATATTGAATGAAATCGATAAATGAATTTAATGGATTTGAATGTTAAATTAAGTTAATTTAAATGATTTTGGAATGAAACTGATATACGAACTTGAATCAATATTTGAATTGTTTTAAATAGAAATTGAAATTGAATTATAAGATTTTGAAATTGTGAATTTGGAAGTTTTGAAACGTAAATATTGGAAATTGGTTTAGAAAGACAAATGAAATGTTGATTTATGAATTCTAATGGAATTGAAATTGATTTGGTTTTGAAATTTATTAAACGACCAATCGGTGAAATAATTTCGAAGGTTATTAAAGAGACTGGAATCGGTTATGGATATACTCTCTATCTAAACCGAAAACCACTTTAATAACTATACGCGGAGTGATGATCCAGAATGAAGTGGTTGGATTGATGTACGTGATGACTGAAGAAAGAGAATGATGATGGATAGCCTTGACACTTGTGTCAAATTGGAAATGACTAAAACAGGAGCCGTGCCGGGCCAATGGAGGATTAGCTACCTCAAGTGGACACACTTCTTCGAACTACTCATTACTTGTTGTCGATTGGTGCACCCTTGATTTTGGGAGTGTTGTTTCACGGTGTTGCGGGCGCTGCGGCGTTGTGTTCTCACCAGTCCGGATCAGGCAAACGGTAGTATCACTACCTTGGGTATTGCCTCATGTGCCTTGTCATACTTGTATCCCTTTATTCACAACCACTACGAATTTGTTTTGTACCTTTAGTATATGGATTGCCCTCTGGTGACTTCCGGTTTTCGGGAAACTACGGTCTTGTATATGCTTTTGGGAATAAAAATGTGTTAAGGGTGGAATGGGCCATGACTTAACACTATTTTGATATCTTTATATTACTGATAGACATTATCTACTTATCGTACACTACTACATAGTAGATAGTTTAACGGATCCTTAAAGGATGGTTATTCCAACATCCTTTGAGTTACTTGTATTTCAATTGCTATTTCACTTGAGTTGGATTTATTGATATAAGAATGTTAATCCTGACTCGAGTGTCTTGTGTTTTTGCTTTACGCTCGGGTCAGACTGAGTGTACCAGTATGCGATGCTCACCTTTGAAGTTGGAGCTTTGCTTGAAGATCCAGCCATCTATTCTTCTTCCAGTATTCGATGATTCCAGTGATGTATTCTGATTTAACTCTGATGTATCGTATTACTCTTCTGTTGTAAACTCTGATGTATCTTATATATTCATATAGTAGCTTCATGAACTACTATCTCTTTTATTTCCGCTGCATTTATTACTTTGTGTCTGTGATCTGTGATTATTTATTTACTGTGTGTAACACCCCGATATTTTAAAACGAAATTTTAATTAAAAACAAAACATTTCGAAATATTAATTTAAATATAAAGTGTAGTAATTTGTATAAAACGAAAATTTAAAGCGTTACATTTCGTTACGTTTTGTCCGTTCTTAACTTTATATTAGAAATTTTTTTTTATGATGATAATAGCTATTTTAATTTGGTTTAAAAAGATACGTTATATTTTAAGAAACCGTTAACATTTTTAAATTTATTAAATAAAAGAAACATGTAACAAATTGTACGTTACTTCGGGCGTTACACTGTACGTGCATTGTTCCATTGTCCATTTATTTCTGCTGTATATTTCAGTTTGAAATTGTCAAATCTTGCATTGAATTGCACGTGAGAAATAGTCCACTTACCCCTTTATCTCCCTTACGTTTCGTTCAACATTTATTTTGCCTAAATTCCTCTAACTGATCAAAACCTTTCGTTGCCTTCTTTTCTACAAAAGCAATAGTCAGCTGTTCATTTTTGTTTCGTTCAAAATTTTCATTTCTCCAAAAGGCATTCTCTGTAGCTTTTTGTTCAAATCTCATGAGCAACCAGAAGGTAAGCCTACCTTCTTCTTTTATTACTTTTATTCTTCTTTTTTTTATTTTGCTGTTTGTAGCTTTTATCTCCCAGAACCCATCCCTTGCTCTGTTTCGGTTGCCTCCTCCATGCTCGTCACCACCCTTCGCCTGACCGTGACACCACCATCCAGATCACCCTTCCCCCATACGAGATCCAACCCACCACGTCTCCACCACGTCAGCCCCTCCATCTCACCACCTGCCACGAGTCCAACCAGCACCCACCACGTCAACTACCACCGAACCCAGCCGGCCTGCCCTCCCCACGCCTATTCGCCACCATGCCTCCAACTTCACCATCACGGGAACCCCAGACCCTCACCACTTGTCCCCAGCCTGCCACCACTGACCTCGCCGAGAACCACCACGAATCCTACCCAGTTCGCCACCACGTCTCCACCACGCCAGTCCACCATCACGCCCAGATCGAGCCCACTGCAGCCACCTTCGCCTGACCGAACCCAGACCGTGACCTGCCCTCCTTCGAGCGAACCTACCCCATACGCCACCACCACGTCACGTCCCAGGCCTCCCTGCCGAGCCACACCATGAGACTAGCCATTCAACCCTTGCCTCGTTTTGTTTTTTTTTTGAATGGTATTGGGTTTAGCCGAGACAAATAATATAGTTTACTGACTTATATTGATGAAGTGCAAAAAAAAAATTCGTTTTGTTAGTCACCTGGTATTGAGTAGCATGGTTTCCAGAGCTTTTGTTTTGAAGTTTAAATATGTACTGCCTCTAACTTTTGTTTTGAAAACGAATATGTCCTTTTGCTTTAGTTTTAGTTGGTAACCGAGCCTATTTTTCTAGTAGCATTTGTTTAAATTTAAATGTACTAGTGTATGTTGTCACCTCTGTTTTATTTGTTTTGAATCTTAGTTATACCGTGCCTTTGACCTTTGAACAAAAAAATTTGTTTTGTCACTTTGCAAATTTAAAGGTTATAATCGATATTTCAAAAGTGGGCGTGCTATTGTTTTTGATTTTTAACCTGTTACTTTTTCGTTTGTCGCTTCATTTGAAAATTTGTTATTCGTGCAATCTTAGACTTTGATTTCTTATTGTGATTTTGGTTTGAATCTAGTTGGCGCATCCGCTAACAACTGATCGTGCTATTCGCGTGCTTCCGTTAGGCATCGTATTTCTCTTTTCTTCGGATCTCCAGTTCCGTAGAGGTGAGTAAATCTCACACGAATATCCATACTTATATGATTGTGAAACGATCGCAACTGAATGTGTAGAAATAAATAAACAAATAAATGATGTTATAACTACCTGTGATTTATTTATAGTTGATGTTAATTGTTGAAACTGCATATCGTATCATCTGTTATGTTCTGTTCTTATTTTACTGTTATTCTATTCTGTTAAATCACACTGCAAGTTCCCTGTAGAATAGAATCACTATGGGTTGAAATGATACATACCCGAACGGACTTTAGAATAAGGAAAGGTCATTATGGGCTGAAATGATAGGCCTGAGCGATTTTCAATTAAATTTTATTTACTTGGGATTGCGGGTTTGAAATGATAAAACCCGGATTTTTCTTTGTAAATTACGGATTGAAATGATATAGTATCTGTATCACTTGAATTAGGCTATAAAATATTATACAGACCCGTGGTTATTTTTCTGTATTTTCTAAATATTTTTAAATAGTTTAAAAATTATAATAATATTAAATTGATTTAAACTGAATTTTTAAGTGATTTATTTAAAATAGAAATGATTTTTCTATGTGATAAATATAAATAAATGGAGGAATATTGATTTTTAAACGAAACTTAAATTTGAAATTTTGATAAAAAGAAAGATGGAAACTTAAGTTAATTTAATTAAAATATAATTTAGTTTTAAATTGGTGAAAAAATGGAGTTTAAGTTTAAATGTTGAAATGAATGTAATAAGCAAATTTGTAAGTTTTGGTTTTACTTGTAAAATTTCTCTTTAAATAAATTAGTTAAAGGATTGAAAATGAACATTTTTAATGTATGATTTTATAAGTTTTAACTAGGTAGAATCCGTAGCACTTGTTAAGTGTTGTGGATTGTATAAGTGAACCAAAAGACTAAAATGAACTAAGGCTATGATAGTACTTGGTAAGTGCTGTTGTAGCAGAAACTAAAATTGAACCTGAACTAATAAAAGGGCTACTGTAGCACTTGTTAAGGACTGCAGTAGGCTGAAATATGATTTTGTTTAAAACAGAATTGTTATAGCAGTTATAAATGTTGTTTTGTTGAATAAAAATTGTTTTCAAATATAACTTACCGCCGCATTTTTTTTAAATGCCGTGAAAGCTGAAAGTTTAACGTTATTGTTTTTAAGTGAATAAGTGAACTCCGAAAAGGTTAGATTTTAGAAATTTAATATTTGATTTTTAAAAGAATAATGTCTTTGTTTTTTTTTAAATGATTTAATTCAAAGTATATTTGAAAAATTGTTTTAAATCTATAACCACGGGTTATAATAACGATTGGTTGGCAAAGAGACCGGGATCGGATATGGACATACTCTCTGTCGATACCGAAAACCACTTTGACAACCGTGTACGCGGTGGAGATTCCAGAATGAAGTAGGATGGTAGCGACGTCCTTAAGGTATATTACGTGGACCCAACTCCCGTGAGTTGGCATAAGGTGGCTAAAACAGGAGCGATCTCGGACCAGTGAGGTAGCACCTCTTCTCGGACAAATTTCTTCGACATTATACTCTTACTTGTGATTTGACTAGATGGCCATCCTCCGATTTGGGAATGTTGTTCGAGGTGGAACGGTAGTGGCTGCTATGCGTATCCATCAGTCCATGTGCGTAATTGGTATATCTACCCTGGCATTGCCTAGTTGTGCCGTGTCACCTACCATATCGAGCTTTACTACGATTATGATTTTAAGATCCGACCGCGTTAAGGTTCTCCATCCCCTTAACGCTATTTTCCGATATGATTATACTTTACTTATGTAGACACTATTATAATAGCGAATATTACTACATAGTAGATAGTTTAACGGATCCTTAGAGGATGGGCGGTCCCAAGCATCTTCTAAGTTACTTGTATCTTTACTACAGTTCATTTGAGTTGGTTTACATTGTATAAGTATGTATATCCTGACTCGAGTGTTATGTTTTATTTTACGCTCGGGTCAGCCTGAGTATTCACAGCTTTGGATTCACCTTTCTGGAGCTCGGAATCACTGGAGATTCTGCCTATCTAGTTATCTTCCTACTTCAGTTTCAGTTGTCTTATTTCAGCTTTTGTTTTAGAGACTTGTGTATTTGGGATTTCTATTGTACTTGTTTCAGAACTGTATTGGGTTTCAGACTATGTATTTTGTATTTGATTTGAGACTATGTATTTTAGTGGCTTCATGAACCACTATGGTTATTTTTAAATTCCGCTGCGAGTTATTCTGATATTTCTGTGTTTGTGATTCTGTGAATGATTTTATTTGCTCCAAATTTTATTACAATCTGTTATTTTGCATTATTCAAGTCTGACATGTGTGGATTATTGTCGATTTGAATGGTCCAAAATAGTGGGTCGTTACATTTGGTATCAGAGCCAGGTTTTAGGCAAACCTTAGCCTATGGAGCAAAAACTCATTAGAGATAGGGTAGAAATACCCTAGAATGAGTAAAATCAAACTCAGAATCATTTCCTTGTGAGTGAACGTATTTTCAAAGTATAAATGATTTTAAAATGATTTCTCAAATGATTTTTCAAAGATTATTTTGATATAAAGTTTTCTTGTTTAAGAAGAAATTTTCTAAACTTCCTTCTTTCCGTATCTACCTTGTTAGGAACTTTGTTATTAGGGTATTCATCCAAGTAATCTTATCGCGTTTTATCTTAGCTTATCTTTGTCTTCTCTGTACTTTGTCCTAAATTATTCTTGATATTTACAGGATGAATCGTGGAAATGCTAGAGGTAGGGGTCGTGGTATTGCCCCAGTTCCTCCACCTGTTGCACCTGTTAAGTTCACAGTTCTTTGCAAAGAATTCTCTCAGCTCGGTGGCACTAAGTTCACCGGTTCAGAAAGTATCATCGAAGCCCAGCAATGGATAAGAAGTTTGGAAAGAATCTTTACTGGTTTAGAGATCACTGATGCCCATAAGCGTCAGTTAGCAGCATGGCAGCTGCAAGAGTCAGCCCTAGATTGGTGGGAGTCTGTTACGACTCGCACTAACGAAGGTGATCTTTCGTGGGAGCAGTTCAGGTATCCTTTGTGTTAACTTGAATTTTCCCCATTTCCTTTCCTTTTGAATCTATCTTAAGTTTGGTTTCTGTATGTTTCCTTTCAGGGAGGCTTTTGTGGCAAAATGGATGCCCGAAGCCAGGAAATCTCAGCTTTACCGTGAATTCATGGACCTCAAGCAGGGTACCATGTCTTTTTCAGAGTATGAACGGAAGTTCAATGAACTTTCCAAATTTGGTCCTGGTCTTATCGACACTCAGCTAAAGAAGAATGAGAAGTTCATTTCTGGAGCTCGCCCAGAGTTCTACGATCGCCTTATTTCCCATGTTCATGGCACATTTACTGAGCTCATGGATATGGCTATTCGCTATGAGAACCCTACCTCCAAGGGTCCTGCTGCTTCTGGTACTCATGTCTCACAATCTTCCTCTGCAAATTCCAAGAAGAGAAAGCCCAACTTCCACCGGCAGAAGAAAAATTGGATCAAACATGCGGGCTTGGGATCTTCAGCATCTGCTCCTTCTCAGAGACACCCTATTGATCTTTCCTCCATTACTTGCTTCAAATGTGACCAGAAGGGACACTATGCCAATAGTTGCCCTAATCCGTCTGTTGTTGTTGTTCCTCCACCCCAGGTTACCAGGAACGATCTTTGTCATGTTTGTCTTCAGCCAGGTCATTTTAAGAAGGACTGTCCTTTATATCAGAAGGGAAAGCCATCTGGCGTATTTGCTGTCACATCTGCTTCATCACCTGCTCCTGCACCTGCTCCTGCTCCTAGCGATGGTCAAGGTACTCTTCAAGGCACCTTTACTTTATTTCATCATCCAGTTCGTGTTTTATTTGATACTGGGGCTTCGCATATTTTTATTTCTGATGACCTGTGTAATAAGTTTGAACATCTCCTTTCTCCTGAGTATGCTTCTGTTCCTCTATGTGTTTCTAATCCTATTGGTGGTCCCGCAAATCTTAATAAGATTTGTAAACATGTGAAACTCCTCCATTCCGATCATAGTTTTTGTGGCGATTTCTATATCCTTGGTTTCGATGCTTTTGATTTGTTGCTTGGAAGTGATTGGCTTGATGGACACGATGCCCGTATCTCGTGTAAATCCCAAATTGTTTCTCTTAAGGATGATCGAGGAAATTCTTTGGTTATTCAGGGCCGTATGCCTCATGATTATGCTGGTAGCTTTATCTTTTCTCTAGATGCTTCTATTGATGATCTTCAGTCGACCCGTGTAGTTAATCACTACCCGGATGTATTTGGTGAAGTTACTGCTTTACCTCCCAAGCGGGAAATTGATTTCCGCATTGATCTCATTCCTGGAGCTCGATCTATAGTTCTTCCTCCTAGAAGAATGGCACCCCGCGAGAAGGTTGAGTTAAGGAAACAAATTGAAGACCTATCGTCCAAGGGTCTGATCAGACCTAGTTTTTCTGAATGGGGAGCCGCGGTGGTTTTCGTCACCAAGTCCGATGGTTCTCTTCGGATGTGTGTTGATTATAGGGAGTTGAACAAACTCACTATGAAAAATAGATATCCAATGCCTCGCATCAATGACATGTTTGATCAGCTTTATGGTGCTACTGTTTTCTCTCAGCTTGATCTTGCCATAGGTTTTCACCAACTCAGAGTTGCCGAGGAAAGTATTCCTAAGACTGCTTTCCGTACTGAGAATGGATTCTTCGAATGGTTAGTCATGCCTTTTGGTTTGACTAATGCTCCCGCTTTCTTTGTTGACTTGATGAATCGTGTTTTCCGTGATGTGCTTAATAAATTTGTTCTAGTCTTTGTGGATGATATCCTCATATTCTCTAAGTCTGAAGAAGAACATGAGTCACATTTGAAATCTGTTCTTGAGACTCTTCGAAAGCATCAGTTAAAAGCTAAATTTTCCAAATGCCATTTCTGGAAGGATGAAGTCCGATTTCTTGGGCATATTGTTTCTAGTAATGGAGTTTCAGTTGATCCAGTCAAGATCGCTGCGATCAATGTAAGTTCCTCTCTCTTTCTCTTTCCTTGTTTCGTTCAATTTACTCTATCTTTCCTATTATCCTTCTTTTTTCCCTATTCTGTGCAGGATTGGGAAACTCCTAAGACTCCTACTGATATCCGTAGTTTTCTGGGCCTCGCCGGTTATTACCGGAGATTCATTGAGAATTTTGCTCGGATTGCTGCACCTCTCACTGCTTTAACTCGGAAGAATGCTAAGTTTATTTGGAGTAATAAGTGTGAAGCCGCGTTCAAAGAGTTAAAAGACAAGCTTACTTCCGCACCTGTTCTTACCATTCCAAATGGAGATGAGGGATTAACGGTATACACTGATGCTTGTCGAGAAGGTTTGGGAGCTGTTCTGATGCAGGATGGTAGAGTGATTGCTTATGCTAGTAGACAGTTGAAGACCCATGAAGTAAATTATGCTGCCCATGATCTAGAGTTGATTGCAGTTGTTTTCGCTTTGAAACTTTGGAGACATCATCTGTTGGGTACCAAGTTCGAGCTTTTCACGGATCATCAGTCTTTGAGGTATATTTTCTCTCAGAAGGATTTGAATCAGAGACAAGTTAGGTGGTTAGAGTTCCTTGCTTCTTATGACCTCGACATCAACTATACACCGGGAAAGGCTAATGTAGTGGCGGATGCTTTGAGTAGGAAGAAAGCTTTGTTGTGTCAGATTGTTGTTTCTTCACCTCTTGTGGATCGTATTATGGCTAGACAGGATGAAGATCAGATGCTTAGATTGATTAAGGAGAATGTTCGAAGTAGAGTGGGAGGTAGTAGTCTTGATGGTAATGGAGCTCAGATTGACGATAAGGGTGTATTGAGGATCAATAATAGGATTTGTGTCCCGAATGTTGATGGATTGAGACAGGAGTTACTTCGGGAGAATCATCAGTCCAGACTCTCTATTCATCCAGGCGTGACCAAGATGTATCAGGATATGAAGGAGTTATATTGGTGGAAAGGTATGAAGCGAGATATTTCCCTTTTCTTCAATAGGTGTGCGACTTGTCAGCAAGTCAAGGCAGATCATCAGAAGACCCCTGGGTTATTGCAGCCTCTTGAGATTCCCAATTGGAAGTGGGAACAAGTTTCTATGGATTTCATTGATGGTTTACCGAGGACTAGGAAGGGTAACGAGAGTATCTGGGTTATTGTGGATAGATTGACCAAATCAGCTCATTTCATTCCGGTCAAGTCTACCCGTTCAGCTTCTAGTTTGTCTGAGATTTACATGAGGGAGATTGTTCGTCTCCACGGTGTTCCTCTCAGTATCGTTTGTGATCGTGATCCTATCTTTACTAGTAGGTTTTGGAAAGCCTTTCAGGATTCTTTGGGTACTCATCTAAATCTGAGCACTGCTTACCATCCACAGACCGACGGTCAAACGGAAAGGGTGAATCAGATTTTAGAAGATCTTCTTCGTGCTTGTGTGCTTGATTATGGAGGATCTTGGGAAGATCATCTCCATCTTGTCGAATTCACTTATAACAATAGTTATCAGGCCAGTATTGAGACATCTCCATTTTATGCTCTTTACGGACGACCTTGTAGATCTCCTTCTTATTGGATTGAATCCGGTAATCGTTTGGTTCTTGGTCCTGAGATGGTTTTGGAAGCTTCAGAGAGAGTCGAAGAGATTAGGAGGAAGATGAGGATTGCTCAGGATAGACAGAAGAAGTACGCTGATCGTCGAAGTCGGAGTTTAGAGTTTGCTGTTGGTGATTTGGTTTTCCTTAAGGTCTCTCCCTTAAGGAATGTTATTCGTTTTGGTCGTAGAGGAAAGCTATCTCCTAGATTTGTTGGTCCTTTCCGCATTTTGGAAAGAATTGGCTCTCTTGCTTATCGTCTGGATTTACCCGAGAAATTTTCTGGAATACACAACGTCTTTCATGTATCTCATCTTCGTCGCTATCTGCATGATCCATCTCTTATTATTCAGCCTTCTGCTCTTAATAGTTTGGATATTGAGCCAAATCTGACTGTTGAGAGGAAGCCACTTCGTATCGTCGATCGAGGTACGAAGCAGCTAAGAAGAAAATCTATCAACCTGGTCAAAGTGCAGTGGAGCACTGATGAACGGGATTGCACCTGGGAGACGGAGGAGAGCATTCGTGCTTCGAATCCGGAATTGTTTATTTCAGGTACTTTTGCTATTCTGTCTTATCTTTCTTTGTTTTCCTTCTTCGTTCCTTTTCGAGGACGAAAAGCTTTGAGTGGGGGAGAGTGTAACAGCCCGATATTTTAAAACGAAATTTTAATTAAAAACAAAACATTTCAAAATATTAATTTAAATATAAAGTGTAGTAATTTGTATAAAACGAAAATTTAAAGCGTTACATTTCGTTACGTTTTGTCCGTTCTTAACTTTATATTAGGAATTTTTTTTTATGATGATAATAGCTATTTTAATTTGGTTTAAAAAGATACGTTATATTTTAAGTAACTGTTAACATTTTTAAATTTATTAAATAAAAGAAACAGGTAACAAATTGTGCGTTACTTCGGGCGTTACACTGTACGTGCATTGTTCCATTGTCCATTTATTTCTGCTGTATATTTCAGTTTGAAATTGTCAAATCTTGCATTGAATTGCACGTGAGAAATAGTCCACTTACCCCTTTATCTCCCTTACGTTTCGTTCAACATTTATTTTGCCTAAATTCCTCTAACTGATCAAAACCTTTCGTTGCCTTCTTTTCTACAAAAGCAATAGTCAGCTGTTCATTTTTGTTTCGTTCAAAAATTTCATTTCTCCAAAAGGCATTCTCTGTAGCTTTTTGTTCAAATCTCGTGAGCAACCAGAAGGTAAGCCTACCTTCTTCTTTTATTACTTTTATTCTTCTTTTTTTTATTTTGCTGTTTGTAGCTTTTATCTCCCAGAAACCATCCCTTGCTCTGTTTCGGTTGCCTCCTCCATGCTCGTCACCACCCTTCGCCTGACCGTGACACCACCATCTAGATAACCCTTCCCCCATACGAGATCCAACCCACCACGTCTCCACCACGTCAGCCCCTCCATCTCACCACCTGCCACGAGTCCAACCAGCACCCACCACGTCAACTACCACCGAACCCAGCCGGCCTGCCCTCCCCACGCCTATTCGCCACCATGCCTCCAACTTCACCATCAAGGCAACCCCAGACCCTCACCACTTGTCCCTAGCCTGCCACCACTGACCTCACCGAGAACCACCACGAATCCTACCCAGTTCGCCACCACGTCTCCACCACGCCAGTCCACCATCACGCCCAGACCGAGCCTACTGCAGCCACCTTCGCCTGACCGAACCCAGACCGTGACCTGCCCTCCTTCGAGCGAACCTACCCCATACGCCACCACCACGTCACGTCCTAGGCCTCCCTGCCGAGCCACACCATGAGACCAGCCATTCAACCCTTGCCTCGTTTTGTTTTTTTTTGAGTGGTATTGGGTTTAGCCGAGACAAATAATATAGTTTACTGACTTATATTGATGAAGTGCAAAAAAAAAATCGTTTTGTTAGTCATCTGGTATTGAGTAGCATGGTTTCCAGAGCTTTTGTTTTGAAGTTTAAATATGTACTGCCTCTAACTTTTGTTTTGAAAACGAATATGTCCTTTTGCTTTAGTTTTAGTTGGTAACCGAGCCTATTTTTCTACTAGCATTTGTTTAAATTTAAATGTACTAGTGTATGTTGTCACCTCTGTTTTGTTTGTTTTGAATCTTAGTTATACCGTGCCTTTGACCTTTGAACAAAAAAATTTGTTTTGTCACTTTGCAAATTTAAAGGTTATAATCGATATTTCAAAAGAGGGCGTGCTATTGTTTTTGATTTTTAACCTGTTACTTTTTCGTTTGTCGCTTCATTTGAAAATTTGTTATTCGTGCAATCTTAGACTTTGATTTCTTATTGTGCTTTTGGTTTGAATCTAGTTGGCGCATCCGCTAACAACTGTTCGTGCTATTCGCGTTCTTCCGTTAGGCATCGTATTTCTCTTTTCTTCGGATCTCCAGTTCCGTAGAGGTGAGTAAATCTCACACGAATATCCATACTTATATGATTATGAAACGACCGCAATTGAATGTGTAGAAATAAATAAACAAATAAATGATGTTATAACTACCTGTGATTTATTTATAGTTGATGTTAATTGTTGAAACTGCATATCGTATCATCTGTTATGTTCTGTTCTTATTTTACTGTTATTCTATTCTGTTAAATCACACTGCAAGTTCCCTATAGAATAGAATCACTATGGGTTGAAATGATACATACCCGAACAGACTTTAGAATAAGGGAAGGTCGTTATGGGCTGAAATGATAGGCCTGAGCGATTTTCAATCAAATTTTATTTACTTGGGATTGCGGGTTTGAAATGATAAAACCCGGATTTTTCTTTGTAAATTACGGATTGAAATGATATAGTATCCGTATCACTTGAATTAGGCTAGAAAATATTATACAGACCCGTGGTTATTTTTCTGTATTTTCTGAATATTTTTAAATAGTTTAAAAATTGTAATAATATTAAATTGATTTAAACTGAATTTTTAAGTGATTTATTTAAAATAGAAATGATTTTTCTATGTGATAAATATAAATAAATGGAGGAATATTGATTTTTAAACGAAACTTAAATTTGAAATTTTGATAAAAAGAAAGATGGAAACTTAAGTTAATTTAATTAAAATATAATTTAGTTTTAAATTGGTGAAAAAATGGAGTTTAAGTTTAAATGTTGAAATGAATGTAATAAGCAAATTTGTAAGTTTTGGTTTTACTTGTAAAATTTCTCTTTAAATAAATTAGTTAAAGGATTGAAAATGAACATTTTTAATGTATGATTTTATAAGTTTTAACTAGGTAGAATCCGTAGCACTTGTTAAGTGTTGCGGATTGTATAAGTGAACCAAAAGACTAAAATGAACTAAGGCTATGATAGTACTTGGTAAGTGCTGTTGTAGCAGAAACTAAAATTGAACCTGAACTAATAAAAGGGCTACTGTAGCACTTGTTAAGGACTGTAGTAGGCTGAAATATGATTTTGTTTAAAACTGAATTGTTATAGCAGTTATAAATGTTGTTTTGTTGAATAAAAATTGTTTTCAAATATAACTTACCGCCGCATTTTTTTTAAATGCCGTGAAAGCTGAAAGTTTAACGTTATTTTTTTTAAGTGAATAAGTGAACTCCGAAAAGGTTAGATTTTAGAAATTTAATATTTGATTTTTAAAAGAATAATGTCTTTGTTTTTTTTAAATGATTTAATTCAAAGTATATTTGAAAAATTGTTTTAAATCTATAACCACGGGTTATAATAACGATTGGTTGGCAAAGAGACCGGGATCGGATATGGACATACTCTCTGTCGATACCGAAAACCACTTTGACAACCGTGTACGCGGTGGAGATTCCAGAATGAAGTAGGATGGTGGAGACGTCCTTAAGGTATATTACGTGGACCCAACTCCCGTGAGTTGGCATAAGGTGGCTAAAACAGGAGCGATCTCGGACCAGTGAGGTAGCACCTCTTCTCGGACACATTTCTTAGACATTATACTCTTACTTGTGATTTGACTAGATGGCCATCCTCCGATTTGGGAATGTTGTTCGAGGTGGAACGGTAGTGGCTGCTATGCGTATCCATCAGTCCGTGTGCGTAATTGGTATATCTACCCTGGCATTGCCTAGTTGTGCCGTGTCACCTACCATATCGAGCTTTACTACGATTATGATTTTAAGATCCGACCGCGTTAAGGTTCTCCATCCCCTTAACGCTATTTTCTGATATGATTATACTTTACTTATGTAGACACTATTATAATAGCGAATATTACTACATAGTATATAGTTTAACGGATCCTTAGAGGATGGGCGGTCCCAAGCATCTTCTAAGTTACTTGTATCTTTACTACAGTTCATTTGAGTTGGTTTACATTGTATAAGTATGTATATCCTGACTCGAGTGTTATGTTTTATTTTACGCTCGGGTCAGCCTGAGTATTCACAGCTTTGGATTCACCTTTCTGGAGCTCGGAATCACTGGAGATTCTGCCTATCTAGTTATCTTCCTACTTCAGTTTCAGTTGTCTTATTTCAGCTTTTGTTTTAGAGACTTGTGTATTTGGGATTTCTATTGTACTTGTTTCAGAACTGTATTGGGTTTCAGACTATGTATTTTGTATTTGATTTGAGACTATGTATTTTAGTGGCTTCATGAACCACTATGGTTATTTTTAAATTCCGCTGCGAGTTATTCTGATATTTCTGTGTCTGTGATTCTGTGAATGATTTTATTTGCTCCAAATTTTATTACAATCTGTTATTTTGCATTATTCAAGTCTGACATGTGTGGATTATTGTCGATTTGAATGGTCCAAAATAGTGGGTCGTTACATTTGGTATCAGAGCCAGGTTTTAGGCAAACCTTAGCCTATGGAGCAAAAACTCATTAGAGATAGGGTAGAAATACCCTAGAATGAGTAAAATCAAACTCAGAATCATTTCCTTGTGAGTGAACGTATTTTCAAAGTATAAATGATTTTAAAATGATTTCTCAAATGATTTTTCAAAGATTATTTTGATATAAAGTTTTCTTGTTTAAGAAGAAATTTTCTAAACTTCCTTCTTTCCGTATCTACCTTGTTAGGAACTTTGTTATTAGGGTATTCATCCAAGTAATCTTATCGCGTTTTATCTTAGCTTATCTTTGTCTTCTCTGTACTTTGTCCTAAATTATTCTTGATATTTCCAGGATGAATCGTGGAAATGCTAGAGGTAGGGGTCGTGGTATTGCCCCAGTTCCTCCACCTGTTGCACCCGTTAAGTTCACAGTTCTTTGCAAAGAATTCTCTCAGCTCGGTGGCACTAAGTTCACCGGTTCAGAAAGTATCATCGAAGCCCATCAATGGCTAAGAAGTTTGGAAAGAATCTTTACTGGTTTAGAGATCACTGATGCCCAGAAGCGTCAGTTAGCAGCATGGCAGCTGCAAGAGTCAGCCCTAGATTGGTGGGAGTCTGTTAAGACTCGCACTAACGAAGGTGATCTTTCGTGGGAGCAGTTCAGGTATCCTTTGTGTTAACTTGAATTTTCCCCATTTCCTTTCCTTTTGAATCTATCTTAAGTTTGGTTTCTGTATGTTTCCTTTCAGGGAGGCTTTTGTGGAAAAATGGATGCCCGAAGCCAGGAAATCTCAGCTTTACCGTGAATTCATGGACCTCAAGCAGGGTACCATGTCTTTTTCAGAGTATGAACGGAAGTTCAATGAACTTTCCAAATTCGGTCCTGGTCTTATCGACACTCAGCTAAAGAAGAATGAGAAGTTCATTTATGGAGCTCGCCCAGAGTTCTACGATCGCCTTATTTCCCATGTTCATGGCACATTTACTGAGCTCATGGATATGGCTATTCGCTATGAGAACCCTACCTCCAAGGGACCTGCTGCTTCTGGTACTCATGTCTCACAATCTTCCTCTGCAAATTCCAAGAAGAGAAAGCCCAACTTCCACCAGCAGAAGAAAAATTGGATCAAACATGCGGGCTTGGGATCTTCAGCATCTACTCCTTCTCAGAGACACCCTATTGATCTTTCCTCCATTACTTGCTTCAAATGTGACCAGAAGGGACACTATGCCAATAGTTGCCCTAATCCGTCTGTTGCTGCTGTTCCTCCACCCCAGGTTACCAGGAACGATCTCTGTCATGTTTGTCTTCAGCCGGGTCATTTTAAGAAGGACTGTTCTTTATATCAGAAGGGAAAGCCATCTGGCGTATTTGCTGTCACATCTGCTTCATCACCTGCTCCTGCACCTGCTCCTGCTCCTAGCGATGGTCAAGGTACTCTTCAAGGCACCTTTACTTTATTTCATCATCCAGTTCGTGTTTTATTTGATACTGGGGCTTCGCATAGTTTTATTTCTGATGACCTGTGTAATAAGTTTGAACATCTCCTTTCTCCTGAGTATGCTTCTGTTCCTCTATGTGTTTCTAATCCTATTGGTGGTCCCGCAAATCTTAATAAGATTTGTAAACATGTGAAACTCCTCCATTCCGATCATAGTTTTAGTGGCAATTTCTATATCCTTGGTTTCGATGCTTTTGATTTGTTGCTTGGAAGTGATTGGCTTGATGGAAACGATGCCCGTATCTCGTGTAAATCCCGAATTGTTTCTCTTAAGGATGATCGAGGAAATTCTTTGGTTATTCAGGGCCGTATGCCTCATGATTATGCTGGTAGCTTTATCTTTTCTCTAGATGCTTCTATTGATGATCTTCAGTCGACCCGTGTAGTTAATCACTACCCGGATGTATTTGGTGAAGTTACTGCTTTACCTCCCAAGCGGGAAATTGATTTCCGCATTGATCTCATTCCTGGAGCTCGACCTATAGTTCTTCCTCCTAGAAGAATGGCACCCCGCGAGAAGGTTGAGTTAAGGAAACAAATTGAAGACCTATCGTCCAAGGGTCTGATCAGACCTAGTTTTTCTGAATGGGGAGCCGCGGTGGTTTTCGTCACCAAGTCCGATGGTTCTCTTCGGATGTGTGTTGATTATAGGGAGTTGAACAAACTCACTATGAAAAATAGATATCCAATGTCTCGCATCAATGACATGTTTGATCAGCTTTATGGTGCTACTGTTTTCTCTCAGCTTGATCTTGCCACAGGTTTTCACCAAATCAGAGTTGTCGAGGAAAGTATTCCTAAGACTGCTTTCCGTACTGAGAATGGATTCTTCGAATGGTTAGTCATGCCTTTTGGTTTGACTAATGCTCCCGCTTTCTTTGTTGACTTGATGAATCGTGTTTTCCGTGATGTGCTTAATAAATTTGTTCTAGTCTTTGTGGATGATATCCTCATATTCTCTAAGTCTGAAGAAGAACATGAGTCACATTTGAAATCTATTCTTGAGACTCTTCGAAACCATCAGTTAAAAGCTAAATTTTCCAAATGCCATTTCTGGAAGGATGAAGTCCGATTTCTTGGGCATACTGTTTCTAGTAATGGAGTTTCAGTTGATCCAGTCAAGATCGCTGCGATCAATGTAAGTTCCTCTCTCTTTCTCTTTCCTTGTTTCGTTCAATTTACTCTATCTTTCCTATTATCCTTCTTTTTTCCCTATTCTGTGCAGGATTGGGAAACTCCTAAGACTCCTACTGATATCCGTAGTTTTCTGGGCCTCGCCGGTTATTACCGGAGATTCATTGAGAATTTTGCTCGGATTGCTGCACCTCTCACTGCTTTAACTCGGAAGAATGCTAAGTTTATTTGGAGTAATAAGTGTGAAGCCGCGTTCAATGAGTTAAAAGACAAGCTTACTTCCGCACCTGTTCTTACCGTTCCAAATGGAGATGAGGGATTAACGGTATACACTGATGCTTGTCGAGAAGGTTTGGGAGCTGTTCTGATGCAGGATGGTAGAGTGATTGCTTATTCTAGTAGACAGTTGAAGACCCATGAAGTAAATTATGCTGCCCATGATCTAGAGTTGCTTGCAGTTGTTTTCTCTTTGAAACTTTGGAGACATCATCTGTTGGGTACCAAGTTCGAGCTTTTCACGGATCATCAGTCTTTGAGGTATATTTTCTCTCAGAAGGATTTGAATCAGAGACAAGTTAGGTGGTTAGAGTTCCTTGCTTCTTATGACCTCGACATAAACTATACACCGGGAAAGGCTAATGTAGTAGCGGATGCTTTGAGTAGGAAGAAAGCTTTGTTGTGTCAGATTGTTGTTTCTTCACCTCTTGTGGATCGTATTATAGCTAGACAGGATGAAGATCAGATGCTTAGATTGATTAAGGAGAATGTTCGAAGTAGAGTGGGAGGTAGTAGTCTTGATGGTAATGGAGCTCAGATTGACGATAAGGGTGTATTGAGGATCAATAATAGGATTTGTGTCCCGAATGTTGATGGATTGAGACAGGAGTTACTTCGGGAGAATCATCAGTCCAGACTCTCTATTCATCCAGACGTGACCAAGATGTATCAGGATATGAAGAAGTTATATTGGTGGAAAGGTATGAAGCGAGATATTTCCCTTTTCGTCAATAGGTGTGCGACTTGTCAGCAAGTCAAGGCAGATCATCAGAAGACCCCTGGGTTATTGCAGCCTCTTGAGATTCCCAATTGGAAGTGGGAACAAGTTTCTATGGATTTCATTGATGGTTTACCGAGGACTAGGAAGGGTAACGAGAGTATCTGGGTTATTGTGGATAGATTGACCAAATCAGCTCATTTCATTCCGGTCAAGTCTAACCGTTCAGCTTCTAGTTTGTCTGAGATTTACATGAGGGAGATTGTTCGTCTCCACGGTGTTCCTCTCAGTATCGTTTGTGATCGTGATCCTATCTTTACTAGTAGGTTTTGGAAAGCCTTTCAGGATTCTTTGGGTACTCATCTAAATCTGAGCACTGCTTACCATCCACAGACCGACGGTCAAACAGAAAGGGTGAATCAGATTTTAGAAGATCTTCTTCGTGCTTGTGTGCTTGATTATGGAGGATCTTGGGAAGATTATCTCCATCTTGTCGAATTCACTTATAATAATAGTTATCAGGCCAGTATTGAGACATCTCCATTTTCTGCTCTTTACGGACGACCTTGTAGATCTCCTTCTTGTTGGATTGAATCCGGTAATCGTTTGGTTCTTGGTCCTGAGATGGTTTTGGAAGCTTCAGAGAGAGTCGAAGAGATTAGGAGGAAGATGAGGATTGCTCAGGATAGACAGAAGAAGTACGCTGATCGTCGAAGACGGAGTTTAGAGTTTGCTGTTGGTGATTTGGTTTTCCTTAAGGTCTCTCCCTTAAGGAATGTTATTCGTTTTGGTCGTAGAGGAAAGCTATCTCCTAGATTTGTTGGTCCTTTCCGCATTTTGGAAAGAATTGGCTCTCTTGCTTATCGTCTGGATTTACCCGAGAAATTTTCTGGAATACACAACGTCTTTCATGTATCTCATCTTCGTCGCTATCTGCATGATCCATCTCTTATTATTCAGCCTTCTGCTCTTGATAGTTTGGATATTGAGCCAAATCTGACTGTTGAGAGGAAGCCACTTCGTATCGTCGATCGAGGTACGAAGCAGCTAAGAAGAAAATCTATCAACCTGGTCAAAGTGCAGTGGAGCACTGATGAACGGGATTGCACCTGGGAGACGGAGGAGAGCATTCGTGCTTCGAATCCGGAATTGTTTATTTCAGGTACTTTTGCTATTCTGTCTTATCTTTCTTTGTTTTCCTTCTTCGTTCCTTTTCGAGGACGAAAAGCTTTGAGTGGGAGAGAGTGTAACAGCCCGATATTTTAAAACGAAATTTTAATTAAAAACAAAACATTTTGAAATATTAATTTAAATATAAAGTGTAGTAATTTGTATAAAACGAAAATTTAAAGCGTTACATTTCGTTACGTTTTGTCCGTTCTTAACTTTATATTAGAAATTTTTTTTTATGATGATAATAGCTATTTTAATTTGGTTTAAAAAGATACGTTATATTTTAAGAAACCGTTAACATTTTTAAATTTATTAAATAAAAGAAACAGGTAACAAATTGTGCGTTACTTCGGGCGTTACACTGTACGTGCATTGTTCCATTGTCCATTTATTTCTGCTGTATATTTCAGTTTGAAATTGTCAAATCTTGCATTGAATTGCACGTGAGAAATAGTCCACTTACCCCTTTATCTCCCTTACGTTTCGTTCAACATTTATTTTGCCTAAATTCCTCTAACTGATCAAAACCTTTCGTTGCCTTCTTTTCTACAAAAGCAATAGTCAGCTGTTCATTTTTGTTTCGTTCAAAATTTTCATTTCTCCAAAAGGCATTCTCTATAGCTTTTTGTTCAAATCTCGTGAGCAACCAGAAGGTAAGCCTACCTTCTTCTTTTATTACTTTTATTCTTCTTTTTTTTATTTTGCTGTTTGTAGCTTTTATCTCCCAGAAACCATCCCTTGCTCTGTTTCGGTTGCCTCCTCCATGCTCGTCACCACCCTTCGCCTGACCGTGACACCACCATCCAGATCACCCTTCCCCCATACGAGATCCAACCCACCACGTCTCCACCACGTCAGCCCCTCCATCTCACCACCTGCCACGAGTCCAACCAGCACCCACCACGTCAACTACCACCGAACCCAGCCGGCCTGCCCTCCCCACGCCTATTCGCCACCATGCCTCCAACTTCACCATCACGGCAACCCCAGACCCTCACCACTTGTCCCCAGCCTGCCACCACTGACCTCGCCGAGAACCACCACGAATCCTACCCAGTTCGCCACCACGTCTCCACCACGCCAGTCCACCATCACGCCCAGACCGAGCCCACTGCAGCCACCTTCGCCTGACCGAACCCAGACCGTGACCTGCCCTCCTTCGAGCGAACCTACCCCATACGCCACCACCACGTCACGTCCCAGGCCTCCCTGCCGAGCCACACCATGAGACCAACCATTCAACCCTTGCCTCGTTTTTTTTTTTGAGTGGTATTGGGTTTAGCCGAGACAAATAATATAGTTTACTGACTTATATTGATGAAGTGCAAAAAAAAATTTCGTTTTGTTAGTCACCTGGTATTGAGTAGCATGGTTTCCAGAGCTTTTGTTTTGAAGTTTAAATATGTACTGCCTCTAACTTTTGTTTTGAAAACGTCCTTTTGCTTTAGTTTTAGTTGGTAACCGAGCCTATTTTTCTACTAGCATTTGTTTAAATTTAAATGTACTAGTGTATGTTGTCACCTCTGTTTTGTTTGTTTTGAATCTTAGTTATACCGTGCCTTTGACCTTTGAACAAAAAAATTTGTTTTGTCACTTTGCAAATTTAAAGGTTATAATCGATATTTCAAAAGTGGGCGTGCTATTGTTTTTGATTTTTAACCTGTTACTTTTTCTTTTTTCGCTTCATTTGAAAATTTGTTATTCGTGCAATCTTAGACTTTGATTTCTTATTGTGCTTTTGGTTTGAATCTAGTTGGCGCATCCGCTAACAACTGATCGTGCTATTCGCGTGCTTCCGTTAGGCATCGTATTTCTCTTTTCTTCGGATCTCCAGTTCCGTAGAGGTGAGTAAATCTCACACGAATATCCATACTTATATGATTGTGAAACGACCGCAACTGAATGTGTAGAAATAAATAAACAAATAAATGATGTTATAACTACCTGTGATTTATTTATAGTTGATGTTAATTGTTGAAACTGCATATCGTATCATCTGTTATGTTCTGTTCTTATTTTATTGTTATTCTATTCTGTTAAATCACACTGCAAGTTCCCTGTAGAATAGAATCACTATGGTTGAAATGATACATACCCGAACAGACTTTAGAATAAGGGAAGGTCGTTATGGGCTGAAATGATAGGCCTGAGCGATTTTCAATTAAATTTTATTTACTTGGGATTGCGGGTTTAAAATGATAAAACCCGGATTTTTCTTTGTAAATTACGGATTGAAATGATATAGTATCCGTATCACTTGAATTAGGCTAGAAAATATTATACAGACCCGTGGTTATTTTTCTGTATTTTCTGAATATTTTTAAATAGTTTAAAAATTGTAATAATATTAAATTGATTTAAACTGAATTTTTAAGTGATTTATTTAAAATAGAAATGATTTTTCTATGTGATAAATATAAATAAATGGAGGAATATTGATTTTTAAACGAAACTTAAATTTGAAATTTTGATAAAAAGAAAGATGGAAACTTAAGTTAATTTAATTAAAATATAATTTAGTTTTAAATTGGTGAAAAAATGGAGTTTAAGTTTAAATGTTGAAATGAATGTAATAAGCAAATTTGTAAGTTTTGGTTTTACTTGTAAAATTTCTCTTTAAATAAATTAGTTAAAGGATTGAAAATGAACATTTTTAATGTATGATTTTATAAGTTTTAACTAGGTAGAATCCGTAGCACTTGTTAAGTGTTGTGGATTGTATAAGTGAACCAAAAGACTAAAATGAACTAAGGCTATGATAGTACTTGGTAAGTGCTGTTGTAGCAGAAACTAAAATTGAACCTGAACTAATAAAAGGGCTACTGTAGCACTTGTTAAGGACTGCAGTAGGCTGAAATATGATTTTGTTTAAAACAGAATTGTTATAGCAGTTATAAATGTTGTTTTGTTGAATAAAAATTGTTTTCAAATATAACTTACCGCCGCATTTTTTTTAAATGTCGTGAAAGCTGAAAGTTTAACGTTATTGTTTTTAAGTGAATAAGTGAACTCCGAAAAGGTTAGATTTTAGAAATTTAATATTTGATTTTTAAAAGAATAATGTCTTTGTTTTTTTAAATGATTTAATTCAAAGTATATTTGAAAATTTGTTTTAAATCTATAACCACGGGTTATAATAACGATTGGTTGGCAAAGAGACCGGGATCGGATATGGACATACTCTCTGTCGATACCGAAAACCACTTTGACAACCGTGTACGCGGTGGAGATTCCAGAATGAAGTAGGATGGTGGTGACGTCCTTAAGGTATATTACGTGGAGCCAACTCCCGTGAGTTGGCATAAGGTGGCTAAAACAGGAGCGATCTTGGACTAGTGAGGTAGCACCTCTTCTCGGACACATTTCTTCGACATTATACTCTTACTTGTGATTTGACTAGATGGCCATCCTCTGATTTGGGAATGTTGTTCGAGGTGGAACGGTAGTGGCTGCTATGCGTATCCATCAATCCGTGTGCGTAATTGGTATATCTACCCTGGCATTGCCTAGTTGTGCCGTGTCACCTACCATATCGAGCTTTACTACGATTATGATTTTAAGGTCCGACCGCGTTAAGGTTCTCCATCCCCTTAACGCTATTTTCCGATATGATTATACTTTACTTATGTAGACACTATTATAATAGCGAATATTACTACATAGTAGATAGTTTAACGGATCCTTAGAGGATGGGCGGTCCCAAGCATCTTCTAAGTTACTTGTACCTTTACTACAGTTCATTTGAGTTGGTTTACATTGTATAAGTATGTATATCCTGACTCGAGTGTTATGTTTTGTTTTACGCTCGGGTCAGCCTGAGTATTCACAGCTTTGGATTCACCTTTCTGGAGCTCGGAATCACTGGAGATTCTGCCTATCTAGTTATCTTCCTACTTCAGTTTCAGTTGTCTTATTTCAGCTTTTGTTTTAGAGACTTGTGTATTTGGGATTTCTATTGTACTTGTTTCAGAACTGTATTGGGTTTCAGACTATGTATTTTGTATTTGATTTGAGACTATGTATTTTAGTGGCTTCATGAACCACTATGGTTATTTTTAAATTCCGCTGCGAGTTATTCTGATATTTCTGTGTCTGTGATTCTGTGAATGATTTTATTTGCTCCAAATTTTATTACAATCTGTTATTTTGCATTATTCATGTCTAACATGTGTGGATTATTGTCGATTTGAATGGTCCAAAATAGTAGGTCGTTACACTGTATATGTTCAGTTTTGCCAAATTTAAATTAACAACGTGGTATTTTGAGCAATTCAACTCCGGCATGAGTGTCTACCTATACACTTATAATGGATGCGAATGGTCTAAAATATCGGGTCGTTACACTGCTCCTTCCTTCCTTCCCAATGGTAGAAATCCTGATTTCAATTCCAATCAAAACCCTAATTTCAATTTCAAATCAAAGTCCAGAAATCCAGACTCCTCAAACTATGTCATATAATATATCATTGGAAAGCTCTTGACGAGCGTAATCTACATCTAAATTTTTTTTTTGCAATTGAGTCTCGGTTTGGCCAGAATTTAACGATATTTCTCAACTGTCCGGTGCACGGTGCACGGTGGAATCTGTAAAACGTTGGACCATAGCGGTACCACATTGTGACTTTACACTTTCCCTTGTTTTCAAATCTATAATGTGCAGCCCAAAAAAATAATTAACTGCTTCAGTAATTTGCACGAAATCAAGGGAATTGACCATTATAATTAATTTATTTCTTTTTGTCCATTCAAATTTTACATTAGTTAAAAACCAATCAATTGCTTTTATTATTCCCTGGATTCTCCTGCGTGACTTTACCATACCCACTACTTCATATTTATTTCAGTACGTTTCATGCTATAAACTGGTTATCTCTGTCCTTTTTTTCTATTATAAAATGCCTACAGTTTCATTTGCTGTTCACTTTGCACGCAGCCCTACTCCACCTGACCTTCGTTCTCCTCCCCTACATTTTTTTCTCTTCACTACAGATGGCATGCTTTCTATATAAAAAAACAAAAATCATGAGGATATGAATCTTCAGTTTGCTCATCACCTTACCCAGAAGCTTGCGATTCATCTTCCTCCCCTAACCGTGCCTCAATCACCGCCCACCACCTCTTCCTCCTCGCCTCGACTAAGCATCACCACTCGAACGCGTGGCCACCTCTTATTTGCTGCCAGCCTTACCTCAATCTTTGTATACGTCTTGTATATAGGTTGCTCTTTCTATACTTTTGCATTGTACTTTAATATAAACTTTATACAATGCGTATGTTGGTCTGCTTAAGAGATATACCTTCGTTTATTCAAATTCCAGGCTCATGCGTGTGAATGTATTATGGATTTTTTTTAAAAGGTAATAATTATATTAAGTAGTGTTTAAATATAATATATATCTAAGTTCTATAATCTGCTAGTATTATAGGTTAGTACTGTATTAGTTGAATATATATATATAGGTATATATATAGCAGAGTGTTTGGTATATATTTTGTTATAGAATATTAAATATGTGATTTCATTTAAAGGTATATTTATATAAATATTTTATTTTATTGTTTGTATGCATGCAAGTTTATGATTTCTAAGTCTTCATATGTGTTGTTGTATTTTTAGGGGGTATATTTATATATAATATGTCCTGAGTTTTTGTATGTTTATATATTGTATTTTATTATGGTATATCATATTTCTAGTTTCAGTATGTTAAGAGTTTTATTGTATAAAGTTACAATAGTTTACATTATAATATATAAGTTGTTGCAGTCTTTTATAAATAAAGTAAGTTGTTTATTTTATATATAAGTATAAACTACAAGATCTGTACGTAAGGTTTTTTTACCCGTTTGTAATATATGAGCTATGCAAGTTTTTTTTTGTTTCGTCTATATAAATATGTAATACTGTGAACAGATATATATATATATATACGTGAGTCTGTATATTTAGATTTAAAGAACATATCTTAAATATAAGGTATATATTTTATATTTATAAGAGAAGTATATAAAAATATATTCGTATGCGCCTGTTAAAGTATGTTCACAGTTATATTATATAAGTGGAATTATATAAATAAGTTATATGTAAGCTATATGCAGTTTATATCTAGATTAGTATATATACTCGAATTTTTAAAGTTTGTATACATGTTTATATATTTGTTTATATTTACAAGTATATATATAGTTATAATATATCAATGCTACATTTCAATGTTATATACATATGGTTGTCTATAAATACAGCCTGCATACATATATTAGTTGTGTGTGTATATATATATATATACACACCTGTTTTGATATAAGTTTCAAATCTGTTATATATTAATTTATATATAAATAAGTATGCATTTGTCGGCTTTCAAATTTATATATGGAGACTTTGTTTTACGTGTTAAATATTAATTTGAGATATATGTTTAAATTGATTTTTTGGTAAAATAATAATAATAATGATATAATACACATTTTGTTTCTGTTATATCAAACTGATTTTTGGTTCTTGATTCCCAATCTGTCGGCTTTGTTCGTTGATTCGTGTCAATCTTGCTTTGTTTTGGAATTCGTGTTTGGATTCGTAGCTCTGTTCATTTTCAAATTTCTTTAGCCTCGAAAGGTGAGTAATCACTCACGATTAACGTTCTTGTATTTATTAAATTTGATTTCAATTGAAACGACAATTGAAATATACTGCTAAATTGAACTGTTAATTATTTAAATTGTTATATATGATATGCATTTATATGAAATTGTTCACCTGCGGGATATGACACCATACCCTATTGTTTATATTTTATCTAAATTGTTATTGTTGATAAATGCTTGTTGTTGATATGTTATATTTATTATCATAAATGTTATCACTCTGCAAAGTTCCATGTTAGTATAGAACTCCCTATGGGTTGAAATGATACATACCCGAATGATTTTGTAGAATAAGGGGAAAATCGTTATGGGTTGAAATGATAAACCCAAGCGATTTTCATTGAATTGAATTTGGAATTGCGGGTTTAAAAGATATATACCCGTATATTTTAAATTGCAGATTGAAATGATAAATATCCGTATCACTTGACCATAGGATAAAAAATTATATACAGGCACCGTTGGTCTATATATATATATATATATTTCCAAGGTTTTTAAAAGAAATATATGTGGTTTTAATAAATATTGATTTTAAGATATTATAATTGTGAAATTTGAGGAAACTATTTTTATTTTATATAAAGTATTTTAATATATAAAAATATTTTACTTTATGAATATATTTCATTTAAACTATTTTAATATAAACTATTTTTAATTTATAACTATTTTATTTTATAAACTATTTTATTATATAAACTATTTTATTTTATAATCTAATTTATTACATATACTATTTTCTATATCTAAACTGTTTGAGTGGAAAGTATTATGATTCCAAAGTATTATGATTCTAAAGTATTATGATTTCCAAAGTGCTATGATTTCAAAAATGTTTTGATTTCGAAACGATTATAATTTTTGAAAGTGTTACGATTCTGGAAATGAATATTATTTATGTGAATAATGATATTGAATTGTTATGGTTTTGAAATGAATCTGATATTTTGATTTTGAAGTATGAACTATTTGCAAATGACTATGGTGTTATAATAACGTTTGGTTGTTAAAGAGACTGGGATCGGATATTGTCATACTCTTTGCCAATATTGAAAACCACTATAACAACCGTGTATGTGGTGGAGATTCCAGAAATGAAGTAGGATGGTTTGGTGAACGATTTCTGTATAAGGTATGACGTGACCCTGACTCCCGTTAGTCAGCTTAGATGTGACTAAAATCAGCAGCCATGCTGGGCCAAGTGAGGTCATTGCTCCTATCAGGCACATTTCTTCGATACTATATTCTGATTTTTGTGATTTTTTTGGTGGCCACCCCTCAATTTTGATATGGGAGTGTGTCCGAGGTGGGCGGTAGTAGCTGCTATGCGTTACTACCAGTCCGGATCCGCAAACGGTATATCTACCCTGGCATTTCCTCGTGTGCCATGTTCACATGCCCTAGCGCGCCTTCTACGAGTTTGGTTTGTACCATACCTATGGAGTGCCCTCTGATAGCCCTCCAGTTAACGGAGGAATTACGGTACTGTATAGACTATGGGAATATATAAAAATGTGTTAAGGGGGATATGGGTAATGCCTATTTTAATACTTTTACTTTACTATAGACATATTATAATAGCGTATATTACTACATAGTAGATAGTTCCACGGATCGTTAGAGGATGGAAATCCCAAACATCCTTTAAGTCACTTGTATTTCAGTTGATATTTCATTTGAGTTGGATTTATTGCTATAAGAATGTTAATCCAGACTCGAGTGTTTTGTGTTATGCTTTACGCTCGGGTCAGACTGAGTGTCACAACATTTGAGACTCGCCTTTGGAGTTGGAGCTTCACTTGGAGATCCATCTGTATCTATTCAGCTTTCAGCTATCCAGTGGTTTTGTTCAGACTTGTCATTTATTTGTATTCGAGACTACATTGTATTTGAGATATTCTATTGTAATTTATTTCAAACTCTGTTGTTTATATAGTAGCTTCATGAACTACTATTTATCTATTTCCGCTGCCTATTGTTATTTTACTCTGTGTCTGTGATTCTACGATTGACTTATTTACTGTATCTGTTGAGTTTTGCCAAATATAAATTAACACTCTGATATTTTGAGCAATTCAAGTCCGACATGCGTGGATGCGAATGGCACGAAATACTGGGTCGTTACAGTTGGTATCAGAGCCAGGTTTTAGGCAAAACTTAGTATATATAGTAAATTTAATTACAGAATCACCTTCGTTTGGGCTTGAGTCCCTTCCTCTTTGATTTGGATTTCTTTCAAACTTTGGAACCCTACCTTGTTCTGAAATCCATTCTTGCCCTTTTCTGTTCGTGTTCTTCTTGATTCTGGAGCATCCCATAGCTCCACTTCGGCTGATCTCTATAATGAATCTGAGAATATCTTGCCACCTCAATTGGCAATTTCATCCTGATGTTTTGAAGTCACATCTCTCCCATTTAAGCGGGAAACTGAATTTCCGCATCGATCTTACTCTAGAGTCTCGGTTGATCTGGTTAAGGTCGCCCGTGATTTATATAAGTCTATCCATTTTTCCTATTTTGTAATATATCCATCTTATCTTCCGAGTCTATCTGCTTAGTTAGAATCCTCTTTGATTAGGGTCCCTTGAATTTGAATCTCAAGCCTTGCTTTGCAATCCACCTTGGAATCATCGAGTGAGGGAGTGTATTTGCAATTAATATAAAATGTTTTATATTGTGTTGTTTGAGTTGTTAAGTTTGAATTTTGGGTTTCGATCGATTCGTCTGATCAACGCTGTCGATAGGAAGTCCAAAACACTTGAATAGAGTAAACTGACACAATATTGTTTTCAAATTTGGTAAATGAAATAAATTTTTGTATGATTATATTATATATATATAAGTATTAATTCTTTGAAATTTAATAGTTAAACGAATTGGTTATTTGAAGTGATGCTATTTGATTTTCATTTATTGTTTTGTAAACCATTGAATATTGCAACATGATATTAACAAATGAAATTATAAACGTGGTTTATAAATTTATTTGGGATTGAAATGAATCTAAATTAAGAATTTTAGAATTAAATTTTCGGTACTTTTCAAATTGGTTTTCAAAGTTTTGAAAAATATATATTAACTGGCAGTATTTTGAATAGAAATTGTTTCCAAAGAATTTTAAAGGGGTCAATTAGTACTCTTCTCTTTTGTCGCTGGAAAATAAATTTTGGTGATGACGGCTGCATCATCGACATTCATTTTGGAGTCTCGAAGTGGAAAGACCATTCAGTAGCTTTGCTACACTTTTATTTTGGAAAAAAATGGATTTGATTTAAAATTTCATGTGTATAAATTTATTTATAAAATATATATGTATATAATTATTTCAAATAATTCGAAGTGAAACCGGAAATTTGAACCTTAAGTTTCATATTAAGTAATGGCTTCAATTATTGAAATAAAGTGAAATGTTGGAATAATTGAAATATCTGAAATGATAAATGAAATTTAACCAACTTGAAACAGTTAAATTTGAATAAAACTTATTTGTATAATATTAAATTGCATTCTAATATATATATAACTTGCCTAAAATATTCAAAAGTTAAAATGTTAGGGTATAATAAAGGGTTATACAAGAAGAAAACTTGAGTAATAAAATTGTTCAAACTAAAATCTGGCTTAATATAAAGGTTGTTAATAAAAGAAAAATGGATAGTGTTTAATTGCACTCTATAACATTTATATAACTTACCTAGAAAAGTTTAAATGTAATTAGAATGTAATTAGATAGTATACACCAGGATAAGTAATAGAATATCAAAAATGATATTTTGTTAAGGAAATGTATAAATAATAAATTGGATAGTAAATTAAATAAATGAAAGAGAATTAATTTGTTGAATAATAAATGTTTATACATGTAATATATGTTGCAAAATGTATATTAAGTGGAATAAATTAAATAAATAAGGGAGAATGCTAGTTAAGCAAATAAATAGGAATTTAAGAATAGGGAAATTGGAATTTTAAGGGAAACCAAATAAACTAGGGTCAAATGGATTTAATAAATGGGTAAATAAATGAGTTAAATCAAATAAATTTTGTTTTGAAAAGGAAATTTTGTAACAAATTCTAATAAATTGAAATCAAATCTATTGATTGAAATACATTAAATTGAATCAATAAAATATGGATATGATAAATAGTTATTGATTTAATAAAATGGATTAAACCAAATTATTGAATATTAATTTATCTAAAATTGATATCTATATGGTTTTTAATAGTTGAAGTCGAATGTTGAGGGGGAATTAACTATGATTGACCAAATAGATTTAATAGATAAATAAATAAAACAAATTTTGTTGTGAAAATTTTGTAATAAATGTTAATAAATTGAAACAAATCAATTGAATGAAAACATATGGTATTGAAATCAATCAAATGGGAACAATAAATTTAATTGATTAAATAAAATGAAATGGAATCAATAAATTTAATATAAACCAACTTTAAAATAAATATAGTATATATGGTTTTAAATTAATTGTTTTATTTTGTTTTCAATCTATTTTTCTTCTAGTTGTTTATATTCTCCTACCTTCTTCCTTTTCGGGGACGAAAAGTTTTAAGTGGGGGAGAGTGTAACGACCCATAAATTTTAACTGTTTTAATAGTTGAAATTTTGGGAAATTTTAAATAATTGAATTTGGAAATAAAAGTTTTATATTTGGGATACGTCCATTTAAACATAGAAATTGGTAAATTTTCATCTGATAATATGGAAGTAAATTTTATTGTGTAATTTTATTTAAATTTAAATCAGTTAATATTGGATGATAATAAAAATTTTTCCAAACCTGAATATTTTTATACAATAAATTTGTAAATCATCTACTGAGTGAGAGGTCATCTTCTGTTTCATCAAATTTGGACTGCTATTGCTCCGTTTATCTTATTTCCAATGAATTTGCAGCATTTTCGGTACCGATTATCGACTTTTGATTGAATGATCGTACCACTGATATCTGTATAACGTTTTGATCGTCTCGTTGTACTGATCTTCATGGTATATTCATTAGTGTGTTTTGCTGTCCGATGCATGGTGGAATCTGTAAAACGTTGGACCGTAGCGGTACCATATTGTGACTTTACACTTTCCCTTGTTTTCAAATCAATAACGTGCATCCCAAACAAATAATTAATTGCTTCAGTAATTTGCACGAAATCAAGGGAATTGACTGTTATAATTAATTTATTTCTTTCTGTCCATTCAAATTTTACATCAGTTAAAAACCAATCAATTGCTTTTATTATTCCCTGGATTCTCGTGCGTGACATTACCATACCCAATACTTCATATTTATTTCGGTACGTTTCATGCTATAAACCTGTTATCTCTGTCCATTTTTTTTCTATTATAAAATGCCTACAGTTTCGTTTGCTGCTCACTTTGCACGCAGCCCTACTCCACCTGACCTTCGCTCTACTCCCCTTCATTTTTTTCTCTTCACTACAAATGGCATGCTTTCTATATAAAAAAATTCATGAGGATAAGAATCTTTAGTTTGCTCATCAACTTACCCAGAAGCTTGCGAATCATCTTCCTCCCCTAACTGTGCCTCAATCACCGCCCACCACCTCTTCCTCCTCACCTCGACTAAGCATCACCACTCGAACGCAAGCCTTTATCCCCTCTCCCTGACCTAATAGCCACAGCCTCGGCCACGCCATAGCCGCTATAACGACCCACTATTTTGGACCATTCAAATCGACAATAAATCCACACATGTCGGACTTGAATAATTCAAAACAATAGATTGTTAATTTAAATTTGGCAAAAACTCAGCATATACAGTAAATAAATCAATCACAGAATCACAGACACAGAGTAATACAATAATACGCAGCGGAATAAATAAATAGTAGTTCATGAAGCTACTATATAAACATCAGAGTTAGAAATAAAATACAATAGAATATCACAAATGCAGTGAAGTCTCCAGTACAACAGATGACCTCTCTGAATAAATCAACTAGAAAAGCTGAAAGCTGAGTCGATGGTTGGATCTCCAAACGAAGCTCCAAATTCCAAAGGTGAGTCTCAAATGTTGTATCACTCGGTCTGACCTGAGCATAAAGCAAAACAGAAAACACTCGAGTCAGGATTAACATTCTTATATCAATAAATCCAACTCAAGTGAAATATCAACTGAAATACAAGTAACTCAAAGGATGTTTGGGATAACCATCCTTTAAGGATCCATGGGACTATCTACAATGCAGAAATATACACTATAACACCGTGGTCATTTCACAATATTTTACACTTCAAAACCAAAGTATCATTTCCATTTCAAATACATATATGTTTCCTAAATTCCAAAAATTTGATTCAAATAAACTTGAGTTCTGTAACAACCCTGTATTTTGTGATTATTTTAATTGTATATTTTGGTTATTTTAATTAATTTCCTGATTTAAATACTTTATTTTATTTATTAAAATGAATAAATTTTGTTATTTTAAATATAAATTTTGATTTTGATGTGAATTAGAATTCCAAACATGACTAAAAAGAATATTTTCCAGAAAAGTGAATTTTGGTCAATATGGTCAAACTTTGACTTTTAATTTAGAAATTTGAAAGTTTGAATATTTGAATTTTATCTTTTATTATGAAAGTAAATAAAATTTTAAGAATAATGCTTTTCGTTTCGTTGAAATCTGATTTATAATGTGAAAGTTATGCCTTTTTCAATATTGTGTGTAATTTGCTGTATTTAACAAAATTATTTATTTTAAATTATAAAAAAATAATATTTTATTTGGTCATGTAATATTATAATTTATATTTATATGGGTAAAATAACATGTTATGTATATACTTTGGTTTTAAAACATTTTAAAGATATAATTGGCATTTTCCAGTGTTAGCTGTATTTTGTTTAAAATTCTAATTTCCAGTTTCAATTAATTAAAGTAATTCTTTATTTGTTTTTCTATTTTTTTCTTAAAATATTATTTTATTCTCATTCCCACTTTATTTTGTTCCTCATTTATTTTATTTATTTGACCTTTTATTTGTTTAAAGTGAAATAGAAATTTTATAAGGCTAGTGATACTTATTTGTAATTTTCATGTCTTATTTCCAATTTTTAAACATTTTTCTTTAGTTTTTTTCTATTTTTTCTAAATTAAATTATTTATTTCATTTTGAAAATACTTTAGAAATTATTTTATTTCAAAATTTTTCTTTAGAATATTTTTAAAATGAAGTAGATAATTTTCCAAAGACAATCGTGATTTATTTGTAATTTTTGGACCCTGTTTTCAATTTTTAAGCAATTTCTTATATTCTTTTTCCATTTTCTTTAAAATTAATTAATTATTTTTATTTTTTATTACTTTTTTTCGGTTTTAAAGTCAATTTACTGATTTTATTTTTGTTTTATTTGAATTTAAAGAAAAAGAAATATGAAGAGTTTTAAAAGCTTATTTACCTTAAGTCCTTTCATCTCCTTTGTCCTTTCATTTGCCATAACTCCTCAATTACTATCTTGGCTGTGCATTTTTGGTTTGTAGCCGTGATTTTTCAGCCTCCATTCACCCAAAAACATTTTACCTTCTCATTCATTCATGGCTTCAAGAAAATCTATGGGTAATGGCTACTTTTTACACTTTTCTTCTCATTTTTCATGTATTTTGCCTTGTTTTCTTTGCTTCTTTGAATGGCCTCCACTGCATATCCACGGCCACCACTCCATACATCTCTTCCCTGCCATCACCACCAGCTACTCCTCTGGTCTTGACCAAGGCCGAGCCACCATGATGCCAAAACTCCACAAAAAATTGCAAAACAAGCCATAAAAACATGATTGTTTACCACTATTGCTTCACCACTCCATTTTCCACCACCACCACCACCACCTTAGGCCGCCTCCACCACCTTTGGCCAGACCACCACACACCTTTCCTTCCACTGACCTGATCCATACCCCTCTGACCTGACCACACAAGCCCATGGCCGAGCTATTTTTGTGAACAAAACCCACCTATTTTGCCTTAAACTCTTCATATTCCTTTGTATAAACTTTCTCCTCATATTCTACTACCTAGGCCATGCATACACATGACCAAACCTGAGCCAAACTTGTTCAAACCAGAGCCAAAACCATCCCTAGGCCATGACAAAAGAATAGAGAAAGCAAGGAAAAAGATTTGGCATTCGTATCTCTTTTTATTTAAAAGTTATGTCATTTCTAGTGTATTGAAATTTATGGTTTGCTTTGATTTTTGTTTGGGTTGTAACACAAGATCTATATCATTGGATTTGCTCTCCACACTCAAATTTTATTAGAGTTGTCGTGCCTTCATAATCTTTGTGTTGTGAGCTTTGTTGGCAAATCTCCAACTTAACAGGTGAGTTATTCTCACCAGACAATATGTACATATATAACTAGTGAATTGACCCCTTTTGAATCTGTAAAATGCATTATCATGTTACACTTGCTATGTTATGATTTTATGATGTTCACCCATGCTTAAACACCTATTATATTATATGTTACTGTTATATTATGCTGTTCTATTATTTTTATTAGTTTATCACATTGCAAGTTCCCTTTAGATTAAAATCACTATGGGTTGAAATGATACATACCCGAACGGACTTTAGAATAGGAGAAAATCATTATGGGCTGAAATGATAGGCCTGAATGATTTTCAATTATTTTTTTCATTTCCTTGGGATTGCGGGTTTGAAATGATCAAACCCGGGTTTTCTTTGTAAATTACAGGTTGAAATGATATATTACCCGTATCACTTTACCTAGACTAGAAATGAAATACAGACCCGTAGTTAAAATATGTTTTAAAATTTTTTTTTAAAATATTTTAAAAATGTAAATATTATGATATTTTGATTTATACTAAATAAAAATGATTTTTTGTAAAGCATTATTGATTTTCTGAAAATTTATAAGTGAAATAAATTAATGGTAAAATTAGAAAATTTGAAATGTAAGTTATTTTGGGAAATTTTAATTTGGTGATAATTGGAATTTAAATTAAATATGAAATGTGATACATTCATGATAATTTGGATTAAAGTGAATTTAAAAGATTTTATTTTATATTAATGATTTTGAATAAAGTTAAAATGTGAAATGAATGAATATTTAAGTCGAAATTTTGAAATATAACTAAAATTGGAAATTTGTGAATTTGGCTTAAAAATGAATTTTAAGTTAAGTAAATAAAAATGGAATTAAGTTATATTTGAAAATTTAAACTTAAGTGTTAAGTTAATTTAATTTAATGAATTTATAATTTAATATTGGAATTTAATAAGTGAATTATTATTAAATTTTGATTTTTGAATGGAGGTTTTACTTTATAAAATCATGAATATAAGGGTATTTGAATAATTGTTTTAAAAGTGAAATTATATGATTTTATAAGTAAAAAAAAATGATTTATATAAAAATATAATTGTTTGTGAAATTATACTGAATATTTGAAGTTAGTTAATTGCATTTCTGAAACGCTATTAAATTCTAATGTAAATGATAATACAACATTTGTAAATGTTGTAGTTGATAATAATGAACCAAATGGCTGAATTTAATTAAAGGCTATTATGGCATTTTTGTAAATGTTATAATGGTTGAATTTAACTAAGTTTATTTGAAACTAATGTAACCCTATTACAGCATTTTAAATGCTGTCTTTTGTTAAATTAAACTGTTTTAAATGTGACTTTCCAGCATTTTCTAAATGTTGCGAAAGTTGATTTTTCATTGTTTTAATTAATTTAAGTGAATGAATGAACTTTGAAAGATTAAAATTTTGGAAATTTAATAATTTAATTATTTAATATAATAACTTCATTTTATGATTTAAAATGAAGTAATTTGTTTCGTAATATAAACTATTTTTGAAATATGATATTTTGATATTTTGAACTAGATTTTTGAATGATATTGAATTTTGAAATGATATTTGATTTTGAAATATAAAATACCAATTTTGAAATTTTAACCACGGGATGTATTTAATTTATGGTTTAACTGATCCTTAGAGGATGGGCGATCCCAAGCATCCTTTAAGTTATAATGCATTACTGCTACGGTTCACTTGAGTTGGTTTACATTATATAAGTATATATTGTCCTGACTCGAGTGTTTTGTGTTTTACTTTACACTCGGGTCAGCCTGAGTATTTACAGCTTAGCTTTGGATTTCTTTCTGGAGCTAGGAATCGCTGGAGATTCTACTTGTCTAGTTATCTGTTCCTTTCAGTTCAGTTGTTCTATTTCAGTTCTGGTATTCATAAACTTCTATTTATTTGAGATGTCTATTGCATATGTTTTCAAGCAGATATTATGTATTATGTTTTGAGAGTTTGTTATAGTAGCTTCATGAACTACTATGGTTTTTTATATTCCGCTGCGAGTTATTCTGATATGTTCTGTGTCTGTGATTCTGTGTATTTGATTTCATTTGCTCCAAATTTATTTACAATCTATTATTTTGAATTATTCAAGCCAGACATGTGTGGATTATTGTCGATTTGAATGGTCCAAAATACCGGGTCGTTACAGTTGGCATCAGAGCCAGGTTTTAGGCAAACCTTAGCCTGCGGAGCAAAAACTCATTAGAGATAGGGTAGAAATACCCTAGAATGAGTGAAATCAATCTCAGAATCATTTCTTTGTGAGAGAACGTATTTTCGAAGTATAAAATGATTTTCAAATGATTTTTAAAGAATTTTCAAAGATTATTTTGATATAAATTTCCTTGCTTTAAAAGTAAAATATTTCTTAAACTTCATTCCTTTCGTATCCACCTTGTTAGTAATTTCTTTGATTAGGATCCTCTAAAATTTTGAACTTCTCTCTTGATTGATCTAGATCCTTTGTTGATAGGAATCTATTTTGGGTATGGCAAAATCAGTAGTTTGTTAGGATGCTTTGAGTAAACTCTGTTGTATCTTTTGCTTAGCTAAAGTTGTCCAACTAAAGATATTTATGCTTCTATTTTCGTATGTTATGAATTCGAGTCATTCCAAATTTTGAATGGGAATTTTTCTGTATCGATATAGGTTATATATCTCTAATCTTCGTTTGGATTCTTATCGAATAGGATTCCTTTGAATTTTGGAACGCTCCCACTTGTTCTGAAATCCATTCCTGTCTCCCATAATTGTATTCTTTTGATTTTGGAGCATTGCCTCCACTTTGTATGACCTTTATAGGGTGGCGATTCCGCCAATCTTTGAATGATTATAATTGGCATTGATTCACCGGAGATTTCTGTATCTTCGGTTTACGATGTTTTCTATCTTCTGCTATATTTAGATTCTATCTCTGGCAATCGAAGGTCGATTTTCATTAGATTTTCACATCGATTATATTCCTGAAATCACGGTTGACCGGTTAAGGTCGCCCGCGATTCATATAGGCTTATCCATCTTCTATTTGTTAATTTAATTATCTTATCTTCGTTTGAGCCTATCTTTGAATTAGAATTCTATTTGATTAGAGTCCTTCTAAATTTGAATCTCTGTTTTGCTTTGAAATCCATCCTTGAATCGTCCCTTGGAAAGTTTGTGGTTGATTGTCTTTTGAAAATTGTGTATTCATCGTAGTTTTTATTTTGATAAGGATGACCATATTTTTATATAAAGATGAAATGTTTTTGATAAGGATTATATACCTTTTAAAAAAATGAGAATTTGAAGTTTTGAAAGGATTTGAAATTGTGAAAATTTTATAAGAAATGGTTTCATATAAAATGATTTATAACTGAAGGTTTTGAATCTGAATTTAAGTGATTGAACTCCGGCATTTTGGAACTGGTTTTAAGATTTTGAAATAATAAATAATATGATTGAAATTATTTTTCCGAATAAGTAATGTTTCAATGATTTTAATGGGTTTTAATGATTTTTGAAGGAATTTCAAAGAAGTTTTCAAAGTAAATGGAAGTCCAGAACTCACTTGTGTCGCTGGAAAATAATTTCGGTGATGAGTGCACGCATCATCGACATTGATTTTCGAGTTTCTGAGTGAGGGAGAGGCCACTTCGATAACTTTACTATGCGATTGATTTGTGAAACCAATTTTGATTTCAAATTCCGAAGTATGATTTGATATTCGAAAGATATATGTAAATATATTTGAAACGATTTGAAATGAACCGGTGTTCAGTCCTTGAGTTTTGGATTTGATTTGATATAACCCTATTTTTGGAATGGATTTACTGATTTAATTGTGATTTCCAACTCTTGGATTGAAATATGATTTCTTCAACTATTTTAAAGGTTCGAGCACTTCCAAATCAAGGTTAACTTTTCAAAGCTAAGAAATTTTGAAAAGTAATTTGATAAAGTATATAAGTTTGTTTTGAATGTTTAAGTATAAAGTAATATGATTTAAATAAGTTGAAACTGTTTGGTTAAGTAAATGAATAAAGCAATTTTAAAAATTTCTAATATGAAATTTAGATTTGAAATGTTTTGAAAAAAATTTGGTCTTCAAAATATTTTGAATAAAATTTAGTTTAAATGTTTTAACTTAGTAACATCTTTATGAAACTATATATTTAACAAGTTGAAATAAATATATAAGTTGTACGTATGCTGTTTTATTCGCATAATTAATTTGATCCAAGTTTGAGTACACAAGTTCGAGGTGGATTACACCATTTCGTGTTAGGATTTTTCATTCGATTCTTGATGGAGAATATTTGATATGGATTTTGGGCTTGATTCCAGAATTCTCTATCATAGTATATGGCTATGCAAGGAGACTGATGGCTTCTAGTCGAGAAACCATATCGAAGTCCGCATTAGGGAAATCGAATGGACAATACTAGTTCGAAAGCGAACTTGTGTGATCGAGCGAGCGATCAAATGTGATTTTGCGAAATGATGACGTGTGTACATCTTATATTCTAATATCAGTGATATATTTTGACGCTGAAATTGAAAGCTGTCGGGTTAGAATATCTTTGCTTACTTTTCCAATTTAAATTACAAAGATATATAACCTATAAAAGCAAAGATATTCAAATCCCATATGGCTCTTCATACAGCAAAATTTATTTTGGAAAATTTGATCCTTATATAAGACGGACCTTACGTAAGTATAAGATGATTTTGAAAACATTTGATTTTGGAAATGAATTGGCTGACTTAAATTATATTGATTTGGAAATTTGGATTTATTTTCAAAAATCTATTATTTTGGAAACTTTGAAACTAAAGATATTTAATTTGAGAAGAAAATAATTTGGTGATATTGTATATGATTTTGAAATTGAACTGATATTGAAACAAATTTAAATTTGAGAACCTTATGTTACTAAACACTTGATTTGGGAGTTGTCGAACTTATATAAAATTGATTTGTATGAGTATGAAATTGATTCGAAAACTATAGATTTGAAAAGGTACTCAATTTGAAAGTGAAATCTTATATAATTGAAGTCTATATAAGAATGATTTGATATACTCTTGATTTTGGAAAGTATTTGATTTGAAAATTAAATCTTATATATAATGGATTTTATATAAGTACGATATTTGAAAGTGATTTGAAAAGGTACTATATGATACATATTTTCGAAGTAAAGATATGGAAAGTGCCTTCTGCTTGATATCCGATTTGTGGCCACATCTTGGATTCATTCTATCGATATTATTCTCTCTGATTTTTGGTTTTCCGGATATGATACTCGAGTGTCCTTCGAATTCCATGGCGTTACCCATGGTCTTATTGTTCTCTCGTGACTGCATAGCGCAACTGCCTGGCTGAGTCTTGCCTAGGGGTACGGATTGTTTCCTGGGGGATCCAGGCGTAATCATTGTGTATCCTGCAATCTGTGTAGGTCGCGAATAGTAGTGCAAATGCTTGGCTGAGTCTTTCCTGGGGGTACGGATTGTTTCCTGGGGGATCCAGGCGTAACCATTGTGTATCCTGCATTCTACTAGTCATCATGGCGTAACTCGCAGGGCTGAGAAAGCTTACGGATATGGATTGTTTCCTGGGGGATCCAGGCGTAACCATTGTGTATCTGCGAACCATGGTTAGACAAAGGTTTTGTTTGTTTTTGTTTGGATTGTACTTTCCATATCTGTTTTTAAAAGTTTTTCCAGTATTTTCACTGGGTGTTGAAACAAGTCTACTAAGTACCTGGAGAATTCTAGTTTTGCACTTGATCAACGCACTACCAGAGTCTACAAGAACAAGGATAAACTTGTTAAGACATCGAGTTATAAAAGTATTTTGATAAAATATTATATAAATGATACTTTGATTAGTTATTTCCTTTTTAAACGATTTTAAAGTGTTTTAAATATTTTACCTCTTCAACCAACAATTTTAAATTAATGGCTCATCCTTGTCTTTCGTCCTATTTTCCCTTCTAGCTATTCCTATTCTCCACCTTATTAAACTTACCCATAACAATAGTTATCAGGTATAATTTTAATCTTCTTGTCATCTTGTCTTAATCCTATTCCATTTTATCTTTTCTGTGTTTTCCGTACCTCATTCCTTTTCGAGGACGAAAAGATTTGAGTGGGGGAGAGTGTAACAACCCTGTATTTTGTGATTATTTTAATTGTATATTTTGGTTATTTTAATTAATTTCCTGATTTAAATACTTTATTTTATTTATTAAAATGAATAAATTTTGTTATTTTAAATATAAATTTTGATTTTGATGTGAATTAGAATTCCAAACATGACTAAAAAGAATATTTTCCAGAAAAGTGAATTTTGGTCAATATGGTCAAACTTTGACTTTTAATTTAGAAATTTGAAAGTTTGAATATTTGAATTTTATCTTTTATTATGAAAGTAAATAAAATTTTAAGAATAATGCTTTTCGTTTCGTTGAAATCTGATTTATAATGTGAAAGTTATGCCTTTTTCAATATTGTGTGTAATTTGCTATATTTAACAAAATTATTTATTTTAAATTATAAAAAAATAATATTTTATTTGGTCATGTAATATTATAATTTATATTTATATGGGTAAAATAACATGTTATGTATATACTTTGGTTTTAAAACATTTTAAAGATATAATTGGCATTTTCCAGTGTTAGCTGTATTTTGTTTAAAATTCTAATTTCCAGTTTCAATTAATTAAAGTAATTCTTTATTTGTTTTTCTATTTTTTTCTTAAAATATTATTTTATTCTCATTCCCACTTTATTTTGTTCCTCATTTATTTTATTTATTTGACCTTTTATTTGTTTAAAGTGAAATAGAAATTTTATAAGGCTAGTGATACTTATTTGTAATTTTCATGTCTTATTTCCAATTTTTAAACATTTTTCTTTAGTTTTTTTCTATTTTTTCTAAATTAAATTATTTATTTCATTTTGAAAATACTTTAGAAATTATTTTATTTCAAAATTTTTCTTTAGAATATTTTTAAAATGAAGTAGATAATTTTCCAAAGACAATCGTGATTTATTTGTAATTTTTGGACCCTGTTTTCAATTTTTAAGCAATTTCTTATATTCTTTTTCCATTTTCTTTAAAATTAATTAATTATTTTTATTTTTTATTACTTTTTTTCGGTTTTAAAGTCAATTTACTGATTTTATTTTTGTTTTATTTGAATTTAAAGAAAAAGAAATATGAAGAGTTTTAAAAGCTTATTTACCTTAAGTCCTTTCATCTCCTTTGTCCTTTCATTTGCCATAACTCCTCAATTACTATCTTGGCTGTGCATTTTTGGTTTGTAGCCGTGATTTTTCAGCCTCCATTCACCCAAAAACATTTTACCTTCTCATTCATTCATGGCTTCAAGAAAATCTATGGGTAATGGCTACTTTTTACACTTTTCTTCTCATTTTTCATGTATTTTGCCTTGTTTTCTTTGCTTCTTTGAATGGCCTCCACTGCATATCCACGGCCACCACTCCATACATCTCTTCCCTGCCATCACCACCAGCTACTCCTCTGGTCTTGACCAAGGCCGAGCCACCATGATGCCAAAACTCCACAAAAAATTGCAAAACAAGCCATAAAAACATGATTGTTTACCACTATTGCTTCACCACTCCATTTTCCACCACCACCACCACCACCTTAGGCCGCCTCCACCACCTTTGGCCAGACCACCACACACCTTTCCTTCCACTGACCTGATCCATACCCCTCTGACCTGACCACACAAGCCCATGGCCGAGCTATTTTTGTGAACAAAACCCACCTATTTTGCCTTAAACTCTTCATATTCCTTTGTATAAACTTTCTCCTCATATTCTACTACCTAGGCCATGCATACACATGACCAAACCTGAGCCAAACTTGTTCAAACCAGAGCCAAAACCATCCCTAGGCCATGACAAAAGAATAGAGAAAGCAAGGAAAAAGATTTGGCATTCGTATCTCTTTTTATTTAAAAGTTATGTCATTTCTAGTGTATTGAAATTTATGGTTTGCTTTGATTTTTGTTTGGGTTGTAACACAAGATCTATATCATTGGATTTGCTCTCCACACTCAAATTTTATTAGAGTTGTCGTGCCTTCATAATCTTTGTGTTGTGAGCTTTGTTGGCAAATCTCCAACTTAACAGGTGAGTTATTCTCACCAGACAATATGTACATATATAACTAGTGAATTGACCCCTTTTGAATCTGTAAAATGCATTATCATGTTACACTTGCTATGTTATGATTTTATGATGTTCACCCATGCTTAAACACCTATTATATTATATGTTACTGTTATATTATGCTGTTCTATTATTTTTATTAGTTTATCACATTGCAAGTTCCCTTTAGATTAAAATCACTATGGGTTGAAATGATACATACCCGAACGGACTTTAGAATAGGAGAAAATCATTATGGGCTGAAATGATAGGCCTGAATGATTTTCAATTATTTTTTTCATTTCCTTGGGATTGCGGGTTTGAAATGATCAAACCCGGGTTTTCTTTGTAAATTACAGGTTGAAATGATATATTACCCGTATCACTTTACCTAGACTAGAAATGAAATACAGACCCGTAGTTAAAATATGTTTTAAAAATTTTTTTAAAATATTTTAAAAATGTAAATATTATGATATTTTGATTTATACTAAATAAAAATGATTTTTTGTAAAGCATTATTGATTTTCTGAAAATTTATAAGTGAAATAAATTAATGGTAAAATTAGAAAATTTGAAATGTAAGTTATTTTGGGAAATTTTAATTTGGTGATAATTGGAATTTAAATTAAATATGAAATGTGATACATTCATGATAATTTGGATTAAAGTGAATTTAAAAGATTTTATTTTATATTAATGATTTTGAATAAAGTTAAAATGTGAAATGAATGAATATTTAAGTCGAAATTTTGAAATATAACTAAAATTGGAAATTTGTGAATTTGGCTTAAAAATGAATTTTAAGTTAAGTAAATAAAAATGGAATTAAGTTATATTTGAAAATTTAAACTTAAGTGTTAAGTTAATTTAATTTAATGAATTTATAATTTAATATTGGAATTTAATAAGTGAATTATTATTAAATTTTGATTTTTGAATGGAGGTTTTACTTTATAAAATCATGAATATAAGGGTATTTGAATAATTGTTTTAAAAGTGAAATTATATGATTTTATAAGTAAAAAAAAATGATTTATATAAAAATATAATTGTTTGTGAAATTATACTGAATATTTGAAGTTAGTTAATTGCATTTCTGAAACGCTATTAAATTCTAATGTAAATGATAATACAACATTTGTAAATGTTGTAGTTGATAATAATGAACCAAATGGCTGAATTTAATTAAAGGCTATTATGGCATTTTTGTAAATGTTATAATGGTTGAATTTAACTAAGTTTATTTGAAACTAATGTAACCCTATTACAGCATTTTAAATGCTGTCTTTTGTTAAATTAAACTGTTTTAAATGTGACTTTCCAGCATTTTCTAAATGTTGCGAAAGTTGATTTTTCATTGTTTTAATTAATTTAAGTGAATGAATGAACTTTGAAAGATTAAAATTTTGGAAATTTAATAATTTAATTATTTAATATAATAACTTCATTTTATGATTTAAAATGAAGTAATTTGTTTCGTAATATAAACTATTTTTGAAATATGATATTTTGATATTTTGAACTAGATTTTTGAATGATATTGAATTTTGAAATGATATTTGATTTTGAAATATAAAATACCAATTTTGAAATTTTAACCACGGGATGTATTTAATTTATGGTTTAACTGATCCTTAGAGGATGGGCGATCCCAAGCATCCTTTAAGTTATAATGCATTACTGCTACGGTTCACTTGAGTTGGTTTACATTATATAAGTATATATTGTCCTGACTCGAGTGTTTTGTGTTTTACTTTACACTCGGGTCAGCCTGAGTATTTACAGCTTAGCTTTGGATTTCTTTCTGGAGCTAGGAATCGCTGGAGATTCTACTTGTCTAGTTATCTGTTCCTTTCAGTTCAGTTGTTCTATTTCAGTTCTGGTATTCATAAACTTCTATTTATTTGAGATGTCTATTGCATATGTTTTCAAGCAGATATTATGTATTATGTTTTGAGAGTTTGTTATAGTAGCTTCATGAACTACTATGGTTTTTTATATTCCGCTGCGAGTTATTCTGATATGTTCTGTGTCTGTGATTCTGTGTATTTGATTTCATTTGCTCCAAATTTATTTACAATCTATTATTTTGAATTATTCAAGCCAGACATGTGTGGATTATTGTCGATTTGAATGGTCCAAAATACCGGGTCGTTACAAGTTCCAAATTCAAATTTAATTCAATCTAAATTTATCCATTTTAATTCAATTTAGTTTCTAAATAACAAATTCAAATTATATTGATTCCAAATACAGATCCGAATCACAAAATAAACCATTTAAATTCCAATATATTTCAAAGCTTTAATATTCAACATTTCAAAGTTAAATTTAACAGTTTCCTATAGATCTTAATTTAACTTCATTATTAGTTAGTCAGGGAATATTCACTTAATAGATTCAATATCATTTAACTTGCCCTAAATTACATTTTTACTAAAATATTTCCTTAAATTTATTTAAATGAGAAATATTCATTAAAGTTTAAATCAAAACCCAGTTATAAATCATATCTTAAATCTAAATTTCAAAAAGTTTCAAATCGGTTTAATTACATAAAATTCTTTATTAAATACAATTTCAACTAAATTCAAATTATCTTCCCAACCTTACCTTATTCAAATTATTGGCAAAATCTATTTTGAAATATAAATTTAAATACTCAACCATATTATATGTATTAAATCCATCTTAATTAAATTAAATATCATTATTAAATCTACATATATCATTACCATTTATATATAATAATTTAAGAATCAACTTTTATTAAAACAATATATTTCTTTCCAAAACCATAGAATTTATTTTCAAAATATTTATATATGGACCAACGGTGTCTGTATAAAAATTCCTATTTATGGTCAAGTGATACGGATATTTATCATTTCAATCCGTAAATTTAAATACATATGGGTAGATATCATTTCGACCCGTAATCCCAAATTCAATTCAAATGAAAATCGCTTGGGTCTATCATTTCAACCCATAACGATTTTCTCCTATTCTAAAGTTCGTTCGGGTATGTATCATTTCAACCCATAGTGAATTCTATACTAATAGGGAACTTGCAGAGTGATAACAGATAATATAAAATATAACAACAGACATATATCATCAGTAACAATATAATATAAACAATAGGATATGGTGTCATATCTCACATGTGAATAATTACAGATGATAGCACTTAACAATTTAAATAATTAACAGTTCAATTTAGCAGTGTATTTTAATTGTTGTTTCAATTGAAATCAAATTTAATAAATATAAGAACGTAAATCGTGAGTGATTGCTCACCTTTCGAGGCTAGAGAATACAGAAGATGACACGGATACTTACACTGATACAGACACTGGAATTGAATTACGAATCGAAGCAAAGAAAAATTGGCACGAATTCAACGATCAAAGCTGATAACAAGAATTTGATGAAACAAATCGAATTAGCTTGATATACATGAACAAAGTATATTTTATTATTTTATAAAATCAATATTGTTTTACTTATACACATATCATATACTTTAAAACAATATATATGTATTGAAACAAGCACAGTTAAAATCAAGTATACAGTACTCATATTATATAAAATTTTAAAATCAAAAATTTAACTATATATAAAAATCAATATATATTAGATCCAAATTTAAGCTGATGCAGACTATAAACATAGGAAAAATAAGCATTTTACAGTAGAAAGAGGATATGCCTTCCATTGTATAAACCTACGTATACGAATAAGCCTAAACGCATTAATATAAATAACTGACCTATATGAATAATTTGAACACATCTAAAATACAGTGTATATATATTACTACCATTATATATAAATATAAGTAAATGGTAATTTGCGACATCATATAAAGCAGCTGTTAGCAGATAAGTTCAAATGCATATAATAGATGCTTCCGTTATATATAAAACTTACATACTCATTATATATAAATTTATTATGATATATATATATAATCCAATTTGATCATCTATGCCTTATGTAAACTTATGTATAAGCGGCCAAACATATTGTACACGTCTTATATTGATTTATATACATAACCAAGCAGACCTGAAGCTAGCATCTAAACATGTCGTAGCCTATATTTATAATCATGAAACTATGATACACCTACCACTTATAATATATAAGCAACATATAAACTATAATAAACTCTGCATATGAAATATTACATATATATATATATATATATACTCTCTTCATATTTTTAAGTGTTAAAAAACTTCAAAATATAAACTTTAAAAATAACGTTTACAGTGACTAATATATAACTCAAAAGAACATATATATACTCCTATCTAAAATCGAACCTTACATGTAAACCTTAGTGCTGTAAACATAAGAATATATATACAGTAACATACATCTCTATATCATTTATTAATATGCCAAAATTTATAACGTATTATGATCAAACTAGTATAAACTTTATAAACATTATATGCCATATATATATATATATTATAAACGGGTATATGTAAACCAACTCATTTTTAAAGATCTAACCACAAAAAAAATACCGTAATATAAACAATATATATAGCAAATAGATCTTCAACTTTTATAAACTTATATAGCTTACTTAAACAAATATATATATGCTAACATGTATGTTGTGTACAATATAACATAAGCAACATATAAACTTAGATTATTATAGTATATAATTTAAACTTTTTTTTTCAACATATAACTTATACAAAAAAAATATAACAGACTGAATATCAATTACTTACACACAAAAGTTCACGTGGTTACAAGGTGATGGAGGCTGGCCACTACGAGAGGGAGGGAGGAGAAGTGAGTGGGATGCTCGGCGAGAGGTGGAGCTCGGCTGGCCGAGGTGGCTTTAGCCTGTTGATGGAGGGTTGGCATCGGGTTATGTGGCGGAGAGTGAGGGTGTAGAGGAGATGCGACTCGGGGGCATGGGTGGTTGGCTGTGGCTATGGGCGGAGCATATGGTCACGAGGGAGGAGGGATGGAAGGCGGAAGTTAGGGACGAGGCTATAGGAGAGAAGGAAAGAAAAAAACGTGAAGAGCTTGAGAAAAAAAAAGTGGAAGGAGAACCTGTTTTGTAAAGATGTGAATAATATACGTTTCTGAAAATAAAATGGTGTGAACGCAAGGAAGAGAGAGAGAGGGCAATGAAACGTGCCACAGTAAATGGAAAGAAATTGTAATGATAACGTAAACCACAAGAATTCAGGGAACAATAAAGCAGTGACAGCTTGATTTCCAACCGTTGGAAGAATTTAAATAGACAAAGTTTCAAATACGCACCGTTACGATGAATTGTTAAATCATCTCGTCGCACAACGGACCTCAAAATATAGAAATAAATATACCGTAGAAATCAGCACGACGAGACGATCAAAATGGTATATAGATATTTGTGGTACGATCATCCGATCAAAAGTTGATAATCGGTATTAGAAATGCTGCTATTTTGCCGAAAATAAGATCGACGGAGCAATAGATGTCCAAATTTGACGAAACGGAAGATGACGTCTCACTCAGACGATGATTTACAAATTTTCTATGTGAAAATATTTAGGTTTGGAAAACATTTTATTATCATCAATTTTAACTGATATAAATTGGAATAAAATTACACTAGAAAATAAACTTCCAAATTTTCTGATGAAAATTTACCACTTGCTATGTTAAAACAGACGCATTTCAAATATCAAATTTAAATTTCAAAATTTTATTGTTTAAAATTTCACAAAAATTCAATTAATTAAATAAATAAAAATCACAAAAATTTTGGGTCGTTACACTCTCCCCCACTCAAAACTTTTCGTCCCCGAAAAGGGAGGAGGTAAGAGAATAGAACAACCAGGCAGAAAAGATAGGTTAAAAGACAAGATTAAACAATTAATTTGAAATTATGTAAATTTTTCTTGAAATATTCATTTGAAAGCTTCATCTGTAATTCAAATGTCTTTTTATACTTTAAAACTTTTCAAAATCTATTTGTAAAATTTCTTGCTTCCTTTATAAATACTATTTATATGTTTAAATAACACCTTTATAAATATATGAAAACTATTTGAAAACAATTATTTACATCATTACTTATATTTACAAAGAGGTTATTGAAAACATTAAATCTATAATTCATAATTTATAAATTTTATCTCAAAATATCTTTCAACATTATTAATAAATCCATAATCATTTACTTTAAATATGTTTTATTTAATTAAAACTCCTAAAATATTTATAACACTAAATTTTTTTTTCTATTAAACCATATAGTATATAAATAAACAATATTTAAAAGGATATAGTCAATAAGGAAAAGAAGGAGGACTTGGAAAAACAGAATATAGGTGAATAAATAAAGCTGAGCAGATAAGGTAGATTCAAAAGAATAGTATCGGGCATGAATAATTAATTCAAACCATAAGGATTTCAATTTCAAATATTAATACAAAATTTCTTTGTTGGAAATACTTTTATAATAAAATACCTTTATAATAAAATACTTTTATAACTTGATGTTTCAACAATTTTATCCTCGTTCCTGCAGACTCTGGCAGTGCGTTGATCAGGCGTAAAGCTAGAATTCTCCAGGTACTTAGTAGACTTGTTTCAACACCCAGTGAAAATACTGGAAAAACTTTTTAAAAACAGATATGGAAAGTACAATCCAAACAAAAAAAACAAACAAATCATGGATCGCAGATACACAATGGTTACGCCTGGGTTCCCCAGGAAACATCCGTACCTTTTAAGCATTCACTGCCTTGCGAATTTCGCCATGATAACAAAACTGTGGACCGCAGGATACATAACAATGGTTACGCCTGGATCCCCCAGGAAACATCCATACCCTTTAAGCAATCTCTTCCTTGCAGATTACGCCACTAACACGACCATAGATCGCAGATACACAATGGTTACGCCTGGATCCCCCAGGAAACATCTGTACCTTTTAAGCAATCACTGCCTTGCGAATTACGCTACGCAGTCGAATTCATAAGACCATGGGTAACGCCATGGAATTCGATGGACACTCGAGTATCATATCCGCAAAACCAAAAATCAGAGAAATATCGATAGAATGAATCCACAATGTGGCCACAAAGCGGATATCAAGCAGAAGGCACTTTCCATATCTTTACTTCGAAAATATGTATCATATAGTATCTTTTCAAATCACTTTCAAATATCGTACTTATATAAAGTCCATTATATATAAGATTTTATTTTCAAATCAAATACCTTTCCAAAATCAATAGTATATCAAATCACACTTATATAGACTTCAATTATATAAGATTTCACTTTTCAAATTGAGTACCTTTCGAAATCAATAGTTTTCGAATCAATTTCATACTTATACAAACCAATTTTATATAAGTTCGATAACTCCCAAATCAAGTATTTAAAATAAGGTTCTCAACTAAATTCGTTTCAATATCAGTTCAGTTTCAAAATCATATACAATTCCACCAAATTATTCTTCCAAATCAAATATCTTCAGTTCCAAAGTTTCCAAAATAATAAATTTCGAAAATAAATCCAAATTTCCAAATCAATATAATTTAAGTTAACCAATTCATTTCCAAATCAAATGTTTTCAAAATCATCTTATACTTACATAAGGTCCATCTTATATAAGGATCAAATTTTACAAAATATATTTCGCTGTATGAAGAGCCATATGGGATTGAATATCTTTGCTTTTATGGGTTATATATCTTTGTAATTTAAATTGGAAATTTTCTTTTATTAAGCAAAGATATTCTAACCCGACAGCATTCAATTTCAACGTCAAAATATATTAATGATTTTAGAATATAAGATGTACATACGTCATCATTTCGCAAAATCACATTTGATCGCTCACTCGATCACACAAGTTCGCTTTCGAACTAGTATTGTCCATTCGACTTCCATAATGCGGATTTCGATATGGTTTCTCGACTAGAAGCCATCAGTCTCCTTGCATTGCCATATACTATGATAGAGAATTCTAGAATCAAGCCCAAAATCCATATCAAATATTCGCCATCGAGAATCAAATGAAAAATCCTAACACGAAATGGTGTAATTCACCTCGAACTTGTGTACTCAAACTTGGATCAAATTATTTATGCGAATAAAATAGCATACGTACAACTTATGTATTTATTCCAACTTGTTAAATATATAGTTTCATGAAGATGTTACCAAGTTAAAACATTTAAACTATTTTTTTTTTCAAAATATTTTGAAGACCAAATTCTTTTCAAAACATTTCAAATCTAAATTTCATATCAGAAAAATTCAAAATATCCTTATTCATTTACTTAACAAAACAGTTTCAACTTATTTAAATCATATTACTACATACTTTAAACATACATACCAAACTTATATACTTTATTCTTTCAAAATTTCTTAGCTTTGAAAAGTCAACCTTGATTTGGAAGTGCTCGAACCTTCAAAATAGTCGAAGAAATCATATTTCAATCCAAGAGTTGGAAACCACCAATAAATCAGTACATCAATTCCAAAAGATAGGGTTATATCAATCAAATCCGAAACTCAAGGACTGAACACCGGCTTACTTCAAATCATTTCAAATATATATACATATATTCTTAGAGTATCCAATCATACTTCGGAATTTGAAATCAAAATTTGGTTTCACAAAATCACTCGCATAGCAAAGCTATTAGAGTGGCCTCTCCCCCACTCTGAAACTCGAAAATCAACGTCGATGATGCATGCATTCATCACCGAAATTATTTTCCAGCGACATAAGTGAGTTCTGGACTTCTATTTTCTCAAACTTCTTTGAAATTTCTTCGAAATGATTCGAAACTTAATAAAATCATTTGAAACATTTCTTATTCGGAAAATACCTTTAAATCATATTATTATTATATATTTCAAAATCTTAAAACCAATTTCAAATACCGGAGTTCAATTCTCGAATTTCAAATTTAAAATCCTTCAGTCATAAATCATTTTTAGATAAATCAAATTTATTATATAATTTTTCAAAATTACAAATCCTTTCGAAACCTCAAATTCTCATTTTAAAAAGGGTATTAAATCTTTATCGAAAACATTTCACTTTTATATATAGAATATAATCATACTTATCAAAATAATAATTTCGGTTTAGAAAACAATTTCTAAAATACAAACAAACCCAATTTTCAAAGGATGATTCACAGACGGATTTCAAAACAAAGATAGAGATTCAATTTAAAAGAACTCTACTCAAATAAAATTCTGATTCGAAGATAGGCTTGAACGAAGATGAGATAATTAACTTACAAAATAGAAGATGGATATACTTATACAAGTCGCGGGCGACCTTAACCGGGTCAACCATGACTTCAGGAATATGATAGATGCATAATTCCAAGGCAAATCGACATTCGTGTGACGACCGCCCATGACCCACGCACTGAACTAGGTAATAGTGCGCTGTAAAGTGTGCCAGGCAGCCATGGACGGTTGCCAAGGTAAAGTTAAAACAACAGAATCTATCGTATTACTCACAGCGCATGGATAAAATACAATAGAACATATATATAGTGAAGCTTCACAGAATAGAATCTCATCAATAAAACTTCATAATAGTTGAATACAACATCTGAATAGTCAATACATTAAGCCTCACTACATATCACTCAGAGAATTATACAAAGCAGCGGACCATCCAGTACATATAGTAAGAAAATAATATGCAAGCCTCCAACTCGTCTTCGTCATCATCATCGTTGGAAACTAAGAACAGCACCTGTCACCTGCTACCTAGTCTGCCCGTCCCAAAATGGACGAACAGCCCAAGGCAATAAGAGTTAAACATAAAGCTTTGAGTCAGACAACAGTCTTAGTGAGCGGTAAATTAACTAACAACATACCAAAAGAGCATAAAGGGAAAAAAAGAATAGGAATCCAACCCTCCCACTCCACCTCTTTCTACAGTGATAGCCCCCAGACACACACTAAGCAGAAGTAAACATAGCAAAGCAGACATTTAAAGTAAAGCAATTATCACTCGAGTCAAGGTCGGTGTTTTCCAAGTACAAACCCCAAGGCCTAAACCAAGATCAGAAAAGCACCCAGAAAATACCGCTCTTGAGACCGAATGACGATACAACCAAACATCCATGACTTTGGCTATCACTATTATCATTGCCTCGATACCACCGTTAATTGGATGACCGACACATTCTTTCAGCCGTCCGTCAAGGGTTAATGGCAACCCCGGTTCTAGACATAACTCCGCACGTCGTCGCAGCCCGTGCCTAGGACTATCGAATCTGCCCAGAGTACTCGACTACCAATCAGTAGTCTTTAGGGACTATCGAATCTGCCCAGCGTACTCTTGCTTTGAGCATGCTAGAACCTTCAACAACGATGAAATCTCAACCTTCTAGTCATGCTCCTCGATGACTATTTCCATACTAGCTCAAGCGCCTCTCGAGCCAACCACTATCCTCAAACCCGAACCATTTCACCGAGTTATCAACATGCTTAGAATGATCTCGTCTGGATTAAACCAAGGCTATCTCATACCATGCCTCGCTTCATCTCATCATAGCAAAGCCTCATCTCAACATCATCATCATCAAACCTATCCATATGAGCTTCATCATCCGCCACATATGCCACGAGCAGCTTTTCCAATTCAAGAGCCTTTCCCTTAGCTTTTGAATCATCTCCGACCATCTTGTCTAAATCAAATCGTCAATCAACTAATTTACAACAATCAATCAAGTCAATCATTAATCCAAGTAATCAAACATTCAAACATGATCTAAATAACAATTATAACAATAATGGCAATTTCGTAAATAAAGAGTCTAAATCTAACAAGCATGAAACATGAACAATATCTCTATAACTTGATGAATGAACTTGCATAGGTTAACATGTAGTAAAAATGGATGTCAAATCATCATGAACAATGGATCTATACTTAAGTTTAATAAAATGCATGGAAATCACTATTTTAACACCAAATCAAGCCAACAATCCGATATACTCCTTTGGATCTGTGTGAGAGATAATCGCCACTCACTGAATCACCTAAACACCTCAAAAGCAACACACTTCAGATCTGGACAGCGAAGGATCTAACTCGATCTATCAAAAATCCGCTTCAAACGATAAAATCTCTCTTCGATGGATGAAGATCTTCAATCTAAGCTCTTGGATCTTCGATTTGGATGGGAGGAATCACAAGATTAGAGTGGAGAAAAGAAGTGAAGAAGTGTAGAACTCGAGCTCTCAAATTGGAAGCACTTCGTCGCTTCAAAATCTGGATCCCAAAAAGTGAAGAAATGGACGTGTATTTATAGGCTGATTTACTTAGGTCGTTCGTTTCCCCTTAGGTCGTCCACGATCTAAAAATGTCACGACCTAAAATGTCACGACCTAAAATGCCACGACCTAAAATGCCACGACCTAAAATGCCACGACCTAAAATGCCACGACCTAAAATGTCACGACCTACGACTTAACAGAGACGCGACTTAACGTACGCGCGACCTAACACTTAGGCACGACCTAAGACCCAACGAGATATGACTTAGTACGTATGCGACCTAACACCCACGCGACCTAACAGCCTAGGTCCTTACGCGACCTAACGACCTAATTGGGATACGACATAACGACCTTAATGACTCAACTACACACAGGGTCTTACGACCTAACCTCTAAGTCGTCTTGACGACCTAACTGCTCCTTCCTTAGGTCGTTGCCGACCTATACTCCTTAAGTCGCTAACTCGCCCAGTTTCTTATACCGCTAACTCCTAGCTCGTCGTCTTCCTTAAGTCGCCTATTCCTTAGGTCGGTCAAATCCTATAGGTCATCCCAAACTAGCATATAACCTAAACCAGTACGACCTAAACCAATACGACCTAAACCAATACGCTAACTACTAGGTCGTTAACTCTTAAGTCATTCACTCGACCTAAGCCAATATGCTAACTACTAGGTCGTTAACTCTTAAGTCATTCACTCGACCTAAGCCACCACACAACCTAACTTCTACACGACTTATCCCATAATCCTTAGGTCGCCAATTTCCTTAGGTCGCTCCACTTCCTTAAGTCGTCTACTCTGACCTATCTATTATACGACCTAACCTTATCTCGTCCACGACTTAGACTCTGGACGACTTATCAACATTCGACCTAATGACAACTGTTTTACGATGTTTCGATCCGTAAAAATACGGGTCGTTACATTCTCTCCCCCTTAGGAATTTCGCCCCCGAAATTCCAAACAAACAAGAGCAATCAAAACTATTCTGCATGCCCATCATCCATAGCAATCAATCAAACCATGCATCCAATTCTAGCCTAGCATGCAGAATTCTAAAACTGGAACAAGTTACAATGTCGTGAGATGACACGACACTTTATGGCCATACCTCGAAGAGTTCAGGATGAGCTGCCTTCATCCTCTCTTCCACCTCCCATGTACAATCATTATCATCATCACTCCATTGTATCTTGAGCAACCTAACTACCTTTCTCCTAAGCTGTTTCGTGTCGGTTTCCACAACACGAAGCGGCTTACGAGGTCTCTTATAGACTGGATCAACTTCGAAATCTTCACAGCTATCAGTAGAAACCACTGTATTCTAGTCGTGCACATACTTCCGTAGATACGATATATGAAAAACATTGTGCACACCCGATATCTTTTCTAGTAACTCCAATTTGTAGGCGAGCTTTCCAATTCGCTCGATGATCGAGAATGGTCCAACAAATCTTGGAGTCAATTTTCCTTTCTTCCCGAATCGAATAACATTCTTCAATGGAGAAATCTTCACAAAAACCATATCACCTACGTCGAATTCCAAATCCTTACGACGCTTATCGGTATAACTTTTCTGTCGGTCTTGGGCTGCCTTCATTCGTTGCCGAATGATCTCTATGCAATCAGAAGTCTGTTGAATCATTTCTGGCCCAAGTATCAGCTTTTCCCCTGTCTCTAACCAACATGTCGGAGAGTTACACGGTCTTCTATACAATGCTTCATACGGTGCCATACCAATGCTGGACTGGTAACTATTATTATACAAAAATTCCACCAAATGAAGGTGATCTTCCCATGATCCTCCGAAATCTAAAACACAAGCTCTGAGGAGATCTTCCAAAACTCGGTTGACTCTCTCAGTCTGACCATCTGTTTGGGGATGATAGGCTGTACTCAAACACAATTCGGTTCCCAAAACTTCCTGAAAACTCTTCCAAAATCCACTAGTGAACAATGGGTCTCGATCACTCACTATACTCTTCGGAATACCATGGAATCGAACTATCCACTTAACATACAACTCAGCCAACTTTGATGCAGTCCTAGTCGATCGAACAGGAATGAATCTTGCACTCTTAGTCAGACGATCTATAATGACCCAAATTCCTTTATTTCCCGTTCTTGTTCTAGATAGCCCATCAATAAAATCCATCGATATTTGCTCCCACTTCCATGTAGGAACTTCTAATGGCTGAAGCAATCCACTTGGCTTTTTCTGTTCGGCTTTTACCAATTGGTAGTTCATGCACCTGGAAATAAAATTTCCAACATTCTTCTTCATACCTTCCCAGTAATAGGTTCTCTTCATATCCCGATACATTTTGTTTCCACCTGGATGAATTGTCAACTTCGAGTGATGAATTTCCTTCAGCACTTCATTCCTCAATTCATCTACATCGGGAACAACTAGTCGTCCTTGCTTCCGAAGCCTACCCTCTCGATCGACCTCAAATCCTTTATCCTTTTCTGGTTCCAATCCAGATTCCAAATCACGGATAACCTTGACAAGCTTATCGTCTCGCTTTTGGCTCTCGCCAATTCTTTCCACAAGAGTCGGTCTTATTGATAAGTTTGCCAACATCTCAGGTTCCAATTCACATCTAGGCCTGAAGTCGAATCCAGCTAAATACTCGAGATTCTTCCATTCTGAAAACATGGCTCCCAATCCTGCATGTCTTCGACTTAACGCATCTGCCACTGCATTACCCTTTCACGGAGTATAGGCTATACCAAAATCATATCATGCCAAAAACTCTAGCCATCGTTGCTGCCGAAGATTCAAATCCTTTTGGGAGAAAAGATACTTCAACGACTTATGATCTGTAAACAACTCGAATCGAACTCCCAATAGATAATGTCTCCACATCTTTAGAGCAAATACAATCGTCGCTAACTCCAAATCATGAGTTGGATAATTCCTTTCGTGCGGCTTCAGTTGTCGACTTGCATACGCAACAACTTTACCTTTCTACATCAGCACTGCTCCAAGTCCAGTACCACATGCGTCGGTGTAAACCACCATCTCATCATTTCTACTGGGAATAGTCAAAACAGGAGCACTTATCGATCGCTCTTTCAGGATTCTGAAAGCTTGCTCACACTTAGCATCCCAACTGAATACTTGATTCTTTTTCGTCAATCCTGTTAATGGTGCAGCTACCTTGGAAAAGTCTTTGATAAATCGACGATAATATCCCGCTAATCCAAGAAAACTTCTCACATCCGAAGCATTCTTAGGTCTAAACCAATCCTTGATTGCTGCCACCTTAGCGGGATCAACAGCTATTCCACTTCCAGAGATAATGTGGCCTAAGAACCTCACTTCACTCTTCCAGAAGTGACACTTCGAAAACTTAGCCTTCAGCTGATGTTTCCGTAAGATTTCCAAAACAATACGCAAGTGCATCTTGTGTTCTTCTTCAGTTCTGGAATAAATCAAAATATCATCCATGAACACTAGTACGAACTTGCTCAACTGATCTCTGAACACTCTATTCATAAGATCCACAAAATATGCTGGCGCATTAGTCAATCGAAACGACATTACCAGCCACTCAAAGAAACCGGATGGTGTCCTAAAAGCAGTCTTCGGCACACTATCCTTAGCCACTCTTAACTGGTGAAATCCCATTGCCAAATCCACCTGAGAAAACACCTTAGCTTCGTGAAGCTGATCAAACAAGTCGTCTATTCTCGGCAATGGATACTTGTTCTTCTTAGTCACTTTATTCGGCTCACGATAATCCATACACAACCTCAACGACCCATCTGCTTTGGTTGCGAACACAACTGGTGCACCCCATTCGGACACACTACGCCGAATGAATCCTTTCTGTAAAAGATCGTCAACTTGCACTGTCAACTCTTGCTGTTCCCTAGGCGCCATCCGCCTAAGAGGCATCACAACAGGTCTGGCTCCTTCAACTAGATCTATACGAAACTCGATCTCTCTATGCGGCGGTAACCCTTTGACCTCATCAAAGACATCCTCAAATCCATTAGCGATTGTCACCGATGACAGTCCATCCCGTGGAACAACTATCGAATACATGAAGCTCATGAAGACGCCTTCCTCATGCTTACATCGTATCATAACCTTTCGCCCCTCCACATTTTCGACTGTCACCTCCAACCTTTCACAATCAACCTTTGCCGCATACTTCCTAAGCCAGTCCATACCCAAAATAATTCTGAACCCCGCAAAGTTCAGAACAAAACAATCACAAACAAAAGAGCAATCATGACTCGATACAATCAGACCACGGCATAGCATACACAAACAAGACGAACCCCCAACTGGATTAGTCACAACCAATGGCCTATCAACAATATCCGGTTCTAAACCCAACCGGTCTACAAGTTCATTACAAACAAAAGAATATGACACCCCAGTATCAAATAACACTCTTACTGGAACACCACATATGGAAAGAGTACCTTGAACCACCACACTCTTTCCTTTCTCTTCAACGGTAGGAGCTTTCGAAGATGATGGAACAGCCCCCAAAGCATAGGCTTGCACAATCTGCTTGTCCCTTCGCGGTTCTGGACAATTCTTCCTAATATGCCCCGGCTTGTCACAGTTGTGGCACTTCACCGGCACCTTCGGATTCTTGCAATCTCTAGAGAAATGACCCTTCTGCTGACAATTGTAGCAGGTTACTTCGCCCTTCGGATTCTTCTGGCCATCCTTACCCTTCTGCTGCTGCTGCTTCTCTTCTTGTTTCCACCCTGCTGTGGTTTAGACTCTTCCTTGGTCACGGCAACAACAGATCCTTCCTTAGGAAACAGATTCTCGTGTCTGAGAGCTTTCTCCACAAGCTTCTCAAATGGATCGTCCAAATGATCCACCAACTTCCTCCCAAGATAACTGTCCAAGCCTGTCACAAACTTCTCATTCTTTTGGTACGAAGATTCAATATACGACCTGGCATACTTGGACAAAGCTTCAAACTCAGAAACATACTCAAGAACTGGTCTCCCACCCTGCTTGAGCTCCACAAACTTCTTGAACAGAACAGACTTCTGAGCTGTAGAAATGAACTTAGCTTCAAATCTGGTTTGGAATTGCTCCCAAGTAATTTCTTCCTCCGGAGTATCAATGGTGATAGAGTTCCACTAGTCAGAAGCTCTCCCTTGAAGCTGTCTTGATGCTAGCTTCCTTTTGGTTGCATCCTCGATTCCCAAGTCACCAAAGATCCTTCTACAAGCATCTATCCATCTCTGAACTTCAATGGTTGACTCTGTTCCCAAGAAAACCTTTCCTCCAAGAGCAGTATAGTCTTTACACAGCTTGGCAAAATCCACTGGTTTTGGAGTTTGAACTTGAACTCCAACATCTACCGATGGCCCCGGAGCTGGCATCCTTCTCATGATCGAAGTCATCATAGCTTCGAACATAGCAACATAATCAGCAGCCCCCTCAGTAGCACGGCCTTCCCTAGCAGCTGGTCTCCCTCTTCAACTCATTCTTAATATCTATAAAAAGGAATGATTAATGCACCTCGAGAACAACTGCATAAAGGACTCACACACTTCTAAGCTACTATATTATATATAGTAATCATCCATCAAAATACAATTACGTCTCTCATACGTGGTTACGTCAGTGAGCGTTGGGTTAAATCGATTAACCAAAGCTCTGATACCAAATGTGACGACCGCCCATGACCCCCGCACTGAATTAGGCAATAGTGCGCTGTAAAGTGTGCCAGGTAGCCATGGACGGTTGCCAAGGTAAAGTTAAAACAGCAGAATCTATCGTATTACTCACAGTGCATGGATAAAATACAATAGAACATATATATAGTGAAGCTTCACAGAATAGAATCTCATCAATAAAACTTCATAATAGTTGAATACAACATCTGAATAGTCAATACATCAAGCCTCACTACATATCACTCAGAGAATTATACAAAGCAGCGGACCATCCAGTACATATAGTAAGAAAATAATATGCAAGCCTCCAGCTCGTCTTCGTCATCATCATCGTTGGAAACTAAAAACAGCACATGTCACCTGCTACCTAGTCTGCCCGTCCCAAAATGGACGAACAGCCCAAGGCAATAAGAGTTAAACATAAAGCCTTGAGTCAGACAACAGTCTTAGTGAGCGGTAAATTAACTAACAACATACCAAAAGAGCATAAAGGAAAAAAAAGGAATAGGAATCCAACCCTCCCACTCCACCTCTTTCTATAGTGATAGCCCCCAGACACACACTAAGCAGAAGTAAACATAGCAAAGCAGACATTTAAAGTAAAGCAATTATCACTCGAGTCAAGGTCGGTGTTTTCCAAGTACAAACCCCCAAGGCCTAAACCAAGATCAGATAAGCACCCAGAAAATACCGCTCTTGAGACCGAATGACGATACAACCAAACATCCATGACTCTGGCTATCACTGTTATCATTGCCTCGATACCACCGTTAATTAAATGACCGGCACATTCTTTCAGCCGACCGTCAAGGGTTAATGGCAACCCCGGTTCTAGACATAACTCCGCACGTCGTCGCAGCCCGTGCCTAGGACTATCGAATCTGCCCAGAGTACTCGACTACCAATCAGTAGTCTTTAGGGACTATCGAATCTGCCCAGCGTACTCTTGCTTTGAGCATGCTAAAACCTTCAACAACGATGAAATCTCAGCCTTCTAGTCATCCTCCTCGATGACTATTTCCATACTAGCTCAAGCGCCTCTCGAGCCAACCATTATCCTCAAACCCGAACCATTTCACCGAGTTATCAACATGCTTGGAATGATCCCATCTAGATTAAACCAAGGCTATCTCATACCATGCCTCGCTTCATCTCATCATAGCAAAGCCTCATCTCAACATCATCATCATCATCAAATCTATCCATATGAGCTTCATCATCCGCCACATATGCCACGAGCAGCTTTTCCAATTCAAGAGCCTTTCCCTTAGCTTTTGAATCATCTTCGACCATCTTGTCTAAATCAAATCGTCAATCAACTAATTTACAACAATCAATCAAGTCAATCATTAATCCAAGTAATCAAACATTCAAACATGATCTAAATAACAATTATAATAATAATGGCAATTTCGTAAATAAAGAGTCTAAATCTAACAAGCATGAAACATGAACAATATCTCTATAACTTGATGAATGAACTTGCATAGGTTAACATGTAGTAAAAATGGATGTCAAATCATCATGAACAATGGATCAATACTTAAGTTTAAGAAAATGCATGGAAATCACTATTTTAACACCAAATCAAGCCAACAATCCGATATACTCCTTTGGATCCGTGTGAGAGATAATCACCACTCACCGAATCACCTAAACACCTCAAAAGCAACACACTTCAGATCTGGACAGCGAAGGATCTAACTCGACCTATCAAAAATCCGCTTCAAACGATAAAATCTCTCTTCGATGGATGAAGATCTTCAGTCTAAGCTCTTGGATCTTCGATTTGGATGGGAGGAATCACAAGATTAGAGTGGAGAAAAGAAGTGAAGAAGTGTAGAACTCGAGCTCTCAAAATGGCAGCACTTCGTCACTTCAAAATCCGGATCCCAAAAAGTGAAGAAATGGACGTGTATTTATAGGCTGATTTCCTTAGGTCGTTCGTTTCCCCTTAGGTCGTCCACGACCTAAAAATGTCACGACCTAAAATGCCACGACCTAAAATGCCACGACCTAAAATGTCACGACCTAAAATGCCACGACCTACGACTTAACTAAGACGCGACTTAACGTACGCGCGACCTAACACTTAGGCACGACCTAAGACCCAACGAGATATGACTTAGTACGTATGCGACCTAACACCCATGCGACCTAACAGCCTAGGTCCTTACGCGACCTAACGACCTAACTGGGATACGACATAACGACCTTAACGACTCAACTACACACAGGGTCTTACGACCTAACCTCTAAGTCGTCTGGACGACCTAACTACTCCTTCCTTAGGTCGTTGCCGACCTATACTCCTTAAGTCGCTAAATCGCCCAGTTTCTTATACCGCTAACTCCTAGGTCGCCGTCTTCCTTAAGTCGCCTATTCCTTAGGTCGGTCAAATCCTATAGGTCGTCCCAAACTAGCATACGACCTAAACCAGTATGACCTAAACCAATACGCTAACTACTAGGTCGTTAACTCTTAAGTCATTCACTCGACCTAAGCCAATATGCTAACTACTAGGTCGTTAACTCTTAAGTCATTCACTCGACCTAAGCCACCACACGACCTAACTTCTACACGACTTATCCCATAATCCTTAGGTCGCCAATTTCCTTAGGTCGCTCCACTTCCTTAAGTCGTCTACTCCGACCTAACTATTATACGACCTAAGCTTTATCTCGTCCACGACTTAGACTCTGGACGACTTATCAACATTCGACCTAATGACAACTGTTTTACGATGTTTCGATCCGTAAAAATACGGGTCGTTTCAATTCGATTGCCAGAGATAGAATTCGGCATAACCAGAGATAGCAGCATCTAAACCGAGGGATATATAAATCTCCGGTGAATCAATGCCAATTGTAAAGGAGTTCCACGCCTTTACAAATCATTCAAAGATTGGCGGGATCGCCTATTCTTATAGAGATCATTCGAAGTGGAGTTATGGGATACTCTAGAATCAAAAGAACACAAATAAGGAGAGACAATAATGAATTTTGGAACCGCAAGGAACGTTCCAAAGTTCAAAGGAAATCGAGTCAAAAGGAAGAGATTCAAACTCGAACGAAAGTGATTCTATAAATAAATTTACTATATATGCTAAGTTTTGCCTAGAGCCAAAGCTTTGATACCAACTGTAACGACCCACTATTTTGGACCATTCAAATTGACAATAAATCCACACATGTCGGACTTGAATAATTCAAAACAATAGATTGTTAATTTAAATTTGGCAAAAACTCAGCATATACAGTAAATAAATCAATCACAGAATCACAGACAAAGAGTAATACAATAATACGCAGCGGAATAAATAAATAGTAGTTCATGAAGCTACTATATAAACATCAGAGTTAGAAATAAAATACAATAGAATATCTCAAATGCAGTGAAGTCTCCAGTACAACAGATGACCTCTCTGCATAAATCAACTAGAAAAGCTAAAAGCTGAGTCGATGGTTGGATCTCCAAACGAAGCTCCAAATTCCAAAGGTGAGTCTCAAATGCTGTATCACTCGGTCTGACCCGAGCGTAAAGCAAAACACAAAACACTCGAGTCAAGATTACCATTCTTATATAAATAAATCCAACTCAAGTGAAATATCAACTGAAATACAAGTAACTCAAAGGATGTTTGGGATAACCATCCTTTATGGATCGATGGGACTATCTACAATGCAGAAATATACACAATAACACCGTGGTCATTTCACAATATTTTATACTTCAAAACCAAAGTATCATTTCCATTTCAAATACATATATGTTTCCTAAATTCCAAAAATTTGATTCAAATAAACTTGAGTTCCAAATTCAAATTTAATTCAATCTAAATTTATCCATTTTAATTCAATTTAGTTTCAAAATAACAAATTCAAATTATATTGATTCCAAATACAGATCCGAATCACAAAATAAACCATTTAAATTCCAATATATTTCAAAGCTTTAATATTCAACATTTCAAAGTTAAATTTAACATTTTCCTATAGATCTTAATTTAACTTCATTATTAGTTATTCAGGGAATATTCACTTAATAGATTCAATATCATTTAACTTGCCCTAAATTACATTTTTACTAAAATATTTCCTTAAATTTATTTAAACGAGAAATATTCATTAAATGTTTAAATCAAAACCCAGTTATAAATCATATCTTAAATCTAAATTTCAAAAAGTTTCAAATCGGTTTAATTACATAAAATTCTTTATTGAATACAATTTCAACTAAATTCAAATTATCTTCCCAACCTTAGCTTATTCAAATTATTGCCAAAATCTATTTTGAAATATAAATTTAAATACTCAACCATATTATATGTATTAAATCCATCTTAATTAAATTAAATATCATTATTAAATCTACATATATCATTACCATTTATATATAATAATTTAAGAATCAACTTTTATTAAAACCATATATTTCTTTCCAAAACCATAGAATTTATTTTCAAAATATTTATATATGGACCAACGGTGTCTGTATAAAAATTCCTATTTATGGTCAAGTGATACGGATATTTATCATTTCAATCCGTAAATTTAAATACATACGGGTAGATATCATTTCGACCCGTAATCCCAAATTCAATTCAAATGAAAATCGCTTCGGTCTATCATTTCAACCCATAACGATTTTCTCCTATTCTAAAGTCCGTTCGGGTATGTATCATTTCAACCCATAGTGAATTCTATACTAATAGGGAACTTGCAGAGTGATAACAGATAATATAAAATATAACAACAGACATATATCATCAGTAACAATATAATATAAACAACAGGATATGGTGTCATATCTCACAGGTGAACAATTACAGATGATAGCACTTAACAGTTTAAATAATTAACAGTTCAATTTAGCAGTGTATTTCTATTGTCGTTTCAATTGAAATCAAATTTAATAAATATAAGAACGTAAATCGTGAGTGATTGCTCACCTTTCGAGGCTAGAGAATACAGAAGATGACATGGATACGTACACTGATACGGACACTGGAATTGAATTACGAATCGAAGCAAAGAAAAATTAGCACGTATTCAACGATCAAAGCTGATAACAAGAATTTGATGAAACAAATCGAATTAGCTTGACATACATGAAAAAAGTATATTTTATTATTTTATAAAATCAATATTGTTTTACTTATACACATATCATATACTTTAAAACAATATATATGTATTGAAACAAGCACAGTTAAAATCAAGTATACAGTACTCATATTATATAAAATTTTAAAATCAAAAATTTAACTATATATAAAAATCAATATATATTAGATCCAAATTTAAGCTGATGCATACTATAAACATAGGAAAAATAAGCATTTTACAGTAGAAAGAGGATATGCCTTCCATTGTATAAACCTACGTATACGAATAAACCTAAACACATTAATATAAATAACTGACCTATATGAATAATTTGAACACATCTAAAATACAGTGTATATATATTGCTACCATTATATATAAATATAAGTAAACAGTAATTTGCGACATCATATAAAGCAGCTGTTAGCAGATAAGTTCAAATGCATATAATAGATGCTTCCGTTATATATAAAACTTACATACTCATTATATATAAATTTATTATGATATATATATATATAATCCAATTTGATCATCTATGCCTTATGTAAACTTATGTATAAGCGGCCAAACATATTGTACACGTCTTATATTATATACATAACCAAGCAGACCTGAAGCTAGCACCTAAACATGTCATAGCCTATATTTATAATCATGAAACTATGATACACATACCACTTATAATATATAAGCAACATATAAACTATAATAAACTCTGCATATGAAATATTACATATATATATACTCTCTTCATATTTTTAAGTGTTAAAAAAATTCAAAATATAAACTTAAAAAATAACGTTTACAGTGACTAATATATAACTCAAAAGAACGTATATATACTCCTATCTAAAATCGAACCTTACATGTAAACCTTAATGTTGTAAACATAAGAATATATATACAGTAACATACATCTCTATATCATTTATTAATATGCAAAAAGTTATAACGTATTATGATCAAACTAGTATAAACTTTATAAACATTATATGCCATATATATATATATATTATAAACGGGTATATGTAAACCAATTCATTTTTAAAGATCTAACCACACAAAAAAATACCGTAATATAAACAATATATATAGCAAATAGATCTTCAACTTTTATAAACTTATATAGCTTACTTAAACAAATATATATATGCTAACATGTATGTTATGTACAATATAACATAATCAACATATAAACTTAGATTATTATAGTATATAATTTAAACTTTTTTTTTCAACATATAACTTATACAAAAAAAATATAACAGACTGAATATCAATTACTTACACACAAAAGTTCACGCGGTTACAAGGTGATGGAGGCTGGCCACTGCGAGAGGGAGGGAGGAGAAGTGAGTGGGAAGCTCGGCGAGAGGTGGAGCTCGGCTGGCCGAGGTGGCTTCAGCCTGTTGATGGAGGGTTGGCATCGGGTTATGTGGCGGAGAGTGAGGTTGTAGAGGAGATGCGACTCAGGGGCGTGGGTGGTTGGTTGTGGCCATGGGTGGAGCATATGGTCACGACGGAGGAGGGATGGAAGGCGAAAGTTAGGGACGAGGCTATAGGAGAGAAGGAAAGAAAAAACGTGAAGAGCTTGAGAAAAAAAAGGGGAAGGAGAACCTGTTTTGTAAAGATGTGAATAATATACGTTTCTGAAAAAAAATGGTGTGAACGCAAGGAAGAGATAGAGAGGGCAATGAAACGTGCCACAGTAAATGGAAAGAAATTGTAATGATAACGTAAACCACGAGAATTCAAGGAACAATAAAGCAGTGACAGCTTGATTTCCAACCGTTGGAAGAATTTAAATAGACAAAGTTTCAAACACGCACCGTTACGATGAATTGTTAAATCATCTCGTCGCACAACGGACCTCAAAATATAGAAATAAATATACCGTAGAGATCAGCACGACGAGACGATCAAAACGGTATATAGATATTTGTGGTACGATCATCCGATCAAAAGTCGATAATCGGTATTAGAAATGCTGCTATTTTGCCGAAAATAAGATCGACGGAGCAATAGATGTCCAAATTTGACGAAACGGAAGATGATGTCTCACTCAGACAATGATTTACAAATTTTCTATGTGAAAATATTTAGGTTTGGAAAACATTTTATTATCATCAATTTTAACTGATATAAATTGGAATAAAATTACACTAGAAAATAAACTTTCAAATTTTCTAATGAAAATTTACCACTTGCTATGTTAAAACAGACGCATTTCAAATATCAAATTTAAATTTCAAATTTTATTGTTTAAAATTTCACAAAATTTCAATTAATTAAATAAATAAAAATCACAAAAATTTTGGGTCGTTACAGCCGCGAGTTGCTCGCCACCGACCAACCAGCTCGCCACACCAAGGCCGAAGCTCTCACCCAAGACGAATGCCGCCAGGACCCCTGCCTCACCCAAGCAGTCGCGTGGCCACCTCTAGTTTTCTACCAGCCTTCCCTCTATCTTTGTATACGTCTTGTATATAGGTTGCTCTTTCTATACTTTTGCTCTGTACTTTAATATAAACTTTATACAATGCGTATGTTGGTCTGCTGAAGAGATATACCTTCGTTTATTCAAATTCCAAGCCCATACATGTGAATGTATTATGGAATTTTTTTTAAAAGGTAATAATTGTATTAAGTAGTGTTTAAATATAATATATATCTAAGTTCTATAATCTGCTAGTATTATAGGTTAGTACTGTATTAGTTGAATATATATAGATAGGTATATATATAGCAGAGTCTGGTATATAGTTGGTTACAAAATATTAAATATGTGATTTCATATAAAGGTATATTTATATAAATATTTTATTTTATTGTTTGTATGCATGCAAGTTTATGATTTCTAAGTCTTCGTATGTGTTGTTGTATTTTCAGGGGATATATTTATATATATTATGTCGTGAGTTTTTGTATGTTTATATATTGTATTTTATTATGGTATATCATATTTCTAGTTTAAGTATGTTAAGAGTTTTATTGTATAAAGTTATAATAGTTTACATTATAATATATAAGTTGTTGCAGTCTTTTATAAATAAAGTAAGTTGTTTATTTTATATATAAATATAAACTACAAGATCTGTACGTAAGTTTTTTTAACTCGTCTGTAATATATGAGCTATGCAAGTTTTTTTTGTGTTTCGTCTATATAAATATGTAATACTGTGAACAGATATATATATATATATACGTGAGTCTGTATATTTAGATTTAAAGAACATATCTTAAATATAAGGTATATATTTTATATTTATAAGAGAAGTATATAAAAATATATTCGTATGCGCCTGTTAAAGTATGTTCACAGTTATATTATATAAGTGGAATTATATAAATAAGTTATATGTAAGCTATATGCAGTTTATATCTAGATTAGTATATATACTCGAATTTTTAAAGTTTGTATACATGTTTATATATTTGTTTATATTTACAAGTATATATATAGTTATAATATATCAATGCTACATTTCAATGTTATATACATATGGTTGTCTATAAATACAGCCTGCATACATATATTAGTTGTATATATATATACCTGTTTTGATATAAGTTTCAAATCTGTTATATATTAATTTATATATAAATAAGTATGCATTTGTCGGCTTTCAAATTTATATATGGAGACTTTGTTTTACGTGTTAAATATTAATTTGAGATATATGTTTAAATTGATTTTTTGGTAAAATAATAATAATAATGATATAATACACATTTTGTTTCTGTTATATCAAACTGATTTTTGGTTCTTGATTCCCAATCTGTCAGCTTTGTTCGTTGATTCGTGTCAATCTTGCTTTGTTTTGGAATTCGTGTTTGGATTCGTAGCTCTGTTCATTTTCAAATTTCTTTAGCCTCGAAAGGTGAGCAATCACTCACGATTAACGTTCTTGTATTTATTAAATTTGATTTCAATTGAAACGACAATTGAAATATACTGCTAAATTGAACTGTTAATTATTTAAATTGTTATATATGATATGCATTTATATGAAATTGTTCACCTGCGGGATATGACACCATACCCTATTGTTTATATTTTATCTAAATTGTTATTGTTGATAAATGCTTGTTGTTCATATGTTTATTTATTATCATAAATGTTATCACTCTGCAAAGTTCCATGTTAGTATAGAACTCCCTATGGGTTGAAATGATACATACCCGAACGATTTTGTAGAATAAAGGGAAAATCGTTATGGGTTGAAATGATAAACCCAAGCGATTTTCATTGAATTGAATTTGGGATTGCGGGTTGAAAAGATATATACCCGTATATTTTAAATTGCGGATTGAAATGATAAATATCTGTATCACTTGACTATAGGATAGAAAATTATATACAGGCACCGTTGGTCTATATATATATATATATTTCCAAGGTTTTGAAAAGAAATATATGTGGTTTTAATAAATATTGATTTTAAGATATTATAATTGTGAAATTTGAGGAAACTATTTTTATTTTATATAAAGTATTTTAATATATAAAAATATTTTACTTTATGAATATATTTCATTTAAACTATTTTAATATAAACTATTTTTAATTTATAACTATTTTATTTTATAAAATATTTTATTATATAAACTACTTTATTTTATAATCTAATTTATTACATATACTATTTTCTATATCTAAACTGTTTGATTGGAAAGTATTATGATTCCAAAGTATTATGATTCTAAAGTATTATGATTTCCAAAGTGCTATGATTTCAAGAACATATCTTAAATATAAGGTATATATTTTATATTTATAAGAGAAGTATATAAAAATATATTCGTATGCGCCTGTTAAAGTATGTTCACATTTATATTATATAAGTGGAATTATATGAAGAAGTTATATGTAAGCTATATGCAGTTTATATCCAGATTAGTATATATACTCGAATTTTTAAAGTTTGTATACCTGTTTATAAATTTGTGTATATTTACAAGTATATATATAGTTATAATATATCAATGCTACATTTCAGTGTTATATACATATGGTTGTCTATAAATATAGCCTGTGTAACGACGCAGAATTTCTGTCATTTGAAATTCAGATATTTAATTGATTTTAAATATTAACAAGTAAGATTTATAAGCCGAATGAATTTTAATTCGAATATGGTGATTTAATTGGACGATTAAATTATTAATTTAATACTTGAAATTGGGTAAATAATTGAAATCTGAATTAAATGTGTAAAAAAAATGATTTATAAAGTTATATTAAATCATATTAGAGTTAGAATGATGTTATAGAACTTTTAAAATTGAATTAAAAGTTAAATTGTGAAAATTGAATATTTTAATATTTAATTGACGAGTGAAAATAGTCATTTTACAAACAGTCTCGGATTTCGACGAAACTAGTTTCATCGGATCCGTAATGTGAAATTATTATAAGATTTCAAATTTCATGTCAATCGGATTTACGGTTTGTTCGGGGCAAGCCAAAACGCATTGAAATCGTTTTAATCGATTTAATTTAAATTGGATCGTTTAATTCCGTAACTCGCACATATGACCGAATTATCTCTCGAAACACGTTCCATTGTGTTCAGAATGCGGGTAAAACCTTAGAAACGCCAGCCGACACGTTTGATTTCGAGTTCGAAAAATTTCAAGGTGAATAGTGTTTCAGAATTTTCTATAAAAGCCCCTAGATTTTCACAATTTGCACTCAAAACCATAGCTTCTTCTTCCAGCCGGCCCTAATAATTTCTATGGCCAGAAATACACTTCGTTCTTTCCTCAATTGCTTCCAATCCATGAACAATTACGCGAAACGTTCAACTGCAATGTTGTAGAGGACGAAGAGAGCTACGAATCCAACGGTGGGAATCTCGAATCGACGTCGTTCGAAGGAGAACTGCTCGCGTTCATCAACCGTTTGCATGCATTTTTCAATGTGATGGGGGGGCCGAGTTCGATCGGACCCATGGCCGAAGGTGGAGCTCCTGTTGGCAAATCTAACGGTGGTCCCTGATCGTTGTCGAAATGCAACAAAGGTCGAGCGAAAATTCGAGATGAAAGGCGACCAAATGGGTTCTTGGTTGCGTGTGTTCGAACGTGTTTTACTGGGGGAAGGAGAAGCATCATGCACGGCTCAGATCTTAGGGTTTCGAAGTATACGGCCAGATTTTGATAAAGGTTAAAAAATATAAAAAGAAATTGGAATTAATTGTCTTTTAAATCGTATTAACTTTGAAATGTCATAACTTTGTCATACGAGGTCCATTTTTGACGAAACGAATTGCGTCGGGTTCGTATTGACGAGAACTATGCAATGGAACTGGTTTGGAGTCAATTGGAGCTAGAGAAAATTTTGAGTAAAATTAAACGCGTGTTTAATTTTATTCGAAATAAAATACTGCAACCGTTATTGAAAGCAAGGTGAGAACTTCTCACTCAATCGAATTGTTTCGATTTAAAATTTTAAATAGTTAGATTTAAAATTGCTTGATTGTGTGATTGAATGATGATTGTCATTTATTGTGTTGAAATAGACCCTATACGCCGTATATTAAGTGGAGGTTATTTATTAAAAACATATACCGCGATAATTCCACCGTGAAGTGGAATTGGTATTATATATGTATTTGGAGTTGATTTCCCGCATTATATAGCGGATGAGACCCTATTGCGCCGCATAATAGCGGACAATATTTATAAATCCCATATACCACGATATTTCACTTCGAAGTGGAATTGGTATTGTGCTAACATTTGGAGGGATCCAACTGGATTCCTCAAACATTTGTATTTGTTTCAATGTTGTGTGTTGATTTATTTATAATCTGTGTGTGATTATATTTGTGAATTGGAATTGTTGAAGGCTACGATTTAACCGAAAATATTTTTGGTATCGTTGGATACCAAAAATAAATAAAATTGGATTTTTGAAATTCAAGTTGAAAATTTATCGAAAATTTTATTTTAGAGAATTGGATAAATTTAAAAGGAGTTTTAAAGAGATAAAGTTATTTTTGAACCATATTGAATAAAATTTCAAATTTTGGGAAAAAGGGCTTAATAAATGGATTTCGGGTAATATTATTTATAAGTTGAAAATTTTATTTAAAATTTGGATTTTTAAATAGATTTGAAGAGATAAAGAAATTTATTTTAAAAAGGAAATGCTTTTGTAAATTCATTGGAAATTTATAAGGATATGTGATGCTTTGTGATATATTCTGATTTGTGTTGTGATCTGTAATTTGTTTATCTATGATATATATATATATATATATATATATATATCTGTGATCTGTGAATGAAAGACAAGCGTTATAGTTTATACCGCTTATCAATTATATTGTTATATTTAATCTGTGATGATTGGATGTTGTTGCACTATTACGTTAAACCCCTGGACTACACAATACACACACAAATGTGGATTTCACGTGGAAATCGGTTAAGTCACAGATTTTTATCAATTTTGAAAATTGAATTCTTGAATCCAAAATAGTTTTGGAATTCGAATTGAAAGCTTTTGAAAATGAGATTCAAAAATAAGAGTTATTCTAAATAACTTAATAAAAATTGAAATTTAAATCATTTGATTTAAATTTTGAATTCAATATTTTGAAATTGAATTCAATTGTAACGACCCGTAAATTTTAACCGTTTTAATAACGTAATTTGTTGAAATTTTGTGAAATTTTAAACGATAAAATTTTGAAATAAAAATTTAATATTTGGAATACGTCTAATTAAACATAGCAACTGGTAAATTTTCGTCCAAAAATATGAAAGTTTATTTCGCGCGTAAATTCACTTCAATTCAATCAGTTAAAAAACGTTGAAAATAAAATGTTTTCGAAACCTAAATATTTTTTACATAGAAAAATTCCAAACCATCTTCTGAGCAAGATATCGGTTTGTCGTTTTTCCAAATTCGGACATCTTTGGCTCCGTCGATCTTATTTTTCAGCGTTTTTCTTGCATTTTCCGCTATTCGAATTTTTATAATTCGATCGTACCACTGATATCTGTGTACCGTTTTGATCATCTCGTCGCGCTGATCAAAACAGTATATTCATTTGTGCAAATCGGAATCCGATGTAAAATGTCGCGTTAATATAACCGTTCCGGACGGACTGGTTGAACTATTTTCAGCCTTATCCATTTAAAAAAAAATCGAAAATGTATTTAGATGCCGTGCATTCATTAGGGGGTTAGTAGTTGGTAGGTGTGACTTGGAAATGTGAGTGGCTGTTCGTAGTTCAAAGAGAAAATTTATTGATGAAAATTTATAAAATTTAAAGTAAACAAAACGTATCATCCCACTTTCATTCACTGTCCATTCACTTCCATTCACTCCCATTCATTCTCCAACTACTCTTTCCACCTCATGCTTACATTATTTTTGCCTATTCATTTTCTCTGAGACATACGTTCCTTCTCCTCATATTTTTCCAACCTCCCTCCTCTCTCCCTTAAACCCGCAGCCGTATACCACCAAAGCAAGCCACAAACCCATCACCACTTTGACACGCAACAACCAAACACCCCAGATCCACCACCGAGCCTGCAACTTCCCTTCCGCCAACGCTAGATAGCCCCTGGACGTCGCAACCCCATGCACCACAAACTCCGAACACCTTCAGCCTCTTCCCATCCTTCGCCTCCGGCCTCTGCTCCAAAACTTGACGGCCCGTGACCTCCAGTCCTCCCTCCACCTCACCTCCGTTTTGCCACCCATTGGCTTCCCACTCCACGCACGTCCCATCTCCAGCCTGCCGATCACCGCCACGAAACCACCCGCGCGTCCAGATCTGACGGGCGATCACTTCACGTCAGTCTCAGAACCCAGCCGAGCCTAGCTCTCGTACATCCCACCAATGCCAGAAGAAATCTTTAGATGCATAATGCGGTGAGTAGTTAAGTCTTGTAAGCTGTATATTCATAATTGTCGGATGTTTCGTTCATTTTAGTTCTATATGTTCTATTGATTTGAGATAACCTTATACGTATGATATATATATATATGGGTTTACAGTGTTATAGTGTATAAGTCATATCATATTGTATAGGTTTGCATAAACTTCTATTATCAGAGATATCGTGTATGTCAGTAATCATGTTAGTTTAGGTTGTGATTTCAGGCACTGTATGTAATATAATAAGAATTGATTTTTATATACGTAGGTTTATAGGAATGAAGATATGAATGATTTATATGGTTTTAGTAGCGTAACATATACAACTTTGGATTAACTGCAAATATAGTCTTGATTTAGACATGCGTACCAGCTTTGAAAGAAAAAAAAACCTTTGTATCCGCTAGGCTATGACCTTTATATCTAATAGATATAGTACATCAGTTTCAAGTGATAGTGCGCATATATATACATTTCATTTTGAATCTGTATACAAAATTTAGTCTAGCACGAGATATAAATTTTGGTACATTGATATAACCATGAGATAACCACCCGGTCTGCATACTTCAAGGTACACACATTTATGGTTCATATAGGATTTGCTTGCATATATTATAGGGAAGTTTTATAGATAGCATTTTTTTTTGGTTTCAAGCTGCAGACATATATGGTTACTTTAATATATATAGATTTGGATTTTATGTTTTGATTTTTAATTAAAATATTTATATAGATTGGTTATTTAAATATGTATATTTAAATTGAGTATGGATTTAAGTATATATAATATAATAATAATATATCCATTTTCAGTCTATATCAAAAATCTGATTCTGATTTGTTCTTGTCGATCTTCCATTTATCAGCTTTGTCCATCGATCTCGTCCCGTCATGCTTTGATTCGAAATTTGGGCTCAGATTTGTATCTTATTACGTTGCCAAATCTATCTAGCCTCGAAAGGTGAGCACTCACTCACGATTAACGTTCTTTTATTTATTAAATTTGATTTCAATTGAAACGACAATTGAAATATGCTGTTGTTAGTTAATTACACTGTTATATATGCTATTACCTATATCAGTTCACCTGTGACATCTGACACCATTATCTGTTAATTATTTATGCGATGATAATACAGTTTGGCTGATAATTGATTGATTGTTGATGTTTATATTGGACGTTAAATTGTAAATGTTAAAATGATAAATAGTATACAATTGAACTTGATATAGGATAGTTAAATGTTAAATTTGATTAACTGACATTTGTATAATATGACCCCTTTATCTGTTAAATTTATTGACACGTAGGATTTGTTTAATTACACTTTGAACCACTGAATGTATGTTGTTAAATTGATGATGAATGAAGTTGTAAAAAAATGACAAGTGAAGAACCGTAATGTAATAATCTTTAATCTACATGAAATGATAGTGTAGATTCTAGAAATAATTATATTAATTCGTACAAATAACAATGCGAATTAATACGGTTATTTCGGGATTATTTGAATTGATTATTGGATTGTTATTGATTGTTGTTATTGCTTGTTTATTTACTTTGACACCATCCCAGTTATCACACTGCAAGTTCCCTTTACTATGCTTTGATTTTGGAATTTAATTGGAATCGGGTTGAAATGATAAATACCCCAAATTGAACTTTGACCTAGGATAGGAAATTAAATAAAACCCGATTGGTCAATAATTTGATTTAAAAATAAAACGAAGATTTTATTTGAATAAATAATATGGGTTTGAAATGAAATTGAAATCTGGATTTTAATGAAAGGAAATTTTAATATTTAATAATCTGAAACAAAATATTTACAATGTGATCGATGAAAGAATGTTGTTTAATTTGAGAAATGATTGAATTAACTTTGAAATGATTTAATAATTAAGTTTGGAATTATTAAACTTTGAAATGATTTAATAATTAAGTTTTGAAATTATAATTTAGCTTGAAATTATTAAACTTTGAAATTATTTAATAATTAAACTTTGAAATTATTTAATAATTAAGTTTTGAATTATTTAATAATTAAATAAGATTGAATTATTTAATGATCAAATTGAATTGAGTTCTTTAATAAGTAAAATTGAACTTTTGAATAAGTGAATTTTACTTCGTAAATAATTGAAATTGAGTTTCTTTATTAATTAAGTTTTGGAAAATTATTTAAGTAAGTAAATAAGCGAAATGGAATTTCTTTAACAAGAAATGAAAATGTGATATTTTGGAATTAATGTAAGACTTGAAATGTAAAGAATTTGATTTGATGAATTTAATTTAATTAAATTTGTAAGTTTTGATTTAATGAAGTTGAATTTAAGAAATTGATTTAATGATTTGGAAATTTAATAGAAATTGTTTTGAATGATAAATTAATTTAACGATATTGAATGAAATTGATAAATGAATTTAAATTGATTTAAATGTTAAATTAAATTAATTTAAATGTTTTCGAAATGAAACTTATATTCGAACTTGAGTTAATATTTGGATTGTTTAAATAGAAATTGAATTTGAATTATAAGATTTTGAAATGATAATTTGAAAGTTTGAAACGTAAAGTATGGAAATTGGTTTCCGAAAGACAAGTGAAATGTTGATTTACGAATTGAAATTGAAATTGAAATTGATTTGGTTTTTAAATAAATAAACGACCAATCGGTGTAATAATCACGAAAGTTATTAAAGAGACCGGAATCGGTTAGGGACATACTCATTGTCTAAACCGAAAACCACTTTAATAATTATACGCGGAGTGTTGATCCAGAATGAAGTGGATGGTTTGGTGAACGCGTTGACTGAAGAAAGAGAACGATTTTGGATGACCCCTGACATGACTAAAACAGGAGCCGCGCCGGGCCATTGAGGATCGCCATCTCTAGCGGACACACTTCTTCGATACCTTATCTATTACTTATGTGATTCGATTTGGGTGCACCCCTCGATTATGGGAGTGTTGTTTCGCGGTGTTGGGGTAGTAGCTGCTATGCCCAACATCAGTCCGGATCAGGCAACTACTAGTATCCTAGTTGGTATCGCCTCATGTACCTTGTCATACTGATTATCCTATGCGCGACCACTACGATTTTGATTTGTACCTTTAGTATATGGATTGCCCTCTGGTGACTTCCGGTTTTGGGGAAACTACGGTCTTGTATATGCTTTTGGGAATAAAAATGTGTTAAGGGTGGAATGGGCCATGACTTAACGCTATTTTGATATCTTTTATATTACTGATAGACATTATCTACTTATCGTACATTACTATATAGTAGATAGTTTGACGGATCCTTAAAGGATGATTATTCCAAACATCCTTTGAGTTACTTGTATTTCAATTGTTATTTCACTTGAGTTGGATTTATTAATATAAGAATGTTAATCCTGACTCGAGTGTTTTGTGTTTTGCTTTACGCTCGGGTCAGACTGAGTAGTTCAGCTTTCAAGACTCACCTTTGGAGTTGGAGCTTCGCTTGGAGATCCAGCTATCTATCCAGCTTTCAGATATTTGATGATTCCAGTGATGTATTCTGATTTGTATCTGCTACTCTTCCGTTGTATTTAGTTTAACTCTGATGTATCTTATATATTCATATAGTAGCTTCATGAACTACTATCTCTTTTATTTCCGCTGCACTTATTACTCTGTGTCTGTGATCTGTGATTATTTATTTACTGTATATGTTCAGTTTTGCCAAATTTAAATTAACAACGCGGTATTTTGAGCAATTCAACTCCGACATGAGTGTCTACCTATACACTTATAATGGACGCGAATGGCCTAAAATACCGGGTCGTTACAGTTGGTATCAGAGCTTTGGTAGCTCTAGGCAAAACTTAACATATAGGGTAAATGTATTTACAGAATCACTCTCATTCGAGTTTCAATCCCTTCCTTTGACTCAATTCCTTTGAATTTTGGAACGTTCCCTCGGTTCCGAAATTCATTCGTGTCCCTCACTATTCGTCTTCTTCCAATTCTGGAGCACCCCATAACTCCATTTTGAATGATATCTATAATAGATCGGCGGTCTCGCCAATCTTCGAATGATTTGTAAAGGAGCAAAACTCCTTTACAATTGGCATTGATTTACCGGAGATTTCTGTATCCTCGGTTTACGATGCTATCCATTACCTGCTATACTTAAATTCCATCTCTCGAGATCGAGTGTTGATTTACCTCGGAATTCAGTATCGATCTTATTTTTGAAGTTACGGACGACCCGGTTAAGGTTGCCCGTGAATTAAATAAACTCATCCATCTCTCGATTGTGGTAATTGAATTATCTTATCTTCTGTTTCAAACTTATTTTCGAATCAAAATTCTCTTTGATTTGATTTCCATCAAATTTGAATCCCTATCCTTGCTTTGAAATCCATTCCTGTATCGTCAAGCAAAGAAGTGTATTTGTAAATTAATTTAAAATGATTTATATATTGTGTTGTTTGAGTTGTTGATGTTGATTTGGGTTTTCGATCGATTCGTCTGATCAACGCTATCGATAGGATTTCCAAAACACTTGAGCAGAGCAAACTGACACAATATCGTTTTCAAATTTGGTAAATAAAATAAAAGTTTTGTATGATTATATTATATATAAATATAAGTTTTCTGAAATTAAATTGTTAATAAATTTGGGTCAGAAATAATAATATTTGACTTTCATTTATTGTTTTGTAAACCATCGACTATTGCATAATATAAATAAATATATCTATAAACTTGGTTATAAATTGATTGGAATTTGAAATGAATTTAATTCAGAAATTTGAGAATTTATTAGTTTCCGGTGATTTCGAACTTTGGTTTTAAAATTTTAAAGTATATTTATTGGAAGTATTTTCGAAAAGAAATCGTTTTCAAAGAATTTTTAAAATGTTGAAATCAGTGCCCTTCTCTTTGTCGCTGGAAAATAATTTCGGTGATGGCGGCCGCATCATCGACATTCATTTTCGAGTTTCGAAGTGGAGAAATCATTCTATAGCTTTGCTACGGTTTTGTTTTGAGGAAAAAGTAAATATATATTTTGATTTGAATTTCTTCGGTATATTTTGATTCACATATATATAGGTATCTTATTTTAAAATTTAATTTGATTTGATATAAATATATTATATATATCTCTAAATTTTGTTAAAGGATGATTTAATTATAAATAAAACCAAAATTTAGAATAAATATTTAAACTGAATAATTGAATTGGAAAAATTTTATTTGTATATTGTTCAACTGCATTCTAATACAACTTACCTAAATCATTCAGAAGTTGAATATGTAATTGGATAATATATAAGATAAATTGAATTTATAAATAAATTTGAGTGTTTATAATAAATGGTATACACTAGGTTTTGATTATAAAGATGTTAATAGAGTTGGATAGGATAATAAGTAAACTCAGTTAATAATGAAATAATTTTGTTTTGAAAGAATTAATAAATTTGTTTTGAAAGAATTAATAAATTGAAACTTGATCAACTTATGAAAATACCTTGAATTTTAAAGAAATTAATGGATGTAAATTAATTTAAATCGAAACTTTTATGTTTTAAATTAATTTATATGGGTTAAATATATGTGATTAGATATATTAAATAGAATAAATTTAACAATAATTTGGAATAAAAAAAGAATTTAAATTGCTGGAAAAAAAATACGATTATAATAAAATACTATTCAAATTTATGGTTTTAGAAATTGTAAATTGAGGATAATTGGATAATAAGAAAATCAATCTAGAAATAGTTAAAGCTTGATTTAACTTAAGAAAATCAAATGGATTAAATCAATTATTGAATATCAATTAATTTAAATTTGAATTTATATGGTTTAAATTAATTGTTATTTTGTATTTCAAATCTGTTTTTCTTTCTGGTTGTTTCTATTCTCCTACCTCGTTCCTTTTCGGGGACGAAAAGTTTTGAGTGGGGGAGAATGTAACGACCCGTAAATTTTAACCGTTTTAATAACGTAATTTATTGAAATTTTGTGAAATTTTAAACGATAAAATTCTGAAATAAAAATTTAATATTTGGAATACGTCTAATTAAACATAGCAACTGGTAAATTTTCGTCCAAAAATATGAAAGTTTATTTCGCGCGTAAATTCACTTCAATTCAATCAGTTAAAAAACGTTGAAAATAAAATGTTTTCGAAACCTAAATATTTTTTTACATAGATAAATTCCAAACCATCTTCTGAGCAAGATTTCAGTTTGTCGTTTTTCCAAATTCGGACATCTTTGGCTCCGTCGATCTTATTTTTCAGCGTTTTTCTTGCATTTTACGCTATTCGAATTTTTATAATTCGATCGTACCACTGATATCTGTGTACCGTTTTGATCATCTCGTCGCGCTGATCAAAACAGTATATTCATTTGTGCAAATCGGAATCCGATGTAAAATGTCGCGTTAATATAACCGTTCCGGACGGACCGGTTGAACTATTTTCAGCCTTATCCATTTAAAAAAAAATCGAAAATGTATTTAGATGCCGTGCATTCATTAGGGGGTTAGTAGTTGGTAGGTGTGACTTGGAAATGTGAGTGGCTGTTCGTAGTTCAAAGAGAAAATTTATTGATGAAAATTTATAAAATTTAAAGTAAACAAAACGTATCATCCCACTTTCATTCACTGTCCATTCACTTCCATTCACTCCCATTCATTCTCCAACTACTCTTTCCACCTCATGCTTACATTATTTTTGCCTATTCATTTTCTCTGAGACATACGTTCCTTCTCCTCATATTTTTCCAACCTCCCTCCTCTCTCCCTTAAACCCGCAGCCGTATACCACCAAAGCAAGCCACAAACCCATCACCACTTTGACACGCAACAACCAAACACCCCAGATCCACCACCGAGCCTGCAACTTCCCTTCCTCCAACGCTAGATAGCCCCTGGACGTCGCAACCCCATGCACCACAAACTCCGAACACCTTCAGCCTCTTCCCATCCTTCGCCTCCGGCCTCTGCTCCAAAACTTGATGGCCCGTGACCTCCAGTCCTCCCTCCACCTCACCTCCGTTTTGCCACCCATTGGCTTCCCACTCCACGCACGTCCCATCTCCAGCCTGCCGATCACCGCCACGAAACCACCCGTGCGTCCAGATCTGACGGGCGATCACTTCACGTCAGTCTCAGAACCCAGCCGAGCCTAGCTCTCGTACATCCCACCAATGCCAGAAGAAATCTTTAGATGCATAATGCGGTGAGTAGTTAAGTCTTGTAAGCTGTATATTCATAATTGTCGGATGTTTCGTTCATTTTAGTTCTATATGTTCTATTGATTTGAGATAACCTTATACGTATGATATATATATGGGTTTACAGTGTTATAGTGTATAAGTCATATCATATTGTATAGGTTTGCATAAACTTCTATTATCAGAGATATCGTGTATGTCAGTAATCATGTTAGTTTAGGTTGTGATTTCAGGCACTGCATGTAATATAATAAGAATTGATTTTTATATACGTAGGTTTATAGGAATGAAGATATGAATGATTTATATGGTTTTAGTAGCGTAACATATACAACTTTGGATTAACTGCAAATATAGTCTTGATTTAGACATGCGTACCAGCTTTGAAAGAAAAAAAAAACCTTTGTATCCGCTAGACTATGACCTTTATATCTAATAGATATAGTACATCGGTTTCAAGTGATAGTGCGCATATATATACATTTCATTTTGAATCTGTATACAAAATTTAGTCTAGCACGAGATATAAATTTTGGTACATTGATATAACCATGAGATAACCACCCGGTCTGCATACTTCTAGGTACACACATTTATGGTTCATATAGGATTTGCTTGCATATATTATAGGGAAGTTTTATAGATATCATTTTTTTTTTGGTTTCAAGCTGCAGACATATATGGTTACTTTAATATATATAGATTTGGATTTTATGTTTTGATTTTTAATTAAAATATTTATATAGATTGGTTATTTAAATATGTATATTTAAATTGAGTATGGATTTAAGTATATATAATATAATAATAATATATCCATTTTCAGTCTATATCAAAAATCTGATTCTGATTTGTTCTTGTCGATCTTCCATTTATCAGCTTTGTCCATCGATCTCGTCCCGTCGTGCTTTGATTCGAAATTTGGGCTCAGATTTGTATCTTATTACGTTGCCAAATCTATCTAGCCTCGAAAGGTGAGCACTCACTCACGATTAACGTTCTTTTATTTATTAAATTTGATTTCAATTGAAACGACAATTGAAATATGCTGTTGTTAGTTAATTACACTGTTATATATGCTATTACCTATATCAGTTCACCTGTGACATCTGACACCATTATCTGTTAATTATTTATGTGATGATAATACAGTTTGGCTGATAATTGATTGATTGTTGATGTTTATATTGGACGTTAAATTGTAAATGTTAAAATGATAAATAGTATACAATTGAACTTGATATAGGATAGTTAAATGTTAAATTTGATTAACTGACATTTGTATAATATGACCCCTTTATCTGTTAAATTTATTGACATGTAGGATTTGTTTAATTACACTTTGAACCACTGAATGTATGTTGTTAAATTGATGATGAATGAAGTTGTAAAAAAAATGACAAGTGAAGAACCGTAATGTAATAATCTTTAATCTACATGAAATGATAGTGTAGATTCTAGAAATAATTATATTAATTCGTACAAATAACAATGCGAATTAATACGGTTATTTCGGGATTATTTGAATTGATTATTGGATTGTTATTGATTGTTGTTATTGCTTGTTTATTTACTTTGACACCATCCCAGTTATCACACTGCAAGTTCCCTTTACTATGCTTTGATTTTGGAATTTAATTGGAATCGGGTTGAAATGATAAATACCCCAAATTGAACTTTGACCTAGGATAGGAAATTAAATAAAACCCGATTGGTCAATAATTTGATTTAAAAATAAAACGAAGATTTTATTTGAATAAATAATATGGGTTTGAAATGAAATTGAAATCTGGATTTTAATGAAAGGAAATTTTAATATTTAATAATCTGAAACAAAATATTTACAATGTGATCGATGAAAGAATGTTGTTTAATTTGAGAAATGATTGAATTAACTTTGAAATGATTTAATAATTAAGTTTGGAATTATTAAACTTTGAAATGATTTAATAATTAAGGTTTGAAATTATAATTTAGCTTGAAATTATTAAATTATTTAATAATTAAACTTTGAAATTATTTAATAATTAAGTTTTGAATTATTTAATAATTAAATAAGATTGAATTATTTAATGATCAAATTGAATTGAGTTCTTTAATAAGTAAAATTGAACTTTTGAATAAGTGAATTTTACTTCGTAAATAATTGAAATTGAGTTTCTTTATTAATTAAGTTTTGGAAAATTATTTAAGTAAGTAAATAAGCGAAATGGAATTTCTTTAACAAGAAATGAAAATGTGATATTTTGGAATTAATGTAAGACTTGAAATGTAAAGAATTTGATTTGATGAATTTAATTTAATTAAATTTGTAAGTTTTGATTTAATGAAGTTGAATTTAAGAAATTGATTTAATGATTTGGAAATTTAATAGAAATTGTTTTGAATGATAAATTAATTTAACGATATTGAATGAAATTGATAAATGAATTTAAATTGATTTAAATGTTAAATTAAATTAATTTAAATGTTTTTGAAATGAAACTTATATTCGAAATTGAGTTAATATTTGGATTGTTTAAATAGAAATTGAATTTGAATTATAAGATTTTGAAATGATAATTTGAAAGTTTGAAACGTAAAGTATGGAAATTGGTTTCCGAAAGACAAGTGAAATGTTGATTTACGAATTGAAATTGAAATTGAAATTGATTTGGTTTTTAAATAAATAAACGACCAATCGGTGTAATAATCACGAAAGTTATTAAAGAGACCGGAATCGGTTAGGGACATACTCACTGTCTAAACCGAAAACCACTTTAATAACTATACGCGGAGTGTTGATCCAGAATGAAGTGGATGGTTTGGTGAACGCGTTGACTGAAGAAAGAGAACGATTTTGGATGACCCCTGACATGACTAAAACAGGAGCCGCGCCGGGCCATTGAGGATCGCCATCTCTAGCGGACACACTTCTTCGATACCTTATCTATTACTTATGTGATTCGATTTGGGTGCACCCCTCGATTATGGGAGTGTTGTTTCGCGGTGTTGGGGTAGTAGCTGCTATGCCCAACATCAGTCCGGATCAGGCAACTACTAGTATCCTAGTTGGTATCGCCTCATGTACCTTGTCATACTGATTATCCTATGCGCGACCACTACGATTTTGATTTGTACCTTTAGTATATGGATTGCCCTCTGGTGACTTCCGGTTTTGGGGAAACTACGGTCTTGTATATGCTTTTGGGAATAAAAATGTGTTAAGGGTGGAATGGGCCATGACTTAACGCTATTTTGATATCTTTTATATTACTGATAGACATTATCTACTTATCGTACATTACTATATAGTAGATAGTTTGACGGATCCTTAAAGGATGGTTATTCCAAACATCCTTTGAGTTACTTGTATTTCAATTGTTATTTCACTTGAGTTGGATTTATTAATATAAGAATGTTAATCCTGACTCGAGTGTTTTGTGTTTTGCTTTACGCTCGGGTCAGACTGAGTAGTTCAGCTTTCGAGACTCACCTTTGGAGTTGGAGCTTCGCTTGGAGATCCAGCTATCTATCCAGCTTTCAGATATTCGATGATTCCAGTGATGTATTCTGATTTGTATCTGCTACTCTTCCGTTGTATTTAGTTTAACTCTGATGTATCTTATATATTCATATAGTAGCTTCATGAACTACTATCTCTTTTATTTCCGCTGCACTTATTACTCTATGTCTGTGATCTGCGATTATTTATTTACTGTATATGTTCAGTTTTGCCAAATTTAAATTAACAACGCGGTATTTTGAGCAATTCAACTCCGGCATGAGTGTCTACCTATACACTTATAATGGACGCGAATGGCCTAAAATACCGGGTCGTTACATCAATGAATTGGGAATTTTGGTTTAAAAGATTTTGCAAGTGTAAAAGGTGTTTATATGGGTTTCTAACCATTTAAAATATGGTTTTGGAAATTTAAATTTATATTCAAGTTTTATACTTGGATGGCTTTAAACTGTGTAATTGTAACCAGTTTTTCCCAAAACGAAAACTATCCGTTTTCAAATAATAATAACTATCATAAGTGAAAAGATTTCCAATTTGTATCGAAACATTTCAAGTTGAAATGAAATTGTGAATAGTTTAGAAAAACTATGAATTAACCTTTGTGAAGATGATTAAGCTTTATCTTTTATTCAAAGAAGATTTTAAAAGGTGTATCTTTTATATTATAAAAGACTTGAATTGTGAATAGTTTTGAAAGCTATAAGTTAAATCTTGATTTAAAGATTTAATGGGTTAATCTAATTGAAATGGAAATTGATTTGGAAATCTGTGAATGAATCTTTGTGAAACTGGGTAAACTTTGTGAAGTAAATCTTTGTGTTAAAAGATTTAAAATGGTAATTTGTTTTAACCATTTAAAGGAAAGGATTTGGGTAATAAGTTGTGACTTAATTGAAATCCCTATATCCATATGTTTTAAATATTGTGTTCACTATTCGTGTTAGCCGGGAAAAGACCTTTGTGTCATATAACCTATTCCGAATAGTGATACGTCGTGAATGGATAACATTTGAAGACCGGTGTTGAAGACTGGATATTTTCGAAAATGAAAGGACAACCTATCGAATGTCTTTGCACCGAGTTGCTCCAGTATGGAGATTTTTATCCCTCTTCTTGTGATGGGAATTCCGGACGTGATTGGTGAATATTCGGATTGCAAGGGATTCTTTGGAAGTGCCTTCGGTTCTATTCGATCCCGGAACGGACTTGAATGAATGTGTGTCTGACGTTACACTTTGAGATGTAAAGCTGGTTTCTATCAAATACATTTCTGTTGGTGGCGGAGAATTTATTCTCTTAGCTTAACACCCTTCTCTGAGACGTACTAGCTCAGAGGTTATGTAGTTGATGGTTACTAGTGATACATTCCCAATTTGGTAATGTGGCATACGAAGTGCTGTTGATCATTTGTTGATCAAAGCGTGGCTTTGTGAAAAAGCGTAGCTTTGTGGACGAGACTTCGTCGAGCTTCACAACCCAGTAATTGTCGAAACAGGAATGTTGCGGCAAGGTTTTTAGGGCTCGCGCCCCTAGGGTATGTCACTTCCTTCTGGATAAAAGGTGATATCATTGTATGGAGCCCTGATATTTTACCTATGTTGATGCTGCAAATTTATTATACTTTGTGGTTGTTGCTTTGTGGTTGAGGATCCTCAGATAAAGGTCAGTAACGACGGGGGATGGCATAGCTCGTATGTTAGCTACCTAGTTACAGCTGTACAGCGTGAGGTAGCGTCGGCCTTGTGTTTGCAGAGATCCGGTTAGGTTCTCGGGCGTCTTTCCAGAGGCGTTTCCATTTCGGTGTAAGGAAGTTCATTAGCCTGACCATTTGTTGGAAATCCAAAGAAACAATACGAGCCTTGTACGGTTCTAGTTGTATAACCTGCTATGGAATGTGGCGATAACCTGCTATTGAACATAGTAGCTATAGTAGGCATACAATAATGGTTGTATGTTGGCTAAGATTGATATTATACTTTCGAAATGTTTTCTGCACTATGCACTAATAATAATATCAAATCAAATGATTTTGCATAGTAAGCATGTTTGACTATCATAAGAAGAAATCTCCTCCAATTCTGCGTTTGCATTGTGTGTGTGGGGGGGGGGTCTTATGGTAGTTTCATTTTCCAAAAGAATTGCGGATGTCTTTTACTTCCTTTGTTGTTGTTGTTTTAAAGATAAAAACTGTTTTAGTTCTCACACCAGTCACCATGACTGACCTGGAGTTTATTGTTTCCTTCCTAAACTCTGGGTGCCCATAATTTTCCACACGGGCAGTCTAGAGTCAGGTTATCAGGTCATTCTGGATTCAGGAGATGCTGTGGAGTTCAGTGGCGAGCTGGATGGCGAGACGTATCACTTGTATATGATATTATTTATTCCGCTGTGAATTCTGTATGAGGACAAGTTTGTATAACTGTCCATTGATGTATTGTTGTTGTAAACTCTGATGATGATGTAATGTACAAACTGATATAGTTCTTGATTTAAAGATTATTTATTGATCTATTATATGTTGTTCCGCTGCGAATGTGAGATTCTGATTTTGTTTCTGTTGTTTCTTCTTTTTTTCTTTCTGTCTTCTTCTACCTCTTCTTTTTAACCATAACAATTCGGTTTTACGGCATTCGATTGCTCGGTAGTTGATACAGTGGACGTACTAATGTCGACTTTCGAGCGTCGAAAGATCGGAGCGTTACATGTGGTATCAGAGCAAATGGTTAAGCGATAACCTTGGCTATGTTGGGTGTTACTCATTAGAGATAGAGTCAGTAGTACTCTAGAATGAGTTGAGTGTAATAATAGATATGAGCGCGTATTTGTTAGTGAATATGAAATTGTTTTGTATTGTGTTGACTTATCGATTGATTGTTTATAGATTCTGGTCGGTGCAGTCTAGCTAACTGTAATCGATAGGGGTTTCTAAACTCTTAAACGGGATAAACTGACACAGTATCATTTTAAATTAGGTAATGAAATAATTTTACCTCGATTATATTTTGTATATAAAAGAAGTAATTTTTCAGGAATTATTAAAGTGTATATAAAATTGAATTGTTTGGTTGTTGAAAATGTGAATATATATAAATTAATAAAAGTTGTTTGAGTAATCTAAATAAAAGCAACAATTGTATAAGTATGGAATTATAATTAAGATGATTTACAATTGTGAAATAATCTTGTATAAGTAAAGTAAAATAGTGAAATTATATGAGAAAAAGATTTATAAATGTGATTTATAAATAAAGGAAATATTGAAAGAACAAAAAGCACTGAATTCGCTACTGTTGCTGGGAAATAATAAGGGTGATGACTGCTGCATCATCAGTATCATTTTCAAGTTTCTGTGTGATGGATTTGCTACCATAGTAAATTGAAAATTGAAGTGTTGTTGTGATAAACAAATTTGAAATTAAAATTCAAGTTGTAATTGATAATTATAAGTGAAATGAGTTTTATACTTATAATATGATTTGGAAGTTAAATAAATAAGTTGTGTAACTTATAAAATGAGAAGATGTAAGTGAAACCAAATGATAAAATGGTTAAACGAATTTTGTTAAGTAAAAAAAATCTGAATTTGATAGTGATGTGAAGTTTGACTTTGGTAAAAGTTAAATAGAATTGAAATCTGAATTGGAATTTAAGTAAAAGTTGAATAAAATAGAAATTGATTTCTGGTGTCGAAGTGAAATAATAAAGTGAATTTATTAAATGAATGTGAACTTGAGTTATGTAATGAAATTCAACTTTATTTGTAAAATGAATTAGCAATTGAATTAATAAATGGATTGAATGTTAATCAATCGAATGTGAATGAATTGATATGGAATAATGGATGTAAGTGTTAATTCATTAAAGCTAATTGAAAGTGTTGTACCAAAATTGAATGTAAATTTAATAATTTGGTTGTGTTGGTTATGATTTGATTGTTATATGATTGTTGGTTGATTGTATATAGTTTATTCATTAAGTGTTAATGAAATTGAATTAGTGAAATTGAAAGCTATGTAATGGAATTTGAATTAGAAGTTAACCAACTTGAATTTAAATTAGTGGATGTAAACTAATTGAAAATGAATAAATGAATGTAGTTGTATATGAATTGGTTGTAAACAATTACAAGTGATATCGAAATTATATAAGTTGCTTATAAACCTTTGTTAGTATGCATTTCTTTTAAAATGCATATGTTGTAGTTGTTTAAAAGAGTAAATTATTAGTAACTTTATATATATGTCACTTACGTGTTTAAATTGAGTAAGTACAGGTACCGGGGCTACCGTTTGGCTGGTTGGGTTGCGCTAAAATGCTAAATAAATAACTGCTTTGCTTAAAAATGCTAAAAGGTACGCCTACGCAATAAAAAATAGGAAATATGAACTGTTTTTCTGCTTTTCCGACCGTGTGGGTCGATGTATATATATTTATGTCTATTGTGATCCTACTACGATCGAACCGCGCAAAGGAGGCTATGGCGAATTTTTCTGAAAATTTAAGGCGTTAGAAATTTTCGGGAAATTTTGGGAATTTGTGAAAACAAAATTTTGGATTTGAAATTAAAAAGTTAAACGATATAGTTTGTTTTGAAAAGTATAACTAAGTATAGATTTGAAAAACTTAGTAAAGTTTTTGAAAGAGTTTAACTATTGGATTTTGGGGAAGTTGTACACTTAAGTGATTTTGAAATCTAATTTGAACGAATTGTTTGAAAAGTTAATGGATTTTGGGCATTTTTCTTACTTTGCAATTTCGAGGACGAAATTCTTTTAAGGGGGGAAAATTGCAACGACCGAGAATTTTTGTCTTTTCAAATTCAGATATTTAATTGATTTTAAATATTAACAAGTAAGATTTATAAGCCGAATGAATTTTAATTCGAAAATGGTGATTTAGTTGGACGATTAAATTATTAATTTAATACTTGAAATTGGGTAAATAATTGAAATCTGAATTAAATGTGTATAAAGACTGATTTATAAAGTTATATTAAATCATATTGGAGTTAGAATGATGTTATAGAACTTTTAAAATTGAATTAAAAGTTAAATTGTTAAAATTGAATATTTTAATATTTAATTGACGAGTGAAAATAGTCATTTTTCAAACAGTCTCAGATTTGGACGAAACTAGTTTCATCGGATCCATAATGTGAAATTATTGTAATATTTCAAATTTCGTGTCAATCGGATTTACGGTTTGTCTGGGGCAAGCCAAAACGCATTGAAATCGTTTTAATTGATTTAATTTAAATTTGTCGTTTAATTCCGTAACTCGCACATATGACCGAATCAGCTCCCGAAACACGTTCCATTGTGTTCGGAACACGGGTATAACCTTAGAAACGCCAGCCGGTACGTTTGATTTCGAGTTCGAAAAATTTCAAGGTGAATAGTGTTTCAGAATTTTCTATAAAAGCCCCTAGATTTTCACAATTTGCACTCAAAACCCTAGCTTCTTCTTCCAGCCGGCCCTAATAATTTCTATGGCTAGAAATACACTTCATTCTTCCATCAACTGCTTCCAATCCGTGAACAATTACGCAAAACGTTCAACTGCAATGTTGTAGAGGACGAAGAGAGCTACAAATCCAACGATGGGAATCTTGAATCGACGTCATTCGAAGGAGAACTGCTCGCGTTCATCAACCGTTTGCACGCGTTTTTCAATGTGATGGGGGGGCGAGATCGACCGGACCCATGGCCGAAGGTGGAGCTCCTGTTGGCGAATCTAGCGGTGGTCCCTGATCGTTGTCGAATGCAACAAAGGTCGAGCGAAAATTCGAGATGAAAGGCGGCCAAATGGGTTCTTGGTTGCGTGCGTTCGAACGTGTTTTACTGGGGGAAGGAGAAGCATCATGCATGGCTCAGATCTTACGGTTTCGAAGTATACGGCCAGATTTCGATAAAGGTTAAAAAATATAAAAAGAAATTGGAATTAATTGTCTTTTAAATCGTATTAACTTTGAAATGTCATAACTTTGTCATACGAGGTCCGTTTTTGACGAAATGAATTGCGTCGGGTTCGTATTGACGAGCACTATGCAATGGAATAGGTTTGGAGTCCATTGGAGCTAGTGAAAATTATGAGTAAAATTAAACGCATGTTTAATTTTATTCGAAATAAAATACTACAACCGTTATTGAAAGCAAGGTGAGAACTTCTCACTCAATCGAATTGTTTCGATTTAAAATTTTAAATAGTTAGATTTGAAATTGCTTGATTGTGTGATTGAATGATGATTTTCATTTATTGTGTTGAAATAGACCTTATACGCCGTATATTAAGAGGAGGTCATTTATTAAAAACATATACCGCGATAATTCCACCATGAAGTGGAATTTGTATTATATATGTATTTGGAGTTGATTTCCCGCATTATATAGCGGATGAGACCCTATTGCGCCGCATAATAGCAGATAATATTTATAGATCCCATATACCGCGATATTTCACTTCGAAGTGGAATTGGTATTGTGCTAACATCTATGGATGCAGGGAAACAGGTTGGAGGGATTCAACTGGATTCCTCAAACATTTGAATTTGTTTCAATGTTGTGTGTTGATTTATTTATAATCTCTGTGTGATTATATTTGTGAATTGGAATTGTTGAAGGCTATGATTTAGCCGAAAATATTTTTGATATCGTTGGATACCAAAAATAAATAAAATTGGTTTTTTGAAATTCAAGTTGAAAATTTATCGAAAAATGTATTTTAGAGAATTGGATAAATTTAAAAGGAGTTTTAAAGAGAAATGGATTTCGGGTAATATTATTTATAAGTTGAAAATTTTATTTAAAATTTGGATTTTTAAATAGATTTGAAGAGATAAAGAAATTTATTTTAAAAAGGAAATGATTTTGTAAATTCATTGGAAATTTATAAGGATATGTGATGCTTTGTGATATATCCTGATTTGTGTTGTGATCTATAATTTGTTTATCTATGGTATATATATATATATCTATGATCTGTGAATGAAAGACAAGCGTTATAGTTTATACCGCTTATCAATTATATTATTATATTTAATCTGTGATGATTGGATTTTGTTGCACTATTGTGTTAAACCCCTGGACTACACAATACACACACAAATGTGGATTTCACGTGGAAATCGGTTAAGTCACAGATTTTTATCAATTTTGAAAATTGAATTCTTGAATCCAAAATAGTTTTGGAATTCGAATTGAAAGCTTTTGAAAATGAGATTCAAAAATAAGAGTTATTCTAAATAACTTAATAAAAATTGAAATTTAAATCATTTGATTTAAATTTTGAATTCAATATTTTGAAATTGAATTCAATGAATTGGGAATTTTGGTTTAAAAGATTTTGCAAGTGTAAAAGGTGTTTATATGGGTTTCTAACCATTTAAAATATGGTTTTGGAAATTTAAATTTATATTCAAGTTTTATACTTGGATGGCTTTAAACTGTGTAATTGTAACCTGTTTTTCCCAAAACGAAAACTATCCATTTTCAAATATTAATAATTTTCATAAAGTGAAAAGATTTCCAATTCGTATCGAAACATTTCAGGTTGAAATGAAATTGTGAATAGTTTAGAAAAACTATGAATTAACCTTTGTGAAGATGATTAAGCTTTATCTTGAAATCAAAGAAGATTTTAAAAGGTGTATCTTTTATATTATAAAAGACTTGAATTGTGAATAGTTTTGAAAGTTATAAGTTAAATCTTGATTTAAAGATTTAATGGGTTAATCCAATTGAAATGGAAATTGATTTGGAAATCTGTGAATGAATCTTTGTGAAACTGGGTAAACTTTGTGAAGTAAATCTTAGTGTTTAAAGATTTAAAATGGTAATTTGTTTAAACCATTTAAAGGAAAGGATTTGGGTAATAAGTTGTGACTTAATTGAAATCCCTATATCCATATGTTTTAAATATCGTGTTCACTATTCGGGTTAGCCGGGAAAAGACCTTTGTGTCATATAACCTATTCCGAATAGTGATACGTCGTGAATGGATAACATTTGAAGACCGGTGTTGAAGACCGGATATTTTCGAAAATGAAAGGACAACCTATCGAATGTCTCTGCATCGAGTTGCTTCGGTATGGAGATTTTTATCCCTCTTCTTGTGATGGGAAGTCCGGACGTGATTAGTGAATATCCGGATTGCAAGGGCTTCTTTAGAAGTGCCTTCGGTTCTGTTCGATCCTGGAACTGACTTGTATGGATGTGTGTCTGACGTTACACTTTGAGATGTAAAGCTTGTTTCTATCAAATACATTTCTGTTGGTGGCGGAGAATTTATTCTCTTAGCTTAACACCCTTCTCTGAGACGTACGAGCTCAGAGGTTATGTAGTTGATGGTTACTAGTGATACATTCCCAATTTGGTAATGTGGCATACGAAGTGCTGTTGATCATTTGTTGATCAAAGCGTGGTTTGTGAAAAAGCGTAGCTTTATGGATGAGACTTCATCGAGCCTCACAACCCGGTAATGGTTGAAATAAGAATGTTGCGGCAAGGTTTTTAGGGGTCGTGCCCCTAGGGTATGTCATTTCCTTCTGGATAAAAGGTGATATCATGGTATGGAGTCCAGATATTTTACCTATGTTGATGCTGCAAATTTATTATGCTTTGTGGTTGCTGCTTTGTGGTTGAGGATCCTCAGATAAAGGTCGGTAACGACCGAGGGATGGCATAGCTCGTGTGTTAGCTACCTAGTTACAGCTGTACAGCGTGAGGTAGCGTTGGCCTTGTGTTTGCAGAGATCCGGTTAGGTTCTCGGGGCGTCTTTCCAGAGGCATTTCCATTTCGGTGTAAGGAAGTTCCTTAGCCTGACCATTTGTTGGAAATCCAAAGAAACAATACGAGCCTTGTACGGTTCTAGTTGTATAACCTGCTATGGAATGTGGCGGTAACCTGCTATTGAACATAGTAGCTATAGTAGGCATTAAATAATGGTTGTATGTTGGCTAAGATTGATATTATACTTTCGAAATGTTTTCTGCACTATGCACTAATAATAATATCAAATCAAATGATTTTGCATAGTATACATGTTTGACTATCATAAGAAGAAATCTCCTCCAATTCTGCGTTTGCATTGTGTGTGTGGGGGGGGGGGTCTTATGGTAGTTTCATTTTCCAAAAGCATTGCGGATGTCTTTTACTTCCTTTGTTGTTGTTGTTTTAAAGATAAAAACTGTTTTAGTTCTCACACCAGTCACCATGACTGACCTGGAGTTTATTGTTTCCTTCCTAAACTCCGGGTGCCCATAATTTTCCACACGGGCAGTCTAGAGTCAGGTTATCAGGTCATTCTGGATTCAGGAGATGCTGTGGAGTTTAGTGGCGAGCTGGATGGCGAGACGTATCACTTGTATATGATATTATTTATTCCGCTGTGTATTCTGTATGAGGACAAGTTTGTATAACTGTCCATTGATGTATTGTTGTTGTAAACTCTGATGATGCTGTAATGTACAAACTGATATAGTTCTTGATTTAAAGATTATTTATTGATCTATTATATGTTGTTCCGCTGCGAATGTGAGATTCTGATTTTGTTTTCTGTTGTTTCTTCTTTCTTTCTTTCTGTCTTCTTCTACCTCTTTTTTTAACCATAACAATTCGGTTTTCCGGAATTCGATTGTTCGGCAGTTGATACAGTGGACGTATTAATGTCGACTTTCAAGCGTCGAAAGATCGGAGAGTTACATATGGTATCAGAGCAAATGGTTAAGCGATAACCTTGGCTCTGTTGGGTGTTACTCATTAGAGATAGAGTCAGTAGTACTCTAGAATGAGTTGAGTGTAATAATAGATATGAGCGCGTATTGGTTAGTGAATATGAAATTGTTTTGTATTGTGTTGACTTATCGGTTGATTGTTTATAGATTCTGGTCGGTGCAGTCTAGCTAACTGTAATCGATAGGGGTTTCTAAACTCTTAAACGGGATAAACTGACACAATATCATTTTAAATTAGGTAAATGAAATAATTTTACCTCGATTATATTTTGTATATAAAAGAAGTAAATTTTCTGGAATTATTAAACTGTATATAAAATTGAATTGTTTGGTTGTTGAAAATGTGAATATATATAAATTAATAAAAGTTGTTTGAGTAATCTAAATAAAAGCAACAATTGTATAAGTATGTAATTATAATTAAGATGATTTACAATTGTGAAATAATCTTGTATAAGTAAAGTAAAATAGTGAAATTATATGAGAAAAAGATTTATAAATGTGATTTATAAATAAAGGAAATATTGAAAGAACAAAAAGCACTGAATTCGCAACTGTTGCTGGGAAATAATAAGGGTGATGACTGCAGCATCATCAGTATCATTTTCAAGTTTCTGTGTGATGGATTTGCTACCATAGTAAATTGAAAATTGAAGTGTTGTTGTGATAAACAAATTTGAAATTAAAATTCAAGTTGTGATTGATAATTATAAGTGAAATTAGTTTTATACTTATAATATGATTTGGAAGTTAAATAAATAAGTTGTGTAACTAATAAAATGAGAAGATGTAAGTGAAACCAAATGATAAAATGGTTAAACGAATTTTGTTAAGTAAAAAAAATCTGAATTTGATAGTGATGTGAAGTTTGACTTTGGTAAAAGTTAAATAGAATTGAAATTTGAATTGGAATTTAAGTAAAAGTTGAATAAAATAGAAATTTATTTCTGGTGTCGAAGTGAAATAATAAAGTGAATTTATTAAATGAATGTGAACTTGAGTTATGTAATGAAATTCAACTTTATTTGTAAATTGAATTAGCAATTGAATTAATAAATGGATTGAATGTTAATCAATCGAATGTGAATGAATTGATATGGAATAATGTATGTAAGTGTTAATTCATTAAAGCTAATTGAAAGTGTTGTACCAAAATTTAATGTAAATTTAATAATTTGGTTGTGTTGGTTATGATTTGATTGTTATATGATTTTTGGTTGATTGTATATAGTATAATTCATTAAGTGTTAATGAAATTGAATTAGTGAAATTGAAAGCTATGTAATGGAATTTGAATTAGAAGTGAACCAACTTGAATTTAAATTAGTGGATGTAAACTAATTGAAAATGAATAAATGAATGTAGTTGTATATAAATTGGTTGTAAACAATTACAAGTGATATCGAAATTATATAAGTTGCTTATAAACCTTGTTTAGTATGCATTTCTGTTAATATGCATATGTTGTAGTTGTTTAAAAGAGTAAATTGTTAGTAACTTTATATATATGTCACTTACTGTTTAAATTGAGTAAGTACAGGTACCGGGGCTACCGTTTGGCTGGTTGGGTTGCGCTAAAATGCTAAATAAATAACTGCTTTGCTTAAAAATGCTAAAAGGCACGCCTACGCAATAAAAATAGGAAATATGAACTGTTTTTCTGCTTTTCCGACCGTGTGGGTCGATGTATATATATTTATGTCTATTGTGATCCTACTACGATCGAACCGCGCAAAGGAGGCTATGGCGAATTTTTTGAAAATTTAAGGCGTTAGAAATTTTTGGGAAATTTTGGGAAATTTGTGAAAACTAAATTTTGGATTTGAAATTAAAAAGTTAAACGATATAGTTTGTTTTGAAAAGTATAACTAAGTATAGATTTGAAAAACTTAGAAAAGTTTTTGAAAGAGTTTAACTATTGGATTTTGGGGAAGTTGTACACTTAAGTGATTTTAAAATCTAATTTGAACAAATTGTTTGAAAAGTTAATGGATTTTGGGCATTTTTCTTACTTTGCAATTTCGAGGACGAAATTCTTTTAAGGGGGGAAATTGTAACGACCCAGGATTTTTGTCATTTGAAATTCAGATATTTAATTGATTTTAAATATTAATAAGTAATATTTATAAGCCGAATGAATTTTAATTCGAATATGGTGATTTAATTGGACGATTAAATTATTAATTTAATACTTGAAATTGGGTAAATAATTGAAATCTGAATTAAATGTGTATAAAAAATGATTTATAAAGTTATATTAAATCATATTGGAGTTAGAATGATGTTATCGAACTTTTAAAATTGAATTAAAAGTTAAATTGTGAAAATTGAATATTTTAATATTTAATTAACGAGTGAAAATAGTCATTTTTCAAACAATCTCGGATTTCAATGAAACCAGTTTCATCGGATCCGTAATGTGAAATTATTGTCAGATTTAAAATTTCGTATCAATCGGATTTACGGTTTGTCCGGGGCAAGCCAAAACGCATTGAAATCGTTTTAATCAATTTAATTTAAATTTGATCGTTTAATTTCGTAACTCGCACATATGACTGAATTAGCTCTCGAAACACATTCCATTGTGTTCGGAACGCAGGTAAAACCTTAGAACGCCAGCCGGCACGTTTGATTTCGAGTTCGAAAAATTTCAAGGTGAATAGTGTTTCACAATTTTCTTTAAAAGCCCCTAGATTTTCACAATTTGCACTCAAAACCCTAGCTTCTTCTTCCAGTCGGCCCTAATAATTTCTATGGCCAGAAATACAGTTCGTTCTTCCCTCAATTGCTTCCAATCCGTGAACAATTACGCGAAACGTTCAACTGCAATGTTGTAGAGGATGAAGAGAGCTACGATCCAACACTTCGTTCTTCTACCTCTTCTTTTTATCCATAACAATTCGGTTTTCCGGCATTCGATTGCTCGGCAGTTGATACAGTGGACGTATTAATGTCGACTTTCGAGCGTCGTAAGATCGGAGCGTTACAGCCTGCACACATATATTAGTTGTATATATATACACCTGTTTTGATATAAGTTTCAAATATGTTATATATTAATTTATATCTAAATAAGTATGCATTTGTCGGCTTTCAAATTTATATATGGAGACTTTGTTTTACGTGTTAAATATTAATTTGAGATATATGTTTAAATTGATTTTTTAGTAAAATAATAATAATGATGATACAATACACATTTTGTTTCTGTTATATCAAACTGATTTTTGGTTCTTGATTCCCAATCTATCAACTTTGTTCGTTGATTCGTGTTAATCTTGCTTTGTTTTGGAATTCGTGTTTGGATTCGTAGCTTTGTTCATTTTCAAATTTCTCTAGCCTCGAAAGGTGAGAAATCACTCACGATTAACGTTCTTATATTTATTAAATTTGATTTCAATTGAAACGACAATTGAAATATACTGCTAAATTGAACTGTTAATTATTTAAATTGTTATATATGATATGCATTTATATGAAATTGTTCACCTGCGGGATATGACACCATACCCTATTGTTTATATTTTATCTAAATTGTTATTGTTGATATATGCCTGTTGTTGATATGTTATATTTATTTCCATAAATGTTATCACTCTACAAGTTCCCTGTTAGTATAGAACTCCATATAGGTTGAAATGATACATACCTGAACGATTTTGTAAAATAAGGGGAAATCGTTATGGGTTGAAATGATAAACCCAAGCGATTTACATTGAATTGAATTTGGGATTGCGGGTTTAAAAGATATATACCTGTATATTTTAAATTGCGGATTAAAATGATAAATATCGGTATCACTTGACCATAGGATAGAAAATTATATACAGGCACCGTTGGTCTATATATATATATTTCCAAGGTTTTGAAAAGAAATATATGTGGTTTTAATAAATATTGATTTTAAGATATTATAATTATGAAATTTGAGGAAACTATTTTTATTTTATATAAAGTATTTTAATATATAAAAATATTTTACTTTATGAATATATTTCATTTAAACTATTTTAATATAAACTATTTTTAATTTATAACTATTTTATTTTATAAACTATTTTATTATATAAAATATTTTATTTTATAATATAATTTATTACATATCCTATTTTCTATATCTAAATTGTTTGAGTGGAAAGTATTATGATTCCAAAGTATTATGATTCCAAAGTGTTATGATTTCCAAAGTGCTATGATTTCAAAAATGTTTTGATTTCGAAATGATTATAATCTTTGAAAGTGTTACGATTCTGGAAATGAATATTATTTAAGTGAATAATGATATTGAATTGTTATGGTTTCGAAATGAATATGATATTTTGATTTTGAAGTATGAACTATTTGAAAATGACCACGGTGTTATAATAACGTTTGGTTGTTAAAGAGACCGGGATCGGATATTGTCATACTCTCTACCAATATCGAAAACCACTTTAACAACCGTGTACGTGGTGGAGATTCCAGAAATGAAGTAGGATGGTTTGGTGAACGATTTCTGTATAAGGTATGATGTGACCCTGACTCCCGTGAGTCAGCTTAGATGTGACTAAAATCAGGAGCCATGCCTGGCCAAGTGAGGTCATTCCTCCTATCGGGCACATTTCTTCGATACTATATTCTGATTTTTGTGATTGTTTTGGTGGCCACCCCTCGATTTTGATATGGGAATGTGTCCGAGGCAGGCGGTAGTAGCTGTTATGCGTTACCACCAGTCCAGATCTGCAAACGGTATATCTACCCTGGCATTTCCTCGTGTGCCATGTTCACATGCCCTAGCGCGCCTTCTACGAGTTTGGTATGTACCATACCTATGGAGTGCCCTCTGATAGCCCTCTAGTTTACGGAGAAATTACGGTACTGTATAGACTATGGGAATATATAAAAATGTGTTAAGGTGGATATGGGTAACGCCTTAATGCTATTTTAATACCTTTACTGTAACATTCCCCCTTTTGACCGCCTCCAGTCGGTGATTAAACCAACTCGAAACGTTCAAAAAGACGAATTGTTATTTAGTTTATAAGGTTTAAACAGAATCAGCCACAGAAACACAGAATAATAACAATGAATTAAAACAAATGAATCTTTATTTCATTACTATAAATTTTTTTTTATATACATCAGAGTTTATACAATTTTAATACAGATACAGCGGAATATCTTAAAATACAACTTTCTTCTGAAAACTAAAGTGATTCTTTACTCTCTCTCTCTAACTTCGCTGCTCGAAAACCTTCAAGCTGTAGAAATACTCGGTCTGACCCGAGTATTATATTCAAAAGAAAATAATACACAGGTCAGTCTAATTCAAACCAGTTTATTAGTGCATAGAGGCAGTAATAATTTAAATAGACGACAGTCACAATAATTCTCGTCTATCCGATCCTTTTAACAAAGAAATCGGATAACGAAAATTTTAACACTAAACAGTGTTAACAATAAATCAGCAGATTTAAATCATCAACAGAGATAAACAGTGTCATTGGCTGCCGTACAAGCACGCGTGCACGGCCTCGCCAATACGACATAAAAGATCAATGCATCACGACGCAAAGAAATATCAATTCAAAACTGTCGATTTGGTGGTGGCTGCAGTGCACACGCACATACATGTGCACTGCCTCGCCACACAATAATGGTAGTGAAATACAAGCCAAAAGAGTGGCATAACCAAAGATATAACATGTATGCACTGTAAAACTTATCGGTGCAGCTCTAAAAATATCTATATGAAGATTTCACTGCAACTGGTCGGGAAGTGCAGCAGTTCAACATGGCGATCGACAGAGACAAGTACATCTATCCTAAATGTACTCGCATACTTACAACAAAAAGGGTACTGCAAAGACCAGTGATGAACAAATGGTCAAAAGTATCAAGTCTGGACAACAAAAATGCAGACTCACAAAGAAATGCTACAGGCAACAATGAAATGCAACATGATTTCGACAAAGTATATACATAGGTAACCAAACTGCAACAATGCAAACTACCAGACTGAAGTGATGAAATCACAACAGTGTAACTCAACCAAATAACTACAATTAAAAGTGTCGATTTAACAATATATACATACACACATCCTATTGTATATATGCACATATGTGAAGTCACACCGAATTTGTCAAATAATTTCAAATTACAGCAAGTGATCCACAATGAATGCAGACTAGTCTACAATGAACAAGAAAAGAGAGCATCAACCTCACTGCAACAAAAAACCTTTTGAATGGAGGTAGTGCACAGCTCCAAGTCAAGATTGAACTATTACAGATGCAACAAAGAAATTCATCAAATTTATGTATGTAACAATAACAAGAACATGCAAGCCTGACTAGCAGTGGCAGCAGACAAACATACATCAAGACCACCGTAGTAACAACTCATGTGGACAGTGCATGCAACATAGTAGCCAAGGCCGAAGTAGGGAGAAACCCAACCAAGAAGATAATAGGTTCACATCAAAACAATGCCAAATGAACAGAAGGCAATTTAACAACTACGAGTACAGGTAGCAGCAAAAATTTCGGGCTGCGACGTTACAGCAACAAGGTGCACCAGAGCAGACTACAAAAGATCGTGGTGCAGACAACAAAAGGATGGAACAACGACTAATTCAAATGAATATAGAACCGTAAACATATATGCAAATTCGAACATACATATATACATGTAAAATGATGTATATACATACATGACTGCATACATATATACGAAGACTAAAATGCAACTGGGTGCAAACCGTCTCAAAAGGAATATAATCAAACAGCATATGAGTGACATCAAGCAACCCGAACTTCAGAAGAGTCAAGTAGAGCAACAAATGCACCAATGAATTAAAACAGTATCCAAGTATTATGCAGACTCAGTTTATATGAAGTAAATTGGATACAGCCCTCAACAATATCTAACCAATATCTAACAGCCGAACTCAAGTGACCGAGGCCAAAACGATAGGAATCGAAAAGTTCAGATTCGAAATTATATTTGTTAAGCCAGAAAATCATCAACATGTACAAGTATGTCTGAGCTAAGGAAACAAAACCAAGTTAAATGTAGTATCAAAATATTTTCACGAAATTAAGTTGTAGTTTTTAATTTAAGGCAGAGCCTAACTCAATCTCTTTCACAATTATTTTCGCGAAAATCCAGTTAGCAACCAAGTCAAAGTCGAACAATTCAAACCAGAGTAAAGGAACAAAATCGAAAATACTACAGAGATACACAGTGTTCACCCAGTGCCAAGGTCATCAGAAAATGAACATAAACTTCTCATCTCAAAACAATTTTCTTAAATCTAGTTTACAGTCGAAGACACTGCAGGTCGAATTGAAACCGAAATCCACAGTTAATAGCCGAAGTCAAAAAAGGAACGATATCAATATCGTAATTTCAAGTAAGCGAAAACGAAAATCACCAATCACTAAAACAAAAATCGAATTGCAGAAGTATTAAATTACGAGTGAATTAGATGTGAGTAACTAGGGTTACTCACCTTTGTTCGACGAGGTCGCGAGCGAATGAATGCGAGGGGAAGGTGAAGCCCTAGATTCGCCAGATCGAAGGAAGAAAGGAATCAAAAGCCGCCGCGATGGTGAGGAACGAGTAAAGAAGCGGCCGCCATTGAATTGAACGAAGCCCTAGTTTTTGTTGAACGTCGCCATTTTTATTCTCCTTTGTTCGATTTAATTTAGGGTTTGAATGAGGAGAGGGGATGGGAATGTCGTGGTTTTTAACAGAGAAGGGGGAAAAACGTGGGTTAGGGTATGGGCTAAACGTGTGAGAGTTGTACGAGAGGTATGGTATTTATTTTCTTTTATTATTATTTTTTTCTTCTTTTTAAAGCTGATTTGTTTTTATTTAATTTGGTTTGTTTAATTTAGTTGTTAAAATTTTTCTATACATATTTATTCATCTCGTACAAATAAAAATTTAATAAGAGAATTCAAGTCAATTTACAAATTCCAATAAAATTTAACAGAAATTAATATCGCCAATTTGACGAAGATTTTATCGTTATAGAAATTCCAATAACAAAAAGAAATTTAACTGTCAACTTAAATCATTTACTGATGATTATAATTTTGGGCAAAACCCCGGTTGTTACAGAAATTCAAATTGAATTCGATTTAATTTTATACGCGTTTATACGCCGTATGTTCACAAAACAATTTTGATAAATACGAAAATTGAAATCCAGTAATAATTCAATATTACTTACCCAATGAAACTGGTTTCGTCAAATTCCGAGACTGTGCCTCGGAAGGCTATTTTTAAATTCGATTCCAAACGATACAATCTCAAAATTGAACAAATCGCTTTTAAAATCAATTCTGAAGCTTCTATTATCTCCAGTATTATCAATATGAATTCTCCAAGCCTTTAAATTATTTTTAGCCGGCTTAAAATTGAAGATTCAAATTTTATTCAACTTTCAATAGATTAATTTCAAAAATTAAATCGCCAATTCATTCTGATAATTTGAAATTCAAGTCAAATCATCGTTCAAATATTTAAAATTAATTAAATATTTTCAATTTAAATTGTTCAAAATTCAGGGTCGTTACAAACTCCCCTCCTTAAAAACTTTTCGTCCACGAAAAGGAAAGGTTGTTAAAATTTCATCGATATTTATACTCTAGTCAATTTTTTACTAAACTTAAAACTTATTACAAATAAATGAATATAGGATTCATTTCATCCGTTTAATCTCACTAGTTCTGTTTATCTTCTCTTTTGTTCAATGATTTTCAAAAATCAAAACCCAAAAGTCCTTTACTAACATTTTCGATTTACAACTCAGATTCAAACTTAAAATTCTTCACGTTAGAGATTTATATAATATATCTCTTCCAAAGCTGTGGACTTTCAAAACATTACAAAGATCCTCTTCCTTAGTTTATTAGGTAGGAATTTTTTGTAATTCTACTTTCAAATCATTGATTTGCTATTTACAGTTTGAAAATACTTGCTAACTCGAAATTTAACAAGTCCATCTTCGTTCTCACAGACATTAGACATACGCTGGCCAGGCGCAGGTCTAAAAATCTCCAAGTACTAAATATACTTGCTTCAATTCCCAGTGAAAATACTTTTAAAAATTCTTTTAAAAAATGGATATGGAAAGCACGTTCCCCCATGGATTACAGTTCACCCGGCGGTTACGCTACTATCCCAGTAGAGTCGCTTGTGGCTGTAGATTTCTCATCTCTTAAATTTCGCCATGGTTGTCGCCATAGATTGCAGTACACACGGCGGTTACGCTACTATCCCAGTAGAATCGCTCGTGTCTGTAGGCATCACGCCCCTCAAATTTCGCCTGGCATTAGATTGCAGTTTACTCGGCGGTTACGCCACTATCCCAGTGGAATCGCTCATAACTGTGGGCATCTCGCCCATCAAATTACGCTAATCATCAATCAAATCTAATCTCATCGCGATGAACTATCGCGAAGGATTTCCGATTCAAATAGTCACTCTGACTAAAATTCTACGTAGCTACGAATTTCAAATGGACACTCATCGAGAGTTCCAATACCTTCTTTAATAATAAATGGAAGGTACTTTTCCACATCCTCAGTTTAGAAAACATAATATCATATATGTAGTACTTTCATTTCACATTTCGTACATATCATATCCATGTAAGCTTACATAAGATTTCCATAACAATGTCTTTCTAAACTAATGGTTTTCAATTCACCGCATTCATATATATAAGTTCTAAAAACTTACATATCTCATATTCATAACAAAATAGAGGGTTTCAAAATTTTCCTCTAAGTCGATTTGGAAATTTAAGGTTATCTCAAAACCTAATTCATCTTCATAATTCCATTTATTATCGACTTTCACATTCGATTTGGATTTCATGCTTACATCGTCAATTCTCAACACAGAATTGATGTCTATCGATATATAACCTCTGAGCTCGTACGTCTCAGAGAAGGGTGTTAAGCTAAGAGAATAAATTCTCCGCCACCAACAGATATATATTTAATAGAGATCAATTGCTATGTCATCAATTCACAATGTTAGACATGCAACCCAAATCATCATCTGAAATTCAAAGCTCAACTTATATTGTCTTTGATGTCGAAGTTAAACTCAATTTTAACTTAACGATTCAATCTTTTTGAAAAATTTCAAATTGAACAAATTGTTCAAATTCTCATTTAACTTTTCAACTTCGACTTCAAAAAATGAATTTCAAATCATTTATTCCTTACGGAATATATTCACAACATTTCATATTTGGAAAAACATTTCCATACTTATTTAAAAATAAGTAATTCATAAATCTCATTTATATTTTCAACATTTGAAAATATTCCATATACTTAAATCAAAATTAAGTATATATTTCATCTTTAAGGAAATCATTCTCTTTCACATATTCATTTGAGTTAAAACGAATGTTACGTAAAACATCGTTACGACAACTCAAAATCACTAGTATAGGGATTCGAAATTTAGATAGATGTATAAATCCCAATACTATACAAAACATTTCCTTTCGGAAATCATTTACTATAACAACAGTGTTATAGTCCACCATTTCCTTATATTCGAAAACGTCTATTTCAACAATAAATGTTGAAATCTATGGTTTCGATATTCAATGCCTTTGAAAACATCTCTTTTAAAACAATTACTTCGTTTTAAAATATCACTTTCCCAAAAATATGTCCATTTCATTCAATAATATATTCATGGTCCAAAATTTGTGAATATACATCTTTTAACAAACTATAAGAATTTACTTATCAAAATAAGTCAGTTTCGAATTTATAAACAACGTTTATAAATTCTATTCCTATTTATAAAGACTTCAATTTATAAAAATTGCTTCATTAATCATTCCTATATAACTCAGTTTTATATCAGAATTTTAATTTACAAGTAAATTACTTATAAATTCTTTTATTTCGCAACTTCGATTCATTTTATAACTTCACAATCTTAATTCTGTAATTTCCATTCACTTATGAAATCCATTAAATATTTCATTTTTAACACTTATACAATTCCAATATTTTATTAACACTTTCAAATCTTCCATTTAAGCCGTTTATAATAATTCAAAATTTTCAATTTAAACTATTATATAAATTTATCAGTTTTCCATTTCCAAGATAATCAACTAGTTCTTAAGTAAATCATTCATCGACTTGGTTTTTCAATCTAAATCACATTTGATTCATTCACATTGGATTTTACTAACATTCATTAATATTAAATTAGTTCACATTCACTAATTCATATTCAAGTTAGTTTTGCTTCAATTCAAATCAATTCTATTTTGATTTACTTATCTTTCAATTTGAATTCAATTTACATAGCTTTCAATTTCCATTAATTCAATTTCATTAATACTTAATGAATTTCTATACGATTAACTAGCAAAACCAAATTTATTTACTTTGCTTACATTCAATTTGGTTCAACACACTTAATTTCAATTGGTTTATATTCCAATTCTGATTGAATTCTTATACTCACCATATTCACAAATTCACTTTTACAATTAAAGTTGAATTTTCCTTTCTATAACTCAAATTCATATTCATTCTTCACTTTATTAATTCATTTTGATATCAAATTCAGTTTGATTCACTATTACTTAAGCTATATTTCATTTTATCTTCACTTTATTATTTTCACTATACAGCTTAAGTTCGTCTCGAATTTACTTGAAATTCTATTTTATTTAACTTTTACTAAAGTCAAATTCATATCACTATTCAGAATTCAGATTTTGTTTTACTTAACAAAACCATTTAACCATTTAACAACTGGTTTTACTTAAATTTCTCATTTTATAAGTTAAACAACTTATTAATTTAAACTTTCTGATTCATATGATATAATCACTTATCTTTCAAGTTTAAATTTCCATCTCAACAATTTATCTGATCAAGTTCAATTCATTTAACTTCCTTTAGTTAAATTTCAAATCCATATATTAATTGATTCTAATTCAATTCAATTTAATTTAACTTTTCGTAAGTTAAAAATCTTTATTTTCAAAAACAATTTTATACTTCTTTGGATTTGAAAAACGTTCTCTTTTTAAAGTGTTTCTAGTAACTATTCATATTAAACATCATAAACTAAGCTTTGTGTAAACCAAAGCTCTGATACCACGCTGTAACATTCCCCCTTTTGACCGCCTCCAGTCGGTGATTAAACCAACTCGAAACGTTCAAAAAGACGAATTGTTATTTAGTTTATAAGGTTTAAACAGAATCAGCCACAGAAACACAGAATAATAACAATGAATTAAAACAAATGAATCTTTATTTCATTACTATAAATTTTTTTTTTATATACATCAGAGTTTATACAATTTTAATACAGATACAGCGGAATATCTTAAAATACAACTTTCTTCTGAAAACTAAAGTGATTCTTTACTCTCTCTCTCTAACTTCGCTGCTCGAAAACCTTCAAGCTGTAGAAATACTCGGTCTGACCCGAGTATTATATTCAAAAGAAAATAATACACAGGTCAGTCTAATTCAAACCAGTTTATTAGTGCATAGAGGCAGTAATAATTTAAATAGACGACAGTCACAATAATTCTCGTCTATCCGATCCTTTTAACAAAGAAATCGGATAACGAAAATTTTAACACTAAACAGTGTTAACAATAAATCAGCAGATTTAAATCATCAACAGAGATAAACAGTGTCATTGGCTGCCGTACACGCACGCGTGCACGGCCTCGCCAATACGACATAAAAGATCAATGCATCACGACGCAAAGAAATATCAATTCAAAACTGTCGATTTGGTGGTGGTTGTAGTGCACACGCACATACATGTGCACTGCCTCGCCACACAATAATGGTAGTGAAATACAAGCCAAAAGAGTGGCATAACCAAAGATATAACATGTATGCACTGTAAAACTTATCGGTGCAGCTCTAAAAATATCTATATGAAGATTTCACTGCAACTGGTCGGGAAGTGCAGCAGTTCAACATGGCGATCGACAGAGACAAGTACATCTATCCTAAATGTACTCGCATACTTACAACAAAAAGGGTACTGCAAAGACCAGTGATGAACAAATGGTCAAAAGTATCAAGTCTGGACAACAAAAATGCAGACTCACAAAGAAATGCTACAAGCAACAATGAAATGCAACATGATTTCGACAAAGTATATACACAGGTAACCAAACTGCAACAATGCAAACTACCAGACTGAAGTGATGAAATCACAACAGTGTAACTCAACCAAATAACTACAATTAAAAGTGTCGATTTAACAATATATACATACACACATCCTATTGTATATATGCACATATGTGAAGTCACACCGAATTTGTCAAATAATTTCAAATTACAGCAAGTGATCCACAATGAATGCAGACTAGTCTACAATGAACAAGAAAAGAGAGCATCAACCTCACTGCAACAAAAAAACTTTTGAATGGAGGTAGTGCACAGCTCCAAGTCAAGATTGAACTATTACAGATGCAACAAAGAAATTCATCAAATTTATGTATGTAACAATAACAAGAACATGCAAGCCTGACTAGCAGTGGCAGCAGACAAACATACATCAAGACCACCGTAGTAACAACTCATGTGGACAGTGCATGCAACATAGTAGCCAAGGCCGAAGTAGGGAGAAACCCAACCAAGAAGATAATAGGTTCACATCAAAACAATGCCAAATGAACAGAAGGCAATTTAACAACTACGAGTACAGGTAGCAGCAAAAATTTCGGGCTGCGACGTTACAGCAACAAGGTGCACCAGAGCAGACTACAAAAGATCGTGGTGCAGACAACAAAAGGATGGAACAACGACTAATTCAAATGAATATAGAACCGTAAACATATATGCAAATTCGAACATACATATATACATGTAAAATGATGTATATACATACATGACTGCATACATATATACGAAGACTAAAATGCAACTGGGTGCAAACCGTCTCAAAAGGAATATAATCAAACAGCATATGAGTGACATCAAGCAACCCGAACTTCAGAAGAGTCAAGTAGAGCAACAAATGCACCAATGAATTAAAACAGTATCCAAGTATTATGCAGACTCAGTTTATATGAAGTAAATTGGATACAGCCCTCAACAATATCTAACCAATATCTAACAGCCGAACTCAAGTGACCGAGGCCAAAACGATAGGAATCGAAAAGTTCAGATTCGAAATTATATTTGTTAAGCCAGAAAATCATCAACATGTACAAGTATGTCTGAGCTAAGGAAACAAAACCAAGTTAAATGTAGTATCAAAATATTTTCACGAAATTAAGTTGTAGTTTTTAATTTAAGGCAGAGCCTAACTCAATCTCTTTCACAATTATTTTCGCGAAAATCCAGTTAGCAACCAAGTCAAAGTCGAACAATTCAAACCAGAGTAAAGGAACAAAATCGAAAATACTACAGAGATACACAGTGTTCACCCAGTGCCAAGGTCATCAGAAAATGAACATAAACTTCTCATCTCAAAACAATTTTCTTAAATCTAGTTTACAGTCGAAGACACTGCAGGTCGAATTGAAACCGAAATCCACAGTTAATAGCCGAAGTCAAAAAAGGAACGATATCAATATCGTAATTTCAAGTAAGCGAAAACGAAAATCACCAATCACTAAAACAAAAATCGAATTGCAGAAGTATTAAATTACGAGTGAATTAGATGTGAGTAACTAGGGTTACTCACCTTTGTTCGACGAGGTCGCGAGCGAATGAATGCGAGGGGAAGGTGAAGCCCTAGATTCGCCAGATCGAAGGAAGAAAGGAATCAAAAGCCGCCGCGATGGTGAGGAACGAGTAAAGAAGCGGCCGCCATTGAATTGAACGAAGCCCTAGTTTTTGTTGAACGTCGCCATTTTTATTCTCCTTTGTTCGATTTAATTTAGGGTTTGAATGAGGAGAGGGGATGGGGATGTCGTGGTTTTTAACAAAGAAGGGGGAAAAACGTGGGTTAGGGTATGGGCTAAACGTGTGAGAGTTGTACGAGAGGTATGGTATTTATTTTCTTTTATTATTATTTTTTTCTTCTTTTTAAAGCTGATTTGTTTTTATTTAATTTGGTTTGTTTAATTTAGTTGTTAAAATTTTTCTATACATATTTATTCATCTCGTACAAATAAAAATTTAATAAGAGAATTCAAGTCGATTTACAAATTCCAATAAAATTTAACAGAAATTAATATCGCCAATTTGACGAAGATTTTATCGTTATAGATATTCCAATAACAAAAAGAAATTTAACTGTCAACTTAAATCATTTACTGATGATTATAATTTTGGGCAAAACCCCGGTTGTTACAGAAATTCAAATTGAATTCGATTTAATTTTATACGCGTTTATACGCCGTATGTTCACAAAACAATTTTGATAAATACGAAAATTGAAATCCAGTAATAATTCAATATTACTGACCCAATGAAACTGGTTTCGTGAAATTCCGAGACTGTGCCTCGGAAGGCTATTTTTAAATTCGATTCCAAACGATACAATCTCAAAATTGAACAAATCGCTTTTAAAATCAATTCTGAAGCTTCTATTATCTCCAGTATTATCAATATGAATTCTCCAAGCCTTTAAATTATTTTTAACCGGCTTAAAATTGAAGATTCAAATTTTATTCAACTTTCAATAGATTAATTTCAAAAATTAAATCGCCAATTCATTCTGATAATTTGAAATTCAAGTCAAATCATCGTTCAAATATTTAAAATTAATTAAATATTTTCAATTTAAATTGTTCAAAATTCAGGGTCGTTACATTTACTTTACTATAGGCATATTATAATAACGTATATTACTACACAGTAGATAGTTCCACGGATCCTTAGGGGGTGGAAATCCCAAACATCCTTTAAGTCACTTGTATTTCAGTTGATATTTCATTTGATTTGGATTTATTGATATAAGAATGTTAATCATGACTCGAGTGTTTTGTGTTTTGCTTTACGCTCGGGTCTGACTGAGTGTCACAGCATTTGAGACTCACCTTTGGAGTTGGAGCTTCACTAGGAGATCCATCTGTATCTATTCAGCTTTCAGCTATCCAGTGGTTTTGTTCAGACTTGTCATCTGTTTGTTTTCGAGACTGTTAGTTCTTGAGATGATGGTTTTGATGACAACAACCTTAGGACTTGTTATAAAATATAAATAGTAACGTTATGGTTTAGATATATATGTATATGCAGAATATAAACATGTAGGTACCAAGAATGAAGACTGTACAGTATAGAGATACAAGACTGATGAATTTAAAGATCAAAGATATCAAGATTGAAGACTCATGAGTATCAAGAAATCAAGTTATCAAGAGTTCAAGATTTTAATAGTACAAGATAAGTATTGAGTCTAGAATTATGTTAAAACTTCATAATAGCACGAAAATCTTCATTCCATATTTCATTTGGGATGGAACCCATTTCTACCTTCTTAGTGGCTTACAAACCCACGACAAGTAGCTTACAAACCTACGACAAGTGGCTTACAACCCCACAAACATCCTGGTTTTGTACAAGTTCTCGAGTCCTGATGTGATGAGATATACTGCAGGAAGAAGCTTGCAAAACTACTTCAAAATGGTTTTTCAAAACTGCTTTTCAAAATGTTTTAGCCTTAAAATATTCTTTGTTTTTGTTTTTAAATAAACTCTTGTTTTAAACTTCGTTTGTTTTTAAAACTATCTTCTGATTTTTAAATATTCTTTATAATATATATATACTTGAGATTTAAAATCAAATTTATATATACATTCTAAAAATATATTTCTCTACTCTTCTTTATTTTAAAACATAGGGAAATTAGGTTATTTTACTCCAGAATCATTTCATCTTGTTTTCCTTTCAATATCATTTTAAAAACAAATTTTACATTATTTTTAACTAGGGTATGTCGACATCATGGGATACCCCATGTCGGCATGGTGTCCGTTAAATTCAAAATTCATTTTTTCAAAAGAAGTGTCTATTCGTCGTATCTTTTCACGAATAGATATGGCTATTGATTTCCTATAAATACCAGTAGTTTTTTTAACCAGATTTCATTTTGTTTTCTCTTCTCTTCATCTTCCACATTTATTCTACAGAATTCTAAACTATACTCTACCGAAATACCAAGTGATTCAAACTTGATTATCTCTTGTTTGATTCTCTGCCACTCTCTCCGTAAGATCTAAGTGCTATTCAGAGTTATAGGATTATTTGTTACTCAAACTGTTGAGTAAAAGGTGCGGTTGAGCCTTGAAATCAATTGGGTGTGATTGTAGCCCCGGAAATCGATTAGGTGATCTTGTGGCCTGGTAAATCAAGAGAGTTTGCCCCGAACTCGAATACAGGAGGGTGTACCTCATGGCCTTGAAATCAAGGGTGTAATCTGGGAGATTATTTTTGATAAGAAATCCGTACGTTTTTGCGGGACTGGATGTAGGGTAACTCCAAACCAGTATAAAATCCTGGTGTGTTCTTTCCTTTACTGCTTTTATTTATTATTTGTATCCGTGTCTGATTCTGTGATTATATTTGTGTTTGTGAATTGCATTTGTTGGTGATTAAATTTACATAAGTTTCAAAAAGATTTAGAAAATCCACAAAACATTATTCACCCCCCTCTAGTGTTATTCCAGCCTTAAGATCCGTAATCTGCATTTCTCACATTTGGTATTAGAGCAAGGTTTTCAAAGTTTTCATAATTTGAATTTTGAAAAGTTTTAAAATTGGCAATTTTTTTTGATAAAATTATTAACACTATTTTCATATGAATATGTCATAGAATCATCATGATATTGTTGTTTAGAACTATATTTAGTTATTTTGAAAAGTCATTTGATTCTTTAAAAGGTTATGTTGTTTTGCAGGAGAAGAGTTATGTCTAATGACTGTTGGTTAAAAGATACCATGCAATCATTCATCGATCAAGAAAAACAAATGGATATATAATGGCAATCGACAATGAAATGGGTACTAGATCAATATAAAACTTTTGATTCTCATATACTACTTGATTTGATACTATACTTCTCTCCATCTGCTTCATAATGTCACTGGTTTAGTGCGAATGCGTCAAGAAATGACCAAGTTATGGTCAAATGAAATTTTGGTGAACAAAGAGAAAAAGAAAGCAAAACTGTAAATGGTATTCTCCTAAATGCATCCAGATATTTGAGTATTTTATCCCAACTCCTTTTCCAGATCTTAGCTCTTGTTATCATGGTCGTTTTGATGGGTGGATCATCAAATTCTGATCAAAATTGAGTGAGATATGACAGTTTGAAGTTGGCTATCCAAAACTGAAAACTGTGTACATGATTTCCTGCATTTCTCTTACTGTTTGGCCTGTTGCACCACAATAACATCCAAATTCGTCACCAAACTATTACTAAATCGTAGTCCTTGCCTTCCTCTTCAATTTGCCGCTGGTTTCATCCAATTCCGTTAAGAAACGAAGGAGATATGCCTTCTAGAAGTTTGATAGGAAATAGAAAAACGGGAAGAAGAAGAAGAAGAGAAAGTTTTATGAAAAGTGGTGACTGTTGAGCCTATTTATAGTGGTTGAAGTATCCATTCATTCAAAATTCAAATTCAAAGATTTGGCGCCAAGTTGGTCAACCTACTAAATCATCTGTATCTTTCTCATACGGTCTTCAAATTCAGCAAATGAATATACTACGATGATCAGAAAAACAAGCTCGTCGCAATTGAACAGATCTCATCGTCAAATTCTGAAAGATATAAATGTGTGGTTCACGACAATGGAAGAACAACAAAGTTAGAAAGACGGAGGAGTGCAAAAAGTGGTACGCTTTACTATTATTTCATCTTTATTGTTGCATTTAGGAATATATATTTATGCATTTAGATAGGTATAGAAATTTATCTCTTTTATAAGTTTTGATATTTTGGTCCATATATCGACACACCATGGTATACATATCGATATACCAGTCTAATTTTTTTTAAAGTCTTTTAAAATGTGTTTCCTTTCAAATAAAATCTTACTACTAATTTATTACAACTATACTAAGTAGAAAAGCATATCTTCATTCGTGATTTCAACTTTTCTAATGTTGTTTTTACTTCTCGTACTCTATTTATTTTAAGATACTAATTTTATGTCTTTAAGAAATTAATAGAATGAATTTAGAATGTTAGAATAAGGCTCTATTTATAGATTTCTCCATTTAATAAGATTGCACCACATCACATGACACTTGTCATATAAATAGATAGTGACATACATGCAAAATGACACGTGTCATTACACTTGTTCTTTAATAAAAGCATTTTTACATGCATAATGCCAAGTGTCTTTACACATGTTTTTTTTCATTATTTTTCTTTATGTTTTTTTTATTTACTTTAATTATATTAACTACTATAAAAAAAATTGGGTCAAAAATCAATTATTTACATGTCAAAATCTAGTCGTAAAATTAGTGCAAAATCATGTTAAAAACATGCCCAGAACTTTAGATAGCATTTCTGAAATGCTGTCTTTGCTTCTGTTAACGTTTTTTTAAGCACTGCAAATTCGTTTTTATGGCATTACTATGCTATTAAACGCGGCAATTTTTTAGAAACTTTTCACAGCATTTGTTAAATGCTACAGTTTCTGTTTTATAATGTTTTGAATATATTTTAACTGCAAAAACTTTTTATAGCATTCTGTAAATGATGTCTTTCTATTTGAAACTTTAAACTGTAAAAATGATATTTAAATTAAGTATTTTTCTCTATTCTCTTTTCGAGTTATTTTCTAACTTATATTAGAATATTTTAAAATTAATTTCATGTTTAAATATTTTTTAATAATTAATTAAAAAATTTAATGTAAGAGGCCGTAATATAACACATGTTTATTTTAGTTTTTCAATCTTTGTTATTTTATATTTCATTACGATATTTTTTTAAATTAAAAGGTGTTTAAACATGTTTCTAAATATTTTAATCAATAATAATTTAATATATAGGTTTTAATTAGTAAGTTAAGTATTTTATAAACATGGAAGTTTGGATACTTAAAAAAACAATTAAGTTAAAAAAAATATTTTAAAGAAATTAAATAAGGATGGCATTAATTTTAAAAAAAACCATATTGATCATATATATAGTTTAAATCCATATTTCTTAGCAATTTGATTTTGATATTGAGTTTGATTACTACCTTTCATGAATATGTTATAGTTTTAATATCATTTATTACCTTTAAACTCTTGTCTTTACTACTCTTTCAGTCCCATTCATTAGTTTCTTTAACCTAAGTCTGATAATTGGTGTGTATTACCTTTGTTTGCTTGAAGTAATTTATAATAAATAGTTCGTTATATGTATACATACACACACACACACACACACACATATATATATATATGCTTGTCAATTAGATATTACTTATCACTCATGTTTATCTTATAATCTAAATATCTCTTACCATAGTATATATATCATCATATCATTCTGCATATTATTATTTTTACTTTGTTATCATTTTATTTCATATTACATATCATTATGCATCCTATTTCATATCACATTTCATTGCATATTACATCATAAATTACAATGCATGAAATATCATAATCATTTGCATCATAAGTTGCACTTCATTCTGCATATCATCTCATGCTACATTGCATATGCCATACATTTCATACTGCATTACAAACTACATATTGCATACATGTACACATAACAAGTGTATTTTATTTAGGGGGAGTTTATATTATTTTCATATAGTATAGGGTTATTAATTTTTGACTTGATTGATTTGTTTGACTTGTTTGACATGATTGGATTTGATGTGTGTGTTGATTGGATTGTCTGAAATATACTTATACATATTTATGTATTGAATAATTATAATATAATTATGTTAATGTCTTTCACATTCTATTTACTATACTTTGTTCTAGTATTAGTTTAAGGGAGAATTTTATAGTTTTATGGTTTTAGGATGGTTTTTTTTATGACAAAGGGGGAGAATTATAAAATAGGATAGTTAGGCATAGATTAATAGGGAGTTAGTAGATTAAGGGGGAGTTGATAGAATAAGGGGGAGTTAGAGTAGAGTAAGAATAGAGTTAAAGTATATTTTATAAACAAAGGTTGTCATCATCAAAAGGGGGGGTTGTTAGTTCTTGAGATGTTGGTTTTGATGACAACAACCTTAGGACTTGTTATAAAATATAAATAGTAACGTTATGGTTTCAATATATATGTATATGCAGAATATAAACATGCAGGTACCAAGAATGAAGACTGTACAGTATAGAGATATAAGACTGATGAATTTAAAGATCAAAGATATCAAGATTGAAGACTCATGAGTATCAAGAAATCAAGTTATCAAGAGTTCAAGATTTTAATAGTACAAGATAAGTATTGAGTCTAGAATTATGTTAAAACTTCATAATAGCACAGAAATCTTCATTCCATATTTCATTTGGGATGGAACTCATTTCTACCTTCTTAGTGGCTTACAAACCCACGACAAGTAGCTTACAAACCTACGACAAGTGGCTTACAAACCCACGAACATCCTGGTTTTGTTCAAGTTCTCGAGTTCTGATGTGATGAGATATTATGTAGGAAGAAGCTTGCAAAACTACTTCAAAATGGTTTTTCAAATTGATTTTCAAATCTGCTTTTCAAAATGTTTTAGCCTTAAAATATTCTTTGTTTTTGTTTTTAAATAAACTCTTGTTTTAAACTTCGTTTGTTTTTAAAACTATCTTCTGATTTTTAAATATTCTTTATAATATATATATATATATATACTTGAGATTTAAAATCAAATTTATATATACATTCTAAAAATATATTTTTCTACTCTTCTTTATTTTAAAACATAGGGAAATTAGGTTATTTTACTCCAGAATCATTTCATCTTGTTTTCCTTTCAATATCATTTTCAAAACAAATTTTTTTAACTAGGATATGTCGACATCATGGGATACCCCATGTCGACATGGTGTCCATTAAATTCAAAATTCAAATTTTCAAAAGAAGTGCCTATTCGTCGTATCCTGTCACGAATAGATATGGCTATTGATTTCCTATAAATACCAGTAGTTTTTTAACTAGATTTCATTTTGTTTTCTCTTCTCTTCATCTTCCACATTTATTCTAAAGAATTCTAAACTATACTCTACCGAAATACCAAGTGATTCAAACTTGATTATCTCTTGTTTGATTCTCTGCCACTCTCTCTGTAAGATCTCAGTGCTATTCAGAGTTATAGGATTATTTCTAAATCAAACTGTTTAGTAAAAGGTGCGGTAGAGCCTTGAAATCAATTGGGTGTGATTGTAGCCCCGGAAATCGATTAGATGATCTTGTGGCCTGGTAAATCAAGAGAGTTTGCCCCGAACTCGAATACAGAAGAGTGTACCTCGTGGCCTTGAAATCAAGGTTGTAATCTGGGAGATTATTTTTGATAAGAAATCTGTACGTTTATGCGGGACTGGATGTAGGGTAACTCTGAACCAGTATAAAATCCTAGTGTGTTCTTTCTTTTACTGCTTTTATTTATTATTTGCATATGTGTCTGATTCTGTGATTATATCTGTGTCTGTGAATTGCATTTGTTGGTGATTAAATTTACATAAGTTTCAAAAAGATTTAGAAAATCCACAAAACACTATTCAACTCCCTCTAGTGTTATTCTAGCCTTAAGATCCGTAATCCGCATTTCTCACAGAGACTACATTGTATTTGAGATATTCTGTTGTATTTTATTTCAAACTGTGTTGTTTATATAGTAGCTTCATGAACTACTATATATCTATTTCCGCTGCCTATTGTTATATTACTCTGTGTCTTTGATTCTGTCATTGATTTATTTACTGTATATGTTGAGTTTTTCCAAATATAAATTAACAATCTGATATTTTGAGCAATTCAAGTCCGACATGTGTGGATGCGAATGGCATGAAATACCGGGTCGTTACAGCGGTAGAGCTAGAGGAGGAGTCCGAAGGGTTCGTGGTCGCGGTTGTGGGTGCGCCTGGCCTTTGCGACTTGAGTGGTGATGGCCAATCTGGATGGAAGTGAGCATGGGCAGCATGGCAGTGATGTGTGTGGTAGCTGAGTTGCATGAGGGTTCATGACCGAGGCGAGATAGGGTTACGTGAGGTAAGTGTTTTTGCAATTTTGCTATAACGACCTGGAATTTCACTACTTTGATTTACGAATATTTAATTAATTTTAAATATTCAAATAAATAGATTTATAATGAAAATAAAACTCTTTTTAATAATAAATAATAATGGTGAAATATATTTTAAAATTTGTTTACAAAAATATACAGTTTAAAGAAAAATCGAAAATGTGACAGGAAATCGTTTTTTGAATTTTCGACTTTTCGATATCTGAAAGTTATCAGAAAACGTTGTGCACATTTGAGCCAATGTATATACACATTTACAAAGAAATTTGGGTATATTTTGATATATAAATACAAACTTAAGTTTATTAAGATTTTGATATGACATTTAATGAAAATTTAATTAAGTTTAAAAAGGTAAAATGGAAATTTTCATAACATGTCATGTCATTAGCAAACAAAAAGTACAAGTCATAAAAACATGTTGCCTTTGATGTGATGGGGAGCGGGACATAAGGGTGGCATGAGGTACATGGTGAGGTGGTGGGTGGTGATGTGGCACATAGTTTGTGGAGGGTGGGTATTTTAGTAATTTAGCTTATCCATTTGTATATATACATTTTCCTAAATTTCTGTTCAGATTTTTTCTCATATCATACTTTCATTTTCAAACTCCTCCAAGCTTCCATCTTCTTCATAATCCACTTCCATGGCTTCCTTTTAGAATTCTAAAGAATTTAAATTTGAATTTTTACTTCTTTTTAAAAGTTTTAAAAACATAGTTTTAAACTTTTTCTTTCTCCATTTCCTCCAACTTTATTCGACTATAAATTCCTCCATACTTCTTCAAAACCAAATTTTTCCGCTTTCGAGCTTAGATGCTCCAAAATTTCATTTTTTGCAAGAGTGTTTTTGAACCTAGATTTTGATGTCCGAAAATACCCCTCTCTGTTTCGGCCATAACTTCCTCAAAACTTAACTTTTTTCAGTAATTCTTTTTTTTAAATGATAGAGGAAAGAATAATCTAAAACTATCTATTTGACCACTTTACCAAAATCCAAGAGAAAAAGGTATTAAAGTGGACTAGAAGTTAACCTATTTTTGAGTAGAGTTTGTGGTTTTCCAAGCTTCCCGAATTTCAAAGTGTGTCAAGTTTTCAAAGGATTTACGGTGAGTAAACTATGAATTTTTGGGAAAGTTTTTACTTTTATGTTAGTTAATATATTGTGTGATGTGATGGTCAGTATTGGTTAATTTAACATGTGATGGTTATACATACACACACACACACACACACACACACACACACACACACACTTGTTGCTTGGAAATGTAAGGACATTAGACTTGAATGTGAAGTCTAAATGGTTAAAGATTAGATCTTGCTTATGTTTGTGGCATGAAGTTATCCTGGATGTTATGGTTGTGTGTGGACTAAGGACTATGGATGCAGTTCGCTTAAAATTTTGATTTTTGCCAAGTTTGGTTTTTATACTTTAAATTGTTTTGTGAATATTTTGCAAACTAAATAATAATGTTTTTTAAAATTTAATTGAGGATTTAATAATTAATTGTTAATTAATTAGGTTTTAGTAACTGATAATTAATTAAATGTTAACAAGGTTTATTAACTTTAATTAAATAAAGGTTAGATCTTAATTAATTATCTTTTAAAGTTAAGTTTTAGTTTAATTAATTATTAATTAGTTTAATTAAGTATGGGTTAAGTAAAATACTAATATTTAATTTATCATTAATTAAATATATGATTAATTATTAATCAAGGGTTTAATTATGTGATTAAAGATTTAATTTATAATAAATTATTTATTAAAAGTTTACTTTATTGTTTAAGTTTAATTAAATGTTAATTAATTAATTAATTGAGATTAATTAACTTTTAATGAAGTTTTAATTAATTATTTAATAATTAATAAAGGATTAATTTGGGTTTAATTAATAGTTAATTATTGTTTAACTATTTAATTAAATTAAGTTAAGATTCAATTAAAATTAATTATGATTTAAATAAGGATTAACTTTTAATTAATTGTTTATAAAAGGGTTTAAAAGATTTAAATCCTTTGGTTTTCAAAAGTAAAATTATTCAAATGTACTTCTTTTTCAAAGAGGGTTTTGAATACAAGTGATTCAAGTGTTGATACCATTAAGAAACCATATATCTGTAAATGAGTTATAATGTAGATTGTTAGGTTGTTTGGACATGTGTTAGCAGAATAAATCCCCATTCTACTATAAATTGTTTGTTTGTTTGTTTGTGTGGACATGTGTTAGTAGAATAAATCACCGTTCTGCTATGAACTGGTTGAATTATTTGGACATCTGTTTAGCAGGACAAATCACCACCCTGCTATTATGTTATTTGGATACGTTATGCTAGTTAGTTCATATGTCTTGATTTGGATATGAGTGTATTTACATATATGTTGACCTATGTAAATAACTGTTCAGTGAATTGAAATTGAAATTGAATGGTAACTTAAATTAGTACCATTGGGATTGCTAAGCCTCTTTTCGAATTAATAAAGTATGTTTTTGAATTAACTTTAATTCTTTATTCAATTTGGGTTTAAAGGTTATAAATGATTTTTGAATTTTATTATTATTTTAAAAAGTTAATTTAAAATAATATCTTGTTTTTAAAAAGGGGATTATTAAATAAAAGGTAAAAAGGTTATTTACAAATGATATCTTGAAAATGATATTTTATAAAGGAGATTCTATAAAGGAATTATGAAGGAAGATTTTTAAATAGTTGTAAAAATAGAAAGAGATTTCATAAATCATTTAAATATTTTTGAAAGACGTTTTAAATCAAGTTTGAAAAATTGTAAAGAGGTTTGAAATGTGAAGTGAACTTATAAAAGAGTTTTTGTAAGGAATAAGTGAATGGGTTTTATAAAGTGAACGAGTTTTATAGTAAGTGATGCTTTGAAAGGGAATGGTTTCGCCATTTAATATGAAATGTAGGAAGAGAGAATTTTTTAAATGTTTTTGGTAAATGCTTATATTGTTTTCTAAGTAAAACGGATGTAAGTGGTCTGGGAAAAGTGTTTTAGAAAAGATCCTTTGATAAAGTTTTATAAAGTGAATTTATTAATTAAAGATTAATTAATTGTAACGACCTGCCTTTTGGGACGGTTTAAATCGACGATAAACCACATACGTGAGACTCAAACCATACAAAAGGGTAGATTGTTATTGGGGTAAATAAGAAAAAGAGAAAGAAATAAAACAAATGCAGAATCTCGCAGTGGAATGACAAAATATAATAATCAAATAACAGATCATGAAGCTGTTTACAAATAAATTTGATTATACTTATACAATGCAGAATCAGAGTTACAAACTGAAAGTAACGTGTATGTGTTAATGCGATACACAAGGATCGTGTAATATGGAATATAGCTAAATATAAATGCGGAAACAGATGATAATAGCAAAGTAAATAAAAACTAGAAAAATCACACCAGAGATTTTTATACTGGTTCGGATCACCGTCCTACGTCCAGTCCCAGACTCCTATCTGGATTTTCACTATCAACTACCTCGCTTCACCTGGAGGAACAGGTTTACAATACCCGAACAGCCGAACGGGATTTCACGCCTCTTACACACTGAGGACTTCAACAATAAGACAAATACAATTGTTGTTGACAACTTGTGTTCTTGAAAACACGGATTTGTCACTAGTAGTACACCCTTCCTATAATCTTATCCTCAAATATAAAATTTGTGTATATGAAGATTTGGAAGTGATTATCGTATTGAATCAAAAGAATACAAAGTAAATTCTAGGATTCAAAATGATATAAAGAACGAGCACTTTGAATACTTGAGAGTTCAAGAGATTGAAAGAATTAGCCAAGAATAGATAGCATCAAAATTTTTTGTTAAATTGAAGAAACCATGATGATTATATAGTTAGTAAATAGTTGCAATCATTTGTGAAGAGATATGATGAAGAGTTGCAACCATTAGAGAAGAGAAAGAGATGCTTCTCTTGATAAAAAGAAGTGTCTTTTCGAAGAGATGCTTACTGGTTTAAAACGGTCGAATGGTGAAAAATGACCAGTAGACAGGAAATTTGAATATATATATCCGTTACATATGTGTGTGCACGTTTCTGTGCAAACAGCCCCGAACCGGTCGACTGGCCAAGACTTAGGCGGTCGACCGTTTCAGGTCTGACTGCACAGTTTTGTGCATACACATATATATGTATATATATATTCAATAATTGAGATTAAACACTATTTGAGGATAGATTTTGACATGCTAATACTGCTACCATACCTCAAAACAAATAATCTCAAACAAATACATCTCTTAATCGATCGAATATCTCCTTTTTGTTGACCACTTTGTTTTCGTGTCTTCTTTGTCAGAAATCAAAACCACTTGCTAGAAATCTTGACTCAACATTCTCCCCCTTTTTGATTGATGACAACATAATCCGGAATCTACCATGTATATAATCTCCCCCTGAATTTATACCTGTATATCTATATATCTTCCTGCATGTAAAATGTTAGCACGATTTTCTCCCCCTTTGTCATCGACAAAAAGGAGTAGATAGCTTAACAAAAATGGATAGCAAATGATGTATAATATAGCATATCAGAGTCAAGTACAGTAGTTCATCATAAAAGAAGGCATCATTTAGTACAAATGCCATTAAGACAGAAAATAACATAAGTTCATAACAATTACCATCATAACATCAACAAACAAAAGTGCATCAATAGTTCATAAAAGTACAAATAAAAACACAGTCTACTCGGTGTCAGAACTTGTTTCTACTTCCTCCTCCTCAATCATAGGCGATTTCCCACGTCCACCGCCATTTTTGCCCGAGGTTGTTGTTTCTTCGGATGAGGACCAGTTAAAGTTTGGAGGAGCGGGACGTTTGCCTGGGTCTTGAGGTTGAGAATTTGAAGCTGCCGGACCACAAGTGATAGCCTCCCAAATTGAACCAAGAAAAGATTTGATTTTGTTGAAGCGTCTGTCAACTTTGGAGTCCAATCGTTTTAGTCGTGCTTCAAGTAAAAATTGGTTCCGGGCAATGGTCTCAAGTGATTCTTTCGTATTCGAGGAGGATCTAAGGAGTTTTACTTCTTCCGCTTTAGGTCTAGATGGTCGAGATGAACCTCCTTCATGACTTTGTTCTTTCCATTGGTCAAATGGAATGATGTTGAAGTAGGGGGGAGGGAGTTTCATTCGTTTTATAGAAGTTTTTTCAATCGCCCTTGGTATGGATATGGTTGATTTTGGGGGTACAACTCCACAATCAAGTAAAAGACGCATGATATACTCATTGTAAAAGAGATGTGGTCTATTACTGTTGTTTACTTTGAGTATTTCATCGTAAATCAAATCAATCCAATTTATTTGAACATCACCATAAATAGCGAAAAGGGCTTTAAAGTTTTCTTTGTAAACGGCGTCGAAATTGCCTATACGCGGAAGGAGTGAATGCATAAGAACATTGTGGAGAATTCTCGCGGTTGGCCTTAGTCCCATTGTTTTCGTGCTATCCTTGTCATCTTCGATAAATTGATGACTTACACGATCTCGAACATGAATATTACAAAAGTCAGTTGCAAACTTCGTACCTCTAAATGGAGTGCCAAGAATCGAAGCCATTCTATCACAAGTAATGAATACTTCCTTTCCACATACAACCGACCAAAGACAATAAGAAGGATCGGAAGGTTTATTCTTGTCCAAGTTTAAGTTTGCATAGAAGAGCTTTATCATTAAATGATTAATCTCAACATTGTTTTTCTCAAAATTAATCAAATTATCAATTTGTGCTCTTTTTGCAAAATTCTCTACTCGATAAGAATTGAAATCCGTAAATTTTATGAACCTACCGGAGTGAATTTTAAAATCCTTCATGGAGTTCCATCTTTGGATTGCAATAGAATCCACTAGCCATTTCTTATTTGAGAGCTCGATGGGTTGTGCTTCGGAAGAGGAAGATGCTTGTCTCGGCTTCTTTTGTGGTGGTGCCATTGAAGAATTTTAGGATTTGAAATTAGGGTTCTTGAGTATTTGGGAAAAGAGGAATGTTAAGAGTGAAAAGTTGAGATTGTATAAAGACTGTTTTACGCGGAAACGGTCGACTGGTCGGAAATAGCCGGTCGACCGTTTTTAACCAGAGAGTAAAACGGTCGACTGGTTAGTTCTGGCCGGTCGACCGGTTCCTGTCAGGTTTGGTTCTGAATTTCTCTGCAGGAGAAGAAATGTATAATTATCATTATACATATATATTTAAGAAAATTCATAACTTTTTATTTATAATTAGATGCAGAGACAGAGACTTTAAACAAAAACACCATATAGGAACGAAAAAAAAAAAAACGTTTTACTTAATTATCATTATCTTCGAGATCTTCGTTTATTCGTAGCTTCCATGGTGTCCATTCTCCAGTTGCTCCTTCATTCCTTGCAAAGTTCTTATCCCAAGAATTTGGAGTCGTTGAAGTTGATGGCCGGGATGGCATTGGTTCATGAACATTGTGCTTGTTTGATCCACAGAAGAACGATGCCATTTTTTCTAAAACGGATAAACGCGCCGACGTTCGTTTTTGTTCATGATAGAGTTGGTTTTGTCCATAATGCAGTTGTCTCTGAAGGTCGATTTGATGCTTTTGATAGTGGTGAATCTCATCAATCTGTGCCTTTGTGCGCGGAGAGCAAAATAGTGCTTTCTTTACACGTTTTGATGATGGCGTATGACCAGGAGTGCGAGAGCATTGGTGATAGCACTCCGGTTTCTGTTTCGGTGTAGTCGGAGAGTAATGCTCTTCCGATTCGGAACTTGTCACAGATATGTGCGAATTTTTCGCGCACTTGTCACAGATATGTGCCATGATTTTGTGATTTTTGTTATGCCAGGGAGAAGTAAGTAAGGCTTTATTATGTGATCTTGTTTATATAGGAAAGTAAAATAGATGTTAGAGGTTAGAATTAAAAGGCTCTTGTCCACAGAAGTTCAAAGGTTCAAAGGAGTTTACTATTTTTAGTTTATGAGCTATAAGAGATTGATACGGTAAAGCTAAACCAGGTTTGAAAATAAGCAGTAGACTCATATTAAAAATAGCGAAAAATAGCTAAAAGGAATACTTCTTAAGATAGTTATAAAATAATATAGTATAAGAGACGATGATTATTATTATTCAAGATTTTTTAGAGAAACTAAACCAAGCTCTCTTCGTAATCTAATAAAATTAGATTCGAGTAGAGGTTTAGTAAAGATGTCAGCTAGTTGATGATCAGATTGAACATATTCGAGACTAATATTTCCTTTTTCAATATTGTCCCTAAGAAAATGATGTCGTATATCGATGTGTTTGGTACGAGAGTGATTAACAGGATTTTTCGACAAGTTGATGGCACTGGTGTTATCGCAATATATAATGGAATTTGATAGTTGAATATCAAAATCACGAAGTGTTTGCTGCATATATATGACTTGTGTACAAGCAAGTGCCGCAGATATATATTCTGCTTCACATGTAGATAGTGAAACACAATTCTGTTTCTTACTAAACCAAGAGACAAGTGATTTTCCAATAAAATGGCACGTACCACTTGTACTTTTTCTATCCGTTCGAGATCCTCCAAAATCAGCATCACTATATGATACTAATTCAAATGGACATTCTTTTGGATAAAAAAGACCGAAATCTGTGGTATTATTAAGATAACGAATTATACGTTTCACTGCTCGTAAATGTGATTCCTTTGGATTTGATTGAAAACGTGCACACAAACAAACACTCATCATTATATCTGGACGACTGGCTGTAAGATATAAAAGAGAACCAATCATGCTTCGATATAACTTCTGGTCAACACTCTTACCATTTTCATCTTTTTCAAGATGTGTAGTTGTACTCATAGGTGTTGGTTTACCAGATGTATTCTCCAAGCCGAAGCGTTTGATAAGATTTTCGCAGTATTTTTCTTGATTGATAAAAATACCGTTCGAAAGTTGTTTGATTTGAAGACCAAGGAAGTATGATAGTTCTCCCATATGTGACATTTCAAATTCTTTGGTCATTAAGTGTGCAAACTCTTTACACAGTTTTTCATTTGTTGATCCAAAGATAATATCGTCCATATATATTTGGATAACTATAATATCTTTGTGAGAATGTTTTATGAACAATGTCTGATCAACCTTGCCAATTTGAAAACCCGAATCAATGAGATGGGTTTTTAATCTTTCATACCAAGCACGGGGTGCTTGTTTCAGACCATATAAAGCCTTTTTAAGTTTATATACGTGATCCGGAAATTTTTCATGAACAAACAGAGGGGGTTGTTCGACATATACATTCTCTTTAATGAATCCGTTTAGAAAAGCACTCTTGACATCCATTTGAAAAAGTTTAATATTATGATGACAAGCAAAAGATAATAGAATTCTAATAGCTTCTAGTCTAGCAACAGGTGCAAAGGTTTCTTCATAATCGATACCTTCTTCTTGATTGTATCCTTGTGCTACTAATCTTGCTTTATTTCTGGTGATATTTCCTTGTTCATCAGCCTTATTTTTATAGACCCATTTAGTACCAATCACTGACTGATCAGTTGGTCGTGGAACAAGTTCCCAGACGTCATTGCGCACAAACTGATTTAGTTCTTCTTGCATGGCAATGATCCAATATTCGTCGGTAGCTGCTTCTTTAGGATTCTTAGGTTCGATATTTGATAGAAACGCAACATGACCCATTTGATGTAATTGACTCCTAGTTCTTACTTGTGAGTTGACTTCCCCAATTACATTTTGAACCGGATGGTGTCTCAATAATCTTGGAGGGGAACGTATTTCACAAGCTGGTTGTTGTTGAGAAATATTTTCAACAATATTTTCAGAGTCAGATTCACAATTTGTGATGATAGGAGTGTCAGAAAATATAGTTTCGTCATCATCAGATTTTGGTTGAGAGGACTGAAAGACTTCATCAAAGGAAACATGAAGAGATTCTTCAATAGTTTTGGTTCGTTTATTGAAAATACGATACGCCTTGCTTCTTTCCGAATAACCGACAAATATTCCTTCATCAGCTTTCGGATCAAACTTTCCGAGATGGTCTTTCGTATTTAAAATGAAACATTTTGAACCAAATACTTTGAAGTAAGATATATTTGGCTTCCTTTCGTTAAATAATTCATAAGACGTGTTCTTGGTGAGTGGTCGAATGGACACCCGATTCAGAACATAACACGCAGTAGCAACGGCTTCTGCCCAGAAATGTTTTGGTAAAGTGGATCCATTTAATAACGTTCTTGCACATTCTTGTAATGTTCGATTTTTCCGTTCTACAACTCCGTTTTGTTGTGGAGTTCTAGGAAACGAAAAATTGTGGTTAATACCTTTCTTTGTACAAAAATGTTCAAATTCGTTATTTTCAAATTCACCACCATGATCGCTCCTTATGTTTTTAACTTTTAGTCCTTTCGATTTTTGAATTCTTTTGACGAAAGATTTGAAATGTTCAAAAGTGTCACTTTTGTTTTTCAGGAAAATAGTCCATGTATAACGAGAATAGTCATCAACTATTACAAATACATATCGATTATGGTTTATCGACTGAACCTGTGTTGGTCCGAATAAATCCATATGTAGTAACTCAAGTGGTTGTAATGTTGATATGACTTTCTTGGATTTAAAAGATGATTTGGTTAATTTTCCTAATTGACATGCATCACAGATATTGTTAACCTTAAAACTCATTTTGGGTAGTCCTCTAACTAGATTATTTTTGGCTAACTTGTCAATAGTTCTGAAGTTTATATGACAGAAGCGTTTGTGCCATAGCCATGGATCATTATCATTAGCCACAAGACACATATCTGAGTTATGATTAACATTCATATTCAGAATATATATATTTCTGTCTCTATAACCTTCAAAAATTAAATTATGATCTTTATCCAGAATACTACACTTATTATTCGAAAAAGAAATTGTAAAACCCTTGTCACATAATTGACTGATACTAAGTAAATTGTGTTTTAAGTTTCTAACGAGCATGACATTTGTAATAAGAGGTAAGTTAGATGTACCGCAATTGCTCACATCGCCTTTGCCGATGATATAGCCTTTTGAATTATCTCCAAAAGTGACGGAGCCACCATCTGAGTATGTAATATTTGTTAATAAGCTCTTGTCTCCGGTCATGTGCTTCGAGCAACCACTGTCCAATATCCACTTTCCTCTTTTCTTAAGTGGGACCTACAAAAAATAAAATTAAGTCCATGGTACCCACTTTTTATGGGGTCCTAAGAGTTAGGTCTTAGGAGTCCAAACCCATACGGGTCCGGTATCCCCTTTATATATATAATTAGTATTAAGATGCACAGTATTCATGAAATTCTGAATATATTTATTCCTAATCAAATTGTTATTTGTTTTAGGAACCCATATTTTGATAGTCTTGACATTTTTCTTCTGAAATTTCACAACTGGTTTTGGTTTGGAATATAATAAACTAATATTTTTCTTAGCTCCAGTCTTTTGTACTTTCTTTTTCCTTTCATTACCAAGATGTTTCTTGGTTTCTTGTTTCTTATATCCCAAACCTTGTTTATTTGAAACAGATTGTGAACTTTCAATGATTTTTGTCAAATTTTCTCGACCTTTGTTAAAGTTAGAAACATTTTGAGTTATGTCATCTAACTTAGTTTGTAAGCTTGCCTTTTCTAGGTCCAGATTTTTGACTTTTGTCTTAAGCTCATGATTTTCAATAGTGAGAGTATCATTTTTCTCTTTTTGAGTTTCAATTTCTCGACTCAAAAGAGATAATTGAGAGTCAACATTAGATGATGATTCTTGAAGTTTTTCAACTTCTTCTTCTAATATTTTCTTCTCGTCTTTTAACATATCTCGTTCAAACTCTGCTCTACTCAAATCTGCTTTGGCTACTTTTAATTGACGTTTTATGTCTTTATATTTGACTATCAATTCAGAATTTATATCAAGTAATTCATCAAATGTAGGAATTTGTACCTCATCTTCTGTTGCCATAAAACAAACATTAGCTTGTTCATTCTCCTGATCACTTTCACTTTCAGATGAGGATGAGTCTGAATCATCCCATGTTACTGAGAAGGCTCGTTTCTTTGACTTGTCCTTCTTATATTTGAGTTTGTCATTTTCTGACTTCTTCTTATGTTCTGGACAATCTTTCTGCATATGCCCCTTTTTGTGACAGTTGAAACATTCTATAGTTGATGAAGATGGTTTGTTTGATCCAGGTTTTCTTTTGTTGTAACGACTGGCTTTTCGATATTTTAGGAATTTTTTGAATCCTTTTGCAATGAATGCCAAATCTTCATCTTCAGAATCTGATTCATTTTCATCTTTCTCAACATGAAATGCTACATTTTTCTTTTCTTCTTTCTGTTCCTTTCTAGCCTGCAAATTTGCTTCATAGGACATTAAATTTCCTATCAATTCATCTGGCTTCATAATGGAAAGGTCATTAGCTTCTTCAATTGCTAATACTTTTCCTTCCCATTCACTAGTCAGAGAATGTAGGACTGTTGAAACAACATCAAAATCTGAATATTTTTGTCCTAATCCGATAAGTGCATGATGAATAGTTTGAAACCTCGAATACATATCATTGATTGTCTCATTCGGTTTCATTTTGAAATTTTGAAACTGACTTTTCAGCATGGCTATTTTGGCTTGTTTAACCTTATTAGTACCTTCATGAGTGGTTTTCAGCGTTTGCCAAATTTGATATGCAGTAGTGCAGATACTAACACGGTTATATTCATTTTGATCTAATGCACAAAACAACATATTTATTGCCTTTGCATTTACGGCTGCTGCTGTTTTCTCAGCCGTTGTCCATTCTGAATATTCAGTTGTTGGATTCACTATTTCTTTTTGGGTAGCATTCCAAGCATCATAGCTATTTGATTGCATAAAAAATGACATACGGGTTGCCCAATAGCTATAGTTGATGCCATTAAAAAATGGAGGTCTTTGTGTTGATTGACCTTCTGTGTAAGTGCTAGTGCTGGTGTTAACGTTATTTGCCATATTACAAGAATATATCAAATAACTGTGTTACGGTTATGTGATAACCTTGCTCTGATACCAAATGAAAGTAACGTGTATGTGTTAATGCGATACACAAGGATCGTGTAATATGGAATATAGCTAAATATAAATGTGGAAACAGATGATAATAGCAAAGTAAATAAAAACTAGAAAAATCACACCAGAGATTTTTATACTGGTTCGGATCACCGTCCTACGTCCAGTCCCAGACTCCTATCTGGATTTTCACTATCAACTACCTCGCTTCACCTGGAGGAACAGGTTTACAATACCCGAACAGCCGAACGGGATTTCACGCCTCTTACACACTGAGGACTTCAACAATAAGACAAATACAATTGTTGTTGACAACTTGTGTTCTTGAAAACACGGATTTGTCACTAGTAGTACACCCTTCCTATAATCTTATCCTCAAATATAAAATTTGTGTATATGAAGATTTGGAAGTGATTATCGTATTGAATCAAAAGAATACAAAGTAAATTCTAGGATTCAAAATGATATAAAGAACGAGCACTTTGAATACTTGAGAGTTCAAGAGATTGAAAGAATTAGCCAAGAATAGATAGCATCAAATTTTTTTGTTAAATTGAAGAAACCATGATGATTATATAGTTAGTAAATAGTTGCAATCATTTGTGAAGAGATATGATGAAGAGTTGCAACCATTAGAGAAGAGAAAGAGATGCTTCTCTTGATAAAAAGAAGTGTCTTTTCGAAGAGATGCTTACTGGTTTAAAACGGTCGAATGGTGAAAAATGACCAGTAGACAGGAAATTTGAATATATATATCCGTTACATATGTGTGTGCACGTTTCTGTGCAAACAGCCCCGAACCGGTCGACTGGCCAAGACTTAGGCGGTCGACCGTTTCAGGTCTGACTGCACAGTTTTGTGCATACACATATATATGTATATATATATTCAATAATTGAGATTAAACACTATTTGAGGATAGATTTTGACATGCTAATACTGCTACCATACCTCAAAACAAATAATCTCAAACAAATACATCTCTTAATCGATCGAATATCTCCTTTTTGTTGACCACTTTGTTTTCGTGTCTTCTTTGTCAGAAATCAAAACCACTTGCTAGAAATCTTGACTCAACACAAACAACAAGAACAAATAAATAAATGCAGCAGAACAACTGGATGCAGTGTATTACATATCATAAATAATAGTACAAATCTTCGTCTTCGTCCTCCAAGAATAAGGTCTTCAACCTTGAAATGCTCAGGCTGACCCGAGCAAATTGAAAAGACAACACTCGGGTCAGAACTAAAAGATCTTATGAAAGTTAAATCAACGGTAAAATATGAGTGGAATGGCGTCAGAGATGTTTAAGGGGTTTGACATCTCCTATCCAGTGTCAACGTGAGTGCAATAACTTAAGAGATGTTCGGGATTCCCATCTCCTAAGGATCCGTTAAACTATCTAATATGTAGTACAATACGCTATTATAATATGTCTACAGTGAACTAAAAGTATTAAAATAGCGTTAAGGCATTACCCATATCCCCCTTAACATATTTTATATATTCCCATAGTCTATACAATACCGTAACTCCTCCATAAACTGGAGGCTATCAGAGGGCACTCCATAGGTATGGTTCAAAACAAACTCGTAGAAGGCGCGATAGGGCATGCGATAAGGCACTCGAGGCAATGCTAGGTAGATATACCAATTGCATATCCGGACTGGTGGTAATGCATAGCAGCTACTACCGCCCACCTCGGAATACACTCCTAAATCAAAATCAAGAGTGGCCACCAAATCAATCACAAAGTCAGAATATATTATTGAAGAAGTCTGCCCGATAGGAGGAATGACCTCACTTGGCCCGGCATGGCTCCTGATTTTAGCCACATCAAGCTGACTCATGGGAGTCAGGGTCACGTAAATACCTCATACATAATCGTTCGCCAGACCATCCTACTTCATTTCTGGAATCTCCACCACGTACACAGTTTTTAAAGTGGTTTTCGGTATTGGCAGAGAGTCTGACAATATCTGATCCCGGTCTCTTTAACAACCAAACGCTTATTTAAAACAGATGGTTCTTTTACATTTCCGAAACTGATTTATAATTTATATCAAAATATCATATTCTCAAAACCATATCACTTTCGAAATCATATTCACTTTGAAATCATATTCACCTTTGACATCATATCGTATCTGAAATCATAATTTCTTTTAAAAATCATATTTCCAATTAGGTTAAATCCTCACTTCAAAATCATCATATTCAATTAATTATAACATTTAAATCCCAACTTAGGTTACAACATCATTTAACCGTATTTGCTTTTAAACCAATGAATTTGAATATAAACACTTCCCTTTTACTTAGTCTGAATTTTTTTAGAAAATAGTTTAAATAGTTATAAATAGTTAAAATACTCTGAAATAGTTTAATTATAGATTAAAGGTACCTGTTAAATTGATTTAAGATAGTTAAATAGATTTAAAATAGATTAAATATAATTAAAATAGATTAAACAGCTTCAAAATAGATAAATTAGATTTAAAATAAGTTAAAATGGGTTAATTAGTTTAAAATAAATTAAATGGTTTAAAATAGGTTAAAATGATTTAATATAGTTAATATAAATTAAAATAGTTTAATAATTTGAAAATCTTAATATTTAGAATCTTTAAAATAATATATTTTTAAACAGTTTATATTAAAACATGAATTTGAAATTTATACCAATTTAAACTATTTATTTCATTTAAACACATTTTGACCATTTCCAATTTCCAAACCCCAATTTCAGATCTTTCAATTCAAATTCTCAATAAAATATTAAATTCTATATCGCTTCCAATCCAGGTCTGAAATATCAATTTAAATTACTCCAATTCCAATATATTTTAAAGTTATATTTCAAACAATTTTAATAACTCAATTTCACTAAACTTCACTTGTGCTTCAAATTCAACTTAAAATTTTCAATTAAATTTCTTTAAACTATTCCTTTAAACCAGTTCCAAAATTTAACATAAAACTTGAGTTTCGATAATAATTCAATTTATATAAATCAAATTTTATTTCAAAATATCATTTAACTAAATTCAAAAATTAAGGGTTTTAAAATCATTTAATTTAACCAATCCGGTGTCTGTATATAATTCTCTATCCTAGGGTCAAGTGATATGGATGTTTATCATTTCAATCCGCAAATATTTATATTTACGGGTATATATCATTTCAATCCGCAATCCCGAGTTAATATTTAAAATCCATAAAATCGCTCGAGTCTATCATTTCAACCCATAACGATTTTTCCCTAATCTATAGATCGTTCGGGTATATATCATTTCAACCCATAGTGATTTTCCTAAACAATAACTAAGGGAACTTGCAGAGTGATAGTAGTATATAAATCAAACATAACATCCAATCATCCAATATCAACCATCAAACATCCATCACAATCCTCATCCAATTCAATTAATAAATTTCTACAAATAATTGACTATCAATAACAGGAAATTAACTGGCAATATAAATACAATAATAAATTAAATAACAATAAATTTAAAATAAATTCAAGTTAACTGGAACGACGATTTAAACATGCCAAACAACTATAAATAAATTCCTAATCACATCACAAATTTAATTTAACTAACATAATAAATTTTAAAAGTTGCGAGTGGGTTAAAACACTCACCTTCGATTTTAAATCGATTAAAAATCCAATTTAAGCCCAAAATTCAAACGGTCTCAGAATTTGTCCAACCAACCTGAAAATGTCCGGAATTTCGATACGATCTTGGCAAAACAAACTACGTGTAAATTGGACCTCGTATGTAGAAGTTATTAAGGTTAGAAGATTAACAATTTAAATTTAAAACAAATAAAATATACACGTCAACACTTACAAACCCTAGCCGAACTCGATCTCGAACCAGCAACCCACGATCGCACCTCTTCCATCGTGCGCCTCCGGCCTCGACAGCCATGCTACCACAGGCCGCAACCCCTCCACCTGGACCGCCGACCTTGTCGTACCTCATCGACCAACCACGAGCCACCGTACGAGCCGAGAAACCCCCAGCCGCGCCAAACCCTATGCCCTAAATCGAATTATTCCAGTTAATCTGACCATCAATTCGACGAACGAGCCACGCCGATGAAGTCCCCTCGGTCCTCTCTACAATACTGTACCCTCAATTTGACGATCCGAAAAAGTTGACCGTGACACGATGAACGGCCAAGGCTTAATCACCCAATTCCGGCCACACAGAAACCCAGATCAAAAAACGAACTGCAGATTTGGCCTGCGCTCGTCGAGAGCATCAAAGCGATATATAATTCGATATATTTTGAGGAGTTTAATTTTTGGAATTGAATTTGAAATTGAATTGAGGGTTTGGAACTTTGGATATGTTCTACCATTGGAAAAGAGGAGATAGACAGGAAATGTACGTATAGACAAATGAAAATAAAAAGGTAGCTAGGGTTTATAAAGGACTATTTATAGGCAGATCAGAAATAGAAATGAATGGATCAGATTTGATTTACACGTTGAACAATAAATGACCCGAAAAGCCCATTCTATCTGCGGAAAGAAAATGGGTCATCCAATATATCAAAATAGATGTTTATGAAAATTTTAAACTCAATGGAACATGTTTCAAGTCCTAATTCCATCGTATGAAGAAGTTATGCTACAATCAACTTATTTCAAATTGATTTCAATTAAATTAATTTCTAGGCGTTTCGAGTCCGTACGATCAACCGACAAGTCCGATCACTACGAAACTTGAAATCCTACAATAATTCCCTGTTACAGATCCGATGAAACCAGTTTCGTCGAAATCCGAGACAGTGGCCAAAATGACTATTTTCACATTAATTAAATAAATTAATATTAAATTAAATTTATCACTTTTTATATTCAAATTAATTAATTGGCCATTTTTATCATTTTTTATTTCATAGACATTTAGAATAATTTAAAACAAATTTACATATCAAATTCAGTGTTTAATATTTCACAAATTTCATTGTTCAATTTCAATTGTAATTAAATCCAATTATTTATAATTAATTCCAATAAATTGATTTGATTCAATTTCAATCTTTTTATTAAATCCATTATTACGCTATAAATATAGTTAACATTTGTTTTACATTTCATTACATTATTATACTCCAATTTCCACCTTTTATTTGTATTAACTATTATATTTCCATTTTATTGAATTTTTGTCAATTTCACACATTAATTATAATTTAAAATCACAACAAATTTATATATCTTGGTTTCATTCTCTTATTAAGTCAATTATTACCTTATGAATAAAATTAACATTTCTATTCATTTTGTTACATTCATATTTTTCAGTTATTGTCTTAAATCACATCAATGTAACATTTAATTCCATTCAATTATAATTGATTTCCAAATTAACTTAACAGACTAAATAAATAGGTAATATATAATATTTTTCTAGCAATTACTTTTAGTCACATTAATAAGTTATTATTTACAACCAAATGTTACAATTACTTCCCTAACACTGATTTTATTCAATTACCATTAATTATATATTATTTCATTAACTGATTCAATATTTACATTTGTTTTCCTATATTCACTTTATAACCAAGTATAAAATTTAAATTGTATCAATTAATTGGAATTTCGTTCTAATTGTTAATAATTAACTTAAATTAACATTGTTACGTTTCATTTTAGTTATTATGTCATTAATATATCACAAATTTTATTTCTTCCAACATTAAATCACAGAATCTTATTAAATAAACTATTTTAATTATCGAAAATTTACGGGTCGTTACATTAATAAAGGCTTAGAGGATCCCCTATGGAATTTAATCAATGTTTGTTTATTTGATAGTTAAATAACCGACTATCAAATATGGACCAAAACATAACTTTGGAAATATCTAGGAGAAACACGGAAATTATATGGTACAGTTATCGTCGGTGGTGCTATACTGTACGTATAAATTTGTTTCGTTCCTCTAGGATAAATGATAAGTAAATCCGTCCACTAATGGTTAGGAGGTGAACTCAACTCTTATCTTTTATCTGCTTATTTCCTAAAGAACCGGGGTTGAGTTTACCAGAAATTATCGAAAGTTGTTTCGAAGAGACCGAGACCAGATCTGTTATTCAAAAACCACTTTGATCCAACTCAAGCATTTCGAACTGAAGACATCTTGAAGAGCATGGAATTGAAGATGGAGCACTGAAGTGCAAGGGCTGCTTGCTACTAGTTCTGAGGGTGATTCCAAAATGGATGTAGTAGAAGTAATTGTAACAACCCGGGATTTGCATTACCAATTAATAAATAAAAGTTAGGTTTTTTTATTTATTTTAATGAAGCATAAAAGGATTTGGAATAATAAAATCTATTATTTGAAAAGGCTATTTTAATTAAATGGGAAATATGGGATTTTAAAATGAGGATAAAATGTTATTTTTGGAAAGTTAAATATTTGAGGAGAGATTTTAAAATGGGTTTGGATAAGAAAAAAATGAGTTTTATAAACATATATGAACACTTAGACTAATTTTTGGAAACATGTAAATAACTCTCTTCTTATTGGGTTACAAAACCTAACCCAATAACCCACCCTAAACCTCCTCTATAAATTATCTCATACTCTCATAACCTCATTCATTCAACCCTAATCAAAACCCTAATCATTTCCTAAAGCTTTCATAACAAAAATGGCCTCTATCTTCATCTCCTTCTAGTTTTAGCTTATGCAAGTCATTCTTTGCAAAGGTAATGCAAATACCCACCTCAAATCCATTTTTATATCTTTCTCATTTCTGAAATGTATTTGGTAACACATGTTTTATGTGTTTTTTTTAATCTTATAGCCTCCTAATCATCTTTTGCTAACTTGGGTTGATGCTATAATAGTCTTTGTCGCTTTCAAGAGAGGTATATTGCTAAAATCCTCTTCTAATATGTGTTTAATCATCTTTTGATTTTGGTAATCAGTTAGTAACACATGTTTTACTATGTAACATGTGAATCCCTGCTCTTTGATCATCTTTGCTTTCATTTTGGGGTGTGCACATAAGGTACTTGTAGTATATGCTAGCTGAAATTATAATTAGTTTATTGCTGTTAGTAAATTAGGCATATCTCATTCATCTTAAATCGGAATTAAGATTTTCTTGAAGTTCTGGAAAGCTATTTCTGTACCCTATAACTTTTATGTTTTGTGCTTTGCCTAGTTTTGAGGTTTGAATGGTCGAAATCATGCTTGTTTGTCGCTGACCTGACAACAAACTACAGGGTTGATAAAATAAAAACCTGAAATTGATTTGACCATAAGTTACTCGTTTCTTATCCAAATCTAATAATTTTGGATGTTCTGGAAAGCATAGATTTAGAGCTAAAACTTTCATGTTTTGAGTTTCATGAAATTTCGAAGGTAATTTGGTCAAAACTGTGCATTCTTACCACTGTCCCGAGAGCACAACGACAGTGATATAAAATTTAGATCTGAGAATTGTTTTAGTCATAAAATTTTCATCTCTGGTCGGAATTTGACGATCTTGGTCATTCCGGAAAGCTTAGAAACTAAGCTACAACTTTCATTTTATTCATTTTGCCATAATTTGAAGTTTACTATGCCAAAATTGTGGTTTTTCATCTCTGGCCAGTTAGTGCATAGCTATAGGCCTTAGTCTCTTTTCTCCCGTTGTTTTCAGCGTAGAACCCCGACTTTGCGACACCATCCCGGGCTCGTCCTTTATCGGATTTCATCGTTTTTGGTCTCGTTAAAAAGATGAGATCGAGATCTTTAACCATGCAAAGTTTGGTTTAGATCTGGGAGCATTAGATACTTCGTTTCCATTATCGAAGTAGCACCCAGAAACTGTTTTACAATAGTGATCATTTTCAGTTATCGTCGGACCAACTTTGAAACATTGTCGTTTCTTCGTTTCAAGTAAAAACCGAACGATTCTTGTTGCATATCAAAGTAGGAGTACTTTACTACGCTCTTGAAAATTTTCATCAAGATCTGAGTTCATGTGACCCTTCGACCATGTCGTCGAAGTGGGACCTTTACACTGTTTTGACACAGTAAAGTTTTATGATTTTTGTCCGACTTTGAGACGACGCCGTTTCTTCGTTTCAAATTGGAATTTCCCGATTATTTTTGCAGTTTGGTGCAGGGATGTTGGACTATATGCCTACCAATTTTCATGCCATTCGGATTCAGTTTGCTGGTCCGAATAAATTTCCGAACTTGGGTTCGCGTCATTTTTGGACTATTTTCCAACACTTAGAATATTTTCAGTGATTTTCTGGTTTTATTGATTTCTTTGAGATTTGTCTCTAGATTTCGTACACGGGTTTTCTGAATTATTTTCAAAGGATTTTTCACTCCTAAATGGCTTTCGAAATTATTATATATAATATTATTTTTAATTATTAAATTAAGTACTCCATAATAGGAGAGTTTTCAAAAGCCGTTCTAAAGTGATTTCAAAATCAATTATAAATCCGTTTCGCACCATTATTTTCTATAATAAAAATCTCACACTCACTTTTTAGCACGTCGAGCGAAGTGGAAAGGTGCTTAAACAGTTAGGAATTCTCCGGCTTATGGAACCGTGTGTATTTTCTTTCCGGTTAATCCCCGACCTATTCGATTGATCGTTTTGACCTCTAGGTCTAGTTTACCGATGATACGAGGTGGACTTTTTATTATTTGGAGTGTGAGCTTGCTATTGGTTAGGAAACCGTTTAGTGCGAACGTGGGGTATGGGACTCATTGTTAACACTTTACGGGTTCCTCTCCAAGAAGTTAGTGACACATTAGCCTTTGGGCGGCCAGTACTGGACCTCTGGGTCACCACGCCTCTGGACAACCATCTCTGGACACCTGCTCTATGGAGCAGTTTATTTTTCGACATGCGCCTCTGGGCCTTTATCCTTCTGGGAAGGATCTTGCCGTCTCGCGCATTCCGCATCTGTGCGAGCGATCGATCACAACTCTATAGTACTTGGCAACAACGACTCTGGTTGGTGCACGTGCAATATTGGTATTATTTGATGATTTTTATATCCATTCGAGTACCGCCATTCGGTGTTGGTTCTATGGAACCATACGATGTAAGTGCGATTGCCTTATGGATTCACAGTGTCTCTGGACACTGCTTTTCAGTGTTGGATTTCATTGACTTTTCTGTATATCCCCATTGCTCTTTGGAGCATCGATCTTTGCTTGGGCATTGATTACAGACTCTGGTCACTCTTGGGATTATTGCCTATGGGCATCTTTTTATGGCTTTGGTTACGCCGATGATATGAGGCGATTTTATTTATTCTACACTTTGGTGTTGATTTCTCTTTGGAGATTTTTATTGTTTATTGATGATTAGGGATCGTCATTATATTCATGTGGTTCATAATATACTTCTCTTTGGATAAGTACTATTTTATTTATGTACCGCATTATTATATATCTCAGTTATTACTGATTGTTTAGCTAGCCTGACCCGAGTGTTTTCGCTCGGGTCAGACCGAGTTGTTTCAGGTTAGGTCTCTGGACTTAGCTTCTGTGCTTCCGCTTGGACATTATCTGCTATGCTGATAGATAGCGCTTTTATTTGTCCACTATTCCGCTACTCTGTTATTATTCAGACTTTGATATGTACATATTTTTGACTCACATGTGTGAGCAGTGGCTTTGTACCCACTTATGATATTTGGATCTGTATTGACGATGTATTGTTCTAGAATTTTATATCTGTTATGTGATTCTGTTCTGTGATGTTTTATCATTTATTATTATGCTTTGTCTTGATAGATCTTTAGCCATTTGTAATTTCGTTATAAGTATTTACCGAATATGTCGAACCACTTGAGAAAAATATATAGATACCATCCTTTCGACGTATTCAGTAGATAGTTATAGCTTGATTATAAATGGTCGCTTCCACTATACTCTATTCTCCGCTTTAACAGACAGTATTACTCCCGTAATACTCTTTGTTACAGTGGGTCTCAAAGTGGGGCGTTACAGCTTGGTATCAGAGCCTGGTTTCAGGAATAAGCATAATAAACACAGAACAGATACACTTAGTACAATACATTTTAAATTAGATCCGAATTAAATCAAATCCCTTCCTTATGTTTATTGATAGATAAGTTAGGAATATGTATAGGAATCTGTTATATTCCGTAGTATTCCTTAATTAATTATCTATCATTGAATCATGTCTAACTCTAATTCCCGTTACGACATGTTGAGCGGTGCGAAGGTCTTCTCTCAGCTTGACCTTGCCACCGGATTCTATCAGCTACGAGTCGTGGAAGACATCATTTCTCTTATAGCATTTCACACTCGTTATGGTTCTTTTGAGTGGTTGGTCATGCCGTTCGGCTTTACGAACGCTCCGGCTTTCTTCAACGATCTTATGAATCGAGTATTCTGGGAATACATCGATAGATTCGTTCTGGTTTTCATCGACGATATTCTTATTTATTCTAGATCCGAGGCAGAGCATGCTCATCATTTGCGGATCGTCTTGGATACTCTTCGTCAGCATCAGCTTAAGGCCAAGCTCTCCAAGTGCCATTTTTGGGAGAGCAAGGTCAAGTTCTTGGGCCATATTGTATCATCTGAGGGTATTTCTGTCGATCCGGCCAAGATTGAAGCTATTCAGAATTGGAAGCAGCCCGAGAACGTTCATGATATTCGCAGCTTCCTTGGGCTGGCGGGTTATTACCGTCAGTTTATCAAGGATTTCTCTCGAGTTGCACTTCCCCTTACGACACTGACTCGTAAGGGTGTTCGCTTTATTTGGTCTGATAAGTGTGAAGCTTCCTTTCAGAGATTGAAGGAACTTCTCACTCATGCTCCTATTCTAGTAGTTCCTGAGAGTAAACAAGATCTTGTTGTTTACACCGACGCTTGTGGTAGCGGCCTCGGTGCTGTGCTTATGCAGAAAGATCGGGTAGTTGCTTATGCTTCTAGGCAGCTACGTCCGAATGAGATTCGCTATCCGACTCATGATCTTGAGTTGGCAGTTATCGTCTTTGCTTTGAAGACGTGGCGTCACTTTCTATTGGGCGAACGTTTCACTCTTTACACCGATCACAAGTCTCTGAAGTATTTATTCAGTCAGAAGGATCTCAATATGAGGCAGCAGCGATGGCTCGAGTTTCTCGCCTCATATGACTTAGACATTCAGTATACCCCTGGCAAGGGTAATCGTGTGGCTGATGCACTCAGTCGCAAACACTCGGCAGTAGTTTCTATGATGATAGCCGAGTGGGATATTCTTGAGACTCTTTCTATGTGTGATATCCGAAATCGAGCTCCGTCTTCTGATCCTCAGATCTTGCTAGTTAGCTTAGAAGCTCGACCTATTCTATTGGATCGCATTGTCCATGCTCAGCGGCAGGATCCAGACTTGTTGCGATATATTCATCTCCTTGAGTCGGGATCTAGTGATGAGACATTGTCGGATTATTCTATTGATTTTCATCGGTGTCTTCGTAGGAAGAACCGTATTTTGGTACCATCTGATTTATCACTTAGGCGTGACATTCTAGACGAATGTCATCGCACTAAGTACACTATTCATCCCGGGTCGAGCAAGATGTATGCCGACATGTGTCGTCTATATTATTGGGAAGGCATGAAGAGTGATGTTGCAAGTTATGTAAGCCGTTGCATGAGACCAGAGAATCTATCGAACGCTCTTATCCTGGCTTTCTACCATCTTCTTCTACAGGTGAGAATTCTCTATATTATCTCTATCACTTCTTTTGTGGATTTGACGTTATAGACGACATCTATCTTAAGGAATTGCGGGGACGCAATTTTCTTAAGGGGGAGAGTCTGTAACAACCCGGGATTTGCATTACCAATTAATAAATAAAAGTTAGGTTTTTTTATTTATTTTAATGAAGCATAAAAGGATTTGGAATAATAAAATCTATTATTTGAAAAGGCTATTTTAATTAAATGGGAAATATGGGATTTTAAAATGAGGATAAAATGTTATTTTTGGAAAGTTAAATATTTGAGGAGAGATTTTAAAATGGGTTTGGATAAGAAAAAAATGAGTTTTATAAACATATATGAACACTTAGACTAATTTTTGGAAACATGTAAATAACTCTCTTCTTATTGGGTTACAAAACCTAACCCAATAACCCAACCTAAACCTCCTCTAAAAATTATCTCATACTCTCATAACCTCATTCATTCAACCCTAATCAAAACCCTAATCATTTCCTAAAGCTTTCATAACAAAAATGGCCTCTATCTTCATCTCCTTCTAGTTTTAGCTTATGCAAGTCATTCTTTGCAAAGGTAATGCAAATACCCACCTCAAATCCATTTTTATATCTTTCTCATTTCTGAAATGTATTTAGTAACACATGTTTTATGTGTTTTTTTTGATCTTATAGCCTCCTAATCATCTTTTGCTAACTTGGGTTGATGCTATAATAGTCTTTGTCGCTTTCAAGAGAGGTATATTGCTAAAAACCTCCTCTAATATGTGTTTAATCATCTTTTGATTTTGGTAATCAGTTAGTAACACATGTTTTACTATGTAACATGTGAATCCCTGCTCTTTGATCATCTTTGCTTTCATTTTGGGGTGTGCACATAAGGTACTTGTAGTATATGCTATCTGAAATTATAATTAGTTTATTGCTGTTAGTAAATTAGGCATATCTCATTCATCTTAAATCGGAATTAAGATTTTCTTGAAGTTCTGGAAAGCTATTTCTGTACCCTATAACTTTTATGTTTTGTGCTTTGCCTAGTTTTGAGGTTTGAATGGTCGAAATCATGCTTGTTTGTCGCTGACCTGACAACAAACTACAGGGTTGATAAAATAAAAACCTGAAATTGATTTGACCATAAGTTACTCATTTCTTATCCAAATCTAATAATTTTGGATGTTCTAGAAAGATTAGATTTAGAGCTAAAACTTTCATGCTTTGAGTTTCATGAAATTTCGAAGTTAATTTGGTCAAAACTGTGCATTCTTACCACTGTCTCGAGAGCACAACGACAGTGATATAAAATTTAGATCTGAGAATTGTTTTAGTCATAGAATTTTCATCTCTGGTCGGAATTTGACGATCTTGGTCATTTCGAAAAGCTTAGAAACTAAGCTACAACTTTTTTTTTATTCATTTTGCCAGAATTTGAAGTTTACTATGCCAAAATTGTGGTTTTTCATCTCTGGCCAGTTAGTGCATAGCTATAGGCCTTAGTCTCTTTTCTCCCGTTGTTTTCAGCGTAGAACCCCGACTTTGCGACACCATCCCGGGCTCGTCCTTTGTCGGATTTCATCGTTTTTGGTCTTGTTAAAAAGATGAGATCGAGATATTTAACCATGCAAAGTTTGGTTTAGATCTGGGAGCATTAGATACTTCGTTTCCATTACCGAAGTAGCACCCAGAAACTGTTTTACAATAGTGATCATTTTCAGTTATCGTCGGACCAACTTTGAAACATTGTCGTTTCTTCGTTTCAAGTCAAAACCAAACGATTCTTGTTGTATATCAAAGTAGGAGTACTTTACTACGCTCCTGAAAATTTTCATCAAGATCTGAGTTCATGTGACCCTTCGACCATGTCGTCGAAGTGGGACCTTTACACAGTTTTGACACAGTAAAGTTTTATGATTTTTGTCCGACTTTGAGACGACGCCGTTTCTTCGTTTCAAGTTGGAATTTCCCGATTATTTTTGCAGTTTGGAGCAGGTATGTTGGACTATATGCCTACCAATTTTCATGCCATTCGGATTCAGTTTGCTGGTCCGAATAATTTTCCGAACTTGGGTTCGCGTCATTTTTGGACTATTTTCCAACACTTAGAATATTTTCATTGATTTTCTGGTTTTATTGATTTCTTTGAGATTTGTCTCTAGATTTCGTACACGGTTTTCTGAATTATTTTCAAAGGATTTTTTACTCCTAAATGGCTTTCGAAATTATTATATATAATATTATTTTTAATTATTAAATTAATTACTCCATAATAGGAGAGTTTTCAAAAGCCGTTCTAAAGTGATTTCAAAATCAATTATAAATCCGTTTCGCACCATTATTTTCTATAATAAAAATCTCACACTCACTTTTTAGCACGTCGAGCGAAGTGGAAAGGTGCTTAAACGGTTAGGAATTCTTCGGCTTATGGAACCGTGTGTATTTTCTTTCCGGTTAATCCCCGACCTATTCGATTGATCGTTTTGACCTCTGGGTCTAGTTTACCGATGATACGAGGTGGACTTTTTATTATTTGGAGTGTGAGCTTGCTATTGGTTAGGAAACCGTTTAGTGCGAACGTGGGGTATGGGACTCATTGTTAACACTTTACGGGTTCCTCTCCAAGAAGTTAGTGACACATTAGCCTTTGGGCGGCCAGTACTGGACCTCTGGGTCACCACGCCTCTGGACAACCGTCTCTGGACACCTGCTCTATGGAGCAGTTTATTTTTTGGCATGCGCCTCTGGGCCTTTATCCTTCTGGGAAGGATCTTGCCGTCTCGCGCGTTCCGCATCTGTGCGAGCGATCGATCACAACTCTATAGTACTTGGCAACAACTACTCTGGTTGGTGCACGTGCAATATTGGTATTATTTGATGATTTTTATATCCATTCGAGTACCGCCATTCGGTGTTGGTTCTATGGAACCATACGATGTAAGTGCGATTGCCTTATGGATTCACAGTGTCTCTGGACACTGCTTTTCAGTGTTGGATTTCATTGACTTTTCTGTATATCCCCATTGCTCTTTGGAGCATCGATCTTTGCTTGGGCATTGATTACAGACTCTGGTCACTCTTGGGATTATTGCATATGGGCATCTTTTTATGGCTTTGGTTACGCCGATGATATGAGGCGATTTTATTTATTCTACACTTTGGTGTTGATTTCTCTTTGGAGATTTTTATTGTTTATTGATGATTAGGGATCGTCATTATATTCATGTGGTTCATAATATACTTCTCTTTGGATAAGTACTATTTTATTTATGTACCGCATTATTATATATCTCAGTTATTACTGATTGTTTAGCTAGCCTGACCCGAGTGTTTTCGTTCGGGTCAGACCGAGTTGTTTCAGGTTAGGTCTCTGGACTTAGCTTCTGTGCTTCCGCTTGGACATTATCTGCTATGCTGATAGATAGCGCTTTTATTTGTCCACTATTCCGCTACTCTGTTATTATTCAGACTTTGATATGTACATATTTTTGACTCACATGTGTGAGCAGTGGCTTTGTACCCACTTATGATATTTGGATCTGTATTGACGATGTATTGTTCTGGGATTTTATATCTGTTATGTGATTCTGTTCTGTGATGTTTTATCATTTATTATTATGCTTTGTCCTGATAGATCTTTAGCCATTTGTAATTTCGTTATAAGTATTTACCGAATATGTCGAACCACTTGAGAAAAATATATAGATACCATCCTTTCGACGTATTCAGTAGATAGTTATAGCTTGATTACAAATGGTCGCTTCCACTATACTCTATTTTCCGCTTTAACAGACAGTATTACTCCCGTAATAATCTTTGTTACAGTGGGTCTCAAAGTGGGGCGTTACAGCTTGGTATCAGAGCCTGGTTTCAGGAATAAGCATAATAAACACAGAACAGATACACTTAGTACAATACATTTTAAATTAGATCCGAATTAAATCAAATCCCTTCCTTATGTTTATTGATAGATAAGTTAGGAATATGTATAGGAATCTGTTATATTCCGTAGTATTCCTTAATTAATTATCTATCATTGAATCATGTCTAACTCTAATTCCCGTTACGACATGTTGAGCGGTGCGAAGGTATTCTCTCAGCTTGACCTTGCCACCGGATTCTATCAGCTACGAGTCGTGGAAGACATCATTTCTCTTATAGCATTTCACACTCGTTATGGTTCTTTTGAGTGGTTGGTCATGCCGTTCGGCTTGACGAACGCTCCGGCTTTCTTCGACGATCTTATGAATCGAGTATTCCGGGAATACATCGATAGATTCGTTCTGGTTTTCATCGACGATATTCTTATTTATTCTAGATCTGAGGCAGAGCATGCTCATCATTTGCGGATTGTCTGGGATACTCTTCGTCAGCATCAGCTTAAGGCCAAGCTCTCCAAGTGCTATTTTTGGGAGAGCAAGGTCAAGTTCTTGGGCCATATTGTATCATCTGAGGGTATTTCTGTCGATCCGGCCAAGATCGAAGCTATTCAGAATTGGAAGCAGCCCGAGAACGTTCATGATATTCGCAGCTTCCTTGGGCTGGCGGGTTATTACCGTCGGTTTATCAAGGATTTCTCTCGAGTTGCACTTCCCCTTACGACACTGACTCGTAAGGGTGTTCGCTTTATTTGGTCTGATAAGTGTGAAGCTTCCTTTCAGCGATTGAAGGAACTTCTCACTCATGCTCCTATTCTAGTAGTTCCTGAGAGTAAACAAGATCTTGTTGTTTACACTGACGCTTGTGGTAGCGGCCTCGGTGCTGTGCTTATGCAGAAAGATCGGGTAGTTGCTTATGCTTCTAGGCAGCTACGTCCGAATGAGATTCGCTATCCGACTCATGATCTTGAGTTGGCAGTTATCGTCTTTGCTTTGAAGACGTGGCGTCACTTTCTATTGGGCGAACGTTTCACTCTTTACACCGATCACAAGTCTCTGAAGTATTTATTCAGTCAGAAGGATCTCAATATGAGGCAGCAGCGATGGCTCGAGTTTCTCGCCTCATATGACTTAGACATTCAGTATACCCCTGGCAAGGGTAATCGTGTGGCTGATGCACTCAGTCGCAAACACTCGGCAGTAGTTTCTATGATGATAGCCGAGTGGGATATTCTTGAGACTCTTTCTATGTGTGATATCCGAAATCGAGCTCCGTCTTCTGATCCTCAGATCTTGCTAGTTAGCTTAGAAGCTCGACCTATTCTATTGGATCGCATTGTCCATGCTCAGCGGCAGGATCCAGACTTGTTGCGATATATTCATCTCCTTGAGTCGGGATCCAGTGATGAGACATTGTCGGATTATTCTATTGATTCTCATCGGTGTCTTCGTAGGAAGAACCGTATTTTGGTACCATCTGATTTATCACTTAGGCGTGACATTCTAGACGAATGTCATCGCACTAAGTATACTATTCATCCCGGGTCGAGCAAGATGTATGCCGACATGTGTCGTCTATATTATTGGGAAGGCATGAAGAGTGATGTTGCAAGTTATGTAAGCCGTTGCATGAGACTAGAGAATCTATCGAACGCTCTTATCCTGGCTTTCTACCATCTTCTTCTACAGGTGAGAATTCTCTATATTATCTCTATCACTTCTTTTGTGGATTTGACGTTATAGACGACATCTATCTTAAGGAATTGCGGGGACGCAATTTTCTTAACGGGGGGAGTCTGTAACAACCCGGGATTTGCATTACCAATTAATAAATAAAAGTTAGGTTTTTTTATTTATTTTAATGAAGCATAAAAGGATTTGGAATAATAAAATCTATTATTTGAAAAGGCTATTTTAATTAAATGGGAAATATGGGATTTTAAAATGAGGATAAAATGTTATTTTTGGAAAGTTAAATATTTGAGGAGAGATTTTAAATTGGGTTTGGATAAGAAAAAAATGAGTTTTATAAACATATATGAACACTTAGACTAATTTTTGGAAACATGTAAATAACTCTCTTCTTATTGGGTTACAAAACCTAACCCAATAACCCACCCTAAACCTCCTCTATAAATTATCTCATACTCTCATAACCTCATTCATTCAACCCTAATCAAAACCCTAATCATTTCCTAAATCTTTCATAACAAAAATGGCCTCTATCTTCATCTCCTTCTAGTTTTAGCTTATGCAAGTCATTCTTTGCAAAGGTAATGCAAATACCCACCTCAAATCCATTTTTATATCTTTCTCATTTCTGAAATGTATTTAGTAACACATGTTTTATGTGTTTTTTTTGATCTTATAGCCTCCTAATCATCTTTTGCTAACTTGGGTTGATGCTATAATAGTCTTTGTTGCTTTCAAGAGAGGTATATTGCTAAAAACCTCTTCTAATATGTGTTTAATCATCTTTTGATTTTGGTAATCAGTTAGTAACACATGTTTTACTATGTAACATGTGAATCCCTGCTCTTTTATCATCTTTGCTTTCATTTTGGGGTGTGCACATAAGGTACTTGTAGTATATGCTAGCTGAAATTATAATTAGTTTATTGCTGTTAGTAAATTAGGCATATCTCATTCATCTTAAATCAGAATTAAGATTTTCTTGAAGTTCTGGAAACCTATTTCTGTACCCTATAACTTTTATGTTTAGTTCTTTGCCTTATTTTGAGGTTTGAATGGTCGAAATCATGCTTGTTTGTCGCTGACCTGACAACAAACTACAGGGTTGATAAAATAAAAACCTGAAATTGATTTGGGCATAAGTTACTCGTTTCTTATTCAAATCTAATAATTTTGGATGTTCTAGAAAGCTTAGATTTAGAGCTAAAACTTTCATGTTTTGAGTTTCATGAAATTTCGAAGTTAATTTGGTCAAAACTGTGCATTCTTACCACTGTCCCGAGAGCACAACGACAGTGATATAAAATTTAGATCTGAGAATTGTTTGTCATAGAATTTTCGTCTCTGGTCGGAATTTGACGATCTTGGTCATTCCGGAAAGCTTAGAAACTAAGCTACAACTTTCATTTTTTTCATTTTGCCAGAATTTGAAGTTTACTATGCCAAAATTGTGGTTTTTCATCTCTGGCTAGTTAGTGCATAGTTATAGGCCTTAGTCTCTTTTCTCCCGTTGTTTTTAGCGTAGAACCGCGACTTTGCGACACCATCCCGGGCTCGTCCTTTGTCGAATTTCATCGTTTTTGGTCTCGCTAAAAAGATGAGATCGAGATCCTTAACCATGCAAAGTTGGGTTTAGATCTGGGTGCATTAGATACTTCGTTTCTATTACCGAAGTAGCACCCAGAAACTGTTTTACAATAGTGATCATTTTCAGTTATCGTCGGACCAACTTTGAAACATTGTCGTTTCTTCGTTTCAAGTCAAAACCGAACGATTCTTGTTGCATATCAAAGTAGGAGTACTTTACTACACTCCTGAAAATTTTCATCAAGATCTGAGTTTATGTGACCCTTCGTCTATGTCGTCAAAGTGGGACCTTTACACTGTTTTGACACAGTAAAGTTTTATGATTTTTGTCCGACTTTAAGACGACGCCGTTTCTTCGTTCCAAGTCAGAATTTCCCGATTCTTTTTGTAGCTTGGAGCAGGGATGTTGGACTATATGCCTACCAATTTTCATGCCATTTGGATTCAGTTTGCTGGTCCGAATAATTTTCCGAACTTGGGTTCGCGTCATTTTTGGACTATTTTCCAACACTTAGAATATTTTCAGTGATTTTCTGGTTTTATTGATTTCTTTGAGATTTGTCTCTAGATTTCGTACACGGGTTTTCTGAATTATTTTCAAAGGATTTTTCACTCCTAAATGGCTTTCGAAATTATTATATATAATATTATTTTTAATTATTAAATTAATTACTCCATAATAGGAGAGTTTTCAAAAGCCGTTCTAAAGTGATTTCAAAATCAATTATAAATCCGTTTCGCACCATTATTTTCTATAATAAAAATCTCACACTCACTTTTTAGCACGTCGAGCGAAGTGGAAAGGTGCTTAAACGGTTAGGAATTCTCCGGCTTATGGAACCGTGTGTATTTTCTTTCCAGTTAATCCCCGACCTATTCGATTGATCGTTTTGACCTCTGGGTCTAGTTTACCGATGATACGAGGTGGACTTTTTATTATTTGGAGTGTGAGCTTGCTATTGGTTAGGAAACCGTTTAGTGCGAACGTGGGGTATGGGACTCATTGTTAACACTTTACGGGTTCCTCTCCAAGAAGTTAGTGACACATTAGCCTTTGGGCGGCCAGTATTGGACCTCTGGGTCACTACGCCTCTGGGCAACCGTCTCTGGACACCTGCTCTATGGAGCAGTTTATTTTTCGGCATGCGCCTCTGGGCCTTTATCCTTCTGGGAAGGATCTTGCTGTCTCGCGCGTTCCGCATCTGTGCGAGTGATCGATCACAACTCTACAGTACTTGGCAACAACGACTCTGGTCGGTGCACGTGCAATATTGGTATTATTTGATGATTTTTATATCCATTCGAGTACCGCCATTCGGTGTTGGTTCTATGGAACCATACGATGTAAGTGCGATTGCCTTGTGGATTCACAGTGTCTCTGGACACTGCTTTTCAGTGTTGGATTTCATTGACTTTTCAGTATATCCCCATTGCTCTTTGGAGCATCGATCTTTGCTTGGGCATTGATTACAGACTCTGGTCACTCTTGGGATTATTGCCTATGGGCATCTTTTTATGGCTTTGGTTACGCCGATGATATGAGGCGATTTTATTTATTCTACACTTTGGTGTTGATTTCTCTTTGGAGATTTTTATTGTTTATTGATGATTAGGGATCGTCATTATATTCATGTGGTTCATAATATACTTCTCTTTAGATAAGTACTATTTTATTTATGTACCGCATTATTATATATCTCAGTTATTACTGATTGTTTAGCTAGCCTGACCCGAGTGTTTTCGCTCGGGTCAGATCGAGTTGTTTCAGGTTAGGTCTCTGGACTTAGCTTCTGTGCTTCTGCTTGGACATTATCTGCTATGCTGATAGATAGCGCTTTTATTTGTCCACTATTCCTCTACTCTGTTATTATTCAGACTTTGATATGTACATATTTTTGACTCACATGTGTGAGCAGTGACTTTGTACCCACTTATGATATTTGGATCTGTATTGACGATGTATTGTTCTGGGATTTTATATCTGTTATGTGATTCTGTTCTGTGATGTTTTATCATTTATTATTATGCTTTATCCTGATAGATCTTTAGCCATTTGTAATTTTGTTATAAGTATTTACCGAATATGTCGAACCACTTGAGAAAAAAATATAGATACCATCCTTTCGACGTATTCAGTAGATGGTTATAGCTTGATTACAAATGGTCGCTTCCACTATACTCTATTCTCCGCTTTAACAAACAGTTTTACTCCCGTAATACTCTTTGTTACAGTGGGTCTCAGAGTGGGGCGTTACAGTAATGCCTTTGGTTTGTCCTTATCCTACACAACTTGTATGGATGAATGTTGGCACTGCATTACTGCTTGGAGGGCAGTGTTAGCATTCCAAGTGGGATTTTTATTCAAAAAGGTAAAACGTAGCCTCAAGCCTCATCAACCGGGAAATGACTAAAATAGGGCATGCAGCAGGGCTAAGTGGGTCGCTCCCATTAGGGTATGTCATCATCTTTCTAGATTACCATATTTTTATGGGTTTGGTTATGCATGAGAGATCTCGATTAAGGTTGGAAGACCGGGATGATGACATATTTGGTACTACTAGTCAAGTGGTAGGCTAGTTCTGTATGGTAGGGTACAAGATGTTCTTGTCAGACCTGGATGCATTATTCTAGAGATGTGCCCATCAGAGATAGTTCCTTACCTGGTCATAGTATGGAGTCCATTCTCCAATACGTGCCATTACGATTTTGATTTTAAAGTCTAGTATGCTGGAATTTAATTAATGTAAAAATATCGGCTACGATTAATAGGTATTTGTACTTTAGACATTATTATAATATCACTTGATTTTGTATAAAAGTGTTTTGGTTATCGTAAGGTAAAAACCCGTTCGTGTTCATGTGCGGCGTGGTCTTACGAGATACCTTTGATTTTTAAAAGGTTTTGAAATGTAATAATCAATATGTTTGAGTTTACTCACACCAGACCCATGTCTTACCCGGAGTTTGATTTTCTTTCCCTAAAGCTCTTGGGTGCTCAAATTTTTATGAGTAGCGAAGTAGTTCAGGTTTTCCAACGGCTGCATTTTGGAGAAGCTCGGAGCAGGAGGCTTCATCAATAGCTAGTTATTATCTTGTTTCCGCTATATACTATATACTTTATATATGATGTATAAGGATAGGTTGTTATAACCATCCAAGGTTAGAAGTATTAGTGTAACTCTGATGTATCATTTTTGAAATGACTTTGTAAAGAATTATGTTGATTAATATATTTTATTCCATTACGTTGTGAGATTCTGTGTTCGCTTTTAGTTTCTTCTATCTTCTATCTTCATTCTTTTCCCCTAACGAACGGTGTTTTCGACACTTGATGGGTCGGCACGCAATATAGTGGATGTATTAGTGTCGATTTTCAAGGGTCAAAAATCTGGTTCGTTATAGTTGGTATCAGAGCTGAAGGTTAAGCGAGAACCTTGGCTTTGGTAGGGTTAACTCACTAGAGATAGGGTTAGTAGTACCCTAGGATGAGTTTGAGCGTATATTATATGAGAGTGCGTATTTTTTAGTGATATAAAATTTTTTTATGTTGTGTTGTTTAATCGATTGACTGGTATATGAATTCTGGTCGATGTGTTTGGCCAACGCTATCGATAGGGATTCCTAAACAGTTGAGCCAGACCAACTGACATGGTATTGTTTTAAAATTAAGGTAAATGAAATAATTTTACCTAGGATATATTTTGTATATAAAGAATGATTTTCAAAAGTAGTATAGTATAGTATTTTTGAGATGTTGTTGTTGGGCGATAATTATATTTCATTATTTTCATATAGGTTTTGGTTAGTCATGCTCCTCAAGTTTGAGCATTGACTGTTGTGTAAATGTTTTGGTACTTTCCTTTGAATAAGATGTGTTCCTCAGGCTGACCCGAACGAATTGAAAAGACAACACCCGAGTCAGAACTAAAAAATCTTATATAAGTTAAATCAACGGTAAAATATGAGTGGAACGGCGTCAGAGATGTTTACAGGGTTTGACATCTCCTATCCAGTGTCAACGTGAGTGTAATAAATTAAGAGATGTTCGGGATTCCCAACTCCTAAGGATTCGTTAAACTATCTACTATGTAGTACAATACGCTATTATAATATGTCTACACTAAAGTAAAAGTATTCAAATAGCGTTAAGGCGTTACCCATATCCCCCTTAACACGTTTTATATATTCCCATAGTCTATACAGTACCGTAACTCCTCCGTAAACTAGAGGCTATCAGAGGGCACTCCATAGGTATGGTACAAAACAAACTCGTAGAAGGCGCGATAGGGCATGCGACAAGGCACTCGAGGCAATGCCAGGGTAGATATACCAATTGTGTATCTGGACTGGTGGTAACGCATAGCAGCTACTACCGACCACCTCGGAACACACTCTGTAACAACCCGCATATCTATCGATTTTATATTTAAATATTTTATCGTTAGTCGGATGTTAGTCCGAAAAGCTACTTTTTGCATACGGTCAAATTAGGACTCGAGACCACTTCCATTGAGTTCAAAATGACGTTTGCGATCTTTTTAAGTGTAAACTTCAAGATGTTTGGAGATAGTGAAATTTTCGTCATTTTTTGGCTTAGGACTTTGGTTTGGGCTGAACACACACTAACTCAGCCCAACCCCCTCTTCTCTTCATCACTTCATCAAATACTTCAAGCTTCTTCAAAAAATGGTGGAGGGAAAGGGAAATTAAAATTCCAAGCTCAAGATCTTTAGTAAATTCAACATTAAACTCCGAATTCCAGGTGAAGAACATAGATTTAAGCTTGTGGTTGATTCTTGCTTTGCTCTTAAGCTCTCCAACATCAATTTCGTGGAAAAGGTGAGATTTTTAATCTCACATCTTGCCTATATTGTCATTGGGTTATTGGGAATGATTCCCCATCGCTTTAGCATGCATATTTTCTTTTGGTTTGGATTGGATTGGCGAAAAACTCCAAATTTTAGTGTTTTTAGTGAATTTCCTGCAGTTAGGTCGATCTGCCTCGGAGTTGACTCGTTCTGGACTTAGGTCGTTCGTCCCTAGGTCGTTAGGTCGCTAGGACTTTAGGTCGTTCACCCCTAGGTCGTAGGTCGCTGAACACTTAGGTTGCCAACTCACTTCGTGACTTCGTTAGGTCACGTGAAATTCCTAGGTCGCTAGGATTTAGGTCGTAGGTCGTTCGGTTAGGTCGTTCGACCCATTACCCCTTTAGGTCACTTGGCCTGCATCTGTTAGGTCGTTGGACCTTTGACTCGTTAGGTCGCGAACCCTCTTAGGTCGTGAACCCTATAGGTCGCGCACCCTTTTCCTTCATTAAGTCACTTCCTTCGTTAGGTCGTTAGGTCGCGTGGCCATCCCACTTAGGTCGCTCCATCTTCCACCATTAAGTCATAGGTCGCAAGACCCAGTACCTTTAGGTCGTTATACCTTATTTCATTTAGGTTGTTAGACCAACCTCTGTTAGGTCGCTCGACCACAACCCACTAAGTCGTAGGTTGCCTCCGACTTTACCCTTAGGTCGTATGACCTGTCATTCGTTAGGTCGCGATTTCCTTAGGTTGTTAGACCTTATATATATCCCTTAGGTCGCTCGTCCTGTCTTCCACTTAGGTCGTTTGGCTTCACGAGGTCGCTTGTCTTCACTAGGTCAAACACCGTAGCAGGGGCGTTGCCCCCGCACCCCCACCTAGGGGGTTGCCACCCCCCTGGACCCCACTCCGTAGGCGATCGTATCTGAAAAACATTCAACAGGATTTCTACTATGATGATTTTGGGATTGATTTCTTTGGACTTTACTCACGTCTTTAAATGTGAATTTATGTGATTCGATTTGTTTCAACAATCGTTTTGTGACTTGTCACTTTAAAGATATGAAGGTTTCAATACTAGTAGTAAATATCAAAACTCTTTCATCAAAGCAATTTCAACTCTATTTTATTACAAAGCTCTTTTTCCTAAACCGTTTTCCAACCTATTAGTATATACAAGCCTTTACTTCACTCGGATGAGAAATCGAATTAAACGACTTAGTAAAACGAGTGGTATGAAACGCTTGCGTTCACTTCGTCGGTTAGCTCTTGGACTTGTTCGATTGAACCCTTTTGTGACAATTTTCTAGTGAAGATCTACAGTTTGTTCGTAAATATTTAAGTTAAGCTAGTGGTTATGGGACATGAAGCTAAACTCATATATTTACTGGCTTAATGTAATTGACACTTCTTTATGATCATGACGATCATTTTTGTGATTTAGACTAGCGATTGAGCGATGTCTCTTTGTCTACGAGGGATACTAAACCCCGTTTGTGTGATGTTTCACCATCACATATTGGGGTAGCGCCCCATGGTCTTCGGGCCGTTCGTGTGTCAAAATTTAATGGATAGCTTCCATGAGATAGCTTCTCGTTCTTGTGTTACACGTGTTGGTGAGTTTTCATGCTCCCGTTCTTGTGATAGGCCTCCCACCTTTTTATTGTGATTTCTGGATTTCTTGTGATGATTTCTGGAATTTTTGTTTCACCAATTTTCATGATTTTCATTGATATGTTATCAGTTTTTGTGCATTGGTGAATTCGTGTGTCATTGACTTGTTATGAATACAAGTTTAGGGTATGATACCCTATTTTAATCTTTGAGAAGATTCTTGTGATATTTATTAATCCCTTGTTGATTATCACTTACATACTTATAGTAGTATGCCATTATAGTTATTACATGTGCATGCCATGTCTTTTACCTTATACCATATCATCTGATATTTATAGCTAGACTGATCCGTTTATTATTTTCTTATAAATAATACTCGGGTCAGACCGAGATGTTACAGGTGCTTCTGCTTGACTTCTCTTCAGGATTATTCTGACTTTTGGCTAACTACTTAGATTAGTAGTTTTTGGGTGTACACATTTGGGATATAGACTCTATGTTGTGTACTTATTCTTTTGTATAGCACGTGCTGCTATTATTTTGTATTATCATGGATCTTTCCGACCACTACTCTGATGTACACTTTCATGTGTTATATATATATATATTCATATCTTTTTCCGCCTTTGTGATATGGATGTCTGTGACTGATTTATGTTATGTTTACTTCTATGTTTGTTTCCGAAGATTATATATAGCCACTGTGTGATAGCTTTGAGTTTGAATCGGTATGCCGGATTTCCTCCTTAAACGATATGCATTCTATACTATCTGACATATCGGTGCTCGCTCAAAGAAGTTACATGGATGGTCGCTCCTCAACACCCTTATTCTCTGTGCTAGTCGACAGCATTACACCGTAATGTTCTTGTCTAGCGTGGGTATAGAGGTGGGGCGTCACACACTCCCAAATCAAAATCAAGGGTGGCCACCAAATCAATCACAAAGTCAGAATATAGTATCGAAGAAGTGTGCCCGATAGGAGGAATGAACTCACTTGGCCCAGCGTGGCTCCTGATTTTAGCCACATCAAGCTGACTCACGGGAGTCAGGGTCATGAAAATACCTCATACAGAATCGTTCGCCAGACCATCCTACTCCATTTCTAGAATCTTCACCACGTACATAGTTGTTAAAGTGGTTTTTGGTATTGGCAGAGATTATGACAATATCCGATCCCGGTCTCTTTAACAACCAAACGCTTATTTCACACCGGATGGTTCTTTTACATTTCCGAAACTGATTTATAATTTATATCAAAATATCATATTCTCAAAACCATATCACTTTCAAAATCATATTCACTTTGAAATCATATTCACCTTTGACATCATATCGTTTCTAAAATCATATTTTCTTTTAAAAATCATATTTCCAATTAGCTTAAATCCTCACTTCAAAATCATCATATTCAATTAATTATAACATTTAAATCCCAACTTCGGTTACAACATCATTTAACCGTATTTGCTTTTAAACCAATGAATTTGTATATAAACACTTCCCCTTTACTTAGTCTGAAAATTTAGAAAATAGTTTAAATAGTTATAAATAGTTAAAATACTCTAAAATAGTTTAATTATAGATTAAAGGTACTTGTTAAATTGATTTAAGATAGTTAAATAGATTTAAAATAGATTAAATATAATTAAAATAGATTAAATAACTTCAAAATAGATTAATTAGATTTAAAATAAGTTAAAATGGGTTAATTAGTTTAAAATAAATTAAATGGTGTAAATAGGTTAAAATGATTCAATATAGTTAATATAAATTAAAATAGTTTAATAATTTGAAAATCTTAAAATTTAGAAACTTTAAAATAATATATTTTTAAACTGTTTATATTAAAACATGAATTTGAAATTTATACCAATTTAAACTATTTATTTCATTTCAACACATTTAGACCATTTCCAATTTCCAAAACCCAATTTCAGATCTTTCAGTTCAAATTCTCAATAAAATATTTAATTCTATATCGCTTCCAATCCATGTTTTAAATATCAATTTAAATTACTCCAATATTAATATATATTGCAAAGTTATATTTCAAACAATTTTAATAACTCAATTTCACTAAACTTCACTTATACTTCAAATTCAACTTAAAAATTTCAATTAAATTTCTTTAAACGATTCCTTTAAACCAATTCCAAAATTTAACATAAAACTTGAGTTTCGATAATAATTCGATTTATATCAAATTTTATTCAAAATACCATTTAACTAAATTTAAAAATTAAGGGTTTTAAAATCTTTTAATTTAACCAATCCGGTGTCCGTATATAATTCTCTATCCTAGGGTCAAGTGGTACGAATGTTTATCTATTCAATCCGCAATTATTTATATTTACGAATATATATCATTTCAATCTGCAATCCTGAGTTAATATTTAAAAATCCATAAAATCGCTCGAGTCTATCATTTCAACCCATAACGATTTTTCCCTAATCTATAGATCGTTCGGCTATATATCATTTCAACCCATAGTGATTTTCCTAAACAATAACTAAGGGAACTTGCAGAGTGATAGTAGTATATAAATCAAACATAACATCCAATCATCAAATATCAACCATCAAACATCCATCACAATCCTCATCCAATTCAATTAATAAATTTCAACAAATAACTGACTATCAATAACAGGAAATTAACTAACAATTTAAATTCAATAATAAATTAAATAACAATAAATTCAAATTAACTGGAATGACGATTTAAACATGCTAAACAGCTATAAATAAATTCCTAATCACATCACAAATTTAATTTAACTAACATAAGAAATTTTAAAAGTTGTGAGTGGGTTAAAACACTCAGCTTCGATTTTAAATCGATTAAAAATCCAATTTAAGCCCAAAATTCAATCGATCTCAGAATTCGTCCAAACAAGCGTCCAAACAAACCGCGTGTAAATTGGACCTCTAATGTAGAAGTTATTAAGGTTAGAAGATTAACGATTTAAATTTAAAACAAATAAAATAAAAATAAAATATACATGTCAACACTTACAAAACCCTAGTCGAACTCGATCTCGAACCAGCCACCCACGATCGCACCTCTTCTATCGCGCGCCTTCGGCCTCGACAGCTGTAACGACCCGCTATTTTGGACCATTCGCATCCATTATAAGTGTATAGGTAGACACTCATGCCGGAATTGAATTGCTCAAAATACCGCGTTGTTAATTTAAATTTGGCAAAACTGAACATATACAGTAAATAAATAATCACAGATCACAGACATAGAGTAATAAATGCAGCGGAAATAAAAGAGATAGTAGTTCATGAAGCTACTATATAAATGTATAAGTTACATTAGAGTTAAACCAGATACAACGGAAGAGTAATACGATACATCAGATACAAATCAGAATACATCACTGGAATCATCGAATACTGAAAGCAGAATAGATGGCTGGATCTTCAAGCAAAGCTCCAACTCCAAGTCTCGAATACTGGTACACTCAGTCTGACCCGAGCGTAAAGCAAAAACACAAGACACTCGAGTCAGGATTAACATTCTTATATTTATAAATCCAACTCAAGTGAAATAGCAATTGAAATACAAGTAACTCAAAGGATGTTTGGAATGACCATCCTTTAAGGATCCGTTAAACTATCTACTAGGTAGTAATGTACGCTAAGTAGATAATGTCTATCAGTAATATAAGGTATCAAAATAGTGTTAAGTCATGGCCCATTCTACCCTTAACACATTTTTATTCCCAAAAGCATATACAAGACCGTAGTTTCCCCAAAACCGGAAGTCACTAGAGGGCAATCCATATACTAAAGGTACAAAACAAATTCGTAGTGGTCGCGAATAGAGAATACAAGTATGACAAGGCACATGAGGCAATACCCAAGGTAGTGATACTACCGTTTGCCTGATCCGGATTGGTGAGAACGCATCGCCGCAGCGACCGCAACACTGTGAAACAACACTCCCAAAAATCAAGGTTGCACCAATCGACAACAAGTAATGAGTAGTTCGAAGAAGTGTGTTCACTTGAGGTAGCTGACCTCCATTGGCCCGGCACGGCTCCTGTTTTAGTCATTTCCAATTTGACACAAGTGTCAAGGCTATCCATTGTCGTTCTCTTTCTGCAGTCATCACGAACATCATTCCAACCACTTCATTCTGGATCATCACTCCGCGTATAATTATTAAAGTGGTTTTCGGTTTAGACAGAGAGTATGTTCATAACCGATCCCGATCTCTTTAATAACTTCCGTAATTATTACACCGATTGGTCATTTAATATATTTCAAAACCAAATCAATTTCAATTCAATTAGAATTCGTAAATCAACATTTCATTTGTCTTTCTAAATCAATTTCCATTATTTACGTTTTCAAAACTTCCAAATTCATTTCAAAATCTTATAATTCAATTTCAATCTTTATTTAAAACAATTCAAACATTTATTCAAGTTCGTATATAAGTTTCATTCCGAAATCATTTAAATTAATTTAATTTAACATTCAAATCAACTTAAATTCATTTATCGATTTCATTCAATATTCATTAAGTAAAATTGCTATTCAAAATGATTTCTATTAAATTTCCAATTCATTAAATCAATTACTTAAATTCAACTTCATTATATCAAAACTTACAAATTTAATTAAATTAAATTCATCAAACCAAATTCTTTAAATTTCAAGTCTTACATTAATTCAATAAATCACATTTTATTTCTTGTTAAAGAAATTCAATTTCACTTATTTACTTACTTAAATAATTTTCCAAAAACTTAATTAATAAAGAATCTCAATTTCAATTATTTACGAAGTAAAATTCACTTATTCAAAATTTCAATTTTTCTTAATTAAAGAATTCAATTCAATTTAATCATTAAATAATTCAATCTTATTTAATTATTAAATAATTCAAAACTTAATTATTAAATAATTTCAAAGTTTAATAATTTCAAACTTAATTTTTATTTCAAACTTAATTATTTAATCATTTCAAACTTAATTCAATCATTTCTCAAATTAAACAACATTCTTTCATCAATTACATCGTTAATATTTTGTTTCAGATTATTAAATATTAACATTTTCCTTTCATTAAAATTCAAATTTCAACTTCATTTCAAACCTTATCATTTATTCAAATAAAATCTTATTTTTATTTTTAAATCAAATTATTGACCAATCGGGTTTTTATTTAATTCTCTATCCTAGGTCAAAATTCAATTTGGGTATTTATCATTTCAACCCGATTCCAATTCAATTCTAAATCAAAGCATAGCAAAGGGAACTTGCAGTGTGATAACTGGAATGGTGTCAAAGTAAATAAACAAGCAATAACAACAAACAATAACAATCCAATAATCAATTTAAATAATCCCAAAATAATCGTATTAATTCGCATTGTTATTTGTGCAAATTAATATAATTATTTCTAGAATCTACACTATCATTTCATGTATATTAAAGATTATTACATTACGGTTCTTCACTAGTCATCTATTTACAATTCTTACTCTACAACAATTAATCCAATATACGTCGATGGTTCAAAGTGTAATTATCGCTATTCTATGTGTCAATTAATTTAACAATTTAAAAGGGGTCATATTCACTAATCAAATTTAACATATAATCAGTTTTAATACTTTTAACTGTCCTATATCCATTTCAATTTTGCATACTATTTATCATTTAACACTAACAATTTAACGTCCAATATAAACATCAACAATCAATCAATTATCAGTCAACTGTATTATCATCACATAAATAATTAACAGATAATGGTGTCAGATGTCACAAGTGAACTGATACAGGCAATAGCATATATAACAGTGTAATTAACCAACATCAGCATATTTCAATTGTCGTTTCAATTGAAATCAAATTTTATAAATAAAAGAACATTAATCGTGAGTGATTGCTCACCTTCCGAGGCTGGAGAACACAGAAGGAGATACGGATACACATATTGACATTTGAATCTCGAATCCAAGCAAGGCAAAAACAGGGTTGGCACAATTTTGATGGCAAAGCTGATTTATAAAGAGGAATCGACGAAGTCAAATCAGAGTTGGATCGAGAAAAATAAATAGGATAAGTGGGCTTATATGCGGCTAAATATAACTGTATATGAATTCAATGATATTCTAAATTAAACACATATACATTTATTTCAAAATACATTGTTTCAAAATTATACTAATATGACTTTATAAACTAATATAAAATTTTATAATAACAAAATACATAATACGACTCCTTTTATAAAACAACAACTAGAACATGTGTAAACAATATACTACATGATAACTAGTAAATCCATAATACGTTAGAGTGTACATACCTACGAACATATATATAAACAACGTTAATAAACTTTCCCATCCCACCTTTGCTTTCAAACCAACTTTCAAAATACATGTTCACAGACTATATATATAATTTTATATAAACTTTGATAACTTTATATGCTTTAAAATGTGTAAACTATAAACTTATAACTATATACATCCAGCAAATCATAAGGCTTAGTAGACTAAAGATACTTCATATATAAACAAACAGACTCAGATATATTCGCTTATAACCAACATATAAGTATATATATATATATATATATATTACCAAATCTTCTATAGCAACACACGAAAACTATATAAAACATTTATAAAACTTTATATGTTTATGTACCAACACAAAAATATATAAAAAACGAAACTACTATACCTATATTCATATAATACTGCTATGCATAAAATCCTTAACAGCCCATATATTACCACAATACGAATTGAATTCTATATTTATACGTGTAAAGTAGATATATAAACTAGTAGGTATACAAATATACTGATACACTATATCATTTCATATATAGCAAACCTTAGTATACATAGTACATATATACTTTTACATAATGAAGAAAGAACGATTAATATGTAACCACTTTAAAAATGCAACACGTATGCAGTTGCTAATATATGTAAATAAACACATAACATATATAACAGATCTTATAAAATAACTAGCTAGAACAATACATGAAAGTATCTATATAAAATATCTACCTTTATATAAGAATGAAGTAGAGGCGATCATGCATGCAAGCAAAGGGAACAACCTTCAAGTAGGCTACAGCTGCGAATATATACCAATGCTCATATATGTTGTTCTCTGTCATAATTTTTTTTTTCACGACAAGGCTGGGTGGTTGAAGGCTGGAGGAGGTACGCTCGAGTTGAAGAAAAAGGGCGGAAGCCAAGAGGATGGAGGCTGACGTCGGTTGGGGTGTCCGAGGTTGCGCGATGGGGAAGGCAGGTCGAGAGGTGGAGCAGCCGAAGTGGAGGTGGGAGCGGCAGAGGCTAGGGAAGTTGGGTGGTCGATGAGGAGATTTGGTCGGGCGGAGGTGGGTACGGCGGAGGTTGTCGAGTGGTGGTGAGTTGGAGTTGGTGCGTGGCGGCTGCGTGGCTTTGGAGGGTGGCCGGTTATTGTGTCGGAGCGGAACAAGGTGGAGGATAGAAAGGACGGAGGAGTGGTTCGGCCATTGGGTGATGGGGTTGTCCACGCGATTTTGGAGATGAGCTGGGTTGGCTATTGCTAAGGAGGTTGGAAGAAGTAGAGTGTTAAGAAAATGAACAGTTGCAACCTATATTATATATGAAGTAAACTAACTAAAGTGTTGCACGTAAAGGTATGCAAACAGTAAATATAGGCTTTATTATTTGGAGAATTGGACTGATCAGAAGGGCTAGCAGAGAACAACAATTATATCAAAGGAATGGTAAGCATCGGGAAAAGAAAAAGTCGAATACGTGAATTTGTTGTGAATACCAATAGTTGATGGCAATTAGATTATAGTGCGGAAAACAAAAGTCAGAAGCTAAAATATTAATTGCTTGGCTATTTGATTTCACGTTGGACAACGAAGGGACAAAGAAACCAAAAGGCTCAAAACGGGTAACCGATACGGAAATCGTTCTTTAGATTTCACCGTCCCCCGGATGTCGAAACAGACAAACAGATATACCACAAAGATCATCACGACGAGACGATCAAAACGATATACAAATATCAGTGGTACGATTGAATTATAAAAATTTGAATTTTCTAATAGCGGAAAATGCGAGGAAAACACTGAAAAATAAGATCGACGGAGCCAAAGATGTCCGAATTTGAAAAAACGACGAACTGATATCTTGCTCAAAAGATGGTTTAGAGTTTTTCTATGTAAAAATATTTAGGTTTCAGAAACATTTTATTTTCATCGCTTTTTAACTGATTAAATTGAAGTAAATTTACGCGCGAAATAAACTTTCATATTTTCGGACGAAAATTTACCAATTGCTATGTTTAACTAAACGCATTCCAAATATAAAATTTTTATTTCAAAATTTTATCGTTTAAAATTTTACAAAATTTCAACTAATTACGTTATTAAAACAGTTGAAATTTACGGGTCGTTACACTCTCACCCACTCAAAACTTTTTGTCCCCGAAAAGGAACGAGGTAGGAGAATAGAAACAACCAGAAAAAAACAGATTTGAAATACAAAATAACAATTAATTTAAACCATATAAATTCAAATTTAAATTAATTGATATTCAATAATTGATTTAATCCATTTGATTTCACTAAAATCAATCTCAACTATTTCTAAATTCATTATCTTACTATCTAGTCATCCTCAATTAACAATTTCTAAATCATCCATTTGTATAATCAATTATTGTACTCGTATTTTATTCGACAGATTTAATTCTTTTATTCCAAATTATTATTAAGTTTATCTCACTTAATATATCTTTTTACATATATTTAAACCATATAAATTAATTTAAACCATAAAAGTTTTGATTTAAATTAATTTATATTTACTAATTGCTTTCAAATTCAAGGTATTTTCATAAGTTGATCAAATTTCAATTTATTAATTCTTTCAAAACAAATTTATTAATTCTTTCAAAACAATTTATTTCATTATTAACTGAGTTTTACTTATTATCCTATCTAACTCTATTAACATCTTTATAATCAAAATTTTGTGTATAACATTTATTATAAATACTCAAATTTTATTTATAAATTCAATTTATCTTATATATTATCCAATTACATATTCAACTTCTGAATGATTTAGGTAAGTTGTATTAGAATGTAGTTGAACAATATACAAATAAAATTTTCCAAATTCAATTATTCAAGTTTAAATATTTATCCAAAATTTAGCTTTATTTATAATTGAAAACATCCTTTAACATAATTTTAAGAATTAAATTTCCGTTTAATTTCAAACCCTTTAGAGATAATTACGTATATACTATATATATTAAATCAAATTAAATTTAAAATAATATATCCATATATATATATATATAAATCCAGTCATATTTAAGAAATTCAAATCAAAATATTTTTCCAAAACAAAACCGTAGCAAAGCTACATAATGGTTTCTCCACTTCGAAACTCGAAAATGAATGTCGATGATGCGGCCGCCATCACCGAAATTATTTTCCAGCGACAAAGAGAAGAGCACTGGTTTCAATATTTTAAAATCCTTTGAAAACGATTTATATTCGAAAATATTTTAAATACTATACACTTTAAAACTTTCAAATCAAAGTTTGAAATCACCAGAAATTAAATTCTCAAATTTTTATTTAAATTCCTTTCAAATCCCAAATCAAATTATAACCAAGTTTCATAAATTCCTTTATTTATATTATGCAATAATCAATGGTTTACAAAACAATAAATGAAAATCAAATATTATTATTTCTGACAACAATTCATTAACAATTTAATTTCAGAAAACTTATATTTATATATAATGTAATCATACAAAACTTTTATTTTATTTACCAAATTTGAAAACGATATTGTGTCAGTTTGCTCTGCTCAAGTGTTTTGGAAATCCTATCGATAGCGTTGATCGGACGAATCGATCGAAAACCCAAATCAACATCAACAACTCAAACAACACAATGTATATTAAAACATTTTAAATTTTAATTTACAAATACACTCTCTCGCTCGACGATACAATAATGGATTTCAAAGCAAGGATAGAGATTCAAATTTAATGGACTCAAATCAAAGAGAAATTTAAATTCGAAGATAGATTGAAACAAAGCCAAGATAATTAAATAATCAAAATAGGAAGATGAATAAGTTTATTAAATCGCGGGCAACCTTAACCGGGTCGACCGTGACTTCAAGAATAAGATTGATGCAGAATTCCGAGGTAAATCTACGTTCGATCTCAAGAGATATAATTCAGGCATAGCAGGAGATAGATAGCATCGTAAACCGAGGACAGAAATCTCCGGTAAATCAATGCCTATGGTAAAGAAGTTTCACCCCCTTTATAAATCAATTTGAGATTGGCAAGACCGCCAACTCATTATAAAGATCATTCGAAGTGGAGTTATGGGATACTCCAGATTTGAAAGAAGACGAATAGTGAGGGACACGAATGAATTTCGGAACCGAAGGAACGTTCCAAAATTCAAAGGAATCGAGTCAAAAGGAAGAGATTGAAACTCGAATGAGAGTGATTCTGTAAATACATTTACCCTATATGCTAAGTTTTGCCTAGAGCTACCAAAGCTCTGATACCAACTGTAACGACCCGCTATTTTGGACCATTCGCATCCATTATAAGTGTATAGGTAGACACTCATGCCGGAATTGAATTGCTCAAAATACCGCGTTGTTAATTTAAATTTGGCAAAACTGAACATATACAGTAAATAAATAATCACAGATCACAGACACAGAGTAATAAATGCAGCGGAAATAAAAGAGATAGTAGTTCATGAAGCTACTATATAAATGTATAAGTTACATTAGAGTTAAACCAGATACAACGGAAGAGTAATACGATACATCAGATACAAATCAGAATACATCACTGGAATCATCGAATACTGAAAGCAGAATAGATGGCTGGATCTTCAAGCAAAGCTCCAACTCCAAAGGTGAGTCTCGAATACTGGTACACTTAGTCTGACCCGAGCGTAAAGCAAAAACACAAGACACTCGAGTCAGGATTAACATTCTTATATTTATAAATCCAACTCAAGTGAAATAGCAATTGAAATACAAGTAACTCAAAGGATGTTTGGAATGACCATCCTATAAGGATCCGTTAAACTATCTACTAGGTAGTAATGTACGCTAAGTAGATAATGTCTATCAGTAATATAAGCTATCAAAATAGTGTTAAGTCATGGCCCATTCCACCCTTAACACATTTTTATTCCCAAAAGCATGTACAAGACCGTAGTTTCCCCAAAACCGGAAGTCACCGGAGGGCAATCCATATACTAAAGGTACAAAACAAATTCGTAGTGGTCGCGAATAGGGAATACAAGTATGACAAGGCACATGAGGCAATACCCAAGGTAGTGATACTACCGTTTGCTTGATCCGGACTGGTGAGAACGCATCGCCGCAGCGACCGCAACACCGTGAAACAACACTCCCAAAAATCAAGGGTGCACCAATCAACAACAAGTAATGAGTAGTTCGAAGAAGTGTGTTCACTTGAGGTAGCTGACCTTCATTGGCCCGGCACGACTCCTGTTTTAGTCATTTCCAATTTGACACAAGTGTCAAGGCTATCCATTATCGTTCTCTTTCTTCAGTCATCACGAACATCATTCCAACCACTTCATTCTGGATCATCACTCCGCGTATAGTTATTAAAGTGGTTTTCGGTTTAGACAGAGAGTATGTCCATAACCGATCCCGGTCTCTTTAATAACTTCCGTAATTATTACACTGATTGGTCATTTAATATATTTCAAAACCAAATCAATTTCAATTCAATTAGAATTCGTAAATCAACATTTCATTTGTCTTTCTAAATCAATTTCCATTATTTACGTTTTCAAAACTTCCAAATTCATTTCAAAATCTTATAATTCAATTTCAATCTTTATTTAAAACAATTCAAACATTTATTCAAGTAGGTATATAAGTTTCATTCTGAAATCATTTAAATTAATTTAATTTAACATTCAAATCAATTTAAATTCATTTATCGATTTCATTCAATATTCATTAAGTAAAATTGCTATTCAAAATGATTTCTATTAAATTTCCAATTCATTAAATCAATTACTTAAATTCAACTTCATTATATCAAAACTTACAAATTTAATTAAATTAAATTCATCAAACCAAATTCTTTAAATTTCAAGTCTTACATTAATTCAATTAATCACATTTTATTTCTTGTTAAAGAAATTTAATTTCACTTATTTACTTACTTAAATAATTTTCCAAAAACTTAATTAATAAAGAATCTCAATTTCAATTATTTACGAAGTAAAATTCACTTATTCAAAATTTCAATTTTTCTTAATTAAAGAATTCAATTCAATTTAATCATTAAATAATTCAATCTTATTTAATTATTAAATAATTCAAAACTTAATTATTAAATAATTTCAAAGTTTAATAATTTCAAACTTAATTTTTATTTCAAACTTAATTATTTAATCATTTCAAACTTAATTCAATCATTTCTCAAATTAAACAACATTCTTTCATCAATTACATCGTTAATATTTTGTTTCAGATTATTAAATATTAACATTTTCCTTTCATTAAAATTCAAATTTTAACTTCATTTCAAACCTTATCATTTATTCAAATAAAATCTTAATTTTATTTTTAAATCAAATTATTGACCAATCGAGTTTTTATTTAATTCTCTATCCTAGGTCAAAATTCAATTTGGGTATTTATCATTTCAACCCGATTCCAATTCAATTCTAAATCAAAGCATAGCAAAGGGAACTTGCAGTGTGATAACTGGGATGGTGTCAAAGTAAATAAACAAGCAATAACAACAAAAAATAACAATCCAATAATCAATTTAAATAATCCCGAAATAATCGTATTAATTCGCATTGTTATTTGTGCAAATTAATATAATTATTTCTAGAATCTACACTATCATTTCATGTAGATTAAAGATTATTACATTACGGTTCTTCACTTGTCATCTATTTACAATTCTTACTCTACAACAATTAATCCAATATACGTCGATGGTACAATGTGTAATTATCGCTATTCTATGTGTCAATAAATTTAACAATTTAAAAGGGGTCATATTCACTAATCAAATTTAACATATAATCAGTTTTAAAATTTTTAACTATCCTATATCCATTTCAATTTTGCATACTATTTATCATTTAACACTAACAATTTAACGTCCAATATAAACATCAACAATCAATCAATTATCAGCCAACTGTATTATCATCACATAAATAATTAACAGATAATGGTGTCAGATGTCACAAGTGAACTGATATAGGCAATAGCATATATAACAGTGTAATTAACCAACAGCAGCATATTTCAATTGTCGTTTCAATTGAAATCAAATTTTATAAATAAAAGAACATTAATCGTGAGTGATTGCTCACCTTCCGAGGCTGGAGAACATAGAAGGAGATACGGATATGCATATTGACATTTGAATCTCGAATCCAAGCAAGGCAAAAACAGGGTTGGCACAATTTTGATGGCAAAGCTGATTTATAAAGAGGAATCGACGAAGTCAAATCAGAGTTGGATCGAGAAAAATAAATAGGATAAGTGGGCTTATATGCAGCTAAATATAACTGTATATGAATTCAATGATATTCTAAATTAAACACATATACATTTATTTCAAAATACATTGTTTCAAAATTATACTAATATGACTTTATAAACTAATATAAAATTTTATAATAACAAAATACATAATACGACTCCTTTTATAAAACAACAACTAGAACATGTGTAAACAATATACTACATGATAACTAGTAAATCCATAATACGTTAGAGTGTACATACCTACGAACATATATATAAACAACGTTAATAAACTTTCCCATCCCACCTTTGCTTTCAAACCAACTTTCAAAATACATGTTCACAGACTATATATATAATTTTATATAAACTTTGATAACTTTATATGCTTTAAAATGTGTAAACTATAAACTTATAACTATATACATCCAGCAAATCATAAGGCTTAGTAGACTAAAGATACTTCATATATAAACAAACAGACTCAGATATATTCGCTTATAACCAACATATAAGTATATATATATGTATATATATATATATATATTACCAAATCTTCTATAGCAACACACGAAAACTATATAAAACATTTATAAAACTTTATATGTTTATGTACCAACACAAAAATATATAAAAAACGAAACTACTATACCTATATTCATATAATACTGCTATGCATAAAATCCTTAACAGCCCGTATATTACCACAATACAAATTGAATTCTATATTTATACGTGTAAAGTAGATATATAAACTAGTAGGTATACAAATATACTAATACACTATATCATTTCATATATAGCGAACCTTAGTATACATAGTACATATATACTTTTACATAATGAAGAAAGAACGATTAATATGTAACCACTTTAAAAATGCAACACGTATGCAGTTGCTAATATATGTAAATAAACACATAACATATATAACAGATCTTATAAAATAACTAGCTAGAACAATACATGAAAGTATCTATATAAAATATCTACCTTTATATAAGAATGAAGTAGAGGCGATCATGCATGCAAGCAAAGGGAACAACCTATAAGTAGGCTACAGCTGCGAATATATACCAATGCTCATATATGTTGTTCTCTGTCATAAATTTTTTTTTTTCATGGCAAGGATGGGTTGTTGAAGGCTGGAGGAGGCACGCTCGAGTTGAAGAAAAAGGGCGGAAGCCAAGAGGATGGAGGCTGACGTCGGTTGGGGTGTCCGAGGTTGCGCGATGGAGAAGGCAGGTCGAGAGGTGGAGCAGCCGAAGTGGAGGTGGGAGCGGCAGAGGCTAGGGAAGTTGGGTGGTCGATGAGGAGATTTGGTCGAGCGGAGGTGGGTACGGCGGAGGTTGTCGAGTGGTGGTGAGTTGGAGTTGGTGCGTGGCGGCTGCGTGGCTTTGGAGGGTGGCTGGTTGTTGTGTCGGAGCGGAACAAGGTGGAGGATAGAAAGGACGGAGGAGTGGTTCGGCCATTGGGTGATGGGGTTGTCCACGCGATTTTGGAGATGAGCTGGGTTGGCTATTGCTAAGGAGGTTGGAAGAAGTAGAGTGTTAAGAAAATGAACAGTTGCAACCTATATCATATATAAAGTAAACTAACTAAAGTGTTGCACGTAAATGTATGCAAACAGTAAATATAGGCTTTATTATTTGGAGAATTGGACTGATCAGAAGGGCTAGTAGAGAACAACAATTATATCAAAGGAATGGTAAGCATCGGAAAAAGAAAAAGTCGAATACGTGAATTTGTTGTGAATACCAATAGTTGATGGCAGTTAGATTATAGTGCGGAAAACAAAAGTCAGAAGCTAAAATATTAATTGCTTGGCTATTTGATTTCACGTTGGACAACGAAGGGACAAAGAAACCAAAAGGCTCAAAACGGGTAACCGATACGGAAATCGTTCTTTAGATTTCACCGTCCCCCGGAAGCCGAAACAGACAAACAGATATACCACGGAGATCATCACGACGAGACGATCAAAACTATATACAAATATCAGTGGTACGATTGAATTATAAAAATTTGAATTTTCTAATAGCGGAAAATGCGAGAAAAACACTGAAAAATAAGATCGACGGAGCCAAAGATGTCCGAATTTGGAAAAACGACGAACTGATATCTTGCTCAAAAGATGGTTTAGAATTTTTCTATGTAAAAATATTTAGGTTTCAGAAACATTTTATTTTCATCGCTTTTTAACTGATTAAATTGAAGTAAATTTACGTGCGAAATAAACTTTCATATTTTCGGACGAAAATTTACCAGTTGCTATGTTTAACTAAACGCATTCCAAATATCAAATTTTTATTTCAAAATTTTATAGTTTAAAATTTTACAAAATTTCAACTAATTACGTTATTAAAACAGTTGAAATTTACGGGTCGTTACAACAGCCACGCTACCACCGCCCGCGACCCCTCCACCTGGACCGCCGACCTTGCTGTACCTCATCGACCAACCACGAGCCACCGTACGAGCTGAGAAACCCCCAGCCGCCGCCAAACCCTATGCCCTAAATCGAATTATTCTGGTCGATCTGACCATTAATTCGACGAATGAGCCACGCTGATGAAGTCCCCTCCGTCCTCTCTACAATACTGTACACTCAATTTGACGATTTGACAAAGTTGATCATGACACGATGAACGGCCGAGGCTTAATAACCCAATTTCGGCCACATAGAAACCCAGATCGAAAAACGAACTACAGATTTGGCATGTGCTCGTCGAGAGTTTCAAATCGATATATAATTCGATATATTTTGAGGAGTTTAATTTTTGGAATTGAATTTCAAATTGAATTGAGGGTTTGGAACTTTGGATATGTTCTGCCGTTGGAAAGGAGGAGATAGACAGGAAATGTATGTACAGACAAATGAAAATAAGGAGTAGCTAGGGTTTATAAAGGACTATTTATAGGCAGATCAGAAATAGAAATAAATGGATCTGTAACGACCTGATATTTTCAACCATTTGGATCCGCACATGTCGGACTTGAATTGCTCAAAATACCGCGTTGTAAATAAAATTTGGAAAATCTCAGAAAATACAGTAAATAAATAATCACAGATCACAGACATAGAGTAAAATAATGCAGCGGAAGTAAAAGAAATAGTAGTTCATGAAGCTACTATGTAAATATATCAGAGTTAAATAAGATACAATAGAAGAAATAAAGTACAACAGAAGTCTCAATACAATAACCAAGTACAAGCTGAGTAGAACAACGGAACATAAATCGATAGGACCAGACAAGCAGACAATCTCCAGCGATTCAAATCTCCGAGAGAGTGGAAATCCAAATCTGTGAATAACTCAGGCTGACCCGAGCGTAAAGAAACACACATTACTCGAGTCGGGAGAATATATACTTATATAATGTAAACCAACTCAAGTGAACTGTAATAAAGGTACAAGTAACTTAAAGAATGCTTGGGATCGCCCATTCTTTAAGGATCCGTTAAACTATTTACTATGTAGTAATATACGCTATATACAGTAGTGTCTAATTAGTAAAGTATAATCATATAGAAAATAGCGTTAAGGGGATGGTGAACCTTAACGCGGTCGGATCTTTAAACCAAAATCGTAGTGGGCTCGATATGGTAGGTGACACGGCACACAAGGCAATGCCAGGGTAGATATACCAATTACGCATCCGGACTGGTGGTGATGCATAGCAGCCACTACCGCCCACCTCGAACAACACTCCTAATCAAGGGTGCGCACCAAATCAATCACAAGTAATAGAATGGTATCGAAGAAGTGTGTCCGATCAGAGGTGCTACCTCACTGGTCCGTCAATCGCTTACGTTTTAGCCACCTTATGCCAACTCATGGGAGTTGGGTCCACGTATATACCTTAGGATCATCGCCACCATCCTACTTCATTCTAGAAACTCCACCGCGTACACAGTTGTCAAAGTGGTTTTCGGTATCGACAGAGAGTATGTCCATATCCGATCCCGGTCTCTTTAACAACCAATCGTTATTATAACCCGTGGTTATAATTTAAAAACAGTTTATACTTCAAAATAGAATATCATTTCAAATCCAAATCTTTATTAAAATAAAGATTAAATCAATTCCAAACCATTTCAATATATTTAAAATATCATATCATTTCAAAACTTCCTTTCAAATCTTTTCAATATATCAAAATATCATATCTTTCCAAAACTTCATTTCAAATCATTTTAATACATCAAAACATCATATCATTTCAAAACTTCATTTCAAATCATTTTAATATATCAAAATATCATATCCTTTCAAACTTCATTATCAAATCATCATTTGAGTTCAAATCCAAATATTCAACTTTAAATACCTTTTAAATTCAAAGATATCATTCATTTATTATCATTTTAAGTCACCTTTTAAATAGTTTATATTTCAATCAAAATAATTCATCTAAACCATTTAAAAGTGTAATTATTATACTTTCAAATCAAGTATTAAAATTTCCAAAGTTTCAATTCAATCCAATCATTTATTTCAATTAAATTTCCATAGACCATTTCAAATCTTATAAATTTCAAATATAGATTTAATCCACAAAATAACTATTCAAATTATAAAATAAATTCCAAAGCTTTATTATCCTATATTTCATAAGTCTAATATCTTTAAATAGATTCAAATTACAAGTAAACCAAATATTTTTCATACTAATATAAACTTCAATTAGTTATTCCAAGATTTAATATCATTTCAAATTCATTTCAAAATATCATAATATCATTTCAAACCATCATCTATTTAATTTAAATTTAAATACCATTTAATCATATTTAAAATAGTTGTATTTCCCAAATCAACTATTCCATTTAAATCATTTAAAGTCAATTCATTATATTTAATAATTAAATATTTAATTTCCAAAATTTAATCTTTTTCAAAGATCATTTGTTCATTTGAATTTATTAAACAAAGAAAAATCAACTTTCGCAGCACTTAGAAAATGCTGCGAAATGTTATGTTTTAAACTAGTCCATTAACAAAAGACATCATTTAAATGCTGTAATAGGTTTCTTTTAATTTCAAGTAAACTTTGGTTAAATTAAACAACTATAGAACTTACAAAGTGCTATAATAACCTTTAGTTCAAATTAGCCTTTTAGTTCATTTAAACAACTACAGCATTTTAAAAATGCAGTAATATCTTTTACATTACATTTCATAAATGCTGTCAAATCAAATTCATAGTTTTATTTACAATTCCACACATATTTAACTTTTAATATAAATCATTTAACCTATAAAATCATATAATTTCACATTTAAAAACAATCATTTAAATACCCATATTTCTATGATTTTATAAAGTCAAATTTCCATAAAAATCAAATTAAATAACAATTAAATTTTCATTTCTTTAATTAAATTCTTAACTTAACAACTAAGTTTAAGTTTCCAAAATATAACTTATTTCCATTTATTTTACTAAATTAAAATTTCACTTTCAAACAAATTCCACAAAATTCAATTTAAGTTGTATTTCCAAATTCAGCTTAAATATTCATTTATTTCGTATTTTAGTTTATACAAAATCATTAACACTTTTAAAAATTATTATTACTTAATAAGAATCATTAAATTCATCTTTTAAATCAAATTTGACATATTTTCTTACTTTACATAAATTCCATTTAAACACAAAATCATAAATTCCAAAATTAACTTATATTTCAAATTCTACTTCACCATTTACTTAATTCACTTATTTAATTTGTAGAAAATCACAAATATTTTACAGAAATCATTTTAATAAAATTTAAATCAAAATATCATAATATTTACATTTTTAAAATATTTTAAAAATTTCAGAAAAATATATAAACCACGGGTCTGCATATAATTTTCTAGCCTAGGTCAAGTAATACGGATATGTATCATTTCAATCTGTAGTTTACAAAGAAAACCGGGTTCTATCATTTCAAACCCGCAATCCCAAGTTAAATAAAATAAATAAAAAGTCGCTCAGGCTTATCATTTCAGCCCATAACGATCTTTTCCTATTCTAAAGTCCGTTCGGGTATGTATCATTTCAACCCATAGTGAACCTAATCTACAGGGAACTTGCAGTGTGATAAACTGATAAAATAACAGAATAGCATGAAATAACAGTAATAGATGATATAACATATATAATAACAGGGTAAACATTATATGATCATAATATAACAGTTATAACAGGATGATATAATTTTACAGATTCAAATGGTGTCAGTTTACTAGTTATATAAGTACACATCGTCCGGTGAGAATTACTCACTTGTTTAAGCTGGGGATGACGACCAAAACACACAACATAGAATCTTCGAAGGAACGAGAGCACGAATATGATTTGGGAGTGGAGAGCCAAAGCAATTTGACTTGTTCCATTTACACAAAACAATACAATAATACATAAGTTACAACACAAATTTATCGTCAAATAACATAAGAAATATATACCCAAAACAACAACAATTGACTTGCACTTGCTCTCTACCTTAGGTACTTTAGTTATGCAATGATTAAGCTCAGCTAATACAGGGAATTGGGTCAGGTTTGGGTGTGCAAGGGTCGGCCTACACATGGGTTTTGATGTGGTGAAGTCTAGGTGCAACATAGCAACACTACAAGGCGAATAACATCACATCTATGCTATACTTTGGTTCGGCCATGGGCTGTGTGGGCCCAACCAGTGGTGCAGGTGGTGGTGGGTGATGTGGCAGAGGTTGGAGGTCAGGTCAGAGGTGGTGGTGGTGGAGGTGGTGGCAACCAAAGGTGGTAAAAGGAGGAGATGACAACCTAGGCTAGGCTAGTGCAATAGGTGATAGGTTGTGATGGTTTTTGGTGGATTTTGTGTAGATCTTGGCCTTGGATTGGTTCGGCCTGAGGAGGAGGGTTGCTAGGATGGGTGATGGTCAGAGGATGGGGGTGGTGGTGGTCGGGCCAGATCTGGTTGAGGAGGAGCCAAGCTATGAGGTAGAGAGCATATGCAAAACAATGGTAGAAAACATAGAAAACAAGAAAAGGGAAGGAAGAATTTTACCCAATCTCTTGAAACCATAGCCGTGATTTTTTTTGTGGGTTTGAGAAGGTTAGAATACGTGAAAAAAGTGAGGAAGTCAGCTGAAATGATAAAAGTATTGTACGACCAATTTTTTTTTATTGAGATGTAGGTTGGAAAATGAAAAGGCGGAAGAGGAAAAGTCAAAAGGAGATAAAGAGTTTCAAGTCTTTTCAAATTTCCACAAATTCATTTTAATTTTTTAAATACATAACAAGGCTGATAATAAAGATAAATAAACTCAGAAAATAAAATAAATAAGAAAAGAAAATAAATAAATTTAAATAAAAATCAAATAAATAAAGAAAATGGCAATATATACATAACTAGGCTTTATAAATTTGAAACAAATTCAAATGAACTTTAGAAAATCTTTATGTATTTGAAAAATATTTATAAATAAAGATAAGAACACAAAATAAAAATGAATTCACAAAAATTAATAAATATATTTTAATTAAATATAATTTAATGAAGAAAATAGCAGAAAAATGGAAACTAGGCATTATAAATTGAAATAAATTCAAGTAAACTTTGGACAAATTATATTATCACTTTAAAATTATTAAAAGATAAAAATATACATAAAATAACATATTAATACATATTAGAATAAAATATGAAAAAGAAAATATAATTTATACAATTTAAAATAACAAAATTGCAGAATAAAACAAATTGCACTCAATATTGAAATATACATAACTTTTACAGTTTAACTCCGTTTTCAACGAAACAAAAAGCAGTGTTCAATTTATTACATCTATTTTCATAATAAAAGATAAAATTTAAGATTTTTTTATAATTTAAATTTGAAGTTTAAAAGTCAAAGATTGAACAGTTTGACCAGAATTTCACTTTTTAGTAAAATATTCAATTTATATCAGTGTGAAACTATAACTCACATAATAATCAACATTTATATTTAAAAATGAAATGTTTGAAATGAAACAAGCTTAAAAATAATTTCAAAATAAAATAAAATCAAATTTTAAATTATATGTAAAATCTAGGGTTGTTACAGGATGAGATTTGATTTACACATTGAACGATAAATGACCCGTAAAGCCCGTTCTGTCTCCGGAATGAAAATGGGTCATCCCATATATCAAAATAGATGTTTTTGAAAATTTTAAACTCAATGGAATAGGTTTCAAGTCCAAATTCCATCATATGAAGAAGTTATGCTAAAATCAGCTTATTTCAAATTGATTTAAATTAAATTAATTTCTAGGCGTTTCGAGTCCGTACGATCAACCGACCAGTCCGATCACTGCGAAACTTGAAATCCTACAATAATTCCCTGTTATGGATCCGATGAAACTGGTTTTGTCGAAATCTAAGACAGTGGCCAAAATGGCTATTTTCACATTAATTAAATAAATTAATATTAAATTAAATTATCACTTCTTATATTCAAATTAATTAACTAACCATTTTTATCATTTTTGATTTCATAGACATTTAGAATAATTTAAAACAAATTTACATATCAAATTCAGTGTTTAATATTTCACAAATTTCAGTGTTCAATTTCAATTGTAATTAAATCCAATTATTTATAATTAATTCCAATAAATTGATTTGATTCAATTTCAATCTTTTTATTAAATCCATTATTACTCTATAAAAATAATTAACATTTGTTTTACGTTTCATTACATTAATATACTCCAACTTCCATCTTTTATTTGTATTAACTAATATATTTTCATTTTACTGAAGTTTTGTCAATTTCACACATTAATTATAATTTAAAATCCCGACAAATTTATTTATCTTGGTTTCATTCTCTTATTAAGTCAATTATTACCTTATGAATAAAATTAACATTTCTATTCATTTTATTACATTCATAATTTTCAATTATTGTCTTAAATCACATCAATGTAACATTTAATTCCATTCAATTATTATTGATTTCCAAATTAACTTAACAGACTAAATAAATAGGTAACATATAATAGTTTTCCACCATTTACTTTTAGTCACATTAATAAGTTATTATTTACAACCAAATGTTACAATTACTTACCTAACACTGATTTTATTCAATTACCATCAATTATATATTTTTTCTTTAACTAATTCAATATTTACATTTGTTTTCCTATATTCCCTTTATAACCAAGTATAACATTTAAATTGTTTCAATTAATTGGAATTTCATTCTAATTGTTAATAATTGACTTAAATTAACCTTGTTACGTTTCATTCTAGTTATTATTTCATTAATATATCACAAATTTTATTTTTTTATATCATAAATTTTATTTCTTCCAACATTAAATCACAGAATCTTATTGAATTAACTATTTTAATTATCGAAAATTTACGGGTCGTTACATTAATAAAGGCTTAGAGGATCCCATATGGATTTAATCAATGTTTGTTTATTTGATAGTTAAATAACCGACTATCAAATATGGACCAAAACGTAACTTTGGAAATAACTCAGAGAAACACAGAAATTATATGGTACAGTTATCGTCGGTGGTGCTATACTGTACATATAAATTCATTTCTTTCCTCTAGGTTAAATGATAAGTAAATCCGTCCACTGATGGTTAGGAGGTAAACTCCGCTCTTATCTTTTATCTACTTATTTCCTAAAGAACCGGGGTTGAGTTTACCAGAAATTATCGAAAGTCATTTCGAAGAGACCGGGATCAGATCTGTTATTCGAAAACCACTTTGATCCAACTCAAGCATTTCGAACTGAAGACATCTTGAAGAACATGGAATTGAAGATGGAGCACTGAAGTGCAAGGGCTGCTTGCTACTAGTTCTGAGGGTGATTCCAAAATGGATGTAGTAGAAGAAGTGCCTTCGGTTTGTCCTTATCCTAGACAACTTGTATGGATGAATGTTGGAACTGCATTACTGCTTAGAAGGCAGTGTTAGCATTCCAAGTGGGATTGTTATTCAAAAAGGTAAAACGTAGCCTCAAGCCTCATCAACCGGGAAATGACTAAAATAGGGCATGCAGCAGGGCTAAGTGGGTTGCTCCAATTAGGGTATGTCATCATCTTTCTAGTTTACCATATTTTTTTGGATTTGGTTGTACATGAGAGATCTCGATTAAGGTTGGAAGACCGGGATGATGACATATATGGTACTACTAGTCAAATGGTAGGCCAGTTCTGTACGGTAGGGTACAAGATGTTCTTGTCAGACCCGGATGCATTATTCTAGAGATGTACCCATCGGAGATAGTTCCTTACCTGGTCATAGTATGGAGTCCATTCTCCAATACGTGCCATTACAGTTTTGATTGTAAAGTCTAGTATGCTGGGATTTAATTAATGTAATAATTTCGGCTACGATTAATAGGTATTTGTACTTTAGACATTATTATAATATCACTGGATTTTGTATAAAAGTGTTTTGGTTATCGTAAGGTAAAAACCCATTCGTGTTTATGTGCCTCGTGGTCTTACGAGATACCTTTGATTTTTAAAAGGTTTTGAAATGTAATAATCAAGTTGTTTGAGTTTACTCACACCATACCCATGTCTGACCTGGAGTTTTATTTTCTTTCCCTAAAGCTCTTGTGTGCTCAAATTTTTATGAGTAGCGAAGTAGTTCAGGTTTTCCCACGGATGCATTTTGGAGGAGCTCAGAGCAGGAGGCTTCATCAATAACTAGTTATTATCTTGTTTCCGCTATATACTATATACTTTATATCTGATGTATAAGGATAGCCTGTTATAACCATCCAAGGTTAGAAGTATTAGTGTACCTCTGATGTATCATTTTTGAAATGACTTTGTAAAGAATTATGTTGATTAATATATTTTATTCCATTGTGCTGTGAGATTCTACGTTTGCTTTTAGTTTCTTCTATCTTCTATCTTCATTATTTTCCCTTAACGAATGGTGTTTCCGACACTTGATGGGTCGACACGCAATATAGTGGATGTATTAGTATCGATTTTCAAGGGTCGAAAATCTGGTTCGTTATAGTTGGTATCAGAGCTGAAGGTTAAGCGAGAACCTTGGCTTTGATGGGGTTAACTCACTAGAGATAGGGTTAGTAGTACCCTAGGATGAGTTTGAGTGTATATTATATGAGAGCGTGTATTTTTTATTGATATAAAATTGTTTTATATCATGTTGTTTAATCGGTTGAGTGGTATATGAATTCTGGTCGATGCGTTTGGCCAACGCTATCAATGGGGATTCCTAAACACATTAGCTAGACCAACTGACATAGTATTGTTTTGAAATTAGGGTAAATGAAATAATTTTACCCAGGATATATTTTATATATAAAGAATGATTTTCAAAAGTAGTATAGTCTAGTATTTTTGAGATGTTGTTGTTGGGAGATAATTATATTTCATTATTATCATATAGGTTTTGGTTAGTCATGCTCCTCCAGTTTGAGCATTGACTTTTGTGTAAATGTTTAGGTACTTTCCTTTGAATAAGATGTGTCTTTTTAATTAAAAATTAATTTAGGATGAAAACTTGAGAACCTATATTCCGATGCTTTGGAAAATTATTTTTCAATATTTTGAGAAATAATAATGGTATTTGAAAGAAATTTTGCTTAAAGTATGAAATTTTGAGAATGAAATTTAAGTAAGAAGTGTTTTCTTTAGATTAGTTTGGGGGAATGAGTTTTGATTGTTTCGTGATGATCGGAATAATCTTCTAAGTGACGATCGGATGTTTGCCTAGGCGAACTTTATCGTGCACTTAGTAAATTATTCTCTTTATCATTTTGCAATCAAAACAAATTCAACCCGAACTAATCCAAAGTAAGTTGGTGATATATGTTTTGTTGGAAAATGTAAAGTATTGTTTCAAAAATGGGACTTTGAATTAAAAGAAATAATTTTTTTTAAGTTAAATAGTTCGAGTGGCTCGAAAATAACTTAAAATTTGGGAAAGAGATGTGTTTGGATGGTAAACACTTCTCTTGAGTATTACCCTTCTTGGTAAGGGAATGCATGATACTGTTGGTAGTACCCAGTTCCACAGTATTCCTTTGGAGTTACTTGGGCTATATTTTTATATTTGTATAATTTAAAATACAGAGTATCATTTCAAAAAGATTTTGAAATAAAAGCCAGGTATTTGGATCTTGAGTTTTCTTAGGGAGATAAATTCAAAATGGGATGGTGGGATCAAATAGAGGTATATACTCTTAGGCTATAATGGAGTATTATCCAAGTTGAAACTAAGAGTTGTTTATGAAATGTTTTCATAAATGATTTAGTGAAATAGAATTGGTATTAGGGAGAACCAATATGGTAAGTGTGTAGGGTGGACGTAGATCAATTCTCCTTTTCATAGAATTTTGATCTACGATTCGAGTATATGACTTTAAGGTATTTACACCGTTCCGAATAAGTATTTATTACTCGATTTTTAATGGCGACCATTTGATGAGGATTTTTGGTTTGGGACCAAAGTTTCTATCGTAGTTACAACTATGTAAGGAGAACAGAGGTTCCAAATCAAAGAGCCTCATCGGAGTCTGCACTAGAGAATTGGGTAAGCGATACTAGTTCGGAAGTGAAGTTATGTATACAAGTTGTGATCGAGTCAGATTTTGCATGAGAATTATCTATGTACATCATATGGAATGATGTAGAGTGTTAAGTGTGTCTGAATAGGTTATGAGGTGTAATTCGGGGACGATATTCTTTTAAGGGAGGAAGAATGTAACAACTTGGAATTTCACTACTTTGATTTGCGAATATTTAATTAATTTTAAATACTCAAATAAATGGTTTTATAATGAAAATAAAACTCTTTTTAATAATAAATAATAATGGTGAAATAGTTCTAAAATTTGTTTACAAAAATATACAGTTCGAAGAAAAATCGATAATGTGACCGGAAATCATTTTCTGGATTTTCGACTTTTCGATGTCTGAAAGTTATCAGAAAACATTGTGTACATTTGAGTCAATGTATATACACATTTACAAATAAATTTGGGTATATTTTGATATATATATATATACATACTTAAGTTTATTAAGATTTTGATATGACATTTCATGAAAATTTAATTAAGTTTAAAAAGGTAAAATGGAAATTTTCATAACATGTCATTTCATTAGCAAAAAAAAGTACAATTCATAAATTCATGTTGCCTTTGATATGATGGGGAGGGGAACATAAGGGTGGCATTAGGTACATGGTGAGGTGGAGGGTGGTGATGTGGCACATAGTCTGTGGAGGGTGGGTATTTTAGTAATTTAGCTTATCATTTGTATATATACATTTTCCTAAATTTCTTTTCATATTTTTCTCATTTCATACTTTCATTTTCAAACTCCTCCAAGCTTCCGTCTTCTTCACAATCCACTTCCATGGCTTCCCTTTAGAATTCTAAAGAATTTAAATTTGAATTTTTACTTCTTTTTAAAAGTTTTAAAAACTTAGTTTTAAACTTTTTCTTTCTCCATTTCCTCCAACTTAATTCGGCTATAACTTCTACCATACTTAATATATAAGTTAATATATGATTTTAAATGTAATTTTAAGATTTGAACTTATAATTTTATTTAGTTTTAAATTTATTTTTTAAATAGTTTCCAATTTAATTTTGTAACGACCCGATATTTTCAACCATTCGCATCCGTACATGTCGGACTTGAATTGCTCAAAATACCGCGTTGTAAATAAAATTTGGCAAAATCTCAGAATATACAATAAATAAATATAATCACAGATCACAGACACAGAGTAAAATAATGCAGCGGAAGTAAAAGAAATAGTAGTCCATGAAGCTACTATATAAATATATCAGAGTTACATAAGATATAACAAAAGAAATAGAGGACAACAGAAGTCTCAATAAAATAACCAAGTACAAGCTGAGTAGGACAACATAACTGAAGTAGATAGGACAAGACAAGCAGATAATCTCCAGCGATTCAAATCTCCAAGAGAGTGGAAACCCAAATCTGTGAATAACTCAGGCTGACCCGAGCTTAAAATAAAACATAAACACTCGAGTCAGGACATACATACTTATACAATGTAAACCAACTCAAGTGAACTGTAATAAGGGTACAAGTAACTTAAAGAATGCTTGGGATCGCCCATTCTTTAAGGATCCGTTAAACTATCTACTATATAGTAATATTCGCTATTATAATAATGTCTAATCAGTAAAGTATAATCATATATAAAATAGCGTTAAGGGGATGGAGAACCTTAACGCGGTCGGATCTTTAAAACCAAAATCGTAGTGGGCTCGATATGGTAGGTGACATGGCACACAAGGCAATGCCAGGGTAGATATACCAATTACGCACACGGACTGATGGATACGCATAGCAGCCACTACCGTTCCACCTCGAACAACACTCCCAAAACAAGGGTGGCCACCAAAAATCACAAAGTAATAGAATGGTATCGAAGAAATGTGTCCGAGAAGAGGTGCTACCTCACTGGTCCGAGATCGCTCCTGTTTTAGCAACCTTATGCCAACTCACGGGAGTTGGGTCCACGTATATACCTTAGGATCGTCGCTACCATCCTACTTCATTATGGAAACTCCACCGCGTACACAGTTGTCAAAGTGGTTTTCGGTATCGACAGAGAGTATGTTCATATCCGATCTCGGTCTCTTTAACAACCAATCGTTATTATAACCCGTGGTTATAAATTTAAAACAATTTATATCAAAATACTTCAAATTAAACCATTTAAAAACAAAGTCATTATTCTTTTAAATCAAATATTAAATTTCCAAAAATTTAGCCTTTTCGGAGTTCATTTATCCACTTAAAACAATAAAACGTTAAAATTTCAGCTTTCACAGCATTTAAAAAGTGCTGCGGTAAGTTGTATTTGAAAACAATTTAATTCAGCAAAGACAGCATTTATAAACTGCTATAACAGTTCAGTTTTAAACAAAATCATATTTCAGCCTACTGCAGCTCTTAACAAGTGCTACAGTAGCCCCTTTATTACTTTCAGGTCAAATTTTAGTTCCTGCTAGAACAGCACTTACCAAGTGCTATCATAGCCTTAGTTCATTTTAGTCTTTTGGTTCATTTATATAACCACATCACTTAACAAGTGCTGCAGATTCTACTTAGTTCAGAATTGGTTCATTTCCAGAAATGGTAGCTTTTCTGAAGTACTATAAATCAAATTTCCAAGTTTTAAGTGCAATTCCAACCATAAATAAACTTCCATTTAAATCATTTAAACTTATAAAAATCATAAATTTTCACATTAAAATATTCATTTAAATCCTTTAACTTATGATTTTCCTAAAGAGAAATTTTACAAAAATAAAATCAAAAATTTACAAAGTTCACTTATTAAATTTCAAGTGTGTCAATTCCTATTTTTCCTTTAAACAATTTATTTCAACACTTAAATTTAATTCTCCATTTTTCCACCATTTTAAAACTTGATTTTCATTTTAATTTTATAAATCTGAAGTTTCCATCTTTTCTTTTTAGTCAAATTTTCAAATTTAAGTTACACTTTAAAGTCAATATTTTTTTCCATTTATCTACAATTATCACATAGAAAAATCATTTCTACTCTAAATAAATCATTTTAAAACTCAATTTAAATCAATTTAATATTATTACAATTATTTAAAATATTTAAAAATATCCAGAAAAGTACAGAAAATAACCACGGGTCTGTATAATATTTTCTAGCCTAAGACAAGTGATACGGATAATATATCATTTCAATCTGTAGTTTACAAAGAAAAATCCGGGTTTTATCATTTCAAACCCGCAATCCCAAGTAAATAAAATTAAATTAAAAATCGTTCAGGCCTATCATTTCAGCCCATAACGATCTTCCCTTATTCTAAAGTCCGTTCGGGTATGTATCATTTCAACCCATAGTGATTCTATTCTACATGGAACTTGCAGTGTGATTCAACAGAATAGAATAACAGTAAAATAAGAACAAAATATAACAGATGATATGTTATGCAATTTTAACAAGTTTACATCATATATAAATAATCACAGGTAATTATAACATCATTTTTATTTATTTATTTATTTATTTTCTACACATTCAGTTGCGGTCGTTTCACAATCATATAAGTATGAATATTCGTGTGAGATTTACTCACCTCTACGGAGCTGGAGATTCGATTCAAAAGGAAATACGCTATTTATCGAAAAGCACACGGAAAGCACGATCAGTTGTTAGAGGATGCGCCAACTAGATTCAAATCTAAAGTCAAAAGGAATAAATAAAAAAAATCTAAGAATGCAAACGAATAACTATTTTTTTCAAATGAAGCAAACAAAACGAAAAGAACAAGTTGAATACTAAAAAGAAATAGCTCGACCACTTCACCATACTCAAGATTTTAAAGGCTCGGAGGGGTTGTAGTCTGACTTCAAAATACAAAGGTGAAAAAAGGCAATTTTTTTGTTCATTTCTTTTTTTTTTTCAAAACAAGGGCTCGGTGAACATATAACTTCAAAATTTACAAAAGCTCGACCGCTTTAAAAAAATAGACTATAACTTCAAAACAAAGGTGACAAAACAAATTTTGTTCATTTCTTTTTTCTAAAATAAAGGCCAGAGGGAATAGATTATAACTTCAAAACAAAGGCTCTATGGAAAAACTATAACTTCAAAATACAAGGTGACAAAAGCACTTTTATTTTTTTTCAAAACAAGGCTCGGTAGAAATAATACAAGGTGACAAAAGTCGTTTCTTTTTTTCAAAACAGAGGCTCAGCATGGTTATGGTCAGGCGTGGAGTTCATGGTGGTGTGGGGTTTGCTTGATGGTGGAGGAAAGTGGAACGGCAAGGGGACGTGGTTGCAGGGGTTCGGTATGGAGGAGTTGGAGCCGTGGGTTTTGTGGTGGTGACTGGGCTGGTCATGGTGAATGGGGTTGGAGCATGGGTTGGAGCAACAACATGATAAAGCAAAAAAATGAGGCATGGGAAACAACAAAACAAAACAACAAAATGAAAAAAGAAAGCATGTTGTCTTTACCTTTGAGATGCTCACGAAAATTTTGATAGAAGCTAAAGTGAAATATTGCGGTCTGGGAATTTGGACGTGGTATATATTAACAGCTATTCACTGATTTATGGAGAGAAGGCAATTTAATGTTTTGAACGGTAGAGGTCATCAAAGGAAATTAAGGCATTAAATTATATTAATAGATGGAAACGTATGGAAGGCAAAAAGGATGGAATAATCTTTCACGTGCAAGATTTAAGGCAAGATTTTGGGCTAGATTTTGAATTCTCAAAAGAGAATATACGGCTGAAACTTTGCCTTATTAACGCAAAAAAAAATCAAATAGGCAAAGAAAAGGCAAGAGCAACAAATGAACATATGCCCAAAGTAACGTACAAATTTATTTGTTTCTCTTATTAAATAAATTTAAAAATGATAACGTTTCAATTAGGAAAATAACCCATCAGTTTAAACCAAAATTTAATAGCTATTATACCATAATTAATAAAATTTAATTTAGCTTCATCCAATTGATTGTTTAATATAGAGTTAAGAAACGGATGAAAATATACGTAAAGAAATGTAAAGTTAAATTTTTCCGTTTCACACTAATTATTACTAACTTTTAAAGGTATATAACAAATCTGACCAAAACAAAAGTGAAACAATTGTTACACAATTGTATATAGTTCAAGATGAAAATTTGGCAGTTTAGAATTATAAAATTAAAATTTTAAAATTTCTATTAAAGTTACACTTTTAATTCAAATCAACATTACAGAACGTTTAATTTAAATAAATAAAATTTTGGGTAATTGATTAACAATCATTACAAGAAAATTTACAAAATTATATTTTTAAGAATTCAAACGCCACAGTTTTTAAATAAATGAATAAAATGCCTGTTAAAATTTCTAGGCTGTTACAATGAATCTTGAAATTTATTACTTATTAAGATATGTTTTGTTTACACTGGGTTTTTATTCATTCATTTATCATTTACCCAAAATCTATTACAAAAGTGTATATAAGTAACGGTATAAATTATTTTATTTTGGAAAGGTATAAAATCTATTTTAAAGAACAAAAGTGAAATAAAGGTTGTTGTGAATTTATTCAATTAAACTAACAGATTTGAAAACAAGAAAAAGATTTAGATTCCGATGAACGTAAATTTATAACCAAAATATGCATTTTAGAGTTTAATTATGTATATGGAGAGAGAAACCTTCCATTCTTTCTCTAATCAAATTGATTGATTAATTAAATGTCATTAACAAGCTATTTATTCATGGCATGGAATGTAACTATGTCCAAATGTATTCTACAGTAAATTATGTAAGTGCAATATACTAGATTGTGTACAAAGATGATGTTTCCTTCATAAATATCTTTATTGGTCATAGTATTATTATTAAAAACATATACGTATACGTATATATATATATATATATACTAGACTTATACATATAAATGTGTTAAAATTAAGTTTCACTAATTTATGAGCCTAAAGTAAAGACAACAATTTTGAACCTAATCTCCAGATTAAAAGGGTTTAAGATTAAAAAGTTATAACTTTGCATACAAGTCCATCTTATAAATCTTAAGTCAAATTAACGCACACAAATATGTATATACAAATCACTGTAAATAATGTCTTAAACTTAATACAACATTTTTATGTTAAAATTTATAACTTAGTAAATCTTTAATATTAAGCAACAAATTAAGGTCTAACGTTAATTTAAAAGGAAATAAAAGGAATCATGATATTTTGTAATAAATTCAAGTTATTTTTATAAAGAAGCCCCAATTTTTTTTTAAACAAAACTTATTAACTTCAAAATTTAATTATTGAAAATTTTACGGGTCGTTACACTCTCCCCCACTCAAAAATTTTCATCCTCGAAAAGGAAGAAGGTAGGAGAATAGAAACACCCTGAAAGAAAACTAAATTGAAACTCAAAATAGAATCATTGATTTAAACCATTATAAATTCAATTTAAATTAATTAATATTCAATAATCGATTTAATCTATTTGATTTTTACTGAAGTTAAATCAATCTTATCTATTTCCAAATTGATTATCTTTGAAATTAACAATTTCTAAAATCATAAATTTGTATAATCATTTATAATAATCATCTTTTATTCAACAAATTTAATTCTTCTTTATTCCAGATTATTATTAAATATATTCTACTTAATATATCTTATCACACATATTAAGTAGATTACATTTATTATAACTATTTTAATTTATTTTTAATTCCCTTAGCATTATTTATATTGTAAATTATTCAATTAACCTTTTAGTCTATTTATCTCTGTTAATCCTTTTATAACTAAAATTTAAGTGTATAATATTTATTATAACCACTCAAATTTTATTTATAAAAATCTTTTTATATTGTATATTATCCAATTACATTGTTAACTTCTAAAATTAAGGTAAGTTATATTGGAATGCAATTGAGAATTATACAAATAAAACTTTCTAAAATTTATATACAATATACACATTCTAATTCAATCATTTCAAGCTTGAATATTTATTCAAAATTTTGATCTTCTTTTTATAATTGAAGTTATTATTTAAGATAGAATTTAAGAATAAAATTTCCGATTCTTTTCAAACCATTTAGAGATAAATAAATGTATGCACAAAATTTGTCAAATCAAATTTTAAATCATATATCTATATATATTATAAATCAAATCATCTTTTAGAAATTCAAATCAATTAGATTTCCCAAAACAAAGCTGTAGCAAGACTACAGAATGGTTTCTTCACTTCGAAACTTGAAAATGAAAGTCGATGATGCCGCGGTCATCACCGAAATTATTTTCCAACGACAAAGAGAAGAGCACAAAAATTTTAAAACTTTAAAAAGTTCTTTGGAAAAAAATTTCTATTCAAAAATACTTTAAATAATATATCCCTTTTTAAAACTTTAAACCAAAGTTCGAAATAATCGGAATTTAAATTCTCAAATTCTTGTTTTAAATTCATTTGAGTTCCCAAATCAAATTTATAAACAACTATTTATAAATTCATTTATAGAATAATAAATCAAATATTATCATTTCAAATAATCAATTTATTAAGTTCCATAGTATTTACTTATATCAATATTTATTTCATTAACCCAATTTTAAAATAATATTGTGTCAGTTTATTCTATCAAAGTGTTTTAGAAATCTTATCGATAGCATTGATTAGACGAATCGATCGGAAGCCCAAATCCACATCAACAACTCAAACAACACAATATATAAAACAAAACATAGATTTACAAGTATAATTCAAAATGGTTGGAGATATTTTGGAAAAAAAACAAGATGATTAATTATCAAAATATGAAGATGGATAAGCTTAGATAAATCGCGGGCAACCTTAACCGGGTCAACTGTGACTTAATGGATAAGATCAAATGTGGATGTTTCTGGGGTAAATCTACATCCGATCTCAAGAGATAGAGTTTGGAATAACAAAAGATATTAGCATCTAAACCAAGGATAGATATAAATCTCTGGTGAATCGATGCAAATTTGTAAAGGAGTTTCCCCCTTTACCAGAAAATTAGAATATTGGCGAGACAGCCAATTCACTATAAAGATCATTCGAAGTGGAGTTATGTAATACTCCAAAATCAAAAGAATATGAATAGTGAGGGACAAGAATGAATTTTGGAACCGCAGGGAACGTTCCAAAAATTCAAAGGAAATTCGAATCAAGAGGAAAAGATTCAAACTCGAACGAAAGTGATTCTGTAAATAAATCTACTCCATATGATGAGTTTTGCCTCAAAGCCAAAGCTTTGATACCAACTGTAACGACCCGATATTTTCAACCATTCGCATCCGCACATGTCGGACTTGAATTGCTCAAAATACCGCGTTGTAAATAAAATTTGGCAAAATCTCAGAATATACAGTAAATAAATATAATCACAGATCACAGACACAAAGTAAAATAATGCAGCGGAAGTAAAAGAAATAGTAGTTCATGAAGCTACTATATAAATATATCAGAGTTACATAAGATATAACAAAAGAAATAGAGGACAAGAGAAGTCTCAATAAAATAACCAAGTACAAGCTGAGTAGGACAACGGAACTGAAGTAAATAGGACAAGACAAGCAGATAATCTCCAGCGATTCAAATCTCCAAGAGAGTGGAAACCCAAATCTGTGAATAACTCAGGCTGACCCGAGCGTAAAATAAAAAATAAACACTCGAGTCAGGACATACATACTTATACAATGTAAACCAACTCAAGTGAACTGTAATAAGGGTACAAGTAACTTAAAGAATGCTTGGGATCGCCCATTCTTTAAGGATCCGTTAAACTATCTACTATGTAGTAATATTCGCTATTATAATAATGTCTAATCAGTAAAGTATAATCATATATAAAATAGCGTTAAGGGGATGGAGAACCTTAACGCGGTCGGATCTTTAAAACCAAAATCGTAGTGGGCTCGATATGGTAGGTGACATGGCACACAAGGCAATGCCAGGGTAGATATACCAATTACGCACACGGACTGATGGATATGCACAGCAGCCACTACCGTTCCACCTCGAACAATACTCCCAAATCAAGGGTGGCCACCAAAAATCACAAAGTAATAGAATAGTATCGAAGAAATGTGTCCGAGAAGAGGTGCTACCTCACTGGTCCGAGATCGCTCTTGTTTTAGCCACCTTATGCCAACTCACGGGAGTTGGGTCCACGTATATACTTTAGGATCGTCGCCACCATCCTACTTCATTCTGGAAACTCCACCGCGTACACAGTTGTCAAAGTGGTTTTCGGTATCGACAGAGAGTATGTCCATATCCGATCCCGGTCTCTTTAACAACCAATCGTTATTATAACCCGTGGTTATAAATTTAAAACAATTTATATCAAAATACTTCAAATTAAACCATTTAAAAACAAAGTCATTATTCTTTTAAATCAAATATTAAATTCCCAAAAATTTAGCCTTTTCGGAGTTCATTTATTCACTTAAAATAATAAAACGTTAAAATTTCAGCTTTCACAGCATTTAAAAAGTGCTGCGGTAAGTTGTATTTGAAAACAATTTAATTCAGCAAAGACAGCATTTATAAACTGCTATAACAGTTCAGTTTTAAACAAAATCATATTTCAGCCTACTGCAGCTCTTAACAAGTGCTACAGTAGCCCCTTTATTTGTTTCAGGTCTAATTTTAGTTCCTGCTACAACAACACTTACCAAGTGCTATCATAGCCTTAGTTCATTTTAGTCTTTTGGTTCATTTATATAACCACAGCACTTAACAAGTGCTGCAGATTCTACTTAGTTCAGAATTGGTTCATTTCCAGAAATGGTAGCATTTCTGAAGTACTATAAATCAAATTTCCAGGTTTTAAGTGCAATTCCAGCCATAAATAAACTTCCATTTAAATCTTTTAAACTTATAAAAATCATAAATTTTCACATTAAAATATTCATTTAAACCCTTTAACTTATGGTTTTTCTAAAGAGAAATTTTACAAAAATAAAATCAAAAATTTTCAAAGTTCACTTATTAAATTTCAAGTGTGTCAATTCCTATTTTTCCTTTAAACAATTTATTTCAACACTTAAATTTAATTCTCCATTTTTCCACCATTTTAAAACTTAATTTTCATTTTAATTTTATAAATCTTAATTTTCCATCTTTTCTTTTTAGTCAAATTTTCAAATTTTAGTTACACTTTAAAGTCAATATTTTTTTCCATTTATCTACACTTATCACATAGAAAAATCATTTCTACTCTAAATAAATCATTTTAAAACTCAATTTAAATCAATTTAATATTATTACAATTATTTAAAATATTTAAAAATATCCAGAAAATACAGAAAATAACCACGGGTCTGTATAATATTTTCTAGCCTAAGACAAGTGATATGGATAATATATCATTTCAATCCGTAGTTTACAAAGAAAAATCCGGGTTTTATCATTTCAAACCCGCAATCCCAAGTAAATAAAATTAAATTAAAAATTGTTCAGGCCTATCATTTCAGCCCATAACGATCTTCCCTTATTCTAAAGTCCGTTCGGGTATGTATCATTTCAACCCATAGTGATTCTATTCTACAGGGAACTTGCAGTGTGATTCAACAGAATAGAATAACAGTAAAATAAGAACAAAATATAACAGATTATATGTTATGCAATTTTAACAAGTTTACATCATATATAAATAATCATAGGTAATTATAACATCATTTTTATTTATTTATTTATTTATTTTCTACACATTCAGTTGCGGTCGTTTCACAATCATATAAGTATGAATATTCGTGTGAGATTTACTCACCTCCATGGAGCTGGAGATTCGATTCAAAAGGAAATACGCTATCTATCGAAAAGCACACGGAAAGCACGATCAGTTGTTAGAGGATGCGCCAACTAGATTCAAATCTAAAGTCAAAAAGAATAAATAAAACAAATCTAAGAATGCAAACGAATAACTATTTTTTTCAAATGAAGCAAACAAAACGAAAAGAACAAGTTGAATACTAAAAAGAAATAGCTCGACCACTTCACCATACTCAAGATTTTAAAGGCTCGGAGGGGTTGTAGTCTGACTTCAAAATACAAAGGTGAAAAAAGGCAATTTTTTTGTTCATTTCTTTTTTTTTTCAAAACAAGGGCTCGGTGGACATATAACTTCAAAATTTACAAAAGCTCGACCGCTTTAAAAAAATAGACTATAACTTCAAAACAATGGTGACAAAACAAATTTTGTTCATTTCTTTTTTCTAAAACAAAGGCCAGAGGGAATAGATTATAACTTCAAAACAAAGGCTCTGTGGAAAAACTATAACTTCAAAATACAAGGTGACAAAAGCACTTTTATTTTTTTTTAAAACAAGGCTCGGTAGAAATAATACAAGGTGACAAAAGTCGTTTCCTTTTTTCAAAACAGAGGCTCGGCATGGTTATGGTCAGGCATGGGGTTCATGGTGGCGTGGGGTTTGCTTGATGGTGGAGGAAAGTGGAACGGCAAGGGGACGTGGTTGCAGGGGTTCGGTCTGGAGGAGTTGGAGCCGTGGGTTTTGTGGTGGTGACTGGGCTGGTCATGGTGAATGGGGTTGGAGCATGGGTTAGAGCAACAACATGATAAAGCAAAAAAATGAGGCAGGGGAAACAACAAAACAAAACAACAAAATGAAAAAAGAAAGCATGCTGTCTTTACCTTTGAGATGCTCACGAAAATTTTGATAGAAGCTAAAGTGAAATATTGTGGTCTGGGAATTTGGACGTGGTATATATTAACAGCTATTCACTGATTTATGGAGAGAAGGCAATTTAATGTTTTGAACGGTAGAGGTCATCAAAGGAAATTAAGGCATTAAATTATATTAATAGATGGAAACGTATGGAAGGCAAAAAGGATGGAATAATCTTTCACGTGCAAGATTTAAGGCAAGATTTTGGGCAAGATTTTGAATTCTCAAAAGAGAATATACGGCTGAAACTTTGCCTTGTTAACGCAAAAAAAAAATCAAATAGGCAAAGAAAAGGCAAGAGCAACAAATGAACATATGCCCAAAGTAACGTACAAATTTATTTGTTTCTCTTATTAAATAAATTTAAAAATGACAACGTTTCAATTAGGAAAATAACCCATCAGTTTAAACCAAAATTTAATAGCTATTATACCATAATTAATAAAATTTAATTTAGCTTCATCCAATTGATTGTTTAATATAAAGTTAAGAAACGGATGTAAATATACGTAAAGAAATGTAAAGTTAAATTTTTCCGTTTCACACTAATTATTACTAACTTTTAAAGGTATACAACAAATCTGACCAAAACAAAAGTGAAACAATTGTTACACAATTGTATACAGTTCAAGATGAAAATTTGGCAGTTTAGAATTATAAAATTAAAAATTTTAAAATTTCTATTAAAGTTACACTTTTAATTCAAATCAACATTACAGAACGTTTAATTTAAATAAATAAAATTTTGGGTAATTGATTAACAATCATTACAAGAAAATTTACAAAATTATATTTTTAAGAATTCAAACGCCACAGTTTTTAAATAAATGAATAAAATGCCTGTTAAAATTTTTGGGCTGTTACAATGAAACTTGAAATTTATTACTTATTAAGATATGTTTTGTTTACACTGGGTTTTTATTCATTCATTTATCATTTACCCAAAATCTATTACAAAAGTGTATATAAGTAACGGTATAAATTATTTTATTTTGGAAAGGTATAAAATCTATTTTAAAGAACAAAAGTGAAATAAAGGTTGTTGTGAATTTATTCAATTAAACTAACAGATTTGAAAACAAGAAAAAGATTTAGATTCCGATGAACGTAAATTTATAACCAAAATATGCATTTTAGAGTTTAATTATGTATATGGAGAGAGAAACCTTCCATTCTTTCTCTAATCAAATTGATTGATTAATTAAATGTCATTAACAAGCTATTTATTCATGGCATGGAATGTAACTATGTCCAAATGTATTCTACAGTAAATTATGTAAGTGCAATATACTAGATTGTGTACAAAGATGATGTTTCCTTCATAAATATCTTTATTGGTCATAGTATTATTATTAAAAACATATACGTATACGTATATATATATATACTAGACTTATACATATAAATGTGTTAAAATTAAGTTTCACTAATTTATAAGCCTAAAGTAAAGACAACAATTTTGAACCTAATCTCCAGATTAAAAGGGTTTAAGATTAAAAAGTTATAACTTTGCATACAAGTCCATCTTATAAATCTTAAGTCAAATTAACGCACACAAATATGTATATACAAATCACTGTAAATAATGACTTAAACTTAATACAACATTTTTATGTTAAAATTTATAACTTAGTCAATTCTTTAATATTAAGCAACAAATTAAGGTCTAACGTTAATTTAAAAGGAAATAATAGGAATCGTGATATTTTGCAATAAATTCAAGTTATTTTTATAAAGAAGCCCCAATTTTTTTTTAACAAAACTTATTAACTTAAAAATTTAATTATTGAAAATTTTATGGGTCGTTACAAATTTAGTAAAATATTTAATATATTTTTAATATATATATTTTAAATTTAATTAAATATAGTTTTGATTTAAGATAATAAATATAGACTTTTATAATAACTTTAATAGATAAAAGATTTTTGTAAAAGATTTTATAATTTTGTAAAAGGATTTGTAAGGAATTTGTAAAAGTTTGTAAGAGATTTTATAATGGATTTATAAAAGGATTTTTTTAAAAGATTTTATAAAGGATTTTTATAATGGTTTTATAAAGGAGTTATAAAGGTTTTAAAGGATTTTATAAATGGTTTTTATAAAAGAACTTGTATAAAGGGATTTGGAAGCATTTAAAGGAATTTGCGTAGAAGTTTATGAAAAGGGAAAGAGTTGTAAACTGATTTGGAGTTTATAAATAGCTTTATAAATGTTTCTAAAGCATATAAATAGTTTATAAATGGTTTAAGAGAGATTTATAAATTATTTTGGAAATTGATTGAAATAAAATCTTCCTCGGCATTTATGAATATAATTATACTTTTGGAATAAGTATATGGATATCTTGATATGAAGGTATAAACTGTTTTCTAGATTTATTATTAAAAATGTGTTATAAAATAACCACGGTGTGGAAAATATAACGATTGGTTGTTAAAGTGACCGAGGTCGAATATTGTCATACTCTCTGCCAATTCTGAAACCACCTTAACAACTATGCACGTGGTGGACAATCCAGAACGAACTAGGGTGGTTTGGCTAACGCTACTGGTATGAGGTAAGAGCGTAGCCCTGACCCCCTCGGGTCAGCTTGATATGACTAAAACAGGAGCTATACCGGGCAAAGTGAGGTTGCTCCTTCGATCGGGCTTATTTCTTCGATATCATATCTGTTACTTTATGATTGATTTGGTGGCCACCTTCGATTTGATTATGGGAGTGTGTTTCGAGGTGGGCGGTAGAAGTTTCTATGAGTTACCACCAGTCCGGGAGTGCAAAACGATAGAATCCTACCCTGGGCATTCCCTCGCGTGCCTTGTCATATGTCTTATCGAGCCCAATATGATTTTGGTTTGTGTCGTACCTATGGAGTACTCCCTGATAGCCTACCAGTTTGGTGGAGTTTATAGTACTGTATAGATTACGACATTTATAAAAATGTGTTAAGGGTATATGGGTAACGGCTTAATGCTATTTTAATACTTTACTTTACTGATAGACACTACATATAAATAGTTTAACGGATCCTTAGGAGATGGAAATCCCGAACATCTCTGAAGCCGTTACACTCATATTTATTTATGTTGATTTAACTAACATAAGATCTTTTAGTTCTGAATCGAGTGTTTTGTCTTTTCATTACGCTTGGGTCAGCCTGAGCATTTCAGTGTATTGAACACCATTTTATTTTGGAGGATGAAGACGAAGATTAGTCTACTATTATTTTTATTATTCCACTGTACCATGTTATTCCGCTGCATTATCCTATTATACCTGATGTATACATAACTCTGATTGTATTGTAAAAATTGTAATCAAATGTATTTGTAAAACAGCTTCATGAACTATTTATTTGATTATTATATTTTGTCATTCCGCTGTGAGATTCTGTGTTTTGTTTTCTTTCCTTTCTTTTATTTTCTTATTTTCTTATTTACCCCATTAACAATCCTCCCTTTTTAACGGTTTTAGTTTGACATGTGTGGTTTGTTGTCAATTTAAACCATCCAAAAAGGTGGGTCGTTACAGTTGGTATTAGAGCGAGGTTTAGCGATAACCTTAGCTCTGTGGGTTTTGACTCATTAGAGATTGGGTAACCCTAGAATGAGTCTGAGTGTATATATATGTGAGAGCATATTTGTTAATGTTATAAAATGTTTTTATATTGTGTTAATTTGTTCTATTTAGTATTTATAAATTCTGGTTGGTACGTAGGATGCTATGGCATCGATAGGAAATTCTAAACACTTAATAGGGCAGACCGACACATTATTGTTTTTGAAATATAGGCAAGTGAAATAATTTTACCTAGTATTATATTTTGTATATAAAAGAATAGTTTTTATAAATGGATATATTTGTATGTGATATATTTGTTTGTTAGGAAGTGAAATTTTATAAATATTGGTTGCAAAATAAGATTTACAAATAAGTGATTATGAATTGGAAATTTGAGAACTTAAGTTCCGAAGTTTTGAAATTGGTTTTCAAAGATTTTGGAATATAATATTAGTACTATTTGGAAGTATTTTCGAATATAAATATTTTCAATGTGATTTGAAAGAAATGTTTTAAAAGAACTGTAAAAGAAATAGTTCTGTACTCCCCTCTTTCGTCGCTGGAAAATAATTTCAATGATGACCGCGGCATCATCGATATTCATTTTCGAGTTTCAAAGTGGGAAGACCACTATAGTAGCTTTGCTACACATTTGTCTTGATAAACAAATTTTAATTTTATTTTCTTAATTATGATTTGATATATATAAAAGATATATATTTATTATTTCAAAATGATCTGAAATGAAACTTGTATTTAGTTCTTAAGTTCTTGTTAAATTAATGATTTTCAATTGTAGAAATAAAGTGAAATTTTAATAGTTGGAAACTTCTAAAATGAGAAATAGGGAATTAGAAGCTAAGTGTTTAATGAAACTATAAAGAAATTAGAGATTTGTCACTTGTAAATTAAAGGGTAATGAAAGTTTGAAGATGTAAAATATTGAATATTTTACTAATTAAAATGAATAAGAGAAATTTGTATAACACTCAATTACATTCTAAAAACATATATAAAACTTACCTGAAATATTTAAAAGTTGAAATGTTAATATGGATATGTAATAGAATCTTATACAAGTAAAATCTTAATAACGGAAATGCTTCGAAATGAACATATGTTATAAATGAAAAACTAAGATATACAATAAACGTTAAAAGCATAAGTTAGTGTTTTGAAAAGCTAATAATTAGATTGAATAGTAAAAAGTGAAAATTACCTAAGAAAATGATTATAAACTTAGGAAATGACTGAAATGATTCATAAATAAGTTTATCATTAATTGACACTATAAAAGAAAGGATAAATGTGAATTAAAAGGTAGAACACTTAAGTATGAAATGTTATTAATGAATATTAATATTAAATGGAAATCAAGTTATATAAGTGAATGAATGTGAATTAAACTGCAATGAAATGTACGTAATACTTTAACAATGTATTCAATGATGATTTCAATTATTGAATGGGAAATATATTATGTAAGTAACTGAATGAAAATTTATAAAAGATGACCTGGTATGAATGGGAACTGAAATAAATAAAAGTATATAATGTGTAAAAGAGAAACCGATTGAATAAACTTAAATAACATTTAAGTTTTGTATTGTTTTGGCTGATGGGAAGTTTGGGAAGTGATACTTTAAATTGTTCAAGGTTATATGAATAATCTATTAATAAATTACCTGAGAGTTTTGAGCATACGGTACACTAAGTAGTTTATTTATCACTCTTGAGCGATGAAAATTTTCTGAACCTGGAAAAACCATTAGTTTTGGTTGCTATAAATGGTTGATGGATTCTTTTGATGCATATAATGGTTGTACTGCTTTTGTTCGTATATAATTATTATATACTGTATGTTGCTTGTGATGTTGATTTGAAACAACTAAATATTTCTCTTTTACATAATTCTCACTATTTTGGATAATATAAGTGAAATATAGGTTTATGGAAGCAATAGCTGTTGCTTTTGGTTTCATAAATAAAGTTGTTTGCCCGACAAATAGGTACGTTTTTGGATTACGGTTTTGGAATGATATTTTATTGTTTTTCCCGTGGTTTGGAATGTTTCATTTTTGAAATATGATATATATATTGTAATTATTGATATTATTATTTTTCAGGACCTATCCGTATAAAGGAGACTCTGCTGAAATTTTTCGTGAATTTAAGACTTATAATTTTTTTGTGAAAGTTGAGTTATTTTCAAATTCTTATTAAACTAAATTATGTAAATGAATTGTTTATAAATTTATTATTTGAATAAAATCATATCAAGTTTCTTAATTCCTTCTTGTTCCTTTTTTAGGACGAAAAGTTTTGAGTGGGGGAAAGTGTAACAACCCTTATTTTTGATAATTTAAACTATTAAATTAAATAAGATTTTGATATTTAATATTATGAGAAATTAAAATTTATGATTTATTAATGAGAAAAATAATTAGAATATGATTTAATAATGTTGTTTGAATGTTACTGACAATTATTTTAATGTAATTTCAATCAATTAAAATAATTGTAAAGCTGATTTGGTTATAATTGTGAATAAGGAATAAATTAAATGTGGAATTTTATGTTGAAATTATATGTTATTAATTGAAATAGGTTTATTTCAGAATATGAAATCAATTAATTTGGAAATAAATATGAGATTTTATGCAATTAAATATTGTAGTTAATATGAGTTAAGATGGTAACTATAGAATATGAATGTAATAAAATGTAAACTTATGTTAATTATCTTCATAAGATAATAGTTGATTCAATAATAAGAGTGTAAATCGAAATAAAAGAAATTGATTGAAATAAAAATATAATTAACTGGGATTTTATTACAGTTGTAACTGAACGTTGAAATTTGCACAATATTTAAATATTGGATTTAACATGAAAAAATTATTTTAAAAGATTTTAAATTCCTATGTAATCAAGAATGATAAAATTGTTAACTTTTAAATTTGAATTTAAAAAGTGATTAAATCAATTTAATAATAATTTATTTAATTAATGTGAAAATTAGCCATTTTGGCCACTGTCTCGGATTTCGACGAAACCAGTTTCATCGGATCTGTAACAGTGAATTATTATAGGATTTCAAGTTTCGTAGCGACTGGACTTATCGTTTGATAGTGCGAGCTCGAAACGCGTAGAAATAAATTAATGGAATTTAAATGAATATAATTTGTTTTTGAAAGTTAACTTCTGTATACAATGGAATTAGGGTTTGAAACTAGTTCCATTGAGTTTAAAAATATCAAAAACATATATTTTGATATATGGGATGACGTACTTTCGTTTCGGGAACGAAACGGGCTTTCCGGGTCGTTGTTATCGTTTCGACCCAATTCGATCTTTCCATTCGTTCTTATCCATCTGTCTATATAAATTGATACTTCCTGAAACCCTAGCCGCTTTCTGATTTCATTTGCTATACGTACAAATTTATGTTCCTTCCTTCCTTCCTAATGGCAGAAATCCTGATTTCAATTACAATCAAAACCCTAATTTCAATTTCAAATCAAACTCCAGAAATCCAGACTCCTCAAACTATGTAATTTAATATATCGTTGAAAAGCTCTCGACGAGCGTAATCTACATTTGAAATTCATTTTTGCAATTGAGTCTTGGTTTGGCCAGAATTTGATGATCTTTCTTAGTCGTCCATTGCTAGGGTTTTGGATTAACGGCGGATCATCGACCAATAGACGATCAGGGAGTTGGGTCTGGAAGTGGAGGACGAGCAGGTCTCAGATCTGGTCTTCATTTATCGTATGGAGCCACGATTTCACAAGAATTGGTGATCTTAGGGCGGCGGCGACAGAGCTAGAGGAGGAGGCCGGAGGGTTCGTGGTCGCGGCCGTGGGTGCGTCTGGCCTTGGCGACTGCAGTGGTGATGGCCGATCTGGATGGAAGTGAGCATGGGCGGTGTGGCAATGATGTGAAGCGTGGCGGTTGGGTTGAGTGAGGGTTCGTGAGCGAGGCGAGTTAGGGTTGCATGAGGTAAGAGTTTTTACAATTTTTCCCTGTTTAAATTTTAATTTTAAAATTTAAATGTTCTAACGTCAATAACTTTTTGATACAAGCTCCGATTGACGTGCGGTTTCCTCCGTTGAGATCATATCGAAATTTTGGATGATATGAAACTAGATTGGCTGCATTATAAGATTGTTGGAATTTTAGGCTTTATTTGGATTTTAAATCGATTGTAAATCAAAGGTGAGTGATTTAACCCACTCACGAAATACTAAACCTTCTTATGTTAGTTGAATTAAATTTATGATGTGATAAGAATGTTATTGGTTGTTGTTTGGTAGTTTAATTTGACATTTTAATTTAATTTGAATTTATACTGAATTAAATTTCCATTTAAATTAATATTGAATTTAAATTGTTAATTAAATACATGATATTGATAACCAATTAATTATTGTGATTTATTAACCGATTTGGACGTTGATTGTAATGGATGTTTATTTGTTGACATTTTGGATGATTGGAAGTTATGTTTATTATATTTTTTAATATCACACTACAAGTTCCCTTAGTTTGTTGTTAGGAAAATCACTATGGGTTGAAATGATACATATCTAAATGATCTTGTAGATTAGGGAAAATCGTTATGGGTTGAAATGATAAACCCGAGCAATTTTATTGATTTGGAAATTTTTGATTCGGGATACGGGTTGAAATGATATATATCCGGAAAATTTAACTATTTGAGTTGAAATGATACATACCCTATCACTTGAACATTGGGTAGAAAATTATATGCAGACACCGTTGGTCAATTTTAAATTATTTTCTAAATGGTAAAGTATGTTTGATTTATAAATTTATTTTAATGATTTTATTTTTAAAAAAAATATATTTGGAAAATAATTTATTTTATATGTTTTTAGCTTCAAATTATAAGTTAATATATGATTTTAAATGTAATTTTAAGATTTTAACTTATAATTTTATTTAGTTTTAAATATATATTTTAAATAGTTTACAATTTAATTTAATAAAATATTTAAGATAGTTTAAATATATATATTTTAAATTTAATTAAATATAATAAATATAGTTTTGATTTAAGATAATAAATATAGACTTTTATAATAACTTTAATAGATAAAAGATTTTTGTAAAAGATTTTAGAATTTTGTAAAAGGATTTGTAAGGAATTTATAAAAGTTTGTAAGAGATTTTATAATTGATTTATAAAAGGATTTTTATAAAAGATTTTATGAAGGATTTTTATAATGGTTTTATAAATGAGTTATAAAGATTTTAAAGGATTTTATAAAGGGTTTTTATAAAAGAACTTGTATAAAGGGATTTGGAAGCGTTTAAAGAAATTTGCGTAGAAGTTTATGAAAAGGGGAAGAGTTGTAAACTGTTTTGGAATTTATAAATAGCTTTATAAATGGTTCTAAAGCATATAAATAGTTTATAAATGGTTTAAGAGAGATTTATAAATTATTTTGGAAATTGGTTGAAAGAAAATCTTCCTCGGCATTTATGAATATAATTACACTTTTGGAATAAGTATATGGAAATCTTGATTTGAAGGTATAAAATATTTTCTGGACTTATTACTAAAAATGTTTTATAAAATGACCACGCTGTGAAAAATATAACGATTGTTAAAGAGACCGAGGTAAGATATTGTCATACTCTCTGCCAATTCGGTAACCACTTTAACAACTGTGCACATGGTGGAGAATCCAGAACGAAGTAGGATGGTTTGGCGAACGCTACTGGTATAAGGTAAGAACGCAGCCCTGACCCCCTCGGGTCAGCTTGATATGACTAAAACAGGAGCTATACCGGGCCAAGTGTGGTTGCTCCTCGTACCGGACACATTTCTTCGATACCATATCTGTTACTTTGTGATTGATTTGGTGGCCACCTTCGATTTGATTATGGGAGTGTGTTCCGAGGTGGGCGGTAGTAACTATTATGCGTTACCACCAGTCCGGTAGTGCAAAACGGTAGAATCCTACCCTGGGCATTGCCTCGCGTGCCTTGTCATATGCCTTATCGGGTCCACTACGATTTTGGTTTGTGTCGTACCTATGGAGTGCTCTTTGATCGCCCATCGGTTTTGTGGAGTTTACAGTACTGTATAGACTACGACATTTATAAAAATGTGTTAAAGGGGATATGGGTAATGCCTTAACGCTATTTTAATACTTTACTTTACTGATAGACACTACATATATAACGTATATTACTACATATAAATAGTTTAACGGATCCTTAGGAGATGGAAATCCCGAACATCTCTTAAGTTATTGCACGCACGTTATACACTAGATAGGAGATGTAAAATCCCGTAAACATCTCTGAAGCCGTTGAACTCATATTTATTTATGTTGATTTAACTTACATAAGATCTTTTAGCCCTAACTCGAGTGTTTTGTCTTTTCATTATGCTCGGGTCAGCCTGAGCATTTCATTGTGTTGAACACCATTTTATTTTGGAGGATGAAGATGGAGATTAGTCTACTATTATTTTTATTATTCCAATGTACCACGTTGTTCCGCTGCATTATCCTATTATACCTGATGTATATATAACTCTGATTGTATAGTAAAAGTGTAATCAAATGTATTTGTAAAACAGCTTCATGAACTGTTTATTTGATTATTATATTTTGTCATTCCGTTGTGAGATTTTGTTTTTTGTTTTCTTTCCTTTTTCTTATTTTCTTAGTTACCCCATTAACAATCCTTTTTTTTTGAACGGTTTGAGTTTGACATGTATGGTTTATTGTCGATTTAAAATGTCCAAAAAGGTGGGTCGTTACAAACGTATTATTAGTTAAAAACTTAAAACATAATTTACTTAGTATAAGTCAATTATGCGATAAGGGATTTTGAATCAATTTTGAAAAAGATAAATGCAATATCTTTAATTAAAATAAAATTTTAATTTTTGAAGGAACAAGAAATCAAAATATTTATATTCTGAACATGAATATTAATCATAATAATGCTTTATGCTTGACCGCAAATCATGATGATCCATGGGTATGGCATAAAAGATTTTGTCACATAAATTTCAAATATATAAAAAAGTTAGCTAAAAACAATTTGGTAAGAGGATTACCCAAAATAAATTTCAAAGTTAAAAATCTATGTGATGCATGCCAACTTGGAAAATTAAAGAAAAGCTTGTTTAAGTCTAAAAAGGAAATCTCTACAAAACAACCTCTTGAATTACTTCATTTGGACTTATTTGGTCCAACACAAGCATTTTCGATAAATCACAATAAATATGTTTTTGTAATTGTAAAAGATTTTTCAAGATATACTTGGACACTATTTTTAAAATATAAAAGTGATACATTCGAAATGTTTAAAAATTTTGCTAAACGAATTAAGACTCTAATGGATTTAAAAATAAAAAGTATAAGAAGTGATCATGGTGGAGAATTTGAAAATAAACTATTTACAAATTTTTGTAATAAAAAAGGAATTAGCCATAATTTTTGATTTCCACGAACACCACAACAAAATGGAATAGTTGAAAGAAAAAATCGCACCTTGCAAGAATGTGTTCGAACTCTCCTAAATTGCAGTGGCTTGCCAAAGAATTTTTGGGCTGAAGCAGTTGCTATTGCATGTTATGTATTAAATCGTGTAACTCTTAGACCTATGACTAAAAATACATGTTATGAAATGCACTACAAAAAGAAACCAAAAGTATCATATTTTCGAATATTTGGATCAAAATGCTTTATTCTAAATACAAAAGATAATCTTAGTAAATTCGATCCAGAAGCCGATGAAGGAATTTTTGTTGGATATTCTAATCGAAGTAAAGCATACAGAATTTTTAACAACGAACAAATATTATAGAAGAAAGTCTTCATGTCTCGTTTGATGAAGATTTTAAAAATATAAATAAAGATGAAAAAGATATTTTTGACACTAATCAAAATAAAGCCATTGAAATTATACTTGAAAATAATGATGATAATCAAAATAACAATGATTTGAAATCACCACCCCGTATTTTAAAAGATCATCCTATTGATTACATAATTGGAAATCTAGATAACAAAGTTTCGACTAGAAGAAAAATAAATCAAATGAGTAATGTAGCATTTATATATAATTTGAACCAAAAAAATACAAGGAAGCATCAAATGATGATTTTTGGATTTTAGCAATGCAAGAAGAGCTTAATCAATTTGAACAAAATAATGTTTGGGAACTAGTACAAAGGCCAAACGATCAATCAGTAGTTGGAACAAAATGGGTATTTAAAAACAAAGCAGACGAAAATTGAAATATTATACGTAATAAAGCAAGATTAGTGGCACAGGGATACAATCAAGAAGAAGGAATCGATTATGAAGAGACTTTTGCACCTGTGGCATGTCTTGAAGCCATAAGAATATTACTTGCTTTTGCGTGTCATCATAATTTTAAGCTATTTCAAATGGATGTTAAATGTGCTTTATTGAACGGTTTTATAAAAGAAAATGTTTACATTGAACAATCATCACTATTTGTTCATGAAAAATATCCAAATCATGTTTTTAAACTTAGAAGGCGTTATATGGTTTAAACTAGCATCTCGCTCTTGGTATGATCGATTAAAATCACATTTAATAAATTATGGTTTTCAAATTAGTAAAATAGATACAACATTATTTATTAAAAGAGAACAGAAGGATATATTAACTGTTCAAATTTATGTTGATGATATTATATTTGGATCTATTAACGAAAATTTATGTTAAAAAATTTCTACAATAATGAAAAACGAATTTGAAATGTCTCATATGGGTGAATTAAATTTCTTTTTAGGATTACAAATAAAAGAAGGAAATAATGGAATCTTTATAAATAAAGAAAAATACTATAAAGAATTACTAAAACGTTCTGGAATGGATAATACATCAAGTAAACCATTCCAATGTGTACTACTAATCATCCAGACAAATATGAACATGGAAAAGAGTTCGATCAAAAACTATATCAAAGCATGATAGGATCTTTACTATACTTAACATCTAGTAGACCAGATATTATGATGAGTGTTTGTTTATGTGCAAGATATCAAGCATGGCCTAAGGAATCACATCATCGGGCAGTCAAACGGATTTTACGATATTTAACCAACACTAAAGATTATGGTTTATTTTATCCAAAAGGCAGTTCGTTTGAACTCGTATCTTACAATGATGCGAATTTTGGTGGATGCAAATTGGATAAAAAGTACAAGTGGCACATGTCATTTTATTGGTCAATCGTTAGTTTCGTGGTTTAGTAAAAAAACAAAATTGTGTTTCTCTTTTGACATGTGAAGCCAATTATATTTTTGCTGCCTTAGCTTGCACTCAAGTAATATATATGCAACAAACACTTAAAGACTATGGAAAAATAATAAACAAATCTCCAATATATTGCGATAGTACTAGTGCTAAAAATTTGTCTAAAAATCCAATTAATCTTTCACGAACAAAACATATCGATATTCGTCACCATTTTCTAAGAGATAATGTTGAAAAAGAAATAATAACTCTTGAATTTGTTAATACCGAAAATCAAATAGCTGATAATTTTACAAAACCGATAAGTGAACCAACTTTTATTAAGTTAAGACAGGATCTAGGAATTTGTTCGTACAATGAATTGGTTAACTAAATTTGCAGGAATAATATTTTGTTCACTTAAATTTGTAGAAATAGCTCATATAGACTTTCAACTACACAATTGGTTTTATACACTTAGAATTAATAATAACCACATAAAAATTAAACTAATAACAACCATTTAAAAAAAGTAACTACTCTCTGTTAAATTTTTATGACTAAAATCCTTCCCTTAACCAACTCTCTAAAATAGTAAAAAGCTATATTATAAATCAACTTATATTCCTCCTTTAAACTTTGCTGTGATTTTTTTAATTATTAAAACAATTAATAAACTCAAAAATATCATCCGATCGTGACTCCACTTATTCAACTATCGACTATAAATCTCCCTCATCAGATAGCACTTATGTTTCGCCAACTAAATCCACTCCTACATCGACTCATTTATCCTCTCTAAACATTATTCATCACCTACATACCACACTGTCTTTTCTCCTAAAGAAAAGAAAGCCAAACGTTCAGTTGAGCTACAATTATCATCTCTCGTCGACAAGGTCGATGAATATATCATTATCAACAAGAAATGATGGGAGCTCAACGTGATATGTATTACGAACAACGACGCCAAAGATCTCATCTAAATTTTCTTCAAAAATGCATTCTAGCAATTTGTGGTCATTCACCAACAAAAAATTGCATACATCAAAAATCTCTCGAATATAAGAAACTCCTACAAAAGCGTATAACATTATTCTGGGAAATCTTTGCAAACCGGGACCATCAAACCAAGCTTAGATTGACACTCCAGCTCGTCCGAGTTGGTATCCACTGAAGATGTTACTTGACAATACAAAAGTTGAACCAAATTCATGGGATCTGCAACAAATCAAAAATTCTAAATTCTCCAACAAAAACTAAACTTATGCTACGCATCATATAAATTAAGTTTATTTGTTAATTTTTGTTATGTATATTGTTTTATCGTGTTAAAATTTCAATAAACTTTCATTGCTATTTAAAATTTTCCAATATTTCAGAAAATACATACCCCAGACATCTTTGAATTTACTACAGACGTTTGTCAAAAGTTACGAGAAATTTTTTCTGTAGCCACAACGTCTATGGGACTTCACAGACGTCTGCCAAAACTCTCTGTTTATTTTTTTATACAGCCACTGACGTCTGTGGAACTATCATAGACATTTCTCGAATCTTTTTGTTTCATTTTATTGAAGTCACAGACGTCTGTGACTCCCTAACAGACGTTTGTCGCTACTCCGGCCACACATTTCTACAGCCATATATAAACAAATTTACCCCATTCTTTACTTTTACCTCCATTTCAATTCCTAATTTCTGAAAACCTAGCCTCAATAACCTTCAAATTCATCAATCAATGGCTCCCAAGAAGATGACCATCTCTAAAAAGCAAAAACAAGGCCAATTTTCCTCCTCCTCTCAAATCTCGGTTACATGAGCTCACATAAACCAATGGCTTTGCAACAATCCCACTGCCATCAATCGATCGAGGTATGGTCCCTTCTATCACCTTGGAAATGTGATAGAATATTGTAATGACCCTAATTTTGAGTAACATTATTTAGGATATTTAATTAGTTAAATTAGATAAATAATGTAATGATTAGGGGATTGAGATTTGTAATTAATAGAAGGGTAGTCGTGCCTATTTGAACTAATGAACTAAGAAAATTAAATTGAATTAAGTTAGGGTAAGTAGACAAGGGCAATATAGGAATAAGTAATATCCTTATACCCTGAACCCTCACATACATTCATTTTACACGTTCATTCTCACAAACAAAAACTAAAGCTAGAGGCCAGCCACCATTAAGAGAAAACAAGTGAAACTTTCAAGAGGAAGAAGTTAATCAACTTATCCCAAGATCAAATATCAACTCCTTAATCTCAAGCTAAAGGTGAATAATAACCACATCTCATGTTTTTAAATGATTTCGGTTTTACTTTAAATCCAAGCAAATTTGCAAATGTTTTGCCATGTTTTGATTATTAAAATGGATATATGCTTGTTGATGATTTATGCTAATTCATATAGATTTTATTATATGTTTTAATGTGAAAACCCTATTAAATGACATCCAAATGCCTTGCGATTTTAGTATATGATCAGAAATGATACTTTAGAGATGGGTTTCAATTTTCATAATTTTCTGAATTAATGTTGATTTATTATGAATTTTGTAGTGAAGAAAATAGTTATTTTAGGTTTAAAATTAATTACAGCTAATATATGTATGTTTTTGGTCTGAAATTAATATATGTTAGAAAACATATTAAAACCGATTTATGGGAATTTTTATAGATTTTTCCTAAGGGTTTTAATAGATATATAAAATTATTTAAGATGTGGGACTTAAATGTTTTATATATTTACAAAAGGAGAAGGGGTATTTTGTAAATAATTTAATTTGTTACCTCTGAAATCTCGGCAGTACTTTTAGAAAAAAGAAATTATCAACCAATCATGTTTTGACAAACAAGGTAGGTTAGTTGAACAGAATTACTTTAAAAGGTTAAAAATCAGCTTAAACATTCTTTTTACATGTTCCGCCACTTTCGGCACCTAGCTTTCGACCAAGTACTTCCGCCTCCATCACCATCGAAACCAATGCGCATGGTATTAAAGAATTGGTATGCAGCAAATTTGATATAGGTGAAAAGTATGCAGTCGAAACAAGGGTTTCCGAAGGGGTCGAAGCTTTACTTTGTTTTTAAATGAAAATGCGCCGGCTTTGCTTTTGCTTTCGACTTGGTTAGCTTACAACTGGGTCAAATTGTTTAAAGGAATGGTTTCAAAAGAGATTGCGCCTTTTGTTTTATAAAGAAGCTTTCGAAGAGGCTGAAACCCTTTGCCACCGCATCTTTCCTTTCGAAGCAATGCCTTTGAAAGGGTTTTTTTTAAACTTATCCACTTCTCCAATGCTTTCAAAGGGTAGGTTTCAACACCATCACTTCTTTACTTAGGAAACAGTTTTCGAAAGAATGCTTTGGACTTAGTTATTTTATGGCCCTTTGTTCCATTGAAGGTAAAAGCCAAAGGGTTTTGAAAAGGAAAGGTTTTAAATGGTTTCGAAAGGTTATTCCACATATTTTACTTGAACCCAATGCTTTCGAAAGGTTTGTTTATAGAAAATAAATTTGAATGCTGTCGAAAGGTTTTAAATGAAGGCTTCGAAGGGGTGGTTCCCAAATGTTTTCGAAAGGTTTTATGTTGAAGGTTTCCAAAGGTTTCGAAAGCTAAGTTCATAGTGTTTTGATAAGAGGATGTCTATGGTTTTAAAGCTTTCGAAAGAAAGGTTTTTCAAGGTTTTCGAAGGGTTTGTTAAGAATTGTTTCAAAGGGTATGTTTTGGCCTTTCGGCCTAAGGTTTTACTTGTATCGAAAGGGGTACTTTCAATGGATTCGAAAGGGATACTTTCAAAAGTTTAAATGCTTTCATCAAAGTTTTGTGTAAAGTATATATAACATGGCAAGGTGATTTGAGTAAAGCGTAGAGTATATTTTCCTTGTTTAAGTATGATTTAAATGGATTAAATCATTTTGAAAGAAAAAAATTTCAAGGAAAATTTAACGGTAGATGACCCTAAGTAAAATGACTCGGATAGTAGAATACCAGATGGGACTGGTAGAGGGTCGTGCCCTATACATTAGCTATTAGCCCCGAGCTAATTTAGTCCAAAATTCCAGGGTGTAGGGCTTTGTCACAGGTAAGACTAAAATGATGTTACACACAGAATAGAATAAACAGAGAGAAGATAGGTTATTGGTGAGCCCGCAAAACCATTAGGATCAGTTGACCCTAAAGAATTAAGTTTGGTTCGACAGACCATCCAGAAGAGGAGTATCTAACATAAGTAAGATTATTTATTTATTTTTTCTAGTAGGCCCGAGTCAGCCAAAGGTTAGTAGTTAGCCAAACAAAACTATTGTGTTCGGACAGATAGTCCATTTGTTAGCTGATTTATATGCTTACATGATATTGCTTTATTGTTTTAACCAGTTTTGGTTGCAGGATTAAGATATGCAAAAGATATGTTTTAAAAGGATATTAGTGAGGGGAAACCCATTCCGCTAAGTGGCGTGGTCTCACTTAATATCAAATAACCGAGATGTATAATATTATTCCCACTAGGCTTTAAGTCCGACTCGAAGTTTATATTTTCCTCTTAAACTCTCGAGTGCTCAAAATTAATTTGAGTAGATTGAGAGTTTCGGTTCTACTCCAATTTATGTTGTATGGAAATTTGGAATCCGGAAAATGAGGATGATTGGTTGTGGTCAAGTGTTTATGGAAAAGAAATCAAAATTGATGTATATACGGTTGGCCGTATACTAGGATTTTCTTATGAAGTAATTGACTTAATGGATATACTAGATCATAGTCTTTTACCCTGAGATGATGTTACCCATCAAATATCAGATGATAGGATGCCCCAATGGAAATCCATTTACCTACGCCCACGTGCTAGACTGCTAAATAGAATGATAATCAACACAATCATTCCACGTCTACGTAGCCATGAGCAAATTTATCCTAATGACCATCGAGCTTTGTATGCAATATGCGGTCGCCTGCCGGTAAATTGGGAAAAACTTATTCATGACCAAATTAAAGGTTTTTGGACTCAGCATCATCGCTCAATTGTATATGGTCCGTACATAATACATATCTTGCAAGATCTTGGAGTTCCTTCGTACTTATCATAATACGAAGAAATTCCAACAAAAGATAGTGGTCCACAATATCTATCCTTGATTAAACTTCCCAAAAACCCACATCCTATCATCCCCTTCGACCAATGGACTCTACAACAGCATCCACAAGAACATCATGGTCCTCCTCCAACTAGTGCTACTCAGCAGACTTAGTCACCTTGCTCTTCAAAACAACCAACTTCCTCTAGTCCTACTACCGAATATTATTCGGACTCTAAAATACAAGAAGCTTGCGTTGAACCAAAGCAAAACGAATCTCTTCATGATTTGACACTTAAAAACCAAAAGATAATCACAGCTAATCGTGAGCTTTAAACAAAAAGATGACTGAATTGGAACGTTCTTTCTCCACAAGGATAACAAAAATGGAGAAGACTTTTGACAAAGTGGTCTCCACTTTAGGCAAAGTATGCGCAAAGTACGTGGTCGATCATCTTCTCTTTCATCATCCTCGCCTTCACCAACACCTCCACCTTGGGTTCAAACACCAATTTATCGCTCTCAAGCCTCGCCCGAAGGTACGTCTCACGATAGAGGCGACCGAAGGAAGACTCCTATTCACGCACAACCTGAGGAAGAAGAAGATGGTGCTGACATGTACATGCCTGATACTCCGCATTTTCAACAACAATCGTACATAGCAGTTCAAGGCCTCTCAATTCAAGAAGATGAGCAATACAATGACCAAACATAATAACCGGGCACATATAAGAAGGATGCATCTTCTTATTGGGAATACTACGAGAAATATGGGGGCTTATCTTACTCACAAAATTAGTACAATTAGAGTTTTATTTTATATTATTTTGCAATTATCTATTCTTATGCTTGTTTGTTTCATTGCTTACAATTTCTACTATAATTGTCTCTATTTTATTTGAACTTCCTTATTTGATTTTCCATGATCTTAATGTATAACATGCTATGTCTATCTAATATTTCTGTATCTTATATCATTTTGCTCCATTTTGATAATGACAGAGGGGGAGGAATTTATGCATATACATAGGGGGAGACAAACATAATAATACTTCCATTTTTGATTGTATAGTTCATAAAAAGGGGGAGATTGTTAAAACCTCCAGTTTATGTTTTAATGATAACAACTACACAATCACATATATATATATATATACTTTATCAAGATTATAGGTACATGGTACAAGAAGACATCATGCTCGAAGATATTGAGACTCAAAGAGATATGAAAATTCATCGATCATACTACTGTTAGTAAGGTTATTCTACTGAAAAATATCTTAGATAAATTATTGTTAAGGTCTCCTTGAGTATATATGCATACACGATCATACTCTATTTCATATGCATCAAAATTAAGTTAGGAAGCTTTTTTTATTACCCACAGACGTCTGGAATAAAACCATAGACGTCTGTGACAATTCTTGGGTTAAAATTTTCTTAAGTCACAGACGTTTGAGGTTTTACCACAGACGTCTGTCATATGTAAAAATTTCAATTTTGAAAAGACACTCCTATTTGAAATAAAAAGATATCACCCTTCATCGAAAGGTTGCAGCCATTAAAATGAACAGATCTTCTCAGATAGTAACAACGCTTCATTTGCACCCTTTTGAATCTATAAATACTACTTTGATTGAGATGTAGAAATCAACTAACTTGAATTAATTTATTCTTTCCTCTCTTGATTTCTAAACACTTTCTTGCGTATACATTGTTCACATACTCTCAATCTATTATAACCAAAATATAATTTTGGTTAAACCACTTCCTACAACTCAAAGCATTCATATTCACATACTCAAGGGAGATCATAGGAAGATTTGTACTATAAGTCAAAAACTTTGTTATTTGAAACACAAGGTTATCAGAGATATCCTTATGTATTAGCCTATTCCTCTGAGTGAAGCGAGGGTAATTTGGTTAAAGGAAATACCGAAGGGGAGCTTCGGTACTGGACGTAGGACGGGAGGTCTGAACCAGTATAAAAACTTTGGTTTGCATGCTTTGTATACTTTACTATTTATTGTCTACTATAACATTAGCTTATACACTTTCATATTATACACAAGTTAGATAATATATGATCCACAAGATTTTCAAAAGTGATAGAGGAGTGGACGTCGGCTAGAGGTAAGTATGGATGAGGGCAACACCGCGCCGACGCCTCGTCGATGCCAAAAAAAGGCATCGGTAGGACGTGATAATTTTATGTAGGTAATGAGTTGCCTATGACTTACCGACGCCTTAATCAGAGGCATTAGTGGGGTGTCAGTAATATCAAGTTTGCAAATAGCAAGTTTTCAAGCAGTGTGCAGTGTCATAGTAATATTCTTAATTGTATTTCATTTTATGACAACGTTATATTATAACTGGCATGTGTGTAATGAAAGGGGATGAAATAAGCATTTATAAACGGCGTAAAAATAAATTATAGTTGGCGTCGGACGTGTAAGACACATTTGACGTCCACTGGACAAATTGAATCATTTACCCTAACTAGACAAATTGATGGGCCATGTCATGACACGTTGGACTTTTCAAAAGCGACGCATACTTCCAATGGATAGAAAATGGCTGATAACCCCTTGTTCTAAACAAGTAGAAGTAAAATAATGTCCCAAGTAATTCGGAAAACCTGTTTGTTGCTTTTAGGTCTATTAATAAATACTTTTGTATGCAGATATTATCGTATTCACATTCATTTTGAAATCATTTTCGGACGTTAGATATCTGCATCCACGGATACGGATAGATATTTGATAATTATCATATGCGCTAACAATCAATAAATCAAAAAACAATAGTAGAAAATTTTGATTTAACATAGAAATTTTTTCAATCACACTAATTACAAAAGTGTACAGAATCAACTAATATGTTGATAATAAATAATTTGAAAAGTCAATATACACTAAATGCATATAATATAAGTTAAACTTAATCAAAAAATAAATACATATATTTTATTGTAATGAAATGCAGAGTGTAATATAAACTATAATCTTGACAAAAACTGAATGGATAATTTTCGAATGTGAAGATGTCTTCGTACCCACATACATATCCATTTTTACAAATATCGGATATCTATCCGCTTTTCAAATACGGATGCGGACGAGTTTTTGAATTTTTTGGGTACCCATTAATGGCCTTAATAGATTTTATTTAAGCGAATTTTTTGATTTGAGCACACATACTAACTTGACATTGACTACAATGGTTAGTTCATTTTCCCGTCAGATTGATTAAATCCTATGAATAATCAATTATAACAAATCTATCTATCTATTACTTAAATAGGAAAAGAGAAACCAGATCATTTAAACGATGCCACGTGTCCTTTTCGATCCGCCTGTTATCTTTAACTACATCAGTTGTAATTGTTTGTCAACTTCTTTTCAAACCCCGCCCATTTTTTCCAAATAGATCGGTTGCTTCTCCTTCTCTTCCATCTTTATTCTCCGCCCGACTCTTTCTCACCATACCTGTCTACAACGGATATTTGTTGAGGGTGGTTCACTTCTGTCTTCGATTTGGGAATTTACCGAAATATAGGTAAGTAATTATCCATTTCTGTAATTTGGGGTTTCCTATACAGTCGTCAGCGTTTGACAGGATGTTGGTTACAGTTGTAGTCGCGTATTTATATCCCACAGCAACTACTTACCTGTTCCTCCGACCTTATTCGCTTCCACTGTATTGGATTAGTGTCCACAGTTCAGTTTGGTATTTATATGCCATGTCCGCCACTGAATCTCCACCCTGGATGTCGTTTGTTCTCCTTTGAACCCAGTACTTTATTCATAAAGATAACTGGAAACACACTGCAAGCTCATACTTACAACCCATTTACCATCTGTTAGCGCAACCCCTTTGTTTACCACTATTTGTTCCACTATAAGTTAATGCTCATTTTATATAACCAACTTACGTTGATTTGTGATGGCTGCTATGTTAGGTACTGACCTTTACCTTTTAGCTGTCATCTTTTTGGCAAAATGTAATAAGCTTTTATGCACTGTTTAGTGAATCTTCCTCAACCACCTCCAATGCCGCGTAGACAAGAATAGTATTAAACTGCTGTTTTTTTATTTCTTTTTATTTTTTTTACCCCGGCTGTAAGTAGACGACATACCATATATATGTATATGATTGAACGGTAACACACGGTGAGGTGTTCTGTACGGGAGTTCGAAACATATTGAGCCTAGAAATAAAAGATCAGCACATAATTTCAATGTGAGAGAGAATACTAAATAAGCAAAGAAAACCATTAGCTTAGGTAGCAGTACACGAACAATAAGTTCCAACAAATTTAATATCGTTAGGGCAATCGGTCAGTATTGACTCATTGTTCGCTATATCTTTTCATCGTTTAACCCTGCCTTTTGTTTCCCGTTTGACGATTCTGATTTCTCTCCCCAATTTCATTTTTGGTAAGGTCACGCAAATATGTTTTAATGCATCCACATATTTGTCTGCTTTTGTTAATATCGTTATGTTTATGATTTTTTCTAGCCCTACCACGTAATTTTTTGTCATGTACACCAACAGTTTTTCATGCGTAGTCCCTCTCGTGATGGTAAACTAATTCAACTGTTTGTCTGTCTGTGGAAGATACTTTCCTGATCCAAAGCGGAGTATGTAAATTGCTATAAGGAATTTTAGGTATAACTTCCATTTTCTGCTAGAACAACTATCTTTATATAATCGTAATGTATAAAATTTGAACGGCTGTGTGTTATACGTCTAGTATACCAAAACATAGAATAATCAATTGTAAACTCGTCTCACAAGTTTATCAAACAGATTTCTACTACCCTATAATTCTGTATTAGCTAATTTAAGCAATAGTTATGTCGTAATTAAATTACAACAACAAATTAATAACTATAGTAATAACTTTAGCGATAGATCAAACGTAATACTATTTACATAAATAGTACAACGTAGAAAACGAAAATGATAGATATATATAAATATATAAATCAATTATAAATCTAACCGAATGAAGAAGGAAATTCCGTCTGAGGCTTGTCGTAACAATTTCCTTAAGACTTTATTTAAAGTCTCCCAAGATACAACAGATGTAATCTGCACGAGATTGTAATGAGTATGTCAACTCTATGATATACTGTATAGAGCAGTAGAGAAAGAAGAAGAAGAAGAAATTAGAACTGGAATGGAATGAGAATGTGATCAGTATTCTCTTCTATTTATAATTTCGTCCGCACCCCTTCGAACAGTCGCGTCTGCCTGAAAGGTTGCACCTGTTTCCTTTCATTGCTGCTGTTCGTTAACGGGCTGCACCTGTTCGCTACTGGTTCTTCGTTCGCACCTGCTGCTGCCATAAGTCGCACCCGCTCGCGTCTAACGGGTCGCACCCTCTTCCGGTTGCATCTGTTCGCCAAAAAATCCACGCCTGCTTCAGAAGTCGCACCCCCTCAGTCAATCCGCGTCCGCTTCTAACAGATTCTCTTCTTTTCGTATAGCCTGCAACTGTTAGAAAGCCCGACCCAGTTTTGCACTAAAAATAGGATCATATTAGACCCAAACCCGAGCCCAGCCCGGTTCGGTCGGACGGACAGCAACGGCGGCGCGCGCGTGTGTGGTGGTGATGCATGATCTCCCTCCTCACAACGAAGCAAACATTTGGGTGCCCCAAGGCCCCAACCTCTTCATTTGAAAGCTATTAATATATTATAGCTTTGTTTGAAGTTTTGGCGATGTGGGACACGTGTATTTCATTTACACTTATATTAAGAATTCCAACAATCCCCCACATAAATGATAATATACATTTCCCCCACACAAAGCAAAATATCACAGAGTACATATGGAATAATGCTTTATCGTGGATAAGTAGATATTTCACTTTGAACTTTCCCTAGTTAAAACTTATCGGATCTATTTGGCTAATCGGTGAATTATTTCATCTTGAACCGTCGGCCTTTATTGTATATCCAGACAATAAGCTTTATGAAGCATTGATTCCCTTCTCATCCAATATCTTGGTTGTGTTCATTTTGGTCCTGAACAAATTTGTTTGGTTCTACGAGTGTTTATAGAAAATATAAGCCTTTAATATTCTCATAGAGCCGACCCAACTCACACTAACATAGGTGATCGCAACCATTAAGAGTATCCTACATATACTCCACTTGTTATATTCAAGATATGGTCATCATTAAAAAACATAGTTTTAACCTTTAAATACTTCTGTAGGCATGCATTTATATTGTGCACCATAGGAATGGAGTTGGACTATGTCCAAGCAAATGCATTACGTCTTGAGTTACTCAGAAACTGTTTGCCTATTGATCCTAGTCCTTGGGATCTCCAGTCGCTAGGATAGGTTTCCGTATAAGATAACTCTTGGTGGTTTAGGCTTTTAAACCCATTCCCCTCGATGCGCAGTCAATTTTCTCTCTTGATAAACCTTTAGTAAATGGATCCGCTAGGTTATCATTTGTTCTCACATAATCTATGGAAATAGTTCCATTTGAGAGTAACTGCCTAACTGTGTTATGGCATCGACGAATGTGTCGTGACTTTCCATTATACACAAAGTTATGCGCTCTGCTTAGCGCAGCTTGGTTATCACAGTGTATGCATATGGCCGGTACAGGTTTATGCCAAAATGGAATATCTTCTAAAAATTGACGAAGCCATTTTGCTTCTTCGCATGCTTTATCTAAAGCGATGAACTCTGATTCCATAGTGGATCGAGCTATGCATGTTTGTTTAGTAGATTTCCATGACACTGTTGCCCCTGCTAAGGTAAATACATAACCACTCATTGATTTTGATTCCTCTGAACCAGTAATCCAGTTTTCATCACTATATCCTTCTAAGACGGCAGGATATTTTCCATAATGTAAGGAAAAATTAGTGGTATTCTTTAAATATCCCAACACTCTCATTAGTGCTTTCCAGTGTTCCTTTCCTGGATTGCTTGTATATATCTGCTCAGTCAACCTACCGCGTAAGCGATATCTGGTCTAGTGCAATTCATGAGATACATTAAGCATCCTATTACACGAGAGTATTCCAGTTGCATTACACTCTCATTAGTGTTTTTATGCAGTACTTCTGATGGATTAAAAGGTGTTCTTACTCCTTTAATTCCATAGTCTTGGAATTTTTCAATCACTTTGTCTACATAGTGTGACTGAGATAATTCAATTCCATTAGGTGTTCTTATTATTTTGATTCCCAAAATAACGTCTGCAACTCCTAAGTCTTTCATATCGAAATTGCTAATTAACTTCTTCTTTATGGTCTCTATTATCTGAGTATTTGGACCAAATATTAACATATCGTCTACATATAAACAAATCATCACATATGATTGTCCAATTTGTTTATAATAAACACATTTATCACATTCATTTATACGAAAACCATTTCTCATCATGACACTATCAAATTTTGTGTGCCATTGTTTTGGAGCTTGTTTTAGTCCGTATAATGATTTTAATAATCTACAGACTTTGTTTTCATTTCCTTTGGAAACAAAACCTTCAGGTTGCTCCATGTAAATCTCCTCATCGAGATCTCCATTTAAGAATGCTGTCTTTACATCCATTTGATGAATTTCTAGATTATAGATAGATGCAATTGCTATTAGCATTCTTATAGAGGTTATTCGTGTTACCGGCGAATATGTATCAAAGAAGTCTACTCCTTCTTTTTGACGATATCCTTTGGCTACTAATCTGGCTTTATACTTGTCGATAGAGCCATCTGCTTTCATTTTCTTTTTGAAAATCCATTTGCAGCCAATAGGTTTTATTCCAGGTGGAATATCAACAATTTCCCAAGTTTTATTACTTAGAATTGAATCAATCTCACTTTGGATTGCTTCTTTCCAACATGAAGATTCAGAAGATGACATTGCTTCCTTGTACGTTTGAGGTTCGTGTTCTAACACATATGTGAAAAAATCCGAACCAAATGTCTTGGAAGTCCTAGCCCTTACGCTTCTTCTTGGTTCAACTTCCTCAATCTCATGATGAGTTTCATCTTCATGTGAATTGCTTGATTCTTCTCTTGTCCTTTTAGGGACATTATTCCCTTCATTCCTTTTGTGCGGAAACATGTCTTCAAAGAATGAGGCATCTCTAGATTCCATGATTGTATTTACATGAATATCAGCTATATCAGACTTGAACACCAAAAATCTGTAGGCACTACTATTTTGGGCTAGCCCTAGATAGTAACTATCTACTGTTTTTTGTCCAAGTTTGACTTTCTTGGGAGGCGAAACTGGAACTTTTGCCAAGCACCCCCACACTTTGAGGTATTTAAAACTTGGTTTGTGTCCTTTCCATAACTCATATGGAATTGTTTCTGTTTTATTGTGAGGGACTTTGTTTAATATGTGATTAGACATATTTAAGGCTTCCCTCCACAAGTTCGTTGGTAGACCAGAGGTTAAAAGCATGGCATTAATCATGTCTTTTAACGTTCTATTCTTCCTTTTGGCTACACCATTTTATTGTGGTGAATATGGAGCTGTTGTTTGATGAATTATACCATTTTCGGTACAGAACTGTTCAAATGGTGATTCATATTCTCCACCTCGATCAGATCTCAATATCTTGATCTTTTTATTTAACTGATTTTCTACCTCAGCCTTGTACTTTATAAATGATGTAATTGCTTCATCTTTACTATTCAAAAGATATACATAGCAATATCGCGTATAATCGTCAATAAACGTGATAAAGTACTTTTTCCCACCTCTTGTAGGTAATGATTTAAAATCACATAAGTCTGTATGAACCAAACCTAGTGGTTCGGTGCTTCTATCAACAGATTGAAATGGTTTTTTAACCATTTTTGCTTCTACACATGTCTCACATTTGTAGTTTTTATCTACTTGGAATTTTGGAATTAATCCCAAGTTTGCTAATGTTTTCATTTTTCGGAAATTTATGTGTCCCAATCTATCATGCCATAGTAAAATTTCATGCTCAAGCAAGTAAGAAACTTCAATTTTATTAATAACACAATCAGAATACATAGTTTTATTGCCGATAATGGCTACATTTGCCTTAAATAGGCCATCACATAAATATCCCCTTCCGATATACATTCCAACTTTGGACAGAACCATCTTGTCTGACTCGAACACCATTTTGCATCCTTTCTTTGAAAGTACTGAACCAGAGATCAGATTCTTGCGTATGTCTGGAACGTGGAGCACGTCGTTCAACTTGATAGTTTTTCCAGAAGTAAACTTGAGGACTGCTGTGCCACTGCCTTCGATCATGGAAATATCAGAATTACCCATGTAGAGTTTTTCTTCCTGATCGAATTTCTAATATGTTGAAAACATGGATTTATCAGAGCAGACATGACGAGTAGCTCCTGTGTCCACCCACCATTGGTTAGGATTCTGAACCAAATTGCATTCAGATTATAACTGCTGAAAAGTTGGACTCGTTTACTTCCATGTTGTCAACTATGTTTGCCTCTGAGTTGCGTTCCTTCTTGTGTCTGCAATCTCTAGCGGTGTGTCCCATTTTGCCACAAACCCAACATTCGCCATTAAACTTCTTGGTTTTATTATCTTTGGGTTTGTTTTTAGGAGCTTTCCTCTTCTTTGAGAAGTTCTTCTTTTTGTTGAAGTGGCCTTTATTCTTGTTCTTCGACACTTCTGTTACCAACGCCTCCTCGCTTTGTTTGGTAATTCCACGGTTATCTGCCTCAATCTTTAATCGTACGATGCGGTCCTGCAAAGAAATATCTTTCTTGTTATGCTTTAGATAGTTGCGGTAGTCTCTCCATGACGGCGGCAGTTTTCCCGTAATGGCTTCAACCAAAAACGATTCTCCAACCTTATGACCTTCCGCTTCGAGTTCATGAATGATGATTTACAGTTCATGCAGTTGAGCAGTCACTGGTTTGGAGTCGACCATCTTGTAGTCCATGAATTTGTCTACAATGAATCTCTTAAGACTGATATTCTACGTCATGTACTTCGTGGCAAGTGCATTCCAGAGTGCTTTTGCTAATTTTAGAGGTTGTTATACTTTGTATAGCACCTTGTCGAGACAATTCAGAATATAGTTTCTGCATAGGAAATCGGAATGCTTCCACGTAGCAACATCTGATTCCTTGCCTGGTGCAGGAATCGGTTCCTCCTCCTTAGGATACTGTTGCAAACCGAGTGTGGTGAGATAGAATAACATCTGATTCTGCCATGTTAGAAAGTCGTCACCGTCTCCTTTAAAAGGATCGGGCCTGTTGTGTGTAGTAGCCTTTGTTGAGAGCTCTACTGTTGCCATCTCTGTTTTAGTTAAAACAGGAAAGTCTTAAGATGTTATACGTCTAGTATACCAAAACAAAGAATAATCAATTGTAAACTCGTCTCATAAGTTTATCAAACAGATTTCTACTACCCTAGAATTCTGTATTAGCTAATTTAAGCAATAGTTATGTCGTAATTAAATTACAACAACAAATTAAAAACTATAGTAATAACTATAGTGATAGATCAAACGTAATACTATTTAGAAAAATAGTACAATGTAGAAAACGAAAATGATAAATATATATAAATATTTAAATCAATTATAAATCTAACCGAATGAAGAAGGAAATTCCGTCTGAGGCTTGTCGTAACAATTTCCTTAAGACTTTATTTAAAGTCTCCCAAGATACAATAGACATAATCTGCACGAGATTGTAATGAGTATGTCAACTCTGTGATATACTGTATAGAGCAGTAGAGAAAGAAGAAGCAGAAGAAATTAGAACTGGAATGGAATGAGAATGTGATCAGTATTCTCTTCTATTTATAATTTCGTCCGCACCCCTTCGAACAGTCGCGTCTGCCTGAAAGGTTGCACCCGTTGCCTTTCATTGCTGTTGTTCGTTAACAGACCACACCCGTTCGCCACTAGTTCTGCGTTCGCATCTGCTACTGCCATAAGTCGTACCCGCTCGCGTCTAACGGGTGGCAACTGTTAGAAAGCCTGACCCAGTTTTGCAGTAAAAATAGGATCATTTAGACCCAAACCCAAACCCGAGCCCAGTTCGGACGGACGGCGGCGGCGGCGCGCGTGTGTGTGGTGGTGATGCATGATCTCCCTCCTCACAACGAAGCAAACATTTGGGTGCCCCAAGGCCCCAACCTCTTTATTTGAAAGCTATTAATATATTATAGCTTTGTTTGAAGTTTTGGCGATGTGGGACAAGTGTATTTCATTTATACTTATATTAAGAATTCCAACACTGTGTACTTCATAATAAGGGTATCAGGTTGCATATTACACCATTTTCCGTACAAATTTGGATTTAACTGTAAAAAAGGTGGAGCATAAATATCCGACTTTCTGGTAAAATAGTGAAAATGGGAGGTAGAAGTAGTTGATAGAAAATGCAAGTATTAGATACATTGACTTACAACAAAGCATGGTCATCTTAACTACATAAACAAACAAGCAGTGTTTGTCAAACATGTAATTTGTTTTCTTTGTGAACAGCAAACGGTCGGCACTATATCGTATTTAAAATAATATTTGTACAGTGGTGTTTTATGAAGGCAATTTTGTGATAACGAAGTGAAGCTGTGTTATACATTGATATGATGTCACTGTTCTATAGTACTGCAGTACGATGATACCGAGCCAGTGCTTGCTTCCAAATTGGTAGTCGTATACAAATACCGTGAGTACTCAACAGTTGAACATAGGTATGGCAGACCTGAATTTATGTTTTACTTTTATATCTTGTCTCTATAATACACTACTATAGTCAGCTGACATCAAGTTAGTGCATCCTACCCAAATGTTAATCCGATACAAAAACTGTGACTTCTCCACATTTGAGAAGACCATAACTATGCATATTCATACCATTTTGTGAAAAAATTGACTTGACAGTCATTGGGCAGAGAACGATATGTTTTGGGAGACGAGAAAAAATATCGTTACTGTAATATCTGACTTCCAGTTGGTGAATATACCAACTCCCACTTATGTTGTTACTCTATAAACTATTTTTTTCCTGTGAAGTACCATGTCGGCTATGGTGCAAGTTTTTTAAACCTGGATAATGTTACAATTTTATGTGTCGTTATGGAGTATTATTCCAAGTATTAAAAAATCATTTTTATTGTACATATGTTGTTCATACAGTTCAAGCTACTCATTACCATTTTCCAACCACAGTAAACCATATACAGGTTTACTTGCTTATACTTATTTACCTGTTATAGTTGACAATTACACAGTTGACCATTACTCTTCAACGATGTTCTAATTTTCAACTATTTAGTACGTCTTTCAATATACAAGATGTCAATTTACTTCTGATGCGGTTTGTTTCAAAAATGCGCTTTACCATTTGATGTAATTAAGAAGCACAGTTCACTTTGTTTGTCATTTTATGCGGGCAACAAACATGGGGCAGAGCTTTGTATGAATGAATGGCAGACCATATGTTATGTATTTAAATAAGCATGTGGTAGTCTTTTAATTACTGCCATCATACATTACACAATGTCATATTGAACTACTACCAGAGTTCTCTGTAATCAGTGGGTGATTATATGTTTTCTGGATGCTGCTGACTGTTTGCAATAGCAAAACTGTAGTTGACAGTTGTAACCCTTTGCAGGTCTTTTTTAATCTCATAAAGTATGAGTAGTAGTGAAGTAGGTAGGAATGCTAGAGCAGAAAGAAGACTTACAATCAACGAGAGAAAAAGAAAAGGCTCTACAGTTTATAGCATGAGGGGAGACGGATGGAAGATACACGACAGTCACATGCAACAGCGTCATATAAGCCGAAGATAACTTTAGGATGGAGTGGGCCGCATGGTAGGTTCAGTCGGTACACAAAATTTTAATTCAGTCCCAAATTAAGATACTATATCTAATGCAATAAATTGTAACAATAACAGGGAGAAAGGAAAATCTACGATATGCCACAACGAGTTCACACACCAGCGTGTTTGACAGAGTAGGCACAGGTAATGTCGCACTTTCCTTTTTCTATTTGTTAAGAATTATTAAAAAAACCAGGATCAACCCAATTAACTATTACATTTTAAGTTCGTTTTAAAAATATTTACGTATACTCCTATCCACCTGAGATATTGTATGCTGGATGGAGTAGACTATAATTTATCGTAAATCACACTTACAATGGTTTGACTACATCTTAATTTTATCTTTCGGTTTACAATAAGCATACATCTGACTAATATTGATTCAAAAAATGTTGAAACAGGAAAACCAGTTGAGCCATGGAATTTTGATGGTCCTACCTATGTTTGTTCAAATTGTAATGCAACAGTTTGGTATGAAGAAAGGAACAGAAAGTCGAGAAGACCTGTGAATTCAAAGTTTTCTATTTGCTGTAAGGGTAGTAAAATTCAGTTACCGAAGTCTGACTATTTACATAACCTACTTGATTACAATGGTGACCGTGATAGTTCTTGAAAGTGACTGTAGGATCGTGTAATATGGATATTACCTAAACTACTTGTGCGGAATATAACATTAGTAAATTTAGCAGTAAAATAAAATGATACCAGAGACTTTTATACTGGTTTGAACTCCCGTTCTACGTCCAGTCTGAGACTCCTTCTGGATTTAAACTAGCAACCTTCACCTAACCCGGAGGAATAGGCTTACACCTCCTAAGCAACCGAACAAGATTTTGACCACCTGAGCAACCGAATAGGATTTTCCCGCCTGAGCAACCGAACAGGACTTTGATATAAATGAAATGTTTTCTTGACTTTGCGTGTTCATATTACAACACAGATTTGTCAAATGAAGTACACCCTTCCCATAATCTTTTCCTCAAGTATGGTATGAATATTTGTGTGTCCATGATGATAAAGGAAGTATAGATTTCTTTAGAAATATAGAATTACAAACTTGATTTCACAATTTCTAAACAACTGAATATTCAAGAGAGTAGAGAGTAGAAAGTTAATTTAAGTTGAGTGCCTTGATCTTGAATGGAATGCATATATATAGTGAATAAAGAGTTACAACAGTTGACAAAGAGTTCCGATGAACGGAAATGGTTGCAACTCTCCCTGGAAGAGATTCCTCTTCAAGAAGAAGAAGTGTCTCTTCAGAAAATTTGAAAATATGGCAGTTTGAACATTTTTAGTCGACTAATATGATCAGTTAGTCGACTAAATTGAAATAGAATTAGTTCGAATAAGGCATAGTTTAGTCGACTAACCATGAGTTTTAGTCGACTAATTTTTATAACACAGTTTAGTCGACTAAGTTGTAGTGTTTAGTCGACTAAGTTCATTTTAGTCAACTAAGTTATAGTGTTTAGTCGACTACGTTCAGTTTAGTCAACTAAGTTGTAGTGTTTAGTCAACTAAGTTGTGCATAGTATATATAAAAAATTTATATGCATAAGTTTTACTTGAGGAAAGATTTTAATAATAGATGGTAAATCAAACCAAACTTAAACTCTAAAAAACCATACTTGTCAAATATTTGATAATCCACTTTCTGTCTTGAGCTTCTTGTCATGAATTAAAATCATGAAGTCCAACAGTTCTAATTTCATAGACAACGTATAGGTGTATAACAGTATGTTTGCATTTACCTCTATGGGTGGGCGTATTGATAATTCAGTCAACATTGGTCGAGGTCCTTATGTATTTAGAATTAGTGGGCAGAGTTATCATAAAATTGGCTCTATGCTACCAACCGATGGCCAAGCTAAATTTGCTCAACTTCAGCCAATGAGTTTACGAACAGAATTAACACGCCTAGATTGTCTGCTAGGCAGTCTATGAACCCTCATATTAATAATAATTTAATATCTATGTTCAATCAGTGTAATGAACTAGCAAAGGTGTTTCGGATGTCGAGGGTAGTAGTTTGAACAATGTTTCATTGCGATTATTGGAAAGGAGAGAGAGATGGTAGACGATATAATATACCAACAACTTCAGAGATTGCGGCTTTGATTACAGGGAATGGTACTAGAAGCGAAGGGTACAAGGACATCGTAATCGAGGAGAAAAGTAGATTGCTTAAGAGAATTAATGAGAAACACCCCAGTTTTATGGCCATGTAGTATCCACTCTTATTTCCATATGCAGAGGATGGTTATAGACTTAACATACCTTATCGCTCCGTCGAGGGAGCTAATATCAGTAAGGACGAGATGGTCACCATGCGTGAATATTATACCTACATACTCCAATATAGAGAGGGAGATGGTAATACCTTGCTTTATGGTAGGAGATTGTTGCACCAGCTAATAGTTGATGTGTATTGTTGCATTGAGGAGGATAGACTAAATTGGATCAGAAATAATCAGCATAATATTAGGTCTGAAGTTTACAAAGGCCTAAAGGATGCGGTTGCAGCGGGTGATACATCAGCTTTGTCTATTGGCAAAATAATGGTTTTGCCTTCTTCATTCACTGGAGGTCCTAGGTATATGGTTCAAAATTACCAAGACGCGATGGCAATTTGTCAATGGGATGGTGCTCCAGATTACTTTATCACATTTACATGCAACTCTAAATGGCCTGAGATTAAGGAGTGCTTAAAATCAATTCCCAGGCAAAGGCCAGAAGATAGACCGGGTATAATTTCACGTGTTTTTCATATAAAAGTTGTAGCAATTAATGCATGATATAAAGGAAAAAGAACATTTTGGAAAATTGAATGCAGGTACAACACGTCATACACTGAATTTCCCTACACTGCATTTTGCATGCAATAAAATTATTGATTAATAATGTTTAATATTTTTCCAGCTTTGTATGATATTAAATTTCAAAAGTGTAGCTTGCCTCATGCACATATCTTACTATTTGTAAATGGAGAGGACAGACCAAAAATGACAACTGGTGTGGATAAGGTGGTCATTATAGAATTTCCAGAACGTGAGTCAGATCCAATCGCATATCATCCAGTCTGTCAGTTTATGATACATGGACCGTGTGGCATTCTGAATCCTAACTGTTAGTGTATGATAAAGGGTAAATGTTCAAAACATTATCCAAAAAAGGTTATTTATGAAACAACGTTTTGATAAACCTGGTTTTCCAAAGTACAGAAGACGCAATAGTGATAATTTTGTCACAACATCATCCAGGGTTAACTTAGACAATTGCTAGGTAATACCATATAATGTCAGTTCAGTTGTGAAGTATCAAGCACACATTAATGTTGAGATATGCAATCGTGCTAAGTTTATTAAATATTTGTTCAAGTACATTAACAAAAGGCATGATAGAGCTGCTGTTGTAATTGAGGAAAATAATGTTACGAACCAGAATTTTGTTCGAGAGGTGGATGAAATAAAGAATTATATAGATTGTCATTACATTTCTGCTTCTGAAGCAATTTGGAGAATTTTCAAATTTGATATTCATTTTTGAAAACCTACAGTTGAACATCGACAATTTCATTTACCTGACGAGCAAAACGTTGTTTTTCATGATGACGATAATTTGAATGAATTAGTATGTCAACCTACTTTTAACAATACTATTTTCACTGAATGGATGGAAACTAATAAAATTAGTGAGGATGCATGAAAATTAACTTATGTTGATTTCCCTACAAACTAGGTTTGGAAAGAAAAATTAACAAGTGGACTGCACGAAAAAAAGGGACACAATAGGCAGAGTTTATTTTGCTCATCCAACCTGCGGCGAACAATTTTATTTATGGTTGTTGTTAAACATTGTGAAAGGCCCTACTACCTATGAAGAGATTAGAATTGTTAATTTCGTTGTTTATGACACTTTTAAAAGTGCATGTGTTGCATGCGGGTTACTTGAAGATGATAACGAATGGAACATAGCTGTAACCGAGGCATCATGTTGGGCAACTCCATCGTCTCTACGAGAAATGTTTGTTATGTTACTACTGTTCTACGATGTATCCAACCCTCTACAACTTTGGAATAAAAACTGGAAAATGTTGGCAGAGGGTATTGAATGGCGTCTTCATCAAACGTATGAACAACAAACTGATCTTTTTGATGAATGTCAAATAAAGCTGCAAACAGTACATGAAATATAGAAGATAATGAGTAGAAGTGGTAGATCTGTAACAGAATTTAACTTCATCCCTCATTCAGACCTTATTTCAGTTGTTACTGGTCACCGTAGCTTACTCACAAAAGAGCAGGATTATGATGTGGATATTTTGAAAGTTGAGTTGCAGTCGCTTCTATCATCATCAAACTTTGAACAACAAAAAGTGTTTAACACTGTACGTGATTCTGTTGAGCGGAATGAAGGTGGTCTCTTCTTTGTTTAGGGAAGTGGTGGTACAGGTAAAACTTTTCTATGGAAAACCATTATCACTTACTTGCGATCGAAAGGTAAGATTGTTTTAGTTGTTGTTTCTTTTGGTATAGCATTTTACTTTTACCTGGCGGAAGAACCGCCTATCAGAAATTCTTTACTGTTCGATCTTTCATGATTAATGATGAACAATTCAAGTAATAGCCCAAGGATCACCAATACTGAATATTTCACAAACAAAACTTAACATGATTTATTGTTTAAGATGGCGTACCTTGATTAACAGCGGAAGATGTAATGGATGTCATCTTCTTCTTCTGACTTCTAATAATTACTCTTCTTCTCAGAATTCAGTTTCTCTCTCTAACCCTATTTCTTTATGTGTTTCTTGATGGAGAAGAATACATATGTTGTTTTTAGGAGAGAGAGGACCCAATCCTTTATATAACATTTAACTCTAAATCTGGTACGTCCATCATATACCAATTCAACGCTTAAGATTAATCACAGACCTAATGTTCTAATTATAGAACGGTCTATTTATGACTTAATTAATCGGGTCACATTAAGATTAGAAACTGCATAACGTTAAAGGTAAATGAAAGGTTCTATTTATGACCTAATTAATAGGGTCACATTAAGATTAGAAATTGTATAACGTTAAAAGTAAATGAAACGATTGCAGTTTCTAATAGCAGATTTCTAACATTCTCCCACTTGACCCGATTAATCATAATATCAAGTGTTGAACATCATACTATGATAAATTGCTGAGAGTTATGGCGGTTGTGCATTATTAATTCAATGCATTCCCTTCCATATACTATAATACCAGCAATCCATCATTTTATACTCATAATTTATATAAAACAGCATAATGGTCCACATAATGTCTTATATCATAATGATTAAACATAATATCTTTATAAGACTCTTTATTGTTTAAAATTACATAAAGTATGTACTACCACATTAAAACAAGAGACACATAATTGTATATCAGAAACACACAAAGGAGCTCAGAATGTCACACATCAATTATTATTAATACAACCAAGACCCATTCTTTGAACATGTTCCTTAAATTGTCTTAGATGTAACCCTTTCGTCAAAGGGTCTGCAATCATAAGTTCTATCCTGATGTGCATGATTTACACTCTTTGTTTCTGAACCTCATCTTTCACAACAAGATACTTCAGTTCCATATGTTTAGCACCTTTAGAGTACTTGTTTTTTTTGAGAAAAACACTGCTGCAGAGTTATCACAATAAATTTTCAACGGCTTGCTAATGGTGTCGACAACCGCAAGTCCTGAAATAAAGTTCCGCAACCATAATCCATGAATTGTGGCTTCATAACATGCCACAAATTCTGCCTCCATAGTAGATGAAGCAACGATAGTTTGTTTCGCACTTTTCCATGATATGGCTCCTTGAGCAAACATAAACAGGTAACCAAAAGTCGATTTTCTAATATCGATGCATCCAGCAAAATCTGAATCGCTATATCCAATCACCTCCAATTCATTGGATCTACTATACATGAGCATGTAATCTTTCGTGCCTTGTAAGTACCTCAACAATTTCTTTGCAGCTTGCCAATGTTCCCTTCCTAGATTTCTTTGATACCTGCCTAACATACCGACCGCAAAACTGATATCCGGTCTAGTACAGTTTTGAGCATACATTAGGCTACCAACTACAGATGCATATGGAATTGATTCCATTTCCTTTCGTTCAACATCATTCTTAGGACATTGCATGAGATTGAATTTATCACCTTTCTGTACAGGAACTTTCCCAGGAGAACACTTACTCATTCCAAATCTCTCTAGAATCTTTTCGATATATCCTTTCTGAGACAATCCCAATATTCCTTGTGATCGATCACGAAATATTTCTATTCCAATCACATAGGATGCCTCTCCCATATATTTCATTTCAAAGTTCGTTGACAGAAATTCCTTAGTCTCATGCAATATGCTTAAATTATTTGTAGCAAGCAAGATGTCATCAACATAAAGGACTAGACAAATAAACTTGCTCCCACTGATCTTTTGGTATAAATAGTGATCAACCGTATTTTCCTTAAAGCCAAATGATGTAATAATGGTATTGAACTTAATATACCATTGCCGGGATGCTTGTTTAAGCCCATATATTGACTTCTTAAGCTTACACACCAATTGTTCTTTACCTTTTACAGAAAAAACCCTCAGGTTGATCCATATAAACATCCTCATCAAGATCTCCATTCAGAAAGGTTGTTTTCACATCCATTTGATGCAATTCCAAATCATAATGTGCTACTAATGCCATTATTATTCTATGTGAGTCCTTTTTCGAAACAGGAGAAAAGATCTCCCTGTAATCAACACCATCTTTCTGAGTGTAACCCTTAGCAACAAGTCTAGCTTTATACCGTTCGATATTACCACTAGAGTCGTGTTTGGTTTAAAAAACCCATTTGCATCCGACTCTTTTACAGCCATGTGGTAACTCAACGAGATCCCAAACTTCATTCTGTTGCATGGATTTTAGTTCTTATTTCATGGCATTAATCCATTCCTTTGACTCTTCACCTTCTACAGCCTGTGAAAACGAAACTGGGTCCTTATTGATTCCTATATCATAATCTAATTCTTGCATATAAACCATATAATCATTAGAAATAGCCGACCTACGATCTCTTTGAGATCTTCTTAATGCTACTTGTTGTGGTTCATGCATATCAGCATTATGTAAGTCATTTCCTTCAGGAAGTACTTCTTCATTTATATGTTGTTCATCATCATGCTGTTCTCCAACAGCTGGAACAACATTTGGAGTAATAGTAGATGGAGGAACTATTCTTGGCAATGTAACATTTACCCTTGTTTCCTTTATTTCCACTATTTCTCTTCTAGTACTCCCACTGACTTCACCAATCTCAATGAATCTTGCATTACCAGTTTCTACAATTCTTGGACTATGATTAGGACAGTAAAACACATATCCTTTAGATTTTTTAGGGTAACCTAAAAAATACCCACTAATCATCCAAGAATCTAATTTCTTTTCATGTGGATTATAAATTCTCGCTTCCGCTGGACAACCCCAAACATGCAGGTGTCTTAAGCTAGGTTTCCTGTTAGTCCATAATTCAAAAGGAGTCTTTTGAACAGCTTTACTAGGAACCCTATTCAACAAATAATTAACGATTTTGAGAGCATACGACCACAAATTCTTAGGTAGTGTAGAATCTGACATCATTCTCCTAATCATATCTATTAACATCCTATTGCGCCTTTCTGCTACACCATTTTGCTGTGGTGTACCTGGCATTGTGTATTGCGCACATATGCCATGACTTTCGAGGAATTTTGCAAATGGACCTGGGCACTGGCCTGACTCATTATATTTGCCATAATATTCACCATCTCTATCAGACCTTATGATTTTCACCTTTTTATCTAATTGCCTCTCAACTTTCTTTACAAACGTCTCAAGGACATTCACAAATTGAGATTTTTCATGAAGCAAATAGACATAACCATAGCGGGAAAAATCATCAATAAAAGTGATGAAATACTTTTCTCCATTAATGGCTAGAGTGTCCATAGGTCCGCAAATATCAGTGTGTATTATTTCAAGAAGCTGGCTGCTTCTAGTGGCTCCTTTCTTACTATGTTTGGTTTGTTTACCTTTAATACAATCCACACATAATTCTAGATCACTAAAGTTCAAATTTGACAAAATTCCATTACTTACTAATCTCATCATGACCATTTCAGCATTTACATAACTAATTACGAAGACTTCTAGGTATGGACGACAAGTTTTTCTACTGGTCCCCGTTCAGGAGTTCTCCTTTTTGTCCAGTGGGTGTGTGGGTGATTTCCTCCACATCTAAAAATTGGACCACCAGACTATCGTTTTAGGTGATACACAAAATATTTATTCCCATGGCTTGGTAACCTTCGACTACCTATTATTCATCTCTACCCATTGTAAAAATAATGAAGGGTAAAGAAATATTGAAAATTTAGGCCTACTGTCAACCTTGGTGGCCTAGGTAGAAGAGCGGTGGTGTTTTAACATTACACCAACAGTTGACCCTAACATGCTACCTTTTTTCTTTATTTGCACATTTCAGACAATTTGGTGTGTGGGCTTACTTAATCAAGCATACTTTAACATTGAAAATGCACGTTGATTTTAGAGTACTTGAATATCTTGCAGCATAGACAATAAGTTAATCTACTGTTAGTAATATGAAATCGGGTGGGTATGTTAGAAATCTGCTATTAGAAACTGCAATCGTTTCATTTACTTTTAACGTTATGCAGTTTCTAATCTTAATGTGACCCTATTAATTAGGTCATAAATAGATCGTTTCATTTACCTTTATCGTTATGCAGTCTCTAATCTTAATGTGACCCTATTAATTAGGTCATAAATAGAACGTTTCATTTACCTTTAACGTTATGCAGTTTCTAATCTTAATGTGACCCGATTAATTAAGTCATAAATAGACCGTTCTATAATTAGAACATTAGGTCTGTGATTAATCTTAAGCGTTGAATTGGTATATGATGGACGTACCAGATTTAGATTTAAATGTTATATAAAGGATTGGGTCCTCTCTCTCCTAAAAACAACAGATGTATTCTTCTCCATCAAGAAACACATAAAGAAACAGGGTTAGAGAGAGAAACCGAATTCTGAGAAGAAGAGTAATTATTAGAAGTCAGAAGAAGAAGATGACAACCATTACATCTTCCGCTGTTAATCAAGGTACGTCATCTTAAACAATAAATCATATTAAGTTTTGTTTGTGAAATATTCGGTATTGGTAATCCTTGGGCTATTACTTGAATTGTTCATCATTAATCATGAAAGATCGAACAGTAAAGAATTTCTGACATTTGGTATCAGAGTCACCAATCAATAACTGAATATTTCCTATGATTGCAATTGATCTGTTCTATGCTTTACTCATGATGTTTAATCAAGTATGTGTTATAAGTCATTTATGCACATGAGATTTATGATTTTGTTAATCACCAAAGTGGTCAAAATCAGAATAATCATTTAGTGCATAAGTGACATAATGATTATTGATAGAAATTGCCAGTTATAATAATACCAATTAAAAACTGGCGTCACTAATGATAGAACCTGAGAACTTAGCCAAAGGAAAGTCTTGTTCTATAACTAGTTGACATGATGAGGTTTAATAGATATCTTGATTAAATAAATATTGATCATCCAAAGATGTCAGTTCTATTTAATTGAATATATTTATTACTTACTTATGTTTTGGTATTTAATTATGTTAAGTATAAGATAGTATCTACCCAAAGGAGTGCTATATTATACTATTATGTACATATCTGAATCGCGTTAGCTATTAGCTTATAGTTATTTCAATTTTTTTTATTTAATTTGCAGTAGTTCCCATGAATACACATGCTTCATCTGTTACATTGTTCACTGGTGTTAATTTTTCTAAATGGAGAGAACAAGTCAATTTCCATTTAGATGTTCAGGATCTTGACTTGGCACTCCTTGAGGATAAACCTGTTGCTCTTACAACAGCTAGTACTGAGATAGAAAAATCACACCATAAAGCATGGAAATGCAGTAACAGATTGAGCCTTATGTTTATTAAGATGACTGTTGCTAACAACATCAAGTCAACAATTCCGCAAACAGAAAGTGCTAAGGAATATATGCAGTTTGTGGAAGAGCGTTTTCGTTCAGCTGATAAGTCACTCGCTGGTACTCTTATGGCAGAACTCACGACCATGAAGTTTGATGGGTCGCGAACTATGCAAGATCACATTATAGAGATGACTAATCTTGCAGCAAGGTTAAACTCCCTTGGACTTACAGTAGAGGATTCTTTTCTTGTCCAGTTTATCCTGAACTCGCTACCTTTTGAATATGGACCTTTTCAAATTAACTATAACACTATAAAGGATAAGTGGAATGTTAATGAATTGGCCAGTAGACTTGTTCAGGAAGAAGGACGTTTGAAAAATCAAGTGAATCACTCAGTAAGTTTTGTGAGTAATAAAGCTGGTAAAGAAAAGAATGGAAAATCAAGCCATTTCAAGAAGAAAAAGGCACCCGCTAAGAATGGGCAGGATAAGGAAAAGAAGAAACTAAAGGATGTTCGATGTCATTTCTATAAAAGGAAAGGACATTATCAAAATGACTGTCCGAAAAGGATAGCTTGGTTCGAAAAGAAAGGTAATCATCTATCTTTCGTATGTTTTGAATCAAATTTTGAAGTTCCTATTAATACATGGTGGCTTGATACTAGTGCTACAACTCATGTCTCCAATAATATGCAGGGATTTCTTATGATCCGAACCATAAATCCAAATGAAGATCGTTATCTTTTTATGGGAAACAGAATGAAATCCATAATAGAAGGCATTGGGACTTATCGTCTAATTCTAAAAAGTGGATATGTATTAGACTTATATAGTACCCTTTATGTACCTTCATTATCTAGAAACCTTATTTCCGTAAGTAAGTTGGATATTTCTGGTTTTAGATGTACGTTTGGATCTGGTTGTTTTGATTTATATAAGAATATTGATAATGTTGGTTTTGGTATTCTAATTGATGGTTTATATAAATTGAAACTGAATGACACTTATGCGAATTCCTTGCTGAATGTAATAAATATGTTGGATGCAAACGTAGCATGTTGAATGAAAATTCTGCTTTCTTATGGCATAAAAGACTAGGTCACATATCCAAAGAAAGAATGATGAGATTAGTAAGTAATGAAATTTTGTCAAATTTGAACTTTAGTGATCTAGAATTATGTGTGGATTGTATTAAAGGTAAACAAACCAAACATAATAAGAAAGGAGCCACTAGAAGCAGCCAGCTTCTTGAAATAATACACACTGATATTTGCGGACCTATGGATACTCCAGCCTTTAATGGAGAAAAGTATTTCATCACTTTTATTGATGATTTTCCCCGCTATGGTTATGTCTATTTGCTTCATGAAAAATCTCACTCTGTGAATGTCCTTAAGACGTTTGTAATGGAAGTTGAGAGGCAATTAGATAAAAAGATGAAAATCATAAGGTTTGATAGAGGTGGTGAATATTGGCAAATATAATGAGTCAGGCCAGTGTCCAGGTCCATTTGCAAAATTCCTCGAAAGTCATGGCATATGTGCGCAATACACAATGCCAGGTACACCACAGCAAAATGGTGTAGCAGAAAGGCGCAATAGGACGTTAATAGATATGATTAGGAGTATGATGTCAGATTCTACACTACCTAAGAATTTGTGGTCGTATGCTCTCAAAATCGCTAATTATTTGTTGAATAGGGTTCCTAGTAAAGCTTTTCAAAAGACTCCTTTTGAATAATGGACAAACAGGAAACCTAGCTTAAGACACCTGCATGTTTGGGGTTGTCCAGCGAAAGCGAAAATTTATAATCCACATGAAAAGAAATTAGATTCTCGAACGATTAGTGCGTATTTTTTAGGTTACCCTGAAAAATCTAAAGGATATGTGTTTTACTGTCCTAATCATAGTCCAAGAATTGTAGAAACTAGTAATGCAAGATTCATTGAGATTGGTGAAGTCAGTGGGAGTACTAGAAGAGAAATAGTGGAAATAAAGGAAACAAGGGTAAATGTTACATTGCCTAGAATAGTTCCTCCATCTACTATTACTCCAAATGTTGTTCCAGCTGTTGGAGAACAGCATGATGATGAACAACATATAAATGAAGAAGTACTTACTAAAGGAAATGACTTACATAATGCTGATATGCATGAACCACAACAAGTAGCATTAAGAAGATCTCAAAGAGATCGTAGGTCGGCTATTTCTAATGATTATATGGTTTATATCCAAGAATCAGATTATGATATAGGAATCAATAAGGACCCAGTTTCGTTTTCACATGCTGTAGAAAGTAAAGAGTCAAAGGAATGGATTAATGCCATGAAAGAAGAACTAAAATCCATGCAACAGAATGAAGTTTGGGATATCGTTGAGTTGCCACATGGGTGTAAAAGAGTCGGATGCAAATGGGTTTTTAAAACCAAACACGACTCTAGTGGTAATATCGAATGGTATAAAGCTAGACTTGTTGCTAAGGGTTACACTCAGAAAGATGGTGTTGATTACAAGGAGACATTTTCTCCTGTTTCGAAAAAGGACTCACGAAGAATAATAATGGCATTAGTGGCACATTATGATTTGGAATTGCATCAAATGGATGTGAAAACAGCCTTTCTGAATGGAGATCTTGATGAGGATGTTTATATGGATCAACCTGAGGGTTTTTCTGTAAAAGGTAAATAACAATTGGTGTGTAAACTTAAGAAGTCAATATATGGGCTTAAACAAACATCCCGACAATGGTATATTAAGTTCAATACCATTATTACATCTTTTGGTTTTAAGGAAAATACGGTTGATCACTGTTTATACCAAAAGATCAGTGGGAGCAAGTTTATTTATCTAGTCCTTTATGTTGATGACATCTTGCTTGCTGCAAATAATTTAAGCATATTGCATGAGACTAAGGAATTTCTCTTAACGAACTTTGAAATGAAAGATATGGGAGAGGCATCCTATGTGATTGGAATAGAAATATTTCATGATCGATCACAAGAAATATTGGGATTGTCTCAGAAAGGATATATCGAAAGGATTCTAGAGAGATTTGGAATGAGTAAGTGTTCACCTGGGAAAGTTCCTGTACAGAAAGGTGATAAATTCTTTATTTTTTGAGAAAAATGTGTGATCCTCTACGAATAGGGGAGAGCACACATGAGAATGTAAATATCACATACATAAGGTACTGCCAACATGCTTGGAAGGTAACAAAAACAAAATACATATATCAAATCTCAGGTACACCTAAGATGAGTTCCGGCAAGGCCACCACCCATCGCACCCCAATATCGAGCTCCGACATGGCCACCGCTCGATATTGAGGTGTTAGAAGTACCTAAAAAACTAAAGAAAAACAAAACTACTAGATGATGACACAAACTAATGAGGAAGCTCCAAACATCTGAATTAGAAGGGGTGAAAAAGCATCTGCTCTAAAGTGGATCTGCTGAAAAGAGAGACCGCTCTAAAAGCTCTGATCAAGAGGAAGAAGTGCCAAAACTAAATAATAGATCCTCCTGAAAAAAGTACTCCATAATAAAGATAACAGTATCCTATATCTAAAACATGCCTAAGGAAAAAATTAGAATGGTACATATATATGTATATTTATATAGTAAATATACATATATATGTATTTATAAGGAAATAAAAACCTAAATAAGACTATCTGGATAATAACAAAAGAAATGAATTACCTGTAAACTAAAACCAAAACAGAGACTAGTACAAAAATTAAATCAGATCTAATTTATGTACCTTTAATCATAAGTAAGTTATGATTAAAATTGAAATCATCATATAAATTTGAGAAAGAATTAATAATACTATTATTAATATTAAAAAAATTATTGTTGTGTTTAAATAAATTAATATTATGATTAACTTTGTTAATGTATCGTTTGAAATGGATAATTTTAGCTAATTTATATTTGGGGTTAGAAATCAAATTAAAGAAAAATGAAGAAATTGAAAAAATCAATTTGTTTATGTGACTGTTATTATTATTAAAAATTCTTTGATTTCTTTCAAACCAAATAAACCAACTAATAATGATGAATAAAGTGTCAAGTAAAAATCTAATATTCTTTTTGAATTTGAATCTAAAATTAATCCAATAGGATCCACAATCCGAAATTTTAGATATTATATTAAAGTTAAAAAATTTAAGAGTATTAATTAGGATGTAATTAGAATCTAAACAATCATAATATAAATGATTAATGTCCTCTAGATGCAGATTGCAAAAATAACATTTATTATCATTTTGAATTTTTTTTCTTTTTAAAAATTCTATTGTATTAAGTTTTCCATGAAGTATTAACCACATGTGAATTTTGGACTTAGGAGGAGCATTAGATTTCCACAAATATTTAAAAGAATTGTTTATAGTACCCGAAAAATTAATAAATCTGTAGAAAGAATTTGAAGTATATTTCTTACTCTTATCCCATTCCCAACTAATAAAATCATTATCGTTAACAATATTATAAAGATTTATTCTGGCATAAAGCAAAGAAAGTTTCCTAAGGGTTGAATCCACTAAGATTCTGTTAAAACTGAAATTCCAAGAAGGATCATTTTGGGGAGAAAAAACTTCATTAAGTAAAGCATACTTAAAGTTACAAATTTCATACAGCTCCTTAAATTCTACCTTTAGAGGCAAGATCGAAATCCAACGGTCGTGCCAAAAAGAAGTACAATTACCTGAATGTACTATCTTATTAATTCCTAAGTTAAAATTTTCATGACATTTTAAAATGTTTTTCCAAAAATTAGATAAATTTTGGGTGTATGAATGAGCAATTTGATAAAAATTTCTATTACCGTTATAGTAATATTTGGACATGATCTCTTTCCAAATAGCATTATCATTTATATCTTGAAATTTCCAAAGCCATTTACCTAGAAGAGACAAATTCATATTACGTAAATTTATAACTCCTAAACCACCTTCCTTTTTGGCCTTATAGACGATTTCCCAATTTACTAGACATTTTATATTATTATTAGCATTTTCCCCACTCCATAAGAAATCTCTTCTAATTTTATCAATCTCATGCAATGTCCTAAGAACGATGACGAAAGGAAATGGAATCAATTCCATATGCATCTGTAGTTGGTAGCCTAATGTATGCTCAAACATGTACTAGACCGGATACCATTTTTGCAGTCGGTATGTTAGGGAGGTATCAAAGTAATCCAGGAAGGGAACATTGGCAAGCTACAAAGAAAGTGTTGAGGTACTTACAAGGCACGAAAGATTACATGCTCATGTATAGTAGATCCAATGAATTGGAGGTGATTGGATATAGCGATTCAGATTTTGCTGGATGCATCGATACTAGAAAATCGACTTTTGGTTACCTGTTTATGTTTGCTCAAGGAGCCATATCATGGAAAAGTGCGAAACAAACTATCGTTGCTTCATCTACTATGGAGGTAGAATTTATGGCATGTTATGAAGCCAAAATTCATGCATTATGGTTGCGGAACTTTATTTCAGGACTTGCGGTTATCAACACCATTAGCAAGCCGCTGAAAATTTATTGTGATAACTCTGCAACAGTGTTTTTCTCAAAAAACGACAAGTACTCTAAAGGTGCCAAATTAACATATGGAACTTAAGTATATTGTTGTGAAAGATGAGGTTCAGAAACAAAGAGTGTCAATCATGCACATCAGGACAGAACTTATGATTGCAGACCCTTTGATGAAAGGGTTACATCCAAGACAATTTAAGGAACATGTTCAAAGAATGGGTCTTGGTTGTATTAATAATAATTGATGTGTGACATTCTGAGCTCCTTTGTGTGTTTCTGATATACAATTATGTGTCTCTTGTTTTAATGTGGTAGTACGTACTTTATGTAATTTTAAACAAGAAAGAGTCTTATAAAGATATTATGTTTAATCATTATGATATAAGACATTATATGGACCATTATGCTGTTTTATATAAATTATAAGTATAAAAATGATGGATTGCTGGTATTGTAGTATATGGAAGGGAATGCATTGAATTAATAATGCACAACCGCCATAACTCTCAGCAATTTATCATAGTATGATGTTCAACACTTGATATTATGAATAATCAGGTCAAGTGGGAGAATGTTAGAAATCTGCTATTAGAAACTGCAATCGTTTCATTTACTTTTAACGTTATGCAGTTTCTAATCTTAATGTGACCCTATTAATTAGGTCATAAATAGAACGTTTCATTTACCTTTAATGTTATGCAGTTTCTAATCTTAATGTGACCCTATTAATTAGGTCATAAATAGAACATTTCATTTACCTTTAACGTTATGCATTTTCTAATCTTAATGTGACCCGATTAATTAAGTCATAAATAGACCATTCTATAATTAGAACATTAGGTCTGTGATTAATCTTAAGCGTTGAATTGGTATATGATGGACGTACCAGATTTAGAGTTAAATGTTATATAAAGGATTGGGTCCTCTCTCTCCCAGCAAACAGATGTATTCTTCTCCATTAAGAAACACATAAAGATATAGGGTTAGAGAGAGAAACTGAATTCTGAGAAGAAGAGTAATTATTAGAAGTCAGAAGAAGAAGATGACAGCCATTACATCTTCCGCTGTTAATCAAGGTACGTCATCTTAAACAAACAAACAAAAAAGTCATATTAAGTTTTGTTTGTGAAATATTCAGTATTGGTGATCCTTGGGCTATTACTTGAATTGTTCAGCATTAATCATGAAAGATCGAACAGTAAAGAATTTATGACAGGGTACTCATACCCAACTTTTGTGTGGTCCAAGCCAAAGTTTGATACTTCAAATATTTAGTTCAAAAATTCTGTAAGTACAGTGAAGTACTTCCATGGTCATACACATATTTGTATTTTACAGACTTGAATACTTATGGATGGCCAACTGGTTCTTCCTTACTTTGATTGCTCGGTACCATTTTCTCCTCCTTTTGAAGTTGCATAATTCAATGTATTTTTATAACTGAAATATCCAACAAATACAAAAACTATCAAACATTAATGATTGGTAGCCAAGTTATTGTTTTTGTATTAAAACATTACTGAATGATTATTTCCAACAACATTGTGTCTTAGAATCAATAACTTAAAAAAACCAAGTAATCTTTTCCCAGACATAAACAAACACGACAGAATCTTCTTCTTTTATTCGTTGTCCATCGCTCACATTGCTGTTGGTGTTGTCAATTTGTTTAAGTAAAGGAAGCTGACTCTCTTGAACTTATATAGAGTAATGCAACTTCCTTCTATTCCTGACTGAGTGCAACTGCAGGTGTTTTCTACTATCACTTTTAACACAGGCATGCCATTGAAGGTCTCCCCAGTTTCAACTTCCCTAAGTTTCATGTATGGTAGCTTTCACTATCTTCTAATTCCATTGTTTATGATGCACAGAGTAGTTCAGAGGGCAAAAGCATCAGAAACACTCCCATTTTAAATGGTAACTTCAAATACTTGTTAAGGTTTAAATCTACTGATTAGGTGGTTCTGCGTGCAATGGGTTATGATGCATACAATGTCGTGATCTCATTTGTTGAAGAGATTGATAAAGTAAACCCTTCATTATCCTCTTCTTCCTAATACGTCAATTTATTGCAAAGTCTTGCGAGCAAGATTAGCTCAATTTTTGTTTAACTCAATTTGTCAAAGTACAACTATGCATCTCTTAGAAGGTTTAACTGACTCTTTAGTCAACATAACAATAGATCATGTCCATACTCTCATTTTCCTGACGAAAGTAATAATATTATTTTGTTTCTCACTTTTTTTCCTTTTTTTATATGCATTGCAGTTTAACCTTGCATCTCATTGATTTGATTTGGTGCTGGTTGAACTCATAATTTTATTATTTTAGTATTGTAAAATATTATGTTTTTAGTTTTTCTTTTCTTTTAGATAAGTATGAAAGGGATGATTTTTCTGCATTAGGAGGGTTTACTTCATTTTATTTTGAATATGAGTTTGATGCTTAAAGTAGTTATAAACTATGAATGTAGTCACATTAGTTTTTCATCAACATATTTCTTTACTCCGCTATTTATACTACATTTTGTTATATCATTTTTTGAAGTGCGGAGATTTCTTATATTTCTTATATTTTGAAAGTTTTGAGCAGGTGCTGGAATGCTTCAGGATAGTCAGCTGTTGGCCTTCGCTAGGACTTACCTTTGTAATCCTGACCTTGGCAGTAGCTTATGTGACCCATCTACAGTGCGGGGAAAGCTACAGAGTAACCCTTAGCTTTATGCAACTTGATGATTGTACCATTCTTATACACGATGGCAGTTTGACTAAAGATAATGCACGAAACTCTTTTCCAAGGATTACTTTTTTGAGTTTGCAATAAAAACACAGTCTACACTCAACATGCTATACATGGTGCGCACGGGTTTTTCTTCTTTAATTTTTTTTCCTTTCCATAGATAAAATTTAAAGAGATAATTTCACTTTGAGTTTATAACTGCTTACAATTGATTTTCCATTACGTAACTCATAGTATACATATAATTATCCAAGTAGTAATAACGTTTAAGAGCTTAAAAAAATATTAGATAAATAGCATAAGGGAACAACATACCTCAAATATACAGAATTTTTTTTGTAATAGAAAATATTCCCAAATCACATCTTCCACTATCAGAATATAATCAAATTCGACTACCTAACTTATTGAACCTTTTTTAAATGATTTAAATCAACGTATTTATTAAAGATGGTGAAAATGATCATAAATAAATGACCATCAAATTTAACTGTGTATTAAAATAGTCATAAATAGATAACACATTTTATCCCATTTAATTATAATTTTGAATTTTAGAATTTCAAGGTTTTAGAAACCACAATTGAGAGTTTGAAACCTAAATACTCCTACATTACTGTAACTCAAGTTTATTTTTCTCCTAGATTGTTTAACCTTATTGGTAAACTGCATTATGAGTTGCAAACCAGTCAGAATGTTTATGTCCACCTTTCCTTTCCATTTATGTTTATCGTATAAGGAAAAATGAGATATCATGTGCATACTGTGCATCATTTTTTCCCCACCGTATGTTAGATGGTAATATGCACCAGAGAGTGCTAAACAAAGATTATGGAATACGATTACTGGATCATCAAGATTTATTTTCCTCTCTCTTTGGAACTGAAATCGATGAACATAAAAATAGTTTAGCACAAGTAATTAGTTAACTCTCATTTGTAGTATGGTGGTCATCTTCTTCCTATTCCTGCCTACAAACCACTTTTACCAGTTTGACTATATTAGCATTCCCAGATTGGTAGTGTGAGTAATTTATAAACATATTTTTCAATATGCCTCATTTTTAGCTTTGAAAAAAATTTATATTACGAGTTTAAGAAGCATATAAGAGATAAATTATTGGTTGTCTACGAGTAATTATGCGGTCAAGTACTGTTGTACTGTGCCTTTATATGGAAATTATCATTGCTTCTTTGTTTAACGATAGTCTATGGTTTGTGTTTTATCTTAACTCGATGGTATGATTTTATGATGCAACACATTCAACAAGTTAACTGTTCATTTACTTAAAACATGATATTAATCACGATTGTGAATATTTCTGTCCGGCCGCGCATGCAATCGGGTGTCCATTTCCTTATTTATGCCCAATTGTTCAGTAAAGAGATTGCAAGTTTTATTATTTTATTCTATGTTAATCAACTGGTTGCATGTTGATTTTATTTCTTCATAATTGTCGTACAAATATTACGGTCTTGCTGAACTATGTTTTCCAACTAATTTACTCATATATATATATATGTGTGTGTGTGTGTGTGTGTGTGTGTGTGTCTGTGTGTGTGTGTGTTTGATTTTAACTATCACTGAATATAGTTAAAAATTAAAGGCTACTGATAGTAGTATCCTTTCAGCGTGACTCCGGAACATATTAAGTAGTGGTGCCCTTGTGATTATTACGGATGAGTTGATGTAGAAAAAGTACTGCAAACATGAAAAATGATCCCATCTCTTTCCAATTTAAAGTTGTAGATATTATTACCAGAAAGCAGTGTTAATCATAAATACGATGGCGTATAAACTAAATTGGTTTAACTGCTTATACTTATTTCACACTTATAATAGATAAATATGCATTTGTCTACCTTTATTCTTATTCTTTATTACTATTAAATATATATGTTTTGGATTACAGTGAGGCTGTCCATGGTAAATTTGAATAATACTGTTAAGGGATGTGTTGCAAATAGTGTAGACAAGGTTGGGAACATGAAGCCTCCCTGCTGCGATCATAGTTCGTGTGCGTATTCTCTAATTCTCCTAACAACATGTGTCAATACGGTCTACTAGAAGATTATATATTATGTGGTATCTTTTTCAACTGTACTCCCCAATTTTTTTTCTTTATTTCCACTTCGCAGTAAATATCACGACATGCGTAATAAGGTTTACCATTGATCGCTTGATGTTATTATCTTATACGATCTACATTTTCTTATATCTAATCAGGTTGTTAATAATTTATTCATATTTTGAGGAGGTTAAGGGGAAGCAGAAAGTTGAGCAGGTTTTTTCAACAAAACAAATGCAACACTTTATGCCAATTACTGATGTCAGTACTATACTGTCTAAAACCTCAACAACACAGAAAACCGAAGAATTTGTGCACACAGAAACAGAAACAGGCTATGTTACGGAACCTGGAACTACAGCTCTATGTGGCCTAGGATGTTGGGGTATTGATCTTACCACAATATTGGTTGATAACACAGATACAAATTTATTTATATATTACTGTCCTTTTTAGGTTGATTCAAAAAAGACTAATGGTAAGCTAAAGAACCGTGGAAGAACTTCAGAGAAGAAAAGGAAGAAGTAGGCGTCCAGAAAGTTGACTACTGTGGAAAACCATCCACTAACATCTATAGTATGTGTTGTTTGTCCAATTTTTATTTTATTTGCAAACTGTTTGTTTTATTCAGTTTGTGCTTTCCTTTACTTTAAAATTGTTACTCTTGCTTTCTATAATGTAATTGCCGTTTGAACATCACTACATGCTTGTATTAGTACCAGTCTTTGTTAGCAAAACCAACAGTTTAATAACATATTAGCATATGGCCTTATATATACAATGTGACACAATTCAACCTGTATGTTATTGCACTGTAATTTTAAGCACATTGTTAAGTTACAGTTTACATATAGTGGCTTCAAACTCAACTGTCTGTGGTTACTTTTATATTCTTTGAATCCATATTGTGTGGCAATTTACTCTGTATTTATTAACCTATATTCAGGGAGAATATATAACTATACTTTTATTTCACTACTTTATATACATTATTTTTACAATATAACTTATGTACGCTATTTCACTGTTCCACGTATATTTAACGTATATAGCTGGAGTCATATACGTTCCACTTTTTTTAACACTGTGCAAACTGAATTGATACTTCAGTCAGCATAATTTAAGTGCCACTCACTACCACAGTAAACAGTGCATTTGCTCTGTTCTTCATTATCTTAAATAGGTATATTCAAATGCCTACAAATATATGTAGTTTGTTCACTGACAGTGCATCCTTTGTTTACTATGTAGAAAAGCGTCTCTATTACATATGGACATTTGTATTACTTAACGTCAAGTACAGGTAATCGTTTCAATATATGGAGGTATTAACACAATTTGCTATCACGTGGTAATTTATCTACACAGTGTACAAATTTAAATATATAACTGCCTGTGAATTTGGTTCAGAGGCAGTAGCTTCGTAGGACAGCCAAACATAGTAACTGCTTTAGATACATACCACCCTTATCAACCAATTTAAAACTTATTTAATGCACATTATGGTAGGTGTGGACGTAACTGTCCTTTGGACATAGTTATTTCCCACTGGTCAAATGCTCAAACCCATTTCCTTAAATAACTACACCTACTACATGTACTTACAACTAGACATACATACATGTGTTTATAAGATTGCAATGTAAAACTGTGCAGTAGTTATTTTCTTCAGTTTACCACTATAAATAATTCAAACAGTTCATTTGTTCCATACCATCTTCATCACCAAATTTTTATCTCCAATTTTGTACTACTCTCTAGGTGCGTTCACATTTACCAGTCTACTATTCTTGCTTCCCACTCCCTATACGAAACACAACTCACTATGCCCTTATAACTTCTATGCCACCGTGCCCGCTACAGTTCAGAAAATTTCCGCCTGTTATACTACCTTTCTGTTTCTCACTGTTGTTAACTCCTTCTCAAAAATTTTTAACAGATATCAGCATGGCCAACAAATATCAACTACTTTCCGACTTAACCATCGGTCCTAATTGGGATTGCATCCATTGTAACGACCTAGATTTTTGGTTATTTGAAATTGGAATATTTAATTGATTTTAAATATTTAAAAGTTAATTTTATAGATTTAATAACTTGAATTTCAAATATAAGGATTTATTGGATGATTTAATTGTTGAATTTAATAATTGAAAATCGTCTAAATAATTGAATCTTGGATTTTTATTTGGATAAAAATGATTTAAAGGATTATTAAATTTCTATTAGTAAGAATAAAGGTAATAAAACTTTTAAATTGGATTTAAAGGTGATTTACTCGATTTTAAAAATAACTCGTTTTAGTTAACGAGTGAAAATAGCCTTCCGGGGCACAGTCTCGGATTTCGACGAAACCAGCGTCGTTGGATTCGTAATAATGAATTATAATACATCATCAAATTTCGTAGCGATCAGATGCACTGTTTGGTCGTGCGGGATAGAAACGCGTTGAAATTAATATCGAAAAATTAATATTATAATTGGGTTCAAAAAGCTATCTTCTCCATACGATCGAATTAGGGCTCGAAACTTGTTCCATTGCGTTTGGAATAGCGGTATAACATTAGGAATGCTGGGCGGTATGCCTCGATCAGGGTTCGGAATAAAATATCTAGATATTTTGGAATTATAAATATATATATTATTTTCATTTCACATCAGCCCTCAAAACTTACACTCAGCCACCCTACCCTGAGCATTCAGCTGCCCTATCACGTACGAGTCTATACCTTTTCGTTTAAATCGCGTTCTTATAGAGAAAAGGCCTCGTTCTCTTTTGAATTAAAAACCTCACATCCAACGATCCACGTCGATCGTAACCAATTCTTGCGCTTTTAGGCATTGTCATCAACTGGAGTTTTGTTCACGTCATCGAGTTAAACGTGTTCAGCGGTGGAGATGTGGCGTAGTTGCCTCTGGTGGCTAGAATTGGATGATGAACGGCGATCAAAACTTTTATTGATTACGGCGATTTCGTTGATTACTTGAAGAAGGTTTCTAAAGGAGAAATGCTCTTGGGGGGAAGAGCTACCTTCGGTTGGAATTTGGTAAGGTAGGTCCACCTATGGCAGTGGCGAGGGAGGTTTGAACGGAAATGGAGTTTGTTTGGTTTTTGGGTTCGCCTGGGATCCACGTGGCAGTGGAGGGGATGGGATCAATGCTGGAAGGTGCGGCGAGGTCAAGGGGTTCTCTGGTGATGGTCGCGATGAAGGCTGTGGCTTGAGGTGGCATGGTGATGAACGTAAGGCTCGCGGCTTGTTTGGTTTGGTTCGTGTACGAGATGATAGAAGGGAGACGGTGGGTTAACTATTTTTAAGATGGTAATTAATATAATTTTTGTAATTAGTTTGTTTAATTATTAATTTAAATATCATAACCTAAAATGATGATAACTTCTTCATAAGAGATCCGACCGAAACAAAACGAGTTACATTGCACTCGTAACGACAAAAGCTTTACAATGGAACTGGTTGGGACGAGTTTGGGAACTATTGAAACTTGGGCTAAAATCGGATGTCGTCCGGTTTTAGCTCAATCCGAAATGCCTTGGCGACAACAGAAAATAAATGTGAGTAAATCTCACTCATCTTGGATAATTGGTTTTATTTTAAATAGTTAAAATTATTTATTGATTGATTTGATGAATTGATAAATTATTATCAGTTGGATGTTATTATATATTCGTATATATATTAGTAGTTGGATATATTTCCCGCCGGTAGGAGCAGATGAGACACTATGCGCTCCGCATAATTGCGGATGACCCTTTTTATTTCGATCCCGCCTCGAAGCGGTGATTATATTTTTGATGATTATATAACATCTGTGATTGCAGGGAAATAGGTTGGAGGGATCCAACTAGATTCCTCAAAATTGTTGATTTTAATTTCATATATAGTAATATATGATGTATTTTGAATAATCTATGATAGATTATGTTATGATTTGATTTATTGGATGCTACAGTAGCACTGGCCTTAATTTTGGTATTATAAATACCATAAATAATATATTTGAATTTAAAAAGGATAATTCCAAGGCGATTTTGGAAATGAAGATATTTATATTGAATTTTGGGATTTTTTAAAAGGGAATTGATTTAGATAAAATAAATGTTTGGAATTTAGATATTTATTTAGTTATTTCATAAAATGGTATCAAATAGAGAATTTTAAATTGGAGATTTTTTAACAATGGATTTTAAATAAGATTTTATAAAAAAAAAGAAAAAGTGGGAGTCGGGATCGAGATTTGAATAGTTTTGTGGATATAGTTGGATTATTTAAGAAATAGATTTATAAATGGAATTCTAATTGGACATCGATTTATAAATGGATTTTAGTGCTATGAACCTGTTATAAACAGGAAATGAGATTATGAAATTTATAAACAATGTTTATAAATAAAGTGAAATAATTATCATTTGGTAAATTGGAAATATAAATTTATAGTGAGAATTTATAATGTGATATGGAAATTAGATTAGAAGGAATAGTGGATTCTATTTTGAAATTTGGGAAAAGGGATATGAAATTGGAAACATAAATCGATTTGTGATAAATCGAGAGAGATTTATAAATATAAAATTGTTTATGTTGGAATTTAAATATATATTTTTATCAAGGAGTGAAGTTTGTTTTTAAACGGGATATTTATTTATTAAACTATGTAGTTTAAAAACTGTTATCTGTATTTAAATATTTCGGAAAGTTTGTTTTCAAATATTTAATATTAGGGGAAATGAATTTTTAATTTTTATAATAAGCCTTGTAATTGATTAGTTTTATATAAAAAATGAAATAGGAAATGAGTTATCGATATTTATTTAAAAGTGTTTTGATATTTTAAATAATTACTTAAATGGGATTTAAAAGTAAATTACTATTCTTTGAAAATACTTATTATTTTACATAGAATTTAAAAGTAAGTAATTGGAATTTAATTGTAAATACTCTCGAGATTGGTAAACCGGATTTTAGTGAACGGATGTGAAATTGATAAGAGAAATCTTATAAAGGAATTCTGGAAATTTAGGAGAATTTCCAAAATGTTAGATACGGGAACTTCGAAAGTGAATCTGAATTCATAAAAGAAGTGAAAAATTTATAGTTGGATTATAAATAAGTATAATCGAGTTTGTTGGAAATTATAAAAAGAAATTAATAAAAATTCCGGGGATTTATGAGATAAGTACGTAATATTTCCTAAGTATGGATATTAGAAATGGTTTTGGGAAATAGACTTATAATATTTTCCTAAGTATTGGAATTAAAGGTTTTGAAGATATTTTAGCAACGAAATGATTTATATATAAATATTTGCTAAGTAATGAATTTAAGTTGGATTGGGAAATATTTCTAAGTGTTGATATGGGTTGAAATATCTTGTTATGCATATAAGAATTTGAAATTTGTTTTCAAATGTTGAAATATTGAAAGAGATTTGAATATATATACATATATATATTTGTAAAGATATTTGAAATAAATGTTTTGAAGATTTATAATATGGGCCTAGTGATTGCTCATGTGTGTAATTTGATAGTTAAATAACCGACTATCAAATTTGGCCAATTTCATTGATCGTTTCGAAGAGACCGGGATCAGATTTGATTATCCGAAAACCTCTTCGAGCTGATTTGAGCGTTGCGAATTATGATATCGTGAAGACAATGAAGACGGTGATCTTTAAAGAGATTGGTTTGTTCAGACCCAGAACAACTTGTATGGATGAATGCTATCATTGCATTGTTTGCTTGGAAGGCAGTGTTAGCATTCCAAGTATGAATGTTATTCTTAAGGTAAAACGTAGCCTCAAGCCTTATCAACCAGGAATGACTGAAAATCAAGGGAGATGTAGCAAGGCTAAGTGGGTTGCACCCATTAGGGTATGTTGTCACCTTTCTAGATTACCATACATCTACATATTTATGGATTGGTTGTGCATGAGATCTCAAAAGGGTTGCAAAGCAACCGGGGTGATGACATATTTGGTAATAGCTAGTAATGGGTAGGCCGATCTTGTGTTGGCAAGGATCGAAAGGTTCGATCTCGGTACATTTTTTAGACGTGTACTATGATAGGTGGTACCCCAGTGCCTAGTCATTGTATGGAATCCATTCTCCAATAAGCGTCGTACGGTTTTGATTGTGCCCAACTATATTGAAATGTGAGATGCAAGCATTTCAGCTATTTTAATAAGTATTTGAACTTAGACACTATTATAATATCATGGATTTTTATATAAAAGTGTTTTGGTTATCGTAAGGTAAAAACCCATCATGTTTATGTGTGGTACGATCTTACGATATACCTTTGTTTTCCAAAAGGAATTTTGAAAATAATTAAATTCAAATTGACTGTGTTTTCTCACGCTAGTTTTCCAGAGTGACTCGGGTGTTATTTTATTATAATGCTCGGGTCAGACCGAGCATATTACAGATTAGTTTGGATGCTTGGAGTTTCAACGACGAGTTGGAGGCCCAGAGACGTATCCACGTAGATGCTTATATTTTCCGCTATATTCATTGGTGTGTTATCAGCAATTGTGAGGACAGACTGTTATAACTGCCCAGGCTGAGATAGGTTAGTATACTCTGATTGATGTCTTTATATAAATATATTACAGTTTTGTTTTTGCGTAAAGATTTATGGTATATTATAGATTATTCTTTCTCTGTGAGATTCTGTGTTGTTTAGTTTTCTTCTTATCTTCTTTCTTTTTCTTCACCCCTAACAATCTGACTTTTTGTTCAATTTGAGTTAACATGTGCGGTTTATTGTCAACTTAGACTGTACAGGAGTGGGTCATTATAACGTGGTATCAAAGCTGAAGGTTAAGCGAGAACCTTGGCTTTGGTGGAGCAACTCATTAAAGATAGGGTCAGTAACACCCTAGAATGAGTTGGAGACTATATATATGTAACACCCCACATTTTTAGATAATTAAATAACCAAAATAATCATAAACAGTGAAAGTAAGCATTTTTGAATTGTCAGAATATGGCCTCGAAACTTATACTATTGTGTTCGTGGCAATTTTCAGATCAATTTCCATATATAACTTGTCAAAATCCGAGTTAATATGAAGAAGTTACAAGAGAAAGAAGAAATCAGAATTATAAAAAAAAAGTAAGACCCTACGGGTCGACCCGCGTGTAGCCCTGGACGAGAAATCGTCCAGGGACGTGCCGAAGTCTTGTAATATGATTTTCGTGTGATCCGAGGCATTGTTTTCTGGATCCAACGATTCGCAGCGAGCCTATGACGTGGTGGCACCAGATTCAATCCAAAAATCCAACTGCCTGACATTCCCAAACTCTACTATAAATAGAACCCTAGGCCTAGCTATTTTCCCACAATCAGATTTTTTTCCCAATTGGGTTCATTGCTTGAGGCTAAACCCAAAATAGAAATATTTCTAGGGAGAATATCTTTTTAATAAAAATATTAGACGCCTTAGAAGGGGATCCAGGAAGGCCATGGATAAAGCTAAGGACAGGTGAGTGGATTTAAATTATATCTCTTTTATGTTTATGATATAAAATATCGTTAAATTCTCGTTAAATATTTTATTCAGCATTTATTTCAGTAATCAATTCTACTAGTCAGTTATTTGAAACTGTAAATTTTATAAGAGAAGTTTACTTGTATTTAAATGTTATTTATATGGAAAAAGAAAGGAATCCAATTAAATGTAAGTAATATTAGGCTTAAAAGTTGTAGGGAAAGGCATAAGCCTAAAAGTGAGAAATCGTCCAGGGACGTGCCGAAGTTTTGTAATCTGATTTTCATGCGATCTAAGGCATTGTTTTTTAGATCCAACGATTCACAGCGAGCCTGTGACGTGGTGGCACCAGATTCAATCCAAAAATCCAATGGTCTGAGATTCCCAAACTCCACTATAAATAGAACCCTAGGCCTAGCTATTTTCTCACAATCATATTTTCTCCCAATTGGGTTCATTGCCTGAGGCTGAACCCTAAATAGAAAATATTTCTAGGGAATCTTTTTAATAAAAATATTAGATGCCTTAGAAGGAGATCCAGGAAGGCCATGGAGTAAAGCTAAGGACGACAGGTTAGTGGATTTAAATTATTCTCTTTTACGTTTATGATATATTATATCATTAAATTCCCGTTAAATATTTAATACAACATTTATTTAAGTAAATAGTTCTGCTAGTCAGTTATGTTGAAAATGAAAATTTTATAAGAGAAGTGTACTTTTATTTAAATGTTATTTATATGGAAAAAGAAAGGAATCCAATTATATATAAGTAATATTAGGCTTAAAAGTTGTAGGGAAAGGCATAAGCCTAAAAGTGAGAAATTTATAGTAATTATGTTAAAACGGGAGAAATGAATTAAAAAGGGGGAAATCTAATAACTTGATTTAGAAGTTAGTGATAGATTAGTTGGTTGGTTTAGAAAAGGGAATTCATTTCCATAGTATTATTATAAGAATAACGATAAACGTAAATGTAAGAATAAAAGAAAGAAAAATGGAATTAGTGCAAAATAGAGACATTACTGTATTTTGCATTACCCAATAATTAAAGAACAATAAAAGAAATATCTTGCAGTTACGAGTTATTGTTTATAGCATTATTTAGTATTAAAATATGGAAATGGATTTTTAGCACAGTTTTTGTAACCAACCAAATAGAATAGAACCACTTCTTAGAATAAAAGATAATAATGTGAAGCATTAAAAAAATAAAAGAAGAGAAAATAATCAAGTTAATTATTTGACAAGACTAGAAACAATAAGCAGAAAATGTGACTAGATCTGCATTTATTGCGCAAATAATAGAGTAAAAAGTAAAGCAGTTATTATGATAAGTGATTTGTGGCAGTTGGACGTAGTCCCAAGCCAAGACTGTCATATAGTATAAGAGAACCAAAGAGAATTTAGTATCATAATAAAAGAAGACAGACTAGAATAGAAAAGAGACACTTGCAATTACATTTATAACATGTAGGTTATAAAAGAAAGAAAAGAATATAAAAGTGACAATTGCAAGTATAATTGTAACACGTAGGTTATAATTAAAAAGAAAGAAATAGAAGAGGCTTATTTTATCAAACTTAGATCTTGGATTAAGTTAATAAGCAGAATAATAGAAGTGGCCCGTACCGGCAGCATTCCCTTTTAGGTCTAGGACTAATGGTCTCGCACATTGGTGGGGCTGGGCATGTTGATTAGGGTAAATAAGTAGCCAGCAGAATAAGAAAAGTAAACTAAATGCATAGTAAAAGATCAGACGTAGGGTCTAATAAAATGGTAAGGTGCATTTGGAGTAGCCCAAAGAGAATCTGGATAAAGAGCCTAACAAAGCAGTTCATCGCAGATTTTTAGTACAGAAAGAGAAGGAAGTACGAGACTTCAATGGGACGTGAGGATACTCTAGGATGGTCCTCTAGAGTAGGCCAAACAAAGCTGCAACCATGGAGGCAGGTCTGCAGGTGTTCCATAAAGAGAGTATGCCTTGACTTCTTTTGCATTGCAGGCCTAACGAAGCGGACCTTTGTAGGCAGTCAAAAGTTTGATGATGGAGTAGGATATTCGTATGACACCATACTCTAGTTTGCGAGTAGATTATAGTGGGCATGACCCAAAAGGATAGTCGCATGCGGAGATCAGCCATCATCAGTCAGAGCGAGTTTGGGAAAGACTAGAGTTAAACCAATAGGCCAATGATTCTTTCACTATTGAGACATTGGATGAGGGGCACAACCAATTGGATGTTTAGACTGTTTGCGGTAGGGCACAACCACTTAGCTCTTGGAAGGTCTTTCGATTAGTTAAGGGGGGGCTGTGTGGGGCCATAGCCACGATGAGAAAAGAGACAGACCAAGTAGAATATCTGTATTGTAGGCCTAACGAAGCAGACCTTTACAGATATAGAAAATCCCCGACTGAGTTCCATACAAGGTAGACCTTGTTGGCAGAATACAGGGAGTAGACAGAACGATTACGTGTAGTCCTCAAGGCACGCACTGGGTGGTACATTGTGGATGTCCGAGCCCTAGTATAAGCTAGTGCGGATGCAGTTTCACGTTTTCATAGTAGACGACGGAACATCTGTATTGTAAGCCTCACGAAGCTATCCTTTACCGATGTAGTTACAGTACGCTCTAGTAGCGAGACGATGGAGTCCTTTTCGAGGAGGATATGGAAGGTACTATGAGCCGTACCTAGGACCGATGCGGTCTTTGGGCATGTAGCAACATATATATTGGTTATTAGGTCTTAATCTACTAGGGAGTAGATGGGTACGATTCACCCACAGAGGCGAGAGTATTATAAACCCAATAAACCTAATATAACAGAAAATGAAAATAGAACGGTATATGTAGAATTATGCTTAGAAGTGTATAATTTTTCCACTCACCAAAACTTTAGTTCTGACCCCCTCCTCCTATCATCCCACAGATTAGATAGATGGCAGAGATTTTCCAGCTTTGAGACACTTGTTTAGAAAGTGTTATTACCTTGGTGAGTATTTACTTACTATTATATTTTAGTCAGTTCCGTTATGAGATATTTATTTAAGCTCTGATATATTTATCTTTGCCTATTTGCAGGATACCAGATACCCAACTTGGGCTTCAGTGGGCTTGGATTTTAGCATTTTTTGCGAAAAATCAGGACCGACTGGAATTCGGGTTGTTACATTTGGTATTAGAGCTTAGGTTAGTAGATCCTAAGTAAATTAGGAAATATGATTGAACGTATTTGTATTTTTGAATAAAATATAAATATATTATGTACTGTAATCCAAATAGTCCCCAATTATAGATTTTAACATATTGAAATTTTTTAGAAGTATATTTGTGCATAGTTTGCTAGTTGGGTTTGGGATGACCCAAGGATGTTGAGCCCTATGTTATTGCCGATTTATAGTGTACAATAAGCTATGTTTGGAGAGAAGATTGGTATCCATGTGTTATAGGAAGTGGGAAAGTTCCTTAGGGATAATAGTGAGAGTATTTTTTATTTTGGAAGGAATAAGAGATTTTAGTAAGGAAATGAGTTTTCCAAGGTTTAGGAAGGGTATTCCTAGGGTAGTAAGAAGAAAATCCACTTTATGTCTAGCCCTATAAAATAAAACTTTTGGAATTGAAAAGTTGAAAAATATAATTGTTAATATGTTTGAGGAAGTAAATATTGGGTTTTTGAAAAAAAAAGTGGTATGGAATTTAAATTGGTTTTTATATGATGTAAATTTTGTTAAAAGTGAAATTCTTTTTGAAGAATTATAGAGCATGTATAGCTCGCTAGTTTCTTTGTAGGTAAACAAAGATTTTAAATATAAAAACCTAGAGTGTGTTAAGAATCAAAAATGTAAGTTACAACATTTATTGTTGTAATAGATGTTTTCGTGAAAAATAAAGAAAGCATGGACTATGACACTATTGTTATAGTAGGTGACTCCCAGAGGAAATGTTTTTACATAGAATATGATATTTATTAGTATTTATTTTAATTGAATCCATATACTAGTATTTTTGGGTTGTAGTAACGATGTTTTACGCAACATCTATTTTGACCCAAATAAAAATGTGTTTTGAAGATAATTTCTAAGTATAGAAATAAAGTGGTTTGTAAGTACATCTATTATTTAAATAACTATATGGAAATGTTTTCTAGTTATGAAAATATTAAAATAGTTTTGAAAATGAGTTCTTATGAAAAAGATGTTAGTTAAATATTAGGAAATTAATAAATTTCATAGGAAATGTCTATTGTAAGTGAATATAGATTAAACATACTTTAATCTATTAGAATGAAATGAATAATGATATAATTTCTATGAAACCAAATCACAAATAAAGATGCTTTGTGCAAGTTATAAGGAATACGTGAAAGAGATGTACAAGGTATGGAAAGCACCATATTTTGTATAGCTTATTTCGATAAAATATAAAATAAGCTCCTTGTAATTTCACATAAACATGAAATCCTCTTTTAAAGGATTCATAGAAGGTTTTAGCGTTAATGGTTTCTCTTAAGAGAAAGTAGTTCCAATACATTAAGGTATAAAACCATTAGGTATAATAAGAAGTGTAATAATTAGAGATAGTGTTAGTTAGGAGGGATATTATAGAGAGCCTTAGTAGGAAAGCTAAGAAATGGAAATTTCATATTTTTCCATTGATTATGCGCATTAGTTGCTTGCCTTTGTAGAAAATCCCTATTTGTAGTAAGTTAGAAACTCCTCCAAGGTTAGGCAATTGGAAGAGTAGGAAAGTTAAGGGGTTTTTGATAAAATAATTGTTCTTATCTACTCCAGTTTTTGTAAATTTGAAAATCTATGAAAAGAAGATGTTTTGAAAACATGTGAGGACATTTTTGGAAGTCAAGAAAAAAATGTTTTAAGGACAAGCAAGGCATGTTTTAAAGAAAAATGGTTTGGTGAAAAAGTAAATAAGTTTCTGGAAGAGAAACACTTATTAAACAGTTAAATTTAAAAATCCAAATTTTTTTATAGAAAGCTGTAAAGGTCTTTAAAAGGAAAAGAGGAATAAGTTTTGAACATAGAATTTGTAATTTTTCCCTTCTAGGTTTGGGGAATAATTTAAATTCAAAGAGATGTAAAGATGCAAGTCTAGAAAGATAAAATGTTAAGTAACCAAGTACCTTTGAATTTAATAGAAACTTCAAAGTAACACTTTTAAAGGCAAGAATTTTAGGATTTGATGCTTCGAAAATTTAGAAGCTTTAATTTTTGAAATGAAATGATAAATACCAAACCAAATTTTTAAATATGGAGTAGATAGGAATCATTTCCTAGGTGTGATGGGAAAAATGTAAGGCTATAGTAGTGATTACTTTTTGTAGTAATAATAAAAGTTCCCGTAAAGTGTATAGGACACTAGTCAGAACCTTGGAATGTTGCTTCATGTGTGTAGACTATAGAAGAATAGTGAAGTGATATTAGTAAGGTAGTAAGACACATGTGGTTGGGATAGGTAGACCTTAGTTGGGGAAAAAGGAAAAGTAAAGGTAAAGAGAAAATTTCCCTAAGCTTAGTTTCTTTTTTAGATAGAGACTGCATAGATTGAAATCTTTATTCGTTGTAGTAAATGAGACTTGGTTATTCCATTTTGAGTATGGAATGGAAGAGATGAATAGATCTTATTCTTCTTGAGTAATACAGTGTAAGTTAGTAACGAGTAATAGGCGGTAGGAGGAGCATATGAGTTACTTGGATTCGTAGAGTAGGACCTTTCTGTGTCAGAGTGGACATGGTCCTAGACCACCTAGCCCTAGATGATAGCTGTGTTTAGCTGCTATATTTACCTATCTAGTATTGCTTTGTAGTAGGACTTGTTTTCTCTTTGAGTTATGAGATTATACTCCTATGTAAGCATTTAGTTCTCATTGTAGTAAATCAGTGATGATTAGTATGATGCTCTTTTTCTGTGATGTTCACAAGAAGAGAATAAAAACATAGGATGTAAGTAATAAAAGAAAAGTAAGAGCCAAAAAGGAGTAACTAAAAGGAAAACAACAAATTTAAAGAAAGCAACAGAAATGTCAATAAAAATTAGAATTGCAAAAGAAATATATATTTTTTCCAAAAATTAAGCTTGGAAGAAAATGTTGAAAGGAAGTTTTTCTTATGTAAACCGTGCTTGGGAAAGGAAATAGAGATTTTTATAGAAGAGCGGTATAAGTTCCAAGTACGGAGAAAGAGGTGCGCAAAAGTAAAACGGTAAATGTGAGGTTTTCTCTTTTCTGTTTTCTACCTTCTTTCTGACAATAGAGTTTGGAAAAAATTAGATTTTTCTGAAATTCGAATATTAAAAGTTGTGTGGTAGGATTTGGATGTAAAATTCATTGAACTACGTCCCTATTCAGTAGGAGTGTGGGAAAAATTGGATGAAAAATGTTTTGAGTTTTCAAAAGATTGCATTCATATAAAAATTGCAAGTATATTTAGGATATGTGCATCATATTTTAAAAAGGAGTTTTTAAAGAAGAAAAGCATTCATATAGGAGGTACCGCTTAGAAATTAATGTACATGCATATATTTTATGTTGAATGACACTTTGCACAAGGACACAGATGGTCACAAAATTGAATGTACAAAAAATGGATGTGATTGATGCGGAAAATTACATAGTTTTACCCTTATCGAATTTTGGGGACGAAATTTTCTAAAGGGTGGGAGAATGTAACACCCCGCATTTTTAGATAATTGAATAACCAAAATAATTATAAACACTGAAAATAATCATTTTTGGAATTGTCAGAATATGGCTTCGAAACTTTTACCATTGTGTTCGTGGCGATTTTCTGATCAATTTCCATATATAACTTGTCGAAATCCGAGTTAATATGAAGAAGTTACGAGAGAAACAAGAAATCAGAATTATAAATAAAAAAATAAGACCCTACGGTTCGACCCGCCTATAGCCCTGGACGAGAAATCGTCCAGGGACGTGCCGAAGTTTTGTATTCTGATTTTCATGCGATCTAAGGCATTGTTTTTTAGATCCAACGATTCACAGCGAGCCTGTGACGTGGTGGTCACAGATTCAATCCAAAAATCCAATGGTCTGAGATTCCCAAACTCCACTATAAATAGAACCCTAGGCCTAGCTATTTTCTCACAATCATATTTTCTCCCAATTGGGTTCATTGCCTGAGGCTGAACCCTAAATAGAAAATATTTCTAGGGAGAATATCTTTTTAATAAAAATATTAGACGCCTTAGAAGGAGATCCAGGAAGGCCATGGAGTAAAGCTAAGGACGACAGGTTAGTGGATTTAAATTATTCTCTTTTACGTTTATGATATATTATATCATTAAATTCCCGTTAAATATTTAATACAGCATTTATTTAAGTAATTAGTTCTGCTAGTCAGTTATGTTGAAAATGTAAATTTTATAAGAGAAGTGTACTTTTATTTAAATGTTATTTATATGGAAAAAGAAAGGAATCCAATTAAATATAAGTAATATTAGGCTTAAAAGTTGTAGGGAAAGGCATAAGCCTAAAAGTGAGAAATTTATAGTAATTATGTTAAAACGGGAGAAATGAATTTAAAAGGGGAAAATCTAATAACTTGATTTTGAAGTTAGTGATAGATTAGTTGGTTGGTTTAGAAATGGGAATACATTTCCATAGTTTAATATTGTAAGAATAACGATAAACATAATTGTAAGAATAAAAGAAAGAAAAATGGAATTAGTGCAAAATAGAGACAACACTGTATTTTGCATTACCCAATAATTAAAGAAACAATAAAAGAAATATCTTGCAGTTACAAGTTATTGTTTATAACATTATTTAGTATTAAAATATGGAAATGGATTTTTAGCATAGTTTTTGTAACCAACCAAAAAGAATAGAACTACTTCTTAGAATAAAAGAGAATAACGTGAAGCGTTAAAGAAATAAAAGAAGTGGAAATAATCAAGTTAATTATTTGAAAAGACTAGAAACAATAAACAGAAAATGTGACGAGATCTGCATTATTGCACAGATAATAGAGTAAAAAGTAAAGCAGTTATTATGATAAGTAATTTGTGGCAGTCGGACGTAGTCCCAAGCTAAGACTGTCATATAGTATAAGAGAACCAAAGAGAATTTAGTATCATAATAAAAGAAGACAGACTAGAATAGAAAAGAGACACTTGCAATTACATTTATAACATGTAGGTTATAAAAGAAAGAAAAGAATATAAAAGTGACAATTGCAAGTATAATTGTAACACGTAGGTTATAATTAAAAAGAAAGAAATAGAAGAGGCTTATTTTATCAAACTTAGATCTTGGATTAAGTTAATAAGCAGAATAATAAAAGTGGCCCGTACCGGTAGCATTCCCTTTCAGGTCTACGACTGATAGTCTCACACATGGGTGGGACTGGGCATGTGGATTAGGGTAAATAAGTAGCCAACAGAATAAGAAAAGTAAACTAAACACATAGTAAAATATTAGACATCGGGTCTAATAAAATGGTAAGGTGCGTTTGGAGTAGCCCAAAGAGAATCTGGATAAAGAGTCTAATGAAGCAGTTCATCGCATATTTTTAGTACGTAAAGAGCACGTCCAACTTAGTTAGTTTGGGCTAGAAGGATGTACGAGACTTCAACGGGACGTGAGGATACTCTAGGATGGCCCTCTGGGGTAGGCCTAACGAAGCTGCACCCCCGGAGGCAGGTCTGTAGGTGTTCCATCAAGAGAGTACGCCTTGACTACTTTTGCATTGCAGGCCTAACGAAGCAGACCGTTGTAGTTAGTCAAAAGGTTGATGATGGAGTAGGATATTCGTATGACACCGTACTCTAGTTTGCGAGTAGAATATAGTAGGCAGGACCCAAAAGGATAGTTGCATGTGGGGATCAGCCATCATCAGTCAGAGTGAGTTCGGGAAAGACTAGAGTTAAACCAATAGACCAATGATTCTTTCACTATCGAAACATTGGATGAGGGGCACAGCTAATTGGATGTTTAGATTGTTTGCAATAGGGTACAGCCACTTAGCTCTTGAAAGGTCTTTCGATTAGTTGAGGAGGGCTGCATGGGGCCATAGCCACGATGAGAAAAGAGACAGACCAAGTAGGATATCTGTATTTGTAAAGACCCTAGATTTTAATTTAATTTAAATTGATAATTAAATGAATTTTTGAATAAAAAATTGTAAAATTAATTATAAATGGAAGCTAGTTTCCCCAAATCCAAATAAATTTGGTATAAATCATCTAAATTTAAAAAATATTGTAAATATTGTATATATGTGAATATATATGTATTTGAGCATATATGAGATTTATAAATAATATATATGTATATACATTTGATTTGAATTGTAAATGAATGGTTTAATAATAATATGATAATAATAAATATTATAATTGATGGTTAATAATAATTTGAATTTATAAATTTAATATAAAACAATAAATATTGAAGTAAAATAAATAATTGAGTTATAAATAGAGATGAATAAAAAAGGATAAGTTATAAAATATAAAGTTAAAAATAAACATTTAAAATTAGAAATAGAAATTAGAATATATATAGATATATATATGATAAAAATATATATATATACATAGTTCATACAATATAAAGTAAATCTTAGTAAATCAATACAAAATAATACAAATAAAGATGAATACATTTAAATAAATTATAACAACATATTAAATATAAAAATACATAAGATAAATTATATAGTTATAAATAAAAGCTAACAACATATTAATGAATTTTGTAAAATAGAAAGTAATAAAACAAACAAATAAAATACAAAGGACTAAAACAAAATTATGTTTTCATGAACACTTAAACAAATGTATAAAAGTAAGTTTGTATAGGAAGACAAAGAAAAGTAAATACAAAATCATCTCAAACACTAGCAACCAGACAACAAGACAATAAGATACATATGTGCAAAAGCTTGTAAAAGAAAATAAAGTAAAAAAAAATAGATTTGTACAAGCCTAATTGATATATCTAGTACACTACCTTATATCTATCAGCCTAAATGAAGGAAAGCAAATATATATTTGTTTGTACAACATCATTAAGGGAAGCCATCACAAGATTTCTATCAGCCTCCATACACGGAAAATCCCTGTTGTACAAACAAAACTGTATATACAGGATTTAAATAGCATAGTTGGAAACAAAATAGGACATTGCATTTAATACCCATCTTCTCTTTGTACATAACAACATCACCTCAGCCATAATACAAGATCATTTCAACATGCTTGTTGTACAAACAAAATAGTATTACTTTGTACAAATAACATCACCCTGTATAAAGTTGTAACCCCTGTACACATCTCCTTTATACCAGCCTTCTCCTCTCAATTCATTCGAAATTGAGAAAAACTAAAGTAGCATCATCTCAAAACTTAAAACAATACTTCAATCTAAAACAAATGCAAACCAGAGATTAAAAGGCAGAGAAACTCAAAGCAAAGATCAATTTTCAAATACAAAGCTTGTTCTCTGCTATTCAAAACATCCAGGTGAGTAACACTTTTTAAAACTTAAGAATCTGGATTTGGTTGCATGTCTATATATGGAAGATGTGAGTAAACAAAATTCATAGTCTTAAGTTCATTTGTGTGTTTGATGTATTTGGTTTGCAATTCTGTGTTCAAGTATAAGTTTCCTGTTAAACTTGAATCTATAGATTTAGTGTAGTTACTGAGTCAAGTACCATTCAAAATACAAGATATTCTCATTTGATTATTTATAGGCTTATTTTTTAAAAAAACAAACCATGTTGTTTGAATTAAAAAAATCAAGATTTTAAAACTTTTTGCAAGCTTGTCAATGGAGTATACTCACTGTAAGTGATTTACAGGGAAATCATTTAAGTTGTGTTAAATTCAAGTATGCTAAATTACTGATTCAAATACCTAGCAAGAATCTATATACAAAGTTAGGATTTTTAAAATGGAAAACGATGATTTTTAGTTCATTATTTATGGTGCAATTTGAATATGAATAAAAATTGCATTTCTGTCAATATTGGTAGATTCAATTAATTTTAATTGTTGAAATTTTGTATGATGCAAGCTTGAAGATGTTTTAACCTAGGAAAAATGCTAAATAATTTTTCCAATGCAAGGATTTTGAGTTTGAATCGAATGTAGGGTTTAGTTCGCGTTTGTTCTTATGCTCTGTAAACTTGTGATTTTGCCACCGTGGAGTGATCGAGTGGATCGCGATTTTTGGAGGTGGTAGAGGAGGATATGGCCGAGGTATGGGCGGAGTTGCGTCGCCACTGGTGGTCGGAGGTGGCTACACGAGGCGTTTTTCAGATGAGTAGTTTGGGTTCCTGTGGAAATCGAATTGCTCGATTTCAATTTACGTCGCGATTGACGAATCAGAGTGGTCGTGTGTGACGGCGAAATGATCGTCGACTTGTCGACGGTCTTTGCGATGATCGGAGTCGCTCCGATGTGGTGTACACGTGCACGTGCATGTTTTGAGTTGTTGGTTTTGGCTGTGGGTTGCGTCTTTGGAGAAGAAGAAGGAACTCGGGATGTTGCTCGTGTTTTAGCGTTAGTGACTCGAAGGAGCTGGGTTCGTGAGGGTTTGTGAATAACTCGAGTGATAGATCGAGTTGCCTGAGGGTTTGACCCGAGTATGTGAAATTACAGTTTAAAAACTTTAAACAAATCAAGTTAAATCAATTTCTTAATAAATTCTTTTATATAATGATTGTTTTAGTTAAGTTTGGTTTCATTAAGGGTTTTAAATAAATTATTTTAAATTAATTTAGTTAAAGTGTTTTAAATATATATAACCTTTATTTTAAAGTTTATTTTAAAATAAATGTAATATTGTAATTAAGTAATTTAATTAATTGATTAAGGGTTAATTAATAATTAATTAAAGATTTAAAATGGTAATTAATTAAGGATAATTAATTGAATGGTAATTAATTAAAGATAATTAATTAATATGATTTATTAATTAAGGTAATTCATTCGAGGATAATTAATTGATTTAAAAGTTAATTAATTAAAGTGATTAATAAAGACAAAATAGTTTATCTTTTATTTAATTAAGATCTTAAGTTATTAATGATTTATTAATTAATAAGTAAATAAAGGATAATTACTTAAAGAAAAAAATTACTTAATTAATAATTAATTAAAGGATGATTTATTACTTAAAAATAATTACTTAAATGAAGGTGATTAGGGATGGATGATTATTGATTAAAGATTGATTAATCAAGTAAATAAAGGATAATTAATTTAAGGAATCATTAATTAATGTGATTAATTAATTGAAGGTAAATTTATTAAGATAATTAATTAAAGAATTAATTGATAATGAAAGGTTAATTGATTTATTATTAAAGGTTAATTAATTAAAATGGTTTATAATTAATTAATGATTAATTAACCAAGATTTGTAGTTTATTCATAAGTAATTAATCTGGTATAAATTAATTATAATCAGATATTAATTGATTCTACTTATGGATGTTTGGATTTCGTTGAATGGTTGAATTGTTTAATATCCCTGATATATGATGCTTTGTGATACATCCTGATTTATGTTGTGATCTGTAATTTACTTATCTGTGATATATATCTGTGATCTATGAATGAACGATAAGCGTGATAGTTAATACCGCTTATCAACTATATTTCTGTATTCTGATCTATGATGATTGAATGATATTGCACTACTGTGTGAAACCCCTGGACTACACCTTTACACACACAAATATGGATTTCACGTGGAAATCGGTTAAGTCACAGATAATTTGAATTTGATGTTTTTGAAATTGAAATTTTAATTTCAATTGATTTTGAAATTGGAAATTTGGGTTTAAAGTGAAAAGCTTTTGAAATGGAATTTCAAAGATAAAACTTATTTTCGAATAACTTGATTAAGTTTTGAAATTTAAATAATTTGATTTGAATTCAAGTTTGAAATTGAATTCTATGTCGAAACTAGGGATTTAAGATGTTGTACAAGTTATATGAATTTAAACCATTTTAAAAGTATAATTTTGGGAATTTGAATTTAACCCAAGGATTTCAACTCGTATGAATGAATCAGATTTATTGAAATGAAACTGTTTGTTTTCAAATGATAAAAGCTTTCATATAAGAAATGAAATTCCAGTTTAATTAAAGGAATTTCAAGATTGAATTGAAAAATAGTTTTCCAAGTTATAAACGAAATTGTTTTGAAAGCTATAAATTGAATCTGTTTATTTTTAACAGATTTAAAATGATGTTTTGTTTAACCCATTCAAAATGAAATTGTTTTGAAAGCTATGAGTTAAATCTTTGATTTAAAGATTTAACGAATTAATTAAATTCGTAATGGAAATTGATTTGGGGAATCTATGAATGAATCTTTGTGAAAACTGGGTAATTTTGTGAATTAAATCTTTTATTTAAAAGATTTAAAATGGTAATTTGGTAAACCATTTGAAAAGAAAGTTTGGGTTTAAATTGTGACTTAATTGAAATCCAAATATCCATATATTTTTAAATATTGCGCTCACTATTCAGGTTAGCCAGGAAAGGACCTTTGTGTCATATAACCCATTCCGAATATGTGATTCATCGTATATGGATAGCATTTGAAGATCGGTGTTGAAGACCGGATATTCACGAGAACGAAAGGATAACTCGTCGATTGTCTCCGCACTGGGTAGCTCCTGGTATAGAGATCCCATAAGTGATGGGAAATCCGATCGGGATTGTGAATACCCGGAATTGTAAGGGCTTCGTAAGAAGTTCCTTCGGTTCTGTTCGAACCCGGAACAGACTTGTATGGTTACATGTTTGACATTACACTTTGAGATATAAAGCCGATTTCTTTCAAATACATTTCTGTTTGGTGGCGGAGAATTTATTCTCTTAGCTTAACACCCTTCTCTGAGACGTACGAGCTCAGAGGTTATGTAGTTGAAGGTTATCAGCGATATACTCCCAATTTGGTAATGTGACATGCTGAGTGTTGATGTGTGATGATCATTGTTTGATCATTTGTGATATGATCATTTGTTTGATCATTTATCTTGGTGATCATTACTTTGATCATCGGTTGACCCAAAGCATGGCTTTGTGCTAAAGCGTAGCTTTGTGGACAAGACTTCGTCGAACCTCACAAACCGGTAATGGTCGAAACAGGAATTGTGCGGCAAGGTTTCAGGGGTAGCTTCCTTAGGGTATGACCATTCCTTCTTGAAAAAGGTTGTGTCAGGTATGGAGCCCTGATATTTAACCTATGTGCTTACTGCAAATATATTTCTTTGTGGTTGTTGGTGTAGAGGATCCTCGTTTAAAGGTCCCAAAGGACCGGGGGTGGCATATCTGAGGTTTTGTATATTCCCCGGGAAGGGGGGTAGCCGGCCTTGTTTGGCAGAGAACAGTTTGGTTCTCGGGACGTCCTTCCAGAGGCGTTTCCATGTGGCAATGGGAAGTTCCTTGGCCTGACCATTTGTTGGAAAATCCATTCATCCGATACGAGCCTTGTACGGTTTTAGTTGTAGAACCTGCCATCTACTTATGGTGGCGCCCCACTGTTTGGATGGTAGCTATAGTAGGCATAGTTCGAAATGTCTATGTTGGCTAAGATTTATATTCTACTTTCGAAATGTTTTCTACACTATGCACTGATAATAATATCCAAAATGATTTGTTTTGCGTAGTAAGCATCTTTGGCTATCATAAGAAGAAATCTCCTCCAATTCTGCGTTTGCATTGTGTGTGTGGCGGGAGGTCTTATGGTAGTTTCATTTTCCAAAAGCATTGCGAATTGACTTTAAAAATTCTCTTGTCGTTCGTGTTTAAAGATAAACTGTTTTTGTTGCTCACACCAGTCCCATGACTGATCCGGAGTTTATTGTTTCTTTCCTAAACTCTGCGTGCTCAAAATTTTTCTACACGAGCAGTCTAGAGTTGGGTTTTCAAATAGTCAGGTTCGGTAGATTATCTGGAGCTAGTTCAATCTTTGGATATGGACTGCACTTGCTTATCTTTGTGCCTCGTATTTGGGAGTTCGAGCTATTTGTGGATTGGTGCTTTGAAGATGGAGATTATCTGCTGCTGATGTTATCGTTTTCTTTTCCGCTGCTATTTCTTGTATCATATCTCTAATGTATATTGATATTCATTGTATCACTCTGTTGTACCAGATATTGTATCAGATATTGTATATCAATGTATTATTCTTTTTCTTCCTCTGTGTCATTTACTTAACTGTGTTATAAGCTCTGGCGACTCGGATTTGAACGGTCGAATCTATGGCATTCGAGCACGATGTAAAGTATGGATGTCGATTTTCGAACGCAAAAATCGCAAATCGTTACATTGGGTATCAGAGCTAAGGTTGAACTTTAGCTCAGGAGTATAACACGCTAAGTAACTCATTAGAGATAGGGTGAAGTATCCCTAGAATGAGTGTATCCCTAAGATATCCGCCTGAATGTCTCAGTAAATTCTCTTGCTATCCACTGATAGTGAGTATGAGTGCAAGAAGAGGATGAGATAGGGGACAGGGGAATACGACTATAAATGGTCAATACCCTGCGACAGTGGGAACAATCTTTCTTATCAATCTCCTTTGATTCGTTTCCAAAATTCATTTGATTTCTTCATACCAGCTACAAGAAGAAGTTTCGGTGTGATGATGGCCGAACGAATCGTTGTAGAAAATCCTTAGTTAGTATTTTCATCGGTTTCTTATCAGCTTTTCGTTTTTAAACTTTAATAAATTTGGAATTGAAAATTTAAAATAGGAAATTCTAAATAAATTGGAAATTTAGAATTAATTGAAAATTTTAAATTGTTGATATTCTACTTTGATAAGCTAAATACAAAATGGATATACAGTTTGATCTGGAAAGGTATTTCTCTATCTTTGATCTATCAGTGTTATTTTTCGTGCCTATAAATTTCGAGGACGAAATTCTTTTAAGGGGGGAAGTCTATAACGACCCCAGATTTTAATTTAATTTAAATTGATAATTAAATGAATTTTTGAATACAAAATTGTAAAATTAATTATAAATGGAAGCGAGTTTCCCCGAATCCAAATAAATTTGGTATAAATCATCTAAATTTAAAAAATATTGTTAATATTGTATATATGTGAATATATATGAATTTGAGCATATATGAGTAAATTTGAGGTTTATAAATAATATATATGTATATACATTTGATTTGAATTGTAAATGAATGGTTTAATAATAATATGATAATAATAAATATTATAATTGATGGTTAATAATAATTTGAATTTATAAATTTAATATAAAATAATAAATATTGAAGTAAAATAAATAATTGAGTTATAAATAGAGATGAATAAATAAAGGATATGTTATAAAATATAAAGTTAAAAATAAACATTTACAATTAGAAATAGAAATTAGAATATATATATATATATGATAAATATATATATACATAGTTCATCCAATATAAAGTAAATCTTAGTAAATCAATACAAAATAATACAAATAAAGATGAATATATTTAAATAAATTATAACAACATATTAAATATAAAAATACATAAGATAAATTATATTGTTATAAATAAAAGCTAACAACATATTAATGAATTTTGTAAAATAGAAAGTAATAAAACAAACAAATAAAATACAAAGGACTAAAACAAAATTATGTTTTCATGAACACTTAAACAAATGTATAAAAGTAAGCTTGTATAGGAAGACAAAGAAAAGTAAATTCAAAATCATCTCAAACACTAGCAACCAGACAACAAGACAATAAGATACATATATGCAAAAGCTTGTAAAAGAAAATAAAGTCAAAAAAATAGATTTGTACAAGCCTAATTGATATCTCTAGTACACTACCTTATATCTATCAGCCAAAATGAAGGAAAGCATATATATATTTGTTTGTACAACATCATTAAGGGAAGCCATCACAAGATTTCTATCAGCCTCCATACACGGAAAATCCCATGTTGTACAAACAAAACTGTATATACAGAATTTAAATAGCATAGTTGGAAACGAAATAGGACATTGCATTTAATACCCATCTTCTCTTTGTACATAACAACATCACCTCAGCCATAATACAAGATCATTTCAACATGCTTGTTGTACAAACAAAATAGTATTACTTTGTACAAATAACATCACCCTGTATAAAGTTTTAACCCCTGTACACATCTCCTTTATACCAGCCTTCTCCTCTCAATTCATTCGAAACTGAGAAAAACTAAAGTAGCATCATCTCAAAACTTAAAACAATACTTCAATCTAAAACAAATGCAAACCAGAGATTAAAAGGCAGAGAAACTCAAGGTAAAGATCAATTTTCAAATACAAAGCTTGTTCTCTGCTATTCAAAACATCCAGGTGAGTAACACTTTTTAAAAACTTAAGAATCTGGATTTGGTTGCATGTCTATATCTGGAAGATGTGAGTAAACAAAATTCATAGTCTTAAGTTCATTTGTGTGTTTGATGTATTTGGTTTGAAATTATGTGTTCAAGTATAAGTTTCCTGTTAAACTTGAATCTATAGATTTAGTGTTTGAAGGATAACTCGTCGATTGTCTCTGCATTGGGTAGCTCCTGGTATAGAGATCCCCTAAGTGATGGGAAATCCGATCGGGATTGTGAATACCCGGAATTGCAAGGGCTTCGTAAGAAGTGCCTTCGGTTCTGTTCGAACCCGGAACAGACTTGTATGGTTACATGTTTGACATTACACTTTGAGATATAAAGCCGATTTCTTTCAAATACGTTTCTGTTTGGTGGCGGAGAATTTATTCTCTTAGCTTTACACCCTTCTCTGAGACGTACGAGCTCAGAGGTTATGTAGTTGAAGGTTATCAGCGATATACTCCCAATTTGGTAATGTGACATGCTGAGTGTTATTGTGTGATGATCATTGTTTGATCATTTGTGATATGATAATTTGTTTGATCATTTATCTTGGTGATCATTACTTTGATCATCTGTTGACCCAAAGCATGGCTTTGTGCTAAAGCGTAGCTTTGTGGACGAGACTTCGTCGAACCTCACAAACCGGTAATGGTCGAAACAGGAATTGTGCGGTAAGGTTTCAGGGGTAGCTTCCCTAAGGTATGACCATTCCTTCTAGAAAAAAGTTGTGTCAGGTATGGAGCCCTGATATTTAACCTATGTGGTTACTGCAAATATATTTCTTTGTGGTTGTTGGTGTAGAGGATCCTCGTTTAAAGGTCCCAAAGGACCGGGGTTGGCATATCTGAGGTTTTGTATATTCCCCGAGAAGGGGGGTAGCCGGCCTTGTTTGGCAGAGAACAGTTTGGTTCTCGGGACGTCCTTCCAGAGGCGTTTCCATGTGGCAATTGGAAGTTCCTTGGCCTGACCATTTGTTGGAAAATCCATTCATCCGATACGAGCCTTGTATGGTTTTAGTTGTAGAACCTGCCATCTACTTATGGTGGCGCCCCATTGTTTGGATGGTAGCTATAGTAGGCATAGTTTGAAATGTCTATGTTGACTAAGATTTATATTCTACTTTCGAAATTTTTTCTACACTATGCACTAATAATAATATCCAAAATGATTTGTTTTGCGTAGTAAGCATCTTTGGCTATCATAAGAAGAAATCTCCTCCAATTCTGCGTTTGCATTGTGTGTGTGGTGGGAGGTCTTATGGTAGTTTCATTTTCCAAAAGCATTGCGAATTGACTTTAAAAATTCTCTTGTCGTTCGTGTTTAAAGATAAACTGTTTTTGTTGCTCACACCAGTCCCATGACTGATCCGGAGTTTATTGTTTCTTTCCTAAACTCTGCGTGCTCAAAATTTTTCTACACGAGCAGTCTAGAGTTGGGTTTTCAGATAGTCAGGTTCGGTAGATTATCTGGAGCTAGTTTAGTCTTTGGATATGGACTGCACTTGCTTATCTTTGTGCCTCGTATTTGGGAGTTCGAGCTATTTCTGGATTAGTGCTTTGAAGATGGAGATTATCCGCTGCTGATGTTATCGTTTTCTTTTCCGCTGCTATTTCTTGTATCATATCTCTGATGTATATTGATATTCATTGTATCACTCTGTTGTACCAGATATTGTATCAGATATTTTATATCAATGTATTATTCTTTTTCTTCTGCTGTGTCATTTACTTAACTGTGTTATAAGCTCCGGCGACTCGGATTTGAACGGTCGAATCTATGGCATTCGAGTACGATGTAAAGTATGGATGTCGATTTTCGAACACGAAAATCGCAAATCGTTACACTATTATAAGCCTAACGAAGCGGACCTTTACAGATATAGAAAATCCCCTACTGAGTTTCGTATAAGGTTGACCTTGTTGGTGGAATTCAAAGAGTAGACAGAACGATTACGTGTAGTCCTCAAGGTACGCACTGGGTGGTACATTGTGGATGCCTGAGCACTAGTATAAGCTAGTGCGGATGCATTTTCACGTTTTCATAGTAGACGATGGAACATCTGTATTGTAGGCATCACGAAGCTGTCCTTTACAGATGTAGTTACAGTACGCTCTAGTAGAGATACAATGGAGTCCTTTTCGAGGAGGATACGGAAGGTAATATGAGTATTACCTAGGACCAATGCGGTCTTTGGGCATGTAGCTACATATATATTGGTTATTAGGTCTTAATCTACTAGGGAGTAGATGGGTACAATTCACGCACAAAGGCGAGAGTTTTATAAACCCAATAAACCTAATATAATAGAAAATGGAAATGGAACGATGTATGTAGAATTATGGTTAGAAGTGTATAATTTGTCCATTCAACAGAACTTCAGTTCTGACCCCCTCCTCATATCATCCCACAGGTTAGATAGATGGCAAAGATTTTCCAACTTTGAAACACTTGTTTAGGAAGTGTTATTACCATGGTAAGTATTTACTTACTATTATATTTTAGTCAGTTCCGCTATGAGATATTTATTTGAGCTCTGATATATTTATATTTGCCTATTTGCCGGATACCAAATACCCAACTCGGGCTTCAGTGGGCTTGGATTTTAGCATTTATGCGAAAAACCCGAACACACTGGAATTCGGGTTATTACAATATATATGAGCGCATATTTGTTAGTGATATAAAAATGTTTTATATTATGTTGGTTGATCTATTGAGTGGCTTATGGATTCTGTTCAATACGAGTAATTAACGTCATTGATAGGGATCTCTAAACACTTAAACGGAGCAACTCGACATGGCATTGTTTTGAAATTGGGTAAATGAAATAATTTTACCTTGATTATTTTTATATGTAAAGGAATAATTTTTTAGAAATTATTATAGTTGTATGTGGTGTGCTTGGTTGTTAGGAAATGATAATGTTAAACTATTATCATTTGTTGTTGTTGTTGTGATCAAATAAAAGTTGATATTATAATGAAAATAAGATTAAAAGTTAAGAAATAATTTCATATAACAAAATGGAATTATGTAAATATGATCTATAAATGTGATTTATAAATTGAAATGAAATCAAACTCCTGAAGTATATTATATAAATATGGTTTGCAAAACGATTTATAAAGGATTTAAAAGATGGAAATTTGGGAATTTAAATCCCGTTAGTTTTGAAAATGTTTTTCAAAGCTTTGGAAAATAATAATAGCATTATTTGGAAAATGGTTTTGAATGGAAATATTTTTAAAAGGATTTTAAGGGAATAGAAAGCACTGAACTCACTTCGGTTAATGGAAAATAATTTTAGTGATGATTGCAGCACCATCGACGTTCATTTTTGAGTTTCCAAGAGAGGAATTGCTACCATCAGAGTTTTGTTTTGGTAAAACTAGTTTTGATTTTTTTTTAAATTCAAAAGAATGAATTGATACACCAAGGGATTGTGAGTGTATATATATGATTTCAGAAATGATTTGAAATACTTTAGGAACAAGGTATTTAAACTCTGGGATTTTCATTTAAACGTTTGATTGGAAATATGAGAGAATAAGTTTGATAACTTATAAAATTTGAAAATTTGCAAGTTAAAACAATGTTAAATTGTTGAATGCGAATGATAAATTGAACCATGGAATGAAATTTAACTTAAATTAAGTTAAATAAAGTGAAATTGAAAATTTAGGTTAAGTTGGACTAAACAAAATAATTTTTGGAAGTGGAATTGATTGAGGTTGAAATAAATTAATGATGAACTAATTGAATGAATTAGTGAATTGGATATGGTTTGAAATGTTGATTGATAAAATCAAATGTTGAAAATGGAACTGAAATTGAATTTTATTAAAATGGATTAGGACTTAAGTGTGAAGTGGTAATAACCACAAGAAGTTGTATAAAATGTTTATAAATTTAAGAAAATTTTATGGAATAATTCATAAATGAAGTAAGTATGAAGTGAAATGTTGTAACAGCCCGAAATTTAACCGTAATAATTAATTAATTCGTTAATTAATTAAATAATAAAATAACTTTATGAAATTATCAGAATTGAGCCACGAGAGTTGCACCATTATATCCGTGGTAATTTTCAGGTCAATTTCCATATATATAGAATGTCAGAATCCGAGCTAAAATGAACGAGATATGAATTAAACAAGACAATGAGAGAAAAAAATTTATACGACCAGGTCGACCTGGGCAAGAGGACGGTCGACCGCCCGGTCGACCCGCCTGCCCTTTTTAGGGCGAACGAACAAACGTTCGTTCTTTCGAATATTAAGCCGACTTTACACGTATTTTGCATTATTTAAACAGATCTGGTCCTTCCATTCATGCATCCGATGGCCCCGATTCATCCTATGACGTGGTTGCATCCTATTCAATCCCCAAATCCAACGGTCTGAGATCCACTTCTACCCCTATAAATAGAACTCTAGGCCTAACACTTTTTCTCATTCTAAGATTTTCTCCAATTTGGTTCACCTATTCAAGAAGGACCCTAAGCGGAATAATTTTCCAAGGAGGAAATCGTTTTAAATAAAATATTTAACAACCCCAAGTGGATCCGTGAAGGCCTAAAGGGAAGAACTAAGGACCAGAGGTGAGTGACTGTAATTATTTTAAAATTCTTTAAGTAATTTAAAATAATAGGGTTTCCAATAGTTGTAGTTTAACTATGATTTTTGGAGTAATCTTTTTAGTAATTTATTTACAGTTTTTAGAATTATTTTCAGTATATTCCTCCTAGCAATTCTTTTCGGATAATTTTAGTTTATTTCTGTTAATTATATCATTTCCCATTTAATTTCAGTTTATTTACAGTATATTAATTTATTTACTGTTGTTTATGTGTTATTTACACCTTCTTCATATGCCTTGGATTTCCCTCTATTTTCCTTTATTTCTCCTTCTTCTTCACGTATGGATTAGAATAGAATTAACGCGAAATTGGATTAAATTATAAGAAATCTGAAATAATGGAATATAAGATGTAAATTATAAAAACTATAATATAAATGGAATTGGACTGAAATTTTGCCTAATTATGATATTAATTGGACTGAATTAAAGAGATTGGTCTAGTTATAACATAAAATTATAACTAGAAAGATTAAAAGAAGAAAAGAAGCTTATTTTCACACTTAGACCTTGGATTAAGTAATAAGCATGATTATAACGTAGGTTATAATAAGAAATAGAACAGAATAAAGCTTATTTTAAGACTTAGGATAAATTAATAAGCACAAATAGTAGGAACAAGAGTAAAGGCTTATTTAAATAATTTATCTAAGTTAATAAGCAAAGAATTAAAGTAGGACCTGTACCAAATAGCATTCCTCTATTATTTTCTATGGGTACGGTGTTTCACATAAACCTGTAGTGAGACGAGGGTCACGCTTATGCTACTAATGGTAGTAATTGGTCAATATAGAGATGTTCAAATCATGAGGGATTTGGACAAGGGCGCTATTAGAAATTGTTTGGATGACGGGCTAGTACCGACAGCATTCACTTATATTTTCTATGGACACAGTGTTTCACATAATCCTGAAGTGAGACGAGGGGCACGCTTATGCTGAGTCGAGGTAATAATAAGACCCAATAGGTGGAGCAACAGGTAGCATGAGCATGGTGGCAGTTACGCATGCGACTTCCATTTCGGTGCTCAGTAATCGTTATGAGTTCCAAGCGCTTAGTATGTGTGTATTTCGTAGACACCATTGCCTTTTGTGTAGGGAGCTATGTATCGTCTAGTCCATAGTGGGTGCTTTGTGTATCTTTTGTAGTTACCATTGGTTGTAGTGTAGGGAGTTATATAGCGTCTAGTCCGTAGTAAGGTCTATGGAGTAGCAGGCCGATCAAAGGGTAGAATTAGGATTTCAGTCTAATTATAGGATTAGGAATTCAGCCTAATCAAGCAGCTATCAAAGACAAGTGCAAACATTCAAAGTTGACCTATCTTATCAATTGTAATAGTTTAATCGTATTTTCCAATTTATCTCTTTCCTATTTCCTTTGTTTTCTTTCGTATATACTAGAACTATTGAAGAGTCTATTACCTTTACTTTGCTTAAAGATTCTAATAGTTATTATCACTCACCAGACTTTTAGTCTGACCCACTCCTCTATTTCTCCCCTTCCCCCCCCATAGGCAATCAAGGGAGAGGGCAGTAGATTGCATTATAAGAAGTCTGAAATAATAGAATATAAGATGTAAATTATAAAGACTATAATATAAATGGAATTGGACTGAAATTATGCCTAATTATGATATTAATTGGACTGAATTAAAGAGGTTGGCCTAGTTATAACTTAAAATTATAACTAGAAAGAATAAAAGAAGAAAAGAAGCTTATTATCACACTTAGACCTTGGGTTAAGTAATAAGCATGATTATAACGTAGGTTATAATAAGAAATAGAACAGAATAAGGCTTATTTTAAGACTTAGGATAAATTAATAAGCACTGATATTAGGAACAAGAGTAAAGGCTTATTTAAATAATTTATCTAAGTTAATAAGCAAAGAATTAAAGTAGGACCTATACCAAATAGCATTCCCCTATTATTTTCTATGGATACGGTGTTTCACATAAACCTGAAGTGAGATGAGGGGCACGCTTATGCTAGTAATGTTAGTAATTGGTCAATATAGAGATGTCCAAATCATAGGGGATTTGGACAAGGGCGCTATTAGATATTGTTTGGATGACGGGCCAGTAGCGGTAGCATTCCCCTATACTTGTTTCACATAATCCTGAAGTGAGACGAGGGGCACGCTTATGCTGAGTCGAGGTAATAATACGACCCAATAGGTGGAGCAACAGGTAGCATGGGCATGGTGGCAGTTACACGTGCGACTTCCATTTCGGTGCTCGGTAATCGCTATAAGTTCCAAGCGCTTAGTATGTGTGTCTTTCATAGACACCATTGCCTTCTGTTTAGAGAGCTATGTATCGTCTAGTTCACAGTGGGTACTTTGTGTATCTTTCGTAGTTACCATTGGCTGCAGTGTAGGTAGTTATATAGCGTCTAGTCTGCAGTAAGGTCTATGGAGTAGCAGGCCGATCAAAGGGTAAAATTAGGATTTCAGTCTTATTGTAGGATTAGGAATTCGGCCTAATCAAGAAGCTATCAAAGACAAATGCAAACAATCAAAGTTGACCTATCTTATCAATTGTAATAATTTAATCGAATTTCTAGTTTTATCTCTTTCCTATTTCCTTTGTTTTATTTTGTATATACTAGAACTATTGAAGAGTCTATTACCTTTACTTTGCTTAAAGATTCTAGTAGTTACTATCATTCACCAGACTTTTAGTCTGACCCACTCCTCTATTTTTCCCATTTCCCCCCCATAGGCAATCAAGGGAGAGGGAGGTAGATTGCAGTTGCTCGGAGGTTTCTTGGAGAAGATTCTACTATGTATTTCTCTACTTTTATTTTCGTTTTTATTTCTTTGTACTGGCACTTGAGAGGGATATTTACACTCTGATTTTTGTAGAGACTACGAGTTTTTATTTCATGAGACATATTGGTTTTGAGACATGTATGTTGTATTTCGTATTTGACTTATTTGGTGTATGAAGCAATTATGAAGTTTTTGATTTGAATGAGTTATTATTTTAGTTTCCGCTGTTTTTACCTACTTTTGTCATGTGAATCTTAGTCTGTGTTAGTTTTAGTTATACCTACAACGCACCACGCCTTTTAATGTGTCCCTTTTGGTATATTAAGGGGTGTGGGGGTGTTTTAAATGTGTTGAACATAGAATTTGGTGGAATAATTTTTAAACGGTATTAGTATTGAAGGGAATATACTAAGGAAATAAGGGAATGTGAATAATGCAATGTGAATGATAATTGTGAATAATATTGATTGTAAATGAAATGAATGTGAATAGGAGAATTTGGAATAGCTAAGATATCAATGGAAATAAATACGTAAGTTGTACGTATATTATTTTATTCGCATGACGGTTTGATCCAAATTCGAGTACATTATTTCGAGATGATTTACATCGATCCGAGTTAGGATTTTTCATTTGATTTTCGACGGCGAACACTGGATATGGGTTTTTGATTGATTCTGGGATTCTCTATCATAGTATATGGCTATGCAAGGAGGATGCCGACTTCTAATCAAGTAACCGGATCTGAGTTCGCACTAGAGAGTCGTGTAAACGATACTAGTTCGGAAGTGAGATTGTGTGATCGAGCGAGCGATTAGATTGAGATGTGCGTACGAATGATATATGTACATCGTACGGTTTTAGTAAAGCTAATGTTGGAAATTGAAAATGTTGAATAATATGATTATGAGTTATAAGATTTGATATCATTGGTAAGTAAGATGCAGGTATATAAAATCAAGAGCTAATTTGATGCCTTTGGTTAATAAGTAAAAATAGGTTGCCCAACAAAAAGGTATATGTTTATATTGTTGTTTGATTTGATGGTTTTATGATTGAGCCACTTGGCTTTTGTTTTCTTTCGTTGGTTTAGGCCGGTAGTGGTGATTTTTAGTTGTTCTGATCTAGCCGCGTAAAGGAGACGCTGGCGAAATTTTTCAAAAATTTAAAGAGTTAGAAATTTTGAAGAAATTTTAAAATAACTAAAATTGTTTTTGAATTATAACCTGAAATGATTGAATGGATAATATTAGTTGGAACCTATGGATGAATTTGGGAACTTAGTAAAAATAATAACAAGGTTTCAATAAATTGGTTTGGAAAGTTAAAGGCTTAAAAGAATTTGGTAAGTTATTTGAACTAATTGGTTCTAAAAAGTAATGGGTTTGGGCATTTTCCTACCTTGGCAATTTCGAGGATGAAATTCTTTTAAGGGTGGAAGAATGTAACGACCCTGAATTTGAGTTATTTGAAATTAGAGTATTTAATTAATTTTAAATATTTAAAAGTTAATTTTATAGATTTAATAACTTGAATTTCAAATATAATGATTTATTGGATGATTTAATTGCTGAATTTAATAATTGAAAATCGTTTAAATAATTGAATCTTGGATTTTTATTTGGATAAAAATTATTTAAAGGGTTAATAAATTTCTATTAATAAGAATAAAGGTAATAAAACTTTTAAATTGGATTTAAAGGTGATTTACTCGATTTTAAAAATAACTCGTTTTAATTAACGAGTGAAAATAGCCTTCCAGGGCACAGTCTCGGATTTCGACGAAACTAGTGTCATTTGATCCATAATAATGAATTATAAAACGTAGTCAAATTTCGTAGCGATCAGATGCACTATTTGGTCGTACGGGATAGAAACGCATTGAAATTAATATCGAAAATTTAATATTATAATTAGGTTCAAAAAGCTATCTTCTCCATACGATCAAATTAGGGCTCGAGACTTGTTCCATTGCGTTCGGAATAGCGGTATAACATTAGGAAAGCCAGGCGGCATGCCTCGATCGGGGTTCGGAATAAAATATCTAGATATTTTGGAATTTTAAATATATATATTATTTTCATTTCACATCAGCCCTCAAAACTTACACTTAGCCACCCTACCCTGAGCATTCAGCCACCCTATCACGTACGAGCCTATATGATTTCATTTAAATTGTGTTCTTACAGATAAAAGGCCTCGTTCTCTTTTGAATTCAAAACCCTAAATCCAACAATCCACGTCGATCGTAACCAATTCTTGTGCTTCTAGGCATTGTCGTCAACTAGAGTTTTGTTTGCGTCATCGAGTTAAACATGTGGCGCAGTTGCCTCTAGTGGCTAGAATTGGATGATGAACGTCGATCATTACTTTTATTGATTACGGCGATTTCGTTGATTGTTTGGAGATGGTTCCTAAAGGAGAAATGCTCGTGGGGGGAAGAGCTACCATCGGTTGGAATTTGGTGGGGTAGGTCCACCTGTGGCGGCAGCGAGGGGGGTTTGAACGGAAATGGAGTCTGTTTGGTTTTTCGGTTCCCATGGGATCCACGTGGCAGCGGAGGGGATGGGATTGATGCTGGAAGGTGCGGCGAGGTCATGGGGTTCTCTGGTGATGGTCGCGATGAAGACTGTGGCCTGAGGTGGTGTGGGGATGAACGTAAGGCTCACGACTGGTTTGGGTTGGTTCGTGTACGAGATGATAGAAGGGAGATGGTGGGTTAACTGTTTGTAAGAGGGTAATTAAAATAATTTTTGTAATTAGTTTGTTTAATTATTAATTTAAATATCGTAACTTAAAATGATGATAACTTCTTCGTGCGAGATCCGACCGAAACGAAACGAGCTGTGTTGCACTCGTAACAACAAAAGCTTTGAAATGGAACTGGTTGGGACATGTTTGGGCACTATTGAAATTTGGACTAAAATCGGATGTCGTCCGGTATTCGCTCAATCCGGAATGCCTCGGAGACAATAGAAAATAAATGTGAGTAAATCTCACTCATCTTGGATAATTGGTTTTATTTTAAATAGTTAAAATTATTTATTGGTTGATTGGATGAATTGATAAATTATTATCAGTTGGATGTTATTATATATTAGTATATATTAGTAGTTGGATATATTTTCCGCCGATTGGAGCGGATGAGACACTATGCACACCGCATAATAGCGGACGACCCTTTTTATTTCGATATCCTGCCTCAAAGCGGTGATTATATTTTTGGTGATTATATAACATCTATGATTGCATGGAAACATGTTGGAGGGATCCAACTGGATTCCTCAAAATTGTTGATTTTAGTTTCATATATAGTAATATATGATGTGTGTTGAATAATCTATGATAGATTATGTTATGATTTGATTTATTGGATGCTATAGTAGCACTGGCCTAAATTTTGGTATTATAAATACCATAAATAATATTTTTGAATTTAAAAAGGATAATTCAAAGGCGATTTTGAAAATGAAGATATTTATATTGAATTTTGGGATTATTTAAAAGGGAATTGATTTAGATAAAATAAATGTTTGGAATTTGGATATTTATTTAGTTATTTCATAAAATGGGTTCAAATAGAAAATTTTAAATTGGGCATTTTTTTAACAATGGGTTTTAAATAAGATTCTTGAAAAAAAGATAAAGTGGGAGTCGGGATCGAGATTTGAATAGTTTTGGGGATATATTTGTATTATTTAAGAAATAGGTTTATAAATGGAATTTTAATTGGAAATCTATTTATAAATGAATTTTAATGATATGAACCTGTTAGAAACGGGAAATGAGATTATGAAATTTATAAACAATGTTTATAAATAAAGTGAAATGATTATCATTTGGTAAATTGGAAATATAAATTTACAGTGAGAATTTATAATGTGGTATGGAAATCAGATTAGAAGGAACAGTGGATTCTATTTTGAAATTTGGGAAAAGGGTTATGAAATTGGAAACATAAATCGATTTGTGATAAATCGAGAGAGATTTATAAATATAAAATTGTTTATATTGGAATTTAAATATATATTTTTATCAAGTAGTTAAGTTTGTTTTTAAAAGGGATTTTTATTTATTAAACTATGTGGTTTGAAAACTGTTATCTGTATTTAAATATTTCGGAAAGTTTGTTTTCAAATATTTAATATTAAGGGAAATGAATTTTTAATTTTTGTAATAAGCCTTGTCATTGATTAGTTTTATGTAAAAATGAAATAGGAAATGAGTTATCGATATTTATTTAAAAGTGTTTTGATATTTTAAATAATTACTTAAACGGGATTGAAAAGTAAATTACTATTTTTTGAAAATACTTATTATTTTACATAGAATTTAAAAGTAAGTAATTGGAATTTATTTGTAAATACTCTCCAGATTGGTAAACTGGATTTTAGTGAACGGATGCGAATTTGATAAGAGAAATCTTATAAAGGAATTCTGGAAATTTAGGAGAATTTCCAAAATGTTAGATACAGGAACTTCGAAAGTGAATCTGAATTCATAAAAAGAAGTTAAAAATTTATAGTTGGATTATAAATAAGTATAATTGAGTTTGTTGGAAATTGTAAAAAGAAATTAATAAAAATTTCGGAGATTTATGAGATAAGTATGTAATATTTCATAAGTATGAATATTAGAAATGGTTTTGGGAAATAGACTTATAATATTTTCCTAAGTATTAGAATTAAAGGTTTTGGAGATATTTTAGCAATGAAATGATTTATATATAAATATTTCCTAAGTAATAAATTTAAGTTGGATTTGGAAATATTTCTAAGTGTTGATATGGGTTGAAATATCCTGTTATGGATATAAGAATTTGAAATTTGTTTTCGAATGTTGAAATATTGAAAGAGATTTGAATATATATATATATATATATATTTAAAGATATTTGAAATAAATGTTTTGAAGATTTATAATATGGGCCTAGTGACTGGTCATGTTTGTAATTTGATAGTTAAATAACCGACTATCAAAACTGGCCAATTTCGTTGATCATTTCGAAAAGACCAGGATCGGATTTGATTATCCGAAAACCACTTCGATCCGGTTTGAGTGTTACGAATTGTGATATCGTGAAGATAATGAAGACGGTGATCTTTAAAGAGATTGGTTTGTTTTGACCCAGAACAACTTGTATGGATGAATGCTATCATTGCATTGCTTGCCTGGAAGGCAGTGTTAGCATTCCAAGTATGAATGCTATTCTTAAGGTAAAACATAGCTTCAAGCTTCATCAACTGGGAATGACTGGAAATCAGGGGAGATGTAGCAAGGCTATGTGGGTCGCACCGATTAGGGTATGTTGTCACCTTTCTAGATTACCCTACATCTATATATTTATGGATTGGTTGTGCATGAGATCTCAAAAGGGTTCCAAAGCAACCGAGATGATGACATATTCGGTACTATCCAATTTGGGGTAGGCCAGTCTTGTGTTGGGAGGGATCGATAGGTTCGATTTCGGTACATTTTCTAGATGTGTATTGTGATAGGTGGTACCCAGTGCCTAGTCATTGTATGGAATCTATTCTCCAATAAGCGCCATACAGTTTTGATTGTGCCTAACTATGTTGAAATGTGAGATGCAAGCATTTCAGCTATTTTAATAAGTATTTGTACTTAGACACTATTATAATATCACAAGATTTTTATATAAAAGTGTTTTGGTTATCGTAAGGTAAAAACCAATCGTATTTATGTGTGGCGCGGTCTTATGAGATACCTTTGTTTTTCAAAGGATTTTTGAAAATAATTAAATTCAAATTGAGTGTGTTTTCTCACGCTGGTTTTCCAGACTGGCTCGGGTGTTATTTTATTATAATGCTCAGGTTAGACCGAGCATATTACAGATTAGTTTGGATGCTTGGAGTTTCAATGACGAGTTGGAGTCCTAGAGACGTATCCATTTAGATGGTTATATTTCTGTTGTATTCATTGGTGTGATATCAGCAATTGTGAGGACAGACTGTTATAACTATCTAGGCTGAGATATGTTAGTATACTCCGATTGATGTTTGTATATACATATTTTACAGTTTTGTTTTTGTGTAAAGATTTATGGTATATTATAGATTATTCGTTCCTCTGTGAGATTCTGTGTTGTTTAGTTTTCTTTTTATCTTCTTTCTTCTTCTTCACCCCTAACAATCCGCCTTTTTTGTTCAATTTGAGTTGACATGTGCGGTTTATTGTCAGCTTATACTGTATAGAAAAGTGGGTCCTTACATCCACGTAAGACTGTCTAGGATATGGAATTCAATCTCCAAAGCCGCAAAAGAGGTTTACTCGACAAATCTTCAACTTCTTGACGTAAAGGTACGTTTTCAACCCACTTGATATATGTACATCTTGGTTCCCAATTATTGTTATGCTGTAATAGTATAACAATGTATTGTATCGTAGGGCAACCAAAAGCATGTTGTCGTGCCAAAGAGTTTGGTGGACAAATACTCACAGACGTTTGAAGAACAGTTTTTATACGAGATTGAAACATTCAACGTCTACCCTTCGTAGACTATCCTATAGATGAGGACTTTATGATCATCTTTCATAATGACACCCAAGTAAAACGGTTGCCACCTACACTGTATAATATTCCTAGATACAGATTGGGTTTTGTTAATAATGACACTCTCGCTCAATGCATAGATAAGGTGGCTCAACTTACAGGTGAATAGTATTTCCATATTACTATATGCCATGTACTATTATTCTACCATTTCCAGTTACACTACTCCACATATATCTTTGAACTTCCTCTTTTTTACATATTTCTACCAGATATTGGTGGTGTACTACGAGAAAATTCCGATGTTGTTCAACTCACAACGAGGAACAGATGTCAAACATCTACGAGAGAGATTACTGTTTGCATTGGAAGGTTTCCCATTTACCGCTTTGTTACATTTACGTACACTTATTTGATTCTTAACACCCTTCATTTCATCGTTACACAGTTAAAAAAATATATCTGTTACTTTGTGGACTAACAAAACAAACCTCATTGATGTGGCCGCTATTGAATCGGAAAACCATCCACCCTCACTGATATTCACTTTATGGTAGTAAAACTTTTCAAAGGACTCAATTATATTTTAGTCTTTATTTTCAACCTTATCACCAAACTGATAATTTTAGGAGAGTTTACATTTTCATCCACCAATACTACACAAATGTACGCCAACATTGATTGTCCAAAGTTAGCTAAATTAATTTCCAGGTTTAACTCTAATTTAGTTCTACCAACTACTACTGCTACCTATATTCTGTCCTCATCCTAATCCTGATTGTATTACATTCCAGTGTCACAGAGAGTGGAGGCACTACCATTACATCAATTGAGCATCAACGTCCAACATCTTCAACAACTTACGATCAGGAAATTAGAAGTACCATGGCTAATATGTTAGAAGACATAAGAGATAATAACTGCCACGTAATTACATATCATTTATTTCTACCGCTATAATACCTCCAATATTTGGTTAACATTTTTCACTACCTCTCTGATTTTCAGTCTGAGAAGTATGTCGTAAACGCAACGCTGATGAAGATTAACACATCATCTGGATGGAGTTATCTTTCCTGTCCAATTTGTAGAAAGACGGTAACAAAGGAAGCAAACTGTTTTATCTGCCCTAAATGCAATAATAATATTGCCCATCCAGTGAACAGGTATGTCTAATTCAATGTGTCGTACACTTTACAATCCCTTACTATCTACTATATGTACATAGGTACCGGTTATCAGTGGAAGTTTTTGACCATACTAGTTCTGCAACTGTAATTGCTTTTGATAAAGATGCTACCTGCCTAATCAAATGGAGCGTGGATGAGATGATGGAACTATCCAGAAAGGTACACATATTATACCTTCACTGGGTTTTTAATTTATACTCCTAATTTCCGACCGTTTACCCGTAACATACAACTATTGTCCCATTACTCCTACCACAATTATCTCAAATTGGCTAACACAACTGTTTATGTTTGTTTAGAGCAACGGTGATGAACTGATTGGTAAACTCTTCAACAGCTTGATGGGTTCAGAAGCTAAGTTTGAATTTAGACCTTCGAACTATGACATAATGAATCATGGCAAAACATTGACTGTGAGTAAAATTTCGAATATTCACCAACTTTACAACTCCTTGAATGATTGACCTGACTCCGTGGAACCAAACGATTTAAAGGAAGTTGACGGTACACAACTAACTGCCAAGTCAAGCAATGTTCGAATAATAAGTATGAATCTTTGTCATAGTTCTCTCAATTCTGCATCACGTATCTTATACCGTAATCTAACTACCAAGGATGTGCTTCCCTGACTCAGGTGTGGGGAATAAAGGAAAGCAGAAAGTTAAGCAGGTTTTTATTTAAACGCACAGTCCACACTTTTTGCCAAGTAACAAACAAACTAACTGACATACCTACTTTGCGTTCGTGTAGGAGACTGAAGAATTTTTACACGATAACAGCATGACAGAAGACACCGTTGGACATGAAAATGAACCTAAATGTGACATGCTTATTGGTGGTAAGCAAAGAAAACGTGGACGAGCGATAGACATGAAAAGAAAGAAGTTGTCAGTCCCATGGATAAGCGCAAGATGAATCAACTTCTTTCCACAACACCAACCTACTTCTGTATTTCCCTGTCCTTAGTTGCGTGTTATGTTTCCACTTTTCCCTCTCTGTATTTACTGCTGTACTTAGTTCTCTCTCTCCCTCCGTAAAGAAAAGGCTACTCTATTTCTGTACTTTAATTTATGTATGACAAACCCTGTGTATTACTGTTTGTACCCTTCTCTTTTCAACCACTGTTCAGTTGTAATAAATATCACGCTATTATGTTGTCCAACTCACGGTACTGTATGCAATGTGAATACATTTATATATCCCGATTTGTACTTATCAGTGAAGATTCATGTTATCAAAGGCTTCATCACAGCTCATCACCCATTGAGCTTTTACTCTTGCTTTTCCTCCACTGCTTTACATACCTATTTTGTCACCCCATCTGTTTCTCCCCAAAGGCATACCAATGGCTATTCCACTTCATACAAGATCGCCATCTACATTCTACAGGAGCTACAACACAGTCATTCAACTACGCCAGGTTCTGTTAAATTCAAAACAGGTCTTTGGTTCGACTGCAACATCAATGAGACATGTGACATATACTGCACTTGCCGACATCCTTTTCAACATTTTGTTTTTCGTGCTAATGGTGAAAAAGGGTTAGATTGACGTACTCACTTGACCTGATGTACATGTGAAAAAACTAAACCTCTGTCAACTTATTGCTTAGTGCGTTGATTCTCTGTAATCAACAGTTGCTACACCATGACACTGGCACTTCATATATACCGTGTTGTGCCTGCATATTCTTCCTCCATAACTTTTTTAAAGCTTAATTTTATTTTAACAGGCAACAGTTTACCACTAACCTATCCCTGTTTGTTGCGGTTACTATCCACAGCTGTGAAAACTGTATGCATCTCAGTCAACATATTGAATCAACATAACTGACCACCCTCTGTACAGTATATAGATAACAATTCCATCCTCTGTCACTTGGTGCGAGCTACACATTCGGGCAGCTTTCAAATTGATAGATATGTTAACTTCTTCTCCTTTATTCTGTCTTCAATTTGTTTATACGAACCGAAAGTAATTTTTTACTACTGCGGGAGATTGCTTGACCAATGTCTCATTGTGTGATAGATTTTATATTGCATATTCATCAGATGAACAACTGAAAGAGTCGAACTTCAATGCGGTCAGTTATACGGTAAGGTTCATTAGATAAGGTATTTTCAGTAAATCCTGAGCAAAATAATGACTAACTAAGGACTACTACTATCTGACGTCTACATACCAAGAAGCATTAGTCTGTCTTGTAATTTACAATTTTCTACAACTCCCCTACTGAGATGATTTCTGACTTTGGTACTTTGAACCATTGCACTTCTGACACCCTGTCTGATTCGACCTCCACCACAAAATTGTTTCCATCTCCAATATCAATGACAGAAAATGTTGAAAACAGTGCAACGACTTACTATCATTTACTGGCATACATGTTCAGCCTGTTTCTACTCAAATTGCAACTTGGTTATCGTAGAAGTAAATGTCTAATTGCGATGTTATTCCAATCAGTGGCATGTTGTGGTGTACAAAATGAAATATAAAACCTGTCTTTACTAGGTGTAAAATGAAGCATGCATTTCTGGTTTCCATATTTTCACCCCATACTATTTTACATGGTTATTACATTACAGTAAACATGGGTTTTCAGATAAATTAAATACATCAATTTACATACATATTCCACTATATTAAACAACATACCTCTATATATATGTCTGTATATATATATATACATATATGTAACAACCCTCCTTTTGGACAGTTTAAATCGACAATAAACTACACATGTCCAACTCAAACTATTCAAAGGATGGATTATTAATGGGATTGTTCAAATGAAATAAGATTCAAAAGAACAAAATGCAGAATCTCGTAGCAGAAGGATAAAGTATAATACAAAAAATAAATACATAAACAGTTCATGAAGCTATTTTCAACAAAATCAGAATTTACATTTTTTTCAGGCAGAATAGACAATTGCTATAATAGTAGTAGATACGGTCCTCGACTCTGTCTTCGTCTTCAAAAATAAGTGTCTTCGCTAAACTGAAATAGTCGGTCTGACCCGAGCGTAAAGTAAAACAAAAATACTCGAATCAGGACTAACATTCTTTTGTAAGTAAGTCAACTTAAGTGAAATGTATAGATAACTCAACAAGTGAAATGCTTAGGCTTAAATAAACATCATCTTTCACATTTCTTATGTAAGTAAGTCAACTCAAGTGAAATGTACAAATAACTCAATAAGTGAAATGCTTAGGCATAAATAAACATCATCTTTCACATTATAAATTGGTTTAGTACAAATACTAACTTTCATGTTCGTTTCCAATCGATTCATTATTAAATTCAACTTATTAAATTTCAAGTTCAAACATAAATTTAAACTTACAATATTCCAATTTTATTTCTAAATCAATTTATTTAAACTCAAAGTGGTTTTATACCGGGTATATATCATTTCAACCCAAAGTGATTGTGCTAACTATCAGGGAACTTGGAGTGTGAGAACAATAATAACATAAATAACATAACATGTCAATGACCAACATGCGTGCATAATTAACAATTTAATATATACACATGCATAACTAACATATCACATGCGTCACATATCATAAACAGCATAAGTGAATATTTCAAATTCTAACATGTCATGCACTAACATAACATATAAATATATAACATGACACATATATAACATGACACATATACAAGGAACTTGCAAGGTGATTTACAATAAAATAACATGACATATCATTTTTCCCAAACATAACACATTATTTCCACAGAGCATAGGTGACATATTATTAACATAGCATGTGCAACATATGATTTTATTAATCTAACACTTTTTTTCAACATAACATATGTGACATATTTCAACATGCAATATATAATTTTTTTTCTAACATAACACATTTTCTAACATATCATATGTGACATATTTAACATACATATGTGACAATAAATCAAATCAACATAACATACTATTTGTGACATATAAAACAATATGTGCATGTGAATATTATAACACAAATTCAAGGGAACATAACAACATATATCACATATTCCTATCTAAAGCAAACATTTCTCATAACATTTCAATCGATGTTTATTTACCTAACAATAAAAATGTTAATCGTGAGTGATTGCTCACCTTTCGAGGTTGGAGAGTTTTTGACAACACAAATAGACAGATCCAAGTTGAAATCCAAACACAACAAGCTAATCAATCCTATCCAAAGCAATAATCCAAAAGCAAAGCAAAGCACGACAACGCGAATCGAACAAATTATGTTTTCTTTTTTATTTATAAAATAGAGGAGGAGAGAGAAGATGGTCGGAATTGGAGGTGGAGGGCAGCGGCAAGGGGAGAGAGGATGGAAGGGTTTAGAAGAGAGGAGGGATGGAGTTTGGGGATTTATGATTTTGGAGTTTTGGAGTTCTGTAGATTTGAGGAAGAAGAAGAAGAAGAGTACGCAGAATGTTTCTCAATGAGAAAAAAATCTATACGTACTTGTTTAATCAGATAAGAATAGAAGGTCAATGGGTGGGAAAAGGAAGGGTCCAAAGTCTCTTAGGGTTCCTAGGGTCTCTTGGTTTACTAAGGAGCCCATTAGACCAAACAAACCCAATAAGACTTAGCCAAAAACACAAATATACACTGCAAATTTATGTCAATTTTTCACAGTAATTTATATTTTTAGAGCAATAGGAGTTCGATTTTGACAAAATGAAAAATGGAGAGGAGATTAGAATTCAGTCTAGTATCACGTAAAAAGAATAAAATTTTAAAATTCAAATTTAAATTTTCCAACCAAAAGTCAAACATTGACTAAGTTTGAACAAAATTTGAAATTTCACAAAGAAATTTTATTCTATTAAATTTGGTCAAATAAAACACTCAACATCACAAATTCAAAAAAAATTCAAATTTAATTTTTTTATTTGAATTCAAAATACTGCTATTTTAAAGTTGTTAAAAGTTACGGGTCGTTACACTTTATCTTAACTAAAAGATGTAATATCAATTAATGCAATATTAATTTGCTTCCCCTTATCATATTTAAAAGGTTAAATGCAATCAATTCAATATATATATTTCAAATTAAGTGGTGGTTATAAATTTCTAATTTATTGTTACTAACATATTTGTAACTTCTATTGTGGTTATTAAACAGTTGTAATGTTCATTGCATTAACAAAAGACATCCATCACTTACCAATTAATTGTTTTACCCCACTCCGTTATTTGAAATCAACTTGGTATGTTACCATTTAAATCACGCATTTTATTTTCCTTAAATAAATACGCATTTTATCGTCGCTTACAATTTCCTTTATTATCCAATTCATGCCATTAACTACGCATCCAATTCTCATTCAATTACATTCAAACCTATGTTATCATCCTTATTATTCAATCAACAATACCCTATGAATTATACTAACATAAGTTTACATTTTATTACATTCATTATATTACCGTTAACATCTTTTACCATATTAGCTGCAATAATTAACTACATAAATTTTCATTAATTTCCAAATTAATTCCAAACATATTAAATAATGAGATGATAAATGAACAATTGTTACTTTTATGTAATTTTATCACATTTATAAATTTATTGTTTACAAACAAAGATTATAACTACTTACCACATCACTGATTTCATATTCTATATTAACCTATTTCAATCAATTACATACAATCTCACCATTACAAACATCATTTAATTTATTTCATTATTTACAATTATAACCAAATTAACCTAAAATTTCGATTGATTGAAATTACATTAAATAGTTATCAATAGCATTCAACCAACATTATTAAACCATATTCTAATTATTTCCTCAATAATAAATCATAAATTTTAATTTCTCACAATATTAAATTTCAAAATCTTATTTAATTTAATAGTTTTAATTATCAAAATTTACGGGTCGTTACATTATATATATGTATATACATATATATATGTACACACACACACACACATATATATATATATATATGTATATGTGACTGTATGTATATATATATATATATGTGTGTGTGTGTCTATATGTGTGTATATATATATACATAAAAACACACACATATATATATATACATACAGACACATATACATACATACATAGATATATATATATATATGTGTGCGTGTGTGTGTGTATACACACACACATGTGTATATATATATCTGTGTGTGTGTGTTTATTTGTGTGTGTGCGAAAATCGTTCAACTACAACCCAAACATATATAAATATATATAGACATACATACATGCATACATACATGCATACATATACATATATATATATATATATATAAACACGGCAAGCAAGGCGATATAAGTCTCACTGCACTTACTATCGCTTATCTACCGCTTACTCATCACCTAACTAGTGCTTAATTTCTTAGCATTAATTATTCATTGTAACAACCCGATTTCCATTGGGTCCGGATTTTTTGCAAAAATGCTAAAATCCAAGCCCACTGAAGCCCGAGTTGGGTATCTGGTATCCTGGAAATAGGCAAAGACAAATATATCAGAGCTCAAATAAATATCTCACAGTGGAACTGACTAAAATATAATAGTAAGTAAATACTCACCAAGATAATAACACTTTCTAAACAAGTGTCTCAAGGCTGAAAAGTCTCTGCCATCTACTAACTTGTAGGATGTTATGAGGAAGGTGTCAGAACTAAAGTTCTGGTGAATGGACAAATTATACACTTCTAAGCTTAATTCTACATATACCATTTTATTTCCATTTTCTGTTATGTTAGGTTTATTGGGTTTATAATACTCTCGCCTCTATGCGTGAATCGTACTCATCTACTCCCTAGTAGATTAAAACTTAATAACTAATATATATGTAGCTATATGCCTAATGACCATATCGATCCTAGGTACTACCCATGGTACCTCTATCCTCCTTGGAAAGGACTCCATCGCCTTACTCCTAGAGCGTTCTGTGACTACATCTGTAAAGGACAGCTTCGTGAGGCCTACAATACAGATGTTCCGTCGTCTACTATGAAAACGTAAAACCGCGTCCACACTAGCCTATACTAATGCTCGAACATCCACAATGTACCACCCAATGCGTACCTTGAGGACTATATGTAATCGTTTTGTCTACTCCATGAATCCCGCTTAACAAGGTCTACCTTGTATGGAACTCGGTCGTGGATTTTCTATATCTGAAAAGGACAGCTTCGTTAGGCCTACAATACAGATATTCTACTTGGAATGTCTCCTTTCTCATCGTGGCTATGGCCCCATGCAACCACCCCTCAAGTAATCGAAACACCTCTAAAGAGCTAAGTGGTTGTGCCCTACTGCAAACAATCTAAACATCCAATTGGCTGCGCCCTCATCCAATGTATCGATATGAAAGAATCATTGACATGTTGGTTTAACTCTAGTCTTTCCCGAACTCGCTCTTGGTTGATGATGGCTTGATCTCCGCATGCGACTATCCTTTTAGGTCCTGCCCACTAAAACCTACTCACAAGTCAGAGTACGATGTCATATGAATATCCTACTCCATTCATCAACCTTTTGACTGCCTACAAAGGTCCGCTTCGTTAGGCCTGCAATGCAAAAGCAGTGAAGGCATACTCTCTTGATGCAACACCTACAGACCTGCCTCCCGAGATGATGCTTTGTTAGGCCTTCCCCAGAAGGGCATCCTAGAGTACCCTCACATCCCGTTGAAGTCTCGTACTTCCTTCTAACCCAAAATAACTAAGTTTGACGTGCTTCTTCTGTGCTGAAATCTGTGATGAACTGCATCGTTAGGCTCTTCATCCTTTGGCCTGCTCCAAACGCATCTTACTATTTTATTAGACCCTACGTCTAATTTTTTATTATGCATTTAGTTTACTTTTCTTATTCTGTTGGCTACTTATTTACCATAATCAGCATAAGCGTGTCCCAGTCTCACCTAACTATTATGAGACCATCAGTTCCTGACTGAAGGGGAATGCTGTTGGTATGGACCATTCTTCTATGTTTGCTTATTAACTTAGCGTAAGTTTTAAAAAAGGCCTTTTCTGTTATCTCTAATTATAACCTATTTTATAATTATACTTGCAATTGTTACCTCTATATTCTTTTATAATCTACATGTTACAGATATAATTGCAAGTATCTCTTTTCTATTCTAGTCTGTCTTCTTTTATTATGATACTGAATTTTCTTTAGTTCTCTTATATTATATGACAATCTTGACTTGGGACTACGTCCGACTATCACAAATTTACTTATCATAATAACTGCTTTGCTTTTATTCTACTATCTACATAGTAAATGCAGATTTAGGCACATTTCTATTTATTGTTTCTAGCCTTGTCAAATAATTAACTTGATTTCTTATTTAATTTCTTTAACGCTTTACGTTATTCTCTTCTATTCTAAGATGTAGTTCTATTCTATTTGGTTGGATACAAAAACTATGCTAAAAATCCATTTGTATATTTTAATACTAAATAATGCTATAAACAATAACTCGTAATTGCAAGATATTTCTTTTTATTATTTCTTTAATTGTTGGGTAATGCAAAATACAGAAATGTCTCTATTTTACACTAATTCCCTTTTTCTTTCTTTTATTCTTGCAATTACGCTTATTGTTATCTTTTAAATATATTAAACTATGGAAATGTATCCACTTTTCTAAACCAACCAATTAATCTATCACTAACTTCCAAATCAAGTTTTTAGATTTTCCCCTTCTTAATTTATTTCTCTCATTTTAGCATAGTTTACTGTAAATTTCTTGCTTTTAGGCTTAAGCCTTTCTCTATAACTGTTAAGCCTATTATTCATATTTAATTGGAATCCTTTCTTTATTTTCCATATAAATAATAGTTAAATATAAGTTCTCTTATAAAATTTATAATTTCAACATAACTAATTAACAGAACTAATTACTGAAAATAAATGCTAAATTAAATATTTAACGGGAATCTAACAATAATATATCATAAACATAAAAGATATATAATTTAAATCCACTCCCTTATCGTCCTTAGCTTTGCTCCATGGCCTTCCTAGATCTCCTTCTAAGGCGTTTAATATTTTTATTTAAAAAGATATTCTCCCTAGAAATATTTTCTATTTAGGGTTCAGCCTCAGGCAATGAACCCGATTGGGAGAAAATCTAATTGTGAGAAAATAGCTAGGTCTAGGGTTCTATTTATAGTGGAGTTTGGGAATCTCAGATCGTCGGATTTTTGGATTGAATCTGGTGCAACCACGTCACAGAATCGTTGCGAATCGTTGGATCCAGACAACAACGCTCGAGATTGTGCGAAAATCAAATTATAAAACGTTAACTTCTAACTGTGGCCTATTGATTCTAATTAATTTCCATCAATTGCAAATTTAATTCCCTTTATAACACATGTTTATTTTGAAATTCAAACGTTGCTAATTAATGTAAATTAATTTCCTTTAATTGCCGATTTGTTTAATATTGCCTACGAATGTTAATTAATTACCTCTAATTGCTGATGTCAATTAATTTCCTTTATGATGCGCGTCTATTTTAAAATTCAAACGCGCGTTATTTCTGGAATTTATACGCGCATATATTTATAAACAAATATTTTTGCGCACATTTATACGTATAATTATTTTTTGATACGGAACTTCGAACGTTAATAACATTTTCATACGAAGTCGTTCGAGGCATTTATATATGTAAATCAATAAGAAAATCGCCACGAACACAATGGTAAAGTATTAAGGCCATATTATGACAATTCCAAAAACGCTCATTTTCACTGTTTATAATTATTTTTGTTATTTAATTATCTAAAAATGCGGGGTGTTACATTTTCCCACCCTTTAGGAAATTTCGTCCTTGAAATTTGACAAGGGTAAAACTATGTAATTCCTCTTATCAATCACATCCATTTTGTGTACATCCAATTTTGCGACCATCTGTGTCCTTGTGCAAAGTTTCATTCAACATAAAATATATGCAGGTATATGAATTTCTAAGCGGTACCTCCTATACGAATGTTTTTCTTCTTTAAAAACTCCTTTTTAAAATATGATGCACACATCCTACATATACTTGTAATTTTTATATGAATGCAATCTTTTGAAAACTCAAAACGTTTTTCTTCCAATTTTTCCCACACTCCTACTGAATAGGGATGTAGTTCAACGAATTTTACATCCAAAATCCTACCATACAACTTTTAATATTCGAATTTCAGAAAAAAGCTAATTTTTCAAACTTGATTTCTTATGTCAAAAAGAAGGTAGAGAACGAAAAACTTCACATTTACCGTTTTACTTTTGCACACCTCTTTCTCTGTACTTAGAACTTATGTTACCATTCTATAAAAATCTCTATTTTACCATCCCAAGCACAGTTCACATAAGAAAATTTTTCTTTTCAAAATTTTTTTCAAGCTTAATTTATAGGAAAAATGTATTTTCCTTTTGCAATTCTCATTTATTTCTATTGACGTTTCTGTTAATTTCTTTAAGTTTGTTGTTTTCCTTTTAGTTACTTTTATCTGCCTTTTCTTTTAATATAGCAGCTTAACACAGCTATCATCTATGGCTAGGAGGCCTAGGACCATGTCCACTATGACATAGAAAGGTCCTACTCTAGGAATCCAAGTAACTCATATGCTTCTCCTGCCGTCTATTACTTTTTACTAACTTATGTTGTATTACTCACAGTGAATAAGATCTAATCATCTCTTCCTTTCCATACTCAAAATGGAATAACCAACTTTCATTTACTGCAATAAATAAGAATTTTAATCTATGCAGTCTCTATCTAAAAAAAGCAACTAAGCTTGGGGAAATTTTTTCTTTACCTTTACTTTTCATTTTTCCCCAACTAAGGTCTATTTATCCCAATCATGTGTGTCTTACTATCTTACTAATATCACTTTACTATTCTTCTATAGTCTACACACATGAAGCAACATTCCTAGGTTCTCACCAGTATCCTATACACTTTACGGGAATTTTTATTATTACTACTAAAAGTAATCACTGCTATAGCCTTACACTTTTCCCATCACACCTAGGTAATGATTACTATCTACTCCATATTTAAAAGTTTGGTTTGGTATTTATCATTTTATTTCAAAAATTAAAGCTTCTAAATTTTTGAAACATCAAATCCCAAAATTCTTGCCTTTAAAAGTGTTACTTTGAAGTTTCTATTAAATTCAAAGATAAACTTGGTTACTTAACATTTTATCTTTCTAGACTTGCATCTTTACAGCTCTTTGAATTTAAATTATTCCCCAAACCTAGAGGGGAAAACTTACAAATTCTAAATTCAAAATTTATTCATCTTCTCCTTTTAAAGACCTTTACAGCTTTCCTTAAAAATATTTTAGACTTTTTAAATTTAACTGTTTACTAAGTTTTTCTCTTCCAAAAACTTATTTACTTTTTCACCAAACCATTTTTCTTTAAAACGTGCCTTGCTTGTTCTTAAAACATTTTTCTCCTTTTTCTTGACTTCCAAAAATGTACTCACGTGTTTTCAAAACATCTTCTTTTCATATATTTTCAAATTTACAAAAACTGGAGTAGATAAGAATAATTATTGTATCAAAAATTGCTTAACTTTCCTACTCTTCCAATTACCTAACCTTGGAGGAGTTTCTAACTTACTACAAATGGGCACTTTCTACAAAGGCAAGCAACCAATGCGCATAATCAATGGAAAAATATGAAATTTCCATTACTTAGCTTTCCTACTAAGGCTCTCTATAATATCCCTCCTAACTAACACTGTCTCTAATTATTACACTTCTTATTATACCTAATGGTTTTATACCTTAATGTATTGGAACTACTTTCTCTTATGAGAAAGCATTAATGCTAAAACCTTATATGAATCCTTTAAAAGAGGATTTCATGTTTATGTGAAATTACAAGAAACTTATTTTATATTTTATCGAAATAGGCTATATAAAATATGGTGCTTTTCATACCTTGTACATCTCTTTCACGTATTCCTTATAACTTGCACAAAACATCTTTATTTGTGATTTGGTTTCATAGAAAATTATATCATTATTCATTTCATTCCAATAGATTAAAGTATGTTTAATCTATATTCACTTACAATAGACATTTCCTACGAAATTTATTAATTTCCTAATATTTAACTTACATTTTTTCTTTAGAAGAACTCATTTTCAAAACTTTTTAATATTTTCATAACTAGAAAACATTTCCATATACTTATTTAAATAATAAGTGTACTTACAAACCAATTTATTTCTTTACTCAAAAATTATCTTCAAAACACATTTTTATTTGGGTCAAAACAGATGTTGCGTAAAACACCGTTACTACAACCCAAAAATACTAGTATATGGATTCAATTAAAATAAATATTAATAAATCTCATATGCTATGTAAAAATATTTCCGTTGGGAGTCACCTACTATAAAAATAGTGTCATAGTCTATGCTTTCTTTATTTTTCACGAAAACATCTATTACAGCAATAAATGTTGTAACATATGCTTTCGATACTTAACACACTCTAGGTTTTTATATTTAAAATCTTTGTTTACCTACAAAGAAACTAGCGAGCTATACATGCTCTATAATTCTTCAAAAAGAATTTCACTTTTAACAAAATTTACATCATATAAAAACCAATTTAAATTTCATACCACCTTTTCTTCATAAAAAACCCAATATTTACTTCCTCAAACATATTAATAATTATATTTTTCAAATTTTCAATTCTAAAAGTTTCATTTTATTGGGCTAGACGTAAAGTGGATTTTCTTCTTACTACCCTAGGAATACCCTTCCTAAACCTTGGAAATCTCATTTCCTTAATAAAATCTCTTATTCCTTCCAAAATAAAAATACTCTCCCTACTATCCATGGGGAACTTTTCTCAAACATATGGATACCAATCTTCTCTCGAAACATCCTTGGGTCATCCCAAACCCAACTAGCAAACTATGCTCAAATATACTTCTAAAAACTTTTCATATGTTAAAATCTATAATTGAGGACTATTTGGATTTTAATACATAATATATTTATATTTTACTCAAAAATACAAATACGTTCACTCATATTTCCTAATTTACTTAGGTTCTACTAACCATTCTCTGATACCAAATGTAACAACCCGAATTCCACTGGGTCCGAATTTTTCCCAAAAATGCTAAAATCCAAGCCCACTGAAGCCCGAGTTGGGTATCTGGTATCCTGCAAATAGGCAAAGACAAATATATCAAAGCTCAAATAAATATCTCACAGCGGAACTGACTAAAATATAAAAGTAAGTAAATACTCATCGAGATAATAATACTTTCTAAACAAGTGTCTCAAAGCTGGAAAGTCTCTGCCATCTATCTATCCTGTAGGATGTTATGAGGTGGTGGTCAGAACTAAAGTTCTGGATGAATGACAAATTATACGCTTCTAAGCTTAATTCTACATATACCGTTTTATTTCCATTTTTTGTTATGTTAGGTTTATTGGGTTTATAATACTCTCGCCTCTATGCGTGAATCGTACCCATCTACTCCCCAGTAGATTAAAACCTAATAACTAATATATATGTAGCTATACGCCCAATGACCGTGTCGGTCCTAGGTACTACCCATGGTACCTTCTGTATCCTCCTCGAAAAGGACTCCATCGTCTTGCTCCTAGAGCATTATGTGACTACATCTGTAAAGGATAGCTTCGTGAGCCCTGCAATACAAATGTTGCGTCGTCTACTATGAAAACGTAAAACTGCATCGGCACTAGCCTATACTAATGCTCGAACATCCATAATGTACCACCCAATGCGTACATTGAGGGCTATACGTTTTGTCTACTCCCTGAATCCCGCTTAACAAGGTCTACCTTGTACGGAACTCAGTTATGGATTTTCTATATCTGTAATGGACAGCTTCGTTAGGCCTACAATACAGATATTCTACTTGGTATGTCTCTTTCCTCATCGTGGCTATGGCCCCACGCAGCCACCCCTCAACCAATCGAAAGACCTCTAAAGAGCTAAGTGGTTGTGCCCTACTGCAAAAAATTTAAATATCCAATTGGTTGCACCCCTCATCCAATGTCTCGACGGTGAAAGAATCATTGGCATGTTGGTTTAACTCTAGTCTTTCCCGAACTCACTCTTGGTTGATGATGGCTTGATTTCCCCATGCGACTATCCTTTTGGGTCCTGCCCATGGGTCCTGCCCACTAAAACTTACTCGCAAGTCAGAGTACGGTGTCATACGAATATCCTACTCCATTCATCAACCTTTTGACAGCCTACAAAGGTCCGCTTCGTTAGGCCTGCAATGTAAAAGCAGTCAAGGCATACTCTCTTAATGGAACACCTACAGACCTGCCTTCGGGGATGCTGCTTCGTTAGGCCTACACCAGAGGACCATCCTAGAGTACCCTCACGTCCCGATGAAGTCTCGTACTTCCTTCTAGCCCAAAATAACTAAGTTGGATGTGCTTCTTCTGTGCTGAAATCTGTGATGAACTACTTCGTTAGGCTCTTCATTCTTTGGGCTGCTCCAAACACATCTTACTATTTTATTAGACCCTACGTCTAATCTTTTATTATGCATTTAGTTTACTTTTCTTATTCTGTTGGCTACTTATTTACCCTAATCAGCATAAGCGTGTCCCAACCTCACCTAACTATTGTGAGACCATCAGTTCCCGACTGAAGGGGAATGCTGTTGGTATGGACCCTTCTTCTATGTTTGTTTATTCACTTAGCGTAAGTTTTAAAATAAGCCTTTTATGTTATCTCTAATTATAACCTATGTTATAATTATACTTGCAATTTATACTTCTATATTCTTTTATAATCAACATGTTATAAATATAATTGCAAGTGTCTCTTTTCAACTCTAGTCTGTCTTCTTTTATTATGATATTGAATTCTCTTTAGTTCTCTTATATTATATGACAATCTTGGCTTGGAACTACGTCCGACTGTCATAAATTTACTTATCATAATAATTGCTTTGCTTTTATTCTACTATTTGCACAGTAAATGAAGATCTAGGCACATTTCTGTTTATTGTTTCTAGTCTTGTTTAATAATTAACTAGATTTCTTCTTTAATTTCTTTAACGCTTTACGTTATTCTCTTCAATTCTAAGAAGTAGTTCTATTCTATTTGGTTGGTTACAAAAACTGTGCTAAAAATCCATTTCCATATTTTAATACTGAATAATGTTATAAACAATAACTCATAATTGCAAGATATTTCTTTTTATTGTTTCTTTAATTGTTGGGTAATGCAAAATACAGATATGTCTCTATTTTACACTAATTCCTTTTTTCTTTCTTTTATTCTTGGAATTACGTTTATCGTTATCTTTTAAATATAGTAAACTATGTAAATGTATCCTCTTTTCTAAACCAACCAATTAATCTATCACTAACTTTCAAATCAAGTTATTAGATTTTCCCCTTCTTAATACATTTCTCCCATTTTAGCATAATTTACTGTAAATTTCTTGCTTTTAGGCTTAAGCCTTTCTCTATAACTGTTAAGCCTATTATTCATATTTAATTGGATTTCTTTCTTTCTTTTCCATATAAATAATAGTTAAATATAAGTTCTCTTATAAAATTTACAGTTTCAACATAGCTATTTAACAGAACTAATTACTGAAAATAAATGATGAATTAAATATTTAACGGGAATCTAACGATAATATATCATAAACGTAAAAGATGTATAATTTAAATCCACTCGCCTGTCGTCCTTAGCTAATTTGCTCCATGGCCTTCCTGGATCTCCTTCTAAGGCGTCTAATATTTTTATTTAAAAAGACATTCTCCCTAGAAATATTTTCTATTTAGGGTTCAGCCTCAGGCAATGAACCCAATTGGATGAAAATCTGATTGTGAGAAAATAGCTAGACCTAGGGTTCTATTTATAGTGGAGTTTGAGGATCTCAGACCGTCGGATTTTTGGATTGAATCTAGTGCAACCATGTCACAGGCTTGCTGCGAATCGTTGGATCCAGAAAACAACGCTTGAGATTGCATGAAAATCAAATTATAAAACGTTAACTTTTAACCGTTGCATATTGATTCTAGTTAATTTCCATCAATTGCAAATTTAATTTCCTTTATAACACATGTTTATTTTGAAATTCAAACGTTGCTAATTAATGTAAATTAATTTCCTTTAATTGCCGATTTGATTAATATTGCCTACGAATGTTAATTAATTACCTCTAATTGCTGATGTCAATTAATTTCCTTTATGATGTTCGTCTATTTTAAAATTCAAACGCGCGTTATTTCTGGAATTTATACGCGCATATATTTATAAACAAATATATTTGCGCATATTTACACGTATAATTATTTTTCGATACGGAACTTTGAACGTTAATAACATTTTCATACGAAGTCGTTCGAGGCATTTATATATGTAAATTAATAAGAAAATCGCCACGAACATAATGGTATAAGTTTCGAGGCCATATTATGACAATTCCAAAAACGCTCATTTTCACTGTTTATAATTATTTTGGTTATTTAATTATCTGAAAAAGCGGGGTGTTACATTTATATCACCCTAACTTTATTTAATAAGACTGCAGTAAATGCATCCTCTATGTCTTCACAAACTAATGACAATGAAATAAAGTTTAAATGAACATTTTATAGATTGCAAAAGGTAGAAATCAATTTTATTATTCGTTCCCTTAAGTATGGTGCGCTTTGGTACAAGCGTCACATTTGGCAAATAACATACTCCATTCTAAACATAAAAAACTGCTCACCAACCATCAACCCACAAAATATAAAATGAGTCACTACAAACCAATTTCTTCATGTTTAAAACAAAATATCTGACTGCCCATCCATAGTAATTTGTTGCTTATATTCACGCCCTCTATATAGACGGACAAATTACGCACGCTTAAGCACTCATCGCTTAATTCTACTGCTTCTCCACGAAATTCAACGTTTTACACACATCAGTATGTATGTAGGTTGCTCCTACACATCAACATATACTTGAAATCTACATTCCACTACTATATAAAATCGCTATACATTGACATATTACAGTCTAAAATAGTTTTTAATACTAATTTGACTATCAACACTGTCCGTGTGCGTAGGACGGAATATACATTCGTTAATTAATATAGGAAAATGTTAACATTTCATATTAATATATTTTGATACATCAGATAAAAGAATCTTGCCTACAGACATTTATAAATCAAATTAAGGCAGCAAATCATATTAATATATTAAGATGATGTCGGTTTCAGATTCTGTCTTTGGAAAATGCATGTGTTTAATGCATGTATTTTTTTATTTGCATTTCGGCTAATGTGGATCAACGTCGAACTAATATCCGAGATTAATTAAGTACCAAGAACTTATCTTTAAAACAGGATCGTTAGATCATAGATTCAAGCATTAAATCTTCACATATATAATTAGCACTCCACACCATCATTCTTTGCAAAATGAATCACAAAACGACGAACAAAGTATGCATAGCGATCCTCCCTCTCCCAGCACAAGGCCACCTGAACCAACTCCTCCAACTGGCCCTTCGCCTCTCTTCCCATTCCATACCCGTCCACTACATCGGATCCTCCATCCACAACCGTCAGGCCCGCAACCGCTCAATGGGCTCCACATCAACAGAGGCCCACCTTCTCCACTTCCAGGACATTCAGCTGCCGCCATTCGAGTCCCCTCCTCCAGACCCAAACTCGTCCTCCAACTTCCCTAGCCACCTTCAACCATCATTCACCGCCTCCCTTCAACTCCTAACCCCTCTTCGTTCCCTTCTTCTATCTTTATCCTCCGACTACACCCGCGTTGTACTCATCCACGACTCGGTCATGTCCTTCTCAACCGCTGTCGCCTCCTCCATCCCCAACGTCGAGTCCTACGCCTTCCACACCGTCTCCGCCTACGCCATCCTCTCCTTCCTCAACAACGTCGGCTTCGAAGACTGCTTCACCCACGAGTTCAGCGACTTCCTCGCCAGCCAGCACAGAATGATCGTCAAGGACCACGGCCGCCTCTTCAACACCTGCCGCTTCCTCGAACACGATTCCATTTCAAAACTCGAGTCCAATCCCACCTGGAAGAATCAGAAGGTCTTCTGCCTCGGCCCTCTCAATCCAGTTAACCATAACACAACAAAACAAAAACAACGTCATGAATGCTTGGCTTGGCTTGACAAACAGCCTCGAAACAGTGTGCTTTACATATCGTTTGGGACAACAACTACGCTATCTGAAAAGCAAATTCGAGAACTGGAGCATGGGATCAAGGCAACGGGGAAAAGATTCTTATGGGTGTTGAGAGAAGCTGACCGTGGAAATATATACTGTGATGATGGTAATAGCAAGGGATGTAAGGATTCAGAAATAGTTGATAATGGGGTGATATATAGAGGGTGGGTGCCACAGTTGGAGGTATTGGAACATGAGGCGATCAGAGGGTTTATGAGCCACTGCGGGTGGAACTCGTGCATGGAAAGCATGAGCAATGGAGTGCCGATGATGGCATGGCCGATGCACTCTGATCAGCCGAGTAATGCGAAGTTGATTACAGAAGTTTTGGGGGTTGGAGTGAGGATGAGGGAATGGGAGAGGAGGAATGAGGTGGTTAGTGGGGATGAGATTAAGGGGAAGATATTGAAGTTGATGGGCGATGACGATGGGGAAGGGAGGGAAGTTATGAAGAAAGCGAAGGAGACTGGGGAGAATGTTAGGGAATGTAGGATGAATAGTTGGGAGTTTGATTCCTTTGTTGATTATCTTACTAGATGATTCGTTCGATAAATGATTCATTAATTGTCGACGTTGACCATACTTAAGTGAAGACAACGATTAGCTGGATTCACTGTAACGTGACCCTAACGTTTACCATTCAAATTATCAAACTGATTCAGACTCTGATTTATAACTCCCAGCCACTTTTGTTTTGGATTATTTTGTTTGACCTCATACTCGCAACTTTACAAGAAGTCTAACAAGTACCTTCTTCGTATTTGCATCTTTACAAAATGATTTGGAATTTTTTTTTTAAGTTAAATTTATTCTTCCTCGTTTTTATGTGTCCAGTTCAATCTCAACCATACATCACATGATTTGATTGTTGAATGAGTTTTATCATACTGTTATGGTTTTTAATCCAACAATATCCAACAAGAGACAGAATAATCTCGTGTTATCAGAATGGTTCAGAACCTAATCGGAAAGGCCAAGGAGAAAAATTAACGAGAGCCATGCTACATTAATGGGACAATAACTGAGATCAACTAAACCAAGAGACCAGTATTTTTCCAGCCCAATCAACAGTTGAGTGCAAATAGCTGGAAAACTACCATTAAAACGGAACAACGTGCAACGAGACTGCACAAGCAACGACGATACAAGACCATGGAAACATCCCAAATTCCAAACTCAAAAAACATCTAAGTGCTTGGATCGCCAACGACCCATGACCTATGGATCGCTAGCGACCCATGCAAAATGGAAGGTCGCTTTGCTAAATGGAAGAAGAGAAGGAAGGAAGAAATACGACAAAAAATATGCTAAGTGTATGGATCGCTAGCGACCTATACACCATGGATCGCCAGTGACCCATGCTTCTCCACAATTCATCAACGAGGCAACCAAGAAATGCAACGGCTAAGTTATTAGCTCGCGTACAGGTAACTCTATGGGTCGCTAACGACCTATAGACCATGGGTCGCTAGCGACCCATGGTTTTGGCTCGGATCATGAGCTAAACCTCTTAAGGTCGTTCCCTACCTACCTGCGAGCAGTTGATGAAGTGGCCTGGTCCAGAAGTCATCCGTTCTCTATAAATACCATCCTACTTGCAACATAAATGAGATCTTGGGAGGGAGGGAGCTGGTGGCTGAAGCTCTGCTGGATACATTCTTCACTCTCTGCTTCCCTCATAACAATCTCCAATGGATCAATGTGATTCTCCAGTGGATTCTAACTCTGAGAATTCAATCTACTTAGAGATAATCAAAGTCTTGTAATCAAACACATCTTTTTTTTAGCAAAGGCTAGCGGAGTTGACAGGACCCCTACCTGTTTTATTGCAAGGAACAATAAAAAAGAAGAGACTCGAAACATACTTCAAGCCTCAAAAAAGAAAACCACACAAGGATGAACAAAAAGAAGAAGACAAACACACAAAGATAAACAAGGAGAAACAAAGAAGAGGAGACACACAAACACATCTTGTAACAATAAACAGTTTATAATAAAAATATAAAGTGGACGTAGGCTTCATTAACAGTCGAACCACTATAAAAATTCTCTGTATTCTTTCTTTAACTGTTCTTTTCTTATACCTGTGATCTGTAATATTGCTCTATCAGAACAGGGTTGGTGCTTTCAAACTTAAACCAGGATGTTGATCCATTTTTTGGGTTAACATTTTGGTGCTTTCATTGAGAACCTAACTTAGGATCCACATCTAGCTATCTACTTTGGATCTCATAGGTATAGAAGTTAGATCCTTAATTTTTGCTTGAATAATCCACTGTTTGGAACCAATGGCCCCTAAAAGAAGAAGAACTGCCTCTGGAAGGTCCATAGGTGCAGTGGTAGCTAGAGAAGATGTTAATCCCCAACAAACTGAAGTAAATGGAGTTAACATAGGTAATCGGGCGTCAGCCTCCTCCAGTCAGCATGAAGTTGTTACCAGGGATGAGTTAAATAAAATGGTTGATGAGATCAACCAAAAAATGGAAAGTAGACAAATGGCTCTAATGGACAAGTTTAATGATCTCCTAATCCTATAGTCGAATCCCGCTCCAAGGACTGTGCCTGAACCCGTGGCTGCCATGGAACAAGAGAATTTCTCGGTCTCTGGTCTACATAGAAGAAATGGAAAACAACCACAAAAGAGGGTGACAACAGGACTTAACGTGGAAGGAAATGCAAGTACTCCATTCACGATAAGGCAACCTACTCTGAATTTGAGCCAAGGGGCAAAGACCCCGGTAGAAGACATAGCTATGGATCTCTTCAATTCGGAGGACGAAGAACAAGACGACAAATTAGAAGAAAATGCAAATGCATTTGATAATACGAGGAATACCTAAACTGCTCCAGTTAGACCAACCGCAAGCCAACAGGACCCTGCAGGAGTGGCTCTCCCGAAGACGGGAGAGCCTAGGCCTCAGCCCACTCACCAAGACCATTTGTAAAGTCAAACACTTGGCGCAGTGACTGATCGCCATCCTCAGGACTTCCGGACATCAGAGGCATACATAGCAGACATGGTTAAAGATTAATGAAGGAGAGTAAAGATAGAAGAGATGATGAATGTGGATCTGCGCCAAGTCAGACTCCCTTCACCGATGAAATTTTGAATGAGAGATATCAAGTAAAATTCACAATGCCAACTATTCCATCCTATGATGGGATGAAGGACCCGAAACCTCACTTGTACAAATATAGTTGGTATATGGACGGAGAAAATGCCTCTGAAGCTGTTCGATGCAGATGCTTCCCTAGGGGTTGCGTCAATGTGGTCCACTAGGCTTCCACCCAGATCTATCTCTACTTTTGATCAACTGGCGAGAAGTTCCTTGATCAGTTCAAACTCCATACCGAGCAGCCAAAAGACGTCATGTCCCTATCCAGATTTGTTCCAAGGGCGTAACGAATCACTGAAATCTTTCATGAACAGGTTTAACAACACGGTGACGGAAGTAAGCAACCCCAATGAAGACATGGTTTTTATGGCGTTAGTCCGTGCCATTCACCCGAAAACTGAATTTGGAAAGTGGATTAAGATGAAGCAACCAACCACCATGAAAGATTTCAATCGTAAAGAAAGTCAGTACCTAAGGTTGGAGGAAGCGCAGGAATTGAAAAGGAAGTCTACTAGTGTGCAATCGGCGAACGTCGGGCAAAGCGATGTAGTAATGAATAATAACGTGCACCCTTCTTTGACCGTTGAAGGAACCATTGGGAAAGATGGAAATTCGAAGAGAAATGGTCAAAACTCCAATAAGAAGAATGGAAATGGTAGCAATAAAAAGCTCAAAGGGTATAGGCCCGAAGACTAGACTCCTCTAAGCGACACAGCGAAAAACATTTTTCTTGCAATTCAAGGAACTGAGGAATGCAAGAAGCCACCTAAAAAGGGGGAGACTGAGCAACAGAAGCGCTCAGGGAAATTCTGCCACTTCCATGAGACACACAGCCATAATATGAACGAATGTCGCCACCTAAAGAATCTCATTAAGGAACTGATCCAGAATAACAAGCTCCAGCAGTATGTATGACAACTGCAAAACCCCGATCAATTTACGACTCCTCAACACCCAGGAGAACAAAGGAATCAAGCAGGAACCAGTGAAGAAGGGTCGAAACAAACTAACCAGGGGCTCATCATCGGAACAATATCCGAAGGACCACATCTCGCGCAAAGAAGTTGGGGAGAAATGAAGCAGTATGCAAGTTCGTTGAAGCATGCTCTGAAGGAATCATGTTTAGCTATGGAAGATGAAACTCCAGTTAAGATGTAAAGGTTCTTGAATAACGACATTGTGTTCTGAAATCGGGACACCGAAGAGATTGAAGCTCCAACTCTCGATCCGATGGTGGTGACAGTAGGAATTGGACCTGGTGTAGTTCGGCGAGTGTTGGTTGACAATGGTAGCTTCGTTAACATTCTCTTCAAACGTACTTTCGATCAAATGAAGATTGGCATGAAAAGTGTGTCCGCGTGCTAAACAAAGATTCAGAGATTTACCGGTAAACCCAAACAACCGGTGGGAACAATTGATCTACCCGTGGAGCTTGGAGAGGGTGAGTGAAGGGTCACCCTCATTCAAACTTTTATGATCGTGGATGAAATGTCAGCATACAATGCCTTCTTAGGACGGCTTGCATTAGCCGACTTCAGAATAGCACATGCCTAATGGTGCCTTACAATGAAGTTCCCTACAAAACACGGAGTCGGAATAGTAAAAGGAGACCAAAGCGCCGCCCGAGAATGCTACATTGCAGAATTGCGTGAGTCAAGAAGAAAGGAAAAAAGAAAGGATGTGGGGGAAAACCCTCCACATCCGCGAACCCTCCGAATAGCAACTACAGGCCGCCCCTGGCTTGGGGACCATAGCCGATTCGACAAGGCTATGGACCCTAGAAAGAAGAACTCAGGGGAGGATCGGGCAGCACCGGCAGAATTGATGGTGTCTATCCCAGTCTGTATAGTAGACCCAACGTGGGTCCTGAAAATTGGGTCGCAGCTTGGAAATAAGATGCGGTTATAACTAACCAAATTCCTTCGTGCCTATTTAGATGTATTTGCTTGGACACACTCCGATATGTGTGGGGTATCACCTGAAATTGCTTGCCACGTGCTCAATATTGACCCCAAACTCACACCCGCAAAGCAGAAAAGGCCCCGCTTGGGCCCCGAACGGTCTAAGGCATTGAGAGAGGAGGTTGATAAGTTGATGGCTAACGGCTTCATCCAGGATACAACATACCCTGAATGGGTATCGAACGCAGTTTTAGTTAAGAAATCTAATAGGAAATGTCAAATTTGTATTGACTTCTCGGATCTAAATAAGGCTTGTCCGAAAGATAGCTTCCCACTCCCTAGAACCGACCAGCTTGTGGATGGAACAGAGGGGTAGAAATTGCTGTCATCTATGGATGCATAATCGAGTTACAACCAGATCCCGATGCATGAGCCAGATCAAGAAATCACCAGCTTCATCACTGATTTGGGAATGCATTGCTATAGAGTAATGCCATTCGGGTTAAAGAACACCAGGGCTACATACCAAAGGATAGTAAATACTATGTTCAAACGTTAGATCAGAAAGACCATGGAAGTCTATATGGATGACATGATGGTCAAATCTCGGGTAGCTGCTAACCATCTAGAGAATCTTGCTGAAATGTTTGAAATACTCCGGAAGTATGGAATGAAGTTCAACCCACTCAAATGTCATTTTGGAATAGCCTGTGGGAAATTCTTAGGGTTCATATTAAGTGCCAGAGGCATTGAAGTAAATCCAGAACAAATAACGGCACCACGAGAAGTCCAAGCCCTGAGAAATAGGAAAGAACTTCAAAGCTTGAATGGAAAATTCGCAGCAATAAGCCGATTTATCTCAAAAGCTACAGACAAGTGCATACCATTCTTCGACGCATTGAAAAAAGGAAAGAAAAAACTTCGAAATAAATGAAGCTTGTCAAGCAGCTTTCGAAGAACTACTACGACACATGGAAGCTCCCCCGATCTTAACGAAGCCGATGGACGGGGAAGAACTATTCATTTATTTAGTAGTGTCCCCGCATGCATTGAGCGCCGCTCTCGTGCGGGAAGAAGCGAGAATCCAACGACCCATGTATTACATTAGCAAACGATTCACCGGAGCTGAGAAGAATTACCCAAAACTGGAAAAGCCAGTGTATTGCCTCTTGATTGCGTCCCGAATGTTACGTCCATATTTTCTGGCTCATCCAATCAAAGTGTTGATTTATTAGCCCCAAAAGCAAGTGTTATACCAACTAGAAATTTCCGGATGACTATTCAATTGGAATATATAGTTGAGTCAATATGATATCACATACCACCCAAGGAAAGCCATCAATGGGCAAGCATTGGCCAACTTCATCGCCAAATTTACTATAAGGGACGAGGAGGAGGAAATTAAGTTAGAAACAAACATGCAATGGAAGATCTTCGTCGACGGTACATCTAACAACTTCTGTTCGGGAGCTGGGGTAGTGCTTGAAACCCCCGAGGGACGGGCCATTAGTTACGCTTTGCACTTGGAATTCCCTGCCACAAACAATGAAGCAGAATATGAAGCACTGATAACAGGACTGAAAGTTGTGAAGGAGCTCAAAATAAAAGCTATTCAATTATACATGGACTCACAATTGGTTGTCTGTCAAGTAAAAAGGTAGTATCAGGCGTGTGGTGAGAATCTCACCCCATACCTGTCCAAAGTACATGAACTGCTAAGCGACGTCGAGTACTACACCATAACTCACATCCCACGGGAGCAAAACACTAAGGCAGATTATTTGGCTAAACTGGTAAGTTCAGGGGAAGCTTAGTCATTGGGACTAGTCCCAGTCGAAACTCTGGCTAATCCAAGCCTAGACGAAATGGACGTAGACTGGATTCTCAAAACCACCGTTGAACTAGATACTTGGATGACACCGATAAAGAACTATCTCCTCGCAGGAACCGTTCCAACTGACCGAAATCAAAGGAAGAAGCTCCTCTAGAAGGCACCACGGTTCATGATACATGATGGAATACTCTATCGAAGGGGATTCTCAACCCCCCTTCTTAGGTGTGTGACCGATGACGAAGCACAACGAATCCTAAAGGAGGTACATAAAGGCGAATATGGAGACTACATTGGAGGGAAGACCCTTGCGAAGAAAATCCTTCAATACGAGTACTTCTGGCCAACAATAAACCGCGACGCCGCAGATCACGCCAGAAGGTGCGATCGCTGCCAAATATTAAGAAAAATTAAGAGAACTCCTTCAACAGAGCTAACTCAAATGGTTAGGCTATGGCCGTTTGCGATATGGATGATCGATTTGATCAGCGTCCTACCAATAGCAAAAGGAGGAGCCAAATATGCTATAGTTGCCGTAGATTATTTCTTAAAATGCGCCGAAATGGAACCGCTGGCCACCATAACCACAAAGAATGTTATTAACTTTATTACTAAAAACATCATTTGCAGGTTTGATGTGCCGCAAAAAATCGTCACTGATAATGGAACGAAGTTCGAAAGTGCCGAGTTCAAAGACTTCTTTAAGCGCTTTCGAATTTAAAAGAGCTTTTCCGCAGTGGCTCATCCGCAAGCAAACAGGTAGGTGGAAGCGATAAACAAGATCATCATATCCACTATCAAAAAGTGACTGGCAAAAGCCAAAGGAAACTGGGTTGATGAACTTCCACTCGCACTATGGGCTTACAGAGCTACCTACGAAGCATCAACCGGCCACACTCTATTCGCCCTAGCATATGGTTCAAAAGCAATGATTCCTGTTGAATTTGAAGTCCCCTCGCGCCGAAGGCAGAATTTCAATCAAAAGCAAAACAAGCAGCTCTTACTTGAATTGCTGGATATGGTTGGTGAAAGAAGAGAGGAAGCAGAGCTGAGAACTACCGCCCACCAAAAAAGGGTCGCACAGTACTTCAACTCCAAAGTTCACAATCAAACCTTTGAAGTGGGAGACCTTGTGCTCAAGCGAGTTTACCCCATTCCGGAGGCCTTTGGACCAAACTGGGAGGGACCATATGTCATTAATCAAAAGCTAAGAGACGGGACTTTCAAGCTAGCAACCGTCGACGGAACTCAAGTTTCCAAGGCATGGAATAGCGAATCGCTTCGCCGTTACTTTGTTTGAATGCTATCTTATGTATTTTTTATTTTCTAGCAAATAAGCCATCCCGAGATACCGGGGGCATTGTACATAGGCAAAAACTGCCATGCTTTCCTTAATAAAGTTTGCTTCTCGAACCAACAAAACCATGTTGATAATGATTACCCACCAGTTCGACGGAAGCAAATCGACTCAAACCGTTAGATCGGCGGAACTCGATCTTTGCCTTCTAATAACCGATGTTTCTTTGGCAACATCGAGAAGGCTAAAATCAACACTCCTCGTGTTTCCCGAAGATGGACAACATTGAGGAGTGCCAAATGCTACACACCCCATAAGCCGCGCACTAAAATAATAACTCCTCACATTGCCCGAAGATAGGCAACACCAAGGAAAAACAAAAGCCCCACACCCTGTAAGCCACACACTAAAATAATAACTTCTCACGTTGCCCGAAGATAGGCAACATCGAGAAAAAACAAAAGTCGCACATCCAGTAAGTCACACACTAAAATAATAACTCCTCACGTTGCACAAAGATAGGAAACACTAAGGAAAAAAGAAAAGCTATGCACTCCGTAAGCCACGCACTGAATTCAAAAACACTAACTACTCACACTGCCCAAAGATAGGCAACGTTGGGGAACACTAAACACGCTCTTCACGTGGTCCGAAGATAGGCAACTCCGAGGAGCATCAGAACCGCGCATCTCATAACTAGCGCCAACTACTCCTATAATCAGGAATAATGAGCACAACTCCAACGAGATTGGAATGCTATAAACCAACTAAAAAGTCTCAACTATAGACATTTAATGATTAAAACCGCACTCAATCAACCCATGCAATGTGCACCTCTCGAACACGCATAAATTGCATACTTGCCAGAATATCGCTAGAAACCGGGATTATATTCTAAAGTCTCAAAACTTCCGAAAAAAGGAAAATCAAGCCGTGTCTTAGCCAAATCTCAAGTTTGATATAATAATTATCTAAACCTTAAAATTTCCGGTCGTTTGAAAATTATTTGAAGTAAGCAGCCTTGTGAACTTGGGGCATACACCGGTACTTAAACAAAAGCACGTGGAATCTCTACATTCACAAGTTCTGTCACTCCAAACAAATTTTTTTAAAAACAAAGAAGTTAACAAAGAATTTTTAAAAGTTCTATTAATTCCCAAAGTGCTGTTAATTTCTAAGTTCTTTTCCTAAGCCCTGTTAATTTCTAAATTAACAAAAAAAATTAAGTACTGTTAAATTCCAAAGTTTTATTAATTTTCAAAGAGCTATTAATTTCTAAGATCAGTTACTTTGAACGAAGGGCTTTGGCTATAATCACAGAACTAAATAAATAATAAATAAAACAAGCACAAGTGCACAGAACATATATGAGCATACAGATGGGAATATAGTCAAAATACCAATATATTGCTTATAATTTTCGATACATAGGATCAAAATGTGAGGGTCATACCCACACAACACCGGCCAACAAAAAGAAAATACAGACTCTACAGTAAAGACACAAAGTGCAGACTCTGCACTTGAACAGAATGACTTAAAAAGAAACAAAAACAAGTCAATCTTCATGCAAGCTGTTAACCAAAATCAAGTCAGTTTTCACACAAGCCGCTCAATGCTTCTTTCCAACGCTCCACTTTCCGCCCTTGATCGGCATCTTCTGCTTCTTCTCGGCAGAGGCGTCGCTGCCGGTAATGTCAACGAACACCTCGGTGGCAATGTCCTCATCCTCCTCCGAAACCTTCTTTGAATAGTGGTGTAGCCAAGGAAGCGAATTCGACGATGTAAATCGAATCCGTCCAGGATCTCTCACGATTAGCGGAAATAATCAGTGAATCGATGATAAATCGGTGAATTTAAGAATACCCAAATGCCCAAAATCCATTGATCACGAAGATACCGGATTCTAGCAATCTTCGACACGTTGATCGCGCACGATGCCGTGAGAGAAGATCTACAATTCTTCGAACGTTGATCAAGCGCACTTGATTCCGTGAATTGGCTTCAACAATCGTTGATTCGAGCGCACTCGAATGCCGAAGGTGGAGATAGGAGATAACACTCAACTACCAATTTTATTGGAGGAACAAAGCACACAAACAAATTTTATTCAAAAATCAACTCTTTTTACAAGTGACAACACACCCCTATTTATAGGGAAAGTTACAACTCAACACTTGTTACAACACTTTACACGTCTTAAGAAAATTACAACACAAACAGTTCAACGACTTTACAAAACACACAAACGACTTAAGAAAATACAACAAACGACATAAGAGAAACGACCTAACACATTACGCGACTTAACACTTAGGCAGAGCGACTTAACCATGGCGACCTAATATCTTCTCGCGACCTAAGCTTCAGAAATTCGCAACATAAGAATTCATTGCTTCAGCGACTTAAGGTAGGTCGTCTGCGACTTAACTTCTCGCGACCTAATCATGGAGCGACTCAACTGGAATGTCGTTCACGACATAACATCAGACTTCAGTGACCTACTTCATTTGCGACCTTCGCTTCAGCGATCTAAGGATCTTCACAACATAGGAGATTCGCGACCTAAAATTCAGAAACGACTTCGCGACATAGTACGGTCGTTCGCGACCTACTGGGTTTCTCCGAGACTTGAGGAGGAGGCGACTTAGGATGAGCGATCTAGGCTGGAGGCGGCTTAGGGCTTTTCCACGATTCACGGTATGCAACCTATCTTCATCTCGCGCTGCATCATCCACGTGATTTAGGGTTTTGCGATTCCTATCAGGCTGGGCTGCATCATCCTCCCCTGGTTGAGAAAAATTCGTCCTCGAATTTAAAGGTTCTTCATTGGGTTGTTCATCTCCATAATAAGGTATAAGATGTTTAACATTAAACACGTTAGAAGTGTAAACATCCTCCGGCAGCTTCAACCTATAAGCATTTTCATTGATCCGTTTCACAATCTTTACAGGACCAATCTTTCGAGCTTTAAGTTTATTGTATGCTCCCACTGGAAAATGATCCTTCGTTAGTACATCATATACTAAATCTCCTTCATTAAATTCAGCACTTCTTCGCTTCAGATCCGCAGATCGTTTATACTTCTCATTCGTCTTCTCCAATCGTTCCTGAACGATTCTATAGCATTTTGTCAACCCATCAACAAAATCAGCAGCCCGCTTAACTGTCCCCTTCGGTTGTGGCACTATCGTTAAATCCAACGGCCCCTTTGGCAAGCTTGAATATATAATCTGAAATGGACTGAAACCCATACTACGGTTGATAGCATGATTATGAGCAAACTCCGCTTGACATAACTTCACATCCCAGCTCTTCAGATTATCCTTCACAAGACATCGCAACAAATTTCCCAGGGATATGTTCACAACTTCAGTCTGTCCATCTGTCTATGGATGATAAGCACTACTGAATTTCAGCTTCGTTCCCACCATCTTCCACAAACTCAGCCAAAAATGACTCAGAAATCTGGTATCCCTGTCTGAAACTATATATTCTGGTAAACCATGCAAGCAATATATCTCTCTAAAGAACAACTGTGCTACATGGACTGCATCTGCCGTCTTCTTACAAGCAACAAAATGTACCATCTTCGAGAAACGGTCCACCACAACATATATTGAGTCATTTCCCCGTTGAGTCCTCGGCAAGCCCAACACAAAATCCATGCTTACATCAACCCACTGTTTTGTAGGAACAGGTAAAGGCATATACAAACCCGCATTTGTAGCTGTCCCTTTCGAAACTTGACAAATATGACATCTTCGAACAAACTTTTCAACTTCCCGCTTCATCGAGGGCCAATAATAAGACTGAGAAATAAACTGCAATGTGCGATCCCGACCAACATGTCCTTCTTCATGCAACTCTTTTACAATTTTCATTCTCAAGCTGCAATCCGGTACGCACAATCGATTCCCCTTGAATAAGAATCCATCTACCAACACAAACTCATCAGTACTCCCATCCTTGACTTTCTCAACAATTTTCGCAAAGTAAGGAGCTTCCTCAAACAACTCTTGCAATAGTTCAAATCCTGTCACTTCAACCTTCATCATCGTCAACAAATGATTCCTCCTACTCAAGGCATCAGCTACACGATTCGTCACCCCTGATTTGTGCTTTAAAACAAAAGTAAACTGCTGCAGATACGCAACCCATGAAGCGTGTCTAGCTAAAATTTTGTCCTGCCCTTGCAAATGTTTCAAAGCTTCATGATCCGTATAAAGAACAAACTCCTTCTGAAACAGATAATGTCTCCAGTGCTTCACAGCTTGAACAATTGCGTAAAACTCCACGTCATAAGTGCTATATCTCAACTTGGCTCCAGACAACTTCTCACTAAAATAAGCAACTGGTCTTCCATTCTGACTCAATACTCCACCAATCCCAACCTTCAAAGAATCATTGTGTAACTCGAACAATATCTGAAAATCCGGCAGTACCAGAATGGGTGCTGTCGTCAAAAGTGTCTTGATCTTCTCAAACTTTGCTTCCTCTGTCCATAAGAACTTCTTTCCTTTCATGCAATCGGTTACAGGTGCCATCACACTGCTAAAATGTGGAATGAATCTTCGATAAAAAGATACCAACCTATGAAAACTCCTCACTTCAGTAATTGTCTTGGGTTGTGGCCAACTCCTGACAGCTTCCACTTTGCTTTCATCCACTTGAATACCCTCCTTCGACAGAACATATCCCAGAAACAAAACACTGTGTGTCATGAACACGCACTTCTTCGTTGCTGCATAGAATTGCTCCTGTCGTAGAATCAACAGCACTTCTCGCAAATGCTGGATATGCTCTTCCATACTCCCACTATAGATCAAAATAGCGTCAAAGTAAACTACTATGAACTTCCCAATAAATGGTCTGAAAATCTGGTTCATCACTCTCATAAAAATACTAGGAGCATTTGACAAGCCAAACGGCATAACCAGCCATTCGTATAGACCTTCCCTAGTTTTAAAAGCAGTCTTCCACTCATCACCCGGTCTAATACGAATCTGATGGTATCCACTCTTCAAGTCAATCTTTGAGAACACAACAGCCCCACTTAACTGATCAATAAAATCATCGAACCTCGGCATAGGAAACCTGTATCTCACAATGATCTTGTTTAGAGCCCGACTGTCCGTACACATCCACCAAGTCCCATCCTTCTTCAGTACCAATAAGGCTGGCACTGCACAAGGACTCAAGCTCTCCTGAACATGCCCTTGTTCTAACAACTCCTCCACCTGCCTTCTCAGTTCCTCATGCTCCTTAGGACTCATCTTGTAATGTGGCCTGTGAGGTAATGCCGTCCCGGGCACAAGATCAATCTGATGTTGAATATCTCTCAACGGTGGTAACTCCTTTGGCAACTCTTCAGGAAACACATCTCTGAATTCTTCCAACACTGGCTTTACTTCCTCTGGAACTTCAACAGATTCAGTAGCTTCATGTCCAATCAACAATAACACCTCTGGACTCTCCTCTACTTCTTCAACAAACTCCTTCAAAGTCAACAAAGTCTTCAGCTCCTCAATCTCTTCTGACTTGCTCTCTCCTTGCTGTTTCTTCTTCGGAACTAAAATGATCTTAGTACCCTCAAACATAAAGCTGTAGCTATTGGTTCGACCATCATGCTGCACTACTCGGTCATACTGCCATGGTCTTCCCAAAAGCACGTGACAAACATCCATCTCCACAACATCACACCAGATCTCATCTTTATACTTCTTCCCAATAGAAAATGGAACATGAACTCGCCTGTCCACCTTCACCTCTCCTCTTTTCCTTAACCATGCTAACTTGTAAGGATTTGGATGCTTCTCCGTCTTCAACTATAACTTTCTCATAGCTTCGGTAGAAATGATATTGTCACAGCTTCCCGCGTCAATCACAAATTTACACACCTTCCCCAGTATAGTGCATGTCGACTGAAAGATATTACTCCTCAACCAACTAGCCTCCTCTTCCTGCTTCGGTGTCAAACATGATCTCCTCAACATTAGATTACATCCTTTATCTCCTGACGCGATATCCTGTTCATCCTCCTCAACTGGACTAGAATAACCTTCATCAACATCCTCACCTTCCACTTCAGCAATCATAGCTCGCCTCTTCGGTTTCGGGCATTCATTACTCTTGTGACCCACTTCCTGGCAATTATAACACTTGAAACTATTGTTGACCTTCGCCTTCGCAACTTCATTCACAACTGGTTTACTGACAGCTTTAGAAACATTGGAACTCCCACTAGCACCCTTGCTCTGAGTATTGGAACTTGGAAACACACCACCTCCTTGTCTTCCCTGCTTTTCCCAAGCCAACGCCTTCTGGTGCGCTTCAGCCACAGATCTAGGGTCAAACATATTTACCATATCCTAGATCTGGATCCTCAACCCCCCAACAAACCTAGCAGTCAATTGTTCCTCCGTCTCCATAATGTCATTTCGAGCAATCAGTTGATAAAACTCATCAGCATAATCATTAACAGTCTTCGTCCCTTGCCTCAGATTCTGCAACCTCTGATACATGAGTGATTGATAATTGTAAGGCAAGAATGTAGCCTTCATCATCTTCTTCATTTCTCCCAAGCATCAATCTTCGACTTCCCTATCCGTTCTCGTGTAAGTTTGGTTTGCTGCCACCACGCCATAGCTCTCCCTCTCAACCTAGTAGCAACCAACTTCACTCGACGATCTTCCGGAACCTCCTTGAAATCAAAGATCTCTTCAACATTAGATAACCAATCTAGAAATTCTTCAGCCTGCATACCACCCTTAAACTCTGGAATTTCAATTTTCATTCCGGACTCCCATTTGTGATCATACTCTAAATGATTTCTTCCTTGGTTTCGATTTCGACCATGAACACTACCACCATCAAACTCCTCATCAAAATCTGATGCATATCGATGTCGATCATGACCACCAACATCTCTACTACAACCATTTCTACCACCAACATCCCTTCGATCTACATTCCTCCGATCACGATCATCCATATTCCTATCACGATCGTCAACATTTCTACGATCATGATCTTCTCTTCTCTCCCGATCTGAATGTGGCGAAACTCTATTTCACCCATGGCTCGATTCAGGTGAAACCCCTCTTCTACTTTGATTCATTTCAAGCATCATTCTCTCTAATCGACCAATTCCCTCATCAAATTTCTCATTGAATTTATCACTAATTCGTTGCTCCATTTGTTCAACATCTTCTCTTCCATACAAAGCATCAACGTTGCGATGACGTTGAGCTGGTCTCGGTGGCATGATTGAACTTCAAACAAATCTTCAAAAATTCAAACACTTTCCAAACTTTGATCCAAAATGATATGGATCGAAACTCCCAACTTGTTGCAACTTCACGATGAACACCAAACTTCTCAACAATTGCAAATCCGATCTCCAAACTACAAATTCTCGAAACCCAATTCTCCAAATGATGCAAACTTCTTGCGATCTAGCTCTGATACCAAACTTATGCGGCCAAGGAAGCGAATTCGACGATGTAAATCGAATCCGTCCAGGATCTCACACGATTAGCGGAAATAATCGGTGAATCGATGATAAATTGGTGAATTTAAGAATAGCCAAATGCCCAAAATCTGTTGATCACGAAGATACCAGATTCTAGCAATCTTCGACACGTTGATCGCGCACGATGCTGTGAGAGAAGATCTATAATTCTTCGAACGTTGATCAAGCGCACTTGATTCCGTGAATTGGCTTCAACAATCGTTGATTCGAGTGCACTCGAATGCCGAAGGTGGAGATAGGAGATAACACTCAACTACCAATTTTAATGGAGGCACAAAGCACACAAACAAATTTTATTCAAAAATCAACTCTTTTTACAAGTGACAACACACCCCTATTTATAGGGAAAGTTACAACTCAACACTTGTTACAACACTTTACACGTCTTAAGAAAATTACAACACAAACAGTTCAACGACTTTACAAAACACACAAACGACTTAAGAAAATACAACAAACGACATAAGAGAAACGACCTAACACATTACGCGACTTAACACTTATGCAGAGCGACTTAACCATGGCGACCTAATATCTTCTCGCGACCTAAGCTTCAGAAATTCACGACATAAGAATTCATGGCTTCAGCGACTTAAGGTAGGTCGTCTGTGACTTAACTTCTCGCGACCTAATCATGGAGCGACTCAACTGGAATGTCGTTCACGACATAACATCAGACTTCAGCGACCTACTTCATTTGCGACCTTCGCTTCAGCGATCTAAGGATCTTCACGACATAGGAGATTCGCGACCTAAAATTCAGAAACGACTTCGCGACATAGTAAGGTCGTTCGCGACCTACTGGGTTTCTCCGAGACTTGAGGAGGAGGCGACTTAGGATGAGCGATCTAGGTTGGAGGCGGCTTAGGGCTTTGCCGCAATTCACGGTATGCGACCTATCTTCATCTCGCGCTACATCGTCCATGCGATTTAGGGTTTTGCGATTCCTATCAGGTAGGGCGGCATCAAATAGCCTCCCTTCCCCTTGCGCTTTCTCAATTTTCGGAAGCTCTTTGAGGCCTTGATCTCCTCCACCTTTTCCTTCTTGACAACAACCAGATCGTGCTGAGTCTTCTATGGCTGCTCCATTTGAGTTTCCTACTCCTTGGCTCTGCTGCTGTTATATCGCCTTCCAAAGACACAGAAGGGTCATCCAAGCCATGGAGCATGACTATTTTTTCGGCTTCCGGCCCCGGTTGCGAGCCAGATGTGGAAGCCGGAACAAGAACATAGACAACCGTGGAAGATATGGAATGGTGACAAGTCCAGATGCCGAAGAAGCTGGCACGTCAACATGGAAAGTAGATAGACCTATAAGATAAAAAATGAAAGCATTAAATTCCTCTTGCTCTTGCGGCGTAAGTTGGAAACTCCCAAATTTGGAGAAGGCAAGAACATTACCTGCACTGGAGGAATGGTCAAGAATAGCGACCTCAAACTCACCACCTTCGCCCTCTTTTGACGGCTTCACTACCTGAGGGAGAGGTTCAAGTCCCGAACTTGTTGGCAGGTCATGAGGCTGCTATGACGATTCGTCTGCGCTGGAAATAAAAGGCTTGGTGAGCACTTTGGCAGCGGTCGTCAAAGCAGCACCGGTGGCCACCTGATCTCTTTCAACTTGAAGAATTTCCCGGCCCTCGAGCAATGCTTTCTTCGACTCTTCATTTAGATAAGCATCCTCCAACTCCTGCTCGGTGTAGACATCACCGCTATCAGAAAAAACGGGATAAGATTTCTTCCCATTCTAGAGCAAGAGTGCGCGAGGACTTCGGGCCTAGATAACTAAGACTTCCTTGATGCAACAAGGAGTTAACATAAAAGTTTAGGATGGTTGCATCAAGCTTCTCCATCTTTCTTTTAAAGGCATTTTGGAGCTCCAAATAATCCGCTCTCACCGCAGCTTTCTCAACCTCAGAGGCAGACTTATCGACACTGAGCTGTGCAACTTGAACAACTTGGCAATGATCTCAGCCTGGTAAGAAATAGTTTTGTTGTGCCCTTCAACGATGAGGTCATGATCAATGATAGTTTCCATTGAGCCTTAATTTTTGCGCTGTAGACGGTTACTTCTTGCTTTAATTTCTCCTCCACTACGTGAACCTTTTTTATTTCATCTCTGTAGACGATTTCTATTCGGGTATGGGCTTCTTTCACCTCTTTTAGCAAGTCAGCATTTCTCTTGCCCTCTTGTAGCGCCTCCATTTTCTCTTCCTCTAGTTGCTTAATCTTGGTGTCATGATCGGGCAATGCCTTCTCAAAGTAGTCCTTCTCTGATTTGAAGGAAAGGATCTCCTGATAATTATTTCTATTTGTATCTGTCAGCTATTTAAAGAGTTTCTCCCATCCCTCGGCCTGTTCTAGGTCACTCTGAATAGCTTAGAGGTGCAGTTGTTCGAACCTCTGCGAACGGGGTGCAAATCGTGGTCGAACTTAACCCCCTTCAAGAACCAACCAGGAAATGCTGCCTCAAGTTTTGGGGGAGGGGGTGGGCGAAGGAAGGACATAGGCAGGTCTCCGGTAGAGGCGAGAAACACCATGGGTAGCTGTAATTATAGAAGATGATGACATATGAGTTGATGGTGGAATCAGGACAGAAGTAGTGGGAATTTCTTGTCCTATAGAAGAATGTTTTAGAGCAAGCTCTGAAGAATGAGGACGGTGTTCAAACTTCGAATTTTTCAATGGTTCATCCCTCTCCTCAAGAGATCTCCTCATCTTATACCCTTCTTTATACGATCGACCTCTATCTCTTTCTTCCTAGCGGTGGGTTTCAGCTTCAAGCTCTTTCCACCTCCTATACTCTTCCTCCATTTCTCGAGATTGAAAGCTCTTTCACTACAAGAAAAACCATTTACGGTTGCAAAAAACTGTGGCGTTTTATCATAAATGCAACCAAAAATATTTTTCCCAAAATACGTTTCGTGACTAAAATTTTTTTGTTCCCGCTCCTTAGAAAACTTTTTCCGCCTAGCCAAAAATAAACATGACCAGTCATTGTTTTCCATCACACGTATACTTAGAAAAATCTCTCCCCATTTTGATCTAGTTCTGCAGAAATTTTTTTCCCCTTTACAATCCTCGCGGCAGCCAGCAATCGCTCAAATTTCATCAACTGAAGATCAAGTTCTCCTTTTCATCGTCCACTCCGTCATTGCTCAACGTCCTCGCGGCATTACTCAACATCCTCGCGGCAGCCAGCAATCGCTTAGGTATATTTAGGTACGAATCGTCTAAATCGATTTTGTGATTCGATTTTTTGATTCTATTTTGATTTAACCCTAATTTGCATGCATCGTATATTCGAATTTCTGCCTAATTTCTAACTGAAATTGTTGATTCAACCCTAATAACGAAGATCTTTTATTCAACCCGAGTTTACACCTTTATATATTTATGTTTTTTTATTAATGAATAAAAGCTTGGCTATGTCTTGGGTTAAACTATGTAATTGTTTTACCGTTTTAACCAAAGTACAAATTTTGTACACCAAGTACGAATAATCACAAAATTGAATTATGGAAGATATTGAATATCAACATGTCTGGACATGGAGAGTCTGGCTACACCCATGATTTTGTCAAAATTATTTGTAATACTAGACTCCAATTTGGAAAATTAGAACAATAGTGAATTGCAAAGTAATACATAATCTTTTGCCTTCATATGTTAAGACTTTGAGAGAGACATGATAGTTGAGTAAGTCTAATTAAAGGAGTTGCATGATCCATACGTTTACCAATCTGTTAATGTGCAATTAATATAACTTACATCATAGAGAAAGTCATCAATATGTGTCTTCATCATGTCTTTTGTCCTATAATTAAAAAAAAACCAGGTAAAGGCAAATGGCAAGTGGCTTTGCATGAAACCTGGAAGTAGTCGGCAAATATAAATAAAAAACAAGGATGCATGTTGCATCTGTTTATATGATGTAAGGTTTTACATAGATTGCATATGGGTCACTTTAGGTGTTATGGCCTGCATGACTTCAAGCAATGCCTTCTAAGCAAAAAAATCAGTTTCTTTCTTTTATCTATAGTTGCAATTATTTAATGCATATGTAATCAAGTCTGTTATCCGGAAAGTAACCATCCGATCACACTCCTCATCTTTGTCACTTTCAACTAGTTTCCATTTAGCTGACTTTTATAATTTTGCATCAAGGACGTAGTAGTTTTACATAAGTCAGATTTAGTAGTTTCAGAGCTTGAAAAATTGTTTGTTTTATTAGTCATATTGTTTGTCTTCCAATATAAATTTAATTGATTAGACTCTTTATATATTTTATGGCATGTGTAATAAATTTTATGGCCTGTGTAATAAATTTTAAGTCTCATTTTTCTAGCCATGGTGTAGATCAATTTTATAGCCTGTGTAATAAAATTCTATGCTATAGCACTGCGTTGTTTTGACCATAACCTTCAAACCATTTATTGCCTGTGTAATAGGAATTGAAAATGCTTATTTGATAGCACCAGAAATATACGTAACCAGCTTTACAACTGTTCCTAAAGCAACAAAAAAACCTATTACCATGTTTTAAAATATCGAATTTGTTAGAAGTTACACTTCAAAATACCATATTCATTCGGTGTTATTATACCGAATGAACAGATTTTTCAGTAAAACCTACATGTATGAAATCACTTACATTTGTTCATAATTTATTAACAATAATTCATTGAAACGTCATTGAAAAAAGTTTTATTTGGCTAATCTTTAGAATGATTGGGTGGCCCGATATTAAGAAGTACTATTAACGTAGTAACTTATTTTTTTTAAAATTAGTATCAGACATAGGAAGAGGAGGTGTCACCAATTTCTACATCAAATATTGGGAACTTATTTGCCTTCATATGTCGACGATGGAAAAATATTGGGTTTTTTTAAACAGGTGATAAAACAATGCTTAACTTAATATGTATTTTGAGAATTAGAACATGTAATATAATATTAAAACTCAATTTCTTTTTTATGTTTTTAACTTTTGTCATAGAACTAGCATAGAGTACCGACAAGGAGCAATGAATTTCGTGCATGCTGCAAAGAGGAATGTAAGAAGTGTAGAAAAAAATTTATGCCCTTGCAAAGATTGTCGGAATCTTAGTCGTCTTGATGATCACATCATCATTGAACATTTAATTATTGGAGGAATGGATCCTAAATACATACACGGTGTATGGTTTAACCATGGCGAACAGATAATTGAAGAGAAGAAAACAAATACGTTTGACGTATATGATTTATTCAAGATGATTCACTATGAAGATGAAGATTTTTTGAATGATGGTTTTTTTCATGATGATAAAGATAATGTTGATTTTCAGAGTAAAGAGGATGAGTTACTCAAGAACTTGGAAGATGCAGAAACTCCATTATATCATGGTTGCACAGATCACACAAAATTATCTGCCATCACCGTCTTGTTTAATCTTAAATGTGAGACTGGCTTGTCTGATAGTGGGTTTGGTAAGCTTTTAACTATGCAACATTTATTTTTGCCGAAGAATAACGTGCTTCCCAAAACCTTATATGAAGTAAAGAAATTTCTTAGAACATTCGACATGGGTTTTGAAAAGATACATGCTTGTGAGAATGATTGTTGCCTTTTCAGAAAAGAATACAAAGATTTAGATATTTGTCCAAAATGTGGTTCTTCGAGATGGAAGAAAAATCAAGATACTAAAGAGTTTATAAAAGGTATTCCAGATAAAGTGTTGAGATACTTTTCAATAATTCTGAGATTTAAAAGAATGTATAGATCTCAAAAGATGGCAACAGATTTAAGATGGCATATTAAAAATACAAGCAAAGATGGAAAAATGCATCATCCCGTGGATTCTATGACATGGAAAATGGTGGATGAAAAGTATACATCTTTTTCACCCGATCCATGCAATCTTAGGCTTGGTCTTGCTACAGATGGATTCAATCCATTTTCCATGTTGAGTTCGAAATATAGTTGCTGGCCGGTAATGCTTGTGACATACAATCTTTCGCCTACGTTGTGTATGAAGAAAGAAAATATTATGTTATCTTTACTTATTCCAGGCCCAAAGCAACCCGAAAATGATATTGATGTATATTTGGCACCTTTGGTGGAAGGCTTGCATCATTTGTGGTGTAATGGAGTTAATGCTTACGATGCATTTAGTAAAACTTTGTTTAAATTGAATGCAATTTTGCCATGGACGATTATTGATTTTCCGGCTTATGGAAATCTTGCTGGATGTTGTGTGAAGGGGAAAAAGGTTGCCCATTATGTGGTGTCAATACCTATTCTCGTTGGTTGAATCACAGTCGAAAGAGCATCTACATGGGTCATAGAAGATTTCTACCTACTTCAGATTCACGGAGGAAACAAAAGGCATTATTTGATAACACCATAGAAAAAGGTAGTGCTCCTAGAATTCTAACTAGGAGAAACATTTAAGCATTGTTGAAGGATTATCCAAATGAATTTGGAAAAGAAAAAGAAGAGAAAAGTAAGAAGAGAAAGTGTGCTTATGATACAGAATATGAGTATGATAATATTAACAATTCTACAGAATTGGAGCTATCAAGATGGAATAAACGATCGATTTTCTTTGATTTGCCATATTGGAAGGTTAGTAGTTAATTTATTTATTTTTCATTGTTTTAACATAAGAAAAACCCAATAATGCGTTATAGTTTTGGTTTTCGCAGGAACTTCCATTACGTCACAATATAGATGTAATGCATGTGGAGAAAAATATCGGTGAAAGCCTATTGGGCACGATGTTGCATGGTAATAAATCAAAAGATGGAACCAACTGTAGAAAGGATTTAGAGGATTGGGGAATTCAAAATGAGCTTCATGCACAACCTCGTAGGAATAAAACATATCTTCCACCGGCTCCATACATGTTGTCAAATTCCGAGAGAAAAATATTTTGCAAAAGATTGTACGATTTCAAAGGACCAGATGGCTACTGTTCAAATTTGAAGAATTGGATTTCGTTGCCATGATTGCAAAATTAGCAGATTGAAGTCACATGATTACTATGTATTAATGCAACAGTCATTGCTAGTAGCATCGAGAGGATTAATGGCAAAGAAGGCAAGAAAAGCAATAATTCGCTTATGCTCTTTTTTCAACAAATTATGTCAACGTGTTCTTGATAGAGAGAAGGTAGAACAAATCAATGTTGAGATTATTGAAGTTCTATGCAAACTCGAAAATAAAATTCCACCATCTTTTTTTGATATAATGGTACATTTGTCCATTCATCTTGGAAAAGAAGCACTAATGTGTGGACTGGTTCACTTTCGTTGGATGTACCCATTCGAACGATATATGAAGACACTTAAAGATTATGTAAGAAACTATGCACGACTAGAGGGATGTATTGCAGAATCCTATCTTGCAGAAGAATCCATGATGCTTTTCAATGAATTTTTGAAAAAATCTGGACATATAGAGGAGAAAGAAGCTCAAAATGAAGATTATGAAAGCAATGTAATACCTGAGGGATGTCCGATTTCAATGTCCAAGACAGTTACATTGTCAGCTAATGAGAAAGAAATGGCTCATTTAGCCGTGTTAATGAATATGAATGTGGTGGAACCATTTATAGAGTAAGTTAATGTTAAATTGTTTTAATCATTTTGATGTGTTCATAATGCTATTTATAACTTATAATCACTTGTTTTATACTAGTTTGCATTTGGAGGAATTAGAAAATTCAGACCAGCGCATGAGAAAAAATGCGACCTTAATTTGGGACACACATATAAAATTTTTTGCCGATTGGATTAAAAGGAAGGTTAGTTAGATTCCAAATATATTCTCATTTGAGTACTAATATTACTTTAAAATATTCATGCTAAATGGAATTTGTTGTAGATACCTATTGCCTCCAAGGATCATGATGACATGTTAAGATGGATTGCTTTGGGTCCGAAGAATGATGCCTTGTCTTACAAAGGATATGTTATCAATGATCAACGTTTTCATATAAAAGATGTAGGGAGAGAAACTCAGAATTGCGGGGTGACCTTTGATGCGACTACTATGTGTAGAGCAAGTGCAAAAGATATGTCCCAAGTGGTTGATGTGGTCACTTATTACGGAATATTGACAGATATAATTTTATTAGATTATCATTTGTTTTATATTCTAGTTTTTAAGTGTCGTTGGGCGTATAAAGGAAATGGAGTAAAAGTTGATGATGATGGGTTCACTCTTGTTAATTTACATCAAGCATCGTTTTCAAGAGATCCATACATACTTGCATCTCAAGAAAGACAAGTATTTTATTCAAGAGAAAATGATGATTCTAATTGGTATGTTGTAATGAAAGCACCATCAAGAAGTTTTAATGATTTAGAGACACATGATTGCATCGAGGAAGATATCCAAGCCGTGGAAGATTATGAAATAACCGAAATGGATGATGAAGATGTTAGCTATGTTAGGGAGGATTGCGAAGGCATAATTGAGTAGATTATATGTTCACCTACTAAGTCAGATCCATACATTAGACTAATGCATTAGTCATAGTTGTAGACTCATTTTACTCTCCGAATGTCTCTATTTTTATTTTGCAAGTTGTGTTACTCATTTTGTATTTATTAAATTCACTATCAAAACTTGTTTTAGTAAGGAATGAAAGCATGGATTCAGATTTTATTGTCTTGTTACTCATTTTGCTGGATTCATATAATTTATTCATTGAATTAGAGTAGCAGACAATTCCAGTCCATTTGAGGTTCTAATTACTGTAATATTATGATTTCAATTTGTTAATGAAATAAATTCATATCCACTATGAACCAACCAGTTTTAATTTTTGATTCTTATTTGTACGAAGCATGAATATGTGACACAATAAACTACCATCTCAGGCAATCTTGGCCTAGTTCATTGTCTGTTATGTATTTGTAATGGAATAGCCCATAACTATTGGTTTTTTGAACTAAAATAATCTGAATTATAGCATGCAAATTTTCATCTGATAGTTCTGAACTAATGCTTTTCTATTCCTGTTTTCAATTGTTCAGTTAGTACTTGAAGAATTAAAGTCAGCAAATTTGGCTCTATAACTACAGTTTGTCATTAGCCTACTACAGTTTTTCATGGATGGTATATATTTTTCTCATCTGCATAGTCAAAGAACCGATTTTCAAATCATGAACTGGAGTTGGAAAAGGATTGAACTTGCTTAACATGACTACTCTATAACAGTTTTTTGTTTATACATATATACTATGTTAATTTTTGCATGTTAACATACAAGGTTTAGTAAGTTTCTACATTAATGTATTAAAAAAGAATATTGGTCTGATTACAAATAATCTTTTGTTAATTAATTTGTTCGTTATATTGTTTAAGATATAAAATTAACTTCTAGAATACTTTGAAATATAACGTTAAAAAGATTCAGAGATCATGTATCTGCAAACTAATTATTGGGTCCAGATTCCTCCAGCGAGTAGATGGTAAATAATGAAATTTTTAAGTATCTCATATTTTGTTTCATTTGCAGAAAAGAGATGTTTCCAAGCTCTGTACGTACTCACAACCAGAAAAAGACTGTTGAGGAATCCCAGAAGTATAATTCAAAGCGGAATATAAGATTCCAGCCGGTGCTTGCAATGAAGGCGAAAAACGAGCAGTCAATGCTAAGAAGCAAGCCAGTGTTTGCAATGAAAACGAAGAACAAGCACTACACGATAACCCTTCTGACCCAAATGGTGAAAGGGCTTTGTTAGATGAAGAAGACCCAAATGATGAAAGGGCTTTGTTAGATGAAGAAGAACCCCGATGAAATTCTTCTTGACTAGACTGATGCTGTTGAGGTGGAAATTGAGAGAGCAAGTGATGTTGAAACCGCAAGTTCGTCAGTTGAGGTCAAACAAAAGCAAAAAAACTCCCATTAAACAGTCATGATCGAATAGAAGTTGAGTTTAATGATATAGGCGTACCAATAGGGCCAGGGTCGGTATATTTATCCTCTTTTCTTGGACCGCTTGTGCGGGAGCAAGTTCCATACACACTTGATGATTGGAGGAATCTAAGTTAAGAGTTAAAAGTGGTTTGTGGCGATCGCTTCGGGTATGGAGCAGGTTCCCTACTGTATATGCTAGAGAATCTATTTATCAACATTTGTCCCTGCTTCTGTCTATATTTATTTTGTAGATTTATCAAGCAACTCATCTTTCTTCTTCTCCTACCGCTTACTTTTTAAAGTATAAATCCGGTTATAGTTTTGCCAATTTGCGGTTTTTAAATTGACTAAAATAAACAGGAATTTATATTAAGAAATCAACAAGTTCTAGTAGTTGAATCATGTCGTTTAAACATTTTATCCTGACTTCTGTTTAAGAACCTTAATTTGTTAATTTGAATCATCATTAGTGCAGGTTCGTATTGTGGGTTATCCTCTGAAATTCAATTGTTCATATTTCTGGTTTTTAAACATTTAATAGATAAATAAATTAGAAATGAATATTCATATTTCACGGAAGGTTCAGAGTGACAGAGATTTATGGGTCCGAATGATTATTTCTAAGGCAAAAATGTAAACATGATTTGAATTATGTGTAACAAATCATAATTTGAGTCATCTACTAATGTACATCAGTACGAATTTGCTTGCTTATAAAATTAGTGAATCGTTTTTTGATAAACTTTCATTGTTTTCTAATTATTATTTTTGATAAAATCAGCTGACCAATGATTTCAAAAGACTGCAAATGCAATTCTTCAAAAATTAAACAAAGCTGTCATAGAATATTGGATAGAATTAAAAAATTTAAACACTAATATCCCCGCTCACTTGAGATTGAAATCATACCAATTTTGATTTTTAGTGACGTTGCTATCATCTTCAAGAGTACAAATCCTATAGATATATTTTAGGTGTCTAATGTCAGGACCAGGTGATTATTTCATGATTTTCATTCAGATTTCTTCAAAATTTAGAGACCATAAAGTCATATATTCACCAATTCTGTACTAGCTTGATAGCATTCTGCTTCACCATAGCATGTTTCTTTATATTCACCTATTGTTAATATCATGTTTTCTACTGTTAATATCATGTTTTCATGTATTTTTGCAGGTTAGATTTAAATTGGAAGAGGAATGACAAAGAAAAGCCATATTTCAACAGATGGGAGTAATTTAGAGATCCTCAAAAAGCAAATTGGTTCGAAAATTAAATAAAGCGGAGAACGAAGAGGAAAGACTTAAACTGAAACCTACCAACATCAAAAACATGAACGAATAGAGAAAGTTTGTGAAGGCCAAAACAAGTCCGAGGTTTAAGGTAACATTAAGATATCTATAATATGCATTTGGTTACTAAATTCTAACATCTTTCATTATTTCCAGAAACAAAGTGAGAAATATTCGGCCCTTAGGGTTAAACAAGTTCCACACACATCTGGTCGTAGGGGAATGGCTAGATTGACCGAGGACATGGTTAGTTAGTTGTGTATAGCATTATTTAATATTATTTTATATCTGTCAGTTTATTTGTTTAATGTTATTCTAAATTTAGAGAAAAGGAAGTCCAAATCCATCGTCCATAACTAGAGCTGATGTTTGGATTAAATCTCACATTAAAAAAATGGTGAACCAGTGACCGTGGAAGCTGCAAATACTATTGTAAGAATTTTTTATTTTATCGGTATATAAAAAATTGTCCGAAACTATGATGATTTTACCATCATACATTATCTGTATGTATTTATTTATGTAGGCGGAGATTAAAAAATTTGTTAGCCTATCACAGTCCAGCTCATCATAGAATGTCAATGGAGATGCTCTTGCAAATGTATTGGGACAAGATAAACCAGGACGGTTAAGGGCACTAGGAAGGGGCTGCACCTTAACCAAGCTAGCTGTGGCCCAATCCAGAGATAAACAACTATCTCAACGTCGAGAGGAAATAGCAGAATTGAGGGGTATGGTACATATGCTGGTGGACCAAAAGGTAAACTTTTAAAAGTAATTTATTAAGTAGACGTTGGTAAAACACTGGGAATAACATTGGGAAAACATTGGGAAAACACTGGGTACAATGGCTTGAGGCAGCAAGTGAACCGAACAACAAGCAACACTTTGTTTTAGTGTGAAAATACCAAGCTTGGTCAGACTCTGCTAATTAAGGCCCCATTGTAGCTGCATTGCTCACTGGGAATAACATGTTATAATAATTGGAGACCCTTAAAAAGTTAGAGGTGTGTTAGGTAGTTGTCTATTGGCCTAGTCCAGGGCCTACCTTTTCAAATGGTTTGTAAGAGACAAATGTTGAGTCTCATATTCGCGAATTCTTTTCGTTATTTATTGATTATAGCAACTTTGGAATGGGTTACTAAACTCTTTATTAAATGAGTCTATTTATCCGTTGGGATATTATCTTGTATCATGTCTAAATTTATCTTTAGGCAACAAGAATGTTTAAGTTTGTTTATCATGGAATGATATTTGTTTTGGTGTCAACTATATAATAATTTGATGCTTTCTTCCTATTTAAATTAATGATTGATTTCCAGTACTATTTATTTTGGCACACAATTACAATTTACAAAGTTATTTATTCTTATATAGTAGATGAATAAATTCACACTTGCAAATGCAGCTTATTATCCATTTGCTTTTATTAATAAAATTACAATCATATTATACCCGAGAACATTGTAACAGAATTAGTTGATGGGCCTTTCATCTTTAGTTTATACCTTATTTGACATATTCTGCTGAAGATCATTTTATTGATGGATAAATGTTTTTCTAATGTCGTCTGTTCACATAAATCTTTGGCATCCATTTTGAGTATCTAGACAGTATATGTAGTATAGGTGTTCCTGCTTGCTTTTCATTTTTTCTCAAATAAAACTCTCAACAAGTTTTGGGTGCACATGTGTCTTGACACTTGATCACTGAACATAAAAGGTAAGTCTATGATGAACAAGGTTTACTGATGCACCTATAATTTATTGCAAATATGCATAGCATCAAAGTATATATAAAATCACTGTAGTAACCGGGAATAACAAAATAGTGCATAACAACTGGTTTTTTGTTATATAATAATTTTGAAAATAATGAATTCAGACACACATGTTTGTAAATGATGCTACAACAACTAGTTTTTTGTATGTACTTTGCCATTCAAACTTGTTGGACTGATTCTAGTGACATTTTAAGTATTGTGCATATCCACTTCAGTGCTCCTAAGATTAAAATATCCTAATATTAGTGCTTTCCTGCAGGGTAAAGAAAGTTCGAAAGAAGGGAGCACACCTGAATTGGTAAAAATAATAATTATATTACTCAAGAAATAACATTTGGATTTTAGTTTTTGATCCAGTAATTGCTATAATTTTCTATTGAATAATTGTAGAGCAATGACGACGTATGTTCGGTGTTGAATTGGGATGGAACCTCTACAATTGTTGCCGATGGGAGAATGTTGTCCATGGACCCAAATGAGGTTGTCAATGGCATTCGTCTTGGACCAAATGCTGTAAGCGTTATTATAGATTTCGTGGAAGAACCAGATGCTTACTTATGGAGGCCTACACCTGAAATGAGAGTATTAGCAAACACTGAGAATAAGGTAGTAGCATGGCCATTAAATTGCATTAAGAGGGCGCTGCGAGGACAACTGAATGAAGTCAGTACGGTAAATTTTATAATTCACAATATTTACGTCGGTCTTCCACAAATTTAATTTAGAAATGTCTTGTACAATATTTTCACTTAATCACTAAACTCTTGATTTACACTTCTCCTTTTTAGAGTGACAACAGTGCCCAAGACGACAAATGCAAGATTTATGGTTGGAATGAGGGTGGAGGGGTAGTTGCCGAAGGAAGAATCTATGCCAAAGATCCACAACATCTTGTTAATGGTATTCCGCTCGGTCGGCTGCCTTTGCGATTTGGGTGGCCAATGTAATAAATGGAGATGCATATTTGTGGCGACCCACAGTTGATATGTCGTGCGTTAGAGATGCAGTTGGTAGGAAAGTAGCATGGCCAAAATCAAAAGTTGAAGTTAATAAAGATGCAGTTGGTAGGAATGTAAATTGTGCGACTTATCCCGTGATATCCACACCCATAATCGTGAAGAAACCACAACATGTAAGTAAATATGCTGGAAATATTTTGTAGTTTGTATTTTGTTTCTTCTGTTTGAAATATGCACCACTGTGTTGTTGCATTTTGTATGCTTTGGTTTCTAAAATAAGTACACAGTTTTCAATATGCACTGTTTGAAATATGCACCATTTTTTTTCCAGCCGATTGCAAAGCTGACAAAAGATAACAAATGCAAGTTGATTGATGTGGGTGAAACGAACGAAGTAGTGGCTGAAGGAACTATCGCTTCAACTGATCCAATATCAATGGTCCATTGTTGTCCATTGGGACGTGATGCTGTAAAAGTTTGGTTTGAAATTGTGAGAGTTCCGGATGCAGTGCTATGGAGACCTACATCGGAGTTGACGTGCATGGAAGATGCCTTTGGCGTTCCCATAGCTTGGCCGATAGCAAAAGTCATTATGGAAGCAAAATGAAAGGTATGCAATTCTTTATGTAATTGAAAACTTCTTGCAAAATTACCATCATTGATAACCAGTAGCAACAAAATACTTAAACCACCAACTCAAATAATTATAATGCCTAAGTGATTTGAAAAGGGGCTGCCTTCAAAGTTATTTGCAATTTTCCTCTAAATTGCCTCATTATAACCTGCTTGTAGATGTGCAATGAGTTGTTGTACTAGAATGGTTTATGTGAATATGCAACAATGTGAATAAGTTAGAATTTATGTTGGAATTTACTATGATCAGGCTTATCAAAATATGGTATTTATGTTGTATATATTAACTATAATTAGTCGGTGGTTTAATCCATCAGTAGCCATAAGTTATATAGACTAATTGTACGTACTTAAAAGATAATTTATGATCCTAAGTTTCCAGTCATTTTACATACTAGGACCATATTATATTATTATCCCATATTTTTATCAACAAATGCATCTATCGTTATGAATTTTTTAAATCTATGTTTGGCTGAATCCATATGGGTCTGGCAGACTTCTTACACCTACCTAATTTCACTATCTAAAATAATTCATGTACACTTATATTTTCATCTATGTTCGAGTATATGAAAATCTGTGTTTGAGTATATGAAAATGTACAGGCAGAGATAAAATGTACAAAACATTGATGACAAATCTTCATTTTCATTTTATTTTTGGCCAAAACTAACATGCACGTTATTTTAGTTTTCATATTCAGTTGTGCATATTCAGTTGAACACAAGATTGCACATATTCAGTTGTGCATAACTTTAGTCTCATTGTTTTCTCAGTATTGATGGTCCTATCATTATTATCTCGATATTGATTATAACTTGAGTCTCACTATTGATTATATTTTGTCTACAGGTAGGCGTTTCTGAAGAATGAGCAGTAGCAGCACTAGTTTATCGTACTTGTTAGGTAGTTTGGTTGTTTATTGTACTTGCTTAGTTCAGATGTTTATGGTACTTTAACTGCAGTAGTAGCATATTGTTTGTGGTACGTAGTTCGGTTGTGTAAACTTCTATGTACGGTTAACCTTTTGTCTTGAAACTACTGTTCGGTTGTGTAAACTTCTATGTACGGTTAACATATTGTTTATGTTAGTGCCTTTGTTTATGTCTTTTGTGGTTTTTAAATGTGTTTATGTTTGAATGTGTATGTGTATATGTATATATATTTTACGGTTGTTTAATGTGTATGTGTTTATGTATTATGTTATAAGTTATGAACAAGATTGAACTGGAGGCAATGTATAGGCAGAGCTGGAATATTTTTAGTAGCGTTTCGAAAACGCTACTAAAAACCGCTACAAAATATAAAGTTTCGAAGGAGAGCATATATAGTAGCGTTTAATAAACGCGGCTACAAGCTTGGTCAATAAACTGCGTCCTCTATTACAGCATTTAACAAACACTACCAAAATATTTTTGAGCAGACCAAGTAAATTTTGGTAGTGTTTTATACACGCTGCAAAAAAAGAATTTAGCGTTTCATAAACGCTGCAGTAAAACGATTTATGGTAGCGTTGAAATAAGTGCAACTAAAAATCAGGTAAATTTAGTCGCGGGCTTTATAACAGCGTTTATCAAAACGCTGCTAAAACTTTTAGTAGCGTTTTTTGAGCGCTACTAAAAATCAAAATTCTTGTAGTGTTTCCTCCTCCTATACTCTTCCTCCATTTCTCGAGATTGATAACGGCTCGAGGTGCGCTTGGAATATCGTTGTGAGTCGGTAAACTCTTCAAAGTCATCATAGAAACCTCGTCCCCTCGTCATATCTAGCATAAAACATACATAAAAGATTTCAAAAGCATAGAATAAACACAACGAAAATGGAGAAATGAATGAAAATGAGTGTAATCCTAGCATTACGTGTATTGTGTTTCTAAGGCGAGCCTAAAACGTTATCATGAACTAGGACCGACGGCCGTCGTAGGTGGAATCGAACTAACTTCGGCTGTTGTGGGAGGAACCGGGCTAACTTCTAGCACGATATCAACCAAGCAGGGAGGCGTCGTAACAAATTTAAAATCATCTTTCATGAGCTCATCAAAGTTAACATAAACGTCACTGAAATCCCCGAACTCCGCTCCGACATCTTTACTTGGAGAGTCTCGATGCTTTCCGAACTCTGGAGCTTTGCCTTTATCACTTATACTAGGGAGAGGATAGCTTGGAAGAATGGGGCTCATACCCGGAGTTTCATCACAAGACTCTGAGTCCCCACCTTCGGATTTAGAAAAGAAGTAATCACTGGCAGAGGACTCATCACTACTACTTTAAAACTCTCCCTCTTCCTTTTTCGAGTCCAATGCGACCTTGCGTTCTCTTTGTTTGAACTCCTCTTCTACTTCCACCGGAATTGGAGGCATTCTACCTGGGCCTCTTAATCCAATCGCAACAGCCTCTCCTCCCTCACGGGCTTCATCGGTGAATCCTCCATGCAGGCTTCTCTCTCTTGGGAGGCGCCTTCTTCGAAATTGTGGGAGGATGAAATAGATCTCATATGAACCCTAGATCGAGCAGGAGAGGGAATTTCAACTTGAACAGTAGAACTACCCAGAGCTAGTAGTCCATGTCGACGCAATTTTTCATCAGTCAGTAATACTTTAACGCTTCTCTCCTCGGCATCGATAGCCTTTAAAGTCTGACAAACTTCATCGAATGCCGCGTCTCTATTCGGCCTTGGAATAACTGCAAGAGACATACGGTTGGTTAGGAACTCCATTGCAATGCATCAAAAGCTCGATGAATAAAAAAGAAGCTTACCCCCAGTCGTCCATCGACGATTGAACCCCTTGGGGCATCTAACAAAGAAATATTGCATTTTGAATTGCGATAAGTTGCTTTGCAAGCGCATGACAATTTTCCGGTTACTCTGGGCTTCGATTATGATCAAGGAGGGACAACCATCTCTCTTCTTGAATGCCAGAAAGTACTGCAACTCGTCAAAACTTGGAGCACGGTTGAACGTCCGCATGAAAAGAACATGAAGGCAAGTCAGGATGGCGTAGCCATTTGGATGAAGCTGAAATGGAGCAATACCCAAGTTCGAGAGAGTCTCATGCAGAAAGTCATTGAAGGGAGGCACGACTCCGTTCAAACACATGTAACGGTGGCAAGCGGTGTACCACGGGAGAGGCATATGAGCAAATTCGTCCTTCTTTGCCAGATGCACATCCTGTTCGGGAATCCCATGTTGCGCAAAGATGTTATGAAGGACCTTGGCAAAAACCACTGATGAAGCTCTCTCGGGTGGATTAAGTAGAACTCTAAAGTTGGGAGGTGTTCGATCCACGATTGGCCCAACCAGAATTAACTGGCCATACTGAGCATGCGAAGTGGATGGTGACTCGGCTTTGAGAGCACCGGTGTGACGACCCATCTCCTCGACCCTTAGAAATCAACACAAATACATCCGCGGTATTCACATGTTGTAAATCCAAGTGTCAGGGAGGCAGATTATCAGGGGTGTAAAATAAAATAAAGATAGAAGATAACACAATAATAGAATCTCACATCGCATTCAACATTTTAATTATACATAAATGATCAGAGTCAAACACAAATCCAGCAGGATAGTTATAATTGTCTATCCGTACATATGCTAGAAAATACATACTACATAACACAGTGGAAAATGGGTAGATATCTACATAAGGTACTTCAGCTTCATAGCTCCAAAAGACTTCTCCAAAATGCTCCCCAACATGCTCCAAAATGCTCTTAAGGTATCCGACTACACGGCTGCCCGAAAAATAGGGCACCCAGAATTTAAAGGGAAAAACAAACTCCGGGTCAGTCATGGGACTGGTATGAGAACTCAAAGTACGATGTTTTGAAAATGAAAAGGTATCTCATAAGACCATGCCGCACATAAACATGGAATGGGTTTTTACCTTATGATAACAAAAACTCTTTATTACGTAAAATTTGGGGATATTATTTTTAATGACTTTCTTTGAAAACATTTGCAAATAAACTTATTAATCTTAGCTGAAATTGTTACATTGATTAAATTCCAGCATAATAGGTTTACAATCAAGTCCGAAGGTTCTTATTGGAGAATGAATTTCCATACAAATGTCCAAGTGAAGGGACTACCTTCCGATGGGTACACTTCTAGATGGATGTCCCGAGGAACCATCACAAAGCTCCTCTACCAACACAAGACCGGACTGTCTCTATAACTAGATAGTATTGAATATGTTATCCCCCAATCGTTACTGACCTTTATCTGAGAGCTCTCTTCGCATACATCCACATTTATTTACATCCCGAATGTCATAGCGGGAAGAAATATATCTAGAAGGGGATGATCATACCCTAATTGGGAATGACCTACTTTGTCTTGCCGCATCTAACCCTGTTTTGGTCATTTCCGGTTGAAGAGGCTTGAGGCAACGATTACCTTTTCACATAGCACATCTTCTTTCACTTTGAATGCCACATTGCCATTCCACATTCACATGATTGATTTCTACAAACGTATAACCTCTGAGCTCGTATGTCTCAGAGAAGGGTATTTAGCTAAGAGAAGGTGTCTTCTCCGCCACCAAACAGATATACATTTATAGAGACCACTCATTGTGATTTAGAATGCAAGGTCAGACACTCATCCATACAAGTTCATTCTGGGACTGAACGAAACCGAAGGTACATTCCTCGGCCATTACTACGCGAGAAGTCCTTGTTGTTTTGAGTTTTTTCATAACAAAGAGACCACCCCTAAAATATAGTGAATCGAGAGTTTATCCCCAATTAATCAACAAGTAGTCCCTCGTTATTATTCGTCTTAATATCTCTGTCATCAAACATCTTTAATCTTCGAACACGTAAATTGGTTCGAAGTGGTTTTCGGATAAGAATCACTCAAATCCGACCCCGGTTCCTTCGAAATCCAATCATCAATAAAAATGAGATAATTAGGTGTTTGTTTTTCGATTAATTCATTTTCCTTTACCAAAATATCTTCGAGAGATATATATTTTCAAAATATTCTTTTAATGAATATGGAATCTTTTAAACCTCTTTTTTGAATATTTCTCAAATCATTTTTAAAGAGTATCTTTTGAGAAAATAGGATATAGAAATCATTCTACTTTTATTCAATTTCAACTTCCGTATTCAACGAGTGCTATGGATGGAATAATGTTGAGATCACCTTTTAAATTTCATGAATAGGACAAGTTCCCTCTTCAGATTTTAATGATGAGTATAAGAAGATTATTTCTGTAAAATCCAAGTTGAGCATCCGGGCTTTCCTTTTGATATGTTCCACCCCTCGCCTAAAAGAGAAAACTGAGGCCAGGTAAGTTCAGGGCACTAGTTGCTCCATCCCTAACCTTAGTTACACACCTTGTTTTCACTCTTAGATCTCATAGGCGGGACAAATGTACTAGTCGTTTCTGCATACTCATTTTCTCTTTTAAAATCACTTAACTATTGTTTAACCATCTTTGAAATAATGTTAAATCGTTCAAATTTCTTTTGAATTGCTTTATTATTTACTTAAAAACATTTACTAAGGATTTGGGAAAGAATTGTTAAGTTTCAACCTTTATTCAAATGTTATTGAAAAGCGTTGCGAAAAGTGTTGCAAATAATGTTACAAAAAGTGCTTTAAAAACTATATTCTTCAAAACGACTTTTATATCATTTAGAAAACCATATTTTCAACTTAAATTACTTTTAAAACATTTTAAAAGATTTTTAGAATTAATTTCATATTTTTAAACGATTATTTTATCAATTTTCAACTTTGGTCATTTAGTGCAAAAACTAGATTTTTCTTGAAAATATATTTTGCCATATTTCAAAATATACAAAATGAAATCTTGATTTTCTTTGTTTATATGAAAGATATGGATATAAGGATTCGGAAAATTATTACTTCGAAGAACGAACTATATTCCATTTCGTATATTTATTTGAACTTTTGACGCGAAAACACGAACTACCGTTATGCGACGCGTCAAATTTTAGGCGTATTTTGAGATTCATATCCAAACTTTACCGAGACAAGTTTAAACACTTAGGAATTATTTCTAAAGCATAATCAAACATTTTTCAAAGGTATAAATGATTCCATATAACATTTTATATCTTTTGGAAAGTGAATTCCATGTGATTATACGTCGTGTAAATTCGTGACTTGTTTCAATATTTTTATGCAATGAAAAACATATGGAAATCAATATCATAGCCAAACATCCAAACAAACATATCACAACATCACAACCAAATATATACATATAAATTAGGAGTTCTCACTTTGTTTGGTTTTGGCGAACGGAAAATCGGCTATAGCTTCGCCACTCGACGTTTTTAGCTTACGATTCCTTGAACGCTTAGAATTGGATGGTTCGACTTGGCTTAAGGAAGGCTAGGAGTGCTCGGCCAAATGGAGGAAGGGGGGCGTGAGCAATAGAAGTGGAGAGGAGGAGTTTTGAAGTGGTTCAGACAGAGTTTTATTAATATTTTTCTATGTTTTATTTTTGAAAATATTTTGGCATTATTTAATTATGGAAGGAAGCCATTGAAGGATGTAAGAGAGCTTAAGAAAGTGGAGAAGAAATGGTGCAAAAGTGAAGAAGAAGAGGATTGGTATTTATAGAAAATATTTGAGATTAAAATATAGATTTTTGTTTTTACTTAAATAACCTTCCTTAAGAATTAAGTAAACTTATTTAATTCAACACTTACCATCCATATCACATCACACTTTTAAAATTCAAATACTTAAGAGTTAAGTAAAGAATAAGAATGATTACTTTACTTTATGTCACATTTCTTTACTTTATGTCACATGTGATGTGACATTTGTTTTGTCCTTTTTAGTTTACTTTTGCTAATTACTTTCTATAATTTTCGAAGTGTGATTATTAAAAGTAACATTATTTCTTTAATTGTTAACTACCTTTATATGTTAACATATTTATTAAATTGTGTACATAAAGGTGCAACAACGTTGCGACAACTTTAAATTGGTAAAACGTTGATTTTTGATAAAATGTTTTACAGTCACATTTTGACGTTTTAGTTAAACTATTTATTTATGTAAACCAAATTTAAAAATAATTTTGTATAATGTTATTTAAAAAATATAAACACTCATAAATAAATTAAAATAATTAATTAAACCATTTAAACTTACTTTTCTAAAATCCGGATTTTGTCACTTTTGTGGATATAAGCAAATGTTACTAGTTTAATGTATATTTCTATTTCCAAATCCTATCGAATATTGTTTGAATCATAAAACCTTTTATATTTTATATTTAAAATCACTTTAAATGTTATATTTTTAAGTGGTCAAATTTTGGGTCGTTACAGCTGGGCTTCCCCCACTTGACTTACGACGCATGAATGGCTGCTTCATTCTAAATAACAGAACTCATGCCCGAAACAGTCAGGTAAATCTATCCTAAACTAATAACTTCCCCTGCCGCACTTTAATTCCAAAGAATCATTAACTTGTAGTTGACAAGTCGGATTTCAAGTGTGTACTGGGGCAAGTGTAGTGTGCCATCTATATGGGATGAACTCAGTGCTCGAAACACTGCAAATGCCCCATCCCGTGTAGATAGTTCGCTCACAGTGGAAAATAAAAGGAACTTCCCGTGTCACTTTGTTTTCTGCTTTTTTTTCTACTTTCTGTACACTTATCCATTATCGATCAATGATCGATAACGGATCCATTTTCCAAAGCCACATGGAAAACTCTTCTCACTACAGGGACACCGATCGTGCAACAAGCAAGCAGGATAAGCCCAAATTCTCTGGAAGAATCGGGATCGACTGATGATATGTCGTGCAGTGACATCTACAAAACTGGGTACAAGCCAATTCTTGTCTAACGGGAGATAGCAAAACGCGTCAAGCATTGGGTCAAAGCCCGAACGTCGTTCCGGGTGAGGACTCAAGACCTGATTGGCTATCCGACCCATTAAACTGCAATTGTCACATCCTGAAATTTTCGACTTTCGAAAATTCGACATCGATACTCACTTTATCGACTGCCGAGCAAACGATTGCCGGAAACTCCAGTAGTGAGGGTTTTAGAAAGAAGAAAAAGGCAGAAGAAGAAGAAAGTAGAAAAAGAAAGAAGAACAACAACATCAACATCAGAAACAGAGACAATATCAGAATCTCACATATCGCAGCGGAACAATATATAATAAATAACACTAGTCTTTTAAAACAAAGAACTATATCAGTTTTATATATACATCAATCATCAGAGTCAATATACAACAATGGACAGTTATATAACTTGTCCTCATACAGAATACACAGCGGAATAAATACTATAAGATACAAATACTACGTCTCGTCATCCAGCTTATCTCCAAGCTCCAGAATATCCAGAATATCCTGATAATCTAACTCTAGACTGCCCGTGTGGAAATTGGTGGGCACCCAGAGTTTAGAAGGGAAACAATAAACTCCGAGTCAGTCATGGTGACTGGTGTGAGATCGTAAAACAGTTTTATCTTTAAAACAACAAGAAGATTTAAAGTCAAATTCGCAATGCTTTTGGAAAATGAAACTACCATAAGACCTCCCACCACACACACAATGCAAACGCAGACTTGGAGGAGATTTCTTCTTATGTTAGTCAAAGATGCTTATTACGCAAAAATCAAATCATTTTGGATATTATTATTAGTGCATAGTGGAAAACATTTCGAAAGTAGAATATAAATCTTAGCCAGCATAGGTACCATTATAGTATGCTTGCTATAGCTGCCATATTAGATGGCAGGTTCTACAACTAAAACCGTACAAGGCTCGTATTGTTTCTTTGGATTTCCAACAAATGGTCAGGCTAAGGAACTTCCTATCCACGATGGGTACGTCCCTGGAATAGACGACCCGAGAACCTAACCGGATCTCTGCCAACACAAGGCCGGGTTACCTCTGCAAAAATAGGTAACTACTGACACGCGTATGCCATCCCCCGATCGTCACCGATCTTCCCGAGGATCCCCGATTCGCAACAACCACAAAGAAATAAATTTTTGCAGCAACCACAGAGGTTAAGTATCTGGGCTCCATACCATGATACCACCTTTATCCAGAAGGAATGACATACACTAAGGGGCGCTACTCCCTAGAACCTTGCCGCATTCGTCCTGTTTCGACCATTTCCGGGGTGTGAGGCTCGACGAAGTCTCGTCCACAAAGCTACGCTTTCTACAAAAAGCCCTGCTTCGGGTCAAACAAAATGATCAACCTATGATCACAAAGATATAAGATCAAACAAATGATCATATCGCAAATGATCAAACACTGATCATTTCACAGCAACACTCAGTATGCCACGTTACCAAATTGGGATATATCGCTGATAAATTTCAACTACATAACCTCTGAGCTCGTACGTCTCAGAGAAGGGTGTTAAGCTAAGAGAATAAATTCTCCGCCACCAACAGAAATGTATTTGAAAGAAATCAGCTTTATATCTCAAATTGTAACGTCAGACACACAATCCATACAAGTCTGTTCCGGGATCGAACAGAACCGAAGGCACTTCTCACGAAGCCCTTGCATTTCCGGATAATTTTCTAATCACGTCCGGACTTCCCGTCACTAAGGGTGATAAAACCTCTAAACCGAAGATCAGTCGGTGTAGAGTAACTCGACGGTAATCCTTCCGTTTTCAAAAATATCCGGTCTTCAACACCGGTCTTCAAATGCAATTCATAACGACGTATCACATATTCGGAATGGGTTATACGACCCCATGGTCCTTTCCCGGCTAACCCGAATAGTGAGCGTTTATTTAAAAATAAGTGTGGCATTCAAATTCATCCAATTCGCAACAAATACCTATTTAAGGTAATTATCGATAGTCGGTTATTTAACTATCAATAAAGATGCGCGACATCATCAGATTCCAAATAATTTTCCAAATTATTTTATCTTCAAAAATATCTTTATTAGATATAAAATTTCCACACTTCAAAAATAAATCAACGTTTATTTTTTTAGGACGAATTCCCATTTCTTTTAATAAATTCCATAGTGAATCTATATCTTCCAAAATATCTACTGATATACGATTTTCAAATCGTTTTCAATATTCAATTTCAATTTATCTTTACAAAGATAAATTCTCAAAACGTTCATTTCATATTGGAAAAACATTTCCATACTTATTTAAAAATAAGTATTTCACAAATCTATTTATTTTCAACATTTGAAAATACTCGATATACTTAAATCAAAAATTAAGTATATATTCATTCTTTAAGGAAAATATTCTTTTAACACATTTATTTGAGTCAAAAACGAATGTTACGTAAAACATCGTTACGACGACTCAAAATCACTAGTATAGGGATCCGAAATTAAAATAGATATATAAATCCCAATACTACCTAAAAAACATTTCCTTTTGGAAATCATTTACTATAACAACAGTGTTATACTCCACCATTTCCTTATTTCTCGAAAACGTCTATTTCAACAAGAACTGTTGAAATCTATGCTTTCGACTCACAATACATTTTAAAACATCTTTAAAAGGTTTAACTTCGTTTTTAATATCACTTCTTCAAAAATGAATCCATTTTATTCAATAATATATTCACTGTCCAAAATCGTGAATATACTTCACTAATCACATTTCAGTATTTAATTCATCAAATTCAATTGATTTTGAATTTATAAAACAACGCTTATAAATTCCATTTCTGTTTTATAACAACTTCGGTTTATAAATCTTCTTTATTAACAATTTCGATAAATATCCCACTTAAAGGCAAAAATCCAATTTACAAGTAAATTCCTTATCAGCCTTTATTCTACAATTTCATTCATTTTATAACTTCATACTTTATAAATCTATAAACTTCAAACTTTAAAATTTATAATCCTATAAATTTTTCTATCTTCCCAAGTTATAATTCTATAATTTTCATATCTTCACCATTTAACACTTATAAAAACTCGTTTTAAAATTCCAAAAATTTTAATTGATAAATATCAATTTTATACATCTTTTATATACCTCGTTTTTAATAATTCAAAAATTCAAGTTTTAAACTATTTTATAAATTACTCAACTGTTTATTTCAAAAATCACCTCTCGGTTATATTTCACCAAAATCTTAACCTTTATAACTTTAATAATTTTAACGTTTGTAAATTTATTCGAAAATTTAATAACGTATACTTACAAATAATCACTTTAAAAATATCTTTTAAAGTTAAAATCGTTATTTTAAAACTTCAAAAATTGAATCCAATGATGCAACGCATCAATTAGTCAATCACAACATCAACATCATATATCAATATATGATAACAGAATATACATCAATCCTGTAAACAAATAACTACTGGTGAGGAATCCAGTTGGATCCCTCCAACCTGTTTCCCTGCATCCAAAGACGTTAGCACAATACCAATTCCGCTCCAGTACGGAATTATCGCGGTATATATGTTTTTATAAATCCGCTTACTAACGGCGCAATAGGGTCTCATCCGCTATACGAGGCGGGAAATCATCAATCCAATATATACATATGCCAATATGTATATATTGCTATATATATATAGATATATCCTATCATATCTAATATCAACAATCCAAACAGACAATCAAACAATAACTGAAAATTCCACTTTTCAATTTGAGTGAGAAAATCTCACCTTAGCTTTTTAATTGGCCATCCATTTCCAAACTTGACTCGATTCCCTTGATTTATACCTTGTATAAATATTTTACACAATAAATTAATATTCGAATCAATCGAATAAATTAAATTTCATTTGATAAGTGTACATTTCCAAGTGGTTTTATTTTGAACAAATTCTCCTTTTGATAAATTGATTCAACCAGAATTTAAATTCGAAACTATATTTTCTTTTATTCACCAGAGATTTTATTTTAAACCAAATTTCTTTTATCAAATTTATTTTCCAAACACTAAATCAATTTCAAACAAATTTTCCATTGATTTATTTTTTTCATTACCAGATTAATCACAACTTTGATTTCTAAAAGTTATCACCTTTAAATTAAACAAATTTTCTTGTTCATCATTATTTTTTTTTTTTTTTTTTTTTAAACCAGAATATCCTAGCAACTAGAAAAAATTGAGTAAGTTAATTAAATAAATTAATTACCCTAAATACAAGTTTTAAATTGAAATAGATGAACTATATATATTCTTCCATCTGCACATACATATTTTTACTAAATCAAGCTAATACGATGAACGAAACAAATACCTCACAGCTTCCATTGACTCGACAGAGCCCAAAATCAACTTGCGACTTAACCCACGCGTCGATCGACACCACCATCGAGTCCTCGCCATTGCTCATCACTCGCGAGCTAGCTAACTGCCCAACGTCGAGCATCACCAACCCACTGCACCCATCGCGACACTGGAAATCGCGATTTCCATCTCGACTACGAGCCCATGCCTAAACCCTAATCGAACAACCACATACGCCACCGCCATCTGCTTCGCGACCGGTCGAAATCGCGATGCCCTAAAACAATCGCGAGCCCCTCACCGTGAAGCCTTCATCCCTGCTCTTCGCTCGCTTACACTTGCCGCCGCTTCGTGCTCGAGTTCCTCGCGAAGTGGTCGCCATTGCCCTGCGCTCGAGAACCCAACCTCGCGCCTAACGACACGCCCCAGAAACCATCTCTTCTTCATGCACGCGAGCTTCCACCATACGTGACTTCGATCGATCGCGGGCGCCCTCTGTTCGATTGCGATTTCGAGCAGATGGGAAGCAGCCATATTTTGTTTTTTTCTTTTCTTTTGTTTTAAAGCAGAATGAATTGGAACGAGATTTTGAGAATGAGGAGTGCGGCCATTTAAATTTCATTTGAATCTGCTGTAATGTTTGAAAGGAGAGGGGACGAGATTATTTTTTAAAAAAATGAAAGAGGTATGGGTTGCGCACGATTTATTTTCGTGGTTTTAGGCGTGATTCAAGGGACGAACGTGCAGACGTTTACAAAATTTAAAAATTTAAATTTAAATTGGACCCAATTAATTTTAACGCGTTTACCTATCGTATGATCACATATTAACTCCGAAAAGTACGAAATTTGAAATCCGGTAATAATTTAACGTTACGGACCCAATGGAACCGGTTTCGTTGAATTCCGAGACTGTGCCTCGGACGGCTATTTTTAAATATCGATTCGAACGATTTAATTTCAAACTGAACAAAACAGTTTATAATTCAATTCTGAAGCTACTGTTATCTTCAGTGTTATCAATATAAATTTTAAAAGCTTTCGAAATATTTTTCTTCAACTTTAAATTGAAGATACAAATTTTTATCCAACTATCAACAGATTAAATTCTATAATTTAATCGCCGATTTAAACTTATATTCGGGATTCAAATTAAATCACCGTTCAAATATTTAAAATAAATTAAATATTTTCAATTTAATTTGTCCGAAATTCTGGGTCGTTACAGACTTCCCCCCTTAAAAGAATTTCGTCCTCGAAATTACAAGTCAGGAAAAGTGGTCCTTAACTCGTCTACTATTTTTCACAATCTAATAGTTTTATCAATTTATCAAAACAAATCTCTCTACTAAAGATTCGTTATTAATCAACTATCTTTCTAACTTCAATTATAGGTTTCAAACAACATTGCTTTACTTCAATTCAAATTTAAATTCAAATTTCAAATTTAAACTTTCAAAATTTCTCAAAAATTTTCTAACACTCGGAATTTTTGAAAAATTTCGCCATCGTCTCCTTTGCGCGGCTAATACGGTACGACTACAAAACGTCCCTCCGGACTCTCAGATTTCAAAAAGAAAAAGAAAAATCCAAGCGGCTAGAGAGAAATCATCAAAAACTCATATTATAATTCAAATACGTACCTTTTGTCGAGCAATTCAAATTATCTGTGAAATCAATTTCAATTTCTTTTATACCTGTATATCTACTAGCTATAATATCTAGTTACACATTCAAACCATTTTGCAAATTCTGTTACAAAATTTTCAATATAACTGCTTATATCATCATTACTTCACTATTGAAGTTACACCTATTTAATTTTGTTCAATCTTTACATTTCAAATTCATTTGAATTCAATTCACAATTCCAATCTAATTTGGATTCAGTTTACAATTTCAATTCTGAAATATTGAATTTTATCAATTATCTGTCATTTACAACTGCACTATCTTAAATTAGTTCCAATTACTAATTCAAATTGATATCAATTCAATTTATTTTAATTCTACCTTGATTAAATCTACTTACATTTAAACTGGATTTCAAATTCCATACGAATTTTAATTCATCTTTCATTTACAATTATTCAATTCAATTCATTGGCTTACGAATTCGAAATGAATTTAAACTTTCAATTTCATTTTCATTTAATTGATTCACTTATACTTGCTTTGATTTAACTTCATTCTTTTAAGTTAAATTTATTCTACCAAAATTTAATTAGTATAAGTTATCAACTTAGTAATATTTCATAAATATCTTTATATAGCATTCCAGAGTTTACCAACATTTCAAAGCCATTTTGAAAACAATTCAAATTATCCTATGAATTTCAAAAACAAAATCCAAATTTTTCAAACAACTTCTATTTAAAACAATTTGGCAGCAATTTCTCTTTTGGAAACCCGAAAATGAACACCAATGATGCCGCGATCATCATCGAAGTTATTTTCCAGCGACCGAAAAGAGTTTAGAGCTTTTCATCTCTTCAAAATATTTCCAAAAACTTCTCTGGAATTCCGTTTCAAATTATAAGTTACAATTATAACTTACATTCTTAAATTTCATTCGTATATGAATTTATTTCTTAACTTTGGAGTTACGATTTCCATTTCGTATTCAATTTCATATAATAATGATAACATTTCAATATTATCACTTTCTAACAACCAAACATCCATATACTATGATAATTCATAGAAAATCATTTCTTTTTTATACGAAAATAGTTTTGGGCAAAATTATTTCATTTACCCTATTTAAAACAATACTGTGCCGAGTTGTTCTATTCAAGTGTTTAGAAACCCCTTCGATCTAGTTGCGCAGACTGTGCCGACGAAGGTTCATATACCACTCAATAAACCAGTCATCACAATACAAAACAATTTTATATTCAATAACAAATACGCGCTCATATCTATTATTACACTCAACTCATTCTAGAGTACTGCTGACTCTATCTCTAATGAGTAACACCCAACAGAGCAGGGTTGTCGCTTAACCATATGCTATGATACCACGCTGTCACATCCTGAAATTTTCGACTTTCGAAAATTCGACATCGATACTCACTTTATCGACTGCCGAGCAAACGATTGCCGGAAACTCCAGTAGTGAGGGTTTTAGAAAGAAGAAAAAGGCAGAAGAAGAAGAAAGTAGAAAAAGAAAGAAGAACAACAACATCAACATCAGAAACAGAGACAATATCAGAATCTCACATATCGCAGCGGAACAATATATAATAAATAACACTAGTCTTTTAAAACAAAGAACTATATCAGTTTTATATATACATCAATCATCAGAGTCAATATACAATAATGGACAGTTATATAACTTGTCCTCATACAGAATACACAGCGGAATAAATACTATAAGATACAAATACTACGTCTCGTCATCCAGCTTATCTCCAAGCTCCAGAATATCCAGAATATCCTGATAATCTAACTCTAGACTGCCCGTGTGGAAATTGGTGGGCACCCAGAGTTTAGAAGGGAAACAATAAACTCCGAGTCAGTCATGGTGACTGGTGTGAGATCGTAAAACAGTTTTATCTTTAAAACAACAAGAAGATTTAAAGTCAAATTCGCAATGCTTTTGGAAAATGAAACTACCATAAGACCTCCCACCACACACACAATGCAAACGCAGACTTGGAGGAGATTTCTTCTTATGTTAGTCAAAGATGCTTATTACGCAAAAATCAAATCATTTTGGATATTATTATTAGTGCATAGTGGAAAACATTTCGAAAGTAGAATATAAATCTTAGCCAGCATAGGTACCATTATAGTATGCTTGCTATAGCTGCCATATTAGATGGCAGGTTCTACAACTAAAACCGTACAAGGCTCGTATTGTTTCTTTGGATTTCCAACAAATGGTCAGGCTAAGGAACTTCCTATCCACGATGGGTACGTCCCTGGAATAGACGACCCGAGAACCTAACCGGATCTCTGCCAACACAAGGCCGGGTTACCTCTGCAAAAATAGGTAACTACTGACACGCGTATGCCATCCCCCGATCGTCACCGATCTTCCCGAGGATCCCCGATTCGCAACAACCACAAAGAAATAAATTTTTGCAGCAACCACAGAGGTTAAGTATCTGGGCTCCATACCATGATACCACCTTTATCCAGAAGGAATGACATACACTAAGGGGCGCTACTCCCTAGAACCTTGCCGCATTCGTCCTGTTTCGACCATTTCCGGGGTGTGAGGCTCGACGAAGTCTCGTCCACAAAGCTACGCTTTCTACAAAAAGCCCTGCTTCGGGTCAAACAAAATGATCAACCTATGATCACAAAGATATAAGATCAAACAAATGATCATATCGCAAATGATCAAACACTGATCATTTCACAGCAACACTCAGTATGCCACGTTACCAAATTGGGATATATCGCTGATAAATTTCAACTACATAACCTCTGAGCTCGTACGTCTCAGAGAAGGGTGTTAAGCTAAGAGAATAAATTCTCCGCCACCAACAGAAATGTATTTGAAAGAAATCAGCTTTATATCTCAAATTGTAACGTCAGACACACAATCCATACAAGTCTGTTCCGGGATCGAACAGAACCGAAGGCACTTCTCACGAAGCCCTTGCATTTCCGGATAATTTTCTAATCACGTCCGGACTTCCCGTCACTAAGGGTGATAAAACCTCTAAACCGAAGATCAGTCGGTGTAGAGTAACTCGACGGTAATCCTTCCGTTTTCAAAAATATCCGGTCTTCAACACCGGTCTTCAAATGCAATTCATAACGACGTATCACATATTCGGAATGGGTTATACGACCCCATGGTCCTTTCCCGGCTAACCCGAATAGTGAGCGTTTATTTAAAAATAAGTGTGGCATTCAAATTCATCCAATTCGCAACAAATACCTATTTAAGGTAATTATCGATAGTCGGTTATTTAACTATCAATAAAGATGCGCGACATCATCAGATTCCAAATAATTTTCCAAATTATTTTATCTTCAAAAATATCTTTATTAGATATAAAATTTCCACACTTCAAAAATAAATCAACGTTTATTTTTTTAGGACGAATTCCCATTTCTTTTAATAAATTCCATAGTGAATCTATATCTTCCAAAATATCTACTGATATACGATTTTCAAATCGTTTTCAATATTCAATTTCAATTTATCTTTACAAAGATAAATTCTCAAAACGTTCATTTCATATTGGAAAAACATTTCCATACTTATTTAAAAATAAGTATTTCACAAATCTATTTATTTTCAACATTTGAAAATACTCGATATACTTAAATCAAAAATTAAGTATATATTCATTCTTTAAGGAAAATATTCTTTTAACACATTTATTTGAGTCAAAAACGAATGTTACGTAAAACATCGTTACGACGACTCAAAATCACTAGTATAGGGATCCGAAATTAAAATAGATATATAAATCCCAATACTACCTAAAAAACATTTCCTTTTGGAAATCATTTACTATAACAACAGTGTTATACTCCACCATTTCCTTATTTCTCGAAAACGTCTATTTCAACAAGAACTGTTGAAATCTATGCTTTCGACTCACAATACATTTTAAAACATCTTTAAAAGGTTTAACTTCGTTTTTAATATCACTTCTTCAAAAATGAATCCATTTTATTCAATAATATATTCACTGTCCAAAATCGTGAATATACTTCACTAATCACATTTCAGTATTTAATTCATCAAATTCAATTGATTTTGAATTTATAAAACAACGCTTATAAATTCCATTTCTGTTTTATAACAACTTCGGTTTATAAATCTTCTTTATTAACAATTTCGATAAATATCCCACTTAAAGGCAAAAATCCAATTTACAAGTAAATTCCTTATCAGCCTTTATTCTACAATTTCATTCATTTTATAACTTCATACTTTATAAATCTATAAACTTCAAACTTTAAAATTTATAATCCTATAAATTTTTCTATCTTCCCAAGTTATAATTCTATAATTTTCATATCTTCACCATTTAACACTTATAAAAACTCGTTTTAAAATTCCAAAAATTTTAATTGATAAATATCAATTTTATACATCTTTTATATACCTCGTTTTTAATAATTCAAAAATTCAAGTTTTAAACTATTTTATAAATTACTCAACTGTTTATTTCAAAAATCACCTCTCGGTTATATTTCACCAAAATCTTAACCTTTATAACTTTAATAATTTTAACGTTTGTAAATTTATTCGAAAATTTAATAACGTATACTTACAAATAATCACTTTAAAAATCTCTTTTAAAGTTAAAATCGTTATTTTAAAACTTCAAAAATTGAATCCAATGATGCAACGCATCAATTAGTCAATCACAACATCAACATCATATATCAATATATGATAACAGAATATACATCAATCCTGTAAACAAATAACTACTGGTGAGGAATCCAGTTGGATCCCTCCAACCTGTTTCCCTGCATCCAAAGACGTTAGCACAATACCAATTCCGCTCCAGTACGGAATTATCGCGGTATATAGGTTTTTATAAATCCGCTTACTAACGGCGCAATAGGGTCTCATCCGCTATACGAGGCGGGAAATCATCAATCCAATATATACATATGCCAATATGTATATATTGCTATATATATATAGATATATCCTATCATATCTAATATCAACAATCCAAACAGACAATCAAACAATAACTGAAAATTCCACTTTTCAATTTGAGTGAGAAAATCTCACCTTAGCTTTTTAATTGGCCATCCATTTCCAAACTTGACTCGATTCCCTTGATTTATACCTTGTATAAATATTTTACACAATAAATTAATATTCGAATCAATCGAATAAATTAAATTTCATTTGATAAGTGTACATTTCCAAGTGGTTTTATTTTGAACAAATTCTCCTTTTGATAAATTGATTCAACCAGAATTTAAATTCGAAACTATATTTTCTTTTATTCACCAGAGATTTTATTTTAAACCAAATTTCTTTTATCAAATTTATTTTCCAAACACTAAATCAATTTCAAACAAATTTTCCATTGATTTATTTTTTTCATTACCAGATTAATCACAACTTTGATTTCTAAAAGTTATCACCTTTAAATTAAACAAATTTTCTTGTTCATCATTATTTTTTTTTTTAAACCAGAATATCCTAGCAACTAGAAAAAATTGAGTAAGTTAATTAAATAAATTAATTACCCTAAATACAAGTTTTAAATTGAAATAGATGAACTGTATATATTCTTCCATCTGCACATACATATTTTTACTAAATCAAGCTAATACGATGAACGAAACAAATACCTCACAGCTTCCATTGACTCGACAGAGCCCAAAATCAACTTGCGACTTAACCCACGCGTCGATCGACACCACCATCGAGTCCTCGCCATCGCTCATCACTCGCGAGCTAGCTAACTGCCCAACGTCGAGCATCACCAACCCACTGCACCCATCGCGACACTGGAAATCGCGATTTCCATCTCGACTACGAGCCCATGCCTAAACCCTAATCGAACAACCACATACGCCACCGCCATCTGCTTCGCGACCGGTCGAAATCGCGATGCCCTAAAACAATCGCGAGCCCCTCACCGTGAAGCCTTCATCCCTGCTCTTCGCTCGCTTACACTTGCCGCCGCTTCGTGCTCGAGTTCCTCGCGAAGTGGTCGCCATTGCCCTGCGCTCGAGAACCCAACCTCGCGCCTAACGACACGCCCCAGAAACCATCTCTTCTTCATGCACGCGAGCTTCCACCATACGTGACTTCGATCGATCGCGGGCGCCCTCTGTTCGATTGCGATTTCGAGCAGATGGGAAGCAGCCATATTTTGTTTTTTTCTTTTCTTTTGTTTTAAAGCAGAATGAATTGGAACGAGATTTTGAGAATGAGGAGTGCGGCCATTTAAATTTCATTTGAATCTGCTGTAATGTTTGAAAGGAGAGGGGACGAGATTATTTTTTAAAAAAATGAAAGAGGTATGGGTTGCGCACGATTTATTTTCGTGGTTTTAGGCGTGATTCAAGGGACGAACGTGCAGACGTTTACAAAATTTAAAAATTTAAATTTAAATTGGACCCAATTAATTTTAACGCGTTTACCTATCGTATGATCACATATTAACTCCGAAAAGTACGAAATTTGAAATCCGGTAATAATTTAACGTTACGGACCCAATGGAACCGGTTTCGTTGAATTCCGAGACTGTGCCTCGGACGGCTATTTTTAAATATCGATTCGAACGATTTAATTTCAAACTGAACAAAACAGTTTATAATTCAATTCTGAAGCTACTGTTATCTTCAGTGTTATCAATATAAATTTTAAAAGCTTTCGAAATATTTTTCTTCAACTTTAAATTGAAGATACAAATTTTTATCCAACTATCAACAGATTAAATTCTATAATTTAATCGCCGATTTAAACTTATATTCGGGATTCAAATTAAATCACCGTTCAAATATTTAAAATAAATTAAATATTTTCAATTTAATTTGTCCGAAATTCTGGGTCGTTACAGCAATCAACTCGAACTTCTCATGATCAACATTGCCAATGGAAACTCATTATCAAATCGTTATACAAACACAGTAATTAGCAAGAAAATTAAGCTAACCCACCTCTGATTGACTTTAAGAACACAAGAGTGATCGAAGACGTAGAACCAACGAGACATGGATGGACCACTGGCCGGCTAGGAGATGGGTTGGCAATGATTCGAAGGTGAGCTAGGGTATAGAATCGATCGTGTGAGTCAACAGCAAAATGATGGGCCGGCTAGGGTTTCACGAAAAACAAGGAGAGGGTCACGGCTTGGAGCTTGGATGAAATGGATCCATGGAGGTGATAAATCGGGTCGAGCAAGTGCTTGAATCGCCTGGAATTGGATTGCATAGAAATTGGATCGCGTGAAGAAGCAAGAGTAATTCGGGTCGAATGAGATGCTAGGTCGACTCAAGCATATATGTAAGCAGACAAGAAATGAAGCCCAATTTTTGCTAAGGCATTGGGTCGCCTGCGATCCATCATGGATCGCTAGCAACCCAACTTTTGAAGGCAATTTCGTATGGCTCGCTGGCGATCCATAAACAATGGATCGCTAGCGACCTATAATAAATGTTAAATTTTCCTCCACTACATCCTCTGACATTTGTCCATCATTTCAAAGCAGTCCGGGAAAATAAGTGAAGAAATTTGATTTGTTACGACAAGCAATGGCAATCAAGACCAGCAGCAAGACCTGCCACATACGTGTGAAACTCTAATGCAATCACTTGGAAATTGACGGATAGATATTGAGAGTGATAACTTCCAGAGCACGCCTTGTTCACAATGAAGACGTAATCTGGGGGACAAATGTTAACCAGGTTTTTAACCTAACAAGATCTAACAGGAGGCAGAACAATCTCGTGTTATCAAAATGGTTCAGAACCTAACCGGAAAGGCTAAGGAGAAGAATTAACGAGAGCCAAACTACATTTCTAGGACAAAAACTGAGATTGACTAAACCAAGAGACCAGTATTTTTTCCAGCCTAATCAACAGTTAAGTGCAAATAGTTGGAAAACTACCATCAAAACGGAACAACATGCAACGAGACTGCACAAGCAATGACGATACAAGACCATGGAAACATCCCAAACTCCAAACTCAAAAAACATCTAATTGCTTGGATTGCCAGTGACCCATGCCCTATGGATTGCTAGTGACCCATGCAAAATTGAAGGTCTTTTTGCTAAATGGAAGAGAAGAAGGAAGGAATAAATACAACAAGAAATAGGCTTAGTGTATGGGTCGCTTGCGGCCCATATACCATGGATCTCCAATGACCCATGCTTCTCCACAATTCATCAACGAGGCAACCAAGCAATGCAATGGCTAAGTTATTAGCTTGTGTACGAGCTAACTCTATGGGTCACTAGAGACCCATAAACCATGGGTCACTAGCGACCCATGATTTTGGCTCGGATCGCGAGCTAAACCCCTTAAGGTCGTTCCCTACCATGGAAAATTTTCATGTGAAAATAGAGGAGGTTGTTCAACGAAAACATTTTCTTTTATATATCCATTTAAAAATGCATTTTTAACATCCATTTGATAAAGTTTAAAATTAAAAAACATGCAAAAGCCATTAAGATACGAATTGCTTCTAGTCGTGCGACTGGAGAAAACGTTTCTTCATAGCCAATTCCTTCTTCTTGATGAATCTTAAGGCTCATTTAACACTAGAGTGGGGGTGAATAGTGTTTTATAATTTTTGTGAATCGTTTTGAATTCTTTTAAGATTAAAGTTTAAATAATGCAATTATCAATCATAAAGATAGTTAAATATAAATGAAGTAAAAGTAAAGAGGAAAGAACACACCGGGATTTATATTGATTCCGAGTTACCCAACATCCAGTCCTGTACAATTCCTTGCATAGATTTCTTTCTAATAGCAAAGTAAATACAATCTCGATTTCAAGGTAACGAGACACACCCTCCAAACTTTTCGACCTCTGGGTAGAGTCACTTGATTTACATGGGCCACAAGCACACCCACTAGATTTTCGAGCTATAAAGCACACCCAATTGATTTACATGGGCTACAATCACACCCATAAGTATAACAGTATGATTTGATAGAGTTTTACAGACATAGATCGTTGATCTTGATTACAAATGATCCTATAACCTCTTGAATCGCACTTTGATCTTGTTTGGGTGAGAGAGATGAGAGAAATCAGAGAGTAATCGATATAGAATAAATTCAATGGAGTTTGAATTTGATTCGGACTGAATTTAAGAATATTTTGGGTAGATTTTCTTTTAGAATTCTAGAGAGTGAAACATAATATGAGAAAGTAGCTGATAAAAACTTATTGGTTAACCCCTATTTATTAAGAAACAACAGTCATGTCCATTTGTGAAGAGATACGACGAAAAGGCACTTTCATTCAAAATTTGAATTTTAAAAATTATGGTCACTATGTCGACATATAGGAATTGGATATGTCAACATATCCTTCATATAATTAAAAAACTCTTCATTAAAATTAAACATTAAGGTTTGTGAAATATTTTGATACTTTGTAAAATCATTTAAACATAGTTTATACATATTTTAATCATATCAAAACATAGGAAAACTTTATAGAAATATATTTGAATACATAAAGGATGTCTTTTGAAAATAAATATAAAGTAAAAGTGAATATATTTGAAATTAAAGTAATAAAAATTATTATAATAAACTTATAAATATATAGAAATCTTTAAAAACTAAAATTATAACAAAGTATAATATTCAAAGTATATTAAAAATACTTAGAAACTTAAAATATAGTAAAATCAAAAGATAGAAATAATTTGAAGGCTATTTTGAAAAATTATTTTGAAGACAAAAATTCTTTTAAAACCATTTTTAAGATATTTGAAAATAATTTGAAAATGAGAAATAGTGAGAAAGAGATCAAGGAAGTGCTATAAGGGTTTTAACAAAAATTCTAAGACTCTACAACTTATCTTGAAAATCTTGAGTTCTTCAATACTCATGAGTCTTCAATCTCTAACTCTTGAATCTTAATCTCTGAAATCTTCTCTTGATACTAAAAAGTCTTCTTAACTAATACCGGTCTAATACCTTGCACTGCTAGTACCACTTGGTAAAAGCACTAGTATATATATTGTCCATATTGTCATATGGTTGTTACCATAAAAACGAATGCCTAAAGTACAAACAATCTCCCCCTTTTGATGATGACAACTATGTATATAAAATATGTCATAACTCCCCTTGAGTTACAAAACTGACCCTTAATTTATGCCTAGATTTCTAGTTTACATGTCTCTCCTCCTTTATCATTAACAAAATTCTAACTAAAATCTCCCCCTAACTAAGGTATAATATATAATACTGAGATATAAAAGCAAGTAGAATAAACAACAATAGTAAGTGATATGAATAATTAGTGATAATGATGATAGGCGATGACATAAATAACTTGTATTAATTAGAACAATCCAGGATACACATTTGAACTAAAGTGACATGAAATAATTCAAGGTGGTTAGATTAATTCACACTCATTCAATCAAACAAACAAATTCAATCCAATCAACAAGTCTCGTACATACAAATCTAAAGTAAATCTAGATCACGCAACAAACCAAATCAAACAAGTCAATCAAATCCTAACAAATCATACCAGATGTGCTAATCCTAAGACTAAGGTTTTTTCTTGATAATTGGAGACTTATGGATGGGACAGAAGGGATAATGAAGGCGAAAATTCCCTTTTTGTTCGACGAGATTTCCATCTCAATTGAAGCAAACTTCTCCAATACAATGGACATCTTCGTCCATTTGTTCATCCTCTTCTTTTTCTTCTTCTTCCTCTTCCACTTCTGCATTTATCAGATTAGCACTATCCTCTTCAGTCACTATTGGATTTATGGGGTTATCCAATAGATACTTTTGCAGATTTTTAAGAATTCTGCCCTGTTTCTATTGTTCTTTGAGGAGATGAAGTTGACACACTTGTATTTCTGTAACCATTTTTAGAACACTCTTCATTTCTTCCTCCAATTTAGTCACTTCGGCCATGGTGATGTTTTGGAGAGGTTCTTTTGTAGGAGATGGGAAGAAAAAGAATGAGTTTTCCTCTCTTGGACACTTGGAATTAGAGGAGGCCATGGGATTATTTTATTTCAGAAGATAGAACAACGAAAAGATAGAAAATGAAGAAGAAGTCAAATTTTCATGGTTATATAACCCCAGTTCGAATTCTGAATTTAAGAGGGAAATTTGAATTCTGAATTTAACTGCATATGTCGACATATCCAATCCATGTATGTCGACTTATCTAGTGTAAATTTGATGATTAATTTTCCTTTTTAATTTCTAATTATATGTTATCATTTTTATATTTATGATGGAGAACAAATTCCTAACTCTCTTCTTAGCGTAGTAAATGATGTTTGGTTCAATGATTTTATTAATATATCGGCTGTTTGATTTTCAGTATTTATAAATTCTAGTGAGGTTATTTCTTTATTTACGTTATCTCTTAGAAAGTGATGTTGTATATCCATGTATTTAGTTCTAGCATGATGAGTTGGATTATTAGATAAATTCATTGCAATAGTATCATAACGGTATACTGATGATTTTGTAAAGTTTAAACCAAAATCTTTTAAAGTTTGTTTGATATAAATAACTTGTGAACAGGATAATGCAGCTGAAATATATTTTGCTTTTGTTGTGAACAGAGATATAGAATTTTGCTTTTTGCTAAAGCAGGAAACTACAGAGTGTCCTAAAAAGTGACAAGTTCCACTTGTACTTTTTCGGTCTGATTTGGAACCACCATAATCGGCATCACTATATGAGATTAATCCAAAGGAATCCTCTTTTTGATAAAAGAGTCCATAATCTAATGTGTTACTTACATATCTTAATATTCGTTTTACAGATTTTAGATGAGTTTCCTTAAGTTGAGATTGATTTCTTGCACATAGACATACACTATGCACTATATCAAGTCTACTAGCTGTTATATAGAGTAATGATCCAATCATTCATGTATATAATTTTTGATCTACATCTATCGAATTTTCTTTCTTATTTAATTTTTCATTTGTTGCCATGGGAGTTGGATTACCATTGGTATTTCACATTCCAAATTTCTTAACTAAATCTTTAGCATATTTTTCTTAACTTATAGAAATACCATTATTTAATTGTTTTATTTGTAATCCTAAAAGTAATTTAGTTCTCCCATATGACTCAATTCAAATTACTTAGTCATTATATCTGAAAATTCTTTGTTTAATTTACCATTATTTGATCCAAATAAAATATCACCTACATATATTTATATTAGTTGAATATTTTTGTTATTTCTTTTAATAAAAAGATTACTATCTACTTTGCATATTTCAAATTAGATTGTAATAAATTTCATTTAATTCTATCACACCAAGCTCTAGGAGCATGCTTTAGACCATATAAAGCTTACTTTAATTAATAAACGTGATTAGGAAATTTTTCATCCTCAAAATGTAGGGGTTGTTCTATATAAACATCTTCTTTAATAAAACCATTTAAAAAGGCACTTTTAACAACCATTTCGAAATAAATTAAAATATTACAATTTGCAAAAGATAGTATGATTCTTATTGCTTCTAATCAAGCTACACGTGCAAAAATTTCATCAAAGTCAATACATTCTTCTTGACAATAAGCTTGAGCGATTAAATGAGCTTTATTTCTTATAACTTCTCCTTATTCGTTCATTTTATTTTTGTATGCCCATTTAGTTCCTATTATAGATTTATCCTTAGGTCTTGGGATCCCAAACATTATTTCTTATGAATTGATTCAATTCTTCTTGCATATCAAGAATCTATGAATCATCTGTTGATGCCTCCTTTGGATTTTTACGTTCAATTGTAGAAATAAAAGCAATATTGTTCATTTTATTTAATTGATTTCTCGTTTTAACAACATATTCTATATTTCCTAGAATGTTTTCTATAGGATAATCCTTAATATTTTGGTTCTCTTATTTGGATATATATTATCAGTAGATCCTATTGTAATTTCATTTGAATTATCAACATTTTCTTCTTCATCAATACTTGTATTGTTAGTTTTAAAATTTTCATCAAATAAAACATGTAATGTCTCTTCAATAATGTTAGTTCTAGTATTAAAAACTCTATAAGATTTACTTCTGTTTTAATATCAAATAAAAATTCCTCTATCTGATTTAGCATTAAATTTATCTAAATTTTCATTAGCATTCAATATAAAACATTTACTACCAAAAACTCTAAAGTACGATACTTTAGGCTTTTTATTATAAAATAATTTGTATGGTGTTTTCTTACTTAAAGGTCTTATCAAAACTCTATTTAAAATATAATATGCCGTAGCAACTACTTCAGCCAAAATTTTTTTAGGTAAATTACTATCATTTAATATAGTTTTAGCGCACTCTTGAATCTTTCTATTTTTACGTTCTATTAGTCCATTTTGTTGAGGTGTTCTTAGAAAAGAAAAATTATGAGTAATTCTTTTCGTCGTACAAAAATTTTCATTTTCGATGTCTCCTCCGTGATCACTTCGAATAGTTTTAATTTAAATAGATAGTTGATTTTGAAATCTTTTAATAAGAATTTTAAACATTTTAAAATCATCGCTTTTAAGTTTTACAAAAATAGTCCAAGTGAACCTAGAAAAATCATCTACAACTACAAAGATATATCTATTATGATTTATAGATTATATTTGTGAGGGACCAAATAGATCTAAATGAAGAAGTTTAAGGGGTTGAGAGGTAGTGATCATATCCTTTGACTTAAAAGAACTTTTTCTAAGTTTTCCTAATTAACACGCATTACAAAGATTTTAAACATCAAAACTTATTTTAGGAAGACCCCTAACCAGATCATTTTTGGCAATTTTAGAAAGGTGTTTGATATTCAAGTGACCAAATCTTTTGTGTCAAATCCAAGGGTCACTTGATTCAGCCGAAAGATACAAATTATAATTTGATACTTTCATACTTAATATGTAAATGTATCCTTTCCTAATGCCTTCAAAGATAATGTTTGACTCATTATCTTGAATATGACATTTATCTTTTTCAAATTTAATTTTGAAGACTTTATTACACAATTGCCTAATACTCAACAGATTAAAACATAACTAACAAAACATTAGGAGTAGTAGGAGTTTTAGAATTACCGATATTGTCGATGCCAATCACATATCCTTTAGAGTTGTTTCCAAAATTGGCTGATCCAACATCTTTATAAATGATATCTTTTAAGGTCGCAGGATACCAGTCATCTGCCTTGAGCAGCCACTATCTAGTATCCATTTGTCCTTTTTAGTTTGTAGAATTTGATCACCAGGTGTTTGTTCATCAAAAGCCATGTAACATGTTTGTTCCTGCAAATTATACCTTTTCAAAAGATCAAGTGACTTTTCATAATGAATGAATGTAAATTCGTGACGGAATGCCATGTTTATTTTGTCAGATTACTTTTCAAAAACAGTGTTAAAATAATATCAATATCTCTTTCCATTAAAGCATTTCAAAAAATAATAATAATGAATTCTTTAAAAATGAAGCTCTGATAATAAATGTTATTCTATGGAAGATTGATCTTGAGGCTAATTTAACACTAGAGGGGGATGAATATTGTTTTATAATTTTTGTAAATGTTTTGAATTCTTTTAAGATTATAGTTTAAACCATGCAATTATCAATTGTAGATTCAAATAATGATAAATATAAATGCAGTAAAAGTAAAAAGGGAAGAACACACTAGGATTTTTATTGGTTTGGAGGTACCCTACATTTAGTCATGTATAATTCCTTGTATAGATTTATTTTAAAATATCAAAGTAAATACAATGTCAATTACAAGGCAACGAAACACGCCCTTCGAACTTTTTGACCTCTGGGTAGAGTGACTTGATTTACACGGGCTACAAGCACACCCACTAGATTTCCGGGCTACTAAGCACACCCAATTGATTTACATGGGCTACAATCACACCCATATATATAACAGTGTGATTTCGTAGAGTTTTACTGACTCAGATAGTTGATCTTGTTTACAAATGATACTATAACCTCTTGAACAGCACTTTGATCTTGTTTGAGTGAGTGAGATGAGAGAAATCAGAAAGTAATCAATAGAGAATCAAATCAATTGAGTTTGAATTTGATTCCAATTAAATTTGAGAATATTTTGAGTAGATTTTCTTTTAGAATTCAAGAGATTGAAAGAGGAGAGAAAATATGAGAAATTAGTTAGCAAACATTCATTGGTTCAACCCCTATTTATACAAAAACAACAGTCATATCCATTTGCAAAGAGATATGATGACAAGATACTTTCGTTTAAAATTTGAATTTTGAAAATTATGGTCATTATGTTGACATATATGAATTGGATATGTCGACATATCCTTTACAAAATTGAAAAACAATTCATCAAAAATTATTTTGAAAATATTAAGGTTTGTTAAATATTTTGGTACTTTGTATAATCATCGATACATAGTTTATACATATTTTATTCATATGAAAACGTAAGAAAAATTTATAGAAATATATTTGAAAATATAAAGGAGGAATTTCTTTTGAAAATAAATATAAAGTAAAAGTGAATATATTCAAAATCAAAGTAATAATAATTATTATAATAAACTTATTAAATATTTAGAATTTTTAAAATTAAAATTATAACAAGGTATAAAATTCAAAGTATATTAAAAATAGTTAAAATCTTGAAATATAATAAAATCAAAAGATAAAAATAATTTAAAGGCTAGTTTGATAAATTATTTTGAAAAAAAAATTCTTTTAAAACCATTTTAAATATATTTGAAAATCATTTGGAAAAGAGAAATAGAGAGAGTGATCAAAGAAGTGCTATTAGGGTTATAAAAAAAATTCTATGACTCTGTAACTTATCTGGGAAATCTTGAGTTCTTCAACACTCATGATTCTTCAATCTGTAACTCTTGAATCCTTATCATTTGAATCCCTATCACTTGAATCTTCTCTTGATACTATACGGTCTTTTTAATTAATACCTATATAATATCCTACATTATATACTAATATAACTTGATAAAAACATTAGTATCTATATTTTTATAATGTCATATGGTTTTTATCATCAAAACCAATGCCTAAGGTACTAACAATACTATCTCTAATAATACAAGTACTAACATAGCTCCATAATATTGCATAGCAGAACATAAGCGATAGTAAGCTGTATAGATGTATGTAAGCGTAGCCTCCTGTTCGTACTCTGTACAGCTCCATGTGCTATCCAAACCTGCAATCCCTAATCCACTCATTTAAGAGTACCTAAGGTGATAAGTAGCAATGCATACAAACCTCAAGTCAGACAACAATCTGGTATGAGTGATATATCATCTCAAAAATACTATAAAAATCGTATATAGTAAATATGGGCATAAGGTATGTAGAACCATACCTGACTTGTCCTTGCATCCAAAGAGATAGCACATAATAGTCAATATATTCTAATATAATACCAAAGCAATATAAGTGCACTACAATCGAAGTCCAATGTCCAGTGTCTAGGTATACAGTCGAAAATACCTACACCATGTGACACCCAAAAGTGACCAACAACCACGGCAAACATAACATCCATCAAGTAATCCTCACCATATTGGGCATTGGATATATGATAGACCAAATGTAACAATCGCAAACCGGGGACTCATTATTATCCTTACTTCATTCGTGCTCGAACCCATGCCACTCCAAAAGGCTAGGGACTAGGCTCACCATCACAAAAGCCCAGGATAATCTACACTGAAAGGTCTGAACACATTGCAAATCCAACCGGGCATCACCACATACCCCTTCTTTACAAGCACGGTGGAAGCCTCCAAGTTATCAATAACCCCTTTGCATGCATCTCCATAATGGAACTCAGTCGTTATTCCATCTTGGGGATCTCCACAGCTGGACACCATCGCGAATCCCACTCGCAAGTCCCCGTCTTTAGACTTGCCCTTCTGAATCACTGCCATGACTCCCACCGTTAAGTCATCATCTTCATAATGCATCTAGACACCCATCACATGTCATATAACCATTATACCAACTCCCGAAGTCATCATGTCGTTGATGTCTAAGCATCACGCCACTACTTCGGTAATCGCTGCATGAAGTCTAAGGTCATCCCGAGTCGACCTAGAATCATCCACTCTTGCTCCTTGCCAACTCGTCATAGACCTCCGTACTCAACTGCATGTTGGAAGTCCATTGCGAAACTCAAGGTTTTAAATCTCCCCGAGATCAGCCGAGATGAAAATCCGAGATATTAGCCAAAATCCGAGATTTGGCAGCTTGGTTAGTTATAAGTCTTTTAAATATCGCCTGAGACAGCCGAGATATTTGCCCGAGATATTGGCCAAAATCCGAGATTTGAAACCTTGGCGAAACTCCATGTTCCATCCATGCCGGTCCACCCCACGACCAAGCCAAGCTAGACAAGTTCGCCAAGCCAACCGTGCAACCAGTGTCCGCTTTCTACCTTCCACCGAACACCTCGACCCACTTTCCACCGTACAAACCTACGTGTTCGGCCACTAACCACTCACTACCACTGAACAGACTCCCCTACCTAGCTACCGAGCCACCACCCATTGAACAACTAACCCCGTCCGGTCACCTCTCCAACCAGCACCAAACATGCCACCTGATCGGCCATCGAACAACATCACCCCCGAACAGAGCATCTTGACAGGCCACCGAATTACCATACTCCTAGACAGACCATCATGACCGTCCACCGAACCAATTTCCAATAACTCCATTGGGTCCAAACTTTGCATCTATTTCACCGCTACTTCCCATTCTTCAACCCTCGTGCATACCATATGTAATAGTGTGACTCCTAAAAATCTCGAGTCGATCCATCAAAGACAGGTTTCATGGTTTTTAACTCCGAGTCACTCCGGTAAGCATTTCAACCATACTAACATTCAAACAAACAGGACATGCGCATAAACGCGAATCAATATCCAAACATCCAAACATACATCAAACCATAGCAATTCATCTTATAATACACCCAAAAGGTAGCCTATTACATAAAAGGCAATCATACTCCAAACAACATGATTAAAATGCTTTAGACATTCTAAAATTCGTTTTACTTAAGGTTTGACTTAGAAAATAGCTCTAAAGCATTGATTTGACTTTAAAAATAGGTTTAAAACGTACGATAACCTATAGATGCATATATAGGAAGGTGAGAGATGGTAAATCTCTCACCAAACACCTAAAGATGAAGATTTGCATGCAAACCGAGGCAAATCGAAAAATCCTTGCCAAGATTTGATTTTCTTCCCAAAGATGTGGATTTGAAGCTCCCTAATGAATCCTCTTGCTTATCTATGGGTTGGAAAAGATTGGATAAGAAAGGATAGAAGTTGGGCGAAGAGTGGAATACTGGAGGTTGAACATTGAATGAGAAGTGGTAAAAAAAGTGATTTGTGGGAAGATGGCTCACCTATTTATAGGAAAAACACCAAGCACCCCCTCCCTAAAGAAGTACCAGACAAACACCCCTTCGAGCCAAGCATGCTGAACTGAGGCAACTACTCTCCAAACACTGAGCACTTATAGAATCTACTAGAGTCAAATCTTTAAACAGCTATACCTCATAGCCAGAAACTCTAAATCTTATGACTATTACACCAAATGAAAATCATTATATCCTTCCAATGGAAATGGTCTCAAAAGCTAATTCGGCTCCTACAAAAATTTATACCCGTTACAATTTTTCCAGGGGTAAAATTGTCGGGAAAATCTTATAAATATTGGAAATGTTTCTAACAGGCATTTCCCAAAGTTATATAATCATATAACCTCAAGTGAATTTAAAATAATATTTTACGATCCTCCGATATGTAAAATACGGGTCATTAGACTCTCCCCACTATAGGAATTTCGCCCCCGAAATCACCAATACAACCAAGGTAAAATTAAACATAGCTACCATGCATGCCTACGATCCACGCCCAACCATATCAAACATCAAACATGCACATCAAAGCCATAAATTATATATACGTCTACCCTTACATGCAGGATACTAAACTACCCTATATGATTTTGAATGGGGAAAAAGGCAATAAACAGAAGTCTTACCAAGTAAAGAGCTCTAGAAAAGCGGTCCTCATGCTCTCCTCGGTCCCCCAAGTACAATACCCTTTTATTTCACTCCATTGAACCTTTACCGGCTCTACCATCTTCCTCCAAAGCTGCTTCATGTCCTGTCTAATGATATGAATAAGCCTACGAGGTCTCATGCTTCTGGTCCAGTCTCGATATCATCAAGCTGATCCGGTTGAACTATTATGCCTGAGTCATGCACAAACTTCCGTAGGTGAGATACATGGAACACATTGTGCATGCCCACCATCTTCTAAGGAAAGTCGACTCTATATGCCATATTTCTAATCCTCTCAAGTATAGAAAAGGACCGATGAATCTCCGTGCCAACTTCCCCTAAATGCTGAATCGAACAACGCTCCTCAACGGAGAGATCTTGATGAATACCATATCACCGACGGAGAACTCTAAATCACACCTCCTCTATTGATGTAGCTCTTCTATCTATCCTAAGCGGCTATCATTCATTGCTGAATGATCTCGATCTTCTCTGAAGTGTCTCTAATCATCTCTAGCCCAAGTATAAGTTTTTCGCCCGCTTCCACCAACATGAACGACCATTGCACGGCTGGCCATATAACACCTTGAATGATGCCATATCGATGCTAGACTAATAACTGTTGCTGTATCCGAATTCAACTAAGTGCAAATAATCGCCCCACGAGCCAACAAAATCGAGAATGCAAGCCCACAAGAGATACTCCAAGATATGATTCTCCTTCTTAGTTTTCCCATCAGTTTGTGGGTGATAGCTGTACTAAGATGCAACTCTGTCCCCAATGCCTCTATAAGCTCTTCCAAAACCCACTAGTGAACAAAGGGTCTCGCAATGCTCTTCGGCAAACTATGGAATCGCACAACCCATTTCACATATAACTCGGGCAACTTGGATGCCGTCCTATTTGACATGACGGTTATGAATCAGGCACTCTTCTTCAATCCATCGATTATGACCCAAAAACAATTGTACCCTCCTCTAGTCCTCAATAATTCAGCGATGAAGTCTATTGAAACTTGTTCTCACTTCCGTTCAGGAATCTCGATTGGTTGCAACAACCTACTCAGCTTCTTCTGTTCTACCTTTATCAACTAATTGCTCAAGCACTTCGAGATAAATGTACTAACATCCTTCTTCATCCCTTCCCAATAAAATTCATGCCTCATAACAAGGTATATTTATTGCCATCGAGATGTATAGCCAATCTCGAATGATGGCACTTGCGGAGCACCTCATCCCTCAACCCATCAACATTAGAAACGAACAATCTCATATCCTTATGGAGCCAACCATCACGGTCGATCCCATACTACTTCATCTCGTCAGACTTCTACACCTTCCTCTATCTTCGCTATGATCTTCACTAGTCTAAAGTCTCGCCTCTAACCAGTACTAATCTGCTCGATCAAGGTAGGTTTGACTGTCAGACTAGCCAATACTTTTTCCTTAAGCTCACATCGTAGCCTAAAATCATAGCCAGCGATAAACTCCAACTGCTTCCACGCTAGGAACACTGCTTCCAAACTAGCATGTCTCCTACTCAAAGCATTAGCGACTGCATTTCCCTTACTAGGCGTATAGGAAATGCCAAAGTCATAGGAGGCGACGAACTCTAACCATCACTGTTGATGAAGGTTGAGATCCTTATGGAAGAATAGATACTAAAACGACTTGTGGTCCGTATACAACTCGAACCTCTCCCCAAGAAAATAATGCCTCCATATCTTCAAATGAATACTATCGCTGTCAACTCCAAATCGTGAGTCGGATACTTCCTCTCATGCGGTTTTAGCTATCTACTAGCGTAGGCAACAACCTTTCCCCTCTACATCAACACCATACAAAGTCCAGTACAATAGGAATTTGTGTATACTGTCAACTCCTCATTCCCACTCGAAATGACTAACACTGGTGCTCTCTTCAATCTCCCCTTCAGACTTACAAATGCATGCTCGTACCTTGCGACCAAAATAAAAGTTTAATTCTTCTTCTTCAAGTTTTTAACAGCGCTACTACCTTAGAGAATCCTGGATAAAACATCTATAGTATCCTACCAACCAAAGGAAACTTCTCACATCTGTAGCGGTCCTAGGTCGATCCTAATCCTGCACCACTGCCACCTTCGCAGGATCTACAACAATGACCTGCTTAGAAACTACATGACCCAAAAATCGCACTTCCTTCAGAGGTGACGCTTTAAAAATTTCTCCATCAATTGGTGTCTTCTCAACACATCGAGCACAGTCCGCAAGTGCTCCTCATGTTCTTCCTTCATGCTTGAATAAACAAGGATATTGTTTATGAACATAAGTACAAACATTTTTAGTCGATCCCTGATGTTAACTCGCCTTTTCGCAAGGCCGCGGATCGACGGATTTAACTAAATCGACTACTCGTTTGTCGAGATTGGAATACGATAGGTTTAAGTCGACTGGATGGATAGATGATGTAGTGCGCTTGGAAGATGGATATTGGATTGGATGAAGTGGATCTGCATAGGCTAGTGGCTCGATGTTGCAGCCTTGAGGGAGTCGGGATGTCTGAGTCTCGAGGGAGTCTCGAGTGGGTCGGCACGTTGGAGTCTCGAGGGAGTCAGGATGTTGGAGTCCTGAGGGAGTCTCGAGTAAGTCGGGATGTTGGAGTCTCGAGGGAGTCGGGATGTTGGAGTCCCGAGGGAGTCTCGAGTAAGTCGGGATGTTGGAGTCTCGAGGGAGTCTCAAGGGAGTCGGGATGTTGGAGTCTCGAGGGAGTCTCGAGTGAGTCGGGATGTTGGAGTCTCGAGAGAGTCTCAAGTAAGTCGGGATGTTGGAGTCTCGAGGGAGTCGGGATGTTGGAGTCTCGAGTGAGTCGGGATGTTGGAGTCTCGAGGGAGTCTCGAGTGAGTCGGGATGTTGGAGTCTCGAGGGAGTCGGGATGTTGGAGTCTTGAGTGAGTCGGGATGTTGGAGTCTTGAGGGAGTCTCGAGTGAGTCAGGATGTTGGAGTCTCGAAAGAGTCTCGAGTGAGTCGGGATGTTGGAGTCTCGAGGGAGTCTCGAGTGAGTCGGGATGTTGGAGTCTCGAGGGAGTCTCGAGTGAGTCGGGATGTTGGATTCTCGAGGGAGTCTCGAGTGAGTTGGGATGTTGGAGTCTCGAGGGAGTCTGGATTAAGTCGGGATGTTGGAGTCTCGAGGGAGTCTCGAGTGAGTCGGGATGTTGAAGTCTCGAGGGAGTCTCGAGTGAGTCGGGATGTTGGAGTCTCGAGGAAGTCTCTAGTGAGTCGGGATGTTGGAGTCTCGAGGGAGTCTGGAGTAAGTCGGGATGTTGGAGTCTCGAGGGAGTCTCGAGTAAGTCGGGATGTTGGAGTCTCGAGGGAGTTGGGATGTTGGAGTCTCGAGGGAGTCTCAACTGAGTCGGTCAGCATTCGTGGTCGTTCGGTCTGAGAGGAATGGGTCGTTCGGCATTGGTGGTCGTTCGGTCTGGGAGGAATGCGTTGGTCGATATTGGTGGTCGTTCGGTTTGGGAGGAATGAGTCGGTCGACATTGGTCGTCGGTAGTAGTTCGGTCTGGGAGGAATGGGTCGGTCGACATTGGTAGTCAGTAGTCATTCGGTTTGGGTGTAATGGGTCGGTCGGCATTGGTGGTCATTCGGTCTGGGAGGAATGGGTCGTTCAGCATTGGTGGTCGTTCGGTCTAGGAGGAATGGGTCGGTCGGCATTGGAAGTTTGTAGTCGTTCGGTCTGGGAGGAATGGGTCGTTCGGCATTGGTGGTCGTTCGGTCTGGGAGGAATTGATCGGTCGGAATTGGTGGTCGTTCGACATCAGGGAGTGCTTCGGTTCGGCGTTTGGGTGAGTGTTACTTCAACTTGGGTTCGGCCTAGGCTATAGGTCATGTTACTTCAAGTCGCTGAGCATCTCACTTCAGGTCATTACCATGGTTACTTCGGGTCAGCCGATGGAGGACTTGGGATCGGTTGAGGTGAAGGGTGTGAACTCGGCCAAGGTATTAGTGGGCCCGTATCACTTGGGAAGCCCAATAACAAGGATTTTGCCTATAAATACAGCATGTGGGGCTTCAGAAAAAGGATCTCCATTCTATTTCCCTTCTTCTTCCTTATTAAGGCTACTCTACCATAATTGTTTTGAAAACTCCAAATTGTAACTGTAATTGATTCTCATATCAATAAAAAGGCTAATTTTGGAGTGGACGTAGGCCAAAGTCCGCCGAACCACTATAAATCCACCGTTTTTTCTGCTTTCTTTTTAATTTCCATTACTCTTCATATTTATACTCTCTACATACACTCTATCTGTTATCTGTGACTGTTAGTTGGTGCTTTCATTTACGTTTGGGTGTTAGTGACCAATTTTGGCACTAACATTTTGGTGCTTTCACTAAGAAGGCTAGCACTCAGGGATTCTACAACTTGGACTTCGGATCTGAAAGCTTAGGGTCTAGGATTTGGAGAGCTATGGCACAACAATCGACAAGAAGACAGTGGACTGAAAGGAGTCAGTATGAAGGAGTCAGGAAGCTTCCTCGGGAGCGAATCAGGCTCCAGTCTTCATCACTCGGGACGAGATGGAGATGATGATGGGAGCTATGCATGAAGAGCTTCTAGAAAGACAAGAGGAGATGATGCAGAATTTGCTTCGACAAGCTGGACAAACTGGAGTGCAAAATCAAGCTAATGAAACTACAGGAGATGTTGGAGGTAGGGGTCAGGAGCATGAAGCAACTGGAATTCAGAGCCGAGCAGGACCATCAGGAGTAGCACCAGAACTAAGGGGCACTCCCTCGGAGCATGTTGATCCAATCCTGGGTGGAGTACCAGGTGGAACTGTACAACATGGTGTCGGTAGAGGAATGGATGCTCATCTCGGAGAGCAAGTTCCAGGATTCCCCTGTGAACTCAAGGGGCAGATTGGAGGCAACAGACAAGGACAACAGCTCGGCGATAGTGATAGGTTGGCAGAGATGGTTAGGTGAGCCATGAGAGGTGGATTGGTAAATAGAAACTTGGAGGATGTGAATAGGAGTCCCTTTGCTCCTATGATCAGGCAAGCTAGAAACCCGCCAGATTTCAAACTACCCACACTGGAGATGTATGACGGGAGAACGGATCCCACTGTTCACTTAACGAGGTACATCAGGCATATGGAAGTGCTGGGAGCGTCGGAGGAGGTCATGGCACGATGCTTCCCTTTGTATTTGATTGATATTGCAGCATTATGGTTCAAACAGCTGGAGAGTGGCTCTATCGGCACATGGACGGAGCTGATTGAAAGGTTTATGAGACAATTTCGGGTCCACATAGTCAGACCCAAGAACGTGATGACTTTAACATCGATGAAACAATGGAAAGGAGAGTCGCTCATGGATTTCTTAACCAGATTCAATGCGGCGGTGGCTTCGGTGGATCGACCCGATCCATCGATGGTTTTGATGGCGGCAGTTTCAGGAATTGCAGATAATTGGGATTTCAAAATATCGTTGGAACGGGACCCACCGAGGGATCTCGGGGAGTTCTACCATGAGGCGGAAAGGTTCCTTAGGTAGGAGGATGTGTAGGTTGAGAGAGAAGGGAGAGAGGCTGAAGCTTATGCAGTAAGGGGTGGAGGTCCACCCAGGGAGGATCCAAATAAAGATGATAAAGGAAAAAAGAAAATGAATGAAAACAGTAGAACTTTGAAAAGGCCTCGGAGGGAGTCAAAGTTTTCTTCTTACTTGGAGCTAACTGAAACTTTGGAGAGAATTTACTTGGATACTCGAGGGCGCCTCCAGTATCGAAGGCCGGCAAGAAGGGAACCCTCTAATTACGAGCGGGCATCGGGAAGGCATTGCCTATTCCATGAGCTGGATGGGCACAACACAAACGACTGCAGGCATTTAAAGGATATCGTTGAGGAGCATGTAAAGAATGGTCATCTACAACAATATGTGATGAATCGAGCTGTGGCGGTGGAACAGGAGCGGCCACCGCCCACCTCGAACGAAGATGGCACTGGATCTAGGCAACGTCGGCATGTTATCAACTAAATAGATTTATTGCTTTGAATAAGTAATAGAACTCGAAGTAATAGGACTAAATCACTTACACATGTATGAGATCAAGAACGGTCCCTAGGCATGCTCTGAGACGATGATAAACTGTATTGCTCGAGTCTATGAAACCCTGTTTTTCTTTTCATTTTCCTGAAAACTTTGGTTTCTTCCTTGGATGTACAGACATTTATTTGGTTTTCCTTGGTTGTAAAAACTCTCATTTTGAATGATTGATTTGGATCAATGTAATAAATAATACAGGTTTCGCGATCATGGTCCCGACCGGTGAGACGGGGCAGTGATCGCAAGTTACGAGTCCCTTCGCCGGGGAGCGATGGAATGAACTCGAACACAATATAAAAAAGTCCTTGGCCGGAGAGTCTAGGCCGGAGAATATAAAAAAGTCCTTGGTCGGAGAGCCGAGGCAGGAGAATATAAAAAAGTCCTTAGTCGGAGAGCCGAGGCCGGAGAATATAAAAAAGTCCTTGGCCGGAGAATATATAAAAGTCCTTGGTTGGAGAGCCGAGGCCGGAGAATGTAAAAGTCCTTGGTCGGAGAGCCGAGGCCGGAGAATGTAAAAGTCCTTGGCCGGAGAGCCAAGGCCGGAGAATATAAAAAGTCCTTGGCCGGAGAGCCGAGGTCAGAGAATCTAAAAGTCCTTGGCCGGAGAGCCAAGGTCAGAGAACATTAAAGCCCTTGACCGGAGAGTCGGGGTCGGAACAGGATATCGGCCCGGGGTAGTCATGGATTTGGTTATTGTTTATTGGATTTGAATTGATTAAAACTTGGTTGACAGGTTCAGATGGCTATGGAATTGGCTCAGGGTATGGTTATTGGATTTAGAATTGGATATCAACTCGGAGCAGTTGCGGATTCGAATAAGGATACGGCAATGGCACTACGATAAAATGGATTGGATTGCAGATCGTATTGTATGGCAATGGATGGAGTGTGGACGCTGGATTGAAGGCTATTCAAAACACACCTTCTTATCACAAGGCATGTTTTGGGGGGCAAATGTTAACCCGCCTTTTCGTAAGGCCGCGGACCGGCGGATTTAACTAAATCGACTACTCGTTTGTCGAGACTGGAATACGACAGGTTTAAGTCGACTGGACGGATAGATGATGTAGTGCGCTTGGAATATGGATATTGGATTGGATGAAGTGGATCTGCATAGGATAGTGGCTCGATGTTGGAGTCTCGAGGGAGTCGGGATGTTGGAGTATCGAGGGAGTCTCGAGTGGGTCGACATGTTGGAGTCTCGAGGGAGTCCGGATGTTGGAGTCTCAAGGGAGTCTCGAGTAAGTCAGGATATTGGAGTCTCGAGGGAGTCTCGAGTGAGTCGGGATGTTGGAGTCTCAAGGGAGTCTCAAGTAAGTCGGGATGTTGGAGTCTCGAGGGAATCTCGAGGGATTCGGGATGGTGGAGTCTCGAGGGAGTCTCGAGTGAGTCGGGATGTTGGAGTCTCGAGGGAGTCTCGAGTGAGTCGGGATGTTGGAGTCTCGAGGGAGTCGGGATGTTGGAGTCTCGAGGGAGTCTCGAAGGAGTTGGGATGTTGGAGTCTCAAGGAAGTCTCGAGTGAGTCGGGATGTTGGATGTCTCGAGTGAGTCGGGATGTTGGAGTCTCGAGGGAGTCTCGAGGGAGATGGGATGTTGGAGTGTCGAGTGAGTCGGGATGTTGGAGTCTCGAGGGAGTCTCGAGTGAGTCAGGATGTTGGAGTCTCGAGGGAGTCTCGAGTGAGTCGGGATGTTGGAGTCTCGAGGAGTCTCGAATGAGTCGGTCGACATTGGTGGTCGTTCGGTTTGGGAGGAATGGATCGTTCGACATTGGTGGTCGTTCGGTCTGGGAGGAATGCGACGGTCGACATTGGTGGTCATTCGATATGGAGGAATGAGTCGGTCAGCATTGGTAGTCGGTAGTCGTTCGGTCTGGGAGGAATGGGTCGGTCGGCATTGGTAGTCGTTCGGTCTGAGAGGAATGGGTCGGTCGGCATTGGTGGTCATTCGGTCTGGGAGGAATGGGTCGTTTGGCATTGGTGGTCGTTCGGTTTGGGAGGAATGGGTCGGTTGGCATTGGTAGTCGGTAGTCGTTCGGTCTGGGAGGAATGGGTCATTCGGCATTGGTGGTTGTTCGGTCTGGGAGGAATGGATCGGTCGGCATTGGTGGTCGTTCGGGATCAGGGAGTGCTTCGGTTCGGCATTTGGGTGAGTGTTACTTCAACTTTGGTTCGGCCTAGGCTATAGTCATGTTACTTCGAGTCGCTAAGCATCTCACTTCGGGTCATTACCATGGTTACTTCGGGTCGGCTGATGGAGGTCTTGGGATCGGTCGAGGTGAAGGGTGTGAGCTCGACCAAGGTCTTAGTGGGCCCGTATCACTTGGGAAGCCCAATAACCAGGATTATGCCTATAAATACAGCATGTGGGGCTTCAGAAAAGGGATCTCCATTCTATTTCCCTTCTTCTTCCTCATTAAGGCTTCTCTGCTATAATTGTTTTGAAAACTCCAGATTGTAACTGTAATTGATTCTCATATCAATAAAAGGAAAATTTTGGAGTGGACATAGGCCAGAGTCAGCCGAACCACTATAAATCCAATGTTTTTTCTGCTTTCTTTTTAATTTCCACTGCTCTTCATATTTATACTCTCTACATACACTCTATCTATTATCTGTGACTGTTAGTTGGTGCTTTCATTTACGTTTGGGTGTTAGTGACCAATTTTGGCACTAACACCTGAAAACGCGGTTCATAAGATCAGTAATGTATGCCCGTGTGTTGGTTAGCCCGAATGACATGACCAACCACTTATAGATTCCAGATGGTGTACGAAATGCTGTAATTGGCACACTCTCCTTTGCAACTCTTAGTTGATGAAACCCCATTGCAAGGTCCAAATGAGATAACACACAGCACCATGAACCTGATCGAACAAGTCTATACACAACCTCAATGAGCCATCCAACGAATACTACAGGTGTTCCCCACTCAGATATGCTCCTTTGGATTAACCCTCGCCTCAACAAGTCATTCACTTGCACCTCTAAATCCTTCTGCCACCTCTAACTCTTTCTGCTCTTTGGGTGCCATATGCCTCAAAGGCATAACTACTGGTCTGTCTTCCTTCACCAAATCTATATGAAACTTTATCTCCCTGTGTGGTGGTAATCCGGTCATGTCCTCAAATATGCCCTGATAATCCCTCGCTATAGGCACAGGTGATAACTCATCATTCAGGATCTCAAGCGAATACAAAAAGTTAACCACCACCTCATCGTTAGGCAGGCAGCATGTCTCTAACCTACAACCATCGTCCATCCCTATCGTCACCAATGGCCTTTCATGATCCACTACTACTTTGTACCTCTACATGCAATCCATCCCTATAATAATTCCAAACCCTACAAAACCCAAAACAAGGAAATCACAAGAAAACAAATATCCATGACTAAATAAGGTCAAGTTTTGAAAAACCATGCAAAGGTTAGTCAATCCTCCAATGGGGTCTGTGATAATCAAAGGCTGATCAACTATCTACCAACACACTAGATTTGAAGGAACGTGGAGCCCGGTATCAAATAAAACATGCACATGATTATTAGAAATAGAAAAAAATACCCTATGCAACGATGCTCTTCCCATTCTCTTTTGTTGATGGAGCCCTCGATGAAGCCGGAAAAGTGCTCAAAGCATAAGCATACACAACCTGCTTATTTTTTGATGGTTTTAGACAATCCTTCTTAATATGTTCTGGCTTGTTGCGGTTATAGTACCTCTTACCCTCCACCTTACATTCTTTGACAAAATGTCCCTTCTCCCCACAATTATGGCAAGTACGCTCCAACTGGCCCTTTTTATGGCTACACTTATGAAATTGCTTCTTCTTCTTATTGCCCCACTTTCTCTTGCCTCCCCCGCTAGCTTATGGCTTTGGCTCATCCTTGGAAGCAACAACCTACTTTGGCTTAGGTTAGAGACTCTCATCTCGAAGAGCCTTCTCCACCGACCTCTCAAAGGTCTCATCGATATGACTAACCAGCTTGTCTTCAAGATAATCATCCAAGCTCATGATAAAATTCTCATTCTTCTTAAGTGGATTGTCAATAAAAGATGGACCATACTTCGACAGCAAGTCAAACTCGGCCGTATACTCCATTACAGACATATCTCCCTACCTCAAGTCAGCAAACTTTCGAAAGAGCGCCGACTTCTGAGTAGCTAGTATATACTTCTCCTCAAATCTTTCCCTAAACTGTTCCATAGCAATCTGATCTTCAGGAGTACTAATCTTGATGGCTTCCACCATCCCATATCTCTTCCCTGAAGCTGTCTAGAGGCCAGCTTCATCTTCATCGCATCCACTAACTCCATATTCTTAAAGATGCATTCACAGATGTCCAACCAATCCTGCTCTTTTACGGCCGATTTCATTCTAAGAAATGGTATGCCACCCAAAGTAGAGAAATCTTTGTTCAGTTTGCACCGTTGATGCTTGCATTTGAATACCATCACCTATAGCCGTAGCAGGAGCAACTTGGGCATTCTGAGCCACTTTTTGCACCATCTCAGCGAACAATTTCTACAAATCGGGGTTAACAGCACCCGATCCCACATAGAGCTCAACTCTTGAGATGAAGTTCCTAGTAGCATTCCTTGTTAGTCGGCTCATCCTTATAAGGTGTAATAAGAATGATAAGTCTCTCTAAAAGGAATAAGTGGTGTCCATGGATGCAAAATGACTTTTATACTATATATATACTACTGCATAGTGTTGAAAACCAAATTACAATAAGTACGCTCTCTCACATATAGCTGGATCCATTCTAACTTGGTAGCTCCTTCCTTATCTTTAATGGATCCAAGTACCTACTTAGGTTGTCTATGCAATCTAGGTTCTGATACCAAATGAGATGACTACCCTACACATTTGGTACCCAATATACTTACAAAGAGGGACGTGTAGGTATCTGGCCAATGCAGGATGGTAGCTAAGGGTTAAAAGAAATAAAAATTCTAACGGAAAACCTGTAGAACATCTAACAGTGCATAAATAAAATATAATATAACAACATAGATGTAAAACAGACAAGATAGTGAAATAATCAAATGAACCATAAATAAGAACATCAAAGTGCAACAGGTTCACATACTATACAAAAACTGAAATATTGAGTTTACACATTCCACATCCCCAAAATTCTCTAATACTATCTCTAATAATGCAAGTACTGACATAGCTCTACAGTACTACATAGCGTAATATAAGTGATAGTAAGCTCTAAATATAGATATATGAAAGCGTAGTCTACTGCTCATACTCCGTACAGATCCATGCGCTATCCAAACCTGCTATACCTTATCTACTTATTTAAGAGTACCCAAGATGATAAGAAGCAAAGCATAAAACCTAGAGTTAGATAAGAGTCTGGTGTGAGCGATATATCATCTAAAAAATAATATAAAATAGTATATAGTAAATATGGGCATAAAGTATGTAGAACCATACCCGACCTGCCCCTGCAATTAAAGTTAGCACATAACAATCAATATATGCTAATATACTATCAAAGCCATATAAGTGCACTGCAATCGAAGTACAATGTCCAGTATCTAGGTATACAGTCTAAAATACATACAACCTGTGTCATCTTATAGTGGAAAACAACCATGGAAAACATAGCATCCATTAAGCAATCCTTACCATCACTCTTTTGCTTTGGGTATGTGATAACTCGTATGGCACAATCGCAAACTAGGAACTCATCATCATCTCGGCTTCATTGGTGCTAGAATCCATGCCACTCCCAATGGCTAGGAACCAAGCTCACCATCGCAAAAGCCTAGGTTAATCTACCATCGTAAGGTCCACACACATCGCAAATCCAGGTTGGCGTCCCTACATACCACTTCTTACGAGCACACTAGAAGCCTCTGGGTTATCAATGACCACTTTGGACGCGTCTCGGTGATGGAACTCAATCGTTATTCCATCCATAATAGGATACCATCACAAATCCCATTGGCTAGTTCCCATCATCAGACTTGACCTTGTGGATCACCGCCCCGACTCCCATCGTTAAGGCGTTTATGTCGGAATGCCTTTAAACACCTGTCATAAGTCCTAGAGCCATTATATTAAATCTTGAAGTCATTACATCATCGATGTTGAAGCAACATGCTAATCATTGCAACTTTGCCAATCATTGCATGAAGTCCAAGGTCATCCCGAGTCGTCCTGGAGTCATCTACTCTTACTTCTCACCAACTTGTCAAAGACCCCTACACGCAGCTGCCATGTTCGAAGTCCATAGCCAAACTCCATGTTCCACACCTGCTGGTGCATCCTGTGACTAAGCCAAGCTAGAGCAGATCGCGGAGCCAACCCTGCAACCCATATCCGTCTCCCCCTTCCACCGAAAACCATGACCTGCCTTCCACCGAACAGGCCCATGTGTTCGACCACCCACAACCACCGAACAAACTCCTCCGCACGGCCACCAAGCCACCTCCCACCGAACATCCAACCCCGTCCAATTACCTCTTCATCCACCACCAAACAAGCTGCCTTGATCGGCCATCGAATCACATCACCCCCGAACAGAGCATCTTAACCAGCCACTAAATCAACATACCCTTGAATAGACCATCACGACCAGCCACCGAACTGATTTCCTGTAGCTCCACCTAGTCCAAACTTTGCATATATTTCCTCTCTACGCCCTGTTCTTTGACCCTCGTGCAACCCATATGCCGCAGTGTAACTCCTAAAAATCTCAAGTCGATTCATCGAAGCCCGGTTTCATGGTTTCTAACTCTAAGTCGCTCCGATGGGAATTCAACTATACAAACATTCACACAAACACGACATGCACACAAACACAAATCAACATCCAAACATCTAAACACACATCAAACCATAGCAATTCATCATATAATACACCCATAAGATAGCCTATTACATAAAAGGCAATCTTACTCCAACAACATGATTAAAATCTTTAGACATTCTAAAATTCGTTTTACTTCAGGTTTGACTTAGAAAAAAGCTTTAAAAAACTAATTTGACTTTAAAAATGGGCTTAAAACATGTCAAAAGCTATAGGTACAAATATGGGAAGGTAAGAGATGGTAAATCACTCAATAAACACCCAAAGATGAAGATTTGCATGCAACCCGAGGCATACGAAAATCACAGCCAAGATCTGATTTTCTTCTCAAAGATGTAGATTTGAAGCTCCCTAATCAATCCTCTTGCTTATATGTAGTTTGGACAAGATTGAGTAAGAAAGGGAAGAAGTTGGATGAAGAGTGGAGTAATGGACATTGAGGCTTGAATGAGAAGAGGTAGAAAAAGTGATTTGTGGGAGGGTGGCTCACCTATTTATAAGGAAAACATCAAGCAACCCCCCTCCAGAAGTACCAGATAGACAACTACCCTCGCAAATCAAGCACGCGAACTGAGTATGCCAAACCGAGGCAACTCCTCTCCAAACACCGAGCACTCCTAACACCAACCAAAGCCAAATCTTCAAACAATCATACCTCATAGCCTGAAGCTCCAAATCACTATTATGACGATTACACATAAAAATCATATGATTCCAATGGAAGTGGTCTATGGCACTAATTCGGCTCTTACCAAAAGTTGTAGCCAATATAAGTTTTCTAGGGTTAAGACCGTTTAGAAAAAACTCTAAATTCCGGAAATGTCTCTAACAGGGATTTCCCAAAGTTATAGAGTCATACAACCTCAAGTGAATTTAAAATAATATTTTATGATCCTCTGATACGTAAAATACCAGTCTTTACAATCCTAGAACACCTATCATGGCTAACCCAGGGTAAAATATGGCCCTCACGGATATCAAATCGCCCATCATGGAGATCAGAGTCCGTCATGGCTCAAATATGTACCATATATTACCCCCACTTTACGAGTACTCTCTGAATCTTCGAATATCATCAATCCTTTTGCACACGTCATTAGTAGAAGAGATCATCTCGAACTGTCTCTACGACATCCGTCATGAAGTCACTAAGGCTAGGAACCATCATTAGTTATACAATATCATCATGCATTCTGTAACCTTCCTTTAACAGTCACATTAATCTGAATCATCGTCATTTACTCTACGTCTCGAAGTATTGCTTTCCATCATCGAAGCCATCACTCCACATCATGAAATCATCACCGTTGGGTCAGAAGACATCATCATCGAAAGTCGTCGAAAAAGACATCGACAAACTCAACTCAGAAGTTCCTAATTTCGGGCCTAAAGCAGAGCCCGAGAATTACTAAGTTTAGCACGTATCCAACTGACTTGAAATTTGAAACATAGCTTTAGGGGGTCCTTCTTGACCTACCTTATGGATCGCATGTCATTTGGACAATGTGACCTTTATGGGTCATCACTAATCCATCAACATCGATCCATCTTCAATCGGCCATAACTCGAGCAAACGAACTCCAAACAACGTAAAACTTGAAACATAGCCTTACAAGGCCATTTTTTTCACCTTATATAGATCTCTCCAAGTTTGGGATAAAAGTCAGGGATCATCACTGATTCCTAACTGCCAGTCCCACACATCACACTTAGGCTAGGCCACGCTTCCCCATGCTCCCTTTCCATCGCAAGTCCAATGGGCCAAACCCCATATTGGTACTGATCTATGGGGATGATCATACACTTAGCCAAAATTATGTAATTTTGGCTTCACTTCCCTTCACACCATTTCTTTGCTCCAAATCATGGTTCGTGCCCCGATCCCATGCTCCAACCCATGGTACTCCATCGATCCTTGTGTTAGAACTTCTCCAATCCTTCACATGATCCATGTATATACCCAAGCGATCCATCCACATACTCAAGTGATCCATCCATTCTTTATTCACGAACCATCCTTATCCTTCTTGAATTAACCAAGTGTCCACCGATCCCCAAGCACAAAATATCACCACCGATCCCTGCTCTAAATGGTCATAACTCGAGCATACGAACTCCAAACGACTTGAAACTTGGAGGGTAGTCTTATGGGGCCTTCCCTGTCAACCTATATCGATCATTACAAATTGGGGATATAGATCAGGGATCACCACCGATCCCTAAGCACAATATCCCCACAGATCCCTAAGTTATTCCTAAAACTAAGTTGTTATTCAATCGGCATTTTTCAACCATTCAAGCATCACAAATCTAGCTACCATCACAAATAATCTATACTAACAAGCATACAAGCAAAAACATTAATACGAGTCCAAAATCTAAGGGCAGTATCCCTAAGAACACTTAGTACCCCTAAGAATATGAATTTACAAAACTAATCCAAATTATTTGAAATTTAAATATGTTGTTCAGAAAGGTTTGAAATCACGTTTAGAGTTTGAAATCATTTAAAAACATCATTAAACGTATAGTATGGGCTAGTTAATGAGTAGAGACTTAAAACCACTCAGTATCTCCTAAGCAATCCAATCCAAGCTCCAACCTCCAGAATCCAAGTACGAACAGCAGCTCCAAGTTAATCTTCGGCAGCTAATCTTCACTCCAAGATGCTAGTCTCGTTAATCTCCTCCTAATGACACTTTTTAGCCAATTAAAGTAAGGATTTGGGTGACTTTATAGGTAAAATATTGTTAATAGGGCTCTCTCTCAATTTTTGGTACGAATGAAATGATGGATGAAAGTCATGTCTGCCTTAACCCTATACTAATCTTGAAATGGGCTTTGGGCTTACCCATTAACCTAATAATATCCATTAAGCTGTCTATGATCAAGTGAAACTTCAAACAGCCATCACTCCCTAACGATTCATTCTTTTTTCTATTATGACCACTCTATGGAAAGGGAAACCATCATCTTGATCTAATGTAATTGGTTTCAGGCCCCAATTCGACATATAGAAAAAGTTATAGGCTATATAATATTTCCCGAGTCAAAATGGTCATATAGGAGTTCAGCAAAAATCAGAGATATGGAGAATATCCCTAAGAGTCAATTCCCAAAATTTTAGAATCACACCACCTCATATGAAAATAATATAAATATTCTACGATCCTTCAATACCTAGAATATGAGTCATTATACTTATAAATTATGAAGTCAAATCGATATTTAAATACAAAATCTCGAAGACATTTAAATAAGACAAAACAAATTTTATTAATAAATGAAACAATTGTGCAATTTCAAACAATCCCTAATAAACAAATTCAATGCATATAAACCAAATCAGTCTAGACTAAACTATATACATAAGTAAACCAAATCAAACAAACTACATATAATTCAATATTTGTTTTTAATTATTGGAGACCTATAGATAGAGCAATTAGGATAGTGGAGGCAAAATCTTCCCTTTTACTCGACGAGATTTCCATTATAGTCAAAGATAACTTCGCCTACACACTTAATCTCATCGCTTTCTATTTCATCGTCTTCCTCCTCTTCCTTTTCTTCCTTATCATTCCTTGGATTATGAATAACAAGATTGGGGGTATCTTCCTTAATCACTATTAGATTAGACTCGTTATCCAATAGACGCTTTTGAAGGTTTTGGTGAATATTGCCTTGTTTCTCTTGCTCCTTCAAGAGATGAAATTGGATAATATTGATTCTAGAAAGAATGTTCAGAACATGCTTCAGGTCATCTTCAATTTTAGTGACTTTGGCTTGGGTAGTATTTTGAAATGGTCCTAGACTAGAGATATTGAAGTCTAGTGTAGATTCCTCTATTGGCCTTTGGGGGTTTGAAGGATCCATGATTTTATATTTTTATATTTTAAGTTTTCTAGAAGAAGAAGATAGGGAAATGGGAGTAAATTCAAATTCGATAGTTATATAAATGAATTTTGAATTTTAAATTAAAGAGGGAAATGTTGTTTTCAAAAAGCCGTCAGGTATGTCGACATATATGGAAAGTATATGTTGACCATGCATCTAAAATGTAATTTTTTTTAATTTTCTTTTTTAATTAATAAAAACTATTATACTTAGATTTCTGTGAAAAAGCATATTCCTATCTCTCTTCGTAGTTTAATGAAGGCAGTTTGTGTTAACAGTTTCATTAAGATATTAGCTATTTGATTTTTAGTATTTATAAACTTGAGTGAAATGACTCCTTTATTAATGTTGTCTTTTATAAAATGCCGTCTTATGTCGATATGTTTGGTCCTTGCATGACGTGTTAAGTTCTTAGGCAGATTTCTTGCACTAGTATTATCAAAGTATATTGTTGACTGTTTATAATTTAAACAAAAATCTTTTAAAGTTTGTTGCATATAGATAACTTGTGAACAAGCAACTGCAGCTGAGATATATTCTTTCTTTGTTGTGGATACGGATACACAATTTTGCTTTCTACTAAACTAGGAAACATGATAATTTCCAATAAAATAACAAGTTCCACTTGTACTTTTTCGATTTGATTTGCATCCAGCAAAGTTAACGCCACTATATGATATTAAATTAAATGAATCTTCTTTTAGGTAGAGGAGTCCATAGTCTAGTGTGTTGTTTACATATCTTAGAATGTAATTTACGGCTTTTAGATGAGTTTCCTTAAGTTGAGATTGACGTCTTGCATAGAGACATACATTATGCATTATATCAGGTTTACTAGTAGTCATATAAAGCAAAGGTCCTATCCAGGCTTTTAAATCTCCCCGAGATGGCCGAGATGAAAAATCCGAGATATCAGCCAAAATCCGAGATTTGGCAGCCTATTTAGTTATAAGTGTTTTAAATATCGCCCGAGATAGCCGAGATATTTTCCCGAGATATTGGCCAAAATCCGAGATTTAAAACACTGGTCCTATCATACCTCTATATAGTTTTTGATCTACATCTTTTGAATTTTCTTCCATATTTAGTTTCCATTAGCTTCCAAAGGAATTGGCCTACCACTAGCATTGGACATACCAAATTTCTTTACTAGTTCCTTAGCATATTTTTCTTGACTTATAAATATATCATTATTTAATTGTCATATTTGTAATCCTAAAAGGAAAGTTAATTCTCCCCTATGACTCATTTCAAATTCCTTAGTCATTATATTAGAAAATTCTTTATTTAACTATTCATTTGTTGACACAAAAATAATATCATCTACGTATATTTGTATAAGTTGAATATCATTATTATTCCTTTTAATAATAGTGTACTATCTACTTTTCTTATTTCAAAGTTAGGTTTGATTAAATAAGATTTAACTCATTCGTACCAGGCTCTAGGAGCTTGTTTTAATCCATATAAAGCTTTCTTTAATTTATAAACATACTTTAAAAGTTTTTCATCTTCAAAAGTGGGGTTCTTCTACATAAACATCCTCTTTAATAAAACCACTCAAAAAGGCACTTTTGACATCCAGTTGAAATAATTTAAAATTAATATTATTTGCAAAAACAAGTAAAATTCTAACGACCTCTAATCTAGCTATAGGGGCAAAGGTTTCATCAAAATCTATTCCTTCCTCCTGACTATAACCTTCAGCAATAAAACATGGTTTATTTCTAATGACTTTTCCTTGTTCATTTAGTTTATTTCTATAGACCCATTTAATTCCTATTACAGTTTTATTCTTTGGTCTTGGGAGTAATTCCCAAGCATCATTTTTTGTAAACTGATTTAGTTTTTCTCGCATAGCAAGAATCCATGAATCATCTGATGATGCTTTTTTTGGATTTTAGGTTCATTAGTTTAGATAAAAGCTACGTTATTCATTTTATTCAATTGATTTCTTGTTTTAACAAATGACTCTATATTTCCTAGAATAGGATTATCTTTTAGCTATTTTGTTCTTCTATTTGGATATGAATTTTCAGAGTTATCATTATTTTCATTATTAATGATTTCATTATTAGTAATTTCATTATTTTCATTCTGATTAATATTTTCTTCTTCATCGGTACTAGTATTAATTTCTTTAAAATTTTCATCAAATAAAACATGTAATGTTTCTTCAATAGTGTTAGTTCTTCTTGTAACAACCAGTACTGGCCCAAATTACAACAAAAATCAAACTCAAGTCCATCAGAGCACAGATTGTTCGATTTGGTATCTGCAAATAAGCATGAGCATTATTAGAAATTGATAAAATCTAAACTCACACCGAATACGATAATAGGATATGAATACTGACTATGGATACTACCTTGGAATTAACGATATTCCTTGGATATCAGATTGCCACAGTAGCATCGAGCATGAGAGAATAGATGACTTCTCAAATATTTAATCACTTCTAGCTCTAATGACTTGTTAATCTAAATCTATCCTATGGGTTGTAATGAGGGGGAAATCAGAGCAAAATTCCGGTGACCGGAAAATCTATACAGTTTCCATAACATAAATTTACACTGATTGGTTTCTATTTAATTGTTATATCTGTTATTTTAAGGTTAACCAAATTAACCTAATATATTGCGCGCATGATATTCCTACCTTGCACAATTCACCTATCTACCCTTCCCAAGGTACAAAATAATGACATCAACCACTTAATACTTCCAAATATGAAGCAGGCTCCTAGCATCGTCATCTTTGGCCCATTGGTCCTAGCTATAGAGACCACTAACCACTATTTGTGGCCTTATAGTATATAATAGCCATACTGCTAACACACTTACCGTTATGTAACTTCCCCCACTTGGAGGTCCAAAACTAACTACTACGGATGCTGCAGTCATCCATAGTTATTAATCCTCGATGACCAAATATGGTAATGTTAGATACATTGATATAACAGAGACAAATGGATAAGGAAATTTTTTGAAATCATAAAACAAGTTTCACATTCCATTTCAAACTATTTCAACATTCATTACATAATCCCATATTCGAGAACCACGTTCAGAGAAAATATAATTATTACAACATGCGCCAAGAGCGACATATGGAGATGCCCCCTTAGATGGTCAGAGTATATAACTAGGCAATTAAACAACTTTGTCTTTACAACAAAACACAGGGGAATCAAAATAGAAAATAACCCTTATTATCTAGCTCGCCTCCTACACATTTCCGGAAGCTTATTCGTCTAATGAGGTACCTGAAAACCTCAACTCTTAAACTACTCAAAATCAATTAAGCACCCGAGAGTTTAAGGGGAAAAACCCAAACTTTTAATTCAGACATAAAGCCTAGTGTTTGTACCAAAAATGGGCACAACACTCTTCGGAAGTTTTTGAAGAGATAAAATGAAGAATGTAAATGTAAAACAGAGATTATCTAACAAAAACTCCAACAAACAGAAATGTAAAACGCAAAGACAAGCGATTTAAAGTGGTTCGGCGTATAGCCTACATCCACTATGAAGTTTTGATGATTTTATTGATTCTCTTTGACTGATTACAAGCGATTACAACAAACAACAGCGGATTACAGAATAGAATTCGAAATTGACAGCAAAGGTATGATGCAAGTCTTGATCCGGCAGAGTCTGGACGCTTCAGAATCTAAAGCCCCTTTTTCTGTATGCTCTAGGGCCCTATTTATAGGCGTAGGATGTTCAGATCTCCTTCAAACTTCGGGAGACTTGGTCTGGCACGTGAGGGGGCCCACGCGACCATTTCCAGAAAGTTTCGCCTCGATCCGCGATCGATACGAATTCATTTCGTATCGATCAAGATGATGTCCAATCGAGCTGAAATTTTGCAGAGACATTCCTTTGTGTGTACGCAAGCTTTCCTGAAAATTTCGTTGTATTTGGATCAGTGGATCACGAGATATGGTCGACACGAAGTGAGATTCCTCGAAAGCTGTTTGGTTCGTCTCCATGGCTTCGACTCGATCCCCCCGCATCGATTGCTGCACGTGCCTCTGAGATGATGTGGTGCGCGCACTTCGTTTCGATCCAGTATTCACTCCGCATTGGCCGTTTCGATTCCATGGATCTCGCCTCGTTTGCTTCGATGAATGGCACGTCATCCTAGTTTATTGACTCGTTGAATATGAAGTGGTCATCGACCGATGGTTGCGATACACGTCACCTGTTGATGGATACGAGTCTAGATCGATGTGAACTCGATGGGTTCGAATGAAGGAGATCCGATGGATGCGAAGCAGACGTTGGCTGATGGATACGAAGCGCTTCAGCTGCTGATGTGTACGAAGTCCATCGATACAAACTCGATGGATTCGAACATGGCCGCTCCTGATTGATACAAACTCATGGGAGGTGGCCGATACGAAGTAGGTGTTAGCACCAAAATTGGTCACTAACCTCGTTGAGAAAGATTGTGTAGAGATGTAAGTAATGAAGTTAAATTAAACAAGGAAGAATATGCTAATTTAAATGCAGAAAGTAAGAACACCGGATTTATAGTGGTTCAGCGTAATTGCCTACGTCCACTTTGAGTTTTGATCTTTATTTCTTTCACAAGTAGTTGAATACAGATACAATCCGTATATTGATGACTTGAATACAAGTTTGAATTAAAAAGAGGAGAGTATCAAAAATGGCAGAGTCTCCCCAGTGTTCTCCAAAAAGGATCCCTTTTCACTGTGACCCTGCCCCTCTATTTATAGACAAATATGGGCTGGACTTCCCATGTGGGCTTGGTGGCCAAACACTCTAGGCCAAGTGTAGTGGTCGTTGTATGCCGAACCAAGTAGACCGAACACGTTGACGCCGAACCACCTTCTCAATGCCGAACGGTACGTTTGATGGTTGGAAGTTGCAGAACAGTTGTCAGTCGAAGCCGAACGATCCTTTGGCCGAACGATGCTTCTTAGCCGAACGATCCTTTGGCCGAAGGATGCTTCTTAGCCGAACGATCCTTTGGCCGAACGATGCTTCTTAGCCGAACGATCCTTTGGCCGAACGATGCTTCTTAGCCGAACGATCCTTTGGCCGAACGATGCTTCTTAGCCGAACGATCCTTTGGCCGAACGATGCTACCATGTAGAGTAGTTATATACGCCGAACGTCTTCTAACGCCGAGTACCACTGGATGCCGAGTACTACGCCGAGTACTCCTTGATGACGGGTACCATTGGATGCCGAGTACTACGCCGAGTACTATGAGATGCTGAACACTACGCCGAGTACTATGAGATGCCGATCACTAGTTGACACCGAGTCGTCCTGTACGCCGAGTACTCAGTTGCCTGGTCAAATCTCCAGGAAACACTTGCCCCTCAAAGTGTGTCGTGTGAAGCAACACAACACGCTTTGAATCAGCGAGTATTCCTTGTCTTCAGAAAGAAATCCACCATGTTTCTTGAATAATCATTATCCTCCCAAGGTGTTGTATCCTTCTAAGGTCATCGTGATGCTTGGTCGATTCCCAATATTATAAATCCAGGGTTGTGGTTCATTAGTGGCCATACATGACTGATTCTGCAGAGCTAATAAGCTTCGGCTATCTGATCTAGTCTTTTCTTAATAACCCTTAGTGAGAATTCAATTTCTGTTGATTTCAAGAAGTCGAACTTTTAAGGATGTACACATGCACGTTCGGGTACATGTTCTTGCCATTGGCTCTCGGATGCGTTTTATATGCTCATAAGTCGTCACCAACTCCATCTAGTTTAATTGCAATTCAATCGCGATTCCTTGTTTGTATTTTCTGTGAAATAAGGGTTGCAATCAGCCACTTGAGGAGTTTTCCAAACCTCTCTTTAGTACTGACTCTATGATTTGGTTCACAGCTTCAACCTGTCCATTTGCAGTTATAATGGATCATGGAAGGTCATAAGGACAGATGACGTTACGGATAAAGAAGTTGATTGTTTTCTTCATCTTGGTCATGGTTAGAGTTCTTCATCTGCCCATTTGGTGACGTAATCAACTCCTATGGTGGTGTATTTCGCACCATCTTGAGGATCGACAAGAAGATGATTTCAGTGCCCCCAAGTGGCAAACGGCTATGAACTAGCCATTTGACTAATTTCCGTCGGCGGGGTTCTTGGATTTTTTGCAAACATCTTGCACTCGTCACATTGTCTAGCATGATCAACCGCTTCTGGGTTGATAGTTGGCCAGTAATGCCTGTAGCAGAGTATCTTCTTTATCATGGTTTTCCCCCTGATGTTATTACCGCATTCTTCTTCATAGACTTTGCTCAAGATATCATCATGGGCGATATGCCGAAGCGTGGGGATGGATAAACTCCTTTTGACACACGACTTATTCTTAGATGATTTGGCGTGAAGCTTTGAGGAGGATCTGTCGTTTTCCATTCCTCCATTCAATAAGAATTCTTTATTGTAGATAGTCTTTGATAGGAGTCAACCATGACACCTTTTCATTTTGTTCACTGAGTTCGTGTGTAATGATGTAATACGTGAAGTCGGTTAGTAGCTCTTGGACTTGGCCGAGATAAGGAGCAAGACAATGCCCCCTAGCAAGATCAACTTCCTTAAATTGGTATACTACCAATCAAGAACCACAAAAGATATGTAAAGTTTTCACTTCAAATCCTCTAGCAGATTTGAGGCTGGCAGTCAAGGCTTCATACTAAGCATCGTTGTTTGTTACAGGTAAATCGAGTTTTAGGACGTAATAGATTGATCGTTCCTCAGGAGTCATTATCATGATTCCTATTCCATAACACTGATCATTGGGTGCTCCATCCGCGTACATTTTCCATCTTATGGTTGGTTCTCTGCTACTCTTTGAATAGTCATCTGAGGTAGTGAATTTGGGTGTGAGGTCTGCTAATTTCCGTCCTTGGATAGCCCTTCGTGGAAAATAAGTGATATCGAATTAGCTTAGTTCGATATTCTATTTAAATAGTCTTTCAGACGTCTCAGGCCATCGTATGCCCTGTCGCAATGGCTGGTGGGCATAGGCGTTGATGGGGTGAGCCTAAAAGTAAGAGTGGAGCTTTCATGAAGAAATCAATAGAGATTGTGCTAGCTTTTGTAGCTTCGGGTTGATATCCAATGCATGGCTCGCGATAGTTAATGAATCACATATGCATGTCAGAATGGGTCCAAGGGAAGATATCATCATTTATTCAGAAAAATTCAACTAATTCTTTTATCATCACTGCACTGAGCTGTGATCCGATATTCAGCGCCCGGAAAGGGTCGCCATGGCTGGTTGTAATGTCGACCGTCAGATTAGCAGGTGCCATCCCAGATTCTTTGAGTAAAGATGTAACTATCATAACATTCAATGTGAAATATGGTTGGGATGGCCAAAGTTGATGGTTACTCTAGTCGAATCCTAGAGTCTTGTCATGAGTTATTGAGCCTAATAGCGAAGGGTTCTGAATGCTTTAATAGATTATCAGCAAATGGCCAAAGATCAGGCTTAAAAGCGCGTTGAAGGAAACGTCGAGTAGGGGCCAGCCTTGAGTTGCGTGCAACTGCATAGCTGGATCTTGCCATGAGTTTGAATTTGCCTATATATTCGAGTAACGCATTTTCTATTCGATGCATTCATGATCCTTCACTCGTCCTTCGGGTTGGAGTGACAGTCAGTTACCCACAAGCTTTGGCATTGATTTAATGATTCTATCTCTGGGCATCCTTTCGGTCGTTGCCTTGAGTAGCTGTAAGCACTATACACAAGTTTTAATACTGAGCTATCGTAGCCAATCTTTGGATGACCATGCGTCTTCTCCCAGTCTCGGGTTGATAAATGTACTACATGGACGGTTGAGTCTCGTCCTAGCTATGTATATGTTTTCACCTAAACTCCAAAGACATAGAGGTGATTGGTGAAAAGTCGGTTCACATTCATCTTGCTTCTTGCTCGTGCCCCCAGGTCTGGGGCATATACTGATAAGTAGGAAGGCTAACCACGCCCACTTTAGCTTTACTCTCTTTCCCGTTGAATCGTGGGATCATGTCAGTCGATGGGAGACTAGGTCTCGCCTATCTTGGATTTTATCGTGGTTTTTCATTCCAAGAGGAATACTTCGATGCCACGTAAGTTTCAGGGCGTAATTTGGACAGTGGATGGTCATCCACGTCCACTTTGGTTCATGCTCTGTAATCAGATCTCGGGGTAAAGTTGGCTACAAATGCAGTTGGGTTATGCTCATCCAGTTTCATACTCCTCCTGACGAATCGAACGAGGGTGCTGGAGAATTTTTGACCAAGTATTCGTGGTTTACCCTCCTTTCCATACTCTGGGGTCATAGTTTTTCAAAAAACAAACATCCGAGTCACATTCGTATGTGCTTGGCGCGGATCGGCATTGACCCTTGGTCTGAGGTATGATATAGTAGGTTGCTCGTAGCTTTGGATTCCGTTTCGATTGGTTCTGTATTGAGGCCTCCCTGCAGTCGCTGCCTCAAGTTATAAAGAACGCCATGCTAGAGCTATAGTAAGCTGTCGTATTCGGCTTTTTAGTGTTTTGTACCCCTGCCCCCAGCATTGATTTGGCCAGGTCACTAGTTGGATGGTCGAACTCCATCCTCAGCGTGTTAATAATCCTCCTGTCGATTCCAGGCCGAAGTTTACGGAATAGAAAATGGTCGGAATCCACTCGTCTATTTATCGATGATCATACACCACTCTGCACTCTGGTGACTTAGTGTTATTCTCCCCCTGGTTGACTCGCGCCCAATTTGTGTTCATGCTTCGGTCCACGCTCCGGGGACTTAGAGATTTGTCGAACGGTTTATGCTTTAGTCCACAGTTCGAGACGCAGAGATTTTCGTCAACTCGTTTATACTCTAGTTCGCACTCTGGGAACTTAGAGTAATCTGGTCCGCTTCTGGGATTTAGGGATTTTTCTAAAGTTGTCTATAATCTAGTCCATGCTCTGGGGACTGAGAGTACTGTAGTCCGCACTCTGGGGACGTAGAGGTTTTTGAGTCATTTATACTCTAGTCCGCGCTCAGGGACTTAGAGTACTTTAGTCTGCATTCTGTCTCCCATTCCAAAGGGTGAGACCCCCTGGATGGCTGAGAGTCTGCCTAGACCTGGTAGATAATCCTTCTCTTTAAGATTCTCTTTAAGATTTCGAAAGTCGTTATTCTTTATGTAGGACTATTGCATTCTAATGCATGTTTTCCATGATTTTGTGCAGGCCGTTCTGACCCCGAGCCCACTCCGAGGAGCGATGTCGCCAAGGAAGTGGGGGAGAGAACAAGTGAAGCCACTCACGCAGGGGAGGCTCCTGGTCCAGACGCTCAGGTGATCGGAGCGCTTGATGAAGACAAGTCTGAGACCTTCTCTCCTACCGACGGGGGTTATAAAGTAGAAATTACAGGCGCCTCTGGGCACACATCTGAATTGAGCATGGAGGAGCGGCTCGAGATAGAGAAGGGGGAGACAGTCAAGGTCATAGTAGAGCCCCGAGTTGTGGACTTGGACGATCCTTTGAACAAGCCGTTGAAGGTCATCCTTCCTGGCGGATCCAAGCCCATGGAAGGCCCCCGTACTCCTTCTGTTGCTACCCCTCTATCAAAGAAGAGTACCAAGGGTAAATGCTCTGGAGAGGAGCCATCTGGAAAGAAGTTGAAGAAGCACAAGAAGTGATTACTATCCTCGTTCAACGAGAGTTAGTTTAAGTCATGTAATTATTTTCATCTATTTCCTAGTCCTTGTAAATAGAATGTCGACTCCGAACTTTGGAGGGGTTGTAATAGAAACTCATTTCTGAATAAGGTTTAGTTCTTTTTCTGTCTTACAAAAGACTCTTATTGTTCAGTTTTCTTTGTGATTGTGACTTTAATCCAAGCAGTTGTGAGTAACATAGACTTCTCAGTCCATCTTCATATAACTCGGAAACTCTTCGGGAGTCGTTGAACTTCCATTCTGTGCTTCGAGCACTTAGAAAACTTTCTAGCCCGTATGTTAGGGATTTGACAAATTCAAGTCATCTGTGTCATAGTTCATATTCAGGGAACTTGGAGATCCAATTCGCTTATATTCGAGTCCGCACTCTGGGGAGTTAGAGTACTCCAGTCCGCACTCTGGGGACTTGGAGGTTTAAGTCATTTATACTCTAGTCCGCGCTCTGGGGACTTAGAGTACTCCAGTCCGCACTCTGGGGACTTGGAGGTTTAAGTTGTTTATACTCTAGTCCACGCTCTGGGGACTTAGAGTATTCCAGTCCGCACTCTGGGGACTTGAAGTTTTATGTCATTTATACTCTTGTCCGCGCTCTGGGGACTTAGAGGTTTAAGTCATTTATACTCTATTCCACGCTCTTGGGGACTTAGAGGTTTAAGTCATTTATACTCTATTCCACGCTCTGGGGACTTAGAGTACTCCAGTCCGCACTCTGGGGACTTGGAGGTTTAAGTCGTTTATACTCTAGTCCACGCTCTGGGGACTTAGAGTACTCCAGTCCGCACTCTGGGGACTTGGAGGTTTATGTCATTTATACTCTAGTCCGCGCTCTGGGGACTTAGAGTACTCCAGTCCGCACTCTGGGGACTTGGAGGTTTAAATCATTTATACTCTAGTCCGCGCTCTGGAGACTTAGAGTACTCCAGTCCGCACTTTGGGGACTTGGAGGTTTAAATCGTTTATACTCTAGTCCGCGCTCTGGGGACTTAGAGTACTCCAGTCCGCACTCTGGGGACTTGGAGGTTTTAGTCGTTTATACTCTAGTCCGCGCTCTGGGGACTTAGAGTACTCCAGTCCGCACTCTGGGGACTTGGAGTTTTTAGTCATTTATACTCTAGTCCGCGCTCTGGGGACTTAGAGTACTCCAGTCCGCACTCTGGGGACTTGGAGGTTTTAAATTGTTTATACTCTAGTCCGCGCTCTGGGGACTTAGAGTACTCCAGTCCGCACTTTGGGGACTTGGAGGTTTTAGTCGTTTATACTCTAGTCCGCGCTCTGGGGACTTAGAGTACTCCAGTCCGCACTCTGGGGACTTGGAGGTTTTAGTTGAGAGCAGTCGTATTTCCATTTTTTAATTTGTATTCATCTACTGTATCGAGGCTAATGTCGTCGAATGAACAATCGAAACACGTTTGCTCACGGAATGGGATTCTGCCCCCTAGGATGAGGGACGAAATTAGAAAAATGGACGATCGATTCTCGTCCGCTTGGTGATTATAGCTCTTCCAATCAAGTCAAGGAAGGAGGTATATGACAGATGGTTGAATCACATCCATGTTGGGTTAGATAGCCAAATATCTTACAATTTGCTCTGTATCTCCTTCTAGAAAATAAGGATAATAGATTGTTGAGTAGACAAAGTAAGTTGCATATGTTCCAAGGTGCAGTCGTGTCCGTATTTTGACAGCGACGGTTAGTGAGTACGCAGTCTACCATAGCTACTTCAAGTTGGGCTTTCGAACAACCTTTCGTGTTCAGGGTAGGATTTGATGTGTAGATGATCAAATCACGTCCACTTTAGACGGATCCCGGCGTCACTGAGCTTCATGAGGTGTATCTGTATTTTGTCGAACTTTGTTCTATGACTCGATTGGAGTGGATGATCGGGCCATGTTCATTCCAAGCAGTTTAGGTCTCCAAGTCAAATGTGGAGGTTGATGGATGGATGGTCGGTTGTTCGAATCGATCATAAGTTGAGCATACGAACTCGGATCGTCTTGAGACTTGGAACATTGACTTTCCTGGCTTTGATTGTTATGTCTTGTTAATCGTGGCTCGATCCAGACTCGGACAAAATCCATCGATATCCATAGTGAGCCTTTATGTAACCGATCTGCAAGACGAACTGTCACTGGTTTCTAATCAAGTTCTTGGTGTCACGGCCTTGCCAAAAGGCGGGATAACATTTGCCCCCCAAAGGACGTCTTGTGTAAACATGACGTGCTTTGAAAAAACTGCAGTCTTTCATGCTGAATATTTCCGTTCAGTTGATTGCTTGACAGTCGTCTCTTAATCGTTTCGTTGCAATCTTCTTTTAGACAAATGTTCAACTAGCATGCTTTGCTTTGGTTCTGCCCCCAGTTTTGGGGATGAGTATGGAGTTGATGTATGTTTATACTCCGTCTCGCACTCTGGAAATACGGAGTTGATTAATGTTTATACTCCATCTCGCACTCTGGGAGTACGGAGTTAAGCGAATGTTTAAACTCCGTCTCACACTCTGGGAGTACGGAGTTGACTAATGTTTATACTCCGTCTCGCACTCTGGGAGTACGGAGTTAAGTAGATGTTTATACTCCGTCTCGCACTCTGGGAGTACGGAGTTGTGCGAAGGATCATCGTGTATCAACCCATTTTTAGCCTTGATGTGATGGCTTGCCCCCGAGCTCGAGTTTCACTTAGTGAGTGGTTGGTCGTATCGCAGCCGCTCTCTACTTGAATAAATTCCACTTGCAGGATGGAATTCAGCTCTACGTTCATCGTGATGTTGTACATTGTATTTAATCCATAGCCCCAAATCAAAGGCATATGGTTGATGATGAGCAATAGAATTATTCTCGTCCAGATGTAACTCCACACGTCCGATCATGGTCTGCGTAGATTGGTTGGCAACCAAATCTGAGTACCTGGACACCTGCATCGTTTTGAAAGTAGTTTAGTTCAAGCTAGTCGTAGTTCATAGAACAATTGAAATAGAGATGGAAATGGAAATAATTCAAAGAAGATTATGGTAAATCTCATTGATATGTGAAGCAGCGTCGTGTGCTCGCTAATCGACTCCGCCCCTGGCTTCTTTCAAAGGGATGTTGGCCGTCAACCGTCCAATTGATAATCATAGCCCTTTATTAATAGGCATCAGATATTCGCTGCCCGCCATTCTGCTGGACTTGTACATACTATTGAAGCTTTCCTTTCCAGGTCATCTTTTCGATCACACCTCGGAGGTGTTTGTAATCGCTCGTGTTAGGATTAGTGAGCATCTGGGAATATACAACATTCCCCTGATTTTCTTTAGACTTTGGTGTATTCTCTCGAGGTTGGTTTCCAGTACCACTCCGAGTCATGAGTCTTCAAGTAGAGGTTGTCAATTGAATCTTTCAAAGAGCATATCTCCAGAGGTCGACTTTCCTCAAATGTGATTAGTATGATATCCTTATTAGTATTTGGAATAAATTGCTTAGAGCTAAACATTGGTTTGCTTGGAGTCACTAAATTCGAAGTGCTGGGTCAGCGAAGAATGGTGCTTGGAGTCATCTTGACGTTTGCTAGAGTCACATCATCTATGTTCTCCAACCTTTGGGAGTACCGTTTGAATAGCGGTTGCTTGTCCGTTCGCTTGATGTCGTTCATAAGCTGCCGCTAGATCCTCTATGCCCTGGTCGATCATGGGACGTCAGGGAAGTGGATAGAATGTTCCTTTACTAAGTTGAGTTTTGAACTCATTATCCGGAGGCACTGCGCTGCGGCTAGGGTTCGGAGGCACCTCGAAAATTTTTTTTTTAGCCTCTTTTTTGGAAATTTGGGTCGTACCCGAAAATATTTTTTTTTTTTAGAAATAGGGGTTGTATAGGTGACCGGTGTAACTTAATTCCAGAGGTGCTCGGCATACAATACCGTTCGGCGTTCGGCATACAATACCGTTCGGCATTACAGAGGTGTTCGGCATAGAGGTATGTATCGGCCTGGAAGAACGTTCGGCCTAGAGGTATGGTCGGCCTGGAATGGTTTGGCCAAAGTTGTTCGGCCAAGGCTGTTCGGCCAGAGTGGATCGGCCTGGAGTGGTTCGGCCAAAGTTGTTCGGCCAAGATTGTTCGGCCAGAGTGGTTCGGCCAAAGTTGTTCGGCCAAGACTGTTCGGCCAGAGTGGTTCGGCCAAAGTTGTTCGGCCAAGACTGTTCGGCCAGAGTGGTTCGGCCAAAGTTGTTCGGCCAAGACTGTTCGGCCAGAGTGGTTCGGCCTGGAGTGGTTCGGCCAAAGCTGTTCGGCATCCACACTGTTCGGCACAACCGAGTCGTTCGGCATACAATACCGTTCGGCATTAGGGCGTTCGGCCTACGCCTTTTCTGGAGCGTTCGGCATATGCCTTTTCTGGAGCGTTCGGCATACGCCTTTTCTGGAGCGTTCGGCCTACGCCTTTTCTGGAGCGTTCGGCCTACGCCTTTTCTGGAGCGTTCGGCATACGCCTTTTCTGGAGCGTTCGGCCTACGCCTTTTCTGGAGCGTTCGGCCTACGCCTTTTCTGGAGCGTTCGGCCTACGCCTTTTCTGGAGCGTTCGGCATACGCCTTTTCTGGAGCGTTCGGCCTACGCCTTTTCTGGAGCGTTCGGCCTACGCCTTTTCTGGAGCGTTCTGATGGTCTGGGCCTCCAGCCTCCATTTGTACTCCTGTCCTGAAGTTTCCAGCTCTTGCTTGGTCACGGTCTCCAGCTGTTTGAACAGCAGCTTCAGTCTTGCGGCGTCTGCGCCTGGGAGGTTCATCAGAGGAAGTAGAGCTGTCAGCAGCTTCAGTCTTGTTACACGCTAGCCGTCTCGCGGGCATCCGAATTATGAGAAGCTGACCTGGTACGTGGTCCTGCCATTGTAGAGTTATCGGTATGAACTCTGAGTAGAATCAACGGATGTCCTATCAGTGAGTCGGATCTTCTTTGGGGGATTTATTCAATCCAGTAGCTTCAAAGCAGATCCTTGAGGTATGAGAATTCAACTCTCAGTGAAAGCACCAAAGTGTTAGCACCAAAATTGGTCACTAACCTCGTTGAGAAAGATTGTGTAGAGATGTAAGTAATGAAGTTAAATTAAACAAGGAAGAATATGCTAATTTAAATGCAGAAAGTAAGAACACCGGATTTATAGTGGTTCAGCGTAATTGCCTACGTCCACTTTGAGTTTTGATCTTTATTTCTTTCACAAGTAGTTGAATACAGATACAATCCGTATATTGATGACTTGAATACAAGTTTGAATTAAAAAGAGGAGAGTATCAAAAATGGCAGAGTCTCCCCAGTGTTCTCCAAAAAGGATCCCTTTTCACTGTGACCCTGCCCCTCTATTTATAGACAAATATGGGCTGGACTTCCCAGGTGGGCTTGGTGGCCAAACACTCTAGGCCAAGTGTAGTGGTCGTTGTATGCCGAACCAAGTAGACCGAACACGTTGACGCCGAACCACCTTCTCAATGCCGAACGGTACGTTTGATGGTTGGAAGTTGCAGAACAGTTGTCAGTCGAAGCCGAACGATCCTTTGGCCGAACGATGCTTCTTAGCCGAACGATCCTTTGGCCGAACGATGTTTCTTAGCCGAACGATCCTTTGGCCGAACGATGCTTCTTAGCCGAACGATCCTTTGGCCGAACGATGCTTCTTAGCCGAACGATCCTTTGGCCGAACGATGCTTCTTAGCCGAACGATCCTTTGGCCGAACGATGCTGCCATGTAGAGTAGTTATATACGCCGAACGTCTTCTAACGCCGAGTACCACTGGATGCCGAGTACTACGCCGAGTACTCCTTGATGACGGGTACCACTGGATGCCGAGTACTACGCCGAGTACTATGAGATGCTGAACACTACGCCGAGTACTATGAGATGCCGATCACTAGTTGACACCGAGTCGTCCTGTACGCCGAGTACTCAGTTGCCTGGTCAAATCACTATGAGATGGAGTAGTTAAGTCTCAAATTCGGACGATTGAACAGAATTGTGAGAACGGAGGAAATAAGAAGTAAAAGGAGAAAAGAAGAGAAGGGACTGGTTTTATAGAGGGGAATGGAGGAAGTCGAAGGGGCTATACCCGGTAGAACCGGTCAATACCGGAGCGCTCGGCATTAAGGTGGAATGACGTTCGGCACGCTAGGAACGTTCGGCTCAGAACGTGTCGTTCGGCATCCCAAGCTTGTTCGTCTCGCACCTCCCTTTGCTAGCATTCTCGAGAGGGTACCTCCGAGGTAGATTGTACCAGATTCAAAGCGCACCACGTTTGGCCACGAGATACACATTGGGGGGCAAGTGTTTCCTGGGGATTTGACCAGGCAACTAGTGCTCGGCATCAGAGAGTGTCCGGCATCCAGGAACGTTCGGCGAAGCAACCATCATCCATGAGTACTCGACGTAGTACTCGGCGTCCTTAGTGTCCAGTGTCCAGGAGTGTTCGGCATAGTACTCAGCAGTGTTCGGCATCGAGACTACTCGGCGTAGTACTCGGCAACAAGGGTACTCGGCGCCAAGTAGTGTTCGGCATCAACTGGCACTCGGCAACAACCTATGCTCAGCGTCAACTAGTGTTCGGCATCCCATAAGTGCTCGGCACCAAGACTGCTCGGCATACCGGAGTACTCGGCATCAAGGCTGTTCGGTATCAAGACTGCTCGGCATACAAGGTCGCTCGGCATACCAGAGTACTCGGCATCAAGACTGCTCGGCATACAAGGTCGCTCGGCATGCAAGACTGCTCGGCATACCAGAGTACTCGGCATCAAGGCTGTTCGGCATCAAGACTGCTCGGCATACAAGGTCGCTCGGCATACCAGAGTACTCGGCATCAAGACTGCTCGGCATACAAGGTCGCTCGGAATCAAGGCTGCTCGGCATACAAGAGTACTCGGCATCCCATGGTGTTCGGCGTAATACTCGTCATCCAGGAGACATTCAACACAACTAACCAGCACACCGTTCGGCATAGAGGGAATGGTTCGGCGGAGATCGTTCGGCGAACCTTGATCGGCATACGGCGACCACTGTACTCGGGCTGGAACGTTCGGCAATCAGCCCACTTGGGAAGTCCAGCCCATCTTTGCCTATAAATAGAGGGGCAGGGTCACAGTGAAAGGGGGCCTTTTTTGGAGAGAAAATACGGGGAGACTATGCCATTTTCAAGACTCATCTCCTCTACTTTAACAACTTCATTCAAACATTTGATTCACGAATTGTATTTGTAATCAACCATAAAGGAAATCAATAAAGTTGAGCAAAGTGGACGTAGGCAATTACGCCGAACCACTATAAATTTGGTGTTCTTACTTTCTGCATTTGAATTAGGACTGTCTTCTCTGTTTAATTTACTTTCATCACTTTTATCTCTACACAATCTTTCTGAACGAGGTTAGTGACCAATTTTGGTGCTAACAGTAGGTGATCTGCCGATGGATTCGAATGAAACCGAGTCGAGCCCGGGTACTTCGATGGATCCGAAGTTGATCGATACGAATCTTGATCGATTCGAACTAGAGTTTAGTGATGGATACGAAATCACCCATATTGATGGATACGAAATCTAGGCTTTTCCCTTCGATTTGAATCGATCACAACTTGAGCGTATGAACCCGGATTGACCTGAAATTTGAGATGCTGACTTCTATGATCTTTCTTTTCATGTCCTATCAATTGCAGCTCAATCTGGACTTGGACAAAATTCAGCGATATCCATGACGAGCTATACCTGTTCTCTAGTCGGTTTCTTTGTGTCCTGGCCTTGCCAAAAGGCGGGATAACATTTGCCCCCCAAAGTACGTCTTGTGAAAACATGACGTGCTTTGAAAAGCTGCAAGTTTGCGACTCGTCGTTAGTCTAGGTCGTTGTTGAACCTCGCACTGATTTTCTTTCGAATCGATTCGAAATTTGAGTTGAAACGACGTCTGATGGTCGCTTCTAACCATTCTCTTGTACTAGTTCTCTCATGAATCAGTGTTAAAAGTTAGGAAGTATTTCTTCGTATCGATGCGGGTTGACTTGATGGATACGAAATGATTATTCGTATCGATGGATTCTAACAGATATGAATTCTGTGTTCGTATCGATAAGCCTGCCCCGTTGTGGATCGATGGCTCACAAAACGGATGCTTCGAATCGATGGAGTCCATTGTTTCCGGGTGGCTTCTCTGCGTATCTCGAATCGATGAAGTCTGGTGGGTTTGAAACGGGCCTTCGTTTCGATGCGCTGTTTGATTGGTTGCGACCGGTCAGGTTGACTGGAAGTCGAATCGACTCGGTTTTACCCTAGGCTCCGTATAAATACCTGGGACTTTGTCACTTTTTACTTTTTTACCTTTCTACTTTTACTGTTGCTCTCTGTTCTTTTTGCGATCGATCCAGGGAGAGATAACATCTCCGTACCTTCGACTCGATCAAAATCATTTCTTCGGATCTTCGAATCCTAATTCTTAGGTAAGCGACTGTGAATCTAAATGATAGGGCTGTCACGAATCCACTCTTTCTCCATCAATCTTCCCTTCTGGCAACTGGTAAAACCAGATCGGGCTCGAATATGTGATGGCCAAGGCGATCTCTGCAGATTAGAGAAGAAAGGGTGGAAGAGTTGATTTCGAATCGATTACGAGAGCCATGTTCGAATTGATGAGACCAATGGCGTTTTTCTAGATCTCGTATTGACTCTTGGGATACGTCAGTGGAGACGATGTGATTTCGAATCAATAGTTGTGGTGATGGGTCGTATCGACATGAAGTAACTGATAACAAGTCAATTACTATTCTGAAGCCCCTAGCTCTAGATCGATGCGAATTTCGCCACTGCGATCGATACGAAAAGGATCAACTCGAGCGTTATCGATGCAAAGCTAAGGCCCTCCCGCTCGATACGAACCAGGACACCAGTGATCGATACGAAATTGCACCTGTCGTGATCGATACAAACCATGTTACCAATGATCGATTCGAAGCGCGACGCTTGGTATCTATTCGAACTTATAACCGGATGGATTCGAACGTGTCTATTGGGATCGATTCGAACTCTTTCTTTGATGGATACGAAACCCTAAGCACTTGAAAACACGATTTCGATAAACTTCATTCCTGCATATCTTGACTTGACAATTAAAATACACACCTGATTCCTACGAGCTCCTGCATTGCATAACCGAACTTGATCACAACACTGCACATCTGACTGCCTTTTGAAGCTCGTAGATGGAACTGTAACCCAGCAAAGTATAACGAACTTTAACTCTGAATCGAACAACAGTATTTGGATGGCGCGGTTGTGACGGTCAGCGATGACGGTCATTTCCAGCCTGACTCTCGGAGTTTTTTTGCTCACACACTTAGGCTTATTTCGTAGAAATTTATTTGCTCAAGTTATGCATAACTCATGCACTGTACAACTCATTCACACACTTTACACTGGGGAATGCACGGGCTTTTTATCATCTAATGGTGGTTTCTCGTGAGTTAGCTAGTTATGGAACCGTCAAGTTCGCAGCAGCAAGAAAATCGGCATCTAACCTCTCCTAGACTTGAGATTCCAGATATCGAGGCAAAAGTTATCGGTCCGGCTCCGGACGAGTTGCCTGACGCGTCTTTCATCAATAGTCCACCTTATTCTGTCCCGTCCAATATCTCCGAAGATATGCTAGGGAGAATATGCTTAAGGCATGGCCTGTCGTTGGACGATGTAATGTTGCCGGGACCGGACGACAGACCGCATAATCCCCCGGAGGGATATACTGCTTTTAATCGACATGCATGCGCAGCCGGTACACTTCCTCCGTTCAACGATTATATAAGAGAAGTGTTGGCTTGCTTGGAAATTGCTCCATCTCAGTTACATCCGAATGGATACGCTTCACTCAATGGCTTGTTCATCGCATTTATGGAGTACCTCTATCGACCTCCCCGTCCGACCGAGATAAGATACCTATTCAACTTCAAAAGCCGAACTGACAGCCCATCTTTCACATTCTTGGAGTCTGTAAGAAACTGCCAAGTTGTCACGAGGTCGTGGACTAGGCTGAGCTACTTCAAGTCGGAGTGGTTCTATGTCCGATGTCCTCCAGGGTTTGCCAGAAGATGGCTGTTCAGACATGAGTATTGTCTTTCTCCCAAGTAGTCGACAGGGCAATTTCCGAATGAAATTAAACTCATATCTTCTACTCCTTTTCTTTCAGCAATAATCCAGCGACCTGAAGGTGGATACTATAAAGAGATAGTTCGGGTCCTTCAAGAAATTCCTAGTGAAGAAAGGAATATTGAATTGCTGCTGACGGACCGGAATCTCAGAGTTCTTGGGTTGATTGGGCGGAGGCAGAGCATAAGGCTTGATGGCGCATTAAAGACTGTCTCCTGAGAAAAAGTCAAGCGGAAAAAACCCAAAGTCATAGTAATCGAGGAACCTGACTCCGAAAGAACTCATACTGATGAGGAGCCGCCGGTCGAGCCTGCTGGGGCAACCCCGGATTCCGATGAAAAAAGAAAAGGCAAGGCAGTGGCCTTTAAACAACCCAAATCCGGGAGGCGGAAGTCTGTGGTTTTACACCGCCCTCTTTCAGGAGTTAGAATCTCGGAGGCACCCTCCCTGCAAGCTGAAAATCAATTCGAAGGGCTCGCTGACCTTCCAATTCCGGACCTCGAGTCCGCACAACATGACGTTGAATTGGATGGACTGCAGCATACTTTCGACGTTAGCGAGCCTCTTCCTACTAGCGCGACCGACACTTCTGGTTGGTCCGGGGGTTTACACATCCGTACACTCTTCACGGCACAACACAATTTTCTAACTATAAACAGTATATCGTGAACAGTTACTGACTTTCTGTATCTTTACTTTCCAGGTACGATGTCTGGACGAGGTTTTGTGCTCGGCAGTTTGCGCAACAAGCACCGTTATTATGAGCCACGCAGGAGAGAGGGCGAGAGGGATTATGATTCAGGACACTCTGTCAGGAGAGGTCCGACAGAGATAGGGGATACGTTCACTGATCCCGATCTCGCTCTCCTCCTCCCAGGACTTCCGTACCGCCCACGGTAGCAGTTGCTCGTCCTCCCGAAACTTCACGGCCTAGGCCGCCTTCTCAAGCTCCGAGGCCCGATCCTCCGTGCGGGACTGAAATAGCCACCTCTTCAACTACCACACCGGTCACGACTGATGCGACCAGTGAAGGAGCGCTTAAACTGGCACAGATGAGGAAGGAATTTCCCGATATCTGCTTTGACGGTTATGTCTTCCCTCCGCACTTAAGGAGAATTCCGCCAACCGCTGAAAACACTATCCATGATTATGTTGCGGACATCTTCTTCCAGTACAGGGATTGGGCAAGGGCCGCGAGCAAAGCATCCAAAGTGGCATTCGATCGGGGTGTCTTCATTGAGAAGCTTGAGAAGGAGTTGGGTCAAAATGACCGAATCATGAAAGCGCTCAACGCTGAGGCTGAGTCTTCCCGTAAATCTAAAATGGAGGCCCTGAAAAAGGTTGACGAAGTAAACTCCGCCATGACCAGAATGAAACAAGAGCACTATACCGCCATTGAAGACATGGGTCATAGGAACACCACCATTACCGCCGAGATGGATGCCGCTCTTAAGGAGCTTAATGAGCTGAAATCAAAGTTCTCCGAAATGGCGAGGGAGAAGGATGCGGCCAATGTCTTCGCGCAGGAGGCCTGTGATCAGGCGGTGGCGCTCTGGAAGGAGAAGGAAGCGGCTATGAAACAAGCCTACGAAGCTTAAGCTGGGGTTGATGATAAGGTACAACAGGCGGAGGCCAGGATTGAGGCCGAGGTAGAAGAGCTACTTGTTACCTACAATGCCAACGTGCTAAGGCACCTAGATTTGAACTGGCTCGACGATTACCCAATGCATCTCTATAACGCCTGGAACTTATTGGTTGAGGAGGAGAAGTCTGGGCACCCTGATGAAGCCATTGATGAATTCGAGTTGGAGAACGACATTCTTAATGATAATGAAAAGAAAGTTCTCCATGACTCCATGGTTTCTCATGAGAAGGAGAGGCTTGGTGCCCAGTCTCATGAAGTCGGAGAAAGCTCTGGTGCTGAGCACCATATTACGAGTTCTGAGATAATCGTGTCATCTCAATCTGAGCCAACTCCGATGATCGATTCCCAGCCTGTACCGGCATATGATCCAGACCAGCCACGTCTTTCTCCTATTAGGGAACATCCCTCTGAAATCGTCCAGACAACCCCGAGCCAAACCGAGGAAGGTACTCTGAACTGATCTCTTGTTTATTTGGACCGAAGAATTTGAGTAGAGGCGTATACTAACAAACGTTTCTTTTCTCTAATCAGTGATCGAAGTAGTACTAGCTGCGCCTCCCATAGCCCAGGAGTCATGCCATGTGCCGGAGGCCATTATCTCTGAAGCGACCTCCGTTGTGACAACAGTGCCGGTGGAAGTAACACAGGGGAGCTCACTCTCTTTCGATGAACAGATGATAAATGAGCTCCTTGGCCGACAGAGTGATCCATTTGTAGATCTACCATTCAGCCTAGGCGGATTCTTGTCTACTTCTGATATTTCAACTCAGGCCACTACGACACATAGTGAGGCCAGAGCGCAGCGAGAAGCAAGGATGTTGGCCGAGATTAATGCTGAGATGGCGGTAGCTGCGCATGGTGGCAGCGCGGATGGCGGAGTAGTAGCGCAGTGCCCTACTCCCCTTATGATTGTATCTCCCGGGGGCACGCTCATTGATACTAGTGCGTCAGTCCTGCCTTCGGCTGTTGGTTCTGTTCCCCCAATTCCTCCTGCGGAAAGCATCCCCATAGATTCCAGCTTGGAGGATGATGTCGACATCATGCCTTCGTCCGAGGGGAGCCCGCCTGAGGGGAAAAGCTCTAAACGAAAGATCACTGGTGGCTCCAGCGGCTCCTCGAAGAAGAAGAAGAAGCTGAGGAGAAAGAAGGATTAGATAGACTTTTTTAGGCATGTGTTTCCCTTTCGTAGTCAGGAATTTTGTTATCTTTTTTCCCCTTTTTTTTATAGGCCGTGTTTAGATGCGGGTTCGGCCCCTGCTAGTAGGAATTTTTGGAAAGGCTCGTGTATGAACCATTGCTTATGATTAGTTGAAATAAAATTTTGTCTTTTTGTTTCAACTTAAATTCCTTTTATGCTGAAATGTTGCAGTGTTTGAACTTCAGTTCGACGTACTTGTATTACGTTAACGTTTAAGCATAGCTTGTTTTGTCTTTCAAGCCTGGAAATCTTGAACTTGAGTTGTGATCGGAGATTGCATCAGAGCTGAACATCATACAGTTTCGGGTAGTGATTAACACTTGCACCTGCCCCCAGTTCCGGGGTTAAGTTATGATGATCAGCTTGTGATCGCACTGAGTGAGGACCGAGCGGTCGAACTACACTTGTTTCCTTATGAATCGTTTCACCCACACTCCGGGGATATAAGTCATCTTGCAAGCAGTTGTTCACACTCTTGGAACTTGAGATTGCGGTTGGTACTCCAACCCATATCCTGGGAGTTTGGAGTTAGTGTTCATACTCTGGCTCGCACTCCGGGAGCTCAGAGTTGTCATGACATATTCCGCTCCGCACTCTGGGGATACGGAGTTGGATGTCTATACTCCGTTTCGCACTCTGGGAATACGGAGTTGATTGTTTATACTCCGCTTCGCACTTTGGGAATACAGAGTTGAATGTTCATACCCTGTTTAACACTCTGGGAATACGGAGTTGAATGTTCATACCCCGTTTCGCACTCTGGGAATACGGAGTTGAATGTTCATACCCCGTTTTGCACTCTGGGAATACGGAGTTGATTGTTTATACTCCGCTTCGCTCTCTGGGAATACGGAGTTGATTGTTTATACTCCGCTTCGCGCTCTGGGAATACGGAGTTGAATGTTTATACTCCGCTTCGCACTCTGGGAATACAGAGTTGATTGTTTATACTCCGCTTCGCACTCTGGGAATACGGAGTCGATTTTTTATACTCCGCTTCGCGCTCTGGGAATACGGAGTTGAATATTTATACTCCGCTTCGCACTCTGGGAATACGGAGTTGATTGTTTATACTCCGCTTCGCACTCTGGGAATACGGAGTTGATTATAGGATTGTTATGTGTCATCCTATTTAATATTGGCGTGATAATTTGCCCCCGAGCTCGGGTTTCACTTAGCGAGTGGCCGGTCGTATCACAACCACTCTCCATTTGAATAAGTCCCATTGCGCGATGGGATTTAGCTCTCCGTGCGTCATGATGCTGTATATCATATTTAATGAATCACAGTTCTGGCTCGAAGAGATGGCATTTTATTGCTGAAATAAGAAAATACGGCAAAGTCAGTTGCCTTATTACAGAATTCAATATTTAAAATGCAGAAACAAGTTGCCAAACGGAAAGATATAATGAAATAAATAAAGCCGGTCATGTGTAATAGCGACGGAGACTCTCGCTGTTCCAGGCCCTCGGCAAACCAAGACCGTCAACGGTCGATAGTTTGAATGTGCCATCTCCTAGTCTTCGTGTAATCACATATGGTCCTTCCCAGTTCGGCTTCATGTGTGAAGGAACTGGGTAGATTCTCTTGAGCATGAGGTCGCCGAGTTCAAAGGTTCGAGGGCGAACTTTGGTGTTGTACAGTCGGACGACCCGACTTGGATATGCAGCTGCTCTCAAATCAGCCTCTTCCCGTTTTCATCCAATAGATCCAAAGATTCGGCCAGCAGTATAGCGTTCGTTTTCGGACCATAGTAAGTCACGCGATGAGAAAACACTTCCGTCTCGATCGGAATAACAGCCTCTGAGCCATAAGATAGGGAAAACGGAGTGTGTCCGGTTGCGGTTTTGTGAGTCGTTCGATAGGCCCATAACGCCATAGGAAGTTCATCAACCCATTTGCCCCCGGCCTTTTCTAGTCGTTTCTTCAAGATGGATTTTATAACTTTATTGACAGCTTCAACTTGTCCATTCGCCTGGTGATGTGCGACAGCCGAGAACTTTTTATGGATATGAAACCGTTGACAGAAATTTTTGAATTCCGCACTCTCGAATTGGGCTCCGTTATCGGTGATGATGGTATGCGGGAGTCCAAATCGACAGATGATGTTGCAAACCACGAAATTTATCACTTTCTTTGTCGTAATGGTTGCAAGGGCTTCAGCCTCGGCCCACTTTGTAAAGTAGTCAACGGCAACGATGGCGTATTTCGCACCACCTTTCGCCAAAGGTAGAGCGCCGATGATATCAATGCCCCACATTGCGAATGGCCAGGGACTGACCATTTGGGTTATCTCGGTAGGCGGGGCTCTTGAAATTCAGGCATGTTTCTGGCATTTATCGCACTTTCTGGCATAGTTCGCCGCATCTCGGTTCACTGTCGGCCAGTAATACCCATATCGGAGTATCTTCTTAGCGAGAGCTTGCCCCCCGGTGTGATCGCTCTCCTTCGTGCACTTCATGTAACACTCGTTTGATTTCCTCGTGGGCGATACATCGGAGGAGAGGAACGGAATAACCTCTCCTGTACATGACTCCGTTCTGGACGACGAATCGTGAAGCTTTTCGTAGAATTTTTCTCTTCTCATTTCTATGCTCAGGCAACGTCCCATTTTCAATGTAATTTCGGTATGGAGTCATCCACGACTCTCTACCGGGAGCGGCTTCAAACACAAAATTCGTCTTTATTTGATCGACGCTTGGGTAGGATAGAGTTTCGATGGGGAGAAGTCCCATCTGCTGTGCTTCACCTGTGCTGGCTAACTTTGCTAATGAATCGGCTCTCTGATTGCGTTCCTGAGGTATATAATAAATGGCATAATAGTCAAACTGATTCAGTATTTCCTGAACTCGGGCCAAGTAGGCAGCCAGCCTTCGATCCCTTGCTTGATACTCTCCCCGTACTTGACACACAACTAACTGCGAATCGCAGAAAATTTCCACAGCGATAATTCTCAAATCTTTTTAGGCCGGTCAAGAGGGCTTCATATTCAGCTTCATTATTAGTTGCATGAAAGTCGAACTTCAAAGCCTAACATATGGATTGGCCCTCGGGAGTCTCAAGTACAACCCCAGCGCCCGAACACCGGTCATTTGACGCACCGTCAGTATACAGCTTCTAGATGTATTCGGGGGATTCACTGGTCTCGGGCAAGTCTTCTGGAACAGTAAATTCAGCTATGAAATCTGCCAGGACTTGTCCTTGAATGGCTCTCTGCGGAGCGTATGTGATATCAAATTGGCTTAGCTCAATGTTCCACTTGAGTAACCTACCGGACGTCTCAGGCCGCGTGAGGACCTGTCGTAACGGCTGATCGGTGTACACAGTAAGAGGATGAGCTTGGAAGTAAGGGCGGAGCTTTCTTGAGGCAATGACCAAGCAATAGGCCAATTTCTCCAGTCTTGGATAATTTCTTTAAGCTCCTGTTAGTCGCTTACTAACATAGTAGACCGGTTTCTGCACCTTGTCTTCCTCCCTAACTAGAGCAGCACTAATCGCATGTTCTGATACTGCCAGATAGAGGTATAATTGCTCGTGGTCAATTGGTTTTGACAAGATCGGAGGTGTGGAAAGATGTTGAACTAGTGATCGGAATGCGCCTTCACACTCCGTGGTCCATTCAAAGTTTCGTTTTCCCTTCCGGATCAGATCGAAGAAAGGAATGCATTTATCGGTGGATTTTGAAATGAACCTGCTTAATGCTGTGACCTTTCCATTGAGACTCTGGACTTGCTTTATGGTTCTAGGGGTTTGCAAATTTCTTATTGCCTAGATCTTCTCAGGATTTGCTTCTATCCCTCGAGCATTGACAATAAACCCAAGGAACTTTCCGGACGCGACGCCGAAGTGGCACTTCAATGGGTTAAGCTTCATTCCATATTCTCGAAGGATGTTGAACATCGAATTTAAATCTTTGACGTGATCTGTGGAGAATCGAGACTTCACCAACATGTCATCCACGTAAACCTCCATGGTCTTCCCGATCTGATTAGCGAACATCCGGTTGACTAAGCGTTGGTACGTTGCACCGGTGTTTTTTAAACCAAATGGCATGACTTTGTAACAGTAGAGCCCCAGATCGGTTACGAAGCTGGTATGTTCTTGGTCGGGCAAATGCATGGGTATTTGATTGTAGCCAGAGTAAGCGTCCATAAAAGATAATAATTCATGTCCGGTCGTCGAATCTACGAGCTGGTCAATTCGAGGAAGCGGGAAGCTATCCTTTGGGCAAGCCTTGTTTAAGTCAGAGTAATCGATGCAAGTTCTCCATTTCCCGTTCGGCTTTCGAACCAGTACAGGGTTGGATACCCATTCTGGGTACAAGGCATCTCGAATAAAACCGTTCGATTGTAACTTATCAACCTCCTCCTTAAGGGCGGCAGATCTCTCTGGATCCATACCGCGCCTTTTCTGCTTGACCGGGACATATTGCGGATCTATATTCAGGGAGTGACTTGCAATATTTGGCGAGATCCCGCAGATGTCAAAGTGTGTCGAGGCGAAGACGTCGAGATTCGCCCAGAGAAACTCAACCAATTCCTGTTGTGTCTGCCTGCTCAGTTGAGACCCAACCTTTAGCATCCTTGAATCATCATCCTCACTGATTGGGACGTCCACAGTCAGTTCGGCCGGAGAAGCTTGGCTCTCCTTAGATTTGTCTTTATCCTCATTGTCCCTGGGGTCAAGGTCTTTCAGGAATTGGTTGTGGTGCCCGGGCCGAGGCCCAGGCATCAATTGTTAATTATCAATAGAGCGGACGCAGAGAGATTCCTCTACGCCCTTTCCCTTTTCTTTACGCTACGCCCCGCGCAGTTCAGCAACATAACAGGCCCTCCCCGTGGCCTGATCTCCTTGAACGACTCCAATCCCACGATCGGTGGGGAACTTCAGAGTCAAACACCATGGGGCGATGGCCGCCCTGAACTCAACCAGGGCCGGCCGGCCCAAAAACTCATTATAAGGTGAATCAATCTCTAAGCCAACAAATTGTAACATCCGGACTCTCCGGCGTTCTCCAACCCCCAACTCAACCGGTAGTTCAGTCACTCCAATGGGTATCGTGGCACTCCCGTTAAAACCGTGGATTCGGGACAGGCAAGGTTTCAAATACTTTGCCTCCATTTTCATTAAGTAGTAAGCCCGTTTAAGCAAGATATTCACAGAGCTTCCATTGTCAACCAGGATCCTCTTCATCCAAGCAGGACCTACCTGGGCAGATATGACTAGTGGGTCGATTGTAGGGGCTTCGACCTTATCAGCGTCTCGGCTCCTGAACATGATATCATCAGATATTATCTTTTGCTGTTTAACCGGAGTTCCGTCATTGCAATTACTACAACACTCGAAGTCCGCATGCCTGATAGAACTAGCATACGACTCCATTTCCCTCCAGCTTCTTTCTGCCGGGTGGGGACCACCACTTATTGTGTTGATAACCAACCTCCCGCCCGTACGGGCGGGTTCTTCCTGTCTTTCCTGATTTTGTGAACGACTTGGATTCGAAGGGCCCGCTCCACCAGACTGCGGCGCCCGTACAAAATGATCTAACTTCCTTTCTCTGATCAACTTCTCGATGAGGTCCTATAAATGTCGACACTCATTGGTATTGTGGCCGTAGCTTTCATGGAATCTACAGAACTTCCCTGTCTGAACCTGCCTCTCTGATGAGGGTTTCGGAGCAGGTTTCTTATACTGTACAGTGTTGCAAGTCTGTAAATATACGTTTTCCAATGACGTATTTAATGGTGTATAATTGTCAAACATTTGAGCCCTACGTCATGGACCTCGGTTCTGATCTCTTTTCTTATCTTGGCCATTGTTTCCTCTCGGCTGGGTTTGCTTGTTTTGTATATTCAGTTGAACTTTTCCGAAACTCTCACCGGACTGTTTAACCGCTACATTACTCTGTATTCCCTCAATACTGGGCCTCGCATCGTCCTGCTTCCTAGACTGTTTCACGTCCTCTTACCGTAAGAACTGAGCGGCTTTGGAATAAAAACGGTCCAACGATGCGGGTGGTTTTCCCGCTAGCCAGTTCCCAAACTCAGAATCGGGTTCAATCCCCTTGGTCAAAGCCATCAAGATCGAGTTATCGTTGGGATTACTAATTTCAACACATGCCGCGTGGAACTTTTCTAAGTAACGCCTGAGCGTCTCTCCATGAGCTTGAGTGACATTGGACAGGGTATTAACGTCTTTGGGCCTAGAAACATGCATATGGAACTGTTCTACAAACCTCTTGGCCAGTTGATCGAACGAAGAAATTGACCTAGGTGGTAAGCGTGTAAACCACATCGTCGCGATTCCCCCCAGAGAGATAGGGAAACTTCGACATTTCACTGCATCGTCAGCTCTTGCAGCACTCATTGACCATTCGTATTTCAAAATATGTTGATTTGGGTCACTATTTCCTTCATACATTAGGAGAGTTGGCATTCTGAATCGCCGAGGGGGTTCAGCGCATAATATCTCGTCTGTGAAAGGGGTATGACTACGAGAGATTCCCCAATCATCATTAGTGAGCCCCTGACTCTCGCGTATCATCTGATGTATCATGGTTGATATATCTGACACCGGCAAATTCTGAGCATGCTGAGCTAAGGTGTGGTAGGGTTCCACAGTGCGAGTCAGGACCGGGCGTTGTCGACGGTCCGTATTTCGCCTCCTTGGCTCAGTGTCTTCTGGGACATATGGTTCAGGAGTATGTCCACGCTGTTGATTGTTCGGCTCTGACTGATTCCGGGTATCAACCCTTGTTTCTACCGCGGCGGTTGTAGCGCGGTTGTCCGTGGTGTACTGTGGGGCAGTGCCTCCTCGTGTCGAGGGTCCTGTTTGGAAGCTGGTCGACGGTCCTGTCCTCAATTGCCCAACGGTCAAGGCGGGTTGATATCCAGTAGTTTGAGCGCGGCTTCCCGCTAACCGGGGACGAGTAGACCTGTGGTGATAATCAGATGAAGCTGAGCTTTCGGTAGATGCCCGAGAGGCATCATCCCTCCTGGACCTTCTGTGGCCCCGGCGGTTTAGCTGGTTGGTCAGTTCGACATTGGCGCGCAACTGTTCAGGCAACTGCTGATGGCTTTGGGTCAGCTCCTGGAGCAACACTTGAAACTCTTGTCGGGTGACTGGCCCGGATGGATCCGAGTGAGCAGTGTTGTCTTGATTGGAAGAAGGCTGCTGTGTAGGATTCTGTCTATCCCGGCCTTCTTGATCAGCAGTGGTAGCGGCAGTTCTTGTGCTAACCATTTTCAGTGATGGAGTCCTTTCCTAGATTTTACGCAAATCTGAATAGAATGGTAGGATTCCGGATCAGATATCTGGATCTTCCTCTTGGGTTTATGCAATCCGGTATCGCAGGTAGATCCAAGGAGCAGGACAAAAAACTGGTTTTCTCAGTGAAAGCACCAAAGTGTCTGTACCAAAAATGGGCACAACACTCTTCGGAAGTTTTTGAAGAGATAAAATGAAGAATGTAAATGTAAAACAGAGATTATCTAACAAAAACTCCAACAAACAGAAATGTAAAACACAAAGACAAGCGATTTAGAGTGGTTCGGCGTATAGCCTACGTCCACTATGAAGTTTTGATGATTTTATTGATTCTCTTTGACTGATTACAAGCGATTACAACAAACAACAACGGATTACAGAATAGAATTCGAAATTGACAGCAAAGGTATGATGCAAGTCTTGATCCGGCAGAGTCTGGATGCTTCAGAATCAAAAGCCCCTTTTTCTGTATGCTCTGGGGCCCTATTTATAGGCGTAGGATGTTCAGATCTCGTTCAAACTTCGAGAGACTTGGTCTGGCACGTGAGGGGGCCCACGCGACCATTTCCAAAAAGTTTCGCCTCGATCCGCGATCGATACGAATTCATTTCGTATCGATCAAGATGATGTCCAATCGAGCTGAAATTTTGCAGAGACATTCCTTTATGTGTACGCAAGCTTTCCTGAAAATTTCATTGTATTTGGATCAGTGGATCACGAGATATGGTCGACACGAAGTGAGATTCCTCGAAAGCTGTTTGGTTCGTCTCCATGTCTTTGACTCGATCCCCCCGCATCGATTGCTGCACGTGCCTCTGAGATGATGTGGCGCGCGCACTTCGTTTCGATCCAGTATTCACTCCGCATTGGCCGTTTCGATTCCATGGATCTCGCCTCATTTGCTTCGATGAATGGCACGTCATCCTAGTTTATTGACTCATTGAATATGAAGTGGTCATCGACCGATGGTTGCGATACACTTCACCTGTTGATGGATACGAGTCTTGATCGATGTGAACTCGATGGGTTCTAATGAAGGAGATCCGATGGATGCGAAGCAGACGTTGGCTAATGGATACGAAGCGCTTCAGCTGCTGATGTGTACGAAGTCCATCGATACGAACTCGATGGATTCGAACATGGCCGCTCCTGATTGATACGAACTCATGGGAGGTGGCCGATACGAAGTAGGTGATCTGCCGATGGATTCGAATGAAACCGAGTCGAGCCTGGGTACTTCGATGGATCCGAAGTTGATCGATACGAATCTTGATCGATTCGAACTAGAGTTTAGTGATGGATACGAAATCACCCATAGTGATGGATACAAAATCTGGGCTTTTCCCTTCGATTTGAATCGATCACAACTTGAGCGTATGAACCCGGATTGACCTGAAATTTGAGACGCTGACTTCTATGATCTTTCTTGTGATGTCCTATCAATTGCAGCTCAATCTGGACTCGGACAAAATTCAGCGATATCCATGACGAGCTATACATGTTCTCTAGTTGGTTTCTTGGTGTCCTGACCTTGCCAAAAGGCGGGATAACACCTAGTATGAATAATAACCTATCATATCAAACCATTTAGATATCTAGTGAGACCACGCTGCTTAGCGGAATGCATTTTCCCCTTACTATTATCTTATCCAAAATTTAATAAAAATCATATATTGTGCTCCTACATTCACAATGGTTAAAACATAACAATTTAAAATATTTGATGATAAGCAAACAAGTAAATCAATTTTGGATTACCCATCCCCATTCACTTTGACTATCTGTCTCGGTTATAGTTTCTAAGGTCGGTATTAACCTATTAGTTTTCATGGGCTTACTAATAACCTATTTAAAGCTTATGGACTCCCTGTTCGGTTTCATAGTTTTCTTGGGATCACTAAGAACTTATTGGCCCCTGCCAATAACCTCCTTATTCATGGGTTCTCTTTGAACATATTGGTATCTCTAATTACTTCCCTCTTATCCTAGTTTTCATGGGTTGACTAGGAACTTATTGACTTATGTCAATAACTTTATCCGGATATAGTTTTCATAGGTTCACTACCAACCTATTGGCCCCTACCAATAACTCTTTCAAAACATAGTTTTCATGGGTTTACTATGAACCGTCTATTTGACAACTTCTTTAATCAGTGTTTATGCATCCTATATTCTAGTCTTCCTAACATCCTGGATGCAACTCTACTCATTCAGGAGTTAAATAAATTTATATTCATTACCGGGTCAACCTAGATGGTTATTCTGCCCTTTTTCCTCAAAGTATAATTATGGGTCCATTTTACAGTGAACATGTATATTAAAAGAAGCAAACATAATAACATAAAAACACAATAACACCAACATAAGTGGTTTAATATCCTTGAAATCATTTTCATATGAAACATGGTTAACCACTTTAACCTATTATTTTATCAAGGAAAGCTTCTTCAAAAACTTCATACTTAAAAGCCATTTTAAAACTCTTTATTTATGCCATGGTTTTTCTTTAGAAAATGAGATTGGGTTCTTTGTTTTGAAAACTAAGGCTTTCGAAACCTTAAACTTTTACTTTCAAAACCATTGGATAACCTCCTTCGAAAGCTTTCAAATCTTCTTTTCAAAACACTAAGCATATGCCTTTCGAAACACTTTAAATCATCTCTTTCAAAACCCTCAAAACATACATTTCGAAAGTATTAAAGCATCATTTATTAACTCATATAAGTATAACTTCAAAACTATTGAAAGTACCCCTTTCGAAACCATTGAGTTTATCTTTAAAAATATCTTTTCGGTCAAAGTGAATATAAACAAAAGTACCTTTTCCGAAACCATTAAATAAAAGAGTTTGGAGAAAAACTGATGGCTTCGGAATCATCCTTTCTAAAGCTTAAAACATTTAAGTAAAACATTTGAAGGATATCTTCAAAACCCATTTTGAAGCCATTGCCTTCAAAACCATTAAACCCTTCGAAAGCTTTAGGAAGTGGCTTATTCAATTATAAAAGCTACCTTTCGATCTAGTTAATGACTTAAATCCTTTCAAAAGGCATAAGGTCGGTAGTAGGGTTTCGGCTGGGTTGAAACTATCCCTTTCGAAAACATTGAAGTAAAGCAAGGCAACTCATTCGAAAGCATTCTTTTCGAAACAAAAATGTGGCAACATATTGGAAAGCAACTTCTTTGAAAGCTACATTAAATCCTTTTGAAAGAATTATTTGGAAACAAGGCAAGTGCATTTCTTAGGATTGTAAGACAAAGACCTTCGAAAGCTAACTGGTTTCGACTCCTTCGAAAGTATGGTTTCGACACCATACCTACCACCTTTCTCCAATCCACTACATACCAATGTATTAATACCTTTTGTATTGGTTTCGACTTGATTGGTTTGAGGAGGAAGTATAAGGTCGAAAGATACTACTAAAAGATGCGAAACATAATTTCTGGTTAAAGACTTTTTTAATGCCTTTTTATGTAATTGCTTTTTAACTAACCCGCCTATTTGTAAACATTTAATTGATTGCTATAAACTTTTCAAGTTCTTTTGAAAATAAAACTATAGTATTTACTTCAGATCCAATTAAAATAATTTGGCAAATAAGGACCTTCCTTAACCTAAACAAATAAAACATTTAAGACCTTCTTCTAAAATAATTAGATTTCCATAGTAAATTACTTAGGCGAAATCCCAAAAACTCATAAAAAATCAATTTTAATATGTTATCTAACGTATATAAATTTCAGACACAAATTCCTTCAAATAATAGCCGAAATAATTTTTAAACCCAAATTCATAATAAATTTTCCATAGCTTGGAAAATTATAAAAATTAAAACATATCTCTAAAATAACATTTTACATGACATACCCTGTCTAAATCTAAAACCAATAATTTCTATTAATGGCTTCCCTCTCCAACCCTCCGCAAGCCCCCCCTAACTCCTCCTCTACCTCATCCCAAAACCTTCCCAACCCCTCCCACTTACCAGCAACCGCTCCACCAGCCTCTGTATCATTCGACAAACCCCCACCAATTTCATTCGTACCCAAAAGGTACGTTTCCCACCTCTGCGATAAGTCCAACTCGTCCCAGCCGACTTCTGGAAGTACTAAGGCTACTTCAACCAACTTATTTCAACCCTCCACAGTCAATATCAAAACTATCCCAGAAAGATCTTACGCACAAGTGGCCGCCCTCCCACCACTCATTCCCAAACTTCCGAAACTGAAAAGTCGAAGAACACTGCCGTCTTTCGAAAATGTACGCGCCATGATAGAATTTTTAAAATCTAAGGGACGATGTCTAAAATGCGCCGGAAGAGGACACCTGGCCCGAAGCTGCAGAGACTCAAAGATCTGCTACAGGTGCAATCTCTTCGGTCATTCGCAATCTTCATGCCCCGAGGCAAACAAATAAACAGCCTCGTATCCCGTGCGTGCCTCTGCCCCTCCCACAAAAAACAAAATATCAGTTCTTTCGCATAGGGACCCAGCGCCACATAATTACACTGCAAAGCCCAAAAGCACCTTCAAACCAATCAAAACCCCTGAGTCTCCTCGTTCCCCGCTCCACCCTCAATCCAAAAAAAATACTGAACCCAGAACCTCTGCTCCTTCTCCACACCAATTCTCAATGGACAATTCCACCCTATACCTCACCGCAACAGTTATCAACGGAATCTGGACGATAGAATCACTTCACCTAGCCCTCTCCACCGCCCTTCAGCACAACGAGCTACCAATCTGGATTCTAAGCAACAACAGCTTCGTCTTCTGCTGTCCCACCCACGAAACTCTCGTTCGAGCCCTTCAACTCCGAACTTTGACCAAACCAGGCGGGGCCATCCTCATCCAACCCTGGTCAGACCCGGAACCATCCTCCGTCAACCTCGAACCAACCACCTGGGCCCGCGTCCAGGGCTTTCCAGAGCTTCTTCGAGACGAAGTCGACGCGGTGCGCTCTGCATTGAACCCATTAGGTCGCTTCGTCGAATTCGACTGCTGCAACTGGGCATTGATCGATCACCGATACCTCTACATCAAAATGCAATTTTTCTCAGGTGTTTCCACCCCCACCGCTATCGTAGCAAACCTAAACAACCACGACTACCTCCTCACTGTCGACAGATGGGAACACGAACATCCAAACCGAAACCCTGAATCGATTCCAATAGGGACTGACTTGGAGGAGACCTTCAGATGCTTTGATGAACACATCCCCCCACACGAACTTAACTCTGAGGATAGATTTGATGCTATGAACTTCGACCCGGACATCTTCGCCCCCCTCTCCCCCCTAGACAACATCCATATGGTTGACCCGATCCACCAAAACATACCAGAACCCGAAGCCCCACACCTCCCTGAAAACTCCTTTGAAGTAATGGGTCCTCTAGGCTGGGACAGCTGGCCGGCTGAAGAACCTAATTGGAACCCTTACGCAGACCTGGACCTATCCATCCCTTGGCCCTTCCAACTCCCCATACACAGTCTCCCCCCTGATCCCAACCCTAATAACCAACTTGCACTCATCCCCTCATCTTCGCACCCGCCTCCATTCTATTTTCACATCCCAAGAAACCAAACTGAGAACTTCACACCATCTCCCATGGAAGACAGTGCAGCCCACAGACACCCTCCTACTCCCAATAATCAACTAGCACTCATCCCCCCGTCTCCAGTCAACCTGGGCAACCAATTCGAGAATAACGCCCCCCCCCCAGACGAAAGAGCAGCCGCACTCACCCCACCTCGGACCAGACAAGAATCTCCATTGATCACCCCCACAGCTGTCAGAAGAAGCGCCAGACTACACAAAGCTGCATCTCACCCTGGTAGTTTTTTCAAACCCGTAGTCTTTTCTTCTGCAAATAAAATTTTAAATAAAAAAATCGCACGTTGCATGGGGGTGAAACTGCGAGAGGAACATCTCACTGCCATGCAATCACTAGAACTGGAGCGTTCATCCTCATCCCAATGAAGATTATCACCTGGAATGTCAGGGGCCTAGGGGACCCCAATAAAAGAATCGCCCTAAATCTCACACTGTCCCCACACAAAAGCGACATTCTCCTCATCCAAGAAACTAAACTTGTAGACCCCTCTCCTACCCTAATTAGACAGCTAGGTGGGACCCATCTTTCTGGGTGGGCCCACTTGAATGCCAATGGTTCCAGTGGTGGTTTAATAACCCTCTGGAATGAATCCATTTGGTCTCACTGTCAAACCATCCTTCAGCCTTCTGCTCTTCATGTTTCACTTCGACACATCCAAACCAACACCATCTACTTCTTTTCCAACATATACGGCCCCCAAAACCCCACCGATAGAAATACCCTCTGGAACAACTGCCTCACCTTCGCCACACACCTCAACGGCCCCTGGTTACTAGGAGGAGACTTCAATACTACCAGAAACACCCTCGAAAGAAACTCCGGAAACGCCTCCCTAGACTCAGATTCATTCAACTCCTTCATCAACTCCGGTTCCCTAATCGACCCACCAATCACCAATAGACTCTATACCTGGTCAAACCGTAGATCGGACCCATCCCTAGCTAAGCTTGACAGATTCCTTTTCAATATCAATTGGGATGATTTGCACCCTCTTTCCAACGTATCCGGTCTAGCCTCGACAATTTCCGATCACTGTCCACTAATCCTAGACTCGGGCTCATCCCCTAACCCAAATCGCCCCTTCCGCTTCGAACGACTTTGGACCATGGAACCCTCCTTCGACAATTTCATCCAGTCTTCTTGGTCCCAACCTGTGCCGTCCAATTCCGCAACCGCCAGAGTAGTCTCCAAACTCCGCTCACTCAGAAAGATCATCAGACCTTGGGCCAAAAATATTTGGGGCTCCCTTCGCTCACGTATTTCCTCCACCCAAGATGCCATCCTAGATCTCAACATTCTCGAAGAATCTCGACCCCTCACCCCAACCGAACACTCTCAACTGAAGACTTTAGAAACCGAGCTGGATAGACTAATCAAACAGGAGGAAATTGGATGGAAGCAAAGATCCAAAGCCAAATGGTTGGAGGAGGGGGATAGGAACACCTCCTTCTTCCATCGCATGGCCAATGGCAGACGTAGATCTCTTTACATCTCGGAACTAGTGCACAACAACCACAGCTACACCGAAATGTCGGATCACCTCCGTCTCTTCACCGAATACTACCGTAGTATCCTAGGCCTAGCTTCGCAGACAATACCCCCCATAGATTGGAACCTCCTATACCCATCATGTCCCCAAATCTCTGTTGACCACCCCTTTACCGAAGAGGAAGTTTGGGCCGCACTTAAAAACTTGCCAGATGACAAGGCCCCGGGCCCGGATGGCTTCGGCCCATTCTTCTTTAAACGATATTGGGAAACCATCAAAACCGACATACTCGACATGTGCGAAGAATTCCAAGCCAACCCCTATTCAATTGCCCGCCTCAATTATGCCAGCGTCATCCTTCTTCCTAAATCCTCTGGCGCCAACACCCTTCCCGCTTTCAGACCAATCAGTCTCCTTAACACCACATTCAAAATAATCACGAAGGTCCTTGCCAACAGACTCCAAGCTGTCATCGACCCCCTGGTTGGAGCGGAAAAATCGGCCTTCATACAAGGCAGAAACATTTTAGATTGCGTCGCCGCCACTCAAGAAGTCGTCTCCTACTGCCATAAAACTTCAACTCCTGGAACCCTTTTAAAACTTGATTTCTCCAAAGCTTTCGACACGGTACATTGGGACTTCATCTTGGACCTTATGAAGCACAGGGGCTTCCCAACAAAATGGTGTGGGTGGATCGAAGCGATACTCAACACAAGTACCTCATCCATCTCAATCAATGGCTCTACTGGTGGCCACATCAAATCAGCAAGGGGTCTGAGGCAAGGAGATCCGCTCTCTCCCTTAATCTTTGTCCTGGTAGCGGACGTGCTCAACCAAATGATCAAGCTTGCATCGACCAATAATCTTTTTAAAGGTATCCAGCTCCAAAACTCCGATTTAGCTGTGTCTAACCTTCAATTTGCAGATGACACGATCCTATTCGCCACTACTGACATCAAACACATCCATTGCCTCAAGGTAGCACTATATGCTTTCGAAACAATCTCTGGCCTCTCCATAAATTTTAACAAAAGCTCTGTCATCATGCTTGGCAACTCCGCAAACCTTGGCCCTACAATCGCATCCCTACTCAACTGCAACTTAGCCTCATTTCCCATCTCTTATCTAGGCATCCCTATCCGTCCTTCCAACCTCCACCGGGCAGACTGGCTTCCTCTAATTTCCAGAATTGAATCCAGACTCGCAACCTGGAAGGCACACTCGTTATCCTCTGCAGGTCGACTCGTTCTAGTCAAATCGGTCCTTTCAAGTATCCCCGCATACTGGATGTCCATCCTCAAGCTTCCATCCTGGGTAATCAAGAAAATCGACTCAATCAGACGAACATTCCTTTGGAATGGAGGCAAAATAAAATGTCTGGTGAACTGGAAGACGGTGTGTTTGCACCGCAACCATGGTGGGTTAGGGATTACAGACCTTCGTTCCTTCAACCAGGCGCTGCTGTCCAAATGGCTCTGGAGATTACTTACTCCTGGAAATTTTATCTGGAAATCGTGGATCCTAGGTTATCATTACCAATCAAACCCTCACTTGGCACTACACCTTACCACCCGGTCCCAACCATCCCCATTCTGGTCGGGGGTCCTTCAAACCCTACCCAGAGTCAAAGCACTGTTCCAGGTGAAAATAGAAAGCGGTAACAGATGCCTGTTCTGGTTAGATACATGGCTTGAACAACTACCCCTCGCTAAAACTCTACCCAACCTCTTTTCACACACTACCCTCCCCAATGCAACGGTTGAAGATTATCTCACCCTTGGCCTTGACCACCTTTTCCCTCCCTCCATCTTCGAAGCAGACCTAATCCCTGAACTTCTCTCTGCCACAAATATCCTTCAGTCGATCCGCCCTTCCACCAGTCAAGACCATTTTCTCTGGGCCCTTGCACCTTCCAAAGGATTCTCAGTCGCCTCCTGTTATCATTATCTATCCCACCCCGGTCGCCTTTTCTCCTACCCCAGGGTTTGGCTTTGCAAACTCCCACCCCGTATCGCCTTCTTCCAATGGTGCTTAATTTCAGGCCGAATCAATACCAAAGACAGACTCATCAGACTCAACATCCCTATCGACCCACGCTGCGTCCTTTGCTCAACCCAAAACGAATCAGTAACTCACCTCTTCTTTGAATGCGATTTCTCATATTCAATATGGGCGGCAACTAGTGCATATCTCCTAGGATATATTCCCAGTGTGACCTCTCACTTCGAATACTGGCAGCTCAATCAGCAGAATCTGCTGTTGGACGCCTTCATATCAACCTTTAGCTGGTACATCTGGAAAGAAAGGAATGCCATTGTATTTGGAAAACCATCACGACATTTTGAAGGAACTTGTAGAAGTATCACTCATATTTTCTCCTCCATAACAGGTCAGAGTCACTCCGCACCCTTCCGCCTGAGCCTTCCACAGTGCAGCGTCCAACCAGTAGAATCCCAAGGAAGCACCACCGCATCTCCGGAAAGATAGTCTTGACCTTCAGGGAGTTATCTCGTATTACAGTTAACATGTAATAGTTAATGATACTCTTGTATTTTCAGTACAGTTTGTAGCTTCACTTCTAATTTTGGCCATCGATCGGGCTTGTCGATCGACCTCTTTAGTACTATATAATATAACTATCTAACCGGCTGTGTAGCTCCACGCTACACACCCGTCACTCTCAAAAAAAAACATTTTACATGACATATAAATTTCTCAATGCATTCAAAATCCAAAATAAATGATTTTAGCCTTAAACCTGTATAAAATAATTGTCAAACAAACTTGTTTGAATATAACATATCATGAAATCCAAGCATATCTTCAGCAAACATCATAATGGATTTAAACTTAAACCCAAAATCAAATGATTATTAAAAACAAAAATAGAGATGGTTTTGATTATTATTCACCTTGATTAGGATAAGGAATTTGAGATTTGATCTTAGATTAGTTCCTCTTGCTTGATTTCTTAGCTTTAGATTAATTTTCCCCTTCTCTTCCCTAGGTAATGGCCAGTGTGCTTTCTATTGTTTACATTTTTGAATTTTGAGAAAATGAACGTGAAGAGAAAAACATGGGTTTAGGGGTTATGGGATTAAGGTAGTGGCTAATCCCTATAATGCCCTTGCGTTCTTCCTTTATTAGTTAATGTACGAAAACATTTTCATAACCCATTATTCTTATTTACTTAGCACAGCCTCTAATTAATGTTCAAATCTCATTCCCCTTATCAAACTAATTGTTAGCACCAAAATTGGTCATTAACCTCGTTGAGAAAGATTGTGTAGAGAGATAAATGAAGAAAGTAAATGTGAACAGAGAGCAATATGCTAAATTGAATGCGGAAAATAAGAACACCAGATTTATAGTGGTTCGGCGTAACTTCCTACGTCCACTTTGAAGTTAATCTTTATTGCTTTACTCAACAGTTGATTACAGATACAATCCGTACATCCACTCCTTGTATATGATTCCTAAGTAAAAAGAATGAGTCTTGAAAGCGGCAGAGTCTCCCCAGTGTTCTCGAAAAAAGGTCCATTTCACTGTGCCACTGCCTCTCTATTTATAGACGAAGATGGGTTGGACTTCCCTGGTGGGCCCAGTGGAAAGATACCTCGGCCCAAAGCAAGTAACTCCTGTGTGCCGAACCATAAATGCCGAACGGCAAATGCCGAGCGAGACTTCTGCCGAGCGAGGCTCCATGCCGGTCGAGACTTCTGCCAAACGAGGCTTCATGCCGGACGATCTCTGAATGCCAAACGATACTTCTGATGCCGGACGACCTTCGAATGCCGAACGAGGCTGAATGCCGAATGAGGCTGAATGCCGAACGATCTCTGAATGCCGAACGAGGATGGAATGCCGGTCGAGGCTGGAATGCCGAGCGAAGCAGGAATGCCGAGCGAGGCTGGAATGCCAGTCGAGGTTGTAATGCCGAGCGACCTTCGAATGCCGAACGATACCCCTAATGCCGAGCAAGCCTGGATGTCGAGCGAGACTTCTTCCGGTCGAGGCTACAATGCTGGACGAGGCTGGAACGCCGGTCGAGGCTGTAATGCCGAGCGACCTTCGAATGCCGAACGATACCCCTAAACCCGAGCGAGCCTGGATGCCGAATGATGCTTATGCTGTTCCTCTAGTTACTTGGCCAAACCTACATGTTACACTTGCCCCTCAAAGTGTATCATGTGCACTTGCCCCTCAAAGTGCATCATGTGGATGAACATGATGCGCTTTGAATTACGAGTCATCGAATGCCGAACGTGATACTTATGCCAAATGACATAACTATGCCGAACGAGACACAAATGCCGAACGACATAACTATGCCACGAGACACAAATGCCGAACGACATAACTATGCCGAACGAGGGGAATGCTTTGACTGGTTCTACCGGTCGCGGCCGCTTCGACTACCCCTCTCTCTATATAAGCCATTGCTCCCTCTTCTTCTTCATTTTTTACTTCTACCTCTCAGAAATCACGAACTCTACGCCTAACAGACTTCATCGAACTATCCACTCTTCCTTCCCCAAACTCCATACGTTGACTCGCCTCCTCCTCAAGTCAGTGGGTCCAATTAGAGCCGCTCTCCCTTTTCCAGAATCTCCCCTAGTTTCAACTCGTTATTTAAGTAACGAACTTTCTTCTAAACACTACACCCCGACCAGGAAACCTAGCACGAGATTCGAGCTCGCGAATCTCTGTAAAATCGATGCCATTAGGAATCGTGTGGAACATGAGTTAAGGGCTAGGCGTTGTGGAGGAGAGAAGTGGACATGAGAGGTGCTTGAAGGAGAGAGTTGGTGGAAGAGGTATTGTTGTGGCTCGGCATGACCTTCTTAGGCCGAGCGATGGAGGGGGAGTTCGGGAGTAGGAATGAAGTCAAGATTTAGTGTGCCGAGCGATGTGGCTCGGCACGGCCATGGCTCGACATGATGCCTCCATGTCTGTATGAGGGAAGAGTAGAAAAGAAGTTGAAGTTGGATAGAACGCCGAGCGGTAGGGAGGACGTGTTGGAAGAAAGTTGTTGAGGGTAAAATGCCGAGCGATGCGGCTCAGCATGATTGCGGTTCGGCATGACCTCCTTATGCCGAACAGTAGAGAGTAGGAAGTAGGAGAGAGTGTGGTGCCGAGCGATGCGGCTAGGCATGATTGTGGTTCGGCATGACTTGCTTCATGCCGAACGTCAATGGTGGATGGTAGGAGAGTGGTATGCACATGATAGTTAAAACTACCTCAACCTGGACTTAGAACATTGCTTACTTAACAACTTTTATGCCTGAATATGTGACAGTGAACATGGACGGACTTAAAAAACAAAGCATATCGAACAATCCGAACTGATAACTCCCATGTTTAAACAACTGAAAACTTGGATCTAACTTGCTTATTAGTTAATAACTTTCCAAATGCAGCGACGACGCCGAGTTCAAAACATAAACCGTCTTGTGACAAGCCTTCGTAGACGGTCAGCGATGACGGTCTTCGGAGACGACAATCTGAAGCTCAAACTTATTTTCTCAATCCAATGTCTTTCCATTCGCTTGGCACTTACGTTTGAATAATCGCACTAGTTCACACACCACACGGGGGGAATACTTATGTTGTTAAGTCTAATGTTAATTGTTTTTTAAGTATAGTTCAAACAAGTGCTTCGTTGGATTTGATCTTCATTAGAGATGTCTAGAAAATCTAGCTCTGCTACGATCTCAGACAGACCTGAGCCATCCCCTCGACGAGAAGTTGTAGATACTTTGAATCCATCAACTACCCCTGCTCAAAACTTACCGAGCGCCGCGATAGCATCCGTCGACTTAGCTCCTGACGCTCTGGAGGCAGCTATTTTCTTAGACGACCCAGCCGATTCATAGGCCTCAAGGATTAACGAGACTACACTCCGTCGGATATGCTTTGTCCACGGAATCCCTTTCGACGACGTGTTAGTCCCTTCAGGGAATGATCGTCCGCATCTTCCCCCAACTGGGTACACAGCTTGCAATAAGTTTATGTGCTGGGTCGGCAGCGTTCCACCCTTCAACTCCTTCCTTTGCGATTTATTGCAATATATCGAGATTGCTCCTTCACAACTGCCTCCGAACGGTCATGCTTTCTTATATGGGACTTGCATCCTCTTTATGAGTGTCTTCTCCAGGCTTTCGACTCCAGGCAATATCCGTTATATTTATCGCTTAAAGAGACGGTCGGATAGCCCGTCTTTTATATTTTTGGAGCCATATAGTAAATGCCAAATCCTAACTGGGGCATGGAGCAAATTCGCCCAGTACAAGCAAGAGTGGTTCTATGTTCATTGTCCTTCCGGTTTCGCTAGGAGATGGGTGGAAGGGAGTAAGTTCGTTTTCTAGATCAACACTTGAATTTGGCGGAATCTGCATCTTCTTTAACTCTTTATCCACTTCTTCAGGTATCACTCCACGTCCCGAAGGCTCCGGATACTCTGAAGCAGTGGCAACTATCCGAGCTCTCCCCGTAGAAGATCGGGACATCAAATCCCACATTTCAAATGAGTCACTTACACAGTTTGGGTTGTTGGCAGAAGGTCACCGGATAAGCCTCCCTCAGGGTGTTACCATACCCAGGCCTGCTGCTGGCAAAGGGAAATGGCAGGCCGAGTCTTCAGCACAGAACGCCCCTGACACACTAGAGGAGGGGGAGATTAAAGAAGCAGAAATGCCCGAAGTATAGGGCGAGAATATTAGTCCGTCTCGGGGCCCGATAGTTGAAGTTCATGACATTGAAACGTCGTCTTCCCCTTCGAAGAGGAAGAAGAAACTGACGTACAAGGTGATGAAGAAAACAGTGGGCGGAACTTCTAAAGTTACTCTTATTCCAACAGAAAAAGAAACTTCCTCGCAGCACTTAGAAAGTTCTCTGAAGGGCCTGTCGAACCTTACCATTCCTGACGATTTACTCAACTATGGTTTCGACGATCCAGAGGCCCTTAAGCTTCATTCGCCTGCTAGAGGCGGTACGGGAGTTCAAGCCCAAGTCCAGGGAGATAAAACTCCAATTAGTAAAGAAACTGGTCCGTCGGGGGGAAACACTAGGACACACACGGACACGCGCGCTTCACCCTGCACTTCAATCTTAGCCGTCACCCTGATTTTTTCTAACTTGTCGTTATTCTCATTCTATGCAGGTGACATGGGATGCTCCCACGGATTCGATCGTCTTCACGGCTCATCCATCTTTCACCATTCTGGCCGGGATTCGGGCTCCGGCAAGCGCCGGGACAGAGATGACTTCGGAGACCGAAACAACCATCTCCGAGAGTCGACTTATCGAAAGAAATCACACAGCCAGTCTTCATTCTCTCACAATCCTCCTCCTCAAACAGAGCAAGGCAGAGAAAAGTCTTCGCAGAAGGGGTCTTAACCCGATGTTTCCCGAGATCAACATTCTGATTCATCAAGTACAAGACAATCTCGGGAACATCGTAAGAGAACAGAACTTTCAAAACCTCCTCCCCCTGTTCCTGCGGCAGACCCAACGATATCGGAGAAGCTGGCGGAGCATAAAGCTAAATTTCCCAAAATCTGCTTTGACGGTCTGAAGTTCCTTCCAGGAATTCATCACATTCCGGGGCATGTCAAACAGAGTGCCATTGCTTGCAATAACGACGTCTATGTTCAACATGACGCGTTTGTTCATTTAGTCGGAAAAGTCTCGGAAATCTCCGTTGAGCGTCAACAGGAAATCGACCGCTTGAAGCTTGAAGCTATCTTCGATAAAGACATTATCAAAAATCAGGATGAAGAGCTCGCTTCGTACAAGGCCAAGCTCAAGGCTGCAGAACAAAGTGCTAAGGAGACTGCGGAGGCCGTCACTCGTCTAGAGACGACTCATAAGAAGGAACTTGACGATGCGGTCCAACGCAGTGGGACCCTAGCTTTAGAAAAAGATTCTATTCAAAAAGAAAGGGATGCACTCGCCCTGTAGGTTAAAGAGTTGAAGGAGCTAATCTCTAAGGAGAGGGAAGAGAAGATAGCTGCTCAAGAGGAGTCTCAACGATACTACAATGAGATTTTCGATACACGTCTCTTGAAGGCAAAGCTTGACGATGAGCTTTCTAAGGTCGGGACAATGAAGGATGAAGCCCGTGAGGAGGGCAAGAGAATAGCTTCTGCGGAGATCGACTCCCGCCTTGAAGCGGCTGCAGAGGCCAACATAGAGGAGATCAAGTGTTTGTTTGATCCACTGATAGACGAATACAACGCCCGTGTCCTCATGCACCGAGACCTGACTTTCTTAGGCGAGGGCTACCTTGAATCTTTAGCCGAGGCTTGGGAGACTTTAATAAAGATTATAAAGGTGGAGTCGGGCACCAAGGAGGTTGACGAGGATGCTTTAGTGAAAGAGTTTCTCAAGGGGAACGAGCCATCAGACTTGTCTGCAGCTATGGCTCTCTTTAGTAAAGGCTCTCCTCCATCAAAGGAGAAAGATGACATAGCTGGCTCGTCTACAACTGGACCTTTAGCTCCCCCTCCTACTCAATCGGTCAATCGGCCAGTACTTGATCTGTTCGAACAACACGCCGACTATGATCCGAAAGACCCCGGTCTCGGCATTCACGTGCTATCTCCCATTCTAGAGGGCGAGACTCCTCGCATGGCTGAAAGCCAGCAAGAAACCGGTACAAAATTCTTCTTCTTAAAGTTCAAAGAACCATCGCTTTCGGCGAGAGGTCATTGCGTTCTAATGTTCGTCCTTTGTGGTTTTATGCAGGCCGCTCCGATCTCGAACCGACTCCAAGGAGCGATGACGCCAAGGAGGAGACGGGGAAAACGAGCGAAGCTACTCACGCGGGAGTAACTCCCGGTCCTGATGCTTAGGTGATTGGGGCGCTTATCGATGATAAGTCTGAAACTCCGTCCCCCGTCGAAGGGAGTTATGAGATTGAAATTACAGGCGCCTCAGGACACACTTCGAAGGTGAGTATGAAGGAGCAACTCGCGGAAGAGAAGAGGAAGAAAGTTGAGATCAAGGTCGAGTCTCAAGTAATATAACTTAACGACCCGCTGAACAGGCCTCTGAAAGTCATCCTTCCTGGCAAATCCAAACCACTGGATGTTCCTTCTTCCACTCCTGATATTGTTTCTCTGGCCAGCAAAACGTCCAAGAGAAAGTGCGTGGGGGAGGAGTCGTCCGAACAAACGAAGGAAGACAAGAAGCCAAAGAAACAAAAGAAGAAACCACTGCACTCGTTCAACGAGGGTTAGCTTAGATCATGTAACTACTTTTTACTTATTTATTTTTGTAGTCAACGTAGACAGACTTTTGTCTCCGAGTTTTGGAGGAGTGGTTGTATAACCCCATTTTGGATTAGTGAATAAAGTTGAGTTTCTTTGCCTTTCAAATGATTTCTGCTTTTTAGCTTACTGTATAACTGCGGACGAAACTCAAGTTCTCGTTTGTTACATAAATTCCCAATCCACCTTCATATTACTCGGATATTCTTGGGAATTAGACATCTCTTGTTTCACATTTTTGGTACTTAGGATATTTTTTAATCTGCGTTCTGGGGGCTTAAAGTACTCCAATCCGCGTTCAGGGGACTTGGAGATTTAAGTCACTTATACACTAGTCCACGCTCTGGGGACTTAGAGTACTCCGGTCCTCATTCAGAGGACTCGGAGATTCAAGTCATTTATATTCCAGTCCGCGCTCCGGGGACTTAGAGTACTCTGGTCCGCATTCAGGGGACTCGGAGATTCAAGTCGTTTATACTCTAGTCCGCGCTCCGGGGACTTAGAGTACTCCGGTCCTCATTCAGGGGACTCGGAGATTCAAGTCGTTTATATTCCAGTCCGCGCTCCGGGGACTTAGAGTACTCCGGTCCGCATTCAGGGGACTCGGAGGTTCAAGTCGTTTATACTCTAGTCCGCATTCTGGGGACTTAGAGTACTCCGGTCCACATTCAGAGGACTCGGAGATTCAAGTCGTTTATACTCTAGTCTGCATTCTGGGGACTTAGAGTACTTCAGTCCGCATTCAGGGGACTCGGAGATTCAAGTCGTTTATACTCTAGTCCGCGCTCCGAGGACTTAGAGTACTCCAGTCCGCATTCAGGGGACTTGGAGATTAAAGTCGTTTATACTCTAGTCCGCGCTCTGGGTACTTAGAGTACTCCCGTCCACATTCAGGGGACTTGGAGATTCAAGTCGTTTATACTCTAGTCCGCGCTCCGGGGAGTTAGAGTACTCCAGTCCGCATTCAGGGGACTTGGAGATTCAAGTCGTTTATACTCTAGTCTGGGCTCCGGGGACTTAGAGTACTCCAGTCCGCATTCAGGGGACTTGGAGATTCAAGTCATTTATATTTTAGTCCGCGCTCTGGGGACTTAGAGTACTCCAGTCCGTATTCAGGGGACTCGGAGATTCAAGTCGTTTATACTCTAGTCCGCGCTCCGGGGACTTAGAGTACTCCAGTCCACATTCAGGGGACTTGGAGATTCAAGTCGTTTATGCGAGTTCGGACGTCAGACAAAATAATGCAACTCCAGTTATTTGCCACCGGATTATAGGGCACAGAAACATCGGCAATTCATATAAAAGATGGCTTCAAGCCTTTATTAATGAAAACAAACTAAATCATCCGACTACATGCTTAAAAGGAAACTAAGAATCAATGGAATAAAAACATACGAGAAATAATTGCACCTAAAACATGAAAGAAATAGGCTAAATATAATAACGTCGCAAATGTTCATGGTTCCACGCTTGAGGGAATGTCACGCCATCAAAGGTCGCTAGCTTGAAAGTTCCTTCTCCAAGCTTCCGTTCAACGACATATGGACCTTCCCAGTTGGGATTCATTCGTGATTGTACCGGGAAAACTCGTTTCAAAATGAGATCACCCACATCAAAGATTCTTGGGCGGACTTTTTCGTTGTAATATCGCTTGACTCGATGCCTATATGCTGCCGCCCTTAATTCAGCTTCTTCATGTTTTTCATCATCGCAGTCCAGTGATTCCAACAAGAGATTCTGATTCGTCTTAGGATCATAATATGTCACCCGATGTGATGGAACTTCAAGCTCCACGGGTATAACAGCTTCCGAGTCGTATGCCAATGCGAACGGAGTGTGGCCAGTCGCGGACTTGTGGGTAGTTTTATAAGCCCATAGCGCTGTTGGGAGTTCATCTACCCACATGGCTCGAGCCTTTTCCAAACGCTTCTTCAATATGGACTTGATTATTTTGTTCACGGCTTCAACTTGTCCATTAGCCTTGGGATGAGCAACGGCGGTGAACTTTTTCTCAATTCCGTACTTTAAACAGAAATCTTTGAATTCTCTAATTTCAAATTGAGTTCCGTTGTCTGTAATGATAGTTCGCGGGAGGCCAAAGCGGCATATAATGTTTTGTACAACGAAATTAATGACCTTCTTGAAGGTGATTGTGGCCAAAGGCTCTGCCTCGGCCCATTTCGTGAAGTAGTCGGCCGCAACTATCGCGTATTTTGCACCACCTTTGGATATAGGCAAAGAACCGATTTTGTCGATTCCCCAGATTGCAAACGGCCATGGACTAACCATTTGCGTGAGTTCCGTTGGTGGAGCTCTCTGGATTTTTGCATATCTTTAACACTTGTCACATTTTCTTACATAGTCTGCAACATCCCGATTCATAGTTGGCCAATAGTATCCGTAGCGGAGGATCTTTTTTTCTAGTGTCTGCCCCCAAGTATGATCGCCACATTCTCCTTTGTGAACTTCCTCCAAGACTCGCTTTGTTTCATCACGGGTGATGCTCCGTAGTAAGAGAACTGAGAACCCCCTCCGACACATTATTCCTCCCTACATCACATATCGCGTGGCCTTGCAAATGACATGTCGCCTTTCGCTTCTTTTTTCGGGCAGAGTCTCGTTTAGCGGGTATTGTTTGAATGGAGTTATCCACGACTCCTTCTCGATTTCCGTTTCCAACACAAAATCGACTTCCATCATATCTATGCTTGGAACATGTAAGCTTTCGACGGGAACTAATCCCATTTGATGTGATCGCCAGTGCTTGCGAATTTGGCCAACGAGTCGGCTTCTTTGTTCTATTCACGCGGGACATGCGAAATGCCATAATGTTCGAAGTTCGCCAATAGTTCTTGAACTAGAGCAAGGTACGGAGCAAGCTTTTGTCCCCTTGCTTGGTAATCTCCTCGCACTTGGTACACCACCAGCTGCGAGTCACAAAAGATTTCAACTGATTTTACCCCGAGTTATCCAACGAGCTTTAAACCAGCAATCAATGCTTCATATTCTGCTTCATTATTCGTAGCCGGGAAATTGAGCTTCAAAGCATAACAAATCGATCGATTTTCTGGAGTCACAAGGACTACACCAGCTCCAGAGCAACGGTCGTTTGATGCCCCATCGGTGTACAATTTCCATTGTATGGGGGGAATGACACTACGACCATCTGGTTCGTCTTATACAGTAAACTCAACGATGAAATCTGCTAATGCTTGCCCCTGTATGGATCTTCGTGGCAGGTAGGTAATATCGAATTGACTCAATTCGATATTCCATTTTAACATCCTTCCAGAAATTTCTGGTCGTTGGAGTACCTGTCGCAAGGGCTGATCGGTGTAGATACTGATCGAGTGTGCTTGAAAGTATGGACACAGCTTACGTGATGCAATCACCAAGCATAAGGCCAACTTCTCAATCTTAGGATAATTTCTTTCTACCCCCGTTAAACGTTTACTAACGTAGTACACCGGCTTTTAAACTCGGTCCTCCTCGCGGACCAAAGCCGCACTTATAGCATGCGGGGATACGGCCAAGTATACGTACAGCATTTCGTGGTCTACTGGTTTCGACAGCACCGGAGGACTCTCCAAATGCCTCACCAGATCTCGGAACGCTTCTTCACAGTTGGATGTCCATTCAAAATTCCTTTTTCCTTTCTTTATTATATCAAAGAAGGGAATGCACTTGTCTGTGGCTCTGGATATAAATCGACTCAGCGCAGCCACCTTTCCATTCAAGCTTTGTACCTGTTTTATAGTTTTGGGCACTTGTACATCTCGAATAGCTTGAATCTTTTCCGGGTTAGCTTCAATTCCCCGGGCATTAACAATGAATCCCAAAAATTTCCCCAACGCAACGCCGAAGGAATACTTCAGAGGGTTGATCTTCATCCCATAATATCTGAGTATGCCGAACATCTCTGCTAAGTCTCGAATGTGGTCGTTTGACTGTCGTGACTTCACGAGCATGTCATCCACATAGACTTCCATCGTTCTACCAATCTGATCTTTGAAAATTCGATTCACCAAACGCTGATCGGTCGCTCCCGCGTTTTTCAATCCAAAAGGCATTACTACATAGCAATGTAGCCCAATGTCTGTGACGAAACTGGTGTGTTCCTGGTCCGGAATGTGCATCGGGATCTGATTGTATCCCGAGTATGCATCCATGAATGACAACAACTCGTGTCCTGCAGTAGAGTCGACCAGCTGATCAATCCTAGGTAATGGGAAACTGTCCTTGGGGCATGCTTTGTTCAAATCGGAATAATCTACGCAAGTTCTCCATTTCCCGTTCGCCTTTTTCACCAGCATGGGGTTTGATACCCATTCAGGGTAGAGGGCGTCGCGGACGAACCCATTGGCTTTGAGTTTGTCCACCTCCTCTCTGAGAGTAGCGGACCTCTCCGGGTCCATTCCTCTCCTCTTTTGCTTAACTGGGACGTACTTCGGGTCTATGTTCAACATATGACTCATAATAGTAGGAGAGATCCCGCACATGTCGGAATGTGTCCAAGCGAAAACATCGAGATTCGCTCGGAGGAAATCACTAAGGTCTTCAGTCATCGAGGGGGTGAGTTGAGATCCAATCTTCAGCACTCGCGATGGATCGTCTCGGCTGACTGAAATGTCAATCGTCAGTTTAGCCAGTGCTGCTTTTTCTTCCCTGGGTTCCTCCTCGTCGTCTCTCAGATCTATGTCTCTGAAGGTCCGAGAATCATGCCCGAGCTAGGGCTCGGGCATTACTTGTCAATTGTCAGTATGCTGAATGCGGACGGAATTGTCCGCAACCTTTCCTTTCTCCCTCCACTAGGCCTCTCGGAGCTCAGCCACATAACATGCACGACCGGTCGCCTGGTCGCCATGAACAACACCTACTCCTTTGTCAGTCGGAAATTTTAAAGTCAAACACCATGGGGCCAATGCTGCCCTAAACTCAGCCAGGGCCGGTCGGCCCAAAAACACATTGTATGGAGAATCCACATCCAAAACTACGAAAGGTAGGATTCGCACCCTCCTACGCTCACCTTGTCCCAGTTCAACCGGCAACTCAACATACGCTACTGCATCAGTCACTATGCCATTAAAGCTATGTATGCGAGCTTTAGATGGCTTCAAATCCTTCGTCTCCATCTTCATCTGGTCATAAGCCTTCTTGAAGATGATATTGACAGAACTTCCATAATTAATCAAAATTCTTTTCACAAAAGCCAGCCCGATTGTCGCAGATATGACTATCGGGTCAATGGTAGGAGCTTCCACCTGGTCAGCATCTCTGCTCCTGAATACTATATCGTCTATCATCATGCGCAGCTGTTTAGCTGAGGTCCCATCCTCTACGTTGGAACAACACTCAAAATCTGCATGCCTCAGGGAATTAGCATACCGCTCCATTTCTTGCCAGTTCTTATCTACAGGGTGAGGTCCGCCGATGATCGTGTTTATGACTAGTCTGCCCATAGTCCGAGCAGGCTCCTCGGGGTGACGTGGAGCTGGTGCACGATCGAGATTGGACGTTCCCTGTTTACCTTCTTGCGGATTCTTTACAAACTCATGCAGCTTTTTCTGTCTAATCAACTTTTCTATAGCATCATGTAGGTGTCTGCACTCTACAGTATTGTGCCCATAAGTCTCATGGAAGCGGCAATACTTCCCAGTCTGCTTTTGCTCCTCGGTTGACTCCTTTGGGCGCGGCTTTCTGTACTGAAAGGTATTGCAAGTTGATAGGTAAATATTTTCCAGAGATGCATTCAGTGGGGTGTACTCGTTGTAGGTTGGAATTCTCGGCTTCCATTTCCCCACTTCCCTCTTCTTCCCCTGATTTCTTCCTCTGGATTCCTTAGATTGCCCGGGCTTGTTCTGGACATTGACCTGAACTTTCCCCGAGTTGTCTCCGGATTGCTTCACAGCAATGTTGATTTTCACGGACTACTGAACATGCCCCAGTGCCTTATCTCGCATTATCCACCTGGCTTCCTCTCTTCTTATGAACTGATGTGCCTTTGAGTAAAAACGCTCTAGCGTAGTCGGAGGTTTTCCTGCCAGCCAATCTCCAAACTCTGAATCCGGATCCACACCTCGCATCACAGCCATAAGAATTGCGTGATCATTGGGATTACTGACTTCAGTAGCCGCAACATGGAATCTCTGCAAATACTCCTTCAACGACTCCCCAGGAGCTTGGATTACACTTGATAGAGACATCATGTCCTTTGGACGAGTAGTATGTATTCTGAATTGTTCTATAAATTTCTTCGCCAACTCCTCAAAACTGGATACGGACCGCGGAGGAAGTCGGGTGAACCACATGGTAGCGATCCCAGATAGAGTTATTGGAAAGCACCTGCACTTGGTTGCATCATTCGCTCTAGCTGAATCCATCATCTATTCGTACCTCATCACATGCTGCCTGGGATCAGTCTTTCCTTCATAAGCCGGGATAGTTGGCATGCTGAACTTCCTGGGGTACTCAGCCTGTAGAACAATGCCTGTGAATGGAGTATGACTTCTGGACACTCCCCAATCATTGTTTGATAAGCCTTGATTCTCTTTCTTCAACTGTCTGATCATAGCTGTCAGGTCTGGGGTTTGTATGGAAGGTGGAAGGTTGGAGTCAGTCCTACGGGATTGATCAGGCTGATGCCTCCTCTGCTGGCGATCTGCCAACCGTGCATCTTGAGGTTCGGCATCATTGGCATCTTGGTGAGCCGGGCGTCCAGCCTCCACCTGCGCTCCAGCCTTTAAGTTTCCCGTTCCATCTCGATTGCGGTCTCCAAGGTGTAACTGATCCCCAGTTGTTTGATCGGCAGCGCCTGCCTGCATAGTTTCAGTCTTGCGGCGTCTACGCCTAGGGGGTTCATCGGATGAAGTTGAGCTGTCAGATGAAGAGTAAGGAGCTGGACTGCCCCAACATTCTGATGTTGTTGTTGAGTGAGCTGTGCCATAAGGTTGGCATTGGCCTGCATCTGCTCTCCAAGTTGTCTCCTACTTTCCATGAGCTCTCTCATCAAGTCGTTGAACTCTGTTCTGGTGACTACTTGCATTTGGTCCTGGGCAGCAATCCCTGCACCCAGATTTGCTTGCTGATTGCTAGGTCCCACTTGTTGTACACTAGCGGTCTCATGGGCGTTTGCGTTATGAGAGGCTGATCCGGTACGCGGTCTTCCTATTGTAGAGTTATTGGCAGGAACTCTGAGTAGAAACAACGTACATCTTATGAATGACTCAGATCTCCTTCGGGGGATTTATTCAATCCAGTAGCTTCAAAGCAGATCCTTGTGGCCTGAGAATTCGATTCTCAATGAAAGCACCAAAGTGTTAGCACCAAAATTGGCCACTAACCTCGTTGAGAAAGATTGTGTAGAGAGATAAATGAAGAAAGTAAATGTGAACAGAGAGCAATATGCTAAATTGAATGCGGAAAATAAGAACACCAGATTTATAGTGGTTCGACGTAACTGCCTACGTCAACTTTGAAGTTACTCTTTATTGCTTTACTCAACAGTTGATTATAGATACAATCCGTACATCCACTCCTTGTATATGATTCCTAAGTAAAATGACCGAGTCTTGAAAGCGGTAGAGTCTCCCCAGTGTTCTCGAAAAAAGGTCCATTTCACTGTGCTCCTGCCTCTCTATTTATAGACGAAGATGGGTTGGACTTCCCTGGTGGGACCAGTGGCAAGATACCTCGGCCCAAAGCAAGAAACTCCTGTGTGCCGAACCATAAATGCCGAATGGCAAATGCCGAGCGAGACTTCTGCCGAGCGAGGCTCCATGCCGGTCGAGACTTCTGCCAAACGAGGCTTCATGCCGGACGATCTCTGAATGCCAAACGATACTTTTGTTGCCGGACGACCTTCGAATGCCGAACGAGGCTGAATGCTGAACGACCTCTGAATGCCGAATGAGGCTGGAATGCCGGTCGACGCTGGAATGTCGAGCGAAGCAGGAATGCCTAGCGAGGCTGGAATGCTAGTCGAGGTTGTAATGTCGAGCGACCTTCGAATGTCGAATGATACCCCTAATGCCGAGCGACCTGGATGCCGAGCGAGACTTCTGTCGGTCGAGGCTGCAATGCCAGACGAGGCTGGAACTCCGGTCGAGGCTGTAATGCCGAGCGACCTTCAAATGCCGAACGATACCCCTAATGCCGAGCGAGCCTGGATGCCGAACGATGCTTATGCTGTTCCTCTAGTTACTTGGCCAAACCTCCATGTAACACTAATATTTACATTTTTCTATTTATTTTATCTAATTAAATCTCCTTAATAATGTTATTAAAAATTGGGGGTGTCTTAGGCTCCCCTCCTTAAATAATTTTGTCCTCGAAATTCACTAAGGACTAAATACTAAACATATCATTCATCTGTAACAGCCTCTAACAAACATACTAGCCTACCTGACTAGTAACTGTCTATGTAAAGCTAATATAGAACATACCCTCACAACAGATAAGGATAAGTATCTCAAATCCTACCTTCTATCCCCCAAGTACAGTTCTTCTCGTTGTCGCTCCGTTGAACTTTCACCAACTTAACTGTCTTGTTGCTTAATCTTTTCTCATCTTTAGCCACAACCTGAACTGGTTGTCTAACAAAAGTAAAATTTGGTTCTATTGTCAACTCTTCCAACCCTATCGGAGGAATAGTAGTCTTTGGATCATGCACATAGCGAAGATGAGACACATGAAACACATTATGGACACCTGCCATACTGCTCGGCAACTCTACTCTATATGCAAGCTTCCTGATCCTCTCTATAATTAGGAACGTACCAACATATCTCAGTGCCAGTTTCCCTAACTTTCCAAACCATAGCACACCCTTCGTTGGTGATACCTTAATGAAAACCCTATCTCCAACTGAGAATTCTAGGTCTTTACGCCTCTTATCTGCGTAACTCTTCTGTCTGGACTGAGCTTTCATCATCCTTTCTCGGATCAACTCAATCTTCTATCTCGCTTCTCTAACTAGATCTGGACCTAAGACTAATCTGTCTCCAGTCTCCAACCAACATGCTGGTTATTTGCATGGTCTTCCATACAAAGCTTCAAAAGGCGCCATTCCTATACTAGTTTGATAACTATTATTATAGAAAAACTCCACTAAATGCAGGTGATTTTCCCAAGATCCATTGAAATCCAATACGCAAGTTCTCAATAAATCCTCGAGTAGCTTATTGACTCTCTCTGTTTGCCCAACGGCCTGAGGGTGATATGCAGTACACATCTTAAACTTGGTACCTAACACATCCTGTAGACCCTTCTAGAATTCACTAGTAAACAAAGCATCTCTGTCACTAACTATACTACTAGGAATTCCATGCAGTCTAACTATGTTCTACATGAACAACTTAGCTAAAATAGGTGTTGTCCTGGTTGACTTAATTGGAGTGAAATGGGCACTCTTCGTCAACCTATCCACTAGGACCCATATACTTTCATTTCCTCTATTTGACCTTGGCAACCTGTCTATAAAATCCACGGATACTGAATCCCATTTCCAAACTGGTATCTCCAAAGGTTGAAGCAACCCACTCGGCTTTTGATGTTTGGCCTTCACTTGTTGACAGTTCGTACACTGCCTAACCCACAAGCCAACATCCCTCTTCATACCTTTCCATTAGAAGCTCCTCTTCATATCTTGATACATCTTGGTCCCTCCATAATGAATCATAAATTTAGATCGATGACATTCCTTAGGAATTTCTTTCCTTAAGTCCTCAACATTCGAACCACACAACCGTCCCTTCTTTCTCAACCATTCTCTTTGGTCAAGACTAAAATACTTTAGATCATCAATCTTTGATCCCACCTCAAACCTTATAATCCTCTCAGCTAATACCGTATCATCTTTCTGCTTAGAAGCAGTCCTTTCGATCAACACCGGTCGAACTTCTAAGTAGGACAACATGGCGGTGCTATGACTATAACTAGCAGTCGATCTTAACTACATACTACAAGTAGTCAAAGCTTCTAAATCCTTCCATTCTTCCAACATAGCTAACACCACATTCTGATGTCTTCTGCTAAGAGCATCTGCTACCTTATTTCCTTTCCCAGGTGTATACTCTATACCAAAATCATAATCTACTAAAAACTCCATCCACTTCTGCCGTCTCATATTCAACTCCTTCAGAGAGCATAAATACATTAAAGACTTATGATCTATGTATAGCTCAAATCTCTCCCCTAAGAGATAATATCTCCAAATCTTTAATGCAAAGATTACCGCAGCCAACTCCAAATCATGAGTAGGATATCTTACTTCATGTGGTCTAAGCTGTTGTGAAGCGTAGGCAATGACTTTACCCTTCTGATCAACGAGCTCCTAATCCAGTTCCACATGCATCGGTATACACCACCAACCCTTGGTTTCTGTCTAGAACTACTGGACATGTGCATTGGTCAACAGATGCTTTAACATAAGGAATGCTTCCTCACATTTTTCGGACCGGACAAACTTCACATTTTGAATTCACTACATATGGAATGATTTCTATATATGTGTGAATATTTTCAACATCTTCGTTAAAGCAATTAACTTCTTATACTTAGGGCTCAATTATAAAAGTTAACATCAATTCAAATCATAAAATGGTTTACACAGCAAACCAATATATCACACATACTTTGCATCTTAACATACATCTTAAAGATAAACGTTCACAATTTACAAATATTAAATAATTTAATAGCGTTGCTCACCATCTATTTATAGCTAATCGCTTAGTCACATGGCTGTGATGTTTGTCATGAAATCAACATGGCCTCGCCACTGATCTCTGGTATTGCTAAGGCACAGTGGCTGCAACCGTCATCTAAAATTAATTTATATAATTTACCTTTATAAATTCCATTGTAGTTTTCTAAACGAGCAAAAAAATATTTTAAACACATATATACACATTAATAAAATTTTTTCTAAATTAATTTCCAAAAATTCTTTGCACAAAATATTTTATTTTTCACAAATAATAATATTTACTTTCCAATCATTTAATAATACTTCCTTCCCAAATAACCATATAGTTAATAATATTTTCTTTTAAGTATCATTATTCTTCAAGATACCTGTCTTTAATATCGTCACAGTTGTACAAACATGTATACATACTTTTCACGAATATCCTTTTACTTCCAAAAGTTATTGCACATCCATGTATATATAATTTCCAAAATACTTATCCCATCTTAAAATATATTTAACGCATTTAAAACTTTATTTCCTTCTTCAATATTATTTATAACTTAATAATTATTTACAATACTTTAAACATTATAACTCAAAATATCTATGTCTGACTGTCTCGTCAAAGCGTTTAGGAATCCTTATCGACACCGTGGCGTCCCACGTCCTGACCCAAATTCATAAAATACTGAACGAGCAATTTAACACAAAACTTATTTCTAAAATTTATAAATCTTCAATATTCTCGTATAAATGAAAATTTATCAATAACAATTCAAATATTCAACCATTCATCCATGCATACAATATTCAATCAAACATAAATAAACAACGAATTACGGTACTCGGGGGAAACAGACTATTAGCTTCCACTGTGCAACTCTAATCACTAACGGATCAGATCACTACTAGACAACACTTAACCTTTAAATTTAGTTTACAAAATATTTTTTGTAAAGTAATTCAAAATTTCCATAAATACGTCCTAATAGTTATTCCAAATAATCATTTATACCTCTACCCCAAATAGGAAATAAATCCTAATTTCTACCTGATACACCCAAGGGACGGGAATCTGAGTCAATCTAAGCCACGATTCGTATTTCTTACGTTCTATATTGTTCCGAACCTCTGCTCTAATACCAAATTATAACGCCCCACCTTTATACCCATATTATCCAAGAATATTATAAGTAATATTGTCAAGTAATACAGAGAATATGGCTGGTTATGAGCGACCATCCATAATATTGCTTTGGGCGAGTATTGATAAATATTGTGACTATATATTTTTCATTTTCTTATGAGGAGTGATTCGATGTATGCAATCTAGGTGCAAAACAATAATACAGTGGCTTACTAATAATTTAGAATAATATATCACATAATATATAAAACATTATAACAAGTCGTAATGAAAATAGAACACATCAAAATAATCATAATGTGTAAGTCTACAAAAGGGAAAATTAGACTTGCATATACAAAAATATACATACAAAGATTATGACGAGTCTAAAAGTATACATAACAACTCAAGTCAACGCCACATCAAATATACAACAAGAATACATGTAAGACTAGCATCTCAAAATAAACCTTCTTATATAGATAACACTGCACAGATATACTATAGCTAGCCTACATCCAAAGTCGCTAAGTCCATATGCCTGTCAAGTCTCAGTCAAGCCCGAGTATTTAAAAATATAATAAAAGGGTCAGACTATCTCTAAATATCCAAAGGATGAGTTCACAATAATAAACATGCATATACAACAAGGGTAAAGAAACTCGTAAGGGTTAATTAAGAAAAACAGGTTCAACTACCATAATAATAACTGCTAGCGAATGATTCCAAACTCCAGAAATAACCATAAGAAAGTAAGTGGAAACACATAAATCAATTCACTAAATCATAAAACCCAAATAGAGCTATTCATAGGCAAATCTGAATTATAGTGAAATCCCAAATCGAATCTCAATAGCACCACATAACCACTTAGTGGAAAAACACAAAAGGACATTATTATCCCCAATATTTATTCACCAAACTCAAAATCACTTTTATCTCATAAAAGCAAAACCCAAGAAAACTTTGGTGGAAACACAAATCTCCCATAATCAGGAAATCAGTAACAGAAATCCAAAAATAAAAAGGGGGAAGACTATCAAGATCGGTGAGCATGAAAGCTCACTAAATACGGTGTATACACAAATAGTCCAGAGGACCCAAGGATGGATATTAAACCCAGAAAACACAAATGAACACAAGGCTCTATAGATGAGCACAAAGCTCCACGGATAAGCATAAATCTTATAGTTTCACAGATAGACGTAAAGCCCCATAGATGAGCATAAAGCTCGATGGATGGGCATAAAACCTATAAACACAGATGAACATGAATGCCCATAAAACATAGATTAAGTGTCATAAATTCATGAAAAGTAATCATTCAAGCAAAGACCGTATGTCCCATAACCACTCAAGTTTACTCGAATATTCACTATAAGTTAGTAAACTCCACTCAATAAGTGTAATATACTTTTGACTAGAAACTACACAGTATCGTCCAATGTCCCAAAACCACTTTGCGATACTTAAATATTTAATAAATGATTATGCATCCCACTTGACTAAAAGATTCGATTAAACGAGTCCAATAATTAATCGATAAACTAATACAAATGTCCCATACCACTTGTATTGCTAAATCATTTAATTAAATTTCTCACTCAAATGAAGGCAAAATTGCAAGAAGGCAATTAACTCAAAGGCCACACAAGAAGGCCCAAAATGGCATAAAATACTCAAAGGCTAAGCACAATAAGATTCGATAAGAGTTTAAGGTCTTGAGAGTAAATAATAAACTTTTAATCATATAGAAAATGATTCCTAAAACACATTATTTATCAATTACTTTCAAACTTCTTATATTAAATCAATAAATTCATTTATTATTTGACAATATATATATATATATATATATATATATATATTTATCTCTTTATATACCTACACTCATAATTCCAAATAAATTTCAAAACATATTTATATCTATGTAGTTGTTCCAAAAATTCCATAAACACAATATAGTTCATAAACTATTTTATGAAAGCCATATATTGGCATACTACTGTTAATTTAGAAACGATATAGGTTTATATTTAGAAACCATACTTTTAAATCCATAAACCATTTCTACTAAATATACTTAATATAATTACTTACTATAATCATTTATAAAAGGAATTAATTTGAATCGGAAACAAGTTTGAAATCGATATATTATAACAAACTATCTTTTGCAAATTTCTTTTATTCATACAATATATTTATTTTTAATTTCAAAGACCTCGAATCAAAGAATTATAAAAATAGGAGAATCAAACCTCAGAAATCAGAAAGCAATGCACTAGAAATCGCCAAACAAAACAAAGCATCAAACCATAAAAAATCTGGAAAATTAAATTTGCAGAAAATACACAAGAGACCTCACGATCAATCGACTGAAAGTCACTTCGGTCGACTGGTTGAATACTTGAAATGCTCGAAAAACACACATTCAGCTGACTGAAAGGCTCCCCTCAATCGATTGAACGAACGCATGAAGCCAACTTCTGGCGGTTGTTTAAATCATTACATGTGACAATTTTCATCAATTCAGACCATTCAGTCATGATATTTGCAGCACTACAACACTACCAAACTTGCATGCGACAATTCATAACATATAGAATCCACAAACCTCAAAATGAAGTCAATTTGGTTGCTAGATTTGCAAATAGGTAGGGTTTTAGGAATTTAAGTTCAGAAACTTATCCACGGACAGTATAAACTAGCAAGCACTCAACAAATCAACCTAAATTCAATCAATCAACAACATGCAATTAGATATTCAAAGATAGGTTGTTTGAGGGTTAACGCACCTTATTTTCTTTGATTTCAAACCAAAAAAATCTAATATTTTAGCAGCCTTCTCTAACTCAATAAAACCTTAAGACCCTCTCAACCAAAAGAAAGAACAAAAAAAAATCAAACACCATAAAAACTAAAATCAGTAAGTCTAGATGATAGAATAGGGCTTAAAAATCTTACCTTGAATTTACTAGATTTTATAGCAATTTATTTAGAATTTAAAAGATGGATTTTGCATTAAGGTTGAAGAGGAATACTTCTTTCTATTTTCTGGCTTGTGAAAATGAACGCACAGGTTTGGTTCTTTTAGAGAAAATAAGAAATATACTTCTCTTCTTAGTTATTTACTTAGTTTAGGCTTTAGGATAAAATTTACAACCCAACAAGAGTATATAAATCAATCCATTCTTTTGAATTTATTAACTAGTAAGCTTCATAAACTAAAGTACTTAAGTGCTTTAAACCAAAGGCCAAGATTCAAATAAGAGGATTTCTTAAGTATTTAATAAAATGAACATTTTTAAAGAAATCTAAAATTCTCATGTTTTTCCTTTATTTTAAAAATAAAGATTTAAACCAATTAAATATTCTTATCCAAATTCTAGTTCCAATTGTTTATAAATAAAACTCTAAAATTCTAATTTATCCAATATTCTGTAAACTTAGAATTTACCTTCCAAAAAAATTTCATTAACTCTTATAAATAACACCAATTTCAGTATAATTTAGAATTAGTCGCTTTAAAACAAATTATCTTTTATATTTATAAAAGAATACAAATTCTAAACTAATGATCTCCAATTTAAATAGTTATTTATTTTATTTAATCAAATCAAAAATCCAGTTTGTTACAAAAGAGAAGTTCCAAGGTATAGTGTAAAAGGATACACAAGAGAAGGATGGAAACATGGAATTCTACATATAACCTTTTTTCTATCATAGAGTATAGGTTTAGAAAAATGGATATTTGAAATTTTAGATGTTAGAAATGGTATGCTAAGATTTTGGATGGTAAGGATTGAATACAAAAATTGGTAACTATATTCTTACCAGTAGAAGTCTAGGAAAATTTGGATACCGAAACAATGATTTTGATTTTTAAAATGTGCATACATATATAAATGCCTTATATATAGGTTATTTGCATTAGATTCTCAAAATTGTTTAAGAGATACATTCATATAGGAGGCGTCGATTTAGAAGTATTCTACATACAGGCCATATATGTTGAAATACATCATGCATTTGCACATTATTGGTTGCAAAATTAAAAGCAGACTAATTGGTTGGTTATTTAGATTGGTTACGCATTATGTAACATGATTAGTTCTTGAGGAATTTTAGTGATGAAATTGTTTTAAAATGGGAGAATGTAATCCCCGTAATTTATACAATAATTAATTAAAAAAGAAATTAACTTACAAATAATAATGCCGGAAAATAGAATTTTTATAGATATTATAATTTGTCCGTGAAACTTGCACCATTGGGTTTGTGGTGATTTTCTAATCAATTTTCGTATATAAATTTTTTCGATCGGAGTTCAAATGAAAAAGTTGTTAACGTTTGAAGTTTTTTAATCGGTAATAATTATATATGTAATTAAGGAAATAAAAAGTAATCAGTAGAAACTAATTAATGTTAATAGTTGCTTAGGTTTTAAGAAAAGTTGATGTGGAAATAAATTATCTTAGTCGGCTGAAAATGGAAACAAATTAACAAAACAAAATGGGCATAATTAATTACTATAATTAAATACGACCAGTCGAACCCTAAATTGGGCCAGTTGTAATGATGCACAATTCCGTACATTTTAAGCTGACAATAAACCATACATGTCTAACTCAATTTGAACAAAAAGGATGATAGTTAAGGGGAGAAGAAAATAAAGACATAGAGCAAAATTTTACATGAATGAAACAACATATATTATTTCAACATATAATCTTACAGCGGAAAATTTTAAATACATTTATTAGAGTTTAAATTAACATCAACATGGATTGTTATAAATCTTTGTCCTTACAAATGCAGAATAAAATAGTACGTAAGTGTGGTGGAAACGGATAACAATCTTCAGACTTCTAGCTCCATGCTCGGAGCTCTTTCAAAATGCTCCAAACTAGACCTGACTACTAGGCTGCCCGAAAGAACATGGAAAATAGAGTTTACGAGAAAGAAAATAAAATCCGTGTCAGTCATGGGACTGGTGTGAGAAACTCAAAATACGAGTTTATGAAAATAAAGGGTATCTCATAAAACCACCCCGCACATAATCACAGAACGGGTTTTTACCTTATGATAACCAAATTATTTATACATAAAATCCAGTGATATTATTTTTAATGACATTCTTTCAAAACCTTTCAAATAAACATATTATAATAGCCGAAATTTTTACGTTTGTTAAATTTGACGGCGTGATAAGTTTACAACTAAAACCGAAGAAGGTTATTAGAGATTTGGATTTCTAATAAATAGCGAGTTAAGTGACTACCTCCCATACAATACATTTTTGGAGGAATGTACCGAGGCCACCAACAAATGGTCCTCTGCGAATTATGACCGACTTACCCGAGACCAACAGACGGTACAAATAGCACCATATATTGATATCACCCCGGCCATTCCCAACCTCTCCGAGACGTCTCATAGCATACACCACAAAATTTAAACCCGATGTTATAGCGGGTAGAAATAAATAAATCTAGAAAGGTGATATCATACCGTAATGGTTGCGAACCACTTACCCTTAAAGCAACCACTGTTCCACAATTCCCTAGTTGTGAGGCTTGAGGTAACGTTTACCATTCTTAGAACATTTTCACTTAACATACATATTTCCATTTCTGACCACACACTATTGATTTCAACAAAAGTACAACCTCTGAGCTCGTACAACTAGAGAAGGTTATCAAGCATAAGAGGGGTTACCTCTTACACCATAAAGAAATGTACGTTTGTAGAGATCAATGCACTATGATCTCAGAAATGCAATATCAGACATCCATACATACAAGTTGTCCAGGAACAGGACAAACCGAAGGCACTCTTCTACCACATCCTGTTAGGCATCACCCGTAGGATTAGTAGCGAGTAGTCCTTGCATTCGAAGATCCAAGAATGAAGGGACTACTAGCATTTATTTATCTTGGGAGCTACTATGAAATATCAACAAGTAGTCCTTTAGTTATGAAGATCTTCGCCTTCAACTTCATTGTCTTTAACATATCTTCACTTTCAAACTTGTAAATTGGTTTGAAGTGGTTTTTAGATAGGAATTTGCCCAAATCAGATCCCGGTTCCTCCAAACCAATCATCGATAAAAAGATGTTAAGTAGGTGAGTGATTAATATTCCATTAATTAGTATCATTTTATCCAAAATATCTTCTTAGAGATATATATCTTTTTAAAACCATTTTTCTTCAGTATAGATGGGATCATTAAACCTCTCTTTAATATTGAAAATACCAAATCAAAATCATTTCTCTTAAATCATATTGCCAAACCATTTTAAGTAAAATGGGTCGATAGAAATTATATTAATTCTACTCAACATCAATTTCCATATTCAACCTTTACTATCCATCGAATAACGGTGAAATCATCTTTTAAATTCATATGGATAGTGCAGGTTTCCTCCTCGGAATTTAACACCAAGTTTAAGAAGATTATTTCTATACAAGCTGTATTAAATTTGGAAAAATTAAATCTTTTATACTTGCCTCGTTTTCGAAATTTCAACCTTATCTATCACTCGTCCAAGAAAGAGGCCAGGTGAAAAAGGGCACTAGTTGCTCCTAAATATCTCCTTAGTTTAAGCACCTTATATTCAGATCTCATAAATAGAAAAATTCAGTCCACTCATCGGCTTTTTGAGCCAAGATTAAATAAATTGATTATAACAACTTTCATTAAATCATTTATTTAAACTTCTTAAAATAAATTATAAAATCTCCACATTATATTTGAAATACTTAATTATTTATTTGAAAACATTTATAAAAGATTTGGGAAAGATTGCATAAGTTTAAAGTCATATTTCAAAAGTTATTAAAAGTGTTGCAAAGAGTGTTGCGAATAGTGCTTTTAAGGCTTATTTGATCAAAACAACTTTCTATCATTTCGAAATCCACTTTTAGAACTCAAATCTCTTTTAAAACATTTTAAAATATTTTCAGAATTTATTCCATATTTTTTAAGAGTTAAAAATATTAATTTTAAAGAATTTATTGCTTTGGTTTTCGAATTGCCAAACCACGACTGTTTTGAAAATTTGTTTTTCTCGTATTTCAAAATATACTAAACAAATCCTGATCCTTTTCTTTTGTTTGAAAACTATGATTATAAGAGTTTGTAAAATTCTTATTCCAAAGAATTTCAACTCCAAATCCATCGTATAAATGGATTTAGCTTTGTGTGGCGTGAAATCGCGAACTATCGTTACGCGATGCGCCTATTTTAACTCAAATTTCGTTTTCTTTTCAAACTTTGTCGAAATACTTTTAAATCTTTATAAAACATCTCTAAATCATTTCAAACAATTTTACCATTTCGTTTAATAAAGGAAAGTGATTTCCTTTGTGATATTCGACGTGCATTAACGTGACTTGTTAACACCATTAAACAACTACAGTAAACAATCAAACTTATTGATCAAAGCATAGTAAATACCCATAGAAATCATATCACGTCATCATTATCATATATATATATATATATATACACGAGTAGTTTGGCACGTGTGATGCACGTGCGTAGAAGGAACTGGTGTTAAGAAACAATGTCTGTAAGGGTTGTTGAATGCGATAAAATGAGTGTGACGTACATGTATTGTTGAATATTTTGGATATTGACATGCAAAATGAATCTATAGTCGATGGACATGGAAAATTTGTATCGAACATGGGAAGAAGCGTTATATCAGACTGACATTGTATGGATAGAAAGAAAAGTAATATACATATGGTGTAACGAATTATTAACGCATGTTCATGCAAACCTTAGAGAATAACTTTGATTTGTAACGGAAATAGAATATGTTCTTCATTACATATAGTAGGTGAGCGGAGATAGATATGATTGCAGTTTGTGAGGAGAAGGAAACAAAATGAATTATTGGAGCTAAAAAACTATTTGTTAGTAAATTGTAGGTAGTAAGTGTAGTTCTCATAACCGTTTTCTCTCATCCTTATTCCGGGCTTGAGACCGGCATCAGCAGTAAGTTGACGGCGGAGTTAAAATCGTTTTATAAGGGATTTTTTATGTGAACCGAAAGTTAGTTGGAGTAGTAAAGGAGGAAATTTTTGTTAACCAGTTTTGTATTTTGTAGAAGCTGTAGCTGAATATATGACCAAAAAACAATAAAATGGAGAAAAAGATTATAAGTGCAGATATTACTCATTTATGGTCGTATATAAAATCCCTTAATTATTTAAATAGAGTAATAAAACAATTGTGAAGAACTTATATCTGTACCCATTGGTGTAGAGTAATAATTATAGTAAAAGTACAGCATGTGAAGTAGAAAAATGAAGTATTGTTAATTAAGTTCGTGAGTACATTGTAATAACACATCCTTATACACAACATTTCTAGTATGTATGCCATTTCTATTTTGAATCTTTCCATTTTTCACCAAAACTTTTGTTGTTTTTCGTGAAACGCCTCTTGATAACGCAACATATAGCTGACCATGACTGAAAACATGTTCGGGAAGAAAAATACCAACCTGAGGGATGGTTTTTCCTTGTGATTTATTAATCGTTAAGGAAAAAGCTAATTTAATTGGAAATTGTTTACATATTAGGTTGAAAGGCATGTTAGTATTCTCAAAAGGCTTAAGTGGTATACGTGGAATAAATACTCTTGTACCACGAAAATGTCCAACAGTTATTTCTGCATCTATGAGATTTCTGTGAAAGACACGACATAATAATCTGGTTCCATTACATAATCCAATTCGTGGATCAATATTCCAAAGCAACATGATTGGTGCTCCTACTTTCAGTCTTAATTTATGTGGTGGTAGACCTCCCGGAGCAAGTGAGTTTAAAAACTCATATTGATATAGATTATGTGTATCTTCTTCGACTTTGTCAAAGGAGTAGTAAATGCGCTCACTACCTGGAAACAGTTCTATAACTTTGTTATTAATGTCATCTACTGTTTCTTTTGTAGGGGCTAATATTGCTCTATCCATTATAAAATTAGGATCACCTAATCTGTCATTGAGTTCAGTGAAGACTTCATTAATCATAGCATAGAGTGAAGAAGTAGTTGTCCAAGGTTCAACGATATCATTTGGGAGCTGTATAATATCGTCTTGAACATAGACTTCATCTCCATTTCCAATACGTAAAAGAAATTGTGCATATGATTGATCGTCTTTTGCGCGCATATTTTGTGTTAAATGAATTACCTGAACATTTTCCCATAAATATGATCATACAATACATGCATCGACGGTTTGAGCTCTAGTACCGTTTACGACTATTGGTAGAACTTGATGAAAATCACCGCCTAAAATAACAATCTTTCCTCCAAATGGTGCGTCTAAATTAGTTAAATCTCGTAATGTTCTATCTACGGCCTCAAATGCATGGCGGTGAGCCATGGTAGCTTCATCCCATAGGAAAACAGTAGCAGTCAATAAAAGTTTTGCGAGTTCAGATTGCTTGCGAATATGACATGTAGAGGAAGAGTCTAAATTAATTGGTATTATAAATCGAGAATGTGCAGTTCGACCTCCTGGAAGAGCAAGAGAAGCAATTCCAGAAGTAGCGACTGCAATTGCAATATGACCTTGAATTCGTTAATGTGCTAAGATTGCTCTATATAAATATGTTTTTCCTGTACCTCCAGGACCATCTATGAAATATATAGCATTAGCTCCACTTTCAACAGAAGACATTATCATGTCAAATGCCTTCTTTTGTTCGAAGTTCAAGTTATTTACAGAATTGATATCATTATTGGGTATTTCTATGCATTGTTCTTCTGAAATAAGAGTGGATGTATTTGTATGAGTAAAGATGTTGAAATTAGTATGTGAAATGTCATAGTCAAAAATTGTTTTGTTATATTATTTGAGAAGGTTTTCGAGGTCAGACAGACATTGAAATAGTGAAAATGAATTGGGCACAGTAGTAGCAGATGTAGTAGGATAGTCTTCAAGTAAGAAAGGGAAAAATTCTTCCCACAATTCACGCACATGACATGGCTCACAGTATACTAAAATAGTAACAAATAATCTTCGTAAAGCATTAGGCATATGTGTGTTTGAAGCATCTGTCAAACAATCCTTCAAACTATCATCATTTTCAAGTAAACCTCTATGTTCAGCTGCTTCTTTAAATGTTTTATGTTGTATTCGATTAACTGTTAGTAAGTCAGTAAAAGATAGAGGACCTCTAACATATGTTAATAGTAGGCGCAAATAGTAATGATCTCCTTCAGTGGGAGATACAGTATAAATTCTACCAATTGCCTTACGGTTATTTCGCCTACGGTTCCATTGCTTACTTGTAGAATCCCACCAATATTTTTCAGGAAACTCATAGTATAAATATTGACGTGCTTGTTCATCAAAAACATTTTTACAAAAAAACTCAGTAAGCATTGTTTTAGATCTATGTTGATCATCCAAAATAGTGTGTATGTGCTCTTCTGCACGAAAAAATAATTGTTGTCTATTTGGTAAATGTATTTGTAAGCCGGTAACAGAAGGAAAAATAGTACTTACGGAAAATTTAAATATTCTCCATAAAGCTTCTGGAGCACAAATCCATCTAGCATCAACAAATTTTGAAATCTCATCGTTATCATCAGATGTACTGGATAATCCTACAGATACACGGTCTGAACCTTTGTAAACATATTTGTATAGATATTTCACAGATTTAATACTTGAAAAAATCTCAACATTTATATGACAATCATATTTCAAAAGTAAGTAAGGATTATATGGTACTATCCAACGGTTATCGATTATGTGGCTTCCAGTTTGATATTGTATTCCGTTGTCACGTCTTTTATAAATAGGGTAAGAGTCAGTTCCTTGTAAAGTAAATGAAGAAAAAGCTTTTGGAAAACCCTTCTTACAACGATTATTTTTCATGCAGACAGCTCTTGGGTTAAAATGTCTGCATGGATAATGAATCATATGTTTCATTACAGTGTTGTGTAGCTCGGGTTCTAAATCTTTACATGGAATTTCAACTCGAACTAAAGCATCATAATCATCGGGATTGTTAACTTTATCGTTTTCATCTAGGATAAGTAGAATGTGAGAATGTGGTAGTCCTCTTTTTTGGAATTCAATAACGTGGACATGGGCAATGACTTTACCTAAAACACATGTGTCAAATATATCAGTTTTAAGTTGCTCTAATTTTGATCGAAAAATCCTAGTTGTTAAATCCGGTCTATCTTGTGGTTGTTGACCGGGTAGCAATTCTTGTGTAATTTCTACCCAGTTAGTATTACATGTCATAGTAATAAATAAGTCAGGCTTCCCATACCTTTGCACTAATGCCATTGCATCTTGGTATCTTTGATGCATATCTCATGGACTACCAATATAGGAGGAAGGAAAAATCTTCTTGACACCAACACTTCCTAGTGTGTGAAAAGTCATAGGATTGAGTAGTAGTGAAATAAGTGGGTAGTAATTACTGGGAACAACAAATGTTGAATGAAGGAGGTAAAGAAACTTACTGGCAGATGTTTCTCCAGTAGCTAAGGCATCTTGCAAACCTTGGTATAACTCCGCTCTGATAGTAGTCTGATTGTTGCGAAGAAACCTTAGACACATTTTTTCTATTTTTACATACATATCAACGACATATTGTTGAAATAGACGACCACCAAGCAGTATAAGTGATGTCTCTGTTGGTCGTATCTATGTGAATAGGTGATAGACAAAATGCAAGTAACATTAGTACTGATGTTGATATGAGTGAAGTTTTGTGTTATTTACGAATAAATAATAGTGGATATCAAATAGGCTATACGTACCTGTAAAATATGAGAGTAGTAGGATGTACAACTTATTGGTGTGTTTCCATTTTCGTGGATGTTCAAATCCCATCCATGCTGACCGTAAGGCAACAATAGTGGATATTGCAGTGGGTCGTAAAAACCTACAGTATCTGATATTTTCTATAGATTTCTACTTATTGTCTCAACAATGATATCTTGACCTTGCAAATTGTCTGGTTCATCTCCAGTTATTATACCTGCTACTTGGGATGTGGTTGGCAGCTCATGAAGATGGCGATCTATTGTGATCTCTTTGATTTTGATCCTACATATTTGCACGTCAGATTGTTGCCCCAACTGTCGAAGTATGGAGACATATGGTTATGAGTATCTAAAATTTGTTTCAAAATCATTATTATCTCTGATCTCATTGCTTCAGTATCTTGAAGTCGGTTTTCAATCTCATGGTCAGTGTCGTATATGTACAGTTGCAAATATCTTGGTCTACTTCCAGCCAAGGGTAAAAGACTTCCAATACTATGATATATTGAACCTTGCGCGCGATATGTGTAAACTCCTTCTCTAGCATTAGCCAGGTTATTGTCAATTGATGCACCTATAGACGTGAACGAAAATGCATTGTTATAGGATCGAATGTTTGTTCGAAAATGGGTACCTAATTCACCTTGATCTTGGAATAAGCTTAGTAACTGTTGTCGTGTTGTGGTAGGTCGATGAATGTCGATAGAACCTTTAGAGCAACAATTATGTAATCTTTCGTGGAAAAATATTTTAGCATTGCAAAAATCACAGTAAGTGGGTTGCGGAAGTTGATGTTTGTGGTAGGGAATGGTTGCTCTAAAATTTCGACCATAGTTATGACTACTGCTTAATACAGTACGCAATATCATTTCTTCGCCATCCCGTGTTATTGAAGAACCTAAAAAAATAAGGTTAGCATTCAGTATAGCAGATATACAGTAGTGAGTAAAACATTTAAGTAATAGTAATAGAGCAGTTAAACAAAATATCGTACTGTATAATGGAGTGTATTCTTTTGCAAGTTGATATTCATTAAATAGTACATATAATTGTTGATCAACCTCTAAAACTATGGTACATGTGAAAGACCAGGAATTTTCACCTATCTTAATCATAAGAACATATTAGTAGTTTGTTATAGTCAAAAAACTAAAATGAAAGCAGAAAATTACATAAGGTTGAAAAGAAAATAATAATACGGGGTTATACGTCATAATTAGTTAGACTCAGAGTCACATTATGGAACAAATTACAGCCAATGTTGACCGTGTTTAAAAAATCAATACAAATTTTGAAATTTTATAGTTGTTAACATTTTTTAACTATGATGAAGTTTATAAAAGCAAATGCAGATACCAACGGCCTTGAAAACTATACTTGTCCATTGAAAATAAATCTCTTAAGGATTTATTAATAGTGCTACATGTCAATTGCAGCCCTGAAGGTTAAACATGATTAAAGTATCACGAAAACAACAAAAAACATGAGAAAGCAATAAGGTGGAATGGATTGCATTATAAAGATATTAAAGCATTGGTTCATGTTAAAAGATATTTAACTCCCTATACCGATGTGAACTTGAGCATGAAGTTGACAAATATATCCATTCGCGGAAGCACGAAAATAAATGTATATGCTATTATACCGAATTAGGTTGATATTTATCATGCTTCTTTAGTTTTAAAAGAGCTTAAGCATCTACATCTAATTTCAGTAATATGTAATATTTCAAAGTTTAAACAAATGAGAGAATTGATATAAATACCAAAACCAAAGTTATATAGAATTGCATATATGAAAACAAATACAATACATGACTATAAGTTGAAAGAATCCTGATACATGTGAATAATGAACTTAAGTGATAAAAGAACTACAACTATCAAATGGTACATTTAGAATATTAAGAGATTTTTTTTTTAATTTTTGTATTAAATACAGGTATAGTGCATTTAATGTTATTGCTTCTGAGTCATAAAATCATAAAAAGAGGGAGATACCTTATTAATGTTAATCGTTGGATAAATCAACGAAAAAACCATTTAAGGTCAGTATGTTGCAAAACTGAAAGCAAAAATGTTAAACATATATCAAAAATATATTCAAAATTTAGTGATGATGCATAATATCAACATGTATTCAATTATCCAAATTTTTATATACGTAACAGTTCAAGATGTGATACGTAAATTATTTTTGTCAAAGACACATTAGTGTGTTTGCAAATCATATCTTCTTACTGAAGTATGCTAATCATATATTGCCGATATGTGGAGTAATTGTTACTGTCATAGGAAGGAAAAGTGTAATTTTTTAGTCCAAAATCAATGATGCCAACATGAAAATATCACACTTTGCGTTGGCTGTGTTTTACAACGTACTGTCAATATGTTAATTTTGCGGTTTCTATTTAAAGAAAGCTATAATGTCAGAGGTGTACGTACCATTTATTAAAGTTGATAGCAATATATTTTGTTTACCAAAGTATCTATAATATCCAGTGTAACGTGGCCATTGGGGATTGCATCAATTGAACATAGATCAATATTGGCCAATGGCGTGCCAACATAACATATATATAATAGTATTGATATTTAGCAACAATTTTGAGAAATACTGAATGGTTCTAATCTTTGAAATTTTGTGCACTTTTTAATAAAAGTTGATAATATTGCTATTGTATCGGTAATAAAAAAAATGAGAATGCAAATGCAATTGCAGTTGTGCTCAGCTCTTTTGAGAAAATAGCTATGCTCCTTACTTTTCATTTGTTCTTTATTCAGTTGTATGAAAACTATGCTTTGCTGTTTGAATATGTATTTGCACTGGCCAGTGAAGTGTTGCATATGAAATAAAGTTGTAAAAGTCCAAGTACGTAATAAAAATATTCAATCATAACTAAAGTTCTAATATTTTTTTAGTAGTGAACGTCAATTATGTGTTGGGAGATGTTGTTTCTGTATTCACATGTATACATGTGTTTGTACGTTATTAAGTGAACAATAAAATGGATATGCACTGTTTTTTTGGTATATGAAACAGGTTATAAATTTTATACTTATTTTAAAATTGGAATAAAAATAGTGAGAGATGGTTGTTAATAATGTATATTGTATAACCACTAAAATATAATTCAGTTAATAACTAAATTACTTATTTCAAAATAAATAAGTTGTTTTACAAAATTAATGCAAAACACGTTAAATAACATTTCATTTTCAATGCAGCCTATATCCTTCAGTCAAAACCGAGTAGTACCTTAAACGTTAGACATTTTCATATTCATAATTTATTAGCTATAATTAGTAATGGTATAAGGTGCGTACGGTTGGGTGCGTGTCAATTTTTTTTGACATTTTCCTATTCATAATTTATTAGCTATAATTAAGAATGGTATAAGCAGCGCACGGTTGGGTGTGTGTCAGTTTTATATGGCTATTTTGTAGTGTTAGATAAAGTAATAGGTCGGTTGCCAATGTAGAATGTGTGATCCATCTTTCCTGTCATATCATGCAACCCCATAAAAAAATCGTACTACGAAGTGGACCAAGACATAACAAACTTAAGTATGAACTATTTAAATGTGCTACACAGTAAAGTAACCGAGTACAACTAGCAATACCTATTTCTCTTGCTTGTGCACGTCTAGCACGTTGACTAAGTCTACGTCTTTCTCTTTGTTGTTGTTCAATTAGATGTTGGAGATAAACTGAAGAGGAAATAAATAGCAGTAAAGATTAAAAAAAAATGTGACTGATTTGCAGAGATATATGGCAATAGTAGAAAAGGTAGTACAGTAGTAAGTGAAGGAAAGTCTATTGGCAAGTATGTATATATAGGTAAACCAATGGTTACGTAAGTTGGTATAACTGCTGAAAATGAGTAGGTAAACGTTGTTGAAATGGTAGAGATCCAGGATGTGCGCTGCTGATATTTGGTAACGGGATGAAATTTTATTATATACGTTGTGTTAAAGTGGCCATAATAACAGGGTAGTCACAGGCAAATTGGTATGCAACAAACTGTGGTCGTATGTAAACTTGGAGTGTTTATTAAATAATGGAGAAATTTTTATTTATCATTTTGACATCCATATGTTCACATTTATTTACATATGCTAACTTGTCAAACCATTTGAGATTTTTTAGTCACTTCTGTAAGTTATAGATTTTTATAATACATTTAAGGAAAATATGTTTTACAAAATACACATCAGTTTCCATGCCAATATAAAGGTCCGTTAATAAATAGTAATCGGTGGTTGAGTTCTTGGCTTAGTTTGATGGTTTGGTTAATTATGCGGTATAGTTATACATGCTTTGATTAAAATATGGGTACATGGAACAATTCTATAATGTAGTCCCTGCAGAATCTAAAATATGTAGAAAACTTTATAAAAGCAGAGTTTTTTTTTCAGAAACATTCAATTATTGGTTTAATGATTTCTTAAGCAAGGTTTAACCAATTTTCATAACACTAAATGATTTTCTCTCTGAATGTTTTACGCGATTAAGTTGTTGAAGTAAAAGGAAGATGACATGAACATTCACTTATAAGCTATTCACTATAAGCTAACTGTGTATACTTAGATTTGAACATATTCTTCTGTATTATTTTTTGCTTCGTTCGAATATAATATTTGTACATCAATGTTTACTGATAGTTCATGTATGTTTAGTGATAGTTGATGTATGTATTCAAGGCAGTATCAGTGTCGAACGAATAGTACATGTATCAGCCTCGGATAATATAACGTACATATAAATTTTTAACAGCACTTACGTCCACGTGAAAAGAACATCAAATTTATTTAGGCAATGACGAAAGCATGGAGCACATGACAAATTTAACGGAACAGTAACAAATACATCAGAAACAAATAACTTTATGTTAACAGGGACCAAAGGAAAAAGTACGGAAGCGTGAAAATGGACAATTTATTGGCTAAAATAGAGTTGAAGCTGTATTAAGTACGGTTCTTGAGAAAATGCTCAACAACTGCATCATATTGTTCAATCTGTAGGAGAAATTATAATTTATGATTAGTATGTAGTATAAACACACACACACACACACACATATATATATATATATATATATATATGTTTATATGTGTCTGTGTATCAAATAATTAAATGTTGGCATACCACTTCAGGAGTAAAAAAATCTTCCCATTTATCATCTTGAGAACAGTGTGAAAAATACTGGAGTTCATCAGATTGTGTCGTCTGTACCTCACAGGTGGAAGATTTTGATAAGTTTTCGTTGGTTTCAAAACAATTTGTCCTAACTGGAGGAAGCTGAACAGAGTGGGTGAGTTTGTTAACATTGTCCGATTCAATCTGGGAAAGATTAACCTGTGAGACGTTGGATGAAGCATTAACTTTTTCATCGGTAGCGGATTGAAGGTGCTTTGTTAAACGCGTACTTTTACGTTAGAATTTGTCTATGGAAGGGGATAATGCAGGCACTTTACCTTGTTGTATATATTTGTCCTGTAGGTAAAAAAATGGTAACCTGTGGAAAAACGTACGGATGGGATATATACGAATTGAGATACTTGATAGTTAACAACTAAATAGATTTTGGACTTTGAACTACGTATGTACGTGTACAGAATAACTTGCATATTTAAGACAGGACAGTAAAATTTGTGAAAATCCACTGTACTCAAATATTTCACGTGCTCAACTCGTGGACAGCTATTATAGCTAAAAGCTTTTATGCATAAACGAATATAGTATATGTTTGAAAAAGCATGTGCAAAAACTTTTGAATAGAATACATCTGAAAAAGTATATGTCTGAAAGAGGCTTTAGTCATAAAATCCCACATAGGATAGCATAGAGTAAATGTGTGAATAAAAGATAGTAATACCTTTGTCATTTCACATAAGAAGTAATATGAAGGTGTGAATGTTGGAGTGGAATTCACGAAGGCCGAAGAATTTATGGAGATGAGCTGTTGAGGATAGAGAGTGGTGTGTGTGGAGACTGTTAACAGAGATGTGGTTATAATATATAGTGGTGGACGTATTAAATTTTTTGAGTGGAAAAGTACGTATCAGCCTAGTCTACAGGAAAAGTTGAAGGAGCAGTTATAGGAATTAAAGGAAACATGGGCAGTAATAGCGGATCAGGTGCTAAGGGAATTAATGTAGAAATGCCAGTGAGCTGCACCATTTTTTTACAGTTACGTAAAAATGTAGCAAACTGTGTGGTCGCATGCTTTGGACTGAAGTGTAGTGTACGAAGATTGCAGCATATAAAGTTTATTTCATATCAAAATTTGAAGGGTCCCACAACATGGATTGAGATGATAATGCAGGCCACAGACATGTGCTTACAAAAAAACTTACAATTTAGCTTTATCATGCAGTATGCATATAATGAACTAAAGTTTTAATTATTCCTTCAGATGCTGATCGCAAGGAGATTATAACATGCAATAAGTATAAAATTACTTGATGCTAGTGTTTGAATCTTCCTTTAGATTAGTATCATTATAAAGCAACATGTAGGTAAACATGGCCGAAAATATATTTGGGAAGATAAATTAGATTTACCATAAATCACAGCGAAGCTCAATTGGCATAGAAAATGCAGAAGCCAAACTGTATAATGCACCCTTATCCGTTGAACATAATTAGTTCCAAAAATTGAAAAAAAAATCAAGTCTCAAAAAAAAAAATAAGTAAATCATAGTATATAATTTATCAATTTGATTGTATTAGCCTTAGTCTATACATCTGATTATATATTTCTACATATTTTTGCAAATAGCAACGTGTATAAATGAAATATATACATCATCAATAATTACAATTTTATATCTGCCAATCAATATGCATAATTTCTACATTATTTAAAACAACAGTTGTAACTTTTTCCACTGCAGAACCGCTTCTTTCAGATTCTTCCTTGGTCTACGGGCATTACAGTTTGCTATGTACTTTGGTGGAAGTTAAAACGTGGTTAATCGCTAATGTAGCGAGGTCGGTTATTTCCTTGAGAATCTTAGGCACTGAGAACTCACGTATCATTGCTCTATGTGCAATTGACTCATGTTCTACTTGGACACGGGAATATATGAAACTTTCAGGTCAATATTAACCAAACGCCATAGATAAATGGCCAACCGAACCTCCATACTATTTTCCTTCATATAGTATCTTCTCTGTTTTCAACCACCATTTGTTTCTTAATTCATTGGATAACTCCGCTGCAAACTATTTTGAATCTTTCATCCTATACACAAATGCAAAACCTTTGGGGCTCAACATCTTAAAAAAGTCCTATCATTTATATTAGATAAGACAACATTACCATCCTATTAACATGTATCATCATTGTGCTCTGTACATGTACAGTTTGCTATGTACTTTGGAGGAAGTTAAAACGTGGTTAATCGCTAATGTAGTAAGGTCAGTTGGTTCCTTTAGAATCTTAGGCACTGAGAACTCACGTATCATTGCTCTATGTGCAATTGACTCATGTTCTACTTGGACACGGGAATAGATGAAACTTTCAGGTCAATATTAACCAAACGACATAGATAAATGGCCAACCGAACCTCCATACTATTTTCCTTCATATAGTATCTTCTCTGTTTTCAACCACCATTTGTTTCTTAATTCATTGGATAACTCCGCTGCAAACTATTTTGAATCTTTCATCCTATACACAAATGCAAAGCCTTTGGGGCTCAACATCTTAAAAAAGGCCTATCATTTATATTAGCTAAGACAACATTACCATCCAATTAACATGTATCATCATTGTGCTCTGAACATGTACAGTTTGCTATGTACTTTGGTGGAAGTTAAAACGTGGTTAATCGCTAATGTAGTAAGGTCAGTTGGTTCCTTGAGAATCTTAGGCACTGAGAACTCGCGTATCATTGCTCTATGTGCAATTGACTCATGTTCTACTTGGACACGGAAATAGATGAAACTTTCAGGTCAATATTAACCAAACGCCATAGATAAATGGCCAACCGAACCTCTATACTATTTTCATTCATATAGTATCTTCTCTGTTTTCAACCACCATTTGTTTCTTAATTCATTGGATAACTCCGCTGCAAACTATTTTGAACCTTTCATCCTATATACAAATGCAAAACCTTTGGGGCTCAACATCTTAAAAAAGGCCTATCATTTATATTAGCCAAGACAACATTACCATCCAATTAACATGTATCATCACAGTGCTCTGAACATGTACCTAAAACACATGAAGACACTTTAGCTACAATATGTACATAAAGTTCAGCTACGTACTATTAAAGCCATCCCATATGATCATATGGAAGTAACCGAGATAGCCAAATTGCAAAGTGGTTTCTTCTAACTTTTATTCACAGTTTTTGCAAATCTACAATGAATACCAAATTATAATCAATATGCAAACGAAACATTTAGTAGTCAATATATCTGGTGTCATATTCTACGGGAATCCACCGTTCTAAAAAGCTTCCAAATAAATAGATCAATAGGTAAATCTCCAATATTCTCAGCTTTCCATGATACATTACAGAAATTATCAAAAATGCAATCAAAGGTCACAAAAGCTAAGCATGCTTTCATCATAATATCTTGCAACTAAAATTGGATGATAATCGTATAGTGTAACATAAGCATAATACGTTCATTCATGCTAAAATATTTGGTTAACACTTGGCTATAATAATAACAGATTTAGGATTCACTCAAGGAAAAACATACTACCAGCAGAGGGTGGGTTATTGAACTGATAACACGTAGTACAGGGTATGTCAGGCATAATAATGTGTCTAAAATGATATTTCAGAGCCAAAAATGGACGCATATCAATATCTTAGAACTAATGTATAGACATATAGTAATGACAACTACAAAATGGCATACTGATATTACTCAAACATTAATATTTATACGATTCCAACCAATAGATTATATAACTAAATATACATGCATGCCAATATGGTTGTTTCAATTATATGACGTAAAACGGAGTAAAAATATACTTACATTTTATTGACTTACTGGTCATAGTATATAATTTATCAATTTGATTGTATTAGTCTTAGTCTATACTTCTGATTATATATTTCTACATATTTTTGCAAATAGCAACATGTATAAATGAAATATATACAACATAAATAATTACAATTTTATATCTTCCAATCAATATGCATACTTTCTACATTATTTAAAACAACAGTTGTAACTTTTTCCACTGCAGGACCGCTTCTTTCAGATTCTTCCTTGGTCTACAGGCATTACAGTTTGCTATGCACTTTGGTGGAAGTTAAAACGTGGTTAATCGCTAATGTAGTAAGGTCAGTTGGTTCCTTGAGAATCTTAGGCACTGAGAATTCACGTATCATTGCTCTATGTGCAATTGACTCATGTTCTACTTGGACATGGGAATAGACGAAACTTTCAGGTCAATATTAACCAAACGCCATAGATAAACGGCCAACCGAACCTCCATACTATTTTCCTTCATATAGTATCTTCTCTGTTTTCAACCACCATTTGTTTCTTAATTCATTGGATAACTCCGCTGCAAACTATTTTGAATCTTTCATCCTATACACAAATGCAAAACCTTTAGGGCTCAACATCTTTAAAAAGGCCTATCATTTATATTAGCTAAGACAACATTACCATCCAATTAACATGTATCATCATTGTGCTCTGAACATGTACCTAAAACACATAAAGATAGTTTAGCTACAATATGTAACATAAAGTTCAACTATGTACTATTAGAGCCATCCCATATGATCATATGGAAGTAACTAAGATAGCCAAATTGCAAAGTGGTTTCCTCTAACTTTTATTCACAGTTTTTGCAAATCTACAATGAATACCAAATTATAATCAATTTGCAAACAAAACATTTAGTAGTCAATATATCTGGTGTCATATTCTACGGGAATCCACCGTTCTAACAAATTTCAAAATAAATAGGTCAATAGGTAAATCTCCAATATTCTCAGCTTTCCATGATACATTACAGAAATTATCAAAAAGGCAATCAAAGGTCACAAAAGCTAAGCATGCATTCATCATAATATCTTGCAACTAAAATTAGATGATAATCGTATAGTGTAACATAAGCATAATACGTTCATTCATGCTAAAATATTTTGTTAACACTTGGCTATAATAATAACATATTTTGGATTCACTCAAGGAAAAACATACTACCATCAGAGGGTTGGTTATGGAACTGATGACACGTAATACAGGGTATGTCATGCATAATAATGTGTCTAAAAGTAAATTTAAGAGCCAAAAATGGACGCATATCAATATCTTAGAACTAATGTATAGACATATAGTAATAACAACTACAAAATGACATACTGATATTACTCTAACATTAATATTTATACGATTCCAACCAATAGATTATATAACTAAATATACATGCATGCCAATATTGTTGTTTCAATTATATAACGTAAAACGGAGTAAAAATATACTTACATTTTATTGACTTACTGGTCATAGTATATAATTTATCAATTTGATTGTATTAGTCTTAGTCTATACTTCTGATTATATATTTCTACATATTTTTGCAAATAGCAACATGTATAAATGAAATATATACAGCATCAATAATTACAATTTTATATCTGCCAATCAATATGCATACTTTCAACATTATTTAAAACAACAGTTGTAACTTTTGCCACTGCAGGACCACTTCTTTCAGATTCTTCCTTGGTCTACAGGCATTACAATTTGCTTTGTACTTTGGTGGAAGTTAAAACGTGGTTAATCGCTAATGTAGTAAGGTCAGTTGGTTCCTTGAGAATCTTAGGCACTGAGAACTCACGTATCATTGCTCTATGTGCAATTGACTCATGTTCTACTTGGACACGGGAATAGATGAAACTTTCAGGTCAATATTAACCAAACACCATAGATAAATGGCCAACCGAACCTCCATACTATTTTCCTTCATATAGTATCTTCTCTGTTTTCAACCACCATTTGTTTCTTAATTCATTGGATAACTCCGCAGTAAACTATTTTGAATCTTTCATCCTATACACAAATGCAAAACCTTTGGGGCTCAACATCTTAAAAAAGGCCTCTATCATTTACATTAGCTAAGACAACATTACCATCCAATTAACATGTATCATCATTGTGCTCTGAACATGTACAGTTTGCTATGTACTTTGGTGGAAGTTAAAACGTGGTTAATCGCTAATGTAGTAAGGTCTGTTGGTTCCTTGAGAATCTTAGGCATTGAGAACTCACGTATCATTGCTCTATGTGCAATTGACTCATGTTCTACTTGGACACGGGAATAGATGAAACTTTCAGTTCAATATTAACCAAACGCCATAGATAAATGGCCAACGGAACCTCTATACTATTTTCCTTCATATAGTATCTTCTCTGTTTTCAACCACCATTTGTTTCTTAATTCATTGGATAACTCCGCTGCAAACTATTTTGAATCTTGCATCCTATTTACAAATGCAAAACCTTTGGGGCTCAACATCTTAAAAAAGGCCTATCATTTATATTAGCCAAGACAACATTACCATCCAATTAACATGTATCATCACAGTGCTCTAAACATGTACCTAAAACACATGAAGACAGTTTAGCTACAATATGTACATAAAGTTCAGCTACGTACTATTAGAGCCATCCCATATGATCATATGGAAGTAACTTAGATAGCCAAATTGCAAAGTGGTTTCTTCTAACTTTTATTCACAGTTTTTCCAAATCTACAATGAATACCAAATTATAATCAATATGCAAACAAAACATTTAGTAGTCAATATATCTGGTGTCATATTCTACGGGAATCCACCGTTCTAAAAAACTTTGTAACAACCCGACATTTCGAACCCATTTAATTATCGCCTCTTGACGATCTAATCTGGTTGCTAATAGCTATTGGCATTTTGATCGAATTGAAATTCAGGGATAAAATTTTTGTTAAAAGGGTTGTGGGCTTTACAAATCATCTTGATCCATTCTTTCTTGGTGCCGTATTCATCAAAGACAACTCGATCCCCCTTCCTCATTTTTCATTCATTCCCAACCCTAAATCAAGCAATCGAACGAATAATGGCTGCCTCGTTCAAAAATTAGAGCTTCTTCGATCGCTCGCTTCTGGAACTCGAAGGCGCCAACCTCATCTTGCTCGAGGCTGCTTCGACGTGTTCGTGCTCGATTGGAATTTGGCTTAACTTCGATCGTCTTCCTCACCGCATCAGCTTCGTCTTCACTCCCATGGCAAAGGTGAGCGATTTATTGCTCACATCTAATTCAAGAACTCTGTTTCGTGACTTGGAATTTTCTGTGACATTTGTTTTGACTTTGTTAAAACTACACTTTGGTTCGCACTGTCATTCGATTTGCGTTAGCCATCGATTTTGTAGTGATATTTGAGACTTTCTCACATCTATTCGAATTCGTGACCTTTGTCGTTGGGTTATTTGAAGTTGTTCAATTTTTATTTCGACAGTTTGATTTCTGTCTGATGTTGGTGATTTTTGTTTGGGTGATTTCGGCATTTCTTTGATTACGTGATAATTCCAGTTTTGAAATCTGACTTAGAGGATTCTTTGTTCATCATTGTTTGACTTAAATCAATTTCTCTGAATCGTTGGCATTGATTTCGAAAATAAAATTCACTGCTCGTCCCACTTTGATTTGGAACTGCAGTCTATCATTTCTGAAGCATTCATGACTTCGGGTATTTGAAATTCTTTGATTTTTATGGCTTCGATGTACTTCGACCTCTGGTCATTTGACTCTAGTTGCATTTGGTCACTTATTCCAGTCTTCATGTTGCTCTCCTTGTCTTTGGTCTGCATCATTGTTTCACCTGTTGCACTGTTGTTGACACTGGGTTGCATACCTCATTGCATTCACTCCAAGTAACTTGATTCTTTTGACAATATACATCTGTAGTTGTTTCACCAGTTGCACTTCATTGTGGTTTCATGTTTGTAGTTGCATTCCATTTGTGTTGCTGTCACATTTGGCTAGTAGTTGATTCATCTGGCCTGTCTGCATTGCACTACTTCATTTTGTATTGTTGCATACATTTTTTGGTATAGCAGTCTTCACTATTGCATTATGTTTTAGCTTTTGCACCTTGGTGTTGTAGTCTGCACCTCTGTCGCATTTGGTATACTACTGAACTGTATACATGAGTTCATGTTTGCTATAGCCTTCATTTTGTAATTTGCATTCCATTCAGTGTTGGGGTCTCTGATTCTCTAGTGATTCATGTTGACTTGGGTTTGCATTCTTCCATATTTTAGTCTGCATTGCTTTGTAGATGTATTTATGAATTTTTGTTGTATCTGTAGTATCCATGTGTTTCCATTTCGTTGTCATACTTTGTAGTTGATAATTCAGGTTGAGTTCATCTGCATTCATTTATGTGTATCTCACTGCATCTTCTTCTTCCTTGAACTTTGTTTGGGTTCACTGCACTTCTAGTTGGATATGTTGAATCATTCACTGTTGTTTGTGTACATTGTGACTTGGTTCACTTTGTCACTGCATATCTATATATGCTTGACCTATTTCTTTTAGTTGTACTGTCCTATGTTGTCACTGCCTGCTGTTTGTGATCAGTTGCTTCGAGTTGAACTTTCTAGTTGATGTACTTGAGTTCTGCATGTTCATTGGTCCTCAGTGTAAAGTCTGATACATATCCTAGTTTCATTCATGTAGCTTTCTGCATATACTTGCTTCTTGGTTGCATTGTAGCTTGCATGTTTCTGGTGCATTCACCGTTTTACTATGGTCATATGTATGTGTTCACTTGATCATGTATTTATTGCCAGTTTCTTTTGAACTAACTCATGTAGATAGTGATCCCTGTGTACATTTAACTGTTATCACTCGAGTTTGTTCATGTTGTCATCCTTTGGTCTTTGCCATCACCTGTGTTCATTTCAGTTGAACTGCATTTGGTTCTGTTTCATGATGTACTCGAATTTGTCTTTATTGTTGTACATGCTTGAACTGTTGATGACTTCTTAGTTCACCTGGACATTTTGGTCCCTGTCTGCATTGCATACATGCAATTGCATTCGTTGTAGATATTGATGTTGTTTGAAACTGTTACATATCTACTTGTTTGTAGCTGCTGCACTGCTGTTCAATTGTCTGGTTAGTTGCATTCATTCCAGTAGTCATTTGAAGTTGCATTCATCCCAGTGTACATTGATGCTTGTTTTTGAACTTGAGTAGTCTTGTTGCAGTTGACCATCATGTAGGCTGTTCTGATTTGGTAGCATTGCATTTGCTTTTGATCATTTCCATATTGGTTCATTTGGGCATATGTAATTATTGGGTTGCTTTGTGTTCCCTTGGCATTCAATGTTGTCCAGTCTGTTATACCTTTTGACATTGTCTGTACATGTTGCTTGGTGCGTTCGTTTGCACTATCTTGTATCACTGATTCATTTAATTCAGTGTTGTTCATGCTTTTTCAATTGAACTATTTTAAAAGCTTGTCTTGATGATTTTTATTGTTAATCGCCGTTTCGGCAATTCTATTTCTTTTCTAAATTATCTTCATCGATGATCTTTTTATTTATCTCTGTTGATGATTTAAATTTGCTGATTTTTGTTTAACACTATTAAGTGTTATATCGACCGTCATCCGATTTCTTTGTTTAAAGAGTCGGATAGACGGGAATTATTGTGACTGTCGTCTATTCGATATTGATTATTATTGCTCCTGTGCATTAATAACTGAGTTTGAATTAGACTGACCCGTGTATTATTTTCTTTTGAATTTAATACTCGGGTCAGACCCGAGTTATTTCAGGTTGTAGATTTCCTTCTTGAGTTGCTGTTCGGACTATGAAGACTTTTCACATCTTCTGAAGTTGTCTTTGTCTTTAAGTAGTAATCAGTGTATTGATTAGGATGACATGTATTCATGTACATTAGTTGATAAAGTATTTGTGTATACCACTTCCAGAGTCGACAGTTATAGTTGTATCATATGTATTGTGTCAAATGTATTGTAACTGACATAAGTTATTATATATATATGCAACATTTTTGTTCCATCTGTATTCCGCATTTATGTTATCTGTGTTATTTTTATATTTATTGTCATAAACTATTATAGCCACTGTGTAGTAGCTTTGAGTTTGTACCGGTATGTCGGATTTCCTCTAAAAATGAAATGCATGATTTACTATCTGACATATCGGTGCTCGCACAAAGCAATTACACGGATGGTCGCTCCTCAACAGCCTTATTCTCCGTGCTAGTTGACAACATTACACCGTAGTGTTCTTGGCTAGCGTGGGTATAGAGGTGGGGCGTCACAGCTTGGTATCAGAGCCTGGGGTTTAGGACAATTATAAAACATAACTTAGATGGAGCATATGTTACAACTATTTGTCGATGTTTTATCTCTCATCTTTGCCTATGTTTGATTTTGATTTCTTGAAAGTATTTTTGGCTTTTGCCTCCGTTTGCTTTGCGAACTCAAGTTGGGTTTTTGATGATAATGATTGATTCATTTTGTACTCGACTGCGGCCATTAATTGTTGACTTCGACATTGACTTGGTTTTTATTTTTGTTGAATTCATTTCGGCATTTATGCTTGTTTTGCTTCGTTTTTCCAAGTGTTAATCGATTCTTCTTTTCCAAATTGGTTGTTATCACTTTTGCCGACTTGGATAACTTCTACTTCCAGAATTTTTGGGTATTTCTACTTTGATGAATTTGGAATCGAATTCTTTGGATTTTATTCACATCTTCGAATGTGAAATTTTAGTGAATTGACTTGGTTTCCAAATTTAATCGGTTCTTGATTATTTCCCCGATTTGTTGCTATCATTTATTAGCAACTTTAATGACATTTTCTTCGGGATTTTTGTGAGCATACTTTTAGATGGATTCGGTATCGATTTCTTTGGATTCTATTCACATCTTTGTATGTGAATTCTTGTGATTGATTGTTTCTACAATCATTTTTGTGATTTGTCACTTTAAAAATATAAAGGTTTTCTATACTAGTAGTAAATATTAAAATCCTTTTCTCCAAACGATTTCAAAACTATTTTACTACAAAGCTCTTTTTCTTAAACCGTTTTCCAATCTATTAGTATATACAAGCCTTTATTTCACTCGTATGAGAAATTGAATTAAACGGCCTAGTAAAACAAGTGGTATGAAACGCTTGCGTTTACTTCGTCGGTTAACTCCTGGACTTGTTCGATTGAACCTTTTGTGACAATTTTCTAGTGAAGATTTACAGTTTGTTCGTAAATATTTGAGTTAAGCTAGTGGTTATGGGACATGAAGCTAAACTCTTATATTCACTAACTTAATGTAATTGACACTTATTAATGATCATGATGATCATTTTTGTGATTTGATTTAGGCTAGCAATTGTGCGAAGTCTCTTTGTCTGCGTGGGAGACTATACCCCGTTTATGTGATGTTTCGCCATCACATATGTTGGGTAGCACCCTACGGTCTTCGGGCCATTCCTGTGTGAAAATTTAATGGATAGCTTCCATGAGATAGCTTCTCGTCATGTGTTTTACGCGTAGGTGAGTTTTCATGCTCCCATTCCTGTGTTAGGCCTTTTCCCCTTTCTTTTTTTTATGATTTAGACTAGCGATTGTGCGAAGTCTCTTTGTCTGCGTGGGAGACTATACCCCGTTTATGTGATGTTTCGCCATCACATATGTAGGGTAGCACCCTACGGTCTTCGGGCCATTCCTGTGTGAAAATGTAATGGATAGCTTCCATGAGATAGCTTCTCGTCATGTGTTATACGCGTAGGTGAGTTTTCATGCTCCCATTCATGTGTTAGGCCTCCCCCTCTATTTATGTGTTTTCTGGATTTCTTGTGTGATTTCTGGAATTTGTGCTTCACCAATTTTCATGATTTTCATTGATATGATATCAGTTTTTGTGCGTTGGTGAATTCATGTGTTATTGACTTGTTATGAATACAAGTTTAGGGTATAATACCCTATCCTATCTTTGAGAAGATTCTTGTGACATTTTTGATGAGTGGAAATTCATTTGGTATTATATTTCGATGCTAGTTATTTTGATGAGATTTTGACGTGTTAACTTCAGTAACCGTCAATTTTGAAATGGATTTACAAGCGGTTCTCCCGCAATACTGATATTGCTAATTTAATCACGTATTTTCAAAATTCGTTATTTTTAAAAGTTGTTTCAAAATATAAATTAAAATTGTTTTCAAAATTTTTACAGTTTGCATATTCAAAAGAATGAGGAAGCGATTTAAACGTTTCAGCAAAATCGAGGACTATGACCCCTTTCTTTTACTAGTTCGCTTAATTCCGGACTTGTCCATTTGAGAATGTGGAATGTTATTTTTTTTAGAATACACAATTTTGCACTTTCAAGGAAATGATAAAGAAATTTAAACGATTTAGCAAAAGTACGGAGTATGGAACCATACTTTTACTACTTCGGTTAATTCCGGACTCGTAATTGAATATTTATGACCTCTGATTATCATTTTTTGATAATTAGATGTTTGTGTTTCTGATTATCGTTTTTGATAATCAGATGTTTGTGTTTCTGATTATCGTTTTTGATAATCAGATGTTTGTGTTTCTGATTATCGTTTTTGATAATAAGATGTTTGTGTTTCTGATTATCGTTTTTGATAATCAGATGTTTGTGTTTCTGATTACCGTTTTTGATAATCGGATATCTTTGATTTCTGATTATCGTTTTTGACAATCAGATATTTGTGAAATTTGATTATCATTTGTGATAATTAAATATTTTTCGATTTAATTATCGTTTGAGATAATTAAATATTTTTCGATTTGATTAATCGAATATTTGTGATTTCTGATTATCGTTTTGATAATCAGATATTTGTGAAATTTGATTATCATTTGTGATAATTAAATATTTTTCGGTTTAATTATCGTTTGAGATAATTAAATATTTTTTGATTTGATTAATCGAATATTTGTGATTTCTGATTATCGTTTTTGATAATCAGATATTTGTGAAATTTGATTATCATTTGTGATAATTGAATATTTTCCGATTTAATTATCGTTTGAGATAATTAAATATATTTTTCGATTTGATTAATCGAATATTTGTGATTTCTGATTATCGTTTTTGATAATCAGATATTTGTGAAATTTGATTATCATTTGTGATAATTAAATATTTTTCGATTTAATTATCGTTTGAGATAATTAAATATTTTTCGATTTGATTAATCGAATATTTGTGATTTCTGATTATCGTTTTTGATAATCAGATATTTGTGAAATTTGATTATCATTTGTGATAATTAAATATTTTCCGATTTAATTATCGTTTGAGATAATTAAATATTTTTTTTGATTTGATTAATTGAATATTTGTGATTTCTGATTATCGTTTTTGATAATCAAATATTTGTGATTTCTAATTATCGTTTTTGATAATCAAATATTTGTGATTTCTGATTATCGCTTGTGATAATTCGATATTTGAGATTCAAATTGTCGTTTTGATAATTAAATATTTGTTGATTTGATTATCGTTTGAGATAATTAAATATTTGCAATTTGAAAATTCGATTATCATTTTTGATGATCGAATATTTGCGATTTTGAGATTTGAGCTTCGTCTTTTTCTCTGGCGATTCAGGTGAGTAATTTGGTTTACTCACATTCAATTCGTGCTCAGTATGTGATTTCTGCTCTGATTCCTTTTCTTTTAATTGCTGGAACTCGATTGTTCTTGCTTTTGTTAGTTAATGATGATGTTTGGGGTTGTTTATATAGTCGTCTGATTTTTATTCCTTGACCCCCACGATGTTGATTCTTTTGATTTGAAGCAGTCGAACCTTTTGATTTTATATCTGATACTTCCATAATTCTAATACTTCCCTGTTGACCTTTGCTTTGCTTACGCATTCGACATTGTTATGTTCTTATGGTTGTTACCTCTTTCCCACTTATCCCTTAGGATTGCGAGGACGCAATTTCTTTAAGGAGGGGAGTCTGTAACAACCCGACATTTCGTACCCATTTAGTTATCGCCTCTTGACGATCTAATCTGGTTGCTAATAGCTATTGGCATTTTGATCGAATTGAAATTCAGGGATAAAATTTTTGTTAAAAGGGTTGTGGGCTTTACAAATCATCTTGATCCATTCTTTCTTGGTGCCGTATTCATCAAAGACAACCCGATCCCCCTTCCTCATTTTTCATTCATTCCCAACCCTAAATCAAGCAATCGAACGAATAATGGCTGCCTCGTTCAAAAATTAGAGCTTCTTCGATCGCTCGCTTCTGGAACTCGAAGGCGCCAACCTCATCTTGCTCGAGGCTGCTTCGACGTGCTCGTGCTCGATTGGACTTCGGCTTAACTTCGTTCGTCTTCCTCACCGCATCAGCTTCGTGTTCACTCCCATGGCAAAGGTGAGCGATTTATTGCTCACATCTAATTCAAGAACTCTGTTTCGTGACTTGGAATTTTCTGTGACATTTGTTTTGACTTTGTTAAAACTACACTTTGGTTCACACTGTCATTCGATTTGCGTTAGCCATCGATTTTGTAGTGATATTTGAGACTTTCTCACATCTATTCGAATTCGTGACCTTTGTCGTTGGGTTATTTGAAGTTGTTCAATTTTTATTTTGGCAGTTTGATTTCTGTCTGATGTCGGTGATTTTTGTTTGGGTGATTTTGGCATTTCGTTGATTACGTGATAATTCCAGTTTTGAAATCTGACTTAGAGGATTTTTTGTTCATCATTGTTTTGACGTAAATCAATTTCTCTGAATCGTTGGCATTGATTTCGAAAATAAAATTCACTGCTCGTCCCACTTTGATTTGGAACTGCAGTCTATCATTTCTGAAGCATTCATGACTTCGGGTATTTGAAATTCTTTGATTTTTATGGCTTCGATGTACTTCGACCTATGGTCATTTGACTCTAGTTGCATTTGGTCACTTATTCCAGTCTTCATGTTGCTCTCCTTGTCTTTGGTCTGCATCATTGTTTCACCTGTTGCACTGTTGTCGACACTGGGTTGCATACCTCATTGCATTCACTCCAAGTAAGTTGATTCTTTTGACAATATACATATGTAGTTGTTTCACCTGTTGCACTTCATTGTGGTTTCATGTTTGTAGTTGCATTCCATTTGTGTTGCTGTCACATTTGGCTAGTAGTTGATTCATCTGGCCTGTCTGCATTGCACTACTTCATTTTGTATTGTTGCATACATTTTTTTGGTATAGCAGTCTTCACTATTGCATTATGTTTTAGCTTTTGCACCTTGATGTTGTAGTCTGCACCTCTGTCGCATTTGGTATACTACTGAAATGTATACATGAGTTCATGTTTGCTATAGCCTTCATTTTGTAATTTGCATTCCATTCAGTGTTGGGGTCTCTGATGCTCAAGTGATTCATGTTGACTTGGGTTTGCATTCTTCCATATTTCAGTCTGCATTGCTTTGTAGATGTATTTATGAATTTTTGTTGCATCTGTAGTATCCATGTGTTTCCATTTCATTGTCATACTTTGTAGTTGATAATTCAGGTTGAGTTCATCTGCATTCATTTATGTGTATCTCACTGCATCTTCTTCTTCCTTGAACTTTGTTTGGGTTCACTGCACTTCTAGTTGGATATGTTGAATCATTCACTATTGTTTGTGTACATTGTAACTTGGTTCACTTTGTCACTGCATATCTATATATGCTTGACCTATTTCTTTTAGTTGTACTGTCCTATGTTGTCACTGTCTGCCGTTTGTGATCAGTTGCTTCGAGTTGAACTTTCTAGTTGATGTACTTGAGTTCTGCATGTTCATTGGTCCTCAGTGTAAAGTCTGATACATATCCTAGTTTCATTCATGTAGCTTGCTGCATATACTTGCTTCTTGGTTGCATTGTAGCTTGCATGTTTCTGGTGCATTCACCGTTTTACTATGGTCATATGTATGTGTTCACTTGATCATGTATTTATTGCCAGTTTCTTTTGAACTAACTCATGTAGATAGTGATCCCTGTGTCCATTTAACTGTTATCACTCGAGTTTGTTCATGTTGTCATCCTTTGGTCTTTGCCTTCACCTGTGTTCATTTCAGTTGAACTACATTTGGTTCTGTTTCTTGATGTACTCGAATTTGTCTTTATTGTTGTACATGCTTGAACTGTTGATGACTTCTTAGTTAACCTGGACACTTTGGTCCCTGTCTGCATTGCATACATGCAATTGCATTCGTTGTAGATATTGATGTTGTTTGAAACTGTTACATATCTACTTGTTTGTAGCTGCTGCACTGCTGTTCAATTGTTTGGTTAGTTACATTCATTCCAGTAGTCATTTGAAGTTGCATTCATCCCAGTGTACATTGATGCTTGTTTTTGAACTTGAGTAGTCTTGTTGCAGTTGACCATCATGTACGCTGTTCTGATCTGGTAGCATTGCATTTGCTTTTGATCATTTCCATATTGGTTCATTTGGGCATATGTAATTATTGGGTTGCTTTGTGTTCCCTTCGCATTCAATGTTGTCTAGTCTGTTATACCTTTTGACATTGTTTGTACATGTTGCTTGGTGCGTTCGTTTGCACTATTTTGTATCACTGATTCATTTAATTCAGTGTTGTTCATGCTTTTTCAATTGAACTATTTTAAAAGCTTGTCTTGATGATTTTTATTGTTAATCGCCGTTTCGGCAATTCTGTTTCTTTTCTAAATTATCTTCATCGATGATCTTTTTATTTATCTCTGTTGATGATTTAAATTTGCTGATTTTTGTTTAACACTATTAAGTGTTATATCGACCGTCATCCGATATCTTTGTTTAAAGAGTCGGATAGACGGGAATTATTATGACTGTCGTCTATTCGATATTGATTATTATTGCTCCTGTGCATTAATAACTGAGTTTGAATTAGACTGACCCGTGTATTATTTTCTTTTGAATTTAATACTCGGGTCAGACCCGAGTTATTTCAGGTTGTAGATTTCCTTCTTGAGTTGCTGTTCGGACTATGAAGACTTTTCACATCTTCCGAAGTTGTCTTTGTCTTTAAGTAGTAATCAGTGTATTGATTAGGATGACATGTATTCATGTACATTAGTTGATAAAGTATTTGTGTATATCACTTCCAGAGTCGACAGTTATAGTTGTATCATATGTATTGTGTCAAATGTATTGTAACTGACATAAGTTATTATATATATATGCGACTTTTTTGTTCCATCTGTATTCCGCATTTATGTTATTTGTGTTATTTTTATATTTATTGTCCTAAACTATTATAGCCACTGTGTAGTAGCTTTGAGTTTGTACCTGTATGTCGGATTTCCTCTAAAAATGAAATGCATGATTTACTATCTGACATATCGGTGCTCGCACAAAGCAATTACACGGATGGTCGCTCCTCAACAGCCTTATTCTCTGTGCTAGTTGACAACATTACACCGTAGTGTTCTTGGCTTGCGTGGGTATAGAGGTGGGGCGTCACAAACTTCCAAATATATAGATCAATAGGTTAATATCCAATATTCTCAACTTTCCATGATCCATTACAGAAATTATCAAAAAGGCAATCAAAGGTCAGAAAAGCTAAGCATGCATTCATCATAATATCTTGCAACTAAAATTGGATGATAATCATATAGTGTAACATAAGCATAATACGTTCATTCATGCTAAAATATTTGGTTAACACTTGGCTATAATAATAACATATTTAGGATTCACTCAAGGAAAATCATACTACCAGTAGAGGGTTGGTTATTGAACTGATAACACATAATATAGGGTATGTCATGCATAATAATGTGTCTAAAATGATATTTCAGAGCCAAAAATGGACGCATATCAATATCTTAGAACTAATGTATAGACATATAGTAATGACAACTACAAAATGACGTACTGATATTACTCAAACATTAATATTTATACGATTCCAACCAATAGATTATATAACTAAATATACATGCATGCCAATATGGTTGTTTCAATTATATGACGTAAAACGGAGTAAAAATATACTTACATTTTATTGACTTACTGGTCATAGTATATAATTTATCAATTTGATTGTATTAGTCTTAGTCTATACTTCTGATTATATATTTCTACATATTTTTGCAAATAGCAACATGTATAAATGAAATATATACAGCATCAATAATTACAATTTTATATCTGCCAATCAATATGCATACTTTCTACATTATTTAAAACAACAGTTGTAACTTTTGCCACTGCAGGACCGCTTCTTTCAGATTCTTCCTTGGTCTACGGGCATTACAGTTTGCTTTGTACTTTGGTGGAAGTTAAAACGTGGTTAATCGCTAATGTAGTAAGGTCAGTTGGTTCCTTGAGAATCTTAGGCACTGAGAACTCACGTATCATTGCTCTATGTGCAATTAACTCATGTTCTACTTGGACACGGGAATAGATGAAACTTTCAGTTCAATATTAACCAAACGCCATAGATAAATGGCCAACCGAACCTCCATACTATTTTCCTTCATATAGTATCTTCTCTGTTTTCAACCACCATTTGTTTCTTAATTCATTGGATAACTCTGCTGCAAACTATTTTGAATCTTTCAACCTACACACAAATGCAAAACCTTTGGGGCTCAACATCTTTAAAAAGGCCTATCATTTATATTAGCTAAGACAACATTACCATCCAATTAACATGTATCATCATTGTGCTCTGAACATGTACAGTTTGCTATGTACTTTGGTGGAAGTTAAAACGTGGTTAATCGCTAATGTAGTAAGGCCAGTTAGTTCCTTGAGAATCTTAGGCACTGAGAATTCACGTATCATTGCTCTATGTGCAATTGACTCATGTTCTACTTGGACACAGGAATAGATGAAACTTTCAGGTCAATATTAACCAAACGCCATAGATAAATGGCCAACCGAACCTCCATACTATTTTCCTTCATATAGTATCTTCTCTGTTTTCAACCACCATTTGTTTCTTAATTCATTGGATAACTCCGCTGCAAACTATTTTGAATCTTTCATCCTATACACAAATGCAAAACGTTTGGGGCTCAACATCTTAAAAAGGCCTATCATTTACATTAGCTAAGACAGCATTACCATCCAATTAACATGTATCATCATTGTGCTCTGAACATGTACAGTTTGCTATGTACTTTGGTGGAAGTTAAAACATGGTTAATCGCTAATGTAGTAAGGCCAGTTGGTTCCTTGAGAATCTTAGGCACTGAGAACTCACGTATCATTGCTCTATGTGCAATTGACTCATGTTCTACTTGGACACGGGAATAGATGAAACTTTCAGGTCAATATTAACCAAACGCCATAGATAAATGGCCAACCGAACCTCCATACTATTTTCCTTCATATAGTATCTTCTCTGTTTTCAACCACCATTTGTTTCTTAATTCATTGGATAATTCCGCTGCAAACTAATTTGAATCTTTCATCCTATACACAAATGCAAAACCTTTGGGGCTCAACATCTTTAAAAAGGCCTATCATTTATATTAACTAAGACAACATTACCATCCAATTAACATGTATCATCATTGTGCTCTGAACATGTACCTAAAACACATAAAGACACTTTAGCTACAATATGTAACATAAAGTTCAACTATGTACTATTAGAGCCATCCCATATGATCATATGGAAGTAACTGAGATAGCCAAATTGCAAAGTGGTTTCCTCTAACTTTTATTCACAGTTTTTGCAAATCTACAATGAATACCAAATTATAATCAATTTGCAAACAAAACATTTAGTAGTCAATATATCTGGTGTCATATTCTACGGGAATCCACCGTTCTAAAAAGCTTCCAAATAAATAGATCAATAGGTAAATCTCCAATATTCTCAGCTTTCCATGATACATTACAGAAATTATCAAAAAGGCAATCAAAGGTCACAAAAGCTAAGCATGCATTCATCATAATATCTTGCAACTAAAATTGGACGATAATCGTATAGTGTAACATAAGCATAATACGTTCATTCATGCTAAAATATTTGGTTAACACTTGGCTATAATAATAACAGATTTAGGATTCACTCAAGGAAAAACATACTACCAGCAGAGGGTGGGTTATTGAACTGATAACACGTAATACAGGGTATGTCAGGCATAATAATGTGTCTAAAATGATATTTCAGAGCCAAAAATGGACGCATATCAATATCTTAGAACTAATGTATAGACATATAGCAATAACAACTACAAAATGACATAATGATATTACTCAAACATTAATATTTATACGATTCCAACCAATAGATTATATAACTAAATATACATGCATGCCAATATGGTTGTTTCAATTATATGACGTAAAACGGAGTAAAAATATACTTACATTTTATTGACTTACTGGTCATAGTATATAATTTATCAATTTGATTGTATTAGTCTTAGTCTATACTTCTGATTATATATTTCTACATATTTTTGCAAATAGCAACATGTATAAGTGAAATATATACAGCATCAATAATTACAATTTTATATCTGCCAATCAATATGCATACTTTCTACATTATTTAAAACAACAGTTGTAACTTTTGCCACTGCAGGACCACTTCTTTCAGATTCTTCCTTGGTCTACAGGCATTACAGTTTGCTTTGTACTTTGGTGGAAGTTAAAACGTGGTTAATCACTAATGTAGTAAGGTCAGTTGGTTCCTTGAGAATCTTAGGCACTGAGAACTCACGTATCATTGCTCTATGTGCAATTCATGTTCTACTTGGACACGGGAATAGATGAAACTTTCAGGTCAATATTAACCAAACACCATAGATAAATGGCCAACCGAACCTCCATACTATTTTCCTTCATATAGTATCTTCTCTGTTTTCAACCACCATTTGTTTCTTAATTCATTGGATAAATCCGCAGTAAACTATTTTGAATCTTTCATCCTATACAAAAATGCAAAACCTTTGGGGCTAAACATCTTAAAAAAGGCCTCTATCATTTACATTAGCTAAGACAACATTACCATCCAATTAACATGTATCATCATTGTGCTCTGAACATGTACAGTTTGCTATGTACTTTGGTGGAAGTTAAAACGTGGTTAATCGCTAATGTAGTAAGGTCAGTTGGTTCCTTGAGAATCTTAGGCACTGAGAATTCACGTATCATTGCTCTATGTGCAATTGACTCATGTTCTACTTGGACACGGGAATAGATGAAACTTTCAGATCAATATTAACCAAACGCCATAGATAAATGGCAAACCGAACCTCCATACTATTTTCCTTCATATAGTATCTTCTCAGTTTTCAACCACCATTTGTTTCTTAATTCATTGGATAACTCCGCTACAAACTATTTTGAATCTTTCATCCTATACACAAATGCAAAACCTTTGGGGCTCAACATCTTTAAAAAGGCCTATCATTTATTTTAGCTAAGACAACATTACCATCCAATTAACATGTATCATCATTGTGCTCTAAACATGTACCTAAAACACATAAAGACACTTTAGCTACAATATGTAACATAAAGTTCAACTATGTACTATTAGAGCCATCCCATATGATCATATGGAAGTAACTGAGATAGCCAAATTGCAAAGTGGTTTCCTCTAACTTTTATTCACAGTTTTTGCAAATCTACAATGAATACCAAATTATAATCAATTTGCAAACAAAACATTTAGTAGTCAATATATCTGGTGTCATATTCTATGGGATTCCACCGTTCTAACAAACTTCCAAATAAATAGGTCAATAGGTAAATCTCCAATATTCTCAGCTTTCCATGAAACATTACAGAAATTATCAAAAAGGCAATCAAAGGTCACAAAAGCTAAGCATGCATTCATCATAATATCTTGCAACTAAAATTGGATGATAATCGTATAGTGTAACATAAGCATAATACGTTCATTCATGCTAAAATATTTGGTTAACACTTGGCTATAATAATAACATATTTTGGATTCACTCAAGGAAAAACATACTACCATCAGAGGGTTGGTTATGGAACTGATGACACGTAATACAGGGTATGTCATGCATAATAATGTGTCTAAAAGTAAATTTAAGAGCCAAAAATGGACGCATATCAATATCTTAGAACTAATGTATAGACATATAGTAATAACAACTACAAAATGACATACTGATATTACTCAAACATTAATATTTATACAATTCCAACCAATAGATTATATAACTAAATATACATGCATGCCAATATGGTTGTTTCAATTATATGATGTAAAACGGAGTAAAAATATACTTACATTTTATTGACTTACTGGTCATAGTATATAATTTATCAATTTGATTGTATTAGTCTTAGTCTATACTTATGATTATATATTTCTACATATTTTTGCAAATAGCAACATGTATAAATGAAATATATACAGCATCAATAATTACAATTTTATATCTGCCAATCAATATGCATACTTTCTACATTATTTAAAACAACAGTTGTAACTTTTGCCACTGCAGGACCACTTCTTTCAGATTCTTCCTTGGTCTACGGGCATTACAGTTTGCTTTGTACTTTGGTGGAAGTTAAAACGTGGTTAATCGCTAATGTAGTAAGGTCAGTTGGTTCCTTGAGAATCTTAGGCACTGAGAACTCACGTATCATTGCTCTATGTGCAATTGACTCATGTTCTACTTGGACACGGGAATAGATGAAACTTTCAGGTCAATATTAACCAAACACCATAGATAAATGGCCAACCGAACCTCCATACTATTTTCCTTCATATAGTATCTTCTATGTTTTCAACCACCATTTGTTTCTTAATTCATTGGATAACTCCGCAGTAAACTATTTTGAATCTTTCATCCTATACACAAATGCAAAACCTTTGGGGCTCAACATCTTAAAAAAGGCCTCTATCATTTACATTAGCTAAGACAACATTACCATCCAATTAACATGTATCATCATTGTGCTCTGAACATGTACAGTTTGCTATGTACTTTGGTGGAAGTTAAAATGTGGTTAATCGCTAATGTAGTAAGGTCAGTTGGTTCCTTGAGAATCTTAGGCACTGAGAACTCACGTATCATTGCACTATGTGCAATTGACTCATGTTCTACTTGGACACGGGAATAGATGAAACTTTCAGGTCAATATTAACCAAACGCCATAGATAAATGGCCAACCGAACCTCCATACTATTTTCCTTCATATAGCATCTTCTCTGTTTTCAACCACCATTTGTTTCTTAATTCATTGGATAACTCCGCTGCAAACTATTTTGAATCTTTCATCCTATACACAATTGCAAAACCTTTGGGGCTCAACATCTTAAAAAAGGCTTATCATTTATATTAGCTAAGACAACATTACCATCCAATTAACATGTATCATCATTGTGCTCTGAACAAGTACCTAAAACACATAAAGACACTTTAGCTAAAATATGTAACATAAAGTTCAACTAATTACTATTAGAGCCATCCCATATGATCATATGGAAGTAACTGAGATAGCCAAATTGCAAAGTTGTTTCTTCTAACTTTTATTCACAGTTTTTGCAAATCTACAATGAATACCAAATTATAATCAATATGCAAATGAAACATTTAGTAGTCAATATATCTGGTGTCATATTCTATGGGAATCCACCGTTCTAACAAACTTCCAAATAAATATGTTAATAGGTAAATCTCTAATATTCTCAGCTCTCAATGATACATTACAGAAATTATAAAAAGGCAATCAAAGGTCACAAAAGCTAAGCATGCATTCATCATAATATCTTGCAACTAAAATTGGATGATAATCGTATAGTGTAACATAAGCATAATACGTTCATTCATGCTAAAGTATTTGGTTAACACTTGGCTATAATAATAACATATTTAGGATTCACTCAAGGAAAAACATACTACCAGCAGAGGGTTGGTTATGGAACTGATGACACGTAATACAGGGTATGTCATGCATAATAATGTGTCTAAAAGTAAATTGAAGAGCCAAAAATGGATGCATATCGATATCTTAGAACTAATGTATAGACATATAGTAATGACAACTACAAAATGACATACTGATATTACTCAAACATTAATATTTATACGATTCCAACCAATAGATTATATAACTAAATATACATGCATGCCAATATGGTTGTTTCAATTATATGACGTAAAACGGAGTAAAAATATACTTACATTTTATTGACTTTCAGGAGAGAGATTTTGAACATATGGACATTCATAATGGACCAAGGCAAAGATCTATTCACCAAAAAAATTGCCATTTTGAGCAACAACCTGGAGAATACAAACACCACTTTCAATGCAAAAAGCAACATATATATCGAAAGTGGTTACATATGAAAATATAAACCTTCAGCTATAAAGTAAGGTTATGCATAAACTAAATTATTCACAGCAATTTAATAATCTCTATATTGTAACTTTAGTAGATATAGTATAATGAAACACAAAAGGAAAGATACATATTACTACACATAATGGTTTGCACATGCAAGAAATACAATTAAATAAATATGGATGATGACTCATGAGCTTGCAAAAGTAAGTACTCTTGTAGTGAGCAGTAGCAAACTGAAATAATTGAATATATATAAATGCACTTACACATGAAAATGCACACACAGCATACACACATATATATAAATTGATATGCAAACAAACACTTAAAATAAATAATTGATAATTAGTATATTTTTCCATAAATTACTAATCTCATAACCTTTTATAAATTTATTAATAATTTACAGTTCAAAACAACTAGGGAAACTCATTACTTTCTTTAATTTCAATTACAACATACTACATATTGATATGTATTGGTAATCAAATTTATAAACCATCCAAAATATGGAGTTTTTCAACAAAGTGGGAATAGAATAAAAAAAATTCCAATCTCAGTTTCAGATTAAATTGAAATAACATTAAATTTAAGTGAGATATAGCTACAAAATCAAAACATATGTGAAAGGATTTACTAAAGCTAAAACCAAAAGCCTAAATCTTTTATTTCACTGACAAAGAAATTGAAAAACTTTAGTGTATTTCAGATTTATAAGTGATACAATGAGTGGTGAACATGTACTTGCCAGCCTCAAAGTTCATTTCAGCCACCACACTGTCTCCATCAGCCACATGGCTCGGCATAACCCATCACCGGCCGGCTATTTTCGTTGTCACCCATCATCTAGAGCCACCACAACAGACTTCGATGTTGCCCAAAACCTCACACCTCCAATGCCTGCAACAGTACGTCACGAGTTCCTTCTTTATCTCCTACCATAATTCCCATCACTGTCATTGGAGTCACGGTGTCAAATATTTCTAGACGCTGCTCTTGAAATTCATGTCGTTGCCTGGCCTGCGCACGCCAATGCATGACTCGAAGAACACAAATCCCTTATTCCTCACATCGCCAGCCGCCACACCAACATATGGTAAATTAAAGGAGGCTGTAGAAAAAAACCTTCTATCAGTATTCAACAAAATTAAGGTCTGAAAACCACTAATCACAACAATAAATTTTATAAAATGCGGAATAGTGATCCTCCTATGAAGGTGAGGGTTGAGAATCATCGGATCTATTGTAATTACCTAATCGATAGCCTACAAAATGAATCAAAACACAAATCAAATTAAAAAAGTATAAACTGGAAAATGATTACGAATGAAGTTTACCAAGAGTATGGAGTTTGAGATCTTATAAGCGACTTTAGAAAAAGAGCTTCTGTTACCTTTTCCAACACGAAATATTTTTTGTAATTTTTCTAATAACTGTTGCAGTTTTCTTTCAAAATGAGGTTCGGTTGACGTTCTGATCTCAGATACAAATAAAGAAAGAACACAGAATGAAAGTGGAGTAGTGGTGGGTGAAGTGGGACTGAACGTGAGCAAAGGATAATAAAGTGACAAAAGTACCCGTGTGCTGATAGGTTTCAAGCAGCTCATGAGTAAGGTTATTTCTAGAAGATTGAAAAAGGCTTCACCTCCTCAAGTATTTGCATTATATATAAGATATATATTTGTGTGTGTGTGTGTAAATATTTATAGAGTTTTCTCACCTTTGTTGGATATTAAACTAAGGAAAATAGACTATAGCTTCGCTATGATCGAATCGGAGCTTATGAAATTGAGCCTGGGTGGGAAAGCTTGGCTTATGCTTGTAGGTAGAGGTGGGCTAGGCTTTGGCGATAGATGGTGGTGGCCGTGTGTTGTGAAGGAGGAAAGGAGGAGATTGCACTTGGTTTTGAAGTGGATTGCTAATATATAGACACACACACACTATATTAATTTAATTTATTTTTTGCAATATTTTCACCATAACTTTCTTAAGGTAGGATGCCTTGAAATAGCTTGAGAGGAAGGAGAAGATGAAGTGAATTTGTATATAGGAAGTGAGAATGGAGGTGGGTATTTGTAGAAAAGTTCTGCACCAAAAATATCATAATATTATTTCATTACCTAAGCATGTTTGCATCACCATTCCACCTCATCCCCTCCCATCACCATTCTTTCGACCATGAAGCCAACTCCCCCGTCCAAGTGCTTGGCTTGTGATGTGATATGATGTGATGTGGTGCTTTGCTTTTATCTCTTGTTTACACATAAGGAGCTTGTATAGATATATATGTGTTTGGATATTTTCTTTGCTTTATTTGACTAATTCCTAAACATACTTAAATGTATATGTGTATACATTTGTAAATGTGTTTACGTATTTGTATATGTATCACAACGTTGTATTGATTTGTTTACAACTTCTATATGTTAAACCGTTACGAATTCCGATTCCAATCCCAGTCACATTTCTAGTTTTTAGTTAAACTATATATATTAGTAAACAAAACTTGAAAATATATTTCTCATCATTTTAAATGAATCAAAATGACCTAACTTGAATTATAAAACCATATATATTGATATTAACAAGTGTTTACAAAAAGTGCTATCGTACCGATAAACTATTCCTAATTTTCTTATATTTTCTAATCAAGTGTATAGCTTCTCAAACTATTATAAATGATTTACTATCACTTTATAAAAAAATGAATAATTAGCATATTAAAACAATTATTTAATTATTTAAACTTAACTTGAATTTTTGGAGAAATATATAAAAGCGATAACATCCCTAGCGATGTCTTAAATACGTCTTATTTCTAAAAATAAAATAAATAATTTTATTTCATAATCTTATTCAAATAGATATATTGGTATATATATCAGGTCTCAATCACTGAAATATCGAGAAAATTTACTTTCTATTGAAAATCAATTTATCGATGAAATTTGTTTACGAAGCACGTGCTTTATTTATAAAACTATATATTCCACAATTATATTTTAAAACAAGTTTCTTTTCATAATTTTAGTGTTTAACTCTTTATAGTTGGTGTTATAAACCTTGTATTTGTATACTCATAAATAAATGTCAGTTATCAAAGTGATAAATTTGAAGGTCGTTACACTAGTTGATGCTAGCGGTCGACCAGTTGAAACATCAAATGTAGGATTATGACCTGGCCCAATATCCTGTAATCATAATAATTTGATCTAACAGATGTCATTGGTTCGAATCCCTATAAATACAGGCCTAACCCCTTACTTTTCTTTTCATATTTTTTAAAGCAATGGCGAAGCTCTGCCATTTTCTCTTCTCCACAATTTCTTAATTCTAAAGAAAATTATAGTATATATATGAATATACAAGCGGAGAATAGCAGAGGACAATTGGGAAGAATAATAGTGTTAAATCATATCATCAAAGTTAAGGTAGATCATAAAGCCGAATTTAAAATTTAAATTAAATCCAAATCTCTTCTTTGATCTAGATTTCTGATAGATATATGTATGCTTGCGGTATATGTATTCAAATAGGGAGAATAATGGTAGTCAAATTGGAATAATAGGGTTTAACAACCCTCGTTTAGATCATCTAAAATTAAAATTAAAATATAATATAAAATGGTAATAATGAAATAGTTAGGAGATTTAGAGATTTTAATTATACTTTTTATTTCCAAATTAAAGTAGAATTTGGATCAAATGAGAAGGAGAGCTCATATAAATGATTTTTCACATGGAAAATAAACATTTGGGGAAATTAAAGTGAAATATTACTTCTTGGTGGATTAATCCTTTTATTTAACAATAAAAGATAATCGGAAATTAAATTAATAAAAGTATGAAGTCTAAGACCATTTTAAGTGAGATCATTTGATTATCTTTTTCACTATTAAAAACATGGTAGTGAATTTATTAGTAGTGTGTTTAATTTAAGGTTGTTATGATTTAATGCTTACTAACCCAAAAAATGGATCAATACCTTGGTTTGAGTTTGAAAGCACCAGCCCTGTTCTTATAGTGCAATATTACAGATCACAAATATAGAAAAAGAACAGTAAATGAAAGAAGACAGAGAATTTTTATACTGGTTTGACTGTTAATGAAGCCTACGTCCACTTTATAGTTTTATTATTACTGATTGCTGTTACAAGTAGTGTTTGTTTATAAAAATTTTGATTATCCTTAACTAGATTGAATCTCCAGAGTTGGAATCCACTGGAGAATCACAGTGAATCCCTTTGGGGATTATTGTGAGGGAGGCGGAGAGTGAAGAATGTTTCCAGCAGAGCTTCAGCAACCAGTCCGGAGAAGATCCAATTTATGTTGTAGGTGGGTTGATATTTATAGCTAATCGAAGAGCTTCTAGGCCGGGCCACTTCGTCAACTGATCGAAGGTAGGTACAGAATGACCTAGGAAGGTTTAGCTCACGATTCGAGCCAAAACCATAGATCGCTAGCGATCCATGGTCTATGTATCGCTAGCGACCCACAGACTTGGCTCGCTCGTGAGCTAATGACTTAGTATCTTCCAGGTGCTCTCTCCATATCTTCATAAGGTTAAGTCGCAAGCATCATGTTATTATCCATACAGTTAGAATTTTTCTTGCTCCTGTCTCCAAGACTTCTTATCCCTATTTCTCTCAGCAAACCAATATGTTAGCATGGATCTCTGACGATCCATAGATATGGATCGCTAGCGATCTAAGCTCTATGATTGTTTCTGAGGTTCCAAGTTTGGGTTGCTTTTATGGCCGTGCATTGATGTCGTTCGTGTAGTCTTGTTGCTCGTTGTTCCATTTGGATTACAATCTACTAGCTAGTTGCATCCAGCTGCTAATTGGAATTAACTGATGCTGGTCTCTTGGTGTAGTTGAATTTTGTCATTGCCTTGGTAATACGACTTGGCTCTCGTTAACTCCTTGCCTTAGTCTTTCTAATCCATCCCGATGTCACAGAATTCTTTGGTTTTCTGGTGGATCCTGCTGGGTTAAAAACCTGGATAACATTTGCCCCCCAGAGTACGTTTTCTTTGTAAATAAGGCATGCTCTAGAAGTTATCGTTTTCAATATATGTCCGTCGAATTCCAAGTGATCGCATTAGAGTTTCTCAAATACGTGGCTGGACATATTGCTGATCACCTAGCTTTAGTCTTGACTGCTATTGCTTGCCGTAACGGATCAAATTTCTTCACATAATTTCTCGCTATGCTTCGAAATGATAGATAAATATCAGTGGATTAGTTCGAGAAAAATCTGCCCCTACCTTATGGGTCGGTAGCAATCCATTGTATATGGATCGCTAGCGATCCTATAGTTGTAAAATTTTGCTTCGTAAGTTGGGTCGCTAGTGATCCATGATGGATCGCTGGTGATCCAATGCCTTAGCAAATTTTTTCTTCTTCATCTTCTGTCTGCATATATATATATGTTCGAGCTGACCCAATAGCTCATTCAACCTGATCTATCCTTGTTTCTTCACGTTATCTAGTCTTTGTGCAATCCAATTCTAGGCGATTCAAGCACTTACTAGACCCGATACATCGCCTCCTTAGATCCATCTTATCCAAGATCCATGCCGTGATTCTTATATCGTTTCTCATAAAGCCCTAGCAGATCCATCCTTTTGCTGCCGATCCATTCACTTGATTCGAAACCCTAGCTCACCTTTGAATCGCCTCCAACCCATCGTTAGCTCGCCGCCGACCCATCACTAGCTTGCCACCGACCTGAGTACTTGTCACTGGCTTGACTTTGGGACTGTTGATCCAAGTTTTCGACCAATTTCACATTTAAAGTTTTATCCGAGGTGGGTCTTGCTAATTAGTTTGCTACTTACAGCATTCGTGTAACGATTTGATTGTGAGTTTGCATTTGCAATGTTGGTCATGAGAAGTTCGAGTTGATTGCGATTTAATGGAGGAAGATAGTAAATTGAGTCTTGAGTTTTCTCCCGGAACGACGTTCGGGCATTGGCCCAATGCTTGACGCGTTTTGCTATCTTCATCTATTAGACCAGAATTGACCTATGCCCAGTTACGTAGCAGTTACTACATGTCACACCACTAACCGATCCCGATTCTTCTAGAGAATTCAAACTTATCTTACTTGCTTATTGCATGCTCAGTGTCCCTATAGTGAGAAGATTTTTCGTGTCGCTTGGGACAACGGATCCATTATCGATCATTGATCAATAAAGGGTAAGTGTACAGGAAGTAGGAATAGAAAAAATAAAGTGATGTGGGAAATCCTTTTCTTCTTTCACTGTGAGCGAACTTTCTACACGGGATATAGCAGTTGTAGTGTTTTGGGGCATCGAGTTTATCCCATATAGACAACATACTGCATTTGCCCAAGTTCACACTTGAAATCCGAATGTGCCAATCACGAATTAATGTTTCCTTGGAGCTCAAGTGTGGTAGGGGAAACTATTAGTTTAGGATAGGATTACCTGACCTTTTTGGACGCAAGTTCTGTTGTTTAGAATGAAGCAACCATCCTTGCATCGTAAGTCAACCGGAGGAAGCTCGACACTCTCTACAGCCAAGTCATCATACGTCGCTCTTTCTTCTACCACTTCGCAGGCGGAATACGGTCAATTGGTCCCGGTCAGGTCAATCGTGGATCGAATGCCTCCTAACTTTAGAGTTCTACTTAATCCTCCTAAGAGAGCTTCTTCGGTGGTTTCTGCTAATGTTCTTCATAACATCTGTGCGCAACACGAAATTCCAAAAGGGGATGTGCATCTGCCAGAGATGGACGAATTCGCTCATATGCCTCCCCCGGGGTACACCGCTTGCCACCAGTATATGTTTTTGAATGGAGTCGTGCCTTTAACGACTTTCTACGCAAGACTCTTTCGAACTTGGGTATTTCCCCATTTCAGCTTCATCCTAACGACTATTCCATCTTGACTTGCCTACATGTTCTTTTCATGCGGACGTTCAACCACGCTCCAAACTTTTATGAGTTGTGGTACTTCCTGTCGTTCAAGAGGAAAGATGACTGCCCCTCCTTGATCATAATTGAAGCCCAAAGAAACTGGAAAATCATCCTGCACCTGCAAAGCAACTTGTTGCAATTCAAGATGCAATATTTCTTTGTTAGATACCCCGAGGGGTTCAATCGTCGATGGACGTTAGTGCATAAGTTCTTTTTTTCAATTTATAGAGCTCCGATGCATTGCAATGGAGTTTCTAACCAACCGTATGTCTCTTGCAATTATTCCAAGGCCAAATAGAGAAGTGACTCTCGAGAAGTTTTTCAGACTCCAAAGGCTATTGATGTCGAGAAGCAAAGCGTTAAAGTGTTGTTTATTGATGAAAACTTGCATCGATATGGATTACTGTATCCGGCTAGATCCACTGCTAAAGTCGAAGTCCCCTCTCCTGCCCGATCTAGAGTTTGCACAAGATCTACTACTTCTTCCCACGGTTTCGATGAAGGCACTTCTCGAGAGAGAGAGAGAGAGCCTGTCCCGGGGATCAACCATTGAAACCCGCGAGAGAGGAGACGCTACTGCGACTGGATTAAGCAGCCCGGTTAGAATGCCTCCAATTTTGGAGGAGGGAGAAGAAGAGTTCAAGCAAAGAGAAGGTAAGGCCGCATTTTGACTTAGACAAGGAAGAAAGGGAGTTTGAGAGTACTAGCGATGAGTCTACTACAAGTGATGACCTTTACGCAGGATCTGACAACGAGGACTCGGAATCGTGCGATGAGACCACGAGCCTGAGTCCTGTCTTTCCGAGCTCACCTCTCCCTGATATAAGCGATAAAGACAAAGCTCCAAAGACCGGAGGGCATCAAGATTCTCCAAGTAAAGACGTCGAAGCAGAGCTTGGGGATTTGAGCGACGTTTATGTTGAGTTTGATGGGCTTATGAGAGAATATTTTAAATTTGATGAGGTGCCCCCTCGCTCAAGCGAAAATGCGCCAGAAGTTAGCCTGGCTCCGCCTACGATATCCGAAGTTAGTCCGATTCCACCTACGACGGCCGTCCGATCCGGTTTTTTAGGCCTACCTTAGAAACACACTACATGTTTCACTAGGATTATACTCACTTTCTTATACTCTTTCCATGCCTATTATTTGTTTCTAAAATTCTTTATTTATGCTTCATGATAGTATGATGAGAGGGTGAGGTTTTTATGATGGCTTCGAAGAATTTACTGACTCACATCGGTATTCCAAGCACACCTCCATCCATCACCAACCTCGAGAAACAGAGGAAGAATATAGATGGAGAAAAGAACATGAAGCCGAAGCCCGCCATCAAGATGAAAGAAATCGAAGCCGGTCATATAAAGGCAGGTACGAGAAAAAGAGAGCTTTTGAGGAAAGAGAGGAACCATCAAAAAGGTCGAAGATTGAACATTGTCCCCATTCTTCAGAACTTGTTCCAACACATTCTTCAAAGGGCTAAGAAATTCCCGTTACTTCTGCCCTGATTCCACCTTCAACCATGATCTCATCATCTTCCATTGTTACTGCCTCCGGTGTTTCTTGCCCCCACCGAAGACCTACCCACCTTCCTTCGGGCCCCCGTAAACTTGAGGCAGCGTTCCCTAGATGGTTCTTGAAGGGGGTCAAGTTTGACCGCGATCTATACCCAGTTCGTAAAGATTCGTATATGCCGCACCTCCAGGCTATTCAGAGCGACTTAGAACAAGCCGAAGGATGGGAAAAACTCTGTAAACAACTGGTGGATACAAATCGTAATAATTACCAGGACATCCTCTCTTTCGAGTCAGAGAAGGACGACCTTGAGAGGGCATTGGCAGATCGCGATGCCAAGATTAAGCAGCTGGAGGACGAAAAGGAAGTGGCCCTTCGCGAGAGTAAGAAAAATGTCAGCCTGATGAAGGAAATGAAGGAAGCACGTGCAAGAGTCGAGATCGTCTACATGGATGAGATCAAGAAGAATCATCCAGAGGAGGCCAAGTTGAAAGGGGAAGTGGCTGCTTGCAATGCCACCATTAAGGCTCAGAGGAAAACCATCACTAATCATGGCCTTATTGTTCAGGGGCACAATAAGACTATCTCTGACCAAACTGAGATGATTGCCGGGTTACAAGCCCAGGTCGCGCAGCTCAGCGCCGATAAGTCTTCTGTTGAAGTCGAGAAGGCCGCCGTGAGAGCAGATTTTCTAGAGCTTCAAGACACTTTTAAAAGAAAAATGGAGAAACTAGACGTGACCATTCTGAATTTTTATGTTAACTCCTTGTTGCACCAGGGAAGTCTCAGTTATTTGGGTTCGAAGTTCCCACGCACTCTCGCTTTGGTTTGGGAAGAAATCTTGTCTCGTTTTGCCAATAGCGGCGACGTCTATACCGAGCAAGAGTTGCAGGATTCCTACCTCAACGACGAATCGAAAAAGGCATTGCTCAAGTGCCGGGAAATTCCTCAAATTGAAAGAGAGAAGGAGGCCACAGATGCTGCCTTGACGACTGTCGCCGTAGTGCTCAACAAGCCATTTGTTTCCAACGTGGGCGAATCATCAAAGCAGCCCCATGACCCACCGGCAAGTTCAGGGCTTGAAACTCTCCCTCAGGTAGTGGAGCCAATGAAACAGGGCGAAGGTGGTGAGTATGAAGTCGACATTTATGACCATTCTTCCAGTGCAGGTAATGTTCTCGCTTCCTCTGAATTCGGGAACTTCCAACTTACGCCGCAAGAGCGGGAATAAATTAATGCTTTCTTTTTCGATCTTTTAGGTCCATCTACCTTTCCCGTTGATGTGCCAGCTTCTTCGTTGCCCGGAACCGCCGCCTATTCCATATCCTCCGTGCTTGTTTCTGTTCCTGTTCTAGTTTCCACTTTCGCATCTGGCTCGCAACTGGGGCCGAAGGCCGAAAAGATAGCCGCACTTCATGGCTTGGATGACCCTTCTGTGTCTTTGGAAGGCGACATAACATCGGTAGAGGCCAAGGAGCAGGAAACTCAGACGGAGCAGCCCTAGAAGACTCAACACGACCTAGTCACTATCAAAAAGGAAAATGTTGAAGTTATCAAGGCCTCGAAGCACTTCTGCAAATCACTGAAATGCAAAGGGAAGGGAGATTCTTCTTCGAAGGCTGTAGAGGAAGAGGAGGACATTGCCATTGAAGTGTTCATTGTCATTACCTGTAGTGACAGCACTCCTGAGATGTGGCAAAAGCTACCAACAAAGGGCAGAAAGGGGAGTAGTGGAAAGTAGCGTTGAGAGGCTTGTGTGAAGACTGATTTGATTTTTGGTTCCTTTTGAGTCATTATGTTCAAGTGCAGAGTTTGCATTTAGTATTTTTGCTGTGGAGTCTATATTTTATTTTTTGTTGGCCGATGTTGTGTGGGTACGACCCCTATATTTTGACCCTGTGTAAAAAAATTATAAACAATATATTGATAGTTTGACTGTATTCTCATCTTTCTGCTCGTATATGTTCTGTGCACTTGTGCTCACTATAAGAAAAGTTCCTTTTCTTAGCATAAACTAATGGCATTTTTTGAACGGTTGCCATCAAAAATAATAATTAGGCGGTAAATCTAAAACCTAACGTTGTGCGCGCTGTCCAATAAAATTTCTTTCCTTTCCCTCCATCTCTACGTACTCAAAAAAGAAAACTTCCCCAAATTTTAGTTCCCTGCTCCAAATTAAATTAGAGAATTTTCTCCTCCGAAATAAAATTTCAGCGCCAATAGCTCTCATAATCGTTCGCCAATAGCTTTAATCCCCATTTGCAGTCATCCCCATTGTAGTCGTCCCCGTTGCAGGCTCGTAAGTGATAACAAATCAGTGGCCTTCACGCTGTTAACCCTAGTTCCCGCTGCAGTCGATTGGTTCATCGATGGAGACAAAGTGGTAGCCATCATCGCCAGTAGCCAATTCCTTTGTCCTTCAAGTTTCAGAGTAAGTTGCAGCCTTGCCTTTATTTTTATAACTAGCTGAAATGACCCTCAATATTTTACCTTAATTTTTCAAGGATTTTTTTTTGAATATATATATACACATTTAAACTTAATTTAAATTCTTAGAGTCATTTTTCTTTTCAATCAATTATCCAGGATCCAAATTTTTACTAATATAAATATATCAGTGTATTCATAAAGATATGCACATACATATGAGGATGCATGTGTCCCTCTTGTTTAAATCAGAGTTATGGTAAACAAGAGAATATTCTGTTTGATTTGAATTTGAATCAATCTACACATAGTTAATTTCCATATTCTTTTTGATATTTGTAATATATGAGTAGATCCTGCTTATATTTATTCTTAATGATTTTGATCATTCTAACTATGATTTACTAATAATTTATCTTGGTAAGACAATCTAAGAATACATGGCCTTTTCATAGTATAGTTCAAATGCTTGATATATGATTAAGGCCAGAAAATGATATCTATATTTATCATTTTCAACTTATGGTTTTCTTTGAAACTCATATGTTCTTTGACTAAATCAATAAGACACACTATGTGTTAATATACATACATACATATATATATATATATATATATATATATATATATATATATCCCTAAGTCACTTCTACTCAGTAATCTTAAAGTTATCTTAACCAGAAGATCAATACAAGATTGATTTCCTGGACTTGAAAGTCCAGAATTTGGTGTCTTAGGCAAAGTGTTTTCTGTGTTTTATTTGTGCAAACCAGACCTCAATGTGTTAATCACTTGCATACCAGTTTCTAAGTTTTCTGTGACTAGGGTACTGGACTTGAAAGTGTTTAAAAAGTGGTGCAATCCCTGGATTATGGTGAACCAGGGCTTGAATGCAGAGTGCTCCCTGGTTTGATAATACAAACCAGTCAAAGTGCATATTTATCTATGGTATTTGAAAGAGATTTTTGGTGAAACACTTGCTAAAAGAACAAAGGGTTATGAAATGCATTTTACTATCAAAATACAGACCAACATGATCAACCAAGACTCCATTCTTTTGAAGCTAGTTAACCCTTGTGACTGTGTCAACTAGACACTCTAACCATGTCAATTGAAATGCCATTCATTTGCAAAGTACTTGAAACCTTTTTAAGATATATACACTTCTCGAAACAACTCACAAATGGACTTGAACTCTTTTACAAAATATTTCAATGAAAAGCAATTGAATACTTAAAAGAATACTCCAAGTTAAAATCATATTTTACCCAAAACTTAATGCTTTTGAATGACTCAAGATTGACTAATACATAATATAGGTAATGTAAGACAATTGCTCAAATATATATTTCTTTTTCAGATTTTCATAGATAATACTTTAAGCTTATTTTCTTGTTCACAACTCAGATAATCCTTCAGCTCTCAAACTTTAATACATAACAAAATTCAACAAAAACAACTTGTTTAATCAAACATAACAAGTTCATTACATAATAGGAAATTTAAAAACACAAATTTTCATGAATACATACAGATAAATCATCCTATGCTCTTATTAAAAACTAGCTAGCATGCTCATTCATTCTTTCTCATTAGCCATAACTTTCCTTCCTACTTAGGTCCTGCATTCCCTGAAAGAGCATTAGTGGCTGCCTCATTTTAAAATGAGACACCCCCATATGCCATGAGCAAACAAGGGTCAGATCTATGATCTGGTGTGAGCAAAAACAATATTTCCATAACATTAAGCAAATAGGTGATACATGAGTACTGGCTTGTTGCATACGCAATTTCTTTTATCAACTATTTTACCATGTTACAGATAATTTTGTGCATGTATGATAACTTCAACAATCAACCATGTACACATACATAATTATGCAAACATGCACATTAATCAGTAGCATATAGATGCACTGGAACAACCATGGTTCCATTCCAACCAATCTAGGAAATACTCAAGTTCCTATTTTATCATTTATGGGTTGTATTTATCAATTTAAATCCTAGCCTCATCTGCTATCAAGGAATCACAGGGACACATTGCAATGAACTAATTCACATCATTGCATAAAGATCTCAGGGCTTGAACAAACCATGTGCCAACTTGCATACTTCAAATATGACAAGCATTCCAGCAGCCTTATTGGCTCACCATCCCTAGTTTATTTACTAATTGTATTCATGTTTAATCCTATCACCAGATAGCTAGGTGAACAAGTCACTGTGTACATGAAACATCCCATACATCTTGCAAACATATTTTTCAAAAGCAAGTAGATACTCATTTTCAAGGACATTGCCATCAGATGTCATGACTTTAAATCAAATATAAGAATATTTACAACTAAGAATAGAGACATGGCATGTTAGGTTATTATGATATGCAAGTAACTATGGTTGAACCAGATTCAAGATCTAGCTTAATCATAATTTTTGACTTGTGGGTTTGCTATTTGATTAAGGGCTCAACACATAAAGATCTCTATTGCACCCCTAATTCCTTTTTCTTAAGCCACATCACTTATACAAAGTATAATGCAGCTCATATTATTTTCTCTATTGAAATTTTCATGCCATAGTTCTATATCAGTTGTAAGTACTCTTCCCATAATTTCAAGGTTTTGTGCCTTAGCTTTTCTAAGTATAATAAAATAGTGGGATGCACATCCATAATAAACATCATATCAGATCAAAACCATCCAAAGAACATCCATAAGATTCTAATAATACTATGTTCAGCAAAACCAAAAATATGCAAATAACAACATAAAAGTTTGGCTGCCTCATATCAGGACTTAATGCCATGGATTTAGTGAGATTACTCACCTAAGTACTTCCTTCTATTTGATCCAGAAAACCCTTGAATGCTTTTCCTTCCTTTTAATTATTTTCTTCCTTTCTTATTTTTAAGTATCTCGGGTAAATGATTTTCTGGCCATAAATTCTTATTTATATGAATGTTTTTCACTAGGGTTTTATCAAGATAAAATTCCATTTTTGTCCAGGCTAACATCAGGCATTTTGCATTTTGTATTTTCACATTTCCCATCCTTAATACGCCGGGTTACATTAGTTGGTTATGGTCAGTGCTTTCCTCTTTTTGCTTTTTAGAAAATGGCTATTTTTGAATACCTCTCCACTTACTCAAGTCATGTTAAAAGTGTGACTTAGCTATATTTTATACATTTATTCATTTCTGGAAATCCTCTTTTCTATTTTTTTACCTACACATACATGCTTACTTGTATTGTGTCTCATGTCATTTTGAGGTTATTTTTCTTGCTTAGCTTTAACATATTTCTACTCAAAGAAAAGTATACATGTATATAGATATATATATTTATTTAATTTTCCTTGCTTCATAGAAAAATATATATACATATATTTCATATTTATAACTTGGTTAGGTCAGGGTTAAAAAATCCAGTGCTTAAAGTAAGAATTTACTTTCTTACTCAAATAAAATATTTTCTGCTTTTCATTTCAAAATAATTCATATGACCCAGAAACAACATATCTACACCTGGGTTAATAATTCACATTTCAAAATCATATTTGAAATTCTTTCTTTTCCTATATATTTTTTTCCAGGAATTTTGGATCCTTCCTTGTGCCATTTCCAGTGTGCACGTGCACTCATATCCTTGCACATTATTCAATCCCAGAAATTCCTCCATAATTAAATCTAAATATTTCAAAACTAAATTATTTCATTAAAATAATTTTTCACAAAATTTTGGGGTATTACATTCACCCCTCCTTTTAGGAATTGTGTCCTCACAGTTTTCTAATACTTATAACAAGTATCTACTGATTCTAGAAAATTTATCAAACACATGCATAAGCAAACAAATTCAACCATAGCAACTATACATATTAAATTTTCCAGAAATTTTAAAATTACCTTTAATTTGCAAAAAGCTTAGGATAATCCATCCTAATCTTGTCCTCTAACTCCCATGTACAATCATTAGGATCAAGACTCCACTGGACCTTTACCAGTTTCAAAGTTTTGCTTCTCAATTTCTTTTCTTCTTTAGCTAGGATCCCTACTGGTTCTTTCTCCTAAACCAAATTAGGATTTATCTGGACTTGGGTAGGTTTTTCCATAATTTCTTCCTTATCATGTACCCATCTTCTATGTTGTGACACATGGAATACATTGTGCATTGCTTTCATTTTTTCTGGCAGCTCCAATTTGTATGCTAATGGGCCTACTCTTTCCAGAATTTTATAGGGCCCAACATACCTTGGTGTGAGCTTTCCTTGCTTGCCAAATCTAAAAACCTTTTTCACAGGTGAAACCTTGATGAAAACAAAGTCACCCACTTCATATTCCACCTGCTTTCTTTTCATATCTGCAAATTTCTTCTGCCTGTCTTGAGCTGCTGCCATCCTCTTCCTTACTAGCTCAATTTTCTCTATAGTCTCTTTTGTATACTCAGGCCCTAAGACAGCTCTCTCTCCTGTCTCTACCCAACATATATGTGATAAGCATGGCTTGCCATATAAGGCTTCAAATGGTGCCATCCCTATAGTGCTTTGATAACTATTATTATATGTAAACTCGGCTAAATGGAGATGGTCCTCCCAGTTGCCTCCAAAATCCAGTGCACATGCCCTCAATAAGAGTCTTCTAAAACTTTGTTCACCACCTCAGTTTGTCCATCTGATTGTGGATGATATGCAGTGCTTAAGCATAATTCACTTCCCATGGCCTCTTGAAAACTTTTCCAAAATCTTGATGTGAAAATGGTATCCCTATCACTCACAATAGTTTTGGGAATGCCATGCAATCTTACCACTTCCTTCATGAACACTTGAGCCAACTTTGGTGCATTCCTCTCTGATTTCACTGGGATAAAGTGTGCCACTTTAGTTAACCTATCTACTATTACCCATATACTTGTGTTTCCTCTTTTGGATCTAGGCAGGCCATCTATGAAATCCATAGATATATCCTCCCATTTCCACTGTGGTATGCTAAGGGGTTGTAACAATCCTGATGGTCTTTGTATCTCTGCCTTGACTTGTTGGCAAGTTATACATTTTGCAACATGTTTAGCTACATCTGACTTCATTCCCTTCCACCAATAATTCCTTTTTAGATTTTGATACATCTTTGTACTGCCTGGGTGTATGGAGTACTTACTCCTATGATATTCATTTAATATTTCCTCCTTCAACTCCATGTTTTCTGGAATACATATTCTATTTTTGTTCCTTATGTAACCATTTTTATCAATATGGTAATTTATCACTTCTTCCCCTTTTGATATGAGAATTTTCTTCTCTAATAGGTCTGGGTCTTGTTCTTGCATTTTTCCTATCTTCAAAATTAAACCTGATTGTGAGGTTATTAAACTCAGTCTCCCTTTACTCTCATCTCCTTCAGTTGTCACCATGTGTATCTCACTGCTTGCTTCAATTTCTAAGTCAGCAAGTATAGATAAATCCTTAAATTCTTCCATCACCAACATGGCTACCTTAGCATGTTGTCTACTCAAGGCATCTGCAACCTTGTTTGCTTTACCTGGTGTATAAAGTATGTCTAGGTCATAGGCAGCTATAAACTCCACCCATCTATGTTGCCTCATGTTCAAATCTTTTTGTGAGAAAAGATATTTCAGTGCCTTATGATCTGTGTACAAATTAAATTTGGCACCTAATAAGTAGTGTCTCCAAAGCTTCAATGCATACACCACTGCTGCTAACTCAAGGTCATGGGTTGCATATCTTGTTTCATGTGGTTTTAATTGTCTGGATGCATAGGCTATTACTTGATCTTGCTGCATCAACACAGCTCCTAGCCCAGAACCACTTGCATCAGTGTACACAATTAAATCCTCATTTCCTTCAAGTACCCTTAATACTGGTGCATTAACTAAAGCTTCTTTTATCTTGATAAAAGCTTGTTCACATTTTTCAGTCCATACAAATGCTTGATTATTCCTGGTTAAATTAGTAAGTGGTGATCACATTTTGGAAATATCTTTTATGAATCTCCTATAATATCCTGCCATCCCCATGAATGATCTAACTTCACTCACTGTGCTAGGTCTCTTCCATGCTTGGATAGCTACAACTTTGTTAGGGTTCATAGAAATTCCTTTAGCAGAAATGACATGACTAAGAAAATGTTCCACCTCTTTCCAAAATGCACATTTTGAAAATTTTGCCTTTAAATCTTTTTCCCTCGATCTAGACAAAACCAAATGCAAATGATTTTCATGCTCTTCTACTATTTTGGAATAAATTAAAATATCATAAATAAAAATTAGCACAAACTTGTCCAGATAATCCCTGAATATCCTATTCGTTAAATATACAAAATATGAGGGGGCATTTGTCAACCCAAATGGCATAACCATAAACTCATATAAACCATACCTAGTGTTAAATGCAGTGTACTTAACACTTGAGTCTTCAACTTTCATCTGATGGAACCCAGATGCTAAGTCTAATCTAGAGAATATTTTAGCTCCACTGAGTTGATCAAAAAGATCATCAATCCTAGGCAATGGGTATTTATTCTTGATGGTAACCTTATTTAACTCCCTGTAATCTATGCACATCCTCAAAGTACCATCATGCTTCCTTACAAACACTACTGGAGCACCCCAGCATGAGTTGCTTGGCTTTATAAACCCTTTACATTCTAATTCCTCTAACTTGTTTTTCAACTCCTTCAGTTCACATGGCCCCATTCTGGTGGGTTTCTTAATTATTAGGCTTGCTCCTGGAATGAGGTTGATTTAAAACTCCACTGGTCTATGGTGTGGAACACCCTTAACCTCCCCAAACACATCCAAATATTCATTGACTATGGGAATTTCTTCAATGGAAGGTTCACTGAAATCCTTTTCCAAGTCAATTAAATGATATAATTTTCTTTCTATAGCTACTTCACACAATATTGTGATTCTCCGGCCTCTAAGGTTTTGCAATGATATGGTGGATGAATCTAAATTAATTATGGCTTTAAATTGCCTTAATCAGTCTACCCCCAATATAACACCTATATTTGGGTAGTTTAAACCATATAAATTGGAAATAAAAATATTTCCTCCTATGTTTAATTCCACATCCACACAAATCATATTTAAAACACTAGAACTCCCCAGTGGACTTTGTACAAGCAATGGTGTTTCCACCAATATGCAGTTCAATTTTAGCATTTTAACTATTTCATAAGAAATTAGAGAATGAGTTGCCCCAGTATCATATACTACTGCTATGGGTATGGTACAGATAAGTAGTGTACCTTCCACTTGACCATGATTTTCAGCACTAGTCTCCACTGTGGATTTGCTTTTGCCTTCCAGATTTGCCAATTTTCCTTGCTGTTTGTACTCCGGACAATTTCTCTTCATATGCCCCTCTTTCCTACATAGGTAGCACTTGAAGGCTCCTCCTTTTAATTCTAGGCACCTTGGTTTGATGTGTCCCTCCTTTCCACAATGATGGCAAACCAATTTCTTCTTAGCATCATTGGCCTTGGTGTCACTGGCCTTTTTGTTATCTGTTTCCTCTTTCTTCTTGCCATAAGGGTGGTATCTTCCCTTATTCTTCTTGTTATTGTTGTTTTTAAAATTTATATACTTCTCTCTTTCCTTGTCATGCTGCTTAAATTTCAAAGCCAGATCTATTACTTGATTAAAAGTCTTATCATCATATGGTAACATGGCCCTGCTAAGTCCTGGGTTCAAACCTTTAATATACCTATCAATTTTGGATGCTTCATCAGCCACTAGCATTGCTCCATATTTGGATAATCCCTCAAATTTTTGAGTATACTCAGTGACATTCAAAGTTCCTTGTCTGAGTCTAATAAACTCTTCAAGTAATGTGGTTTTAGCTGATGCTGGTACAAACCTTGCCTTCAACATCTCCTTGAATTGATTCCAAGTGATTTCATTTTCAATCCTCCCAGCTATGATCACCTCCCACCAGCTTAAAGCTACTCCTTTCAGCTGTCTTGAAGCCACTTGCCTCTTCCTTTGAACATCAAGCTGCATGTCATTGAAAATCCTATCCAGTGTTCTCAACCATGCTTGAATTTCCATCACATTCTCAGTCCCTTCAAAACTCTTGCCTCCCAAGTTTATATAAGTCTTTAATAGTTTTGAAAGTTCCTCATGTGGATTCTCAGGCCTATGCCCAATTACATCCCTTAAAACCCTCACAAACTCCTGCATATCAAGCATCTGTGGTGCACTTGTTCCTGCATTGTGATGAGATCCCCTTCCTACCATGGTTTGATAACTTAGTTATGGGCAGATGGGATTAGTATATTGTGGATATTCTCTATAATTAGTATTTTCCTATCTAAATTATTTCATCCAAAACAAACAGACATAATATATTTCTATAACACTCAACCATCAATGCAAACATTTTCTAGCTATGCATAATAAATTTTCAACCTCGCTCTGATACCAAATGAAATGACCCTCAATATTTTACCTTAATTTTTCAAGGTATATATACACACATTTAAATTTAATTTAAATTCTCAAAGTCATTTTTCTTTTCAATCAATTATCTAGGATCCAAATTTTTACTAATATAAATATATCAGTGTATTCATAAAGATATGCACATACATATGAGGATGCATGTGTCCCTCTTGTTTAAATCAGAGATATGGTAAACAAGAGAATATTCTGTTTGATTTGAATTTGAATTAATCTACACATAGTTAATTTCCATATTCTTTTTTATATTTGTAATATATGAGTAGATCCTGCTCATATTTATTCTTAATGATTTTGATCATTCTAACTATGATTTACTAATAATTTATCTTGGCAAGACAATCTCAGAATACATGGCCTTTTCATAGTATAGTTCAAATGCTTGATATTTGATTAAGGCCAGAAAATGATATCTATATTTATCATTTTCAACTTATGGTTTTCTTTGAAACTCATTTGTTCTTTGACTCAATCAATAAGACACACTATGTGTTAATATACATATACATATATATATATATATATATATATATCCCTAAGTCACTTCTACTCAGTAATCTTAAAGTTATCTTAACCAGAAGATCAATATAAGATTGATTTCCTGGACTTGAAAGTCCAGAATTTGGTGTCTTAGGCAAAGTGTTTTCTGTGTTTTATTTGTGCAAACCAGACCTCAATGTGTTAATCACTTGCATACCAGTTTCTAAGTTTTCTATAACTAGGGTACTAGACTTGAAAGTGTTTAAAAAGTGGTGCAATCCCTGGATTATGGTGAACCAGGGCTTGAATGCAGAGTGCTCCCTGGTTTGATAATACAAACCAGTCAAAGTGCATATTGGTCTATGGTATTTGATAGAGAGTTTTGGTGAAACACTTGCTAAAAGAACAAAGGGTTATGAAATGCATTTTACTATCAAAATACAGACCAACGTGATCAACCAAGTCTCCATTCTTTTGAAGCTAGTTAACCCTTGTGACTGTGTCAACCAGACACTCTAACCATGTCAATTGAAATGCCATTCATTTGCAAAGTACTTGAAACCATTTTAAGATATATACACTTCTTAAAACAACTCACAAATGGACCTGAACTCTTTTACAAAATATTTCAATGAAAAGCAACTGAATACTTAAAAGAATACTCCAAGTTAAAATCAGATTTTACCCAAACCTTAATGCTTTTGAATGACTCAAGATTGACTAATACATAATATAGTTTATGTAAGACAATTGCTCAAATATATATTTCCTTTTCATATTTTCATAGATAATACTTTAAGCTTATTTTCTTGTTCACAACTCAGATAATCCTTCAGTTCTCAAACCTTAATACATAACAAAATTCAACAGAAACAACTAGTTTAATCAAACATAACAAGTTCATTACATAACAGGAAATTTAAAAACACAAATTTTCATGAATACATGCAGATAAATCATCCAATGCTCTTATTAAAAACTAGCTAGCATGCTCATTCATTCTTTCTCATTAGCCATAACTTTCCTTCCTACTTAGGTCCTGCATTCCTTGAAAGAGCATTAGTGGCTGCCTCATTTTAAAATGAGACACCCCCATATGCCATGAGCAAACAAGGGTCAGATCTATGATCTGGTGTGAGCAACAACAATATATCCATAACATTAAGCAAATAGGTGATACATGAGTACTGGCTTGTTGCTTATGCAATTTCTTTAATCAACTATTTTACCATGTTTCAGATAATTTGGTGCATGTATGATAACTTCAACAATCAACCATGTACACATACATAATTATGCAAACATGCACATTAATCAGTAGCATATAGATGCATTGGAACAACCATGGTTCCATTCCAACTAATCTAGGAAATACTCAAGTTCCTATTTCATCATTTATGGGTTGTATTTATCAATTTAAATCCTAGCCTCATTTGCTATCAAGGAATCACAGGGACACATTGCAATGAACTAATTCACATCGTTGCACAAAGATCTCAGGGCTTGAACAAACCATGTGCCAACTTGCATACTTCAAATATGACAAGCATTCCAGCAGCCTTCTTGGCTCACCATCCCTAGTTTATTTACTAATTGTATTCATGTTTAATCCTATCATCAGATAGCTAGGTGAACAAGTCATTGTGTACATGAAACATCCCATACATCTTGCAAACATATTTTTCAAAAGCAAGCATATAATCATTTTCAAGGACATTTCCATCAGATGTCTTGACTTTAAATCAAATATAAGAATATTTACAACTGAGAATAGAGACATGGCATGTTAGGTTATTATGATTTGCAAGTAACTATGGTTGAACCAGATTCAAGATCTAGGTTAATCATAATTTTTGACTTGTGGGTTTGCTATTTGATTAGGGGCTCAGCACATAAAGATCTCTATTGCACCCCTAATTCCTTTTTCTTAAACCTCAGCACTTATACAAAGTATAATGCATCTCATATTATTTTCTCTATTGAAATTTTCATGCCATAGTTCTATATCAGTTGTAAGTACTCTTCCTATAATTTCAAGGTTTTGTGCCTTAGCTTTTCTAAGTATAATAAAACAATGGGATGCACATCCATAATAAACATCATATCAGATCAAAACCATCCAAAGAACATCCATAAGATATCTAATAAGACTATGTTCAGCAAAACCAGAAATATGCAAATAACAACATAAAAGTTTGGCTGCCTTATATCAGGACTTAATGCCATGGATTTAGTGAGATTACTCACCTAAGTACTTCCTTCAATTTGATCCAGAAAACCCTTGAATGCTTTTCCTTCCTTTTAATTATTTTCTTCCTTTCTTATTTTTAAGTATCTCGGGTAAATGATTTTCTGGCCATAACTTCTTATTTATATGAATGTTTTTCACTAGGGTTTTATCAAGATAAAATTCCATTTTTGTCCAGGCTAACATCAGGCATTTTGCATTTTGTATTTTCACATTTCCCATCCTTAATACGCCGGGTTACATTAGTTGGTTATGGTCAGTGCTTTCCTCTTTTTGCTTTTTAGAAAATAGCTATTTTTGAATACCTCTCCACTTACTCAAGTCATGTTAAAAGTGTGACTTAGCTATATTTTATACATTTATTCATTTCTGGAAATCCTCTTTTCCATTTTTTTACCTACACATACATGCTTACTTGTATTGTGTCTCATGTCATTTTGAGGTTATTTTTCTTGCTTAGCTTTAACATATTTCTACTCAAAGAAAAGTATACATGTATTAGATATATATATATATTTATTTATTTAATTTTCCTTGCTTCACAGAAAAATATATATACATATATTTCATATTTATAACTTGGTTAGGTCTGGGTTAAAAAATCCAGTGCTTTAAGTAAGAATTTACTTTCTTACTCAAATAAAATATTTTCTGCTTTTCATTTCAAAATAATTCATATGACCCAGAAACAAAATATCTACACCTGGATTAATAATTAACATTTCAAAATCATATTTGAAATGCTTTCTTTTCCTATTTTTTTTTCAGGAATTTTGGATCCTTCCTTGTGCCATTTCCAATGTGCACGTGCACACATATCCTTGCACATTATTCAATCCTAGAAATTCCTCCATAATTAAATCTAAATATTTCAAAACTAAATTATTTCTTTAAAATAATTTTTCACAAAATTTTGGGGTATTACACTAGCTGATTCTCTACTACTATTTTATCTATATTGAATTTTCTATAGAATTAAACTATTTGATAAATGGTTGGACATAGTTTCTTGCAAAATTAAACTAGTTTTAATTGAGAAAATTTGAAAAATTAAAAACTACAGTTATTTTATCAAATTATACCTCATTTGGTATCTTATTATAGCTGTGGGGGTTCTGCATCGTCTACCTCGTATCAAGTCCTCTTTACAATAATATGTATGTTATGGGTGATGAAGGTAGAATATACAGTTATGCCATAATATATACTTGTAATTTACTTTATGGATTTTTAAGTTAATGACTGATATATTTGAATTACAATCAAGCATGCTTTCTAGAAGTGTAACCAAAAGTTAGCATCTATCAAAAGAAAAATTATTAGCCATTTTTCTATTAACTTTGGACTACAGTACTATTCCTAGATTTCAAATGAGGACTAATAAGCCATAAGATGATATAGCTGAGTGCATAATGCTGTGATGGTATAGTGTACTTGATCTCACTGCTTATTGGATATAAGATACTCTAAAATTAAAAAACAAAAAAGGGAAAAAATCATGTTGTTGAGTGATTAGAATTTACAATTTGATTTCAAAAGTAGGAAAAAATAAATTGCATATATTTCTTAAGCCAAAGGACAAATATCATTTACTATATTGGCTAGTTGATTTCATATATCAAGCACACTAAATTGCTCTACTAGTAGATGTAGGTGAGATTATACTGAATTTGGAAATATATGAAGTATGACCTCAACTTCATATAATGTCGATTTGATTAGCATATAAATGAGCTGAGAATATCTTTTCATTAGCATGCCGAGACATTTTGACAAACAAGTACATTACTAGGTATGAGAAAATAGTTATATAAACTATGTAACCCCAGACATAAATAATCATTTATAGGTCTGTAGGTACAATCTTTTGGACATAGAAGGATTAAATTACCAATTTGTTCGGATACTTTCACTATAATATGTTTCTGGCCTTGCAGTTGCTATAAGATAATGTATATGTACGATAATAATAATTGTTATTAATTTAGTGTTCCACTATGATATTAATTACTGAACTATGCTATCATTATTCAAAGCAAATTTCTAACCCTCAATAGCTTTGTGTTTTCTTATGTTTACTATATGGATTGTTCGCAAAAGTTACTGCCTTGATTTTAAATAACGCTTAAAATATTACTGTTAGTCTGTAAGTGGTTGAACATCTCTACCCGACTTGCCATTCATTTTTTGTGACTTAGTGGAGTATTTGTAGCAAAGCTCATACTCGTTTTAGGATAGCCTTGGTAGTGATTTTACTGTTCTCATTATATGAAGTAGTTCAAAACTTATGACATTGGTTAAAACATGAACTCAGTCGCTGGAAAAAAAGAGAACCTTAGATCCTTCTAAACTATAAACTTTTAATTCTGTCATTCTAATTTTATAGGACAATGGGTTGGTGATGAACGATTGGAACTAAATTTATTAAAAATTTAGAACATCCAATTCTAAGATATGCTTAACATGATAGTGTTAATTTATATAAGTAGTTTCAGACATCACACATGCTAATTAGATATTAGAACCAACTCATTAATGTTAATTTACTATGCTTACTTATGTTATGTTTTTCTCAAAATTAATCTAATAAAACTTTTTTGGCCAAAAATTTGGGATAAGAATGATAAAATGAATTTTGCAGTTGAGTTTAATATTTTTATTATGGATAAGTTAAAATATATGAAAAAAATATGTTTAATTTGTATAATGGAAATTTTGAAGGTATATAACAACGAATTAAATTAGGTCCTTTTATACTTATATTACGATAAATGAACTTTCCCTTTTTGACAACAAACGGAATTCAGCAACTTTTGTCAGTGAATTCATATGCCTGGGTTTGCTATTTGCAAAAAGGTTTGCATTCTTTGGCTATTGTATATTTTGGGAAATTGATGATTATCTTTGTATTCCTAGATTACCCCAAACTCAGGTAATAATGGTAACAGTAGGACTGATCTAAGCAATAGTTATGTATATTGTACATTGTGAAAATAGTCCAAAATTGCTAACTTTTTGCTCCCTTATGTCATTTTGAAAATGAACCTTCATAGAAGTACTACAGTATGGATTCGACTGTTTATGTTGTTAGATTAAAATTCATGCATGACAAGTGCTTCTACCTCAACCTGAAAGTCATTTAGTCCTTTATTGTTCATTTTTTACCGTTTTACCATCATTTAGTCACTCTAAAAAGGATTAAAACACTTTGGTGCATCCATATTTAAAAAATTGATCCATAGCCATCCATAATACAATGTAAATTGAACATGGTATGAAGCAGATCCTCTGTCTCTCATTAATGCTCTCTCCATTCATGAATTTAAAAAAACTAATTAACATTAAAAGCTGTTGAAAATGAATCTAAAAGGCAGTAAAAAAATTGAATAACTAAAGTTAAATATGAATATAATTAAGGCACTGTCCAAAAGTTACATTCCATTTTGTGTACATTTAATAAAACATAATTATCCTTCTGTGGAAGTTCGAAGACAAAACAATGAAGATAAATTAAAGAGATGTGACTTGTAAAGATAGATAAATGTTCTTGTTACTTCTCACCTTCTACATTTTTTTGTATCCACACAAAGAACACTATCTAGGTTGTCAGTCATGCATTAAAATCGTTTAGAATATTTAACGGTATTGTCGTTAATCATTTGTCTTAGCTGGGAGTTGCAGTGCAAGTTTCCCTCAATGTAAAACATTGCTTAATTTAAATTCATTTCTAGCAAACTGAACCTGCATTTACTCTACATGGAAAAGCATGTAGGCAGACATAAGCATGCATATAAATGTATGTGATAACTTACGTAGATCAAATAGATTCATTGTTTCTGTTTTACTCATATATGCATGCATATAAAAGCATGTAGATACAAGTATGCACGTAAAGAGAATACTATCAAACTAAATACAACAAAAAGCATCTCATATATTTTTGCAAACAAGAAATTCATTACATATCTATGTAGGCAAACCAGTTTTTTTTCTACTCCAGAATAATCATACAAAATTTCTCAACAATTGATAGACTTTTCCTATAAGTAATATTTCATTTATCGATAGATATTTAAAAACAGGATGCGATTTTTCACACATTACATTTTCTGAGCATTTTTTTTGAAATCATGTACATATGTTTCATTTTTTGGACTATTACCGTGTAAACCTAGATTGTGTCTGTATACCTTAAATTTAATTCTATGGAGCATGGAGCATAGCTGTATGTGTGTGTACATACACACACACACACATATATTAACCGCATAGTTTCATCCAATTTTTTTAAACTTAGTAGTTATTGTTGTATATTTATTTGATGTAAATTGCTATGTTTGATTGTCATAGGTACTAGTTCATTTCATGTTGGTAAATATGATGATAGGTTAAAATTCAACTTATTTTTAACCTTTTTTACTCAGGGTTGATCATATTTTTTAATATTGGGTTATGACCATTTGATGTGTTGCACAGACATTCCATGCTCTCAGCTGCTACCTTCATCACAAGTGGTACTAAGAGGCACTTTATTGTGTTACCTATTATTTGGATCAGACTATTCGGTAGCACATTTTGAAGGAATTTAAGTGCAGACTAACTTTAAAAGTTACAGGTACACATAATTTCTTTAGGAATAGTAATTAAGAAGATCAATCGGTTGTCAACCGAGTTTTTTGTCAAACTGGGCAAGCTGTTTGGGCTATGCTTGGTTGTTGAATTATATTATAATAATGCTTTAGGAAAAAAGAAACATGTGTTGTATCATTTCTACAAAAATTTAATATATGTTCATATTGATGAGCATAGTTAAGCATTAGATGTAGCTATGAGTTTACTTCCATGAACAGCTGTGAATGTTAGTATGTTACTTCCATAGATGTAGCTATGAGTTGCACGTCCATGAACAGCTGTGAATGTTAGTATGTTACTTCAGTTTGATAGTAGCTTGTATTTGGTGAAGTTATCCAACTCTCTTGTTCCACGAAAGAACTTGAAATTGTATCACCTTTCAATTTTTTTTCCTTTGGTTGAAGAATTGTTTTTACTTCTTGAAAAAAGTAAGCTCTTGTTGGGAAGACTTTCGGTGAGTGGTTGATGTGTTTCAAATGAAACAAAGCTTGTTTGATACTGACAATAATTATACAAAAATTCTTTAGCTAATACAACTAAAAATAAGGCAAATGAAAAAAAGAAAAAAATTCATCCATTTTTTTAATAAATATGCGACAAGTAAAAAGAAACAATAGTAATTAAAGTATCATATAAGAATTCATACTTAAAATTAAAAATATTTGATGTGTATGCCAAATCGTCCTTGTCCATACCTATACAAAAATATACTTTAAATAGATTTTAGAAATCTAAAACTTCAATTTCTTTTGAAGATATTTTACTTTGTATTGGTCAACATACGATTAACTAATCCATTTTCATCTTCATGACTTGGTATTTTCTGCATCTAAATGTGATTATAATTTTTCCAGGCCTGTTACTGATTATAATGCAGTGCATCACCACTTCATTCAGTGCATTCATGTACATATGGTGAACACTGGTGGAATGGTACATTATATTTAAATTTAGGGAAATTTTAATGCATTAAAAATCTCTCTTATACCTTTGCCAGGCTATTTTTTTCTTTTTCCAAATATGTAAATATATAGGAAAAAGAACAAAATTTGACATGTCACTTATATGCTGGATGGAAGCTAGATTGAACAGCACAAAACCTTAGGCAATTTACTTGCTGCTTTGAATGCAGTAAAACAGAGCAACCTCCTATTCCTAGTCAAGTATGTTAGTCTGAAACATTGATATTTATGACCGGGTCTTTCTAATATCTCTTTATATTTTGATATTTATAATACTATCCAACTTAAATTTTATAAAGTTGTAACTTGCACTCTTATGCTCTTGTTATCAAACAATATTTTGATATTTTCATGTCTGTAATACTTGTGTCAAATTGTTAAAGATATAAAATTGGCATTTGTATTGTATATAAAAGAGGATCATCTAAGTAGTATGCAGAGTTATATAAATCAGTGTAAATATTTTGTCATGTGTATTTCATATTTTGATTTAAAAAAGAATAAACTTAATTTAAATAATATATATTTTTTACGTATACACAACTGTGTGTTGGTTTACTAGTGCTTATCGAAACATTTCATTGGTGTTTGCAACAATCCTTTTTGCAAAATTTGAAAAATCTGTACACACTCAATAATGCTTCTTACTAATATCTGTAACCTTATGTTGTTCTTCTAGAGTTTTACCTCTACAAGTAATGGTGGTTCTACAGCTGATATCTACAAACTAGTCTTGGATGTCTTCCAGGAACCTGCAAGCATGTAAGTATATAAAAGATGTGTATACAATTCTAAATTGCTCTATATTTGATTTGAGTAAAATTTATATCATCTAACTAGTTAGCCTACTATGACTACCTCCTCTTCATTTCACTCTGAGAATAATCTTTCTACATAATTGAATATCAATCAATATTAAGGAGATTATATGCCATTTTTTAAGCAAAATATCATGCCTAGCTGTAGGAGCTTTTCTTTCAATTGGAAATTGATTAGTTGATGATAGTGGTATTTGATAATTGCATTTTAAGTATGAACTTACATTTTGATTATTTCTATGATTTGTGCTTAGTGCAATTGATCATGGAGTACATGTTAATGAAGTTGTCAAACGCTTAGGACTACTAGAGAAAAAAAATCAAGTTTTCTTTCTATAATATATATGAATATCAAATGTTAGTATACAGTCTTTGTATCTATTATAAACTTCTATTCTCTATAAATAGGGAAGCTATTGATTACCATGTTGATATTGGTCATATATATTCTACAATCGTTGATTATCACTACAAGGAAACTTGATCGGTTATTAGGGCACTATGCTAATAACAATTTTGTGAAGGGAAGATAATTGGTTAGTTGTGGATTTAATTGTCTTGCACCTTACCCAACTCCTGCTCCTATTTTACCTCCTAATGGTAATTCCTTATTTTTCCTTGCTTATGAACATCACAATAGTGTATAGTTCATAGATATGAAAAAGAAAACTAGGCATTCTTTTACTAGTCTGCAAACAACATCCATGTATTTTAGAAAATAACTTAACCATGTAGGTTGTAAATACCATAATGTGCATAGTGATTTTCACTAAACAGATTTATAGAGCTATGTGTTTCATATCATTTAATTGATATGCATTTTTCAAAAATAATGTAGGTGCACAAAGTCAGTTTGTGTGTTCGGGTTGTAGAAATTTGCTTGTGTATCCTCAATGTGCATCATCAGTTTGTTGCACTGTTTGCAATGCAGTCACATCAGCCTCCACCTGGTATTTTTTATGTTTGTAATACTTGCCACTAAGCATTTTTTTGAGACTGAAAGCTATACTATTTGTGTTATCATAGAAAATTTAGATTTACAACACAGATAATTCACCATTTCATTATCTATTTCTGCAAATAAAGACAAGACGAGACATGATTTTAGTTGAATTATGCTTTCATTCTTTTATGAATAACGGATGTTTGTTTTTTGATCAGCACTTGCTGATTGCGTTAAATTTTCTGAAAATTCTTCTAATTAGAAGTATTCTGTGCGATTGATTACAAAAGTATTAAGCAGTGATTTTTAGATAAATGAATGTCTTATTTTGATTGAATTCATTACTTAAGATGATCATGTTGCTAAAGAGTTACCTATATACATGAATGTCTTATTTTGATTGAATTCATTGCTTAAGATGATCATGTTGCTAAAGAGTTACCAATAATACAAAATTATACATGAATTATTATAAAATAAATTATAAATATATAAATAATACCATATAAATAGTACCATCACTTTTCATTTGTTCTAGATTGCATTTCATGTTACTGTTGCTTGCATTAGCTATGTTTCAGATTGTGTTTATTGTATTAATTATTTATTTTGCTAATTTTTGAACTTTTACATTACAGGTAGATAGGTATCTTTGGTATAAAAAAGTGTCGCAACATGTTATAGATTCAAAGTTATTTTTGATGCCAAAACTACATTTTGGTTTGTATGTTTTTTGTACTATTACTTTTGGTAACTAGCTATTATATGTTTTACATTGTTTTTGAATATTATGAACGTATTATATAAGTTTTGATGTAAGAATATCGTGTGTTTTGATTATGCAATGTTACATGTTTGATTATGAAATGTGTGGTTAATATATTATGTTGATTATGAAATGTACATGTTGATTTTAACTGCGTTGGTATATTAATTATGATTGATATGCGTAGAAATAGATCAGGCGAAAGGGAAAATCCAAAAACAGTAAACGAAGCATTGGTAAAATGATGTGTAAAGTTTCAACAACATTTTAAAAATGCCGTGGTACACTTCAACAACGTTTTTGAACTATCATAAAATGGTTTTTAAGAATAGTAAAAAGATCACTCATAGCAATAAATTAAACGCTATGAATAAATTTGATAGCAAGACATAAACGCCGTTAAATATAGTTGACAGCAGAATTCAAACGCTATGAAAAGTTTTCAGCACTTCAGCATAAACGTTGTAAAATGCATTAATAAGATCCATAAAACGCTATAAAAATGGTCTTTTTACAGCGTTTACTCTATTGCTACGATATGTTCCTGACTTATAACTGCATGTCGTTACACAGCGTAGTTAAAAACGTTGTTAAAGGCTTCTACAGCGTTTTATAAACGCTATTAAATGTCCAGTTTGTTGTAGTGGCTTGTTTTATTTAATACTTATCTAGTCTTCTGATTACTACCAAAATGCTTCGTTTGAAGTAACAGAACTTAAAAATTAACATAACTTAAAAATTCTTTACTTAAAATTAACATAATTTAAAAATTCTTTGTTTAAAAATTCTTTGAGAATTTAAAAATCCATTATTTAAAAATTCTTTGTTTGGAGTGACAGATCTTGTGAACTTATTGTTTTTACGTGTTGAAAGAACTTGTCAACTTATTGTTAGTTCTTTGTTTAAAAATTCTGTGTTTGGAGTGAAAGAACTTGTGAACTTATTATTTTAACGTGTTGACATAACTTGTGAACTTATTGTTTTCATGTGTTTTTATTCAAGTACCGGTGTATGCCCCCAGTTCACAGGGCTGTTTACTTCAAACAATTTTCAAATGACTGGTAACTTAGGGTTTAGATAATTTTCATGTTGAATTAGAAATTTAGCTAAATTACAGCTTGACATTCCTTTTTTCGGAAGTTTTGCAACTTTAGCACGTAATCCAAGTTTCTTGTGATATTCTAGCAAGTATGCAATATACGCGTATTTAAGAGGTGCACATTGCATAGGTTAATTGAGGGCAGTTTTAATCATTAAGTGTCTATAATTGAGACTTTTCAGTTGGTTTGTAGCATTCCAATTTTGTTGGAGTTGTGCTCATTATTCCCGATTATAGGGGTAGTTGGCGCTGGTTATGACAGGCACGGTTTGCAGGATCGATATGGTTCGCTAGTCCGAAAAAGTATTTATGCTCCTCGATGCCGCCTATCTTCGGGCAGTGTGAGTGGTTTAAGCTTGAAGAATTAGTGCGTGATTTCTCATGCTCCTCGCTGTTGCCTATCTCCGGGAATTGGGAGGAGTTAGTTTTTGTAATTTAGTGCGCGGCTTATGAAGTGCATGGATTTTCGTTTTCTTCAATGTTGCCTACCTTCGAGCAGCGTGAGGAGGTATTATTTTAGTGCACGGTTTATGAGGTGCGTGGCTTTTGGTTTTCCTCAGTGTTGTCTACCTTCAGGCAACATGAGGAGTTATAATTTTAGTGCGCGGCTTATGAGGTGCACGGTTTTTGTTTTTCCTCGGTGTTGCCTATCTTCGGGCAACGTGAGAAGTTATTATTTTAGCGTGCGGCTTATGAGGTGAGCGGCTTTATTTTTTCTTCCGTTTTGCCTATATTCACGCAACGTGAGGAGTTATTATTTTAGTGCATGGCTTATGAAGTGCGCGGCTTTTGTTTTTCCTCTGTGTTGCCTATCTTTGGGAACGTGAGGAGTAATTACTTTAGTGTTTAGTGTGCGGCTTATGAAATGCTTGGCTTTTCATGCTCCTCGCTATTACCTATCTTCGGGCAATGTGAGGAGTTTATGCTTTGGAAGTTAGTGCGCAACATACAAATTGTGCGGCTTTTGGCACCCTTCGGTGTTTCCTATCTTTGGGCAATGCAAGGAGTTTTAGTTTTAGCCTTCTCGATGTTGTCGGAGCAACACTAGTTCTAGAAGGCAAAGATTGGGTTCCGCCGATCTAACGGCTTTGGTCAATTTGCTTCCATCGGCCCAGGGGGTAATTATTATGAACAAGGTTTTGTTGGTTCAAGAAGCAAACTTTATTAAAGAAAGCATGGTAGTTTTAGCCTATGTACAATGCCCCCGACATCCTGGGATGGCTTATTTGTTGGAAAATAAAAAATACATAAGGTAGCTTTTAAACAAAGTAACGGTGGAGCGATTAGTTATTCCATGCCCTGGGAACATGAGTTTCATCGACAGTTGTTAGCTTGAAAGTCCTGTCTCTTAGCTTCTGATTAATGACATATGGTCCCTCCTAGTTAGGTCTGAATGTCCTCGGAACGGGGTAAACTTGCTTGAGGACAAGATCTCCTACTTCGAAGGTTTGATTATGAAATTTAAAGTTAAAGTACCGTGCAATCTTTTTTGGTGGGCGACACTTCTCAGCTCTGCTTCTTCTCTTTTTTTATCAACCATATCTAACGATCCGAGTAGGAGTTGCTCGTTTTGTTTTTGATTGAAATTCTACCTTCGGTGCGAGTGGACTTCTAATTCAATAGAAATCGTTTCTTTTGAACCATATGCTAGCGCGAACGGAGTGTGGCCGGTTGCTGCTTTGTGGGTAGTTCTGTAAGCCCATAGTGCGAGTGGAAGTTCATCAACTCAGTTTCCTTTGGCTTTTGCTAGTCGTTTTTTGATAGTGGACTTGATGATCTTGTTTATTGCTTCCACCTGCCCGTTTTCTTGCGGATGAGCCACTGCAGAAAACTCTTTTCAATTCGAAAGTGCTTGCAGAAGTCTTTGAACTCGGCACTTTCGAATTGGGTTCCATTGTCAGTGATGATTTTTTGTGGCATACCAAACCAGCAAATAATGATTTTAGTAACAAAGTTAATAACTTTCTTTGTGGTTATGGTGGCTAGTGGTTCCGCTTCGGCCCATTTTGTGAAATAACCTACGACAACTATGGCATATTTGGCTCCTTCTTTTGCTATTGCCAGGACGCCAACCAAGTTGATCCCCCATACTGCGAACGGCCATGGACTGACCTTCTGTGTTAGCTCCGTTGAAGGAGTTCTCTTAATTTTGCTGAATCTTTGGCAGCGATCGCATCTTCTAGCGTGATCTGCAACGTCGTGATTTATTGTTGGCAAGAAGACTCGTATCGAAGGACTTCTTCGCGAGGGTCTATCCCTTAATGTGGTCTCGCATTCGCCTTCATGTACCTCCTTTAGGATTCGTCATGCTTCGTCATTGGTCACACACCTAAGAAAGGGGGTTGAGGATCCCCCTCGATAGAGTATTCCATCCTATATCATGAACAGTTGCGTCGTTCCGCGGAGCTTCTTCTGTTGATTCCGGTCAGTTGGAAGGGTTCCTGCGAATAGATAATATTTATTGGTGTCATCCACGTATCTAGTTCAACAGTGGTTTCGAGAACCTAGTCTACATCCATTTCGTCTATGCTTGGGTTGGCCAGAGTTTCGAATGGGACTAGTCCCAATGACTGAGATTCTCCGGAACTTGCCAGCTTTGCCAAATAATCCACCTTAGTGTTTTGTCTTATGGGATTTGAGTTATGGTGTAGTGGTCGACGTTGCTTAGCAGTTCTTGCACTTTAGACAGGTACGGGGCAAGATTTTCTCCCCGAGCCTGGTATTCCCACTTTGTCGGGCAGACGACCAACTAGGAGTCACTGTAGATGTGAATGGACTTTATCTTAAGTTCCTACACCATCTTTAGTCCGGCTATGAGCGCCTCATATTTCACTTCCTTATTCGTCATAGGGAATTCCAAGCGCAAGGCGTAGCATATGGCTCTCCCTTCGGGGGTTTCGAGTACTACCCCTACCCCTAAATAGAGATTGTTAGATGCACCATCTACAAAGAGTTTCCATTGAGTCCCCACCTCAAGCTGTAACAACCCAAGATTTTTGCAAATATGTTTAAAATATATTTTTATTTCAAATTTTATTTTTAAAACATTTTAAAAGTGCAGTTGTAATTTTACAATATTAGTTGTATTTTATTTAAAATTTTTAATTCTAGTTTCCATAAAATAAACTATTTTCTTTATTTATTTTTCTATTTTTCCTAAGGCTATTTATTTATTTTCATTTCTACTTTATTTTGTTTAATCTTTTCTTTTGTTTAATTGATTTTTATTTGTTTATATTGAATTAAAAAGAAAGTGGAAATTCAAAGAGACAAAAGCTTTTAAAACTTGTGACTTTTTATTTGCTTGTCTTTTCATTTGCTTGGCCTTTCATTTTCCCTTGTTTAGCCGTGCATTTATCATTGCTTTTCACGTGAAAAACTTCTCATTCTCTTCATTCTTTCGGCCATAACATTTCTGAAAATAAAATTTGTAAGTTAATGGTTTCCATCTCCTCTTTTTCTTCTTCATTTTTCTTTGTATTTTTACTTGACCTCTCTAGCTTTGCTCGGCCGCTACCCACCATCACCTCCATCGACCACCACCATCACCTCCTTCCCCTCATCATCCACGGCCAGCACTCCTCCCCTCTGTCTAGATCAGGCCGTGACTACCAAGTGATGACAAGACCTCAAAAACATTGCAAAAACCCCTTAAAGTATGCATAGCCGAGCCTTTATTTTCACCATCCCCTTCATGTTAGCTTCGGCCATCACCCTTAGCCACCACCACTAGCATGTGCATTACCTCTGGCCATCACCTTACCCTTTGACCTGACCTATACATGACCATGGCCGAGCCAAACTTGTCCCTAGGCCGAGCCTATGTTGCACCCAAACTCCTCTTTTAGCCTTGTCTCTTGACATTCCATGCCTTGTAACCCCAAACTCATCATCTTCTATGCTAGCTGTGCCATTTTGAGTCCAAACCCAAGCCTTACCACCAACAAAACATGTATGGCTGAGCCATGTTGAGAGAATGGTCAAGCAATTTTGATTTCAAAGCTTGGTGATGTCATTTGTTAATTCTAATTTCCATTTTTGTTTCAATTAATCTTTGTATTGAATATATATTTATATTGCTTTGTTTTATTGTTGTATACAAGATTAATATCTTGGCTCTCTCTCCACTTGAATCAAAAGTTGTGCTATTGTGCTTTCTGGAATTTGTCTGTGTGTTTTGATTTGCTAACTCCAGCTTGAAAAGGTGAGTTATTCACGCTTGACATTCATACTTATAGAATTGTGAAACGACAATAAGTGAATGTGTAGAAAATGTTATATCATGTTATACCTTCCTGTGATATGTATTGTATGATGTTAAACCCTATTATAAACTTGTCCCATCATTTGATATGTTATATTCTGTTATATTGTTTATTTTATTCTGTTTCTCACACTGCAAGTTCCTTGTAAAATAGAATCACTATGGGTTGAAATGATAAATACTCGAACGGACTTTAGAATAGGGAAAAATCGTTATGGCTGAAATGATAAGCCTGAGCGATTTTTATTTATTTTATTTACTTGGGATTGCGGGTTTGAAATGATAGAACCCGGATTTTCTTTGTAAATTACAGATTGAAATGATATATTATCTGTATCACTTAACCTTGGTTAGAAAATATTATACAGACCCGTGGTTGTTTCATATAGTTTTTTGTAAAATTTTAAGTATTTTTAAAAATGTAAAATTTGATACTTTGAGTTAAAATTGGATTTAAAATGATTTAATAAAGTGATAATGATTTTTCTATGTATTAAAAATGTTAAATAAATGAATGGAAAAATTGTGATTTGAAACATAACTTAATTTGGAAATTTGTGATTTGATTTTTAAATGGAAGTTTAAGTTAATTAAATAAAAATGGAAATTAAGTTTTATTTATGAAATGGAAATTTAAATTTAAGTGTTAAGGTAAATTCTTAAAAATGAAAAGAATAAGAAAATGGTACACTTGAATTTAATAAGTGAAATTATTGGAAAATTTGATTTTATTGTAAAAAATTTCTTTATAAAACCATAAGTTAAAGGGTATTTAAATGAACATTTTTGAAGTGGAAAAATATGATTTTTATAAGTTAAAATGGTTAAAATTGAAGTTTAATTGTTTCTTAAATTTTATTATAAATCTGGAAATTGAATTAGTAGCACTTCAGAAATGCTATCATTTCGTAAATTAACTTAAAATCTGAAGTAAAGGATACTGCACCACTTTGTAAGTGCTGTGGTTGATGCAAATGAACTAAAGGCTAATTATTTAAAGGCTACTGCAGCACTTGGTAAGTGCTGTGGTTGCAGAAAGAAAATCTAAAATCTGAAACTAATAAAAGGGCTACAGTAGCACTTGATAAGTGCTGCAGTTGGTTGAAATGAGGTTTTCAAATGTAATTGAACTACTGCAGCAGTTTATAAATGTTGTCTTTGCTGAATTAAATTGTTTTCAAATGTAACTGAACTACTACAGCAGTTTTTAAATGTTGTCTTTGTTGAAATGAACAGCAAATGAACTGTTTTCAAATATAACTTACCGCAGCATTTTCTAAGTGCTACGAATGCTTAAATTTCAATGTTTTGAAGCATTTAACTAAATAAACAAGCTTCAAAAGCGCTAATTTTTTGGGAATTGAATATTAGCACATTGACGCACGAATTGCTATCAACAATTCTCTTTGTCAAGCAAGTCTAATGGTGGCTACCACCCACCATAACATTTCCTCCCCCCTCCTCCTCCAATCTCCTTTGTCCCCTCAGATATGCTCCATACTTCAGTCATCCTGCCTCAGCTTATCCTTCCGTCCTGCCTACACCACCATCGTTTGCTACACCCTCCGATCCCTAACCACTCGACCCGATGCTTGCCTCGCTTGAAGTGACCAATTGCTATGCCCGCAATCCTCCCACCTACTTCAAGGACGGTCGTAGCTATGCTCAGGTCGTGTTATCTCAACCATCTCCACCTCTCCTCCCCAAACCCAAGCGTCCCAAACTTGTCCCAAAATTCAAATCTACGCGGGAAACGGTAATTTTCCTAAGTTCCAGAGGGCGGTGTCTGAAATGTGCGGGTAATGGACACGTGGAAAAATCTTGCAGGAATGGAAAATTTTGCTATTATTGCGGATACTTTGGTCATTTTTCCTTCACTTGCCCCTCGAAGAGACACGCCTCGTTCCCTGTGCAGCCCGTCCTCTCGTCTTCCAAGACATACACTGACAAAAAGCACTCCCCTCCGATTAATAATCTTCATTCTTCGTCTCAAACCCGAATTCCCAGACCAAATCTTTCTCAAGGCCCCACTGGCAAAAAAGTGTGGGTTCCCCGTACTGAAACAAAGTCGACTCATATCCCATCGTCATCATCAGCCCAGCATTCAGTTTCCAATGCCAACTTAAACCCTTCCTCTCCCAAACACTCCCCACACAATCCATCAGCTCTTCTTTCCTCAAAAAAATTTCCAAACCCATAATTTCTCATGGAAAACTCTGCTCGTTACCTCATTGCCACAATAACCCAGGGCTTCTGGAGTGCACTAGATATCCAAGCTGCCCTCAACCAGTATGGGCATCGAGAATGTCCGATCTGGATGTTGACTGATAATAGGTTTCTCATCTACTGTGATTCAGAGCTTGAGAGAAATGTCTTTGTCACGAGTGGCTCCTTAACAAAACCAGGAGGTATAGTATTCCTGAGACCATGGGCCGACCAAGACAACTTTACTGCTCCCTCCCTCGAACCTGAGACATGGGCGAGAGTTGAAGGTTTCCCCGAACTCTTCAAAGAAATCCCAGATGCTATCAGAGAAGCCTTGAAACCCATGGGCAGATACATTGCTCTGGACGAATGTGACTGGGCTTACATTGACCACCGATTTCTTTACGTTAGATTTCAATTCTTCGCGGGCATCTCCACCCCCTTCTCCTACGTGGCCTCTCTTAATAACTCTGACTTCTTCCTAACCATTAACCGTTGGGAGCATTCACACCCGAACCGTGCCCCTGACACCACCTACCTTAGCCTCGAATACAACCTTGAGCAAAACTTCAACTTCCTTGACCAGCCTTGGATTGCCCCCGAAAACCTTCTTGACCAAGATGACCTCTTTGACGCTATGAATCATGAAGCCACCTTGCCCCCCTTATCCTTCCAGCTCTTCCACCCCAAGACGACTCTTTTGAAGTGTCAGGACCTAGAAAGGGGTTCCCAGCTCAAATGACGGATAGATGGGACCCAATGTTAGACCTAGATCTTTCCGTCCCTCTTTACCTGTAATCCAACCAGCCTCTCGACCTTGCAATTGCCCCCTCTATCCCCGTCCACCCTGACTCCCTCAATATTCCAGCTCCTGCCCAAGATGACATCCACCCCATCAATGCCGCTTCCCCCCCTCAACGTGGCCCCTCCTCATGAATTTAATCAAGATAACACTGCCCATGATGAAGATACTCATATACAACAACTTGTGCACGATGAGGAAGTTCAGACAACTCAGATAGACACAGCACAATTCTTCTCCCCGGCAATGGTTAGGCGCAGCTCCAGATTGGTTGGGGCAACATCCGATCCTGGCCAAACTGGTAGTTTTTTAATGCTTGTTGTTTTTTCCTCTGCAAATAATAGGCTTAATAAAATCTTATCACATTGCATGGGTGTGAGTTTGCATGATGAACACTACACATGCATGCAAACTCTAGAACATGAGCGTATTTCCCAATCCCAATGAAACTTATCACATGGAATGTTCGTGGGTTGGGGGACCCATCTAAGCGTTATGCTGTCAACACTATTCTGTCCCCCCACAAAATTGATATTCTAATGCTCCAAGAAACTAAGCTATCTAACCCCACACAATCGCACTTGACACAAACTGTTGGTACACATTTATCTGGGTGGGCCCATATTGATGTTATTGGATCTAGAGGTGGGATCATCACAGCATAGAATAAAAATATCTGGTCCTTACATCAAATTATCAAATTCCCTTCGATCCTTAATGTCGCACTTTGCCACTCCGAATCAGGCATTATCTACTTCTTCTCGAATGTATATGGACCCACTGACTCACAGGGCAGGGCTGTCCTATGGGATCATTGTATGGACTTCGCAGCCCGAATAAGTGACCCATGGATTATTGCTGGAGACTTCAACACCACTAGACATCCCACTGAAAGAAACTCTGGAAACCTATCCCAAGATTCTACTGCCTTCAATAATTTCATTAACACTTGCGTGCTAAGTGATCCCCCTATCAGTAACCGCCTCTTCACCTGGACCAACCGTAGAGATCACCCATCCCTAGCCAAATTAGATAGGTTCTACTTTAACACAGCCTGGGAAGACCAACACCCCCTCTCAACTGTCTCGGGGGTGGCAACCACGATCTCAGACCACTTCCCCTTCCTGTTTGACTCTGGATCATTGAACATCACTCACAAATCGTTCAGGTTTGAACGGCTCTGGTTACTAGAACCCTCCTTTGATGATTTCATTAAGTTGGCCTGGTCTCAACCCACCAATCTAGAATCTCCTACTACACGTATTTTGGCCAAGATCCGTTCGCTCAGAAAATTGATAAGACCTTGGGCCAAATACATCTGGGGTACCCTAAGACTTCGCATCTCTCAAACCCAAGACGAAATCCTCAATATTAATATCCTTGCCGAGTCTCAACCCCTAGACGAACCAGAATTGCAGCAGTTGATCCTCCTTGAAAAGGAATTGGAAAGGCTCCTTAAACAGGAAGAAATTGGTTGGAAGCAACTCTCCAGAGCAAAGTGGCTTGAAGAAGGAGATAGAAACACGGCCTACTACCACAGGTTAGCAAATGGTCGCCGCAGATCCTCGATTATCTCTAACATCCAACACAACAACGTCACTTACTCTGACCAATCAGATCTCCTCCACCTCTTCACCAACCATCACCGCAGCATCCTAAGCAAACCTTCCACCTCACTACCCGACATAGACTGGAATCTTATTTACCCTAACCCACATAATATGCAAATAGATCATCCCTTCACGGAAGAAGAAATCTGGGCTGCAGTCAAAGATATATCCGATAATAAAGCCCCTGGACCTGACGGTTTTGGCCCCTATTTTTCAAACACTTCTGGAGTACAGTGAAGTCCGACATAATAGACATGTGTCTTGAATTTCAAAACGATCCTAGCTCGATTGCACGAATTAATTATGCCAACATCACCCTCATCCCAAAAACCGATGACCCTACCTCCCTTGATTCCTTTCGACCTATCAGCCTCCTCAACACCACCTTCAAAATCATCACCAAGACCCTTGCAAACTGCCTTCAATCTGTAATATCCCCCCTAGTGGGCATGGAGCAATCGGCTTTCATCCTCAGTTGCAATATCCTAGATTGTGTGGCCGCCACTCAAGAAGTTGTGTCTTTCTGCCACATAACCAATACCCCAGGAATCCTACTTAAACTTGACTTCTCTAAGGCCTTTGACTTAGTCAACTGGAACTTCATCCTCGAACTAATGCGACACAGAGGCTTCCCACCGAGATGGTGCTCCTGGATATCCTCTATCCTTAACTCCAGCATGTCTTCCGTATCTGTCAATGGTGAACTTGGTGGTCTCATCAAGCCTACGAGAGGCCTACGACAAGGAGACCCTCTTTCCCCCTTAATCTTTGTTCTAATTGCAGATGTTTTCAACCGCATGATCAAACTGTCCATCTCCAATAACCACTTGGCCGGAATTAGTATCCCTACATCGAACCTTCAAATATCCAACCTCCAATTTGCTGACGACACCATCCTTTTTGCCTCACCTGAACCTAATCACCTTCACTGCCTCAAAGTTCTCCTCTATGTCTTCGAACTTATCTCTGGCCTCTCCATCAACTTCCTTAAAAGCTCCCTAATCATGCTAGGAAATTCCAACCACCTTGGCCCTGCAACCGCTACCATCCTCAACTGCAAACTCTCCCAGTTTCCAATCTCCTACCTTGGCCTACCTATTCGTCCCACAAGACTCACCCGCCCTGACTGGCTACCCCTCATTAACAAAATTGAATCCCGCCTCTCATCCTAGAAAGCTGCTTCCCTCTCGTCTGCTGGTAGATTAATCCTAGTTAAATCGGTCCTCTTAGCCATCCCCTCCTATTGGATCTCCTTCCACAAAGTCCCCTCTTGGGTATCCAATAAAATTGACAAAACTCGCAGGGCCTTCCTATGGAATGGCTCCAAAACAAAGTGCCTAATCAACTGGCGCTCAGTCTGCCTCCCAAAACCCCATGGTGGCCTTGGTGTCCCTGATCTCTCCTCGCTCAACACTGCTCTATTAACAAAATGGCTCTGGCGTTTTCTCTCCCCCGACAATTTCCTCTGGAAATACTGGATCCTACATGCATACCACTATTCCAATCCACACCTAGCCCTGCATCACCCCCCCCCAGTTGCAGACCATCCCCATTCTGGTCCGGTGTCCTCCATACCATCCCCCGAGTCAAATCCCTCTTTCAGGTCATAATAGGCAATGGCAACAACTGCCTATTCTAGCATGACACGTGGGTGGACCCTTGCCCTCTAGCCAAATCACTACCAAACCTTTGCTCCTCCTCAAACCTCCAACTCGCCACCATCAATACCCTCTGCCAACTGGGCTCCGGTAGCCTCCATCCCCCCTCCCCTTTTTCCATCGAAACCTTTAATGAACTTCTCGAAGCTTCTACAAACCTCCAATCTCTTCGCCTATCCCACTCACCTGACCGCTTCATCTGGGCACTCAATCCATCAAAAGGCTTCTCTATATCCTCTTGTTACTCCTTCCTCACCCACCCTGGCCGCCTATTCCCCTTCAACAGGATTTGGAAATGCCATTCACACCCAAGACTTCTCTTCTTCCAATGGTGCCTCATTCACAACCGCATTAACACCAAGGATAGACTTATTCGCTTAAACATCCCCGCAGATCCACTCTGCGTACTATGCTCCTCTCACGTCGAAACCATCACACACCTTTTCATAGACTGTGATTTCTCTTTCGCAATTTGGGCCCCTACCAGCGCGCATCTCCTTGGTTACATACCGGAGTTCGCTTCATTTTTTGAGTACTGGAAGCAAGATCACGGAAATCACAAACTCGACATCTTTATCACCATCTACTGTTGGTGCATCTGAAAAGAAAGAAATGCCCACGTCTTCAACAAACCAAGATCTTCTTTTATGGGCATTTGTAGTCGAATCTCACATCTTTTCAATTACTGGACAGGTACCAACTCTGCCCCATTCAGATTTCGACTGAGGACTGCCCCTGCTAACTCTGCGGAATCCATGGCCAGCACCAGCGCCAACCCTCGGTAGCAGCTCCAAATCAAAACATATTAGTCTCATTTTGTCAGTTGAAACATCGATTCTGGTGTTAGTGTTTTATCCTGTAATCCGTTCTCTTATGTACATTATTATGCTGTCTAGTTAAGCCTATTTTTTGGGCCACCGGTTGGGCTTGTCAACCGGACCTTATTACCTATTATCCTAATATTATTAATCGGCTGTGTAGTATATCACTACACATCCGTCTTTCTCAAAAAAATTTGGGAATTGAATATTTGATTTGAGAGAATATTGACTTCACTTTTAAATGGTTTAAATGAAGTATTTTGATTTGAAATATAAACTATTTTTGAAATTTATAACCACGGGTTAAAATAACGATTGGTTGTTAAAGAGACCGGGATCGGATATGGACATACTCTCTGTCAATAACAAAAACCACTTTAACAACTATGTACGCGGTGGAGATTCCAGAATGAAGTAGGATGGTGGCGACGATCCTAAAGATATATTTGCGTGGACCCAACTCCCGTGAGTTGGCATAAGGTGGAAAAAACAGGAGCGATTCTCGGGCCAATGAGGTAGCACCTCTGATCGGACACACTTCTTCGATACCATTCTATTACTTTTGTGATTGATTGGGTGCACCCCTTGGTTTTGGGAGTGTGGCTCGAGGTGGGCGGTAGTGGCTGCTATGCGTTTCCACCAGCCCAGATGCGTAATTGGTATATCTACCCTGGCATTGCCTTTTTGTGTCGTGTCACCTACCATATCGAGCTTTACTACGAATTTGGATTTGTGTCGTAGCCTGTGGAGTATTGAGGGTAGCCCCCGATCTGGGAGTATGCTAATACTGGATAGACTACTGGGACTATTACGTGTTAAGGGCTATATGGGTAACCCCTTGACGCTATTAAAAAGTAAGATTATTTTATCATTAGACATTATTATAATAGTGAATATTACTACATAGTAGATAGCTTAACGGATCCTTAAAGAATGGATGATCCCAAGCATTCTTTAAAATACTTGTGCCTTTTATTACAGTTCACTTGAGTTGGTTTACATTATATTAGTATGTATGTCATGACTCGAGTGTTTGTGTTTTATTTACGCTCGGGTCAGCCTGAGTATCAGCTTTGTATTTCACCTTCTGGAGCTAGGACTGTTGGAGATCATCTTTTATTTAGTTGCTATCTATTTCCATTCAATATTTCTGTGTCAGCTTTGTATTAGAGACATATGTATTTGGATTTCTACTATGCTTATGTATTCAGACTTCTGTTGTATATGTTTTTCAGACTATGTATTTTGAATCTGTTTTGAGACTTTGTATTGTAGTGGCTTCATAAACCACTATTTATTTTATTTTCCGCTGCGAGTTATTCTGATATTCTGTGTCTGTGATTCTGTGATTGGTTTTATTTGCTCCAAATTTATTACAATCTATTGTTTTGTATTATTCAAGTCCGACATGTGTGGTTTTATTGTCGATTTGAATGGTCCAAAATAGTGGGTCGTTGCATTTGGTATCAGAGCTTTGGTTTTTAGGCAAACCTTAGCGTGCGGAGCAAAAACTCAATAGAGATAGGGTAGAAATACCCTAGAATGAGTGAAATCAACCTCGGAATCATTTCTTTGTGTAAGAACGTATTTTCAAAGTATAAAATGATTTTAAAATGATTTTTCAAAGGATTTTTCAAAGATTATTTTGATATAAAATTTTCTTGTTTTAAAAGCAAATTTTCTAAACTTCCTTCTTTTCGTATCTACCTTGTTAGAAATTTCTTTAATTAGGATATCCATCCAAGTGAATTTATCTTGACTTATCTTATCTTATCTTTGTCTTCTCGTTACCTTTGTCCTAAAATTCTTCCAAGGGTCCTGATGTTGATAGTGCTCCTACATCTCAGTCTTCCTCTACTAACTCTAAGAAGAGAAAGCCAAATTTCCATCAACAGAAGAAGAATTGGCTCAAGCATCCAGGATTGGGATCTTCTTCATCTTCTCCTTCTCAAAGGCACCCTATCGACCTATCTACAATTACCTGTTTCAAGTGTGATCAGAAGGGACACTATGCAAATAGTTGCCCTACTTTAGTTGGTGTTGCTGTTCCTCCACCTCAGAATACCAGGAACAATCTCTGTCATGTCTGTCTGCATCCTAGTCATTTCAAGAATGATTGTCCTTTGTATCAGAAGGGCAAGCCATCTGGTATTTTTGCTGTTACCTCTACTTCTTCACTTGCTCCACCTGCACCTACTCCTGCTCCTATTGATAATCAAGGTACTCTCTAGGGCACCTTTTCTTTATTTAGTCATCATGTTCGTGTTTTATTTGATACTGGAGCTTTGCATAGTTTTATTTCTATGGCTATTTGTGATAAGTTTGAGCATCGCCTTTCTCTTGAGTATGCTTCTGTTCCTTTATGGGTTTCTAATCCTATTGGGGTCCTGCGAACCTCAGTAAGATTTGTAGAGGAGTGATACTTCTCCGTTCTGATCATCGCTTTATTGGTGATTTCTATGTTCTTGGTTTTGATACATTTGATTTATTGCTTGGAGATGATTGGCTTAAGAGGCATGATGCTCATATCTCTTGTAAATCCCGAACTGTTTCTCTTGTTGATGATCGGGGTAATTCTTTGGTTATTCAGTGTCGTATGCCTCATGATTATGCTGGTAGCTTTATTTATTCTCTGGATTCTTCTCCTGTTGATCTTCAGTCGACTCGTATGGTCAGACTTTATCCCGATGTATTTGGTGAAGTCACTACTTTACCCCCTAAGCGGGAAATTGATTTCCGTATTGATCTTATTCCTAGAGCTCGACCTGTAGTTCTTCCTCCTAGAAGAATGGCACCCCGCGAGAAGGTTGAGTTGGGAAAGAAAATTGAGGACTTGTTCTCCAAAGGTCTGATCAGACCTAGCCATTCAGAATGAGGAGCAGCGGTGGTTTTCGTCACTAAGTCCGTTGGTTCTCTCCGGATGTGTGTTGATTATAGGGAGCAGAACAAGCTCACTATGAAAAACAGATATCCAATGCCTCGCATCAATGATATGTTCGACCAGCTTTATGGTGCTACTGTTTTCTCTCAGCTTGATCTTGCCACAGGTTTCCACCAGCTCAGAGTTGCTGAGGAAAGTATTCCCAAGACTTCTTTCCGTACTGAGAATGGGTTTTTTGAATGGTTAGTCATGCCTTTCGGTTTGACTAATGCTCCTGCTTTCTTTGTTGATTTGATGAATCGTGTTTTTTGTGATGTGCTTAATAAATTTGTTCTAGTCTTTGTTGATGATATTCTCATTTTCTCTCTAAGTCTGAGGAAGAACATGAGTCGCATTTGAAATCTGTTCTGGAGACTCTTAGAAATCATCAGTTGAAGGCAAAATTTTCTAAATGCCATTTCTGGAAGGATGAAGTCCGATTCCTCAGGCATATTGTTTCTAGTAATGGAGTTTTCTGTTGATCCAGTCAAGATCGCTGCGACCAATGTAAGTCTTTCTTTCCTTCACTTTCCTTGTTTCATTCAATTATTCTATCTTTCCAGTTGTCCGTATTTATCCCTATTCTGTGCAGGATTGAGAAACTCCTAGGACTCCAACTGATATTCGTAGTTTTCTAGGCCTTGCCGGTTATTACCGGAGATTCATTTAGAATTTTGCTCGGATTTCTGCACCTCTCACCGCTTTGACTCGAAAGAATGCTAAGTTTATTTGGAGTGATGAGTGTAAAGCTGTATTCAATGAGTTAAAGAACAAGCTTACTTCCACACCAGTTCTTACCGTTCCAAATGGAAATGAGGGATTAACGGTATACACTGATGCTTGTCGTGAAGGTTTGGGAGCTGTTCTGATGCAGGATGGGAAGGTCATTGCTTATGCTAGTCGTCAGTTGAAGACCCATGAAGCCAATTATGCGGCTCATGATTTGGAATTGCTTGCTGTGGTTTTTTCTTTGAAGGTTTGGAGGCACCATCTTTTGGGTACTAAGTTTGAGCTCTTCACTGATCATCAGTCTTTGAGATATATTTTCACTTAGAAGGATTTGAATCAAAGGCAAGTTAGGTGGTTGGAGTTTCTTGCTTCTTATGACCTCGACATCAACTATACCCCTGGGAAAGCTAATGTTGTGGCAGATGCTTTGAGTCGGAAGAAGGCTATGTTGTGTCAGCTTGTTGTTTCTTCTTCTTCTCTTTTGGATCGTATCATGGCTAAGCAGGATGAGGATGAGATACTTAGATTGATGAAGGAGAGTGTTCATAGCAGAGTTGGAGGTAGTAGTCTTGATGGCAGTGGTGCTCAGATCGACGATAGAGGTATTTTGAGGATTAATAATAGGATTTGTGTCCCGAATGTTGATGGATTGAGACAGGAGTTACTTCGGGAGAATCATCGGTCCAAACTTTCTATTCATCTGGGTGTGACCAAGATGTATCAGGATATGAAGAAGTTGTATTGGTGGAAGGGTATGAAGTGGGATATATCCATTTTTGTTAGTAGGTATGCGATTTGTCAGCAAGTCAAGGCCGATCATCAGAAGACCCCTGGTTTGTTGCAGCCCCTTGAGATTCCCAATTGGAAATGGGAACAAGTTTCTATGGAATTTATTGATGGATTATCGAGGACTAGGAGGGGTAATGAGAGTATCTGGGTTATTGTGGATAGACTGACCCAGTCCGCTCATTTCATTCTGATCAAGTCTACCCGTTCTGCTTCTAGTTTGTCTGAGATTTATATAAGAGAGATTGTTCGTCTCCATGGTGTCCCTCTCAGTATTGTTTGTGATCGTGATCCTATCTTTACTAGTCAGTTTTGGAAGCTTTATAGGAATCTTGGGGTACTCATCTGAATCTGAGCACTGCGTACCATCCACAGACCGACGGTCAAACGGAAAGAGTGAGCTTGATTATGGAGGATCTTGAGAAGATCATCTCCATCTTGTCGAATTCACCTATAACAATAGTTATCAAGTATAATCCCAATCTTCTGTTTTAATCTTATCTTAATCTTTTATCTATCTCATTTCTATCTTCGAATTCAGGATAGCATTAAGATGTCTCTGTTTGCTGCTCTTTACGAACGACCTTGTAGATCTCCATCTTGTTGGATTGAATCCGGTAATCATTTGGTCATTGGTCCTTTCCGCATTGTGGAAAGAATTGGTTCTTTGGCTCGCCTGGATTTGCCTGAGAAGTTCTCTGGAGTGCATAATGTATTCCACGTTTCGCATCTTCGTCGCTATCTACATGACCCATCTCTTATTGTTCAGCCTTCTGCTCTCGATAGTTTGGATATAGAGCCTAATCTGACTGTCGAAAGGAAGCCACTTCGTATTATCGACAGAGGTACGAAGCAGCTAAGAAGGAAATCTGTTAGTCTGGTCAAAGTACAGTTGAGTACTGATGATCGAGACTGTACCTGGGAGACGGAGGAGAGCATTCGTGCTTCGAATCCGGAATTGTTCGTTTCAGGTACTATTTGTTTTTCTATCTTGCTTTTTCTTTGTTTTCCTTGTTTCGTTCGTTTCGAGGACGAAAAGATTTGAGTGGGGGAGAGTGTAACAACCCAAGATTTTTACAAATATGTTTAAAATATATTTTTATTTCAAATTTTATATTTAAAACATTTTAAAAGTGTAGTTGTAATTTTCCAATATTAGTTGTATTTTATTTACAATTTTAATTCTAGTTTCCATAAAATAAACTATTTTCTTTATTTATTTTTCTATTTTTCCTAAGACAATTTATTTATTTTCATTTCTACTTTATTTATTTTTATCTTTTGTTTTGTTTAATTGATTTTTATTTATTTATATTGAATTAAAAAGAAAGTGGAAATTCAAAGAGACAAAAGCTTTTAAAACTTGTGACTTTTCATTTGTGACAAAAGCTTTCCAAACCCAAGCCTTACCACCAACAAAACATGTATGGCCGAGCCATGTTGAGAGAATGGTCAAGCAATTTTGATTTCAAAGCTTGGTGATGTCATTTGTTAATTCTAATTTCCATTTTTGTTTCAATTAATCTTTGTATTGAATATATATTTATATTGCTTTGTTTTATTGTTGTATACAAGATTAATATCTTGGCTCTCTCTCTACTTGAATCAAAAGTCGTGCTATCGTGCTTTCTGGATTTTGTTTGTGTGTTTTGATTTGCTAACTCCAGCTTGAAAAGGTGAGTTATTCACGCTTGACATTCATACTTATAGAATTGTGAAACGAAAACAAGTGAATGTGTAGAAACTGTTATATCATGTTATACCTTCCTGTGATATGTATTATATGATGTTAAACCCTGTTATAAACTTGTCACATCATCTGATATGTTATATTCTGTTATATTGTGTATTTTATTCTATTTCTCACACTGCAAGTTCCCTATAGAATAGAATCACTATGGGTTGAAATGATACATACCCGAACAGACTTTAGAATAGGAAAAAACCGTTATGGGCTGAAATGATAGGCCTGAGAGATTTTTATTTATTTTATTTACTTGGGATTGCGGGTTTGAAATGATAGAACCTGGATTTTCTTTGTAAATTACGGATTGAAATGATATATTATCCGTATCACTTAACCTAGGTTAGAAAATATTATACAGACCCATGGTTATTTTATATAGTTTTCTGGAAAATTTTAAGTATTTTTAAAAATGTAAAATTTGATACTTTGAGTTAAAATTGGATTTAAAATGATTTAATAAAGTGATAATGATTTTTCTATGTATTAAAAATGTTAAATAAATGAATGGAAAAATTGTGATTTGAAACATAACTTAATTTGGAAATTTGTGATTTGATTTTTAAATGGAAGTTTAAGTTAATTAAATAAAAATGGAAATTAAGTTTTATTTATGAAATGGAAATTTAAATTTAAGTGTTAAGGTAAATTCTTAAAAATGAAAAGAATAAGAAAATGGTACACTTGAAGTTAATAAGTGAAATTATTGGAAAATTTGATTTTATTGTAAAAAATCTTTATAAAATCATAAGTTAAAGGGTATTTAAATGAACATTTTTTAAGTGGAAAAATATGATTTTTATAAGTTAAAATGGTTAAAATTGAAGTTTAATTGTTTCAGAAATTTTATTATAAATCTGGAAATTGAATTAGTAGCACTTCAGTCATTTCTGAAATTAACTTAAAATCTGAAGTAAAGGATACTGCACCACTTTGTAAGTGCTGTGGTTGATGCAAATGAACTAAAGGCTAATTAACTAAAGGCTACTGCAGCACTTGGTAAGTGCTATGGTTGCAGAAAGAAAATCTAAAATCTGAAACTAATAAAAGGGCTACAATAGCACTTGATAAGTGCTGCAGTTGGCTGAAATGAGGTTTTCAAATGAAATTGAACTACGGCAGCAGATTATAAATGTTGTCTTTGCTGAATTAAATTGTTTTCAAATGTAAATGAACTACTACAGCAGTTTTTAAATGTTGTCTTTGCTGAAATGAACAGCAAATGAACTGTTTTCAAATATAACTTACCGCAGCATTTTCTAAGTGCTGCGAATGCTGAAATTTCAATGTTTTGAAGCATTTAACTAAATAAACAAGCTTCAAAAGCGCTAAATTTTTGGGAATTGAATATTTGATTTGAGAGAATATTGACTTCACTTTTAAATGGTTTAAATGAAGTATTTTGATTTGAAATATAAACTATTTTTGAAATTTATAACAACGGGTTATAATAACGATTGGTTGTTAAAGAGACCAGGATCGGATATGGACATACTCTCCGTCGATACCAAAAACCACTTTAACAACTATGTACGCGGTGGAGATTCCAGAATGAAGTAGGATGGTGGCGACGATCCTAAACGTATATTTGCGTGGACCCAACTCCCGTGAGTTGGCATAAGGTGGCAAAAACAGGAGCGATTCTCGGGCCAATGAGGTAGCACCTCTGATCGGACACACTTCTTCGATACCATTCTATTACTTTTGTGATTGATTGGGTGCACCCCTTGGTTTTGGGAGTGTGGCTCGAGGTGGGCGGTAGTGGCTGCTATGCGTTTCCACCAGCCCGGATGCGTAATTGGTATATCTACCCTGGCATTGCCTTGTTGTGTCGTGTCACCTACCATATCGAGCTTTACTACGAGTTTGGATTTGTGTCGTAGCCTGTGGAGTATTGAGGGTAGCCCCCGATCTGGGAGTATGCTAATACTGGATAGACTACTGGGACTATTACGTGTTAAGGGCTATATGGGTAACCCCTTGACGCTATTAAAAAGTAAGATTATTTTATCATTAGACATTATTATAATAGCGAATATTACTACATAGTAGATAGCTTAACGGATCCTTAAAGAATGGATGATCCCAAGCATTCTTCAAAATACTTGTGCCTTTTATTACAGTTCACTTGAGTTGGTTTACATTATATTAGTATGTATGTCATGACTAGAGTGTTTGTGTTTTATTTACGCTCGGGTCAGCCTGAGTATCAGCTTTGTATTTCACCTTCTGGAGCTAGGACTGTTGGAGATCATCTTTTATTTAGTTGCTATCTATTTCCATTCAATATTTCTATGTCAGCTTTGTATTAGAGACATATGTATTTGGATTTCTACTATGCTTATGTATTCAGACTTCTGTTGTATCTGTTTTTCAGACTATGTATTTTGAATCTGTTTTGAGACTTTGTATTGTAGTGGCTTCATGAACCACTATTTATTTTATTTTCCGCTGCGAGTTATTCTGATATTCTTTGTCTGTGATTCTGTGATTGGTTTTATTTGCTCCAAATTTATTACAATCTATTGTTTTGTATTATTCAAGTCCGACATGTGTGGTTTTATTGTCGATTTGAATGGTCCAAAATAGTGGGTCGTTGCATTTGGTATCAGAGCTTTGGTTTTTAGGCAAACCTTAGCGTGTGGAGCAAAAACCCAATAGAGATAGGGAAGAAATACCCTAGAATGAGTGAAATCAACCTCGGAATCATTTCTTTGTGTGAGAACGTATTTTCAAAGTATAAAATGATTTTAAAATGATTTTTCAAAGGACTTTTCAAAGATTATTTTGATATAAAATTTTCTTGTTTTAAAAACGAATTTTCTAAACTTCCTTCTTTTCGTATCTACGTTGTTAGAAATTTCTTTAATTAGGATATTCATCCAAGTGAATTTATCTTGACTTAACTTATCTTATCTTTGTCTTCTCGTTACCTTTGTCCTAAAATTCTTCCAAGGGTCCTGCTGTTGATAGTGCTCCTTCATCTCAGTCTTCCTCTGCTAACTCTAAGAAGAGAAAGCCAAATTTCCATCAATAGAAGAAGAATTGGCTCAAGCATCCAGGATTGGGATCTTCGTCATCTTTTCCTTCTCAGAGGCACCCTATCGATCTATCTACCATTACCTATTTCAAGTGTGATCAGAAGGGACACTATGCAAATAGTTGCCCTACTTCAATTGGTGCTTCTGTTCCTCTACCTCAGAATACCAGGAACAATCTCTGTCATGTCTGTCTGCATCCTGGTCATTTCAAGAATGATTGTCCTTTGTATCAGAAGGGCAAGCCATCTGGTATTTTTGTTGTTACCTCTACTTCTTCACTTGCTCCACCTGCACCTGCTCCTGCTCCTATTGATAATCAAGGTACTCTCTAGGGCACCTTTTCTTTTTTTAGTCATCATGTTCGTGTTTTATTTGATACTGGAGCTTCGCATAGTTTTATTTCTATGGCTATTTGTGATAAGTTTGAGCATCGCCTTTCTCCTGAGTATGCTTCTGTTCCTTTATGGGTTTCTAATCCTATTGGGGGTCCCGCGAACCTCAGTAAGATTTGTAGAGGTGTGATACTTCTCCGTTCATCGCTTTATTGGTGATTTCTATGTTCTTGGTTTTGATACTTTTGATTTATTGCTTGGAGATGATTGGCTTAAGAGGCATGATGCTCATATCTCTTGTAAATCCCAAACTGTTTCTCTTGTTGATGATCGGGGTAATTCTTTGGTTATTCAGTGTTGTATGCCTCATGATTATGCTGGCAGCTTTATTTATTCTCTGGATTCTTCTCCTGTTGATATTCAGTCGACTCGTATGGTCAGACTTTATCCCGATGTATTTGGTGAAGTCACTACTTTACCCCTTAAGCGGGAAATTGATTTCCGTATTGATCTTATTCCTAGAGCTCGACCTGTAGTTCTTCCTCCTAGAAGAATGGCACCCCGCGAGAAGGTTGAGTTGGGAAAGCAAATTGAGGACTTGTTCTCCAAAGGTCTGATTAGACCTAGCCATTCAGAATGGGGAGCAGCGGTGGTTTTCGTCACTAAGTCTGTTGGTTCTCTCCGGATGTGTGTTGATTATAGGGAGCAGAACAAGCTCACTATGAAAAACAGATATCCAATGCCTCGCATCAATGATATGTTCGACCAGCTTTATGGTGCTACTGTTTTCTCTCAGCTTGATCTTGCCACAGGTTTCCACCAGCTCAGAGTTGCTGAGGAATATTCCCAAGACTGCTTTCCGTACTGAGAATGGGTTTTTTGAATGGTTAGTCATGCCTTTTGGTTTGACTAATGCTCCTGCTTTCTTTGTTGGTTTGATGAATCGTGTTTTTCATGATGTGCTTAATAAATTTGTTCCAGTCTTTGTTGATGATATTCTCATTTTCTCTCTAAGTCTGAGGAAGAACATGAGTCGCATTTGAAATCTGTTCTAGAGACTCTTAGAAATCATCAGTTGAAGGCTAAATTTTCTAAATGCCATTTCTGGAAGGATGAAGTCCGATTCCTCAGGCATATTGTTTCTGGTAATGGAGTTTCTGTTGATCCAGTCAAGATCGCTGCGATCAATGTAAGTCTTTCTTTCCTTCTCTTTCCTTGTTTCATTCAATTATTCTATCTTTCCAGTTGTCCGTATTTATCCATATTCTGTGCAGGATTGAGAAACTCCTAGGACTCCAACTGATATTCTTAGTTTTCTGGGCCTTGCCGGTTATTACTGGAGATTCATTGAGAATTTTGCTCGGATTTCTGCAATCCTCACCGCTTTGACTCGAAAGAATGCTAAGTTTATTTGGAGTGATGAGTGTAAAGCTGCATTCAATGAGTTAAAGAACAAGCTTACTTCCACACCAGTTCTTACCGTTCCAAATGGAAATGAGGGATTAACGGTATACACTGATGCTTGTCGTGAAGGTTTGGGAGCTATTCTGATGCAAGATGGGAAGGTAATTGCTTATGCTAGTCGTCAGTTGAAGACCCATGAAGCCAATTATGCGGCTCATGATTTGGAATTGCTTGCTGTGGTTTTTGCTTTGAAGCTTTGGAGGCACCATCTTTGGGTACTAAGTTTGAGCTCTTCACTGATCATCAGTCTTTGAGATATATTTTCACTCAGAAGGATTTGAATCAGAGGCAAGTTAGGTGGTTGGAGTTTCTTGCTTCTTATGACCTCGACATCAACTATACCCCTGGGAAAGCTAATGTTGTGGCAGATGCTTTGAGTCGGAAGAAGGCTATGTTGTGTCAGCTTGTTGTTTCTTCTTCTTCTCTTTTGGATCGTATCATGGCTAAGCAGGACGAGGATGAGATACTTAGATGGATGAAGGAGAGTGTTCATGGAATAGTTGGAGGTAGTAGTCTTGATGGAAGTGGTGCTCAGATCGAAGATAGAGGTATTTTGAGGATTAATAATAGGATTTGTGTCCCGAATGTTGATGGATTGAGACAGGAGTTACTTCGGGAGAATCATCGGTCCAAACTTTCTATTCATCCGGGTGTGACCAAGATGTATCAGGATATGAAGAAGTTGTATTGGTGGAAGGGTATAAAGTAGGATATCTCCATTTTTGTTAGTAGGTATGCGACTTGTCAACAAGTCAAGGCCGATCATCAGAAGACCCCTGGTTTGTTGCAGCCCCTTGAGATTCCCAATTGGAAATGGGAACAAGTTTCTATGGAATTAATTGATGGATTACCGAGGACTAGGAGGGGTGAGAGTATCTGGGTTATTGTGGATAGACTGACCAAGTCCGCTCATTTCATTCTGGTCAAGTCTACCCGTTCTGCTTCTAGTTTGTCTGAAATCTATATAAGAGAGATTGTTCGTCTCCATGGTGTCCCTCTCAGTATTGTTTGTGATCGTGATCCTATCTTTACTAGTCAGTTTTGGAAAGCTTTCCAGGAATCTTTGGGTACTCATCTGAATCTGAGCACTGCGTACCATCCACAGACCAACGGTCAAACGGACTTTAGAATAGGGAAAAATCGTTATGGGCTGAAATGATAGGCCTGAGCGATTTTTATTTATTTTATTTACTTGGGATTGCGGGTTTGAAATGATAGAACCCGGATTTTCTTTGTAAATTACGGATTGAAATGATATATTATCTGTATCACTTAACCTAGGTTAGAAAATATTATACAGACCCGTGGTTATTTTATATAGTTTTCTGGAAAATTTTAAGTATTTTTAAAAATGTAAAATTTGATACTTTGAGTTAAAATTGGATTTAAAATGATTTAATAAAGTGATAATGATTTTTCTATGTATTAAAAATGTTAAATAAATGAATGGAAAAATTGTGATTTGAAACATAACTTAATTTGGAAATTTGTGATTTGATTTTTAAATGGAAGTTTAAGTTAATTAAATAAAAATTGAAATTAAGTTTTATTTATGAAATGGAAATTTAAATTTAAGTGTTAAGGTAAATTGTTAAAAATGAAAAGAATAAGAAAATGGTACACTTGAATTTAATAAGTGAAATTATTGGAAAATTTGATTTTATTGTAAAAAATTGCTTTATAAAATCATAAGTTAAAGGGTATTTAAATGAACATTTTTGAAGTGGAAAAATATGATTTTTATAAGTTAAAATGGTTAAAATTTAAGTTTAATTGTTTCTGAAATTTTATTATAAATCTGGAAATTGAATTAGTAGCACTTCAGAAATGCTATCATTTCTGAAATTAACTTAAAATTTGAAGTAAAGGATACTGCACCACTTTGTAAGTGCTGTGGTTGATGCAAATGAAGTAAAGGATTCTTTAAGTTACTTGTACCTTTTATTACAGTTCACTTCAGTTGGTTTACATTATATAAGTATGTATGTCTTGACTCGAGTGTTTGTGTTTTATTTACGCTCGAGTCTGCCTGAGTATCAGCTTTGGATTTCACCTTCTGGAGCTAGGACTGCTGGAGATCATCTTTTATTTAGTTGCTATCTATTTCCATTCAGTATTTCTATGTCAGCTTTGTATTATATGTATTTGGATTTCTACAATGCTTATGTATTCAGACTTCTGTTGTATCTATTTTTCAGACAATGTATTTTGAATCTGTTTTGAGACTTTGTATTGTAGTGGCTTCATGAACCACTATTTATTTTATTTTCCGCTGCGAGTTATTCTGATATTCTGTGTCTATCATTCTGTGATTGGTTTTATTTGCTCCAAATTTATTACAATCTATTTTTTTGTATTATTCAAGTCCGACATGTGTGGTTTTATTGTCGATTTGAATAGTCCAAAATAGTGGGTCGTTACACAAGCGGCGCATCTTCTTTGTCGTCCCTTATGGTGAACTCGGCGATGAAGTATGCTAACACTTGCCCATTGATAGCCTTCCTAGGATGGTACGCAATATCATATTGACTTAGCTCTATGTTCCATTTGAGGAGTCGCCCAGAAGCTCCGGGTCGGTACAACACTTGTTTCAAGGGCTAGTCGGTTAAGACTTTGATTGGATGTGCCTGAAAGTACGACCGCAATTTCCGGGATGCAATTAAGAGGCAATACGCTAGCTTTTCTAGTTTTGGGTAATTCTTCTTAGCTCCGGTGAACCGCTTGCTAATGTAATATCGGGTCCTTGGATTTTTGCTTCTTCCCACATGAAAGTGGTGCTCAGTGCATGCGGTGAGACTGCTAAATAAATGAATAGGTGTTCTCCATTCATCATCTTTGATAAGATTGGCGGAGCTTCCATGTGTCGTAGCAGTTCTTCGAAAGCCGTTTGACAAGCTTCACTCCATTCGAATTTTTTCTTTCCCTTCTTCATTGCATCGACGAACGGCATGCATTTATCTATAGCTTTTGATATAAATCGGCTTAGTGCTGCAACCTTTCCATTCAAGGCTTGAAGTTCCTTATTTCTCGGGGCTTGAACTTCTCATAGCACCGTTATTTTTTCTAGATTTTCTTCGATGCATCGGGCACTTACTATGAACCCCAAGAATTTCCCAAAGGCTACTCCGTAGTGACATTTGAGTGGTTTGAGCTTCATTCCATTCTTCCATAGTATTTCGAACATTTCAGTGAGATTTTCTAGATGGTTAGTAGCTACTCGAGATTTGACCAACATGTCATCCACATAAACTTCCACGGTCTTTACGTTTTAACGTTTGAACGTATTATTTACTAGCCTTTGGTATGTTGCCTGGGCGTTTTTTTAAAGCGAATGGCATTACTCAGTAGCAGTACAGTCCCAGGTCGATGATGAAGCTGGTGTTTTCTTCATCTGCCTCATGCATAAGGATCTGGTTGTAGCCCGAGTATGCATCCATAAACGATAGCAATTCATGCCCCGTCATTCCATCCACAAGCTGATCGATTCTGAGGAGTGGGAAGCTATCTTTCGGGCAAGCTTTATTTAGATCCAAAAAGTCAATACAAGTTCGCCATTTTCCATTAGATTTCTTGACTAAGACTGGGTTTGATACCCATTCAGGGTAAGTTGCGCATCAGATGAAGCCATTAGCCATCAGTTTATCTACCTCCTCTTTCAATGCCTTAGATCGTTCAGGGCCCAGGCTGCGCCTTTTTTACTTTACCGGTGTGAATTTGGGGTCAATATTTAGCGCGTGGTAGGCAATTTCGGGTGATACCCCACACATATCGGAGTGTGTCCAAGCAAATACGTCCAAATTGGCTCGGAGGAATTTAGTTAATTCTGACCGCATCTTGTTTCCAAGGTGCAATCCGATTTTCAAGACCCTTGTTGGTTGTCCATATAGACTAGGGCAGACACCGTCAATTCTACCAGTGCTACTCGATCATCCGCCGAGCTTCTTTCTATGGTCCAAAGCCTTGTCGAATAGACTATGGTCCCTAAGCCAGGAGCAGCTCTGTAGTTGCTATTTGAAGGGTTCACGGATGTGGAGGGTTTTCCCCACATCCTTTCCTTTTTACTTTCTTCTTGACTCACGCAATTCTGCAATGTAACATTCCCGGGCGGCGCTTTGGTCTCCTTTCATAATTCCAACTCCGTGCTTTGTAGGGAACTTTATTATAAGGAACCATTGGGCCAATGCTATCCTGAAGTTGGCTAATGCGGGTCGTCCCAAGAAGGCGTTGTATGCTGACATTTCATCGACGATCACAAAATTCTGAATGAGGGTGAACCTTTGCTCACCCTCTCCAAGCTCCAATGGTAGGTCAATTATTCCTACCGGTTGTTAAGGTTCACTGGTAAACCCCTGAATCTTTGTTTGGCACGCGGATACGCTTTTCATGCCAATCTTCATTTGGTCGAAAGTACGTTTGAAGAGTATGTTAACGGAGCTGCCACTATCAACCAACACCCACCGGACTACCATAGGTATGATTCCTACCGTCACCACTATTGGATCAAGAGTTGGGGCTTCGATCCCTTTAGTATTCTTATTTCGAAACACTATGTCGACATTCAAAACCCTTTACAGCTTGGCCGGAGTTTCATCTTCTATATCTAAACATGATTCCATTAGAGCATGTTCCAACGAACTTGCATATCACTCCATTTCTTCCCAACTTCTTGGCGCGAGATGTAGTCCCCCAGATATCGTTCCAATAATAAGCCTCTAGTCGGTTCGTTTCTACCCTTCTTTGCTAGTCCCAGCTTGATTCGTTCGTTCCCTTGGGTGCTGAGGAGTCGTAGATTGATCGAGGTTTTGTGGCTGTCTTACGTACTGCTGGAGTTTGTTATTCTGGATCAGCTCCTCAATGAGATTCTTTAGGTTGCAGCATTCGTTTGTATTGTGGCCGTGTGTTTCGTGGAAGCGGCATAATTTCCCGGAGCGCTTTTGCTGCTCAGTTGCTTCCTTTCTGGGGGGCTTTTTGTATTCCTCGATCTCTTGAGACACGAGAAAGATGTTTTCCGGTGTGTCTTTTAGGGAAGTGTAACCTTCGAGCCTAATCCTTTTGATCTTTTTATTGTTGCTATTACTATTCTTCTTATTGGATTTTTGACTTTATCTCTTTGAATTTTCGTCTTTCCCAGTGATTCCTTCAGCAGCCCGAGAAGCATGTGCATGTTGATTCATTGCTACATCGCTTTGCCCGATGTCCGTCGGTTGCACACTAGTAGACTTCCTTTCCAATTCATGTGCTTCCTCCAACCTTGGTACTGACTTGCTTTACAATTGAAATCTTTCCTGGTGGTAGGCTGCTTCATTGTAATCCACTTTCCGAATTCAATTTCGGGGTGAATGGCGCAGACTAATGCCATAAAAACCATGTCTTCGTCGGGGTTGCATACTTCTGTCACTGCAGTGTTAAACTTATTCATGAAAGACATCAGTGATTCTTTATGCCCTTGGAACAATTCGGATAGGGACATGACGTCTTTTGGTTGCGCAGTATAGAGTTTGAACTGATCAAGGAACCTTGTTGCCAGTTGGTCAAAAGTGGAGATAGATCTTGGTGGGAGCTTAGTGAACCACATTGACGCAACTCCTTCGAGAAAAATAGGAAAGAATCTGCATCGAACAGCTTCAAAGGCATTAGCTCTGTCCATATACCAACTATATTTTTACAAGTGAGGTTTTGGGTTCTTTGTCCCATCATAGGACAGAGTAGTTGGCATTTTGAATTTTTCTGGATATTTCTCATTCAAGATTTCATCGGTGAAGTGAGTTCGACTTGGTGTAGATCCCCATTCATCATCTCTTTTATTTTTACTCTCCTCTATTAATCGTTTAACCATATTTGTATGTATGCCTCTGATGTCTAGTAGTCCTAAGGACAGCAATCAGTCACTGTGCCAAGTGTTTGGCCTTGCAAACGATCTTAGTGAGTGGGTTGAGACCTAGGCTCTGTTGTCTTCGGGAGAGCCACTCCTGTAGGGTCCTGTTGGCTTGTGGTTGGTCTAATTGGATCAGTTTGGACGTTTCTAGCATTATCGCATGCGTTGGCGTTTTCTTCTATTTGGTTGTCTTGCTCTCCGTCTTCTGAATCGGAGAGATCCAAAGCTATGTCCTATTGTGGGGTCTTTTCCCCTTGATTCAAGTTCAGAATAGGTTGCCTTGTGGTAAACGGAGTACTTGCATTTCCATCCATGTTAAGTCCTGTTGTCACCCTCTTTTGTGGTTGTTTCTTGTTTCTTTTATGTAGACCAGAAACGGAGGAATTCTCTTGTTCTATAGCAGTCGCGGGCTCAGGCATAGTCCTTGGAGCAGGTTTAGACTGTAGGGTTAAGAGAGCGTTAAACTTGTCAATTAGAGCCTTTTGGCTATTTTCCATCTTCTGGTTCATCTCATTAACCATCTTATTCAACTCATCCCTAGTGACAACTTTGTGTTAGCTGGAGGATGGCGCCTGATTTCCTAAGTTAGCACCATTTACTTTAGTTTGTTGGACTAGCATCTTCTGCAGCTATTGCTGCCCCTATGGATCTTTCAGAGGCAGTTCTTCTTCTCCTAGGAGATACTGATTTCCAAATAGTGGGTTCTTCAAGCAAAGATTAAGGATCTAACTTCTGGACCTATGGGATCCAAAGTAGATAGCTAGATCTAGATCCTGAGTTGGAGTTCTCAATGAAAGCACCAAAATGTTAATCCAAAAAATGGATCAACGCCCTAGTTTGAGTTTGAAAACACCAGCTCTGTTCTGATAGGGAAATATCACAGATCACAGATATAGAAAAAGAGCGATAAAAGAAAGAAGACAGAGAATTTTTATAGTGGTTCGGCTTTTAATGAAGCCTACACCCACTTTATAGTTTTATTATGACCGATTGTTCTTATAAGTAGTGTTTGATTATAAGGCTTTTGATTATCCTTAACTAGATTGAATCTCCAAAGTTGGAATCAACTGGAGAATCATAGTGAATCCCTTTGGAGATTATTGTGAGAGGGAGGCAAAGAGTGAAGAATGTTTCCAGCGGAACTTCAACAACCAGTCCGAAGAAGATCCAATTTATGTTGTAGGTGGGATGGTATTTATAGGGATCAAAGAGCTTTTGGGCCGGGCCACTTCGTCAACTACTCGTAGGTAGTTACATAATGACCTATGAAGGTTTAGTTCACGATCCGAGCCAAAACCATGGATCGCTAGCGATCCATGGTCTATGTATCGCTAGAGACCTATAGACTTGGCTCGCTCTCGAGCTAATGACTTAGTATCTTCTACGTTCTCTCTTCGTCTCTTCATAAGGTTAGGTCGCAAGCATCATGGTATTATATGGATCGCTAGCGTTCCGTCGTGCATGGATCGCTGGCGATCCATACACTTAGAATAATTCATGCTCCTACCTCTAAGACTTCTTATCCCTAATTCTCTCGACAAACTAGTATGTTAGCATAGATCGATGGCGATCCATAGATATGGATTGCTAGCAATCTAAATTCTTTGATTGTTTGCGAGGTTCCAAGTATTGTTGCTTTTATGGCCTTGCATTGATGTCGTTCGTGTAGTCTTGTTTCTCGTAGTTCCATTTGGATGACAATCTACTGGCTGGTTGCATCCAGTTGCTGATTGGAATGAACTGACGCAGGTCTCTTGGTTTATTTGAATTTGGCCGTTGCCTTGGTAGTACGGCTTGGCTCTCGTTAACTCCTTGCCTTAGTCTTTCTAAGCCATCCTGATGTCATGGAATTCCTCTATTTCTATTGGATACTCCTGGGCTAAAAACCCAGATAAAAATGCTAAAATAGTCTATCATAACATAATATGCTATTTTATCCAATTTAATTAAGAATAATAAATATAACTTTATTATTAAAAAGATGGATTGTGAATTTATTCCTTTTATTGCAAATAAAGTGAAACAAATAAATCAGTATTGGTTTTATGGGAAAAATAATGCTATTTTTTAAAAATCAATTTATTGTTTAAAAACATTGTTTAGCTTTTCCTTCGTAATTTAAATAAATGAAATGCTTTAATCCTTTATTTGGGTATTAATTGAGTCTTGGCCCAAATAAAAATACTTGAACTAAATAGGAGTTGAGAAATAATCTCCTATATTTTTTCCTGCTCACATTTCATTTTCTCACTTGCAAACAGAAACTAAGAAACTTACAATAAACCAATTCTTCCCTCTTTCTCAAACCCTAGCCTCTTTCAAAAATCAATTCAATTCAAATAAATTGCTAAAAATTCTCAAATTTGGATATGTTATTGCTGTCATGTTCCAACACCTCTGTTCCAAATTTCATATAATTTCATTGAGTTTTGATGGGTTAAAGATGGTCATTTTTGCAAGCTAATTTTGGCCAAATCAAGGCAGAAAACGCAGGTTAGTAGAAAAATCAAATTAAGTGTAGAAAAATCAAAAAAAATTTAAAATTTGGATATATTGTTTTTAAATGATGTATGCGCCTTCAAATAAAATTTTATGGAGAAATATTTGGGTTTTCTATGTCAAATTCACACAGCACTGGGGATAAAATCCCGGGTTGTTTTAGTTGATTTGGCTTAGGGTTGAAGATGTAACTTTGAACCTTTTTTGATACTAAAATGAGTTAATCTCACACATGTACACTATGGTTGAATGCAAGTTGCAAGTTATTATTTCGAATGATTTTTGGTATTGAATTGATTTCAATCTCCTGTGATGTTTACATCAATTGCTATACTAATTTTAGTTTATTGAAACCACTTCATAAGATCATGAATTACATTTGATTATTGATGGTTATATGCTTGCATGACTTCTAAATCAGTGCTTTAGAGGTCAAGGAGGTTGTCGATGAAGAATCGAGTGACAACATACGAACGAGGGGCTGCCAGCATCGCTTGGGACTCAGCCCAGGTGCTGCCATCGGTTCACTAGTCCCACTAGACTAGTACACTGGTCGTGACCTAGACTAAGCCACAGGTTACGTCGTGTGGCCTCCCCTTCCCACCCATTCACCCGTTCTTCATCCGCTTGGCTCTTTTTCGATGTTTGATTGATTTTGATGCTCCAATTCATGTTGATTTCAATGAAATTTTTTGAATTTTGATTATGAATTTGTGAATTTATCTTAGAGCTTCCATTCCATAGAAATGCTGAATGGATACATGAGATTGCACACCATTTTCATCGCACAATTTTATCTAGAGTTTTCAAAAGAATGATTTTAAATCAAAACTGTTTTTCCAAATCATTTTAAGTATGAATATATTTACTTCAAAAGATATTTAGAATATATATATATATATATAATATTTATTCATAATTATAGTGGTTTTAAAGTTTATTTGGAACAATGGATTAAAATTGTACTTACATATATATATTTAACAAAGGCTTTTCAAAATATACAAATACACACACATGCATATTCTAACTTATAAAACTATATTTTACAAGAATGATTTTAAAGTAAAATATTTTTATGAAACTGCACGTCATCGATCGAATGAGGAATTGATTTAAATAGTTAAATAAAACGAGTGGTATGGAATGCTCACGTTTGTTTTAACCACCGTAGTTTTGTTTTAAGCCTAGATCGCATACGTTGATTCCACTAGTGAAAGAAAAATAAATATCTCATATTAATCGATGTATCGATACTCACTAATTGTAAAATTCACGGATGGTTGCTCCTAAGCCGCCTTATTATCTGCACTGGTAGATAATATTACTTTGTAATATCTTTTGTTAGTGTTGGTCTCGGGGTAAGGCATCATAGCTTGGTATTAAAGCTGAGTTCAGAACAAAATATGGTATTATGGACACAAATCTTGGCCAAGGTGAGTCTTAGAGACCGTCCATTAGAGGTTCTTAGGGTAGATAGTAGGAATCATTCCATTTAGTATAAGAAAGTGTCTTTTGGGATTCTAGGAACATTTTCCTTCATTTCCACTTTTTGATGTCCCTATTATCAAATCACATGATTCCTAAGCAATCATTGATCCAATCTTATCTATTTCGGAAGTGTGGTTGGCTGGCAGCTGCTACTTGTTCTAGTATTAGGCAATCTCATGAGCCTAGTTGAAGCATAGTACTTTGTCCATCCAGCAAATCATGATGTTTGTGGTCAATCTTTTTATGCTCAAAGTTGCGTAGCAGAAGCAGACATATGGTTCCGCTAGGCATATTGTCCTATAAATTATGATTGATTTGATTGGTCGATTGAATGTATGTTTGCATAAGGTTCCTAGTGATAATTCTAATTCAATTAAGATATATTCCTTGATAATTAGAATCCTAATTGAAGATTAATAATTGAATCCCGTGGTATCTTTGTATCGGAACTCCTCGTAAAAGAAATTGAATTTCTTGGGTATAAAATAATCAAGGATTAAATCTTGTAGTTATAAAGATTAATCAATTGGAAGTAGAAATAAGTTGGTAGTTGATTACTAACTAACCAAAAATAAATGATTTATTATTTACTCTAAACGAAGAGTTGATTAAGAATTGTTCTAGTGAAATCATCGCCTAATTAGAAAATACCATCTATAAAGTTTTTCTATAAGATGTTTAATGGTGATGATTATGCGCTTATTGTTATATGTATAAACTAGTGTATATAAAGATATAAGTATTCTCCATTTAAAAAGAGGGTTTTTGAAATATACAATTATAGGTGTTAAATTGCCCATTGGATGCTCTAAGGATTTTGGTCGAGGCGTCCGGCTAACGTACTCGATAGGGATTCCTAAACCTTCAAACGAGGCAATTGGACATGCACTTTTGTTAAAGTAATTGTTTTGGAAAATCATATTTTTAGAAATATGTTAATTCAAGAAGGAATAAAAACATTTTGAAACTAAAGTGATTTAAAATAAAATGATATTTGGATATGCATACAAAGGTATATAATTATAATTATATTTTAAGTTTTTGTATAATATAGAAAGAATAGAAATTTCAATAAAGATTAATAATATTTGGAAATCATTTTTTATAAGAAAGAATATATTATTGGATTTCTAAATTATAATCTTATAAGGAAAATATTTTGAGAGACTTAGTTATATAATACGGGGAAGTACTAATAATTGACTTAGTGTTACCAATTGGTTTAAATGTTCTCGAGTAACGCTTCATCGAATATAGTATAACTCATTGAATAGAATGTGAGAGTGAAACTTACTAGCCCATTTATGAATACTCAAATTTCACCGGGTAGTATGGGATGCCTTGGTAAAATTCTTAAAATTGCTATTAGGAAGTACGTAACAGTTTAGGATTGTATTCTATTTCGGTGTTCGGTGGGACCGATAGATCCTTAAGGTAATATAGTTCAGGTTTTCCAGCGGTATCTGTTACAAGTGAGATTTGTGAGAAATGCGGATTAAGGATCTTAAGGCTAGAATTAACACTAGAGGGGGGTGAATAGTGTTTTAAGAAATTTGTTAATCTTTTTGAATTTATCTTACTATGTTAACAATGTATACACTAATCAGACACAGATATGAACACAGAATCAAACACAGATGCAAATATAAAGTAAAAGCAGTAAAGGAAAGAACACACCGGATTTTATACTGGTTCGGAGTTACCCTACATCCAGTCCCGCACAACTAAGTACGGATTTTCTTTCAAACTCAATTCAACAATTACAACCCTCGGTTTCAAGGCTACGAGGTACACCCTCCAGAATAACAATCCTCTGGGTAGAGATACTTGATTTCCGGGGCAACAAGTTCACCCAATTGATTTCCAGGGCTACAATCACACCTTCTCTCACTCGATTGATTACAAAAAGTCTATAACTCAGATTAGCACTTGGATCTTGTAGAGATATTGATGGAGAATCACACTAGAAGTAATCGAGTATGATTCGATGTTGATTTCGGCAGAGTAATGGTATGATTTTGTATTAAGAAATGTGGAAGAAGAAGAGGAGTGAAAACCAGAAAAAAGTGATTAAAAATTCGTTGAAACTAACCCCTATTTATAGAAGAACAACAGCCATGACCATTCATGAAGAGTTATGGCGAATAGACACTTCTTTTGAAATTTGAATTTTGAAACCAACTGACACTATGTCGACATGGGGTATTTGGGCATGTCGACATCCCAAAGGAATTTTTGGTGTTTTGATTTTCTTTGAAAATAACATCTATCTTATATTAAAATTATTTTAAACTTTATAAATATACTTAACTATAGTTAAAATACATAAGTAAATATAAAGAACAATATATACATAATTTAACTATAATTTTATATTTAAATCTAAGTATAAATATTTAAAAGTTAAATATATTATTTGAAGATAGTTTAAAATCAGGAATAATTTGACTTTGAAATTAAAGATGTTTTTTAGGCTAAAATTATTTAAAACCAGGATAGAGAGTTTTGAATCTTTTAAAAAGGAATGTTTTAAAATCATTTTGAAAACAAGATAATTTTATAAAATCATTTGAATTAAAATTAGTGGATACAAAACAATGTCCCACTAGATTTTTGTAGGTTCCATCCTACTTAGGGTTCCATCCCTTTAACGGGCTCGAAGTGGATTCCATTCCACGAATAAAGTAGATATTAAGATGTCAGTGCTTTTCTATGAGTTTTAAAAATATTACTAACTATATAACTTATCTTGGAAACTTGAACTCTTGATAATCTTGATACTCATGAGTCTTCTATCTCTATATCTTGAATCTCTATACTGTACAGTCTTCATTCTTGATACCTGCATGGTTAGATCCTGCATATACATATATATCTAAACTTGTAATGTTAGTATTTATATTTTATAATCTATTCTAAGGTTGTTGTCATCAAAACCAACTCCTCGGGGACTAACAATCTCCCGCTTTTTGATGATGACAACCTTAGTTTATAAAATATTCCTTCTATCCTAATAACTCCCCCTAAAACTAACAACTCCCCCTTAATCTATGCCTAACTACCCTATTTTATATTTCTCCCCCTTTGTCATCAACAAAAAACTTACTCCCCCTTATTCTTGGACTTCAGTACCTGCATTGATAAACTATACAACGGAATACATAATATATAGATTAAGAAATAATGATACTTATTAGCATAATAACTTAATTAAAGACTATATTCATTTCAGTGTATCTATATATGTTTCACACACCAAACTTCAAATAAAATCAGTCCACACAAAGTTTCAAATCAAACCAAATTAAATCAAACAAATTAATTCAAACAAATCAAACAAAGAAAGAAAATTAAACGTTTCGGGGTACATCTACCCATCCATCTTCTCCAAATATAGGGTGTGCTTTAATTGCATCCCAATTCTCATTGTCATTGGTGAGAGAGACAAGAGGATGTTCTTCATTATCGTCCTTGTGTAGAGAGGAGATCATCCATCGTATTGCATCGAAATGCCTTTCTTGCTCCTTGATCATCTGCATTTGACTTAACTCTAAGTGGCGCTGGTTTCGTAGAATAAAAGAGAGAATGTTCTTGAATGAATTGAGTGTTTCTTCAATATTTTCAGATAGATTGTGAATAGGATTTGCCATAATTGACTTAGAGAAAGAAATAAAGGATATAGATAATGAGAAATAAACTTCAGTGAAGATTTCTGGAAGAAAAAGGTATATATAGGTGTATAAATTCGTTTGAAATGAATAGACATTTGGTAGTTATTCAATTTTCAAATTCAAAACCAATAATCACTTCTGACCAGTATATGTCGACATGGTCTTCTAGGGGATGTCGACATGGGTTAGTGAAAATTTATGACAATTTTGATTTTGTGAATAATTGTGTATATATACAAATTTATATAATATACTAACATTTATTCAGGTGATAAGATAAGCTAGATAACGGAAAGGAAATTCAATTTCATTACGATATACAAAGATTAAGCATAATGAACTACACGAACATTCGAAAGAAAAACAAACTAAGACAAATACAATAAGATACTAAAAGATAAAACTAGTTAGAAGATGAAGATGATGAAGATAGTCCAAGTTTCTTGCTGACTTTTGAAAAGAACTTGTTCATCTTTGAAGAAATGTTATCCAACTTCTTACTAACGGATCGTTTTAAAATCCGTTGATTCTCCACAATTATCTTTTGGTTTTTGAGAAGGGTTTTGTTGGAAGGATTGGAAGGATATTCAATACTTTCCAACGAGGTTTCACCTTCTTCTTCTTCTTCAATTTCCATTTCATCCCCTTCTTCTCTTTCTTCCTCTTCCTCTTCTTCCATTTCCTCATGAGCCAAACGCTCTTCCTTTTCGGTAAGGGTTTCATAAGGTTGAAAAACATATGGGATTTTCATGAGAGAAATGTTTGAGATATTAAAAACTTTTCTTGAAATAAATTCTTCTCCTTTGAAATTTACTCCAAAATAGTTGAAAATCCGAGTAAGGTAAATTCCATGATATAAAGTGTTTTCTCCCATTCCAAATTTTTAGGACGAAGTTCATCCAAAATAACTTGCGCCCAATTGATAATTTCCAAAAATAGCAAAAAGTGCTTTACACACTTTTGAAGTAGGATTGTTGAAATTTCCCGATCTTGGGGTCAAAGTATGTTGTAAAAGAAGATTGACAATTCTTGCTTTAGGATGAAAGTTTCGATTCTTAAATTCAAAGTTTTCATCTCCTTCAAAAATATGATGAAATGTCTCACGATCATGTTCATCGATTTGAAAACTAGAAAGATCCATTCCCGTGCTTTTTCAATTGAGAATGGTACCCAAAAGGTCACAATTAATTCAAAACAATTTGAGTGCCTTTGATATTACTCCAAATTTCATTCTCATTTCCAATATATAAACCACGGTTTAAATTAGCATAGAAGATTTTGACAAGATTAGGATAGCAAACAAAATCATTTTGAGACGAGTCAATAAGACTTAAAAAATCATTGTTTGCAAAAAGAGAATCAATTTCATAAGAAGAAAAATCTTGAAAAATAGCAAATTTTCCGGGATGGACTTTGGCATAATTAGCATAATTGATGTATGCTTTAATTGCCTCCGGATCATTGAATAATTGCACTTTGATTTTTCTGGAAATTCTCATGGTTGAGGGGTTGCTTGAAGAAGCCATTAGAGTAGAGAGTAGAGAGCCTGAAGGTATGAAGAGAGAGTTTGAATTTGAAAATGAAAGTGAAAAGATATGATAAAAGATAGTGAATAAATAGACTTTCAAAGGACATATTCTCTGGTCAAAAGGTATCTTTTCATAGAAATAAATGAAGTGAAAAGGTGGAGGGAAATTCAAACATTTGAAATTCAAATTCAGGTAGGCATGTCGACATCATGGTAGGGGCCATGTCGACATGTGGCTTTGAATTTTCATGACATGATTTTTCCTAAGTTATTTAATATACATATATATAAATATTATTATTAATGTCTATATTTCTGAAATATTATTGTACTTATAATATATTTCAGAATGTGTTAAACATAATAAAAATAAAAATAAAATAATAGTAAAAAATAGAAAATAAATTTTAAAATTCAAACAACATATCAATTCAAAATCAATCAATCAATCAATTCAAAAACAACCAATCAATCAATCAATTCAAGCATGCAATTTGAGCCAATGTATTGTAAACGTGTACCTTTTTCAGAGTTCGTGTCTTTGGTATTGACTAAATCGAGAATTGTTGTGAAACACAGATTTGAATTATCTTTCTTCTGTTCATCGTCGCTGGAGGATGAGTCAGAGTCATCTAGAGTAGCAGTGAATGCACGTTTTCGTTTCTTTGCAGAATCATTGTTTGTAGGAGAGTTTTGCTTATCTGGATGCGGACAGTCTCTTTTGATGTGACCTGGTTCGTCACAATTGAAGCATTTGATAAAGTTTGGTACTGTAGTCTGATTACCGGAATTCTTAAAGTTGTTTCTCTTGGAACTATTCAATTTTCTGTACTTCAGGAATTTTCGAAAATTCCTGGTCATAAATGCTATCTCTTCATCATTATCACTGTTTGAGTCTGATCCGTCGATTAATGCATTGAATGCCATTGATTTCTTTTCAGATGCTTTGCTTTCTCTTCTCCCGATCATTTGAACTTCAAACAACATTAGATTTCCAATCAATTCTTCTATCTTTAAAGTACTGATGTCATTTGCCTCTTCAATTGCAAGTGTCTTTTGATCCCATTCTGGAGTGAGAGAATTTAAAATTTTTCTGACTTGATCTTTTTCGAAAATTCCTTTCCCAAAGATATTAAAGAATGCACAATATCTTGAAATCGACTATACATATCTGAAATAGACTCATTAGTATTCATTTTAAATAACTGAAACTGATTTATGAGCATGGAAATTTTGGTCTGTTTAACTTTGCTTATTCCTTCGTGAGTTACTTGCAAAGTTTTCCAGATTTCATATGCAGACTTACAAACTGACACTCTATTAAATTCATTTCTTTCAAGTGAACAAAACAGAATATTCATTGCTTTAGAATTATTTTGTGCAACAGTCTTTTGCTCAGTGGTCGACTGTGCAAAATTAGTTGTGGGTTCCGGATATTCAGTTTGTGTGATATTCCAAGTATCTAATCCTACAGATTGTAAATATATTTTCATCCTACATGCCCAATATGCATAGTTACTGCCATTAAAAAGTGGTGGTCTGGCAGTAGACTGACCTTCTACAAATGAACTAGTGTTGGTGGAAATAGCAGTACTAGTTTTAGTAGCCATTTTGAAATTTTTCAAAATTCAGATAATGAAACTTTTGAAAACAAGGCTCTGATACAAAATGGAGAAATGCGAATTAAGGATCTTAAGGCTAGAATTAACACTAGAGGGGGGTGAATAGTGTTTTAAGAAATTTGTTAATCTTTTTGAATTTATCTTACTATGTTAACAATGTATACTAATCAGACACAGATATGAACACATAATCAAACACAGATGCAAATATAAAGTAAAAGCAGGAAAGGAAATAACACACCGGATTTTATACTACTTTAGACTTACCCTACATCCAGTCCCGCACAACTAAGTACGTATTTTCTTTCAAACTCAATTCAACAATTACAACCCTCGGTTTCAAGGCTACGAGGTACACCCTCCAGAATAACAATCCTCTTGGTAGAGATACTTGATTTCCGGGGCAACAAGTTCACCCAATTGATTTCCAGGGCTACAATCACACCTTCTCTCGCTCGATTGATTACAAAAAGTATATAACTCAGATTAGCACTTGGATCTTGTAGAGATAGTGATGGTGAATCACACTAGAAGTAATTGAGTATGATTCGATGTTGATTTCGGCAGAGTAATGGTATGATTTTGTATTAAGAAATGTGGAAGAAGAAGAGGAGTGAAAACCAGAAAAAGGTGATTAAAAATTCGTTGAAACTGACCCCTATTTATAGAAGAACAACAGACATGACCATTCATGAAGAGTTATGGCGAATAGACACTTCTTTTGAAATTTGAATTTTGAAACCAACTGACACTATGTCGACATGAGGTACTTGGGCATGTCGAAATCCCAAAGGGATTTTTGGTGTTTTGATTTTCTTTGAAAATAACCTCTATCTTATATTAAAATTATTTAAAACTTTATAAATATACTTAACTATAGTTAAAATACATAAGTAAATATAAAGAACAATATATACATAATTTAACTATAATTTTATATTTAAATCTAAGTATAAATATTTAAAAGTTAAATATATTATTTGAAGATAGTTTAAAATCAGGAATAATTTGACTTTGAAATTAAAGATGTTTTTTAGGCTAAAATTATTTAAAATCAGGATAGAGAGTTTTGAATCTTTTAAAAAGGAAAGTTTTGAAATCATTTTGAAAATAAGATAATTTTGTAAAATCATTTAAATTAAAATTAGTGGATACAAAACAATGTCCCACTAGATTTTCGTAGGTTCCATCCTACTTAGGGTTCCATCCCTTTAACGGGCTCGAAGTGGATTCCATTCCACGAATAAAATAGATATTAAGATGTCAATGCTTTTCTATGAGTTTTAACAATATTCCTAACTATATAACTTATCTTGGAAACTTGAACTCTTGATAATCTTGATACTCATGAGTCTTCTATCTCTATATCTTGAATCTCTATACTGTACAGTCTTCATTCTTGATACCTGCATGGTTAGATCCTGCATATACATATATATCTAAACTTGTAATGTTAGTATTTATATTTTATAATCTATTCTAAGGTTGTTGTCATCAAAACCAACTCCTCAGGGACTAACAAGATTTACTAGCTTCTAGTAGATACTTGAATTTCACTAAGCAGTATGGGACTTTTTGGTTAAGTTCTACTGATTACTAGAAGTGCTAGTATTTGGCATTTTAGTGTATATTTCCTTTTGGTGTTCCATCGAGTGTCGATGGATCCTTAAGTGGTATGCTTTGGATAGCTTTGAAAGACCATTACAATCTAAGTAAAAACACATAAGTATAAATCCCTAAATAACCAAATCATTTAATGCTAAATAGAAGTATGGTTCTTTTACTTAAATCAATTGAAAGCAAATTTTGAATGTTGAAATGAAGCATACTTTTAAGCTTGGAAATAAGCTTAAGCTAAATAATATATGAGTTTGAGATACCATCGCTAATTGTATTTGAAATATCAATTTGTGGAAATAACTTTATGAATTACTTCATCTTTTGAATATTAATCATGGTATTAAAAGAAGTTTTTGGTAATGCTTTGTAGGACACATGTTATATACATTGACTCACTATTCAAACTTGCTATTAAGGAAGATAACTATTTAAACTTAAACAATAAAGAGTTTCAAGTATCTTGAAAATTTTAATGATGACTTTAAGGATTAATATATCTCTTAGATATTAATTAAAATATTAAGAGGAAATTAGATACATTCCTAAGAAGAGGATGGTGAATAGAATCTATATTTTGTGTGTATTGATTCAATATTAAATTAGGTAGTGCCTAGAGTTTCAAACTTGCACTTTGAAAATGTTTTATTTCAAACTAAAATAATCAAGGATTGGAAAGTATTTTTTGAAATTGTAAATGGTGAAAAGCCAAAGGTAAGTTGGGTAATTACCCAATATAAGCTTTGTTGAAATAATATAAATTCTAGGAAAAAGATAATTATATTAGTGAATCCTTTTGGTGCGCATATTGTATAATAAAGAGGTAGTGGTTGAACTATAAGGAATTTATTTACGAAGATCTAATTTGAAAATCCAAATAAAAAACATGAACTCTTTAGAATGAGTTAAATAAACTGAATCTTTTAAATTGTGAATTTTAAAATTTTAAAAAGAAAGTACTTTAGGAAAGAATTTCGTGATGAGATAAATCTATATTATGAATCTTCGAATTTAAATGAGGAGAAATCCTAGGATTAATCCACAACTCTTGAATATAAATAATAAAGCAAGTATCCTAGAATATTAAGAATGATAAGTATTTAGAGAAAATACTTTTAATAAATTGAGATGTGAAGATTTCAATTAAAACTTGCTTGGAAATTTACAACTAAGAACTTCTTTTGTGTTATAATGATTTGCTGAGGTTGGAATTTGTAAAATTTTAATCCTTTTAAAAAAAATTATAGATATAATCCGTAGTGAAATCTAAGAATGAGGTAACTAAAATAAATTTTGGAAGTAAAAGATTATAGAAATTTTGAGAATTCAAACTAATTATTTGAGTTTATCTCAATAAATAATAAACAAAATTGTATCTTATGGGAAAATTAAACAGAGAACTCCAAGCGGCTTTGAATGTAGATAAATCTTAGAGATCTACTTCATGATTATACTCTTAACTTTGGTAGCACTAGGAGGATCGTACTTGCTTTATTTGAATTTTCCTATTATTGATAATTTCCAATCCGGTATCATTATGGCTCTTTGGTATATGGGACCCTACCCAACCATTGAGCGTAGTAGCCTCATTGCTTACCGAGTTTCTTTAACCGTCCAATTCTTTGGCATTCGTTGTGTCCTCATGTGTTTAAGCCTTGGAAATACTTTAGAAAAGCTTATTCTATTCTTGGACAAAGAATCCTTGTTGCACTTGAGATCTAAAATGATCTAACATATGAATTGAGCTCTATTCATTTTGCTGTCTCGAAGGTGGAATGCCTTCAAGATATAGTCATTTCACTCATCTCTACATTGGACCCTACCAAATTACTAAACACATTGGCCTATATGCTTATCGAGTCTCTCTTCCAACTTTGTTTTTTGGTATTCATGATATCTTCCATGAATCTCAACTCTAGAAATGCCTCAAAGATTCTGATTCTACTCTTAAGCCTAGTATCCTTAAAGAGCTTGAAATCTCACCAGATTTGATGTGACAACCCGGTAATTTTAACGATTTTAAATAATGTAATTAACTGAATTTTTCTTGAAAAAAATAATAATTAAAATTTAGCAATGAAAATTTGATATTTGGTATACGTCTATTTAAACATAGCAAATGGCAGATTTCCATTGGTAAATATAAAAGTTTGTTCCGCTGTGTAATTTTAATTTAAAATTTTAAAATCAGTTAAATTTGATGAAATAAAATATTTTCGAATCCTGAATACTATTATATAATAAAATTGTAAATTATTTTCTAAGTGAGGTGTCATATTTCGTTTCAACAAATTTGAACTGCTCTAGCTCCGTTTGTCTTATTTTCGGTGATTTAGCATCATTTACGGCAACGAAAAATCAAGTTTTGATAGGATGGTCATATTGTTCATATCTGTGTCCCATTCTGTTCGTCTCATCGTGTTGATCTCCGTAGTATATTCATTTGTGCAGTTCGGTTTTCGGTACGCGGCGAAATCTACGAAACGCTTAGCTGTATCGGTAACCGTTTTTAACTTTTTGATTTCCCATTCCATTCAATTATCCACCGTGTATAAAGCTATAGCCACTAACTTTTTATATTCCCTGAAATTAATATCCAACTTTTTCTATTCCCTGGTTTTTGATATTCTCACTATATTCATTATATATTGGTTCATCATTTGTTCTTAGTCTCTTCCTTTCTCTACTTCTGTTCATTTTGTTCTTACCTTCTAAAAATAAAAATAAATAATATATATAGGAATCTAAGTTTATATTTGCTTGCCTGTTAGTTCCTCTTTCAGTTTGCGTTGAGATCCACCGCCTCGACTTTTCCACCACCTCCATGCTTCGATCCCTAGCAGCGTCTCCACCATTTCAAAACCCAGTGCAACCGCTATGCCAAGCCTTCATCCATCACCACCTAAACGCATCAGTTCAGTCAACAACACTCCACCTAGCACCCAGAAACTCCACACAACCCGTTGACAACCTATCACCATTTCCTTGCGTCCTTTCCTTTCACCGTTTGCCCCTCTCCGCCTCCACTTCGCACCCCCTCCATATCCTTGCTTCTCCGATCAACACTCGATTGTCCTGCTGACCACAAACTCAACGACTTGAACTCCACCACAACCGAAATAGGCTGCCAAACGACAGCACCCTTTTCCTCTCAACCTGCCTTCCCACCTTTCATTACCAACATCAACTTGCACCACTGCCTAACTACAACCGAACACAGCATCAACCCCACGCAAACGACCAAGCTTGCGCCCCCTCTCTCTCTCTCTCAACCTGCATCAGCCCACCACCACCGAGATCCGCCAGCCTTCGACCTAGATTGTCAGCCATACACAACCATAACCCTCACGCTTCTTCCTCAACCCACCTGCCAACTTCTCATGACCGAGACAAACACCACATAGCAACCTTGCCTTCGTCCGCCACTACTTGCCGCACGTCAAAAGCATCTGCCCTCCTTGTTTTTCCCTTGCTGATCACGCTTCAGGAAAGAAAAATATATATGGTATAATATTTTGAATGGCAGCTTGCCCTTCATCCTGATCCTTGCCACCGCATAGCAATCCCCTCCTACTTGCATCTTTGAAGAAAAACTATAAGGTGATAAGCAATATAAAGTATATGTGTCTTTGAAAAGAAAAAGGAAAAAAGAAAAAGAATATTGATTTTAAAATATTGATTTTTAACATATAATATGAAGATATTGATTTTATTATATGTGTTTTGATTTTTCAAATATAATATAAAGGTTTTATTTTAATTTTAACATGTGTTTTAAATTAAATATTGATTTAAATATATATATATTTTTATATATAAAGATTTTATTTTAAATATGTGTTTTTAAATTGAATATTAATTTTAGAAAAAAATAATAATATAATACATATATTTTGTTTCCATTTATATCAAGCTAGTTTTGATTTGTTTCATCAATTCTTAGTTATCAGCTTTGCTTCGTTCGTCGAATTCGTGTTCTTCATGCCGTGCTTTGGAATTTATGCTTGAAATCGTAGCTTTTTGTGTTGTCTATTTTCTCTAGCCTCGTAAGGTGAGCGATCACTCGCGATTAACATTATTATATTTAGTAAATTTATTTCACATAAAATGACGATTGAAATATATTGCTAAAATTTGAATTAGTCAGAAATTTAATTGTTAAAATATGATATGTTATTATTTGCATTTGTTTACCTATGTTAATCGACAACATTGACACCAGTAACTTGTTAGTATATATCTATTATATTTAGTTTGATAATTATGATAATATTAGCCATTGATATGCTATGTCATTCTATATTATTATTTTATTGTTCTCACTCTGCAAGTTCCCTAATAGTTAGATATTCCCTATGAGTTGAAATTATACATATCCGAACGACCTTATTGATTAGGGAAAATCGTTATGGGTTGAAATGATAAACCCAAGCGATTTTATTGATTTTAAATTTTTGGATTGTGGGTTGAAATGACATATACCCGTAAATATTAAATTATTGCAGATTGGAATGATAAATATCTGTATCACTTGACCATAGGGTAGATAATTATATACGAACACCGTTGGTCTATTTTAAAAATGATTTCCAAGGTTTTGAAAGGAAATAGATAGGTTGTAATAAATATTGATTTTTAAATATAATTTTTAATATATGTGTAAAATTTAGATTTTTAAATTATATGTTTGAAATTTTAAATTATAAGTTAAGTTGTGACAATGTAAATTTAAGATTTTTCTTATATTATTATTTTTAATATATAAAATAAGATTTAAAATAGATTTAATTTAATAAAATTTAATATAATTTAACTTCATGAAATTTGATTTATTTAGTATACATATAACACGTTTATATATTTATTTAAGTATTTATTTAAAATATTGTAAAAATAGATTTTGTAATAATTTTAATACATTAAGGTTGGAAAGATAAATTGAAATTGATTTGAAATTTAATTTGTCTAAGAATTGTGATAAGGATTGATTTGAACTTATTAATTTGAGATTTTAAAGATATGTTTTTTATAACCTGGTAACTTGATTTTGATTTAAGAGGATTAAATGAATATTTTTAAATTTAAATAAAATTGAATTGAATATTTAATTTTGATTTAAATTTGTAATTTGAGATTTTATTTAAATGATTAACTAAAGGAGATGTGAATATTTTAAATTTAAGTAAAATTGAAATTGGATATTTAATTTAAATTAGTAATCGGGGATTTTATTAAAATGGTTATTAAAAATGATTAAGTGAATATTTCAAATTTAAATGGAATTAAAGTTGAATTTTGAAAATATAAATGAAATCGATATAAATTAAAAATAATTAAAAATGGTTTTAATGAGAATTTGAATTGAACCTTTAACCTTTTAATTGGAATTATTGAACTGAGATTTTATTTAAATTGAATTTTTGGAACTAAGGTTGATTTGAATTGATTTGTGAAATTGGAAGAAATAATTCTAATTTGAAACTATTTTTGATATAAACTATTTTAAAATATGTTATTTTAAATTTATAAACAATTTTAAATATATAATATTGGAAATGAATATGATTTCAAAAGTGATATGATTTGAAATAAATATTTGTGGTTATGATTTTGGAAATGAATATGATTTAAAGTGAGTAATGATTTCGAAAGTGAATATGATATCGAAAGTGATATGATTTGAAATAAATATGATATTTTGATATGAAGTATGAACTGTTTGAAATATAAAAATGACCACGGTGTGAAATAAATGTTTGGTTGTTAAAGAGACCGGGATCGGATATTGTCATACTCTTTGCCAATACCGAAAACCACTTTAACAACTGTGTACGTGGTGGAGAATCAAGAACGAAGTAGGATGGTTTGGCGACATCTATATGAGGTATGAATGCAGCCTCGACTCCCGTGAGTCAGCTTGATGTAGCTAAAACAGGAGCTATACCGTGCCAAGTTGGGTCGCTCCCCCTATCGGGCACGTTTCTTCGATACCATTCTATTACTTTGTGATTTGATTGAGTGCACCTTTAATTTTGGGAGTGTGTCTCGAGGTAGGCGGTAGTAGCTGCTATGCGTTACCACCAGTCCAGGAGTGCAAACGGTAGAATCCTACCCTAGCATTGCCTTACGTGCCTTATCACATGCCTTATCACTCCTTCTACAAGTTTGGTTTGTGTCATACCTATGGAGTGCTCCCTGATAGCCCGCCGGTTTGGTGGAGTTTACAGTACTGTATAGACCATGGCATTTATATAAAAATGTGTTAAGGGGGATATGGGTAAGCCTTAACGCTATTTTAATATTTTACTTTACTGTAGACATTATCTATGTAGCGTTCTGTACTATGTATGTAGATAGTTCCACTGATCCTTAAGCGATGGAATCCCAAACATCCTTTAAGTTATATTGCATTTCACTTGAGTTGAATTTACTGGCATAAGAATGTTAATCCTAACTCGAGTGTTTTGTGTTTTGCATTATGCTCGGGTCAGACTGAGTGTCACGGCATTTGATACTCACCTTTGGAGCTTGGAGTTTTGCTTGGAGATCTACCTTTTATCTACTCAGCTATTTAGTTATTTCAGTTTACTCTAGTTGTTTATGTTCAGACTTGTCAGCTGCTTTGTATTAGTTACTTCTTTGTACTTTGATTTTCTATTGTATTTGTTTCAGACTCTGATGTTTTACAGTAGCTTCGTGAACTACTATTTATCTATTTCGCTGCTTATTGTTGTATTACTCTGTGTCTGTGATTCTGTGATTGATTTATTTACTGTATATGCTAAGTTTTGCCAAATATTAATTAACAATATGTTGTTTTGAGCAATTCAAGTCTGACATGTGTGGATAATTGTCGATTTGAATGGTTCGGAATGCCAGGTCATTAAATTTGACTTATGAGTAGAATCCTATTTGTATTGTTGCTTCGGAGGATAAACACCTTCGATATAAAGATGTTCCTCTCATCAAAGTTCAAAGGTCCGCTAATCCTAAGGATTGGCCTTGGGAAACCGAAGAATTTATTGAGTGATCGCATCCTTAGTTGTTTCCTAAAGCTCATTAGTGGTGAGTCTTTTGATTTTGAATTATCTGATCATAGCTTGAATATTTGTTGAAAGATGTATCGCTTGTGAATCGTTATTGACTTTCCTCTATAGAGAATTACGAGGATGCAACTTTCATAAGGAGGGGAGTCGGTAACAACCCTTATTATAGTTATCTAAAATTAAAATTGAAATATAATATTAAATGGTAATAATGAAATAATTAGAGGATTTGAGGATTTTAATTATACATTTTATTTCAAAATTAAAGTGGAATTTGGATTAAATGAGAAAGCGAGCTCATATAAATGATTTTTCACACGGAAAATAAACGTTTGGGGAAATTTAAGTGAAATATTACTTCTTCATGGATTAATCCTTTTATTAAATAATAAAAGATAATAGGGAATTAAATTAACAAAAGTATGAAGTTTGAGATCATTTTATTTTAAGTGAGATCATTTGATTATCTTTATCGCTATTAAAAACATGGTAGTGAATTTATTAAAAATGTGTTTATTTAAGGTTATTATGATTTAATGCTAAAATAGTGTATCATGACATAACATGCTATTTTATCAAGTTTAGTTAAGAATGATAAATATAACTTTATTATTAAAAAGATGGATTGTGAATTTATTCCTTTTATTGCGAAATAAATGTAACAAATAAACTAGTATTGGTTTTATGGGAAAAGTAATGCTAATTTGTGAAATCAATTTATAGTTTATAAAGATTGGTTAGCTTTTTCTTTGTAATTGAAATAAATGAAATGCTTTAGTCCTTTATTTGGGTATTAATTAAGTCTTGGCCCAAATAAGAATAAATAAACTAAAGAGGAGTTAGGAAATAATATCATGTACGGTTGGTTCCTTCTCACATTTCATTTTCTCACTTACAGATAGAAACTAAGAAACTTGCAATAAACCAATTCTTCCCACTTTCTCAAAACCTAGCCTCTTTCAAAAATCAAATCAATTCAAATAAATTGCTAAAAATTCTAAAGTTTGGATATGTTGTTTCAGCTAGTTTCAAGCACCAATGTTCCAAATTTCATATAATTTCATTAAGTCTTGATAGGTTAATGATGGTCATTTTCGCAAGCTATTTTCGATGAAATCAGGGCAGAAAATGCAGGTTAGTTGAAAAATCATAATTAATTATAGAAAAAACATATAAATTTGAAATTTGGATTTATTATTCTCAACTCATGTATGCACCTTCATTTAAAATTTCATGGAATAATATTTAGGTTATCTATGTAAAATTCGCATAGCACTGGGGATGAAATTCATGGTAATTTTAGTTGATTTGGCTTATGGTTAATGCATGTAACTTTGTAGCTTTTAGGATATTAAGATGAGTTAATCTCACATTTCTAGACTATGGTTGAATCTATGTTGCAAGTTTTTTTGGATGATTTTGGGTGTTGAATTGATTTCAATCTCTTATGCTGTTTCACCAATTGCTATACTAGTTTCAGTTTATTGAAACCACTTCATACGATCATGAATTACATTCGGTTGTTGATGTTATATGCTTGCATGACTACTATATCAATGTTCTAGAATTCATGGAGTTTATCGATGAAGAAACGAGTGACAACAGACGAACGAGAAGTCGCCAACAACGCTTGTGCTACCAGCATCGCCTGGGACTCAGCCCAGGTGCTGCCACTGGTCCACCAGCCCCACCAGACCGGTGCATCGATCTTGACCTGGGCTGAGCCTATGTAACGCCGTGTGGCCTCTCGTTCGTGCCCGTTCTCCCGTTCATTCGTCCTGTTGCTCCTTTTCGATAGTTGATTGATTTTGATGCTCCAATTCATGTTGATTTCAATGCAAATTTTTGAGTTCTGATTATGAATTTGTGAATTTATCTTAGAGTTTCTATTCCATAGTAATGGTCTATGGATACATGAGATTGCATATAAATTTTATCATACAATTTCATCTACAGTTTTCAAAAGAATGATTTTCAATGCAAACTGTTTCCCATTGATTTGAAACAGTGGATTAAAATCGTACTTATATATATATATATATTAACAAAGGCTTTTCAAAATATACATATACATATGTATATACATAAATACATTCTAGCTTATAAAACTACATTTTTACAACAATGATTTTAAAGTAAAAAAATTTATGAAATTGCACATCATCAATCGAATGAGGAATTGATTTAAATTGTTAAATAAAACGAGTGGTATGGAACACTCGCATTTGTTTTACTGGTTAATTCTCAGATTTGCTCGACCAAACCGTTGCTACACACAAGGGGAGTTTACTTGCAAACATTTGGGTAAACCCATGTAGTATGGAACTCATGGTGGTTATCTATTCAGTTGATATATGAAAGTATTCAACACTTTTATCAATGAGTGTATGACTCACCTTCGAAGTTTATAGGACTTATTCCTATCTTGGAGTTTATATGTCTCTTACTTATCTCGATGTTTATAGGACTTGTTCTATCTTAATGTTTATAGGTCTCATACCGATCTTGATGTTTATAGGTCTCGTACCTATTTTGGATATTATGGGACATGTTCCTATCTTGATGTTTATAAGTCTCATACCTATTTTGTTGTTTATAGAATTATACGTCTATCTTGGAGTTACAAGCATGTTGGCGAAGTTATTCACTAATCTTGGAGTTTGGCGCCTTTTTCCCCTTTTATGAGATTTTTGAATTTCCATTTGTGATTTCTGGATTCGATGTTATTTGTGTTATTACCTCAGTGTAACACCCCACATTTTTACATAGTTAAAAATTTAACGAATAAACGATAAGCAATGAAAATAAATATTTTTGGGATTATTGGAATATGGCATCATAACTTGTACCATTGCGTCCAGGTTTATTTTCTAATCAGTTTCCATATATAACTTGTCAAAATCCGAGCCAATATGAAGAAGTTAGGAATGAAATGAAAACGAGTAACAAAAAGAAGAAAAAATAATAATAATAATAATAATAAAATATACATGTATGGGTCAACCAGGAGGTCGACCCAGTTAGCCTAATGGTCGACCGCACGGTCAACCGGTGGCTTTGGGCGGTCGACCGCCCGGTCGACCGCCCGGTCGACCGACATAGCGACCTGGACGAAGTTTTGTCTAGGTACGCGCCAGTGACGTAATTTTAGTTTTTAAGCGATCTGAGCCGTATGTTCTTCAATCTGATGGCTCCAGATCTCCTGGTGACGTGGTGGCTCCAAATTTAATCCAAGAATCCAACGGTCCGAGATCCCCAAGCGCCCCTATAAATAGAACCCTAGGCCTAGCTCTTTTCTCACAATTAGATTTTCTCCCAATGGGTTCTTGGCCTAAGGCTGAACCCTAAATAGAAAATATTTCTTTAGGTCATTGGCCAAAAGGCTGGACCCTAAAAAAGAAAATATTTCTATGGAGAAGATCTTCTAAATTCAAATATTATGCATCTTCAAGGGGAATCCAGAAGGACCATGGAGCCAAGCTGAGCACAGGCAAAGCTAAGGACGACAGGTGAGTGGATTTAATTATATTCTTTTACGTTTATAATATATATTATCGTTGAATTCCATTAGATAATTTATTCCGGTAATTGATTAGTTATGCAAACACTATAAATTTTATTTATATTTAATTACGCTTGACAGTTAGAAAAGGCGTAGGCCTAAAAGTAAGAAATTTACAATTATTTACATCTATTTTAAAAGTCATAGTTTAGCCATAATACTGGTTCCTTTTATTCCCTCTTTACGTGAAGAATATAGTTAGAAAGAGAATTCATGGTTATGGATTAAAATACTAGACTTTATAGAAGTAGATGTAAAATAAGAAAATTGAAAAATTGGAAAAAAGTTAGAAAAGTGGAATTCTGCAATAAATTACGCTGAACGGAAACAATAAATTTGTTTGATAATTTAATTTGGGGAGTAAGTAATAGATTAATTGGTTGGTTTAGGAAATAGAATACATTTCTATTATTTAATAATTAAAATATAACGATAAATGTAACTGCAAGAATAAAAAGAAAGAAGAAGGGAACTAGTGTAAAATAGAGAGACCGCTATATTTTACACTATCCCAAAATAATAAAAGAAATATCTTGCAGTTACCAATTATTGTTTATAGTATTATTTAGTATTAAATTATGGAAATAGATTTTAGTATAGCTTTCACAACCAACCAAATAAAATAGAATTACTACCTAGAATAAAAGAAAATAATGTAGAGTATGAAATGAATCAAATAAATTATTAGATAAGAAATTAAGTCTGTGAACAATAAACCAACCTAGGTCTACATTTACCACGCAGACTATATAAAAAGACAGTTATTATGATAAGTTAATTATATAATAAAAGAGAATTAAAAAGAATTCTATATCATAATAAAAGAAGATAGACTAGAACAAAAAAGAAACACTTGTAATTATATATTGTTAGCACCAAAAGTGGTCACTAACCTCGTTGAGAAAGATTGTGTAGAGAGATAAATGATGAGTAAATTTAAAAAAAGAGCAATATGCTAAATTGGATGCAAAGACGAGAACACCAGATTTATAGTGGTTCGGCGTAATGGCCTACGTCCACTTTGAGGTTAATCTTTTATTGCTTTACTTAACAACTGATTACAGATACAATCCGTTCACCAACTATTCGAATACAATTGCTAAGTAAAAAGAGCGAGTCTTGAAAGCGGCAGAGTCTCCCAGTGTTCTCGAAAAAAGGTCCTTTTCACTGTGCCCCTACCTCTCTATTTATAGACAAAGTTGGGTTGGACTTCCCTGGTGGGCCCGGTAGCTGAATACCTCGGCCTAGAAAGAGTGAGTTCTGTGTGCCGAATAGACTGATGCCGAACAGACTAATGCCGAACAGACTGATGTCGATCAGACTAATGCCGAACAGACTCATGCCGAACAGACTGATGAGCTGAGTGGACTGATGCCGAACAGACTGATGCCGATCAGACTGATGCCGAACAGAATGATGTGATGAATGGACTGATGCCGAACAGAATGATGCTGATCAAATTGATGCCTAACAGAATGATGCCGAACAGACTGATGTGCTGAATGGACTGATGTTGAATCATTGATCCCGAACAGACTGATGTCAAACATCTCTAGACGCCGAACAACTCCGTATGTCGAATGTTCTGCCATGCCGAACGATCCAAGTACACCGAACGCTCCTACCATGCCAAACGATGTGTGGATGCCGAGCAGTGTGGAATGCCGAACGCTTCATGTATGCCGATCACTCTGGAATGCCGATCCATGTACAATACTGAACGACTCTCCATGCCGATCGATATGCAAGTGCCGAGTGCTTAGTTGCCTGGTCAAACCTTCAGGTAACACTTGCCCCCCAAAGTACATCTTGTGGTTAAACGTGGTGTGCTTTGAATCATCCGGGATGCCGAACGATATGCCCATACCGAACGACACAGCCGAAGCCGAGCACCTTGGATGCCGAACGATCTAGCCGATGCGGAGCACCCTGGATGCCGAACGATCTAGCCGATGCCGAGCACCCTGGATGCCGAACGACCTAGCTGATGCCGAGCACCCTGGATGCCGAACAATGTCGATTTGACCAGTTCTACCGGTTATAGTCTCTTCGACTTCCCTTCTCTCTTTATAAGCCGATGCTCCTTCTTCTTCTCCCCTTTACTTCTACCTCCGCTTTTCAGTATTTATGAACTTTGCCTCTCAACAGACTTCAGAGAATTATCAACTTTTCCTTTCCCTTCTCAAACATCTTTTGTTTCCTCACTTCCTTCCCCAACCAATTGAATCCAAATAGAACCATGTTCCCTACTCCAGAATCTCCCCGAGCTTCGACTCATTTCTTAGGTAAAAAACTTTTCCTTAAATACTTCACTCCGATTAGGAAACCTAGCATGAGATTCGAACTCGCGAATCTCTGTAAAACCAAAGTCAGAAGTAATTGCATGGAGCAGGAGGAGTTAAGGGCGAAGTGTGGGTGTTTTAAAGAAGTTTAAGGCTAGACGAACGGTAGAAGAGAAGAGGATGGCAGAGGTGTTTGAAGGAGGGAGTTGGTGGAAGATGTATTGATGTGGCTCGGCATGACTTCCTTATGTCGAGCGATGGAAGGGAAGTATGGTAGTGAAATTGGAGTTAAGGTTTTTAGTGAAGTGGATCGGCATGACCGTGGTTTGACATGGCTTGACTAACGACTCGGGTACGTTGGTCGGAAAGCTCGGCACGACTTGCTGCGTGCACTCTTTTTCAAGCCGAAAAGAAGAGAGCTTTAACAAAATTCTGGCCGAACAGAATTCTTTGCCGAACAGAACCTAAGTCGAACAGAATCTAGGACGAACAGAACTTAAGTCGAACAAAACTTAAGCCGAACAAAACTCAAGTCGAACAAAACTTAAGCCGAACAAAACTTAAGCCAATCAGAAATCTAAGCCGAACAGAACCTAAGTCGAACAGAATCTAGGCCGAACAGAACTTAAGTCGAACAAAACTTAAGCCGAACAAAACTCAAGTCGATCAGGGTTCTAAGCCGAATAGAACCTAAGTCGAACAGAATCTAGGCCGAACAGAACTTAAGTCGAACAAAACTTAAGCCGAACAAAACTCAAGTCGAACAAAACTTAAGCCGAACAAAACTTAAGCCGATCAGAACTCTAAGTCGAACAGAACCTAAGTCGAACAGAATCTAGGCCGAATAGAACTTAAGTCGAACAAAACTTAAGCCGAACAATACTTAAGTCGATCAGGGTTCTAAGCCGAACAGAACCTAAGTCTAACAGAATTCTAGGCCGAACAGAACTTAAGTCGAACAAAACTTAAGCCGAACAAAACTTAAGCCGATCAAAACTTAAGCCGATCAGAACTCTAAGCCGAACAGACCTTTTAACCGAACTCCTATTCATCTTGCCTAATCAAACATCAAACACAAGGACAAGGACTTAAGCATACCAGCATATCGAACTAATCTGGACTGATAACTTCTTAGTCTCAATAATCACAAGCTTGAACTTAAACCAATAAAAATGGACTAAATCTTTTAACACGCAGTGCCAATGTCCGAGTTCAAAATTGAAAATATTGCAAGGATGGCTTTCGGAGACGGTCAGCGATGACGGTCTTCGAAGACGACAGTTCAAGGCCCAACTTTATGCAATCAATTCTGTGACTTATAATTTCTCAGCGTTTATTCCTGAATGATCGCACTAGTTCACACACCACACGGGGGGAATATTCGCATTGTTAAGTCTAATATCGATTATTTTTTAAGTATAGTTCGAACAGGTACTTTGCTAGATTCATTCCTTATCAGCGATGTCTAGAAAATCTAGCTCCACCACTATTTCAGACAGACCCGGGCCGTCCTCCCAACGAGAAGTCACAGATACTTCAAATCCGTCAACTTCCCCTGCACATGACTTAGCTCCCGATGTGCTGGAGGCAGTAATTTTCTTGGACAACCCTGTTGATTCAATTGCTTCAAAGATTAATGAAAATACACTTCGCTGGATATGCTCTGTCCACGGAATCCCTTTTGATGACGTGCTAGTCCCATTGGGGCATGACCGTCCGCACTTGCCCCCAGTCGGATACACAACTTGTAACAAATTCATGTGTTGGGTTGGCAGCGTGCCACCATTCAACTCGTTCCTTCGGGATGTGCTGCAGTACATCGACATCGCTCCATCGCAACTACACCCGAACGACCATGCATTCCTCTACGGCACTTGCATCCTCTTTATGAATGTCTTCTCTAGGCTTCCAACTCCGCGCAATATCAGATACATATATTGCATCAAGAAGCAGAAGGGTAGCCCATCATTCATGTTTCTCGAGCCGCACAATAAATGTCAAATCTTAACTGGAGCGTGGACCAAGTTTGCCTTGTATAAACAGGAATGGTTTTATGTGCGTTGTCCTCCCGGCTTTGCGAGGAGATGGGTTGAAGGAAGTAAGCCTTTTTCTTGAACCGTTACTCGTGTTTAGCAACAGCCGTACCTCTTCAAACTTTTACCCATCTTTTCAGGTATCACTCCACGTCCTGACTGCCGCGGACACTCTGATGCCGTCGAAGCTATTCGAGCCCTTCCTGCCGGAGAAAGGGACATTAGAACTCTCATTTCGAATGAGTCGCTTACAAGGCTTGGACTGCTGGCAGAAGGCCATCGGATAAGCCTTCCTCAGGGCGTCACCATTCCCAGGCATGCTTCTGGCAAAGGGAAAAACAGGCTGAGTCTTCAGCACGCAACGCTCCCAATACACCAGAAGAGGGGGAAATTAAGGAGACTGAGACACCCGAAGCACAAGATGAGAATGTCGGTCACATTCAAGACCCAACAGTCGAAGTTCACGACATCGAAACGTCATCTTCCCCTTCTAAGGGGGAAAAGAAACCGACATACAAGATAAGGAGGGAAAAAGTTGGTGGAACTTCTAAAATTACCCTTGTTCCAGTGGAGAAAGAAGCTTCCTCATCACATTTAGAAAGTTCTCTGAAGGGCCTGTCGAACCTTACCATTCCTGATGATCTACTCAACTACGGTTTCGACGATCCAGAGGCCCTCAAGTTTCATTCGCCCGCTAGAGGCGACACGGGAGTTCAAGCCCCAGTCCAGGGAGATAATACTCCAGTTAGTAAAGATAAAGGAACTGGTCCGTTGGGGGGAACACTAGGAAACACACACACCCATGCACTTCACCATACACTTCAATTTTTGCCATTACCCCGATTCTTCCTAACTCGCTGTTATTTTTATTCTATGCAGGTGACATGGGGCGCTCCCACGGATTCGATCGCCTCCACGGTTCTTCTATATTTCACCATTCTGGACGGGATTTAGGCTCCGGTAGACGCAGGGACAAGGACGATTACGAAGATCGAGACAACTGTCCCCGTGAGTCGTCTTATCGAAAGAAATCATATTCCCAATCTTTATACTCTCGCGATCTCCCTCCTCAAACTGAGCCAGATAGAGAAAAACTTTCACAGAAGGGGTCTCAACCCGATGTTTCCCGAGATCAACATTCTGGTTCATCAAGCACACGGCAATCTCGGGAACATCGGAAGAGAACAGAACTTTCAAAGCCTCCTCCCCCTATTCCTGCGGTTGACCCAACGTTAGCAGAGAAGATGGTCGATCTTAAAGCTAAATTTCCCAAAATCCGCTATGATGGTCTGAAGTTCCTCCCAGCTATTCATCACATTCCAGGGCATGTCAAGCAAAGTGCCATCGCTTGCAACAACGATGTCTATGTTTAACATGACGCGTTTGTTCATTTGGTCGAAAAAGTCTCGGAAGTATCCATCGAGCGTCAACAAGAAATCGACCGCTTGAAGCTCAAACTATCTTTGATAAAGACATCATCCAGAACCAGGACGAAGAGCTCGCTTCGTACAAGTCCAAACTTGAAGCCGCAGAACAGAGTGCTAAGGAGACTGCGGAGGCCGTCGCTCGTCTAGAGACGACCCATAAGAAAGAACTTGACGCCGCAGTCCAACGCAGTGGGGCCCTAGCTCTAGAAAAAGATTCTATTCAAAAAGAAAGGGATACACTCGCCCTGCAGGTCAAAGAGTTGAAGGAGCTACTCTCTAAGGAGAGGGAAGAGAAGATAGCAGCTCAAGAAGAGTCTCAACGGTACTGTAACGAGATTGTCGATACACGTCTCTTAAAAGCAAAGCTCGATGATGAGCTTTCTAAGGTTGAGACGATGAAGGACGAAGCCCGTGAGGAGTGCAAGAGACTAGCTTCCGAGGAGATCGACTGCCGTCTTGAAGCAGCTGTAGAGGCCGGTAGAGAAGAGGTCAAGTGTATGTTTGACCCGCTGATTGCCGAATATAGCGCCCGCGTCCTCATGCACCGGGACTTGACTTTCTTAGGCGAGGGCTATCTTGAATCTCTAGCTGAGGCCTGGGAGACTATAATAAAGATCAGGAAGGTTTGAGTCGGGCACTGAGGAGGTCGATGAGGAGGCTTTAGTGAAAGAGTTTCTCAGGGGGAACGAGCCATCGGACTTGTCTGCAGCTATGGCTCTCTTTGGTAAAGGCTCTCCCCTATCAAAAGAAAAGGACGACAAAGCTGGTCCATCTGGACCTGAAGCTGTAGCTCCTCCTTCTACTCAATCGGCCGGTCGGCCAGCACTTGACCCATTCGAGCAGCATGCCGGCTATGATCCGGAAGATCTCGGTCGCGGCATTCACGTGCTATCCCCCATTCTAGAGGGTGAAACTCCACGCACAGCTGAAAGCCAGCAAGAAACTTGTATAAAACTCTTCTTCTAGAAGTTCAAAGATCTGTCGCTTTCTGTGAGCGGTTATTGGTCCTAATGTTCATTCTTTATGTTGTTATGAAGGCCGCTCTGATCCTGAACTGACTCCGAGGAGCGATGACGCCAAGGAGGAGGCGGGGAAAACAAGCGACGCTGCTCACGCGGGAGTAACTCCCGGTCCTGACGCTCAAGTGATCAGGGCGCTAGATGATGATAAGTTTGACACTTCATCCCTCGTTGAAGGGAGTTATGAAGTCAAAATCACGGGCGCCTCAGAACACACTTCGAAGGTGAGTATGAAGGAGAGACTCGTGGAAGAGAAGAAAAAGAAGGTCGAGATCAAGGTCGAGCCTCAAATACTAGAACTTACCGACCCGCTGAATAGGCCTCTGAAAGTCATTCTTCCCGGCAAATCCAAACCATTGGATGTTCCTCCCCCCACTCCTGACTCCGCTTCCTTGGCGAGCAAGAAGTCCAAGAGGAAACGTGAGGGAGAGGAGTCATCTTAGAAGACAAAGGAAGACAAGAAAAAGAAGCCGAAGAAATAGCCACTATACTCGTTCAACGAGATTTTGCTTAGGTCATGTAACTACTTCTACTTTCTCGTTTTCGTAGTTTATGTAGATAGATTTTTGACTCCAAGTTTTGGAGGAGTGGTTGTATAACCCCATTTTGGATAATTTAATAAAATTTTGTTTCTTTGTCATTTGAACGATTTCTTGCTTTTTAACTTTCTGTATAACTGCGGTCGAAACTCGAGTTATTATGAGTTGCATAAATTCCCAATACATTCTTACATTGTCCGGACATTCTCTGGAATTGTACATTTCTCGTTTCACATTTTTGGTTCTCAGAATATTTTCTAATCTGCGCTCCAGGGAATTAGAGTAATTTGGTCCGCATTCAGGGGACTTGGAGGTTGAAGTTGTTTATACTCTAGTCCGCGCTCCGGGGACTAAGAGTATTCTGGTCCGCATTCAGGGGACTCGGAGATTGAAGTTGTTTATACTCTAGTCCGTGCTCTGGGGACTTAGAGTACTCCGGTCCGCACTCAGGGGACTCGGAGATTCAAGTCGTTTATACTCTAGTACGCGCTCTAGGGACTTAGAGTACTCCGGTCCGCACTCAGGGGACTCGGAGATTGAAGTCGTTTATGCGAGTTCGTACATCATATGGAATAATGTAACTCCAGCAGTTCATCACCAGATTATAAGGTACAGAAACATCAATAATTCATGGATTAGACGGCTTCAAGCCTTTATTAATTAAACAAACTAAATTGTCCGATTACACACTAAAAAGGAAACTAAGAATCAGTGGAATAAAAACATACAACAAACAATTGTACCTAAAACAGGAAAGAAACAGGCTAAATGTAATAACGTCGCAAATGTTCACTGTTCCACGCTCGGGGGAGTGTCACACCATCAACGGTCGCTAGCTTGAAAATTCCCTCCCCAAGCTTCCGTTCAACGACATATGGACCTTCCCAGTTGGGATTCATACGTGATGGTACCGGGAAAACTCGTTTCAAAACGAGATCACCCACATTAAAGATCCTTGGGCGGACTTTGTCGTCGTAATATCGCTTGACTCGGTGCCTATATGCTGCCGCCCTTAATTCAGCCTCTTCACGTTTTTCATCGATGCAGTCCAGTGATTCCAACAAGAGATCCTGATTCGTCCAAGGATCATAATATGTCACTCGATGCGATGGAACTTCAAGCTCCACGGGTATAACAGCTTCCGAGCCGTATGCCAATGCGAATGGAGTGTGGCTAGTTGCGGACTTGTGGGTAGTTCTATAAGCCCATAATGATGTTGGGAGTTCATCTACCCACTTGCCTCTGGCTTTTTCCAAACGCTTCTTCAATATGGACTTGATTACTTTGTTCACGGCCTCAACTTGTCTGTTAGCTTTCGGATGTGCAACGGCAGCTAACTTTTTCTCAACGTAGTACTTTAAACAGAAATCTTTGAATTATCTGCTTTCAAACTGCGTTCCGTTGTCCGTAATGATGGTTCGAGGGAGGCCAAAGCGGCATATAATGTTTCGTACAACGAAATTAATGACCTTCTTGGAGGTGATTGTGGCTAAAGGCTCTGCCTTAGCCCATTTTGTGAAATAGTCGACTGCAACTATCGCGTATTTTGCACCACCTTTGGATATAGGCAAAGAATCGATTATGTCGATTCCCCAGATTGGAAACGGCCAGGGACTAACCATTTGTGTGAGTTCTGTTGGTGGAGCTCTCGGGATTTTCGCATATCTTTGACACTTGTCACATTTTCTTGCGTAATCTGCAGCATCCCAATTCACAGTTGGCCAATAGTATCCGTAGCGGAGGATCTTTTTTGCTAGTGTCTGCCCCTCAGTATGGTCGCCACATTCTCCTTCGTAAACCTCCTCCAAGACCCGCTTTTCCTCATCACGGGCAATGCACCGTAGTAGAGGGACCGAGAACCCTCTCTGATACATTACTCCTCCCTGCATCACATATCGCGCGGCTTTGCGAATGACCTACCGTCTTTCGCTTCTTCTTTCGGGCAAAGTCCCGTTTAGCAGGTATTGTTTGAATGGGGTCATCCACGACACCTCCTCGATTTCCGTTTCCAATGCAAAATCGAATTCCATCTCATCTATGCTTGGAGCGTGTAAGGTTTCGACGGGAACCAATCCCATTTGTTGTGCGTCGCCAGTGCTTGCGAATTTGGCCAACGAGTCGACTTCCTTGTTCTGTTCACGCGGGACATGCGAAATGTCATAATGTTCGAAGTTTGCCAATAGTTCCTGAACCAAAGCAAGGTATGGAGCAAGCTTTTGTCCCCTTGCTTGGTAATCTCCTCGCACTTGGTACACCACCAGCTGCGATTCACAAAAGATTTCAACTGATTTAACCCCGAGTTCTCCAACGAGCTTTAAGCCAGCAATCAGTGCTTCATATTCTGCTTCATTATTCGTAGCCGGGAAATTGAGCTTCAAAGCGTAACAAATCGATCGATTTTCTGGAGTTACGAGAACTACACCAGCTCCGGACCAACGTTCGTTTGATGCCCCATCAGTGTACAATTTCCATCGAATGGGGGGAATGACACTGTGATTATCTGGTTTGTCACATACAGTAAACTCAGCGATGAAATCTGCTAATGCTTGCCCTTGTATGGCTTTTCATGGCAGGTAGGTAATATCGAACTGACTCAACTCGATATTCCATTTTAACATCCTTCCAGAAGTTTCTGGTCGTTGGAGTACCTACCGTAAGGGCTGATCGGTATAGACAGTGACCGAGTGTGCTTGAAAGTATGGACGCAGCTTACATGATGCAATCACCAAGCAATAGGCCAATTTCTCAATTTTAGGGTAATTTCTTTCTGCCCCTGTTAAACGTTTGCTAACGTAATATACCGGCTTTTGGACTCGGCCCTCCTCGCGGACCAAAGCCGCACTTATAGCATGCGGGGATACGGCCAAGTATACATACAGAATCTCGTGGTCTACTGGTTTCGACAGTACTGGAGGACTCTCCAAATGCCTCACCAGATTTCGAAATGTTTCCTCACAGTTGGATGTCCATTCAAAATTCCTCTTCCCTTTCTTTATTATATCGAAGAAAGGAATGCACTTGTCCGTGGCTCTGGATATAAATCGACTCGGCGCAGACACCTTTCCATTCAAGCTCTGCGCCTGTTTTATAGTTCTGGGCACTCGCACATCTCGAATAGCTTGAATCTTTTCCGGGTTAGCTTCAATTCCCCTGGCATTAACAATGAATCCCAAAAACTTCCCCGACGCAACGCCGAAGGAACACTTCAGAGGGTTGATCTTTATCCCATAATATCTGAGTATATCTAACATCTCTGCTAAGTCTCGAATGTGGTCGTTTGACTGTCGTGACTTCACGAGCATGTCATCCACATAGACTTCCATCGTTCTACCAATCTGGTCTTTGAACATTCGATTCACCAAACGCTGATAGGTAGCTCCCGTGTTTTTCAATCCGAAAGGCATTACTACATAGCAATATAGCCCAACGTCTGTGACGAAACTGGAGTGTTCCTGGTCCGGAATATGCATCGGGATCTGATTGTATCCCGAGTACACATCCATGAATGACAACAGCTCGTGTCCTGCAGTGGAGTCGACCAACTGATCAATCCTAGGCAATGGGAAACTATCCTTGGGGCATGCTTTGCTCAAATCGGAATAATCTACGCATGTTCTCCATTTCCCGTTCGCCTTTTTTACCAGCACGGGGTTTGATACCCATTCAGGGTAGAGGGCGTCGCGGACGAACCCATTGGCTTTGAGTTTGTCCACCTCCTCTCTGAGAGCAGCGGACCACTCCGGGTCCATCCCTCTCCTCTTTTGTTTAACCAAGACGTACTTCGGGTCTATGTTCAACATATGACTCGTAATAGCGAGAGAAATCCCACACATATCAGAATGTGTCCAAGTGAAAACATCAAGATTCGCTCGGAGGAAATCACTAAGGTCTTCAGTCATTGCGGGGCTGAGTTGTGATCCGATCTTCAATACTCGCGATGGATCGTCTCGGCTGACTGAAATGTCAATTGCCAATTCAGCCGGTGCTGCTTTCTCCACCCTGGGTTTCTCATCGTCGTCTCTCGGATCTATGCCTCTGAAGAGTCGAGAATCATGCCCGAGCCAGGGCTCGGGCATTACTTGTCAGTTGTTGGTATTATGGATGCGGACGGGATTGTCCGCAACCTTTCCTTTCTCCCTCCGATGGGCCTCTCGGAGCTCAGCCACATAACATGCACGGCCAGTCGCCTGGTCACCATGAACAACACCTACTCCTTTGTCAGTCGGAAACTTCAAAGTCAAGCACCACCGGGCTAATGCTGCCCTAAACTCAGCCAGGGCCGGTCGACCCAAGAAAACATTGTACGGAGAATCCACATCCAAAACTACGAAAGGTAGGATTCGCACCCTCCTACGCTCACCTTGTCCCAGTTCAACTGGTAACTCAACATACCCCACTGCATCGGTCGCTACGCCATTAAAGCCATGTATACGAGCTTTAGACGGTTTCAAATCCTTCGTCTCCATCTTCATCTGGTCATAAGCCTTCTTGAAGATGATATTGACAAAACTTCCACAATCAATCAAAAGTCTCTTCACATAAGCCGGCTCGATTGTCATAGATATGACCATCGGGTCGATGGTAGGAGCCTCTACTTGGTTAGCATCTCTGCTCCTGAATACTATATTGTCTGTCATCACGCGCAGCTGTTTAGCAGGGGTCCCATCCTCTACGTTGGAACAATACTCGAAGTCTGCGTGCTTCAGGGAACTAGCATATTGTTCCATTTCTTGCCAGTTCTTATCCGCAGGGTGAGGTCCGCCGATGATCGTGTTTATGACTAGTCTGCCCATGGTCCGAGCATGCTCCTCGGGATGACGCGGAGCTGGTGCACGACCTGGATTAGATGTTCCCTGTCCACCTTCCAGTGGATTCTTCACAAACTCCTGTAACTTTTTTGTCTAATCAACTTTTCTATAGCATCATGTAGGTGTCTGCACTCTTTAGTATTGTGCCCATAAGTCTCATGGAAGCGGCAATATTTCCCAGTCCGCTTTTGTTCTTCGGTTGACTCCTTTGGGCGTGGCTTTCTGTACTTAAAGGTATTGCAGGTTGATAGGTAAATGTTCTCAAGAGACGCATTCAGCGGGGTGTACTCGTTGTAGGTTGGAATTCTCGGCTTCCATTTCCCCGCTTCTCTCTTCTTCCCTTGATTTCTTCCTCCGAATTCCTTAGATTGTCCGGGCTTGTTCTGGACATTGACTTGAACTTTCCCCGAGTTGTCCCCGGACTGCTTCACAGCAATGTTGCTTTTTACGGACTCCTGAACAGGCCCCGGTGCCTTATCTCGCCTTATCCACCTGCCTTCCTCTCTTCTTATGAACTGATGTGCCTTTGAGTAAAAACGTTCCAGCGTAGTCGGAGGTTTTCCTGCCAACCAATCTCCAAACTCTGAATCCGGATCCACACCTCGCATCACAGCCATAAGAATTGCATGATCATTGGGATTACTGACTTCAGTAGCCGCAACATGGAATCTCTGTAAATACTCCTTCAATGACTCCCCAAGAGCTTGGATTACACTTGATAGAGACATCACATCCTTTGGATGAGTAGTATGTATCCTGAACTGTTCTATAAATTTCTTCGCCAACTCCTCGAAATTGGATACGGACCGTGGAGGAAGTCGGGTGAACCACATGGTAGCGATCCCAGATAGAGTTATTGGAAATCACCTACACTTGGTTGCATCATTTGCTCTAGCTGAATCCATTATCCATTCGTACCTCATGACATGCTGTATGGGATCAGTCTTTCCTTCATAAGCCAGGATATTTGGCATACTAAACTTCCTGGGGTACGCTGCCTGTAGAACAATGTCTGTGAACGGAGTATGACTTCTGGACACTCCCCAATCGTCGTTTGATAAGCCTTGATTCTCTTTCATCAATTGTCTGATTATGGCTGTCAGGTCTGGGGTTTGTATGGAAGGTGGAAGGTTGGAGTCTGTCCTACGTTATTGATCAGGCTGATGCCTCCTTTGTTGGCGATCTGCCAAATGTGCATCTTGAGGTTCGACATCATTGGCATCTTGATGAGCCGGGCCTCCAGCCTACACCTGCACTCCAGCTCCTAAGTTTCCAGTTCCTGCTTGGTCACGGTCCCCAGCTGTTCGGACAGCAGCACCTGCCTGCGTAGTTTCAGTCTTACGGCGTCTACGCCTAGGAGGTTCATCGGACGAAGTCGAGCTGTCGGATTAAGAATAAGGAGCGGGATTGCCCCCAGCATTCTGATGTTGTTGTTGAGTGAGTTGTGCCATGAGGTTGGCATTGGCTTGCATCCGCTCTCCGAGTTGTCTCCTGCTTTCCCTGAGTTCTCTCATCAAGTCGTTGAACTCTATTCTGGTGACAACCGGCATTTGGTCCTGGGCGGTAGTCCCTGCACCTAGAATTGCTTGCTGATTTTTAGGCCCTGCTTGTTGTACGCTAGCAGTCTCGTGGGCGTCCGCATTATGAGAGGCTGATCTGGTACGTGGTCTTGCCATTGTAGAGTTATTGGTATGAACTCTGAGTAGAATCAACGGACGTCCTACGAATGAATCGGATCTTCTTTGGGGGATTTATCCAATCCAGTAGCTTCAAAGCAGATCCTTGAGGTCTGAGAATTCGATTCTCAGTGCTAGCACCAAAGTGTTAGTACCAAAAGTGATCACTAACCTCGTTGAGAAAGATTGTGTAGAGAGATAAATGATGAGAGTAAATTTAAACAAAGAGCAATATGCTAAATTGGATGCAAAGACGAGAACACCAGATTTATAGTGGTTCGGCGTAATGGCCTACGTCCACTTTGAGGTTAATCTTTTATTGCTTTACTTAACAACTGATTACAGATACAATCCGTTCACCAACTATTCGAATACAATTGCTAAGTAAAAAGAGCGAGTCTTGAAAGCGGCAGAGTCTCCCCAATGTTCTCAAAAAAGGTCCTTTTCACTGTGCCTCTGCCTCTCTATTTATAGACAAAGTTGGGTAGGACTTCCCTGGTGGGCCCGGTAGCTGAATACCTCGGCCTAGAAAGAGTGAGTTCTGTGTGCCGAACAGACTGATGCCGAACAGACTAATGCCGAACTGACTGATGTCGATCAGACTGATGCCGAACAGACTGATGCCGAACAGACTGATGAGCTGAGTGGACTGATGTCGAATAGACTGATGTCGATCAGACTAATGCCGAACAGAATGATGCCGAACAGACTGATGTGCTGAATGGACTGATGCCGAACAGAATGATGCCGAACAGACTGATGTGCTGAATGGACTGATGCCGAATAGAATGATGCCGATTAGACTGATGCCGAACAGAATGATGCCGAAGAGACTGATGTGCTGAATGGACTGATGTCGAATCATTGATGCCGAACAGACTGATGTCAAACATCTCTAGGCGCCGAACAACTCCGTATGTCGAATGTTCTGCCATGTCGAACGCTCCAAGTACGTCGAACGCTCCTGCCATGCCAAACGTTGTGTGGATGCCGAGCAGTGTGGAATGTCGAACGCTTCATGTATGCCGATCACTCTGGAATGCCGATCCATGTACAATACTGAACGACTCTCCATGCCGATCGATATGCAAGTGTCGAGTGCTTAGTTTCCTGGTCCAACCTTCAGGTAACATATATAGATTTTAAAAGAAATAATGGTAACAATTACAAGTATAATTATAACATAAGTTATGATTAAGTATAAGAATAGAAAGGCTTATTTGGGAACTTAGAATAAATAAGCAATGATAGCAAAGATAAATAGTAAAAGCTTATTTTAGATTTCTATTAAATTAATAAGCAAATAGAACAAAAGATGCGTATTTAATAAACTTAAGACTTAAATTAAGTTAACAAGCAAGAAGTGGCAATACCAATAGCATTCCCTATTAGATAATTGGTGGTCTCACAATAGCCTGAAGCGAGACGAGGGCAAGAATATGCTAATTAGGGTAAAGTAGGTGCCAACAAAATAAGAAAAGTAAATTAAACGCAAATTAAAAGGTTAGACTTATAGTCTAATAGAAAAAAGAGAAGCGTTTGGAGCAGCCGAAAGGATGAAGAGCCTAACGAAGCAGTTCATCGCAGATTTCAGTATAGGAGAAGCACGTCCCACATAGTTATTTTGGGCTAGAAGGAAGTACGAGACTTCAACGGGACGTGAGGGTACTCTAGGGTGGCCCTCTGGGTAGGCCTAACGAAGATGCATTCTCGGAGGCAGGTCTGTAGGTGTTCCATCAAGAGAGTATGCCTTGACTGCATTTTCATTGTAGGCCTAACGAACCAGACCTTTGTAGGCAGTCAGAAGGGTTTGGTGTTAGGAGTAGGATATTCGTATGTCCCAGTACTTGCAACTAAGTTTAATGGGCATGACCCAAAAGGATAGTCGCATGCGGATATCACGCCAGCATCAAAACCAAGAACGAGTTCGGGAAAGACTAGAGTTAAACCAACAGACCAATGATTCGTTCACTATCGAGGCATTGGGTGAGGGGCACCACCAATTGGATGTTAGATTGTTTGAAGTAGGGCACGACCACTTAACTCTTTAGAAGTCTTTCGGTTAGTTGAGGGGTGGCTGCGTGGGGCCATAGCCACGATGAAAAAGAGACAGACCAACTAGAATATCTGTATTGTAGGCCTAATGAAGCAGTCCTTTATAGATATAAAAAATCCCCCACTGAATTCCGTACTAGGCAGTCCTTGTTGGCGGGATTCAGATAGTAGACAAAATGATTACGTAGTCCTCAATGTACGCACTGGGTGGTACATTTTGGATGTCTAAGCACTGGCATAGATTAGTGTGGACGCGATTTACGTTTTCATAGTAAGTAGTGGAACCTCTGTATTGTAGGCCTTATGAAGCAGTCCTTTACAGATGTACCTACGGAACGCTCGCGGACCAAGATGATGGAATATTTGTATTGTAGGCCTTAGGAAGCAGTCCTTTACAGATATAGCTACGGAGCAAGACGATGGAGCCTTTTTCAACGAGGATACAGAAGGTTCCATTGGTGGTACCTAGGACCAATATGGTCAATAGGCATATAGCTATATATATATCAGTTTTAGGTTTTAATCTACTAAGGAGTAGATGGATACGATTCACGCACAAAGGCGAGAGTATGATAAACCTAGTGAACCTAATATAACAGTTAATGGAAATAAACGGTATATGTAGAATTAAGCTTAAAAGTGTATAATTTATCCATTCACCAGAACTGTAGTTCTCACCCCCTCCTCATAACATCCTACAGGTTAGGTAGATGGTAGAGACTTCCCAGCTTTAAGAAACTTGTTTAGAAAGTGTTATTATATTGGTGAGTATTTACTTACTATTATAATTTAGTCAATTCCGCTGTGAGATATTTAATTGATCCCTGATATATTTGTCTTTGCCTATTTGTAGGATACTAGATTCCCAACTCGGGTTTCAGTGGGCTTGGGTTTTAGGATTTTTGTGAAAAATCCGGACCTACTGGAATTCGGGTTGTTACATTCGGGGATTTTGCTAGTACTTTGTACATTCCTTATGATAATCTTATGAAAACAATATAAAGTTTTCTTATCAAATTTTAGTTAGCAAAATTTACCAAGAAAACTTTATATTGTTTTAATAAGATTATCATAAGGAATGTACAAAGTGGATTTTACAAATTTTTACAGACTTTACCCCTTAATTAGAAGCCATCTTGAGTTTTGATATTTTGTGATTTCATTCTTGTAGTATTGAAGTATGAGTTCTAGTTTATTTTATCTATCATTTTTCTTGCTAACTCATTCATTGTAGTCTAGACTAACTCATTTATTATTTTATAATACTCTGTTCAGACCAAGATATTTTAGGTACTCCAATTTGATAGCCTTAGAGAGGATTCACTTCAATTATCTAGTTATCATTCATCTTATCTTCATTCCGTATATGTGTACATATTCATGGCATGTAGTATAGACGTATTATATGGATCATTTTGACCACAGTCTTGTATTTGATATTTATGTATCTATTCGATTTGATCAGTTTGTATCTATTTGTATTCCATTGTGTATATTCTATGATTTTTGATTCTGTGATTGTATTTATCATATTTTATTCTGGATTATTATTTTAGCCACCGTAGTTTAGTTTTAAGCTTGGATCGCATACGTTGATTCCATTGGTGAAAGAAATAAATATATATATATATATATATATCGCATATTCATTGGCGTATCGATGCTCGCTTAAAGTTCGTGGATGGTCACTCCTAACTAGCCCTATTTTCTGCATTGGTATATGATATTACTCTATAATATCCTTTGCTAGTGTGGGTCTTGGGGTAGGGCATCACACATGGATTAGTCTGGAGATTTGGAAAGCTAAAAAGGTGAGTGAGAAATTATATATTTTTATATAATATTGGATTATATCATTGAAAATCTATTCCTGTATGCCTAAAATATAAACTTGGAGTTGTATGCTAAAATTTTATACGTGTAATGAATTTGTAAACCCTGCCTACATACTATGTGATTGATGACTTGTATATAATATTGTATGTACTTGAATCTTGTAAGTATTAGGTAGTAGAAATCCTTGAATTTAGTATTGGGTACCAGTAGGCTCTGAATCTGATAAATTATATTGTAATTTCAGATTTGTTGATTAATCGATTTATCTAAGTAAATTTAAATCAGAAGTTATCATAATAAATTATTAGGATTTAAGTGGTACTTTAATTCATTAGAATGTAGAGTATTGCAATGTAAATTTCTATAGATTATGAAGTTTAGTTTTGTAAATAATAGTGTATCATTTGAAATAACAAGGATTAGGCCTAAAAGAAAGAGTTGAGTAAAATAGAGAAATTTTACCATATTTTGTATTGTCTATTCGAATAACTATATAATGCCTTGTAATTCCAAATGCAACACAAATTCCCTCGTTGAATATGATATAGAGATTTACATTGTTGACCATTCCTTTTGAGGAAGATGTGATTCCAATGCATTAAAATGCTGAAATCCCTAAGTATTGTTTAAAGAATTGAAGTTGTGATAATAATAGTGGTTAAATTGTAAAACCAATATATAAAAATATATGCAATAGAAATGAGATGGAAACCAAATAGTAAATGATAATAAGGTAGGCATGTAATAAAATGGGTAAAGGCAAGAGGTATACAAAATATACGGGTATAGAAAGTGCACTAAACAAGGGATGATAGTAAAGTTTAAAATGAATATAAATAAAACTTCTTTAATGAGAAAGGGAAATAAATATGAAAAGATATTTATATCTTTTAATGAAGGCAGTAAATGATAATAAATTGATATTAAAAGGATAAGAAGTAAATGATTGAAAAGGTAAAGAAATACTGTGAACCGTTGAACATTAGAGGCATAATAATTAAACAAGTATGAATATATTTACATATCCTTAGGTATGCGTTTATAATGGGTGTGAATTATTAAAGTTGGCTAATAATTTAGATAGATATGAATGACATAGTCATTAAAATGGATTGGAATGCGAGGTCAGTAGTGTTTACACAATGGAAGTATGCCCATCGAAAAGGGCTATCAGCAGTTGTATATACATTGTACTGATGTGGGAAACATCCAACTGTAGGACCCGTGGAATTATATACGCTCGCGTATAGGTGAGGCATACCCCAGTAGGATCTCCTTCAACTTTTAGGCGTATTGCCTTGATTGCATTAGACAAAAAAATGGGATGGTGAGAAAGGCTCAGCGCTACGTCAGTGTGTTTGGTATCATATTAGGGAGTAGGAGCTGTACATGGGTTGAGAACGTCATTAGTCCTGAGCGGTCAACGGAAAAACAAGGGTTGCACCTAAACAGGCTCCACCTCCTACTAGTGTAGGTCATGTTTAGGTCATGCATCGCCATAGTAGTTTGCTAGTTTCTTTGTTAGGAGGCAAGACTAGATAACCCTTAAGTGAGGTCTTTCAAAATGAGTGGGGTGGTCCGAGGAGCTGAGTCATCTATAGTCCGTTGAGCTGAGTCCTCCATAGTCCGTCGTGCTGAGTCCATAATAGGATGTAGACAAGTAAGTAAATCCCTAAGGCAAGACAGAATATGGAAAAGCTATTGTCACACTATTATTAGGCACTGCGAGTGTTCCTTGCCATGCATGATGACGATGACATGTTACTGCGTTGATGATGGATCCTAACGGGGGTGTTGGGTTATGGATGCTAGAGGGTATAGTGTCTTGGACCAAAAGGAGACTGTGGTACTTATATATATAAACACACATGCGTATGTAATTATGGTCAACTTTGGGTAGATAAGGCATATTGTGCGAGTATATGGAGTCTAGATGACCAAGTAAATTAAAAAGACATAACATGTGATGGAAGACAATCGGCATAAACTAATGTTATGTATAAAGTGTATAATTTACTAGTCCCCAGAACATTGTTCTGCTGCTGTCCTTATTACAACCCACATGGTAGCTTTAGAAGGACAAGTACTAGTGCAAGGCGGAAATGGTGGAAAGACATGTTTCCTTATTTAAGCTCGGCACTGACAATAACACTAGTTATTGGAAGTGCTAATCTTGTTCAGTAATATATGATTTGTTATACTTTACTATTCCACTATGAATTATATCGATAGTGCTCTGGTACACATTTATTTATTTATTTATTTGCAGGATACCAAACCAACGATCCATACTTTGGCGGACTTTTGTTCTCGATCTAACAAAAATTCAGGCCCACTGGGGTGCAGATTATTACAAAGAATCGCAACTGACATGTACCTACATCTAGCATGTTAGCACGTAACACGATATTTGCAAAGCTATCATCATATGTGTGTACTATCACACAAATTACAATGTAGGGTGTCGGGGTAACTAACTCACTAGGATATTTAATTAGTTAAATAAAATAAAATAATGTAAGATGATTAATGGATTGAGATTTGTGATTAAATAAGGGGTAGCTATGCCATGTTAAACAAGTTAACTAAAGAACAAAAGGGAACAAAATGCTATGAAATATACAAGGGCAAAATAGGAACAAGGCACATCCTTATACCCTAAACCCTTAACCCCTCAAATCTCATGTTCACTTCATTATTCACAAACCAAAAATAAAAGCTAACGCCGGCCACCGTTAGCAAGCTCAAGAGTAGATAAAAGCTTGGATTCCAAGAGGGAGATTCAAATCACTTAATCAAGAACAAATCTCACATCTTTAATCAAAAAGCTAAGGTGAATAATGACTACATCTCAAGTTTTTTATGGTTTTCGGTTTTTAGTATGAAATCCGAATTATTTGCAAATGTTTTGCCAAGTTTTGGATGATAAAAACGTATATCTATATGTTGTTGATGGATTATGAAAATTCACATAGATTTTGTGATATGTTTTAATATGAAAACCCTACTATATGACAACCAATTTCCTTGCAAATTTAAATTTAGATTAGAAACTGTAACGATCCGGAATTTCACTGTTTTGATTTGTGATTATTTAATTCATTTTAAGTATTCAATATATATATTTTATAATGAAAATAAAACTCTTTTTAATAGTAAATAATAATGCTGAAATATTTTTTAAAATTTATTTAAAAAAATATATAGTTCAATGAAAAACAGAAAATGTGACCGAAAATTGTTTTCCGAATTTTCGACGTTTCATCGTGTAAAAGTTGTTTGAAATGTTGTGCACACTTTCTTGTATATATGCATGCATGGACTAATTATATAATATCGTTTAAGATAGTATAATTAGTGTTAATTAAGTTAATTAAGTTAAGATAATCATGATGTGACACTTTGGCAACTAAATAACAAAGAAATAGAAATTTGTCACATTAGGGGGACATGATGTGACATATTGGCAACTTAAGGGGGACAAGAGTACATAAAGAAGTCTTTTCATGTTGGGAATGTAGGATATGGAGAGGACAAGGGTGGTGATGTGTCATTGAGTTTGTGGAGGGTAGGTACCTTAAGGGCTTTTTAGTAATTTAGGTATTTCACTTTATATACACACACACACACAAATTCCTAATCTCTTTTCCTCCTTATTTCATTTTTATTTCAATTCAAAAGATTTATCCTCTTTCTCAAGCTTTCCAAAGAATTTTAATGGCTTCCTTTGAGTTTTCAATAGTTTTAAAAATAAATAAAAAATCCTTTTTTGTAAATGTTTTCAAAACTTGTTAATTTCTTCCATTTTAGCAGAAATGGTTTCAACCATAACTTCTTACAAAAAACTCCAAAACCAGATTTTATTTTTTCCAAACCTTGTAGATTATAGTAGCTACAACTTTTTAGTTTACCACTTTTTCTGATTTTGAGCTTAGATGCTCCAAAAATTCATTTTTGCAAGAGTGTTTTTGAACCTAGATTTTGATGTCCGAAAATACCCCTCACTGTTTTAGCCCCAACTTCCTCAAAATTTAACCTTTTTGAGTATTCTTTTTTTAAATAGTAGAAAAAGGAATAATTTAAAACTTTACTTTTGACCACTTTTCCAAAATCCGAGAGGAAAGGGTCCAAAATCGAGTGCAAAATGACCCATTTTCGAGAAGAAGTTGTGGTTTTCCAAGCTTTCCGAGCGCTATAGTGTTTCAAGTTTTCAAAACCTTCTGTGAGTAAATTACTCAACATTTTGGGAAATAATTTGCATATACATATATATATGGTTATTATATGGTTGTATATTTGATGTTGTTATTTGGATTATGGTATGGTTTGGATGTATATGTGTGTGCTAGTTTGTTGTTCAGCATTAGAACTTTGAATTGATGATTTATGTGGTGTTTTGGTTATAAAATTGTGATCTTTATCTTAGAACTAGAAGTGATATGGAAAGTTATAACTAAAATCAGTAAATGGAAGAGTTAGTGATAAAAAAGTTGGAAATTACAGGTATCCATAGCGATAATCGCTTTGGATGCAGTTCGCTTAAAAATTTGATTTTTGCAAAGTTTGGTTTTTATATTTCAAATTATTTTGTAAATGTTTTATAAACTAAATAATGATATTTTAAAAGGTTAATTAAGTTTTAATAATTAATTTTTAATTAATTAAGTTTTGAAGTAATAATTGATTATGGATTAAATAAGGTTTAATAATTATAATTAAGTGAAGATTAGTTATTAATTAATTATATTTCAAAGTTAAGATTTATTTTAATTAATTATTAATTAAGTTAATTAATTATGAGTTAAGTATATAATTTATTTTTAATTAATTATTATTTTAAATATAGGATTAATTATTAATTAATTATTAATCAAGTGTTTAATTATTTTTAAATTATAAATTAATTAAGGTTTAATTTTTAATAATTTATTTACTAAAGGTTTAATTTATTATTTAAGTTTAATAAAAGATTAATTAATTAATTAATTATTGATTACCGTCATCCACGTTTCTGGTTTGGCAATGGTTTCAAAAATCCAGCTGACATCCATTTCGCTTATACATGGAGTGATCAGGATCTCAACCGAGACTGGTCCCAACGCTTGAGCTTCTCTGGAGCTGGTCAATTTAGCTAAGTAGTCTGCCTTCGTGTTTTGCTCCCTTAGGATATGAGTCATAGTGTAATGTTTGATGTCGTTCAGCAACTCTTGTACTTTAGATAGATATGGGGAAAGGTTCTCCCCTCGAGCCTGGTATTCACCTTTCTCCTGGTAGACGACCAGTTGAGAGTCTCTGTGGATGTGAACGGACTTTATTCTAAGTTCCTTCACGACTTTCAGTCCCGCTATTAATGCTTTGTATTCCACTTTGTTGTTCGTCGCAGGGAATTACAAGCGTAGAGCGTAGCAAATGGCTCATCCTTCGGGGGTTTCAAGCACTACCCCTGCTTCCGAGCAGAGGTTACTTGACGAACCATCGACGAAGAGTTTCCATAGTGTTTCCGCTTCTAGTGATTCTTCTTCTACAACATCCTACATGGTAAATTCAGCGATGAAATCTGCCAATTGTTGCCCGTTAATTGCCCTTATCGGATGGTAAGTGATTTCATATTGGCTCAATTCGATATTTCATTTAAGGAGCTGCCTGGAAGTCTCGGGTCGGTACAATACTTGCTTCAAAGGTTGATCGGCCAATACTTTGATTCGGTGCACCTGGAAATACGGTCGTAACTTCCTAGATGCGATCAAGAGGCAATACGCTAGCTTTTCCAATTTTGGATAATTTTTCTCGGCTCCAGCGAATGGCTTGCTAATGTAGTATATGGGTCATTGAATTCTAGCTTCTTCACGTATAAGAGATGTAGTCAACGCTTGAGGTGAGACTGCTAAGTAAATGAACAAGTCCTCTTCATCTACTAGCTTTGATAGGATTGGCGGGGTTTCCATATGTCGCAACAACTCTTCAATTGCGTTTTGACAAGCCTCATTCCATTCGAAGTTCTTCTTTTCTTTTTTCAATGGATCAAAGAATGGTATGCATTTGTCGGTGGCTTTCGAGATGAACTGGCTTAGCACTGCAACTTTCCCATTCAAGCTTTGTAATTCCTTCTTGTTCTTCGGGGCTTGGATTTCTCATAGGGCGGTTATTTGCTCTAGGTTTGCTTCAATCCCTCAGGCGCTCACTATGAATCCCAAGAACTTTCCGGAGGCTACCCCGAAGTGAAATTTGAGTGGATTGAGTTTCATTCCATATTTTCGGAGTATTTCAAACATTTCGGCAAGATTATCTAGGTGATTGCTTGCTACTCGTGATTCACCAACATGTCATTCATATAGACCTCTATGGTTTTTTCAATCTGACGCTTGAAAATGGCATTTACTAATCTCTTGTAGGTTGCCCCTGCGTTCTTTAAACCGAATGGCATTACCTTGTAGTAGTGTAATCCTAGGTCGGTGATGAAGCTGGTTTTTTCCTAGTCGGGCTCGTGCATCAGGATCTGATTGTATCCCAAGTATGCATCCATAAATGATAGCAGTTCGTGCCTAGCCATCCCATCCATAAGCTGGTCAATTTTGGGCAGTGGAAAACTATCCTTCGGACAGGCTTTGTTTAAGTCTGATAATTGATGCAAGTTCGTTGTTTCCTGTTGGACTTCTTGACCAAAACCAGGTTAAATACCTATTTGGGGTAGGTCGCATCTTGGATAAAACCATTGGCCATCAGCTTGTCTACTTCTTCTCTCAATGCCTTGGACCGCTCGGGGCCTAAGCTGCGCCTTTTCTGCTTTACCGGCGTAAACCTGGAATCAATGTTGAGTGTGTGGCATGCAATCTCTGGTGATATGCTGCACATTTTGGAGTGTGTCCAAGTGAACACATCCAAGTTGGCATGAAGAAATTTGGTGAGTTATAATCACATCTTGTTTCCAAGGTGCGATCCAATTTTTCAGGACCCACGTCAGGTCATCCATATCGAGAGGAACAGACACGGTCGATTCTACCAGTGCTGCCCCATCCTCCCCTAAACTCTTCTTTTTAGGGTCCAAAGCCTTGTCAAATCGGCTATTGTCCCCAAGCCAGGGGCGGCTCTGTGGTTGCTATTTGGCAGGTCCGCGAATGTAGAGATTTCTCCCGACACCCTTCCCTTTTTCTTTTCTTTTGGATTTCCGTGGTTCTGTAATGTAACATTCTTTGGTGGTGCATTGATCTCCTTTGACCACCCCAGTTCCGTTTGCCGTTGGGAATTTCAAAGTATGGCACCACTAGGCTAAAGAGATTCTAAAATCTGCCAGTGCAGGCCGTCCCAAGAAGGCGTTATATGCGGAAGTTTCATCTACAATTACAAAAGTTCTGATGAGGGTGACTCTTCGATCGCCTTCCCCAAGTTCTATAGGCAAGTCAATTGTCCTGACGGGTTGTTTGGGTTCGCCAGTGAATCCTTGGATTTTCATTTGGCATGCTGATACATCTTTCATTCTAATCTTCATCTAGTCAAAGGTGCAATAGAAAAGAATATTCATAGAACTGCCGTTGTCAACTAATACCAGTCGGACCACAACAGGTCCGATCCCTATTGTCACTACCATGAGATTGAGAGTCGGAGTTTCAATCCCTTCGGTATCCCTATTTCGTAATACTATATCATCATTCAAAGTTTTCTACTGCTTGGTTGAAGCTCCATCTTCGATCGCGAGGCATGAATCCTTCGAAGTGTTCTTCAACGAGCTTGCATACCGCTCTATTTCTCCATAACTCCTCTGTACGAGATGAGGTCCTCTTGATATCATTCCGATGATGAGTCTCTAGTCAGTTCGCTTAGATCCCTCTTCGCTGGTTCCAGCTTGGTTTCTTCGATCCCTAGGAGCTTGGGGAGTCACAGCTTGGTCAGGATTTTGCGACATTCTCACATATTGATGAAGCCTGTTTTCCCAAATCAGCTTTTCAATCAAGTTCTTTAGGTGATGACACTCATTCGTGTTGTGACCATGCTTCTTGTGGAAGCGACAGAACTTCCCCGAGTGCTTTTGTTGTTTGGTCGCTTCCTTCTTAAGGGGTTTCTTGTACTCCTTTGTCCCCTGTATTGCAAGATAGATGTTTTTCGGAGTGTCATTGAGCGGGGTGTAATCTTTGGGCCCGAAGCCTTTAGGTCGCTAATTGCTGCTATTTTGTATGTTGGAATTATGATTTTTCCTTTTTTGGTTTTCATCTTTTCCCGCACTTTCTTCAGCGGTCACGTAGGCATTTATGTCCTGGTTCATGGCCATGTCACTCTGCCCAACGTTCATCGATTGCAAGCTAGTAGACTACCTTTCTAACTCCTACGCCTCTTCTAATCTCAAGTATTGACTTGCCTTATGATTGACGTCCTTCCTAGTGGTAGGTTATTTCATTTTGATCCATTTTCAGAACGTAGTTTCAGGGTGGATGGTGCGGACCAAAGCCATAAAAACCATATCCTCGTTCGGATTTCTTACCACTGTCACTTTGATGTTGAACTGATTCATGAAAGACTTTAGAGATTCATTTTGTCCCTGGAATAGGCCGGACAAGAAAATCACATTTTTAAGTTGCGCCGTGTGAAGTCTGAACTGATCAAGGAATCTTGTTGCTAACTGACCGAAAGTGGAGATGGATCTTGGTGGGAGCCTAGTGAACCATATGGAAGCAATTCCTTCCAGAAAAATTAGGAAATATCTACATCGAACAACGTCCGAAGCATTTGCTCCGTCCATGTACCAACATCTCTTCAGTGGGTCTTTTGTTCCGTCATAGGACTGAATAATTGGCATAGTGAACTTTTCTGAGTATAGCTCATTCAAGATCTAATCAGTGAAGGGAGTCCGACTTGGAGCAGATCCCCACTCATCATCGCTTATATTCTTATTCTCATCCATCAATCGCTTGACCATATCCACGATATATGCCTCATATGTTCAATAGTCCGGGGGTCGGCTATTAGTCATTACACCAAGTGTTTGTCTTTACAAACGGTCTTAGTGAGTGGGCTGAAGCCTAGGCTCTCCTATCTTCGGAAGAGCCACTCCCTCGGGATCCTGTTCGCTTGCGGTTGGCCTGATTGGGGCTATTTGGACATTCCTAGCGTTATCGAATGCATTGGCATTTCCTTCCAACTTGTCGTCACTAAATTGCCCTCCATCTTCGGAGTCGGAGAGGTCCATAGCCATATCCTCTTGTTGGGTCTTCGCTCCTTGGTTCAAGTTTATAGTCGGTTGCCTCGCGGTCGGTGGAGTACTATTGTTTCCTTCTACGTTGATTCCCACGGTTCTAGCTATCACTCCTCTTTGCGGTTGCTTCTCGTTTCTTTTGTTTAGACCAGAAATGGCAGAATTTTCTTTTTCCACGGTAGTCGTAGGTTCTATCATAATTCTTGGATCAGGATGTGATTGTAAGGTCAAAAGGGAATTAAGCTTATCCATAAGAGCTCTCTGATTGCTTTTCATTTTCTAATTGGTTTCATCAACCATTTTATTCAATTCATCTCTTGTAAAGACTTCACGTTAATTAGAGGATCCTCGCCCCCGATCTCCTACGTTGGCGCCATTTTCTTCAATTTGTTGATGATTCATCTCTTCTCCGGCTATTATTGCCCCTATGGATCTTCCAGCAGTAGATCTTTTTCTTCCCAGAGCCATTGATTCTTAGCAGTAGATCTTTTGAACAAAGACTAAAGAACTAACTTATGAACCTATCTGATCCAAAGTAGATAGCTAGATCTAAGCTAGAGTTGGGCTCTCAATGAAAGCACCAAAATGTTAATCCAAAAAATGGATCAACACCCTAGATTGAGTGCGAAAGCACTAGCTCTTTTTTAACAATGCAATAATATAGAGAATAAATGTAAAAAGAGGCGAAATATAAAAGGACAAGAAGATTTTTATTGTGGTTCGGCTGTTAATGAAACTTACGTCCGCTTATAACTTTCTATTAACTGACTACTGTTACAAGTTGAATCGGATTACAATGTGATTGAATCTTCTAAGTTAGATCAAGTCACAAGAACAACACTTCACTGGAGAATCACAGTGAACCCCTATATGACTATTGTGTAGGAGGAGAAGAGTGAAGAATAATCTCTGCAGAGTTCCAGCGGCTAGTCCAGAAGAACTCGTTTATGTTGTAGGTAGGATTGTATTTATAGGGGTTGGAGAGCTATATGGCTAGGCCTTTTTGCCAGATGCTTGCACATGACCATACGAAGGTGCACTGTAAGTTTCACTGCAAACCGAACCAATTTGATGGATCTCTAGCGATCCATAGTTTTTGGCTTGCTAGGGATCTAATTGCTTGAGATGCTCCTCATCATCCTATCCTTTGAAGATTTTGGCAATCTAGGAAAAAGTATGGATCACTAGCAATCCATAGTGCATGGATCGCAAGCGATCCATGTACTTAGTGGATTTCTGAACTTTGTCTTTTAGATCGCGTCTATTATCTCGCCTTGGTGTTCCCCATATAATTACATAGCATGTCACCTTATTTTGATGTCGATCCATACACTGGTTGCATTAGACAGCTTATTGAACTAGACGAGTGCTTGCTTCTCGATTGAACTAGCTCGAAATTCCAAAAAACTTAGCCATTGTCCTTAGAATACCCATTGGATGATGATGCAAGAGAATTCATGGATCTACGAGAGAACATTATGGATCGCTAGCGATCCATCACCTTAGTGTGTTCTCGCTTTCCTTTCCTCTGATCTTTCTCGATTAGTTCCTCTAGTCTTTTTGATTAGCTCTTGGGCTGTTCTGACTCGACGAAGCTGTTTCGACTTCCATTCAATTCTGCTGGGTTAAAAAACCAGATAACAATATTCTTATATCGAAAAAGGCTTTAGATGGAGAATTCTATATTTCCATCCTTCTCAAGTGCACCCATTCCACTCTACCTTGGAATTTTCTCTTTTGTCCCCAATGCTTTTTCAACTTTTCCAAGTACGGTACATATAAGAAAATATTTTTTATAGTTTTTAAAATTTTAAAATAGAATTATTTTAAAGCCAGTTTTGTTTACCTATCGACAAGGTATGTAAAAAGAAATCCCAAAGCTAAAATAGCATTTTCCCTTGCAATTGTAACAACTTAAAATTTTAAGCTAAAATTTAATAAACAAATTAAATTTAAACATAACAAGTGATCAAATGGAATTTTTGCTAAAATTCCAATCTGGGAACAAACTAACATTGTTGCATTCACAGCGATTTTTTGGAAGATTTTTGTAATAAAACTTTGTAATTGGAGCTGATGTGAAGAAACGATAAACATTTTAAATTTAGAAATCGAAAATAATTAAATAAGGAAAATACACTAAAACAATATAGCTCCTTCGATCGACACCCATATAGGGACCAGTCGACCAATAACGTTTGATCGCCCCGAAGTATAGCAGTCGATCGATTGGTGTTACAAGGCGAATATTTTGAGCGACCAACGGCCCAGATTTGACTATATAGTTTCTTAACATCAAAGTTCTTTTGAGCGGACGATATTTAAGCAATATTTTTCATGATTTAATCGATGGTCCATTTTACTTTGAATCCCTATAAATACAAAGTCGATGTAAAAAAATTTAGTCCGCTCCTCTTTAACTCTATCAAATTATTTCCTCTCGAAGCCTATATTTTTACAAATAAAATAAAAGTAGAGAGACTAAGAAGGGCGAATCAAGCAAAGGGATAACAAATAGGATTCAAAGGAAAAAGCGTGGATCTGAGGTTAGTGGGTTCATTTTTAATAAGATGATTATATATAATTAATTTTAGTTTACCCTATTCAATATAGGTTGTAACGACCTGCCTTTTCGACCATCGAAAGTCGGCAACGAATACATCCATGGTATTCAAATGTCAAGCATTCAATTGCCAAAAGGCAGATTGTTAGGGTAAAATAATAGAAAAGAACAGAGAATAAGTAAGTCAGAATCTCACAGTGGAATCGACAACATGTAATATAATAAAGACAGTAAAAACTGTCACTCCAAAATACATAGTACATCATAGTTAAAAACAAACCTTATAAGCTGGACAACTATAAAATTCTGACCTTACAATTGTCGATAGGTATACAATTTAATACAATAGAAAATAAAAACATTACGATAGGTGAACGTCCAGCTTTTCTTCAATAACTCCATATCACCAAAGCCAACATGAAAAAAACTTGGTCTGACCCGAGCATTACAATAGAATAACACCCGGGTCAGTCTGGAAAACCAAAGTAAGAAAACTCAAGTAATATAATGAACATATAAAAATTCTATGAGACCACGCTGCTAATGCGGAACGGGTTTTTACCTCACAAGAATAACATCCATTAATGAAGAAATAGGAAACAATCAGAACAACAACCTGATCAAGGAAGAGTGGAAATAAACAACAGAAACAATCCAATTAAAAAGGGTATATGCTAGTAAGAACAAATCTCATACTTAATGAATGGGCATAAATAATATTGAATTCCAGACTTGAAAGAATGGATACAAATAATTAAGCATAAAGAAGAGCACAAGGCAGTTCTCAATGCAACTAAAGAAACAATTCAAAGATTTGAATTAACAACATAGAAAAGAGAAGTTTTTCCAATAATGACTAGGAGGGTTCACCCCCTTACTGAAAGTATACCTCTAGAAATATACTTAAGAACTCTTATGGCTCTCGTAAACCTCCAAGCCGGACCCCGCCAACTGTTACCGAGAATCGAAGTATTTCACATCTGATTCTGCAACACTGAATCCAATCTAGAGCGGATGTGAAAATACCTTAATGGGAGTAACCCCACATAGCTTGGCCCTTACTTGCTCTTTGGTTTAGTCATTTCCGACAAAGACTCAAATGAGAAACACATTGCCTTAGAGTGACGAAATATAAAGAAGAAAGCAAAGTCAAAGTCGATGGTCAATAAATCAACTATCGAGAATTATAAGATGGTTTTTTTCACTTAGGCTTGATTTTCACATCACAATACTTTTAAAGGCACTTTAAATACACTCTTTAAAATATTCTTTTAAAAGGGAAAATTATATTTTCTAAGTGTATTAAAACAAAGGTCAAAACAAATGTTAAAACATTGTTTATTATAAACCCAAAACAGTTTACACTTAGCTTTAATTGAAACAATTCTTTTTAAAAGATCTTGTTTATAAACTGTTACTTATAAATTTTAAAACAATATTTATTATCCCAAAAGATAATAAATCAATTAAATTACTTTTATAAATTTTAAAACAAAGGTTAATCATTCCGAAGGATAATTCATATAACCATTTTAAAACTTCTTAAACTACAATATTTTTTCCAAAGAAAATAAATCAAATTTAAAAATCCCTTTTATAAATTTAAACCAATATTAATTATCCCATAAGATAATTTATCACATTTATAATCGTTATAAATTTAAAACAATATTAGTTATCCCAAAAGATAATTAATCAAATTTATAATCTCTTTTAATAAACCAATCAGTTATCCTTTATTAAAATGCTTAATTATCTCTAAAACACTTTTATTTCATCAGTGAATTAACTTTAAACAGTTTTTAAATCAGTTCATTAACTTTAACACACTAAATAAGTTAACTAACTTTAAAACACTTTTAATAAATCAATTACTTAACTTTTAAAACACCATTAATTAAAAATATTAACTAAATTCAAATATCATTAATTAAAAAGATAAATTATATTCAAACATGATTAATTAAAACTATTAACTAAATTTAAAACATCAGTAATTAAAGTAGTTAATTAAACTCAAATATCATTATTTAAAATGGTTAATTACCTTTAAACATCATTAATTAAAATGATTTAGTAAACTCAAATATCATTAATTAAAATGATTAATTACTTTTAAAATCATTAATTTATACTGATTTTTTAAACTAAAATATCATTAATTAAAATAATTAATTCATTTCAATATCATTAATCAAAACGATTAATTGAATTTAAAACATCTTTGGTTAAAATGATTTATTAACTTAGAATATCATTACTTATAATAATTAATTAAATTCAAATATCATTAATCAAAATGATTAATAAATTTAAATATCTATTTTCTGAACTCAAGCTCAAGACAACACACACGAAGGGTTTGAGAGATGGTATTCAATAATTGACGTTATAGCGGACATTGCTATAACGACACTCCAACAATTTAAATAGAATATCACGATTAATTATAACTTAACATCAATATAAGTAGCATAAGGAAATAAATGATAGTTATTGGCGAGAAACCCTTTAGGATCTCTCTACAAATATTCCCTGCAAAATGAGGGTTACGAACAATATATAATCATATGGGTTCACAGCAGTCGAGTTAATATGTTATCCGTTTTCCAAAACGGAATTTCAACCAAACAATCAATCAAACAATAATTTAATTAACATCTAAGCAATCAAAAATAGTCTGTAGCATCATAGATTTTATATAGTAAACTTAGAGGTGAGTGAACTCACAGAAATTCCAGTTACCGTCGAAGTGTTCCAGTTTGAACTAAAATTGAACGGACGTTCGATTTTAACTTGAAATTCTACAAGTTCCAATCTTCTTCAATCCATTTCGAAAATGTAGATAATGATTCCATGAGTGCAATGCAACTAACCGCGTTTAATTTGGACCTTGTACGAAATAGTTGTTTAGTTTACAAGATTCTTGAATTAAATAATATAATTATTCAATAATCAATACTTAATTAACTAATGATCTTGCTAAGTAATTCCTGGTCGCACGATTCCCACATCAAAATCGTGATTCTCTTCGATCCAAGCCAGGCTATTAATTCCAAACCCACAACGCCATTGCCTGAGGCCAACTCCGACTGCCGCCTCCTTGCCACAGCCTCCTCTATCCAAGACGCGTCCATCTCCACCCACCTCATACCCCAAAATCCACCACGACTCGAGAACAAACACAAAAATCGCTACGCCGTCGAACTAAGTTTGTCGCCGACTCGCTCCTCCGATCGCCAATCCATTACCAGTGATGAACTCCTCTGGCCACCATGTACAACTTTCATGTTGACCCCTTCCCCTAACTTGGCCTCGATCGCCGTAGTTGTTATGGGCTGTTGGATGAAGAGAATTGAAAATGGTAGCTAGGTTTATATTCTAGGGTTTAGGCAAAGATGATGGTTATGGGTCCTTATATAGATTTCGTAACCGGCACTATTCACGTCCAAAAATTCACGACCTCCAATCGAGGCATGCTCACTAACATTTGTAACGACCCAGAATTTTGAACAAATTAAATTGAGGATATTTAATTTATTTTAAATATTTGAATGATGATTTAATTTGAATCCCGAATATAACTTTGAATATGACGATTAAATTTTAAAAAAATTTAATCTATTGAATTGAATAAAAATTTGTATCTTCAATTTTAAGCTGAAGAAAAATATTTCAAAGGCTTTGAAAATTCATATTGATAATACCGAAGATAATCGAACTTTCAGAATTGAATTTTTAACGGTTTAGCTCAGTTTTGAATTTAATTGTTTGAACCGATATTTAAAAATAGTCATTTTTCACACAGTCTCGGAATTCGACGAAACCAGTTCCATTGGGTCCGTAATATTGAATTATTGTCGGATTTCAATTTTCGTATTTATCGGAGCTGTTATGTGAACGTACGACACATAAACGCGTTGAATCTTTATCGAATTCAATTTGAATTTAAAATCTGTAATTGGTCAACGAGAGTATGATTATCTCCCTTTAATTAAGCAGGTAATTCCGCCTAAGATTACGCCTGAAATCACGATACCAAATCGTGTAACCCATGCCTTCTTCTAATTTTAAATATCCCTCTTCTTCCTGAAGTCATTTCGTTCAAAACATTTCATAAAAAAATAATGCCCGAACTCAAAAATTGTTTCCCTTTCCCAGTTTTATTTCACGAAACCGATCCACATTCAAAATCGAACAGAAGAAACGAAAATTAATTAATGGCCGATCGAACGAATCTCGTGTGGAAGTCACAAATAAAAAGGGAGGATCGCAATTTTCTCCGCTCCAGTTCGAAGACTTCTTTTCTCCTCCAGTTCGATATCGCGTGGTCGGCAGCGACTTTGAAGTCGCGATGGCTCGTTGAGGGCGGCGTTTCTCGAGATAAACTAGGGAGGCTCGTAGATATTGGCATGCTAATCGATTCGTCTGACTTGAATCGATTTCGAGCTAGGGTTTCACTTCGAATGATTTAGGGATTCGCGACTTGGCACTGTATAATCGCGGTGGCGCGCGCGTTTGTTTTGGGGAGTTCTTGAATTCATGGATCGAGCAGCAGCGATTGTTATGCAACTCGAGTGGCAAAGGATCGAGCTGGGAGTGAGGGTTTCATCGTCGAGCTCGATGGTGACAAGGGAGGGGCAGTTCAACTGTGTGGAATGGCGACGAGGGCTGATGTCGACCATGGTAGGCGGTCACGAGTCTGGCGAAGAAATCCTAGCGGTGTCAGTTTTTGTGAGTTTGGATTCGTTCCCGTAAGGTAATTTCCTTTATATTTATTTACATATATCTATGAATATATATGTAGTTTTAAAACAGGAAGGAAATAAACAGTAGTTACAGAAAGATAAAACAATAAAAACATAGATGTTTACAGTAAAGAAATTTAGTTTTAGATTTTATTTGTAGTTAAATAAATCTATTTTAAAAAGGGAAACCGTTTAAAAATTTATATTTGTTTGTTTAAAATAAATCATTGATAATTAAATTTGTTAAATTAAGTATGGAAATATAAAAGAAAGAATTTTGCAGTAAAGTGAAGTATGATTTTTGTTAAAGGAAATTTGTTTAGAAAAATTAAATCACTAGTTTGAAATAAAATTTATTTAAGTTGAATTAAAATTTTAAAATGGTGAATTGAATTGTTCGGATTTATTTCGAATATTAACGAATGGTATAATTATTTATACAAGGTATAAATCAAGAAAATCGAGTCAAGTTTGGAAATGGATTGCAAAATAAAAGCTAAGGTGAGATCTTCTCACTCAAAATGAAAGTGGAATTTTCAGTTATTTATTGATTGATTTGATTGCTATTGGATGTGATATTAGATATAGTAGGATATATATCTATATATAGCAATATATACATATTGGCATATGTATATATTGGATAGATTGATTTCCCGCCTCGTATAGCGGATGAGACCCTATTGCGCCGTTAGTAAGCGGATATTTTTATAAAACCCATATACCGCGATATTCCACCTCGAAGTGGAATTGGTATTGTGCTAACGTCTTTGGATGCAGGGAAACAGGTTGGAGGGATCCAACTGGACCCCTCACATTGATTGAATTTATTTCTACTGTGATATGAATCTGTGAATAACTATATTGATGTTATTGATCATATTGATGTCTGGAATTTGCTTGAAAGCTAAAATTTAGCTGAATGGATGTTTGATATCATTGGATTCCAAAACTAAATGAAATTGAATTTTTGTAATTCAAGTAGAAATTTTTAAGTAAATTTAATTTTAGAAATTTAATAAATTTGAAGAAAAGAATTTAAAAGAATAAAGGCTGATTTTTGAAATCTTATTGAATTAATTCCAGAATCAAGTGAAAATGTTAAATAAATGAATTTCGTATAATAGTGATTTTAAATTGAAGAATTTAATTAAAATTTGGATTTCTAAATAGTTTGAAAAAGATAAAGAGATTTATTTTCTTTAAGAGGAATTTATTTAAAAAGGAAATAAGTTGGAAGTCCAACTATAAATTTAATTGGCAAATTGAAACGAATTTGGAAAGTCAATATAAAATGAGTTGGGATGGAAAATAAATTTAGAAATCAATATTGAAATTGATTTGGTATTGAAGTTTTTATAAATAGAATTGGAATTTATAAAAGTTGTTTATAAATCCGAATCACTTATTTTGATAAGTAAAATATAGAAGTTAATAAAAAGAAGATTTATAAGTCGAGGTTGTTATTAAAATAGAAATAGAATTTATAAACGTGTTTATAAATTCGAAATAGATTGAATTTGATAAATTAAATATAGAAGATTTTTAAAGAAGATATATTCGCAATTTTGGATAGCGAATCTCTATTGAAATAAATGTATAGAAAAGACTGAAATTTGGTTAGTATATTCACGATTTTGGGACAGTGAATATATTGTTAAGTAAAATGGATTTATTTTTGAAGAAGTGATATTAAAAATGAAGTTAAACATTTTAAAATGTTTTAAAATGATTATGAATCGAAATCATAGATTTCAACATTTATTGTTGAAATAGACGTTTTCGAGGAATAAGGAAATGATGGACTATAACACTGTTGTTATAGTAAATGATTTCTGAAAGGAAATGTTTTTATATAGTATTGGGATTTATATATCTATCTAAATTTCGAATCCCTATACTAGTTATTTTGAGTCGTCGTAACGATGTTTTACGTAACATTCGTTTTGACTCAAATAAATGTTGTTATAGTAATGTTTTCCTTAAAGAATGAATTTATACTTAAATTTTGATTTAAGTATATCGAATATTTTCCAATGTTGAAAATAAAAGATTTGTGAAACACTTATTATTAAATAAGTATGGAATGTTTTCCAAAATGAAATGAAATGTTTTTGAAAATTTATCTTCTTAAAGATAAATTGAAATTGAATATTGAAAACGATTTGAGAATCGTATATCAGTAAATATTTGAAAAATATAAATTCACTATGGAATTTATAAAAAGAAATGGGAATTCATTTTAAAAATAAACGTTGGTTTATTTTTGAAGTGTGGAAATTTTATATCTAGTAAAGATATTTTTGAAGATAAATAATTTGGAAAATTATTTGGAATCTGATGATGTTGCGCATCTTTATTGATAGTTAAATAACCGACTATCAATAATTACCTTTAGATAGGTATTTGTTGTGAATTGGATGAATTTGAATGCCACACTTATTTTTGAATAATCGCTCACTATTCGGGTTAGCCGGGAAAGGACCATGGGGTCGTATAACCCATTCCGAATATGTGATACGTCGTTATGAATTGCATTTGAAGACCGGTGTTGAAGACCGGATATTTTTGAAAACGGAAGGATTACCGTCGAGTTACTCTACATCGGCTGATCTCCGATTTAGAGGTTTTATCACCCTTAGTGACGGGAAGTCCGGACGTGATTAGAAATTTATCCGGATATGCAAGGGCTTCATGAGAAGTGCCTTCGGTTCTGTTTGATCCCGGAACAGACTTGTATGGATTGTATGTCTGACGTTACAATTTGAGATATAAAGCTGATTTCTTTCAAATACATTTCTGTTGGTGGCGGAGAATTTATTCTCTTAGCTTAACACCCTTCTCTGAGACGTACGAGCTCAGAGGCTATGTAGTTGAAATTTATCAGCGATATACTCCCAATTTGGTAACGTGGCATACTGAGTGTTGCTGTGAAATGATCAGTGTTTGATCATTTGTGATATGATCATTTGTTTGATCTTATATCTTTGTGATCATAGGTTGATCATTTGTTTGACCCGAAGCATGGCTTTGTAGAAAGCGTAGCTTTGTGGACGAGACTTCGTCGAGCCTCACACCCCGGAAATGGTCAAAACAGGAAGGATGCAGCAAGGTTCTAGGGAGTAGCGCCCCTTAGTGTATGTCATTCCTTCTGGATAGAGGTGGTATCATGGTATGGAGCCCAGATACTTAACCTATGTGGTTGCTGCATTATTATTTTGATGTGGTTTGTTGGAAATCGGGGATCCTCGGGAAGATCGGTTACGATCGGGGGATGGCATACGCGTGTCAGTAGTTACCTACTTTTGCAGAGGTAACCCGACCTTGTGTTGGCAGAGATCTAACCGTAATGTTAGGTTATTTCTCGGGTCGTCTATTCCAGGGACGTACCCATCGTGGAAAAGGAAGTTCCTTAGCCTGACCATTTGTTGGAAATCCAAAGAAACAATACGAGCCTTTACGATTTCAATTGTATAACCTGTCTCCTCAGGAGGCAGCTATAGCAGGCATAATATAATGGTACCTATGCTGGCTAAGATTTATATTCTACTTTCAAAATGATTTTCCACTATGCACTAATAATAATATCCAAAATGATTTGATTTTGCGTAGTAAGCATCTTTGACTAACATAAGAAGAAATCTCCTCCAAGTCTGCGTTTTGCATTGTGTGTGTGGTGGGAGGTCTTATGGTAGTTTCATTTTCCAAAAGCATTGCGAATTGACATTAAAGTTTTCATGTTGTTTATTTTAAAGATAAACTGTTTTACGATCTCACACCAGTCACCATGACTGACTCGGAGTTTATTGTTCCCTTCTAAACTCTGGGTGCCCACCAATTTCCACACGGGCAGCCTAGAGTTATGTTATCAGGATATTCTGGAGCTTTGGAGATAAGCTGGATGACGAGACGTAGTATTTGTATCTGATAGTATTTATTCCGCTGTGTATTCTGTATGAGGACAAGTTATATAACTGTCCATTGTTGTATATGACTCTGATTGATGTATGTATAAAACGATATAGTTCTTTGTTTAAAGATTATTCAATTACCTATTATATATTGTTCCGCTGCGATGTGTAAGATTCTGATATTGTTTTCTGTTTCTATTGTTGTTATGTTGTTCTTCTCTCCTTCTTCTACTCTTTTCTTCTTCTTCTACCTTTTTCTTCTTTTTAAAACCATAACTTTTCGGGTTTCCGGCATTCGATGGCTCGGCAGTCGATAAAGTGAGTATCGATGTCGAATTTTCGAAAGTCGAAAATTTCGGGATGTTACAACATTCCTAGCTAAATACACCTATTCCGAACTTAATGAACTACTTTTGAGAGCTAATTCTGTCTTATATAGAAGTTAGCTTTTAAAATCAAATTATACTATATATTAATTCCTGAAATTAATTGCTATACGTTTCAAGCTCGCTCGATCACACAGTATGTCTGATCGCCATGAAACTCGTCGGTAGACAATAATTCATTCTTTTGGATCTAATAGCACTAGTTTTGTTAAACTCTGAGACAGTGTCCTAGAATGCTAATTTCACAAATTAAAATATCATTTTATATTTTCGATCTAATTATCGATATTTGTCCGATCTGTTTATTATAGCAAATAAATTTACAAATTGAATTCGCTAATATTATTTATTAATTAAAAGGAGTTAAAAAGATTATTAAATCTACTTAATTAATATTTAATTCATAATTCAAATATTCAAATGATCATTATATTAGGATTCAAGTTACTAAATTCCACATTCCAATTATTTAAATATTAAAAATTCAGTTACCAAATTTTTTTTGGTTAGAATCAAATAGTAAACATTGTTTCTTTAAATTGGAAATTTAATTGTTATTGTTGAATATGACCTTTTAACCTAGATCTATAGACATAAATCTTCAAGTTAACAAGAATTGACATAAACTTTCATGTAGTAACCCAAGGCTAAACTATTTTACCGTGAATTTGTGTAGATTTGTAAGTTGAGTCTGAATAGGGAATTTTGGATAATTATAAATTTGATATTGAAAAGTTTGGTTAATTATAACTAGGGTTACATTATGATAATCTATGATTTAGGTTTAGCGCAACAAATTTGGGAATGAACGTGGTTAAGAAACTAATTGATAGACAAAAATGAATTATAACATAAAAGTAAAAACTTTGGTCAGCAACGACCGATCAACCGCATTAACTGGAGTGGTCGACCACTTAAGGAGCAGGCGGTCAACATGTTAGCGTTCCAGAAGCACAATTTGAACCTCGGCCTGAGGCCCAAGTTGTATATACAATATTTACTAGTGTGTGTGTGTGTCTATATATATTATATTGTTAACAGTATGTAAACTAGTTCCCTATGAGGCAACACTAGGATGTTGCATGGCTAAGTAAATGCTGATTATCTTGTAGAGGTCGATATTCGACTTGGGAATATTCTATAACAAATTGCACTCACAGGAGGTTCTATGGTGTAAGCACAGCACTGATGGATGCCTAATGAAATGTATGGCCCAGCATAGTGGGAGTTCCTTGGTACCAACAGATGATGTGACGTAGTGCTATATTGTTGGATCTCGACATGTGTAATAAGAGGCATTACATTACCATTAGAAGGAGGATACGAATGCAGACGATGAGACACTTCAGCGATCCGGCATTGTGGGCTCCCCCACAATGCATAACGTGGGTACATGTAGTCATAGTTGTAGGAAACTTAGTCCCATGGTAGAAATTTTAGGGAAACCTATGTTGGAATAGTTACTTGTGATCGTAATGTAGGAAATGGTAGGGTATTCCTATGTGGAATAGTTCCAGTAGCTATTAGCCGATCATCAATGATTTTAAAGGTTTGATCAGTTGTTCGATCCTAAGTATGAGCCTGCACAAGTAGTTAGTATAAGTGTGTATTGAGCTAAACCCCTTAAGTATGGTAAACAAGTAACTCGCAAACACTTGTATGGCATTCTAGGTCACATAGAGTATTACTAAAGTCAACTTCATATGATCAATATATATATATTAATAATGTACTCATTCAGCAAACTTTTTTGCGACCTACTTCTTTACCTTTTTTCTCACCATTATAGGATAGGGAAGTAGGTGATAGGTTCGTGATTAGTACGTGGAGAGGCGAGCCCATTATTGGAGTTGCTTGTTATTTTATATTAATATCCATGTAACCATATATCTTATTCGGCACTTAGTATTTATCAGACTATGTATTGTATTTCTATGTACTCCGGATTTGACTGCATACTATTTTCTAAGACTATGTTTTAAGATGGTTATTTACTATATTTATATTTTGTTGCCTTCCGTTGTGAGATCTAAAAGTGTAGAATGTCTTATATCATATATATATATATATCTAGTCTTTATAATATTATAAAAATCCTGACAGCTTGTATTTCTTGGCACCAACGTGAGTCTAAAAGTCACCATAGGCTTTGGATCGATATATCGGGTAGTCAGAGCCACTAACTACCTTTTATTTTACTGCCACTTCTGTTGCACTGTAAAATTCACATTCGCTACCCTGTCGATTTTTCATATGCTAAGGATATGGCATTTCAAAAATAAAAAAATTTCCACTTCCTGTTCAAATCCTTTCCAATTAAATTCTGGAATAGTTAGAAATTTTTTTAAAATAAAACTTAATTTTCACAACATTAATAAAACATTTTATATTTAAAATCAAAGATTTTTGAACAAAACTTTCAAATGTATATGCTTTTAGTTTTCAAAACAATTTTAGCCACATCATATTTAGTCAAAGGGGTTAACGTCCATGATTGACTCTTTTCTACTGTTTGTAAATTTTTGAATTTATAAAACTTTTTTTCTTTTATTTTAGAACAATAATCAGCATACAAGTTCATTTATAAATTTTAGCTTTTAAGGCATGGAGATAGTGATCCATGATTTCGCAACAACCTTCCCTGCCCTTCGTTTGCTAAAAAAAATTTCCAAAGCTTTAAAGCTTTTGGGGACTTGGGCAATATTTTACTTTTAGTAGTTACTAAATTTCCTAATTTATTTTATAAACTTCCAATCTTACTTTGCATTTTTTAAGTGTCTACATGAATGTTACTTACACATTTTTCCAATTAATATTGCAGTTAATCCAGAAAACAATTTTCAAGAGGAACATTTCTCATAATATCAAATGAGTTTTATACAATAGAAACAACTAATGCTTATAGCAAAAACCTAAAAGAAAGACAATGTTTGAAGAAAATAACAACTGCTACTAATAATCCTATATTATCTACGGGCTGCGGGATGGCCTTACTCCCTAAGAGAACTCGAACTACTACCATGGCCTCTGAACGATCGGAGCATGGTAGCTATGCATCCGAGCTTGCGACCCTAGCATTAATGGTATGCCCGTATCTCTTGTAGCTCGACGTCGATCTGGATATGGGAATCTCGAATCTCCACGTACTTCGGGACCTGTGGTTGTGGCTGGGTAGCCTCCTAGTCTAGCCATGGAGCCCACTCCATCTGTGCCTGCCCTACTTCTCCATGCGCATATCCTAGCCCCCATGCTTCAAAATCCACAGGTGCCTCTCCTGTCCTATCCTCCTAAGGGAAATTCTATCCAATAGTGCAAGCAACTTCTTCTACAACTGCTCCCCTTGGAGGCTAGCTCAATATTGTAGGAAGACAGGAGTGAACAGATGATAATCTGAAAGATAGTTCCTCCGCATCCTAACACCACGACCCACATAATGGCATATGATGGCCTTGGCCCAATTTAACTGAATACTACATATTATTATGTAGGTGACCTTCTGAACGAAGTGGTAGATCCCTCCGTCTTGGGGACGATGTTGTACTGAATAATGCGGGTAAGCCGACAGTGGCGCAGCGGATATTACAAAAACAATGTAGATCGATGAAAGTAGCAATAGATGGATTGATGAATGCTGAAAGGGTCGAATTCGTTGATCCGAAGATACCGAACTCTAGCTATCCCGAACTCGTTGATCGCGCACGATACCGGGTTCAAAGATCTTCAATTCTTCAAGCGTTGATCAAGCGCACTTGATTCCGCGAATCGGCTTCTACAATCGTTGAATCGAGCGCACTCGATTAACCGAAAGAGGAGATAGGAGATTACACTTAACTACCAATTGGAATGAAAGCACAAAGCTAACAAAAGAGAATTTTATTCAATATTCAACAACCTTTACAAAATGACCATACATGCCTATTTATAGGCTACAACTCAACACAACAGAAAATTCACCAACTCCTAAGTAGGTTCCGACTTACGACCTACGACCCATCCTAACTCGGAGACGACTTAAGACAAACAATTACACTACATGCCTTTAGCGACTTATCAACATACAACACGACTCACGACTTATTTACAAAGTACATGACTCAAAAGTAAACGACTCACAGACGACTCCCCTTAAGTCGTTTATGACTTATCAGATTACGATTTAAAAACAAAATTACAAACGACTTATAACAGATGCGACTTAACAACCAACACAATAGCCACTTCCTTCGACTTAAGAATCCACGGTGTAGATTAACTCGCATAAGAATCTACGGCAACAGGCTTTAGCGACTTAAGAACATGCGCATCTCATATCAGCGACCTAAAGAACAACGGTAGAGATTAACTTGTAGAAGAATCAACGGCAGTGTGCTTCAGCGACTTAAGTCATGATTAATTAGGTCGTTCACGAGACTTAACTAAGTCGTAACTCGCTTCCTCTTTACTCCTTTTGTTAAGTCGTGGACGACTTATACCTTCAGCTTTGTTAAGACGTGGTCTTTCACTAAGTCGTTGGGACGACTTAAAACCTTCGTTAGGTCGCGAACTCGAGTTAACTCCTTCCCCTGGTTTCCAGTTGAGTTGTGGACGACTTATAGCTGCACTGTTAACTCGTATACGACTCATCAACATCGAACGACTTATGCTCTCCTTAAGTCGTAACTCCCTCCCATCTGAACTGATAGGTCGTAGACAACTCAATGCTGATTCGTTAACTCGCCGTTTCCCCTCACATGGCTCCATAGGTCGTGGACGACCTATAGCTTCTGCCTTAAGTCGTGGATGACTTATCTCCTCGCCTTCCTTAAGTCGGTCACGACTTATGTCCTTAGCTTTGATAAGTCGGTCACAACTTATGCCTTGGGCAATTATAGTTTGGCCTACATCATCCTCCCCAGGTTGAAAGAAATTCGTCCTCGAATTTGCATCTTCCTCAACATCAGTTCGTTCATCCCCGTGATATGGTACGAGATGTTTAACATTGAACACATCAGACGTATACACATCATCTGGCAGCTTCAGTTTATAAGCATTTTCATTGATTCGTTTCACAACTTCCACCGGACCAATTTTCCTGGCTTTCAACTTGTTATAAGCGCCTACTGGAAAACGATCTTTTGTTAACACTGCATAAACCATATCTCCTTCGTTAAACTCAACATTTTGTCGTTTCAAATCTGCAGCTCGTTTATACTTCTCATTTTCTTTCTCTAATCGTTCCTGAACGACTTTATGACATTCCGTCAACCCTTCAACAAAATCAGCAGCTTTCTTAACTGTCTTCTTTGATTGTGGCACTACCGTTAAATCCAACGGTCCCTTCGGCAAGCTCGAATAAACAATCTGGAATGGACTGAACCCAGTACTTCGATTCACAGCATGATTATGGGAAAACTCTGCCTGGCATAACTTCATATCCCAACTCTTCAGATTATCTTGAACAAGACACCTCAACAAGTTTCCCAATGATCTGTTCACAACCTCGGTCTGTCCATCCGTTTGCGGGTGATAAGCACTACTAAACTTCAGCTTCGTTCCCACCATTTTCCACAAACTTAGCCAAAAATGACTTAGAAAACGTGTATCTCTATCTGAAACAATAGATTCTGGCAATCCATGAAGTCGATAGATCTCCCTGAAAAATAACTAAACAACATGAACAGCGTCCGCCGTCTTCTTACAAGCAATAAAATGTGTCATTTTCGAAAATCTGTCAACCACCACATAAATGGAATCATTACCACGCTGCGTTCTCGGCAACCCCAACACAAAGTCCATACTGATATCCACCCATGGTTTTACAGGTACGGGTAACGGCATATATAAACCAGCATTAGTCGCAGTTCCTTTCGAAACTTGACAAATATGACAACGCTCCACAAACCTCTCTACCTCTTTCCTCATCGATGGCCAAAAATAAGATTGTGAAATCAACTATAAAGTACGATCTCTCCCAACATGTCCCTCTTCGTGTAACTCCTTGATAATCTTCATTCTTAGACTACCCTCCGATATGCACAATCGATTTCCTTTAAAAAGAAAACCATCTACCATCACGAACTCATCCGTCTCTCCATTCTTGACTTTATCAACAAACTTCATAAAGTAAGGATCTTCCACAAATAGTTCCGGTAAAATGTCAAACCCCGGCACCTCAATCTTCATTGTTGTCAACAAATGACTCCTCCTACTCAAAGCATCAGCCACTCGATTCGTCACCCCAGACTTGTGTTTAACAACGAAAGTAAACTGTTGTAGATATGCAATCCACGATGCATGTCTCGCTGAAATCTTGTCTTGCCCTTGCAAATGCTTCAATGCTTCATGATCCGTGTAAAGAACGAACTCCTTCTGAAATAGATAGTGTCTCCAGTGTTTAATAGATTGCACAACAGCATAAAACTCCACATCATATGTACTATATCGCATCTTCGCTCCTGACAACTTCTCACTGAAATATGCAATAGGACGTCCCTTCTGACTCAGCACTCCTCCAATCCCAACCTTGGATGCATCAGTATGTAATTCAAACACTAGCTGAAAATCAGGTAATACTAGAATTGGTGCAGTCGTCAGCAACTCCTTGATCTTCCCAAAAGCATCCCCTGCTTCTTCTGACCATGAAAACTGTTTGCCCTTCATACAATCTGTAACAGGCGCCATCACACTACTAAAGTGTGGAATGAACCTTCGATAGAATGAAGCCAACCCGTGAAAACTACGAACTTCCGTTATCGTCTTGGGCTGCGGCCAATCTCTGATAGCTTCGATTTTACTTTGGTCAACCTGTATTCCTTCCTCTGATACAACATACCCCAAAAATAAAACACTCCTCGCCATAAAAACACATTTCTTCGTAGCAGCATAGAATTGTTCTTCGTGAAGAATAATTAACACTTTCTTCAAATGCTGAACATGCTCTTCTGTACTAGCACTGTAGATCAGAATATCATCAAAGTAAACCACCACAAATTTCCCAATGTACGGTCTGAAAATTTGGTTCATCACCCTCATGAATGTACTTGGTGCATTTGATAGACCAAACGGCATTACCAGCCATTCGTACAAGCCTTCCCTCGTCTTGAATGCTGTCTTCCATTCGTCCCCTGGTCTAATGCGAATCTGATGATAACCGCTCTTCAAGTCAATCTTAGAAAAGATTACAGATCCACTGATTTGATCCAATAAATCATCAAGCCTCGACATCGGAAATCTGTATCTGACTGTGATCTTATTCAATGCTCTACTATCTGTGCACATCCTCCACATTCCATCCTTTTTGGGTACCAATAAAGCTGGTACAGCACAAGGACTTAAACTCTCCTGCACACGCCCCTGTTCAAGCAATTCCTCTACCTGCCTCCGCAACTCTTCATGTTCCTTCGGACTCATTCGATAATGTGGTCTGTGTGGTAAAACTGCTCCCGGAACAAGATCGATTTGATGTTGTATGTCTCTCAAAGGCGGTAACTCCTTTGGTAACTCATCTGGGAATACATCGTCAAATTCTTTCAAAACTGGTTTAACTTCTTCTGGAATTTCAACCACTTCTTTGCTCTCACGCCCAATCACTGTTTAAGATCTCGTTCATCTCGTCCGAGATCTCGCTCGAGATCTCATTTTCGAACTTGAGCGAGACGAGATTTAGCGAAATGAGACATTAATTTTTTTAAATATATTACTTGACGCTCATCTCATCCAAGATAGTGAAATTTGTGGTGAGATCTCAATAGAAGCTCCCATAGAAAGTATGTTTTTTCACTTACATTTTTTTACTTCTTATGTGAGAGCACAATAAATTGCACTCTAATGACTTTTTACTTACACTCTAATTCTTCTTTTATCGTTTAATGAATGAGCAAAAAAAACTTATTATTTATTTTTTAACTTTTAATATTCAGATGATTAGAGAATTATTTAGTTAATACCAAATCAATCGTGTTATCACTCTGATCTAAAATGTAAAACTAATATTATCATTTTATATAAATTATGTATGTTAAAAACTTTTATATATATAGATAACAGTTAATACAATAATCTTAAAAATATCAAATTTAGACTTAAGTTACTCCGAGATAGTCCCGAGATGGACTTTAAATTCCGAGATGTCAATCCGAGATGTACACCCGAGATACACTCATCTCACCCGAGATCTCGTCCGATACGAGATAATGTGTGTAAAATTTCCGAGACGAAACGCGACCGAAATCCGAGATTTAAAACCTTGCGCCCAATCAATAAAAATACTTCAGGCTCTTTCTCAACCTCCTTAACAAACTCTTTCAAAGATAATAAAGTTTTCAGCTCTTCAATCTCTTCTGACTTACTTTCTCCTTGTGGTCTCTTCTTTGGAACTAGGATAATTTTCGTGCCTTCAAACATAAAACTGTAACTATTGGTCCGACCGTCATGTTGTACTGCTCGATCATATTGCCATGGTCTTCCCAATAATAAGTGGCACACATCCATCTCTACTACATCACACCATATTTCATCTTTGTATTTTTTTCCAATAGAGAATGGAACACGAACTCGTCTATCCACTTTCACTTCTCCTCCTTTTCTCAACCATGCTAACTTGTATGGATTTGGATGTTTCTCTGTCTTCAACTTCAACTTTGTTACAGCCTCGGTTGAAATGATATTATCACAGCTTCCTGCGTCGATCACAAACTTACACACCTTCCCCAGAATAGTACATGTTGACTGAAAGATATTACTCCTCAACCAACTAGCTTCTTCCTGCTTCGGTGTTAAACACGATCTCCTCAGCATTAGGTTACAACCTTCATCCCCTGACGCAATATCTGGCTCATCCTCCTCAACTGGACTAGAACACTCCCCATCAACATCCTCATCTTCAACTTCTACAATCATGGTTCTCTTCTTTGGTTTTGGACACTCACTGCTTTTATGACCCAATTCCTGACAATTGTAACATTTGAAACCATTGTTAACCCTTGCCTTCTCAACCTCCTTCACCACTGGTCTACTGATAGGTTTAGAAACATTAGAACTTCCACCAACACCCTTCACTTGATTGCTAGAATTGGTAAACACACCACCTCCTCGTCGTCCCTGCTTCTCCCAAGCCAACGCCTTTTGATGTGCTTCTGCCACAGATCTTGGATCGAACATATTAACCATATCCTGAATCTGCATTCGCAATCCTCCAACAAATCTAGCTGTCAGTTGTTCTTCTGTCTCCATAATATCATTTCGAGCAATCAGTTGGTAAAATTCATCAGCATAGTCATTAACGGTCTTCGTGCCCTGCCTCAAGTTCTGCAAACGTTGATACATTAGTGACTGGTAATTGTAAGGTAAGAACGTTGCTTTCATCAACTTCTTCATCTTCTCCCAAGATTCAACTTTTGATTTCCCCATTCGTTCATGTGTAAGCTTGGTTTGCTGCCACCATGCCAAAGCTCTACCCCTCAGCCTTGTAGCAACCAACTTCACTCTACGATGTTCTGGAACTTCTTTGAAGTCAAAATTTCTTCAACATTAGCCACCCAATCTAGAAACTCCTCCGCTTGCATACCTCCCTTGAATTCAGGAATTTCTGTCTTCATCCCCGATTCCCACTTGTGATCATACTCAGAGTAATTTCTTCCTTGTCCTCGTCCTTGAATACTACCACCATCATACTCCTCTTCAAAATCAGATGCATAACGATGTCGATTCTGACAACCAACATCTCTACTCCCTTCATGTCTACCACCATCCCTTCTATCTACATTCCTCCGTTCATGACCATTCACGTTCCTCCCACGCCCTTGATCATTTTCAACACTTCTGTCTCGATTGGAATGTGGCGAGACTCTACTACCCCCATGGTTAGATTCTAGTGAAACCCTTCTCCGATTTTGATTCATTTCTGTCATAAGCTTCTCTAACCGACCAATTCCTTCGTTAAGCTTTTCACTAAAGTTCTCATTGATTCTTTGTTCCATCTCATCAGCTTCTTCTCTTCGATACAAAGCTTCAACGTTTTGATGTCGATTGGCTCTTCTTGGCGGCATACTTGAATTCTTCACAAACTCTTCAACACTTCAAATTCAAACTCTTTTCGGACTTTGATCCAAAATGAAACGGATCGAAAACTTCCACTTTGTAGCAAATCGCGATGAACACGATGGACAAAGTTTCGGCCTCCAATTCAAATCCGATCAAACAACTTCAATACAAGTCGAACACTTCTTCCTCTCGGCCACGGCTTAACACTCCAAGTTCTCGGCCAACAACTTCAAATTGAATAGGCTCCAAGTCTCGATCTAGCTATGATTGGCTAGAACAAGCTCTGATACCAAAAATGGCGCAGCGGATATTACAAAAACAATATAGATCGATGAAAGTAGCAATAGATGGATTGATGAATGCTGAAAGGCTCGAATTCGTTGATCCGAAGATACCGAACTCTAGCTATCCCGAACTCGTTGATCGCGCACGATACCGGGTTCAAAGATCTTCAATTCTTCAAGCGTTGATCAAGCGCACTTGATTCCGCAAGTCGGCTTCTACAATCGTTGAATCGAGCGCACTCGATTAACCGAAAGAGGAGATAGGAGATTACACTCAACTACCAATTGGAATGAAAGCACAAAGCTAACAAAAGAGAATTTTATTCAATATTCAACAACCTTTACAAAATGACCATACACGCCTATTTATAGGCTACAACTCAACACAACAGAAAATTCACCAACTCCTAAGTCGGTTCCGACTTACGACCTACGACCCATCCTAACTCGGAGACGACTTAAGACAAACAGTTACACTACATGCCTTTAGCGACTTATCAACATACAACACGACTCACGACTTATTTACAAAGTACATGACTCAAAAGTAAACGACTCACAAACGACTCCCCTTAAGTCGTTAACGACTTATCAGATTACGATTTAAAAACAAAATTACAAACGACTTATAACAGATGCGACTTAACAACCAACACAACAGCCACTTCCTTCGACTTAAGAATCCACGGTGTAGATTAACTCGCATAAGAATCTACGGCAACAGGCTTTAGCGACTTAAGAACATGCGCATCTCATATCAGCGACCTAAAGAACAACGGTAGAGATTAACTCGTAGAAGAATCAACGGCAGTGTGCTTCAGCGACTTAAGTCCTGATTCATTAGGTCGTTCACGAGACTTAACTAAGTCGTAACTCGCTTCCTCTTTACTCCTTTTGTTAAGTCGTGGACGACTTATACCTTCAGATTTGTTAAGACGTGGTCTTTCACTAAGTCGCTGGGACGACTTAAAACCTTCGTTAGGTCGCGAACTCGAGTTAACTCCTTCCCCTGGTTTCCAGTTGAGTTGTGGACGACTTATAGCTGCACCGTTAACTCGTATACGACTCATCAACACCGAACGACTTATGCTCTCCTTAAGTCGTAACTCCCTCCCATCTGAACTGATAGGTCGTAGACGACTCAATGTCGATTCGTTAACTCGCCGCTTCCCCTCACATGGCTCCATAGGTCGTGGACGACCTATAGCTTCTGCCTTAAGTCGTGGATGACTTATCTCCTCGCCTTCCTTAAGTCAGTCACGACTTATGTCCTTAGCTTTGATAAGTCGGTCACAACTTATGCCTTGGGCAATTATAGTTTGGCCTACATCAGACAGGCTTGGTCCCCATGTTGTCTAACCGCTAAACGCCTACTCCATGGTTGAAGAGCCGATGAAAAATAGCTTGATCAGAGGTCTCGATATCCTTCAGATCCTCTCCTACTGTGGAAATGTGCATGATCCCTCTCTACTGTTTGTTTGTCATCTAAATCTTTAGTCCTTTCACTTTGGATGTGAAGCTGTTGCCGTCCTTGTTAAAAGAATACTCCATATTAGCATCAAGCAGATGCATGCATTGCGGGTAACATTCTCGCCCAAAAATATCATGGCTAAGGATCGGCAGTAATCTTGTAGTCGTAAATAACCCCTCCAAATCATAAGCAATGAAGTCCTCAAACTTCACTGATCGTCCCTAGAAAAATGCAAAGTTCACCAATTCTTTATTGCTTTTCACCCTTTCTTCGTCATTTTGGAGCAATATAATTTCTTATAGGATCATACTTGGGCGGTGAGAGGAGATGTTTCTGCATGAAGGTGCAATGATTTGGTTTAGAAGAGGATTTTAGATCTAGATTTGGGGCTAAATTGGATGGGGAGCCACTAGTTTTTAGGGTTTTAGAGTCTTTTGGAGTCATCGCCGTCAATGTGTGGGGTGTCAAATATGAAACGCATTATTTTTGAGAAGGAGAGAGCAGGAACTGGGCCTGTAGGAAGATGGGGATCGATGAAATAAAGTGGTAGATTGATCTAGACACGACTTTATGTTGCGTTCAAGGTTTAGGTCATGAAAAATACCCATACTGGTCAACCGCTTATGCTCGGGGCAATCGACTGCTACCCGTCGACCAGTCTGTCCCAAGTAGTCGATCGCTCCTGGCCTATTTGGGTCAGGTTGAATCTGGACCAATTTCGAGCCGGACCAAATCATAACTATTAATTATAACTAGCGTTGTTTCGTTCTACGTCCGTCTTCTCCATCTTTGTTCTAACTGTTCTAAAAAGTTCCTATCTACTCATATCAGTGCATCCATCTCCCACTTTGTTTCTGGGTTCTTGTTTGCTTTCCTATGCTTTTTACCCCATTTAAAACAAATACCACTTCCTATTGCCCACCCCTTTTAAAAGAATTTTTGAGACTTAAATTTCTCATAATCATAAAAATCGACGAGCTATACATAAGCTTAATTTTTTTCAAAGGAAATATCTCTTCATTAAAACTCAATCTTAACTCGAAATTTTCAATCCAACAAATTTTATATTTTATACTAGAAATTTTATTTAAATAAAATATGGATATGTTATTTTTTTCAAAAATTCAATACTTACTTACTTTTCAAAATAGAGTTTTTCGGCTTTTAAACAAATCCCTTGAAAATCATTTTAAATATATTATTTATATATTTCTCAAACCTTTTTATATTAAATTCTTTCATATGGGGTTGGACTTAGAGTCATTTTTACTTGTCCCTTCTTTTGGACTTTTTTTCATTTCCACTTACTTCTTACTTATCTCCTTTTACAATATTAAAACCTGGCTATCATCTTAGAGTGATTATTACACACCTTCCTTCAGGAACTAGCGCAATTCTTGCTTTCGGATATTATCTAGATTTATCGTACATCATCAATCAGCAATCCTACGGGGACTCTAACCATTGGGCAATCCAGGCCCGATGATGCAGTGCAGAAAGCTAAAGGTCTAGGTCGCTCACGACCTAAGGAGTGTGTAGGTCGCTCACGACCTAAGGAGTTAAAGGGGGGAGTGAGTGATGCTGAGAAGAGTGGTTGCACAGTCCAATTTGGTGAAGTGTTAGGTCGCATACGACCTAACAAGGCTTTTAAGTTGGAGGAACGACCTAACATGTTCTTAGGTCGCGTACGACCTAACTGTGCAGTGCAACATGGTGAACGACCTAACATAACACCAAGTACAGAGCTACGACCTAACGGGTTAGTGGATAGCGAGCTAAAACAAGGAGATAGGTCGCTGGAACGACCTAACATGTTTTTAGGTCGCGTACGACCTAGCGAGATAGGGAAGAAGGTGCTGGAACGAGCTAGCGGGGTGCTCCGACCTAACAGTCTGAAGGGAAAGGTGATACGACCTAACGAGTTACGACCTATGATAGGTCGTAAGGAAACGGAACAAGCTAAGTTAGGTCGCGAAGGCTTAGGTCGCAAAGTCTTAGGTCGTGGAGACTTAGGTCGCGAAGAATTTCTGAAAGCCGCTTCTGTTAGGTCGCAAACGAAGGGATGTCGTTGATTCTTATGCCGCATTGATCTCTGCCGTTGATTCTTAAGTCGCTGAAGGAAGCAGATGTATTGAAGTTAAGTCGCGTCTGTTTTTAGGTCGCAACTTTTATAAGTAGTAGGTCGTCTGTTTGTATTTTGTCTAAGTTGTTAAGTCGCTGAAGGTTGTAACGAGTTGTAACTGTTTGTTGTTAGGTCGCTGCCGACCTATGCTAAGTCGCGCCTGTACTAGGTCGCAACATTTTAGGTCGTAGGTCGTTTCCGACCTAAGTACTTGTAATATTTGAAGTTTCTGTTGTGTTGAGTTGTAGCCTATAAATAGGTGTGTATGGTCATTTTGTAAAGGTTGTTGATTTTTGAATAAAATTCTCTTTTGATTGCTTTGTGCTTTCATTTAAATTGGTAGTTGAGTGTAATCTCCTATCTCCTCTTTCGGTTAATCGAGTGCGCTCGATTCAACGATTGTAGAAGCCGATTCGCGGAATCAAGTGCGCTTGATCAACGCTTGAAGAATTGAAGATCTTTGAACCCGGTATCGTGCGCGATCAACGAGTTCGAGATAGCTAGAGTTCGGTATCTTCGGATCAACGAATTCGGGCAATTCAGCATTCATCAATCCATCGACTGCTACTTTCACCGATTTACATCATTTTTGTAATATCCGCTGCGTCAGTTTTGGTATCAGAGCTTGTTCTAGCCAATCATAGCTAGATCGAGACTTGGAGCCTAATCATTTGAAGAATTTGAAGTTTGAGGAGAAGCCGAGTGCTTGAAGTGTAAAGCCGTGGCCGAGAGGAAGAAGATTCATCATTGTTCGAAGTTGTTTGATCAAAATTTGAATTGGAGGCCGAAACTTTGTCCATCGTGTTCATCGCGATTTGCTACAAAGTGGAAGTTTTCGATCCGTTTCATTTTGGATCAAAATCCGGAAAGTGTTTGAATTTGAAGTGTTGAAGAATTTGTGAAGTTTTCAAGTATGCCGCCAAGAAGAGCTAATCGCCACCAAAACGTAGAAGCTTTATATCGAAGAGAAGAGGCTGATGAGATGGAGCAAAGAATCAATGAGAATTTTAGTGAAAAGCTTAACGAAGGAATTGGCCGGTTAGAGAGGCTTATGACGGAGATGAATCAAAATCGGAGAAGGGTTTCACCAGAATCTAACCATGGGGGTAGTAGAGTCTCGCCACATTCCAATCAAGACAGAAGTGTTGAAAATGATCAAGGACGTGGGAGGAACGTGAATGATCGTGAACGGAGGAATGTCGATAGAAGGGATGATGGTGGAAGGCGCAATGGTAGTAGAGATGTTGGTGGTCAGAATCGACATCGTTATGCATCTGATTTTGACGAGGAATATGATGGTGGTAGTATTCAAGGAAGAGGTCAAGGAAGAAACTATTCTGAGTATGATCACAAGTGGGAATCGGGGATGAAGACAGAAATTCCTGAATTCAAGGGTGGTATGCAAACGGAGGAGTTTCTAGATTGGGTAGCTAATGTTGAGGAGATTTTTGACTTCAAAGAAGTTCCAGAACATCGTAGAGTGAAGTTGGTTGCTACGAGGCTGAGGGGTAGAGCTTTGGCATGGTGGCAGCAAACCAAGCTTACACGTGAACGTATGGGGAAGTCAAAAGTTGAATCTTGGGATAAGATGAAGAAGTTGATGAAAGCAACGTTCTTACCTTACAATTATCAATCTTTGATGTATCAACGTTTGCAGAACTTGAGACAAGGGACGAAATCTGTGAATGACTATGCTGATGAATTTTATCAACTTATTGCAAGGAATGACATTATGGAAACGGAAGAGCAGCTGACATCTAGATTCATTGGGGGATTGAGAATGCAGATTCAGGATATGGTTAATATGTTCGATCCAAGATCTGTGGCAGAAGCTCATCAGAAAGCGTTGGCTTGGGAAAAACAAGGGAGACGAGGAAGTGGTGTGTTTACTAATCCTAACAATCAAGCGAAGGGTGTTGGAGGAAGTTCTAATGTTTCTAAACCTATCAGTAGACCAGTGATGAAAGAGGTTGAGAAGACAAGGGTTAACAATGAGTTCAAATGTTACAATTGTCAGGAATTGGGTCATAAAAGCAGTGAGTGTCCAAAGCCGAAGAAACGAACCATGATTGCAGAAGTTGACGATGAGGATGTTGATGAAGATTGTTCTAATCCAGTTGAGGAGGATGAGCAGGATATTGCGTCAGGAGATGAAGGTTGTAACCTAATGCTGAGGAGATCGTGTTTAACACCGAAGCAGGAAGAAGCTAGTTGGTTGAGGAGTAATATCTTTCAGTCAACATGTACTATTCTGGGGAAGGTGTGTAAGTTTGTGATTGACGCAGGAAGCTGTGATAATATTATTTCAACCGAAGTTGTGACAAAGTTGAAATTGAAGACAGAGAAACATCCGAGTCCATACAAGTTAGCATGGTTGAGAAAAGGAGGAGAAGTGAAAGTGGATAGACGAGTTCGTGTACCATTCTCTATTGGGAAGAAATACAAAGATGAAATATGGTGTGATGTAGTAGAGATGGATGTTTGCCACTTATTATTGGGAAGACCATGGCAGTATGATCGAGCAGTACAACATGACGGTCGGACCAATAGCTACAGTTTTATGTTTAAAGGCACGAAGATTATCTTAGTTCCGAAGAAGAGATCACAAGAAGAAAGTAAGTCCGAAGAAATCGAAGAGCTGAAAACTTTATTATCTTTGAAAGAGTTTGTTAAAGAAGTTGTAGAAGAGGCGGAAGTATTCTTGTTGATTGGGCGTGAGAGCAGTGAAGAAGTTGAAATTCCCGAAAAAGTTAAAACAGTTTTGAAAGAATTTGACGATGTATTTCCAGAGGAATTACCAACGGAGTTGCCACCGTTGAGGGATATACAACATCAGATAGATCTTGTTCCAGGTGCTGTGTTGCCACACAGACCACATTATCGAATGAGTCCGAAGGAACATGAAGAGTTGCGGAGGCAAGTGGAAGAATTGCTTGAACAGGGGCGTGTGCAGGAGAGTCTGAGTCCTTGTGCTGTACCAGCTTTATTGGTACCCAAGAAGGATGGGACGTGGAGGATGTGCACTGACAGTCGAGCATTGAACAAGATTACTGTGAGATATAGATTTCCAATGCCGAGGTTGGATGACTTGTTAGATCAAATAAGCGGAGCTACTATCTTTTCGAAGATTGATTTGAAGAGCGGATATCATCAAATTCGTATCAGACCAGGCGATGAGTGGAAGACTGCTTTTAAAACCAGGGAGGGTCTATACGAATGGTTGGTCATGCCATTTGGTTTATCCAATGCACCAAGTACTTTCATGAGGGTGATGAATCAGATTTTTCGACCGTTCATTGGGAAATTCGTGGTGGTGTATTTCGATGATATTCTTATTTACAGTGGGAGTCCAGAGGAACATTTGAATCATCTTAGAGAAGTGCTGATGGTATTGCGACAAGAACAATTCTATGCTGCAACGAAGAAATGCGTGTTCATGACGCACAGTGTTTTATTTCTGGGGTATGTTGTTTCAGAGAAAGGAATACAGGTTGACCAAAGTAAAGTTGAGGCGATCAGAAATTGGCCGCAGCCCAAGACGATAACGGAAGTTCGTAGTTTTCACGGGTTGGCTTCATTCTATCGAAGGTTTATACCACACTTTAGTAGTGTGATGGCACCTGTTACAGATTGCATGAAAGGTAAACAGTTTGCATGGACAGAGGAAGCAGGGAGTGCTTTTGGGAAGATCAAGGAATTGCTGACGTCTGCACCAATTCTAGTGCTACCTGATTTTCAGCTAGTGTTTGAACTGCACACTGATGCATCCAAGGTTGGGATTGGAGGGGTGTTGAGTCAGAAGGGACGTCCTATTGCATATTTCAGTGAGAAGTTGTCAGGAGCGAAGATGCGGTACAGTACATATGACGTGGAGTTTTATGCTGTTGTACAATCTATCAAACACTGGAGACACTATCTATTCCAGAAGGAGTTTGTTCTTTACACTGATCATGAAGCATTGAAGCATTTGCAAGGGCAAGACAAGATTTCAGCGAGACATGCATCGTGGATTGCATATCTACAACAGTTTACTTTTGTTGTTAAACACAAATCAGGGGTGACGAATCGTGTGGCTGATGCTTTGAGCAGGAGGGGTCATTTGTTGACAACAATGAAGATTGAGGTGACTGGTTTTGAATTATTGCCGGAGCAGATTGCAGAAGATTCTTATTTTAAGAAATTTATTGAAGGAAACAATGAAGGGAAGACTGATGAGTTTATGTTGGTTGACGGTTTTCTTTTTAAAGGAAGTCGCTTGTGCATACCGGAGGGTAGTCTGAGAATGAAGATTATCAAGGAGTTACACGACGAGGGACATGTTGGGAGAGACCGTACTTTACAGTTGATTTCACAATCCTATTTTTGGCCATCAATGAGGAAAGAGGTAGAGAGGTTTGTGGAGCGTTGTCATATTTGTCAAGTTTCGAAAGGAACTGCAACTAATGCTAGTTTATATATGCCGTTACCCGTACCTGTAAAACCATGGGTGGATATCAGTATGGACTTTGTGTTGGGGTTGCCGAGAACGCAGCGTAGTAATGATTCCATTTATGTGGTGGTTGACAGATTTTCAAAAATGGCACATTTTATTGCTTGTAAGAAGACGGCAGATGCGGTTCATGTTGCTCAGTTGTTTTTTAAGGAGATCTATCGACTACATGGATTGCCAGAATCTATAGTGTCAGATAGAGATACTCGATTTCTGAGTCACTTTTGGTTGAGTTTGTGGAAAATGGTGGGAACAAAGCTGAAGTTTAGTAGTGCTTATCACCCGCAAACGGATGGACAGACTGAGGTGGTTAACAGATCATTGGGAAACTTGTTGAGATGTCTTGTTCAAGATAATCTGAGGAGTTGGGATGTGAAGTTATGCCAGGCAGAATTTGCTCATAATCATGCTGTGAATCGAAGTACTGGGTTCAGTCCATTCCAGATTGTCTATTCGAGCTTACCGAAAGGACCGTTGGATTTAACTGCGATACCACATTCAAAGGGAACAATTAAGAAAGCCGCTGATTTTGTTGAGGGGCTGACAGAGTGTCATAAAATCGTTCAAGAACGATTAGAGAAAGCAAATGAGAAGTACAAACAGTCTGCAGATTTGAAACGACGAAATGTTGAGTTTAATGAAGGAGATTTGGTTTATGCAATATTGACGAAAGATCGTTTTCCGGTGGGAACGTATAATAAATTGAAAGCACGAAAGATTGGCCCAGTTGAAATTTTAAAGAAAATCAATGAAAATGCTTATAAACTGAAGCTGCCAGATGATGTGTACACGTCAGACGTATTCAATGTTAAACATCTCGTACCATATCATGGGGATGAGTTTGTTGTGGTGGATGCAGAAAGTGCAAATTCGAGGTCGAATTTTTCTCAACCTGGGGAGGATGATGCAGTGCAGAAAGCTAAAGGTCTAGGTCGCTCACGACCTAAGGAGTGTGTAGGTCGCTCACGACCTAAGGAGTTAAAGGGGGGAGTGAGTGATGCTGAGAAGAGTGGTTGCACAGTCCAATTCGGTGAAGTGTTAGGTCGCATACGACCTAACAAGGCTTTTAAGTTGGAGGAACGACCTAACATGTTCTTAGGTCGCGTACGACCTAACTGTGCAGTGCAACATGGTGAACGACCTAACATAACACCAAGTACAGAGCTACGACCTAACGGGTTAGTGGATAGCGAGCTAAAACAAGGAGATAGGTCGCTGGAACGACCTAACATGTTTTTAGGTCGCGTACGACCTAGCAAGATAGGGAAGAAGGTGCTGGAACGAGCTAGCGGGGTGCTCCGACCTAACAGTCTGAAGGGAAAGGTGATACGACCTAACGAGTTACGACCTATGATAGGTCGTAAGGAAACGGAACAAGCTAAGTTAGGTCGCGAAGGCTTAGGTCGCAAAGTCTTAGGTCGTGGAGACTTAGGTCGCGAAGAATTTCTGAAAGCCGCTTCTGTTAGGTCGCAAACGAAGGGATGTCGTTGATTCTTATGCCGCATTGATCTCTGCCGTTGATTCTTAAGTCGCTGAAGGAAGCAGATGTATTGAAGTTAAGTCGCGTCTGTTTTTAGGTCGCAACTTTTATAAGTAGTAGGTCGTCTGTTTGTATTTTGTCTAAGTTGTTAAGTCGCTGAAGGTTGTAACGAGTTGTAACTGTTTGTTGTTAGGTCGCTGCCGACCTATGCTAAGTCGCGCCTGTACTAGGTCGCAACATTTTAGGTCGTAGGTCGTTTCCGACCTAAGTACTTGTAATATTTGAAGTTTCTGTTGTGTTGAGTTGTAGCCTATAAATAGGTGTGCATGGTCATTTTGTAAAGGTTGTTGATTTTTGAATAAAATTCTCTTTTGATTGCTTTGTGCTTTCATTTAAATTGGTAGTTGAGTGTAATCTCCTATCTCCTCTTTCGGTTAATCGAGTGCGCTCGATTCAACGATTGTAGAAGCCGATTCGCGGAATCAAGTGCGCTTGATCAACGCTTGAAGAATTGAAGATCTTTGAACCCGGTATCGTGCGCGATCAACGAGTTCGAGATAGCTAGAGTTCGGTATCTTCGGATCAACGAATTCGGGCAATTCAGCATTCATCAATCCATCGACTGCTACTTTCACCGATTTACATCATTTTTGTAATATCCGCTGCGTCACCCAATAAGGGAGTCAATTACCTTCCAACTACAGGGACCCTTCTATTTGTTGCACTCATGCTCTTATTAAGTCAACGCCTTCCAATACAACCTGCTTCTTATGGGGTAATCGGGATAGTTTGTATCTTCAAATTCATTTATTGTTCCAACACATAGTTGTATTATCCATCTTTTTAGAATATGGTTGCAACCACTTCTACATTCGAAATTTGTAGAGTTTGGAGTATTAAATAAATGTATAATTATAGTAAAAATATAAATATGTTCACTCAACATATTCTAATTTTTAAGTTCAGCTAACATAATCTCTGATACCAAATGCGACAACCCGCACCTTAATGGGTCAAATTTTCGCTAAATCAAACATCCAAATCGACTAGGGTATGGATCGTTGGTGTTGGTATTATGTAAATAAACAAAGTATATAAGTGCACTATCGATAAGAACTCACGATGAAGTATAACATATAATAAAACATATATTTACTGATTAAGATTGATATCTTTAGTATCCAGGGCCCTTGTTAGTGTCGAGCATGCATAAGGAAATCTGATGTTCTATTGTTCTCGCCTTATACCGATACATGTCCTTCTGAATATATCATGTGGGCTATAATGTGGACGGGTCAGAACAAAAGTTCTGGTGAGTGGTAAATTACATACTTTATACATAACACTAGCTTATGTCGAATTTCTTCCACTACGTGTTATATCTACCATTTAAACTTTGCTCATCTTGACTTCATATAAGCGTACAATACACCCCACCAACTTGAGGCATACAATAACTACATACATGTATGTATGTATGTATGTATATGTGTATATACATAAGTACCACAGTCCCCTTTTGGACCAGGGTACTTTCCCTACTAGTATCCATAACTCAGCGCCTCGTCAGAATCCATCGTCAGTGCAGTATCCCCGCCATTGTGCATACCGAGGAACTCCCTTAGTGCCTAATAACAGCACTAACTTTTTGGTCGTATTACATATCATTATTGAAAGACCGTCATTAAAAGGTTATCTAGACTTGCCTCCTAACAACAAACAAACTAACAGATAGTTGGGAGACGGTGCATGTCCTAAATGTGGTCTACAATAGTTTGGAGGTGTAGCCTATTTAGACATAACCATTGTCTTTCCACTAACCGTTTAGAATCGATGGAGATCTCGACTTATTTAAATAGCTCCTACTCCTCATATTTATGGTACCAACCTCACTTTCATATTGCTAAGTCTACGTTCACCATCCCACTTAGAATGCCTAATATAATAAAGGAAATGCCTATTTGGTTACTTAACACGTACCTCATCCCCCCCTATGCCCCGAAAAAGTTGAAGCAGACTCTACTTACCCTTTGACACTTTGACTGAGGCGAATCATCCTGCTTTGGTATATTCCCTTAACCTATACGTGAACGTATAATTCCATGGATCCTACAGTTGGATATGTCCCACATCAGTATAATATATACATAACCGTTGATAGCCCCTTGTGATGTGTAGACTTCTATTATGTAACACTACTGACCTCGCATTCCAATCCATATTAATGACTATGTCATTTTTAACTTCTCTAAGTTAGTTACTAAATTCAATAATTCACACCCGTCATAAACATATACTTGAGGCTACATAAATTATTTAGTTACTATGCCTCCTATGTTCGACTGTTGGTATTTAGTTATTTTACACAACCTGCTTCTTATTTCATTTACGCCAATTTAATGTCATTTATCGCTTACTTTGATTTAATAGTTAAATACCTTTTTTCATTTGACCTCTATTTGAAACTATTATGTATATCATAATGTTCCTTTTTAATTATTACTATCTTTCTTTGATTACTATAATGCTCATAATTACTCATTTCATTGCTTTACATACATTTCATCACTTATTGTTATTTTCTAACTTATCACATATATTAGATTTATAATTGAGTTATTGTTATTATCTCTACTTACAATACTTTCGTTCATACTTAAGGATTTTTGCATTATAATTAATGCGTTGGAATTACATCTTCCCAAAATGAACATTAACATTGTAAATTTCCATAACTTATATAAGGGAGGACTTATGTTAATTTTGATATTAAAAGAATTTATCTTTTCTTTTATTGTTGAAATAGACGGTATTAAATATGATAAACATCTCTATTTTATACATCACTTTTTTTAAGCATATTCCTTATTATTTCAAACGATACACTTTTATCGATATTTATAAAACTGGATAATTTATAGAAATTTACATTGCAACACACTCATTCTAATGAATTAAAAAACTACTTAAATCTCAATCCAAATTATAATAACTTCCAATTCATATTTACTCACATATATTATTCAACTCACAAATCTAGAATTTCTATACAATATTATACATTTAGGAACTACTTTCACACTTACTTTCTAGATTCAGGTATATTAAATATTTAATTAAAGCTAACAATTCACATAATATGTAGGCATTGTTCTCAATTTCTTTATACGTATTTATTAAAACCTACAACTCTAAAATTACATTCAGGCCTAGGATGAACAGATTTACAATGATATAAATCCTATACTATATATAAATATATAATTTCTCACTCACCTTTAAGCTTCCAAATCTACATATCTAAATTCTATTATTTTTGTTTGACTTATATTTTCTCCATATCAAAATATGTACCGCAAGAATATACATATATATTAAATATTTAGATTTGAGAAGATATTTGAAATTAATTTATGTTTGAGTTTAGATTTACAATTTACAATGGCTGGTGATTTGATTCAATATTTTGTTTTCTCCTATTACATTCTGATATTCTCCATTTACATATATATAGATTATAGTCTATATAGACTTTAGAAATTGAGGATAGCAGAAAGTGTTAGAGCTTCGACGTTGTTTTAGAAAATAGGAGGACAACAGTAAGGGGTTAAGCTTGTATTTTTATGGAATTGAATCAACGTTGGCCGTTAGAATTATTTATATTAAATCCAGGCTGTTCGGTCTAGGTTCAATTTACAACCACCACTTTCGACCGATCGACGCTATGATGCTACCGTCGATTGCTAGTGGTCGATCGGTCTCAATAAAAGGGTCGACCGATCTACATTTATGTTACTTAATTTCTGCATTTCGTTTAATTCCTTTTAGAACTTATATATCCAATTCTAACCGATCTAACTTAACGTTAATTCTTCTTAGAGGTTAAGTAATTGTTGATGTTTATTACCATTAGTTAACTATATTTATTTCTTTAATTACATACATAATTATTTTCGATTCAAACGTTAATGATTTTTTTCATTTGAACTTCAATCGCAAAACTTTATATATAAAAGTTGATCAAAAAATCGCCACGAGCACAAATGTGGATATTTCGTGGTTAAATTCTGATATTTTCTTCCATTTCGAGCTTTATTAATTTGTAATTAATTTCTTCTTAATTAATTATAGTTTAATGGAGGATTATATATGTTTTTAGGTAGTGGAAAAGTGATTTGGGACTATTCGCTAAGTTGCACTTTGCACAAATCTTGAAATCATCAACGGGCCTAATTTTGGGATTAGGCTAATTACAACTAAATTTGTCTAAACACATTTCGGCTAAAAGTTGTGTTGTCTCCCTAATTATAAGGTGAAAATTTTATTATGACACTTTATGGAAAGCCAACCAATAATATCTTTTATTTGGAATAGGTTTCAGGATCTAGTTTGTCTTATATATAAGTTATAGCTCTTATAATATTTTAGGGTCAAAACTATCCATAACTTATGATAAGGGTCAAAATTGTCAAAACACCTTATTACCCAAAGCTATAGACTATTTGAAAATCGTTTGATTATGAAAATAATATTTTTATGATCCGTTGATGTGTAATCATGTGTGGAGATTGAAGGTTGTTACATATGCTGTATTCATGCAATCGATATGAGTTATCGTGATAGCAACCATAGTGGTTGTGGTATGGGTTTGATAAAGGCATCAACACACTCCATGAATCGATAAGCCACTCCTATAGATGAGGATTATTACGGTACCCCTAGAATATCCGGACAAGCATCACAAACTAGGTCGACTTCCTCGTTAAGAATGATGTATATTTACGTTATGGAGTTTGGACGGTAAGTAAAATTTATAAAATTTTAATACTGCTATATATCTTAATAGTAAAATATCGGATTAACATGATTTATGCACTAACTGGTGGAAGTTCACAAATAGTGGGTCTATATCTTGTATCGTATGCAATATTCTTAGGGCTTGTATCACATCATTTTGACCTTGTTTTAGCAAGGTTCCTGCTCCTGTTAAGGACCATTGGTTCGAAGAGTTTAAGGCAAAAAAAAATTAAATTTTAATCCGTTACCATATTAAATCTGTCTACAACTAATTATTTTTAACATATTTAAATTATTCACAACTGCATGCGCCGGCTTTGTATGTTGGGTTTCCAACACTTCATTTGCCGATGTAAGGCGATTATGGAAACACAAATGGTCTTTGAAGTACAAGCATATTGTCTCAGATATGAAGAGGTACAATAAGAAGAATACTTGAATATCTGATGAGGTATGACATCATGTTTTAGAGTACTAAGAGAAAGAGGATGTGAAAGTTGCCAAAATGAACTATACCACTCGCAACATGAAAAGCCATAGATATGTGCATCTAAACCAACGGCGCAATGGATGAATGATTTGGTAATTGTTTAAATTATTTAACAATAGTATACAATTCATAAAAAGTGAATGATTGATTATTAATTATTTTTTAGGATAAAGAACAAGGTCAAACACCGACATACATGGAGGTGTACATTTGGATGCATTATGTCAAGCAGCCTTGTGGTTTCATAGAAGGCAAGTGGATTAATGTTTAATTATATAGAACAATTTGTTGTAAGCATTTAAAAAATCTTCGAACTTTAGTTTACAAAACCAAGCTACCTTTGTACATGATACTAAGTATTGTGAATAATTCATGGTGTAAATACAATGAGCGAGCTACCTTAATTATTGAGAGTAAGGATTGGGCATCTCTCACAACGAGTCAAATCTTCTTTTCAAATAACTCACCGGAAAAGGGGAGACGTCTATATTATCAAGAACTACACGGAAGCCTAGTATAGATAATATTCCTGTGGTAATTACTCAAAATCTAATTAAATTTATTTTACTTCGAATTAAAAATAATGTGTCATGGATTGTTTGATTTTAGGTAAAACATACTAAAATTTAGATCAAAACTAAATTAGAATTATGAATCATTTACAACTTTAAAATTTTTATTGGAAATTTATAGTTGGTTTAAAGCTTAAGCACCATTTCGACCATCATTTAAAAACTTAATCAAAAATCGAAGAATTTCATTTAATTTTGTTGATAATAATACAAATGATTTATACCTTTAAACGAACTAATTAGGTAGTCATGTATGGCTATTTATATAAAAAAGCAACTAACACCAACAAACAATTGTATAATATCAAGCATAATTAATTTGATATTATGATTTAAATGCAGATATATAGAGAATACACTTATAGTGTTATGTTTGTAGTTTTGGATTATTGGGAGAGACTTGTGGAAGAGGTACGAGAGCCGAAGAGTGCAAATCAAGAACCGAGGTCCATAGTGAACAAGCTAAAAGAACAAATGAGCCTCATGTAGGAATTTTTAGGCAGTTGAGGCTGGATGGGGGCAGGGATTAAGATTTTCTTAGCGAATTATTCTTATCCTGCTTCTACATGTGTGACTTGATACTATTCTTGTGATGGTTAATTTGAACCTGATGTAGCAATGTACATTTTATGATGGTATGAATAGGACGTAGTGAGTACGGTTTAATTTATTTTGGACATTATGTGTTTCCAACATGTTTGCATTTGTATTTGTTGGGATTTGAAGTTGTTGTGTATTGTATTATATGGGTTTATTATGTTTATGTCAGTCATTATCTTTTTGGAATGATATTGATATGAAGATGAAGAGTTGGATCACAGCAGAGAGAGTAACAGAGTAAGTTAGAGAAGAAAATTGAATTGAGAAGAAGAAGACATTGTAAGAAAATTTCAGAATTAACTTTTTCCTATCTTTTTCCATTCGATATTCACTACATTTATAACCAAAGCTGTAACAAACTTTGTATACGTGGCACACTAGGCATAGTTGCATATACTACTTTTTCTAGCATGAAACAAATAATAGAAATTATGAAATAAAGGTGCAGCAGCTTTTTCTAACAACCTAACAACTTGTAGTGATATTTTCTATTTTAATCCACGAATCTTTTTGACAGCTGGATCATTCTTTTGGGTCGTGCATGGTTGGGTGAGCAAGCTTCATGTGTGGATGGACTAGTGGTATGTGTATCAACACCCACCCCTTCAAGATTGACCTTGTCCTCAAGGTCGTTGTGGCTGTTAGCTAAGGCCACTGGTAATGGTTCTTGCGTAACTATAGTTTTCCCAGCCCAGTAAGGAGCTTGGTCTAGCCCAGTAAGGGAGATAGTTTTCCCATTGAAAGAAAAGGCCATGGTCAGCTTCTTATAATCAACCGTAATCGGCCCAAAGTGCTTCATCCACTGTATTCCAAACACTGCGTCAGATCCCACGATGTCGAGCAAATGGAAATCGATGACGAAGTTATGGCCTTGTATTTCTACGCCGACGTCTACGTAGGATCCCGAGGTGCGTAGTTGTTCTCCATTGCCAATTGTTACCACAAAGGAGGTGCTCGTATCCAATTCGAGAGCTAGGAATTTTTCTACCTTCGGGTGGAGATAATTGTGTGTTGAGCCAGTGTCAACCAAGATGGAGATGGATTTGTTATTGATGGTGGCTGGCAGGCGAATCGAGCGAAGGTGGTTTGAACCGGTGAGAGCAAGGAAGGATATTTCTTGGGCTGGCTGTTGTGGTGCGTCTAGGTTGGTGTCGGTGGTGGTAATGGTGACTGGCAGTGGTGCTGGGTCTTTTTCGGGGATGTCATTGTTCGGGTTGAATTCGGGGAGGATCATCAAGAGGTGGGTGGGTTTGCAACGATGGCCGACGTAGTATTTCTCATCGCAATTGAAACATAAACCTTGTTGTTTACGTGCATGCATCTCTGACTGGGAGAGTTGTTTGATAGGAATACTGGGTTTGGAGGGTTGCGTGGAAGGTGTTTGTGGAAATGTCTGAGAGGTTTGCTGGGCTATGGAACTGGGGACTGGTATTGTTAGTGTATATTGGTTTAGGAGGATCGTTGTATTTTCGTTTAATCAATTTAGCAGCATCGATTGCATCAGAGATGGTTGAAGCTTTTAGGAGATAGAGTTCATTTTGTATGTGGGTTTTGAGGCCGGATATAAAGCACTGTAGGATTGATTCAGGGGATAGTGTTGTTATTCGATTGCAAATGGTTTCGAACGTGGACTGATAATGATCAACTGAGCTTATTTGTTTGAGTTTAAACAAGGTGGCCTGCGGGTTGAGGAAGGTAGGCGGGCCAAAACGTTGTTCAATGGCTCTGGTTAATGCTGCCCATGTGCTGATTTGCTTATTTCTGTGCATCCATTGAAACCATGATAATGCTTGCCCTTGCATGTGGAAGCTCGCGAGGTCGACACGTTGGTCCTCTAGCGTGGAGTAGTATGCAAAAAACCTATCTGCCTGGAATATCCAGTCATGCAGGTTGGATCCATTGAATGAAGATAGAGAGCATTTGGGTGTTCTGGTGGGTTGTGGGGTTGCTAATATTGGTGGTTGTCGAATGATAGGAGAAGCCTGGTATGTGGATGAGTTGTGGTTGGTTGGCGAAATGGGTGGTTGAGTATCTAGTTTGCGATTAATGTCCACCACAGTTTTAGAGAGGTCTTGAAGGGTTGATTTGATATCCACGATATTTGTGTTTTGGGATTCTAGCATGGAGCTGGGGGATGATTAGGTAGCTTGTATGGTGGAGATAGCTTCTTGGTGTTGAGTAAGTTGTTGGAGAGCATCATCTATTTTGGTCATGATGATAGATCTGTTGGGTGGGTTGATAGGAGAGGGAGGAAAAAGGAGAGGTCAGTAGGTGAAAGCACCAAAATGATATGAAGATGAAGAGTTGGATCAGAGCGGAGAGAGTAACAGAGTAAGTTAGAGAAGAAAATTGAATTGAGAAGAAGAAGACATTGTAAGAAAATTTCAGAATTAACTTTTTCCTATCTTTTTCCATTCGATATTCACTACATTTATAACCAAAGCTGTAACAAACTTTGTATACGTGGCACACTAGGCATACACTACAAGGATTACTGTTTATTCCAACGGAGGGGGGCAACGGCCACCAACGGCATTGACCAACGGCTTCCAACGGCAAGTATTTTCCGGATTATTACCAAGAGATTAAAAAGATAGCCATTGGACGCCGTTGGAAAATGCCGTTTGCGGCCGTTGGTAGCCGTTGGAAACCCGAACCAAAATAAACGGCAGCAGCTTCTTCTCCCCCATTTCGATTTTCACCAAATTCTAACCCAAAAGCCTCCATCCTCCTCCCCAATTCGCCACCCACTTCCATTCCAACCTCCAACGTCACTCGGTAGCATCTAGAAGCCCTCTCCAACCCCTAATCCTCTCCAATCAAGGTATAAACCCTAATTCCCTTTTTTATTAAATTAGGTAATTTAGTGTTAGATTTGCAATTTATATGTTTGTATTGACTATTATATGTGTAGTTTAGTTTATTGATGCTTAATTTTTATTATTAACCTATGTATTGTAAGTTAATTGTATATTATAGTATGTTGTATGTATGGTGTATAGTGTATTGTGTGTATAGCGTAGTGTAGAATGCTGCTTGTATGAAAATATAGTGCGATAAGTTGAATGATGACATTAGATTAGAAAATATCGAAAATGATATTTAATTTTATAATATACGGTTACTTTGATTTTTTTTAATAAGTAATATAGTGTATTAATTTTATAATGTACGGTTAAAAAATATCGAAAATGACAGTAAGTATAGTATCGAACGTCAATTTTTTTTCAAGGTATAAACCCTAATTCCCTTTTTTATTAAATTAGGTAATTTAGTGTTAGATTTACAATTTATATGTTTGTATTGACTATTGTATGTGTAGTTTAGTTTATTGATGCTTAATTTTTATTATTAACCTATGTATTGTAAGTTAATTGTATATTATAGTATGTTGTATGTATGGTGTATAGTGTATTGTGTGTATAGCGTAGTGTAGAATGCTGCTTGTATGAAAATATAGTGCGATAAGTTGAATGATGACATTAGATTAGAAAATATCGAAAATGATATTTAATTTTATAATATACGGTTACTTTGATTTTTTTTAATAAGTAATACAGTGTATTAATTTTATAATGTACGGTTAAAAAATATCGAAATGACAGTAAGTATAGTATCAAACGTTAATTTTTTTTATAAATATAATATGTTACATAATATGTAATATATTCGAAAACCCTTAGAATGTTTTTCGGCCCCGTCTGATAAGTATTGTATATGATCGTTATGTGGATATTCGTTTTTTTAACAGAACGGACATCTGTATTCATCTTATACAGTATTTGTTGGATTTGTCCCTGTATTGGACAAGTTACGAATACAATAACGTAATTAAATCGTGTAAATTATTTCATTTTAAATGGTTCACAAAATTTCGACAGCGCTTCGTTTATGTTCCCTGTGTACACGCAAATGTGTACTGTTCAGGAAACTAAAGCGAAGCGCTGCCGAAATTTTGTTAAATCATTTAAATTGAAATAATTTACGCGATTTAATTACGTTATTGTATTTGTAATAGGAGGTAGGACGACCTATCACCATAGAGTCAATGATCAGTTATTATAAAATTCACCTGTAAACTGTTTTAATAATATGTCAATGCAAATTAATATCGTACTTTTTAACTATATACGTAGGTTAATGGACAATTATTTTACTGATCGGAGCTGGATGTACAAAAAACGAAGAGTTGAAAGTGGAACGTCAATTAGTGAACATTTTAATAATGGTGTTCGTGTATTTATTGATTTCGCTTTAAGTAATAACGGAAACGACAAAGAAATCCATTGTCCATGTACTAAATGCAAATTGTTAAAGCATTTGGTACCAGAAATGGTAAGAGTTCATTTGCGTTAGTTCGGTTTCGTGTCGAACTATTTGGTTTGGGATCGTCATGGAGAACCGTTAGCATCTAATCGTGTTGAAGCTGAGGAGGTATTGAGTAATGAAATTGATACGACAAATCTCGTAGAACATATGGTTGAAGATGTTGCACGTTCAATGTTCCCTGTTTCTCAATTAACCGATGACGATGGTAATACTGAAGACGAACCAAATATTGGTGCAAAAAATATATATGATTTGTTAGAAGCGGCGAAGAAACCCATTTGGGAAAGTTGCACAAGCGAAACCCAATTGTCTGTGACTACTGAGTACATTGCGATGAAATCTAAATACAACCTCACAGAATCTGGATTTACAGCTGTTGTACAAGCTGCGAAACGGCATATGCCTCCCAATAATTTAATGTGCGAAAATCATTATGAAGTAAAAAAACTAATGTCGGCTTTTGGTTTACCATATCAAAAAATAGATACATGTCTAAACGGTTGCATGCTGTTTTGGAAGGAAGATATCAATCTTAGACATTGTAAAATATGCAATCAGGAAAGGTACAAACCAAGAAAGAAAAAGGGAAAGGAAGTCCCGTATAAGCGTATGCATTATTTACCAATTACTCCTAGACTTCAAAGGTTATATGCATCTTCTGTAACTGCGCAACATATGAGATGGCACAGTATGAGAATACGAGAGGAAGGTACGTTAACACACCCAGCTGATGGGGAAGCATGGAAGCATTTTGACCAAAAGTATCCTGATTTTGCATCCGAGAGTCGTAATGTTAGACTTGGTTTATGTACGGATGGATTTTCACCATTTTCTCAATTTGGTTCTAAATATTCGTCCTGGCCTATAATTGTCACACCTTATAATTTACCTCCTTGGATGTGTATGAAAACTCCATACATGTTTCTTACAGTTGTTGTTCCTGGTCCTGATGATCCGACACAAGGAATCGATGTTTATTTACAACCTTTGATTGAAGAATTAAAAACATTGTGGTACGAAGGAGTAGAAACATATGATATTTCTAAAAAAAAAACTTTCGCATGTATGCTTCTTTGTTATGGACAATCAGCGATTTTCCTGCGTATGCAATGCTTTCAGGTTGGAGTACGGCTGGTCGCCTAGCTTGTCCTTACTGCATGGAAGAAACAAGAGCATTTCCTTTACCTCATGGAAAAAAATTTCGTGGTTTGACTGTCATCGATGTTTTCTTCATGTTAATCATCCATTTAGAAGAGATAAGAAAAACTTTACAGCTAATAGAGTTGAAACTTTAAGCGCACCTACGGTTTGGTCAAGCGAAGATATTTATGAACTTGTAAAGGATTATCCAAAAATACATGAAACCGAAAAGCAAATTGAAATTCAAGGTAAATCATCGATTCATAACTGGTGCAAACAAAGCATATTTTGGGAGTTGCCTTATTGGAAAAATCTCCTGATTCATCATAATATTGACGTGATGCACAATGAGAAAAACGTGTTTGATAATGTGTTTAATACAGTTTTGAATGTCAAGGGGAAGACGAAAGATGATTTGAAATCAAGGCGTGATATCGAAGTATTATGTAATCGTCCTGAGCTTCATATGAAACCAAATGAAACAAAAAAGCCAAAAGCGTGCTATGAGCTAGACAATAATCAAGTTAAAATATTTTTAAAATGGGTGGAAGGATTAAGATTCCCGGATGGTATATCTTCTAATCTTCGTAGATGTGTGGACTATAAGAACAATAAACTTAGCGGGATGAAAAGTCATGATTGTCATGTTATGATGGAAAATTTATTACCCGTCGCTTTTGAAGAACTATTGCCCGTAAAAGTTTGGACTGTTCTAACAAAACTTAGTCTGTTTTATAAAGAGATTTGTTCTACTACATTAAAAGTTGATCGTCTACGTAAACTTGAGGAAGAAATCCCGATATTGCTATGCAAATTGGAAAAAATATTTCCTCCTGGTTTTTTCAATGTTATGGAGCATTTACCTATTCATCTTCCATTTGAAGCACGTCTTCGAGGGCCTGTGCAATATGGATGGATGTATCCATTTGAAAGGTATATTCATATTTAGTTCATTAAATATTGGTTTAATTATATGTATAAAAAAATTGATTTAAAATAATTTGAAATAGATATTTAAATCATCTAAAGAAAAAAGTGAGGCAGAAAGCTCGAGTTGAAGGCTCGATTTGCAAATCATACATTGAAGAAGAAGCTTCATTTTTTTTCTCTCATTATTTTAGTGACCATGTGAACATATCATTTGAAAGTGCTCCGCGTAATGATGAAGGCATTGATCAAGATGATTGTCAATCGACTATATCTATTTTTAAAAAGCATGGTCGGCCTTCTGGTAAATATGTGGAAGTATGGTTGGATGACAGAGATTATCACATAGCACACACATATATTCTTCTCAACTGTGCTGAAGTTGCACCATTTGTTAGGTAATATACTTATATATGTAACATTTCTTGTATCATAATTAATAAATATACAAATATGCACACATGTATCTTAATCAAAATATAACATTTCTTGTATAATTGCAGTATTTACGAATCACAACATCCGAACGGAGATATCAGCAAAGAATTCTCTAAATGGTTTTCTAAGTACGTTTTTGATACGACAAATGGTGTTGTAGACGAAGGATTGAAACATTTAGCTTTGGGACCAAAAAGGATAGTCAAGACCTATCCAATATTCTTTGTGAATGGATATAAATTTAATACCAAAGAATACGGTGCTGAAAAATTAACTAACAATACTGGTGTATTTGTTAAAGGTAGTGATGATCCAAATGATCATATACATGATTTTTATGGCGTGCTAACCCAAGTTTTGCAATTGTCGTATTTCACACGACCTGTAGAAGAAGTATTTTTGTTTAAATGCAACTGGTTCAGCAACGTTCCAGGTTCTGGAATAAACGTGCATCCAAAATATAATCTTATAGAAATAAAACATACTTCGCATTATCATAACTACGATCCTTTTGTACTTGCCAAACAAGCTCTTCAAGTTTATTATGCTTCTTACCCATCTCTAAGAAGAGATAAAGTAAATTGGTCGGCTGTTTTTAAAACAAAGGCAAGATTTACATTTGATGGACGGAACATTCCCGATGAACAAGCTTACCAAGCAAATATCGAGGAAAGTAGAGGAATAATAATAACAGATGATCAAACAGATTTTGGACCTCTAAACGATGATTCAAATGCATTAATTGAAGCATTTGAGAGTACAGAGGAACAAAATATAGAGTACGAAACAGAGTCTGAAACCGAAACTGACGAGGACTGATCAATAATCTACATTTTGAAGGTAATTATATTTAACATTATAATGTTTTCATTAAAAATGTTATGCTAATGTATGATATGTGTCACGTACTCTTCTTATGTTATGCCATAATGTATGTTTTACATATAGTCAGTTAATGTTCTCATATAATATTTTTCTGTAACATGTTCTATAGATATGTCTTCACGTAGACGATCTGGGTCTACACATTCTAGGTCTCCCTCCTCTTCACAGAGAGGGACTATTCGTCATGCAGATCGTGATCGCGGTGGTCCATCAGAGGAGATGCCACGCACTGCAATTTGGCTAAAGCCAAAAGCCGACGGATCTGGGTAAGTATTAAGTTTCAAAATTAAATTTTATTCTAGTATAGTCTATTATAATTAAGTATAGTAGTCATAAAATAGTAAATGCTTTTTTTTCCTGTTAAACACAGTGGTTTTACGTTAGAGCCATCAAATATAGTTCTTTCATTATCTAAGCGTGCATACCAGAGTCGGATGAATGAATGTTGGCCCAAATGGTCCTTGATTCCAGAGAACGTGAAGGAAGCTATTTGGCAGGACTTTTTGGTATGAGTGATATTACTTGTTAGGTTTAAATATCTAATCATGTTTACACTACGCATAAAAACTATATAACTCTTATGTAATCAAACGTGCAGGGCCATGTGGACATCCAGGATGCAGATCTTTCCGTTGTACAACGTCATTGGCAGAGTAAGACTGCAAAGAACTACAGGGAGACTTTAAATGCTGTGAAATCAAGTGGAAGCAAGCCAAATTGGATGAGCGCTGTTGTGTGGGAACAGTTTATCCGCTGGTGGGCCAATGAGGAATTTCAGGTAAATTTACTAATATTTAATTTAAATTGTTCTACGCAAATAATATTTAAATTAAAACTATAAAACAATTTTTTTTTCAACTTAAATTTGCAGAAAGAGTCAACCAGGAATTCTGCTAACAGGAGCAAGAACCCCGTCACACATCGCGGTGGTTCTAAGTCATTCCAGCATCACCGCGAGGACTTGGTATATTTATTAATTAACATAAACATTTATATAAAAATATTTAATATATATATTTATATGTGCATATTTCAGGAAAGACAGCGCGGTGGTCCTGTTTGCCATTGGGATGTATTTGCGCATACGCATGCGGTGACTCAGATTGACGATTCAGGCTCATATTCGTACACCTGGGAAAGTAATGACAAAGCAAGGACCGCATATGTAAGTATAAGATAATGAACTAAAAGTTTTAAGTCTATTAAAATAGCATTATCTAAATTCAATTGTATTTTGCATACTAGGAAAAGTTTCAGGACGCACGGACATTGATGCTCCAGGACACCGGAAGAGCAGAGTTGACCATTGATGAGGAGAACGTAATATTTGAGTCTGTCATGGATCCAGCGACCCACGGAAGGCGCTTTGGATTTGGAACCCAATCGGTAATTTAATTTAAATTTAAAATAATTTTTATGAAGCATGTTCATTTCGATATCATATATATAAACACTTTAGATGTGAGCTTAGCTAGAGTAAATATTTAAACGTATTTACACATATATTTACACATATTTACTAATATTTACAGGTTGACGTAGTGCAGAAGAACTACCAGAGGGCTCAAGATAAGGAGGAGATCGCACAGCTACGAGCCCAGATCGCCACGCTTCAAGACCGCGATCGCCGCCGTGAAGAACAAATGGAGCAGCTAAACAATAAAGTGGCGGAGTTCATGGAACAATACGGGCGGTTTCCTTCCTCCGGTGGTTCTGCTGGCGAGTGAGTTGATGTATGTTTGAGATGTTTTCTTATGTGTGGAGTGGTGATGGTTTGTATATATTGTTGTATGGTGTTAGACATTTGGTGATGGTTTGGATGTGTTAGGCATTTGGTGATGTGTTTGGATGTCTTAAACATTTGGTGATGGTTTGGATGACGATTGGTGATGGCTTTTTATGTGTTTTGTTTGTATATATGATGACGGTTGGTTTGGATGACGTTTGGTTTTGATGTAGAAACTAATTTGATGGATGTAGAATTTAGTTTGTTTTGATGGTTTGGTTGTTTATGTGTATGATTTGATTATTATATTGTGTTTGGTTATATATATGTGATTGTTATTGGATATACGCTCAAAATGGAGCAGTTTTGATATTTATGATATTGTGTGTGGCCGGAGGTGAGTAGGAGCTGCTGGGTAAAAAAAAGTTTCAGATTTTCAACGGCTTCCAACGGATACCAACGGCTATTTGGTTATTCATAGGCAACGGCTTCCAACGGCTACCAACGGCTATAACCAACGTTTTCCAACGGCGTACCAACGGCAAGTTGGTCAACGAAGTTTGCCACGTGGCCAGATGAGCCGTTGGTAAACGTTGGTATAACGCCGTTGGAGGCATTGAAAGCCATTGGAAGGCGTTGAATTGTATTCCAACGGTCTTTCCAACGGCTTCCAACGACTTGGAGCCGTTGGAAAGAGCTGTCTCCCTTGTAGTGATAGTTGCATATACTACTTTTTCTAGCATGAAACAAATAACAGAAATTATGAAATAAAGGTGCAGCAGCTTTTTCTAACAACCTAACAACTTGTAGTGATATTTTCTATTTTAATCCAGGAATCTTTTTGACAGCTGGATCATTCTTTTGGGTCGTGCATGGTTGGGTGAGCAAGCTTCATGTGTGGGTGGACTAGTGGTATGTGTATCAGATATATATTTGTAGCATTGTCTATAGTTCATTTAGTTTATGTGACATTATGTTGTTGACATGGGGAAGGCGTATGGATGACGTGGGAAAATCATATTTTTACACTTTGAGAAAAATATAAAGATGACAGAGAAGTTGTTGGAAATTTTGAGACGCGGGAAGGCGTAGGATACGGCGTAGAGAAGACGTAGACAAATTTTGGAAAAACCAAAGACAAATTTCCATCGTAGAAGCAAGGTACAAGGAATGCGCAAAAAATAATTCTGTAACGTGAAGTTTTCCTACCCCAACTTTAACGTCCGGAAATTTTTTCCCTAAGTGGCTTCTGCGACGACACATGTTTTGATTCCGAAATAAATTGTGAATAACTGGCAAAGAGATTTATTGACGCCGCTGATAATCAATCATTGCACCTTTTAATGATGCCTCAGTGTATTGATTATGTTTTGCATGCACACATGTGCGTGTCCATATACCATTCAATGTAGCAACGCTAGATGGATACACGTTATGGAGAATGCACGTATAGTTTTGCTTATTGTGGGATCAAACTTTCCATATTCCTACAGGAATTCACATATTCAAAGCGGTCCTTAATAATATACACACGCTTACGTGTTACAAATTTCCTAAATGCATTTCAAGCGAGCTAAGAGTATGATGGGTGACAACCAACAGTATACTGTTAAAGAATTTTAATTTTATTCCTAACAAGGTTAAGCAATACACTGAAGGTACGTATCTTCTTCCTAGCCTAAAGTTCAAATTGACTCGTGTGAACTTATTTTTAAATATTAATGAGGAGTTTTGGTACAGTTGTCATGTATACTTTATACTGTGGAAATTAGTATCCATCCTTATTTTTAAGTTTTATAACAATTTTTTTATTTTATTATTCCAGATGTTTTACGTGAGTTTTATATTTGTATTATGGTTGAAGGAATAATTTGGAGATGAATCCTCCTAGCTGATCTTTCAATGCATGCAAAACTAGGTCGTCGTTGAAATTCAATTCTTACCAGTACAGCTCGCATACTACTTCTGAGTTCTGACATTTCAATGCCCTAGAAAACATGCCATCTTTTTATCTTCTTTTACTTGCTTCACATGCAAAAATACATATCTTAACGAAACCAAACCTTTGAATTCTAACAAAACTGTCTCCCATTTGATGTGACATTGTCTTCATCATGTATCTAGCTGTCATATTTAGAACTGTTGACATGTGACATAAGAAAATTGGTTAGTCGTTTTCAACTTTTTCTCCGTTAATTTATTCGACAGGCGCGATGAGAACTCCCCCCCTCAGCATTGCGTGATCATGACAAGTCTTCGTATACAAAATATAGGCAACCAAATCAACTACGGTGCTAATAAAGCCAAACATAACACGATGTTAATTTGTGCAACAACTGGATGTCAACATGAAACATAAAATAGTGATTAGATTTCACAATTTGAGGGAAAAATTTCCCCAAAATCACTTCATCTCTCCCGTCTTTCCATCTAATTCGACGACTCTAACCCGACTCTTTTTACCATCGCGCCACCATCAATCAGCATCGTTGTATTTTACTGCCCATTTCCCGCATCTCGCCGCCACTTCAACTATTCGTTTAACGACGACATCCATCGTCGTTGTTTCTTTGGTCGCCAACATCTCCAACTCGCAAACAAAAATCATGACATACCTAGCCTTCGTCGAATCTCTATGTGGCAATGCACCGTCACAAATGTTAAATTAAACTAGTATCGGATTAACATAATAATAAATTCGTTTGTATATTTCAAAAAATATTAAATCAAACCAGTACGGAATAAATTAAAATAATGTTCATTTTCACAGTTCAAAAAAAATGTTAAATTAAACAAGTATTAGACATACATAATCCTTACATTTCAAGTAATGTTAAATTAAACTAACAGTAAATGAATTAAAATATCATTCGTTTTTACAGTTCATAAAAAAATTGAGTTAAACTAGAATTATATGTATATAATTATACTCATTTTTACCGCTCCAGTAATGCTAATTCAATTTAGCATTTTTGCACTATTACTTTATAATAAAAAAACAGCAGCGTCAGCAACCACCGCCATCTACGTCTATCTCCACCAAACTGAACTAACACACCATCCTCAATACTTCACTGCATCTCCTTAAAAACAAGAACTCTCTCTCTCTCTCTCAAATGAAAATCTTATATCTAAACACAACCACAATGTGTCGTTATCACCGTCGCCGCCACCAGCTCATGTTTCTCGATGTCGGTGCCACCTGCACTCATCACCTTCACCGCCTGTGCTCATTGTTATTTCCGTCGTACCCAATAGGAGATCCTTTGCTCTATCATCACTTTGAAAATTTGATAAAAGTAATTTGTCCCTTAGGAGAAAACCAACACTTCGTGTCTTACAATCTAAAAAACACGTTAAGTTTAGCCTTAAGCCTATTTTCAACTACTTGCAGGATATGTTTTGCACAGTGGCGGAGCCACATTGATCTTGGGGGGTCACGTGACCCTCCCAGGAAAGCAATATCTGTAGCAAATCAAATGATTCACCATAAACTGCTCCATAAGCAACCTGTATGGATAGCACTGGTTCGCTCCTAGACATTACACAGGAAAATTAAAAATAAATTTACTTCTAATCCAAAAACACCATAATAAGAAAAGAAAAAAAAAGTCTTGGTAACATAACATAACAAGTGCAAATAAGTGGCCAAGCGTCTTCAGTAGCTAAAGGATTGTAATAAGATGGGCTACTCTTCCATTGCGTCTTCAGTTTGTGATTGAGAAACTTGGACTTTGATCTTTGATGCTTCTTCTCGAAGAACCAAAGGCGCTTTAATCATATTTAAATTTTGATTTACTCATTAATTAAGTCTAATTTTTTTTAATTAATGCTTATGAATGATTAAGTTTACTGATGCTTGGGAATTTGTTTATTGAATGTTTCTAATGCCTAATTTGTTTATTGAATGCATCTTCTCCGGTTTCACTAATTTGTCTAATTTATTTACTGGTTTTACTGAAAATGAAGTGTTTAATTTAAGTTATGCTTAGATTAATTAATAATATTATGTTTCAAAATGCAAAGCCTTAAACTGAATATGATGTTTTGAATTGTTTTTGCAATACTGAAATCATTGCTCAACTTTTTTGGAACACTGAAATCAATATTGAATAATTGTAATAAAAAAAAATTTGAGAACTATCGCCTTCGAATCCTCGACGTTTCAAATTGTGCCCATCCAGATTAAAATCCTGGCTTTTTGCATTTACCAAAAATATTGACATAAAGGGAGCGCGGTAAATTTGTACCCCGTTTCATCCACGTTGCATTTTGACGCATTCAACTCGCAAATGTAAATAAGTTCTTCTAGATAAACCTATCGAAAATGATACATTGCTATCAGACGTGTTGGGTTCGTTTCACTCCAGCGACTATTTTTTGGAAGTGCTTCCTAATCTCCTATTAGTGGACAATTCCATATTTCTCTACAAGCACTTTCCTCCCTTATCATTTTCAATTTTTTCTTGTTTCCTCCCACGATGGAAAATTGCAATCAAGTTATAAAGCTAACGATTCAAACGTTCTAGCGGTTTTAACAACTTGTAAAAAAAAAATTGTTGGATCAAGGACGCCATACGGCACAGTAAAATGATATATTATAAAACATAAATCCTTTTACTAATCTTGTACTAGACTTTTTTATGCGTTATTGTGAATAAATATATTGCATATATTAAATATTATTTAATATATGTATTTGTTTTATTTTGAAATTTTGAACTATTATTTATTTACTTTTTTTTATAAATGTTTTGCATACATTAACCATTATATATTGCATACATTAATCATTATACTCATATATGGGAATATATGTACACACACATAGATACACATATATATTATAATATAATTACCTAGAGACAAAAACATATGTGTAAACGCATAGTTAATGAGATTTAGCTCCACACACATGTGTGTATGTTAATAACATGATGTGTGTATGTGTGTGTACGTGAGACCGACTATTTGGACACAAAATAAAACACAACTAGTAACACAAAAGATCTAAACTGTTGAATCTTTTTATTCTTATATCGAAGGTGGAAATCAGAAGACAATCCAATGGTGAAAATCCATTGTATCACCAATTATGTCTAGTAGCACAGCCCATATACACTTCAAACAATAACCATCAAATACCATCATCACAGCCACTATACATATATTCATCATCTATAACAATCATATATCCATCATATAACATCACTATACATTCAAACAATATAAAATCCAACAAAATCATATACAATCCCAACAACAATACATATCATGTCAACCAATACAAGTCATCAAAATATGTACATAGTTTCCCAACCAAAATGTGTACATAGTTTTCCAACCACAACTACAAACCGTTAACCCAAACAAACCGTTAACACAACTACAAGTCATCAAAATATGTACATAATATCCCGAAATATATATACACCAAACCAACCAAAATGTGCATATACCAAACTGTAACATGAGCAAACAAGCATACCTACTCCTCACTATCGTTGCCATCCTCTCCAAGCATCCTCCCATGCTGTTGCAAATAACCTGCAATCCACTCATCCAGCTGTTGCTCGAAGAAACTCTTCCTCCAATCATTTATTTCATCCACTGTTTTCTTCAACTGAGCAATCTCTTCTTCTTGCTGGGACCTCCTATATGCACTCTGCGATCTCATCGCTTGTAAAATAGTTCATAATTATTTATATATTAGTATATATATATAATATTATTAAAATTATTTAACTATTCATATGCATGTGTAAATTTATATATTAGTACATGTCAAAATTTACCTCCAGATTTCCATAGCTATACCGCACATTGGTCCGAGAAGGCGGGTCAATAATAGCATCCCAAATATTGTTCGTCTCCTCTAGCGTAAGCTCTTCCCGACTAGTGGACTGTGCTACCCGAGCCCGCTCAGCTTCGTACCTCTCCTACGATTACAAACAATTGTTTTACACGATGAAAACCGAATTTCAAGTTTTTGAAAATAAAATAAGACAAAATATTGTTATTAACAATAAATAAGTTTACCATTACGGATTGGGATTTGTCATCCGTCCACTCGTACAAAACATTGCCTTCTTCATCAGTCCTCTCCACGGCATGCGTCACAACACAACAAATCTAATTATTAAATAAAAATTTGTCAATTTAAATTCACTTAACAACTTAAATTTGTAATTTATCAATTTTATAAACTATGAAATACTTTCATGTAAATTTATCAATAACCAAGTTAATTATTAATATACACTAATTTTTCACCTAACACAACTAACCATGTTAATCGCCAACACTAATTATCTACATCAACCATTTATTCAACTTAATGATAAACTAATTAATCTAATACCTAATTTAACTTCATGATAATAAACTAATTAATCTACCAAATCAACATACAACACTACTAATACCTAATTTAACAACACTACTAATACCTAATTTAATAACAAATCCTAATTTAACAACAAATCCTAATTTAATTAGGGTTTAAACTAAACCTAAAAAACATCAAATTTACATTCAAAATAGAGATTAGAAGCATACCTAGGCGAATTTGGGTGGTTTGGAGGCGACGGAAGGCGGGGCGGCGGCTGCGGTGACGGGGGACGGCGGATTTGGGGAAGGAGGGTTTAATTTTGGTGGGAAAGGAATGACTGCTCGCGGGAAGCAGCCTGTATATTTCGTATAGCGACGGCTAGCGACAGCCACATTTTTTAGCCGTCGCCAGCCGTCGCAAACGTCTGCCGCTATACGAAGCCGTTTTAGTAGTGTATACGTGTGTGTATTTTTTCTCATATATATATATATATATTCAATAATCTTAATTTTTCAAATTCAAAAGAAGATCAAAAAATTTAGGGTTTTATTAATTCAAAAATAACAATAGTCAATCAATTGATCTAAGTTATCCAGTTCATAGATTCCCAGATAATGATTGATTGCCTTGGACAATCAATTGAACCATGTTAGTTTTCTATATATTTATTTCTAGAACAAACTACACGTTTCTAGTCTCGAAAAGTTGACTGACCAAGCAAGACTAGTCGACTATTTGACAAAAATGTTATATATATATATATATATATGTGTGTGTGTGTGTGTGTAACCTTCAAGAAGAAAAATAAACAAAATACATTCGGTTTACAATGCATATACATATATTTATTTGTTTAAATATTTAAATTTTATATACACACACACATCGTACGTATATTTACTAAACTAAACATGCATACATAATTAATATACATAATAAAAATTATGTACATACGTACATATGCATATACACACACACACACGTGCATATGTTTATTTACATACTTATTTTACTTTTGAAAATATATATTTGTATATGGATTTAAAAATATCTCAATTTCATAATGTATACATACATACATACATACCTATATACATATATGTAGTACACACATACATATAGATTTAAATCAAAATTAAAATGTATTTTTTATAACAATATCAGATATTATACACACCTGAATTGAAAATATATGAACAGTATCAGGCATTTACCTTTTGATGATGTCTAATTACCACACGTCACAATGTCAGAATTACCTTCCAAAAACCACGTTTCCATTTTCAAAAATTATGCGGAACATATGGATAACATAACTTGAGAACTGAGAAAATGGCAATGGTATTGAGTGGTAGATGTTTTCTTGTCCAATCAACATAGAGGTTTCATGAAAGGATATTTATAGTAGAAATTAATGTAGTGTTTGCTTTAAAAACAAATTTTGTATTTTTGGTTTTCAATATGTATGTCAAATATGAGAAGAATGGAGGGACGGCATAGGGGACGAAAGAAAGACGGATGGGAGGACTAAGGGGATAGAGGGACGACGGAAAAATGGATTGTTTCACGCGCTTGTGTTATTTTCCAAAACACGAAAAATAAAAAAAAAATTGTTTTCTATTTTGTATGTTAACTTCGTTTTCCAAATTGGTCGTCTTCAGCAATATACATGCGTCGAGTGTATTTTTATATGGACGAAAACCCAAAACTAAAAATAACAAACCAAACACTACGTAAGTCTCTTCAACTCGTAGCTCTTCCATTAAAAACCATTGACTTGTGCATTAATCAACAACTAATTTATGCACTCATTTTTCTGCCACTGTAAGCCTTCCTACACCTTAGTTATGGATGACTATGAATGTGCAATGGTATGTAATTGAACCATGAAATAATGTGACATTATAATAATTTTAAATAATTAAATTAATTAAGGCATAAGTCTTAGACTAGATTTCTAACCAACCTCGAAATGATAATTAAAGGTGGATTTTAGTTTAGGTAACTCGTCAAATTGTTGCTTAAAATGTAAAATGAAGAGTGATTAAGAGAATAAAATTTGGTGCAAGTAAAGTAAATAACGTGATAAGTATAGTGGTTCGATCAAGAAGAGACGACGTCCACTATGGTTGCTTTTCTTATTAGTTTCAGTGTTTGGTTACAAGACGAATTTTAATGGTTATTTCAGGAGGGGAAAAATAGATCCTTGTATAAGGTTATGAGGACATCTGTAACAACCCGCATATTTTACGATTATATATTTAAATGTTTTTGTGACGCCGCACCCCGAGACCCACATTAACAAAGAGTATTACTGTGTAATACTGTCTGCTAATGCAGAGAATAGGGTTGGATAGGAGTGACCATCTATTGCCTTATCTTAAATATCTATTGAATACGTCGACAATGCCATATTTTTTTTCTCAAGTGGATCGACATATCCAATAAATACTTAATACAAAGCCATAGGTGGCTATAGATGGTCGCTCCTATCCAGCCCTAATCTCTGCATTAGCAGACAGTAGTACCCATTAATACTTTTTGTTAATGTGGGTCTCGGAGTGGGGCATCACAGCTTGGTATCAGAGCTGAGTTCAGAACAAAATATGAAAACTTGTATACATATAAAATAAAACCTTTTCTATCATGTAAAAAGATAAATTTATATTTTCAATTTTTTATTATTATTAAAACCATTTATTTGATAAAAATACACCATTTACTCAAAGAAATGAATAAAACTCTATATTTAACTTCTAAAATTCACCAAGAATACTTTTCTCACTTAGAAAATCATTTCAAACCATTTCTAAACTTTATTTATAGCCAAAATATATTTTTAAACTAATTTCCATTTTTTATTTTAATAAACAACCTTTAAAAATAAAATACTTCTCTTAAAATTATTAAAAGAAGCAAAAGGGCAACAATTAATGTAACTACTGCATTTTCTCTGAAATTAAAATAATTTTCTATTTTTAAAGCCCATATTCCATTTATTATCACTCCAACAAAATAAAATAAGTGAAAATTAGGGTCACATCCCTAAAACCAAACGTAATTCACAAAAACTCCTTCCGTTCGAAACTTTATAAATCCGGTCCCTATTTTTGTTTCGGCTTAATTCTTTTCCATAAATACCCTCGTTTATACCGTGCTCCATTTTTTCTATCTGTGATTATTTGGTTTATATTGAACGATAAAATTATCTTTGCTTAATGATTTATCTGTTTGCAATAAAAGATTTTTACTGAAATACCGTGTAAGTTCGTTTTCTGCAACTATTTGTAATAGTTGCAGAAATGTCTGCAACTATATGCAATAGTTGCAGAAATGTCTGCAACTATATGCAATAGTTGCAGACATTTCTGCAACTATTTGCAATAGTTGCATCTGCAACTATTTGCATTTCTGCAACTATATCATATAGTTGCAGAAATGTCTGCAACTATATGCAATAGTTGCAGACATTTCTGCAACTATTTGCAATAGTTGCATCTGCAACTATTTGCAATAGTTGCATCTGCAACTATTTGCATTTCTGCAACTATATGCAATAGTTGCAGAAATGTACAACTATATGAAATAGTTGCAGACATTTCTGCAACTATTTGCAATAGTTGCATCTGCAACTATTTGCAATAATTGCATTTCTGCAACTATATGCAATAGTTGCAGAAATGTCTGCAACTATATGAAATAGTTGCAGACATTTCAGCAACTATATCATATAGTTGCAGGAATATCTATAATTTTTTGCAATTTTTATATATTTGAAAAAAAATCGAAAATGTTCAATATTTGCTGAATTGTCTGCAAATATTTGAAATAATTGCAGATTTAATACAAATTTAAATTTTTGGTATCAACAATGGATCTCATTTTAAAGATCATAAAATTTGCGATTTTTTGGTGAAAACGTTATGTTGATCCGGTTTTTGTAAATAAAGTTATACACGTTTGAAAAGTTAAAAACATAAAGGGTATTTCGGTCTTTCTGCGTGCGTGAATTTGAAAACAGGGAGCGGAAACGTAAATGTTGGTTGGGAAGGATGTTTTCCCTATTTTAAAACTTGTTAGGGATGTGAGCCAAACTTACCCATAAAATAAAGCTTGGAATTTCATTTTCTCATTTTAAATTCCAAAATTCATTGTTTATTCCAAATAAACAATTTAATTTTTCCAATTTTAATTTAAATCAAAATATTAAATTATATTTATCATTATAATTCAATATTGACAGATAATCTCCAAACTAGGGTTGTTACAGTTTTATTTAAATATAGCATCGTTAGTTGAATTAAAATCTGAAATGTGACATTTTATAAACAGTCAAATCCGTACTCAAGACCACTTTCATTGAGTTCAAAATGATGTTTACAAGTTGTTTAAGTATAAACATCGATATGTTTGGAGTTGATTAGGATTTTGGTATTTTCATTTGGGCTTTGGGTTGGGTTCTAACCCATTAACCCAATAAGCTAACCCAAACTCTTCTACCAAATACCCTAACTCCTCTCCCCTTCATTCACTCTACTCATAATAATTCCTAATACTCAAGCTAAATGAAAATATGGGCTAAAGAGAGGAGGTTAGAATTCCTAAGCCCTAGTTCTCTTATGAAATTCAAGTTCCAAAATCAAGGAGAATCTTAGGTAAGCATGCTCTTCTTCTTCCCCATCTCAATTCCTCTTCAATTCTTGATTTTTCCTATGACCTAACTTAGGAAATTCATTGCGTGTAATCATAGATTGAAGGTTCTTGAAGTGAAGTTGAAGAGAGATTGATCTTTCTTTGTTTTAGAGCTTCTCATTCCTTCTTTTTGAGTTTAAAGGTCAGTTCTTGAACTCACATCTATGTCTATAGCTTTCATTGTTGTTAGGTATGAATTCCTAACATTTATTTCATGTTCAATTGCTTTTGATTTGAATTGGTTTGGCGAATTTTTCAATTTTGGTTTTGAAGTCAAAATCTTTAAAGATCCTATCTTGAATGTTTGGACATGTTGTTTGGGGTGTATCGAAGAGCCTATAGGGCTGGGTTGTTGTTTGGCGTAAATCCCTAGCCTCCATCGCTCGTCTGATCGTCTCCGAATTGATTTGGCCATCATTGGCCTAGGCAAATTCTGCCCAAGCCCAGGCAACCAGACGTTTAGTTGAAAATTCCAGAGGTCTGGTAGGGGGTTCTGGATAAAATAAAAAAATAACGACCATAGAAAAAACGGTAGAGCCTAGGGGCAGACGTCTGGTCAAACAAACCAGACGTCTGGTCCTGTTGATTTTTTCCCATTTTGCCTTTTTTTATGCGAATTTCCATTTCTTATCCATTTTTGTTGATCCGGTTAGTTGTTGTCATTTATTATCGACTTTGATGACTTCTTTTCGGGATTTTTGGGTATATCCATTTGATGGATTTGATATCGATTTTCATGTTTTTAATTCACGTCATCAAATGTGGATTTTTGGTGATAGATTGTTTTTACATTCGTTTCTATGATTTGTCACTTTAAAATACAAAGGTTTTTATACTAGTAGTAAATACTCAAACTCTTTCACAAAAATGATTTCAACATTACTTTTAATACAAAGCTCATTTTTAAAACCATTTTCCAATCTATTAGTATATACAAACCTTTACCTCATTCGTATGAGAAATCCAATTAAACGACTTAGCAAAACAAGTGGTATGAAACGCTTGCGTTTACTTCGTCGGTTAATTCTTGGACTTGTTCGATTGAAATCTCGTGACAATTTTTGAGTGGAAATCTACAATTTGTTCGTAAATATTTAAGTTAAGCTAGTGGTTATGGGACACGAAGCTAAACTCATTTATTTACTAGCTTAGTATACACTTATTGATTCATGATGATCATTTTGTGGTTTAGACTAGCGATATGCGATGTCTCTTTGTCCGTGTGGGGGACTATACCCCGTTCTATAGAGCTTCGTCTCATTTTTATGGGCTAGCGACCCATGGTCTTTTAACCATTTAATGGAGTTCAGTTCATCGGGCATACCTTTGTACTACGTCGTTGTTCCGGCTTATTTGAGTTTCAGGTTCCTTGGGCATACCTTTGTACTACGTCGTTGCACCGGCTCTATGGGTTAGCAACCCATGGGATAGCATCCCGTTTGTGATACACGTGTTGGTGAGTTTTCATGCTTCCATTTGTGATAGGCCTCCCACTTTGTGTTTTCTGGATTTCTAATTATTGATTTCTAGAATTTGTGTTTCACCAATTTTGGTGATTTGCATTGATATGTTCTGTCAATATTTGAGGTTTGGTAAATAAGCTAAAGAATATGATAATTCTTTTTGGTGTTTTGAGAAAATTTGAGATATTGTATGATTTTTGTTGTTATCATATATATTTTTCATATCTCTTATCCTATCTCATCTTACATGATAAATATAGCTAGACTGATCTGTTTATTATTTTTCTTCTTAAATAATACTCAGGTCAGACCGAGGTGTTTCAGGTGCTTCCACTTGACTTCTTAGCAGGGACTAGCTTCTGACTTTTGGCTAACTACTTTAGCTTAGTATTTTTTGTTTTCATACATTAGAGATAGAGACTCCTTGATGTATACATATTCTTTTGTTTAGCACTTATACCTATTCTTTTGTGATGTAGTGGATCTTGTATGACCACTACTTTGATGTTCACTTCAATGTGTTATATTCATATCTGTTTCCGCCTTAGTGATATGAATATCTGTGACTGATTTGTCTTGTGCTTATTTTATATTTGTTTCCAAAGGCCTCATAGCCACTGTGTAGTAGCTTTGAGTTTGTATTGGATATGTCAGATTTCCTCTTGAAATGAAATACATGTCATACTATCTTACATATCGGTACTTGAACAAAGCAATTACACAGATGGTCGCTCCTCAACAACCTTATTCTTCCTACTAGTCGACAGCATTACCGCTTAGTGTCCTTGGCTAATATGAGTATAGAGGTGGGGCGTCACAGCTTGGTATCAGAGCCAAACTTTGGAACAATATAGAATAATTTGACAAGGATTATTGTCCTAAGTCTCTCTTAGGAATCGTGCCTTAGGATTTAATCTGAGTCTTAGAACCCGTTCTATCCTATTTTCTTTTGTGATGCTTTGTTTTACCAATCAAGCTTATTTGAATTCATTCTGAGAATAACCTTTTTCCTCTTTGTTCTTTCTTTCTTTCTTAAAGAAGAAGAGATGGTTAGACCTGGCAAACCTAGCGACGGTCAATCCAGTGGTCCTCCCCTGGATGGCGTATTCATGTCTGCCCAACAACTTTTGGATCTTGTAAAGAATCAAAGGTTTATCTGTGCTTTGAATAAGAACCCCAAATAGGTTTTACCTCTGAAATTAGAAGTGCCTTTCGACCAGCTTGTAGATATCACTCTTCGATTTGAAGAGGCCGATAAAGGAACACTTCTCTTGGTCAAGGTATTTCTCATTCTGTCCTTGATGGCATTGTTTTGTTTCGTGATCATCCTATTTGAATTCTTTTTGATACGGGTACATCTCATTCTTTTATTTCAAAAGAACTTGTTGATACTTTTTCTTTAAATATCATGGGCTTGACGACTTCGCTGAGAATTGTGAATCCGATCTGTGGATCTGCAACACTTAGTTTACTTTGTAAAAATGTCGAGATTATTTTATGTGATTATGCTTTCCGATCCGATTTGCATGTTATGTGCTACGTAGGTTTCAGAATTGATTTTGGGAAAGGATTGGCTTAATTGTTATAAAGCCCAAATCCTATATCCCGAGAGGACTATCCATCCTTGACATCCTCAATCTGTTAAGCAGATTTCTATGTTCTTAATGACTTCGATTCCAATTCGGTGGCATCATTTTATTCTTTAAACCCGCATGATGACGATAATGATGATGAGGAAGATGTCATTTCCCTAATTCACGTTGTTTGTGAATTTCCTGACATCTTTGAGCCCGTTTTAGGATTATCACCTAAGCGAGCAATTGAGTTCAGAATTAATTTAATCCCTGGACCTCTTCCTATTAGTCGTCCTCCTTATCGTACGTCCAATAAGGAAAATGTGGAGATGCATAAATAATTATCCGGATTGGAAGCAAAACAGTTTATTCGTTCTAGTTCCTCTCCTTGGGATATGTTTATTTAATTTCCATTATGTTTTAAAAAAATGTTCAAAAATACTAATTTAATTCTGTTTATAGCAAAATTGGGCACAACACTCTTCGGATGTGTTTGAAGAGATAAAATGAAGAAGATAAATGTAAAAAGAAGCAGATCTAACAAACACACCAATAAACAGATAAGAAAATGCACAGAAACATATGGATTTAGAGTGGTTCGGTGAATTGTCTACGTCCACTATGAAATGACTAATGTTTATTCAACTTTACTTGCTGATTACAAAAGGTTACAGCAGTACAACTAAAATTTAATGGTGATTCCGGTAGAGTACCAGCGTAGAGAAGCCAAAAATTCCCTTTTCTGTAGATCCAAGGTGGCTATTTATAGGTGTAGGCAGTAAATATCTCGCCCAGATCTCGGAGTACTTCTTCTCTTACGTGGGTGGGCCCACGCGATCGATCCCATGCTGTTTGCACTCGATCTGTGATCGATACGAACCGAATTCACATCGATCGAGATTTTGTCCGATCGAGTCGAGATCGGTCATGAACATTCTCAAGGTGGTACGCAAGCTCCTGTGAAAATTTGGTGGCATTTGGACTTGTATATCTTGAGTTATGTTCGATGCAAGTTTGGATTTGTATGACATTGTCGTCTTCATATCGATACTATTTCGCATCGATCATGCGTGGCTCTATTCGTATCGATGCTTGCATGCTACTTCATATCGATAGTTGGAGGCTTCCTTTGTATCGATGCTTCATGTTGCTTTGTTCGTATCGATTGGTGGTTGTTGCTGTTCGTATCGATGGTGGGAGATCGATACGAGATGGAAGGAGGGAGAATGATACAAAATGAGCATTTGTTGATGGATACAAAGTACTGTTAACATGATGGATACGAAGTAGCTTCACTTTATGGATGTGTTAGCACCAAAATTGGTCACTAACCTCATAGAAAAAGATTGTGTAGAGAAATAAGTGATGAAGGTAAATTAAACAGAGAAGACAATGCTAATTTAAATGCAGAAAGTAAGAACACCAAATTTATAGTGGTTTAGCATAATTGCCTACGTCCACTTTGAGATTAAACTTTATTGATCTTCTTAATGATTGATTACAAATACAATTCGTAGATCAAATGCTTGAATGAAGTTGTTAAGTAGAGAAGATGAGTCTCAAAAATGGCAGAGTCTCCCCAGTGTTCTCCAAAAAAGATCCCTTTTCACTATGATCCTGCCCCTCTATTTATAGACAAAGATGGGCTGGACTTCCCAAGTGGGCTTGGTAGCCGAACACTCTAGCCCAGGTGCAGTGGTCGCTGCATGCCGAACCAGGTATGCCGAACGCTATAATGCCGAACAATCCTCTCTATGCCGAATGGTATATTCAATGTGTGGGAAGTGCAGAATGGTTGTCAGTTGAAGCCGAACGTGTCTCTGTCCGAAGCTCTTGACCGAACAATGCTCTCTGACCGAACGATGCATTCAGGCCGAACGATACTGTCACGTCGAGTAGTTATGCACACCGAACGTCTTCCGGATGCCGAGTACTTCCATCGCCGAGTTCTACTGTCGCCGAGTTCTACTGTCGCCGAGTTCTACTGGGCGTCGAGTACTAGTTGATGCCGAGTTCCAGCTGATGCCGAGCATTACCTGATGCCAAGTGCTATCTGAAGCCGAGCACTACCTGATGCCGAGTGCTATCTGATGCCGATCACTAATCGATGTCGAATACTACGCCGAGTACTACCTGACGCCGAGTATTATGGATGCCGAGTACTATGGATGCCGAGTACTTCGCCAAATACTACGCCGAGTACTCCTTGATGCCGAACACTTCCTGACGCTGAGTTCCACTGGAAACCGAGTACTAGTTGCCTGGTCAAATCTCCAGGAAACACTTGCCCCCCAAAGTGTATCACGTGACTGAACGTGATGCGCTTTGAATCTAGTTTAACTTCCCTTGGTGATGCCTCCTTGAGAATATCTGTGACGGAGGTGTGTGATGAGCGTGGCATGAATGCCGAACGATACGTTCGAAGCCGAACAATCCTCATGCGCCGAGTGACACTTCGCTTTGAAGCCGAACGCTACGATTTTGACCGGTTCCACTGGGTATAGCCTTTTCAACTTCTATCTTCCCCATATAAAACCAGGTCCTTCCCGTCTCCTCTCCTTTACCTTTTTACTTCTGCCACTCTTCAAAGATTTGCAATTCTCGCCAGCCGATCAGATTCAAAACCTGGCCATTCCTTCCTAAGCTCCAATCTGCAAACTAGGTACTGTTCCTTGTACAACTCGAATAGGTTTCAAACGAGATGGCCAAGTGTGTCATGTAGAAAGCTTTCGAGTAGGTTGTCCTTATTGCCGAACGATGATGCGAGGCGAGGAGGAATGATTTGGAGTGTTTGCACATATGGCTATTGGATTTAGCTTCTTCGCGCCGGACCGAAGCTAAAAAGGAAATGAAAATGTTGGAGGTGGTAAGGGTGTTGGATGGCATAGCTCTGGTTCGGCGTATGTTGTCATGCGCCGAATGGTGGAATGGAGGGCTGCCTATTCATCCGAACAAACTAAGGAATGCTGAACAACAACTTAGCCGAACAAACCAAAGCTGAACACCTGTTTAAATGCCGAACAATAACTTAGCCGAACCGAACCCAAGCCGAACACACTTAAATGCCGAACCATATCAAGGCCGAACAACATAAATATTGAACAACTGACATGCCGAACTATGCTTAGGCCGAACACTCCAAATGCCGAACAGAACTTAGACCGAACAATACGATCGCCGAACAGAACTTAGACCGAACAATACGATCGCCGAACAGTATACATGTTGAACAATTAACATGCCGAACGATGCTTAGGCCGAACACTTATTAACCTTGCCTATTCATATAGCAAAAACAAGGACCTGGACCTAAGCACACTATCACATGAAACTGATCCGGATCATTAACCCCATAGCTTCAGTAGACATAGATCTGAGCTTAGATTAACATTCGTTTCCCGAACTTGAAGCTGTAACCATCACAAGGCGGGCTTTTTGAGACGGTCAGCGATGATGGTCTTCGAAAGCGATGATTCGAAGCCCATTTTTATATCTTTGAAATCTCTAGATTCTTATTGCTCGTACACGATTGCTTGCACTAGTTCACACATCACGTGGGGGGAAAATTCGTGTTGTTAATTCTAACGCTCGACGTTTTTCAAGTATAGTTTTCTCAGGCACTTAGCCAGGTTCGTTATTTATTGAGGATGTCAAGAAAGTCTAGCTCCGCCACTATATCTGACAGGCCTGGGCCATCATCAAGGCGAGAAGCCGCTGATACTTCTAATACGTCGACTTCTCCTGCTCATAACTTAGCACCCGATGTCCTGGAGGCAACAATTCTACTAGACAATCCGATCGATTCACAGGCTTCGAAGATCAATGAAGCCGCACTCCAACGGATATGCTCCATCCACGGGATTCCTTTCGCCGATGTGCTAGTCCCTTCGCGACATGACCGTCCTCACCTGCCCCCAGTCGGATATACCAGTTGCAACAAGTTCATGTGTTGGATGGGCAGCGTGCCTCCGTTTAACTTATTTCTTCGGGACGTGTTACAGTGCATCGACATTTCCCCGTCGCAGCTGCACCCGAATGGTCACGCGTTTCTACATGGGACCTACCTACTCTTCATGGCTGTCTTCTACAGACCTCCAACTCCTGGCGACATCAGATACATCTATATGATCAAGAGGCGGAAAGACAACCCTTCCTTCATGTTCTTTGAGCCATACCACAAATGCCAGATCTTGACAGGGGCATGTAGCAAATTCGCCTTGTACAAACAGGAATGGTTCTACGTGCGTTGCCCTCCTGGTTTTGCGAGGAGATGGGTTGAAGGCAGTAAGTCTCTCCACTGAATCATCATTCGCGATTAATCAGAATCATGCTTTTTCTAACTCCCCGTTTCATTTTTTTTAGGTATCAGCCCGCGTCCGGAGGGCCAGGGATATTCTGAGGCCGTCGAGGCCATTAGAGCTCTTACTGCCGAGGAACGAGACATTCGGGTCATCATTTCAAACGAATCATTGTCAAGGTTCGGCTTGCTAGCCCCAGGTCGTCGGATCAGCCTCCCGGAGGGCGTCTCCATTCCCAAGCAAGCATCCGGTAAAGGGAAAAAACAGGCCGGATCGTCATCACACTGCACTCCCGATACGCACGAAGAAGGTGAGCGCAAAGAGGACGAAGCTCCTGAGACCCAAGGCGAGAATGTGGGTCCTGCTTGGAATCCGGCGGTCGAAGATCAAGACATTGAAACGTCGTCCTCCCCTTCGAAGGGAAAGAAGAGGTTAAGATACAGTATTCGGAAGGAGAAAGTTGGCAGCACTTCAAAAGATACGCCTGTCCCGCTAGAGAAAGAGGCGTCCTCACAGCACCTGGAGAGTTCTCTAAGGGGCTTGTCGAATCTTTCTATCCCCGACGACATACTTAACTACGGGTTTGACGATCCTGAAGCCCTCAAGTTTTCTTTGCCCGCTAGAGGCAATGCAGGAGTTCAACTCCCAGTCCAGGGAGACAATACTCCGATTAGTAAAGATAAAAGAACTGGTCTGTAGGGGGGAACACTAGGACACACACGCACATACGCATTCCATCATACACTTCAAGTTCTTTCTTATTTCCCGGATTTTTCTTAACTCGTTGTTATCTCCATTCTTTGCAGGTGACATGGGACGCTCTAATGGATTCGATCGCCTTCATGGCTCTTCCATATTTCATCATTCTGGACGGGACTCAGGTTCAGGCAGACGCAGGGACAGAGATGATTATGAAGATAGAGACAATCGTCCCCGCGAGTCGTCTCACCGTAAGAAGGCATATTCTCAATCTTCACAGTCCCGCGATCCTCTTCCTCCAACTGAGTCGGATAAGGAGAAGTCTTCACAGAAGGGTCACCAATCTAATGCTCCTCGAGAACAACACTCTGGTTCATCGAGTACAAGGCAAGTGCGGGAGCAACAAAAAAGAGCGGAACTTCCAAAGCCTCCTCCCCCTACTCCCGCGGTTGATCCAACTGTAGCGGAAAAGATGGTCGATCTTAAGGCCAAGTTTCCAAAAATTTGCTTCGACGGTTTGAAATTTCTCCCGGCTATTCACCATATTCCCGAGCACGTGAAGCAGAGTGCCATTGCCTGCAATAACGACGTCTATGTTCAACATGACGCGTTCGTACACTTGGTTGAAAAGATCTCGGAGGTGTCCGTTGAGCGTCAATATGAGATTGATCGCCTGAAATTGGAGGCTGGCTGCGACAAGAACATCATCAAGCACCAAGACAAAGAGCTCGTTTCGTACAAGTCGAAGCTGGAAGCCGCTGAATAAAGCGCAAAAGATACTGCTGAGGCAGTTACTCATTTAGAGATGGCTCACAAGAAGGAACTTGATGAAGCAGTTCAGCGCAGCGGTGCCCTTGCCCTAGAAAAAGATTCCGTTCAAAAAGAAAGGGATGCGCTCGCCATACAAGTCGGAGAGCTGAAAGAATTACTCTCCAAGGAAAAGGAGGACAAGGTAGCTGCTCAAGAAGAATCACAACGATACTGTGATGAAATCGTTGCTACTCGTCTCCTGAAAACAAAGCTTGATGACGAACTTGCTGGGGTTGAGAAAATGAAGGATGAAGCCCGTGAGGAGGGCAAAAGAAAAGCTACGGAGGAGATTGACTCTCACCTCGAGGCGGCCGCAGAAGCTGGCAGGGAAGAGGTCAAATGCATGTTTGACCCGTTGATTGCTGAGTATGGAGCCCGCGTCCTTATGCATCATGACTTAACATTCTTGGGCGATGGCTATCTCGAATCCCTTGCCGAGGCCTGGGAAACCTTAGTAAAGATCAGGAAAATTGAGTCGAGCTCTGAAGAGGTCGATGAGGATGCTTTGGTGAAGGAGTTTCTTAGGGGGAATGAGCCAACGGATCTGTCCGCAGCTTTGGCGCTTTATAACAAAGGCTCTCCCCTTCCAAAAGAGAAAAGCGATGAAGCTGGCCCGTCTGGGGCTGAGACTATGGCTCCTCATATTGCTTCTCCTCCCGCTGCTCAACCGGCCGGTCGGCCGACACTTGACCCGTTCGAGCAGCATGCCGGCTATGATCCTGAAGATCCCAGGCTCGGCGTTCACGTGCTATCTCCTATTCTGGAGGGTGAAACCCCACGCGCAACCGATAGCCAACCAGAACCCGGTAGGAAACTCTTCTTCTCTAGAAGTCAAAAGACCTTGTCATTCTCCAGTATTCATTTGTTCTAACGTTCGTTTTTTATGTTTTCATGCAGGGTGCTCTGATCTCGAGTCAACTCCGAGGAGCGATGACGCCAAGGAGGAGGTGGAGAAAACAAGCGATGCTGCTCACGTGGGAGTAACTCCTGGCCCTGACGCTCAAGTGATCGGGGCACTAGATGATGACAAGCTTGACACATCGTCCCCTGCCGAAGGGAGCGATGAAATCGAGATTACCGGCGCCTCCGAGCATACTTCAAAGATGAGCATGAAGGACCGCCTCGCCGAAGAGGAGAAGAAAAAGGCCGAGGTCAAAGTTGAACCTGAAATACTGGAACTTACCGACCCGCGGAACAGACCTTTGAAAATCATTCTCCCGGGCAGGTCCAAACCACTAGATGTTCCGTTCCCTACTCCTGACTCCGCTTCTTTAGCAAGTAAGAAATCCAAGAAAAAGCGTGAAGGATTGGAGTCGTCGGAAAAAACAAAGGAAGACAAGAAGAAGAAAACGAAGAAGTAATCGATACACTCGTTCGACGAGCTTCTTGCTTAAGTCTTGTCGTTGCTTTTATTTTTTGTGGCTTGCAGTTTGTATAGATAGGTTCTGAACTCTGAGTTTTGTAGGAGTAACCGTGTAACCCCATTTTGAACTACTGAATGAAGTTTAGTTTCTTTTTCGTTTGAATGATTCTATTGCTTTTCTTTGGTTTGTTGACTAACTGTAGTCATGACTCCACTTGTTACGAGTTGCATTATCTCCCAGTCTACTCTCGTGTTGTTCAAACATTTCCAGATGCGGCATACTTCTTGTTCCACGTTTCTCGAGTACTTGGACTCCTTTCTGAATCAGCGCTCTGGAGATTCAAAGTAGGTTGATCCACATTCAGTGGATTCGGAGATTTGAAATCGTTTATACTCCGGTCCGCGCTCCGGGGACTTAGAGTATTCCGATCCACGCTCTGGGGATTCGGAGATTTGAAATCGTTTATACTCTAGCCCGCGCTCCGGGGACTTAGAGTATTCCGATCCGCGCTCTAGGGATTCGGAGATTTGAAGTCGTTTATACTCTAGTCCGTGCTCTGGGGACTTAGAGTACTCTGATCCGCGCTCTGGGGATTCAGAGATTTGAAATCGTTTATACTCCAGTCCGTGCTCCGGGGACTTAGAGGATTCCGATCCACGCTCTGGGGATTCGGAGATTTGAAATCGTTTATACTCTAGCCCACGCTCCGGGGACTTAGAGTATTCCGATCCGCGCTCTAGGGATTCGGAGATTTGAAGTCGTTTATACTCTAGTCCATGCTCTGGGGACTTAGAGTACTCCAATCCACGCTCTGGGGACTCAGAGATTTGGAATCATTTATACCCTAGTCCGCGCTCCGGGGACTTAGAGTACTCTGATCTGCGCTCTGGGGATTCAGAGATTTGGAATCGTTTATACTCTAGTCCGCGCTCCGGTGGACTTAGAGTACTCCGATCCGCGCTCTAGGGATTCGGAGATTTGGAATCGTTTATACTCTAGTCCGCGCTCCGGGGACTTAGAGTACTCCGATTCGTGCTCTGGGGATTCGGAGATTTGGAATCGTTTATACTCCAGTCCGCGCTCCGGGGACTTAGAGTACTCCGACCCGCGCTTTGGGGACTCGGAGGTTTAAAATCGTTTATACTCTATTCCGCGCTCCGGGGACTTAGAGTACTCCGATCCGCGCTCTGGGGACTCGGAGATTTGGAATCGTTTATACTCTAGTCCGCGCTCTGGGGACTTAGAGTACTCCGATCCGCGCTCTGGGGATTCAGAGATTTGAGATTGTTTATAAGAGTCTATATATCATATAGGATAATGTAATTCGTCATCCGATCATGAGATATAGAAACATTAGTGATTTGTGGAAAATACGGCTTCAAGCCTTTATTAATGAAAAACAACTAGACTGCTTGATTACATAGTTAAAAAGAAACTAAGCTAAAACTGAACGAAAACACATAGGAAATAACAGTGCCTAAAACAAGAAAGGAAAACATGCTAAATGTAATAATGCCGCAAATGCTCACTGTTCCATGCTCGGGGGAGTGTCGTGCTATCAACGGTCGCTAGCTTGAATGTTCCTTCTCCAAGCTTCCGTTCAATGACGTATGGACCTTCCCAGCTGGGCTTCATGCGCGATGGAACCGGGAAAACTCATTTCAGAACGAGATCACCTACATCAAAAGTTCTTGGGTGGACTCTGCCGTCGTAGTAACGCTTGACTCGGTGCCTATGTGCTGCCGCCCTTAATTCGGCCTCTTCGTGCTTTTCATTGATGCAGTCCAGTGATTCCAACAAGAGGTCCTGGTTCGTCTTGGGATCATAGTACGTCACTCGGTGTGATGGAACTTCAAGTTCCACAGGTATAACGGCTTCCGAGCCGTATGCCAAGGCGAATGGAGTGTGGCCGGTCGCGGACTTGTGGGTAGTTCTATAAGCCCATAGTGCTGTTTGGAGCTCATCTACCCACTTGCCTCCAACCTTCTCCAGACGCTTCTTTAGTATGGACTTGATTATTTTGTTAACGGCCTCGACTTGTCCGTTAGCTTTTGGGTGTGCAACAGCGGCGAACTTCTTCTCGATGCCATACTTTAAACAGAACTCTTTGAACTCTCTGCTTTCAAACTGCGTCCCGTTGTCTGTAATGATGGAGCGAGGAAGGTCGAAGCGGCATATAATGTTTCGTACAACGAAGTTAATGACCTTCTCAGAGGTGATTGTGGCCAAAGGCTCTACCTCAGCCCATTTTGTGAAATAGTCGACTGCAACTATCGCGTATTTCGCACCACCTTTGGATATAGGCGAAGAGCCGATTTTGTCGATTCCCCATATTGCAAACGGCCAGGGACTAACCATTTGCGTGAGTTCCGTTGATGGAGTCCTCGGGATTTTCGCATATCTTTGACACTTGTCACATTTTCTTGCGTAGTCCGCAGCGTCCCGATTTACGGTCGGCCAGTAATATCCGTAGCGGAGGACCTTCTTTGCTAGCGTTTGCCCCCCAGTATGGTCGCCACATTCTCCTTCGTGAACCTCTCTTAAGACCCGCTTTGTCTCGTCATGAGCGATGCACCATAATAATGGGACTGAGAAACCTTTTCGATACATTAATCCATCCTGCATCACGTATCGCGCGGCCTTTCGAAGGACCTGGCGTCTTTCGCTCCTTTTTTCTGGTAAATCCCGGTCGTCAGGTACAGTTTGAATGGGGTTACCCACGATTCCTTCTCGATTTCCGTTTCCAATATACAATCAACTTTCATCTCGTCTATGCTCGGGGCGTGCAAGGCCTCAACGGGATACAATCCCATTTGCTGTGCATCGCCTGTGCTTGCAAACTTAGCCAACAAGTCGGCTTCTCTGTTCTTTTCACGCGGGACATGCGAAATGTCATAATGCTCGAGATTCGACAGTAGCTCTTGGACCTGAACAAGGTACGGAGCAAGCTTCTGTCCCTTGGCTTGGTAATCTCCCCGCACTTGGTAAACCACCAACTGTGAGTCACAAAAGACCTCAACTGATTTGATCCCGAGTTCCCCAATGAGCTTCAAGCCAGCAATCAATGCTTCATATTCTGCTTCGTTATTCGTAGCCGGGAAATCAAGCTTCAAAGCATAATAGATTAATCGGTTTTCCAGAGTTATAAGAACTACACCCGCGCTGGAGCAACGGTCGTTGGATGCCCCATCAGTGTATAATTTCCATCGAACGGGGGGAATGGCGTCGTGATTATCTGGTTCTGTGGGCATGGTAAACTCAGCAATAAAATCTGCTAACGCTTTCCCTTGTATGGCTCTCCATGGCAAGTAGGCGATATCAAACTGGCTCAACTCGATGTTCCATTTTAGCAATCTTCTAGAAGTTTTTGGTCGTTGGAGTACCTGCCGCAGGGGTTGATCGGTATAAACACTGATTGAGTGCGCTTGAAAATATGGGCGTAGCTTACATGATGCAATCAACAAGCAATAGGCCAATTTCTCGATTTTAGGGTAATTTCTTTCTGCCCCCGTTAAACGCTTGCTAACATAATACACCGGCTTTTGGATTCGGTCCTCCTCGCGAACTAAAGCCGCACTTATTGCATGTGGGGATACAACCAAGTATACGTACAACATCTCGTGGTTTACTGGTTTTGACAGCACTGGTGGACTCTCCAGATGCCTCACCAGATTCCGGAATGCTTCCTCACAACTAGACGTCCATTCGAAGTTCCTTTTCCCTTTCTTTATTATATCAAAGAAAGGGATGCACTTGTCAGTTGCCCTTGATATGAATCGACTTAGCGCAGCTACTTTTCCATTCAAGCTCTGTACCTGTTTTATAGTCCTGGGTACTTGCACATCTCGAATATCTTGGATCTTTTTGGGGTTAGCTTCAATTCCCCTAGCATTGACGATGAATCCCAAAAATTTCCCCGACGCAACGCCGAAGGAACACTTCAGAGGGTTGATCTTCATCCCGTAATACCTGAGTATGTCGAACATTTCAGCCAAGTCTCGAATGTGGTCGTTTGACTGTCGTGACTTCACGAGCATGTCATCCACATAGACTTCCATCGTCCTACCAAGCTGGTCCTTGAACATTCGATTCACCAAACGTTGATAAGTCGCTCCTGCGTTCTTCAGTCCGAAGGGCATTACTACATAGCAATATAGCCCGACATTTGTAACGAAGCTGGTGTGTTCTTGGTCCGGGATATGCATCGGGATTTGGTTGTACCCCGAGTACGCATCCATGAATGATAACAGCTCATGTCCTACGGTGGAGTCGACCAACTGATCGATCCTTGGTAACGGGAAACTGTCCTTGGGGCACGCTTTGTTCAAATCAGAATAGTCTACGCAAGTTCTCCATTTCCCATTTTCCTTTTTCACCAGTACGGGGTTCGATACCCACTCAGGACAGAGGGCGTCGCGGATGAACCCATTGGCTTTGAGTTTGTCCACCTCCTCTCTGAGAGCAGCGGACCTCTCCGGGTCCATTCCTCTCCTCTTTTGTTTAACTGGGACATATTTCGGGTCTATGTTCAACATATGACTCATGATGGCGAGAGAGATCCCACACATATCAGAATGCGTCCAGGCGAAAAACATCAAGATTCGCCCGGAGGAAGTCACTAAGGTCTTCAGTCATTGCGGGGCCAAGCTGTGATCCGATCTTCAGTAATCGCGAAGGGTCGCTTTGGCTGACTGAAATGTCAACCGTCAGTTCAGCCAGCGCCGCCTTTTCTTCCCTGGGTTTCTCCTCGTCGTATCTCGGATCTATGTCTCTGAAGATCCGAGAGTTATGCCCGAGCCAGGGCTCGGGCACTACTTGTCAATTATCCGTATTATGGATGTGGACGGGATTGTCCGCAACCTTTCCTTTCTCCCTCCAGTGGGCCTCTCGGAGCTCAGCCACATAACAGGAACGACCAGCTGCTTGGTCGCCATGAACAATACCTACTCCTTTGTCAGTTGGGAACTTCAAAGTTAAACACCATGGGGCCAATGCTGCCCTAAACTCAGCCAGGGCCGGCCGGCTCAAGAAGACATTATATGGAGAATCCACATCCAAAACTACGAAGGGTAGAATTCGCACCCTCCGACGCTCGCCTTGTCCCAGTTCAACTGGTAACTCGACATACCCCACTGTGTCTGTCGCAGCGCCGTTAAATCCGTGGATACGAGCCTTGGACGGTTTCAAGTCCTTTGTTTCCATTTTCATTTGTTCATAAGCCTTTTTGAAGATGATGTTGACAGAACTTCCGCAATCAATCAGAATTCTCTTCACATATGCCGGTCCAATCGTCGCAGATATGACCATCGGGTCGATGGTTGGAGCCTCCACTTGATCAGCATCCCTGTTTCTGAACACTATGTCGTCTGTCATTATGCGCTGCTGCTTGGCAGGAGTCCCATCCTCCACGTTTGAACAGCACTCAAAATCTGCATGTTTTAGGGAGCTTGCATACCGCTCCATCTCTTGCCAATTCTTATCCGCGGGGTGAGGTCCACCGATAATAGTATTTATGACTAGTCTTCCCACGGTTCGAGCAGGCTCCTCGGGGTGACGCGGGGCTGGTGCGCGACCTGGGTTGGACGTTCCCTGTCCTCCTTCCTGTGGATCCTTCACAAATTCTTGCAACTTCTTTTGCCTGATCAACTTCTCGATAGCGTCGTGCAAGTGTCTGCACTCTTCCGTATTGTGCCCATAAGTCTCATGGAAGCGACAATATTTCCCAGTTCGCTTCTGCTCCTCAGTTGATTCTTTTGGACGTGGCTTTCTGTACTGAAAAGTATTGCAGGTAGATAGGTAAATGTTCTCAAGAGGCGCATTCAGCGGAGTATACTCGTTGTAGCTTGGAATTCTCGATTTCCACTTCCCCGCTTCTCTCTTCTTCCCTTGATTTCTTCCTCCGGACTCCTTAGACTGCCCAAGCTTGTTCTGGACATTAACTTGGACCTTTCCCGAGCTGTCTCCGGACTGCTTCACAGCAACGTTGCTTTTCATAGACTCTTGGACAGGTCCTGGTGCCTTATCTCGTCTTACCCACGTGGCTTCCTCTCTCCTTATGAATTGGTGTGCCTTTGAGTAGAAACGCTCTAGTGTGGTCGGAGGTTTTCCTGCCAACCAGTCTCCAAATTCAGACTCCGGATCCACACCTCTCATCACAGCCATTAGAATTGCATGATCATTGGGATTACTGACTTCAGTTGCCGCAACATGGAACCTTTGTAAATATTCCTTCAATGACTCCCCGGGACTTTGGATTACACTTGACAGAGACATTACGTCCTTCGGACGAGTAGTGTGTATCCTGAACTGCTCAATAAACTTCTTTGCCAACTCCTCGAAATTGGATACAGACCGCGGAGGAAGTCGGGTAAACCACATAGTAGCGATCCCAGATAGAGTAATTGGAAAGCATCAACACTTGGTGGCATCATTTGCTCTAGCTGAATCCATCATCCATTCGTACCTCATGACATGCTGTCTGGGGTCAGTCTTTCCCTCGTACGTAGGGATAGTTGACATACTAAACTTTCTAGGGTACGCCGCCTGTAACACAACATCTGTGAACGGAGTGTGACTCTTTGATACTCCCCAATCGTCATTCGTCAAGCCCTGATTTTCTTTCATCAATTGCCTGACCATGGCTGTCAGGTCTGGTGTCTGTATGGAAGGTGGGAGATTAGAGTCCATTCTACGTGACTGTCCATGTTGATGCCTCCTCTCCTGGCAATCTGCCAATCGTGCGTCTTGAGGTTCGACATCATTAGTGTTTTGATGGTCTGGGCCTCCAGCTTCCACCTGTACTCCAGTTCCTAAGTTCCTAGCTCCGACTTGGTCGCGGTTTCTAACTGTTTGGGCAGCAGCACCCATCCGTGCAGCTTCAGTCTTACGGCGTCTGCGCCTGGGAGGTTCATCAGAAGAAGTTGAGCTGTCGGATGAGGAATAGGGAGCGGGATTGCCCCCAGCATTCTTTTGCTGCTGTTGAGTGAGTTGTGCCATCAGGTTGGTGTTAGCTTGCATCTGCTCTCCTAGTGGTCTCCTGCTTTCCCTGAGTTCTCTCATCAAGTCATTGAACTCTATTCTGGTGACAACTGGAGTTTGATCCTGGGCGGCAATTCCTACACCCGGAATTGCTGGCTGATTGCTAGGTCCTGCTTATTGCACGCTAGTAGTCTCATGGGCATCCGCATTATGAGAAGCTGACCTGGTACGTGGTCTCGCCATTGTAGAGTTATTGGTATGAACTCTGAGTAGAATCAACGGATGTCCTGTCAATGACTCGGATCTTCTTTGAGGGATTTGCTCAATCCAGTAGCTTCAAAACATATCCTTAAGGTCTGAGAATTCAATTCTCAGTGAAAGCACCAAAGTGGTAGCACCAAAATTGGTCACTAACCTCGTAGAAAAAGATTGTGTAGAGAAATAAGTGATGAAGGTAAATTAAACAGAGAAGACAATGCTAATTTAAATGCAGAAAGTAAGAACACCAAATTTATAGTGGTTCAGCGTAATTGCCTACGTCCACTTTGAGATTAAACTTTATTGATCTTCTTAATGATTGATTACAAATACAATTCATAGATCAAATGCTTGAATGAAGTTGTTAAGTAGAGAAGATGAGTCTCAAAAATGGTAGAGTCTCCCCAGTGTTCTCCAAAAAAGATCCCTTTTCACTATGACCCTACCCCTCTATTTATAGACAAAGATGGGTTGGACTTCCCAAGTGGGCTTGGTAGCCGAACACTCTAGCCTAGGTGCAGTGGTCGCTGCATGCCGAACCAGGTATGCCGAACGCTATAATGCCGAACAATCCTCTCTATGCCGAACGCTATATTCAATGTGTGGGAAGTGCAGAATGGTTGTCAGTTGAAGCCGAATGTGTCTCTGTCCGAAGCTCTTGACCGAACAATGCTCTCTGACCGAACGATGCATTCAGGCCGAACGATACTATCACGTCGAGTAGTTATGCACACCGAACGTCTTCCGGATGCCGAGTACTTCCGTCGCCGAGTTCTACTGTCGCCGAGTTCTACTGGGCGCCGAGTACTAGTTGATGCCGAGTTCCAGCTAATGCCGAGCATTACCTGATGCCAAGTGCTATCTGAAGCCGAGCACTACCTGATGCCGAGTGCTATCTGATGCCGATCACTAATCGATGCCGAATACTACGCCGAGTACTACCTGACGCCGAGTATTATGGATGTCGAGTACTATGGATGCCGAGTACTTCGCCAAATACTACGCCGAGTACTCCTTGATGCCGAACACTCCCTGACGCTGAGTTCCACTGGAAGCCGAGTACTAGTTGCCTAGTCAAATCTCCAGGAAACAGGATGCGAAGGAAGTTAGTAGGCGATGGATACGAACTGAATCTCTCTTGGGGAATGGATGCGAAATTGGATGGATACGAATAGTGTTGGATTTCTCTACCGTGATCGATCAATATCTTGAGCATACGAACTCCGATTGACTTGAAATTTGGAACGTTGGCTTTCATAGCTTTGCTTGTCGTGTCATATCAATTGTAGCTCGATCCGGACTCGAGCAAAATTTATCGGTATCCATAGTGAACCTATGTATAACTGATCTCCAGGACAAACTGTCCTTGGTTTCTAGTCAAGTTCTTGGTTTCACGGCCTTGCCAAAAGGCGGGATAACATTTGTCCCCCAAAGTATGTCTTGTGTGAACATGACGTGCTTTAAAAAGCTGCAATCTTCATTCTGAAAAAGTTCAATACGATTCATTGAATAGTTGCTATCTTTTCATCAAAAGATGTAACCTTTGACTGATCTTCAATGATGTAGATGGCGAACTGTTGATTGTCAATGATCATGCATTGTTTTGTTGTAACTGAGTGTTGAGCGCTAGCGATGTGTTGTTCACTGTTTTGATTGTCATTAGGTGAGCATTCAATCCCTATTAATCTTTGAAAATTGAATCTTAGTTTAGCATACATGCACATATGTTAACCTGACTCCTATTCATGTTGGCATGTTCATGGGTCGTTGTCAAGTTTTTTTGTATCGACTTTCATATCGATCCTCTCCTGGATCGACGTGAAATTCAAGTTGTAACAACGTTCGATGGTTGTTTTAAGTCCTTCCTTCATATCGATCCTCTCTTGGATCAATCTGAGATGTTGGAATGTATGCTTCGTATCGATGGCTATCTACACGAAATGGATAGTTCCTAGGAATGCTTCATATCGATGGAGTTGAGTGGCTCAAATACGATCATGTAGTGACTTTCGTATCAATGGGCTTCACATCGATGGATACGAAGTTGATGGCTGGTCACTGATGGACACAAAATGTACAAGTGTTAACTCATGGAACAGTTTCGCGAAGGACATGCCATTTCTCATTCCTATATTTAAGAGAAATTCCCCACAGTAGATAGTCTTTGAAAGGAGTCATCCATGACCCCTTTCCTGGATCCACCTCTAAGATCTAATCGATCTTCATCCATCAATGCTTGGAATAATAAGTATTTCAACTGGGATAAAGTCAATTTGTTGCGCATCCCCAAAACTGGCTAACTTCGCCAGTGACTCGGCTTTTTTATTTTTTTTCTTTGAGGATGTGCGTAAGCTAGTAGCTCTTGGACCCAGCTGAGATAAGGAGCAAGATGTTGCCCCCTAGTTGGATAATCTTTCCTGACTTGGCATACTACTAACCGGAAATCACATAGACATGTAAAGTTTCTACTCCTAGTTTTCTTGCAATTTTGAGCGTGGTGACCAAGGCTTCATACTTAGCTTCGTTATTTGTTGTAGTGAAGATGAGTTTCAGGGTGTAACAGATCGATCATTCCTCAGGAGTCATTAACGCAACTTCGACGTTAAAAAGCCGATTATCAGAAGTTCCATCTATGTATGTTCTCCATCAATTGGACGGTTCTCCACTGTTCTTCGGATAATCGTCTGATGTAGTGAATTCAAATATGAAGTATGCTAATGTTTGACCATGGAGAGCTCTCCGAGGGAGATAAGTGATATCAAATTGGCTTAGCTCGATACTCCATTTAAGTAACTTTTCAGACATCTAAGGTTGCTATTGGACTTATCGTAACGGCTGGTGGATATAGATGTTAACGGGGTGAGCTTGTCAATAGCCAGCCTTTATCATATACTGGTCTTTGGATTCGTTTCTCTTCACATAGCATTGCGATGCTAATGATGTGTGTTGACACGGCCCAATTGATGTATAAATCTTCGCGATCCAAAGGTTTGGGTAAAATGGATTGTCTCTTTAAGCGATCTATCAGAGCTGGAATTGCATCAACGCAGTTGTTAGTTCATTCAAAAGTTCTCTTCCGTCTCTTGGCTAGGTTGAAGAAGAGAATTCACTTGTAGATGGTCCTAGAGTTGAATCAACTTAGGACGGTAATCTTCCGACTTGGGCTCCGTACCTGCTTGGGTGTCCTCGGGACATGGGTGTCTCCAATTGTCAGAATTTTCTGGAAATTAGCCTTGATTCCACGAGAATTGATGATGAAAACAAAGAATCTTTGTGATGTAATGGTGAAAGAGCATTTCAAATGATCGAGTTTCATCCTGCAGTATTTAGAGAGCATTGAATATCTCTGCCAAGTCATCGATGTGGTCGTTTGATAGTCGTGATCTCACGAGCATTTTAACCACATTTACTTTCATTGATCGGTCGATCTGATTTTTGAATGATCTGTTAATCGTCATTTGGTAAGTAGCATAAGCATTCTCAAGTTTGAATCCGGCGGTTGCAACATAGCAATATATGCCTAGTTTAGTAACGAAACAGTTGTATTCCTGGTCTGGGACATGCTTCAGTATCTGATTGTATCTGGAGTTTTATGCCCACGGAAGTGAGCAATTCATATCCGAGGGTCGAGTCTACCAGTTGGTTGATCCATGGATGTGGATGGTTGTGCTTTGTCATGCCTTGTGCAAATTTGAGTAGTCGGCGTACGTCTGCCACTCTCCGTTCGTTTTTCTTATAAGTAAAGGATTGGATACCCATTTTGGGTAGAGGAACCCATCGGTTTTGAGTAAATTCACCTCCTCTTTAAGTGCAGCAGATCTCTCTAGATCCACGCCATATCGTTTTTGTTCACCGAGACATGCCTCGGGTCGACATTTAATGCAGAGTTCTCAATAGCTGGTGAGAATCCATATGTATATATGAGGTTGCGTCCAAGCGAACACATCAAGATTCAGCCGGAGCAACGCAGTTTACTCTTTCGTCATCATTGCGTCGAGTTGTGATCTAATTTTTAGTACTCGTGATGGGTTGTAGGCAGTTTATGTGCTTATTTGCAATGGTAAATGATCAGGCTTGTAAGGACGTTGATCAAAGGCTTAGTAGAGTTTAGCCTTGTATCGCATGCTGCAGCATAGCTGGCTCCAGCTATGAGTTTGGATCTACTTGTGTTTCCGAGCAATGCGCTTTCCATTTAATGTACCCACGATCCATTGCTCATCGGAAGGGTCAGAATGATGATCAGTCGCCCATAAGTCCGGGCGTCGAACTAATGATTCTATCTCTAAGCATCCTCTCGGTCGTAACTTCAAATTGTTATAAATATTAGGCACGAGCTATAGGACTGAGTAGTCATATCCTGCTCTTGGATGATCAGACTCGTGCCCCCAATCTTGGGTTGATGGACGTATTGTGCGAATGATCGAGCCTAGCTTCTGTTGTGTTTATACTGTAGTCCAAGCTGTAAGAGCCAGAGTTGTTTGATGAGCGATCAAATTACATTCATCTTATTTATCGCACGTTCCCCCAAGTCTGGGGAATATCTCGATAAGTGGTAAGGTAGATAATGTTTGCTTCAATTTCGCATTCTATCTTGTTGAACCATGGGATCGAGTTAACCGATGGAAGGCTGAGTTGTGCCTATCCTGCATTATGTTCTAGTTCTTCCCTCTAGGCGGAATACATTGTTGCTTTGCCGACATTCGGAAATGAGCTAGGTTCTGGATGGTCAATGACATTCACTTTGCTGCTTATGTTCCCATACTCTGGGCCAAAACTGAAGAGTGAATCATCCTGTCAGATCCAATGCAGGATTGATGCTTCGCTTGTCGAATCGAGGGTAAGAATCGGTGCGTGGACATTTAGGTTGCACTTGTTGTGAATTGCTTGTTTAGTAAGATCGTGGTAAGAGTCAAAGAATGATTGGTCGCATTGCATTCTTTTGGAGTTGGGCGATCAACCATGTCCATTTCGACTTACGTTCTCCTGTTAGATCTAGGGATAAAGTCAGCTCAAATGCAGTCATGTCATGCTCATCTGGTCTCATGCTCTTCCTGACGGATCGAAGGAAGGAGATGGAGGACAAATTGTCAAGCCACACTCATTCGTGGTTTATTCTTCTATTCAAGCTCTGTTGGTCAAAGGTATTCGATGGACGTTCGGGTTACATCGATTGGTAGTCGAAGAGGATCGATAGTGAGAGTCGATTCAGCGACACTATGTGGAATGCTTGGACCTCATTGCCTATCAATCCACTGGTACGATATGAAAGTTGCAGATCGATATTGCCCGTCGATCCGGCGGTACGATATAATTGGTTGCCCAGAAATTCGGGCATCATTCTGATTGGTTAGCTTTAGGGTCTCCTTGTAGTCGTTGCCTTAAGTTGTAAAAGGACGCTAAGCTGGAGAGGTAGCGAGTCACCTTTCTCTTATTTCATTGATTTGTACTTCTACCCACAGTCTTGGGTTAGCAGAGTTAGTTCGTGGATGGTCTAATTGCACCTGTAGTGAGTTTATACTCCTCATGTCGAGTTTAGGTCAGAGTTGGTGAATGAATGGTCGAGTCACATTCATTCATTTATCTATGCTTGTAGCCGCACCTTGGGGATCATAGTAAGTTGAATGGCCCTTAATCACACCTATTTGATGTTTATACCCCTGTCTGCACTCTAGAGACTAAGAGTTTTAGCAGATAATGGTTGGACCGCATTTTCCTCGATTAATTCCTCTGGCACAAGTCAATGGCAAAAGTCGAAGTGTGGTCGGTCACACTACGACAACTTTAATTTGATGTTTCTCCTACTAAATTGTAGGAAGGAATTGATTGGTGGGTGGTTGGGTCACACCCTTCCATGTTGCGCGCACAATCCGTCGGATCACAGGCGAGAGTTAGCAGATGAACGGTCATGCCACGTTTATCTGTGGTTGGATGGTAGTAATATCAATTCAAAATAGGACATCCGACCAAGTCCTTTTTTCGAATCTGCATCTCCCTTTCGAATCAAGGAAGAAATTTTGTCTTGTAGGGTTAGAGTGCATCCCTATAAATTTATGTTATGGGTCCCATGCTGAGGACAAGAGTTGATGCATGGACGGTCATGTCGTGCCCGCTTAGTGCTGGATGATCGGATCGCATCCGATTTTGTGTGATAAGTGTGCCCCCAAGTGAGGGTAGAGTTGGAAAGCGGATGGTTAAACCACCTCCACTTTTTATACTACATCACTTGCTAAGGAATCAGAGTTGATAGATGGATAGTCGGATCGTATCCCTTCTGGTATTTATATTCCAATCCTAGCTTTGAGGCCTGGAGTTAGTTGATGGGTGGTCTGTCACACCCATTTGGTCTTTATACTCCAGTCTGCGCTCTCAGGACCAGAGTTAGTTGATGGGTGGTCAATCGCACCCAGTTGGTGTTTATACTCTAGTCCGCACTCTGGGGACTTAGAGTTAGTTGATGTTTACAATCCAGTTCGCACTCTGCGAATCTGGAGTTAGTTGAGGTTTATACTCCAGTTCGCACTCTGCGAATCTGGAGTTAGTTGAGGTTTATACTCCAGTTCGCACTCTGGGAACCTGGAGTTGGTTGAGGTTTATACTCCAGTTCGCACTCTGGGAACCTGGAGTTGGTTGATGTTTATACTCCAGTTCGCACTCCGGGAATCTGGAGTTGGTTGATGTTTATACTCCAGTTCGCACTTTGGGAATCGGGAGTTGGTTGATGTTTATACTCCAGTTTGCACTCTGGGAATCTGGAGTTGGTTGATGTTTGTACTCCAGTTCGCACTCTGGGAATCTGAAGTTGGTTGATTTTTATACTCTAGTTCGCACTTTGGGAATCTGGAGTTGGCTGATGGGTGGTCAGTCACACCCATTTATGTTTATACTCCAGTCCGCGCTCTGGGGACTTAGAGTTATTTAATGTTTCTACTCCAGTTCGCGCTCTGGGAATCCGGAGTTAGTTGATAGGTGGTCAGTTACACCCATTTTAGTGTTTATACTCCAGTCCGCGCTCTGGGGACTTAGAGTTAGTTGATGTTTATACTCCAGTTTGCGCTCTGGGAATCTGGAGTTGGCCGACAGATGGTCAGTCACATCTGTTTAGGCATTTGGATCTCGTTCGCACTCTGAGAATAGGAGGTCGGTTAAGGTTGTGGATGGTCGGATCACATCCACCTTGATTTGGCAAGTGAAGTCCTAGATGGACGGGTCCATCCCCCTCGAGTTTGGATTTGGAAATTTGTACTCCATCTCGCACTCTGGGAACTGGAGTTTGTTCGAGGATTGTTGTGTTTCAATCCCTTTTGATTTAAGTGTGTCGGTCCTCAAGCTCAGGTTTCACTTAATGAGTGATTGGTCGGATCTCGATCACTTTCCACTTATCCGCCCCTCAACGAAGGATGAGATTTAGTTTATAGATGGTTGGATCACGTCCATCTTCATTTGGATTCCGCTTCTGCCAAGCCTGAGGAGTAAGATTAGTGTTCTGGCAAGCTTTGAGCTCTAGAAAAGGAGAGGATGGTCAAACTGCATCCACTTTGAGTTGTGTATTTTCCTTTAAGTCAGGGGCAAGAGTTGGAGAGAAGACGGTCGAGTCACGTCCACTTTATGCTTTGCACTCTTCCAGTCGAGTTGAGGAAGAGAGTCGAAATCATGGCTCATGATGGTTAGCGAGTAGGCAGTTAGTCGTTGATGACTTTAAGTTGAGGCTTGGGCCCTGACGAAGTTGGTTTAAGGCATGATTGTTTTTGTCGAATCACAGACGCAAGCTGGAGAGTGAATGGTCATATCATATCCACTTTAAACATATGTTCTCAAATTACCCCAAGTTCTAATGTAGGATTGGATGCATGGACGGTCACGTCACGTCCATCCTTGGTGTGATTCTGATTTTACTGGGCATCAGAAGAAGCATAAGTATTTTGACGAGCTTCAAGTACGAGAGGGAGAGTGCATTGTTGGGACATATAACTCCAAGTCTTTCTCAGATCTCTTAATTAAATTGCATAGGCGGATGAGTGGACGGTCGGTTGCATCCACTTTGTACTGTAGTCCTGACTTTGTCGGTCTCTTCTGCTTTGATGCCCTGCCCCCGAGTCAGGGGCATATAGTAGCTGATCGGTGGTTGAATCATGCTTGTCATAATGATACCTCAATGACTTGATCATAGTCCGTAGAGGTTATTTGGCACCGAACCTTGAGTACTCGGTTACCTGCACCATTTGCAAGTAGTTTAATTGAAGTCGGTCGTATTTCGCAACATAAATGAAATTGAAATTGAAATAATTCAAAAGAGATCAGATCAAATCTCATTTGTAAGTGAAGCAGCGTTGTATGCTCGCTATTGCACTTCGGACCAGCCTTTCTTAGTTGGAAGTCTAATGCAAGTGGTTCAGTTTAATCAAAGTTCTTGATCGATAGGGGCAGGGGTTCCCTGCCCATTGTTTTATGGGGCTTGCACATATTGTCGAAGCTATCCTTTCCGGAGCAGCCTTATGGCGTTGGAATCCACGGTAGCCATCTAAGGAAGAGGAGCTTCCCGATTTAGAGTATGAAGTAAGTTTCCTCTTTATCTTGCCACATTGATCCTTCATCTGGTTTATCAACTCAATAATGGCCTAAATATGCTGGTGTAGTTGTTGGCGGCTATCCACTAGTTCTCTTGTCAAAGTCTGGGAATAAGCTCTTGTGATGATTTCTTTTATGAGTGTTGGCAGCAGTAGGCTATGGATTGATCAATTCGTCGGCTGCCAGCTTCTTTATTCCCTTCAGCAATATAAGAAGTAGAACTGGTATGTCTAACCACGATTGACAGTCTTCTTTGAGGAATGGGGGAAGACATCTGCATTTGCTGGCATTCATCACTCTTGGCGAAATCCATGTGCCATTCTCACTTCACAAGGTAGTGTGGGGGTTGCATTTCCATAGTACACTGACATAGTCAACATGTTGAATTTTCATTGGAAATTTTGCATGTAGGATGGTTTCAACGAATAGGTCTCGACTGGTAAAGATTCTCCGATCGACATTATGATCAGGTCCATTTTATGGCTATGGGTTCTTGTAACACTGGTGAAAGATGTATGCACGATTGCCCAACGTTCGAGTGGTTTCGTGATGCCGATTGGATGGTGACTTGGTTAAGATGGGCTCATAAATTGGTAATCATTCTAATTTTCACCCCGGTAGGAGGCCTATATAAGGTAGTAAGGGAGTCCTCTTAAGGTTGTATGCCATGCTTCTAGTCATATGGTATGATTAAGATGCAGGTCTTTTAAGATGGTTCAATGGTAACCAGCTATGCTTTGAGTTGGTAGAGTAGACAGTGTATGGCAAGCGTCATATTAGCCATCATACCATAGTGGTCAATTCAGGAGTTTAAAAACTGGTCAATTGGGGGAAGTTGCAGTCCAGCTTAGCAGCATGATATATTAACCAACTCTAGTCCTTGGCGTATTAGCTAGGTTTTCCAGCCTTTGGGAGCACCGATTGAGTAGTATTCCTTCACCCATTCCTTGATTGCAATTTAGCATTTGTCGTTGTAATCCTCTATATCCCGTTCAGTCATGGTACGATTAGGAATGTTGATGGAATGTTCCTTCATTAAGTTGAGCTTTGAATTCACTATGCGGGTGCTCTGCACTGCGGCTAGGGTTCGGGGGGACTTCCCCCCGAAAAAAAAAATTTAGCCTCTTTTTCGGAAATTTGGGTCGTACCCGAAAATATATTTTTTGAAATTTTGTATCGTTCTCAGCAATGTTTGAACGATAAAAATGTTGGTGAAATCAAACGATCCGAAAAGTGGACAATTGGATCGATACGAGAGGCGCATAATTGGATCGATACGAAGTGTTATCTGAGGATCAATACGAAATGCACGCGGCTGGATCGATACGAAGTGGTATCTAAGGATCGATACGAAATGCACGCGGCTGTATTGATACGAAGTGGTATTTGAGTATCGATATGAAATGCACACGACTGGATCGATACGAACTGGTATCTGATGATCGATACGAATTGGCCGCAGCTGGATCGATATGAAATATGATCGATATGAAAGTTGATCGATACGAATGTTGATCGACACGAAAAGTGATCGATACGAAAAGTGATCGATACAAATAGTGATCGATACGAAAGTCGATCGATACGAATGTTGATCAATGTGAAAACTGATCGATACGAAAAGTGATCGATACGAAATTCGATCGATACGAAAGCTGATCGATACGAAATTCGATCGATATGAAAACTGATCGATACGAAATTCGATCGATACTAAAATCGATTGATATGAAATTTGATCGATACGAATGTTGACATATTTTCTGGGTGCAAAAATATGGATACGAAAATCTTCATATTTTCTGGATACGAAAATATGGATACGAAAATCTTGATGAGTGTAGTTCCTCTTAGATTTGGAGCAATCTGAATAGAATAGAAGGAACCACTTGACGATAGGTCTAGATCTCCTCCTTTGATTTTTGCAATCCAACGACGGTAGTAGATCCACAGAGCAGGAGAAAAGCTGGGTTTTCTCGGTGAAAGCACCAAAGTGTTTGTACCAAAATTGGGCACAACACTCTTCGGATGTGTTTGAGGAGATAAAATGAAGAAGATAAATGTAAGAAGAAGCAGATCTAACAAACACACCAATAAACAGATAAGAAAATGCACAGAAACACACGGATTTACAGTGGTTCGGCGAATTGACTACGTCCACTATGAAATGACCAATGTTTATTGAACTTTACTCGCAGATTACAAAAGGTTACAGCAGTACAACTGAAATTTAATGGTGATTCCGGTAGAGTATCTGCGTAGAGAAGAAAAAAAGTCCCTTATCTGTAGGTCCAGGGTCACTATTTATATGCGTAGGTAGCAAATATCTCGCCCAGATCTCGGAGGACTTCTTCTCTTACGTGGGTGGGCCCACGCGATCGATCCCATGCTGTTTGCACTCGATCTATGATCGATATGAACCAAATTCGCATCGATTGAGATTTTGTCCAATCGAGTCGAGATCGATCATGAACATTCCTAGGTGGTACGCAAGCTCCTGTGAAATTTGGTGGCATTTGGACTTGTAGTTCTCGAGTTATGATCGATGCAAGTTTGGATTTGTATGACATTGTCGTCTTCGTATCGATACTATTTCGCATTGATCATGCGTGGCTCTATTCGTATCGATGCTTGCATGCTACTTCATATTGATGGTTGGAGGCTTCCTTTGTATCTATGCTTCCTGCTGCTTTGTTCGTATCGATGGTGGGAGATCGATACGAGATGGATGGAGGGAGAACGATACGAAATGAGCATTGTTGATGGATACGAAGTGCTGTTAACATGATGGATACGAAGTAGCTTCACTTTATGGATGCGAAGGAAGTTAGTAGGTGATGAATACGAACTGAATCTCTCTTGGGGAATGGATACGAAATTGGATGGATACGAATAGAGTTGGATTTCTCAACCGTGATCGATCAATATCTTGAGCATACAAACTCCGATTGACTTGAAATTTGGAATGTTGGCTTTCATAGCTTTGCTTGTCGTGTCATATCAATTGTAACTTGATCCGGACTTGGGAAAAATTTATCGGTATCCATAGTGAACCTATGTATAATCGATCACCATGACAAACTGTCCTTGGTTTCTAGTCAAGTTCTTGGTGTCACAGCCTTGCCAAAAGGCGGGATAACAAATTCCTAAATAAAAAATAAATTGAATAAGTAAATACTAATTTAATTTTTAAATATTTTTTGGAACGTAGAATGAATAAGAAAAAATAAAAAATTCCTGCCGTCGCTAGCCGATGGAATTTCAAATACACAGATTAAAAAACGCACGACTTTTTTATTATTTCCATCTTCCCACCAAAACTTACGGATTCAGAAAGGAGAGAAAACCTTAGTCAATCACCAACGCCCCCCTCAACCGCCGCCACCTCCCGTGACTTCGTCTAAGGCCTCTAAAGCTCGTCGAAATCACCATTCTCTCCAATTTCATCTTAATTAAGGTAAAATTAAAACTTGATTTCGGATTAGGGCTAATTTGTACGATTATGAGTTTGAAATTGATGATTATTGCGTATTAATTGATGATAATAGTGTATTAGTTAATTTGAGGATATTAATTAGTGTTGTGATTGTCTAATTTGTAACTAAAAATTAGGGTTGATTTAAAATTCGAAAATTAGTATATAATTATTGATTAATATGCTTTTGATCAGTTTAGGCGAATATTTATTATTGTTTAGAATAATGTTTGTTATACTGTACACAAAAATTAGTGTATAATTATTAATTAATATGCTTATTGATTGGTACTGTTAAACATAATTTATTTATTTTAATTAATTAGTGTGTGTTAATTATAAGTGTCAGTGGTTAGTATAAAATAAAGATATTTTAATTTATTATAAGTCCAAAATTCAAATTTTAGATTACAAAATAGTTAAATTAGAATTTTAAATAGTTAAATATTTTAAAATTTCAAATTTATTTAATAAAGTATTTAAATAGTTGAATGAATTATAAAATATTTAAAATCTCAAGTTTAAATAGTTGAATGAATTATAAAATATGGTTTAACATTTAATTTGTAGTTATTAAAATAGCCATTTGTATATTTTTGGAAGTAGTTTGAAATAATAAATTTCTTTTGAAAAATATATTTTACTAAAATCGATTTTCTAAAAAATTAAGAAATTAATATAATGTTTATTTGAAAATAAGCATTAAGTATTAATTTAACAAATACAACAACAACAAATTAAAGCCTTTAGTCCCCAAAGGCTTTAATTTATTTTAGAAAATACAACAACAACACACCCCTCGGATGCAAAGTTACGCGTACAAGTGAAAGAAGTAAAGTGCTATTGAAATAAAAGTCTTTCTTCCCAAAAGGATACAGTTTTTTTAGAAAGAAGTGAAGTGATGTCGAAATTTCTAGCATATATTTTTAAATTAGGAAAAATGTTCGATTATTTTCTTGACTGTGCTTGTAACACCCCGCATTTTTAGATAATCAAATAACCAAAATAATTATTAAACACTGAAAATGAGCATTTTTGGAATTGTTAGAATTTAGCTACGGGAGTTGCACCATTGGGTCCGTGGCAATTTTTCGATCAATTTCCATATATAACTTGTTGAAATCCGAGTTAGTATGAAGAAGTTACGAGAGAAACAAGAAATCATAATTATATTATAATTAAACGAAAAAAATAAAATAATAAGACCCGTAGGGGTCGACCCTTGCTAGGGTCGGGTCGACCTATAGGTCGACCTGCAAATAGCTCAGGTCGACCCGCATTAGTGCCTGGACGATTTTTCGTCCAGGTACGAGCCGAAGACCATAAAATTTATTTTTTGGTGAAATCATGTACGTTCAGAGCTGCATCCAATGGTTCCTAGTGAGCCTATGATGTTGTTGCACCGGATTAAATCTTCAAATCCGGCGGCCTGAGATCCCTAAGCCACACTATAAATAGAACACTAGGCCTAGCTATTTTTCTCATTCAGATTTTCTCCCAATTGGGTTCATTGCTTGAGGCTGAACCCTAAACAAAAAAAATTTCTTGGGAGGAAATCTTTTCAAGAAAAGTATTCTACACCCTAGAAGTGGATCCACGAAGGCCCGGGACTAGAGCTAAGGACCACAGGTGAGTGTTTTGTAATTATTTTAGATTTGTAAGCAATTTAAAATAATAGGGTTCTCAATAGTTGTTGTTTTTCTACAATTTTGAGACAGTTTTTATGTAAGTTTATTTACAGTCAGTTTTTAAGTGAATTTCAGAAGTTCTTTTTAGTCTATTTTTATTTAGCTATTTTATTCAGTCATTTATAGTTAATTACAGTTATTTACAGTTATTTATATCTGTTTTAAGTTAGAATTTAACCTGTAATATTAGTTTCTTTTTATATAAATTTAATCTTTTTTGGCACGAATAAAATATTAAAAAGAGAAGAATTCACAAATATGGGTTAAAATAGAAAAACACTAAATTTACAGATTTCAGATGAAAAATGAGAAAAACTAAATAAAATAGAGATGGACTGAAATAGGAAAATTTGAGATATTTGCAAGCATAATTATAATGAGTGGTTATAACTAAAAAAGAGAAAATAGAAAAGTAACAGTTGCAAGAACAATTATAACAGTAGGTTATAAAGAAAGAAATAACAAAAGGGGCTTATTTTAAAACTTAGACCTTAGAATAAGTTAATAAGCAAATATAGCAGTAGTGGCCCATACCGGCAGCATTCCCTTTTAGGTCTAGGGCTGATGGTCTCACACGTAGGTGAGGCTGGGCACGCTTATGCTGAGTAGGGTAAATAAGTGACCAATAGATATAGGCTCAAATTTGGAGATTTGGGCAAGGGGCGCAAAGTTAGAAGATTTGTTTGTTAGGACCAGTACCGGCATCATTCACTTTCAGGTCGAGGACTGATGGTCTCACACGTGGGTGAGGCTAGGCACGCTTATGCTGATTAGGGTAAATAAAGGGTTAAATAAGGGGCGGCAGTTTGTGTGCACCGGTGATGATAGAGCGTGCGGCATTAATTAGGGTAAATAATTCACTACCGCGTCCTAAGCGCTAAGAGGTGTCTTTTGCTGTGGAACAAACATGATTGGCTCACAGTGGCACAACAGAGATAGGAAAGGCCGATCAATGGGTAGGATTAGGATTTCAGCCTAATCAAGATTAGCAGTTGAGATAGGATTAGGGTTTCAGCCTAATCACAGCAGTTCAAGACAAGTGCAAACAATCAAAGCAAACAATCAAAGCAAACCGTCAAAAATAACCAAAAACAGTATTTATGCGAGTTTTATCTTTTCTGTATTTTCCTTTCATGCTAGAACTATTGCTCAGTCTATTATCTTTATCTTGCTTAGAAATGCTAGTAATTAATATCACTCACCAGACTTATTGTCTGACCCACTCCTCTATCTTTCCTTTTCTCCCCATAGGCTAGCAGAGTTGAGTATAATTGATTCAGGTTGCTTGGAGATTCATTTCCGAAGTTTTCTCATTGTGGATGTATTCTTATGCTTTTTATCTTTTTCATTTGGTTTATAGTACTTATGAGAGATTATTATTGTTATTTTTGTACTCTGATTTTGTGAGACTGAGATGTATTTTCATGAGACATAAGAGATTTTGAGACATGTTATGTTTTTATGACTTATTTTGAAATCAAGTTTAATTCTGAACGATAAGTTATTATTTAAATGTTTTCCGCTGCGTTTACTTATTTGGCTTGTAAATCTTAGTCTCTGTGATGCTCTAGCTATACCTATAACGCACCACATCCTTTGGTGTGCTCTTTTTGGGGATACTAAGGGGTGTGGGGTATTTCATTTGGTATCAGAGCCAGGTTATAGGATTCCTAAAAGCTCGTTTTAAAAGTAAAGTATTTTTCAAAGGTAACATATCTCCAAACTAAAAGTATTTTTCAGAAAAAAAAACTCTTGTTATAGAAATAGTTTTCAAGTATAAGAGAGTTTTTATAAAAATTCCCTCAAAGTCCAGTTTAACTTTCTTTCGATTCTTTTGATCCTAAATTTTCTTTTCTTTGCATAGAATGGCGGACGCCCCAAATCTTCCAGAGGCGGTCCAAGTCCATAGCTGGTTCCGTAGATACCTCCAAGCTATGGCACTAGAGGTGCAAGCGCAAGCGGCCAATGTAGCACTAGCGGGTGGAGGTGCCATTAATCAACCTGCAACAACCAATTTTTCTAAGCTATGCAAGAACTTCTCCAATCTAGAAGGTAAGACGTTTTATGGCACGGAGGATTTCGTAGAGGCCCGAACTTGGTTGAGGAATACAGAGCGGATATTTATGCTGTTAGGATTGGAGAACCGACAGAGGGTTTAGCTTGCATCTTGGCAGCTGAAGAGAGAGGCTTCTTACTGGTGGGAGATTGTAGAGATGGAGGGTAGAGACATTGGTTAGGTTGGATTTTGGGAAAGGTTTGAGAGAAAGTTCTTGTCGCAAGTCGAGGAAAGCATGCAGTTGGAGAAGTTCATTAGTCTGAAGCATGGGAGTCTTTCGGTGAAAGAGTATATAAATCAGTTTAATGAGTTATCGAGGTTCAGAATGGAGCCTGTTAATACATTGCATAAGAAGGCCACCAAGTTTGCTAAGGGTTTGAACCAGCTCCTCCAAGAGTTGGCATTGACACATGTACCTATGGGAGCGACGTATGAGTCACTTGTGGAAATGGCTCTCATTTCAGATGTTGCTAAGGAAGAAGAGGTCAAGGAAGTTCCTAAATAAGAAAACTCTAAGAAGCAGTGGTGGAAGAATAAGAAGGATAAGGACAAGAAGAAAGGAGGAGGACCTCAAAAGGGACAGATCAAGAAGGGCGAAAAGTGTCATAATTATGGATTGGTTTGGCATTACTCAAAAGACTGTAAGAAGGACACGATGAAGGGGAGGTGTTACAGCTGTGGGCAGCCTGAACACCTTAATAAAACTTGTCCTTAGAGGACGGGGCAGAGAGCAGGCGCACCTCCAGCGTAAGTACATGCTTTGGATGCAGCACCTTCTAGTAGTGGACCAGACGGAGGTAGGAAAATCTCCGTAGAAGGTTTGATCTTTATTTCGGATTTTCCTATTCGGAATCTTTTTGACTCCAGAGCATCGCATTCTTTCATTTCTAGTTCCTTGGTTGATTATTTGCACTTAATTATTTCTCTAATTGTAAACCCTATAGTTGTTTCAAACTCCATAGGAGGATCGGCACACTTATCCATGATTTGTAGGGGTTTGAAAACTTTTATACTAGGCATAGAGTTTGATTGTGAAGCCTATGTACTGGGATTTTCTGGATATGGGATGATTTTGAGGATGGACTGGTTATCCACTTATGGGGTAATATTGGATTGCGAGAGGAGAGTCATTAGGCTAGGGACATGTAGCAGAAGGACTCTCGAGGTTTCTTGCGACCCATATGGGTCAGTCATGTTGAGCTTCCTTTATTCCCTTGATTCATCACTAGAAGAGTTAGATTCAGTTTCAGTTGTTAGGGATTTCCCATACGTTTTTGAGGAGGTTAGGGGGCTAACCCGTAAGATAGAGATCAACTTTAGGATCTATCTGAATGACAATGTTAAGCCAGTGGCATTTCCCATGAGACATATGGCTTCTAGGGAGAGGAAGGAGTTAAGTAAGTAGATTTGTGAGCTATTAGAGAAAGGCTTCATCAGATGGAGCATATCTGAATGGGGGGCGCCAGTCGTCTTCGCTACAAAGGCAGATGGTTCCCTTCGACTTTGTGTAGACTCTAGAGAGTTGAATAAGCTCACGAAGAAGAACCGTTACTCACTTCCTAGGATAGACGATCTTTTCGATCAGTTGGTTGGCTCTTCAGTACTTTCTCAGCTTGACTTAGCCACTGGATTTCATCAGCTTAGGGTCGCTGATGATAGCATCGATAAGACAGCATTTAGGAACCCGATGGATTCTTTGAGTGGTTGGTTATGCCGTTTGGGTTGACCAATGCCCCAGCCTATTTTGTAGATCTAATGAGTAGTGTTTTTTGAGATGTCCTAAATAAGTTCGCTGTAGTTTTTATGGACGACATTCTGGTGTTTTCCAAGAGTATGGAAGAGCATGCTATTCATCTTGAGGAATTTCTTCATACACTTTGTGTTCATCAGTTGAAAGCAAAATTCTCGAAGTGTCACTTTTGGCGTGAGGAGGTGCGTTTCTTGAGGCATGTAGTCTTAAGAGAGGGTCCAACAGTGGATCTCGCTAAGGTAGTAGCGGTACAGGATTGGAAGGCCCCCAAGAATGTTACCAAAGGTAGAAGCTTCCTAGGTTTGGCTGGTTATTATAGGAAGTTTATCAGAGATTTCGCTAAGATTTCAGCACCACTTACTCGCTTCACTAAGAAGAATGTGGCATTCGTGTAGGACGTGGATTGTGAGGATTCCTTAACGATGCTAAAGAGGGCCCTTACTAGTGCACCAGTGTTAGTTTTACCCGATAGAGCTAAGCCTTTTACAGTATACACCGATGCATGTGGGACTAGCCTTGGGGCAGTATTGATGTGGAGGGGAGGGTAGTATGCTATGGGAGTAGACAGTTGAGAACTCATGAGAAGAACTACCCCACCCATGATTTGGAGCCGGCTGCTATTGTTTTCGCGCTCAAGTCTTGGAGACATTACTTGCTAAGAGAGAGGTTCGAGCTTTTCACTGACCATAAATCATTAAAGTACCTGTTCTCACAAAAGGATTTAAACTTGAGGCAGCAGCATTGGATGGAGTTTCTAGCATCATATGACTTTGACATAGCTTACACCCCTAGCAAGGGGAACATGGTTGCGGATACGTTAAGTAGGAAGAGAACAACCCTTAGCCCAATGTTCATGGAGTCGAAAAGCCTAGAGTTTATTCCACCTTTGATTTTAAGCCCTCTACGGACATTACTCTTGGATTATTGGCAGCGCTTGAGGTTAAGCCTACCCTCATATATCAGATTGGCTTAAAGGCAGCGAGAGGATTCAAAGCTTGTGGATATTCCGTATAGGATTAGCAGAGGAGAGGACTCTAGATATCTCCAACGCTATTCCATCGATAGAAAAGGGTGACTAAGGAGAGATGAAAGACTTTGTGTCCTACGCACTGGTGATTTGATGAGTGCGGTTCTAGCAGAAGCACACCATTCTATGATGACTATTCATCCGGGTGGTGATAAGATGTATAGGGACATGAAGAGAGTGTTTTATTGGAGTGGCATGAAGAAGGATGTAGCAGAGTTTGTGGCTAAGTGTCTTATGTGCCAAAGGGTTAAGGTGGAGCAACAAATGCCTGGTGGATTGCTTCAACCATTGGATGTACCTGAATGGAAGTGGGATAGTGTTTCGATGGACTTCATAGATGGTTTACCCCGATCCAGGAAGGGGAATACCAGTACTTGGGTGATTGGAGATCGTTTGACTAAGAGCGCCCACTTCATTCCGGTCAAGAATAAGAGGACACCATCTTATTTGGCATCCATATACATTCGTGAGATAGTCCGACTTCATGGAGTTCCCTCTAGCATAGTGAGCGACAGAGACACTATCTTTACTAGCGAGTTTTGAAGGAGCTTGCAAGAGGCTTTAGGGACACAACTTAGATTGAGTACGGCATATCAACCTCAAACGGATGGCCAAACAGAGAGAGTTAATAGTGTTCTTGAGGATTTGTTGAGGATGTGCATTCTTGATTTTATAGGGACTTGGATTGAGCACCTTCCTTTAGTGGAATTTGCTTATAATAATAGTTTTTAGGCTAGCATTGGGATGACTTCTTTTGAAGCCCTTTATGGAAGACCTTGCAAGTCACCTTCGTATTGGTTGGAGTCTACAGAAAGATTGCTACTTGGTCCCGACATGGTTAGGGAGACTTCGAAAAAGATTGATTTGATTAGAAGAAGAATGAAGACGGCCCAAGATAGGCAAAAATCCTATGCAGATAAGCGGAGAAGGGATATTGAGTTTGAGGTAGGAGATTTGGTTTTCAATAAGGTGTCTTCGCTAAGAAAGGTAGTGAGGTTTGGATCAAGTGGGAAACTTGCTCCCAGATTCGTAGGACCGTTCCCCATTGTGGAAAGGGTAGGGAAGATGGCGTATCGGATAAAGCTACCGGAGAGGTTCGCAGGAGTTCATGATGTTTTTCATGTTTCACATTTGAGAAAGTGCTTACATGATTCGGCAGAGGTAGTGGAACCAAGCCAACTTGAGGAAGTTGAAGTGGAGAGAGAATCATCGGTTCATCGTATTCCTACCAAGATCATTGGGCATGATATCAAGAAGCTTAGGAATAAGGAAGTCCCTTTGGTTAAGGTGTAGTGGGGAGATAGTATTGAGGACGCTACGTGGGAGGTTAAGGAGAAAATACGTATCTCTTATTCACATATCTTCGATGGTACATCTTGAATTTCCTATTTCCATCTTTAGTTTTGAATAGGTTCTTTCCTTTAGTATACTTTGGGAGGGTAGATCTTAGGATTTAACCTATGGATGGTAGGACTGGATGTAAACATGTTACTAGAACATGTTATGTATGTTGGACGCAAGTGGTTGCAATTGTTTGCTAGTGGATGCTAATGGACGCATATACACACACTAGGCACTATTATCTCTTAGAGATCGGCCTAACTAGGTCAATAAAAGCATATGCATATGGATGTGTGTGCACTTGCATTTTTATTTCATGGTTGCTACGAATGTGTGAATATCATATGATTGTTCCATTTGGATAATGATTGTAGCACGCATATAGAACTATCAGTTGTCATTAGGGAATTTGCATTCATTTGGATACATGGCACGGGCATGAGCGCATAAAAAGGAGGTCGACTGAATCAGTAGACCACCTAATCTTTTGCATTAGTTAGGGACATTGACACTACACTATTGCATTTATCATAAATTGCATTAAAAGGCTTAAGGACAATGGATGTAATGGATGATGGTTGAATATGTGGTTGTGGAATTTGGATGAAAATATTTATTTCATTCTTCTGCACTTGGTGATTTTGGGGGAGAAATTCTTTAGGGAGGGGAGAATGTAACACCCTGCATTTTTAGATAATCAAATAACCAAAATAATTAGTAAACAGTGAAAATGAGCATTTTTGGAATTTTCAGAATTTAGCTATGGGAGTTGCACCATTGGGTCCATGGACATTTTCTGATTAATTTCCATATATAACTTTTCGAAATCCGAGTCGGTACGGAGAAGTTACGAAAGAAACAATAAATTGGAATTATATTATAATTAAATGAAAAAATAATAATAATAAGACCCGTAGGGGTCGACCCTTGCTAGGGTCGGGTCGACCTATAGGTCGACCCGCAAATAGCTCAGGTCAACCCGCATTAGTGCCTGGACGGTTTTTCGTCTAGGTACGAGCCGAAGACCATAAATTTTATTTTTTTGTGAAATCCTGTGCGTTCGTAGCTGTGTTCGATGGTTCCTAGTGAGCCTATGACATGGTTGCACCAAATTAAATCTTCAAATCCGACGGCTTGAGATCCCTAAGCCACACTATAAATAGAACCCTAGGCCTAGATATTTTTCTCATTCAGATTTTCTCCCAATTGGGTTCATTGCCTGAGGCTTAACCATAAATAGAAAATTTTTCTAGGGAGGAAATCTTTTCAATAAAAATATTCTACACCCTAGAAGTGATCCAGGAAGGCCCAAGACTAGAGCTAAGGACCACATGTGAGTGTTTTGTAATTATTTTGGATTTGTAAGCAATTTAAAATAATAGGGTTCTCAATAGTTGTAGTTTTTCTACAATTTTGAGACAGTTTTTATTTAAGTTTATTTACAATTAGTTTTTAAGTAAATTTCAGAAGTTCTTTTCAGTCTATTTTTATTTAGCTATTTTATTCAGTTATTTACAATTAATTACAGTTATTTACATATATTTACATCTATTTAAGTTGGAATTTATCCTGTAAATGTTATTTTCTTTTTATAGAAATTTAATCCTTTTGATGCCGTTAGAGCCAAAATTGGTCACTAACACCCAAACCCCGTTAAAATGCCAAATTGCAGTCACGGATCACATATAGAATGTACGTAGAGAGTTTAAATATAAAGAACAATCAAAATTAAAAGGAAAGCAGTAATAACAGAGGATTTATAGTGGTTCGGCTGACTCTGGCCTACGTCCACTCAAGAAATTTCCTTTGTATTGATGTGAGAATCAATTACAGTTACAATCCAGAGTTTTTAAAACAATAATGGCAGAGTAGCCTTAATGGGGAAGAAGAAGGGAAGTAGAATGAAGATCCCCTTTTCTGAAGCCATGCCTGCTGTATTTATAGGCAAAACCCGAGTTACTGGGCTTCTTGAATGGTCCGGGCCAATCAAGACCATGGCCGATCCCAAACTCATCACTACAACTGATCCCCTACCGGAGTTTTGTCGACCCGAAGTAAACATAGCTTTGGCCCAAAGCACGATCGTCCATGACTCGAAGTAAATGAGGCTGGGACTTGAAGCAGCAAACACGCCGATCCCCTTTCCTTTGATATACCGACCTAGAGCCCATAAATGGCCGACTTGGAGAAAGTATGTAGCTGGCTCAGAGTTTGTAGTTTACCGATCCAGAGTAGAGATAGATTCCGACCCCATGTTCACCGATCCTAAACCAATCCACCGATCCAAGCATGTTCGAGTATTGACCCAAGTATAATCCTGTGCCGACCCCGATCCACTCAACCATGCGGATCCACTCCGTCATGGCCGAACCACCTTCCTACCGACCCAAAGCCTTCACCGAAACCGACCCAGTGTCTATGCTCGACCGACCCAAAGCATGCCAAACCACTACCTTATACCGATCCACTCGTGAACTCCTACTGACCCCAAGCAACTCGAAGCACAACACAACGTGACCCGAAGCAAACTCCATGAAAACTCGAAGCAAACTTAGGCATGACTCGAAGTAAACTCCGAGTGACTCGCGACAACTTGAATTTTGTCAAAACCCATATTTCGAGTATCCCGCGACTTTTTTCCATCGAATATGCCAAATCTTGACTTCTTATCATGATCATCATCCGTGATTGATCATCTATCCATCCAGTTAACTCAAACTCATCGTATTCCAGTCTCGATAAACGAGTAGTCGATTTAGTTAAATCCGCATGTCCACGGCCTTTCCAAAAGGTAGGTTAACATTTTCCCTCCTAAACATGCCTTGCTATTGGAAGGTGTGTTTTGAATAGCCTTAAATCCGATATCCAAAGTCCATATGTTATCCATATCGATACCATCCGATTCATAATCAAATCCATTTTATCCAAGTGCCATTACCTTATCCTTATCCAAATCTACGACTGCTCCGAGTCAATATCTGATCCTTATCCAGTAACAAAATCCTTATCCAATTCCACATCCATCTGAACCCGACAACCGAGTTCTAATCCATCAATATCCAATAACCAAATCCATGACCTCTCCGGGTAGATATCCAAATCCGAGATCGCTCCGGATCATAGCCAATCCTTTGCCATTCAAAGCCGAAATCCGAATCCGTAACCTCTCCGGGTTCTTGCCAAGCGCACTCCACACTCGACGACCTATGTTAATTAATGCCATGGTGTTCCTAGTTTAGTGTCCCTGAACACTGAGTAATGACGTGGCTTAAGTCCTAAGCCGAATCCTGGTCGCTTCGGACCCTTGTCGAGCATAGTCCATACTCGACGACCTGTGATAGTAACCGATAGATAATATGGGCCTAAATCCTAGGTCGAATCCTGGTCTCTCTAGACCCTTTCCGAACATAGTCCATGCTCGATGACCATTTAACCAAAAAACCAATCCGAAATCTAGATTCAAACCAGAAAACCAGAAATCCATATCAAAAGTCCAAACCAAAAGACAAACGTCCAAACCAGAATCCAAATCAGAAAAAAAACAAAACCAAGAGTTCAAACCAAACTCCAAAACCAAACCAGAAAAAGCAAGTGTCCAAGCCAAAAAGAAAAAACAGATTTCACAAACTAGAGCATCACGGTTTATCACCATCTCAGAGCATGCCTAGGGGTTGTCTCCATCCCCGTACATGAGTAAGTGACTTAGCCGTTTTCCTAGAGTTTGCTACTTATTCCAAACCATCATGATTAGTTGATGACCAACCGACCACCATTCCTGGGCCTCGCGCCATTTTCATTCAAGGTAGGCGGTGGCTGCTCCTGTTCCACCGCCGCATTTCGAGTTTCGACATATTGCCGCAACTGACCATTCCTTACATGCTCCTCAATTATATCCTTTAGATGCCTGCAGCTGTTAGTATCATGCCCATCCAGGTCATGAAAGAGACAATGCCTTCCCGATGCACTTTCGCGTTGTGAGGGTTCCCTCCTTGCCGGCCTTCGATAAGGAAGGCGATCCCGAGTATCCAAGTATATCCGTTCCAATGTCTCATTCAGTCCTGTGTAAGTGGAGAATTTTGGTTCTCCCCAGCGCTTCCTCTTCCCCTTATCCTTGTCTTTACCCAATCTTTCACCGAAAGGTTCTCCATCTTTAACCATGTTTACTTCATTTGACCTTATATCCAAACATGCATCCTCTTGTCGAAGAAATCTCTCAGCTTCGTGAAAGAATTCCATGAGATCCATTAGTGGGTCCCGTATCAACGATACGTTGAAATCCGAATTATCCTTGACTCTTGATACTACCGCCATCAGAACCATTGGTGGATCCGGCCGATCCACCGAAGCAACTGCTGCATTAAATCGAGTTAAAAAAGTCCTAAGCGATTCTCCCATCTTCTGCTTTACCGATGTCAGTATCATCACATTCTTCGGCCTTTTGATGTGAACTCGAAACTGTTTCAAGAACCTGTCCACCAATTCTATCCATGTTCCAATTGATCCATCTTCCAGCTGTCTAAACCATATAGCAGCTATATCTGCCAAGTATAGGGGAAAACACCGGGCCATAACCTCCTCTGATGCCCCAGCACTTCCAGATGCCTTGTGTACCTCATCAAGTGGTTAGTGGGATCTGTCTTACCATTGTACACTTCTAGAGTGGGCAGCTTGAAATCGAGTAGATTCCTAGCCATCCTGATGTTACGGGTAAATGGAATTTTGTTTACTCCCTTCAAATCCCTGTTTTCCAGACCTCCGCGAATAGTTCGCCTGATGATGTCAGCTAATCCAGTGTTACCTACCAAGGGTTTTCCCTAATCCATATTTCCTAACCGCCCTCCAAGTCCACGAGGGAATTCTGGCACATATTCCTCGTCACGCACTCCTGTATTCCTGTTGGCGTCGGGCTGTGTAGCGTCATCTGGTATCCCTCCATGGATTGGTCCTGTAGCGTCATCTGGTATCCCTCCATGTAGGTCCATCCAGATTGATAGTTGTTTGCTGATTAGGGGCTGCCCCCAGCTGAACCACTCCATCTGCTTGCTGGTCGAGTCCTTCTGATCCAGCTCCATGGATCCGAGCTCCTGCCATTCCTGCTAGTCCAAATTATCTAAAAAGTGTCTACATCATTTCCTTTTTCCTTTTCATTAATTTCTCCAACATGGAATTCATCATGACCTGCATCTCGTCCCTAGTGATGTAGATTGAGGATTGATTAGCTCCAGAGGAAGCCTCCTGAATTCCCTCTTGCGGACTCCTTTCTGTCACTTGTCTCCTTATCGATGGCCTAACCATTGCTTTCCAGAATCCGAGTTCCTAAGCCTATAAATCCAAAATCCAAGCTTCGGAATCCCTGAGTGCTAGCCTTCTCAGTGAAAGTACCAAAATGTTAGTGCAAAATTGGTCACTAACACCCAAACGCCATTGAAAGCACCAAATTGCAGTCACAGATCACAGATAGAATATATGTGTTATCCCGCCTTTTGGCAAGGCCGTGACACCAAGGACTTGACTAGAGACCGGTGACGGATCATCTGAAAAATCGGTTACGCGCAAGGATCGTTATGGATGTCGATGAAATTTGTTCGAGTCCGGATCGGGCTACAATTGATAAGGCACGTCAAGCAAAGCCGTGGGAACCAACGATCCAAGTTTCAAGTCAATCCGAGTTCGTATGCTCGAGATATCATCGACAAAAAATGGAGTAGACCATCCTTAGTTCGAATCCATAGGCGAAGCCTATGTTTGAATCCATCAGACAAGCATGCCTCGAATCCATGAGGAAAAGGCTAGTTCGAATCGATCGAAGGAGAATTGCTTCGACTCCATCAAGCGAACCCGATAGTTCGAATCCATTGAGCATCCATTCCTTCGAATCCGCAAAGGCTAGTCGCTTCGACTCCATCCGATAAAATGCCTTCGAGTCCACCCTGTTGAAGTAAGTTCGAATCGATCAATAGTGGCATACCCTGATCGATTCGAACTAACGTTGGTCCAATCGATTCGAAGGAAGCAAGTCTTCGAATCGATAACTTCGAATCCACAATGTCCACGCAACTAATACCTCGGGTACGACTCAGTAAAACTCGGAGGTAAAAGGGGGTTGACCCGAAGTATGCGCACCACGCCGTTGTCTTCACGTGAAGGAGAATCGATTCGAACGAATCGATTCGAACGAATCGATTCGAACGACTCCAGAAAGCGAAAATCTTCAACTTGAATCGATCATAACTCAGGTTCTACAAGTCCAAATGCCATGAAATTTTCACAGAAGCTTAAGCACATAATGAAGAATGTTCACGCCAAATTTCAGCTCGATTGGATGATTTCTTGATCGATTCGAACCAAGGGTCGAATCTATCCCAAAGTGGGCCCGGATCTCCAGATTTCGGCCATGTGGATCCCCTGACGTACCAGAACTGGTCTCCCCTCATTTTAGGCGAAATATCAGCCTCCTACACCTATAAATAGAGCCCCTAGTCATTCAGAAAAGGGGTCGGATAATTCTAAGTATTGAAGAGCGCCCAGATTCTGCCCGATTTACTCCAGACCGCCGCTGCTTTAGATTGAGACTTAGCATATAAATTCAGTTGTATTACAGTATAAAGAATTGTAATCTTCAAGTATCGAGCAATAAAATCATCAAACTTCATAGTGGACGTAGGCTACAAAGCCGAACCACTCTAAATCGCTTGTCTTTGCAATTTACTTTCTGTTATTTGGACTTTTTGTTAGATAATCCACAGCGTTAACTTTCATTCTCCGCGTTTATCTCTTCAAAGACTTCCGAAGAGTGTTGTGCCCATTTTTGGTACCAACACTTTGGTGCTTTCAATGAGAAAAAAAACCCAGCTTTTTTCTCCTGCTCCTTGGATCTACCATCGATACCGGATTGCACAAATCCAAGAGGAAGATCCAGATCTCTAATTCATCATCCTTCCATTCTATTCAGATTTGCATAAAGTCTAGGAAAAGGATTCATCATTCGAAATGGTTAGCACGAGAACCACTTCTACAGCTGCTGGACAAGAAGGTAGGGATGGACAGAATCCTGCTCAACAGCAGCCATCCAACCAAGACAACACTGCCCACTCGGATCCGTCTGGGGCAGTCACTAGACAAGAATTCCAGGTGTTGCTTCAAGAGTTGACTCAGAGTCGGCAACAATTGGCCGAACAGTTGCGTGCTAATATTGAATTGACAAACCAACTGAACCACCAGGGCCGTAGGAGGTCAAGAAGGGATGATGTTTCCCGCTCATCCACTGAAAGTTCTGCCTCATCGGACTACTATCACAGATCTACCCGTCATCGATTAGACGGGAGTCATGCACAAACGGCCGGATATCAACCCGCTTTGACTGTTGGACAGTTGAGGGCAGGACCGTCGACCAGCTTTCAGGCCGGGCCCTCAACACAAGGAGGCCCTACTACACAGCATACCACGGACAATCATGCCGCAGCTGCCACAATAGAAACAAGGATTGATACCCGACATCTTCCAGATTCAAACAATCAACAGTAGGGACATACTTCTGAACCATATGGCCCGGAAGATGCTGAGCCAAGGAGGCGAAACTTGGACCGTCGACAGCGCCCGGTCCAAACTCGCACTGTGGAACCCGACCACACCTTAGCTCAGCATGCTCAAAATGTAGCAATGCCAGACATCTCGACTATGATACGTCAGATGATCCGCGAAAGCCAAGGCCTTACCAATGATGACTGGGGACTTTCCCGTAGTCATACTCCCTTCACAGACGAGATACTGAATGCTGAACCTCCTCGGCGATTCAGAATGCCAACCCTTCCTATGTACGAAGGAAATTCTGATCCCAATCAACACATCTAGAAATATGAATGGTCGATGAGCGCCGCAAGAGCCAATGACGCAGTAAAATGTCGAAGTTTCCCCATCTCCCTAGGTGGAATTGCAACGATGTGGTTCACGAGATTGCCACCTAGGTCTATCTCTTCATTTGATCAACTGGCTAAGAAATCTGTTGAACAATTTCGCATGCATGTCGCTAGACCCAAAGATGTTAACACCCTGTCCAGTGTTACCCAAGGTCGTGGGGAAACACTAAGGCGTTACTTGGAGAGATTCCATGCGGCATGTGTGGAAATTAGTAATCCCAACGACAACTCAATTTTAATGGCATTGACAAAGGGAATTGATCCCGATTCTAAATTTGGAAACTGGTTAGCCGGAAAACCACCCGCATCGTTGGACCGTTTCTACTCCAAAGGCGCTCAATTCTTACGGCAAGAGGACGCGAAACAGTCTAGGAAGCAGGATGATGCGAAGCCCTAAAATGAGGGAATACAGAGCAATGTAGCAGTTAAACAGTCCGGTGACAATTCCGGAAAAGTTCAGTTGAACATACAGAACAAGCAAACTCAGCCAAGAGGTAACAATGGTCAGAATAAGAAAAGAGATCCAAATCGAGGTCCACGGCGTGAGGCTCCAATGTTCGATAATTACACACCATTGAATACATCGGTGGAAAATGCGTACCTACAGACTTGCAATACTATGCAATACAAGAAGCCGGCTCCGAAGCAATCATCGGAGAGGCAGATTCAAACAGGGAAGTTCTGTAGATTCCACGAAAGTTATGGCCACAACACCAATGACTGTCGACACTTGCAGGACCTCATTGAGAAGTTGATCAGGGAGAGGAAGCTAGACCAGTTTGTGCGGGCACCGCAGTCTAAGGGGGCGGGCCCCTCAAATCAAAATCATGTACAGAATCCAGAAAGACAGGAAGAACCGGGTCATGTCGGAGGAAGACTGGTAATTAATGTTGTAAGTGATAATCCTCGTCCAGCGAAGCGAAGCTGGGAAGAAATGAAATCATATAACAACTTAGCTAGACGAACAGACTTTGAGTATGATGATAAATTGGACAATAAACCTTCGACCAAACGAAAGAGAGTGATAATTAACGACATCACTTTCCGAGACAACGATATTGATTATGTCGGAAGCCCGACTACTGACCCACTCGTGATATCGGCACAAGTAGGTCCAGCTTGGATGAAGAGGATACTAATTGACTGCGGGAGCTCTGTGAATATCCTTTTTATACATGCTTATAATCAAATGAGGATGAAAGCCAGGGATTTGGAACCTTGCCAAATTCACCTCCATGGATTCAACGGTAGCGCTACCATACCTATTGGGATGGTGAAGTTACTAGTTAGGTTGGGATCCGAGGAACATAAGAGAGTTCGGACATTACAGTTCGCTGTACTGAACATAGTCTCGCCATACAATGCTTTCTTAGGACGACCTGCCCTTGCTGAATTCAGAGCCGTAATTGCCCCATGGTGCTTAACCTTAAAATTCCCTACCGTCAACGGAGTTGGAGTCGTCCAGGGCGACCAGGTTGACTTGAGAACGATCATACACCGAAATCGAGTCGCCCGATTACGCAATGCCGAGGACCGACTTAAAACTTTTGAAAACAATAAGATTGTCATCAAAAAAGAATACCTGGAATTCCCACACATGAAGCCAACATGGAAGGGGTCACACAAGATTAAGCAGGAGCTCGGGGATGGTATATATGAGTTAACGACCGCTGATGGTCTAGCTTCACCAAAGGCCTTGGATAGCGAAAGTCTTCGTCGCTATTGCACATAACAGGCTATGTTTATCTATTTAGTTTAAATTCTGTTTTAGAATTTGTTTCTGCATTTCGAAATTAGAATTTGTAATATGGCAACTGACTTTGCCACGTTTTCTTATTTTAGCAATAAAATGCCATCTCTTTGAGCCAGAGCTGTGATTCATTAAATACAATGTACAACATCACGATGCACGAAGAGCTAAATTCCATCACACAATGGGATTTATTCAAGTAGGGAGTGGCTATGAAGCAATCAACCACTCACCAAATGAAACCCGAGCTCGGGGGCAAGCCATCACATCCGGCCAGAAACGGGTTAATACACGACAACCCCTTACTCAACTCCGTACTCCCAGAGTGCGAGGCGGAGTATAAACATTTACAAAATCCCAGAGTACTCCGAGAGCGCGAGCTGGGTACGAACTTTTTACTTAACTCCGTACTCCCAGAGTGCGAGGCGGAGTATAAACATTTTCCTAAATCCCAGAGTACTCCGAGAGCGCGAGCTGGGTACGAACTTTTAACTTAACTCCGTACTCCCAGAGTGCGAGGCGGAGTATAAACATTTTCCTAAATCCCAGAGTACTCCGAGAGCGCGAGCTGGGTACGAACTTTTTACTTAACTCCGTACTCCCAGAGTGCGAGGCGAAGTATAAACATTTTCCTAAATCCCAGAGTACTCCGAGAGCGCGAGCTGGGTACGAACTTTTTACTTAACTCCGTACTCCCAGAGTGCGAGACGGAGTATAAACATTTTCCTAAATCCCAGAGTATTCCGAGAGCGCGAGCTGGGTATGAACTTTTTACTTAACTCCGTACTCCCAGAGTGCGAGGCGGAGTATAAACATTTTTCTAAATCCCAGAGTACTCCGAGAGCGCGAGCTGGGTACAAGCTTTTTACTTAACTCCGTACTCCCAGAGTGCGAGGCGGAGTATAAACATTTTTCTAAATCCCAGAGTACTCCGAGAGCGCGAGCTGGGTACAAAACCTTTTTCCTAACTCCGTACTCCCAGAGTGCGAGGCGGAGTATAAACATTTTTCTAACTCCGTACTCCCAGAGTGCGAGGTGGAGTATAAACATTTACTTAACTCCGTACTCCCAGAGCGCGAGATAGAGTATAAACATACGCCAACTCCACGCTCATCCCTGATACTGGGGGCAGAATCATAACACATAACAAGTTGAAGACAAAAAGGGAATAAATTTGCATTTCCACTATCAACCAAAAGAATCTGATTACAAAGTGTTTCAAAAAGTTTCTGCTAGTGGGAGCCGAATCCACATCTATACACGGCTATAAAAAGAATCAAAATCAACAAAATGCTACCCTACACAACAGAGATTTAAAGAAAGAGTTCAATCTTTCTTCTTCCTTATCTTCTTCTTCGGGGTAGCTCCACCAGATCCGCTGCCTGATTTTCCCCTCGCCCGCTTACTCTTTTCAGACTTGCCCTCCGACAGCGATATAATGTCAATGTCTTCCTCAGAACTGGAGGCGACGGAAATTCTTTTAGGAGGTCGAGCTGGAGGCATCAGAGTAGTAGCAGGAGGAGGGACAGGAGCAGTTTCAATCACTACAGTACCACCCGGTGAAATCACCATTAACGGGGCAGGCCCGGGCGGATTCATACTAGCATTCCCTGCTGCCATCTCGGCATCAATCTCAGCAATAATGTCGTCCTCACGAGAAACTTGGGCCGCATCGGATGTGCCAATAGCTGGCATAGGTGAACTAACGGCCGGAGCAGCCCCACTCACAGCATCGGACGGGTTGACGGAGGGATCGATGGGTTCATTAAGAAGCTCCTCACTCATTTGAGCGTTGAAAGAAAACATATTTGCATCTCCCTCATCGCCGATCAAGGTAGAAGTCGTGATGGCTTCAGTAAAAACAACCCCTTGTGTTTGATGTGAAACTGATAGAGCAAGAGGCGCAGAAACAACGACTTCAGTCACTGAAATGCGACAAAACGAAGATTGTTAGCCAAGTGTGTTGCTTAAGGTTCTTCACAACTAAACTACGAGAAGCGTTCAAATACCTTCCTTAGTCTGGACGGGAGCACGAGCAGGAACGTCAGCGGAAGATAATTGTGGCTGGTCGGGATTATATGCAGGGATAGGCTGGGGATCAACCGCACCAGTGGTTTCAGGTAATGTTGGAATTACAGCCTCAACATTTTCCTCGTGATGCGCGATCCCCAAGCCTTCACCCGTCTCTGAAGATTGAACACCAAGCCTCTCTTTTGCTAAAGAAATCACTGCCTCATGAAGGACTTTCCTCTCCTCCTCGGTAAGCAGACGCATCTCCAGCTCAAAGTCATCAAGCGATTCATCTGGATGCGCTGCCCTCTTCTCGTCCACCAGCCGGGTCCAGGCGTTATATAGAATCCTGGAGTCATCTCCCAACCACGCTAAATTTCTGTGCTCCAGCACATTCGCGTTGTACGTGACCAAGAGATCGTCAAACTCAGCGTCCAGCCTGGACCTCTCCTCCAAAATCTTTTCCTGGATTTCTGCTTCCGCAGACTTAGACTTGACCGCCACCGCAGCAAGTTCGGCCCTGAGAGATACTGCTTGATCGCAAGCTTCTTGTGCAGCGGCATTTGCATCGTCCTTCTCTTTTACCATTTCTGCAAATTTGGCCTTGAGCTCGTCTAGCTCTTTGATGGCTAAGTCTCGCTCAACTGCAATGGTGGTGTTGCGGTGGCCCATCTCCTCTACCGTGGCGCAATGTTCTTGTTGCATCCTAGCCATTTTGGCCACGGCGTCCTCGTGCTTCTGGAGAGCTTGAAGTTCAGAATTCCGGGACGTCTCCATTTCAGATTGAAGAACTTCAATGATGCGTTTCTGTTTAGCAATTTCAGCATCGCGTTCAGCAATAATCTTCGCCCGGTCAAAAGCTACTCTAGAAGCCTTCATGGCTGCCTTGTACCACTCCTTATACTGAGCGTAGAAGTCGCGGATATAACTATGAGCAGTGGTCTCAGCGTCCGAAGGAATTCTTTTAAAGTTAGGAGGAAAGACATAGCCATCCATGCAAATTTCAGGGTAGTCAATTTTCATTTGGGCGAGTTTAGCAGCTCCCTCACTTGTCAGCTCAACTGGAGCTTGTTCTATTATAGCGGCTGCTGTCGGTTCCATTCTTGGCCGCTGAGCATCAGGCCGAGAAACTTGAGAAGGCGGCTGCTGCTGATGAGAAGGCCCTGGGAGGTCTACTGGGGCCCTAGGAGGCGGAGGAGAGCGAGATCGGGGTCAGTACTGGTATCCCCGGTCTCTGTCAGAATAATCATAGCCAGAGCGGCCACGCGAGTAATCTCTATCTCTATCATAACGTTCTTGACTTGAATAGCCTCGCCCATGATCCCTATCTGTCTCTCTCCTGCGGGAATCGTAAAATGGAGAAGATTGGCGCACATTCCGAAGCCTATCCAGAGTAGAGCCACACCCTGACATCTCACCTGCGATAAGAAAGAATTACGGATTAAGATCCCATAAAGCAATGTTTACTATGCAAAAGTCATGAAGTGCTGTGGAAGTGTGTGTAAATGTGTAAACCCTCAAACCGACCGGAGGTGTTGACCGCACTTAAAGGAAAGGGCTCGTTCATGTTTAGGACATCTTGAAATTCCTCCAACCCAGGATTATGAGAAATCGATATATAATCTGGGATAGGAATATCGTCAAGCCCTTTGAAAGAATCTCTCGAATGAGAAGGGGCGGCCTCAGAAATCATGACTCCGGAAGCGGGAAGAAACACATCTACAGATTTTCCCCTTGGACTTAAGTTTTTTGGAACGGCGGCCTTGCCTTTCCGTTTTTCTCCCGATTCTTCAAAGTTTCCCGAGAGATCAGCCATCGGCTCCGAATCTGTGTGGGTTCTTTCTTCGTCACTCGCCTCGATTATTCTGATTCCAAGTGACTTCTTCACCTTTCTCTTCTTGGTTTTCTTCTTATCTTCCTTCTTGGAGGCGGGCTTTGCCAATCCCTCGACGACTATACTTTGATTGATGTCGATCAAACCAAGAATTCTTAAGTTATAATCGTTCAGCACCGAGTCAATATGTCTCAACTCGCTTGGAACTTCTTGAAGATTTCGGACGATACCCTTGAAACGCCCTCCATCGGGTCTGGAAATAATGGCTGTAAAGGGAATGAAATGTCAATTTTAATACCAAAGAGCTTTTGGTCAAGAAAACAGGTTAAGGCGCTTACGTCTAGACAACCATCGCCTAGCGAAACCCGGAGGGCATTGAACATAGAACCACTCGTTCTTGAAATAACTCAGTCGGGTCCAAGCTCCAACTACAACTTGGCAATTCCTAACTGCCTCCAGAAATGTAAAAGACGGGCTATCGCCCCTACTCTTGAAGTTAAATATGTGTCTGATCTCGGTGGGCCTTGGCGGGCGAAATAGACAGTCCATAAATATGACAAAGGCACTGTTCAGCAATGCGTGCCCGTTGGGATGAAGTTGTGAAGGAGCGATTCCTAAATATGATAGCATCCCTTTGATATATTGATTGAAAGGAGGGAGAGTTCCGGCCGCGCAAGCATGGCGATAAAAAGCCGTATATCCATCAGGCGGATTGTGCGGTCTATCATCGGCATTAGGTAATAACACATCATCCAGAGATATGTTATGCTTTAAGCATATTCGTCCCAATAAGGATTCGGAGATGTTAGATTGAACCGAATCAACAGGGTCCTCAATAAATATAGCCTTTGGCAATTCATCTGGAGCTGGATCGATTACATCGGCAGGAATATCGGGAATCTCAAGCACCGGAGGAGTCGAGCTCTATACCTCTTGTTGTTGGGAGCTCGAAGATTCCATAATTAACTAACTCATCAGAAAGCAACGTTAAGTTCATAAACAGCCCGTGCATGCCCCAGTGTAGTGTGTATGAACGTGTCGTGCAGTGCAAATGCTGTGCATTACTTAGGCAGATTTTACAGATTGAAATAAGATGTCTGTACAACGAAACTTGGGAATTTGAGAATGAAAAATGATCGTCATCGCTGACCGTCACTTCCACGCTATCTAAACGCTACTGACCACTTCAAGTATAAATCATTCGTATTATTGGTTAAGTCATGGTTCCATCGATAAGCTTCAAAAGGAAGTCAAGTATAGTCCTACAGTCAAGTCCAGTTAGGCAAGGCCGAAGCTTGTCGGAGTGAAGTATGCTAAATTTCATTAAGTTCGTCAAGTTTCAACTGAAAATTGGTCACGTTCGAATCCATTGAGCGAGTCAGAAGAATTGCACTCCCTGAACTGAAGACGTTCGAATCGATCACCTCGGATCGATACGAGTCGAATCGATGTGCTTCGAATCGAAAAAGAGTCGACTCGATGCATTTCGCATCGATGTAGGTCATTGAAATGATATCCATAGCATCATGTGAAGGAGCGCTTCGAGTCCATCAGGGGAGCGTTCGTACCGACCCAGGAAAGCAACATCGTATCGATCAAGTTCGATGCCTTCAAATCGATCGTGAAATTATTAGTTCGAATCGATCGATACGAACCACGTCATCTCACAAGCATCGATTCGAAGCCCCATAATCAGGATCGATACGAACTAATCCATGCCGGATCGATACGATACGAAGAGAAAAGAAACCCTTCGAAATCTCTCCTTCTCCAAAAAAGCCTCAGCACTTTGTCACGCTCCATCCATCGACTCGACCCATTGGACTCATATCTCACAACAATTCCCCGTTCCACATGTTCTCAAATTCGACTCAGTCTAATAGTTACCTGGTTAAGTATGGATTGCGAGTGAAAGTGTAAAGGGTTTGATCGATTCGTAAAGGCTTATCTCTCGAGGTCTGGAAGATCGATACGAAGAAGAAGCAGAGTAACAGTAAAAAGTAAAAAGAAAAAGTGAAGTTAACCGCGCATATTTATATGGGTTCCAAGGACGGCTCGAGTCTCTTCGTATCCCGGTCGTGTTGACCGATCGTAGTAGGTCACTACCCCATCGGTTCGAACGATCACTCGACTACACATCACCTTCGAATCCACCTTAGTTCGAATCCATCGACTCTCCGAATCCACTAAGGCGGCGTTAAGATGGGGCTTCCTTGATACGAAGCTACACCAATTCAAACCTCCATCGATACGAAGGAGCTGGCAAAAAACAGAATTGAAAGCGCCATATACCTATCGATTCGAAGTACCGACCTCATATCCACCGACACACAGTATCGATACGAAGCACGAGGTCCCTCAAACCATCGATTCGAGACGGTCAACGGAGGAGGAATCTAGATCATTGTACACCATCGATTCAAAGTACCTACTTCGAAACCATCAACTCGAAGCGGATCAAGAAACATAGCTTCGAATCCATCAAATACCACCGATCAAATGGACGAATCGTTTCAATATGAAAAATTGCTTGTCCACTCTTTGTACCGATTCAGGAGAGGATCAATACAAGAGGATGACCATAGGCAATCATAAAAGCGATGTTTTAACTCGAGTCTCAAACCGGTTCAGGAGAGGACCGATGCCGAATTCGATAACAAACCGAACTGACAACGACTTGCAATCACGCGACGTTAGACAAGGGATCAAATGTTCGTCTCGTCATGACTCAAAAACCTAACAGCCAGTCACAATTATACGACGGTCGATTACTGCGATACAGAATGCAACTTTCGGTAAAGCATGTCATAGCCGTCCAGTGAGAGATTACAACTTTTCAAAGCACATCATGTTTACACAAGACGTACTTTTGGGGCCAAATGTTATCCCGCCTTTTGGCAAGGCCGTGACACCAAGGACTTGACTAGAGACCGGTGATGGATCATCTGAAAAATCGGTTACGCGCAAGGATCGTTATGGATGTCGACGAAATTTGTTCGAGTCCGGATCGGGCTACAATTGATAAGGCACGTCAAGCAAAGCCGTGGGAACCAACGATCCAAGTTTCAAGTCAATCCGAGTTCGTATGCTCGAGATATCACCGACAAAAAATGGAGTAGACCATCCTTAGTTCGAATCCATAGGCGAAGCCTATGTTCGAATCCATCAGACAAGCATTGCCTCGAATCCATGAGGAAAAGGCTAGTTCGAATCGATCGAAGAAGAATTGCTTCGACTCCATCAAGCGAACCCGATAGTTCGAATCCGTTGAGCATCCCTTCCTTCGAATCCGCAAAGGCTAGTCGCTTCGACTCCATCCGATAAAATGCCTTCGAGTCCACCCTGTTGAAGTAAGTTCGAATCGATCAATAGTGGCATACCCTGATCGATTCGAACTAACGTTGGTCCAATCGATTCGAAGGAAGCAAGTCTTCGAATCGATAACTTCGAATCCACAATGTCCACGCAAATAATACCTCGGGTACGACTCAGTAAAACTCGGAGGTAAAAGGGGGTTGACCCGAAGTATGCGCACCACGCCGTTGTCTTCACGTGAAGGAGAATCGATTCGAACGAATCGATTCGAACGACTCCAGAAAGCAAAAATCTTCAACTTGAATCGATCATAACTCAGGTTCTACAAGTCCAAATGCCATGAAATTTTCACAGAAGCTTAAGCACATAATGAAGAATGTTCACACCAAATTTCAGCTCGATTGGATGATTTCTTGATCGATTCGAACCAAGGGTCGAATCGATCCCAAAGTGGGCCCAGATCTCCAGATTTCGGCCATGTGGGTCCCCTGACGTACCGGAACTGGTCTCCCCTCATTTTAGGCGAAATATCAGCCTCCTACACCTATAAATAGAGCCCCTAGTCATTCAGAAAAGGGGTCGGATAATTCTAAGTACTGAAGAGCGCCCAGATTCTGCCAGATTTACTCCAGAACACCGCCGCTGCTTTAGATTGAGACTTAGCATATAAATTCAGTTGTATTACAGTATAAAGAATTGTAATCTTCAAGTATCGAGCAATAAAATCGTCAAACTTCATAGTGGACGTAGGCTACAAAGCCGAACCACTCTAAATCGCTTGTCTTTGCAATTTACTTTCTGTTATTTGGAGTTTTTGTTAGATAATCCACAGCGTTAACTTTCATTCTCTGCGTTTATCTCTTCAAAGACTTCCGAAGAGTGTTGTGCCCATTTTTGGTACAAACAATATGTAGAGAGTTTAAATATGAAGAACAATCAAAATTAAAAAGAAAGTAGTAATAACAGAGGATTTATAGTGGTTCGGGTGACTCTAGCCTACGTCCACTACAGAAATTTCCTTTGTATTGATCTGAGAATCAATTACAGTTACAATCTAGAATTTTTAAAACAATAATGGCAGAGTAGCCTTAATGGGGAAGAAGAAGGGAAGCAGAATGAAGATCCCCTTTTTTGAAGCCTTGCCTGCTGTATTTATAGGCAAAACCCGAGGTACTGGGCTTCCTGAATGGTCCGGGCCCATCAAGACCATGGCTGATCCCAAACTCATCACTACAACCGATCCCATGTTGGAGTTTTGCCAACCCAAAGTAAACATAGCATTGGCCCGAAGCACGATCTTCTATGGCTCGAAGTAAAAGAGGCTGGGACTCAAAGCAGCAAACACGCCGTTCCCATTTCCTTTGATATACCGACCCAGAGCCCATAAATGGCCGACCTGGAGAAAGTATGTAGCTGGCTCGGAGTTTGTAGTTTACCGATCCAGAGTAGATATAGATGCCGACCCGGGTACTTTTCCTATGCTGACCCCATGTTCACCGATCCAAAACCAATCCACCGACCCGAGCATGTTCGAGTATTAACCCGAGTATAATCCTGTGCCAACCCCGATCCACTCAACCATGCAGATCCACTCCATCATGACCGAACCACCTTCCTACCGACCTAAAGCCTTCACGACACCGACCCAATGTCTATGCCCGACCGACTCAAAGCATGCCAAACCACTACCTTGTGCTGATCCACTCATGAACTCCTACCGACCCCAAGCAACTCGAAGAACAACTCAACGTGACCCAAGGCAAACTCCATGAAAACTCGAAGGAAACCTAGGCATGACTCGTAGTAAACTCCGGGTGACTCGCGACAACTCAACTTTTGTCGAACCCATATTTCGAGTATCCCGCGACTTTTGTCCATCGAATATGCCAAATCCCGACTTTATAATCATGATCAACATCCGTGATTGATCGTCTATCCATCTAGTCGACTCAAACTCCTCGTATTCCAGTCTTGACAAATGAGTAGTCGATTTAGTTAAATCCATATGTCCACGGCCTTGCCAAAAGGCGGGTTAACAAACGCGAATAAAATATTAAATAGAGAAGAATTCGCAAAAATGGATTAAAATAACAAAACACTAAATTTACAGAAATCAGATGAAAAATGAGAAAAACTGAACTGAAATAGAGATGGACTGAAATAGGAAAATTTGAGATATTTGCAAGCATAATTATAACAAGTGGTTATAACTAAAAAAGAGAAATAGAAGAGTAACAGTTGCAAGAACAATTATAACACGTAGGTTATAAAGAAAGAAATAATAGAAGGGGCTTATTTTAAAACTTAGATCTTGGGTTAAGTTAATAAGCAAATATAGCAGTAGTGGCCCGTACCGGCAGCATTTTCTTTTAGGTCTAGGACTGACGGTCTCACACGTAGGTGAGGCTAGGTATGCTTATGTTGATTAGGGTAAATAAGTGGCCAATAGATAGAGGCTCAATTTGGGGATTTGGGCAAGGGATGCAAAGTTAGAAAATTTGTTTGTTAGGACCAGTATTGGCAGCATTCCCTTTCAGGTCGAGGACTGATGGTCTCACTCGTAGGTGAGGCTGGGCATGCTTATGCTGATTAGGGTAAATAAAGGGTCAAATAGGGGGCAATAGTTAGTGTGTACCGACAATGACCGAGCGTGCGGCATCGATTAGGGTAAATAATTCGCTAATGCGTCCTAAGCGCTTAGAGGTGTCTTTTGTTGTGGGACCAACATGATTGGCTCACAGTGGCACAACAAAGATAAAAAAGGCCGATCAATGGGTAGGATTAGGATTTCAGCCTAATCAAGATTAGTAGTTGAGATAGGATTAGGGTTTCAGCCTAATCACAACAGTTTAAGACAAGTGCAAACAATCAAAGAAAACAACCAAAGAAAACAGTCAAATAGAATCAAAAACAGTATTTTATGCGAGTTTTATCTTTTCTGTATTTTCCTTTCATGCTAGAACTATTGCTTTGTCTATTATCTTTATCTTGCTTAGAAATGCTAGTAATTAATTTCACTCACCAGACTTTTTGTCTGACCCACTCCTCTATCTTTCCTTTTCCCCCCATAGGCCTGCAGAGTTGAGGATAGTTGATTCAGGTTGCTTTAAGATTCATTTTCGGAGTTTTCTCATTGTAGATGTATTCTTCTGCTTTTCATCCTTTTCATTTGGTTTATGGCACTTGTGAGAGGGATTATTATTGTTAGTTTTGTACTCCAATTTTGTAAGACTGAGATGTATTTTCATGAGACATAAGAGATTTTGAGACATGTTATGTTTTTATGACTTATTTTGAAATGAAGTTTAATTCTGAATGATAAGTTATTATTTAAATGTTTTCCGCTGCTTTTACTTATTTGTCTTGTGAATCTTAGTCTCTGTGATGTTCTAGCTATACCTATAACGCACCACATCCTTTGGTGTGCCCTTTTTGGGGATATTAAGGAGTGTGGGGTGTTTTAGTACTTGGATGTATGAACTCAAAACTAGTATGAAATGTTCACTGAATGAACATTTCTAATGATGTACATGAATTTATTAGATTCACTAAATCTAATAATCGAAATAATAAAGAAATTCATTGTCCTTCTAGAAGGTACAAACATTTGAAGCATTAGAAATCAGACATAGTTAAAGTACATTTGTATAAAGCTGGTTTTATGCCAAATTATTACTTGTGGGATCATCATGGAGAACCTGTTGCACCTACACCTAATCATGTCGTGTCTAAGGACGATTATGTTATAGCGAATCAAATAGAAGATATGGTGGAAGATGCAGCATGATCAATGTTCCCTACCATTCAAGTTGTCGATGAAGACATAAATTTCGAAGAAGAACCGACCGTGTGAACGAAACAAATATATGATTTATTGGATGCAGCTAAGAGGCCATTGCGGGATGGTCGTAAAAGCGGAATCGAATTATCAATAACTACTGAATACATTAATATGAAATCAAAATTTAACTTTATAGCTTGACTTACATCAGTTGTACCAGCTACAAAACGACATATGCCACCTAATAATCTTATGTGCGCTAGTCATTATAAAGTAAAAAAACTTATGTCCGCTTTCGATCTTCCATACCAAAAGATAGATACATGTATAAAAGGTTGCATGTTGTATTGGAAAGATGAAATTAATCTTAGAAAATGCAAAATATATAATGGGGAAAGATACAAACAAAGAAAAAAAGAAAGAAAGAAAGTTCCATACAAGAGAATGCATTATTTACCCATCACTCATAGACTTCAAAGATTATATCCGTCTTCTGCTACAACATGTCATATGCAATGGCATAGTAAGAGAACACAAGAAGAAGGAACTTTGACACATCCATCTGATGGAGAAGCATGGAAACATTTCGATAAAACGTATCCCGCATTTGCTGTAGAGAGCCATAATGTCAGACTTGGTTTATGTATGTATGGATATTCACCATTCTCTCAGTTTGGTAGTACATATCCATCTTGGCTATTATCATTACGCCTTATAATTTACCTCCGTGGATGTGTATGAAAACTCCATATATGTTTCCCATTATTCATCCCCGGCCCTAATAATACGACACAAGGAATCAATGTTTATTTACAATCATTGATCGATGAGTTGAAAACACTGTGGCATAAAGGAGTCGAAACATACAATATTTTTGGTAAAAAGGAATTTTTGCATGTTCGCTTCTTTGTTTTGGACTATTAGCGATTTTTCTGTGTATGCAATGCTTTCAGATTAGAGTACGGTAGGTCGTCTAGCTTGTCCTTAATGCATAAAAGATACAAGAACTTTTTCTTTACCGCATGGGAAGAAACTTTCATGGTTTGATTGTCATCAGTGTTTTCTCTATATTAATCATCCTTTTAGATGAGAAAAAAATTAACAGCTAACAGAGCAGAGACTATGCGACCAACAACGATTTGGTCAAGTGAAGAAATATATGAAATTGTAAAGGATTATTTAAAGATACATGAAAATTGAGTACGGACTGAAATTCTAGGTAAATCGATGATTAATAATTAGTGCAAACAAAATATATTTTGGAAGTTACCATATTGAAAAGATATCTTACTTTGACATAATATTAACGTAATGCACAACCAAAAAACGTGTTCGATAACATGTTTAATACAATTTTAAATGTTAATGGAAAACTAAGAACGATTTAAATTCAGGACATGATATAGAACACTTTTGTAAACGTCCCAAACTTCATATGAAGCCCAATGACAGTAGAAAACCGAAAGCACGCTATGAGCTAGACAGCAAGCAAGTAAAACTCATTGTAATGACCCTAAAATAAAATAAAATAAAAATATATACATTTAATATATATGGGGCATTTTATGTTTTATATAAAGGTAAAATAAAATGAAGTTTAATAAAAAGATTTATATGTCTTATAATTGTGCCAGAAATAATTAGCATAATATATGTGATTTTTAATTTAAATATACAAAGGAGATTTTCAGATTCTCTAAACTTAGAAAAAAAAAGAAAGAACAAGGATCACATGCATTTGGCATGAGTAAAATGGAAACATGAAAATAGCATGCCGTGTTTAAAATGTTCAACTCCCGAAATAACCAATTAAAGTAACCTAATGTGTGCATTTCCCATTTAGGACCACACAGGAATGAGATATGTGTATGAACAGCTAAGGGTATTAGGAGAATTACCCATTTTCTTAAACCCTAGAATGATTTATAAATAATTGCACATAACCAGATCCATCATTCTCTCGGGATCAAAACAAAGATAAAAATAAACTAGGAGAAACACTAGCTTGGGGCTTTGGGGGATTTGCTGTTCAAAAGATTAAAGCAGTGAAAGGAAAAACATTAGGTGAGTATTTATCCTTTGTATGCAATGGCATTAAGTCCTATTGCAGGCAGCCTAAAATATTATGAGACATTTAAATCTCTGAATTGATTTGTTATGGGTGATATGGATGTTTGTTTGTGCATTTTTTTTTGTTTGGAGTATTAATCTGTAAGTGGGCTTTTGGTGTTAACATGATTGGAGCATTCTTGTTCTATCTTATTATCATTAAACATGGATATAGATTAAACAGGGGAACATGGGGTTGAATCAAAAAAAAAATACAAGCAGTTATATCTTTCTGAAATCTGAATGAAAGAAAAACTAAATTGGTCACTTGGGAGTTAGTCAATGATCTGCTTACTTCAGGTGAAAGCAAGTATATGCATGGTGCAACTGCACCCTGAGGCCTTTGTGTGTTGGAATAATTTAAACAACCTGGGAGTTTCCTTCACAATGCATACATAGTGTTCATTTGACAAGGAGTTAAAGACCATAAAATAAATGGGGACAGGGGTTTAAAAATCTGGGTTATAAATATCCAGATATGGTGTTAATTTAATCAAGATAAACCTTGTTCATTGATTAGTTACTGGGTGAAAATTTGGAGTATAAAACCTTGGTTTATTTATCTAGATTTGGGGAGAATAAATCAAGAATTATACATATGTTTATCTTTACTGTATGCTGTGTATTTGTTTGAATAGATGAATGTGTTTTTGTATTACCTTGTATGAACCAAAACATGCTAAGTATAAACATCTGTTAAACTAGGAAGGCACTGCAAGATAATGTTTTAAAATTATGAATATGTATACAAAATTGATAAATGCTCATACCAGTGAAAACTGACCCTTTTGGTTGCCTTTGCAATCATCTGGGTGTCTCAAAAATTCTTTGGGGCAGCTAAATGATTTGCTTGCAGGAAATTGAAGTTGGCTTGATGAGTAGAGAAGGCATTGGCTGCTAGTATAAATAAGAGAGAGACTTGTTTTAGAAATTTGTAGTTGCTTTGTAATGAACTTATTAGTTAAATTTTAGGTTGTAACTGAGGTTCCTTGTAAGGAGATTTCTAAGTATTTGGGTTGAAAACATGTACTCAAGTAAAACCTGATGTGAATGATCATGGATGATGGTTGGTTAACTACAAATTTATTTTATGAATGTCTGATTTGGAGAAAATAAGGAGATAGACATATCATATACATAAGACATGTGTATATGTATGTATATATATTTGATCTCTGATTTATATTGCTTATATTTTGTCTTATGGAAATTAAAAAAAAAGCTAAGGGGATTGATTTTTTTTAATGAACTCTCAAGATTTTAGTAGAATATTCAAGTGAGATGAATTTGTGCATGGCAGGTAAGTGATACTGGCATATGCACGAATTCTGGAAATTTGTAAGTAATTGAGTATTTAAATTTAAACTCTGAGAAAATTTGTCAAAAATTTTAGACGTCTAAGATCAAATTAGACATCTGTCATAAAGATTTAGGCGTCTGGGATCGAATTTAGACGTCTGTCAACAAAAATTTAGACGTCTGAATTTAGTTCAAAATGTTTTCTACTCTCTGTTTAAAATTTAGACACTCTGAGACGTCTGTCATAAAGATTTAGACGTCTGGGATCGAATTTAGACGTCTGTCAACAAAAATTTAGACGTCTGAATTTAGTTCAAAATGTTTTCTACTCTCTGTTTAAAATTTAGACACTCTGAGACGTCTGTCATAAAGATTTAGACGTCTGGGATCGAATTTAGACTTCTGTTACAAAAAAATTGAGATGTCTGAATTTAGTTCAAAATGTTTTTTACTCTCTGTTTCAATTTTAAACCTCTGAGACATCTGTCATAAAAATTTAGACGTCCGAGATCAAGTTTAGACGTCTGTCATAAAAACTTAGACGTCTGAACTGCTGATTTTGCCTAGTTTGCCTATTTTCGAGTAAATTTCCAAGATTTATCTATTTTTGTCGATCCGACTTATTGTTATTAATTATTATTGACTTCGATAACTATCATGAGATTAAGTAAATGCTATTTTATTGATAATAGAATTATCTAGGCAGATAAATATATATAAGTGTTATAATTTGCCAAAGTATACCTCTGGTAGTAGAACAAGACTTAGAAAAGAGACAAGTGACTATGTCAATAGCTTGTATGGTATTTTGATTTCTATTTGATTTAACTTCCCTCTGATAAAAAAAATAATAAAGAAACAATTGTATATCATCAAATATACAATTGACTTAATTCGTTTGTACACTGATATGATTATATTGGTAAAACCAGGGTCTTGGGAAAAATATTTGGAAATTATATAAATATTCAAATATAAGAAGAATTGGGGTTTAGTGGTGAATTCCTCTTGAAAGTTAAAAAAAAAATCTATGTGTTATAGACTGAGGGTCACCACAGTTGGTATCAGAGCTATGTTTTGAACAACATAGTAAATATTATTGTATGCATATGGATGTTTGAATGCATTGTTTGAATTATTGATGTTGAATGCTTTTGTTTTATGACTGAATAAAAAAATATATGTATGTACATGTGATACATGCACAGTGTGCACAGAAATAAAAATGAACCAAGTAAAGACACCAAAAATGATAGGGGTAAATAAACTAATGTAAAAATTATATTTATAGCATTATGGTAGGACCAAGGCACCATACAGGTGCAGGATCATCACGAGAGCCACCTGTGATGAGCATGGAGGATTTTGTGAGAGCTTTAAGGGATGGAATGGCACCAAGGCAAGACAATCCTCATGAAGAACTCTCCAAACTGCTAAAGACATGTACCACTTTGGGAGGAAAGGATTTTGAAGGTACTGAAGGAGCTATAGGTGTTCAAACTTGGATAAGAACTATGGAGAGGGTCTTCACAGATATGCAAATCAATGACCAGAGGAAGAGACAGATAGCTTCAAGGAAATTGAAGGGGGTTGCACTGGATTGGTGGGAAGTTGTGACAGCAGGAAGACAAGAGGATACTATCACTTGGAATGATTTCAAGGACATGCTTGAGGCCAGATTTGTCCCAGCATCTGCCAAGGCCACACTGCTTGAAGACTTTATCAGATTAAGGCAAGGAAGCATGAGTGTGAATGAATACACTCAGAAGTTTGAAGCATTATCCAAGTATGGACTGGTGTTAATAGGGAATGCAGAAGCAAAGAATGCAAGGTACATTCAAGGCTTGAACCCTAGTCTGTCAAGGGCAATGTTGCCATACAAAGACAAAACCTTTGATCAAGTAATTGATCTAACTCTCTCATTTGAGCAACATGACACTGCAAGAGAAAAGTTCAGGAATATGAAGCTCAATAAGAAGAAGGGTGGTCAGAACAAAGTGCAACCTTATGACAAGAGAAATGCAAGTAAAGGAGTTAAGAAAGGGGAAGGAGCAACAGCACTTGAAAACAAGAAATTCACTCATTGTTTTAATTGTGGAAAAGCTGGACATTATAGTAACCAATGCCCTGACCCCAAGATACCCAGAGGAGGCTGCTATAATTGTGGAAAGATGGGTCATCTCAAGAAGGATTGCCCAGAGACCAATAGGGGAACAGCAAGGGTAGGAGCTTTGGCAGCAGGTAACACTGGGAATGTTGGGCAACTTGAACGTATAATTTTTATTCATACCCAACCAATATCAGTAATATATGACACTGGTGCCTCACATTCACTAATATCTTTGGAAATTGTAAAGATGTTAACACTTGCATGTGTTTCCATTGATCAGCCCTTGGTTGTACATAGTCCCATAGGGAGTCATTGTATGTTGGGGATGAAGTGTATGGGTCTGAAATTAATTATAGGGGGTTATGAATTTAATTCAGACTTATATACCTTAAATTATCCTGGTGTTGGGATTATTTTGGGGGTAGATTGGTTAATGAGAAATAAAGCAATTTTAAATTTAGAAAACCTCACTATTTCTTTGGAAACAAATGAAGGCAAAAGAATTACCATCTTAAGTGAAATAGCAAAGAATACATGTTTTAATAAAATCTGGAGTATTAATGAAGTTCAAAAGGAATTAAAAATAGAGGAAATCCCAGTAGTCAATGGATATATCGATGTGTTTGGAGAAGTGAAGGGAATTCCTCAAAACAGACCAGTTGAATTTAAAATAAAATTAATTCCTGGAACAAATCCAATCATTAAGAAGCCTTATAGAATGGGTCCAAAAGAATTGGTAGAATTAAAACATCAACTAGAAGAATTAGAAGAGAAAGGATTCATAAGATCAAGTAGTTCCAGTTGGGGTTCCCCAGTGCTTTTTGTTAAGAAACATGATGGAACAATGAGGTTATGTGTAGACTACAGGGATTTAAACAAGGTAACTATCAAAAATAAGTACCCACTGCCTAGAATAGATGATCTATTTGATCAATTGCATGGAGCTAAAATATTTTCAAGGCTAGACTTAGCCTCTGGATTTCACCAAATGAAAGTTGCAGAGGAAAGCATTGAGTACACAGCCTTCAATACAAGGTATGGCCTTTATGAATTTCTAGTAATGCCATTTGGCTTGACCAATGCTCCCTCCTATTTTGAAAACTTGATGAATAGAATTTTTAGAGACTTTTTGGATAAGTTTGTCTTGGTATTTATAGATGACATATTAATTTATTCAAAGACAGAAAATGATCATGCCATGCACCTACATTTAGTATTATCCAGACTTAGAGAACATGAATTAAAAGCCAAGTATTCAAAGTGTATATTTTGGCAACATGAAGTAAAATTCTTAGGACACATAGTGCCACAGCAGGGAGTAAGTGTAGATCCAAGCAAGGTCATTGCAGTTCAAACATGGAGTAGACCCAAGACAGTGACTGAGGTGAGGTCATTCTTAGGTTTGGCAGGATATTATAGGAGGTTCATCAAGGATTTTTCAAGAATAGCTGCACCAATGACCAAACTAATCAAGAAGAACCAACCATATGTGTGGACCGAGCAGTGTGAACAAGCTTTTGAGAAATTGAAGCAAGCATTGGTGGAAGCTCCTGTCCTACAAATCCCAGAAGCAAATGAAGGAATGGTTGTATACACTGATGCTAGTGGGTCTGGGTTAGGTGCAGTACTCATGCAACATGGCAAGGTAGTGGCATATGCATCAAGACAGCTTAAACCCAATGAAACCAAATATGCAACTCATGATCTAGAATTAGCTGCAATAGTGTTTGCACTAAAACTATGGAGGCATTATTTGCTTGGGGCAAAATTTGAATTATTCACAGATCATCAAGCATTGAAATATTTATTTTCTCAAAAAGATTTAAATATGAGGCAAGCAAGGTGGTTGGAGTTTCTAGCTGCATATGATTTAGATATTTTGTACACTCCTGGAAAAGCTAATAAAGTGGCAGATGCTTTGAGCAGAAATCATGTTAGATTAGCCAGTCTGATGATTGATGAGTTTAAAAATCTTACAGTGCTTGGGGAGGCATATATATACAGCAAGGATGCAGTGAATTTTAAAGAACATGGATATGGTGGAGTATGGTACACTGGGAATAATCACAGTGAAGTCTAATCTGGTGGAGAAAGTTGGTAGCATGCAAGATCAAGATCAAAGTCTAAAGGAGAAGAAAGAAATGTTATTAAATAACATTGAGTCAGAGAATTTTAAAATAGATTCCCAAGGTTATTTGAGGAAAAATGATAAGCTTTGTGTACCAAACATTGCAGAGTTGTAGGAAGAAATCATGAATGAGTATCACAAGACCAGGTACACCATACACCCTGGTGGTACTAAAATGTATCATGATTTAAAAAGAAGCTACTGGTGGCCAGGAATGAAGCAAGCAGTGGCAAGATATGTGGCAAAGTGTTCCACATGTCAACAAATTAAAGCAGACTACCAAAAGCCTTCTGGCATGTTACAACCTTTGGAGGTACCTCAGTGGAAATGGGAAAGTATTTCCATGGATTTTGTGGATGGTTTGCCCAGAACTAAGAAAGGCAATGATAGTATATGGGTAATTGTTGATAAACTAACCAAATCAGCTCACTTTGTCCCTGTCAGGTCAGATAGGAATGCATTTAAGCTTGCACAATTGTTTATTAAGGAAGTGGTGAGGTTACATGGTATACCCAAGACCATTGTAAGTGATAGAGATACTTTGTTCACCTCAAGATTTTGGGAAAGCTTCCAAGAAGCAATGGGAACACAACTTTGTTTAAGCACTGCCTACCATCCTCAAAGTGATGGGCAAACAGAGATAGTGAATAAAATATTGGAAGGTTTACTTAGAGCATGTGTGCTTGATTTTGGAGGTAATTGGGAGGATCATATTCACTTGGCAGAATTCACTTACAACAATAGCTATCAATCAACAATAGGAATGGCTCCCTTTGAAGCCTTGTATGGGAGGCCCTGCATGTCTCCTGCCTGTTGGTTGGAAGCAGGAGAGGGTGTAATATTGGGGCCAGATCATGTTAAAGAAACCACCAACATGATAGAATTGGTTAGGCATAGAATGAAGGCAGCACAATCAAGACAAAAGTCTTATGCAGATAGAAAGAGAAGGCTAATGGAGTTTGAAGTAGGAGAGCATGTTTTTCTGAAGGTATCACCAATGAAGAAAGTGTTCAGGTTTGGAAAATCTGGTAAACTATCACCAAGATTTGTAGGACCATATGAAATTATGCAGAGAATTGGTGCTATGGCCTACAGACTTAAGTTACCTGAGGAGTTGAGTGGTGTGCATCCTGTATTTCATGTTTCTCAATTGAGAAAATGGGTGCATGATGAAGGAGCAATTCTGGAGTCACCAACTCAAGTTCAAGTCCAGAAAAATCTGGTTTATACAAATGAACCAGTAGGGATAGTTGCCAGGGAAGAGAAAAAGTTGAGGAACAAGGTGATCAAACTTGTGAAAATCCAATGGAGCTTGGACACTAATGATTGTACATGGGAGGTTGAAGATAAAATGAGGGCTAAATACCCCAATTTGTTTACTGATGGAGAGGTATGTTTAAGCAGCCTAAGATGATTTTTTTTTCTAAATATATTTATATATTGTTTGTTTCCATAAGATATGAGTATGGGGTTATGGAATTACAACAGGCTATAGATTAGAGCTTTTAATTAGAGAAATTAGGTGAAATTATGGGGACATAATTCCTTTAAAGGGGAGGGTATGTAATGACCCTAAAATAAAATAAAATAAAAATATATACATTTAATATATATGGGGCATTTTCTGTTTTATATAAAGGTACAATAAAATGAAGTTTAATAAAAAGATTTATATGTCTTATAATTGTGCCAGAAATAATTAGCATAATATATGTGATTTTTAATTTAAATATACAAAGGAGATTTTCAGATTCTCTAAACTTAGAAAAAAAAAGAAAGAACAAGGATCACATGCATTTGGCATGAGTAAAATGGAAACATGAAAATAGCATGCAGTGTTTAAAATGTTCAACTCCCAAAATAACCAATTAAAGTAACCTAATGTGTGCATTTCCCATTTAGGACCACACAGGAATGAGATATGTGTATGAACAGCTAAGGGTATTAGGAGAATTACCCATTTTCTTAAACCCTAGAATGATTTATAAATAACTGCACATAACCAGATCCATCATTCTCTCGGGATCAAAACAAAGAAAAAAATAAACTAGGAGAAACACTAGCTTGGGGCTTTGGGGGATTTGCTGTTCAAAAGATTAAAGCAGTGAAAGGAAAAACATTAGGTGAGTATTTATCCTTTGTATGCAATGGCATTAAGTCCTATTGCAGGCAGCCTAAAATATTATGAGACATTTAAATCTCTGAATTGATTTGTTATGGGTGATATGGATGTTTGTTTGTGCATTTTTGTTTGGAGTATTAATCTGTAAGTGGGCTTTTGGTGTTAACATGATTGGAGCATTCTTGTTCTATCTTATTATCATTAAACATGGATATAGATTAAACAGGGGAACATGGGGTTGAATCAAAAAAAAATATACAAGCAGTTATATCTTTCTGAAATCTGAATGAAAGAAAAACTAAATTGGTCACTTGGGAGTTAGTCAATGATCTGCTTACTTCAGGTGGAAGCAAGTATATGCATGGTGCAACTGCACCCTGAGGCCTTTGTGTGTTGGAATAATTTAAACAACTTGGGAGTTTCCTTCACAATGCATACATAGTGTTCATTTGACAAGGAGTTAAAGACCATAAAATAAATGGGGACAGGGGTTTAAAAATCTGGGTTATAAATATCCAGATATTGTGTTAATTTAATCAAGATAAACCTTGTTCATTGATTAGTTACTGGGTGAAAATTTGGAGTATAAAACCTGGGTTTATTTATCTAGATTTGGGGAGAATAAATCAAGAATTATACATATGTTTATCTTTACTGTATGCTGTGTATTTGTTTGAATAGATGAATGTGTTTTTGTATTACCTTGTATGAACCAAAACATGCTAAGTATAAACATCTGTTAAACTAGGAAGGCACTGCAAGATAATGTTTTAAAATTATGAATATGTATACAAAATTGATAAATGCTCATACCAGTGAAAACTGACCCTTTTGGTTGCCTTTGCAATCATCTGGGTGTCTCAAAAATTCTTTGGGGCAGCTAAATGATTTGCTTGCAGGAAATTGAAGTTGGCTTGATGAGTAGAGAAGGCATTGGCTGCTAGTATAAATAAGAGAGAGACTTGTTTTAGAAATCTGTAGTTGCTTTGTAATGAACTTATTAGATAAATTTTAGGTTGTAACTAAGGTTCCTTGTAAGGAGATTTCTAAGTATTTGGGTTGAAAACATGTACTCAAGTAAAACCTGATGTGAATGATCATGGATGATGGTTGGTTAACTACAAATTTATTTTATGAATGTCTGATTTGGAGAAAATAAGGAGATAGACATATCATATACATAAGACATGTGTATATGTATGTATATATATTTGATCTCTGATTTATATTGCTTATATTTTGTCTTATGGAAATTAAAAAAAAAGCTAAGGGGATTGATTTTTTGTTAATGAACTCTCAAGATTTTAGTAGAATATTCAAGTGAGATGAATTTGTGCATGGCAGGTAAGTGATACTGGCATATGCACGAATTCTGGAAATTTGTAAGTAATTGAGTATTTAAATTTAACCTCTGATAAAATTTGTCAAAAATTTTAGACGTCTAAGATCAAATTAGACATCTGTCATAAAGATTTAGGCGTCTGGGATCGAATTTAGACGTCTGTCAACAAAAATTTAGACGTCTGAATTTAGTTCAAAATGTTTTCTACTCTCTGTTTAAAATTTAGACACTCTGAGACGTCTGTCATAAAGATTTAAACGTCTGGGATCGAATTTAGACGTCTGTCAACAAAAATTTAGACGTCTGAATTTAGTTCATAATGTTTTCTACTCTCTGTTTAAAATTTAGACACTCTGAGACGTCTGTCATAAAGATTTAGACGTCTGGGAACGAATTTAGACGTCTGTTACAAAAAAATTGAGATGTCTGAATTTAGTTCAAAATGTTTTTTACTCTCTGTTTCAATTTTAAACCTCTGAGACGTCTGTCATAAAAATTTAGACGTCTGAGATCAAGTTTAGACGTCTGTCATAAAAACTTAGACGTCTGAACTGCTGATTTTGCCTAGTTTGCCTATTTTCGAGTAAATTTCCAAGATTTATCGATTTTTGTCGATCCGACTTATTGTTATTAATTATTATTGACTTCGATAACTATCATGAGATTAAGTAAATGCTATTTTATTGATAATAGAATTATCTAGGCAGATAAATATATATAAGTGTTATAATTTGCCAAAGTATACCTCTGGTAGTAGAACAAGACTTAGAAAAGAGACAAGTGACTATGTCAATAGCTTGTATGGTATTTTGATTTCTATTTGATTTAAATTCCCTCTGATAAAAAATAATAATAAAGAAATAATTGTATATCATCAAATATACAATTGACTTAATTCGTTTGTACACTGATATGATTATATTGGTAAAACCAGGGTCTTGGGAAAAATATTTGGAAATTATATAAATATTCAAATATAAGAAGAATTGGGGTTTAGTGGTGAATTCCTCTTGAAAGTTAAAAAAAAAATCTATGTGTTATAGACTGAGGGTCACCACACTCATGCTAAAGTGGGTGGAAGGACTAACATGTCCTGATGTGATTTTTTCTTATCTCCGTAAATGTGTTGACTTTAAAAATAATAAATTGAGTGGGATGAAAGTCATGATTGCCATATCATGATGGAAAATTTATTACCCATGGCTTTCAAAGAACTATTAACCGTGAAACTATGGAGTGTTATAACAGAATAAAGTTTGTTTTATAAACAACTTTGTTCGATGATGCAAAAGTTGACCATATACGTAAACTTGAAAATAATATCCTTATACTGCTCTGCAAACTAGATAAAATATTTCATCCAGGATTCTTTAATATAATGGAGCATTTACCTATTCATTTTTCATCTGAAGCACTTCTTCGAGGTCCTATGCAATATGGATGGACGTATCCATTTGAGAGGTAATATTGAATATCTGTAATATTAATTTTAATTTAAAATTCAGATAAAATTCTATTTTACATAAGTAAATTTAAATTGAATTAATTTTGTAATAAGTACATGAATCATCTGAAGAAAAAAGTTAGACAAAAAACACAAGTTAAAGGTTCGATTTGCAAATCATATCTTGAAGAAGAAGCTTTATTCTTTTTATCTCATTACTTCATAGACCATGTGAACTATTGTAAATGTTCCTCGTAATGTTGAAGCCGTTGAACAAGATTCTTCTCAAACAATGTTATCTACTTTTAGACAACATGGCGGACCTGTTGAAAAATGTGTGGAAATATTGTTAGAGATAGAGATTACCATGTAGCACACACATAGATTCTTCTTAATTGTGCTAAAGTTGCACCATTTTTTAGGCAATATTAAATTCATACTTATTTCAATTGTACTTACATATTAGTTATAATGGAACATATTATATAATCATAACATCCACTTGGCGATGACAGTAAAGAATTTGCTAATTCGTTTTCGAACTACGTTTATGATCCAAGAAATTATGCCACTAATGAAGGATTATAATATCTTGCGCTAGGACCAAATAGAGATGTCAAGAATTATCCAATATTCTTCTTCAATGGATTTAAATTCAACACCAAGGAATATAGTGCTGCAAATTAACATATAATAGTGGTGTATTTGTCAAAGGTAGTGATGATCCAGATGAGCATATAAAAGATATTTACGGCGTTTTAACACAGGTTTTAGAGTTGACATATTTTATACGACTTGTAGAAAAGGTTTTTTATCCAAATGCAATTAGTTCAACAATGTTTCTGGTTCTAGAATCAACGTGCACAAAGATTATAAGCTTATTAAAATAAGGCATACCTCTCATTACTATAAGTATGATCCTTTCGTATTAGCCAAGCAAGCATTACAAGTTTATTTTGCCTCGCATCCTTCCTTAAAAAGAGATAAAGCATATTGGTTGGTTGTTTTTAAAACAAAGGCAAGATTTATGTTTGATGGAAATAACATTCCGGACGAAGTAGCTTATCAAGCAGATCTTGAGCCAAATAATGAAATAATAATAACTGATGATTATACTGATTTAGGATCTTTAAATGATGAATTAATTTTTTTAATAGAAGTACTTGAGAGTACAGAGGAAAACGATATGTATTACAAGACCGAGTTTGAATCAGAAAACAACGGCGACCGATTATTCTAAATGTTTGTATTGCTTGTTTTGCTGTTATTAACGATGATGATTATGTTGCGAGCTATGTATTACTCCATTTTATTAATTCTATATATGTATTCAGGAGACTTTGTTCTATTTTTGTAGTTCTGGTGGAAGTTTTATGTGATTATTAATCAGATATATTTGCCGATAATAAAATGATTTGTTTTTTCATTATATGAAATGATATGTTTGTGGCAGATATGTCCTATAGGAGATCTTCCAGATCTTAGGCTTCTCCTTCTCTTGCTGCTGGTGAAGGTGCCAATGGCATGGTGGATTTACGCCCAATGGCAGCCATTATTCCAAAGAGTGGAGAGTAAGTATCAAATTTATTACAGTGTCATTAATATTTAGTGCATGTATATTATTTAAAATTTATTAAATGTCTACATCAAATTAATATAGGAGTTTCGAGCTGGAGCTTTCCGACTATATTATGGCCGTCCCTAGGAAAGTGTTCATGAGTCGGATGTTGGAATGTTGTCCTTATTGGGATGGTATCCCAGTGCATATTAAGAATGCTATATGGGCCAATATGATGGTAAGTATAAATTTATAATTCATTTGACAATTAATATACTGTGTATAATTCAATTTAATTTCAATGTGTAGGCTGCAATAACTATTGAAGAAGTAGATAAAATATTTTTAGGAATCACTAGAAGCAAAAGCTAAGAAAAAATTCCAGGGATACTCTCTCAGACGCAAAAAAGAATAAAAAACACGATTGGATGAACACTGATATTTGGGTGGAATTTCAACAACACTGGGATACTCCTACCATGGAAGTAAGTTATCAAATTTCATATTGTTATTATAATTCTTGTAAAGTTTGTATAATAATTGCATTAATTTAGTCATTCATATATTTAAATTTATAGGAAATTGCCGCACAGAACTTGGTAAACAGGAATAAAAATCCTATTGTACACCATGGCGACTCAAAATCCTTCCAACAATATCGGAAAGAATTGGTAAATTTATAAATTGCGATTATAAAGTATTTATAACATTATTTAATCATATATACACATTGTTTATTCATATACAATTTCAAGCTAAGGAGAAGCAATGTAAGCCTACATATGCGAAGGTCTTCACATGGACTCATGTTGTCGAGCACACCAATTATGATGGATCAGTTTCATATACTTGGATGGATCCTAAATCTCAAGCCATACTGGTAAGCATGCTTAAAATTTTCCTTTTATTTCAAATTACATAGGTTGTAAATTGAATATTTATTATGACAAAATTCTATTCCTGATCTCAGAAAAGATTTGAAATGGAGCTCGCTCGAGTGATGCAGTCCACCGGTCGAGAGGAGTTAACCACTGAGGAGGAGCACAGGATTTTCGATGCTGTGACCGACCCGCCACGCGAAATAGGCGATACGGTTACGACAATCAGGAAGTAATGTTTATTGAGTTCAACTACTTATTAACTAATATATAAATTTTATTTAATATTAAGCATAAATTATAACTAGCTATTAACTAGTTTACAAGCGAGGATGTCCAAGGGCAATTATAGGAAATCATAGGCCGAAGAGGATATAGCTCAGCTCAAACAGCAGATAGCAGAGTTGAATAATTGGATTCCGGTCGGAGGATTGACTATGTTGCTAGATGAGCAGATTATGGCATATTTTGTAAAGCACCGGTTATTTCCTGGAGGTGGGTCGGGTAATAATGATGACGAGTAGGTATGGTTGTGTTTGCGATGGATTTTGATTGTTTTATTTTGTACTTATGTGTTGATGGATTTGATGCTTATTTGATGGTTGTGTTGTTTGTAGATGTTTAATGGATCTGTCGATGTTTGATGGTTGTTTTGTTTGATGAACATGAGGATTTGTAGATATGGTTGTGTTGTTTGATGGAATATTGATGTAAATACTGAATTTTACGATATAAGCTTGCTTATATGTGATATGTATGAGATTATGTGATGTTGCGATGGTTATAATTGTGAAATTGGGTTTATAAGTATTGTATATAAGGTGGATAGAGAGATGAATATATTTGTATGGTTGGATGGCCTTAATAGCAACTGTTTTGTAAAATAGAATACCCAAGTTAGCGTCGGCCAACGATGGCTTATTAACACGAGCTAGCGATGGCTAGCGATGGCCTATTGGTACAGGTTGGCGATGGCTAGCGACAACAAATTGGTTCATTCATTTCATGCCACGTGTCCAATAGCCTGTCCTTAGCCATCAAAAAATTAACAAAGAAGCTGTTGCCTTTTCTTCTTTCGACGACATAAAATGCGATGGCATTTATTGTCACCTTACGATGACTAGCGATGGCTGTCGATGGTTATTTCTCGTCGCTAAACACAGTATAACCTTGTAGTGTAGTGGTCTAGATACATGCCAACTAGCGAGCATTATTTCAACGTGCTTGTGTCAAAAGGACTGCATGACACATGAAGTATTTGTTATATAGTGATGTTTTGGCAATTTTTCTATAATGACACTTATATCATATGAACAGTGCCGCTATTGTGCTTTTTTGAAAGGAACAATGCAGGAAACCGCCTCTATTAGAAGCAGCCTAAAACCTTTTCCAAAGGACCACCCGTACCAGAGTGAAGAAGGCAGAGGAGTTGGTTGGCTAAGAATCTTGATGGATTGGGGTTATATGGACGTGGACTATGTGAAAGAGTTAGTGGTATGCCCTAAGGGCAATTATGTAATATTTGCAATGATTTACTGCTGTATTCAATCTTGTTCGAAGTAATAGTATTTGTTTTCATTTATTTACTTTGTTATATGTGATATAATTTAGTAAATAATTAATTTAAAGTAAATAATAATAAAATCCTTAAATAAAATGTTATGTGATTATAGTTTTAAATAATTATAATTATGACTAATTAGTCACAAAATAAAATGAGATTTTGCTTTAAATATTCAAGGCCAAGGTGTTTCGAGAAGGGGATATCGATTCAACCTTAAGAATAGATTGTGTAATGCTCTTCAAATATTGGATAATATATTACTCATGGTTGTTAGGGGCATTACAAGGTTACATACTAACCATTGTTGAGGGTAGAGAATTCGCCTCCTTAGTCTTATGAAGTTAATATCATGGTCAACTTTAGTCAACTAAAAGTGAAAATATCTTGCCAGAGTAGAATAGTTAATAATAAATATTATTATTGAACCTAAGAATTTGTTTTATGTCCGATCAAGTTGAATGTGGATAATATTAGAGCTTATATCAATACCGAATTCCATACATCCTAATGTGATATAGCATTGGCGAAGTGAACATGTGTAAATTTTTATCACTACCGGTACTGCTTATGTGACAACCTACACCTCTGGACACACCGATTCAAGGCCTAAAATGGCGTTTGAACTCATTTCAGGCCAAAAGGTATAAATCATTGGTTTTGTTTTAAGAGTTACATGACATAGAGACTAATATAAAATTTAGAACATTCTACACTTTCAGCTTGTGGGAAATGATGTAGTGTAAATTATAATAGTGTAAATGGACCTTAAAGCTACTTAAACACTAGGGGGAGGGTGAATAGTGTTTTATAACTTATATTAAAAATTTTTATACGGTTTTAAGATTTAAATTAGAAAATAGATAATCAACACAGATATATATATATATATATATTAACAGGCACTTATATATATATGTGTGGTAAAAATAAAGTAAAAGTAAGAGAGATGACACCAGGCGTTTTATACTGGTCCGGATTAACCAATCATACGTCTAGTCTCATAGAGTGTACATAGATTTCCTTTTAAACGCATACTTTAATCAGGTAGCAAGCAAATAAGAATATAATCTTGATTTCAAGGCAACAAAACACACCCTCCTGACTTTCCGAACTCATGGTAGACTATCTTGATTTAATCGAGCAAAAGATCACCTACTTGATTTATATGAGAAACAAGCACACCCACTTGATTTGAATGGGAAACAAACACACTCACTCAATTTGAATGGGCAATAAGTTAAAACCGCACAATAGTAGTAGAGAGTTGTTGACTCCAAATATAAATGGTTGTGCTTTGGATATAGAGTACCCTATAGCCATTTGATAGCACTTTGTTCTTTGAATTGATGAGAGAATACTTTCAAATCAATAAGTAGATTGTAGAAAATGAATTTAGTAAAGTAGGGATTGAATTAGAATGAATTTGAAGAGAATAGAAAATTGATTAATTTTGTGAAATATATAATGAGAAACCGAAGTGAGAAGAATATAGAGAAAGTAGTTGTTAAAGTTCGTTTTTCAATCCCCTTTACATAATGTATGAAGGGAATGTCTATTCATGAGGAGATGTAGTCAAAAATAACGACTATTAAAATTCAAAAGGGACCTCTTCAATAGTACATATGTCAACATACATAGGAAGGGTATGTCGATATACCCTCGTTTATTTTGAAAACCAGAAACACTTTTAAGGTGTTTCAAAATTCTAGAATTTTGTAAAATTATTTAAACATAGTTTTAAATTACTTTAATATATAAAACTTTTAAAATATTTGTAGAAATATGTTTTGAAAATAAAATAAGTATTTTGATAATAAAATAAATAATCTGATAAGTGAGTATTCAAAGAAAAGAATGTTGCTATTCAAGAACTATAACAATTTAATCTAATGTCTATTAACTATAAAGTATAGTCTTGAACTCTTCATGTCTTTGTCTCTAAACTCATGAGTCTTTAGTTATCTTGATCATCTATGAATCTCGATCTCTAGTCTTTTTACCGATCAGTCTTCAAATTTGATTATTCTGTACTTGTATAAACTTATAAAATATCCTAATTTGAATCTCGTATTGAATACTTCACAATTCAAAATAGTGATGAGGCGAGATGAGTAAGAAGATCTAGTAATGTTAGCGTCAAAATTGACCACCAGCACCCAGTTGTACGTGAAAGCACCAAATTCCTAAAACAATATCAAAATAGAAAGACAAACACGCAGATCATAGAATCAATAGCAGAAAAAGTAAAGGAATGTGCAAGATTTATAGTGTTTCAGCTAACTTCGGCCAACGTCCACTCAAGAACAATCCTTTTTATTATACTGAAGTTTGATTACAGTTGCAATCCAAAATTCCAGAATAAAAATGGCAAAGTATCGCCTAGGTAGAAGATGAAGAGAAATAGAATGAAGGTCCCCTTTTTGATGCCAAGCCTGCTGTTTTTATAGGTGAAACTTCGGCTACAAGGCCTTCTCACCTACATGGGCCCAACATAACGATCGACATGCATGATTCGTCCATAAGTATTTATTGGCTAACATACTATCGGTCCTTTTTCCTTCATCCAATTCAAGGCCGAGCGTCTTTGAAGAGTCCTTCATGCCAATCCTTCCCTTTCCATGTTGCTACATCGATCCATCTCCTTCCAATATCCTATATCGATCCATCCTCCACAAAGCATGCTGATCCTCCTCCTTCATAAGGATATGTCGATTCTTCCTGGTGTCTCTTGGAATGTACGCCGATCCCTCTAGCTTTATAGGTGCATACCGACCCATCTTGCCTAAGGTGTTATGCCGATCCATAGTGCGCCGATCCATATTATACTAAACCTTCCCATCTGATCCATAATTGTTCGTACGTAGCAGTATCCTTTAACTTGACATGCCGATCCCTTTAGCACCAGAGACATATGCCGAACCCCCCATATCCTAAATTCTAAACCGATCCAAACTTTGCCAATCCATGCTATGTCGATCCTTCCCATGCCGATCCTTACTATGCCGCTCCAAACTATGCCGATCCTTTCCTATGCGGATCCATACTATGCTAATCCAATCTACGACGATTCATATTACGCAGATCCATATTACGTCGATCCAAGTTATGTCGATCCTTCCTTCTCTAGCATATATCCATATTTCAAGCACCCTGCATCGATTTTCTACCAACTACGTTTAATCCTGGCTTCATGTCATTATCTATAGCTGACTTCCGGACCCCACAATCATCACTCTGCACTCGATAATTGTAAAGTCTGCTGGGTTAAATCTGCTTGTGTATTGCCTTGACAAAAGGCGGGTTAACACTTTGCCCCCCAAAACATGCCTTGTGATAGGAAGGCGTGTTTTGAATTGGCTTATATCCAAATTTCGAAGTCCGTAATCTATTGATCGCCATATTTTCCAATCCTGAATCCAATCCTTTGCCGATCTAATTCCTTGATCTCTCCAGATCATTAGCGGAATCCATGACTGTTATGAGTTGATATCCAATTCCGAATCCATCTCAAATCCATTAACCAAATCCACGATCTCTCCAGATTGTTTTATCCAAATCCGGGACTGCTATGGGTCCGAATCCAAATCCTTAAACCCCTCCGGGTCGTTTTATCCAAATTCGGGACTGCTGCAGGTCCATATCCAAATCCTTAGACCTCTCCAGGTCATTTTATCCAAATCCGGGACTGCTCCGGGTCCATACTTAGACCTCTCCGGGTCATTGCCGAGCACAATCCGTACTCGACGACCTGAGTAGGCCAATCCTGTCGCTCTCCGGCGATTCGGCCTACCCCTTGCCGGGTTAGTCCATACCCAATGATCTGTTGTGCTCCATTCTTTGGCCTTGACCAGAGGCTTAATCCATGAGGTATCCTACTCCGGCCTCGATCCTCGGTCGAGGACTTGATCCGTGGGGTATCCTACTCCGGCCTCGATTCCCAATCGAGGACTTAATCCATGGGTATCCTACTCCGGCCTCGACCCTCCGGTCATGGACTTAATTTGTGGGTATCCTACTCCGACCTCGACTCTCCGGTCGAGGACTTATCCATGTTCGAGCCCATCCTGTCGCTCTTTGGGGAAGGGACTTGCAACTCGCGGTTATTGCACCCTCTCTCCGATCAGGGCCATAACCGTGACCTGTGTTATTTATTACATTAATCCAGATTTAATTATTCACAATTCCACTCGGTAAAATATAAAATAAAAGTCTGTACAACCAAAAGACTAAATAGCTATAGTAACAGAAAAACCAGAGTTCGTAGTAAATGGGAAAAAAAAAATTTCTCAGACCCGAGCACTACGGTTGATCGTCATCTCAAAGCATGCCTAGGGACCATCCTCGATCACGTACATGTGTAAGTGACTTAGCCATATTACTATGGGGTTTATTACTTATTCCATGCCATAAATCCAACCAATTAATGATAAGTTGAAGATGATGCCTTGATCTAGTGCCATCTTCATTCGAGGTGGGCGGTGGCTGCTCCTGTTCCACCGCCACAGCCTGAGTCCTTATATATTGTTGTAACTGACCATTCCTCACATGTTCCTCAATGATATCCTTCAAATGCCTACAGTCATTTGTATTGTGCCCATCCAGCTCTTGAAATAGTCAATGCTTTCTTGATGCCTGCTCATATTCGAAGGGTTCCCTATTCACTAGCCTTCGATACTAAAGTCGTCCTCGAGTATCCAGATAAATCCTTTCCAAAGGTTTGGTCAAATCCGTGTAAGAAGAGAATTTCGGTTCTCTCCATTGCCTTTTCGGCATATTACTGCCATCATTCATTTTCCATTTTTCTTTAACATTCTTGTTTACATCTCCTAATGATCCTCCACTTTGCACAGCATTCACCTCCGGTTTGTTTGCTTGTGCGTCTTCCTATCGCAGGGACCTTTCTGCTTCATAGTAAAACTTCCCTAGTTCCATAGGTGGATCCCGTGCTAGTGAATCCTTGAACTCCATGCCATCAGCAATTCCAGATAAGCCGCTATCAAAACCATGGATATATCTTGACGATCTATCGATGCTGCCGCTGCATTAAACCATGTTAGAAAACTTCTCAAGGACTCTATGGTCCTTTATTTCAGTGTTGCCAAACTCATCACATTTTTGGGTCTCCAGATGTGAACCCTAAACTGCCTCATAAATCGTTCGGTCAATTCAGTCCATGTGCCAATAAAGCCGCTTTCCAACTGTCTGAACTATAGCGCAGCTATATCCATCAAGTACAAGGGGAAACACCATGCCATGACTTCCTCTGATGCCCCTAGTACTTCCATGTGTTTCATGTATCCTGTCAAATGGATGACGGCATCTGTGTTTCCATCATATGTTTTGAGCGTTGGTAGTTTAAATTTCAGTGGATTCCTAGCTTACCTAATCCTAGGAGCGAAGGGGCTCCTATTCACATCTTCTAGATCCCTATTTACCGATCCTCATCTCATAGACCGTCTGATCATTTCCGCTAACCTGACGTTATCATCAAGTGGTAGTCTTCGATCATTGTCTCCGATCTGCCCCCGAGTCCACGAGGGAATCCTGAAATCTGCTCTTCTGGGATGAACATCCATATTCCAATCAGCGCCAAACTGCACAGCATCGCCTGGTATCCTACCCGGAATCGAGACAACATGCCCCAGGGGCATGCGCTCGAGTGTGGGATGATTGGCACTGATCGTTTTATAACGATCGGCTATAGTTTCGCCGATCGTTCCTGGTCGGTCAAGGGCTGCTCCCGGCGGTTCCACTCCATCCTGCATCCTATTTGCTTCGTTTCTTTTGTTATGATTCTGGATTTCCTCAGCTCCTACTACTCCAACTTCATGATCCATATTTCTAGTATTCCCAACTACTCCATTTCCTTGGTTTTGCACTCCAGCTTGTCCAATCCGTCGAAGTAGTTTCTGTATCATTTCCTCCTGTCTCTTCAGCATCCTCTCCCGCATAGAATCCATCATTTTCTCTATCTTGTCTCTAGTAATGAAGATTGAGGTTTGATTAGCTCCCGAGGAAGCCTTCTGACTCCCTTCATGATGGCTCCTATCTGTTCTTTGTCTCCTTGTTGATTGCCTAACCATTGTTTCCTAGATCCAAGTATCCAAGCCTCTAAACCTGAGATCATAGCTTCCAAATCTACGAGTGCAAGCCTCCTCAGTGAAAGCACCAAAATGTTAGCATCAAAATTGACCACCAACACCCAGTTATGCGTGAAAGCACTAAATTCCCAAAACAATATCCAATTAGAAAGACAAACACGCAGATCACATAGTCAATAGCAAAAAAGTAAAGGAACGCGCAAGTTTTATAGTGGTTCGGCTAACTCTGGCCTACGTCCACTCTAGAACACTTCCTTTTATTATACTGAAGTTTGATTACAGTTACAATCCAAAATTCCAGAATAAAAAGGGCAGAGTATCCCCTAGGTAGAAGATGAAGAGAAACATAATGTAGGTCCCCTTTCTAAAACCAAGCATGTTGTATTTATAGGTGAAACTTCGGCTATAAGGCCTTCTCACCTACATGGGCCTACCATAACGATCTACATGCATGATTCGTCCATAAGTATCGATCGGCTAACATACTACCGATCCATTTTCCTTCATCCAATTCAAGGCCGAGCGCCTTTGAAGAGTCCTTCATTTCGATCCCTCCCTTTCCATGTTGCTACATCGATCCATCTCCTTCCAATATCCTATATCGATCCACCCTCCACAAAGCATGCTGATCCTCTTCCTTCATGAGGATACGTCGATCCTTCCTGATGTCGCCTGGAATGTACGTCGATCCCTCTAGTTTTATAGGTGCATACCAACCCATCTTGCCTAGGGTGTTATTCCGATCCATAGTGCACCGATCAATATTATGTCGAACCTTCCCATCTGATCCATACTTGTTCATACGTAGCACTAGCCCTTAACTCGACATGCCGATCCCTTTCACGCCAGAGACATATGCCGAACACCTCACATCCTAAATGCTATACCAATCCAAACTTTGCCAATCCTTGCCATGCTGATCCTTTCCTATGCCGATCCATACTATGCTAATCGAATCTATGTCGATCCATATTACGCAAATCTATATTACGCCAATCCAAGTTATGTCGATCCTTCCTTCTCAAGCATATATCCTTATTTCAAGCACCCTGCATCATTTTTCTACCAACTACGTTTAATCCTGGCTTCATGTTATTATCCATGGCCGACTTCCAGACCCCACAATCATCACTCTACACTCGATAGTTGTGAAGTCTATTGGGTTAAATCCACCTGTATACTACCTTGACAAAAGGCGGGTAGCAAGTAATGATCAGAGTGGCATAACAAAAGTATATAGATTGCTTTGCGCTGAATATCTTGATTATTTGGTTGTTTTTATAATTGATGTTCGGATGTCTTTGTGTGATTGCATTGATTGATGATGCTTTGTTTGGGGATCCATCTTAATTATGGTAATATATAGGAATTATTACTCAAGGAGAACATCTCAATCAAGTCTTTATATTTAGAACCCAACGGTTTCTTCGGTCGTGTATTTACCGCAAGGGATAATGGAAATTATTTTACATAAAAATTAAAATGAGATTTGTGATGTTTAGATTTTTATGTATAGATGATTAATGATGTTTATATTTTTACAAGTAGAGTATTTTTTATTATACTCCTATAGATTCTTTACGATTTAATACATGCAAGCATAGATTTGATTGGAAACCTTTTTGATTATGGTGCGGTTAGGAAAGAATTTTTATGAAAAGCTAGTAAATTTTTTTATAAAAGATTAAGATGTTTTAAGTATATCTATAAGTAAATAAAATTTTGAAGCCGATTTCGTCCATTGAGTGCATTATGAATTCTGATCGATGCATTTGGGCAACGTTATTGATTAGAATTACTAAACACTAGGACCAAACAAATAGACACAAGACTTTGAAGACTAATGTATTATTTTAAAGAGATGTAATATGTTTTGAGTTATATTAGAAACCAATGTATGAAATAATATTTCAAAGAAAGTTATATTAATTATTTTTTAAGAGATTAGAGTGATATGGGGAATATTTTGAAATGAGCAAAATGTTTTAGAGAATGAAAATTATTATTTGAGAGATGTATATAATTTGAGGAAAAGTATAAGTAATATTTCCAAGAAAGGTGTTTTGGAAAGAAAACAATATTATAAAGTAGTATTAGAGCTAAGTTTTGAAATAAAAAGTATATATATAGATGAAGATTTAAGAAAGAAAAAAATGAAATAAAATAAATATTTGGTCTTCTGGTGCTAATAAAATATAATGAAATTGATTTATGTTGAAGCAAGATAAATACTATTTTGAAAATATTCAATGGACGTTTTGAAAATTTGGTTTAAAAGTATTTGAAAATTTTGAAATGAGGATGGAATATAAACAATAGGTATGAATTCATACAACGTGCTTCAAATGTTAGCGAGCACAATATTGTAATATTATCTTGTTTTCCCGTGTTGGGATGTGTGAGTATATATTGTGATATATTACATTTTGATTTTTCGAAACACTCTTCGTACAAAGGAGAATTCGTCAAAATTTTCTGAAAAATCCAACACTTTAAAAAAAATTCACAAAATTTTATCTTATGCAAAGAATAGAAAATTGTTTTTTGAATCTATTTAAAATTATAGCATACGATAAGATAAGTTGGATTATAAGAGCCACACAGAAGATTGAGTAGCTTAAGCATGATAAAAGTCTTTAAATATAAAGAAAGTTTAGGATATGGGCTGTGTATGACGTTTCCTTATAAGAAATTGTTAGGACGCAATTTTCTTAAGGAGAAGTCTGTAATAGCCCTACTTTCTACGCCGTATAAATAAATAAATTTAATTAAAATAAAAGACTTTGAATTCGATTTGTGATAATTTATATTTTAAAAATAAACTTTTAGTTAATTGAATTCTAGTTAATAAAAGATTTTGTTTTAATAAATTGAATTAAATTAATAAACACTCTTAGGATAATTTATTGAAATTAAATAAAATGTTTAAACAATATGAAATATTTTGAAGTGTAAATAATTTTTGTATACGATTGAAATAGTTGGAAACTATTTTTATTTTTGAAATAGTATATTGAAGGATTAAATAAGAACATACAATAGTGAATTGAATAAAACCGTGCAATTATCGTAGTATATTTCATAAAATGAAGTGTTAATCAAATCAAACTAGATTAAAATTTATTTGCAAATAAATAAAATGAATTATTAAAAAAAGAAGAGAAAATCAACTAATTTAGACTAGAGCCCAACTTCAAGGACCAAGCACCCAAATCTACCTTCTTGCTTGCTTGGACCCAAACCTAAATCCTTTTATCATTTTTCAGCCAAAATTTCTATGAGTAAAATCACGGCCTGAAGTAAAGAAAAAACAACAATCATGCTTGAAGATTCGCGATGCTCGACAATCAATTCGGAGGGAGCAAGTAGAGGCCGATGAGGGTGAGCAACGCGATGCAAGGAGAGATGCGCGAATGGACTTTGTGGTTAAATGTGCATAGGTGTCATCGTTCGTGCAATGGGGACGGCAGCGTGGCTAATATAGACGACTGTTGGTGATGATGTCGTAAGCAATTTGGAGGAGCATGGTTTTTGCATCTTGGGGGTTTGATGTTATTTCTGGTGGTTGTGCGAAGGGCTATGATGCGGCTTGCGAAATGCTAGAGTGGTTGTCGACAGTGGAAGCATGCGCGGAGTTGAAAGTCGAAACTCGAACGTTGATAGTAGTTGTTATTTTGGGAACTTGAGCATCATTTTGGTGAGTAAATTATTTTTTACTCACAACTATCGTCCAATACTTTATGCTCTCTTGCTTGATTGAAATTGTTTGATTTGTGTTATGGCTTGGAATGGTTGATTAAGTTTATTGGTATATTGGATGAAATTGATTATTTGTTGAAGATTGATGATTAATATAGCTTGAATTGGTTAGAATTGTGTTGCAAACTATGATTTATTATTGTTGCGACGATTATTGTTAGATATTTGAGTTGCGATGTTTTAGTAGTAATTAGATGTTTCCAAATAATCGAATAACATTTAAATTGTTTGAAAAAGCGGTAAATGAATTAAAAGATGTAAATTTGAAATAAATAAATTATTTTGAAAATAAATAGTGAATTTTGGAATGATGTTCTTACTTAATATTGAGATTATCTACGATTAATGGAAAATTTGAAAGAATTGGAAAAATATATTTATTTGATAAATTATAAGTTCTGGAATTTTATTAAATAAGTGAACGTCGAAGATTTATAATTTTATTTATTTACTACTGATCATAAAAATATTTGAAAAGTATTATGATTTGATATTTGAAATCTATATTTTATAATGATGTGTTAATTTTAGTTGGACTTAATATATAGTAAGTGTATAAAATAATATTTTGAAGTAATTGAAAGTTGAATGCAATTTATTTATTTATTAAATGGAAATCATCATTTATGGAATTTGTTATATATTGTTAATTGAATTGTGGAAGTAATATATTATTGTTTTTGATACAGAATTTTAGTTTGGTGGAATAATAGTTTTAAAAGGTTTAAAAAATAAAGGAGGATTTTCAATAATGATTTTGAAAATATACATTTGGATTTGGAAATATTTTTTGGTTGGAAATGATGTGCTTCTAATCGATGTTTAAAAATAATTGGAAATTTCAAATATCTCTATGGTATAAATATAATATAATTGAAGTAGAAATTGGTAATGAAAGGATTTTAGTGGTTTTAAATTTAATGATGGGCTCGATCAATGGTTTCTTTAAAACCAAATAAGCGAATTTAAAATGCGTGTTTTTGGAATTGAATGAGAATATTAATATTTATTATTTTCAAAGAGGGCGATATAAATAAAAGAGGTGCTTTGTTGTTAAATAAAATTGAAGTGTTTTTATAAAAAAGAGGAGCAAAATTAAAGTGAAATGTACTTAAATAAAACCCTTCTTCTCATTAATTATCAATTAAATAATATTTTGATGTATGCATGGATATTTATTGATTGGATTGCTATGAACGAGATGAGGTTAAATCCACTTATTGTGTTAATCTATGAAGTAATAAAAAGGAAGAATAATGAATTGAAGTAAAAATTAAGAGAGAGAAAATTAATAAACGAAGTGGAAATTTATTTAATGTTGAATAATTGTGAGTGTTGTGTATATAATTGTATTTCATCGAATGGCATGGGATGTTCCGTGTGCAGTATATTCATTTACTCAACAATAGTATAATGTCGGGTAATCTATTGAAGACTAATATATAATACTTGGATATGAGTGTATTATTTTATATATACACATATATTAATTGATATTATTTTGATTTCTTACTTGATGTATGAGGTGTATTATATTATTTCTTTATTTTATTTGAAAATGAGTATATGACTATCTTCGTTTTTGAGTGGATCGATGTGTACGATGCGAAATTTCTTACATAGCTGTGATGGCCAGAAGTTTTGCTAGTCCTATCCTAGCTTGACCAACTACAGGGTCGCCCCTCGATGGTTGTGACGATTTGGCCCCATCATCACATGGTCATAGTCTGGTGCACGGGCCACCGGGATGTTAAGTACCAAATGAAATGAGGTGTTTGACGATGGGAAGCGAGGTATGAGGAAGCAATGAAGCAACATGCATTTATTGTGCAGCTAAAGACTGGTGAGGACGCTCACTAAGATTTACGAGTAAGGTCTCCCTTTGCATTTAAGAAGTAGCAAGGCCTAGCTGTAGGCTCGGCCTCTGGTAGTAGTGGTAGTAGTGGCTATAGCAGTAATGAAAATGAATAAATCAAATATAGTTAAATAAATATGAATGAATTTGTGTGTGATGAGTGATGTATGTGTTGTGCATGATGTGTGTGATGTGTGTGGTAATGTGTGATGTGCGCAATATGTGTGATATGTGCGATTATATGTGATTTGTTTGATTTGTTCGATGTGTGTGATGTGTGATATGTGTGGGGTGTATTGTGTGCGATTTATGCAGTGGATGTTCGATGTGTGTGGTGTGAAATGTGTGATGGATGCTTGATGTGCGTTGTCTGATATGTGCAATTGTGTTCGATGCCCTTTGGATGTTTTATTATTCTTTGGTTAGATTTACTTATTTTGATGTGTATATGTTATTCTTGAGATATTGTTTGTGTACTAATCTTTGAATTTAGACATTGTCTGACTCTTTTATTATTTATATAATACTCAGGTCAGTCCGAGACATTATTAGTTCAGGGACAAAAGGACTAGTTTGCGATGTTGGGCATAAGTGGAAGATAGAGTATTATTGTATATCATTGCATATTATGATATTTCTTGTATGTAAGACATTGAGTTGTATACTGGACATACATTGTATATTTTCGAGATAGTGCGAGTTTGACATATTTTATATACCACTCAGACTTGTGTATATTTATTATTATATATTATCACTGCATTGATGACCCTGTGATGTCTATTCATTTGTATTGTGTATTGATCTATCCTCGGAAACTGCATGTGTTTATTGGTTTGCACCAAGACCTTTTATGCCGAGATGATTTTTTTTAATATTATGATACATATTCAATGTTGGTTCAAGGGAATATTCTCATATGTATCACCCACATCGGCTCATTCTCCATGTTACTCGACAATATTACTTAGTAATACTCTTGGGTAATATGGATATAGTGGTGGGGTGTTACATGCATTAATTAAATTTGGAATATAATTGCATATACATTTTCATTAAAGCAATTAGATGGCCAGATCTACAACATCATCATAAAAACATCTAAAATAGAATGGGTTTAATAGTGTTAGGGGTATCATATATCTAACTCTTTGATCAATCTTGTCCGCAATAAAGGTAATTGATTTATATTATATACTTTGTTATATAGTGATATAATTATTTAAGTAATTAATTTAAAGTATATAAATAAGATAACCTTAAATGAAATGTTAGTGATTGTAGTTGCAATCGTGAGTAATTGATCACAATATAAAATAATATTTTATTTTTAATATTCCCGATCGAGATGTTTCGAGAAACAATATAAATACATCCCTTGAGACCAGAGTTAATAACACTCTCCAACTGTTAGGCAGTGCATTACTCATGGCTGCTGGGTGCACAAAGGGGTTACGTGTTGATAGTTATTAGGTAACTATGGAACAACTCTAGAGTTTACTATTGGTTAATAACAATTATGTCAAATATGAAATCTCAGGATGGTGATGTTAAACAATTCTCTTGACTTGGGAATACAATGGAACTTTAATGTGAATTCTCAATTTTGATTATTGTTAAATCATGGTATAACATCCATCGAACGACTACAGTTGGGTTTAAGTTGGTGCATTGGAAGTGAAACATTATTCAATAGAGAATTTGTCTACTCGGTTATATGAGGTTAATATCTCGGTCAACTGTATTCAACTTGAAGTCAAAATCTTTGGCCAAAGTAGTACGATTAATAATAAATGTTGTCATTGGACCATAAAATTGTTTATGGACTAACTAATTTGAATAAGGATGATATTGGAATTTTGTAAAAAATCAACTTTCATAAGTCCTAATGTGATATAGTGTTGGCGAAGAAAATTGGGGTAAATTATCATTACTAAATGGTACCGCTTAAGAAATTATAAAATGGGATTTTACTAAAAAGGTTTGTAAGTGATGAGTTCGGAAAAACTGTCACACCATTAGCTAAGGTGATGTGTGAATGTTAATATTTGAATTGTTCAATATTAATTGCCGATTGAATTCATATCTCGAGTCACACAACTCTGTTTGTCAATTCTTCAAAAAACCACATAACTTAATTAATCTATGAAATGTTGTAAATTAATTAAATTAATTAATATTTGATAAATATTAATTATTATTTAATTTATTTGACGTTTTGGTGCTATCGGTAACTATTTGTATGTATATATAAAAGGAATCTGTTCATGTAACGATGTATGATATCAGAATATATTTAAATAGGTTTAATTATCGTTAACTGTTTGTCAAGCTTTTAGAAATAATTATCCATGTCATAGGATGATGTGGCCAGCCAAGCTATATAGAGAGGAGAGGATATATGTGAGATTTGATGAAAAATTAATTGATAATTAAAAGTAGAAATTTTGAAGAGAGGATAAGATAGGTTTTTATTCATGGGGTTGAAGCATTACTTCGTTTTGGAATGAAAATGCGCCTGCTTTGCTTTCGAAAGGAATGCATTCGGCTTGGCTGGCTTTCAACTGAATCAAATGTTTTAAAGGAAAGGTTTTGAAAGGGGTTGCACCTTTGTTTTAAGAAAATACTTTCGAAGGGGTCGAAACCCCTAGCCGTCGCTTTCTACCTTTCGAAGCAAATGGTTTTGGAAGGTATACTTTGTTTTAAAATCCAAGCCACTTCTCCAATGCTTTCGTAATGTTTGTTTCGACGCCATCACTTCTTTACATAGGAAATGCTTTCGAAAGAGTGCTTTCGACTTAAATGTTTTATGACCCTTTTGTTATGTTGAAGGTAGAACCCAAAGGTTTCGAAGAAGATAGTTTTAAATGGTTTCGAATGGTTTTCCACAAGTTTTACTTGAACCCAAATGTTTTTGAAAGTTTTGATGTTTAATGCTTTCGAAAGGTTTTAATGAAGGTTTCGAAGGGGTGGTTTGCCAGTAGTTTCGAAAGGTTTGTTGTTTTAATGCTTTCGAAAGGTTTTAATGAAGGTTTCGAAGGGGTGGTTTCCCAATTGTTTTGAATGGTTTGAAAGGAAAGGTTTGCTAATGTTTTCAAAAGGCAATGTTTAAGTGTTTTAAAGATAGGATGTCCAATGTTTTATAGCTTTGGAACGAAAGGTTTTTCAATGGTTTCGAAAGGTTTATATGAATGGTTTCGAAAGGAATGTTTCGGCCTTTCGGCTTAGGTTATTAAGGGTTTACTTGGTTTCGAAAGGGATACTTTCAATGGGATCAAAAAGGGTACTTTCAAAGGTTTAAAATGTTTTCATGAACAAAGATTTGTGTAAAGTATATATATAACATGGAAAGGTGATTTGAGTAAAGCATAGAATTTATTTCCCTTGTTTAAAGTACGATTTAAAGGTTTAAATCAATTTGATAAGAAAAGGTTTTCAAGGAAAATTTATGGGAATATTACCATAAGTAAAATGACTCAGATATTTGTATACCAGATGGGACTGGTATAGTGTTGCACCCTGTACATTAGCTATTAGCCCCTAGCTAATTTAGTCTAAAATTCCAATGTGTAGTGCTTTGCCACGGGTAAGACTAAAATGATGTTACACACAAAAAGGAATATATTTGTACGGAGGTAGGTTATTGATGAGCCCACAAAACCATTAGGATCAGTTGACCTGGAGAAAGTAAGTTAGGGACAGACCGTCCAGAGAAGGAGTATCTAACATATGTTAAAGTATTTGTTTATACTGTCTGCTAGGCCTGAGTCAGCCAAAGGTTAGTAGTTAGCCAAACAAAACTATAGTGTTTGGACAGATAGTTCATTTGTTACTTGATATGTATGTTTACATGATAATGCTTTACAGTTTTAACCAGTTTTGGTTGCAAGTTTCTGATTGCAAAAGATATGTTTTAAAAGGATACTAGTGAGGGGAAACCCGTTCCGCTAAGCGGTGTGGTCTCACTAAATATCAAATAACCGAGATGTATAGTATTAATCACATCAGGCTTTATGTCTGACTCAAAGTTTATGTTTTTTCCCTTAAACTCTCGGGTGCTCAAAATTGATTTGAGTAGGCTGAGGGTTGAGGATTTACAGGTTTTAGTAAGTGGATGAATAAAGCTTTTGAAGACAAGAAGGAGGCTGAAGTTAGCTATTTAGGAGTTGTTTTGTTTGTTTTTATTCCACTGTGTTGTATTTAGTCAGTTATGACTGTTTAGTACTCTGGTAAACCAAGAGGGCATCTTCATATGTCATTCTTGGCATATCTTGTAATAATTATATTGGATCTAAACTTGGGAAACGTTTGGGATTATATAACTTGGATATGAAAAGTTGTTTTGAAATGTAATCAGAAAAATGTTTTAATCTGTGATGATTTTATTTCATATTCAAGTGCTTCTGATATTATAAATACCATTAACATTACCGTATTTGGTCACCAAAAGTTAATGCTATGGATGACTACAGCATCTGTAGCACTTAGCTTCGGGCCTTCAGATAGGAGATGTTACAACTTGGTATCAAATCATAGGTTTATGCAGAACTTTAAACTAAAATGATTTTTAAAAACATAATCCTACAGAATTAGAGATAAGATCGGGGTATGGGATAACGCTATAGTAACGTACATGTATTTGCTATATATAAGTATATGCTATATCTCTAGTTTTCTATCTCTCTTAGGCTATTCTTATGTATCTCAGGAGGCTTGAATACAGATACAAATGCTAGAAGTGTAAGTGTGAATCTTGGGGGATGCACCACGACAAACAGAAATGCCAGACAAAATACAAAAAGAAACCCAGGTCAGGAACAATATGGAAATGCTGGTTCTAGAGTCCGGCAAGTTGACATGGGAGCTATGTATCAGTTCTTTGTCAACATGATGCAAGCGGCTGTTGCTGCTGGAGTAGTTAGAGGAGGAGTTCAGGAAGCTCCAGTGGTCAACAACTACGCTATTCTGAGTAGAGACTATGTTAGGCTTGAAGGAAAGCCATTTATCGAAACTGAAGATGTTATTGAGGTGGAGAACTGGTTGCTTCATTGTGAGAGGATCTTTGCAGACTTTGGGCTCAATAATGAGCAGAAGAGGAGGCTTGCATCGAGACAGCTTCAAGGAGGCATCGAGACAGCTTCAAGGAGCAGCTTTATACTGGTGGAATAGTGTGACGGTTGGAGTAAATGAAGAAACAATGACATAGCCTGAGTTTAAGAGGAGGTTCAAGGAGAGGTTCATGTCTATGATGGCAAAATCTACCTTGATCAAAAAGTTTGCTGAGTTGGAACATGAGGAGATGATTGTTTTGGAGTATGCTAGAAGGTTTAAGGAGTTGGCTAGGTATGGATATGCCACTATGGATACTGTGATGAAGTGAAATGAGAAGTTCATAAGGGGGTTGAAGCTTAAGTTAGCAAGGGCTACATTACCTCATATTAGGGATCCTTGTGATGTTGTAGTAGAGATGGCGTTGAGACATGAGGAGATGATTGCTTCTCTGGAGAAGAATAAGGAAAAGGAGGTCCAGGTGGGGCAGGGTCAAAAAGGAAGTTCTTCCATAAGAAAGGAGCTCAGAAGGGTGGAGTTGCTGAGAAGGGAAAGTCAGAAGTTGTCTGCTTTAAGTGTGATAAGAAATGGCATTTTGCTAATGAATGTCGCTCAGGAGATGGGAAGAAGGTGATCGGGAAGAAGAATATTAGATGCTTCAACTGCGATCAGATTGGTCATTACAAGAACCAGTGCAAAGAGCGTGCTAAAGATGGAAGTGGCAAAGTATTTGCATCGGAGCCAGCTACTTTGAGGCCAACGGAAGAGGAAAAGGAAAGGCAGTGTTGGGAGGTACGCTTCAGATCCATTGTATGTTAGTTAGCGTTCTGTTTGATAATAGTACATCGCATTCTTTTGTATCTCATTGTTTAGTAGATAAGCTTAACCTAGAACCCTCATATTTAGTTACTTCCTTAAGGGTTGCAAATCCGATAAGTAGGTATACAACACTTAGGATGAAGTGTGACCACTTAGGATTTGATTTGTTAGGTCATACCTTTGTTTGCAGTTTGCATGTTTTGACTTTGTAGGGTTCAGAATTATTTTGGGTATGTATTGGTTAAGTAAGTACGACGCTATGATATTTTGCAGTGATAGGAAAATATCACTTAGATAACATGACTGTAGTGATCGGATTATATATACCGTAGAAAGCCCAAGTTGTGAGCTGAATGCTTTGTTGGGTGTTATGGAGTTAGAGGACGAGTTGAATTCTAGTTTTCGTGGTTAGAGAATTCGCGGATGTCTTCAAGCCGGTAGTAGGATTGCCACCGAAACTAGCCATTGAGTTTCAGATAGATTTGGTGCCTGGAGCAGAACCAATGAATAGGCCGCCAAGTAGGATGACACCTACAGAGATGAGAGAGCTGAAGGTGCAGTTGATGGATTTGGAAGGCAAGAGTTTTATCAGACCTAGTAGTTCACCTTGGGGAGCAGCGCAGTGTTTGCTAAGAAGCCGAAGGGATCATTAAGGTTATGTATCAATTGTCGTAAGCTGAACGAGAAGACGATAAAGAATCGATATCCATTGCCAAGAATTGATGACCTGTTCGATCAGTTGATCGGAGCCAAGGTATTTTCTTAGTTGGATTTAGCAACAGGTTCTCATCAGCTTAGAGTAGCAGAGGATAGTATTCCTTTGATGGCGTTTAGAACTAGATATGGATCGTACGAATGATTAGTGATGCCGTTCGAACTAACTAATGAATCGGCATTATTTTTGGATTTGATGAATCGAATTTTTCGAGAGCACTTGGATATGTTCATGTTGGTTTTCATAGATGATACCTTGATATACTCTAAAGGTGAAAGGGAGCATGAAGTTCATCATAGAATTGTGCTTGAGACGCTGAGGTAGCATCAATTGAAGGCGAAGTTTTCAAAGTGTCATTTCTAGAAGAAGGAAGTGAAGTTTCTTAGTCATGAGTCTCAGAGAAAGGATTGTTTATAGGTCTGACTAAGATTGAAGCGGTGAATAATTAGAAGAGAACCGAGACAGTGACTGAGATAAAGAGTTTTCTTGGATTGGCTGGATATTATAGGAGGTTCATTAAGGATTTTCCGCGAATAGCAGCACCGATGACCAAGCTAAAGCGAAAGGATGTGGAGTTAGTGTGGACCGATAATTGTGAGGAAGCATTGCAGAGCTTGAAACACTTATTGACCCATGCACCTGTGTAAGTTGTTCCAGAGGGGAATCTAGTTTATACAGATGCGTATGGAACTGGGTTAGGAGCTGTGTTAATGCAGAGAGGTAAAGTGATTACCTATGCGGTAAAGTGATTACATATGCTTCTCGACAGCTTAGACTGCATGAAGTTAGATATCCTACGCATGATTTGTAATTGGATGCAGTGATTTTTGCATTGAAGGTGTGGAGATATTACCTTTTGGGAGAAAGGTTTGAGCTATATATGGATCATAAGTCGTTGAAGTACTTGTTCACTCAAGAGGAGCTAAACATGAGACAACAGAGATGGTTAGAGTTTGTTTCTGCTTATGACTTTGGAATTGAGTTCACTCAGAAGGAGCTAAACATTAAGGACTTCGCTAGGATATTTACCCCATTGACTCTCCTCACCAAGAAGAATCTAGCTTTTGCATGGGATGCTAAGTGTGAGGATGGTTTCGTTAGGTTGAAGGAGGCTTTGACCAGTGCACCTGTATTAGTCTTACCTGATGGAAGTAAACTATTTACGGTTTATACTGATGCTTGTGGTATGAGACTAGGAGCAGTGTTGATGTAGGAGGGTAGAGTGGTATGCTATGCTAGTAGGTAGTTGAAGACTTATGAGAGGAACTACCCGACGCAGATGAGATGGATAGAGTTCTTAGCCTCATACGACTTTAAGATTTCTTATACCCAGGACAAGAGAATGTTGTAGCGAATGCATATAGTAGACAAAGAGCTACACCGATCCTTTATTTTTGGAGTGGAGACATTTGGAGTATATTTCCACCTTTGACTTTATGCCATCATCTTATATTGCCCCAGGATTATTAGTAGTTCTAGATGTTCAACCGACCTTGATGGAGCAGATTAGGGTTAGGTAGAGAGTGGATGGTAAGGTGGCAGACCTTTTGGATAGGTTAAGCAGAGAGGAGTCATCAGTCATCTTAGGCGTTATGCCATAGACTCGAGGGGATTGTTGAGGAGAAATTGTAGGCTTTGTGTTCCTCGTAGTGCGGATTTGGTGGATGCAGTATTGGTGAAGTCTCAGTGCTCTAGGACGACCATTCATTCCGGTGGAGATAAGATGTACTGGAATATGTGGAGAGTTTTCTTTTGGTCTACGATGAAGAGGTAAGTGGTGGAGTATAGCTAAGTGTATGACATTCTAGAAGGTTAAGGCACAGTAGAAGATGCCTGGAGGATTGTTGCAGCCATCAAATATTAAACAGTGGAAGTGGAAGAGCATTTCAATGGACTTCATAGATGGATTACCCAGATCTAGGAGAGGGAATGAGGGCATTTAGGTCATCGTGGATAGATTGACCAAGTGCGCTCATTTCATACCTGTGAGGAGCACTAGGACAATAGCTTCATTAACGGCTTCATATGTTAGGGAAGTGGTTAGACTTCATGAAGTACCTACCAGTGTAGTTAGTGATAGAGACCTACTCTTCACTAGTGAGTTTTGGAGGAGTCTACATGAGGCTTTAGGGACTGGGTTGAGCTTGAGTACAGCATACCATTTACAGACTGACGACTAGACAAAGAGAGTGAATTAGGTTCTGGAGAATTTACTTAGGATGTGTATCACTGATTTTGGAGGCTCTTGTTAGGATCATCTGCTACTAGTAGAGTTTTCCTATAATAATAGCTACTAGGCTAGCATAGGGATGGTTCAAAAGCTTTATATAGAAGACTATGTAGATCGCCATCATTCGGTGGGACAATACATATAGGATTATCTTTAGGCCTTATATGGTTAGGGAGATTTCAGAGAGGGTGGACTTAATTCGGAAGTGGATGAAGATAGCTCAGGACCGACATAAGTATTTTGCAGATAGGAGGTGCTCTAATTTGGAGTTTGCATTTAGCAATATGGTATTTGTGAAGATCTCACCCCCGAGACATATGATGATATTTGGAATTTCGGGAAAGCTTGCTTCGAGGTTTGTTGGACCCTTTTTGATTGTGGCTAGGATTAGGAGATCGGCTTACAGAGTTAGACTTTCAGAGAAGTTTGCTGGAGTTCATGATGTTTTCCATGTTTCGCACTTGCAAAAGTGCTTGTATGATTCGGCTGTTGAAGTAGAACCTTGCAGTTTGGAGGAGATTGAGGTAGAGTGTGAGTCGCTTGTTCGCCGTGTACCTACCATCATTTAGAGCACGACACTAAGAGGCTTAGCAATAAGGAGATCAGATTAATTAATTTTCAGTGGGGAGATGACCCAGCTAAGAGTACTTGGGAGCCCGAGGAGAGGATTCGAGCTTCTCACCCATAGCTCTTTTGTGGTACGTCCCATATTGTGATCTTTCTTTAGTTAGAACTGTTAGGAAGACCCTTACGGGGAGGGCATACTATATTAGGTAGAGACTTTTAAAGGATTGGTATGTTTGTAAACATGTTAATGAGACATGTTATGGTTGATGGATGCTATTGGATGTACATGGGTGTTTATGGATGCAAGTGGTCGCATTGCATGCACTAGGATATTGTGTCCCTTAGGTACACATATTCATACCATATGCATATTGTTTGCTGATTTTGTTTATTATCAATGGATGATTTTTGCATATGGATGCTGCATTTGGATATATGGTTGAGCATACATGTAGAAGTATCAGTTATTTTAGGATCTTGCATACATTTGGATGCAAGTCATGTGCATATTTGCATAAACAGAAGGTCGACTGAATCAGAAGACCGACTACTCTTTTGCATTAGTTCAGGTTAATATGCATTCCACGTTGCAAAATTACATAATTGCATTAGAATTATTAAGGACTATGGTTGCTACGGATGATGGATGAGTAGATGGATCTTGACTTTGATTGTTGGTTGTTATTTGCATTCTTCTGTCCCTAGAGATTTCGAGGATGAAATCCTTTAAGGGGGAGAGAATGTAACGCCCCAGGATTTCCGAAAATAAATAAGAAAATAAAATTAAAAGATAAGAATTAAGCTAGAAGGAGAATTTTCACAAACATCTGAATTTGACTACGGTAGTTGCACCATTGTGGTCGTAGTAATTTTCTGGATAACTTTCATATATAACTTGTTGAAATCTGAGCTAAAACAAAAAAGTTATAAAGAATTGAATAAATAAAAAATTGATGAGAAAAATAGAAAATAGAAAAAAAAAGAAATCAACTAAAGCCAGGTCGACCCGGATGGACTCAAGTCGACTGTGGGCGGTCAACCTAACCCAAGGGCGGTCGACCCGACCTATAGTCGATCGTAGAGTAGCTGTGGCTTGTAGACGATTCGTTTCATCCTACAAGATCGTTGCATATTTGCCACAGTTTCCAGGACGAATGAGATGATTGTGGGTTGGATCTGACGATAGTGAGTTGAGGTGTTCCCAAATAAATTGATAGTTAGGGTTAACCTAAAACCTAATTCTCTCATTGCAGCGAAGCTCTGCCAAAATAAAATATTAAATCCTAATTTCCCAAATCAATTTCTAAGCCTCACTTCTATTATAAATCTCAATCTAAATTAAAATAAAAGGGAGATTTAGCAATTGGAGAAGAGACCTAAGAGGATTTAGGGGAGAAAGCCCGCGGCGTCTGAAGCAAACCTAAAAGCTTAGGACAGAGGTAAGTGGGCATAAATATAACAAGTTAATTAAATTAATTGATTTTAATATCTACCCTCTGCTAATTTGACTGCTAATTCTGATATTAATCCATTAGTTTATTAAACTGTGAATCTAGAATAATGGATCTTTTTATCTAATTGCAATTGACATATGTATGTTGTAAAACCATAAATCATATGCTAAAATTGGATTTGACACCTATAAATTGCCAATTGGAATAATGTAAATGTTGCAACGACTGTAATACAAATAGGATAAACAAATTAGCCCAATTGAAATAAGAATTAAATGGATTAGGTCTAATAATTGAAATGGATTACGTCTAATAATTAAAATGGACTATGTCTTATAAATGAGTGAAATGGATTAAATTAACTTAAAATAAGTAAACTGAAAGATGTCTGGATCAAGTCTAAAAATAAAATAAAATGATTATCTTACTTAAAACAAGTAAATCGTAGGATGTTTGGAATATAAGCAATCAACCTAAGCTTAGCATAGGTCGACTGTCATAAGTCACTTTATACTTAGTAGACTATTTGGGGCCTTGAGCAGATAGGGGTATGAACCCTGTTGCTCTCTAAATTTTTTGACTGGCGTAGACACATTTAGATGTTCTTATTTGAGCTGCCGGACTTAGTTCATGTTTCCATATCGTAGAGTAGGATGCAGAGTGTCATGAAGACATACAACTTATGTTGTGAAAGGTGTGCACAAGTGTTGGGACCGAATTACGGGTCGTTAATTGAGGCTATTGGGATCAGATTTTCGATAATCAGTCGGGGTGTTAGGATCGGAGACTGGATCATGGACATTCCCATAGGCCCGTACGGGCATAGACGTTGAAAGCTAGGTGGTGTCCAATACCAGGCGGAGTTAAGCGCAGTAACTCCTTAGGGTGCGTAAGAGGTATTTTGCTACTAGGATCATGGGGTAAGGCACGAGTTCATACGATGAGTCTCTATGCAAGTTTATATGCGCGTTCTTCCTCTCTAGGCCTAGTGTGAGTTAAAGTGGGGCAGTAGTTTCCGTAAAATTAGACGGTCATTCGGTGAGATGTGATTAGTTGTTATCCCCTGATGTTAGACTAATGACTGGTAACCTGGTGACCTCAGGCTTGTGACCTTAGGTGCATGGACTCTATATAACCTAGAGTAGACTTGAAGTCAGTTGTATTTAATTTCCTTGTTAGTCTTGTTCTCATTCACCGGACATTATGTCTGACCCATTCTATTTTTCCCACACCACAGGTGGACAGAGTAGCCGTTGATAGGTCTATTGCTGTCTTTGGAATATCGTGCATGGAGTCTAGTTCTATTTTACCCTTTATCATTTATTTCCTATCAGTACATTTGCTCTTTCAGTGTTTTGCTTGCAAGGGATTATTTTTATGGCACTCTTATATTTGATATGTAATGATGGTTTTCTAAGACTACGATATTATGATATTTTGAGACCTGGATATTTTGATGCTTTTGAGATTTTTGTTACTGTTATTATGAGATTATCCATATATCAGATATTATGTTTCTACTGTGATGACGTTTGAATTAGACAGATTACTCCTTTATTGATATCTCAGTCCCTTGATATTACTTTTTCCTTGAACCGATGATCCGTGTTTCTTGTTATGGCGGGCGTTTGGCATGTCAAGGAATGTGGGTTGTCACATGAAAGAATGTAAAATATTTTTATTGTATTCGTATGAGTTCATATGATTCTATAATTTTAGGATATAACTCTTAGGGATATTTTACACACCTATGATATTTCCTGAATTTCTATGTGAAAATTTTAACCCTAGAAACCTTGTTTGGGCTATAACTTTTGGCAGAAGTCGAATTAAGGTCTCAAAATAGTTCCATTGCTTCACGATGAAGGTTTCCCATTTCGTAGTGTGGTCATAATAGAAAAATGAACTTACGGTTAGGAAGTTATGACTGTTTTAAGTTTTAATAGTTGTTGGCCAGAATTAGTGTGTAATTAATTAAGCCCATTAGTTGATCCATTAGTCTAATTAGAGATTACTAAAAATAGGTGCTGTAGGAGTCAAATTATATCATTTCCCTCTTATTCCAAATCAGGTCTAAACCCTAATTAGCTCTAAATCCATCCTAATTCATCCGAATTTATCTCTAGATTAAACTAGATTAATGATTAATGGTTAGATCTTCGATTAGAAGCTAGAGTCATCAAATTGGCTGATTAGAAGTGTTATTCATTGCTGTTCGGATTGGATCTACATTCGAATTGGTAGAATTTGGTAATTGGTGAGTGGTTTATGGCTTCTCACTATCCTATGCATGTTTATATGGTAGAATTATAGGTTTTAACATGGTTTTTGACATAAAAATTCTTTTCTAACTTTAAATAACATGTTAACATATGTGAGGGCCCAAATCAATGACATATAACATGATTCTTTAGAAATTGCCTTGTGATTCATCTTATTTATACCCCTATGTTCATTGATTTTTTAAAATTGGATTCGAAATTGTTTGATTGTTATATTTCCATGTATCTATGTGATTGGATGCAAATACATGTTATTTTATGTTTTATGTTGTGCTTTGGTGTTGTTTGTTAATGTTTTGGATGCATAGGAAGATAGGTTGGTGAATTGGTCAAATCGAAGGAAATGTTTATTGGAATTGGACGAAACATGGAGGAGAGGCTCTAGGCCATATTAGGACCCTACGGGAAAACTCCCACCTTAAGTAGAGTTAAGGGGAAGTCTCGGTGCTGACTCATACGGATGAGTCAGTGACGAGATATAATGGTGAAGGCTATGAGTCTGTGGTCATCATGGATGGATAAAGCATGTCTAGATGAGGATATCTATAGCAAAGATGCAAGAGATATGGGTAAGAGTTTAGGGCACTACCGAGTTATCTCTAGAACTTAAAGATGGAACTTTGGATTGGGATCGAGTTATCCAGGATGTGTCGGTGGGGGTCTAAAGCACCTGGAGAAGAGTACTAGAGGCATGGAAAAGAAGTAGCCAATAGTTAGCTAAGTGTATAACTTGGCACCAAGTTATATCTATAACTCGTTACCGAGTTATCACACTGCCTGGGATGGATGTGGAATTTTTATGGCAGGTAGTGGATGCTCTATAAGTCATGCGGGAGGTGTTGGCTTGTTCGTGTCAGGTTGGATGACGATGTAATAGCATGATGAAATGCTAGAATCTTCAGATGTTGGCTCATGTTGGGAGTAGGTTCTGAAGATGGCGGCTCGTAAAGGAGTGAGCTACAGAATCGGGGAATGTAGATGGCTTCCGCCTGTATAATGGAAATTGGATTGAGCAAGAAGGGCTTGGTATCCAAATGGAGCAAAGGAGGTCTCGGTAGTATGTGCTAAGGAATCACTGATGCTTACAGTGCTTTCTGTTGTACTCGAAGTAGGGGTATTATAAGTAGGGATGCCCATGGATTAGTAGCAAGGGTTCTATTGTAACAACCAGAATTTTTGGGTTGGTTAAATAAAATAATTAATGATTTAGATTATTGAATTTAAAGTATTAATCTAGAATTTGTATTCTTTTCATAAAAGATGATTTATTTTAGAATGATTAATTCTAAATATTGTGAAATAGAAAATGATGGAATTTTCAGTGGTAGAAATTATTTTAAAATCATTATTTGGATTTTTTTTCAATATGATAACTAAATTTAATTAGTATTTAAATTGGTATTAAATTAAAAAGCGTAAAATTGTCTTTTTAGATAATTATTGGAATTATATCAATCAAGATAAACTAAGAAGTGATTTTATTGAATTGGGTTTGGTTTAAATACTTAGGACTTTTGATTCATGAAGCTATGAATAAGTAAATAAAATATGAAGTTGGGTTTTATAAGAAAATAATAAAGAAATAGTTCTTTAAAAATTAAATAAGGTTTATTTTATTATTGGGTTGTTCCTGAGTCCAAATCCATTTAGCCAAAGACAAATACTCCTTCTCATTTTACCGTACGTTCAATTACAGTATACTGAAAACAGAAAGTTAGGAACCAAGTGTCCCTTTTCAACCCTAAGTGAAAATTAGCAAATCAGAATAGAAACAAATTTTTAGTAAATCTAGGTAATGTTCTCATGTTCTATTCAAACTTTCAAACAACTCAATTTCAGTTCTTACAGTGTTTATTAGGTTGCTCTTTGTATTGATTTGAGTAATCTTATAAGGTTTTGCTGAAATGAAGAGTTTGGCAAATCATATTGGGGATTTAATGTGAGTTAATCACTCACAAACCAAATCTCTAAATTTCTTGTTGTGTGCTGTTGTAATTTCTATTGACTAATTAAGAATTTAAGTGATAATTTTGTGGTTCTATAGTTGTAAGTTTGGACTGATTTCTCTGTTAAAATCATTTACTATAAATCAAATCCAAACCCCATTTCTTTGTTCAAAGTGCTTTGACTACTTTTTCTACCATTGCATGTGTGTTTTTAGAGTTTATATAGCAATTATAAGTTGCCGAAACGAACTGGAGTCGCGATTGAATCAATATACATCGATGGTGGGGGAAAACAGGACTTAGAACTCGTGTTCCAGGTGCCCCACTGGTCAACCTATCACGTACGACCGGTCGACAACAGAGAACGCGAGTTCCAGGTTGCTGCATTTCCCTCTCGTCTTGTTGCTTCAGCATGATTTTGCCTAGCCTCGTTTTGATGATTTTCCGAGTGATTTACTAGATGATTTTTTGAGTTTTGATTCTCCGATTTTGATGATTTTTGATTGAATGATTTGTGATGTTATTTATATACAAATCTATTTAATATATATAGTTTGAATAAAGCAATCTAGCAAAAGATAGTTTAGTATAATATATGTATTTCAAAACTAATTTTCTTCCCTTTTGTAAACGGTTTTAATAAATAAATTATATACATAATGAGAATTATTTGGCGAAATAGTTTTATGGGTTTAAAAGTAGGATTTTAAAAATATAGACCTATATTATTTATAAATTAATAGTAGTATATTTGCATATGACTTTTGAAATATAGGTAGTTGAACTATATGGCTTTTATGGGATTTCGGAACAACTATAGCTATATATAAATATGTTCTGATATCTAATTGGACTGATAGTATATATTTATAGTCAAACAATAAAAGAGTTTATGGACTTTAAAATGTGAAATTTGAGAGGAAATATATAAATCAAGTGCTTTAGAAATCAATTTTTATATGTTAAAAGTATATTATTTACATTCAAGACCTTAAATTATATTTTGTGTTTTATTGAGTTTAGCCTTTGGCTATTTTCGATGCTATTTGGGCATTTTGTGTGATTTTTGGGTTTATTGCTCTCTTGTAATTTCTACTTTCATTTGAATGAGAAATTTAATTATACTATTTTGCAATACAAGTGGTATGAAATATTTGTATTACTTTATCCGTTAATTGTTGGACTTATTCGATTGAATATTTTAGTTGAGTGGGATTTACAATCCCTTAGTAAATATTTAAGTATCGGAAAGTAGTTATGGGACATTGGACGAAACTCATTTACTTACTAATCGAAAGTGGATTACATTTATCGAGTGGAGTTTACTAACATCTAGTAAAGGTTCGAGTAAATCCAAGTGGCTATGGGACGTGCGACCGTTACTTGAATGATTACTATTTGAAAGTATACAATATTTATTTTGTCGAGTTTTAATACTCGTCCTTAGGTGATCTGTTTATGCGAATTTATGTGTTTTCAGGCCCATCATGGGATATTCGTTTATAAGCAAGTTACGACGGGCGAAGCGCTTGTATCTTTGGTTGGTGCAAGAAGCGTGTGTCTCTTATTATTATTTGCAAAGTACTTAACTATATTGCGAGCTTATGAATTTGACTTGCGATGTGCTTCACCTATTCGACGTATGAAGTGCACGTCAATTTGTGTTAACACGCGAAGTGCGAATCTATTATTATAGCTTGCGAAGTGCTTGGTTTTGGTATGATTTGCGATGTGCTTATCTTTGTGGTTTATGATTTGTGACTTACTTATATAATAAGTTTTATTGACCCTAATTTTGACTAACATTATTTAGAGATTTTAATTAGATAAATAAAAAATAATAATGTAGATGGTTAAGGGATTGAGATTTGTATAATCATAAGGTAGTCGTGTCTTAATTGATGTATAAGCAAAAGAGAATTAAAATTAAGTAGAAGGAATATGATAAGAGGCAAAATAGAAATATGTTATGTTCTTATACCCTAAACCCCTCTTGCCTTCTTCTTTGTTCATTTTTACAATTGCAAACAAAACTAGAACCCTCGTAAGTTCGGCCGACCATAATTAAGAGGTTCAAGAAGAAGAAAAGATAGGATTCATTTAGGAAGCTAAAGCAAATCAATCAAAGAGCAAATCCCAACCTTCTTAACAATATGCTAAGGTGAATAAAGATCATATATCTTATTTTTGTTGATTTTTGTTTCTAGTTAGATCCGAATTAGATTTTCAAGTAATATGCCATGATATGACTGTTTAAATGGATATATATGCTTGTTGATGATTTATGTTGCTTCATATAGATTTTATGATAAGTTTAGATTTGAAAACCCTAGTAAATGACGTCAAATAATGTGCATTTTTGATATATGATCAAGAACATTATTTTAGAAGTGGGTTTCAAGTTTCATAATTTTCTACCCAATTGTGGATTTATTATGAATTTTCTATGAAAGAAAATAGCTAAAATTGGGTTTAGGATTATTTTCGGCAATTATATGTTGGTTTTGGGTCTGAAATTTAAACATGTTAGAAAGCATATAAAAAGTGAATTATGGTGAATTTTAGAGAATTTTCCTAAGTATTTTATTTTGGTTATAAAATTATTTAAGTTGAGCGACTTAAAAGTTTATACGTTATTCGAAGAGTAGGGATTAATTATTAAATGATTTAATTTGGTAATATCTGAATTCGATGGCACTTTTAGAAAAAGATTTTGGAAAAGAATTGGCAATCAATTATATGTTGAAAAATAACGCATGTTAGTTGGAAAGAAATTGCTTTAAAAGGATAAAAATCGGTTTTGCTTAAATTTACTGCTTCGCCACTTCCATCAATAGCTTTCGACACCGTCCCTTCACCCATGGCCAAGTCGAAACCAATGCACATGTTATCAAACAATTGATACGTAGTGAATTTGAGAAAGGCGGAAGGTATAGTGTCGAAACCATGCTTTCGAAGGGGTGGAAGCCACTCTTATTAAAATTAAACCGTTTTCTTTGTAAACGGTGCTTTCGAAAGGGTTGGAGTTAGCTTTTGACTTAATCAACTTGCTTTGCTTTGTTTATATAAAAGAGCTTTCGAATGAGTTGCCGCCTTTATATTGTAAAAGAAGCTTTCGAAAGGACAAAACCCATGCTACCGCATTCGAACCTTTTAAATCAATACTTTCGAAAGGATTCTTTCGCCTTTATACTCTGAAGTCACATTCTCAACACTTTCGAAGGGTAGTTGAACTACTTTTAAAAGGTTTCGGAGGCGATGGTTTCGGAGGGGTTGGTTTCGAAAACATCTTCTTTCTTTTACTTGGGATATATGCTTTCGAAAGTAATGCTTTCGCCTTTATTCTTTGACGACCCTTAGTTATATTAAAAAGTAAACCCAAAAGGTTTCAAAAGGAATGATTTTAAATGGTTTCGGAGCAATGTTTCCACATACTTTTACTTGAACCCAATACTATCGAAAGGTACGTTTTAACTAAAGGATTTCAATGCTTTCGAAAGGCAAGTTTAAATGGTTTAAAAGAGGATGTCTAAGGTTTTAGTAAACCTCTCGAAAGGATTGTTCTCAATGAGTTCAAAAGGCATTATTTAAGGTTTAAACAGAGGTTTCAAAGGTATTGTTTGGCTTCATAGCCTAAAATCTTTTAAATTAAAATGTTTTTTAACTTACTTGGAAGGGATAGATAATCTCATTGATAAGGTTTCATCATCACTTTTTTATGTAAAGTATATATATCATTACATAAGTGTTTTGAATAAAGTAAAGTATACGATTTCCTTGTTTTATAAAGGTATGATTTCAAGGGTAAATCATTTATAAAGATTATTTACTAGGAAATGAAGTTTTAACAGGGTAGTTAACCATAAGGCAGGAAATGAAACATGAATAGGGTAGTTAACCCTAAGGTTCTGACTTAGATATTAGAAGACCAGATGAGACTGGTGTAGGGTCGCGCCCTACACTTTAGCTATTAGCCCCTAGCTAAAATAAGTCCAAAATTCCAGTGTGTAGGGCTTGTCACAGGTGGGACTAAATTAAAATTACACAAAGAAGGGAATATATAGTGTAAAGATACATTATTGGTGAGCCCGCAAAACCATTAGGTTCAGTTGACCCTAGAAAGAAAGAAAGTTAAGGACAGTCAGCCCAGTAGTGTGTCTAACAGAAGTTAGATAATTGATTATGTCTGGTCGGCCCGAGCCAGCCAATGGTTAATAGTTAGCCCGATAAAACTATAGTGTGGACAGATAGTCCATTGATTTCCTGATTTTTATGAAAGTGACTATGCTATAGGATCGAAATGGCCAACAGTTGTAAACAACGTAAATGCATTAGTAGTGCGATATAAACTAAGTTATCCGCTGATGCAGAATATGAGTATAAAAAGTAAATAGTAAAGTAAATGACACCAGGAATTTTTATACTGGCTCGAACTCCCGTTCTACGTCCAGTCCCAAACTACTTCTGGAATTTAACTATCAACCCTCTCTTAACCCGAAGGAATAATTATTACACCGCCTGAACAACCGAACAGGACTTTTATCGCCTAGACAAACGAACATGACTTCTACCGCCTGAGCAGCCGAACATGACTTCCAATACAAATAGTAAAGTTGTATCTAACTGAGTATGCGCTTGAATAGCACCAATAAGTCAATAATGTACACCCTTCCGATAATCTTCTCCTCAAGAAAAATATGTATATTTATGTGTACGTGAAGATAAGGAAGATTAGATTGCTTTAGAATTAGAGAAATAAATACGTGATTGCTCAAATATTCAAGCAATAAAGCAAGAAACTCAGAATTCAAGAAAGCATGAAAATAGAACTAGAATTGTTTTTTTAATCTTGATTGAGTATGTATATATAGATATTATAGAGTTGCAACTCCTGGTTAAAAGTTCTGTTGAAAAGAAATTGTTGCAACTCTTCCTGAAAAGATTCCTCTTCGCTGAAGAGAGGTGTCTCTTCAGGAAATTTGAAAAAAATGTAGTTAGAATATATTCAGTAGACTGAATATTATTAGTTAGTCGACTGAATTAAAACAGAGAAAAAATAGTGCAAAAATATTCATTTTCAATTGACTGAAATTTTGATTCAGTCGACTGAATATTTTGTATATTTAGTCGACTAAGAGTAAATTAAAATATATATGCACGTACACAGGTTCAGTAGACTGAATGACCTTGTTCAATCGACTGAATTCTATTGATAAACAAAAATTATCATAGCTTATTTGGTTAGAGCACTTGATTTCTAAACTAGTGACCCGGGTTCGAGCCCTTCTCCATGCATTTTTTGAAAACTTGTTTTTTCATTTAAAATATGAATTTACCAACGATCCAAGTTCAAGTATTGCTTCATATATTATTATTGTTATTATTTTTTTGTTTTTTTAAAATAAAATATTTATTACTTTTATAGAATGTTTTGAATGTGTATGTTTGTGAACTACTTGAGGAGAGATTTTAACATAGCTAAAACTGGACTTTGACTGTAAACAATATATATATATATATATATATATATATATATATATATATATATATATGAACCATACTTTTTATTATTGAGTCCGGTCTTCGTAGTTCTCTGTCGTAGATTCATGAATCTTCGTGTCGATTGAATTTCTTGTCATTAATCAAAACATAAGATCCAACATTCTTCTCCTTTTTAATGATGACAACTCTATTTGTGATATGAAAGGATCTCGACAATATTCCTGTTGCAAATAGTGTTAGACCAATATCTTTCTCCACCTTTGTCATCGACAAAAGGAGAGTTTATATGACGACATAATTCTATTAAATATATGGAATATCCTTTAATATTCCAAAATCTATTATTTTCCTTATGTTTCTCCAAGTACCTACAATAAATAATAATCATTTTGGCACCCACTTACTATGTTATGGTTCGGGGGTGTTAGGTCTTGGGAAACCATAACCATTTTGGTGTGGTTGAACCTTTATAAATATAATTTTTATTATTAACTACCATACCATAATAATCATCAATGTATTTTTCTCTATTTTTCCAATAAACAGGAACCCAAATACTTAGGTAATTTTTATTCATATTTTTCGTCAATGATTTTGTACTTCTAGAGATACTATAAACATTATTGGTCATAGCAGTATTTGAATTTCTATAAAAATTGGATGTAGACTTTACTCGAAATCTAGTACTAGAATTAACATTTTTACTATACATGAAAGCGTATCTAGTGCTATTTCGACGATTAGTTTTATTATATCCTAAACCACTTTTATCATGTAAAGGTTTAGAACTAGATAAAATCATGTTTAAATCGTTTTGACCTTTATTAAATTTTGTGACTTTAGAGTTAAGTTTATCAAATTTAGCTTTAAAGTCACAATTATTATTTTCAAAAGAAATATTACTGTTTTTCAAAATATCAATTTGCTTGTTTAATTCATAGTTCTCCTTTTTTAACATACAGCTCGAGATTTTGAATTATCTAAAGATGGTTGTAATAAATCATTTTGTCTTTTCAAATCTGTAATTTCTTTTGAAAAAATTTCTTTTTCTTTTTCAAACATAGTATTTTGTTCATCTAGAAAATCTTTAAGAGCCTCAAAATTATTTTTCAAAACATTATGTTGATTTTCTAAATCTAATTTCTCATTTTTCAATTTCTCATTTTCAATTTTGATTGATTTCATCTTTTCTAAAATAAGAAAATTATGCTTTGAGATTTTATCGCATATACTAACTAATTCATTATTACCATTTACTGAAATTTGTAAATCAGAATGTACCATTTTGTAGTACTCATTGGTGGCTTTGAAAACAATTTTGCTTATTGTATTTCAATTGGATCTTTTTCTGGCCATTATTCTATGATATTGTGACGATCAATAGAATTCCAGGCTCTGATACCAAATGAAAGTGACTATGCTATAGGATCAAAATGGCCAACAGTTGTAAACAATGTAAATGCAGTGGCAGTGCGATATAAACTAAGTTATCTGCTGATGCTGAATATGAATATAAAAAGTAAATAGTAAAGTAAATGACACCAGGGATTTTTATACTGGATCGAAATCCCGTTCTACGTCCAGTCCCAGACTCCTTCTAGAATTTAACTATCAACCCTCTCTTAGCCCGGAGGAACAGGTATTACACCGCCTGAGCAACCTAACATGACTTTTACCACCTAGACAACCGAATATGACTTCTACCGCCTGAGCAACCGAATAGGACTTCCAATACAAATAGTAAAGTTGTTTCAGACTGTGTATGCTCTTGAATAGAACCAATAAGTCAATAATGTACACCCTTCTGATAATCTTCTCCTCAAGAAAAATATGTATATTTATGTGTACGTGAAGATAAGGAAGATTAGATTGCTTTAGAATTAGAGAAATAAATACGTGATTGCTCAAATATTCAAGCAATAAAGCAAGAAACTCAGAATTCAAGAAATCATGAAAATAGAATTAGAATTGTTTTTTAATCTTGAATTGAGTATGTATATATAGAGATTATAGAGTTGCAACTTCTGGTTAAAAGTTCTGTTAAAAAGAAATCGTTGCAACTCTTCCTGAAAAGATCCCACTTCGCTGAAGAGAGGTGTCTCTTCAGGAAATTTGAAAAAAATGCAGTTAGAATATATTCAGTCGACTAAATATTATTAGTTAGTTGACTGAATTCAAACAGAGAAAAAATAGTGCAAAAATATTCATTTTCAGTCGACTGAAATTTTGATTAAATCGACCGAATATGTTGTATATTTAGTCGACTAAGAGTAATTTAAAATATATATGCACGTACACAGGTTTAGTCGACTGAATGACCTTGTTCAGTTGACTGAATTCTATTGATAAATTTTTTTTATCATAGCTCATTTGGTTAGAGCACTTGCCATTTAAACTAGTGACCCGGGTTCGAGCCCTTCTCCATGCATTTTTTGAAAACTTGATTTTTCATTTAAAATATGAATTTACCAATGACCCCAGTTCAAGTATTGCTTCATATATTATTGTTGTTGTTGTTATTATTTTTAAATAAAACTTTTATTACTTTTATAGAATGTTTCGAATGTGTATGTTTGCGAACTACTTGAGGAGAGATTTTAACATAGCTAAACTAGGACTTTGACTCTAATATATATATATATGAACCATACTTTATATTGTTGAGTCCGGTCTTCGTAGTTCTTTGTCGTAGATTCATGAATCTTCATGTCGATTGAATTTCTTGTCATTAATCAAAACATAAGATCCAACATTTTATGCATATATGTATTTGCTTTTATTGTTATAATCAGTTTGATTGCAGGATTGAGTTGCAAAAAATATGCTTTTAAAGAGGATATTAGTAAGGGGAAACCCATTCCGCTAAGCGGCGTGGTCTCACTTAATACCAGTAAATCGAGATGTAATTGTATTATTCACACCAGACTTTATGTCTGACTCGAAGTTTATGTTATCCCCCTTAAACTATCGGATGCTCAAAATTTAATTTGAGTAGATTGAGAGTTAAGGTTTTCAGTTTTAGTAGGTTGGACGAATAAGCTTCCGAAGACGTGTAGGAGGAAAAGTTAGCTATGTAGAAGCTACATAGTTTTATTTCCACTGTGATGTATTTATGACAGATATTTCTATCTAGTACTCTGATCATCCAAGGAGGCATCTTCATATGTTGCTCTTGACGTAATTTGTAATAATTATATTCAAAACTTGGTGATCGTTTTGGATTAGGTAACTTAATATGAAATATTGATTTAAAATGTATTCAGAGTTCTTTTGAAATCTATGATTATTTTATTTCATATTCATGTTCTTTTGATATTATGGATACCATTAGCATTACCATATTTTGTCACCGGAAGTTAATACTATAGATGACTATAGCATCTGTAGCGCTTAGCATCAGGCCTCAAAATAGGGGATGTTTCAACTTGGTATCAGAGCATAGGTTTATGAAAACATAAAAGAAAGTTTCAAACTTAAAAGTGATTTTGAAGATATAATCCTAAGGAATTAGAGAAAAGACTGGGGTATCGGATAACGCTATAGTAACGTACTTGTATTTGCTATATATAAGTGTATGCCTTATCTCTATTTTTCCATCTTTCTTATGCTATTATTCTGTATCTTACAAAGACTCGAATAAAGATTTTAAGGACGTAAGATATGGATGCTAGGAGTGGAAAAGCTAACATTGGTGGAGGAAGCACCACAACCAACGGAAATGCTCGACCCAACAGGAGAAACCCGAGTCGATAGGAAAATGCTAATCCAAATGCAAATGCTAATGTGGGTGCTGGAGTGCTACAAGCTAATATGGGAGCTATGTATCAGTTCTTCGTTAATATGATGCAGGCTAGAGTTGCTGCAGGTTTAGTCAAAGGAAATGTTGAAGGAGGAAATCAAGAAGCTCATGTGGTCAATAACTATGCAGTACTAAGCAGAGATTATGCCAGGCTTGGAGGAAAGCCATTTATCGGGAGTAAAGGCGCAATTGTAGTAGAGAATTGGTTACTTCATTGCGAAAGGATCTTTGCTGATTTAGGGCTTAATGATGAGCAAAAGAGGAGGCTTGCTTCTAAACAGTTGCAAGGAGCAGCACTGTATTGGGGGAACAATGTTACCGTGGAAGTTAATGAGGAGACTATGACTTGGGCTGAATTTAGAAGGAGGTTTTAGGAAAGATTCATGTCAGAGATTGCTATGTAAGCTCTGCTCAGGAAGTTTATGGAGTTGGAGCTAGGAGATATGACAGTGCTTGAGTATGCAACGAAATTTAAGGAGCTATCGAGATACAGATATGCTATGGTTGATACAGTTGTCAAAAGGAATGAGAAGTTCATCCGTGGACTGAAACCTGAACTAGCTAAAGCGACTCTACCACATATCAGGGATCAGTGTAATGTAGTTGTTGAGATGGCTTTGAGACAGGAGGAAATGCTTGCTTTTCATGATGGTAGAAAAACATGGGAAGCACAAAGTGGCGAAACCAGAAGGGAAAGTTTTTCCATAAGAAAGGCGCTCAGAAAGGAGGAGTAGCCAAGAAAAAGAAGGCCGATGTAGTTTGCTATAAGTGCGACAAGAAGGGACACTATGCTCATGAGTGTCGGACAGGAAAAGGGAAGAAAGCTGCTGATAAGAAAGAAGTGAGGTGCTTTAACTATGATCAGGTAGGATATTATAAGAACTAATGTAAGGAGCCAGCCAAGGATGGAAAGGGCAAGATGTTTGCATTAGAACCAGCTACCTCAAGACCAACAGCTGAGGAGAAAGGAAAAGTTATGTTGGGAGGTACGCTTTTGATTCATGGGTATCAGTTAGAGTTCTATTTGATACTAGTGCATCACATTCTTATATATCTCATTGTTTGGTAGATAAGCTTAACCTATAACCCTCATACCTAGTTACTTCCTTAAGGGTTGAAAATCTGATAGAAGGATATGCGATTCTTGGGATGAGATGTGACCACTTAGAGTTTGAATTGTTAGGTCATACATTTTCTTGCGGTTTGCATGTATTTTATTTCCTAGGGTTCAAAATTATTTTGGGTATGGATTGGTTAAGTAAATATGATGCTAGGATATTTTGCCATGATAGGAAAATATAATTTAGACACTCTAAATGTAGTGATCAGATTATATACTTCGCAGAAGACCCTTATTTTGAGGTAAATGCTTTGTTGGGTGTTATAGTGGAAGAAGACAAGTTAAACTGAGTTCTTGTTATTAGAGAGTACGCAGACGTCTTTGAGCCCGTAGTGGGACTACTACTGAAACGAGCTATTGAGTTTCAGATAGATTTAGTACCAAGAGCAAAACCAGTGAGTAGACCGCCAAGTAGGATGACACCTACCAAGGTGAAGGAGCTAAAGGTGCAGTTGGTGGATTTGGAAAGTAAGTTCAGACCAAGTAGTTCACCCTAGGGAGCAGCTGTAGTGTTTGCAAAGAAACTGGACGGACCGTTAAGGTTGTGTATTGATTATCGTAAGTTGAATGAGAAGACGATAAAAAATCGATATCCATTACCTAGAATTGACGATTTGTTTGACCAGTTGAGCAGAGCCAAAGTATTTTCCCAGTTGGATTTGGCAACAAGGTTCCATCAGCTTAGAGTGGCAGAGGATAGTATTCCTTTGACGGCATTTAGAACAAGATATGGATCGTACGAATTGTTAGTAATGCTGTTTGGACAAACTAATGCACCGACATTTTTCATGGACTCGATGAACAGGATCTTCCAGGAGCATCTGGATAGATTCATGTTAGTGTTCATAGATGACATTTTGATATACTCTAAAGATGAAAGAGAGCATGAAGTTCATCTTAGAGTGATATGTTGAGGCAACATCAATTGAAAGTTTAATTTCGTAGTGTCATTTCTAGAAGAAGTAAGTGAAGTTTCTTGGTCATGTAGCCTCAGAGAAAGGGTTGTCCGTAGGTTCGGTTTAGATCGAGGCGGCGAATAATTGGAAAAGACTCGAGACGGTTACTAATATAAAGAGTTTTCTTGGATTAGCTGGTTATTATCGGAGATTCATTAAGGAATTTTCATAAATAGCGGCACTGATGGCTAAGTTAACGCAGAAAGATGTGAAATTTATCTGGACTGATAAGAGTGAGGAGGCATTCTAGAAATTGAAACACTTATTGATTAATGCAGCTGTGTTAGTTGTTCCAGAGGGGAAGCAAGACTTAGTGGTCTACACGGATGTGTGTGGAGTAGGGTTAGGAGCTGTGTTAATGCAAAGAGGTAAAGTGATTGCCTACGCTTCACGACAGCTAGACCATGTGAAGTTAGATATCCAATTAATGATATGGAGTTAGCTGCTGTAATTTTCACACTGAACGCGTGGAGACATTACCTTTTCGGAGAAAGATTCGAGTTGTATGCGGATCATAAGTCACTGAGGTATTTATTCTCTTAGAAGGAGTTGAATATGAGACAGCAGAGGTGGTTAGGGTTTTTAGCCGCTTATGACTTTGGAATTGAGTAGACACTAGGGAATGGTAATAAGGTTGCAGATGCACTTAGCTGGAAACATCAGAATGTAGTATTGGCAATGATAGTTGAATGGAATGATTTATAAGCATTGACTACATGCAGAATACTGTGGAGATCTGAAGTTGGATCTAGTAAGGAAACTGCTATGTTGTCATTTTAGAAGTTCGACCAGTGATGATCGAAAGGATTATTTCTAAGCAAGGGGAGGATCCATTATTAGCTAAACGGATTAGAAAACAAACGAATGGAACTGAGAGCGACGACTTGAAAGATTTCAGTCTTGACCATAATATGCGGTTAAGAAAGAAAGGAAGACTATGTGTTCCGAATGTGGGAAACGTTAGGAAGAAAGTTCTGAAAGTGACTATAGATCGTGCAATATGGAATAGTATAAAAGCAGTGCGGAATAATAGAATAATTAGCAGATAATAGTAAATAATAAACGAGCACACCAGGAATTTTTATACTGGTTCGAACTTCCCGTTCTACCTCTAGTCCCAGACTTCTTCTAGAATTTCAACTAACAACAACCCTCACTTAACCCGGAGGAACAGGTCTATACAACCCTGAGCAGCCGAACAGGGACCTGAGCAACAGAACAGGATTTCGCCTCAACAGCCGAAGAGGACTTCACTTTGCCCGAGCAGCATAACGGAACTTATATAGAACAATATTTCTTGACACTATGTGTTCTTGAGTAACACGAATTTGTCAATTATAGTACACCCTTCCTATAATCTTCTCCTTTATGATATATATGTGAATGCGTGAAGAATAAGGAAGTAAGAAAGTGAATTTGAATCATGTTGAAAGCACAAGTGTATTAGAATCAAGAATTCAGAGAGTAGAATACTAATCAATTGAATTGTTATTAGAAAACTTGATTCTAATGTGTTTATATAGATAATAAATAGTTGCAATTGTTCGTGAAGAGTTATCATCAAGAGTTATGATCATATCTGTTGGATTAAAGATTGCAACTCTTCACGAATGAAAGTGCCTTTTCAAAAAACTAGCCGTTGTAAATATTCAGACTTCTGAAATTAAAAATTCAGACTTCTGAAATGCAACGAAATTAGACCAGCAAGAAAATAAGCAAAAAATTGGCAGATTCAGACGTCTGAATTATCCAATTCAGACGTCTGAATATTGTATTTTACAACATTCAAATTTCCAGATTCAGACGTCTGGATTGGATCATTCAGACGTCTGAATGTAACATGAAAAATGAGATTTTTCCTTAAAACAAAATATATGCAAATAAAATGATAATGAGATGTAGCATATATCATATAGGAGAGACTTTAACATATTTTAACTTCTAGACAAGGACTCGAAGCAACCTTATACATAGTCGAATCTTGTCATAGATTAATCCCTGCAAAAACAAGTTAGTATATAAATGATTGTCATAGTCAAAATATCGTATTTACGAAATAACGTAAAACACGAAGTTTCAACATTCTCCCCCTTTTTGAGGATGATAACTACATAAAATTATAGTATACAATATGATCATAGGAAATACAAGTACTCCCTCTTAATTTAAACTCCCTCTGTCGATAGAAAATATTTCTCCCCCTTTGACATCGACAAAAAGGAAAATTAAAAAATCATGCATATCATAGATGTTACAAACAAGAGTAGGAGAGCAAAGAAACAACAGAATCATCATAAAATACATAGAACCGATAGGTAGTAGCATATGGTTTAGTTACATACCAAAACGACATAACTGAAGTACTAAAAAGGTTCATAGCAAAAAACATTAGAAAAAGTCATGATTTAAAAAACCGACCAAAAAAAATTAGTTATGAAATGAAAGATCCATACCACCACCAATTTAAAAAGATGTACTATGTTCACCTTCGTTACTATCGTCATCATCATCTTCATTATTGTTAGTACCGGAGCTTGAAGACCATTGAAAGGGTGCAGGATCAAAGACCTCGGTGGAAGTGGAAGAAGAGCAACCAATACGTTCCCAAATTTTGTTTAGGAAGCCACAAATAGAATTAAACTTTCTATTGGTTTGCTTCTCGAATCTATCAATCTTGTTATTGAGCTTAGCCTGATTTTGAGAAATTGTAACCAAGGCTTGTTTTGGTGTTGATTCGAGAGTAAGCACTTCTATGTCATCACCATCATGCTCAGAAGCTTGTGGAGCAATGTGTCGATGAGGTTGGTGAGGTTGAGGTCTATTTTGATCTCGGTTTGTGATCCATTCTTGGAAAGAAATAAAGTCAAGATTTTGTGGACGCTTAGGCAAGTTCATTAGACCTAAGGTTTTGGATCCTAGCTCCTTTATAGGTGAAATTTCTGATTCCGGAAAACTTACTCCATAATTTCTAAGAATTTTCATTATATAGGCACCATAATGAAAAGTTTTATAATGATAACGACGATTAACATCCATAAACTCCTCAAGAATAACAGGACCCCAATCTATAGATTGTCTGGAATAGACGGCATAAAGAGCTTGGAAGTTGCGTTTATTTACAACTTCATAACTTCCGGTTCTCGGTAAGACGGAGCGAATTAGAGCTCGATGAAGAATACGAGCTTGTGGCCGAAGTTGGACGGAAGTAAGCCTAGTGATATCATCGGAAAGAAATCTATGAGAGACTTCGTCTCTTTGATCCAAAGAGAGTGGAGCTTCAATATTATCCAAATCTGTTCCGGATGAAGGGCATTGTAAAATATCTCCAAGACGAACTAAGGGAAGTTAGATTTTGACACCACATACCCAAGTCGAAATACAGTCCTCTCTATTATGAGGATGATGATGGTCCAAATTTATATTAGCATAGAATAATTTAACTAAAAGATGATTTATATTAACATTATTTGCAGAGAAGGATAAGAGAATTTCTAACCCACTTGAGCGAGCAATTTGTTGAATTCTATAGGGTGCAAATTCGTCAAATTTTACAAAAGCTCCCGGGAAGAAGCTAGATCTATCCATTTGAGCAACTCTTTTCTTAGCTTCATCATTCCATAGCCATTGATCTACATTTGGTGTAGATGAAGAGGTTGAATCCCTTGGACGTTTTGATCTTGGAGGCATTGGAGATTTTTGTGATAGAATTGAGGAGTATGAAGTTCCTTTTTGATAAAAAATGGAGTTCTTCTAAAACTGGTTCGGATGAAGTAGGGGGTTGAAGAGGTAGATGAAGGATTTTAATTTGGTTGGTGGATGGAAAAATTTGAAATAACCCTTGAATTTTGAATTGACAGCTAGATTCAGACGTCTGGAATTTTAATTTCAGACGTCTGAAAATGCAAATTTTAAAACAGAACAAAACCAGTGTATTTTAAGGCACTTTCAGAATTCTGAAGTAGGGGATTCAGACGTTTGAATCTGAAATAAAAAATATAATCTCGACAATATTCAGACGTCTGAGATCATCATTTCAGACGACTGAATTTGATTAAAACTGCACAATTGTAAAAAAAACAACTAAAGTATTTTAAATAATTAAGAACAAAATGTTATATTAAAAATGCAAAATAGAATACACAATATAGAGACAGACAACAATAAATAACAACAAGTAAATTATTTTGATGAAGAAGGCGATTTTTTTGGTGTTTTATACTCGTCTAGTTCGATCTTCTGTTTTCCCTTCCCTTTAGATGATTCTAAAGAATGTCGGGTACTACCACGCTCCCATGAGATCGGTGAAACAGTGGGACGTTGTGGTGTACAATATGAAGTTGGTTGATGAACATTTGAACGAGACACACCACAAAATTTAAAGCCTAGATTCTCCACAAAGTTAAGCCGTTGCGAGTTAACTTTTGATTCGTAGTACATTTCTCGTTGAATTCCCATCGATTCTTGTTGATAATGATAGATTTCATCTATCTTTTGTTTAGTTTGAGGAGAACCGAAAAACAAGAAACGTCTAGCCTTTTTCTTTTCTGGAGTGTGACTGGTATGATTTTGTGGAGAAACATGTCGGGCAGGTTGATGAGTGGGGGTAGGAGATGGTAAGTTCGAAGAATATGCAGATGAGGGTGTAGAAAAATCTTCGGAAGAATATGCAGAAGGTTCTTCGGACGAGTAACCATTTGAGGCCATGGTATTAAAAAAATTGCGAAGAAATGTACAAAATCCATAGTTTAGTAAAAGAAATTTGAAGATAGAATGAATGAGAAAAACCCAACCGAGAAGTGGAAAATATAGAAGAAATAAGAGATAAAAATAGAAAAACATCTTGTGGCTAAAAAGAATGCGTAGGTTGGTGGTAGAAGTGATTGAAAGCATAAGTTCCAAAGAAAAATTCAAAGCTAAAAATAGAAAACAAATGAATGGACTACAATAGACCACTCGATTGAAAAACAAAGAAGATATAATATAACCAAAACAAATGCAAATTTTAACAAAAGAAGATAATCTAAAAGTATCTATAAATCTTTAAAAGAGACAATTCCGAGTTCTCGTCTTAATTTGATAAACACATTTTCAAGAAGTGGTTTTGTGAAGATATCAGCCAATTGATTTCCGGACGAGATAAAATCTAAATTTATCAAACCTTTTTCAATACAATCACGAAGAAAATGATGACGTATATCAATATGTTTTGTTCGTGAATGATTGACAGGATTTTTTGATAAATTAATAGCACTTGAATTATCACAATATATTGTTGAATTTGAAAGACTTATATCAAAATCTCTAAGTGTTTGTTGCATGTAAATTACTTGAGCACAAGCTAATGCAGCAGAAATATATTCTGCTTCACAAGTAGAGAGTGAAACACAGTTCTGTTTCTTACTAAACCAAGATACTAACGATTTTCCAATAAAATGGCACGTAACGCTAGTACTTTTTCTATCTGTTCGAGATCCACCAACATCAGCATCACTATATGATACTAACTCGAACGGACACTCTTTTGGATAGAATAAACCAAAGTCCTTGGTATTACTAAGATAACGTAATATACGTTTGACTGCTCTTAAGTGAGATTCTTTTGGATTAGCTTGAAATCGAGCACATAAACAGACGCTCATCATAATATCTGGACGACTAGCTGTTAAATATAATAATGATCCAATCATACTTCGATATAATTTTTGGTCAATGCTCTTGCTATTTTCATCTCTATCAAGATGGGTAGTTGTACTCATAGGAGTTGGTTTGGCAGAAGTATTTTCCATTCCGAAGCGTTTGATTAAATTATTACAATATTTTTCTTGATTAATAAATATACCATTTGGTAATTGTTTAATTTGTAAACCAAGAAAGTATGATAGTTCGCCCATATGTGACATTTCAAATTCTTTTGTCATAATATTTGAAAATTCTTTACATAAATTTTCAGTAGTAGATCCAAAAATAATATCATCAACATATATTTGAATGACTAAAATATCTTCTTTAGTTCTTTTAATAAAAAGAGTTTGATCAACCTTTCCAATGTCAAAACCAGAGTCTATAAGATATCTTTTAAGACGATCATACCAAGCACGGGGTGCTTGTTTCAAACCGTATAAAGCTTTCTTGAGTTTGTAGACATGATCTAGAAATTTTTCATGAGAAAATAGAGGAGGTTGTTCAACATAAACATTTTCTTTTATATAACCATTTAGAAAAGCACTTTTAACATCCATTTGATATAGCTTGATGTTATGAAAACATGCAAAGGCCAGTAAGATTCGTATTGCTTCTAGTCTAGCGACTGGTGCAAATGTTTCTTCATAGTCAATTCCCTCTTCTTGATTATATCCTTGTGCTACTAATCTAGCTTTATTCCTAGTAATATTTCCTTGTTCATCAGCTTTATTTTTGAAAACCCATTTAGTACCAGTGACTGATTGGTCACTAGGCCTTGGAACTAAATCCCAAACATCATTTCGTTCGAATTGATTTAATTCTTCTTGCATAGCAATGATCCAATAATCATCAGTTGAGGCTTCCTTAATATTTTTAGGTTCTATTGAAGAGAGAAAAGCTACATGACCCATTTGATTAATCTGACCTCTTGTTCTAACATTTGAATCAATTTCTCCAATAATGTTTTGAATAGGATAATCCCTCAAAATTCTTGGTGGAGATCTTATTTCATTATGAACAATGTTTTCATGTTGAATCAAATTATCAACTTGATTTATGTCATGAACAATGTTTTCATCGTCATCAGAAGAAGATTTGATGCTTGTTTTTTGGGTTATCTCATCATCATCAAAAGAATATTTAGATATAAAATTTTCATCAAAAGATACATGAAGAGTTTCTTCAATAATTTTTAATCTTTTATTGAAAATTCGATAAGCTTTGCTTCGTTCCGCGTATCCTAAGAATATTCCTTCATCGAATTTGGAATCAAATTTGCCAAGCTGATCTTTAGCATTCAAAATAAAACATTTTGAACCAAACGTTCTAAAATAAGAAATATTTGGTTTTCTACCATTTAGAAGTTCATATGAGGTGTGCTTTGTTAGTGGTCGGATGGAAACATGATTCAAAACGTAACAAGCAGTTGCTACAGCTTCTTCCCAAAATTGTTTTGGTAACGTACTACCATTTAATAAAGTTCTTGCAAATTCTTGTAACGTTCTATTCATTCTTTCTACAACACCATTTTGTTGTGGTGTTCTAGGGAAAGAAAAATTATGATAAATACCCTTTTTATCACAATAATGTTCAAAAGCTTTATTGTCGAATTCACCTCCGTGATCACTTCTAATAGCTTTAATTTTTAAATCCTTAAGATTTTGAATTCTTTTTGCAAAAAATTTGAACTTTTCAAATGTATCATTTTTAAAAAAAAATATAGTCCAGGTATATCTTGAAAAATCATCTACAATTACAAACACATATCTATTGTGATTAATAGATTGAACCTGAGTTGGACCAAATAGATCCAAGTGTAATAATTCCAATGGTTGCATTGTAGAAATAATTTTCTTAGATTTAAAGGATGATTTTGATAATTTCCCAAGTTGACAAGCATCACAAAGATTATCTACTTTGAAATTCATTTTTGGTAAGCCCCTTACTAAATCATTTTTAGATAATTTAGATATGGCTCTAAAATTTATATGACAAAATCTTTTGTGCCATAACCAAGGATCATTTTCTTTGGTTAATAAGCACATATTTGAATTATAATTTATATTCATGTTCAAAACATAAATATTTTTATCTCTAAAACCTTCAAAAATAAGATTGTTATTGTGATCAGAAATGCTACACTTATCTTCAGAAAAATTGATTTTAAATCCCTTGTCACACAATTTGCTGATACTTAATAAATTATGTTTTAAATTCTTAACTAGTAAAACATTTGAAATAAGAGGTAAATTAGATATACCGACATTGCTCACATCGGCTTTTCCGATGATGTATCCCTTAGAATTATCTTCAAGTGACAGAACCTCCATTTGAGTAGATGCTATTTGTTAGCATTTCCTTGTTTCCTGTCATATGTTTTGAGCATCCACTGTCTAGTATCCATTTTCCTCTTTTGTTTGGTGGTACCTACAAAAAATATAAGTGAAGACATTGGTACCCACCTTTTTATTAGGGTCCTAAGAGTTAGGTCTTAGGAAACCAAACCCAAGATGGTTCAGTATTCCCTTTATAAATATAGTTTTTATTTTTATGCACAGATTCAATGAAGGAATTTATATATCTCTTCCTAATCAAACTATTGTTTGTTTTAGGAATCCATATTTTTATGTTTTTTACGTTTGTTTTGCTCTTTGAATGTTCCATGTAAGGTATAGTTTTAGAAACATTTCTCCTTTTATTTTCTTTTGTAGATGGAGCTTGTGATTTCTTAACATAACCTAATCCATTTTTATTAGATGTCGGTTCAGAACTTTCAATAATCCTAGACAGGTTTTCTCTTCCTTTATTGAAATTTGAAACATTCTTGGTGATATTGTCTAGCTTAGTTCTAATACTGGTGTTCTCTAACTCTATCATTTTGATTTTTGTTTTAAGATCGTGATTTTCAGAGGCTAGAGTATCATTCTTAACTTTCTGAGTTTCTATTTCTTGACTTAATAGAGCTAATTGAGAATTATCAGAAGATGATTCTTGAATTTTCTCAAGTTCTTCTTCTAATATTTTCTTTTCATCTTTTAACATATCTCTTTCAAATTCTGCTCTATTTTGATTTTCTAAAGCTTCTTTATATTTTCTTTTGAGATTTTTTAAAGTGTCAAGAAGTTCAGAATTAATTTCAATCATATCATCAAAAGTTAGATCACTAACCTCATTCTCCTTTGCCATATAGCATACATTTGCTTGCTCATTCTCGCTGTCACTGCTATTATCAGAAGATGAAGAATCTGAATCATCTCATGTAACTGAAAAATCCCTTTTCTTGAATTTGTCCTTCTTATTTTTGTTATTGAATGATTTTTTTTGATCTGGACAATCTTTCTGAAAGTGACCCTTCTTATGGCAGTTATAGCATTCTAATACAGAAGTTGACGGCTTGTTAAAAAACCGTTTGTTATTATTTTTGTTCCCTTTTCTGTATTTCAAAAACTTTTTAAAGTTTTGGCTATAAAAGCTAAGTCTTCTTCATCTGAGTCCGATTCTTCTTCCTTTTCAGCATGGAAAGCAACATTCTTTTTGTCTTGAGCCTGTACTCTTTTAGCCTGCATATTAACTTCATAGGACATTAAGTTTCCTATTAACTCTTTTGGTTTCATGGTGGAAAGATCATTGGCTTCTTCAATAGCTAAGACCTTTCTTTCCCAATCATTAGTTAAAGAGTTTAATAGTTTTTAGATAATATCAAAATCTATAAATGTTTGTCCTAGTCCTAGTAATGAATGATAGATATCTTGAAATCTAGAGTACATATCATTTATGGACTCATCCTGCTTCATTTTGAAATTTTGAAACTGACTTTTGAGCATGGATATTTTACTTTGCTTGACTTTGTTAGTACCTTCATGTGTGACTTTAAGAGTTCTCCAGATTTCATAAGCAGTTTTGCACATACTAATTCTATTAAATTCATTTCTATCTAAGGCACAAAATAGCATGTTCATGGCTTTAGCATTAGTAGTGGCTTTTGTCTTTTGAGCAGTAGTCCATTCTGCATAAGCAGTAGTGGGTGTAGTGTATTCTATTTGTGTAACATTCCATGAATCAAAACTATTTGCTTGCATATAAATACACATTCGTGTAGCCCAGTAGTTGTAATTCATGCCATTGAATAGTGGAGGTCGTCCATTAGATTGATCTTCTACAAAACTAGTGTTAGTGACAGTGCTAGTACTGGTGTTATTTTCCATATTAGCAAAGTAACAGATAACTTTGTAATGGTTATAAGATGCCTTGCTCTGATACCAAATGAAAGTGACTATAGATCATGTAATATGGAATAGTATAAAACGAGCACACTAGGAATTTTTATACTGGTTCTAACTTCCCGTTCTACGTCCAGTCCCAGACTTCTTCTGGAATTTCAACTAACAACAACCCTCACTTAACCCGGAGGAACAGGTCTATACAACCCTGAGCAGCCGAACACGGACCTGAGCAACATAACAGGATTTCGCCTTAACAGCCGAAGAGGACTTCACTTTGCCCGAGTAGCAGAACAGGACTTATACAGAACAATATTTCTTGACACTATATGTTCTTGAGTAACACGAATTTGTCAATTATAGTACACCCTTCCTATAATCTTCTCCTTTAAGATATATATGTGATTGCGTGAAGAATAAGGAAGTAAGAAAGTGAATTTGAATGATGTTGAAAGCACAAGTGTATTAGAATCAAGAATTCAGAGAGTAGAATACTAATCAATTGAATTGTTATTATAAAACTTGATTCTAATATGTTTATATAAATAATAAATAGTTTCAATTGTTCGTGAAGAGTTATCATCAAGAGTTATGATCATATCTGTTGGATTAAAGATTGCAACTCTTCACGAATGAAAGTGCCTTTTCAAAAAACTAGCCGTTGTAAATATTCAGACTTCTGAAATTAAAAATTCAGACTTCTGAAATGCAACGAAATTAGACCAGAAAGAAAATAAGCAAAAAATTGGCAGATTCAGACGTCTGAATTATCCAATTCAGACGTCTGAATATTGTATTTTACAACATTCAAATTTCCAGATTCAGACGTCTGGATTGGATCATTCAGACGTTTGAATGTAACATGAAAAATGAGATTTTGCCATAAAACAAAATATATGCAAATAAAATGATAATGAGATGTAGCATATATCATATAGGAGAGACTTTAACATATTTTAACTTCTAGACAAGGACTCGAAGCAACCTTATATAAATTTATACATAGTCGAATCTTGTCATAGATTAATCCCTGCAAAAACAGGTTAGTATATAAATGATTGTATAGTTGTCATAGTCAAAATATCGTATTTACGAAATAACGTAAAACACGAAGTTTCAACAAGTTCTTGGAGAATGCCATCGTTCAAAGTTCACCATTCATCCGGGTGGGACTAAGATGCATCAGGACATGAAAAGAAGTTTTTTCTGGGAAGGTATGAAGAGAGATGTAGGCTTATGGGTGAAAAAGTGTTTGAACTATCAACAGGTAAAAGCTGAACATCAGAAACCAAGTGGGTTACTTCAGCCTTTAGATGTTCCAGTTTGGAAATGGGATTATATCTCAATGGATTTTATAGACGGGTTGCCAAGGTAAAATCAAGGAAATGAAAGTATATGGGTCACAGTGGACAGGTTGACCAAGAGTGCCCATTTCATTTCGTTTAAATCAACCAGGACGACACTTGTTTTGGCTAAATTAGTCAGGAAGAATATAGATAGGCTGCATGGATTTCCTAGTAGTATTGTAAGTGACAGAGATTCCTTATTCACTAGTGAATTCTGGAAGAGTCTATAGTATACTTTAGGTACGAGGCCTCAAGATGAGTACCGCTTACCATCCGCAGACAGATGGACAAATGGAAAGAGCTAACAAAGTCTTAGAAGACTTGTTAAGAGCTTATGTGCTAGACTTTTGGGGATCATGGGAGGACCATCTACAATTAGTCGAGTTTTCTTATAACAAAGGTTATCAGACTAGTATAGGAATGGCCCCATTTGAATCTTTCACTATGCCATAAATGGCCTTCTGCAACACAAAAAAAATGTTGGGTCAGGCCCAAAAAATGTTGCCATAGGTCTATGGCAACACTTTTAGGGTGATGCAATTTTTGCCGTTGCCTTAGACCTCAAAGGCAACATTTTGACTATCTAAGGCAACATAAGTAATATTGTTGCAATAGAACCCTATTTGTGTCTATAGCAACACCCATAGGTATCTGTAGCAACATTCCAAAATGTTGCTATAGATATTAACTTTCTGAATTTGTGGGGCCCACAATGTAGAGCATATTTGATTTTTTAATAAAAATAAATATTTATTTAATAAAATGCTATTGCACAAAATTTGATATTTAAACAGTAATTTATTTAAATAAATATTTTATTTCAACATTTGAAATAGTACAAATTCCTGACTCCACTATTTTACAATTCAATGATATATAACACTGATATTCACATATACAGATATTCCTCACTACATCACTCAGTTCACTCATTACATATACAGTTTCAATTTATACAGACACCGACACTGAAAAATATATGACAAGCCGAGTGCCGAACCGAAGGCGAGCCGAGTAGCGGGTCCGGGCGCAGCACCGGTGGGGGTCCGGGGCACCGCAGTCCTGAAATGATGCACCGCCCGATTCATCCGATTTCGAAAGATTGAGCCTTCTTTGAAACGACGTAAAATGATGCACAAATGAAGACTGAACTTAGCAAACCCGCAAACCCTATCCTTAGCAAATTCATCACCCATCGGAACTACTGCCCATCTACCACTTACCTGAAACATGATTGCCTGAAACATTGACCATCTACCAAACACTGACCACACTCCCAACCTCTTTCACAAAACATCCACTCACTGCCTCATCAAATTACATCATCAACAACACCGCCTGGAAGCAGCATCGGCATACCATCCTCCATCACCGACAATCACCGCCTCATCCAAACCACAGTTCACTCATCCAAACTTCCTACTAGACAGCAACTCCTTCTACTTGAACACTACCAAACTTCAACCTCTACACTGCCACCATCCACTCCCCAAACTGTTGCAACTTACATCCCCTACAGCCCTTAACAACAGTTGGTACATTTTGAATCAGGATATGAAATTACAGCCTGCAATCTAGTTGACTGCTTTCTAGCATAAGCACGTGCAATCTATACTGGGATTGGAACTGAATGTAATCAAAGAGCTAATCATAGCAGCAGTATGTTCACATAATTAGTCATAAGCCAAGAGGAGGACAAAGTGGCAACTCGTACTGAACTAGCATATTACCACATTTACCAATCAACAAAAACATGTAAGCCTATTCATCGGTAAATGTAAATCCAATGTTAAAGTTCGCAACTCTTCCATAAATATAACAAAATATCACCTGGCCAACACAGAGAGTGGAGACGGGACATCGAATATACTGCATAGTATCATAAATTGCCAACCCTGACGTCACGGAACCACCAGGTGAATTGATATAAAGAGAAAGCGGCTTAGACGGATTCTCAGATTCGAGGAACAGCAGCTGAGCCACAACTATCGCCGACGTATCGTCCTCGATGGGTCCGTTAAGGCAGATGACGCGCTCTTTGAGAAGCCGGGAAAAGATATCGTAGGCACGCTCGCCACAGGATGTGAGCTCGATGACCATCGGAATCAGGCCGTAGAAACGGTGGTGGGGTAGTGGAGTTTTGTTGGGGGCTGCGGTTGGTAGGATTTGGGAGAGGTTGCGTATCGACATGTAGGCAAACAGCAGCGAAATTGGGGCTGAGAATGAAATGGGAACGAAGCTTGTCTGAGATCACTACCAAACTTTGAAAAAAGGACGAGATTTTGTTTTTGGAAGAAAAAAAAGGAACGAAAATATGATTTGGAAATTAGGGATTTGGAAATTAGGTGTAACAACCCGTATATTTGGACCATTTAAATTGACAATAATCCACACATGTCAACTTAAATAGTGCAAAACACGAATCATAAATGGAGTATATGTATATAAATGAGAATCATCATAGAATCACAGAAAATACAACATAACAGAATAGTGCAGCGGAATTACAACAATGTCATAATAGTAGTTCATGAAGCTACTAAGTAAATACAACAATGTCACAAGCAGATAGTGAAAAGAAATACATAGATGTCCGATACAATAACAAAATAGAATGGAGCAATACTGATAAAGATAAATGATGGTCTTCAAGTCTTCAGCTTCCAATAGCACAGCAACAGAAATCCTTAGTCTGATCCGAGCATATGCACAAACAAACACTCGAATCAGGACATATATTCTTATACAGATAATATGGTTCAACATTTTAAATAACAATAACTCAAAGATGGATGGAATAAACATCTTTCAGGATCCGATAAACTATCTATACATAGTAGAGTACGATAAATAGATAATGTCTATCAGTAATATAAAGATATCAAAATAGTGTTAAGTCATGGCCCATTCCACCCTTAACACATTTTTATTCCCAAGAGCATATACAAGACCGTAGTTTCCCCAAAACCGGAAGTCACCAGAGGGCAATCCATATACTAAAGGTACAAATCAAAATCGTAGTGGTGGCGCATAAATGGAATACAAGTATGACAAGGCACATGAGGCTATACCCAAGGTAGTGATACTACCGTTCGACTGATCCGGACTGGTGAGAACGCAACGCCGCAGCGCCCGCAACACCGTGAAACAACACTCCCAAATCAAGGGTGCGCACCAATCAATCACAAAGTAAAAGAATAGTTTACGAAGAAGTGTGTCCACTTGAGGTAGCTAATCCTCCATTGGCCCGGCACAGCTCCTGTTTTAGTCATTTCCAATTTTGACACAAGTGTCAAGGCTATCCATTATCGTTCACTTTCTTCAATCATCAACGTTCGCCAATCCAACCACATCATTCTGGATCATCACTTCGCGTATAGTTATTAAAGTGGTTTCTGGTTTAGACAGCGAGTATGCCCCAAACCGGTTCCGGTTCCTTTAATAACCTTTCGTGATTATAACACCGATTGGTCGTTAATATATTTCAAAATCAAAACGATTTCAATTTCAATTGAAATTCGCAAATCGACAATTCGTTAGCCTTTCGAAATCAATTTCCAAAATTACGTTTCAATCTTTCCAATTTCAATTTCAACATTTCCATAATTCAATTTCAAACTTTCAATTAAACAATTCGAATATTCATTGCATTTTGTATATAAGTTCATTCCAAAATCATTTAACTAAATTTACGTTCAAAACGATTTAAATCAATTATCGCTTCCATTCGATATTCATTAAATTTATTTATCATTAAGAAATTCCAATTTAATTTCCAATTCATTACGTTACTTCTTAAGTTCATTTTCATTATCAAAGTTTCAACTTATTTACAATTACATTTGTCGAATCCAATTCCCTTTTTAATTTCAAGTCTTTCATTTGTTTTGATAAAACGCATTCTAATTCTTATCAAAGATATTCCTTCCAAATTTCAAACTTAGTTAAAACTTATTTTCACTTGTTCAAAAATTCAATTACTCTTAATAAAGATATTCAATTCAATTTTTAATTTGGAATTCGATCTCATCAAATTCCAATAATTTCAAATCTTAATTATTTATTATTCAAACTCATTCATTAATTCCAAACTTAATTATTCATAAATTCAAAATTTAATTATTAATTATTTCAAACCTCGTTATTAATAATTTCACACTTAACTATTAATAATTTCAAAAGTTAATTTATTAATAATTTTCAAAACTCTTATTAATTATTTCAAAAATTAATTATCAAATAATTCTAAGTTTAATTATTAAATAATTAAATTTTAAACAATATTCTTTTGTCAATTACTACTTTAATATTCGTTCCAAATTCAAATATTCACATTTACATTCATTTCAATTTAAATTCCAAATTATTCAAAACTTTGTTATTCGTCAAATAAAACTTTATTTTTTATTTAAATCAAAACATTTGGCCAATCGGGTTTTATTTTCATTTTCTATCCTAAGTCAAAATTGTTTGGGTATTTATCATTTCAACCCGATTCCATTTAAATTCAAAATCAAAACATACAAAGGGAACTTGCAGTGTGATAGCTGGGATGGTGTCAAAGTAAATAAACAAGCAATAGCATCCATTCACAACAATTCAACAATTTCAAATAACCCCGAAATAATCGTATTTATTTACGCCAATTAATATAACTATTTCTAGAATCTACTCTATCATTTCAAGTAGATTAAAGATTATAACAATTCGGTTTCACTTGTCGTTCAATTTCAATTACAACAGTTAATTCAATACGTTCAAGAGTCCAAAATGAAATTTATCAATTTCTACGTGTCAATTAACTTAACAATTTAAAGGTTCAATTTAACTAATCAATATTTATCATATAAAGGTGTCAAGTTAACAATCAAAATTCGACATATATAATTCATTTTAAATCGTTAACCATCCTATATCCAATTTTTAACTTGCAATTAATTTATCACTTAACAATTTACATCCAATTCAACATCACATAGCAATCATTTATCAATTCAAACTTGTATAAGAATATAGTCGTGAAAATTAATTCACCTTTCGTGGATAAAGAAATTGACGACGAAGCAAAAGAAGCACGAAAGCAGTCGGTACAACACGAACAACGAACACGATAGCGAAGGAAAACGAAGCTGAAAATTTGCTGTTGCGAAAGAAGCTCAGTCGGTTGCTGCAACAATCACAGCAAAGAAAAATGGTTACTATCTGAGTAACAAAATTTGACGCTGCTAATATATATTCTTTCAGCAACAATTTGATGTGACGGTGCACTGTTACTGTTGCATAAGGCAACAGTACACTATCTCTTTATAATTTTCGTTTCAGAATTTTTTTTTTTAAAATGCTTTCGAAATGTATGCCTGCATTTCCAGACCGTGATGCATTCCTTCCATTTCCCAATGCAAGCACATATTATCATTTCTTCATAAAACAATGCCCCACTCCTCAAAACAAATATGTTGACAACACTCCCAACATCACGCAGATTTCTTTTTTTTTGTTTGAATGCAGAACTCGCTTCAACATGAAGGGCGAGAGTAACAACTAAATTTATATGCATGCACTCCTTTTCTTCTTTCTTTTTTTTTAAAAAAACAAAACACACACACACATTTACGCACACCACATACGCATACGCACACAACACACGGCAGGCTGGAACATGACCAGAGGAAGTGGAGGTTCGGGTCTGACCGGAGGGTGGTTGGGTTGGCTTTGGGCGGCGCGGAGGATGGAAGGCTGGGAAGGTGGGCAGTGGTGGAGGCAAGTGACTGGGTGCGGGTTGGCTGTGGGTGGCGGGTTGGTGGCAGGTGGCAGCGACGTGATGGGTTCGCTGGTGGTAGACGGGGTGTAGGTGGTCAGGGAAGTGGCTGGAGCTGGTTTTTGGCAGGGAGGCGGAGGTGCTGTAGCCGGCGGAGTCAGGGGAGGCGGTGCGGGTGCAGGTCGCGTGGGTTGGGTGGGCTGTGGAGATGGGGTTTGCGAGGCGTGAGCATTTACTTTGGTGAGTGGGAAGGCCTACACGTGTATGTGAGGGAGAGAAGGTTCGGTCCATTTCTTTTGTGTTTTGAAATGCACAGTGAAGCAAAATAGAACAGAGAAAGAAAAAAAAGAGAATGCCTTTACCTGGGAGATTTTGGATTTGAAGATGAAATGTTAGAGCAGTAGACGGTGATAGAGAAATATAAATTTTCTTTGTTTAAAAGTTAACAGTAAAAGAAGATATAAGGAAGAAGTAAAAGAAACAGAGAAGAAATTTAGAGGAGGAAGGAAAATCACCTGAAGAGTTGCACACGAATGAAGCAAGAGAAAGAATGAAGTGGTTGCTTATTTTCACAAATTAAGTAACAGTGGAATTTGCATTGAGTTCCTAAAAGGTCACGTTCATTCCCATTCCCTACCTATCCACTAGTACTAGCTACCCACTACCTCATTAATTACCAGCCGATTTATGATTCAAAATTTCCTTTGTAAACGGCTGACAAAAGTTTGGGCTGCCCATTTTTATTTAACCGGTCCGACCGAAACCGATAAATTGACACGACGGATGATGTCGGACTTCGATTCGCGCAAATAAATATACCGTTATGATCAGTGTGACGATGCGCTTCCAACGGTACACAGATTATTGCGATACGATGATTTTATAAAATTTGCATTTACGCCGCTTAAATTGTACGATTTGCAAAACAATTTAAATGGAGCAGGCGATGACAGTTTTAGACGAAACGAATTACAAAATCTTGATCAGAATAATTTTTACAACATAACTGTGTAAAAATATTTGGGTTTGGAAGATAAATTTTATGCAGCTTTATATGGACTGATATACAGTAAAACGCGAACGGATTTTTCTGTAATATTTTTCAACGAAACTTTTTCTATGCCCATTTCTAACTAGACGTATGTCATAAATAAAGTTTGGACATAAATTGAGATCGTTTATAATTTCAAATTTTTTATTGAAACGATGAATTTAAAATTAAAAATTGGGTCGAAAATTTAGGGTCGTTACAATCTCCCCCACTCAAAACTTTTCGTCCTCGAAAAGGAACGAGACGAGTGAAGTAGAAATGAAATAAGTAGAAAAGTCAAGATAGATTTCGAGAAATTTGGATGATACCTGAAATTAATAGTTCGGGGTTTGAATCCCGAATACTATCCTCAGTTTCCCATGTGCAATCTCGCTCATCTGTGCTCCACTGTACTTTGACGAGATTTACTGACTTCCTTCTGAGTTGCTTTGTCTCACGATCAACTATCTGAAGTGGCTTCCGCTCAATAGTCAAGTCTGGCTCAATAACTATCTCATCCAACTGAGCAGTAGGAATGGTCATAGATGGATCGTGCACAACCTTGCGAAGATGTGAGACGTGGAACACGTTGTGCACACCGGCGAACTTCTCTGGTAATGCAACTCTATAGGCCAAAGTTCCAACCCTTTCCGTAATCTCAAATGGGCCAACAAATCTAGGGGAAAGCTTTCCCTTCCTCCCAAATCGAATAACATTCTTCAAAGGCGACACTTTCAGAAATACTTTGTCTCCTACACTGAATTTGAGATCTCTTCTTCTTTTGTCAGCATAGCTTTTCTGTCTATCCTGTGCCGTCTTTATCTTCTCCCTGATTTCTTCGACCTTTTCGGAAGCTTCCATAATCATTTCTGGTCCAAGCACTAATCGATCTCCAGACTCAATCCAACAAGCTGGCGACTTGCACGGCCATCCATATAAGGCTTCGAACGGTGCCATACCAATGCTTGCCTGGTTTATAAAGGATAATTAATTTAAATTCAAATATACTTATTCAAATTTGAAATTCAAATTCTTTACCTGGTAACTATTATTATAAGTGAATTCAACCAAGTGAAGATGGTCTTCCCAAGATCCACCAAAGTCAATAATACAAGCCCGGAGAAGGTCTTCCAAAATCTGATTTACCCTCTCAGTTTGGCCATCTGTCTGAGGATGATATGCTGTGCTCAGATTCAGTTTGGTGCCCAAAGTATCCTGAAATGCCTTCCAGAATTTACTGGTAAAAATAGGATCTCGATCGCATACAATACTAGATGGTACACCATGAAGTTTAACAACTTCTCTCATGTATATCTCGGCCAAGCTCGAAGCTGTACGAGTGGTCTTGACTGGAATAAAGTGTGCGGACTTCGTCAGTCTGTCGACAATCACCCATATGCTTTCGTTACCCTTTCTAGTCCTTGGCAGCCCATCAATAAAGTCCATAGAAATCTGCTCCCATTTCCAACCTGGAATCTCTAGCGGTTGGAGCAATCCTGCTGTCTTTCTGTGATCAGCTTTAACTTGTTGGCAAGTGGTGCACCTGCTAACATAGGTAGAAATATCGCGCTTCATCCCACTCCACCAATATAACTTCTTCATATTCTGGTACATTTTAGTGACACCGAGATGAAATGAAAGTGAAGACTTATGGTTTTCTCTCAGCACTTCCTGTCTAAGACCATCAACATTAGGAACACAAATTCGATTATCAATCCTCAAGATTCCATTACTATCAACATGTGCGTCCAGTTTATTATCAGCATTTTCAACTCTGCCAAGAACTATTTCTTTGATGCGATAAAGTAAAGTGTCCTCATACTGCTTGGCTATAATACGATCCATAAGAGCTGGGGAGACGGAAAGCTGGAATAACATTCCTTCAACAAGATTACAACATATCATAGCTTGGTTTCTACTCAAAGCATCGGCTACGGCATTTGCTTTCCCCGGAGTGTAGTTAATATCAAGATCATATGCAGCTAGAAATTCGAGCCATCGGACTTGTCTCTGATTCAAATCCTTTTGCGAGAAGATATATCTCAATGACTTATGGTCAGTGAATAACTCGAATTTTGCTCCCAATAGATAGTGCCTCCATAGCTTAAGAGCAAATACAACCGCAAGAAGCTCTAAATCATGGGTTGCGTAGTTTGCCTCATGGGTCTTTAACTGACGACCAGCATAGGCAATAACTTTTCCTTCCTGCATTAAAACAGCTCCAAGTCCATCTCGAGAAGCATCTGTATATACAGTCAATCCTTCGCTACCATCAATAACTGTAAGAACTGGGGCAGATGTCAACTTTCGCTTCATCTCGTTGAAAGCTGCTTTGCACTTTTCGCTCCAAATAAATTTCACATTCTTTCTGGTCAGTGCGGTAAGTGGTGCGGCAATACGGGCAAAGTTTTCTATAAATCTGCGGTAATAGCCGGCCAAACCCAAGAAACTGCGGATGTCTGTAGGAGTTTTGGGAGTCTCCCAATCCTGCAAATTTCAACGATTCGAATTAAGAAATTGATAAGTTGTTTTTGATAGAATTGATAAGTAAGAATAGAACTTACATTGATTACGGCGATCTTAGCTGGATCGACCGAAATCCCATTCTCTGAAACAATATGGCCAAGAAATCGAACTTCATCTTTCCAAAAATGGCATTTTGAAAACTTGGCTTTAAGCTGATGGCTGCGTAGAGTTTCAAGAACAAAAGTCAAATGTGACCTATGCTCTTCCTCATCCTTAGAGAAGACGAGAATGTCATCGATGAAAACAAGAGCAAACTTGTTAAGAACATCCCGGAAAACTCTATTCATCAAATCGACGAAATAAGCTGGAGCATTAGTAAGACCGAACGGCATAACCAGCCATTCAAAGAAACCAGTCTCAGTGCGGAATGCTGTCTTAGGAATACTCTCCTCGGCAATTCTGAGTTGGTGAAAGCCAGTAGCCAGATCGAGTTGAGAGAATACTTTAGCTCCATGGAGCTGGTCGAAGAGATCGTTGATGCGGGGCATCGGATATCTGTTCTTGTGGGTGAGCTTGTTCAGCTCTCTATAGTCCACACACATTCTGAGTGAACCATCAGATTTTGTGACGAATACCACTGCAGCACCCCATTCTGAATGACTTCGCCGAATCAAGCCTTTAGAAAATAAATCTTCAATTTGAACATTCAACTCTGCCTTTTCTTTAGGAGCCATTCTCCGAGGAGGGAGAATTACTGGTCGGGCACCAGGAATAAGGTCAATGCGGAATTCGATTTCCCGCGGTGGTGGTAGAGAATTGACTTCTCCAAATACATCAGAAAAGAATTGAACAACTGGAGTAGAGCTTAGTTCATTTGGATAGGAGTCAAGTGAAAATATAAAAATCCCAGCATATTCTTGAGGTGATTTGCCTTTAATAACCAAAGGCATACTCTTGTCATCGATAAGAGAGATTGTTCGAGCTTTGCATGAGATAACAGCTTCGAACTTCCGTAGCCAATCAATGCCTAATAAAACATCAAATGCCTCGAATCCGAGGACATAGAAATTCCAAGTGAAGTGATGAATGCCATGCATAAGAGTGACATATTTACAAACCCTTTTAAGGTTAGCAGGCCCTCCAATAGGGTTTGATACACATAAGAAGGTAGATGAAAGAATGGGTTCCAAACCAAGTTTATTGCACAAATCAATAGATATGAAACTATGTGTTGCTCCGGTATCAAATAGAACTTTAACTGGCAAAGTATGCAACATAAAAATACCCTGTAATGTACCTTGGTTATCAGTAGGAGCAGGTGGGGTAGGTGGATCATGGGCGGAAGAAGTCATAGCAAATACCCCGGCCGTCTTTCCCTTTTTGTACATAGGACAATCCCTCTTGAAATGGCCCGGCTGCAGACATACGTGACAAAGGTCGTTCCTGGTATTCTGAGGAGGCGGAACAGCGGCACTAGCAGAGGTTGGACAACTGCTGGCGTAGTGACCCCTCTGGTCGCATTTGAAACAAGTGATAGAGGATAAGTCAATAGGCTTCTTCTGAGAATAGCCAAGCCCAGATTTCTGCTGCCAATTCTTCTTCTGTTGCTCGAAATTTTGCTTCCTCTTTCCCGACTGATTAGCTGGTGTCTGAGTAACTGGGGCTTTGGGGACAGATGTTCCCTTGGGCTTTCCCTCGTATCGAAGAGCAAAATCCATCAACTCAGTGAAAGTTCCATGGACATGAGCAGTGAGGAGCTCGTAATACTCTGGGCGTGCGCCATGTATGAATTTCTCGTTTTTGAGCAGAGGCGTGTCGATCAAACCAGGTCCAAACTTGGAGAGTTCGTTAAACCTCCTTTCGTACTCAGTAAAGGTCATGCTGCCCTGCTTGAGATCCATGAAAGACCGATAGAGTTGGGCCTTCCCAGCAGCTGGCATCCACTGAGCCATAAAGGACTCCCTATTACAAGTGATATGAAACGAATCAAAATTATGACGAGATAAAATAGAAATTTATTTAGTTGGAATTTAGATAGATTGCTACCTAAACTGGGCCCATGTGATAGTTTCCTCATCAGTTCGAGAAGTGACTGATTCCCACCAATCTTGTGCAGCATCCTGAAGCTGCCAAGCGGCCAACTTGCGCTTCTGAGCATCTGCGATCTCTAAGCCAGAAAAGATCCTTTCCAAACTCTTTAGCAATTGTTGTGCTTCGATAATACTCTCGGAGCCAGTAAATTTGACTCCTCCAAGCTGAGTATAGTCCTTGCTAAGAGTGGAGAATCGGACTGCGGGAGCTGGAGCATGTGGACCAGGAGCATTTCTACCCCTGCCTCTAACATTTCTTCTGGTGGCCATCCTGGAATACCAAAAGTGATTTAGAATCAAAGATAGAAATTTATAGAACTTAAGGAAATTCTATTTAACGATTTCAATTAGCAAGACGAATCAAGGATGTGGATTCTGAAATGATTCTCCTCATTCTAGGGTATGTTTACCCCATCTCTAATGAGCTTTAAACTCCACAGGCTAAGGTTATCGGGAACCAAAGCTCTGATACCAACTGTAACAACCCGTATATTTGGACCATTTAAATTGACAATAATCCACACATGTCAACTTAAATAGTGCAAAACACGAATCATAAATGGAGTATATGTATATAAATGAGAATCATCACAGAATCACAGAAAATACAACATAACAGAATAGTGCAGCGGAATTACAACAATGTCATAATAGTAGTTCATGAAGCTACTAAGTAAATACAACAATGTCACAAGCAGATAGTGAAAAGAAATACATAGATGTCCGATACAATAACAAAATAGAATGGAGCAATACTGATAAAGATAAATGATGGTCTTCAAGTCTTCAGCTTCCAATAGCACAGCAACAGAAATCCTTAGTCTGATCCGAGCATATGCACAAACAAACACTCGAATCAGGACATATATTCTTATACAGATAATATGGTTCAACATTTTAAATAACAATAACTCAAAGATGGATGGAATAAACATCTTTCAGGATCCGATAAACTATCTATACATAGTAGAGTACGATAAATAGATAATGTCTATCAGTAATATAAAGATATCAAAATAGTGTTAAGTCATGGCCCATTCCACCCTTAACACATTTTTATTCCCAAGAGCATATACAAGACCGTAGTTTCCCCAAAACCGGAAGTCACCAGAGGGCAATCCATATACTAAAGGTACAAATCAAAATCGTAGTGGTCGCGCATAAATGGAATACAAGTATGACAAGGCACATGAGGCTATACCCAAGGTAGTGATACTACCGTTCGCTTGATCCGGACTGGTGAGAACGCAACACCGCAGCGCCCGCAACACCGTGAAACAACACTCCCAAATCAAGGGTGCGCACCAATCAATCACAAAGTAAAAGAATAGTTTACGAAGAAGTGTGTCCACTTGAGGTAGCTAATCCTCCATTGGCCCGGCACAGCTCCTGTTTTAGTCATTTCCAATTTTGACACAAGTGTCAAGGCTATCCATTATCATTCACTTTCTTCAATCATCAACGTTCGCCAATCCAACCACTTCATTCTGGATCATCACTTCGCGTATAGTTATTAAAGTGGTTTCCGGTTTAGACAGCGGGTATGCCCCAAACCGGTTCCGGTTCCTTTAATAACCTTTCGTGATTATAACACCGATTGGTCGTTAATATATTTTAAAATCAAAACGATTTCAATTTCAATTGAAATTCACAAATCGACAATTCGTTAGCCTTTCGAAATCAATTTCCAAAATTACGTTTCAATCTTTCCAATTTCAATTTCAACATTTCCATAATTCAATTTCAAACTTTCAATTAAACAATTTGAATATTCATTGCATTTTGTATATAAGTTCATTCCAAAATCATTTAACTAAATTTACGTTCAAAACGATTTAAATCAATTATCGCTTCCATTCGATATTCATTAAATTTATTTATCATTAAGCAATTCCAATTTAATTTCCAATTCATTACATTACTTCTTAAGTTCATTTTCATTATCAAAGTTTCAACTTATTTACAATTACATTTGTCGAATCCAATTCCCTTTTTAATTTCAAGTCTTTCATTTGTTTTGATAAAACGCATTCTATTTCTTATCAAAGATATTCCTTCCAAATTTCAAACTTAGTTAAAACTTATTTTCACTTGTTCAAAAATTCAATTACTCTTAATAAAGATATTCAATTCAATTTTTAATTTGGAATTCGATCTCATCAAATTTCAATAATTTCAAATCTTAATTATTTATTATTCAAACTCATTCATTAATGATTCCAAACTTAATTATTCATAAATTCAAAATTTAATTATTAATTATTTCAAACCTCGTTATTAATAATTTCACACTTAACTATTAATAATTTCAAAAGTTAATTTATTAATAATTTTCAAAACTCTTATTAATTATTTCAAAAATTAATTATCAAATAATTCTAAGTTTAATTATTAAATAATTAAATTTTAAACAATATTCTTTTGTCAATTACTACTTTAATATTCGTTCCAAATTCAAATATTCACATTTACATTCATTTCAATTTAAATTCCAAATTATTCAAAACTTTGTTATTCGTCAAATAAAACTTTATTTTTTATTTAAATCAAAACATTTGGCCAATCGGGTTTTATTTTCATTTTCTATCCTAAGTCAAAATTGTTTGGGTATTTATCATTTCAACCCGATTCCATTTAAATTCAAAATCAAAACATACAAAGGGAACTTGCAGTGTGATAGCTGGGATTGTGTCAAAGTAAATAAACAAGCAATAGCATCCATTCACAACAATTCAACAATTTCAAATAACCTCGAAATAATCGTATTTATTTACGCCAATTAATATAACTATTTCTAGAATCTACTCTATCATTTCAAGTAGATTAAAGATTATAACAATTCGGTTTCACTTGTCGTTCAATTTCAATTACAACAGTTAATTCAATACGTTCAAGAGTCCAAAATGAAATTTATCAATTTCTACGTGTCAATTAACTTAACAATTTAAAGGTTCAATTTAACTAATCAATATTTATCATATAAAGGTGTCAAGTTAACAATCAAAATTCGACATATATAATTCATTTTAAATCGTTAACCATCCTATATCCAATTTTTAACTTGCAATTAATTTATCACTTAACAATTTACATCCAATTCAACATCACATAGCAATCATTTATCAATTCAAACTTGTATAAGAATATAGTCGTGAAAATTAATTCACCTTTCGTGGATAAAGAAATTGACGACGAAGCAAAAGAAGCACGAAAGCAGTCGGTACAACACGAACAACGAACACGATAGCGAAGGAAAACGAAGCTGAAAATTTGCTGTTGCGAAAGAAGCTCAGTCGGTTGCTGCAACAATCACAGCAAAGAAAAATGGTTACTATTTGAGTAACAAAATTTGACGCTGCTAATATATATTCTTTCAGCAACAATTTGATGTGACGGTGCACTGTCACTGTTGCATAAGGCAACAGTACACTATCTCTTTATAATTTTCGTTTCAGAATTTTTTTTTTAAATTGCTTTCGAAATGTATGCCTGCATTTCCAGACCGTGATGCATTCCTTCCATTTCCCAATGCAAGCACATATTATCATTTCTTCATAAAACAATGCCCCACTCCTCAAAACAAATATGTTGACAACACTCCCAACATCACGCACATTTCTTTTTTTTTGTTTGAATGCAGAACTCGCTTCAACATGAAGGGCGAGAGTAACAACTAAATTTATATGCATGCACTCCTTTTCTTCTTTTTTTTAAAAAAAAAAACAAAACACACACACACATTTACGCACACCACATACGCATATGCACATAACACACGGCAGGCTGGAACATGACCAGAGGAAGTGGAGGTTCGAGTCTGACCGGAGGGTGGTTGGGTTGGCTTTGGGCGGCGCGGAGGATGGTGGAGGCGCGGAGGATGGAAGGCTGGGAAGGTGGGCAGTGGCTGAGGCAAGTGACTGGGTGCGGGTTGGCTGTGGGTGGCGGGTTGGTGGCAGGTGGCAGCGACGTGATGGGTTCGCTGGTGGTAGACGGGGTGTAGGTGGTCAGGGAAGTGGCTGGAGCTGGTTTTTGGCAGGGAGGCGGAGGTGCTGTAGCCGGCGGAGTCAGGGGAGGCGGTGCGGGTGCAGGTCGCGTGGGTTGGGTGGGCTGTGGAGATGGGGTTTGCGAGGCGTGAGCATTTACTTTGGTGAGTGGGAAGGCCTACACGTGTATGTGAGGGAGAGAAGGTTTGGTCCATTTCTTTTGTGTTTTGAAATGCACAGTGAAGCAAAATAGAAAAGAGAAAGAAAAAAAAGAGAATGCCTTTACCTGGGAGATTTTGGATTTGAAGATGAAATGTTAGAGCAGTAGACGGTGATAGAGAAATATAAATTTTCTTTGTTTAAAAGTTAACAGTAAAATAAGATATAAGGAAGAAGTAAAAGAAACGGAGAAGAAATTTAGAGGAGGAAGGAAAATCACCTGAAGAGTTGCACGCGAATGAAGCAAGAGAAAGAATGAAGTGGTTGCTTATTTTCACAAATTAAGTAACAGTGGAATTTGCATTGAGTTCCTAAAAGGTCACGTTCATTCCCATTCTCTACCTATCCACTAGTACTAGCTACCCACTACCTCATTAATTACCAGCCGATTTATGATTCAAAATTTCCTTTGTAAACGGCTGACAAAAGTTTGGGCTGCCCATTTTTATTTAACCGGTCCGACCGGAACCGATAAATTGACACGACGGATGATGTCGGACTTCGATTCGCGCAAATAAATATACCGTTATGATCAGTGTGACGATGCGCTTCCAACGGTACACAGATTATTGCGATACGATGATTTTATAAAATTTGCATTTACGCCGCTTAAATTGTACGATTTGCAAAACAATTTAAATGGAGCAGGCGATGACAGTTTTAGACGAAACGAATTACAAAATCTTGATCAGAATAATTTTTACAACATAACTGTGTAAAAATATTTGGGTTTGGAAGATAAATTTTACGCAGCTTTATATGGACTGATATACAGTAAAACGCGAACGGATTTTTCTGTAATATTTTTCAATGAAACTTTTTCTATGCCCATTTCTAACTAGACGTATGTCATAAATAAAGTTTGGACGTAAATTGAGATCGTTTATAATTTCAAAATTTTTATTGAAACGATGAATTTAAAATTAAAAATTGGGTCGAAAATTTAGGGTCGTTACATTAGGGATTTGGAAATTGGGGGTGAGAACGAAATGATATGAAAAGTAAAGTGGGAAAACGAAAATTTGGGGCAAATTGTAGCGGCGATCCATTTTAACAATCAGATTAAATGTAGACCGTTGGATCGTATTCACGCGGATTGCTAATTTTATTAATTTTTTAATTTGAATACATCTATAGCAATACTATATAAAAATGTTGCATCGTGTTACACTTGTTTAGCTAGAGCAACACATTTTTATGGCTAAGGTAACACCATAAATACAACGTTGCAGTAGGACCAAAATTTTATATCTATCGCAACATTTTAGCTGGCAACACCTTGCAAAAATGTTGTAGAAGGTCATCTATGGCGTAGTGTTTCTATGGAACGCCATGCAAATCTCCCACTTGTTGGTTAGAGACCGGTGATAGGTTAGTTCAAGGTCTGGATTTGGTTAGAGAAACCATGGAAAAGTTTGAGTTAATTCAAGCTAGAATGATGGAAGCTCAATCTAAGTAGAAGAGTTATGCTGATAAAAGAAGGAAAGACTTAGAGTTCTTAGTTGGATATCATGTTTTCGTCAAGGTGTCACCGATAAAAGGTGTAATCCGATTTGGAAAATCAGGAAAATTGGCACCAAGATTTGTTGGACCATTCCCTATTATAGAAAGGATCGAGAAACTTGCATATAGAGTAGAGTTACCGAATAGTTTGGTAGAAATCCATAATGTTTTTCCTGTTACTCATCTAAGGAAGAGTATTCGAGATCTAGAAACTACTATTGCACCAACTATGTTACATGATTTAGTAGTGGAACCGGATATGACTATAATTAGAAAATCAGTTCGTATAGCCGCGAGAGATGAGAAGGGACTATGGAACAAGACAACCAGATTCATCAAAGTCTTGTGGAGTGACGATGAGAGAGACTGTAGTTGGGAAACTGAGAGCAGGATTAGAGATACTTATCCTGACTTGTTTCATGATATGTTTTACCTTTATGGTTATTTGTTATGAGTAGCATATCGAAATTTCGAGGACGAAATTATTTAAGGAGGGGAGTCTGCAATGACCCTAATTTTGACAACATTATTTAGAGCATTTAATTAGATAAATTAAATAATATAATGTGGATGGTTAAGGGATTGGGATTTGTATAGTTATAAGGTAGTTGTGTCTTAATTAATGCATAAGCAAAAGTGAATTAAAATTAAGTAAGTAGGAATATGATAAGGGGCAAAATAGGAATAGGCTATGTTCTTATACCCTAAACCCCTCTTGCCTTCATTCTTTATTCATTTTTACAATTGCAAATAAAACTAAAACCCTTGTAAGTTCGGCCAGCCACCATTAAGAAGTTCAAGAAGAAGAAAAGATAGGGTTCAAGTAGGAAGTTTATGCAAATCAATTAGATAGCAAATCTCAACCTACTTAACAACAAGCTAAGGTGAATAATGGTCTTACATCTCATCTTTGTTGATTTCGGTTTCTTGTTAGATCCAAATTAGTTTTGCAAGTAATATGTCATGATATGATTGTTTAAATGGATATATATAATTGGTGACGATTTATGTTGCTTCATATAGATTTTATGATAAGTTCAGTTTTGAAAACCATAGTAAATGATGTCCTAATAATGTGCATTTTTGATATATGATCAAGAACATTATTTTAGAAGTGGGTTTCAAGTTTCATAATTTTCTAAGCAATTGTGGATTTATTATGAATTTTCTATGAAAGAAAATAGCTAAAATTGTGTTTAAAATTGTTTTGGGGAATTATATATTGGTTTTGGATCTAAAATTTAAATATGTTAGAAAGTATATAAAAAGCGAATTATGGTGATTTTTGGGAAATTTTCCTACGTATTTTATTATGGTTATAAAATTATTTAAGTTGAGAGACTTAAAAGTTTATATGTTTATTCAAAGAGAAGGGCTTAATTATAAAATGTTTTAATTTGATAAAATATGAATTCGGTAGCACTTTTAGAAAAAGATTTTGGAAAAGAATTGGCAACTAATTATATGTTGACAAATATGGCAAGTTAGTTGGAAAGAAATTGCTTTAAAAGGATAAAAATCGGTTTTGCTTAAATTTACTGCTTCGCCACTTCCATCAATAGTTTTCGACACCGTCCCTTCACCCATGGCCAAGTCGAAACCAATGCACATGTTATCAAACAATTGATACGTAGGGAATTGCAGAAAGGCAGAAAGTATAGCGTCGAAACCATGCTTTCGAAGGGGTGCAAGCCACTCATATTGACTTTAAACTGTTTTCGTTGTAAATGATGCTTTCAAAAGGTTTGGATTAGCTTTCGACTTAATCAACATGCTTTGTTTATATAAAAGAGCTTTCGAATGAGTTGCCGCCTTTATGTTGTAAAAGAAGCTTTTGAAAGAACAAAACCCATGCTGCCGCATTCAAACCTTTCAAATCAATACTTTTGAAACAACGCTTTCGCCTTTATACTCTGAAGCCGCCTTCTCAATGCTTTCGAAAGGGTAGTTTAACTACTTTTAAAATGGTTTTAGAGGCAATGGTTTCGAAGGGGTTGGTTTTGAAACTGTCCTCTTTCTTTTACTTGAGATATTTGCTTTCGAAGGTAATGCTTTTGCCTTTATTCTTTTATGACCATTAGTTATATTAAAAATTAAACCCAAAAGGTTTCGAAATGAATGATTTTAAATGGTTTCGAAGCTATGTTTCCACATATTTTACTTAAACCCAATACTATCGAAAAGTAAGTTTTAAGTGAAGGATTTCAATGCTTTCGAAAGGAAAGTTTAAATGGTTTAAAAAAGAATGTCTAAGGTTTATTAAAGCTTTCGAAAGGGTTGTTCTTAATGATTTCAAAAGGCACTGTTTATGGCTTAAACAGAGGTTTTGAAGGTATTGTTTGGCTTCATGGCCTAAATCTTTTAATTAAAAAGAGTTTTTAACTTACTTGGAAGGGATAGATAATCCCCTTGATAAGGTTTCATCAATAGTATTTTATGTAAAGTATATATATCATGGGATAAGTGTTTTGAGTAAAGTAAAGTATATGATTTTCTTGTTTTATAAAGGGTATGATTTCAGGGGTAAATCATTTGTAAATAGTATTTACTAGGAAATGAAGTTTTAATAGGGTAGTTAACCTTAAGGTAGGAAATGAAACATGAGTAGGGTACTTAACCCTAAGGTTCCGACTCAGATATTAGAAGATCAAATGAGACTAGTGTAGGGTCACGCCCTATACATTAGCTACTAGTACCTAGCTAAAATAAGTCCAAAATTTTAGTGTGGAGGGCTTGTCACGGGTGGGACTAAATTGATGTTACACACGGAAGGGAATATACAGAGTAAAGATACGTTATTGGTGAGCCCACAAAACCATTAGGTTCAGTTGACCCTAGAAAGAAAGAAAGGTAAGGGCAGTCAGCCTAGTAGTGTGTCTAATATAAGTTTGATTATTGATTATGTTTGATATGCCCAAGTCAGCCAATGGTTAATAGTTAGCCCGATAAAACTATATAGTGGGCAGATAGTCCATTGATTTCATGATATTTATGCATATATGTATTTGCTTTTATTGTTATAATAAGTTTGATTGCAGGATTGATTTGAAAAGGATATGCTTTTAAGGAGGATATTAGTGAGGGGAAACCTGTTCCGCTAAGTGGCATGGTCTCACTTAATATCAGTAAATCGAGATGTAATAGTATTATTCACACCAGACTTAATTATTGACTAGAATTTTATGTTTTTCCCCTTAAACTCTTGGGTGCTCAAAATTTAATTTGTGTAGATTGAGAGTTAAGGTTTTTCAGGTTTAGTAGGTTGGACGAATAAGCTTCTGAAGATGTGCAGGAGGTAAATTTAGCTATGCAGGAGCTACTTAGTTTTATTTCCGCTGTGATGTATTTATGATAGACATGTCTATCTAGTACTCTAATCATCCAAGGGGACATCTTCATATGCCACTCTTGGCGTAATTTGTAATAATTATATTTGATCAAAACCTGGGAATCATTTGGGATTATGTAACTGAATATGAAATATTGATTTGAAATGTAATCAGAAAAGTTGTTTTGAAATCTGTGATGATTTTATTTCACATTCATGTGCTTCTGATATTATGGATATCATTAACATTACCGTACTTTGTCATCGGAAGTTAATACTATAGATGACTGCAGCATCTGTAGCGCTTAGCTTCGGGCCTCGAAATATGGGATGTTACATAAGTCATTTGAGTTTTGACTTTCTTTCAAGCGGTCTCATATTTTCTAGTATTGACTGGCCTCATGCGAGCTCTTTTGTTTTTGAGTTTACGATGTGAGTTCCTTATCGCCATTTTTAAGATGATTGCCATTAATGGGCATGTGGAGTTTTGATGACATGGTGATTTGGTTTTGTTGCCTTTTTATTTGCATATGGCATATAATAGATAGTTATTATTATGCCTTGTGTTTTATGCAAATTTATTGGTGAATCATTATTGGTGAGATCTCTTTATGTTTAGGGTGATACATTATTTGGGTTTAAACAACTTTGACGTAATGCATGCTTATTATCATGTGTTCTTACCTTTTTGATATTTAGAGATAGTCTGACCCATTTATTTTATAATACTCAGGTCAGACCGAGACTTGACTGGTACCGGGACTTGGTGACTTTGGATTTGGGCTAGCTAGAGTAGCTGTATGGAGTAGTACCTTTTTTTGATATAGTTCCTTTTTTTATGTTAGCCTTGTTTGTAGACTTGTCTTATATTCGACTATTATATGGACTTGAGATGACTTTTATATTCTTTTAAACCTGTCATAGTTCATGCAAGTATATATTGTATATGTAAGTCTATTAATTTATTTTGTAGACCTACACTTTAAAGCAGTAATTTATGTGTTTCATTTTTGTTCCGACATTTGATTCTGTGTTGTATACTATATGGTGTATTGTTTTGAATCATTTTAAACCATTGTATTATTATTTTGCACCATGATCAGATATGTCAAAATACCACTTGTAAGAAAAGAAAGCAAAATTTAGTCATATAATTCGACGTATCGATACTCGCCCAGAGCAATATTATGGATGGTCGCTCCTAATCAGCTTTATTCTCTGTATTACTCCACGATATTTTTTTAATATTCTTAGGTAATATGAGTATAAAGGTGAGGCGTTAGACGTATACCTTGGACCTGTGGCTTTGGGTCCATCGTCCATCTTTGGGCTGCGAGACACATATCTAGCTTTGGGTTGCAAGATATGAGAGTACAACGGAGAACTAGGATTTCCATTAGTCCCTAGCAGTAAGGAGACCATACGAGTTATCATATATTTAGACAGATGAATGAGTGATAGTGAGGGTTGTTTGATGGATGCTATGGTTGCTTTCCTTTAGTGGGCTACCAGTCGGGGATATCAGTAGGAGTATGTACTAAGATAGGGATATTTGGGCATTCACTATGGTATTCTATATTGTACCTTTATGATATTATAGAGTAGAATATTATACTGTTATGTGCTAATCTTTGGTTGTAGGGACAAGTCAGGTATGATTCGTGTAACGATCCAAATGCTATATCCATATTTCTAAAGAACATTATAAATAATATCATCTAAAAATACGGAGATTACGGCTTGTTAAGGGCGATCAACTATGAATATCACTTTAAACCAATACAGACACGTCTTACTTACCATTTTACTAAATCTCTGAAATAAAATTTGACATGTTCGGTCTTAGTTCAAAATAATAAACACATCAGTTTCTCAGAATCAGAATAGTATATCATATAAATAATAGTTATAGATCACAGTGGAATCATAAACATCATATACATATATAAAACCGAGAGTCTATCAAATATAACACTAAACTCACATAATATACATCTGGTATAAATCTCTAACTCAAATATACATCTCATGTATAGACACAAAATCCTACATAGGATAAACTAAAGGTCCAAACGGTTTATCTCCCAGCTAGCCCAACTAGCCAAAGGTCTAATGTCCTATAACCTAAAAAATCTCGGCCTGACCCGAGTATTATAAAATAAATGGGTCGGACTATCTCTAAGTATCCAAAAGGGTGAGAACAAGATATAACACAAGAATATATGGCATAAGTAAATACAAGAGTCCAAGGTATAACAAGTCATAGAATTAACTTAACTCAGAATCCATCACAAGACACAAGAATATATATTTAATTCACGAACACGGAATAGTCAAAGAATCCAAATTTCTAGAATCCAATAGACCTTAATGTGTATTGATCGTAATGATCTTCTATACCAATCATAATGATTGTGCTCAAACTGTGGCAAACAAATAAGCAAACATATCATCATACTGATTCGATATTAAAGATCGTACCCATATCGGGAACTCATAATCACAACTGATCTCAAGGATAGTCCATACTGATCAAGATGATTGGAGCAACCATTACTCAAAGACTCTAGATTATTCATCTTTATAAATTTATAATCATAAAGAAATCCATGAGTATATCTCTTAAGGATCTGTCGGTTCCACCGAACACCAAAAAGAAATATACCCTTGTTAGCACCAAAATTGGTCACTAACCTCGTTGAGAAAGATTGTGTAGAGATATAAGTGATGAAGATAAATTAAACAAGGAAGAATATGCTAATTTAAATGCAGAAAGTAAGAACACCGGATTTATAGTGGTTCAGCGTAATTGCCTACGTCCACTTTGAGGTTAAACTTTATTGATCTTCTTAATGATTGATTACAGATACAATTCGTAGATCAAATGCTTGAATGTAATTGCTAAGTCAAGAAGATGAGTCTTGAAAATGGCAGAGTCTCCCCAGTGTTCCCGAAAAAAGGGCCTTTTCCACTGTGCCCCTACCCCTCTATTTATAGACAAAGATGGGTTGGACTTCCCAGGTGGGCTTGGTACCCGAACACCTTGGCCCAAATGGAGTGGTCGCTGTACGCCGAACCAAACAAGCCGAACGGTTAGATGCCGAACCACTCTCTCAAAGCCAAACGAGGCGCTTGTTGCGTGGGAAGAGTAGATCAAATATCAATCGAATCCGAACGTGCCTCTGGCCGAACGAAGCGTCTGGCCGAAAGCTACCTTTAGCAGAACGAAGCTCTTAGCCGAACGATGTCTCTGGCCGAACGATGGCTCTGGCCGAACGTTGTCTTTAGCCGACCAATGCCTCTGGCCGAACGATGTCTCTGGCCGAACGATGGCTCTGGCCGAACGTTGCCTTTAGCCGAACAATGCCTTCGGCCGAATGATGGCTCTGGCCGAACGATAGCTTGTGACGATCAATACAGCCATGCCGAGCAGTTGTACACGCCGAACGTCTTCTGATGCCGAGCGCTCATGGATGTCGAGTGCTCCTGGATGCCGAGTACTCCTGGAAGCCGAGTACTACTGGATGCCGAGTACTACCGAATGTCGAGTGCTCCTGGACGCCGAGTACTACTGAATGCCGAGTACTACCGAATGCCGAGTGCCTAGTTGCCTGGTCAAATCCCTAGGAAACACTTGCCCCCCAAAGTGTATTACGTGACTGAATCGTGATACGCTTTGAATTGCATATCTCCTGTGCTTCGCTTCGAATCTAGGTTAACTCTCCTTGGAGATGCCTTCTTGAGAATATCAGTGGTGGAGGTGTGTGACGAGCGAGGTATAAATGCCGAACGATACGTTCGAAGCCGAACGTTCCTCATGTGCCGAGTGACACTTCGTTTCGAAGCCGAACGCTACGGCTTTGACTGATTCTACCGGATATATCCTTTTCGACTTCTATCTTCTCCCTATAAAACCAGGCATCCTTCCTCTATTTTCCTTTTACACTTTCATTTCTGTCACTCCCTAAAGACTTGCAATCCTCGCCAGTCTATCAGACTTAAAGCCTAATCAATCTTTCCTCAGCTTCGATCTACGAACAAGGTATTATCCCTTCTACGATTAAATTGTTTCAACACGAGAGAGGGTCATGTGGAAAACTTCCGATTAGGTCGTCTTTATTGCTGAACGATGCGAGGCAAGGAGGAATGGCCAGGAGTGATCGCACATAAGACCATACGGTGACTAGTTTCTTCGTGCCGAACCAAAATTAAAGGAGAAGAAAGAATAGCGGATGTGTTGGAGGTGGTAAGGGTGTCGAACGACATAACTCTAGTTCGGCGTATGTTATCATACGCCGGACGGGGAAATGGAAGGCTAAGGTGAAGGCACGAATTAGGGGGGATGCCGAATGATTACGAACGCCGAACAATATCTTAGCCGAACAAACGTAAATGCCGACCCATGTCAAGGCTGAACACCACTACGTATGCCGATCGATATCTCAGCCGAACAATATTTCAGCCGAACAATACCAAGGCCGAACACTACTTAACTGCCGAACCAATATATGTCGAACAACATAAATGCCGAACAATGCAAATGCCGAACAATATCTCGGCCGAACAATATTAAGGCCGAACACTACTTAACTGCCGAACCAATATATGTCGAAGAACATAAATGTCGAACAATGCAAATGCCGAACAATACAAATGCCGAACAACATAAAGGCCGAACAACATGAATGCCGAACCACAATTCACCGAACGATTGTGAATGCTGAAAACCACTTAGGCCAGACAAAACTTGGCCGTACGTGTCGAACGATACCTTTAGCCGAACAGAAATTAGGCCGAACACTCATTAACCCTGCATATTCATATAGCAAAACGAGGACTAGGACCTAAGTATACTAGCATATACGATACTAACCCGGATCATTAACTTCCTAGCTTTAGTAGACGTAAATCTAAACTTAGATTAGCATACGTTTTTTGAATCTGGGACTGTAATCACCACAAGGCGGGCTTTTTGAGACGGTCAGCGATGACGGTCTTCGAAGGCGACGATTCGAAGCTCATTTTCACATCTTTGTAACCTTTAGACTCCCAATGCTTATACATGATTGCTTGCACTAGTTTTACACACCACGTGGGGGGAATACTCATGCTGTTAATTCTAACGTTCAACGTTTTTCAAGTATAGTTTTCACAGGCGCTTAGACAGATTCATTATTTATTGGGGATGTCTAAAAAGTCTAGCTCCGCCACTATATCTAATAGGCCCGGGCCATCATCAAGGCAAGAGGTCACTGATACTTCAAATCCGTCGACCTCTCCTGCCCATAACTTAGCTCCTGATGCCCTGGAGGCAACAATTCTCTTAGACAATCCGATCGACTCATAGGCTTCGAAGATTAATGAAGTCGCACTTCGGCGAATATGCTCCATCCATGGGATCCCCTTCGCCGATGTGTTGGTCCTGTCGCGACACGTTCGTCCTCACCTGCCCCCAGTCGGATATACTGCTTGTAACAAGTTCATGTGCTGGATGGGCAGCGTGCCTCCATTCAATTTATTCCTTCGGGACGTGTTGCAGTACATAGATATCGCCCCGACGCAGCTGCACCCAAACGGTCACGCGTTCATATACGGGACCTACCTACTTTTCATGGCCGTCTTCTCTAGGCCTCCTACTTCTGGCGACATCAGATATATTTATATGTTCAAGAAGCGGAAAGATAGCCCCTCTTTCATGTTCCTCGAGCCATACCATAAGTGCCAGATCTTAACCGGAGCATGCAGTTAATTTTCCTTGTACAAACAGGAATGGTTCTATATGCGTTGCCCTCCTAGTTTCGCGAGGAGATGGGTTGAAGGCAGTAAGTCTCTTCGCTGAGTTATCATTCATGTTCAATCGGAGTTATGCTTTTTCTAACTCCTTGTTTCATCTTTTCAGGTATTAACCTGCGTCTGGAGGGCCAAGGATATTCTGAGGCCGTTGAAGCCATTAGAGCTCTTACTGCTGAGGAACGAGACATCCGAACCCTTCTTTCAAATGAATCACTATCGAGTTTCGGACTGTTAGCAAGTGGTCGCTGGATTAGTCTCCCGGAGGGTGTTTCCATTCCCAAGCCTGCATCTGGTAAAGGGAAATAACAAGCTGGATCGTCATCACGCCATACTCCCGATGCACACGAAGAGGGTGAACACAAGGAGGATGAAGCTCCTGAGACTCAAGGCGAGAATATAGGTCCCGCTTGGAACCCGGCGGTCGAAGTGCACGATATTGAAACGTCATCCTCCCCTTCGACGGGAAAGAAGAAATTGATGTACAACATACGGAAGGAGAAAGTTGGCGGAACTTCAAAAGTTACACTCATCCCGTCAGAGAAAGAGGCTTCTTCACAGCATATGGAAAGTTCTTTAAAAGGTCTGTCGAACCTTACCATCCCCGACGATATACTCAATTATGGTTTCGACGACCCGGAAGCCCTTAAGTTTCATTCGCCGGCTAGAGGCAACGCGGGAGTTCAACCCCCAGCCCAGGGAGATAATACTCCAATTAGTAAAGATAGGGGAACCGGTCCGTCGGGGGGAACACTAGGACACACACTCACACACGCACTTCACCAAACACTTCAAGTTTTTTTTATTACCCCAATTTTCTTAACCCGTTGTTATTTTTATTCTTTGCAGGTGACATGGGGCCCTCCCACGGACTCGATCGCCTCCACGGCTCTTCCATATTTCGTCATCTCGGACGGGATTTAGGTTCGGGTAGATGTAGAGACAGAGACGATTACGAGGATCGAGACAACCGTCCTCGTGAATCGTCCTATCAAAAGAAAACATATTCTCAATCTTCACATTCTCGTGATCCTCCTCCTCAAACTGAGGCAGATAGAGAGAAGCTTTCACAGAAGGGGTCCCTACCCGATGTCTCCCGAGAACAACATTCCGGTTCATCAAGCACAAGGCAAACTCGGGAGCATCGGAAAAGAGTAGAACTTTCAAAGCCTCCTCCCCCTATTCCTGCGGCTGACCCCACTATAGCAGAGAAGATGGTCGAACTTAAGGCCAAATTCCCAAAAATCTATTTTGATGGCCTGAAATTTCTCCGAGCTATTCATCACATCCCCGGGCATGTCAAACAGAGTACTCTTGCCTGCAACAACGACGTCTATGTTCAACATGACGCATTTGCACACTTGGTCGAGAAAGTCTCGGAGGTATCTGTTGAGCGACAACATGAAATTGATCGTTTGAAGTTAGAAGCTGGCTTTGACAAGGACATCATCAAGAGTCAAGATGAAGAGCTTGCTTCATATAAGTCGAAACTTGAAGTCGCATAGCAAAGTGCAAAAGACACCGCCGAGGCAGTCACTCGTTTAGAGATGACCCATAAGAAGGAACTCGATGAAGCAGTCCAGCGCAGCGGAGCCCTTGCCTTAGAAAAAGATTCTATCCAAAAAGAACGGGACGCGCTTGCCATACAAGTCAAAGAGTTGAAATAATTACTCTCTAAGGAGAAAGAGGACAAAGTATCTGCTCAAGAAGAGTCACAACGATATTGCGATGAAATCGTTGCTACATGGCTCTTGAAAACGAAGCTCGACGACGAACTTGCTAGGGTTGTGATAGCGAAAAATGAAGCCCGCGAGGAGGGCAAGAGAAAAGCTTCTGAGGAGATTGACTCTCGCCTCGAAGCAACTGCAGAGGCCGACAGGGAAGAGGTCAAGTGCATGTTTGACCCGCTGATTTCTGAGTACGGCGCCCGCATCCTTATGCATCACGACTTGACATTCCTAGGTGAGGGCTATCTTGAATCCCTAGCTAAGGCCTGGGAAACTTTAGTGAAGATCAGAAAAATCGAGTCGGGCTCTGAAGAAGTCGATGAGGATGCTCTGGTGAAGGAATTTCTTAGAGGGAACGAGCCAGTGGACTTATCTACAGCTTTGGGGCTTTATAGCAAAGGCTCTCCCCTACCAAAAGAGAAAAATGATGAAGCTGGTCCATCTGGGGCTAAGACTACGGCTCCTCATACTTCTGCTCCTCCTACTGCTCAATCGGATGGTCGGCCGACACTTGACCCATTCGAGCAGCATGCCGGCTACGATCCTGAAGATCCCGGGCTTGGCGTTCATGTGCTATCCCCTATTCTAGAGGGTGAAACTCCACGCGCAACTGATAGCCAGCCAGAACCTGGTAGGAAATTCTTCTTTTAGGAGCTAAAAGATCTGTCACTTTCTAGTAGCGGTTATTCGTCCTAATGTTCATTCTTTATGTTTTCACGCAGGCTACTCTGATCCTGATCCAACTCCGAGGAGCGATGACGCCAAGGAGGAGGCAGAGAAAACAAGCGATGTTGCTCATGCGGGAGTAACTCCTGGCCATGACGCTCAAGTGATCGGGGCGCTGGATGATGATAAGCTTGACACTTCATCTCCCGCCGAAGGGAGTGATGAAATCGAGATCACTAGCGCCTCCGAACATACTTCGAAGATGAGCATGAAAGGGCGTCTCGTCGAAGAGGAGAAGAATAAAGTCGAGATCAAAGTTGAGCCTGAAATACAGGAACTTACCGACCCGCGGAACAGACCTTTGAAGATCATTCTCCTTGGCAGATCCAAACCGCTGGATGTTCCTTCTCCCACTCCTGATTCCGCTTCTTTAGCGAGCAAGAAATCCAAGAAGAAGCGTGAGGGAAGGGAATCATCTGAGAAAACAAAGGAAGACAAGAAGATGAAACCAAAGAAATAGTCGCTCTACTCGTTCAACGAGATTTTGTTTAAGTCTTGTAACTACTTTCTGTTTTTTCATTTCCGTAGTTTGTGTAGATAGATTTTTGACTCTAAGTTTCGGAGGAATTAACTGTGTAACCCCATTTTGGACTATTAAACGAAGTTTAGTTTCTTTTTCACTCGAATAATTCTTTTGCTTTTTTGGTTTGCTGACTGACTGTGGTCATAACTCAAGTTCGAATGAGTTGCATAATTTCACAATCCATTCTTACGTCGTTCGAACGTTCTTTGGAGTGGCATATTTCTTGTTCCACATTTTTGAGTACTTAGAATTTTTTCTAAACCCACGCTCCAGGGATTTAGGGTAATTCGACCCGCATTCAGGGGATTCGGAGATTGAGATAGCTTATACTCTAGTCCGCGCTCTGGGGACTTAGTATTCTGGTCCGCACTTAGGGGACTCGGAGATGGAAATCGTTTATACTCTAGTCCGCGCTCTGGGGACTTAGAGTACTCCGGTCTGCACTCTGGGGACTCGGAGATTGAAATCGTTTATACTCTAGTCCGCGCTCTGGGGACTTAGAGTACTCTGGTCCGCACTCTGGGGACTCGGAGATTGAAATCGTTTATACTCTAGTCCGCGCTCTGGGGACTTAGAGTACTCCGATCCGCATTCTAGGGACTCGGAGATTGAAATCGTTAGTTCGCGCTCTGGGGACTTAGAGTACTCCGGTCCGCATTCAGGGAACTCGGAGATTGAAATCGTTTATACTCTAGTCCACGCTCCGGGGACTTAGAGTATTCTGGTCCGCACTCTGGGGACTCGGAGATGGAAATCGTTTATACTCTAGTCCGCGCTCTGGGGACTTAGAGTACTCCGGTCCGCACTCTGGGGACTCGGAGATTGAAATAGTTTATACTCTAGTCCGCACTTTGGGGACTTAGAGTACCCCGGTCCGCACTCAGGGGACTCGGAGTTTGAAATCGTTTATACTCTGGTCCGCGCTCTGGGGACTTAGAGTACCCCGGTCCGCACTCAGGGGACTCGGAGATTGAAATAGTTTATACTCTAGTCCGCGCTCTGGGGACTTAGAGTACCCCGGTCCGCACTCAAGGGACTCAGAGTTTGAAATCGTTTATACTTTGGTCCGCACTCTGGGGACTTAGAGTACCCCGGTCCGCACTCAGGGGACTCGGAGTTTGAAGTCGTTTATGCGAGTTCGTACATCGTACTGAATAATGTAGTCCTAGTAATTCATCACCCGACTGTGGGATATGGAAACATTAGTAATTTATGGGAAAGAAGGCTTCAAGCCTTTATTAATGAAAACCAACTAAACTGCCTGATTACATGGTTAAAAGGAAACTAAGTAATGAAAACATACAGGAAATAACTATGCCTAAAACAGGAAAGAAACATACTAAATGTAATAATGTCGCAAATGTTCACTGTTCCACGCTCGGGGGAGTGTCACACCATCAATGGTCGCTAGCTTGAATGTTCCCTCTCCAAGCTTCCGTTCAACGACGTATGGACCTTCCCAATTAGGATTCAGACGTGATGGTATAGGGAAAACTCGTTTCAAAACGAGATCACCCACATCAAAAATCCTTGGGCGGACTCTACCGTCGTAGTAACGCTTGACTCGGTGCCTATGTGCCACCGCCCTTAATTCGGCCTCTTCACGTTTTTCATCGATGCAGTCCAGCGATTCCAACAAGAGGTCCTAATTCGTCTTGGGATCATAATATGTCACTCGATGCGATGGAAATTCAAGTTCCATGGGTATAACGGCTTCCGAGCCGTATGCCAAGGCGAATGGAGTGTGGCCGGTCGCGGACTTGTGGGTAGTTCTATAAGCCCAAAACGCCGTCGGGAGTTCATCTACCCACTTGCCTCCGACTTTCTCCAAACGCTTCTTCAGTATGGACTTGATTATTTTGTTTACGGCCTCGACTTGTCCGTTAGCTTTTGGATGCGCAACGACGACGAACTTCTTCTCAACGCCATACTTTAAACAGAACTCTTTGAACTCTCTGCTTTCAAACTGCGTCCCATTGTCCGTAATGATGGTTTGAGGGAGGCCAAAGCGGCATATAATGTTTCGTACAACAAAGTTAATGACCTTCTTAGAGGTGATTGTGGCCAAAGGTTCTGCCTCAGCCCATTTTGTGAAATAGTCGACTGCAACTATCGCGTATTTCGCACCACCTTTGGATATAGGCAAAGAGCCGATTATGTCAATTCCCCAGATTGCAAATGGCTAGGGACTAACCATTTGTGTGAGTTCTGTTGGTGGAGTCCTCGGGATTTTCGCATATCTTTGACACTTGTCGCATTTCCTTGCGTAGTCTGCAGCGTCCCGATTTACGGTTGGCCAGTAATATCCATAGCGGAGGATCTTTTTTGCTAGCGTTTGCCCCCCAGTATGGTCACCACATTCTCCTTCGTGTACCTCCTTCAAGACCCGCTTTGTCTCATCATGTGCGATGCATCGTAATAAGGGACCGAGAACCCCTTTCGATACATTAGTCCATCCTGCATCACATATCGCGCGGCCTTTCGAAGGACATGTCGTCTTTCGCTCCTTTTTTTAGGTAAAGTCCCGGTCGTCAGGTATAGTTTGAATGGGGTTATCCACGACTCCCTCTCGATTTCTATTTCCAACACGAAATCAACTTTCATCGCGTCTATGCTTGGAGCATGCAAGACCTCAATGGGAAACAATCCCATTTGCTACGCATTGCTAGTGCTTGCGAATTTTGCCAATGAGTCGGCTTCTTTGTTCTGTTCACGTGGGACATGCGAAATGTCATAATGCTCAAGGTTCGTCAGTAGTTCTTGAACCAAAACAAGGTACGGAGCAAGCTTCTATCCCTTTGCTTGGTAATCTCCCCGCACTTGGTAGACCACCAACTGTGAGTCGCAAAAGATTTCGACTGATTTGACCCCGAGTTCTCCAATGAGTTTTAAGCCTGCAACCAGTGCTTCATATTCTGCTTCATTATTCGTGGCCAGGAAATCGAGCTTCAGAGCGTAACAAATCGATCGATTTTCCGATGTTACAAGAACAACACCAGCGCTGGAGCAACGGTCGTTTGAAGCCCCATCGGTGTACAATTTCCATCGAACAGGGGGAATGACATTGTGATTATCCGGTTCGTCAGATACAGTAAACTCAGCGATGAAATCTGCTAATGCTTGCCCTTGTATGGCTCTACGTGGCAAGTAGGCGATATCGAACTGGCTCAATTTGATATTCCATTTTAACAATCTCCCAGAAGTTTCTGGTCGTTGGAGTACCTACCGTAGGGGTTGATCGGTATAGACACTGACTGAGTGTGCTTGAAAGTATGGGCGCAGCTTACGTGATGCAATCACCAAGCAATAGGACAATTTCTCAATCTTAGGGTAATTTCTTTCTGCCCCCGTTAAACGCTTACTAATGTAATACACCGGCTTTTGGATTCGGTCCTCCTCGCGGACCAAAGCTGCACTTATAGCATGTGGGGATACGGCCAAGTATACGTACAGCATCTCGTGGTCTACTGGTTTTGACAGCACTGAAGAACTCTCTAGATGCCTCACTAGATCCCGGAATGCTTCCTCACAATTAGACGTCCATTCGAAATTCCTCTTCCCTCTCTTTATTATATCAAAGAAAGGAATGCACTTGTCCGTGGATCTGGATATGAATCGACTCAGCACAGCCACTTTTCCATTCAAGCTTTGCACCTGTTTTATGGTTCTGGGGACCTGCACATCCCGAATAGCTTGAATCTTTTCTGGGTTGGCTTCAATTCCCCTAGCATTGACAATGAATCCCAAAAACTTTCCCGATGCAACGCCGAAGGAACACTTCAAAGGGTTGATCTTCATCCCATAATATATGAGTATATCGAACATCTATGCCAAGTCTCGAATGTGGTCGTTTGACTATCGTGACTTCACGAGCATGTCATCCACATAGACTTCCATCATTCTACCAAGCTGGTCTTTGAACATTCGATTCACTAAACGCTGATAAGTCGCTCCTGCGTTTTTCAGTCCGAAGGGCATTACTACATAGCAATATAGCCCAACGTCTGTGACGAAACTAGTGTGCTCTTGGTCCGGGATATGCATCAGGATTTGATTATAGCCCGAGTATGCATCCATGAATGATAAAAGCTCGTGTCCTGCTGTGGAGTCAACCAATTGATCAATCCTAGGCAACGGAAAACTGTTCTTGGGGCATGCCTTGTTCAAATCGGAATAGTCTACGCAAGTTCTCCATTTCCCATTCGCCTTTTTCACCAGCACGGGGTTTGATACCCATTCAGGGTAGAGGGCGTCGCGGACGAACCCATTGGCTTTGAGTTTGTCCACCTCCTCTCTGAGAGCAGCGGACCTCTCCGGGTCCATTCCTCTCCTTTTTTGTTTAACCGGGACGTATTTCGGGTCTATGTTCAACATGTGACTCGTAATGGCGGGAGAAATCCCACACATATCAGAATGCGTCCAGGCGAAAACATCAAGATTTGCCCGAAGGAAATCACTAAGGTCTTCAGTCATTGTGGGGCCGAGTTGTGATCCGATCTTCAGTATTCGCGATGGGTCGTCTCGGCTGACTGAAATGTCAATTGTTAATTCGGCCGGTGCTGCCTTTTCTTCCCTGGGTTTCTCATCGTCGTCTCTCGGATCTATGTCTCTGAAGATCCGAGAATTATGCCCGAGCCAGGGCTCGGGCACTACTTGTCAATTATCCGTATTAAGGATGCGGACGGGATTGTCCGCAACCTTTCCTTTCTCCCTCCGATGGGCCTCTCGGAGCTCAGCCACATAACAGGCACGACCAGTTGCTTGGTCGCCATGAACAACACCTACTCCTTTTTCAGTTGGGAATTTCAAAGTTAAGCACCATGGGGCTAATGCTGCCCTAAACTCAGCCAGGGCCGGTCGACCTAAGAAAACATTCTACGGAGAATCCACATCCAAAACTTCAAAGGGTAGGATTTGCACCCTCCGGCGTTCGCCTTGTTCCAGTTCAACTGGTAACTCAACGTACCCCACTGCATCAGTCGCTGCGCCATTAAAGCCATGTATACGAGCTTTGGACGGTTTCAAGTCCTTTGTTTCCATTTTCATCTGGTCATAAGCCTTCTTGAAGATGATGTTGACAGAACTTCCACAATCAATCAGAATTCTTTTCACATAAGCCAGTCCGATCATCGCAGATATGACCATCGGGTCGATGGTTGGAGCCTCCACTTGGTTAGCATCTCTGTTTCTGAACACTATATCGTCTGTCATCACGCACAGCTACTTAGCAGGGGTCCCATCCTCCACGTTGGAACAACACTCAAAATCTGCATGCTTCGGGGAACTAGCATACCGCTCCATCTCCTGCCAATTCTTATCCGCGGGGTGAGGCCCACCGATGATCGTGTTTATGACCAGTCTACCCACAGTCCGGGCAGGTTCCTCGGGATGGCGCGGAGCTGGTGCACGTCCTGGGTTGGATGTTCCCTGTCCTCCTTCCTGTGGATCCTTCACAAATTCGTGCAACTTTTTCTGCCTGATCAACTTTTCTATAGCGTCGTGTAGGTGTCTGCACTCTTCCGTATTGTGCCCATAAGTCTCATGGAAGCGGCAATATTTCCCAGTCTGCTTCTGTTCCTCGGTTGACTCTTTTGGACGTGGCTTTCTGTACTGAAAGGCATTGCAGGTTGATAGGTAAATGTTCCCAAGAGACGCATTCAGCGGGTATACTCGTTGTACTTGGAATTCTTGGCTTCCACTTCCTTGCTTCTCTCTTCTTTCCTTGATTTCTCCCTCCGGACTCCTTAGGCTGCCCAGGCTTGTTCTGCACATTGACTTGGACTTTTCTCGAGTTGTCTCCGGACTACTTCACAGCAATGTTGCTTTTTACAGACTCCTGAACAGGTCCCGGGGCCTTATCTCGCCTGACCCACCTGGCTTCCTCTCTTCTTATGAACCTGTGTGCCTTTGAGTAAAAACGCTCTAGCGTAGTTGGAGGTTTCCCTGCCAGCCAGTCTCCAAACTCGGAATCCGGTTCCAAACCTCGCATTACAGCCATTAGAATTGCATGATCATTGGGATTACTGACGTCAGTCGCCGCAACATGGAATCTTTGTAAATACTCCTTCAATCACTCCCCAGGATTTTGGATTACACTTGATAGAGACATCACGTCCTTTGGACGAGTAGTGTGTATCCTGAACTGCTCAATAAACTTCTTTGCCAACTCCTCGAAACTGGATACGGACTGTGGAGGAAGTCGGGTGAACCACATAGTAGCGATCCCAGATAGAGTAATTGGAAAGCATCTACACTTGGTTGCATCATTTGCTCTAGCTGAATCCATCATCCACTCGTACCTCATGACATGTTGTCTGGGATCAGTCTTTCCCTCATAAGCAGGGATAGTTGGCATACTAAACTTTCTGGGGGTATGCTGCCTGTAGAACAATGTCCGTGAATGGAGTATGACTTCTTGACACTCCCCAATCGTCATTCGACAAGCCATGATTCTCCTTTATTAATTGCCTGATCATGGCTGTTAGGTCTGGTGTTTGTATAGAAGGTGGAAGGCCGGAATCAGTTCTCCGTGACTGATCATGATGATGCCTCCTCTGTTGGCGATCTGCCAAATGCGCATCTTTAGGTTCGACATCGTTAGCGTTTTGATGGTCTAGGCCTCCAGCCTCCACCTGCACTCCAGCTCCTAAGTTTCCAGCTCCGACTTGGTCACGGTCTCACGTTGTTCAGACAGCAGCACCTGCCCGCGCAATTTCAGTCTTACGGCGCCTACGCCTAGGAGGTTCATCGGATGAAGTTGAGCTGTTGGATGAGGAGTAAGGAGCGGGATTGCCCCCAGCATTCTATTGTTGTTGTTGAGTGAGTTGTGTCATCAGGTTGGCGTTAGCTTGCATCTGCTCTCCTAGTTGTCTCCTGCTTTCCCTGAGTTCTCTCATCATGTCGTTGAACTCTATTCTGGTGACAACCGGAGTTTGGTCCTGGGCGGTAGTTCCTACACCCGGAATTGCTGGCTGATTGCTAGGTCCTGCCTGTTGCACGCTAGCAGTCTCGTGGGCATCCGCATTATGGGAAGCTGACCTGGTAAGTGGTCTCGCCATTGTAGAGTTATTGGTATGAACTCTGAGTAGAATCAACGGACATCCTATCAATAAGTCGGATCTTCTTTGGGGGATTTGTTCAATCCTGTAGCTTCAAAGCAGATCCTTGAGGTCTGAGAATTCAATTCTCAGTGAAAGCACCAAAGTGTTAGCACCAAAATTGGTCACTAACCTCGTTGAGAAAGATTGTGTAGAGATATAAGTGATGAGGATAAATTAAACAAGGAAGAATATGCTAATTTAAATGCAGAAAGTAAGAACACCGGATTTATAGTGGTTCAGCGTAATTGCCTACGTACACTTTGAGGTTAAACTTTATTGATCTTCTTAATGATTGATTACAGATACAATTCGTAGATCAAATGCTTGAATGTAATTGCTAAGTCAAGTAGATGAGTCTTGAAAATATCAGAGTCTCCCAAGTGTTCCCGAAAAAAGGGACTTTTCCACTGTGCCCCTACCCCTCTATTTATAGACAAAGATGGGTTGGACTTCCCAGGTGGGCTTGGTAGCCGAACACCTTGGCCCAAATGGAGTGGTCGCTGTACGCCGAACCAAACAGGCCGAACCACTCTCTCAATGCCGAACGAAGCGCTTGTTGCGTGGGAAGAGTAGATCAAATATCAATCGAAGTCGAACGTGCCTCTGGCCGAACGAAGCGTCTGGCCGAACGCTACCTTTGGCCGAACGAAGCTCTTAGCCGAACGATGTCTCTGGCCGAACGATGGCTCTGGCCGAACGTTGTCTTTAGCCGACCAATGCCTCTAGCCGAACGATGTCTCTGGCCGAACGATGGCTCTGGCCGAACGTTGCCTTTAGCCGAACAATGCCTTCGGCCGAATGATGGCTTTGGCCGAACGATAGCTTGTGACGATCAATACAGCCATGCCGAGCAGTTGTATACGCCGAACGTCTTCTGATGCCGAGCGCTCATGGATGCCGATTGCTCCTGGATGTCGAGTACTCCTGGATGCCGAGTACTACTGAATGCCGAGTACTACCGAATGCCGAGTGCTCCTGGACGACGAGTACTACTGAATGCCGAGTACTACCGAATGCCGAGTGCCTAGTTGCCTGGTCAAATCCCCAGGAAACAACCCTAAAGTGCTAAGTACTATCACTTTCAGTAATCACTAGAATCTAGTCAAAATATCCCATGCTGCCTGGTGAAATTCAAGTATTTACTAGAAGCTAGTAAATCTTAGTTGTTACGGATACCACTGGAAAACTCGAACTATATTCTCTTAAGGTTCTATCGGCCCTGCCAAACACCAAAGAGAATACAACCCTAAAATGTTAAATACTTCCTAATAGCAATCACAAGAATTTAACCAAGGCATCCTATACTACTTGGTGAAATTCGAGTATTCGCTAGTGGGCTAGTAATTACCACTCAAACATTCTATTCAATGAGTTGTACAATATTCGACCAAGCATTACTCGAGAGCATTTAAACCAATTGGTAACACAAAATCGCTTATTAGTACTTCCTATATTATAGAACTAAGGTTCTCAAAACATTTTTGCCTTTTGAGTTTATAGTTTAGAAAGCAAATATTATGATTTTCCATAGATTCCTTTATCATTTAACCTAATGTAAATATTCTCTATTTGATAAAATCTTCCATGAATCCGAATTGTTCCAAAATTGCACTACACACACATAGTTGTCTCAAATTTCCATGCAATCTACTTAGTTAACAAACCATGTTTTAAAAACCTATATATATATAGATAAGTCCATTTATCTTATAAAACCATATTTATTATTCTTTCAAATCCATTTTGATATATATAACCATTTTACTTAGAAATAAATTAGGTTTATATTTCCATAACCATGTTTCCAAAATACATAACCATTTATAGTACCAATACTATATATATAACTATTTATAAAAATCATTTATAAAAAGAACTAGATTAATTTAGAAATAATTTTGATATTTTCAAACTTAAATTAAACTTTCTTTTATAAAATTATGTATATAAATAAAATAGATAGGTATAAGTTTATAAAATTCCAAACCTTTGAATCAAAGTGATTCGAAGTCTATAACACAAGAGAATACACTATTACACATCACAAGATCATAACAACAAATTGGTCCATAGGGTTCGACTCTATATCATTTTTGAACATATTTTTATAAATTTATTCTACCAGCAAATATGTGTTGAAATTATCTCCATAACCTATTATAATCATCCATCCAAAGCATAACAAAAAATAGCAACAAACAACAACAAACAAAGCGATAACGGATGAACCGAGGAAGGTTTCTTGGAGCTTGAATTGCCCTAGGATACGTCCACTGATGCACTAGTAGCGCACCATCGGTCCACCGGTAGGGACAAATTCTGAAGCTGTTCTAACTCCAGAATCCCCTCCAGTCGACCCTCGGTGAAGTGGGTTTTCTCTTAAGTCTTGAGTGATTGTTCTAGGGTGATTTTTCAGTGCATGCATCCATATAAACAACTATAATTGTCAACTAATTAAGATCAAAGGGCTAGGGTTTCAGCAATTTAGAAGTTGAACAATTATGAAATATGAACAATACAAAAATGAAAGCAACACAACCGTAGATTTATCTAATTTAACCAAACAGTGATATACTTTCACTTTGAGATAGTAGTGTGAGGGAAACTCACCTATAAGCACTTGAATTGAAGATTGAAACCCGAATTAGCTTCTCTTGATTATTATCTAGGTTATTTTCAGTAATTGCAACAAAGAGATTACAAATAAAAGATAAAAACTGAGAATACTAACCCTAATTGATTCACTAGGAGTGTAGAACATTACCGAAGTTGATTTCTATAATTATTGATCGAAAGTTTTGTTATTTGCACTAGATTTGGGGTGATTTAGGTTCTAGGGTTGAGAAGCAAGAAGGGTTTGTTTATGTTCTGGCTGAAAAAGAAATATGAGAAGTAAAATGAATGTAAGTTTTATTTTTCTGTCTCTTGTTTCTCCTACATGGACCAAATGGGTGTACTAAGGACCCAATAAAAGAAATGTGTTATAATTCTTTAGTTTTAGTTATTATAAAACACTATTTTACACAAATCAATGATTTATAAATTATAAATTTGATTCTCACAAAATTTGACAAACACTAATATATCAAGCATTTTCATTACTATTAATATTGAGATATTTTATAAAATTAAATATAACCTTTGAGAATAAAAGTTGTTCTCATTATTTTCATTAAAATAAACTATTAGTTATAAAAATCTCATTTTAAATAGTAAATCTCAATATTGACGTTTTACTAAACGTTAGAACATTGGTTGAAATAATTTGAAACGAAAATATTTTATCACAAATCTCCACATATAATAAATAAGTGAATAAAAATTTGTACTTCACATTTTTATATTACAATTAATTTTCATATATTTAATTATCACAATTTTCTAAAATTATTCTTATATTTTCAAATATAAGAATCAAGTTTCATAAAAGGATATTCCTTGAACTTCTAATTTATTAAATCCCAAATTCATTTTAATTTGGAAATTATAACTAATAAAATTCCCAATTTTATCCTAAAATTAATTAAATAAATCCAATCATATTTTTATGTTTAGTTCCAGGTAATCTCGACCCGGGTTGTTATATACTTCCCCTCTTAAAGGAACTCGCAATTTGGTTTCAAAGAAAAGTCTAAAATAAAAACATATGTATTTAACAGTTCCTTCTTTAAATTTACCCAACACCACAAGAATACACAGTGTTATAACTTACACATTAATTTATAAAATATATACATTCTCCGTCCTTATTTTCTAATTGGAAAATAAGTTCATACAAATAACTTCAAATTTCAAAATTTTAATTATTACTTCCAAATAACTCTTTCCAAAATTTACATTTTTAATTATAAAACCTAAAACATCAAATTATAAAATTCTAATTCCAGTTAATTTCTTATTTTGAATTTCCAAAATCTATCATCCATCTAAATCATAAAATGATATACACAACAAATTCAAATATCACACATTTTTTGATTAGCATATATCGTAAAATAACATTCATGATTTACAAATATTAAATAATAAAATGGCGCTTGTTTGCTATCTATTCATAGCGAGTCAAATGGCTACGAGGTTCATTGTTAAGTCAACATAGCCTCGCCACTAACCTCTATTATTGTTAAGGTTCAATACCTGCACCTGTCATCCAAAATAATGCATATATAATGCAGTTTTATAATAACAAGTATCATTTTCTAAATCACCAAACTTTTAAATACATATATACTAGTAGATAAATTTCCCTTTAAATTTATTTCACAAAATATTTTTCCTAAAATTTCAACTTTTACAAATAATAATATCAAGTTTCAAATCATTTATTTAATACTATTATTAAAATTCCAATTAATTTTTACTTTTAAACTGATCACATTTACGTATACTTTTCTACTAACCATTTTTTACTTCCAAAATTTGGTTTTCACAATTTCTTATTTTTTAACTTCTTATTAAATAAGATTCATATATAAAAATTTTAAACCAAAGAATTTGAAAGTTAAATTCACAAATGGAAGTAGATTTTCAGTTATTCTCTTTTCAAAAGTTTTCCAATTAACTTCCATTTAACTTTAATATATACCAATTCCAAAATTTAAAACATTTTCCCTAATCTTATCTCATTATATAAAATAATATTAAGCCATGAAATTTTTAGTGATTCATTTCATCACTTTGCTACAAAGTTGATTACCTTGAATATCAACGTTGCCTCGCCATGCTCTCCACTTCTCCCAATTTGTTCGGAGGCTAAAATATTATTTTAAATTATTTAAACTCAAATATTTTCCAAATTTTCAAATTACTTATTTCTCATGTCAAAATGTCTCATTCAATGTTTAGGAACTCATATCGATAACATGGTGTCCCACATATCGATCAGAATCCTTAAACATTTTCTGGACAAGTCAACACAATATATAATCACAAGTTTATAAGCGGTTGGTGATGCCATTTGGGTTATCCAACGCTCTGGCATATTTTGTGGATCTCATGAATCGGATTTTCCGAGACCATCTGAATAAGAGGAGCATAAGACGCACTTGAGGATTGTGTTAGAGATATTGAGAAAGCACAAATTGAGAGTGAAGTTCTCTAAGTGTCATTTCTGGAGAGAAGAAGTGAGATTCTTGGGCCAGGTCATCAAGGGATAAGGTATAGCAGTGGATCCTACGAAGGTGGTAGCGGTCCAAGATTGGAATCAGCCTAAGAATGCTACGGATGTGAGGAGTTTCCAAGGATTGGCGGGATACTATAGACGCTTCATCAAGGACTTCTCAAAGATAGTAGCACCATTGACCAATTTGACAAAGAAGAATCAGACTTTTGTTTGAGACACGAAGTGCGAGCATATATTTGTGAGTCTGAAGGAGAGAATAACGAGTGCACCAGTGTTGGCCATTCCAAGTGGAAATGAAGAGTTAACCATATACACTAATGTTTGCGGTACCGGATTGGGTGTAGTATTGATGCAGAAGGGATGCTGCCTATGCAAGTCGGCAGCTAAAGCCACACGAAAGGAATTACCCATCTCATGATTTGGAATTGGCGGCAATTGTTTTTTGTTTGAACCTGTAGTGGCACTATTTGTTAAGAGAAAGGTTTGAGCTGTTTACGGACCATAATTCCTTGAAGTATCTTCTCTTAGAAGGATCTCAACCTTCATTAGCAATGGTGATTAGAGTTCTTGGACTCTTGTTATTTTAGTATTTTCTATACTCTAGGAAAAGGGAATGCAGTCGCGGAGGCATTGAGTAGAAGACATGCAGAGTCAAACACAATGTTCTTGGAATGGAAGCAGATAGAGTATATTAATGGATTTGATTTTAGGCCTCACCGTGAGCTAAAACCTGAAATGTTGGCAAGCTTATCGATTAAACCTACTCTAATTGAAAGGATTTTTACTAGTCAGAAGCAAGATGTAAAACTAGTAGAGATTATAGCAAGGATAGGAGGAGTAGAGTCTGAAGACATGAAGTAATACTAACTCAATCGAGAATGTTGGCTTCATAAAGACGAGAGGTTGTCTGTTCCCAATGTTGATAGATTACGAGTTGAAGTGCTAAGAGAGCGTCACCATTCCAGATTGACCATTCATCTCGGCGCTAACAAGATATACTGAGATATGAAACGAACCTATTATTGTGAAGGTGGGAAGAGGGAGATAGGGACATTCATCTCAAATCGTATAAACTATTAGTTGGTGATGGCAGAGCAGAAGAAACCTAGTGGATTGTTGCAACCATTAGAGATTCTTGAGTGGAAATGGAAGCAAGTATCGATGGATTTTATAGATGGACTGCCGAGGACTCTAGCTAGGTACAATGGCATTTGGGTCATAGTAGATTGGTTAACCAAGAGTGCGAGATTTATACTCATCAATTCATGTAGAACGGCATCCAAGCTAGCAGAGTTGTATGTAAAGTGGATAGTACGATTTTACGGTGTACCAAAGAGAATTATGAGCGACCGAGACGCTTTGTTCACTAGTAGGTTTTGGAAGAGCTTACAAGAAGCATTAGGAACCAAGCTACATCTTAGTACATCTTATCACTTGCAAACGATGGCCAGACCGATAGAGTAAATCGTATATTGGAAGATCTCTTGCGAGCATATATTATGGACTTGGTGGATCATGGAATAATTGTCCACATTTGGTGGAGTTTGCATATAACAACAGTTATCAATGGAGTATTGGAATGGCTCTATATAAAGCATTGTATGAAAGACCATGTAATTCTCCTTTATAATGGAGGTATGTGGGTGATAAGTCCATACTTGGACGAGATATGATTAGAGAGACATCAGAGAAGATTAAAATCATTCGACAACAAATGAAAGCTGCTTAGGATCGACAGAAAAGCTATGTGGATAAAAGGCGAAGAGATTTGGAGTTTTCTGTCGGAGATATGGTATTTGTAAAGGTTTCTCCTCTAAAGAATGTAGTTTGATTCGGTAGAAAAGGGAAGCTGGCACCGAGATTCGTAGGTCCTTTTCCAATAGTTAAGAGGATTGGGAAGCTAGCACACAGGGTCGACTTACCTCAGAAGACGGCGGGCATGCACAACATTTTTCTTGTCTCTTATCTACAGATGTTTGTGCATGACTCAGGTACACCGAATCAGCTAGCGGATGTAAAGGCGGCACCAAAAGTTCCTATATCTCGTAGGCCACTTCGTATTGTTGGGTATGATATGAAACAGCTTAAGAGAAAGTTGGTGAAACTAGTTAAGGTACAATTGAGCAGAAGTATTGACGATTATACGTGAAAGATGGAGGGGAGCATGAAGACTAGGTGTTCAGAGCTCTTTGAATGGTAAGACCCAACGTTTATCGTATCTACTTTCATCATCGTATATTATATTTGATAAATTAGTATTGTTCATGCTAGGATAAGTTCACTATATGATTGGTTGCATGGCTACTTATTTGTGATGTTTGATGGTTACTTATTGGTAGGGATGCGAGATGACCACGGTTGCTTATAATTTGGCTTGTTTGGGCATTTTGAAGGCAAAATTCCTAAAGGGGGGAGAATGTTAAATTTTCAAGGTAGGTAGAGGATGCACTGTAGGTCGTGCTGGAGGAGTTGCATCATTCGTATTAGGCTGGATGACGATGTAACATCATGATGAAACCTATAATCATCAGATGTTGGCTCATGTTTGGAGTAGGTTCCGAGGATGGCACCTCGTAAAGGAGTGAGCTATAGGATCGGGGAATGTGGATTGGTTCCTCATGAATAATGGAAACTCGATTGTGCAAGGTCTCAGTATACAAATAGAGCAAAGGTGGGCTCGAAAATATGTGCTAAGGAATCGTTGATGCTCGGAGTGCTTTTTGTCGTACTTGAAGCAGGGGTATTATAAGTGGGGATGCCCATGGATTAGTAGCGAGGATCCGTATACCCTGGACTTTTAGATTTAGGTCTAGTGTCCCGCTTTGGGCTGCAAGACACCAATCTAGTTTTGGGTTGGAGATATGAGAGTACAACGAAGAACCGAGATTTCCATTAGTCCTCGGTAGTAAGGAGGCCATTCGAGCTATCATATATTCAGAGCACTGAGATGAGTGATAGGCAGTGTTGTTTGATGGATGCTATGGTTGCTCTCCTTTAGTGGGATATCACTCGGGGATATCATAAGGAGCAGGTACTGGAGATATGGATATTTGGACATCCACTATGGTATTCTATATTGTATCTTTATGATATTGTACAGTAGCTTATTATACTTTTATGTGCTAACTCTTTGGTTGCAGGGAGATGTCATGTATAGTTTGGATACTCTTATTCCTTACCATATTTACATGTACAGTATTTTGAAATTTATTTTCTACTCACACCAGACTATTGTCTGACCCAAGGTTTTGTGCTTTGCTTCTTACTACCCTAGGTACTTTTAAAGGAGTAGACTAGATAACAAGCCTAGGTGATGTAATAGTAGTTTGGAGGACGAGTTGGATGGAGCTGTCTCGTATTGTATATTTATATGGATTCTACGCTTATTCCATCGTGCAACACTTGGGAGCCTTAGTGGTGACTACTTTTACTTGTATTTAAGACAGTTATTAAGTTTGTTTCCGCTGTATAACCTCTATGACATGCGATGTATAAATTTGTCGATCTATACTCTGATGATTCGTTCACATACTTATTACTATCTCTTATGTTATATCTGTGATATTATATTTTATCCATGCACTACGATATATGATAGGTTATATGATACGTTTGTTATTATTCATCTTAATGATTGTCCAATCTGTCGGGCATGACTACATCGCACTATTTAGTGATTATCTGTGTCGGTGGTATATGGTGGTCGTCACACCATGCCATGACTTAATTATAATCAAAGTGGACTATGCACACTGAATTTCAACCATATTCTCCAGTCAAGAGAACTATGTAATATCATCACTTTGAGATTTCATGTTTGTCCTTAGTTTTTATTAATAGCAAGAAACTCTCAAGTGAGTCATTCCATAGTTACCTAATAACCATCTGTGTAACCCCTTGATGCCCCCAGCAACCATGAGTTGTACACTGCCAAATATTTGGAGAGTGGTACATATTTTGGTCTCAATAGCTGTATCAATACCCTTTCTTGAAACATCTTGACTAAGAATATTTATAATAATTTATTATTTAATATTGTGATAAATTTTCATGATTAGTACTCCTTGTAATTATTACCACATAACATATCATTTAAGGATTTTATGTATTACTTGTATTAATTACTTAATATATATACACACACACAGACATACATATATACATATCACAGTATAATAAGTATATAATAGAAAATTAAACATCTTTATTATGAACCGCATTGGCTATAAAATTTGAAATATGTAATAAATTAAATAATTTCCACTAGGGCATAATCCTTACTCTTAAAGTTTTAAGAAAGGTGTCTGTCTTGACCTTACACATATTTTCCAATTGGTTTGGGTATGTTTCAAGATTATGCCCAATTTGCCTCTAACACTTTGCCTTACCCTTCTAATTATGTGATTGTACTCTTATTATGGACCTTCCAGTCATTCCATGCTCTTAAATGTCTTTTGGTACTCGTAGTGTTGTGCATGAAAATGCCACAACACTTGGTCCTTAAAGCATACTTTCATGAATATGCCATGTGCTTTGATTCATCTAAAATCATCGCTTTTTTATGCAATATTCATCTCGAACCTTGAATATTTATATCCTTATTTTCGACTTTTTTGGTACGTCTCTTGCTACCAGTTTATTGTAGATTTCTTCTTTCTGGGGAAACCATGTTGATCATTTGAAGGCATCTTTGACCACTATGATGTTTATGGAATGCTTGCTTGGTTGCATAAGCATATATCATGATTTTCCCATGTGCTTCATTTTTGCCCGATCACATGTTGTAGTGGATCCTATACGGGCAGTTGTTACATTTGACTTCATGACCCTTCGCCCATGTTCCTTGAGCCTACACAGACCAAGTATCAGCCCAAGAAGATTGCAGTCTTAGATAAAGATTCAGACCTTGAGATCATTGGCTACAAGGACATATCTAAAGACGTCAATACTAGGGTCGCTCTTAGGGCCAAGCTTCTTGAAATGCCCCACCAGCCCTAAAGCATGTCAAAATTAAGATTATTGAAGACATTATATTAATGAAGCACCAACTCAAGAAGGAGAAATTGTCTAGTCAATCCAAGTGAGGCTTAGGACGCCTTTGACTTTCTTAAATTTGAAGTAAGAACTTCCAAGGTTTTGATTGGTATAAGGGCAAAAGCCTAACATTCTTAGACATGATTTTGTAATGAACTAAACCCATGATTTTTACTATCTTCGTTGATCAGCAAAACATACAGTTGTTTCATTTTTGTGGCATAAAGTTGAAGATTTTTTGCTCATTATATGTGTGGCTTTCTATTTGTGCTTATATCCTTTATTTCCTAGCTATGGTTTGAAACTGCCATGTTTCCGTCCACCATGGGAGTACAGCTACTTGCCTACCATTCACACTGGTTAAGGGATCAATCGCCCATAAGTTCGACATGATAAGCAGTTTGTGTCGAAGTATATCTCCACTATCCCTATATCCATAGGCTTTCCATTATAGTTTGTTTAGTTATCTTGTTCCATTAGCAATTTTTTCATCACTGCAACGCATATTTGTATTGGATCAATCATCAACAAGTTCGGCAAGGTAAGCAGTTCTTCATTAAAGCACCTCATCAACTTTTTCACTACTACTGCGCACACTTATATAGGAACAATCACCAATAAGTTCGGCAAGGTAAGCGGTTCTTTATTGAAGTGCCTTTTTGTAACTCAAGTACTTATTATCTTGTTATCTTTTCTGGCAATCGTCGATCAATGTGAGTATAAAAACATCTCCTCTAGTATATCTAGGGAGATTTAACCTATAAGTCTAGCGAACGCATCCACTTCGAGAAATCTAATAGGATTTAATTCGGTACTTTAGAAGCACGTCCCTTTTGAGTGTCGAAAAGGAATTTGAATTCTTAGTCTCTAGAAGCACATCCCTCTTTAGATATTGAAAGAGGGATTCAACTTATTAATTCCTAGAGGACATCTCGTAATGACCCTAATTTGACTAACAATATTTAGGATATTTAATTAGATAAATTAAATTAAATAATGTAATTGGTTAAGGGATTAAGATTTGTATGATCATAAGGTAGCCGTGCCTAATTAATCCATAAGTCAAAGAGAATTAAAATGAAGTAAGAGGAATAAGATGAGGGCAAAATAGGAATGAACTAAGTTCTTATACCCTAAACCCTCCTTACTTGCATTCCTTATCTATTTCAAACATTTCCAAACAATACTAAAAACGTTCAAAAGCTTGGCCGACCACCATTAAAGGAATTCAAAAGGAAAATAAGCAAGAATTCAAGTAGGAAGCTTAGTCAAATCAATTCAGGAGCAAATATCAACCTCCTTAACAACAAGTTAAGGTGAATAATAGATTACATCTCATTTTAATTGTTTTCGGTTTCTAGATGAGATCCAATTTATTTTGCAAGTAAAATGCCAGGATTTGATTGTTTAAATAGATATATAGGCTTGTTGATGATCTATATTGCTTTATATAGATTTTATGATAAGTTTTGACTTGAAAAACCTATTAAATGACATCCTAATGACTTGCGTTTTTGATATAAAGTCAAAAACATTATTTTAGAGATGGGTTTCAAGTTTCATAATTTTCTAAGTTTATGTGGATTTATTATGACTTTTCTAGGAAAGAAAATGGTTAAATTGGGTTTAAATTATTTTCGACGATAGGCTTAGGTCTGAAATTTAAATATGTTAGAAAACATACTAAAAGTGATTTATGGGAATTTTTGGTGAATTTTCCTAAGTATTTTACTATGGATATAAAATTATTTAATGTATAGGACTTAAATGTTTTATATGCTTCTAAAAGGAGAAAGGGCTAATTTGCTAAATGTTTTTAATTGTTAATTACTATTCGGCGACACTTTAAGAAAAAGTTCCTAAACAAAATTGGCAAAAGGTTATATGTTGACAAATAAGGCAATTCAGTTAGAAAGATATTACTTTAAAAGACTAATAATCAGTTTTGCAAAGAATTATTGCTTCGCCACTTACAGCAGCTACCTTTCGATCCCATACTACCACCCCAACCAAGTCGAAACCAATACACATGGTATCAATGCCTAGGTGCGTAGTTGATTGAAGTTAGGCGGAAGGTATAGAGTTGAAACATGCTTTCGAAGGGGTAGAAGCTATTATTATTGACTACGAATCACTTACATTTACAAAGGAGGCTTTCGAAGGAGTTTTATTAGCTTTCGACTTAGTCAAATGTGCCTTTGTTTTATCAAAAGGGTTTTTGAAAGGGGTTGCCGTCTTTTTATTTTAAAGATGAAGCTTTCAAAAGGGTCTGAAACCCATGCTGCCGCATTCAACCCTTCGAATCAATTCTTTTGAAAGGGTGTTTTGCCTTCAAACTTTGAAGCGACTTCTCCATGCTTTTAGAAGTATCGATTTCAAAACCATTCACTTTCTTTTACTTAGAAATAATGCTTTCGATAGAATTGCTTTCGCCCCAGTTCGTTTAAGACCCTTTGTTTATATTAAAAGTTAAACCCAAAGGTTTCGAAAGAGATGATTATAAATGGTTTTGAAGCCATGTTCTACAAACTTTTACCTGAACCCAATACTTTCGAAAGGTATGTTTTAAGTGTGGAATTTTAATGCTTTCAAAAGGTTTATAATGTGAGTTTTGAAGGGGAGATACCCAATGTTTTCGAAACGTTTACTAGGAGCACTTGAGTGGAAGGTTTCCAATGCTTTTAAAAGGCATCTCTTAAAGGGTTTTGAAAGAGTATGTCTAAGGTATTAATAAAGCTTTCACAAGAATTAATTTCATTGATTTCGAACGGTATTGTTTAAGGCTTAAAACAAAGGTTTCGAAGGTGATATTTTGGATTTCAAACCTAATATTTCTAAGTTAAAGAAGGGATTTAACTTGTTTTAAAGGGATAGATAACCCTATTGATTTAGGTTTTCATCAACATTATTTGTGTAAAGCACATATAATGGCAAAGGTATTCGAATAAAGCAAAGAGTACATTTTCCTTGTTTAAGTATGATTTAAAAAGGCTAGGTCAATTTGAAAGAAATGGTTTCAAGGAAAATTGGATGGGGTAGTTAACGCTAAGTAAATGACATTGATATTAGAATACCTGATGGGACTGGTGTAGGGTCGCGCCTTATACTTTAGCTAATAGCCTCTAGCTAAAATAAGTCCAAAATTCCAGTGTGTAGGACTTTGTCACAGGTAATACTAAAATGGTGTTACACACAGGAAGGAATAAACAGAGTAAAGATAGGTTATTGGTGAGCCCGCAAAATCATTAGGATCAGCTGACCCTGGGAGATGTAAGTTAAGGATAGTCCATCCGATAGCGTGTTTAGTAGAGGTTAGATTATTTATTATGTCCGGTAGGCCCGAGTTAGCCAATTGTTAGTAGTTAGCTAAACAAACAATATTGTTCGGACATATAGTCCATTAATTACCTAATTTATGTGCATATATGATATTGCTACTGTTGCTTTAATCAATTTGATTGCAGGATTTTGATTTGCAAAAAGATACGTTTTTAAAGATATTAGTGAGGGGAAATCCATTCTGCTAAGCGGCGTGGTCTCACTTATATCAGTCAACCGAGATGTAATAATATTGTTCACACTTGGCTTTATGTCTGACTCAAAGTTTATGTTTCCCCCTTAAACTCTCGAGTGCTCAAAATATGATTTTAGTAGACTGAGAGATAAGGTTTTTCAGGTTTAGTAGGTTGGACGAATAAGCTTCCGAAGATGCGCATGAGGCACAGTTAGGAGCTATTTTGTTTTATTTTCGCTGTGATATATTATGAATGATATGTCTATTTAAAACTCTTAACATCCAAGGGGGCATCCACATATGTCGCTCTTGGCATAATTTGTAATAATTGTATTTGATCAAAACCTGGAAACCGTTGAGATTATGCAACTAAATATGAAATATTGATTTGAAAATGTAATCAGAAAAGCTGTTTTTAAATCTATGCTGATTTTATTTGATATTCATGTGCTTTTGATATTATGGATACCATTAACATTACCATATTTTGTCACTAGAAGTTAATACTATGGATGACTGCAGCATATGTAGCATTTAGCTTCGGGCGCCAAGATAGGGGATGTTACAACTTCGTATCAGAGCATAGGTTTATAGAAAAATTAAAAGAAATTTAAAATTTAAAATGCTTTTGAAAACATAATCCTAAGGAATTAGAGAAAAGATTGGGACATGGGATAATGCTATTGTAACGTACTTGTATTTGCTATATATAAGTATTCTTTTGTATCTTACAAAGACCCGAATGTAGATTTTACGAATGTAAGGTATGGATGCTAGAAGTGGAAGAGTTAACATTGGTGGAGGAAGCACCACAACTAATGGGAATTCTAGACCAAACACAATATGGAATCCAGGTCAGGCTCAAGCTGCTAATGCGGGTGCGGAATCCCACAAGTTGATATGGGAGCTATGTATCAGTTCTTCGTTAATATGACGCAGGCTGGAGTTGCTGGGGGTTTAGCCGGAGGGAATGTTGAAGGAGGAAATCATGGAGCTCCGGTGGCTAACAACTATGCAGTACCGTTAGCACCAAAATTGGTCACTAACCTCGTAGAGAAAGATTGTGTAGAGATATAAGTGATGAAATCAAATTAAACAGAGAAGACAATGCTAATTTAAATGCTGAAAGTAAGAACACCAAATTTATAGTGGTTCAGCGTAATTGCCTACGTCTGTTTGTACCAAAAATGGGCACAACACTCTTCGGAAGTTTTTGAAGAGATAAAAGTGAAGAATGAAAATTAAAACTGTGGATTATCTAACAAAAACTCCAAATAACAGAAAGTAAATTGCAAAGACAAGCGATTTAGAGTGGTTCGGCGTTTTTCCAACGTCCACTATGAAGTTTGATGATTTTATTGCTCGATACTTGAAGATTACAATTCTTTATACTGTAATACAACTGAATTTATACGCTAAGTCTCAATCTAAAGCAGCGACGGTGTTCTGGAGTAAATCTGGCAGAATCTGGGCGCTCTTCAGTACTTAGAATTCTCCGACCCCTTTTCTGAATGACTAGGGGCACTATTTATAGGTGTAGGAGGCTGATATTTCGCCTAAAATGAGGGGAGACCAGTTCTGGTACGTCAGGGGGCCCACATGGCCGAAATCTGGAGATCCGGGCCCACTTTGGGATCGATTCGACCCTTGGTTCGAATCGATCAAGAAATCATCCAATCGAGCTAAAATTTGGCGTGAACATTCTTCATCATTTGCTTAAGCTTCTGTGAAAATTTCATGGCATTTGGACTTGTAAAACTTGAGTTATGATCGATTCAAGATTGCATTTCTGGTGGCAGTGCTCTGTTCGAATCGATATGGTTCGAATCGATTGCTTCGAATCGACCCAAGCATGGGCTTCTGTGATGACATGGAGCGCCTCCTTCGTATCGATCCGATTTCTTTGCCGAGTTGACTGGGTCGAATCCTTGTTCTTAGCCACGTTTATTTGGTGGACTCGAGATGCTGGATTCGAAGGTTTACTTCCTTCGAATCGATGGAAACTGTGCTTGTTCGAATCGATGATGTTGGTGCCATGGAATGGAGTCGGAGCTCCACTACCCACCTGGATTCGAAGGATCCTTTCCTCGCTGGATTCGAACTAGAGCTTGGTGCTAATGGATTCGAACCAAGGCCTCGAGGATGGATTCGGAGCAATGGGTGGTTGATGGATTCGAAGCATGGCCTTCTTCTGATCGATCCGAGCCTGGGCTATTCTCGAGGGATTCGAACCCAAGGCTGGGCGTATGGATTCGAAGTAAGTTGACTTCTCATGGATTCGAGGCAATACTCGTCTGATGGATTCGAATATAGGCTTCGCCTATGGATTCGAACTAGGGATGGTCTACTCCATCTTTTGTTGACGATATCTTGAGCGTACGAACTCGGATTGACTTGAAACTTGGATCGTTGGTTCCCACGGCTTTACTTGACGTGCCTTATCAATTGTAGCCCGATCCGGATTCGGACAAATTTCATGGATATCCATAGCGATCCTTGCGTGTAGCTGGTCTTCGAGACGATCTGTCACCGGTTTCTAGTTAAGTCTTTGGTGTCACGGTCATGCCAAAAAGCGGGATAACATTTGCCCCCCAAAGTACGTCTTGTGTAAACATGACGTGCTTTGATAAGCTGCAGTCTCTCATTGGGCCGTTATGACATGCTTTACCGAAAGTTGTATTCTGTACCGCTGTAATTGACCACTGAATGACTGTGATTGGCTGTCTGTCTGTCTTTGATTGACATTGCATGACAGCAAGTCGCTGCCAGTTCGGTTTGTTATCGAATTCTGCACCGATCCTCTCCTGAATCGATTTGAGATTCGAGTTAAAATATTGCTTTTATGGTTGTCTATGGTCATCCACTTGTATCGATCCTCTCCTGAATCGGTATAAAGAGTAGATAAGCAAAAAAAATTAACATTGAAATGGTTCGTCCATTTTCGTCAGTGGTCTGTGATGGATTCGAAGCTATGTATGTTCGAATCGATGGCTTCCGAATCGATGGCCCTAGGGACTTTGTGCTTCGAGTTGATAAGACTATCATCCCAGCCTTTGTTCGGCTACTCCTTCGAATCGTTGATGCTTTGCATCGATACTTGCATGAATGGATTCGACGTTGTAAAGGGTTCGAAACCGGATGGATTCGAACTAAGGGATGGATTCGAACTGGTGGAACAACTCTGTGTTGTGAGGGATTCGAAGCAGTGGCTCACAATGGATTCGTACTTGCCGCAATGAATCGATTCGGTTCGATTTCCTCACCTGTAGAAGCCGGTCAGGTATACCGGGAGGCGAATCGCCATATTTCCCCTATATATACCGGGGTCCTATTCACTTCTCACTTTTTACTTTTTACCATTGCTTCAGCTGTTTCTTCGAATCGACTTCCCAAAGCTATAACTGACGTGCTTACCACGAATCGATCGAACACGTCCACGCTTCCACTCGCAATCAAATCAGGTACTCAAGGAATCGATTCGAGATGAGGAAAATAGAACTATCTTCGCCTTTAGAAAATTCTGAGAAGTGACGAGATCTGAATGAAATGGGTCGACTCGACAGAGTCGAGGAGTGATGAGATCTGAATGGAGTGGGTCGACTCGATGGAGTTGAGGAGTGATGCCATTCGTGTTACAGCGATTAGAGTGCCATCTCCTGTTGCTTCGCATCGATCTAGGAATGACTGGTTCGAATTGATCTCGAGAGCAAGGTTTCGAATCGATGACTTGGAGGAAAGGGTATCGATTTGATCGATTCGAAGTGATGTTATCTAGATCGATTCGAAGGAATTAAATATTGATCGATTCGAAGTAATGTGGAGCCCATGGATACGAAGCGCTCCTCTATCATAAAGTTACATCGAGTCGAATCATATGGATTCGAAGCACCCGGAATCGAACTCCATCGATTCGACCCTTACCGATTCGAAGTCGATGGATTCGAACGTCTTCGTCCCCTGATACCATTGCTGTTTTGAGTTGTTTCATTATCTGAACTACGACCAATCCTCAAGTTTGTACTCTGACGGACATAATGAACTTTAGCATACTTGACTCCGACGAGCTTCGGCCTTGCATAATCGTACTTGACTGAAAGATTATACTTGAATTTCCCTTGAGGCTCGTCGATGGAACTATGACTTAACCAATAATACAACTGATTTATACTTGAAGTGGTCAGTAGCGTCTGGATGGTGTGGAAGTGACGGTCAGCGATGACGGTCATCTTCATTCTCAAACCCCCAAGTTTTTGTCGTACGGACATTTTGCTTTGATCTGTAAAATCTACTTAAGTAACGCATAGCACTTGCACTGCACGACACGTTCATACACACTACACTGGGGCATGCACGGGCTGTTTATGAACTTAACGTTGCTTTCTGATGAGTTAGTTAACTATGGAATCTTCGAGCTCCCAACAACAAGAGGTACAGAGCTTGACTCCTCCGGTGCTTGAGATTCCCGATATTCCTGCCGATGTAATCGATCCAGCTCCAGATGAATTGCCAGAGGCTATATTTATTAAGGAACCTGTTGATTCGGTTCAATCTAACATCTCCGAATCGTTATTGGGACGAATATGCTTAAAGCATAACATATCTCTGGATGATGTGTTATTACCTAATGCCGATGATAGACCGCACAATCCGCCTGATGGATATACGGCTTTTTATCACCATGCTTGCGCGGCCGGAACTCTCCCTCCTTTCAATCAATATATCAGAGGGATGCTATCATATTTAGGAATCGCTCCTTCACAACTTCATCCCAACGGGCACGCGTTGCCGAACAGTGCCTTTGTCATATTTATGGACTGTCTCTTTCGTCCGCCAAGGCCCACCGAGATCAGACACATATTTAACTTCAAGAGTAGGGGTGATAGCCCGTCTTTTACATTTCTGGAGGTAGTTAGGAATTGCCAAGTTGTAGTTGGAGCTTGGACCCGACTGAGTTATTTCAAGAACGAGTGGTTCTATGTTCGGTGCCCTCCGGGTTTCGTTAGGCGATGGTTGTCTAGACGTAAGCGCCTTAACCTGTTTTCTTGACCAATAGCTCTTTGGTATTAAAATTGACATTTCATTCCCTTTACAGCCATTATCTCCAGACCCGATGGAGGGCGTTTCAAGGGTATCGTCCGAAGTCTTCAAAAAGTTCCAAGCGAGTTGAGACGTATTGACTCGGTGCTGAACGATTATAACTTAAGAGTTCTTGGTTTGATCGACATCAATCAAAGTATAGTCATCGAGGGATTGGCAAAGCCCGCCTCCAAGAAGGAAGATAAGAAGAAAACCAAGAAGAGAAAGGTGAAGAAGTCACTCGGAATCAGAATAATCGAGGCGAGTGACGAAGAAAGAACCCACACGGATTCAGAGCCGATGGCTGACCTCTCGGGAAACTTGGAGGAGTCGGGAGAAAGACGGAAAGGCAAGGCCGCCGTTTCCAAAAAACTTAAGTCTAAGGGGTGGAAATCTGTGGATGTGTCTCCTCCCATTTCCGGAGTTATGATTTCTGAGGCCGCCCCTTCTCATTCGAGAGACATTTTCAAAGGGCTTGACGATATTCCCATCCTAGATTATATATCGATTTCTCATAATCCTGGGTTGGAGGAACTTCAAGATGTCCTAAACATGAACGAGCCCTTTCCTTTAAGTGCGGTCAACACTTCCGGTCGGTTTGGGGGTTTACACATTTACACACACTTCCACAGCACTTCATGACTTTTGCATAGTAAACATTGCTTTATGGGACCTTAATCCGTAATTCTTTCTTATCGCAGGTGAGATGTCAGGACGAGGCTCCACTCTGGATAGGCTCCGGAACGTGCGCCAATCTTGTCCATTTTACGATTCCCGCAGGAGAGAGACAGATAGAGATCATGGGCGAGGATATTCAAGTCAAGAACGTTATGATAGAGATAGGATTACTCGCGTGGCCGTTCTGGCTATGATTATTCTGACAGAGACCGGGGATACCAGTACCGACCCCGATCTTGCTCTCCTCCGCCTCCTAGGGCCCCAGTAGACCTCCCAGGGCCTTCTCATCAGCAGCAGACGCCTTCTCAATCTTCTCGGCCTGATGCTCAGCGGCCAAGAATGGAACCGACAACAGCCGCTATAATAGAACAAGCTCCGGCTGAGTTGACAAGTGAGGGAGCTGCTAAACTCGCCCAAATGAAAAATGACTACCCTGAAATTTGCATGGATGGCTATGTCTTCCCTCCTAACTTTAAAAGAATTCCTTCGGACGCTGAGACCACTGCTCATAGTTATATCCGCGACTTCTACGCTCAGTATAAGGAGTGGTACAAGGCAGCCGTGAAGGCTTCTAGAGTAGCTTTTGACCGGGCGAAGATTATTGCTGAACGTGATGCTGACATTGTTAAACAGAAACGCATCATTCAGGTTCTTCAATCCGAAGTGGAGACGTCCCGGAAGTCAGAACTTGAAACACTTCAGAAACATGAGGATGTCGTGGCCAAATTGGCGAGGATGCAACAGGAACACTGTGCCACGGTAGAAGAGATGGGCCACCGCAACACCACCATTGCAGCTGAGCGAGACTTAGCCGTTAAAGAGCTGAATGAGCTCAAGGCCAAATTTACTGAAATGGTGAAGGAGAAGGACGATGCAAACGCCACTGCTCAAGAGGCTTGCGACCAAGCAGTATCTCTCAGGGCCGAACTTGCTGCGGTGGCGGCCAAGGCTAAGTCTGCGGAAGCAGAAATTCAAGAAAAGATCTTGGAGGAGAGGTCTAGGCTAGATGCTGAGTTTGATGATCTCTTAGTCACGTACAACGCTAATGTGCTGGAACACAGAAATTTAGCGTGGCTGGGAGATGACTCCATGATCCTGTACAATGCCTGGACCCGGCTGGTGGATGAGAAGAGAGCAGCGCATCCAGATGAAACACTTGACGACTTTGAGCTGGAGATGCGTTTGCTCACCGAGGATGAGAGGAAGATCCTTCATGAGGCGGTGATCTCTATGGCGAAAGAAAAGCTTGGCATTCAATCTCTAGAGACAGGAGAAGGCTCGGGGATCGCGCATCACGAGGCAAGTGTTGGAGCTGTAATTCCAACATTGCCCGAAACCACTGGTGCGGTAGATCCCCAGTCTGTTCCTGCATATAATCCTGACCAACCGTTATTATCTTCCGCCGATGATTCTGCCAACGTTTCGGTCCAGACTAAGGAAGATATTTGAACGCTTCTCGTAGTTTAGTTGTGAAGAACCTTAAGCAACACACTTGGCTAACAATCTTCGTTTTGTCGCATTTCAGTGACTGAAGTCGTTGTTTCTGCGCAAGATGCTCTATCAGTTCCACATCAAACACAAGGGGTTGTTTTTACTGAAGCCATCACGACTTCTACCTTGATCGGCGAAGAGGGAGATGCAAATATGTTTTCTTTTAGCGCTCAAATGATTGAGGAGCTTCTTAATGAGCCCATCGATCCCTCCGTCAACCCGTCCGATGCTGTGAGTGGGGCTGCTCCGGCCGTTAGTTCATCTATGCCAGCTATTGGCACATCCGATGCGGCCCGAGTATCCCGTGAGGACGACATTATTGCTGAGATTGATGCCGAGATGGAAACAGGGAATGCTGGTATGAATCCGCCCGGGCCTGCCCCGTTAATGGTGATTTCACCGGGCGGTACTGTTGTGATTGAAACTGCTCCTGTCCCTCCTCCTGCTACTACTCCTATGCCTCCAGCTCGACCTCCTAGAAGAATTTCCGTCGCCTCCAGTTCTGAGGAAGACGTTGACATTATATCGCTGCCGGAGGGCAAGCCTGAAAAGAGTAAGCGGGTGAGGAGAAAATCAGGCAGCGAATCTGGTGGAGCTACCCCGAAGAAGAAGATAAGGAAGAAGAAAGATTGAACTCTTTCTTTAAATCTCTGTTGCGTAGGGTAGCATTTTGTTGATTTTTCTATAGCCGTGTATAGATGTGGATTCGGCTCCCACTAGCAGAAATTTTTTTTTTAAAACACTTTGTAATCAGATTCTTTTTGTTGATAGTGGAAATGAAAATTTATTCCCTTTCTGTCTTCAACTTGTTATGTGTTATGGTTCTGCCCCCAGTATTGGGGATAAGTGTGGAGTTGACGTATGTTTATACTCCATCTCGCGCTCTGGGAGTACGGAGTTGAGTAAATGTTTATACTCCGTCTCGCGCTCTGGGAGTACGGAGTTGAGTAAATGTTTATACTCCGTCTCGCGCTCTGGGAGTACGGAGTTGAGTAAATGTTTATACTCCGTCTCGCACTCTGGGAGACGGAGTTAGGAAAATGTTTATACTCCGCCTCGCGCTCTGGGAGTACGGAGTTAGGAAAATGTTTGTACCCAGCTCGCACTCTCGGAGTACTCTGGGGTTTTAGGAAAATGTTTATACTCCGCCTCGCACTCTGGGAGTACGGAGTTAAGTAAATGTTTATACTCTGTCTCGCACTCTGGGAGCACGGAGTTAAGTAAAAAGTTTGCACCCAGCTCGCGCTCTCGGAGTACTCTGGGATTTAGGAAAATGTTTATACTCCGCCTCGCACTCTGGGAGTACGGAGTTAAGTAAAAAGTTTTGTATCCAGCTCGCGCTCTCGTAGTACTCTGGGATTTTGTAAATGTTTATACTCCGCCTCGCACTCTGGGAGTACGGAGTTAAGTGAAGGGTTGTCGTGTATCAACCCATTTCTTGGCCTGATGTAATGGCTTGCCCCCGAGCTCGGGTTTCATTTAGTGAGTGGTTGATTGCTTCACAGCCACTCCCTACTTGAATAAATTCCACTGTGTGATGGAACTTAGCTCTTCGTGCATCCTGATGTTGTACATTGTATTTAATGAATCACAACTCTGGCTCGAAGAGATGGCATTTTATTGCTGAAATAAGAAAATATGGCAAATCAGTTGCCTTATTACAAATTCTAATTTCGAAATGCAAAAAGTAAATTGCTGAATAAAAAACATAATGAAATAATTAAAGCCTGTCATATGTAGTAGCGACGGAGACTCTCGCTGTTCCAGGCGCTTGGTAAAACTAGACCGTCCACGGTTGATAGTTTGAATGTGTCATCCCCAAGTCTTTGTGTAATCACGTACGGTCCTTCCCAATTTGGTTTCATGTGTGAAGGAACCGGGTAAATTCTCTTGAGGACAAGATCACCGAGTTCAAAGGTTCGGGGTCGAACTTTGGTGTTATATAACCGTGCGACCCGACTTCGGTATGCGGCCGCTCTTAAATCAGCTTCTTCCCGTTTCTCGTCCAACAGGTCCAAAGATTCAGCAAGTAATATAGCATTTGTTTTTGGATCGTAATAAGTTACGCGGTGAGAAAATACTTCTGTCTCAACTGGAATAACGGCCTCCGAGCCATAGGATAAGGAAAATGGGGTGTGTCCAGTTGCGGTCTTGTGAGTTGTTCGATAAGCCCATAATGCCATATTAAGTTCATCGACCCATTTGCCCCCAGCCTTTTCCAATCGTTTCTTTAAGATGGATTTGATAACTTTGTTAACAGCTTCGACCTAACCGTTTGCTTGTGGATGTGCGACTGCAGAGAACTTTTTATGAATATGAAATCGTTGACAGAAATTCTTGAACTCCGAACTTTCGAATTGGGTCCCATTATCGGTGATGATGGTATGCGGGAGTCCAAATCGACAAATGATATTGCGGACTACAAAGTTTATTACTTTCTTTGACGTAATCGTTGTGAGAGCTTCGGCCTCGGCCCATTTCGTGAAGTAGTCAACTGCGACGATGGCATACTTCGCACCACCTCTTGCCAGAGGTAAAGCGCCGATGATATCGATACCCCACATAGCGAATGGCCAAGGACTGACCATTTGAGTTATCTCGGTAGGTGGGGCTCTTGGAATTCGAGCGTGTTTCTGGCACTTGTCGCACTTTCTGGCATAATTGGTTGCATCTCGGTTCACTGTCGGCCAGTAATATCCATATCGGAGTATTTTCTTAGCAAGCGCTTGTCCACCGGTGTGATCGCCACATTCTCCTTCGTGCATGTCATGTAACACTCGTTTGACTTCGTCGTGAGCGATACACTGGAGGAGTGGAACAGAATAACCTTTTCTATACATGATCCCGTCCTGAATGATGAACCGCGAAGCTTTTCGTAGAACTTGCCTTTTCTCATTTCGGTGCTCAGGCAATATCCCATTCTCAATATAATTTCGATACAAAGTCATCCATGATTCTCTGCTGGGAGAGGTTTCCAACACATCATTCGTTTTTATTTGATCGATGCTTGGGAAGGACAAAGTTTCGACCGGGACAAGTCCCATTTGATGTGCTTCACCTGTGCTGGCCAGCTTTGCCAAGGAGTCGGCCTTTTGATTGTGATCTCGAGGTATATAGTAAATGGCGTAATAATCGAATTGATCCAGTATTTCTAGAACTCGAACCAAGTAAGCAGCTAACCTCCGGTCTCTCGCTTGGTATTCTCCCCGTACCTGGCACACAACCAACTGTGAATCACAATAAATTTCTATAGCGATAATTCTCAGATCTCTGGCAAGCTTTAACCCAGTCAATAGAGCTTCATATTCGACTTCATTGTTGGTTGCGTGAAAATCAAACTTCAAAGCATAGCATATGGATCGACCTTCTGGGGTTTCTAGTACAACACCAGCGCCCGAACACCGATCGTTTGATGCACCGTCTGTATAAAGTTTCCAGAGATATTCAGGAGATTCGCTAGTTTCGGGTAAGTCGTCTGGAACAGTAAATTCAGCTATGAAGTCAGCCAGGACTTGCCCTTGAATGGCTCTCCGTGGAGCATAAGTAATGTCAAATTGACTCAGTTCGATATTCCACTTGAGTAACCTTCCAGACGTCTCTAGCCGCGTGAGAACCTGTCGTAACGGCTGATCGGTATACATAGTAAGCGGATGAGCTTGGAAATAAGGACGAAGCTTTCTTGAGGCAATAACCAAGCAATAAGCCAGTTTCTCCAACCTGGGGTAATTTCTTTCAGCTCCGGTCAATCGTTTACTAACATAATAGACCGGTTTCTACACTCGATCCTCTTCTCGGACCAGAGCTGCACTGATCGCATGCTCTGATACAGCCTTTAAAGGTATAATTGTTCGTGATCAATCGGTTTTGACAAGATCAGTGGCATAGAGAGATGTTGAACCAGCGATCGGAATGCGCCTTCACATTCCATGGTCCATTCAAAGTTTCGTTTTCCCTTCCGGATTAGATCAAAGAAAGGAATGCATTTATCAGTGGATTTTGAAATGAACCTGCTTAGCGCTTCTACCTTCCCGTTGAGACTCTGGACTTGCTTTATGGTCCTTGGAGTTTGCAAATTCCTTATTGCCCAGATCTTTTCGGGGTTTGCCTCTATCCCACGAGCGTTGACGATGAAACCGAGAAACTTTCCGGATGCAACGCCAAAGTGGCACTTCAACGGGTTAAGCTTCATTCCATATTCACGTAGGATGCGGAACATTGAATCTAAATCCTTGACGTGATCTGTGGAAAATCGGGACTTAACTAACATGTCATCCACATAAACTTCCATGGTCTTCCCGATCTGGTCAGCGGACATTCGGTTAACCAAGCGTTGGTAAGTCGCTCCGGCATTCTTTAAACCAAAAGGCATGACTCTGTAATAGTAGAGTCCCAGGTCGGTCACGAAACTGGTATGTTCTTGATCGGGTAGATGCATAGGTATTTGATTATAACCGGAATAAGCATCCATAAAGGATAACAATTCATGGCCTGCAGTTGAGTCTACGAGTTGGTCAATTCGAGGAAGTGGAAAACTATCTTTTGGACAAGCTTTGTTTAAGTCGGAGTAGTCGACACAAGTTCTCCATTTCCCATTCGGTTTTCGAACCATTACCGGATTTGACACCCGCTCCGGGTATAGAGCATCTCGGATGAAACCATTTGATTGCAATTTGTCAATTTCTTCTTTAAGGGCGGCAGATCTCTCTGGATCCATACCATGCCTCTTTTGCTTGATCGGAACATGTCGCGGATCAATATTCAAGGAGTGACTTGCAATGTTCGATGAGATTCCACACATGTCAGAGTGCGTCCAGGCAAAGACATCGAGATTCGCTTGAAGAAATTCAACCAATTCCTGTTGTATCTGTTTTCCCAGTTGAGATCCAACTTTTAGTACTTTTGAGTCGTCATCCTCACTGACTGGGACGTCCACAGTCAGTTCGGCTGGAGACGCTTGATTCTCTTTGACTTCATCTTTATCTTCGTTATCTCTAGGGTCAAGATCTTTAAGGAATTGGTAGTGGTGCCCGGGCCGGGGCCCGGGCGCTAGTTGTCAATTATCAGTAAAACGGACACAGCGAGATTCCTCTACGCCCTTTCCTTTCTCCTTCTTCTGTGCTTCACGCAACTCGGCAACATAACAGGCTCTTCCTGCCGCCTGATCTCCTTGAACGATTCCTATACCATGGTCAGTTGGGAATTTTAAAGTCAAACACCACGGGGCAATGGCTGCCCTGAATTCAGCAAGGGCTGGTCGACCCATGAATGCATTGTACGGTGAAGCGATGTCAAGAACAACGAATTGCAGCAATCGGACTCTCCTGCGTTCTCCAATCCCCAGTTCCACCGGCAGTTCCACTATCCCAGTGGGTATTGTAGCACTCCCATTGAAGCCGTGAACTCGGGATTGGTAGGGTTTCAAGTCTTTAGCTTCCATCTTCATTAAATCATAAGCTCGTTTGAATAGAATGTTTACAGAACTCCCACTGTCAACCAGGATCCTCTTCATCCAAGCAGGACCAACCTGGGCAGATATGACCAATGGGTCAATTGTTGGGGCTTCGATTTTGTCAGCATCTCTGCTTCTAAATATGATGTCGTTAGACATCGTCTTTTGTTGCTTAGCCGGGGTTCCATCCTCACAATTACTGCAGCATTTGAAGCTCGCATGCCTGATAGAGCTAGCATACGACTCCATTTCCCTCCAGCTCTTGTCCGCTGGATGAGGACCACCACTTATGGTATTGATAACTAGCCTCCCGCTTGTACGAGCGGGTTCCTCTTGTCTTTCTTGGTCTTGCGCACGGTTTGGGTTTGATGGGCCCGCACCACCAGACTGCGGTGCCCGCACGAATTGATCTAACTTTCTCTCCCTGATCAACTTTTCCATGAGATCCTGCAAATGACGACAGTCATTAGTATTGTGGCCATAACTCTCATGAAACCTACAAAACTTTCCTGTCTGAATCTGCCTCTCTGATGACCGCTTCGGAGCGGGTTTCTTATACTGTTCAGTGTTGCAAGTTTGTAGGTACACATTTTCCAGCGATGTGTTTAATGGTGTATAACTTTCGAACATCGGAGCCCTACGCCGTGGGCCTGGATTCGGATCTCTCTTCTTATTTTGACCATTGCTACCTCTTGGCTGAGTTTGTTTGTTCTGTATGTTTAACTGAACTTTTCCGGAATTGTCACCGGACTGTTTAACTACTACATTGCTCTGTATTCCCTCATTTCCGGGCTTCGCATCGTCCTGCTTCCTAGACTGTTTCGGGTCCTCTTGCCGTAAGAATTGAGCGGCTTTGGAGTAGAAACGGTCCAACGATGCGGGTGGTTTTCCGGCTAACCAGTTTCCAAATTCGGAATCAGGATCAATTCCCTTTGTCAATGCCATTAAAATCGAGTTATCGTTGGGATTACTAATTTCCACACATGCCGCATGGAATCTCTCCAAGTAACGCCTTAGTGTTTCCCCACGAGCTTGGGTAACACTGGACAGGGTGTTAACATCTTTGGGTCTAGCGACATGCATGCGAAATTGTTCAACAAATTTCTTAGCCAATTGGTCAAATGAAGAGATAGATCTTGGAGGTAATCTTGTAAACCACATTGTTGCAATTCCTCCCAGTGAGATGGGGAAACTTCGACATTTCACTACATCGTCGGCCCTTGCGGCGCTCATTGACCATTCATATTTTAATATGTGCTGATTGGGATCAGAATTTCCTTCGTACATAGGGAGAGTTGGCATTCTGAATCGCCGAGGAGGTTCAGCGTATAGTATCTCGTCCGTGAAAGGAATATGACTTCTATAAATCCCCCAATCGTCGTTGGTAAGACCTTGGCTTTCGCGGATCATCTGACGTATCATAGTCGAGATGTCTGGCATTGCTACGCTTTGAGCATGCTGAGCTAAGGTGTGGTCGGGTTCCACAGTGCGAGTTTGGACCGGGCGCTGTCGACGGTCCAAGTTTCGCCTCCTTGGCTCAGCATCTTCTGGGACGTATGGTTCAGAAGTACGTTCCTGCTGTTGATTACCTGAATCTGGAAGATGTCGGGTATCAACCCTTGTTTCTACTGTGGCCGCCGTGACATGATTGTCCGTAGTATATTGTGGAGTACGACCACCTCGTGTTGATGGCCCAGCCTGGAAGCTGGTTGACGGTCCTGTTCTCAACTGTCCGACAGTCAGGGCGGGTTGATATCCAACTGCCTGAGCATGACTTTCGTCCAATTGGGGACGGGTAGATCTATGATGATAGTCAGATGAGGCAGAGCTTTCAATGGATGAGCGGGAAACATCATCCCTTCTGGACCTCCTACGGCCCTGGCGGTTCAGTTGGTTTGTTAATTCAACATTAGCACGCAACTGTTCGGCCAATTGTTGCCAACTTTGAGTCAGTTCTTGAAGCAACATATGGAATTCTTGTGTGGTGATTGGTCCAGACGGTTCTGAATGAGCGACGTTGTCTTGGTTGGATGGCTGCGGTTGAGCAGGATTCTGTCCATCCCTACCTTCTTGTCCAGCAGCTGTAGAAGTGGTTCTTGTGCTAACCATTTTGAATGATGAATCCTTTTCCTAGACTTTATGCAAATCTGAATAGAATGGAAGGATGATGAATTAGAGATCTGGATCTTCCTCTTAGATTTGTGCAATCCGGTATCGACGGTAGATCCAAGGAGCAGGAGAAAAAAGCTGGTTTTTTCTCAGTGAAAGCACCAAAGTGTTTGTACCAAAAATGGGCACAACACTCTTCGGTGTTTGTACCAAAAATGGGCACAACACTCTTCGGAAGTTTTTGAAGAGATAAAAGTGAAGAATGAAAATTAAAACTGTGGATTATCTAACAAAAACTCCAAATAACAGAAAGTAAATTGCAAAGACAAGCGATTTAGAGTGGTTCGGCGTTTTGCCTACGTCCACTATGAAGTTTGATGATTTTATTGCTCGATACTTGAAGATTACAATTCTTTATACTGTAATACAACTGAATTTATACGCTAAGTCTCAATCTAAAGCAGCGACGGTGTTCTGGAGTAAATCTGGCAGAATCTGGGCGCTCTTCAGTACTTAGAATTCTCCGACCCCTTTTCTGAATGACTAGGGGCTCTATTTATAGGTGTACGAGGCTGATATTTCGCCTAAAATGAGGGGAGACCAGTTCTGGTACGTCAGGGGGCCCACATGGCCGAAATCTGGAGATCCGGGCCCACTTTGGGATCGATTCGACCCTTGGTTCGAATCGATCAAGAAATCATCCAATCGAGTTGAAATTTGGCGTGAACATTCTTCATCATGTGCTTAAGCTTCTGTGAAAATTTCATGGCATTTGGACTTGTAGAACTTGAGTTATAATCGATTCAAGATTGCATTTCTGGTGGCAGTGCTCTGTTCGAATCGATATGGTTCGAATCGATTGCTTTGAATCGACCAAAGCATGGGCTTCTGTGATGATGTGGAGCGCCTCCTTCGTATCGATCCAATTTCTTTTCCGAGTTGACTGGGTCGAATCCTTGTTCTTAGCCACGTTTATTTGGTGGACTCGAGATGCTGGATTCGAAGGTTTACTTCCTTCAAATCGATGGAAACTGTGCTTGTTCGAATCGATGATGTTGGTGCCATGGAATGGAGTTGGAGCTCCACTACCCGCCTGGATTCGAAGGATCCTTTCCTCGCTGGATTCGAACTGGAGCTTGGTGCTAATGGATTCGAACCAAGGCCTCGAGGATGGATTCGGAGCAATGGGTGGTTGATGGATTTGGAGCATGGCCTTCTTCTGATCGATCCGAGCATGGGCTATTCTCGAGGGATTCGAACCCAAGGCTGGGCGTATGGATTCGAAGTAAGTTGACTTCTCATGGATTCGAGGCAATACTCGTCTGATGGATTCGAATATAGGCTTCGCCTATGGATTCGAACTAGGGATGGTCTACTCCATCTTTTGTTGACGATATCTTGAGCGTACGAACTTGGATTGACTTGAAACTTGGATCATTGGTTCCCACGGCTTTGCTTGACGTGCCTTATCAATTGTAGCCCGATCCGGATTCGGACAAATTTCATGGATATCCATAGCGATCCTTGCGTGTAGCTGGTCTACGAGACGATCTGTCACCGGTTTCTAGTTAAGTCTTTGGTGTCACGGTCTTGCCAAAAAGCGGAATAACAACGTCCACTTTAACTTTTATTGATCCTCTTAGTTGATGATTACAAATACAATTCGTGACTCAAACGCTTGAATGAAGTTGTTAAGTAGAGGAGATGAGTCTCAAAAATGGCAGAGTTTCCCCGGTGTTCTCTCCTCAAAAAAGGATCCTCTTCACTGTGACCCTGCCCCTCTATTTATAGACAAAGATGGGCTGGACTTCCTAAGTGGGCTTGCTAGCCGAACGCTCTAGCCCAAGTGTAGTGTTCGCTGCATGCCGAACCAGGTATGCCGAACGCTTTGATGCCGAACAGTCCTTTCCATGCCGAACGGTCCCTTCCATGTCGAACAGTCCTTTCTATGCTGAATGGTTCGTTTGATGTGTGGGAAGTGCAGGATGGTTGCAGTTGAAGCCGATCGTAACTCTATCTGAAGCTCTTGATCGAATGATGCATGCTGGCCGAACGATAGTGTCATGTTGAGTAGTTATGTCCACCGAACGTCTTCTGAATGCCGAGCACTCCTGTTGCCGAGTTCTATCGATGCCGGGCGCTAGCTAACGCCGAGCATTGGTTGACGCCGAGTGCTAGTTGACGTCGAGTAGCCTGGTATGCCGAGTACTTCGCTGAGTACTATCTGATGCCAAGTGTCATGGATGCCGGGTACGCTGGATGCCGAGTACTTTGCCGAGTACTCCTGGATGCCGAACACTCTCTGACGCCGAGTCCCTTTGGATGCCGAGTACTTCGCCGATCACTCCTAGATGCCGTACACTCTCTGACGATGAGTCCCTCTGGATGCCGAGTACTTCGCCGATCACTCCTAGATGCCGAACACTCTCTGACGCCGAGTGCTACCTGATGCCGAGCACTAATTGCCTGGTCAAATCTCCAGGAAACACTTGCCCCCCAAAGTGTATTATGTGACCGAACGTGATGCGCTTTGAATCTAGTTCAGCTTACCTCGGAGGTGCCTTCTCGAGAATGTTAGTGAAGGAGGTGTGAGACGAGCATGGTTTGGACGCCGAACGATGCGTTCGAAGCCGAACAATCCTCATGTGCCGAGCGACACTTCGCTTTGGAGCCGAACGCTACGACTTTGACCGGTTCTACCGGATATAGCCTTTTCAACTTCCATCTTCTCCCTATAAAACCAGGCGTCCTTCCACTATTTTCCTTTTACACCTTCATATCTGTCACTCCCAAGAGACTTGCAATTCTCGCCATCCAATCAGATATAAAGCCTATTTGATCTTTCCTCAAGTTCGATCTTCGATCTAGGTATCGTTCCTTCCACGATTAAATTACTTCAACACGAGGTTTAGGTTCATTAAGTGGGAAATGGGACATTTCTACGGTTGCATAATGTGTGGCGAGTAGAAATGGCTCGCGCATTTGGATTCGTCGAATGGTGCATGGTAGTTGGGCCTAGCTCCTTCGCGCCGAACAAGACTGGGCGAAAAAGAAAGATGGGGTGTCAAACGGCGTAATCTTCGCCGGGCGATCTGTTCCTGTCGTTCGGCGCGGATGGAGAAGGAGTAGGGTGGAATTGTAATCGAGGGTGGAGCGCTACTTTAGCCGAACAAACTAAGGCTGAACACTACCCAAATGTCGAACAGTATATGCGCCGAACAGCTGACATGCCGAACAGACACACACGCCGAACAGAATTTAGACCGAACAACATAATTGCCGAACAACTGACATGCCGAACAGTATACGTTTTGAACAACTGTCCTGCCGAACAAACATACATGTCGAATACTATATTTAGGCCGAAAAATGCAAATGATGGACAATTATAAATGCCGGCCAATGATAAATGTTGAACCATACTTAGGCCGAACACCGTAAATGCCGAACGAACAATTGCCTTGCCTAATCTACACAAGGTCAAAAGATCTAAGCACACCATCATATGACACTGACTCGGATCATCAACTCCCTAGCTTTAGTAGACTTAAATCTGGGTTTGATCAACACTCGTTTTCTGAATTTGAAATTGTAATCACCTCAAGGCGGGCTTTTTGAGACGGTCAGCGATGACGGTCTTCGAAGGCGACGACTCGAAGCTCATTTTTATATCTTTGAAATCTTTATATTCTTATTGCTTGTACACAATTGCTTGCACTAGTTCACACACCACATGGGGGGGAAAACTCGTGTTGCTAACTCTAACGTTCAACGTTTTTTGAGTATATCTTTCTCAAGCACTTTGCCAGGTTCGTTATTTATTGAGGATGTCAAGAAAGTCTAGCTCCGCCACTATATCCGACAGGCATGGGCCGTCATCAAGGCCAGAAGCTGCTGATACTTCTAATCCGTCGACTTCTCCTGCTCACAACTTAGCACCTGATGCCCTAGAGGCAGCAATTCTTCTAAACAATCCGATCGATTCACAAGCTTCGAAGATCAACGAAGCCGCTCTCCGACGGATATGCTCCATTCATGGGATCCCTTTCGCCGACATGTTGGTCCCTTCGCGACACGATCGTCCTCATCTGCCCCCAGTCGGGTATACCGCCTGTAACAAGTTCATGTGTTGGATGGGCAGCGTGCCTCCGTTCAATTTATTTCTCCGGGATGTATTGCAGTATATTGACATAGCTCCGTCGCAGCTGCACCCGAACGGCCATGCGTTTCTATATGGGACCTACTTACTTTTCTTGGCCGTCTTCTCTAGACCTCCAACCGCTGGCGATATCAGATACATTTATATGATCAAGAGACGAAAAGACAGTCCTTCCTTTATGTTCCTCGAGCCGTACCACAAATGCCAAATCTTGACAGGGGCATGCAGTAAATTCACCCTGTACAAACAGGAATGGTTTTATGTGCGCTGCCCTCCTGGTTTTGCGAGGAGGTGGGTTGAAGGCAGTAAGTCTCTCTGCCGAGTCACTATTCGCATTTAACCGGAGTCATGCTTTTCCTAACTCTTTGTTTCATCTTTTTAGGTATCAACCCGCGTCCGGAAGGCCGAGGATATTCTGAGGCTGTGGAAGCCATTAGAGCTCTTCCTGCCGAGGAACGAGACATCCGGACTATCATTTCAAATGAATCACTGTCGGGGTTTGGCTTGCTAGCCCCTGGTCATCGGATCAGCCTTCCAGAAGGTGTCATCATTCCCAAACCTTCGTCCGGTAAAGGGAAAAAACAGGTCGGATCGTCGTCGCGCCGCACTCCCGATACGCACGAAGAAGGTGAGCACAAAGAAGACGAAGCTCTTGAGACTCAAGGCAAGATGTGGGTCCCGCTTGGAATCCGGCAGTCGAAGTTCAAGATATTGAGACGTCATCCTCCCCTTCGAAGGGAAAGAGGGAGTTAAAATATAAAGTTCAAAAGGAGAAAGTTGGCGGCACTTCAAAAGTCATGCCTATCCCGCCTGAGAAAGAGGCTTCCTCGCAGCACCTGGAAAGTTCCCTGAGGGGCCTGTCGAACCTATCTATTCCCGATGATATTTTCAATTACGGGTTTGACGATCCTGAAGCCCTCAAGTTTTCTTCGCCCGTTAAAGGCAATGCGGGAGTTCAACTCCCGGTCCAAGGAGACAATACTCCAATTAGCAAAGACAAAAGAACTGGTCCGTCGGGGGAGACACTGGGACACACACGCACATACGCATTCCATCATACACTTCAAGTTTTTTCTTATCTCACGGATTTTTCTTAACTCGTTGTTATCTCCATTCTTTGCAGGTGATATGGGGTGTTCTCACGGACTCGATCGCCTTCATGGCTCTTCCATATTTCACCACTCTGGACAGGACTCTGGTTCAGGCAAACGCAGGGGCAGAGACGATTATGAAGATAGAGACAATCGTCCCCTTGAGTCGTCTCACCGCAGGAAGGCATATTCTCAATCTTCGCAGTCCCGTGATCCTCTTCCTCCAACTGTGCTGGATAAAGAGAAAACTTCACAGAAGGGTTACCACTCTGATGCTCCTCGAGAACAACACTCCGGTTCATCGAGTACGAGGCAAGTTCGGGAACAACGAAAAAGGGGAGAACTTCCAAAGCCTCCTCCCCCTACTCCCGCGGTTGATCCAACTGTCGTGGAAAAGATGGTCGATCTTCGGGCCAAGTTTCCGAAAATTTGCTTTGACGGTTTGAAGTTCCTCCTGGCTATTCACCATATTCCTAGCACGTGAAGCAGAGTGCCATTGCCTGCAATAACGACGTCTATGTTCAACATGACGCGTTTATGCACTTGGTGGAGAAGATCTCGGAGGTATCCGTTGAGCGTCAACATGAGATTGATCGCCTGAAACTGGAGGCTGGCTGCGACAAAAACATCATCGAGCACCAAGATGTAGAGCTCGCTTCGTATAAGTCGAAGCTGGAAGCCGCTGAATAAAGTGAAAAAGATACTGCTGAGGCGGTTACTCGCTTAGAGATGGCTCACAAGAAGGAGCTTGATGAAGCAGTCCAACGCAGCGGTGCCCTCACCCTAGAAAAAGACTCCGTCCAAAAAGAGAGGGACGCGCTCGTCGTGCAAGTCAGAGAGCTGAAAGAATTACTCTCCAAGGAGAAGGAGGACAAGGTAGCTGCTCAAGAAGAATCACAACAATACTGTGATGAAATCGTTGCTACTCGTCTCCTGAAAACGAAGCTCGATGACGAACTTGCCAGGGTTGAGAAAATGAAGGATGAGGCCCGTGAGGAGGGCAAAAGAGAGGCTGCGGAGGAGATTGATTCTCGCCTCGAGGCGGCCGCAGAAGCCGGCAGGGAAGAGGTCAAATGCATGTTTGACCCGTTGATTGCTGAATATGGAGCCCGCGTCCTTATGCATCGCGACTTAACGTTCTTGGGCGACGGCTATCTCGAATCCCTAGCCGAGGCCTGGGAAACTTTGATAAGGATCAGGAAGATCGAGTCGGGCTCCGAAGAGGTCGATGAGGATGCCTTGGTGAAGGAGTTCCTTAGGGGGAATGAGCCATCGGATTTATCCGCAGCATTGGTACTTTATAGCAAAGGCTCTCCCCTTCCAAAAGAGAAAAATGATGAAGCTGGCCCGTCTGGGGCCAATACTTCTGCTCCTCATATTGCTGCTCCTCCCGCTGCTCAATCGGTCGGTCGGCCGACACTTGATCCATTCGAGCAGCATGCTGGTTATGACCCCGAAGATCCCGGGCTCGGTGCTCATGTGCTATCCCCTATCCTGGAGGGTGAAACCCCACGCGCCACCGACAGCCAACCGGAACCTGGTAGGAAATTCTTCTTTCTCTAAAAGTTGAAAGATCCCGTCATTTTTCAGCGGTGGTTATTCGTTCTAACGCTCATTCTTTATGTTTTCATGTAGGCTGTTCTGACGCCGAGCCGACTCCAAGGAGCGATGATTCCAAGGAGGAGGCAGAGAAAACTAGCGACGCTGTCCATGCAGGAGTAATTCTTGGTCTCGATGCTCAAGTGATTGGGGCGCTAGATGATGATAAACTTGACACTTCATCTCCTGCCGAAGGTAGTGATGAAATTGAAATCACTGGCGCCTCTGAGCATACTTCACAGATGAGCATGAAGGACCGCCTCGCTGCAGAGGAGAAGAAAAAGGCCAAGGTCAAAGTTGAACCTGGAATCCTGGAACTTACCGACCCGCGGAACAGACCTTTGAAAATCATTCTCCCGGGCAGGTCCAAACCACTAGATGTTCCGTCTCCTACTCCTGACTCCGCTTCTTTAGCAAGCAAGAAATCCAAGAAAAAGCATGAAGGAGAAGAGTCGTCGGAAAAAACAAAGGAAGAGAAGAAGAAGAAACTGAAGAAATAATTAATACACTCGTTCAACGAGCTTCTTGCTTAAGTCCTGTAGCTTGTATAGATAAGTTCTCAACTCTGAGTTTTATAGGAGTAACTGTGTAACCCCATTTTGAACTACTGAATGAAGTTCAGTTTCTTTTTGTTTGAATGACTCTCTTGCTTTTTCTTTTGTCTGCTGATTAACTGTAGTCGCAGCTCATGTTCTTATGAGTCGCATCATCTCCCGGTCCATTTTCGTGATGTTCGAACATCTCCAGACGTGGCATATTTCTTGTTCTACATCTCTCGTGTACTTGGACTTTTCCCTAAATCTGCGCTCCGGGGATTTAGAGTAAGTTGATCCGCGTTCAGGGGATTCAGAGATTTGAAATCGTTTATACTCTAGTCCGCGCTCCGGGGACTTAGAGTACTCCGCTCCACGTTCTGGGGATCCGGAGATTTGAAATCGTTTATACTCTAGTCCGCGCTCCGGGGACTTAGAGTACTCCGATCCGTGCTCTGGGGATTCGGAGATTTGAAATCGTTTATACTCTAGTCCGCGCTCCGGGGACTTAGAGTACTCCGCTCCGCGTTCTGGGGATCCAGAGATTTGAAATCGTTTATACTCTAGTCCGCGCTCCGGGGACTTAGAGTACTCCGATCCGCGCTCTGGGGATTCGGAGATTTGAAATCGTTTATACTCTAGTCCACGCTCCGGGGACTTAGAGTACTCCGCTCCGCGCTCTGGGGATTCGGAGATTTGAAATCGTTTATACTCTAGTCCGAGCTCCGGGGACTTAGAGTACTCCGCTCCGCGTTCTGGGGATCCGGAGATTTGAAATCGTTTATACTCTAGTCCGCACTCCGAGGACTTAGAGTACTCCGATCCGCGCTCTGGGGATTCGGAGATTTGAAATCGTTTATACTCTAGTCCGCGCTCCGGGGACTTAGAGTACTCCGCTCCGCGCTCTGGGGATTCAGAGATTTGAAATCGTTTATACTCTAGTCCGCGCTCCGGGGACTTAGAGTACTCCGCTCCGCGCTCTGGGGATTCAGAGATTTGAAATCGTTTATACTCTAGTCCGCGCTCCGGGGACTTAGAGTACTCCGATCCGCGTTCTGGGGATCCGGAGATTTGAAATCGTTTATACTCTAGTCCGCGCTCCGGGGACTTAGAGTACTTCGCTCCGCGCTCTGGGGATTCAGAGATTTGAAATTGTTTATACGAGTCCGTACGTCGTACAAGATAAGGTAGTTCGTCATTCAATTATGAGATATAGAAACGTTAGTGATTCATGGAAAATACGGCTTCAAGCCCTTATTAATGAAAATCAACTAAACTGCTCGATTACAACTTTAAAAAGAAACTAGGTTATGGCTGAATGGAAACATGCAGGAAATAACAGTGCCTAAGACAAGAAAGAAAACATGCTAAATGTAATAGTGCCGCAGATGTTCAATGTTCGGGGGAGTGTCGTGCCATCGACGGTCGCTAGCTTGAATGTTCCCTCTCCAAGCTTCCGTTCAATGGCATATGGACCCTCCTAGCTGGGATTCATACGTGATGGTACCGGGAAAACTCGTTTCAGAACGAGATCACCCACATCAAAGATCCTTAGGCGGACTCTGCCGTCGTAGTAGCGCTTGACTCGGTGCCTATGTGCTGCCGCCCTTAATTCGGCTTCTTCATGCTTTTCATTGATGTAGTCCAGTGATTCCAACAAGAGATTTTGGTTCGTCTTGGGATCATAGTATGTCACTCGGTGTGATGGAACTTCAAGTTCCACGGGTATAACGGCTTCGGAGCCATATGCCAAGGCGAATGGAGTGTGGCCGGTCGCGGACTTGTGGGTAGTTCAATATGCCCATAATGCTGTCGGGAGTTCATCTACCCACTTGCCTCCAACCTTCTCCAGACGCTTCTTCAGTATGGCCTTGATTATTTTGTTAACGGCCTCGACTTGTCCGTTAGCTTTCGGCTGTGCGACGGCGGCGAACTTTTTCTCGATGCCGTACTTTAAACAGAACTCTTTGAACTCTCTACTTTCAAATTGCGTCCCGTTGTCCGTAATGATGGTGCGAGGAAGGCCAAAGCGGCATATAATGTTTCGTACAACGAAGTTAATGACCTTCTTAGAGGTGATTGTGGCCAAAGGTTCTGCCTCCGCCCATTTTGTGAAATAGTCAACTGCAACTATCGCGTATCTCGCGCCACCTCTGGATATAGGCAAAGAGCCGATTATGTCGATTCCCCAGATTGCAAATGGCCAGGGACTAACCATTTGCGTGAGTTCCGTTGCTGGAGTCCTCGGTATATTCGCATATCTTTGGCACTTGTCACACTTTCTTGCATAGTCTGCGGCGTCCCGGTTTACGGTTGGCCAGTAATATCCATAGCGGAGGATCTTTTTTGCTAGCGTTTGCCCCCCAGTATGGTCGCCACATTCCCCTTCGTGAACCTCTCTTAAGACCCGCTTTGTCTCATCATGAGCGATGCATTGTAATAATGGGACTGAGAATCCTTTTTGATACATTGATCCATCCTGCATTACGTATCGCGCGGCCTTTCGAAGGACCTACCGTCTTTCTCTTCTTTTTTCTGGTAAAGCCCCGGTCGTCAGGTACAGTTTGAATGGGGTTATCCACGATTCCTTCTCGATTTTTGTTTCCAACACGCAATCGACTTTCATCTCGTCCATGCTCGGGGCATGCAAGACTTCAACGGGATACAATCCCATTTGCTGTGCATCGCCGGTACTCGCAAACTTAGCCAATAAGTCGGCTTCTTTGTTCAGTTCGCGCGGGACATGCGAAATGTCATAACGCTCAAGATTTGATAGTAGTTCTTGGACCCGAACAAGGTACGGAGCAAGCTTTCGTCCCTTTGCTTGGTAGTCTCCCCGCACTTGATAAACCACCAACTGTGAGTCACAAAAGATTTCAACTGATTTAATCCCGAGTTCTCCGATGAGCTTCAAGCCCGCAATCAGTGCTTCATATTCTGCTTCGTTATTTGTAGCTGGGAAATCGAGCTTCAAAGTATAACAGATTGATCGGTTTTCCGGAGTTATAAGGACTACGCCTGCGCCGGAGCAACGGTCGTTTGATGCCCCATCAGTGTATAATTTCCATCGGACAGGGGGAATGATGTCGTGATTATCCGGTTCGACGGGAATGGTAAACTCAGCGATGAAATCTGCTAATGCTTGCCCTTGGATGGCTCTTCGTGGTAAGTAGGCGATATCGAATTGGCTCAATTCGATGTTCCATTTTAGCAATCTTCCAGAAGTTTCCGGCCGTTGGAATACCTGCCTCAGGGGTTGATCGGTATAAACACTGATTGAGTGTGCTTGAAAGTATGGGCGCAGCTTACGTGATGCAATCACCAAGCAATAAGCCAATTTCTCGATTTTAGGGTAATTCCTCTCCGCCCCCGTTAAACGCTTGCTAACATAATACACCGGCCTCTGGACTCGATCCTCCTCACGAACTAAAGCCGCACTTATCGCATGCGGGGATACAGCCAAGTATACGTATAGCATCTCGTGGTTTACTGGTTTTGACAGCATTGGTGGACTCTCCAGATGCCTCACCAGATCCCGGAAGGCTTCCTCACAACTGGGCGTCCACTCAAAATTCCTCTTTCCTTTCTTTATTATGTCAAAGAATGGGATGCACTTGTCAGTTGCCTTGGATATGAATCGACTTAACGCAGCTACTTTTCCATTTAAGCTATGCACCTGCTTTATAGTCCTGGGCACTTGCACATCTCGGATAGCTTGGATCTTTTCTGGGTTAGCTTCGATTTCTCTAGCATTGACGATGAATCCCAAAAACTTCCCCGATGCAACGCCGAAGGAACACTTCAGAGGGTTGATCTTCATCCCATAAAACCTGAGTATGTCGAACATTTCAGCCAAGTCTCGAATATGGTCGTTTGACCGTCGTAACTTCACGAGCATGTCATCCACATAGACTTCCATCGTTCTACCCAGTTGGTCCTTGAACATTCGATTCACTAAACGCTGGTAAGTCACTCCTGCGTTCTTCAATCCAAAGGGCATCACTACATAGCAATAAAGCCCGACATTCGTAACGAAGCTGGTGTGTTCTTGGTCTGGAATATGCATCGGGATTTGGTTGTACCCAGAGTATGCATCCATGAATGATAACAGCTCGTGTCCTGCGGTGGAGTCGACCAACTGATCGATCCTAGGCAACGGGAAACTGTCCTTTGGACATGCTTTGTTCAAGTCGGAATAATCTACGCAAGTCCTCCACTTCCCATTCGCCTTTTTTACCAGCACGGGGTTGGATACCCATTCAGGGTAGAGGGCGTCGCGGACGAACCCATTTGCTTTGAGTTTGTCCACCTCCTCTCAGAGAGCCGCGGACCTCTCCGGGTCCATTCCTCTCCTTTTTTGTTTAACCGGGACGTATTTCGGGTCTATGTTCAACATATGACTCGTGATGGCGGGAGAGATCCCACACATATCAGAATGCGTCCAGGCGAAAACATCAAGATTCGCCCGGAGGAAGTCGCTAAGGTCTTCAGTTATCGCGGGGCTAAGCTGTGATCCGATCTTTAGTATTCGCGAAGGGTCGTCACGGCTAACTGAAATGTCAATTGTTAATTCAGCCGGCGCTGCCTTCTCTTCCCTGGGTTTCTCATCGTCGTCTCTCGGATCTATGTCTCTGAAGATCCGAGAACTATGCCCGAGCCAGGGCTCGGACACTACTTGTCAATCATCCGTATTAAGTATGCGGACGGGATTGTCCGCAACCTTTCCCTTCTCCCTCCGATGGGCCTCTCGGAGCTCAGCCACATAACAGAAACGACCAGCTGCTTGGTCGCCATGAACAATACCTACTCCTTTGTCAGTTGGGAACTTCAAAGTTAAACACCACGGGGCTAACGCTACCCTAAACTCAGCCAGGGCCGACCGGCCCAAGAAAACATTGTATGGAGAATCCACATCCAAAACTACGAAGGGTAGAATTCGCACCCTCCGACACTCGCCTTGTCCCAGTTCAACTGGTAACTCAACGTACCCCACGGCGTCGGTCGCTGCGCCGTTAAAGCCGTGTATACGAGCCTTGGACGGTTTCAGGTCTTTTGTTTCCAGTTTCATTTGGTCATAAGCCTTCTTGAAGATGATGTTGACTGAACTTCCGCAATCAATCAGAATTCTTTTCACATATGCTGGTTCGATCGTCGCAGATATGACCATCGGGTCGATGGTTGGGGCCTCTACTTGATCAGCATCTCTGTTTCTGAACACTATATCGTCCGTCATTACACGCTGCTGCTTAGCAGGGGTCCCATCATCCACGTTCGAACAGCACTCAGAATCTGCATGCTTCAGGGAGCTTGCATACCGCTCCATCTCTTGCCAATTCTTATCTGCGGGGTGAGGTCCGCCGATAATTGTATTTATGACCAGTCTGCCTACGGTTCGGGCAGGCTCCTCAAGATGACGCAGAGCTGGTGCACGACCTGGGTTAGACGTTCCTTGTCCTCCTTCCTGTGGATCCTTCACAAATTCTTGCAACTTCTTTTGCCTGATCAACTTCTCGATAGCATCGTGCAGGTGTCTGCATTCTTCCGTATTGTGCCCATAAGTCTCATGGAAGCGACGATATTTCCCGGTCCGCTTCTGTTCCTCGGTTGATTCTTTTGGACGTGGCTTTCTGTACTGAAAGGTATTGCAGGTGGATAGGTAGATGTTCTCAAGCGGCGAGTTCGGCGGAGTATATTCGCTGTAGCTTGGAATTCTCGACTTCCACTTCCCCGCTTCTTTCTTCTTCCCTTGATTTCTCCCTCCAGACTCCTTAGGCTTTCCAGGCTTGTTTTGGACATTGACTTGGACCTTTCCCGAGCTGTCTCCGGACTACTTCACAGCAATGTTGCTCTTCATAGACTCTTGGATAGGTCCTGGTGCCTTATCTCGTCGTACCCACCTAGCTTCCTCTCTTCTTATGAACTGGTGTGCCTTTGAGTAGAAACGCTCTAGTGTGGTCGGAGGCTTTCCTGCCAACCAGTCTCCAAATTCAGACTCCGGATCCACACCTCTCATCACAGCCATTAGAATTGCATGATCATTGGGATTACTGACTTCAGTTGCCGCGACATGGAACCTTTGTAAATATTCCTTCAATGACTCCCCGGGACTTTGGATTACACTTGACAGAGACATTACGTCCTTCGGACGAGTAGTGTGTATCCTGAACTGCTCAATAAACTTCTTTGCCAACTCCTCGAAATTGGATACAGACCGCGGAGGAAGTCGGGTAAACCACATAGTAGCGATCCTAGATAGAGTAATTGGAAAGCATCTACCCTTGGTGGCATCATTTGCTCTAGCTGAATCCATCATCCATTCGTACCTCATGACATGCTGTCTGGGGTCAGTCTTTCCCTCGTACGCAAGGATAGTTGGCATACTAAACTTTCTTGGGTACGCTGCCTGTAACACAACATCCGTGAACGGAGTGTGACTTCTTGACACTCCCCAATCATCGTTCGATAAGCCCTGATTTTCTTTCATCAATTACCTGATCATGGCTGTCAGATCTGGTGTCTGTATGGAAGGTAGAAGGTTAGAGTCTGTTCTACGCGCCTGTCCATGCTGATGCCTCCTCTCTTGGCGATCTACCAATCGTGCGTCTTGAGGTTCGACATCGTTAGCGTTTTGATGATCTGGGCCTCCATCCTCCATTTGTACTCCGGTCCTGAAGTTTCCAGCTCTTGCTTGGTCACGGTCTCCAGCTGTTTGAACAGCAGCTTCTGCTCGTGCAGCTTCAGTCTTGCGGCGTCTGCGCCTGGGAGGTTCATCAGAGGAAGTAGAGCTGTCAGATGAGGAATAAGGAGCAGGATTGCCCCCAACATTCTGTTGCTGCTATTGAGTGAGCTGTGCCATCAGGTTGGCGTTAGCTTGCATTTGCTCTCCTATTTGTCTCCTGCTTTCCCTGAGCTCTCTCATCAAGTCGTTGAACTCTATTCTGGTGACAACTGGAGTTTGGTCCTGGGCGGCAATCCCTTCACCCGGAATTGCTGGTTGGTTGTTAGGTCCTGCTTGTTGCACGCTAGCAGTCTCGCGGGCATCCGCATTATGAGAAGCTGACCTGGTACGTGGTCCTGCCATTGTAGAGTTATTGGTATGAACTCTGAGTAGAATCAACGGATGTCCTATCAGTGAGTCGGATCTTCTTTGGGGGATTTGTTCAATCCAGTAGCTTCAAAGCAGATCCTTGAGGTCTGAGAATTCAATTCTCAGTGAAAGCACCAAAGTGTTAGCACCAAAATTGGTCACTAACCTCGTAGAGAAAGATTGTGTAGAGATATAAGTGATGAAATCAAATTAAACAGAGAAGACAATGCTAATTTAAATGCTGAAAGTAAGAACACCAAATTTATAGTGGTTCAGCGTAATTGCCTACGTCCACTTTAACTTTTATTGATCCTCTTAGTTGATGATTACAAATACAATTCGTGAATCAAATGCTTGAATGAAGTTGTTAAGTAGAGGAGATGAGTCTCAAAAATGGCAGAGTTTCCCCGGTGTTCTCTCCTCAAAAAAGGATCCCCTTCACTGTGACCCTGCCCCTCTATTTATAGACAAAGATGGGTTGGACTTCCCAAGTGGGCTTGGTAGCCGAACGCCCTAGCCCAGGTGTAGTGTTCGCTGCATGTCGAACCAGGTATGCCGAACGCTTTGACGCCGAACAGTCCTTTCCATGCCGAATGGTCCCTTCCATGCCGAACAGTCCTTTCTATGCTGAATGGTTCGTTTGATGTGTGGGAAGTGCAGGATGGTTGCAGTTGAAGCCGATCGTAACTCTATCTGAAGCTCTTGATCGAATGATGCATGCTGGCCGAACGATAGTGTCATGTTGAGTAGTTATGTCCACCGAACGTCTTCTGGATGCCAAGCACTCCTGTTGTCGAGTTCTATCGATGCCGAGCGCTAGCTGACGCCGAGCATTGGTTGACGCCGAGTGTTAGTTGACGCCGAGTAGCCTGGTATGCCGAGTACTTCGCTGAGTACTATCTGATGCCAAGTGTCATGGATGCCGGGTACGCTGGATGCCGGGTACTTCGCCGAGTACTCCTGGATGCCGAACGCTCTCTGACGTCGAGTCCCTCTGGATGCCGAGTACTTCGCCGATCACTCCTAGATGCCGAACACTCTCTAACGCCGAGTCCCTCTGGATGCCGAGTACTTCGCCGATCACTCCTAGATGTCGAACACTCTCTGACGCCGAGTGCTACCTGATGCCGAGCACTAGTTACCTGGTCAAATCTCCAGGAAACAAGTACTAAGTACAAAGTATGCCATGTTGGGAGGAAAACCATTTATCAGGACTGAGGACGCAATTGAAGTGGAGAACTGGTTACTTCATTGCGAGAGGATCTTTGCTAATTTTGGGCTTAATAATTATCAAAAAAGAGACTCGCTTCTAGGCCGTTATAGGGAGCAGCATCGTACTGGTGGAACAGTGTCACTGCGAGAGTCAACGAGGAGACCATGACTTGGGCTGAGTTCAGAAGGAGGTTTGAAGAAACACTTATGTCGAGATTGCAAAGTCAACACTTCTCAGGAAGTTGTTGAGTTAGAGCAAGGAGACATGACAGTGCTTGAGTACGCAACCAGGTTTGAGTAGCTATCGAGATACGAATATGCTACGGTTGATACAGTTATTATAAGGAATGAGAAGTTCGTTCACGAGTTGAAACCCGAGCTTGCTAAAGCCACACTATCACATACTAGGGATTCGTGCAATGTAGTTGTTGAGATGGCTTTGGGGTAGGAAGAGATTCTTGCTTTTCTTGAGGATAACAAAGCAGGGGGAGCTCAAGGAGGGCAAAACCAAAAGAGGAAGTTTTTCCATAAGAAGGGAGCTTAGAAGAGTTGAGTTACCTAGAAGGGAAAGGCAGAAGTTATCTACTGTAAATGTGACAAGAAAGGGCATTTCACAAATGAATGTCACTCGGGAGTTGGGAAGAAGGTGATCGGGAAGAAGAATATTAGATGCTTCAACTGTGATCAAATTGGTCATTATAAGAACCAGTGCAAGGAGCCAGCCAAGGATGTGAAAGGGAAAGTGTTTGCATTGGAGCCAGTTACCTCAAGACCAACCGCATAGGAAAAGGGAAAAGCTGTGTTGGGAGGTACGCTTTTGATTCATGGTGTATGAGTTAGAGTTCTATTTGATAATGGTGCATCGCATTCTTTTATATCTCATTGTTTGGTAGATAAGCTTAACCTAGAACCCTCATACCTAATTACATCCTTAAGGGTTGCAAATCCGATAGGAGATTTTGCTACTCTGGGATGAGATGTGACCATCTAGAGTTTGAATTGTTAGATCATGTATTTGCTTGCAGTTTGCATGTATTTGATTTCATGGGTTTCGAAATTATTTTGGGTATGGATTGGTTAAGTAAATACAATACTAGGATATTTTACCATGATAGGAAAATATCACTTAGACACCCTGATTGTAGTGATCAGATTATATACTCCATAGAAAACCCTAGTCTTGAGGTTAATGCTTTATTGGGGGTTGTGGATGCAAAAGACGAGTTGAATCAAGTTTTCATTGTCGGAGAATTTTCAGATGTCTTTGAGCCTTTGATAGGACTACCACCGAAACGAGCTATTGAGTTTCAGATAGATTAAGTACCAGGAGCAGAACCGGTGAGTAGAGACCCAAGTAGAATGACACCTACCAAGATGAATGAGTTAAAGGTGCAGTTCGTGGATTTAGAAGGTAAGAATTTTATCAGACCAAGCAGTTCGCCTTTGGGAGCAGCTGTAGTGTTTACAAAGAAACCAGACGGATCGTTGAGGTTATGTATCGATTATCATAAGTTGAATGAGAAGACAATAAAAAATCGATATCCGTTACCTAACATTAACGATTTGTTCTATCAGTTGAGTGGAGCCAAAGTATTTTCCCAGTTGGATTTGGCAAAAAGATTCCATCAGCTTAGAGTGGCTAAGGATAGTATTCCTTTGACAGTGTTTAGGACCCGATATGGATTGTACGAATGGTTAGTAATGCCATTCAGATAAATTAATGCGCCAGCATTCTTTGTAGATTTGAGGAAGCGAGTTTTCAGAGAGCACTTGGATAGGTTCGTATTGGTATTCATAGATGACATTTTAATACACTCTAGAGATGAAAAGGAGCATAAAGTTCATCTTAGAGTGGTGCTTGAGACATTGAGACAAAATCAACAGAAGGCGAAATTTTTAAAGTGTCATTTCTGGAAGAAAGAAGTGAAGTTTCTTCATCATGTAGTTTTAGAGAAAGGGTTGTCTGTAGATCCGGCTAAGATCGAGGCAGCAAATAGTTGGAAGAGACCCAAGACAATGACTGAGATAAAGGGCTTTCTTGGACTAGCTAGTTACTATTGGAGATTCATTAATGATTTTTCGTGGATAGCAACACCGATGGCTAATCTAACTCGGAAAGATGTAAAGTTTGTCTGGACTAATAATTGTGTGGAGGCATTCCAGAAGCTGAAACACTTATTGACAAATGCACCAACTAGTTGTTCAAGAGGGGAATCAGGACTTAATGGTATACATGGATGCTTGTGGAATAGGGTTAGGAGCCGTGTTAATGCAAAGAGGTAAAGTGATTGCTTATGCTTCTCGATAGCTTAGACCGCATAAGATTAGGTATCCAACTCATGATTTGGAATTAGCTGCGGTAATTTTTGCACAGAAGGTGTGGAGGCATTACCTTTTAGGAGAGAGATTCGAGTTGTATACGGATCATAAGTCATTGAGATATTTATTCTCTCAGAAGGAATTGAATAAGTGACAGCAGAGGTGGTTAGAGATTTTAGCCGCTTATGACTTTGGTATTGAGTAAACACCAGGAAAAGACAATAAGGTTGCAGATGCACTTAGCAGATAACATCAGAATGCAGTACTAGCAATGATAGCTGAGTGAAAAGATTTGGAAGCATTGACTACATGCGGAGTACAATGGAGATCTAAGAGTAGTTCTAGCAAAGAAACTGCTATATTGTCATGTTTAGAAGTTCAACCTGTGATGATTGAAAGGATTGCTTCTAAGCAAGGGGAGGATCCATTACTGGCTGAACAGATCAGAAAATTAAGGAATGGAACAGAGAGAGGTGACTTGAAAGATTTCAGTCTTAACTAAAATGAGTAGTTAAGGAAGAAACAAAGACTATGTGTTCCGAATGTGGGAAAAATTAGGAAGGAAGTTCTTCGAGCATGCCATCGCTCAGAGTTCACTATTCATCTTAGAGGAACTCAGATGTATCAGGACATGAAAAGAAGTTTCTTCTGGGAAGGCGAAGAGAGATGTAGGCTTATGGGTGAAGCAACGTTTGAACTGTCAACAGGTAAAAGCTAAACATCTGAAACCAAATGGGTTATTCAGCCTTTGGATGTTCCAAGTTGGAAATGAGATTCTATCTCAATGGATTTTATAGATCGGTTTTCAAGGTCAATTCAAGGAAATGAAAGTATATGGGTTATAGTGGACAGATTGACCAAGAGTGCCCATTTCGTTCCAGTTAAGTAAACTAGGACGACACCTCTTTTGGCTAAATTATTCATGAAGAATATAGTTAGACTGCATGAAATTCCTAGTAGTATAGTAAGTGACAGAGATTCCTTATTCATTAGCGAGTTCTGGAAGAGTGTACAGGAGACTTTGGGTACCAAACTCAAGAAGAGTACTGCTTACCATCCACAGACAGATGGGCAAACAGAAAGAGTTAACAAAGTTTTAGAGGATTTATTAAGAGCTTGTGTGATTGATTTTAGGGGATCATGGGAAGTCCATCTACACTTAGTCGAGTTTTCATATAGCAACAGTTATCAAATTAGTATAGGGATAGCACCGTTTGAAGCTTTGTATGGAAGGCCATGCAAATCACCCGTTTGTTGGTTAGAAACCGGGGATAGTTTAGTTCTTGGTCCAGATTTGGTTAGGGAAGCTGTAGAAAAGGTTGAGTTAATTCGAGCTACGATGAAGGAAGCTCAGTCTGGGCAAAAGAGTAATGCTAATAAGGGATGGAAAGACTTAGAGTTCCCAGTTGGAGATTATGTTTTCGTTAAGGTATCACCGATGAAAGGTGTAATCAGATTTGGAAAATAAGGAAAATTGGCACCAAGATTTGTTGGACCATTTCCTATTATAGAAAGGATCGGGAAACTCGCATACAGGGTAGAGGTACCAAACAGTTTGGCAGGAGTCCACAGTGTTTTTCATATTTCTCGTCTAGGGAAGTGTATTCGAGATCCAAAAACTACTATTGCACCGACAGTGTTAGATGATTTAGTATTGGAACCGGATATGAATATAGTTAAAAAACCAGTTCGTATAGTCATGAGGGATGAGAAGAGACTAAGGAACGAGAGAGTCAGGTTAGTTAAAGTTTAGTGGAGTGACGACGAGAAAGACTGTACTTGTGAAGCTGAGAGCAGGATTAGAGATACTTATCCTGACTTGTTTCATGGTATGTTTTACCTTTATGATTGATTGTTATGAGACCTTATCGTAATTTCGAGGACGAAATTCTTTAAGGAGGGGAGTCTGTAATGACCCTAATTTTGACTAATGATATTTGGGACATTTAATTAGATAAATTAAATGAAATAATGTAATTAGTTAAGGGGTTGAGATTTGTATGATCATAAGGTAGTCGTGCCTAATTAATCTATAAGCCAAAGAGAATTAAAATGTAGTAAGTAAGAGGAATAAGATGAGGGAAAAATAGGAATAAACTAAGTTCTTATACCTTAAACCCTCCTTACTTCCATTCCTTATCTATTTCAAACATTTGCAAACAAAACTAAAAACGTTCAAAAGCTTGGCCGGCCACCATTAAAGCAAGTCAAATGGAAGATAAGCAAGAATTCAAGTAGGAAGCTTAATCAAATCAATTCAAGAGCAAATCTCAACCTCCTTAACAACAGGCTAAGGTGAATAATAGATTACATCTCATTTTAATTGTTTTCGGCTTCTAGTTGAGATCCGAATTTATTTTGCAAGTAAAATGCCATGATTTGATTGTTAAATGGATATATAGGCTTGTTCATGATTTATGTTACTTCATATAGATTTTATGATAAGTTTTGATTTGATAAACCTATTAAATGACATCCTAAGGACTTCCGTTTTTTACAAAAGTCACAAACATTATTTTAGAGACGTGTTTCAAGTTTCATAATTTTCTAAGTTTATGTGGATTTATTATGAATTTTCTAGGAAAAAATGGTTAAATTGGGTTTAAATTATTTTCAGCGACTATATGATAGGCTTAGGTCTGAAATTTAAATATGTTAGAAAACATAATAAAAGTGATTTATGGGAATTTTTGGAAAATTTTCCTAAGTATTTTACTATGGATATAAAATTATTTATGGTATGGGACTTAAATGTTTTATACGCTTCTAAAAGGAGAAAGGGCTAATTTGCTAAATGCTTTTAATTGTTAATTTCTGTTTTCGGTAACACTTTTATAAAAAGATCCTGAAAAAGAATTGGAAACAAATTATATGTTGACAAATAAGGCAAGTTAGTTGGAAAGATATTAGTTTAAAAGACTAATAATCAGTTTTGCAAAGAATTATTGCTTCGCCACTTACATCAGCTACAATTTGTCCCCATACTTCCGCTCCAACCAAGTCGAAACTAGTACACATGGTATCAATGCCTTGGTATGTAGTGGATTGGAGTTAGGCGGAAGGTATAGAGTCAAAATATGCTTTCGAAGGGGTAGAAGCTACTAGTTTTGACTATAGATCACTTACGTTTATTAAGGAAGCTTTCGAAGGAGTTTTATTAGCTTTCGACTTAGTCAAATGTGCCTTTGTTTTATCAAAAAGGCTACCGAAAGGGGTTGCGCCATTTTAGTTTAAAGATGAAGCCTTCGAAGGGGTTCGAAACCCATGCTACCGCATTCAACCCTTCGAATCAATGCTTTTGAAAGGGTGTTTTGCATTTAAACTTTGAGGCCACTTCTCCATGCTTTCGAAAGGGTTGCTTTCGAAACCATTCACTTTCTTTTACCTAGGAATAATGCTTTCGAAAGAATTACTTTCGCCCCAGTTTGTTTAAGACCCTTTATTTATATTAAAAGTTAAACCCAAATATTTCGAAAGAGATGATTATAAATGGTTTTGAAGCTATGTTCTACAAACTTTTACTTGAACCCAATAATTTCGAAAGGTATGTTTTAAGTGTGGAATTTTAATGCTTTCAAAAGGTTTATAATGTGGGTTTCGAAGGGGAGATACCCAATGTTTTCGAAAGGTTTACTAGGAGCACTTGAGTGGAAGGTTTCTAATGCTTTTGAAAGGCATGTCTTAAAGGGTTTTGAAAGAGGATGTCTAAGGACTTTATAAAGCTTTCACAAGAGTTGATTTCATTAATTTCGAAAGGTATTGTTTAAGGCTTAAAACAATGGTTTCAAAGGTGATATCTTGGATTTATTACCTAATGTTTTCTAAGTTCAAGAAGGACTTTAACTTGTTTTAAAGGTATAGATAACCCTACTGATTTAGCTTTTCATCAACATTGTTTTGTATAAAACATATACCATGGCAAAGGTATTTAAGTAAAGCAAAGAGTACATTTTCCTTGTTTACGTATGATTTAAAAGGGCTAAATCAATTTGGAAGAAATGTTTTCAAGGAAAATTGGATGGGTAGTTAACCCTTAGTAAATGAGTCAGGTATGAGAATACCAGATGGGTCTGGTGTAAGGTCGTGCCCTATACTTTAGCTAATAGCCCATACCTAAAATATGTCCAAAATTCCAGCATGTAAGGTTTTGTCATAGGTAAGACTAAAATGATGTTACAAACAAAAAGGAATATAAAGAGTAAAGATAGGTTATTGGTGAGCTCGCAAAACCATTAGGATCTGTTGGTCCTGGGAGAAGTAAGTTAAGGACAAACCATCCAGGAGTGTGTTTAACAAAGTTTAGATTATTTATTATGTCTGGTAGGCCCGAGTCAGCCAATGATTAGTAGTTAGCCAAACAAAACTATATTGTTCGGACAGATAGTCCATTGATTACCTGATTTATGTGCATATATGATATTGCTACTATTGCTTTAATCAATTTGATTGCAGGATTCTGATTTGCAAAAGAAATGTTTTTTAAGGGATATTAGTGAGGAAAAACCCATTTCGCTAAGCGGCGTGGTCTCACTTAATATTAGTAAACCGAGATGTAATAGTATTCACACCAGACTTTATATGTGACTCGATGTTTATGTTGTCACCTTAAACTCTCGGGTGCTCAAAATATGATTTGAGTTGACTGAGAGTTAAGGTTTTTTATTTTTAGTAGGTTGGACGAATAAGCTTCCGAAGACGTGCAGGAGGCAAAATTAGGAGCTATTTATGAATGATATGTTTATTTATAACTTTGATCATCCAAGAGGGCATCCTCATATGTCACGCTTGGCGTAATTTGTAATAATCATATTTGATCAAAACCTAGGAACCGTTGGGATTATGTAACTGAATATGAAATATTGATTTGAAAATGTAATCAGGAAAGGTCTTTTTAAATTTTTGTTGATTTTATTTCATATTCATGCGCTTCAGATATTATGGATACCATTAACATTACCGTATTTTGTCATCGGAAGTTAGTACTATAGATGACTGCAGTATCTGTCACGTTTAGCTTCGGGCCTCAAGAAAGGGGATGTTACACATATACTTTTGGGAGTAAGAAAGGCGATTCGATTCCATAGTTTTTTAAGACACGTTTCCTTTTATTTATCAAAAAAGATATTTGATCCTGAATTTTGTTGAATAAATCTTCTTTCAAGTGATGGAAAGGCGATTTGGTTCTAGGGTACATATTCGCATTAGTTGGCCTATGGGAATTTAGTTCGTAGAATGATATGAAAATATCTTCTATAAGGATTCGTTTCATAATTATAGCATTTCTAGTTCCTTTATACCAAGTTCGAGAGAGTTCGCCCACATTGTTACAGTGAGAATACTTACTATACCTAGAAAAAGATTGACCATATGTAGCTTCGAATAGTTAACTACCTAATCGACGGTCATACTTTAATCTAAGGTAAATAAGTTCACTATTGTCAGCCAGGATTTGTCAACGATCATTAAGATATGCCGAGTCAAGTGGCCTAGTAAGAAGTGGTCGTACCCATACGGTTCCAAGGTATCACGAACTTTAATCGATATGGGCTTGATGTTTTCGAGGTAGTGAGGTTTTGTTAGCCACCTAATATGGTTTCACATACCCCCATGCTAGGTTTTGATAAAACCGTGATGGTCATGACACCCCTAAGCTATAACCAGGAAGTTATGACAATCGGTGCATGAATGAAAAATTTACATAATTAGATTTATTAGAATTCACATTCATTAATCACTGTAGCAAAGCATGCTTTTATGATTATTGCTCTGTCTGCTATGCTAATTAAGAATGTAACTTCACTCCCTAGATCCCTTTTGATAACATATGTTCCTTCCCAGATTGGGTCGAGTGGCCCTTGTCGAGGGAATATTCGTTTAGGACCATGTCTCCATCCTTAATTGGGCGATGCTTCATCGTAGAATTATAGCACTTGACCACCCTCTTCCTATATGCTGCAACCTTTAAGGCAGCCTCTACCCGTTTCTCCTCGATCCAATCCCAAGACATGTTCAACAACTCCTCATTCTCATTTGGATTATAATGGATGCGCCTATAAGATGAGATTATAGTTTCGATGGGAATCATAATCTTCGATCTATAACCTAAGGTGAAAGAAGTATATCCCATTGCCTTCTTATTGGAAGTGTGATATGCCTAATATGCCAATGGTTGCTCATCCACCCAAGCACCCTTAACGTTTTCCAATTGCTTCTTTAAGAGTATTTTGATGACTTTGTTGATCGCTTTAACTTGTCCATGGCCTATGGGTGAATCAATGCCAGGAAGCTTTTCCTAATTCCATGCCACCGATAGAAATCAACAAACTTTTTACGACCAAATTGCAATCCATTGTTTAAGGTAACTTGCACTAGAACTTCGTACCTATAAATAAAATTTCTTACTAAAATGAACTATCTGGTGGAAAATACCTCGGTAAGCAGCTCTGTCGCTACCCATTTGTTGAAGTAATCCACCGCCATTGTTATATACTTAGCTCCACCCATAGCCGTTGGAAGTTTCTGATTCGATCGATACCCTCAAGTGATGTAAAGGGCAAGGCTAACCATGTGAGTTAGTTCAGTCGGCAGCAACCTGGGGTTCATAGCAAGCTGTTAACGCTTATTGGACCTCCTCATGTATTCCTTGGAGTCATTATTCAGAGTCAACCAGAAGTATCCATATCGTAAGTTTTTTTTCATTGGTCTTTCGCCTTTGCATTGTCTCCCCAGCTACCTTGATGCATATTATCCGATATTTCCCTAATTTATTTTCCAACCATGCATCTCAACGGTTTGTTAGAGAAACCTCCTCTGTTAAGGATACCATTCCGCATGGTATATCAAGGGTCTTTCATATCACCTTCCATGCTCTGTTCCAATTCGAAGGTTATGATCCCATTCGTCAAATATTCGGTGATAGGTGTGATCCAGGTCTCTTCTTTGTCAATTTTTCCCATGATGCTAAACTCATCAAAATTTTGGTTTGGTAGGGTCATCGCCATTATTGATCGAAGAAGTGATCCATCTCCCATGCTAGCCAATTTTTCAAAACCTCCAACATCCTAATTTTCTTTTGGTGGAATGAGCTTAATGATGTGCACGTAAATGTACATATATTTACATCCATATTTTATCTCTTTTTATTTAAATAAACATCATATTTGGGCATTTTTACATGTTAAAACCAAAATTCAATTATTTTCAAACCATCATATTTTCATCTTCATTCAGGGGCAAAATAGTCATTTTTGTGCATGTGTCACTTTAAGAATTTTTACTTGGACAATTTTTATTATTTTTATAGGATAATTTGATGCATATGGAAGTGGGATTCATGATGATATATGCATGCACAAGGAAATACAAAGGAATGAAGAGGAAATAATTCAAGTTCAAGATCATGGAGGACCCCACCCACTTACCTAAATGTACAATTAGGAGCTAATGGACAACTAAGTGGAGGTTAAAGCTTCATGCACATCAAATGATGGATTAATTAGTGGCTAATGGTTACTTGGTGGCCACACTTCCTAAAGGGCATTTTGGAAAGCTCCCTAAAAATAGAATTAGGGTTTTATGCATGTATAAATAGCCCTCTTATGTACATGAATCTATCTTCTACTCTTTCATACATTTGCTTAGGAAATTAACAAGTTGTAATGGCAATGTTTTATGAAATAAAAATGGCTTCCAAGCCTCTTCTCCTCTCTTTTCTACATGCTTTTCTCTGTTTTTATGTTAATGTTCATTTCTATGCTCTCTTTCTCTTAATGTTCATAGCTTAGATTTACATTTATGCACTAGTCTAATCAATTTTCTTCTAGTAGTTAATCTTCTTTTTCTTTGTTTATTCTCTGCTTTCTTTCATTTTCAATGTTGAAACTTACATGTGTTGATTTGATAACACAAATGAGTAGCTAAACCTCTTCAATTTAGGGGTAATGAAGCTCTCAAATATTATGTAATTTCAACATTATTTATGATTTATGATCTCTTTGTTTGTGCTTCATGAAAGTGAATTTTGATGCAAGTTTATACAAGTGGGTTTGATAGCTTATATTGCTTATGCAAATGAGCTATTCTTATTCAAAATAAACACAATTTGCATCATCATTTGCTAATCCATTTTTGATTGTGAAATGAAAGTAAAAATGAAATTTGATGATCTATATTACTAGTTACAATAGTAAATAGATCATACTTAAAATAGCTTTTGCTTTAGCTTCATTTTCATGAGAATTATAAGTTGATTATTTGTTGTATTATAGTTTGATGGTTTGAGTTATGTTAATTAATAACATAAAAAAACCATACTTATGATAAATACAACAATATTTCACTTAACATCAAAGCTAGAGATCACAAATTGTTTGTTTGTTAATTTACAAAAATATGAGAGTGGATTTGCCTCTAAATTGTTCTCTAGTTCAATAGTTTTTAAATCAAATTTTAATTCTAGTTTTAGCTTCGTTTTATTTCTAGTTAACAATTTCTCCTCCATTTGGTCTAATTTGATTGAATAGATTTTTATACTCTAACAATTCCCTGTGGATCGACCCGTCTCGCCACGTACTAACTATTGTACGACATGCGCTTGCGGTTAATTTTATTTCTAAATTCGTTCGACGGTTTTCTAAACCATTAGAAATTCCATCGTCGAACAAATTTTTGGCGCCGTTGCCGGAGAATTTACTTTGATTTTGATTTTCTATTCTTCGAATTATTGTTTTTTGATTTTTGCGTGTTTTTTTTAGTTTGTATGCATTTAAAAGAAAAAAAATGTGTTGTGTGTTTGTGTGATCTTTGTGTGTTTGTTTTTTTAGTTTGTTTTGTGTTAGCATTTCTATTAAAAAATATAAAAATACACAATTTCATTTGCAAAAAGAAATTTTTTTTATTCCATTACATTTTCTTTTTTCCCTCATTTTTTTTCAAAACTGTTTCATTGTGCATCAACACAAAATCTTCCTTTGCCACTCCTCATTTAAACCATCAAACTGTGCTTCCCTTATAGTGCACTGCCACACTGCCTTCACAATACGACATCTGCACCATCACCCACCCCGACTGCCTCCCTTCACCATTCTCACTTCAGCCAACTTCCCACTGTTCCATTGCCTTTCCTTATGCATATCAGTGCATGACCCTGCACACTTCAATTCCATTAACCACATTAACCACTCATTACTGCTGTGCTACTGCCATCCTCTCCCACTGCGACCATACTTCACCCATACTTCCCTGACCAAACAACAGTCACCACAAAACTTCACGGCATCATCACAGAGCATCTGCACCTCATCAACATACATCGCAACTTCCACTTCCTCTACATAAACTTCAGAACACCCTCAATCCCACTGACAATCATTCTTCCCATATCATAGTCCATATCCTCTCCCCATTGCACCGCCTTCCCAAACCATTAATCGACTGCTGTTCATAACAAACAGCACCACCATCACCACTTAACATCAACTCTTCACTTACCTGACCATTTTCTCTTTCCACATCTCCACTTCTAACAATACAAACCACCACAACTACTTCTACTTCTACAACATCAACCCACATCTACAAATTTCAACTTCAAACCCTTCTCTGTCATCATTCCAGTCATCACCAAGCCATATAACAGTCTATTCAATTCCAGCCACCATCAGCCTCTTACTGTGAACTTCACACAAACCCATTCACAAAGCAACATATCATCCACTGTCACCAAACAACCAGCACACTGCATTTACCCAAAAAAAGATAACAAAAGAACAAAACTACTTCTTCTGACCACCATTATTCACTCTAGCTCCTCAAATTACTTCATCCATATACATCAATCCCTACCACTGACCATTACATAGCCACTGTCATCATCATCAAACATGCCCATTACATTCACTATACAAACCACCCCTTACTTCTACAGTCAGGCTTGCCTCAATCTACCACCAGAAACAACTCCAGCAACCAACGCCGCAAATCACCAACCACCATCGAACTCCAAAACCTACCACAAATACTATTGCTCATCATACAACCACCATAAAACCCCTCCATATCAGTCATCATTCCCCAGTTCAACTGTTTGCCAAAACTGTCACAAAACAGCAATCTCCTCCTTCACACTGCCATACCACATTCCCATATTCTCACTACAACCCCACTTTACCATTGCTTCAACTACTACTGCCAAACCCGAAACTAACTTCAACAAATCGAACAACCCAAGAACTTCCACAACACTTCAACCTCATCGCCAATTCATCAACACGAAATCAAGAACACACCACGACCAGACCAACTACTGCACAGTGACCAAGTTGCCGCGACTCCCATCAACGTCGAACTCACCCAAATCGATAATCGAAACCAAATCGCCGTCCACCACAATCATCGACCACCCCGTTAAACACATCGCAATCTAACTCGCAACCACCCAAACAACCTCCCTTCAACCACAACATCCTACCCACAGCAGCCGCCAGCATCTCAATTGCCAATCTCCCAAACGTAAATCCAAAATCCTCGAATTTGAATTCTCAGAATACCCACAATAAACTTGAATTTCCTTTCTGATTTTGAGTTCTCATTACGAATTTTTTTTAGGAAGAAAGGAGATCGTTTTTTTCCTTACAAAGGCAGGAGATTTATTAGTTTAAACGAGGAAGAGTGTAATACTTCTTTGATTTTTGGGCCGGTCCTTGTTGAGTTATTTAAAAAAAAAGAGCTCAAGCAAATTGTTTTCAATTGTGTAATTATCATTTTTTTTCTTATATAAAAGTATATAAAAAAACAAACAAAAAAAAAACAATTTTCACTTCGTTTTTTAAATCTTCTTCAATTCTCTAAACTCGATTCTAACTTCTTTCTCCTTTCGACTTTCACTTGTGCATGAGTACTTGGACTCATGAAACAACAACGAATCGTTGGACTTGCGACTCAACAACTAATCATTTAACTCGAATAATGGATCCTCCCGAAATGGCGAATGAGAACGCCCCTCGAACTCTTATGGATAGAATCTTTCTCGATAGAGTTTCTATTCCATCTTGCATCACGTTACCCGCACCTACAGGTAACAATTTCGAAATTCACTCGAACCATATTGCCACTCTTCCGAAATTTGGTAATTTCGAACACGATGATCCATACGTCTTTTTGACTAAATTCGAATAAGTTTGTGCAACCATAAAACTCCAACAACTTTCCGATGATGGAATCAAACTTCGATTAATCCCATTCACTCTTACGGGTTATGCAGAAAAATGGTTGTACAGCTTACCATCGAACTCGATTAAAACGTGGGAAGAATTTGTAAAAGCTTTCTTAAAAAAGTTCTACCCCTTGGAAAAAACAAGTAGAATCCGAAACGAAATTGTAAATTTTCATCAATTCAAGAGGAAACCATTCGGAAAATATTTTGAAAGATTCAAAGAGCTTTTGATAAAATGTCCACACCATAACTTCGAAAAATGGACGATTTGCCAAATCTTGTATGATGGACTCGAAAACAGCTCACGAACCATGCTCGAATCAATGTGCCAAGGCAACTTTCTTGCCCAACATCACGACGATGCTTGGCAATTTCTAAAAAACCTCACCGAAAAATCGTCCCAATGGGAACGTTCGAACGAAAAATCAATTTACTCATGATCGAGTGCAAACTCGATAGGATCTTCTTTTGCTTTGGAAGCTAAGATCGACGCAATGATTAAAAAATTCGATAACGTTTTCTCATCGAGTCAAATGAACCAAGCTTCCCAACCGATGTGTTATAAATGCAACGATCTTAATCATATAGCCGATCAGTGTCCCAATTCTGTCGAACCAATCAATGATTTCAATAAAGCCAAAAACGACCCGTTTTCTCCAACATACAACCCTGGTTGGAGAAATCATCCGAATTTTGCATGGAACCAAAACAATCCCAAAACGATTACGATTTGTCCCAATTTTCAAGCATTCCTGAATAATGCTTCGAATCCTCCCTTTCAACCCAACAATTTTCAACCAAACTTTGCGGGTCCGTCTCATAATCAACCGCAATAATCAAATTTTCAACCAAATTCTGCTCATCCTCCCCAAGATGATAAACGTTTAACTTCGCTTGAGAAAACTCTTGTAACGTTGGCTAAGGAAACTACTCAAAGCCTTCAATCAAACAGCAATTTGCAAAATTTATTGACTTCATATATGCAAAACACAAACCAATCAATTGCAAAACTCGAAATGCAAATGAGTCAATTAGCCACGTCTGTAAGCAAACGCGAACGAGGAACATTCCCGAGCCAACCCATTTCAAATCCCAGAAATCAAAATGCAAATTCAAATCAAGCCCATGTTGTTCAAGATAGTAACATCACCCAACTGAATGCTATCACAACTTTACGTTCCGGTAAACAAATCGATAATCAAGTCGTTAACCCAAATGATTTACCAGAAACTTCTCTCGACACTTCTAAAACAACGAATGAAGCTGAACAGAACGTGGATCCAAATGTTGAATCGAATGCCAATCAAAATTCTTCTTCTTCTACTCGAGTAGACCCGCCTACTGAGTATCGTGTTCCATTTCCACATCGTCTTCAACCCAAGAAACACTCGGACCAAATGGAAAAGATGTTGGAAATTTTTAAACAAGTCAAAGTTAACATTCCACTTCTTGACATCGTTCAGCAAGTCCCAACGTATGCGAAATTTCTTAAGGACTTGTGTACCAAAAAGCGACACACTCAAGTGCCCAAAAAGGTCTTCTTAGTCGCCAGTTTGAGTGAAGTCTTATCCCAATCCATGCCCGTAAAATAAAAAGGTCCTGGCTGCCCTACAATTTCGTGTACAATTTGAGACAAGATGATTAACAAATGTTTGATAGACTTAGGTGTGAGTGTCAACTTAATTCCATACTCTGTGTACGAACAATTAAGCTTAGGCGTGCTCAAACCCACAAAAGTCACGCTTCAATTTGCCGACCGTTCCATTAAGAAGCCCGTGGGAGAAATCGAGGACGTGCTCATTCGAGTAGGGCAATTCATATTCCCCGTTGATTTTATCGTTCTCGAAACACAACCCATGACAAAACCCACGAGTCAAATTCCATTGATTTTAGACCTACCATTCTTAGCCACCTCAAATGCCTTAATCAATTGTATTAACGGATCGATGAAAATTTCTTTTGGAAACATGGCTTTGGATCTCAACATTTTCAATCTTGAAAGCCAATCGAACGAACCTCATGACCAAACGTTGGAAGTTAGTGCTATTCATGAAAACTTTGAAAATGAGACAATTGATCTTAATGATGAACGCGACGTCGAGTACGAAAAATTGTTTCATGAAATTCCCAACGAAATTGAATACACTCTTCCTTTTGAATCGCTTCCAGTTGAGTCCGAATCTCAACCTAACTCTTTGATCGAAAAACTCCCAAAGTTGGACCTCAAACCACTTCCCGATCACCTTAAGTACGCATACTTAGGTGAAAACGAAACTTGTCCTGTCATAATTTGTAACGATCTTTCTCTTGACCAAGAAGCTTCTCTTCTCTCTATTCTTTCGAAAAATAAGGAAGCGATGGGATGGTCCATCTCCGATATAAAGGGAATTAGCCCTACTATTGTTCAACATCGCATCCATTTAATCGACGATGCCAAGCCAGTTTGTGACGCGCAACGAAGGCTTAATCCAAAAATGAAAGATGCGGTGCGTGATGAAATTCTTAAACTTCTCGACAACGGAATCATTTACCCAATTTCTGATAGTTCATGGGTTAGCCCAACTCAATTTGTACCGAAAAAGTCTGGGCTAACCATTGTCAAGGACGATTCAAACGAACTTATTCCAACTCGTACTCAAACGGGTTGGCGTGTTTGCATTGACTACCGAAAACTAAATGCCGCTACATGAAAAGATCACTTTTCGCTTCCCTTCATTGACCAAATGCTCGAACATTTAGCCGGCCACGAATTCTACTGCTTCCTTGATGGTTATTCCGGCTATAACCAAATTCCAATCGCTCCCGAAGATCAAGAGAAAACGACTTTCACGTGTCCATTCGGTACCATTGCTTATCGACGTATGCCATTCGGACTTTGTAACGCTCCTGCTACTTTCCAACGATGCATGGTTGGAATCTTTTCTAACATGATTGAACGCTTTTTAGAAGTTTTTATGGACGATTTCTCAATCTTTGGCGATTCTTTTTCCCAAAGTTTACATCATTTCGAATTGGTTTTAAATTGATGTAAAGAAAAACATTTGACTTTGAATTGGGAAAAATGCCACTTTATGGTCAAACAAGGCATAGTCCTTGGACATATCATCCCAAATAAAGGCATTGAGGTAGATAAAGCGAAAATCGACGTAATTGCAAACCTACCCATTCCCAAAACTGTTAAGGACATTCGATCGTTTCTTGGACACGCTGGCTTTTACCGACGCTTTGTGAAAGACTTTAGCAAAATCGCACGTCCTTTGACTACTCTCCTCGGAAAAGACGTTCCTTTCGATTTTAACTCTGATTGTTTCTCTTCTTTTGAACGTCTTAAGAACGAACTCATTTCTGCTCCAATCATTTGCGCTCCCAATTGGGATCTTCCTTTCGAAATCATGTGTGATGCTTCAAACCTTGTGGTTGGTGCTGTCTTAGGACAATACATCAACAAAATCCTTCATGTCATTTTGTAACGACCCGTAAATTTCAACTGTTTTAATAACGTAATTAGTTAAAATTTTGTGAAATTTTAAACGATAAAATTTTGAAATAAAAATTTAATATTTGGAATACGTCTAGTTAAACATAGCAACTGGTAAATTTTCGTCCGAAAATATGAAAGTTTATTTCGCGCGTAAATTCACTTCAATTTAATCAGTTAAAAAGCAATGAAAATAAAACGTTCTCGAAACCTAAATATTTTTACATAAAAAAATTCTAAACCATCTTCTGAGCAGGATGTCAGTTTGTCATTTTTCCAAATTCGGACATCTTTGACTCCATCGATCTTATTTTCGACAAAATAACAGCATTTTCGGTACCGATTATCGACTTTTGCTAGGATGATCGTACCACTGATATCTGTATACCGTTTTGATCGTTTCGTTGTGCTGATCTCTGCGGTATAATCATTTCTGTTTTTCGAACTTCGGTACACCACGAAATCAGTAAAACGATTACCGTATCGTTAACCGTTTTCGAAATTTTGGCGTCCGTGGCCTTTCATTTGTCTAATAGCTGAAATCAAACAATTACTTCATATTAATAATCTCAGAAACCAATGAGCCATGACTTTTGTTATTCTTCGGTGGTTAACATTTCCCTGGTTCCAAAGTGCTTTCATTCTTCTAACATAATTCACGTTTTCCTCCAGATCCATATTTTTCCCATCCTTCTCCAAATCATGCTCCACCTCCCCTCCACCTTTCATCTTTCCAGATCCATCACTGTTCCCACCATCTTCCCATTTGCCGAGATCGAACCCACCCTGACAACTTTCTTCCAACCTCCAGGCCTCGAACCACGCTCACCCCCATAGCCGAACCACCGAAACTCCACCGCCCGCTCCTCCCAGGGCCGAACCCCATCAGCCACCTCCGCCCATGTCCGCCTCTCTCGTTCACCTTCCGCCACTCCCAGTCACCTTCCATTTCCCTAGCCGTACACCCTCCTTCCTTCACAGACCTTAGCACCTGGCCCCTCCCTCAGCTACGCATAACAACCAAGTCACGACACACTTGCCACGTCATCTGACCGCCCCTCTGCTCGTCGCCCAGCCATCACGCTTCGGCACTCCTCCGCACCCCACGTCCCATCACCGGCCTTCTCATGTTCAGCCATCCTAGTCACGGCCCCCCCATCCATTGGAGTTTGCACAAGCATCCTCTAACCTCAACCGAGCATCCATTCCATCATCCGCGTAGTGCAGCTCCTTTCCTTTCTTTCGACGAGCAGCCCAAAGACCCGCTCGGCCTCCGACTACCTGACAATGGCCAGTGACCCACTCCGGGACGTGTCTCTCTTCTCTGCTAATGTGATAAGTCTTTATATATATATTAGTTTTAATTTTTGTTTATTATGTAAGTTTTATTATATATAAAAAGTTGTACAGCTGTTGTTAGTTATTTGCATGCTTCATATATTTTATAAGTGCTGTTGTGTATATTGTTTTCTGAATTTTATTACAAGTTTACAGGTATATAATATTATACATATTGCTAGTTTACGTGTTATATTTAAGTTATATATCTAATAGACATAGTAGGTGCATGTTGACGTTATTTTATATATATGTAGGTTAATTATAATAGCTTGACCTTTCTTTTGTACACTATACATGCATGATTCAAGGAATTGCCTACAACAACCTTTTTGTTTAAACTTTTGTATATAAAAGTATGACCTGTCTTTTACATGGTCTATGTATATATTTATTTGATGTAACAGGTAAGTACCGGTTTCATAGATATGGGTCTGCATTTTTTTTTGTTTAGGTCTGCATATTTTGTTAGAGTAGGTATATATATACTTTTATATAAAATTTGGTTATGTAAAGCTTACATATAAAGTACTAATATATATCTTATTTTAATATTGTTGTATTGATTTTTATAATAATAATAATAATATCATATACAAATCCGTTCTGTGACATTGAACTGATGTTTGGTAGTTCATTACTATATAGTGATATTATGATCTACATATAAGATATATATATATATATATATTTGTAGTTTGAATGTACAACGTATATTATAAAGTAACATATATTTTTAACTGTTGATGTTTTCGGTTTTATACTTCAAAGTTTAGCTGAATATGTATGATTAAAGTATTAACATTTTGTGGATATATATGTACCGGTTATAAGTATAGGCTATATTCCGTTGGATATTAAAAGTATTTATAGTTTATAAAAGATTTTGTTTGCTTTTGTTTTAGCGCTATATATATATAAAGGACTAAAAATGTATATGTTGATTTTATATATATTCGTCTTAATATAAAACTATGATTTTTGAAAACCATATATATATATATATATATGTTTAATTTAATATTAGTTGAATTTAAATTATGATTTATATATATATATATATACTATTGCATGTAAGTTCTCTTATACCAATTATATCTATCGATCGAATTCTGATTTGATTTCATCTATTTTCATTATCAGCTCTCCCAGTCAAATTCTTACACATCTAGCTTTGTTTGGAATTCGTGCTTGGATATTTCAGTGTCTGTATTAGTGTGCGTATCTGTGTCATCGCCTGTTCTCTCTAGCCTCGAAAGGTGAGCACTCACTCACGATTAACGTTCTTTTATTTATTAAATCTGATTTCAATTGAAACGACAATTGAAATATGCTACCGTTATTTATGCTATTATCTGTATCAGTTCACCTGTGACATCTGCCACCATTCTCTGTTAATTATTTATGTGATGATAATACAATTTGGTTGATAATTGATTGATTGTTGATGTTTATATTGGACATTAAATTGTTATTGTTAAATGATAAATAGTATGCAAAATTGAAATGGATATAGGATAGTTAACAAATTTTAAAACTGATTTATATGTTAAATTTGATTAGTGAATATGACCCCTTTTAATTGTTAAATTAATTGACATGTGGAATAACGATAATTACACTTTGAACCATCGACGTATATTGGATTAATTGTTGTAGTGTAAAAATTGAAATTGAATGACAAGTGAAAACCGTAATGTAATAATCTTTAATCTACATGAAATGATAGTGTAGATTCTAGAAATATTTATATTAATTCGTACAAATAACAATGCGAATTAATACGATTATTTCGGGATTATTTGAATTGATTATTGGATTGTTATTGATTGTTGTTATTGCTTGTTTATTTACTTTGACACCATCCCAGTTATCACACTGCAAGTTCCCTTTGTTATGTTTTGATTTTTGAATTGAATTGGAATCGGGTTGAAATGATAAATACCCAAGTTGAACTTTGACCTAGGATAGGAAATTAAATAAAACCCGATTGGTCAATAATTTGATTTAAAAATAAAACGAAGATTTTATTTGAATAAATAATATGGTTTTGAAATGAAGTTGAAATTTGAATTTTAATGAAAGGAAAATGTTAATATTTAAAAATCTGAAACAAGTTATTAACAATGTGATTGATGAAAGAATGTTGTTTAATTTGAGAAATGATTGAATTAAGTTTGAAATGATTTAATAATTAAGTTTGAAAAAAAAAATTAAGTTTGAAATTATTAAACTTTGAAATTATTTAATAATTAAACTTTGAAATTATTTAATAATTAAGTTTTGAATTATTTAATAATTAAATAAGATTGAATTATTTAATGATTAAATTAAATTGAATTTTTGAATAAGTGAATTGTACTTCGTAAATAATTGAAATTGAGTTTCTTTATTAATTAAGTTTGGAAAATCATTTAAGAAAGTAAATAGGTGAAATTGAATTTCTTTAACAAGAAATAAAATGTGATATTTGAAATTAATGTAAGACTTGTAATTCAAAGAATTTGATTTGACGAATTTAACTTAATTAAATTTGTAAGTTTTGATATAATGGCATTGAACTTAAGTAATCGATTTAATGAATTGGAAATTTAATAAAAATTGTTTGAATGACAAATTTACTTAATGAATATTGAATAAAATCGATAAATTAATTTAAATTGATTTGAATGTAGATTTAATCATTTAAAAATTCGGAATGAAATTTATATACGAATTTGAATCAATATTTGAATTGTTTTAAATAGAAATTGAAATTGAATTATAAGCTTTTGAAATAGTAATTTGGAAGTTTTGAAACGTAAATTATGGAAATTGATTTGGAAAGACAAATTAAATGTTGGTTTGTAAATTCTAACTTGAATTGTAATTGATTTGATTTTGAAAAATATAAACGACCAATCGGTGTAATAATTACGAAAGTTATTAAAGAGACCGGAATCGGTTATGGACATACTCTCTGTCTAAACCGAAAACCACTTTAATAACTATACGCAGAGTGATGATCCAGAATGAAGTGGTTGGAATGATGTACGTGATGACTGAAGAAAGAGAACGATGATAGATAGCCTTGACACTTGTGTCAAATTGGAAATGACTAAAACATGAGCCGTGCCGGGCCAATGGAGGATTAGCTACCTCAAGTGGACACACTTCTTCGAACTACTCATTACTTGTTGTCGATTGGTGCACCCTTGATTTTGGGAGTGTTGTTTCACGGTGTTGCGGGCGCTGCGTCGTTGCGTTCTCACCAGTCCGGATCAGGCGAACGGTAGTATCACTACTTTGGGTATTGCCTCATGTGGCTTGTCATACTTGTATCCCTATTCGCGACCACTACGAATCTGTTTTGTACCTTTAGTATATGGATTGCCCTCTGGTGACTTCCGGTTTTGGGGAAACTACGGTCTTGTATATGCTTTTGGGAATAAAAATGTGTTAAAGGTGGAATGGGCCATGACTTAACACTATTTTGATATCTTTATATTACTGATAGACATTATCTACTTAGCATATATTACTACCTAGTAGATAGTTTAACGGATCCTTAAAGGATGGTTATTCCAAACATCCTTTGAGTTACTTGTATTTCAATTGCTATTTCACTTGAGTTGGATTTATTAATATAAGAATGTTAATCCTGACTCGAGTGTCTTGTGTTTTTGCTTTACGCTCGGGTCAGACTGAGTGTACCAGTATTTGAGACTCACCTTTGAAGTTGGAGCTTTGCTTGAAGATCCATCCATCTATTCTGCTTTCAGTATTCGATGATTCTAGTGATGTATTCTGATTTGTATCTGATGTATCGTGTTACTCTTCCATTGTATCTGTATTAACTCTGATGTAACTTATACATTTATATAGTAGCTTCATGAACTACTATCTCTTTTATTTCCGGTGCACTTATTACTCTATGTCTGTGATCTGTGATTATTTATTTACTGTATATGTTCAGTTTTGCCAAATTTAAAATAACAATGCGGTATTTTGAGCAATTCAATTCCGGCATGAGTGTCTACCTATACACTTATAATGGATGCGAATGGTCCAAAATGGCGGGTCGTTACACATTTACTATGCGAGTATGACTTTGAACGACACTTAACTCAACTACACAACAACCGAAAAAGAGCTTCTAGCTGTCGTTTTTGCGCTCGAAAAGTTTCGACCTTACTTGATAGGTTCACACATTACTATGTATACGGACCACTCTACACTTCATTGTCTCTTCGCTAAAAAGGATGCTAAATCCCGTTTGATTCATTGGATCATTTTACTTCAAGAATTTGACCTTACAATTAAAGACAGAAAAGGATCCGATAACGTCATAGCCGATCTCTTATCTCGTCTTCCGAATGCACCATCTTCTTTGCCAATCAATGAAAACTTCCACAATGAACAACTTCTTTCTATTTCTATCGATCCATGGTACGCTGATATAGTGAACTACTTAGTCACTAAAGAAACTCCCTCATCTTGGTCCAAACAGGACAAATGAAAATTCATGTCCTAAGTGAAATACTTTTATTGGGACGATCCATACTTGTTCAAATATTGTCCCGACCAAATCATCCGACGTTGCATTCCGGATAATGAGATTAGGAGTGTTCTTTCATTTTGCCACGATCAAGCGTGCGGTGGACATTTCGGTCCTCGAAAAACCACGGAAAAGGTGCTACAATGTGGTTTCTATTGGCCTTCTCTTTTCAAAGACTTGTTTTAATTTTGTAAAACTTGCGATCGATGTCAAATGCTTGGAGGAATTTCTCGACGAGATATGATGCCTCTAAACCCCATTCTTACGATCGAAATCTTTGGTGTTTGGGGTATCGACTTTATGGGACCTTTTCCCAATTCTTTTGGAAACTTGTATATCCTTCTTGCTGTCGATTAAATCTCAGAATGGGTCGAAGCCGTTCCTTGCAAAACCAACAACCATAGAATTGTTGTGAAATTTCTCAAAGAAAACATTTTTTCGAGGTTCGGCACATCTTGCACAATAATCAGTTATAACGGAACCCATTTTTGCAACCATTCTTTTGAAACTTTAATGAAAATATAATCGATAACCCACAAGTTATCCACTCCATATCATCCTCAGACTTGTGGCGAAGTTGAAGTTTCAAATCGACAAATAAAACAAATCTTGGAGAAAACTGTCAATAAAAATCGAAAAGATTGGTCTCAGAAATTGGCCGACGCGCTTTGGGCTTACAGTACTGATTTTAAAACTAACCTTGGGATGTCTCCATTTCATTTAGTTTAGGGTAAAGCTTGCCATTTACCCATTGAAATCAAACACAAAGCATCGTGGGCAATAAAGAACTTAAACTTTGATCTTGAGAAAGCTGGCGAAAACCGAAAACTAGAACTCAACGAACTAGAAGAACATAGGAACGACGCGTATGAAAACGAGAAAATTTACAAAGAAAGAACCAAAGTTTTTCATGACAAGTCAACCCTAAGGAAAACATTTTCGCCTAACCAAAAAGTTCTTTTATATGACTCAAGACTTCATTTATTCCCGGGGAAACTTAAATACGAATGGACCGGACCATTTGTGGTACGAACAGTTTTTCCACATGGTGCCATAGAAATAGAAAACCCCAGTGATGGATCGATTTTCAAAGTCAACGGTCATCGTTTGAAACCTTTCTTGGAATTTCAAATAACCAAGAGGAGGAGCTCATGATCCTTCATGAGCCAAGCTACGTCTAGTAAGAATGTTAACCCTCTTTTGTAAATATGTACATAGTTTTCCCCGTTACACTCATTATATCATGCATTGGCTGTGGGGACACAGTCAAAATTAAGTGTGGGGGGAGTCTCATTTTCATCTTTTAAGTTTCATGACATTTTTGAATTTTCATTTCCTTTATCTAAAAAAAATTCAAAATTTCTAAATCCCAAAAATATTATCTTTTTAGCATTTTGATTTATTTTGAAAAAACAATATAGGATAAGTATAAGTTTTGGTTAATAAATTGAAATTTTTGAAAATTTATTTGTCTTAACAAAAATAAAAATGAAGTTTGATTAGACATAACAATGGTTTAACTAGTATATAGGAAGGTTCATATGTGTTAATTATGAAGTATGTTCTAATTGAAAATCTTTGTTTAAAAAAGTGGTAAATTTAAAGTAAAGGATATAACATTTTTATCTTCGAAGTTAAATGGTGCTAAGATGATTTTGCAAAACTCTCTTTCTAAAAAAACAAAAAAGAAAAAGAAAAAAAAACATTTGTATATATGTATATATTTTTAACACCTAGAGTCCTGTGTTCACACTCATGTGTTCACTCGCCATGCTCTGTACCCTTCTCACATAAGCCCGAAAGGCAGTGCACGATCGGTATATATGGCCTTAGTTTATCTGAGTTAGGTGTATGTATATAAAAATTCTTTTTAATAACGCCTACAGTTGATAATTGTTCACACTTGTGTGTTCACTCGCCACGCTCTGTATTCCCCTCACATCAGTCCGCAAGGCAGTGCACGGGTAATATATCTGGCCTCAGTTTACTTGAGTTAGGCATATGTAAATATTGTTAATATCAATAAAATTTTCAAATAAGAGAGAGTAAGCAATTGAAATCCGAGCACTATTTTTACTTATTTGATTTAACTTGTTATTAAAAAGAAATGAAAATACCACTTTGATAAACTTTGATAATCAACTAAGGATCCATTTCATAGTTACACTTTGTTATCAACCGAAACAACGAGTTAAACTATTGTCTATTTGCCATGATAACTTGATTTTTGTTGGAAGTTTTGATGAGTAAATGACTTAAATTTTCAAGACAATTACCAAAACCTATATTTAACTTATGAGTGTCGAATTGAAAGTGAATCCTTCATTTGTAAATATTTTCAAAAACTTGCATTCATCCAGTTATAAATAAATCTTGCACTTTGTAAATATTTTCACTTCGCATTTGGATTTTGTGGGTAGTATCCACTGAAAATCCTCATGAGACAACACTCATCTTACTGGGGACATCCAGAGGTTTAACGGTTTGTTGCATACGGTCAATGCAATCGTGCTCCCTACGAAAACGGATTTATCTTAGTTTTCTGTTATTCGAGGACGAATAAAAATATAAGTGTGGGGTATTTGATGTGCATGTAAATGTGCATATGCTTACATCCATATTATATCTCTTTTTATTTAAATAAACATCATATTTGGGCATTTTTACATGTTAAAACCAAAATTCAATTATTTTCAAACCATCTTATTTTCATCTTCATTCAGGGGCAAAATGGTCATTTTTGTGCTTGTGTCACTTTAAGAATTTTTACTTGGACAATTTTTATTATTTTTATAGGATATTTTGATGCAAATGGAAGTGGGATTCATGATGATATATGCATGCACAAGGAAATACAAAGGAATGAAAAGGAAATAATTCAAGTTCAAGATCATGGAGGACCCCAACCACTTACCTAAATGTACAATTAGGAGCTAATGGACAACTAAGTGGAGGTTAAAGCTTCATGCACATCAAATGATGGATTAATTAGTGGCTAATGGTTACCTGGTGGCCATACTTCCTAAAGGGCATTTTGGGAAGCTCCCTAAAAATAGAATTAGGGTTTTATGCATGTATAAATAGCCCTCTTATGTACATGAATCTATCTTCTACTCTTTCATACATTTGCTTAGGAAGTTAACAATTTATAATGGCAATATTTTATGAAATAAAAATGGCTTCCAAGCCTCTTCTCCTCTCTTTTCTACATGCTTTTCTTTGTTTTTATGTTAATTCTTATTTCTATTCTCTCTTTCTCTTAATGTTCATAGCTTAAATTTACATTTATGCACTAGTCTAATCAATTTTCTTCTAGTAGTTAATCTTCTTTTTCTTTGTTTATTCTCTCCTTTCTTTCATTTTCAATGTTGAAACTTACACGTGTTGATTTGATAACACAAATGAGTAGCTAAACCCCTTCAATTTAGGGGTAATGAATCTCTCAAATATTATGTAATTTCAACATTTTTAATGATTTATGATCTCTTTGTTTGTGCTTCATGAAAGTGAATTTTGATGTAAGTTTATACAAGTGGGTTTGATAGCTTATATTGCTTATGCAAATGAGCTATTCTTATTCAACATAAACACAATTTGCATCACCATTTGCTAATCCATTTTTGATTGTGAAATGAAAGTAAAAATGAAATTTGATGATCTATATTACTAGTTACAATAGTAAATAGATCATACTTAAAATAGCTTTTACTTTGGCTTCATTTTCATGAGAATTATAAGTGGGTTATTTGTTGTATTATAGTTTGATGGTTTCAGTTATGTTAATTAATAACATAAACAAACCATACTTATGATAAATACAACAATATTTCACTTAATATCAAAGCTAGAGATCACAAATTATTTATTTGTTGATTTACAAATATACGAGAGTGGATTTGCCTTTAAATTGTTCTCTAGTTCGATAGTTTTTAAATCAAATTTTAATTCTAGTTTTAGCTTCATTTTATTTCTAGTTAACAATTTCTCCTCCATTTGGTCAAATTTGATTGAATAGATTTTTAAACTCTAACAATTCCCTGCGGATCGACCCGTACTCGCCACGTACTAATTATTGTACGCCGTGCGCTTGCGGTTAATTTTATTTCTAAATTCGTTCGACGGTTTTCTAAACCGGTAGAAATTCCATCGTCGAACACTTAACAACATAGTATTCCTTCACATTCAGTTAAGCTTTTGCCTTCTTCAGATAAGACAATAATCATTCTCCTTTGGCCTATAATTCATGTATTTGTTTCATAGCTAATTGGGAGTCGTTATGGGAACATAATGACCTAATCCCTAGCTCTATTGTTATCTCTAATCCCGCTATTTGTGCTTCGTTCTTTGCTTCATCATTCGTTGCTCTAAATCCTAGTCCTTGGAAGTAACGGATCTTTCGTCCTTTTGGTCTGCCAAACCCCCCTCCGCTGATGCTTGAGTCATGCTCAATTAAGGTTCCATCTAAGAAAATCTACCATTTTAGAGGTTCTACCATATGGGCCGCTACCTCATAATCTTTTTTGGTAAATTCTACAATAAAGTCTGCCAAGGGTAGTCCTTGATCGCCATTTTGGGTTGGTAGGTGTTTCATATTGACTTAGCTCAATATTCAATTTTAATAGCCACCTTAAAGTGTCAGGGCAATGTTGGACTTTCCTAAGTGGTTTGTCTGTTAATACTCGAATAGAGTATAATTGAAAATAGTGTCTTAGCTTCTAAGATACAATTATTAGACGGTAAGATAACTTATCCAAATTTGGGTACTTGGACTCAAACTAACTAAAGTGTCTGCTGATGTAATATACTGATCATTACACCCTATCTTCCTTTTGTACTAAAATAGCACACAGGCCAAGAGCTAAAACCACCCGATGAAGGTGAAACTCCTCTATTTCATTAGGTATAGACATGACAAATGGTTTTTGAAAATGATCCATAAAATTTATAAATATAGCTAGGCATTTATTCGGTCTAGCCAAACTTTCCTTTTTCTTTCTTTGGGGTTTCGAAGAGTGGAACGCATTTATCCGATGCCTTAAAGATAGACCGGCTTAACGCCCCTACCTTCCCATTCAGGAATTTTGTATCATTCCATGTCTCTGGGATTTTGATATCCATCGATGTTTGAGTTTGCTCTTGGTTTGTTCCTATGCCTCTAGCTTACACCATAAAACCAAGAAATTTTCTGGAGAATACTGCAAAAGAACATTTCAAGGGATTTAGTTCCATGTCGTACTCTCAAAGCACTTGGAATACCTCATCTACCTAATTAATATGATCCTTTTTCTTTCTAAAATTTACTAGCATGTCATTCACGTATACCTCTATGGTCCATCTGATATGATTGGCAAATATCTAGTTACCAAACGATAGTATGTAGCTCTTGCATTCTTCAATCCAAATGGCGTAAACTTGTATCAATATAGCCTTAGATAATGATGAAGATAGTATGATTTTGGTCAGGGATGCACATTGCTATATGATTATATCCAAAGTAAGCGTTCATAAAGGAGACTAGTCCATGCCTTGTTATTCCTCTACCAATTGGTAAATTCTCGAAAGTGAGAAACAATCCTTATCACATGCGTCATTTGAATTTGAGAAATCGACACATGTCCTACATTTACAATTCATCTTCTTGACCAAGTAACGAGTTTCCTCGATAAAACCATTCGCTAGAAAAATCTTAACTTCCTTGTTCAAGGTCACTGACCAGTTGGGACCCATGCACCTTTTCTTCATCTTTACAGGGTACTCCTAGATCGATGCTAAATGCATGGTCTGTAATGCTAGCGGAAATCCTGCACATCCCAACATAAGACAATGTAGACACATCTGGGTTATTCTATATAAAACCCACTAGTTATACTTTTATACCCAGCTCCAACCGGGATCCCATTTTCATTAGTTTAGTTGGGTCATGTTCATCAATCTCTATGTACTCCGTAACCTGCACAGGTTTTACAATCACCCCCTCTCCTTAGCCTCTTGAGTCCATCTTATTGAAGGATTATCGGTATGCTATGCATTTAAATTCATAATGCAGAGAATTTTCTCTGCATTCATCCCTTTCTTCGTATGCTAATTCTAGTAGAGCTCTACCACATAGCAATCTCTTGTAGTTACTTGATTTCCTACAATAATTTTGACTCCATTAGTTGTAGGGAACTTCATCTTTAGGCAACATTGAGTTTAGAAATATGAAAATCACATAAATTTGGTTGACTTAGGAAACCAGTGTACACCGAGAAAGCATCCACCAAAATGAAAGTTTGCTTTCGTATTGTTGATCCAGGACGGTCTACGAGCTCAACAAATAAATCAATGTTTCCCAAGAGCATATTTCCTTCTTTGGTAAATCCGTGCAACTTTTTATTTCATAACATAACATCCTTCAACAACAATCCCATGTTGTTAATAGCATCTTTGAACAAATATTGTCTTAGCTTCCACCATCCACTAAGACTCTATGCACCTCCATTTGGTCAAGGATGGCTGAAATTACCATTGGTCAGTATACAGATATTTTTTCCCATGCATATCTCCATTATTGAAAGTAATCTCAACCTCATCTCAATGAGGAGTTTAACATAACGTTGTTTACCAGTTGCATACAAAAACTCGTCGTCATTCTTTAATAACTTAGCTTATCTCTTCATTTCAACTCAACTCTTATTAATAACAGATAGTCCTCTTATTATTATGTTAATCATTATTCGTCCTTTATTCCTAGGATCACCACTAGTTCCTTCTCCCCAGTTACAACTCAACAGTAGCCTCTGTATTTAACATACTATAAGGATGGATGGACCATTTGGGTCTTGAAATACATTTGTAATTTCTTCTTCTTGATACACTCCTCAATTATGTCACATAAGCGATGACATTCATTGCTATCATGCCCATCTGACTCATAGAAGCAACAATAGTTCCTAGAGTCTAGGTCGGCTTCCATCTCCTCTTTAGGTTTATGAATTTTGTATTTCTACTCCACTTAGGTTTCTAGATAAGTGTTCTCGATTATGTTATTTAGGCTCATGTAAGCATCAAGCCTTAGCCCCGGCCAAAACCTCTTCCATTCCACTTTCTTATAATTTATCCACCTGAATTATTTCCATTTCCCTTTATTGTAGCTTAACACTACTACATGATTCTCTAACTCTAGTTACTGTATAGAGTTGTCTTTGCATTCCAGAATCTTCTAACCTTATTTACTTTGTCGCTTCATAGATAAATTCCTATAAGGTGGTTAGTTTCTCTTTTGTCAATCTCCTAGCAAACTTCATTGTACGATGTACTATAACACATAGATCCACTAGGGTCAACCTTTCATTTGTGTTTTGAACTCCACCACCGCGATATTGAATCAAGGCAAGTATTGTCATAGTAACTTATCTTCTCTTTGCTTTACATTATATAATGAGTATGTGTCCTTTGGTTGCTCAATATGTACTCGAAATTGATTGATAAACTTCTCCCTTAACATCACCTATGAGTGGATCGAACCGTGGGGTAAACAAAAAACCCACACAGTGGCAAATTCTACTAAGTATAGAGGAAAGCACTTGCACAAGACTTCCTCCATAGCTCTAACCATCAAATTTTCTAGGTGTACTATTGTAAGTGCGCTATAGGGTTTGTCAATCCCTTGTGTAGTTCCATAGTAGGCATCCTAAAATCTCTTAGGTACCTAGCAATCTCTACTTCTAGAGAAAAGGGGCTGCTAACCCTAGCTCCTATACCTCACATCGAAACATTCTCTACTGATCCAAGCCATCTTGACCTTCGGCTCAAGAGACTATTAAAGATAGCTTGACCTTCCTCTTTGGAGGGAATGACCTCTTCCATCCTCCTACGATGACTAGATTGCTGGTCTTGGCCATGACCTCGGGTCCTAGATCGATCCCGATGACACTTCATCCTCCATTAATAACTACTTCGGTGAGGGCATGAGAATTCTAATGGAAGCGAGGAGTGTTAACTATAAATGGACTGGGTTTAACACCTACCTGTTTGGTTTGATACCAAACCACTGCTAGAGTACATCTTCAGGCTGAACTCTTACTCACTCTACTTCTTTAACGTTTCTTCTTCCGTTTCTTGAACTTTCTAATTAGATTCGCTATCAAAGTGTGACCCCTATGCCTTCTAGGTGCCTTACAATGTTGTCATCCTTATGCTCCGCTATTATGACCAACGATTTGTGTCTACCCTAAGCATGTCATAAGTTAGTCCATGATTGCTTGCTATTAGGCAGAGAAACATTCATTTAGCTTAGTCATAACTCTATCCAGTTCGCCACCAATTATGTCTACCAGTACTAGATTGTTAGTTAAATGGTCATCTCAAATGGCAGTTGTCTGATAGGGTGCATTGGTGTTCCTTGCATTCATACTGTGATTACGAGTTGCAAAACACATCCAAGTTGTTGTTAGTGAAAGCACCAAAAATGTTTCCTCAAAAAATAGGCAAACACCTCCAACTCATTGTTAAAAGAACTATGAATACAAGGTATAAAACATAGCTATTATATCTATATTTTATTTAATTTAAGAAACCAGGTCACAGATAAGTTATGTAGAAAATAGAAAGCATTGAAGTAAAGAACACAAAGATTTATAGTGGTTCAGCAAAAATATGTGTACATCCACTGCCCATTCTCATTGCTTTTCTTATAGATCCTTGGCACAATGTCCAAAAGATAAAATACAAAGATTCATACCTAAAAGAAAAGTCAAATATTGCTCAAAAGTTTTGATCTGGTATGGTTTTTGGTTGGTTCGGTTGTGTTATTCGATTGTATTTACTCCCTTAGTCGTCCTCCGTTGTCATCAAACCTTTGAGTATTGATAGGAGTGAATATATAGCGGCTAGCTTGGAAATCCTACAAAAATAGGCAATTTCAATGTATAGACAGTTCAGTTCAACATATTAGGTTTGGTAGTAAACGTTAATTCGGTAGCAACTTGTTTCTAATAGGATACGAAACCATTATTTCTATTCTGTAATAGATTACCGAACCATAATTACTGTTTGATAGTTGATTAGCCCACCAAATCAACTTTGTCGAACTAAATACTTAGTTTCTTCAAATCTCATCTCTTTCTCCTGAATTTTTTTGTTCTATCCTCTAATCTTCTTTCCTTATTGCCTTACCGTTATGACCAAGGGATGATGTCCTAATTTAGGACTGTTGCAACGTGTGCTATATCTCTTTAGATCAGTTGCAATAATTGTGGGTTGCTAGATCGGTGATTGGCAAAAATCTGATGTCATAAATTTTGAGGTTGGTCCACCATAACTCGATGTTAGATGGTGGACTGAATGATTGAAGGTGATTGGATAAGATTGAGGTGATTTCTTGTTATCCAGAAGTGTTGTAGAGTTTTGTTTAGGAAAGATTCCACTAAGCAAGGTTCGGGTAGGCAAGACTCGGTTTGGTGAGATTCTAGTGCTCTAAGCTTGTCTATTATTATTTCTCATCATTAGTTCCCTCTAAGTATTTTCCATATGATATTTATAGGCGTGAGGTTTGGCATTAAACGATTACGTAGTAAATGGTTAGGTAGAATACTCCTAACCAAACCATTTCTCCCATTTGACATGATCTCCCTATCAAATCGTTTCTTCCACTTGACATTTACTCCCGACCAAACAGTTTCTTCTGTTCCTTTCAAGATCGATCACCTTTGGTGCCATAACTTATTCATTTTAAGTCAAAATTGAGTGAAACTTGGACTAATACCTTCATATCATTCAGTAAAACACTCCAATTGCTTTAGATGTTCCATTTGTTTGAAGAAGGCAGTATACCTCCAAGGTGGGGCCTAAATGGGTTAGGTAGTGGACCGATTTTAAAATGGTAGTATCTTTCAATCAGTACCTCAGTTTGAGAAACGATTTTGACTATGGTGTTTGTCTTGACCTTACGCATATTTTTCAACTTGTTTGGGTATTTTCTGATATTGTGCCAAATTTGTACCCAACACTTTGTCTTGCCCTTGTAATTATATGATTGTACTCTTATTAAAGACCATCCTATCATTTGTGCGCTCCTTAATGTCTTTTCGTATTTCCTGCACTATGGGCAAGAATGCCCACAAAATATATCTTTTGAAAGATATTAATAATAGTATAGGCTTTAAATATATAATTTGAAGTATTATTTTTGTTGTTACTACTATTATGAGGGTAATAATAATATAGTTTATAAAAGTTTACAAATTATTATAGAATGATTTATTATATTAGGAAATGATGTTACACTTCTTATTGTGGATTATTTGTTATTAGCTCTGTATTTATTATATCTAGACATCCTATCTGGGAGATGATTTCCATTTATTGGTACTTGGATGGGTAATTGTTATCTGCTGTTATTTTACTAATGTTGGTGTACAAGGTTGATTGGATTCACCCTTTTGTTAGCATGTACGATTGTTGGTATAATAGATGGTTCCTATTACTATTGGATATGTGGTTATTGTAATTATTAGTTCATGATTTGTACGGTCACTTGTATGATTGGATATTAGTGTTTGGTTGACAGTTTGATTGGGATTGGTAGATATATGATTACATGACTTTTGTATGTGTGCACGCTTTAAGGTGTAATTACCTATTGTGTATTGTCATGTTGTGGATAATATAATGGATATGCTAACTTGGTTGCGTTGATGTGCTAAAGATATACTTTCCTAAACTAACATTTATGATTGTAGGTGAAGATAAGGATCGAGTATAAAAAAAGAACTATGTGGGCTTGATCTCAAAAGGGTACATATGCACTCTTTATTTACGTAATAGCCACCAGATCCCTTAGGTACTACTGTGGTGCATGATGCTTAACACAAACCAAAGTAATTGACAACATTTTTCTCCTTAATTTTATATATACATATAATATTACAGTTTATAGGTAAAAGTAAAGGAAGACTTATATAAGCTGCACTTATAGGTTGATTATTTAATGGTTCCTTTTATCTCATATTAGTATTTTTTTGTAAATTATGTGATGACTAATGTAATTGGATATACGTATGAATTTTGATATCTTATTTATTGTAATTCTTTTTTATATTGTATGTTTTAGAAGTAACATAATATATTTGATTTCATTATGATATAAATTAATCATGTGTAAAAATAGTTATTTAAATTATTCACCAAACAACCCAAGATTTTAAACATTTGAGATTAGTATTCAGGTATATTTTACCGAAGTTTGACACTAGTTTTGGGTGTTAGAAATGTAGGTTATAATAACTCCCTTACCATCATCGACTTAGGGAAGAAAACATCTTACGAAGGCCCAGGAAGTTAGTTTTCAGAAACTGAGGTCCCAAAGTAGATGGCACACGATGATGACTGCCACATATTGGGCCTCCTTGTAGTTTTGCTTTGTAATTTTTTTATTATCTTGTAATAGGCATAACCCTTTTAATACAGAGACAATTTGTCAATAAAAATATCTTTTTTCCCTCAACTCGCTCTATATCTTTGTTTATTTGTTTATATATAGATGTACTCGTGTTTGAATGGTGAATTGCATGTTGTTCCTCTTTTTTAGGAAGCTTGCGTAGCACCCAACATTTAACAACACTTGTAAATAATAAACACTAAGAAATTTAAAATCATATACAAGGACTAATATTTTATGAGCTTTGTTTAGTAGTTCATCCTTGTTTCTAACAGGGTGGATATTGACGAGCACGTCATCTTCTCATGCGTATTCCCTAAAGCGATTTATGAACTTGTTGTTTGAACACTTACTCAAATTTCCTTAAGTACTTAGGATTTTTGCATCGATTATGTACATACCAGGGGCATTTTTGATTTGTACGTAGCACCATCATGGCAAGACCGCTCCGTAGGAGGGAGCAACAAGTTCTTCATGGCCTATCCCCATAGAGGTGGATCCACTCCAACTTGATGGAGTAGGCAGTTGCTTCTGTGTCAAGCCCCATCGTGGTGGGTTACTTTATCGAAGGGAGCATTCAATTTTTGGGTGGTCTATCCCCCACGTGATGGGGCCAGCTCTATCGAGCTAGTAGGTAGTTGCTTCTATGTCAAGCCCCATCGTGGTAGGGCCACTTTGTTTGAGGGAGTAGGCAAGTTATTCATTGGTCAAGCCCCATCGAGGTCCACCACGCCAACTTGGTGGGACGGGCAACATTATGGATGTAAGAATTGGCACTACTACGTTAGTAATTGCTCCCATCTATGCTTTAGAGCCCACATTCTCATCTTAGGGGAGTGGGAAACATCACGGATGATGGAATTGGGGCTACGATGTAGGTGGTCGTGCTATCAGTTCGTCAATTTCCCATACATGAATCGATACCACTCTTGGGTGGTAGTTCCATCAAAGCTCTGATTCCACCTAGAAGGGTTCGCTCATGGGCAATGCTCACCTTTTGGTGTATCTTTGATAATGGGCACTTAACTCACATGGTTTCATCAATGGTATGAAATAGATTTTTAATGATAATTTATTTATTTATTGTGGAGTTATTACAAGTGCTAGTCTCCTTATAAGTTTGACTTTTTAAAATATTTAAAATTGTTTCATAGCTTTGGCTTAAGCTTAAATTTTTTTGAACATAATAGTCCCTGAAATGCTTCATATTCCAAGTTTGGGGAATGTCCGTCCTATTTTGGTGCCTAATGCGGTATGCTCCATTTGTTAAGGTGACAATAGTCACATACAACCCTCCTAGTTCTTTGTGATGGTGGAAACTCATCGCATTACTAAGTCACCTACTATAAAGTTATTTTCTTGACCGTGGGATTGTAGTGCTTTGCGATATTTCTTTTATATAACTAATTTCAGAGCTCTTTATTGATTCTTAGCTCATCTAGGGCATCGAGGATTATCTAGAACAGTTCTTTTTTCCATTATGAATTAGGATTGAGGAGCCTAAATGGGGACACCTATCTCTATAGGAAATATTGCTTAATATCCATAAGACTAGGAGTGAATCTCCCATTGATTTTTGGGTAGAAGTCATGTAAGACGAGAGGATGATCAAGAGATTTTTGGACCGATTTCATTTGCATTGGTTAGGCACATATTTATGGTTGAATTGATCATCTTGTTGACTACCTCCATTTGTCCATTCGGCCAAGTGTGAGCAACGAAGCTGAATCACTTCTCAATACCGTTTCTTTCACAAAATTCAACGAACTAGGCACTTTCAAACTCGATTCCATTATTAGTGATGATCTTATTTAGGATACTGAACTAGCATATGATGTTCTAGATGATGAAGTTGAGGACTTGGTCTTGTTGAGCCTAGTGAGTGGCTTCGCCTTGACCAAATTGTTGAAGTAATCGATGGAAATTAGTGCACGATTGTATTTTCCCATTGCATTCTAAAGATTCTCGATTAGTTCTAGTTGATAACTACCACATTTTTTGACATAATCCATGGAATATTTTATTATGGTTAATCAATAATACCTTTATCGAGTAGGATTCTTTGCAATGCTTTTCCCTTGGCATGATCTTCACATAAGTCTCCATATAATTCTTCAAGAACTTGCTCAACGTCGGCTTGAGTGATGCAATGTTGGAGCGGGATGAAGTATGCTACAAATATGGCCTGTCATCAATGACTATGTGGCTGGGTGCTCGATACAGAATCATCCTAAATTCTTTGCATTCATTAAGTAGGTCTCTACTCATAAAATATTTCAAGAGCAATGTCGCCTAATTACCTTTTTGTTTATGGTAAATGTCCATGGTCGTTATTGTATGTTCAGTGCATGAAGCACTTTAGATTTTCAATAGGACCCTAAGTGTTGGTCTCCACTTGGTTGTTTACTGTCATGGTAAGCCAGTCGGCCTAGGCATTTTTCTCTCTTGGTATTTTTTTCAAGCTTGAAGTCGGAGATGGTGCCGATCAGTTTCTTGGCCTTAACAACATACAAGGCCAGTGTTTTTTCCTTCACTTGGAATCGCTCCCTGATTTGCTTGGCCATGAGCATGGAGTCATTGTATAGTTTGATTGATTTAATTTTTAGCTCTTTTGTCATTTGTAGGTGAGAAAAGATGGAATCATAATAAGCTTCACAGTTGGTTGATTTAAATTCTAATAATACAATGAAGAAAATTTCATGCCCATTAGGAGTGATCATGACTATGCCGCCCTTCCCCATTTTCATTTGACCCCATGAATATACAATTGTCATTAGAGCTGTTTGATGGTGTCTCTTGTTCACCGCTGTCAGGGCTTGAGAAATCCCTAACTAAGTTAGCCAAAGCCTTACTATAAATAGAGGTGCGATGGTGGAATATGATGCGGTGTTGGCCAAGCTCCATTTTTTACTTTAGGAGGCAACCCACAGTGTCGGGTCAGCTCAGAATTCACTTTGAAGGTTGATTTGTGAGTGGAGCTTGCTAGCAGTAATAAGTGACTTCTAGGTATATGCTGAGGTCTTTCCCATCCATGGGCTTTGAGCAGATTGGATGCATTGCCAAATGGTGTTTCAATTTTTCAAATACTTTAATGCAATTATTTAGCTATGTGAAGGATTTTGGCTTCTTAATTCTATCAAAGAATGTAATGCACCCGTCCGTTCTCGAGGATATGATGTGGCTAGGTGCGACGACCATCCCATTTAGGCTTCAAACTTGATTGACAGTGCAAGGTATTTACATGTCTTGTAAGGCTTGAATTTTTTAAATGTTGACATGTATCCACTTCGCACTTACTACGTACCCTAAGAATTTTAATGAAAAAGGCGCATTGCTTCAAATTCAACTTCATATTGTATTTGCGGAGGATGTGAAATGTCTCAGCAAGGTTCTATACAAATCCCTACCTTTTTATACTTTACCAGCATGTCGTCGACATATATATCCATTCACATTCCAATTTTCTCAATATATATCGTGCTTATGAGCTTTTAATAGTTTGCCTCCATGTTACAAAGACCCAAGGGCATGACCTTATAATAGTACGGTCTTGCGTTGGTCATAAACGAAGTATGTTGTTAGTTTGGACCATGCATAGAAATTCGACTATACGCTGAATAGGCATCTATAAAGGTCAGTAACACATATCCACTAATTGTGTCAATGAGCTGATTAATTCGTGTCAATGAGAAATTGTCCTTTGGGTGTTCTTTATTATGGTTGGAGAAGTCAATGCATGTTATCTAGGTTCCATTAGGCTATTGGACTAGCGTTGTACCTAATGAGGGTACTAAGAATCTCTTATTAATCCATTGTCTTGGATCTCCTCTACCTTATCTTTTAATGTTTTGTATATATTAAGGTTGAGGGGTCTTCTTTTTTGGCGGATTGGGTGAGCCTTGGGGTTGATATTAAGAGCATGAAATATGAAGGATGGGTATATTCTTGACATATCTACATGCTCCTAGGTGAACCTCTTCGTGCTTTTTCCTAAGGAAAACTATTTGCTATATTCTTATCGGTTGATCCATTTCCATGCCAATTTGGTTGACATAGGTTGTGTCATTGTTTCCTTTGATGATTGTTTCAAGCTCGTGGCCAGTACACTAATTGGATTAATATCACCCATGCGGGGTTCTAGAGGGACATCTTGTCACATCCCATGTTAGGTTGTGGTTTGCACTAACCTAATGGATAGACCATATGCTCTATGAACTCCTCGGCCGGAATAGAGGTTTATGTGCAAGTGTGTGGGGTCTGGTTTTCCTAACTTCTATAGATGGGTCACTTGATGTTGAGTGCATGGGTGTTATGAAATCACTGGTTCTGGTCTTGCAAGGGGTGTACTTCTTCGTTCCATATAGTAATGAGTTCTCAGATCCTGGGTTGGCTAGCTTGGGAGAACTGGTCTTTAATGTCTTCAACCCGGGCGTGAATATGGACTATGAGTGGCCTTTATGTTCTATCGAGGGTGGACCAAATATAAGGAGGTGATGGGTTTTCTTCAACTTAATGGGAATATCATATATCGATGGGATCATTGGTTGGCTCTCTATCCTTTCAGAGATATTAATTTGCATAAATCAAACATTAGCAAGAAATCCAAAGGGTTCTCACACTCTCTCAGATGCTTTAATTTGGTTAGCATTCCTTGCACAAAAGGGAGATTTTAGGAGATCTCGTGCTTTCTCGAAGGAAGTTGATGTACTTGGCTCCTAGCACCGATAGGGACAACTATGTGACATCGTACCCTCTTGAGGTGGCTATCGTTGAGGGCTGTTGCCTCTTGTTAGATCAAGAGAACTTCTTTTTTATCTTGCTAAAGAGAGATCATATAGTAGTTTGTAGTGGTTTTTTGGTTGCTACTAATATAACCGACTTCCCCTTGATGGGGAATCTCGTTATGAGTCACTAGTATGCAATGACTTCATCCAAATTGGTTGATGCTGGCCTACCTATATAAATGTAGTAGGGAATTGGGGAGTCCAGCACAACAAAATTCATTTGAAGAGTGGGGTTCCCTGCCAAAGATGACCACACGTGAGGTCGACAAATGGAATAATCTCGATACCATCAAATTCATAGATATAAAGGGTGCCTGGGGTAAGACTTGATAATGGAAGTTTTGTCTTGTCAAAGATATTTTTGAAAATGACGTTGACAGAGTATCCCTAGCCGGCAAAGACCGGATGCACCTTGGTATTTGTGTTATTGATGGAGATGACCATAGTGTTGTGGTGATGGTAGCCAATGCCTTTTTTTATCATCGACCATAAAGGCGATGTTTGTTTCTTCCTCCACCACTCTTAATGCCCTAGAAGCCTAAAGCTCTATCAAGTAAACTTGTTTGGTAAGGAGAGCTCCCTTCTATAATAGGGTTAGGCCCTCCTGCTACCTCCAGTCATATATGGGTTACCAATACGGATAAGATATATTTGCTGATGGTGCAATGATATTTTTATCTTCCCAATATGGCAAGGCAGGGAGAGCTTACCACTCAACTCTTTTGTCAACATTTTTCCTAACATATTACACAAGTATACCTTCATAGATCAAATGATTTATCTCATCCTTTAGGTAGCAACACTCATTAATGGAGTGGTCGTTTAGTTGGTGGAACTTACAATATTTCTCTTTACCATGAGGCTCCTCCTTTTGAACTAAGCTGGCGGGAGGAGGCCAGAGGTATGGGTCACGGTTCTAAGTCATAATATAGACTGTTTCCATTTCATTATTTAAAGAGATATAGTTTGCAAATATAGCTTTGAATCCAAGGCCATCCCAAAGCGCTTTTTGTTGTGCTTATGACGACCATTTCTTCTATGACTACACTCATCACATGAATTATGCTTATCTCCTCGTTTATCCTCCTCATCACTGTCAAACACGTCATCCTCCTCCACCCTCATAATTCCATTGACCCTTTAAAAAAATATGTTAAAGATGAGGCAGTTGTTTCTGCAATTTTTCCATATCTTGGAGTGATACCTTACCCAAAGAAAAGGGTGACTATCAAGTTCTTCTTGACCATCCCTTAAGCTTGTCAACTATTTGTTGAAGCAGCCGACATAAGAGCATAGCAACTCGATTGGTCCTTGTTAGACGTTGCAAAGCTAGCTAACCATAATAGTTTGTGTTCGAAAGGTGAAGAAGCAAGGTTTGAAATCAATGCACAACTAGGACCCATAACAAGGACCAAGAGTGGATCCAGCCTTCTTATAGGTGTAAGAACTAGTGGGAGGCCAATCCAGTTAGTGTGGAGGGGAATAGGAGACATTTGGCATTGTTGGACAATTAGTCGGCTTTAGTGATTGAGTTGAAAGCCGTGATATGATCACACATGTCGGTGAATTCATCATAATTTACAATAGGAGGCAAAGCATGCCTCCCACAAAAGTAGGTTCCTAGTATATTGTAACAACCCGCACCTTAATTGGCCTGAATTTTCACTAAATTGTAAATTTAAGTACACTAGGTACGGATCATTGTTGTTGATATCCTATAATGAACAAAAATGTACCATAGCACTATCGATAATAACTCACAATGGAAGTGTAAAATATAATAAATCGTATAATTACTAACCATGACCGATACCTCTAGTATCTAGTGCCCCTTGCTTATGCTGAGAATGCATAAGAAATCTGTCCTTCCACCATTCCCACATTGTACCAGTACCTGTCCCTTTAAGTCTATCCAATGAGTTATAATGAGTAGGGAGTCAGAATAACGTTCTGGTAACTGGTAAATTACATATATTATACATAATACAAGTTTATGGCTATTGTCTTCCATTACGTGTTATGTCCACTATTTTAACTTAGCCGTCTTGACTTCATGTACATGTACGATAAGCCCCACATACTCGAGGTATTCAATAACTGCATTCGTATATATATAGGTGTATATATCAGCACCATAGTCCCCCTTTGGACTAGGATACTTTCCCTGCTAGTATCTGTAACTCTGCACCTCGTCAGGATCAATATCACATCTTCGTCACCGTGCATACCAAGGAACTCCCATAGTGCATAATAACGGCGTTACTACTATTTAACCATATTCTATCTCATTTTGAGAGACCTCTATTCAAGGCTAACTAGCCTTGCCTTCTAACCAAAAAAAAACTAACAAACAACTATGAGGCAGTGCATGTCCTAAACGTGACCTACACTAGTAGGAGGTGCAGCCCATTTATGCGTAAACCTTGTCTTTCCGCTGATCGCTAAGGACTGATGATGATCTCAACCTATGTAAACAGCTCCTACTCTTTACATATATGGTACGAAACTCACTATCATAGCATCCAGCCTACGCTCATAGTCTGATTTCGATTGGTTAAGGCAATTAAGAAAATGCCCACTTGGTTACTTAACGCATACCCCCTAAAGGTTGAAGCAGACTCTACTTGGCCCTTTGACACTTCGACCGAGGTGAACCATCCTACTTTGGTATATTCCCTTCACCTATACACAAAGTATAATCCCACATGTCCTACGTTTGGATATGTCCCACATTAGTATAATGTATACAGAACTACTGGTAGCCCCTTGTGGTGGTCAGACTTTTATTGTTTAATATTACTAACCTCGCATTCCAACCCATATTAATGACAATGTCATTTTTAACTAATCTAAGTTATTGACTAGCTTCAACAATTCACTCCCTCCATATATATGTCTTGAGGCTATATATATTTATTTACTACACCTCCTATATATAACTGTTAATATTCCATTACCTTACACAACTTACTTCTTATTTCATTAACACCGTTTAATGTTATTTGCCTCTTACTTTTCACTTTTATAGATTAAATATCTTTTATTGCTTAACTTTAACTTAACACTATTAGATATAGCTTGTTGTCCCTTTCCCACTATTAACTACCCATCTTTGATTACTAAATCTTCTTGATTACCCATTTCATTGCTTTACATATATTTCATCACTTATTAGTTCAATTTCTAACCTATCACATATATTAGATTTATAACTGAATTATTGTTATTATATCTACTTACGGTACTTTGGTTTATACTTAGGGATTTGTGCATTTTTATAAGGTCGAATTACATCTTTTCAAAGGAAACGTTAACATTATAATTTTTCATAAATTATCTAAAAGAGGACTTATGTAATATTTGGAATTATAAGGAATTATCTTTTCTATTTTTTTTGAAATATACGATACAAAATACTATAAACATCCCTATTTAATACATTTCTTTCTTTTAGGCATATTCCTTGTTATTTCAAACATTACACTTCCATTCGTATTTATAAAACTGGATAATTTATAGATATTTACATTGCAACACACTTCATTTCGATGAATTAATATAATAATTAAACCCCAATTCAATTTATAATAACTTCTAGTTCATGTTTGCTAATATCTATCATTCAACCAACCAACCTGGAATTATTGTACAATTTTATAAATTTAAGGACTACTTTCACTCTTAATTTTCAGATTCAAGTATATGTAGTGTTTAATCAAAGCTAATAACTTACAAAATATGTAGGATTGGTTTTTAAATTCATTACATGTATATAATAAGTCTACAAATCGAAATTTATTTTCAAGCATATAAAGAACAGATTTATAATGATATAAATCCAATATTATTTAAAAATATATAATTTTCCACTTACCTTTAAGTTTCCAAATCTCCATATCTAAATCCTGTTATTTTTGTTTGACTCCCTTTTCTCCCAATTGAAATATGCTACCGTAAACATATATGTTTATTAAAAATTTAGATCAAATAAGAGATTTGAATTTAATTTAGATTTGGGTTTAGATTTACAATTTGCCATGGTTGGTGCTCTGATTCAATACTATTTGTATTCTCCTATTACACTCCACTATTCTCCACTTACATATGTATATAGATTATAGTTTATATAGATTTTAGAATTTGAGAAGAAAAAAAAAATAACAGAGCTTCACTGTTGCCTCAGAAAATATAAGGAGAACACAGAGGATTTTAGCCTATATTAATAGAGGTTCGAAATAATGCCAGTCGTTAGATTATATTATATTAAATCTGGGACGTTCGGCCTAGGTTAAATTCACAACCTCCGACCTACAAGCAGTCGACTACTTTTATGCCACCGGTCGATCGCTAGCCATCGACCGGTCCCAATGAGGGGTTGACCGTTTGTCTATTTATGTTAGGTGTTAATTTACTTCCTATTACAATTTTTTTATTTTTTTTATTGTTTTTAACTGACCTAATTTAACGTTAATCCTACTTAGTCGTTAAGTAAAAATTAACCTTAATTAACATAAATTAATTATATTTATTTCCATAATTCATATATAATTGTTTCCGACTTGGAATCTTCAATCGTTAATAAATATTTTAGTTGAACTCTGATCACAAAAAATTATATATGAAAATTGATCAGAAAATTACTACGAACACAACAGTGCAAGTTTCGTAGCCAAATTTCGACATTTGTGAAATATCCATTCTCGGCTTTATTAATTTTTAAATTAATTTCTTTTTAATTAATTATTGTTCAATTTACAGGGTGTTACGTTCTCCCTCTCAAAATAATTTTGTCCCCGAAAATCCTCAAGGACTGAATCATGTAACTAACACGCAACCAATCTAAGCTATATAACCAATTAATGTGCAACCAATTTTGCAGCTAATCGTGTACAAGTGCATGCTGTATCATAACATATATGACATGTATGCAAAATAATAATAAATTGGTGCCTCCTATATGAATGCATTATTTAAAACAATTTTGAAAATATGGTGTAAACAACCTATATATGCTAGCAGTTCAATATGTATGTAAGTTTTGAAAATCAAAATCTTTGTTTTTGCACACAAATTTTCCTATAGTTCTACATATAGAAGTACATTTCAACCAATTTTGTATCTAGTCCCTAACATCAAAAAGCCTTGCACATAATTTCTAACATCCAAAAAATTGAAAATCTAGTTTTCTAAACCTATATTCTTATATCGAAAAAATGGGTTTAGATGGAAAATTCCATATTTCCATCCTTCTCTTGTGCACCCATTCCATTTTACCTTATAACCTTCTCTTTTGTCCCATATTAGTTTTCAACTTTTCCAAGTACGATCCTTATAAGAAAATTTATTTTTAAAATTTTAAAACAGATATATTTCAAAACAAGTTTGTTCACCAATTGACAAGGTATGGGAAAAGAAATCCCAAAGCTAATTTTTTTCCCTGGCCACTATCTACCTTTTATTTTTCTTCCTGCTGCATAGTAAAATTTATATCTGGAAACCCATCGACTTTTCCCTATGCTAAACATATGGCATTCCGAAAGTCGAAAAAATTTCCTTTTTAAAATAATACTTTGTTTTTTCTTTTAAAACTTTTTATAAAAATATTTTACATTTATAAACAAAATTTTTGAATAAAACTTCTAGAAGTATTTGTTGTTTAGAAATTTTCAAAACAATTCAGGCCACACCAACGCAATCATGATTTAGCCAATGGGCTAACACCTATGATTACTCCTAACTAATCCTTGCGATTAATATTAAATTTTAATAATTCTTCTTTTATTCTAGCACAACAACCACATGCAAATTCATTTATAAATTTCATCTTTCAAGGCATAAGGGTAATGATCCTTGGTGTCGCAACAACTTTCCCTATCCTTCGCTTGCTAAAATTTATTCTTCCTAAAAAATTTAAGACTTTAGGGATTTCGCATTATTTTATTTTTTAAAAGCTAATAGTTTCCTAATTTATTTTACAAACTTCCAATCTGTTATATTTCTTTTCTTTTGCATTAGTTAAGCGTCTTTAATGATATTTCATTATTTTATTCTGCTTTCTAGTATATGTAACGGTCAATCAAGAAAATCAACATAGAAATAAAACGAACATTTCTAATAATATCATACACATTTTATTCAACAAAAATAACTAATGCTTACAACCCAAAACCTAAAGAAAAACAACTGTTGGAAGTAAAATAACAACTGCTACTATTAATCCACACCATTCCCTACGAGCTACTAGATGGCTCTGGATCTCCGCAGGAGCCAGAACCATTACCATAACCTCGAAATGATCGAGTCATAGTAGATATGCATCCCATCTCACGACCATGGTGCCCTGTTCCTCTCCCAGCTCTCGTAGCTCCACCTCCATCTGGTGCATCTCCGAAAGCTCTGCCTTTATCCGGAGCAAAGGGTCTTGGATTGTGTCAAGCTCGGTGCTCTAATGTCCTACTGCCTCCTACCCTAGCCATGAGGCCTACTGTGTCAGCTCTTCCAGCTAATGCGTGAAAAATCACTATGGATCGTGTAATATTGATATTTCACTAAGTGTTTAACTTTTGCAGAATAACAATGTAAAAGTAAAGTGATAAAGTAAATAAAACCAAAGATTTTTTTTACTAGTTCGAACTTCCCATTCTACATCGACTCGTTCTGGATTTAAACTGGTACACTCACTTAACCCGGAGGAATAGGTGATACAAATGCTTGAGTTACCGAACATTACTTTATGCCTGAAGATCTCCAATAGGCTCTCATCCACAAATAAGTAGAGTTGTTTGTGAGTGCGTATGCTCTTGTATAGCACATATTAGTCAATAAGTACAACCTTTCTATAATCTTCTTCTGAGTGATATACTGAGTGCTGGTGAAGAAATGGAAAAGTTTTGATCATAGGTATTGTATTCTTGAATGAGCATGTGATCAAAAAGTAATATAAAATCATATGAATCGCTTAAGAATTCAAATCAAGATGGTGATAGAAAGAATAGAAAGAATTGTTAATTGAATTTGAAAATTGATTGATTTATATAAATAACCAAGGATTAAAACTGTTAATCAAGGGAAACGATCAAGGGAAGGAGTTGCAACCATTGTTGAAGTGAAGTGTCTCTTCATGGAGAAGAGCATTTCTTTAGAATTTTGAATTTAAAAATAGCAGTTACGACGTTCAGTCGACTGAATGAAATCAATCAGCTGACTAGATTTGATCAAAAAATGTCATTTCAAAATAGATAAGAAATAGTGTAAAAACGGGCAGTTTTAGTTGACTCAAAATTCTCAGTTCAGTCGACTGAACTTGTGGTTTGTCTACTGAATTGGAATTTTAATCGACTTACCACTGCTAGTGTATAAAGTGTTTATGTGCACGGATTCAGTCAATTGCGGTGGTATATTCAATCGACTTCCTGATGTGATTTTTGTTTTTTAAACTTCAAAACTTTAAAATCGATTTTGTGATCAAATACGTGTATGTATACCACTTATAAGAGATTTTAATAATTTTTATAACTCTAGATTAAGACACCATGACTGATATTACATTATTGCACCATCGTGGTCTTCTTTTTGTCAAGTACGTCTCTTGTTGATTGATATCTTTTCCCACACAAGTGGTTAGTGTACACGATATACTCTTGTTTAGTTGTCACTATCAAAAGATCAAAATATGAGGTTCTAACATTCTTCCCCTTTTTGATGATTATACAAGTTAATTTCATAATTAATTGATATATAGATAGTTCTCCCCTCCTAAGTCAATACTATCCCTATCGATATGGCCGTAAGTATTCTACCCCTTTGTCATCGATAAAAATGATATAGATATCAATAGGAGTAGTATAAATATTTGTTGGGGAGGAACCCTTTTGTATCAAAGCTTTTCCAAAACAAAAAGTATATATGTTGAGAGAATTTATTATAAAATCACGTTTTTTTGAAAAAATCACAAAGACGATAGTACAAGAACATTACTTACCATAACAAAATGAATCATATTGTCACAAAATAAACAATATTTGTCATGAACAGAAATAACACAAACATAAACAAAAGTTTTCAGAAACATAAACACTACCAAACACAACATATGTTTTGAACGAAACAGAAATTACCTCACAACATACCACTCAATTAAAACTGAAAATGCATATGTAAAGATAGATGAAACAAAAACCATCTTACCAAACTTCAATATTCATGACTTCAACTTGTCTCGCCACGCTCAATCGAATATTCTCCCTCTGATGATGTCCATGTCAGATTTTCAGAATTTGGAAGAGCTTCTTTTGAAGGTATATGAGCTGAAATGGATGAAGTGCATGATAATTATCCCAAATCTTGTTTAAGAAGCTCACTAGTACAAAACTGGTCATTTGTGTCATTTGTGTAACCCCTGTTGTGTCGATTTTACAACCGACTCAAATGAAGACGACACAAAAGACATTTTTCTATTGTGTCGGTTGTACAACCGACACAAATATCAATTATTTGTGTCGGTTGGTAATAGAGAACCGACACAAAACTATGAACAGTTGTGTTAGTCTTTCTAATAGGACCGACACAAATCAGCTTATATAGTGAAGCAAACCGCCGTTTATTGTGTCGGTCCTTTAAGATAAACCTTTTCAACCGACACAATTGATATGCAGTTGTATCGGTTCCCTTTGAAGTAACAACCGACACAAGTTATATCTGAAGCAAAAAATATATTATTACCGTTTAAGATTATAAAAACAGTATGAAATTGAATTTTAATTTTTTATAAACGAACGTTACTATGAACTGATTGAACAAAAAATATAATTATATTATCCACCAACATAATTCTTGTTTACAGAACAAAATAGAATATAATCTATCACAAACATAACGTACATAACAAAATACCAACGTACGTTACAAAAGATCAGCGTACACAACAAAAAACAACTACATCCAATTATACATGATATAACTAGCTAAACTCTCTCGAACCTCGTCTATCTCTTGTTGGTTATAAGAACCGTCTCGTACAAAGTCCTGCAATTAAGAGAATTGTTATACAAAAGACAATAATTAAGTCAGGAATGCTCTACATAAAAGAATTGAGAGTGTAATTCAAACACAGGTTGAACCATAAGCTGAATATATTATGTATTATCCCCAATCCATATCATACAATCCATTTAATAATTGATTTTCGTTTCCAATTTGTCAAGTTCAATATTTTACTCGATTATAAACAAATATCTTTACTATTTATTTCCAATTAGAAAATATAATCCAATTTCTAATTTTTCAAAAATATATCAATTATGATTTCAGATTCATCTACTTTGCATTATAGCACAATAGATACTGAGCAACCATATAGCAATATATAAGTTTTACGTGGAAAACAAACCATGTACCATGAAACAAGGAGTTGAAGTCAATATTTGCTACATAGCGGGAAAATAACACTGGTAAAATGTGAATGTACCTGATTAAACTTCAAACTAACAATTATAAAACATTTGGTGGTCAGATGTATTGTAGTTCTCATGTTATAATCAAGCAAGCAGTAACATATAATATCATCTTCTTGTAATAGTGAACCTGCAAGATGCAAGAAAAAGGAAATTGATCAGGTGCAAGTATAATCATACATAGAGCAGTAGCATAATAATTTGCAATTGCTTAAATAAATATTAACCTTCAGTAGTTTTTGAGACATTCTGCCAAATAAGAAATTCGGCAAACATCCAGATTGAACCCACTGAAGAAGAACAAAGCAACTATACTGCAAAAATTCTAGGCTATGGATAAAATTTACCTCCAAATTCATAATACGTAATTAATACAAGCCTACTCAATCAGCAGAAGATGTACACATCACAAATAGTATTACATCTACATGCAAGCTATACCGTCGTAGGAAGTAAATCACGAAAGTATTCCAAACCGATGCTTAATGTTGACACTGAAAAATTAAACTATTTTTAAACCCATTTTCAAGCAATACAGGCTGAAATGTATACATTAAAAGATAAATTTTGAAATATGTACCAAAATTGCTCCTTCTGTTTGTGGATTTTCTCCCCTCCAAGAGTTCTTTTTTTCTTCTTTTCCACTGCACAACACAATCACAAAGAGATTAACACTTTGTCGCAAAAGAAAACGGATCTATTGGAGGAAGAAAAAGGTAATGATCTGAAGAACTTGTAAATTTAACATCTCCCAATTTTATTTTAAAATAAGAAATTTCATGAATCCATCATAACTTGGTATACAAAGAAGAATCATAGATTTAATTACTTCACAAATTAAATAATATTGAAAAAGATGTTGATTTAATACTTGTTGCACCATCAATTGGATTTCAAGCAACTAAGATTTTGTTAATTTTCTAAGATCCTGAAACAAATCACTACATATAATTGTAGCTCATATGCTAGTATTAAGAGAATAAATCATAAAGACCATATTTGCAGGCTCGGCAAAGAGGACAGCCTACCAAGTACATGGACTGGGGCAAACCCACTGGGCTTTGGTAAAAGAATAAAATGATAATGATTATAACAAGTCTTATGTATATTTCCTTGAGTTCATTCATTTGAGAACAATCCGCTAGTTCAGTGATTAGTGGTACAGTTACAATGTGTTTGAGCATGGTTCAAATCCTGTACAGACATTGGAATAATCATTCATGTGAATTCATTAGTCAAACCAAAAACTGGATATTGAGACTGGTGGTTATTTTCTATTTGTATTTATGTACAAGGAAAATTAATTTATATTTATAAGTAGAGCTGTAAATAGAATCATACGAATTTGTTATAAGATTGTAGAGCTACAAGGGGTCTCTAGAGTATTTGAACAAGTTTATTTTTATATAAAGGTAAGAGATAAATTGAAGAGAACAGACTTACCCTTTTTAAATCAAGCTGAGTCCCGGGTAATAGCTTCAGTATCTCTTCAACAATCGCCTGCATTAAGTTTTCATCAAAAAACAAAATTACATATAAAAATGTATATCATAAAGAAATGAAATGTTAAAATCATCGATGTACTAATCGTTAATATTTTCATTAATGACACAAATGTACTACATGTAAAGATGACTAACAGTGAAAAGTAAAAATGATTCTCAAGCATGTTTCCGTTGCAAACTCCGTTGCTAATCTTTTGCCATTTAATCTTAGATCCACATAAAACGTATATCCTCTGTTCCAGAAAAACTCATCATCATTTGCTATATTATATGACAAAAATAATAAATATATTTATCATAGTTAGTCCATTGCATGTAACAATGAAATGTGTATGTGTGATTGATTATGAGCAGGCTGACCTGAGCAAACCAGAGACGATCCCTGCAACGCTTGTAGGAATTCACACAGTGATCGACTGTGCAACAGGAAGGCCAGAAGAACCTATTCGCACGGTAAAGAAACTTGAGAAGAGTTTAAGTGCTCTTACAGTTAGTTGATTAGATGAAGTATAGTTTGAAGCTTGCTGGTTTATGCTTGTCTAACTGACTAGTTCTGTTTAGGTAGATTGGGAAGGCAAAGTGGCTCTGATCCAATGCGCGAAGGCTATGGGAATACAAAAATTTATTTTCTACTCTATTCACAACTGTGATAAGCATCCTGAGGTTCCTTTAATGGAGCTCAAGTATTGTATCGAAAAATTCATCCAGGATTCCAGTCTGAATTACATCATTATTCGGCTATGTGGCTTTATGCAGGTATTTGGTCACCGTAGTATCAGCCATGTTTCAATGGTGGTATTATTGGCATTGCATGACATAGGTAATAAGTGAACCATTCTTAACCTGGAGATATGATGAATCGTTAGAAAAAGGTCATTTGATTCACAGGAAATAAGAGTGCAAGTGTTTGTATTCTTGACTTGAGAATATCATCTACTATATATTGTTTAGAAGCCAGAAAATCATGTTTCTGATAAAGCTGAACAAACAAACATTACATGATTCATCATGAAATAAGCATGGACCAGTTAAATTTTATAATAAGTTCATCAATTATGTAAACTGTACATAAGTTCGATGTTCCATATAATAGTAAGCATTAAAAGCTCAAAAATTATCGCTACAAATATACTTACTTTTCAAAATGATGTAACTAAGTTGAGTTTTTTTGACCTACTGTGTCAATCGAACAGGGTTTGATTGGACAGTATGCAGTGCCAATACTTGAAGAGAAATCAGTGTGGGGAACTGATGCTCCAACTCGAATAGCTTATATGGATACTCAGGTTTCCTTTTATTTTTACAATTCATCTTTCCACTTTATTGTTTTGATTGAATTAATAGTATATTCCTTTTTATATAGGATATAGCCCGGCTAACGTTTATGGCTATGCGTAATGAAAAGGTCAACGACAAGCTTCTGACATTTGCTGGACCTCGAGCATGGACGACTCAAGAGGTACTTAATTACCAGATCATTTATCAATGTGTACAATCATATTATTCACGAATGTTTTGAATGGCAATTTAAATGCATAGATGAAAAGTGCATATGGAACATGCAAAATATCAATGGTAATTAGCGTGAAAATACTCTCATACGATCCAGGTGATTGCCCTATGTGAGAGACTTGCAGGGCAAGATGCAAACATAACCACAGTTCCAGTTTCAGTATTGAAATTTACTCGACAACTTACTCGCTTCTTTCAGTGGTCAAATGATGCTGCCGATCGATTGGCATTCTCTGAGGTAACTCAACAAAAAGGAATATACAGAGTGTAAAATCTGCACAAGCACCACATAGTTAAAACAAATAAGAAAATCAGAATGATATGAGTTATAACTTATAACATGCATTATAGCGTAAGAAATTAACTAAATATCCAGAATCCTTCCGGATTTCATGTTATAACATAGTTGAATCTCTGTGCTACATAATAACATATTGCTCTGTTTAGTTACCCAATTTACTTGGTCATGTTTACACATATATAAACTGACAAAGTGGTGCATAGTATGCATATACTTGAACATCTTTACATTTATTATTGATCATACAAACTTTTCCTATACTGGAGTAGGTACTTTCAAGCGACACAGTCTTTTCAGTTCCTATGACAGAGACATATAGTTTATTAGGTGCAGATCCAAAAGACATTGCTACTTTGGAGAAATATCTTCAAGACTACTTCACCAACATATTGAAGAAACTCAAAAATCTAAAAGCACACAACAGAAATAATAGGTTCAAAGATACAAACGCTTCAGAGGACAAACCAAAAGCACACAGCAGAAATAATCTATGCTGGTTCACTTGCGTCCCCCGCCACCAACTTTGGAAACAAACTGCCATAGTTTTAGGGTTCGTGGCTACTGGTGGCTAGTGTTCGGGAGAGGGACTTTGGAAACAAATTGCCCTATGTGCGGTGCTTGGTCGGCGTGAGGAGCAGCCGAGGTGGAGGGGACGAAAGCAGTGGGTTCGTGGCTACTGGTGGCTGCTTGACGTAAACTGGGATGGAGACGTGGAGCTTGAAAGCTGGGTCTAGTGTTCGGGAGAGGGACTTTTTGAGGGAGGAGGGGAGAGTGAGGAAGGAGTCGTTGGCGAGGCGGAGATTAGATTTAGGGTTTGGAAGAGGAGAAGAATGAGAATTAGGATTTCGGACATGATTTACGAATTAGTCAGGAATTATAGGGGTTCGTGGGAAAAGATGGGGCGGCTGAAATGGATTTGGGGGGAAAAGTTGTGTGCCTATGGTGTCGGTTTTTGGACAACTGATGCTATTGTATTTAATTGTGTCGGTTGTTCAAACAACCGACACGAGTAAATCTATTGCTTCCCTTCAATTGTGTCGGTTTCTTAAGAACAACAGATACAAATTACATTTTTAACATTTTCTTCTTACCCCATAAGTCAATAGTCGGTTGTTAATAAACAACCGACACAAATTACACTATTTGTGTCGGTTTTATGGACAACCGACACAAATGAGGCGAAGCAACTGATCTGTTTTGTACTAGTAAGCCTTTTATTTTATCAAGCTTGTTATACATTTTGGTGACGGTATGCTCAACTTATGATAGATGACAATCAAACTTGCTTTAGTTTTAGGATAGAGTGGCATTGGATTGTCTAGCTTGGGTGGCCATGGTTATTCTTCTTTGTTATCTTCATCATATTGGTCTTGAGGTGCTTGAGAAGAGGAGGCTACAGTAGTATTGGTAGGCTGGGGTTAACCAGCATCTCTATTTGCTTTTCATTGTTCAAAAGAAATAATATTGTGATGCTCCACACTATGTGAAAGACCCATGGGACTAAGAGTTTTAGAATTGAGAGAGCCAATGGTGGTGGACTCGGAGTTTGGAAAAAGGCACTCTAATGTTCAACAAGACACACATTATATAAGCTCTATAATGAATTTTTTTCATCCTTCTTTGATTGAAAGTTAGGAATTTCTCAAAAATAGCTTTTGACCCACTTACATTTTGTTAATTCCATAAGGCGTAAAGGGCTTGAGTGCCATGTTTGTAAATTTTCTCATAACTGCTAGTTCTAGGTTGAATGGAGTGCGTCAGAGCCCTATGCATTATTCTTTCCTTAGGACAAAGAGTTTTTGCTTTTAGTTCAACTAAATCATCGACAAAAAAACAATGACTTACTTCATCATGAACATTCGTGTTAACTACAATGTCCTTTATATCTTCACTTTGCGAAGGACATTTCAAAATATGACCTAATTGTTGTAATGGAAGATAAATTTTTATTCCGCAAACAATGGTCCAAATGCAATATTCTTTGTTGTGCGGATTCATATGATCTAAATTAAGATTGGCATAAAAGAGTTTTACTATTAAAGATAGATCTTGACATTATTGGCATCGAAGTTTAGTAGAGAATCGATATGGTTTGCCTCGGCAAGTTCCTGGATGGCATAACTTCCAAAATCATTGAATTTGATAAAGGATCTTTCAAAGATTCTAGCACTCTTCGTGCTATTAAAATGTTGTGCTACAACATCATTGTAGAGCCAATGCTTGGTTTGAGTTGTGGAAGGACAGCTGATGAGGCAGATGCTCTTGATCTCTTTGGTTCCATTGAAAAAACTGAATTTGGAGAGAATGTAGTTTTTTAGTTTTAGGTTTTCTTTTAAAAGATGATGTAGTGATCGAGGGTTTGGTATTCAGAAATGTAAAGCATTTAATAGGTGGGTAGGGATTAAATAGGTAGGTTTATGAAAAGGTATACCCATTTGATTATTCTTACATTCTTAAAAAATTAAAAAGACGGGGGTAGTCGACTGAAAGTAGGGATGTAGTCAACTGAATTTGACAGAATTGAAAGTCGAAAGAAATTAGGCAAGAGATAGGTTGATTCACTCAATTGGATTTCTACATTCAATCAACTGAATCTTGAGTAACATAATTTTAAACGCTTACGACCAATTGAGTAAATAAAGGGGTGCAGTTGACTGAATTCTATATTAGTTTGAAAATTTCCGAAAATGCTTATGGTCGGTTAACAAAATTCTTGTCTTAGTTGACTAGGTTTGTGTTGAAGTTATGTGTAGCTCTCGTCCAGTCGATTGAAATAGGACATTCAGTCGACTGAACCTGTTATTTCTTTTAAAAGTGTAACCTTTTCAAAATTTTGTGTTGGACCTTTTATTATGATTGATTATGTCATGTTTGTTTATGATAAAATTTATTTATTTCTATAATAACCAATATAAAGTTTATATATAAATTAAACATAAAAACAATAAATCATATTTAATTATTTTTCTTCACCGGGATCAGACTCTTCTACAGGATCCTATTCCCATGAGTTCGATTCAATTTTGGTTTGCTCATTTGAAATAATAAGTGGAGACCACTTATTTCTATGAACGAGAGTGTGATTCCAATCTTCGTTCGATGGCCCTAGTTCCCAAGAGTGTCTTAAAGGTAAGTCATAATTAGTGATTGGAGGTTTATTAGACGAGGAGAGTTTTTACGTATTCTATTCTTGGTTAGTGAATGTCCATAAATTTCCAAAATACATCTTTCAAGAAAATTAAGGTGTGCACCTTGTCTACGCTATTCGTAGTACATTTCTTTTTGAACTCCCATAACTTCTTGTTGATAGTGATGAATTTCATTAATTTGGTTATTGGTAGATGATGATGTAAAGTTAATCGACCGTTTGATTTTATTTCCTTTTGGAGACTAACCGGTGTGGTATCTAGGTGATGAAATGATCCTTAGAGAAGATAATTTATTTAAAGGAGGATTGTTTTTGATGGGGAAGAATATAAGCTTTTAGAAGAAGGTGAGCTAAAATCAATTGAATAATAGGTTGAAACATTGTTAGAAGACATTTTAAGAGCTTTTAAGAAGGCTTTTAAAAAAATATTTTTCTGTGCATTTTTATTTATAAAAGCTTTGTTTATATATAAACTGGCATGCTATTTTTGGTAAATTAATTTTAAGGCGTATATTAGTTTAACCGTATAAATTTTAACTATTTATTTGTGGTAGTTAATAGTTTTAATATTTTGTTTTTTAAAAATAATTTTCTAAGAATAACTTATTTATTATTTTAAGAATTAGTGTAAAAAAATTTAACAGCAAACATGTATATTATTTTATTAATCTAAATCTTATAGAGATACAATACCATGTTCACGATGTAACTTGATGAAACTGCTTTCATTTAGAGGTTTAGTAAATATGTCGGCTATTAGATTTTTAGAGGATAAGAAATTGAGAGATATTACATTTTTTCCTTTGTCGTCACGTAGAAAATGATGACATATACCAATGTGTTTAGTATGAGAATGATTTACTGGATTCTTTAATAAGTTTATGGCACTTGTATTATCACAATAAATCAAAGATTTTTGAAGAAGAATTCTGTAGTCTCGAAGAGTTTGCTGCATGTAGATAAATTGTGCACATGCCAAAGCAGCAAAGATATATTCTGCTTCACACATATATAGTGAAACACAATTTTGCTTTTTATTAAACCACGATACTGGAGATTGTCTGATAAAGTGACAAGTACCACTCATACTCTTTCGATCTGTTTGATATCCTCAAAAATCAACATCGCTATAGGATGCTAACTCGAGAGGAAATTCTTTCTGATAAAAGAGTTTATAGTCTCTATGTGACGACCTGGATTTTCGGACTAGTTAAAATCGTCAAAAAATCCGTCCGTTCTAAAACTACTAATGAAAACTACCAACTTAATATACCATATTTGATAAATATTCAACATTACTAAATGTATAGGATACAATTTCAATTATACAACTTATCAGAGTAATTAATTTATTTATTAATCCTATAAAGTGTGCTTTAATACGTACCAAATACAATGACTATAAATCTACCACTGCACAACTCTGATGAGAGAGACATCACTATCCTTACCTGCGAACTCAATAAACAATGTAAATGCAGAATAAAATAGTAAGCAGGAAAGATACAATAACACAAGCAAAACAACAGCCAATAACAGATAAACATGAAAGAGTTATTATATTTTAGGGGCTGCATCACTACCACTTGTGACTGCATACATAACCCTATCTAATTGGGTACCCAATTAGATACAGGATAAAGCGAACGTAGTTTTCCTACCGCAAATAGGACTCATGGAGCCTACGATGCAACAAACAATATGCAATTCCAAAACTACCCACTTAGGCTTCATCTTCAATTTTAGATATTCAAATCTAATTACCTTTACGGAAATTATCTCTTTGGACTTAATTCTCAAATTCTTATTTCAAAACTTTTGAAATATATATATATATATATATCTTTTATATTCAAATTAGTCATTTACTTCAGGATTTAAAAACAAATCACTTTTTGAAAACGATATCAATATACAATCATACAAAACTATATGCTACCTGATCAGGAGGATTCTAGCCATAACAAGGCAACTGGGTCCCAGCCTTCATATAATCGATAAATAAATACATCCCTTTATTCCAAGAGCAGACTATACCAAAAACATATGCCCACTTTTTAGTTACGGGTTACCCAAATCATCGGTAACATAACAAATCACTTTATATCCCGAAGTGGCAAAACCATTTACACTAATAATTACAAATACTTCAATCTATAATAATTTCCATTTCTAAATCCTTTCAAAAATCATCTTAAAACCATCGGGTTTAGTCCTCGAAATTCTTTTCGTTTTATAAAACATTTTTATAAAGCCATCCTTATATAAATCACTTCAAAATATTTATTCTCAAATATCTCTTTTTTTCTCTCTTTTAAAGGAAAACATTTCATAGCATTTCGACTTTAAAATCAATCTTCAAAACAATTCATTAAATTGAAGTGAACCAAATATTACCGCTAAACACCTTATAGTCAAATTATGAAATAAATCACAAGGTGTTAGCCTATAATTATTTTCTACCCAACCCATGCATATGGATAATTAATTGCTCATAAACTAGTCGAGCAAAGTCAACAGTCAATAAATTGTAACGACCCGTTATTTTCAACCATTCGCATCCATTATAAGTGTATAGGTAGACACTCATGCCGGAGTTGAATTGCTCAAAATACCGCGTTGTAAATAAAATTTGGCAAAACTCACATATACAGTAAATAAAATAATTACAGATCACAGACACAGAGTAATATAACAATAATGCAGCGGAAACAAAAGGATAGTAGTTCATGAAGCTACTATATATATAACAGAGTTAAACAAGATACAACAGAGGTCTCAAATACACTAGATGTCTCAATACAATAATCAAATACCAGATCTGAATACATCACTGGAATCAACAGAATAACTGAAAGCAGGATCGATAGATTGCTGGTTCTCCAAGCGAAGCTCCAACTCCAAAGGTGAGTCTCAAATGCTGTATCACTCAGTCTGACCCGAGCGTAAAGCAAAACACAAAAACACTCGAGTCAGGATTAACATTCTTATATTCAATAAATCCAACTCAAGTGAAATATCAATTGGAATACAAGTAACTTAAAGGATGTTTGGGATGACCATCCTCTAAGGGTCCGTTAAACTATTTACTATGTAGTAATATTCGCTATTATAATAGTGTCTAAATAAGTAAAGTATAATCATATCGGAAAATAGCGTTAAGGGGATGGAGAACCTTAACGCGGTCGGATCTTAAAATCATAATCGTAGTAAAGCTCGGTATGGTAGGTGACACGGCACAACTAGGCAATGTCAGGGTAGATATACCAATTACGCACACGGACTGATGGATACGCATAGCAGCCACTACCGTTCCACCTCGAACAACATTCCCAAATCGGAGGATGGCCATCTAGTCAAATCACAAGTAAGAGTATAATATCGAAGAAATGCGTCCGAGAAGAGGTGCTACCTCACTGGTCCGAGATCGCTCCTGTTTTAGCCACCTTATGCCAACTCACGGGAGTTGGGTCCACGTAACATACCTTAAGAACGCCGCCACCATCCTACTTCATTCTGGAATCTCCACCGCGTACACGGTTGTCAAAGTGGTTTTCGGTATCGACAGAGAGTATGTCCATATCCGATCCCGGTCTCTTTGCCAACCAATCGTTATTATAACACCGTGGTCATTTCAAAATAGTTTATACTACAAACCAAAAATCATTATAATTTCAAAACCCAATTAATACGATATCATTTCACTTCAAATATATCCATTTTCAAAATCATATTACTTTCCAAAGTTATAATGCTTTCGAAATCATAGTCTGGAAATCACAGTATTTTGGAAATCATAACACTTCCTTTTTAACAGTTTAGATATAAAAAAATTTCGTTATAAATTAAATTAATTTCCTCAAATTTCACAAATCGATTCAAATTAACTCGAATTCCAAAAATTTAATTTAATCAAATCTCAAATCATTAGTTTCAACTCGATTCAGCTTCTAAATAAACCATTTCAATTTATCGATTTCAAATACATATCTGAACCAAAATTAAGTCATTTCAAATTTTAATATATTTCAAAGCTTTAAATATTCATCATTTCAAACTAAATTCGATAAATTTATATACATATCAAATTCACTTTACAATTATTTAGTTTTGAAATATTAACTTAATCATTTCCATAACATCTAAATACAATTTCAATTTACAATTTAAATAAACAAAAGATCTCATTTAAATATTTATACATTTGAAATATCCATTTAAGTTACCCTTTCAAATTTCAAGTTGTAAATCACTTCTTTAAATTTTCAAATTCAATACATTTCAAATCAGACTTATTTAAGTATAATTCTTAAATAAATACAATTTCAATCAATTTCAAATCATTACAAACTCTATATTTAAAAATATAGATATTAAATACTTAAACATATTATTTATCAACTTTATTAAATCAACTTTAATAAATCTTTAAAATCAATATTAATCAAAACCATATATTTCTTTTTCAAAACCATAGATATCATTTTCAAAACGTTTATATATAGACCAATGGTGCCTGTATATAATTTTCTATCCTATGGTCAAGTGATACGGATATTTATCATTTCAATCCGCAATTTAAACATATTCGGGTATATATCTTTTCAACCCGAAATCCCAAATTCAATTCAATTGAAAATCGCTTGGGTTTATCATTTCAACCCATAACGATTTCCTCCTATTCTACAGATCGTTCGGGTATGTATCATTTCAACCCATAGTGATTCTATATAACAGGGAACTTGTAGAGTGATAACAGATATGAAAATAAAATAACACAGTAACAGGCATATATCATCAGTATAAATAACAGATAATGGTGTCGGATGTCATAGGTGAACAGATACAGATAATGACATATATATAACAATGTAAATAACTAACAGCAGCATACTTCAATTGACATTTCAATTGAAATCAAATTTAATAAATATAAGAACGTTAATCGTGAGTGATTGCTCACCTTTCGAGGCTATAGATTTGACAAAGAGATAAGCTACGAATCCAAGTACGAATTCCCAAGCAAAGCTAGATTGGCACGAATTTGACGAACAAGCTGATAAAGAAGAATTGATAAATGAATCAGAACTACCAGTTTAATAGGGACAACAATTATATGTTAAAATCATTTGTTTTAGTTAAGTACGTATATTAGGATCAACCTATATTTAAAATAATATGTATTTATTTTTCAACTCAATAACTTAACTTCTATCAACATAAAAATCCATATAAACATGAAAACACAATTCGCCTAAATATTGAAACCCGAATATACTTACACAAATTTGTACACATATATATACAAGTAACCATATATACCACCTACATAACTTATATATTATAAACAACTTATATTTTGAAATCAATGTAAATTTACTTTATTAATATATACAACAATATATGTTGTTTGCTAAACAACCATACGTACCTTATCAATTGTGATAACCCAGATTTTGGCATATCTGTTAATTGATAATTAACTAGGTCAATTGGTAGAAATACTGATAAATCAGGAAATAAATATTTATATCTGGATAAATATTTATTTGATAATCTATTGGTATAATAATTTAATTTGAAAAATTATTATTTTTAAAACAAAATTGAATTTGAATTTGAAATTCAAAAGATAAACATCTTAGAAATAAATTGGATCAAAAATAATATGTATACATGATTGTTGTTAGTATGTAATTAGTTTTATATCCTTATCTTTAAAAAAATTTATAACTATAAATAAGGGATACATATACTGTTATATTTGTATAAATTTATTTATAAATGTATAATTGGATTTTTATAACATTTTCTTTTAAGTTATGTATAGATAAACAAAAGAAAAAGTTTAAATATAAAACTAAGTTATGATTATTTTATAAATACATAGGTATAGCTTAAATAAATTAATAAAAGACAAGATTTACACTTGTAAACATATGGAGGCTTGAATAGTCATATGTGTAAGCAAATTAACTTTTAAGAAGGACAAATGTCCACAATTTTTTTTAGAATTAAAATAAATAAATTAAAAACAAAAAGAAGATCTGTATTCATTTTTCAGTTCTAAAAATCCTTCTTCTCATTATTCAATTAAAAACAAAATAGATCTAAGAAAAAGTAAAACTGGAAATCAAATGCAAAGAAGCAAAATAAAATCTGGAATTCAAATGCAAATCAAAGGAGGATGGAGGCAATTCAATAAGCAGCTTCAAATCTTCAATTGAATCTGAAGACATGCAATCTGAGGAATTAATCAAACTGCAAGTTTAAAATTCAACAAAGCAAAAGAAAAGCAAGTTTAAAAAAAAAAATCAAAATCAGTCTGGAAATCATCAACCTGGAATAAGCCTGGAAACAGATCATGTTCTCTGTTCTCTGATTTTTGGTGAGTAAACAATTTCTATTTTAAAAAGTTTTAAATCTGTCTAAAACCTTGATGCATGCACTAAAACTTGAATATAAATTGGTAATAAGGGTTTGCATGGTGGATTAAATGATTTTATGTATTTATATATGTGGATATATTATGTGTATGTCTGTGTTCAAGTGTTTTGCTCTGCTCTTAAATAAAGGTTGCAAATATAATGCAAAAATCAACTGCTCTTTCTCTGATCTATGATATGGTAGGACGTTTAAACAAAAATTGTTAGAAATAGCAAGTTTGAATTTTTAAAATATTTTAAATACAAACTGATGACGGTTTTAACTATGATGTGAGATTTACAGTAAAAACTTATATATATCAAAATTTTGATTTGATAAATTTGTGAATTCAGGTATATTATCTGAATTGTTACCAAAATTTAGGATTTTTAAAAGAGGAATCGTAAATTTTAAGTGGGTAATTCAAGAGGAATTGTTTGATGAACGGAAATCTTGTTTGGGTCGATTTCTGGCGAGGTGGTCAACGATTTGAGTCGGCATTGGGTCAAAAGGAGGTTGCATAGCTTGGGAACTCGGCAAAAATCAATGATGATTTTTCCGATCATCGGAGTGATCGATAGAGGGAGAAATAGGGTTTTGGATGAGTTCTTTGATGGTGTGCGAGTTCCTTTGAACTGCGGCGTCAAAGGAGTGATTGGAGGTTGCGGTAGGAGGAAAAAGGGAAGGTTGATCTCTGGCAGTGATGCTGACGAAATTTCGAGGCCTCCGATGTATAGAGGTGGCTGGAAGAGGCGGCTATCGATGATGGTTTCTAGTCTAGTTTAGGATCGAGTTCCAGATTTCGATTCGAGGAGTTTTGAAATAGTCTGGGTGGTCTGAGCGATTGAGCACATCGTCGATGACTTGGGACGATCAGGGCGAAGGTCGAAGGTGATCAGAATTGGTGGTGCACGTGCACGAAGTATCACTTGTATCTGGTTTTTGGGTGTTCGGGGAAGAAGGTAGTGCCTCGGGTCGAGTTCGAAGTTTTCGTATGTTTGTCTCGAAGGAAGATGAATTCGCGAGTGTTTAGCTGAGTAGCAGTTTCTAAAATAAAATCAAAACAATGGAAAATATGGTGGTCTCAGGAAGAGCTCGGGAAAAAGATGCGTTGGCTCGGGTTTTTGATCGAGTCATTGAAGTGTTTTGCTGGGAACAGGATTTTAAGTTTTAAAATAAAATAGATTTTAAAAAGAAAAGAAAAATAGAAGTATTATATAGTTTTAAAGTTATTTAAGGAATTAAGTTTTCAAAGAAGTGTTGCCAAGTTTTCAAACAAAATATTAAAAGTTCAAATCAGTTTCAAAGATTTACAATGATTTAAAATTTTGTTTAAAGATAATTATATAGTGGGGTAAAAATAGATAAATTTCTAAATGAAATTTTAAAAGATATAATTAAGAGGTGATTTGAGTTAAGAATGTTAAATTTTAATTAATCAAGAAAGGATCTCAATTGATTTTGTTTGTTAATTAATTACAAGTATTCATTTCAAATAAAATTTTAAGAATGTAGTTAAGTAATTAATAAAGATAAGTGATTTGTCTTAAGTTAATTAAGGTCTTATTTAAGGATGGTTAATGAGCTTTATTAATCAAGGTGATTAATTTATTTATGTAATTAATTAAAAGATTGATTAATTAAGGAAATTAAGTGATAATTACTTAATGGAAGTAATTTAGGATAATTAATTTAATGATTAAAGGTTGATTGATTTATTAAGTAAGATCGGTTAATTAATAATTAAATATTAATTAATTTAGTATTAAAGGTTAATTAATAAATGATTAAAGTATATTAATTAAAATGGTTTGTAAATAATTAATATTAATTAGCCAGGATTAGTAATTCATTCATCAGAAATTAATTTGGTTTAAATTAATTAAAATCAAGGGATCAGTTGATCTTACTTATGGATGATTGAAATATATTGAATGCTTTGAATTGATTGATATCTCTGATATGTGATGCTCTGTGATATGAATGGGTTAAACAGTGATAATGTAGATTACCTATCTGAGTTGAATTATTTTATATCCTGGATTTAAATTATATTGTTTAAAACTTAATAACCTGGATTTGAAATGATATTGAATTCGAAGAGACCGGGGTCGGGTATCAATAAATACCCGAAACCACTTCGATTGGTGTTCTGCTATAATTCTATATAGATTTGATTGGTGGAAATCAATAGGCTGGAATGGAATAATTAAGTAACATAATTATTTAAACTAAGTAACGGTACTTAGATTTTGTTTGTGAAAATAAGTGTTGATTATATAAGTTGTTTACTTGTAGTAAAGTACGAGTTACCCCGGGTTTAAATAAGTTCCATGAATTGAAATTTCATGTTAGATGAGTTTACTCACGCTGGTTTCAGCCTGACCCGGGTGTTACTTTGATGTAATGCTCGGGTCAGACCGAGTATTACAGATTTCAGGTTAGGACGTTCTGGAGCTGAGGTGGCGAGCTGGATGGCAGGAACGTATGGAGTATTCCGCTGTATATATGAGACTGTGTAGTCTGTATAGATTGTAGTCTGGAACAAGTTGTATAACTGTCCAGTTCATGTATAAATGATTGTAACTCTGATGTATTAAATGTAAAGTAACAATTACAGCTTTTCTTTGTATAAATATTATTATTTGATATTATATTTTATCCGCTGCGAATGAGAGAATCTGTTTGGTGTTTCTGTTTGTTCTTCTTCTTCTTCTATCTCTTTCTTCTTTTCTCTAACTATCTTAACAATTCGGGATTTTCAGAGTCGAAAATTCCGGGTCGTTACATATGGTATCAGAGCTGAAGGTTAAGCGAGAACCTTGGCTCTGTTGGGATTACTCGTTAAGAATAGGGTCAATGGTACCCTAGAACGAGTTGAGTGTATATATATATGAGAGCGTAATTGTTATTTTCTTATATAAGGATTTTAAATGATTTTATATAAGAATATATTTTGATATATAAAATGATATTTCTTTCTAATAAATATTAAGGTAATTGGTTGTTAAAATATTGGAATTAAATTAAGTGGTAATAGAAATAAAGCCAATTGAATAAAGATAAGTTTGAAATGAATTCAAACTGAAATTAAAATCTTGAATTTGTAGAAATGTTATCAAGAATAAAGATAATAATGAATTGGTTTTCAAATATGATAATCTTGGTTATTATCATAAATGGTAATTGTGTTTAATAATGAATGTTGTTAATGATTTAGCAAAATGAAATGTTTAGGGAAGTAAACATTTAAGTGAGTATAACTTATAAATTGAAATTGAAGATAATTAAAAATTGTGAAATTTTAAATCTAAATCCAGAAAACTTGAAATTGTTAAAAAAAAAAAAATTGTTTTGAATTAAAACCAAAGGTGGTTTAAAATTTTAAGGTATAACTTGGTGTGTAAAGGAAATAAATATGTATAAATAAGGATATACATTATATTAAAGATGATTTGAAATAAACTCTAAGTATTGAGTTTTAAATTTTTCCTTGGAATGTGATGTGAAAACCCAAAGTGAATAAGTTTTTAAACTTAAGTGGGAAGATTTTTAATAAGAAGTTTAAAATTTGAATGGGAATTCAATTTGGGTAAAGATAAATTGAATTTAACTTAAGGAAAGTTAAATGAGTTTAGAATGAACAACTTGAATTAGAAATTTCAAGATGAAATTAAAATTTAACTTGGGAAGTTAAATGGTTGATTAAAATGGGAGTTATGAGTGATCTCAAAATGGGTTTGAGATTTGGAAATTGAAAATGGATAATAAATTATAATCTGAAATTTAATTGTTTTTAAATTCTTATTTGAAATTTATAATAAGTTAAGTAAAGATAATTTTAAAATGGAATTTTGGAATTTGGATTCAGAATTAAATGGTTTAAAGATTTAAGTTGTTAAATTAAAAATTAAGGTTGATTTGATTTAAAAGTAAAGGTTAATTTGATTTAAAGGATTAAATCAACATTTAAAATTTAACTCGAATTTATATAATTCGAGATAGTTTAAAATTGAGATTTAAATTGAATTAGTTCAAACTGAATTTGATTTGAATAATTTGAAATTGTAATTAAAATGAATATGTTTAAAATCAAATGGAATTTGATTTGAAATTTGGAAAGGAATTAAGATTAATTCAACTTGAATTGGGATTGAATAAAATTCAATGGAAATTCAAGTATTGAGTCAATTTAAATGGAAGTAGAAATTTAAATTGAATTGATAGGGAATTGAACGGTTTGACTCTGGACTATTTTCAAAGTAATTTGTTTTAATATAAACCTATTTTTTTCAAATTATTTACTATACAATCTTTCTTCTTAAACCCCAAACTATCTTATACTTATTTTACAATTATTTTGGAACCATTTAACTATTTTGAAACTGTCTTATAAACTAATTATTATTTTTCAGTTACTTATATCTAATCACTATTTTAAAAACTATTTTGCAATTATCTAACTATTTTATACCTACTTACCTATTTTACAGCTATTTTACAAACTAATAACTATTTTTCAACTACTTATCTATTTTAAACTTTTTCAAGCTATTTTTAAATTTAAATTGGTCAGAGTTCAAACTGTTTGTAATTGAAGTAATAACTCAATTGGAAATGGAAGCAATTGAGAATAAGTGAATGGAATTGAAGGAAATGTGAATAGAAAAGAGAATTGATTTGGCTAATAATCAATGAAGTTAAATACGTAGGATGAACGTATATTATTCTATTCGCATAGTGATTTGATCCAGATTCGAACACAGAATTTCGAGATAGTATTATCGATCCGAGTTGGGATTTTTTCGCTCGATTTTCGACGGCGAACCTGAATATGGATTTTTGATTGGTTCTGGATATTCTCTATCATAGTTGTGACTATGCAAGGAGAATGACGGTTTCTAATCAAGAAACCAGATCTGAGTCCGCACTAGGAAGTCGGGTGGACGATACTAGTTCGGAAGTGAAATTATGTGATCGATTGAGCGATCAAATTGATATTGTGTACGGATGATATGTGTACATCGTATGGATTTGAATGAAATTAATATTGAAGATTTGTGGATAAGAACTGTAAAATGGTTTTTGAAAAGAAATATGGTTAATAACTTTATAAAAGATTTATCAAATGTGAATATTTGATTTAGAATAAAATAAAGTTATATATCCTTGTTATATAAGGTAAATCTTCCCTTGTTGAATCTATTGCTAAAAGAAAAGGGTTTTGAAATATTTGAAGTATAAAAGAGGTTTTATACAAGTTTGAAATAATCCAAAGATTTTCAAAGTTATATATATCTATATATATATAAAGGATCTTATGAGAATGATTTTGGAAAAAGTTTTGGGAACCTATGATTTTGGAAAAGGCTTTTGATTTTTTGGGAAAATCAATTTTAGATTTTGGAAAGCCTAGTTTGAGAATTATCGATTTTGGTAATCGATTTTGTGTAAAGGAGATTTTGATAAATCATAAAGGGTATGATTTGAAGATACTATAAGTATATAGTATAAAGTGTTTTGAGAATAGATCTGGGGAAAAAGGCGCTTCCTTGAAATGAACTTCTCAGGAGTGTCACTGGGTGGTACTGCCTTGAACCCCAAGGGGGGATTCTAAAGTTGATCCTGTGAGGAGTCCGGACAAAACTAGTTCCTGAGGATTATTTGTGTAGCGAAAGTCGAGGGGCTGGTGCCCACAGAGGCATTTGAGTTATGCTGTGATAACAATTTGACTCAATGTCACTGCGATCTACTGCAGACCATAGCGAAAGTCATGTGTGCCGCTGAGAGCCAACTGTCTACGTTTGATTTTATATCGGTAGACTGTGACACTATGGTAACATAGCGAAAGTCGTTTGTGCCGCTGAGAGCCAACTGTCTACGTTTGATTTTATATCGGTAGACTGCGACCTATGTGGGAGAAGTTTCATTTTGACAGCGAAATCGTGTGTGCCGCTGAGAGCCAACAGTTACATGGACTTTTGCTGCGATGGCAACGTAACCCTGGATGTAACTGCGATCTGTTGTGGGTTCCTTGGTGTAATCAGTTACATGGACTTTTGCTGCGATGGCAACGTAACCCGTGATGTAACTGTGACCTTGGATGGGGGTGATGATTTCCAGAGCATTCTCACCAAAGATATTTCCTCTATTTTCAAAAACGTTTTCGATATTTTCAAATAAAGTATTTTCCAAATATTTTCACTGGGTGTTGAAAATGGGTCTGCTAAGTACTTATAGATTTTCAGTCTTACGCCTGATCAACGTATGACCGAATTTCTGTGAGAACGAGAATGGACTTGTTGAAACATCGAGTTATAAAAGTATTTTTTTTATATAAAAACTATTTTTGTAATATTATATAGATTTTAAAATATTTTTTTTTATTAAAAAAAAAATTATCGGATAATAAGTAAATAATAAATTTTGGCTTCATTCCTTTTCGAGGACGAAAAGTTTTAAAGGGGGAAGGAATGTGATAACCCAGATTTTGGCATATCTGTTAATTGATAATTAACTAGGTCAATTGGTAGAAATACTGATAAATCAGGAAATAAATATTTATATCTGGATAAATATTTATTTGATAATCTATTGGTATAATAATTTAATTTGAAAAATTATTATTTTTAAAACAAAATTGAATTTGAATTTGAAATTCAAAAGATAAACATCTTAGAAATAAATTGGATCAAAAATAATATGTATACATGATTGTTGTTAGTATGTAATTAGTTTTATATCCTTATCTTTAAAAAAATTTATAACTATAAATAAGGGATACATATACTGTTATATTTGTATAAATTTATTTATAAATGTATAATTGGATTTTTATAACATTTTCTTTTAAGTTATGTATAGATAAACAAAAGAAAAAGTTTAAATATAAAACTAAGTTATGATTATTTTATAAATACATAGGTATAGCTTAAATAAATTAATAAAAGACAAGATTTACACTTGTAAACATATGGAGGCTTGAATAGTCATATGTGTAAGCAAATTAACTTTTAAGAAGGACAAATGTCCACAATTTTTTTTAGAATTAAAATAAATAAATTAAAAACAAAAAGAAGATCTGTATTCATTTTTCAGTTCTAAAAATCCTTCTTCTCATTATTCAATTAAAAACAAAATAGATCTAAGAAAAAGTAAAACTGGAAATCAAATGCAAAGAAGCAAAATAAAATCTGGAATTCAAATGCAAATCAAAAGAGGATGGAGGCAATTCAATAAGCAGCTTCAAATCTTCAATTGAATCTGAAGACATGCAATCTGAGGAATTAATCAAACTGCAAGTTTAAAATTCAACAAAGCAAAAGAAAAGCAAGTTTAAAAAAAAAATCAAAATCAGTCTGGAAATCATCAACCTGGAATAAGCCTGGAAACAGATCATGTTCTCTGTTCTCTGATTTTTGGTGAGTAAACAATTTCTATTTTAAAAAGTTTTAAATCTGTCTAAAACCTTGATGCATGCACTAAAACTTGAATATAAATTGGTAATAAGGGTTTGCATGGTGGATTAAATGATTTTATGTATTTATATATGTGGATATATTATGTGTATGTCTGTGTTCAAGTGTTTTGCTCTGCTCTTAAATAAAGGTTGCAAATATAATGCAAAAATCAACTGCTCTTTCTCTGATCTATGATATGGTAGGACGTTTAAACAAAAATTGTTAGAAATAGCAAGTTTGAATTTTTAAAATATTTTAAATACAAACTGATGACGGTTTTAACTATGATGTGAGATTTACAGTAAAAACTTATATATATCAAAATTTTGATTTGATAAATTTGTGAATTCAGGTATATTATCTGAATTGTTACCAAAATTTAGGATTTTTAAAAGAGGAATCGTAAATTTTAAGTGGGTAATTCAAGAGGAATTGTTTGATGAATGGAAATCTTGTTTGGGTCGATTTCTGGCGAGGTGGTCAACGATTTGAGTCGGCATTGGGTCAAAAGGAGGTTGCATAGCTTGGGAACTCGGCAAAAATCAATGATGATTTTTCCGATCATCGGAGTGATCGATAGAGGGAGAAATAGGGTTTTGGATGAGTTCTTTGATGGTGTGCGAGTTCCTTTGAACTGCGGCGTCAAAGGAGTGATTGGAGGTTGCGGTAGGAGGAAAAAGGGAAGGTTGATCTCTGGCAGTGATGCTGACGAAATTTCGAGGCCTCCGATGTATAGAGGTGGCTGGAAGAGGCGGCTATCGATGATGGTTTCTAGTCTAGTTTAGGATCGAGTTCCAGATTTCGATTCGAGGAGTTTTGAAATAGTCTGGGTGGTCTGAGCGATTGAGCACATCGTCGATGACTTGGGACGATCAGGGCGAAGGTCGAAGGTGATCAGAATTGGTGGTGCACGTGCACGAAGTATCACTTGTATCTGGTTTTTGGGTGTTCGGGGAAGAAGGTAGTGCCTCGGGTCGAGTTCGAAGTTTTCGTATGTTTGTCTCGAAGGAAGATGAATTCGCGAGTGTTTAGCTGAGTAGCAGTTTCTAAAATAAAATCAAAACAATGGAAAATATGGTGGTCTCAGGAAGAGCTCGGGAAAAAGATGCGTTGGCTCGGGTTTTTGATCGAGTCATTGAAGTGTTTTGCTGGGAACAGGATTTTAAGTTTTAAAATAAAATAGATTTTAAAAAGAAAAGAAAAATAGAAGTATTATATAGTTTTAAAGTTATTTAAGGAATTAAGTTTTCAAAGAAGTGTTGCCAAGTTTTCAAACAAAATATTAAAAGTTCAAATCAGTTTCAAAGATTTACAATGATTTAAAATTTTGTTTAAAGATAATTATATAGTGGGGTAAAAATAGATAAATTTCTAAATGAAATTTTAAAAGATATAATTAAGAGGTGATTTGAGTTAAGAATGTTAAATTTTAATTAATCAAGAAAGGATCTCAATTGATTTTGTTTGTTAATTAATTACAAGTATTCATTTCAAATAAAATTTTAAGAATGTAGTTAAGTAATTAATAAAGATAAGTGATTTGTCTTAAGTTAATTAAGGTCTTATTTAAGGATGGTTAATGAGCTTTATTAATCAAGGTGATTAATTTATTTATGTAATTAATTAAAAGATTGATTAATTAAGGAAATTAAGTGATAATTACTTAATGGAAGTAATTTAGGATAATTAATTTAATGATTAAAGGTTGATTGATTTATTAAGTAAGATCGGTTAATTAATAATTAAATATTAATTAATTTAGTATTAAAGGTTAATTAATAAATGATTAAAGTATATTAATTAAAATGGTTTGTAAATAATTAATATTAATTAGCCAGGATTAGTAATTCATTCATCAGAAATTAATTTGGTTTAAATTAATTAAAATCAAGGGATCAGTTGATCTTACTTATGGATGATTGAAATATATTGAATGCTTTGAATTGATTGATATCTCTGATATGTGATGCTCTGTGATATGAATGGGTTAAACAGTGATAATGTAGATTACCTATCTGAGTTGAATTATTTTATATCCTGGATTTAAATTATATTGTTTAAAACTTAATAACCTGGATTTGAAATGATATTGAATTCGAAGAGACCGGGGTCGGGTATCAATAAATACCCGAAACCACTTCGATTGGTGTTCTGCTATAATTCTATATAGATTTGATTGGTGGAAATCAATAGGCTGGAATGGAATAATTAAGTAACATAATTATTTAAACTAAGTAACGGTACTTAGATTTTGTTTGTGAAAATAAGTGTTGATTATATAAGTTGTTTACTTGTAGTAAAGTACGAGTTACCCCGGGTTTAAATAAGTTCCATGAATTGAAATTTCATGTTAGATGAGTTTACTCATGCTGGTTTCAGCCTGACCCGGGTGTTACTTTGATGTAATGCTCGGGTCAGACCGAGTATTACAGATTTCAGGTTAGGACGTTCTGGAGCTGAGGTGGCGAGCTGGATGGCAGGAACGTATGGAGTATTCCGCTGTATATATGAGACTGTGTAGTCTGTATAGATTGTAGTCTGGAACAAGTTGTATAACTGTCCAGTTCATGTATAAATGATTGTAACTCTGATGTATTAAATGTAAAGTAACAATTACAGCTTTTCTTTGTATAAATATTATTATTTGATATTATATTTTATCCGCTGCGAATGAGAGAATCTGTTTGGTGTTTCTGTTTGTTCTTCTTCTTCTATCTCTTTCTTCTTTTCTCTAACTATCTTAACAATTCGGGATTTTCAGAGTCGAAAATTCCGGGTCGTTACATCAATACAACTGAGATTAAAACATTTATATATTAAAACTGATATAAACTGAACAACAATATAGTATAAACCTACAGAAAATAGCACACTACTTATATATTATAAAGTATCCTATAACATATATATATATATATATTATTTTTAAGTCAATATAAATTATAAAGCAGCACACTACATCTACTTATAGATTTATATATATACAAAATAGGTTGTATGATTATATAAACATATAATATTATAAAACAGGTTTACATACAACACCAATATAACTATATATATAACTCAGAGAAATAAACTATTATATGCTGATATAACTATATGTACAACTACTATACACTAATATATACTCTACAGTAAAAGTTTAAAAATCTGAACACTATATATATATACTTCTTAAACACACATCAATAAAACTTCAACTTATATAAATATCAACGTATACAAGCTTTATAGCAGCAGCAACCAGATTTCTAGATAAAAATAGAATAAAGTATATATATACAAAGAAAATAAAATGTATACATACTTTATGTAAATCATAGGCAAATGCTATATTGAAATCTTTGTATATTAAATAAACGCAACCCATACAGACTATATAAAATAAAATGTAAAACATATAAGCTTATACACACACATATCTATATATAAACTGCGTTTTATAAACTTACCCAAACCATATATAAAACTAACTGTACTATTTATATATAAGCTAACATATATTAAAACTGTGAAATATAAAACAAAAGGGACCGTGCAACTTTCAGATCGAGATAGGTATACTACTGCTAAGCTTATGCGTACTACACTATTATATATAAACTATTATTATATAACCCACGCATGTATATACCTTAATAAAATATAATATAGTATATATAAAATATTCGTACCAAAAATTTAATAGCAGGTGGTTCGAGCAATCCAAGAGGATAGAGGTGAGTTGGCTAGCACGGTTGTGGGTGAGTGGATTGTTGCATTTGCTGCTCTCGACTGGGAAGGTGCTGTTAGGTGACTCGGTTGGCAACCAAAGGAAAAAGGGGAAGACTCGGCTGTAAGTAGGAGGTAGACGCGGAGGCTATGGGCGAAGTGGGGCTCGATCTGGGGTTTTGGTGGAGGCTGACGTGCTGGTGGTTACGACTGGGTAGGTGTGTGTGATGACGTGGTGGTGGCTGGATCGTGTTCGTGGTGGTGTGGTTCATGGCTGGTGACAGGGGTGGAACGTGGTAGGGCTGGATCGTGCGTGGTGGTTCTCGGCCTGGGGTTGCCGCTGGGTAGGGGTTCGGTGACGTCGAGCCTGGAGTTGGAGATGGTGGTGGATCGGTGTGAGGTTGGAGGCGGTGGTGACGAATGGGTTCAGGCGAAGGGGTTGGTCTGGCATAGGCCGAGCGTGGTGGTTGGGCGAGGCGTGGGTGGTGGTTGATGTGGGTTCTCGGTCTGGCAGGGGTTTGGAGATTCTCACGGTGGCGATCTGGTGATGAAGTGGAAGACATGGGGACTGGTGGGGGCATGGGTAGGAGTATGGTTACACAACAGAGGAATGAAATGTAAAGTAAAAGAAGGAGGAACAAAAGAGGAGTAAGCAAAAGCGGCCATACCTGATGGAAGAAAGTCACGCAAGTTTTAAATGGATGCAAAAAGGAATTTATTTTATACAGCTGTTCACACGGTTGATATGAGAGAGAAGGCAAGAAGGAAATAGTCTTGAACGGTAGAAAAAGAAGGCTTTTAAATTTCCAGTCAGTTGATGGAAACGTAAAGGAAGAAATAATATTTCACGTGCACGTTTTTAGGCTTAAACTATGCGGTTGAACTTGAAAAGTTAAAGCAAGAAAAAAACGTACAACTCTATGATTTGATTCTTTTATTAAAAAAAATTGAAAATTTCTAACGGTTTCTTTGAATAAAATAAGGCATCATTTTTAAACCAAAATTAAATAGCTATTACTAATAAAATTTGATTCTAATATAAAGTTAAGAACGGACATAAATATACGTAACGAAATGTAAAGTTTAAATTTTTCGTTTCACACAAATTACTACACTGTATATTTAAATCAATATTTCAAAATTGTATAAATTTTAAATAAAATTTTGTTTAAAAATTGTGGGCTGTTACACTCTCCCCCACTCAAAACTTTTCGTCCCCGAAAAGGAACTAGGTACGGGAAAGCACAGAAAAAGATAGAATGAATAGAATGAAGACAAGATGATAAGAATATTGGAATTACACCTGATAACTATTGTTATAGGCAAGTTTAACAAAATGGAGGTGATCAAATCAAGAACACAAACACAAAAAACATCCTCTAGAGTCTGAATCACCCCTTTCACTTGACCGACGGTCTATGAATGGAAAAACAGTGTTCAGATCCAGATGAGTAACAAAGATTTCAAAGATTATAAAAAAAGATGTCTAAACAGACTGGTATAAGCAATAGCCTTCCCATTCTGTAACAAGATAAGAAAAATAAGGACAACCAAAAGATAGTAAAAAAAAAACAAAATAAGATAATAAATTTGAAACAATAACGCTTTGAAATCATAACAAATTAGAGATGTTTATCATTTGGAAATCATACTACTAAAATCATAACACTTTGGAAATGTTATTCTTAAAAAGTACATAATACTTAGAAAATCATAACACCTTTTAAAATAATCTTTATTTAAACCATTTTAATTCAAGGTCAAATAATATTCATTTTAAAGTTGTAACATTTCTAAGTTCATTCAATTATAAAACTTCCAAAACATTGTATTTTCAAAACAGCAGCACTTATAAAATGCTACAGTAGATATATTAATATTTCAAATCAGTTTTATTCTAGAATATCCATTTGGATATCATTTAACTTATGACTTATTAAAACAAACTTTTATGAATGGAATATCCAAATTAAACTATACTTCGTTTATTAAGTCAAAAGCTCATTATTTTACTTATCTCTTCATTTAACAAATAACCTAACACTTTATTTAAAATGCTCATTTCATAAATAGATATTCCTTCAATAAGTTACACTTAAAATTCCATTTGAAAACCAAATTCTCAATTATCAATTTTTAGTGATGTTAAAATACATTTTAACTATTTAAATCATAATCATTCATTTTCCAAGACATAACAATTTATAAATAAAATATTTATCATAGAAAATATAACAATCAAATTTCTTTACACATTTATTCATTTAGACATCAATTAAACTATGAATTCAAGTTAAATAAACTTTATTACCAAAAATCCAATTCAAATGTATTTTATTTTATCTATTAAAAGTTACATTATTTATTATACAACATATTCATTTCAGGAAATAACCATTATTAAAATTCCTAGGTTAGACTTAAGGTTCCATATTAAATCAAATTTGATTATTAAGTTATTTAAATAAAATCTCTTTAAATTCCCTTTTTCAATATTTACCTCTGTTAATCTTTTATAACTAAAATTTAAGTGTATAACATGTATTATAACCACTCAAATTTTATTTATAAAAGTCCTTTTTATATTGTATATTATCCAATTCCATATTCAACTTCTGTGTAATTTAGGTAAGTTATATTGGAATGAAATTGTGAGTTATACTAATAAAACTTTCCAATTCAATTATCTCAATTTTGAATCATTTATCCAAATTTTTGATTTTTTTCTTATAATTGAAATTATTCTTCAAGATAAAATTTAAGAATTTGAATCTTCGAACATCTTCAAACCATTTGGAGATAAGTAAATATATATACATAATATGTTAAATCAAATTTAAAATATATATATATATATATTATAATCCAGTCATATTTTAGAAATTCAAATCAATTAGATTTTCCCAAAACAAAGTTGTAGCAAGACTACAGAATGGTTTCTTCACTTCGAAACTCGAAAATGAACGTCGATGATGCTGCAGTCATCACCGAAATTATTTTCCAGCGACAAAGAGAAGAGCACTAAATTTTTTAAATTTTAAAATCCTTTAGAGACAAAAATTTTTTTATTCAAAATACTTTAAATAATATCCTTTTAAAAATTTTAAACACAAGGTTTGAAACCATCGGAAATTAAATTCTTTAACTTTCTTGTTTTAAATTCATTTGTAGAACAATAAATGATAAATCAAGTATTATCATTTCAAGTTATCAATTTAAATCAATTTATTAAGTTCCATAAAATTATATATCCAAATTTATTTCATTAACCAAATTTTTAAAATAATATTGTGTCAGTTTGTTCTGTCAAAGTGTTTTAGAAATCCTATCGATAGCGTTGATCAGACGAATCGATTGGAAACCCAAATCAACATCAACAACTCAAACAACACAATATAAAACAAGACATTAATTTACAAGTACAGTTAAAAATGTTTGGAAGATAGATTGGAACAAAAGACAAGATGATTAAACGGAGTAGAGAGATGGGTAAGCTAAGATAAATCGCGGACAACCTTAACTGGGTCAACCGTGACTTAAAGAATACGATCGATGTGGATTTTTGTAGGATAGATCTACGTTCGATCTCAAGAGATAGAGTTTGAAATAATAAAAGATATTAGCATCTAAACCAAGGATAGATAGAATCTCTGGTGAATCAATGCTGACTGTAAAGGATTTTCACCCTTTTACAAGAAAATTAGAATATTGGCGAGACCGCCAATTCACTATAAAGATCATTCGAAGTGGAGTTATGTGATACTCCAAAATAAAAAGAAGATGAATAGTGAGGTACAAGAATGAATTTTGGAACCGCAGGAAACGTTCCAAAATTCAAAGGAAATTTGAATCAAGAGGAAAAGATTCAAACTCGAACGAAAGTGATTCTGTAAATAAATCTACTTTATATGCTGAGTTTTGCCTCAAAGCCAAAGCTCTGATACCAACTGTAACGACCCGTTATTTTCAACCATTCGCATCCATTATAAGTGTATAGGTAGACACTCATGCCGGAGTTGAATTGCTCAAAATACCGCGTTGTAAATAAAATTTGGCAAAACTCACATATACAGTAAATAAAATAATTACAGATCACAGACACAGAGTAATATAACAATAATGCAGCGGAAACAAAAGGATAGTAGTTCATGAAGCTACTATATATATAACAGAGTTAAACAAGATACAACAGAGGTCTCAAATACACTAGATGTCTCAATACAATAATCAAATACCAGATCTGAATACATTACTGGAATCAACAGAATAACTGAAAGCAGGATCGATAGATTGCTGGTTCTCCAAGCGAAGCTCCAACTCCAAAGGTGAGTCTCAAATGCTGTATCACTCAGTCTGACCCGAGCGCAAAGCAAAACACAAAAACACTCGAGTCAGGATTAACATTCTTATATTCAATAAATCCAACTCAAGTGAAATATCAACTGGAATACAAGTAACTTAAAGGATGTTTGGGATGACCATCCTCTAAGGGTCCGTTAAACTATTTACTATGTAGTAATATTCGCTATTATAATAGTGTCTAAATAAGTAAAGTATAATCATATCGGAAAATAGCGTTAAGGGGATGGAGAACCTTAACGCGGTCGGATCTTAAAATCATAATGGTAGAAAAGCTCGGTATGGTAAGTGACACGGCACAACTAGGCAATGCCAGGGTAGATATACCAATTACGCATACGGACTGATGGATACGCATAGCAGCCACTACCGTTCCACCTCGAACAACATTCCCAAATCGGAGGATGGCCATCTAGTCAAATCACAAGTAAGAGTATAATATCGAAGAAATGCGTCCGAGAAGAGGTGCTACCTCACTGGTCCGAGATCGCTCCTGTTTTAGCCACCTTATGCCAACTCACGGGAGTTGGGTCCACGTAACATACCTTAAGAACGCCGCCACCATCCTACTTCATTCTGGAATCTCCACCGCGTACACGGTTGTCAAAGTGGTTTTCGGTATCGACAGAGAGTATGTCCATATCCGATCCCGGTCTCTTTGCCAACCAATCGTTATTATAACACCGTGGTCATTTCAAAATAGTTTATACTACAAATGTAACAACCCTGTATTTTACAATTAATTTTAATTTGATTTTTCCAAATTTAAGAGCTTTATTTATGAAAAGAATAAATGTTGTTATTGTAAATATAAAAAACTTTGATTTTGTATGTGGATTTGAATTCCAAATATGACTAAATTTAATATTTCCAGAAAATGTGAATTTTGGTCAAATAGTCAAACTTCGACTTTTAACTTGAAAATTTAAAAGCTTGAAATTTATGAATTTTATCTTTTATTATAAAAATAGATTTAATAACTTGAATACTGCTTTTCGTTTCGTTGCAAATGGATTTAAATTGCAAAAGTTATACTATTTTCAATATTGTGTGTATATTGGGTTATTCAGCAATATTCTTTATTTTAAAATTATATAAATGACATTTTTATTTGATATATTTTATTCTAATTTTTACATTTATGTTATATAAAATATATTTTGGCTTTTAAATATTTTTAAAGTAAGGTAGGAATCTTTCCAGAGTTAGTAGTATTTTTCTTGCAAATTTCCATGCCCTGTTTGTAAATTTTAAACATTTTTCTTTAATCCTTTTCTATTTTCTCCAATTTAATTATCTATTTTATTTTGAAAATGATAAATAAATTATTTTAATTCAAATTTTCACTTCATAATATTTTTATAATGAAGTGTATAGTTTTTCAAGACTGACAGTGATTTATTTATAATTTTTGAACACTGTTTGGTATTTTTAAGTAATTTTCTTCATTCTTTTTATATTTTTCCAAAATTTATTATTTGTTTTCTCATATTTATAATTGATTTCGGTTTGTAAATTATTTTTCTGAATATTTTTGTTTATATAAAGATTAAAAAGAAAAGAAATATGAAAGGTTGTAAAACACTTTGAAACTTAAGCCCATTTTTGTCCAAACCCTTCATTTTCTTTAACTCCTCAAATTTTGCCCTAGCCATCTAAAACCCTAGTGTAGCCGCAACTTTTTGTTTCTCATCTTTTCACGTGAAAACAAATCAGCTCCTCATTTCTCATGGCTTCATCCAAAAATAGGTAATGGCCTCTCCTTCTTTTTCTTCTTTTCTCTTCATTTTCAATGATTTTTGCCATGTTTCTCTTACTTTGCTTGGCCTAACACCTCCACCATCTCCTCCACCGACCACCACCACTTCCTTCCCCACACCATCCACAACCAAACCTCCTCCTCCTCTGACCATGACAGGCCATGCACTCCTTTTGACTAAAAACCACACAAAACCTTGCACAAATCCCTTAAAACAATGCATAGCCACCACTAGTTGCAACATACCTTCGCCCACCACCTTGGACAACACCTCTACCCGCCACCACCACCTTGCTACCACCACTACACATCACCATATCCTCTGTCCAGACCTGTAGCAAGTCATGGCCAAGCCTAGGACCTTGTAGACCGAGCCAAAGATGAACCAAAACTCCACCATATTGCATAAAACTCTTCACATGCCTATGTTGTAACTTCCCCATCATCTCTAGCTTGTAGCCGTGCATCCCTTGGTCCAAACCAGACCCAAACCATGTCCAAACCTGAACCAAAACATTCCCTAGGCCATGCAAAAGGATAGAGAAAGCAAGGCAAAAGATTTGACATTCAAATCTCTTTTCGTTTAAAAGTTATTCCATTTCAAGTGCGTTGAAATTGTGTTTGTTTTGATGTATGTTTTGGGTTGTAATACAAGAGTTGTAGCTTTGGATCTTGCTCTCCACTCAAGTCCATAGTCTTGTCATCGTGCTTTTGTTCCATTGTGTCATTGGTTTTGATATCGCCAGCACAAACAGGTGAGTTATTCTCACCAGACAATATGTACCTATATAACTGATAAACCGACACCATTTGAATCTGTAATGTATATCATCATGTTATATATGTTTATATTATTATCATATGATGTTCACACCTGTTATTACACTTATTATATCATATGTTACTATTATTTAATGTTATTCTGTTATTTATATCTGTTATCACCATTGCAAGTTCCCTGTAGATTAGAATCACTATGGGTTGAAATGATACATACCCGAACGGACTTTAGAATAGGGAAAAATCGTTATGGGCTGAAATGATAGGCCTGAATGATTTTTATTTAAATTATTTTAACTTGGGATTGCGGGTTTGAAATGATAGAACCCGGATTTTTTTTTAAACTGCGGATTGAAATGATACATATCCGTATCACTTGACCTAGGTTAGAAAATTATATACAGGCCCGTGGTTATTTTATAAAGTGTTTTGAATATTTTTAAGTATTTTAAAAATATAAATTTATGAAATTTGATTTAAACAGATTTTGAAATATTTTGAATTAAAGAAATTATGATTTTTCTATGTGTTAAAAATGTAATTAATGAATGGTTTAACTGGATTTTTGAAATATAACTTAAGTTGGAAATTTGGAATTTTGGTTAAAAATGATATTTAAGTTATATAAATAAAATGGATATTAAATTTTATTTGGAAATGGTAAATATGATAATTTGATTAAATTTGAATTTAAGTGATTATTAAGTATTATTGTTTTTTCTATGAATTTAAGTGGTTAAATAAATGATTGTTTAAAAGTGATCTTTTAAAATATAACTTGACTAGGAAATGTGAAATTTGGTTTTAATTAAAGGTTTAAGTTAATTAAATAAAATGGGAAATTTTGTTAAATTGTGAAATGGTAATTTAAATTTGAAGTGTTAAGTCTATTTGTTGAAATGTGAAGAATTGGAACTTTTACACTTAAACTTATTAAGTAAATTGTTGAAAATTGGATTTAATTATAAGAAATATGTAAAGTTTTACCTACTGAAAGAAACATGTAAAGTCTTAATTAATGAAAGAAACATGTAAGTCTTAATTTGTGTAATATTGATTTAAAATAATAAATGCCCCTTTTGTAATAAAACGTAAATTAAAACGTACATTCGATAATGTAAGTTTAATTAGTGTAATATTGATTAAATGATAAATGATCTTTACTGTAATAGGAATGTAAGTTAAAAAGTACATTTAATATGTAAGTTTTAATTAATGTAAATGACATATTTTAATGACTAAAATAATAAAGTTTCTTTATTGTAATGATAATGTAAGTTAATAAGGTACTCTTAACTTAACATAAGAATTTTAGCATTAAATTGGATATTACAGTAACAAAGTTTATTTAACTATAAGGCTATGATAAAATGACCATGTTAAAAATTTGTAAGTATATAAATACTTTGATTATATAAAATTTTAAATTGGGAAGTATTACATTCCAAAAATGCTATGATTCCTTAAGGTTACATTACCAAAATGCTATGATAATTTAAAGGAAGATTTCAAGTTTAATAAATTAAAGGAAATATTCAGTGATTTTGAAATTTGGGTTTTATTGAAATGATATATTATTGAATTGGTTTTGAAATGGAAATGATATATTTTTGAATTGGTTTTGAATAGATATGTTTTAGGTTTGAAAGTATGTATTAGTTTGAAATAAATGATATGATTTTGAAATGGTTTAAAGGATGTATTTTGATTTGAAACATAAACTATTTTTAAAAGTTATAACCACGGGTTATAATAACGATTGGTTGGCAAAGAGACCGGGATCGGATATGGACATACTCTCTGTCGATACCGAAAACCACTTTGACAACCGTGTACGCGGTGGAGATTCCAGAATGAAGTAGGATGGTGGCGACGTTCTTAAGGTATGTTACGTGGACCCAACTCCCGTGAGTTGGCATAAGGTGGCTAAAACAGGAGCGATCTCGGACCAGTGAGGTAGCACCTCTTCTCGGACACATTTCTTCGATATTATACTCTTACTTGTGATTGATTAGATGGCCATCCTCCGATTTGGGAGTGTTGTTCGAGGTGGAACGGTAGTGGCTGCTATGCGTATCCATCAGTCCGTGTGCGTAATTGGTATATCTACCCTGGCATTGCCTAGTTGTGCCGTGTCACCTACCATATCGAGCTTTACTACGATTATGATTTTAAAATCCGACCGCGTTAAGGTTCTCCATCCCCTTAACGCTATTTTCTATATGATTATACTTTACTTATTAGACATTATTATAATAGTGAATATTACTACATAGTAGATATTTTAACGGATCCTTAGAGGATGGGCGGTCCCAAGCATCTTCTAAGTTACTTGTACCTTTATTACAGTTCACTTGAGTTGGTTTACATTATATAAGTATATATTGTCCTGACTCGAGTGTTTTGTGTTTTGCTTTACGCTCGGGTCAGCCTGAGTATTCACAGGTTTGGATTTCCACCTTCTGGAGATTTGAATCGCTGGAGATTATTTGCTAGTCTTGTTCTATCAACTTTGGTTCCGTTGTTCGTATTGAGACTTCTGCTGTACTTTATTTCTTATGTTGTATCTTATGTAACTCTGATATATTTTCATAGTAGCTTCATGAACTACTATTTCTTTTACTTCCGCTTCATTATTTTACTGTGTCTGTGATCTGTGATTATATTTATTTACTGTATATTCTGAGATTTGCCAAATTTTAATTACAACGCGGTATTTTGAGCAATTCAACTCCGGCATGAGTGTCTACCTATACACTTATAATGGATGCGAATGGTTGAAAATATCGGGTCGTTACAGTTGGTATCAGAGCTTTGGCTTTGAGGCAAAACTTAGAATGTATGGTAAATTTATTTACAGAATCACTTTCGTTCGAGTTTGAATCTCTTCCTTTTGATTCGATTTCCTTTGAATTTTGGAACGTTTCCTGCGGTTCCAAAATTCATTCGTGTCCCTCACTATTCATCATCTTTTGATTCTAGAGTATCCCATGACTCCACTTCGAATGATCTTTATAGTGAATTGGCGGTCTCGCCAATATTCTAATTTTCTTGTAAAAGGGTGAAAATCCTTTACAGTCAGCATCGATTCACCAGAGATTTTTATTTATCCTTGGTTTAGATGCTAATATCTTTTATTATTCCAAACTCTATCTCTTGAGATCGAACGTAGATTTATCCCAGAAAAATCCACATCGATCTTATTCTTTAAGTCACGGTTGACCCGGTTAAGGTTGTCCGCGATTTATCTAAGCTTACCCATCTCTCTACTCTGTTTAACCATCTTGTCTTTTGTTTCTAAACTATCTCCAAATATTTTGAATTGTACTTGTAAATCTATGTTTTGTTTTATATATGGTGTTGTTTGAGTTGTTGATGTTGATTTGGGTTTCCGATCGATTCGTCTGATCAACGCTATCGATAGGATTTCTAAAACACTTTGACAGAACAAACTGACACAATATTATAAAAAAAATTTGGTTAATGAAATAAATTTTGATATATAATTTATGGAACTTAATAAATTGATTTAAATTGATAATTTGAAGTGATAATACTTGATTTATCATTTATTATTCTACAAATGAATTTATAAATAGTTGTTTATAAATTTATTTGGGAACTGAAATGAATTTAAAACAAGAAATTTAAGAATTTAATTTCCGATGGATTCAAACCTTATGTTAAAAGTTTTAAAAGGATATATTATTTAAAGTATTTCCAAGTAGAAATTTGTTTCTAAAGGAGTTTTAAGTTTAAAAATTTAGTGCTCTTCTCTTTGTCGCTGGAAAATAATTTTGGTGATGACTGCAGCATCATCGACGTTCATTTTAGAGTTTCGAAGTGAAGAGACCGCTCTGTAGGCTTGCTACAGTGTTGCTTTGAGAATTTAATTGGTTTGAATTTCTAAAATATGATTTGATTTATATTATATATAGGTATATGATTTAAAATTGATTTGCATATTATGTACATATATTTATTTATCTCTAACCGGTTTGAAGGAAATCGGAAATTTAATTCTTACATTTTTTTCTTAAAGAATAATTTCAATTATAAAAAGAAAAAAAATCAAAAATTTGGATAATGATTCAAACTTGAGATAATTGAATTGGAAAGTTTTATTTGTATAATACAATTGCATTCAAATATAACTTACCTTAAATTTTTTTAGAAGTTAACAATGTAATTGGATAATATACAATATAAAAAGGATTTTATAAATAAATTTTGAGTGGTTATAATAAATTTTATACACTTAAATTTTAGTTATAAAAGATTAACAGAGGAAAATAGTGAAAAAGGAATTTAAAGAGATTTTATTTAAATAACTTAATAATCAAATTTGATTTTATATGGAACCTTAAGTCTAACCTAGGAATTTTAATAAAGGCTATTTCCTGAAATGAATTTGTTGTATAATAAGTATCTTTGAATAGATAAAATAAAATACATTTGAATTGGACATTTTGTAATAAAGTTTATTTAACTTGAAATCATAGTTTAATTGATGTCTAAATGAATAAATGTGTAAAGAAATTTGATTGTTATATTTGCTATGATAAATATTTTATTTATGAAATAGATATGTTTTGAAAAATGAATAATTATGATTTAAATAGTTAAAATGTATTTTAACATCACTAAAACTTGATAATTGAGAATTTGGCTTTCAAATGGAATTTTAAGTGTAACTTATTGAAGGAATATCTATTCATGAAATGGGCATTTTAAATAAAGTGTTAGGTTATTTGTTAAATGAAGAGCTAAGTAAAATGTGAGCTTTTGACTTAATAAACGAAGTATAGTTTAATTTGGATATTCCATTCATAAAAGTTTGTTTTAATAAGTCATAAGTTAAATGATATCCAAATGAATATTCTAGAATAAAACTGATTTGAAATATTAATATATCTACTGTAGCATTTTATAAGTGCTGCTGTTTTGAAAATACAATGTTTTGGAAGTTTTATAATTGAATGAACTTAGAAATGTTACAACTTTAAAATGAATATTATTTGACCTTGAATTAAAATGGTTTAAATAAAGATTATTTTAAAAGGTGTTATGATTTTCTAAGTATTATGTTTTTTTTAGAATTACATTTCCAAAGTATTATGATTTTAGTAGTATGATTTCCAAATGATAAACATCTCTATTTGTTATGATTTCAAAGCGTTATTGTTTCACATTTATTATCTTATTTTGTTTTTTTTTCAAACTATCTTTTGGTTGTCCTTATTTCTCTTATCTTGTTACAGAATGGGAAGGCTATTGCTTATACCAGTCTGTTTAGACATCCTTTTATAATCTTTGAAATCTTTGTTACTCATCTGAATCTGAACACTGTTTTTCCATTCATAGACCGTCGGTCAAGTGAAAGGGGTGATTCAGACTCTAGAGGATCTTTTTCGTGTTTGTGTTCTTGATTTGATCACCTCCAACTTGTTAAACTTGCCTATAACAATAGTTATCAGGTGTAATTCCAATATTCTTATCATCTTGTCTTAATTCTATTCATTCTATCTTTTTAGGTGCTTTCCCGTACCTCGTTTCTTTTCGGGGACGAAAAGTTTTGAGTGGGGGAGAGTGTAACAACCCTGTATTTTACAATTAATTTTAATTTGATTTTTCCAAATTTAAGAGCTTTATTTATGAAAAGAATAAATGTTGTTATTGTAAATATAAAAAACTTTGATTTTGTATGTGGATTTGAATTCCAAATATGACTAAATTTAATATTTCCAGAAAATGTGAATTTTGGTCAAATAGTCAAACTTCGACTTTTAACTTGAAAATTTAAAAGTTTGAAATTTATGAATTTTATCTTTTATTATAAAAATAGATTTAATAACTTGAATACTGCTTTTCGTTTCGTTGCAAACGGATTTAAATTGCAAAAGTTAAACTATTTTCAATATTGTGTGTATATTGGGTTATTCAGCAATATTCTTTATTTTAAAATTATATAAATGACATTTTTATTTGATATATTTTATTCTAATTTGTACATTTATGTTATATAAAATATATTTTGGCTTTTAAATATTTTTAAAGTAAGGTAGGAATTTTTCCAGAGTTAGTAGTATTTTTCTTGCAAATTTCCATGCCCTGTTTGTAAATTTTAAACATTTTTCTTTAATCCTTTTCTATTTTCTCCAATTTAATTATCTATTTTATTTTGAAAATGATAAATAAATTATTTTAATTCAAATTTTCACTTCATAATATTTTTATAATGAAGTGTATAGTTTTTCAAGACTGACAGTGATTTATTTATAATTTTTGAACACTGTTTGGTATTTTTAAGTAATTTTCTTCATTCTTTTTATATTTTTCCAAAATTTATTATTTGTTTTCTCATATTTATAATTGATTTCGGTTTGTAAATTAATTTTATGAATATTTTTGTTTATATAAAGATTAAAAAGAAAAGAAATATGAAAGGTTGTAAAACACTTTGAAACTTAAGCCCTTTTTTGTCCAAACCCTTCATTTTCTTTAACTCGTCAAATTTTGCCCTAACCATCTAAAACCCTAGTGTAGCCGCAACTTTTTGTTTCTCATCTTTTCACGTGAAAACAAATCAGCTCCTCATTTCTCATGGCTTCATCCAAAAATAGGTAATGGCCTCTCCTTCTTTTTCTTCTTTTCTCTTCATTTTCAATGATTTTTGCCATGTTTCTCTTGCTTTGCTTGGCCTAACACCTCCACCATCTCCTCCACCGACCACCACCACTTCCTTCCCCACACCATCCACGACCAAACCCCCTCCTCCTCTGACCATGACAGGCCATGCACTCCTTTTGACTAAAAACCACACAAAACCTTGCACAAATCCCTTAAAACAATGCATAGCCACCACTAGTTGCAACATACCTTCGCCCACCACCTTGGACACCACCTCTACCCGCCACCACCACCTTGCTACTACCACTACACATCACCATCTCCTCTGTCCAGACCTATAGCAAGTCATGGCCAAGCCTAGGACCTTGTAGACCGAGCCAAAGATGAACCAAAACTCCACCATATTGCATAAAACTCTTCACATGACTATGTTGTAACTTCCCCATCATCTCTAGCTTGTAGCCGTGCATCCCTTGGTCCAAACCAGACCCAAACCATGTCCAAACCTGAACCAAAACATTCCCTAGGCCATGCAAAAGGATAGAGAAATCAAGGCAAAAGATTTGACATTCAAATCTCTTTTCGTTTAAAAGTTATTCCATTTCAAGTGCATTGAAATTGTGTTTGTTTTGATGTATGTTTTGGGTTGTAATACAAGAGTTGTAGCTTTGGATCTTGCTCTCCACTCAAGTCCGTAGTCTTGTCATCGTGCTTTTGTTCCATTGTGTCATTGGTTTTGATATCGCCAGCACAAACAGGTGAGTTATTCTCACCAGACAATATGTACCTATATAACTGATAAACCGACACCATTTGAATCTGTAATGTATATCATCATGTTATATATGTTTATATTATTATCATATGATGTTCACACCTGTTATTACACTTATTATATCATATGTTACTATTATTTAATGTTATTCTGTTATTTATATCTGTTATCACCATTTCAAGTTCCCTGTAGATTAGAATCACTATGGGTTGAAATGATACATACCCGAACGGACTTTAGAATAGGGAAAAATCGTTATGGGCTGAAATGATAGGCCTGAATGATTTTTATTTAAATTATTTTAACTTGGGATTGCGGGTTTGAAATGATAGAACCCGGATTTTTTTTAAACTGCGGATTGAAATGATACATATCCGTATCACTTGACCTAGGTTAGAAAATTATATACAGGCCCGTGGTTATTTTATAAAGTGTTTTGAATATTTTTAAGTATTTTAAAAATATAAATTTATGAAATTTGATTTAAACAGATTTTGAAATATTTTGAATTAAAGAAATTATGATTTTTCTATGTGTTAAAAATGTAATTAATGAATGGTTTAACTGGATTTTTGAAATATAACTTAAGTTGGAAATTTGGAATTTTGGTTAAAAATGATATTTAAGTTATATAAATAAAATGGATATTAAATTTTATTTGGAAATGGTAAATATGATAATTTGATTAAATTTGAATTTAAGTGATTATTAAGTATTATTGATTTTTCTATGAATTTAAGTGGTTAAATAAATGATTGTTTAAAAGTGATCTTTTAAAATATAACTTGACTAGGAAATGTGAAATTTGGTTTTAATTAAAGGTTTAAGTTAATTAAATAAAATGGGAAATTTTGTTAAATTGTGAAATGGTAATTTAAATTTGAAGTGTTAAGTCTATTTGTTGAAATGTGAAGAATTGGAACTTTTACACTTAAACTTATTAAGTAAATTGTTGAAAATTGGATTTAATTATAAGAAATATGTAAAGTTTTACCTACTGAAAGAAACATGTAAAGTCTTAATTAATGAAAGAAACATGTAAGTCTTAATTTGTGTAATATTGATTTAAAATAATAAATGCCCCTTTTGTAATAAAACGTAAATTAAAACGTACATTCGATAATGTAAGTTTAATTAGTGTAATATTGATTAAATGATAAATGCTCTTTACTGTAATAGGAATGTAAGTTAAAAAGTACATTTAATATGTAAGTTTTAATTAATGTAAATGACATATTTTAATGACTAAAATAATAAAGTTTCTTTATTGTAATGATAATGTAAGTTAATAAGGTACTCTTAACTTAACATAAGAATTTTAGCATTAAATTGGATATTACAGTAACAAAGTTTATTTAACTATAAGGCTATGATAAAATGACCATGTTAAAAATTTGTAAGTATATAAATACTTTGATTATATAAAATGTTAAATTGGGAAGTATTACATTCCAAAAATGCTATGATTCCTTAAGGTTACATTACCAAAATGCTATGATAATTTAAAGGAAGATTTCAAGTTTAATAAATTAAAGGAAATATTCAGTGATTTTGAAATTTGGGTTTTATTGAAATGATATATTATTGAATTGGTTTTGAAATGGAAATGATATATTTTTGAATTGGTTTTGAATAGATATGTTTTAGGTTTGAAAGTATGTATTAGTTTGAAATAAATGATATGATTTTGAAATGGTTTAAAGGATGTATTTTGATTTGAAACATAAACTATTTTTAAAAGTTATAACCATGGGTTATAATAACGATTGGTTGGCAAAGAGACCGGGATCGGATATGGACATACTCTCTGTCGATACCGAAAACCACTTTGACAACTGTGTACGCGGTGGAGATTCCAGAATGAAGTAGGATGGTGGCGACGTTCTTAAGGTATGTTACGTGGACCCAACTCCCGTGAGTTGGCATAAGGTGGCTAAAATAGGAGCGATCTCGGACCAGTGAGGTAGCACCTCTTCTCGGACACATTTCTTCGATATTATACTCTTACTTGTGATTGATTAGATGGCCATCCTCCGATTTGGGAGTGTTGTTCGAGGTGGAACGGTAGTGGCTGCTATGCATATCCATCAGTCCGTGTGCGTAATTGGTATATCTACCCTGGCATTGCCTAGTTGTGCCGTGTCACCTACCATATCGAGCTTTACTACGATTATGATTTTAAAATCCGACCGCGTTAAGGTTCTCCATCCCCTTAACGCTATTTTCTATATGATTATACTTTACTTATTAGACATTATTATAATAGTGAATATTACTACATAGTAGATATTTTAACGGATCCTTAGAGGATGGGCGGTCCCAAGCATCTTCTAAGTTACTTGTACCTTTATTACAGTTCACTTGAGTTGGTTTACATTATATAAGTATATATTGTCCTGACTCGAGTGTTTTGTGTTTTTCTTTACGCTCGGGTCAGCCTGAGTATTCACAGGTTTGGATTTCCACCTTCTGGAGATTTGAATCGCTGGAGATTATTTGCTAGTCTTGTTCTATCAACTTCGGTTCCGTTGTTCTATTCAGCCTGTACTTGGTTATTGTATTGAGACTTCTGCTGTACTTTATTTCTTATGTTGTATCTTATGTAACTCTGATATATTTTCATAGTAGCTTCATGAACTACTATTTCTTTTACTTCCGCTGCATTATTTTACTCTGTGTCTGTGATCTGTGATTATATTTATTTACTGTATATTCTGAGATTTGCCAAATTTTAATTACAACGCGGTATTTTGAGCAATTCAACTCCGGCATGAGTGTCTACCTATACACTTATAATGGATGCGAATGGTTGAAAATATCGGGTCGTTACAACAAACCAAAAATCATTATCATTTCAAAACCCAATTAATACGATATCATTTCACTTCAAATATATCCATTTTCAAAATCATATTACTTTCCAAAGTTATAATGCTTTCGAAATCATAGTCTGGAAATCACAGTATTTTGGAAATCATAACACTTCCTTTTTAACAGTTTAGATATAAAAAAATTTCGTTATAAATTAAATTAATTTCCTCAAATTTCACAAATCGATTCAAATTAACTCGAATTCCAAAAATTTAATTTAATCAAATCTCAAATCATTAGTTTCAACTCGATTCAGCTTCTAAATAAACCATTTCAATTTATCGATTTCAAATACATATCTGAACCAAAATTAAGTCATTTCAAATTTTAATATATTTCAAAGCTTTAAATATTCATCATTTCAAACTAAATTCGATAAATTTATATACATATCAAATTCACTTTACAATTATTTAGTTTTGAACTATTAACTTAATCATTTCCATAACATCTAAATACAATTTCAATTTACAATTTAAATAAACAAAAGATCTCATTTAAATATTTATACGTTTGAAATATCCATTTAAGTTACCCTTTCAAATTTCAAGTTGTAAATCACTTCTTTAAATTTTCAAATTTAATACATTTCAAATCAGACTTATTTAAGTATAATTCTTAAATAAAAACAATTTCAATCAATTTCAAATCATTACAAACTCTATATTTAAAAATATAGATATTAAATACTTAAACATATTATTTATCAATTTATTAAATCAACTTTAATAAATCTTTAAAATCAATATTAACCAAAACCATATATTTCCTTTTCAAAACCATAGATATCATTTTCAAAACGTTTATATATAGACCAATGGTGCCTGTATATAATTTTCTATCCTATGGTCAAGTGATACGGATATTTATCATTTCAATCCGCAATTTAAACATATTCGGGTATATATCTTTTCTACCCGAAATCCCAAATTCAATTCAATTGAAAATCGCTTGGGTTTATCATTTCAACCCATAACGATTTCCTCCTATTCTACAGATCGTTCGGGTATGTATCATTTCAACCCATAGTGATTCTATATAACAGGGAACTTGCAGAGTGATAACAGATATGAAAATAAAATAACACAATAACAGGCATATATCATCAGTATAAATAACAGATAATGGTGTCGGATGTCATAGGTGAACAGATACAGATAATGACATATATATAACAATGTAAATAACTAACAGCAGCATACTTCAATTGACATTTCAATTGAAATCAAATTTAATAAATATAAGAACGTTAATCGTGAGTGATTGCTCACCTTTCGAGGCTAGAGATTTGACAAAGAGATAAGCTACGAATCCAAGTACGAATTCCCAAGCAAAGCTAGATTGGCACGAATTTGACGGACAAGCTGATAAAGAAGAATTGATAAATGAATCAGAACTACCAGTTTAATAGGGACAACAATTATATGTTAAAATCATTTGTTTTAGTTAAGTACGTATATTAGGATCAACCTATATTTAAAATAATATGTATTTATTTTTCAACTCAATAACTTAACTTCTATCAACATAAAAATCCATATAAACATGAAAACACAATTCGCCTAAATATTGAAACCCGAATATACTTACACAAATTTGTACACATATATATACAAGTAACCATATATACCACCTACATAACTTATATATTATAAACAACTTATATTTTGAAATCAATGTAAATTTACTTTATTAATATATACAACAATATATGCTGTTTGCTAAACAACCATACGTACCTTATCAATGCAACTGAGATTAAAACATTTATATATTAAAACTGATATAAACTGAACAACAATATAGTATAAACCTACAGAAAATAGCACACTACTTATATATTATAAAGTATCCTATAACATATATATATATATATATATATTATTTTTAAGTCAATATAAATTATAAAGCAGCACACTACATCTACTTATAGATTTATATATATACAAAATAGGTTGTATGATTATATAAACATATAATATTATAAAACAGGTTTACATACAACACCAATATAACTATATATATAACTCAGAGAAATAAACTATTATATGCTGATATAACTATATGTACAACTACTATACACTAATATATACTCTACAGTAAAAGTTTAAAAATCTGAACACTATATATATATACTTCTTAAACACACATCAATAAAACTTCAACTTATATAAATATCAACGTATACAAGCTTTATAGCAGCAGCAACCAGATTTCTAGATAAAAATAGAATAAAGTATATATATACAAAGAAAATAAAATGTATACATACTTTATGTAAATCATAGGCAAATGCTATATTGAAATCTTTGTATATTAAATAAACGCAACCCATACAGACTATATAAAATAAAATGTAAAACATATAAGCTTATACACACACATATCTATATATAAACTGCGTTTTATAAACTTACCCAAACCATATATAAAACTAACTGTACTATTTATATATAAGCTAACATATATTAAAACTGTGAAATATAAAACAAAAGGGACCGTGCAACTTTCAGATCGAGATAGGTATACTACTGCTAAGCTTATGCGTACTACACTATTATATATAAACTATTATTATATAACCCACGCATGTATATACCTTAATAAAATATAATATAGTATATATAAAATATTCGTACCAAAAATTTAATAGCAGGTGGTTCGAGCAATCCAAGAGGATAGAGGTGAGTTGGCTAGCACGGTTGTGGGTGAGTGGATTGTTGCATTTGCTGCTCTCGACTGGGAAGGTGCTGTTAGGTGACTCGGTTGGCAACCAAAGGAAAAAGGGGAAGACTCGGCTGTAAGTAGGAGGTAGACGCGGAGGCTATGGGCGAAGTGGGGCTCGATCTGGGGTTTTGGTGGAGGCTGACGTGCTGGTGGTTACGACTGGGTAGGTGTGTGTGATGACGTGGTGGTGGCTGGATCGTGTTCGTGGTGGTGTGGTTCATGGCTGGTGACAGGGGTGGAACGTGGTAGGGCTGGATCGTGCGTGGTGGTTCTCGGCCTGGGGTTGCCGCTGGGTAGGGGTTCGGTGACGTCGAGCCTGGAGTTGGAGATGGTGGTGGATCGGTGTGAGGTTGGAGGCGGTGGTGACGAATGGGTTCAGGCGAAGGGGTTGGTCTGGCATAGGCCGAGCGTGGTGGTTGGGCGAGGCGTGGGTGGTGGTTGATGTGGGTTCTCGGTCTGGCAGGGATTTGGAGATTCTCACGGTGGCGATCTGGTGATGAAGTGGAAGACATGGGGACTGGTGGAGGCATGGGTAGGAGTATGGTTACACAACAGAGGAATGAAATGTAAAGTAAAAGAAGGAGGAACAAAAGAGGAGTAAGCAAAAGCGGCCATACCTGATGGAAGAAAGTCATGCAAGTTTTAAATGGATGCAAAAAGGAATTTATTTTATACAGCTGTTCACACGGTTGATATGAGAGAGAAGGCAAGAAGGAAATAGTCTTGAACGGTAGAAAAAGAAGGCTTTTAAATTTCCAGTCAGTTGATGGAAACGTAAAGGAAGAAATAATATTTCACGTGCACGTTTTTAGGCTTAAACTATGCGGTTGAACTTGAAAAGTTAAAGCAAGAAAAAAACATACAACTCTATGATTTGATTCTTTTATTGAAAAAAATTGAAAATTTCTAACGGTTTCTTTGAATAAAATAAGGCATCATTTTTAAACCAAAATTAAATAGCTATTACTAATAAAATTTGATTCTAATATAAAGTTAAGAACGGACATAAATATACGTAACGAAATGTAAAGTTTAAATTTTTCGTTTCACACAAATTACTACACTGTATATTTAAATCAATATTTCAAAATTGTATAAATTTTAAATAAAATTTTGTTTAAAAATTGTGGGCTGTTACATAAATAGTAATCAATGCTCATAAACTGGTCGAGCGCAATCTAAACAACCAAACAATAAATTAACTAAATAAACACAACAATAAATGATAAATCAACGCTTCAATCTATCAAATATTTATAACACTTTTTATTTTATCTTGGGTTAAAAAGATTTGATATTTACTTTGGAGCATCCGGGCTTTCCCTTTGACATGTTTGGTCCCTCGCCCAAGTCTCCTTGGATCACACAGACGAAACACATGTATTAGTCGTTTCTGCATACCCCATTAAGTATTTAACTTATAAATTTTAAATTACTTAATTAACCATCCAAACATAATATCGAGCAAGGAAATCAAAGCATTGTTTTAGAAAACAAAGTACACAAGCATTCAAGAAGGGTTTTCAAACAACACTTAACACTTAAAGTTCTTTCAACTTAGCAATGGTTTTAATAAACTTAAAATAATAAATAACTTACTTTGGATTCTACTCCGTCAAACTTTAAGGCAAGTATCTTAAGATCTAACGCATACTTCCTACCATGATTTGGAACCAAATGAAAATAAGCCCGAATTTCTCCTTCCTAATGCTTGGCCAAGGCTTGAGATGGAAGTTGGCCGAAAGTATAGAGAAAAAGTGGTGGAGCTTTGAACTTGAATTCTCAAAATTAGACCCGAAAAATAGGTCATCTTCTCTCTTATTTTTGACTCTCTTACTCTCAACATTTAAAAAACCCATTAACTAAAAAATTGTTGTAAATTACTTTCTCTTGAAATTGAAAATAAGAATCGCTTGAATCCAAGTTTTTTTGAGGAAGATATGCTAGAATGAAGAAGAGGTATTGTTGGATTGACAAAAATAAAGCCCAAAAATGCACTTCAAAGAATTGAGTTACAAGTATAGCAAACCTCAAAACTGAAAAAAGTGATCAACATAAAAGTTGTAGCCACTGGAATTTCATATGATTATAAAAAAAGAATATCTTAATCGGAATAAGTTATGATCAAGTTATGGCCAAAACAAAATGGCCTATTATCTGGCTTAAAAACTGGACCAGAGAATGCACTGGAAAGAAGTGTATTTTTGACATAGTGAACTTTAAAATAAGACAAAGTAGTCAAAATGAAAGTTGTAGTCACTGGAATTTCATATGATTTGAAAAATAGAATTTTTCATTTTGGCTCTGTTTTGGAAGAAGTTATGGTCGAGGGAAGAAGAGGTAAAATATAGAGAAAAGAGGAGTTTGATTTGAAGAGAATGAACATTGATTTCTTTTGAATATTTTATAAATATTTTGACATTATTTCTTTCTAATTTTTTCTTATGGCATGGAAGCCATTAAAAAGGAGAAAGAATGTGAAGAATCATGAGAAAAGAAGAAGAAGAAAAATGTGAATGAAAATGAAGAAGGAGGTGAGTATTTATAGAAAAAGTAAGGAATGAAATTTTACAAATTTAACCTCTTATCAAATTACCAAAACACCCTTACTTCAAACTATAGTAAGCTATATTTTTTCAACCCTTAGCATCTCCATTCACTTCTTACTTTATGTCTTAGTCACTTAAAGATGAAGTAAAGAAAAGTAATTATTTTGTCTGATTTTGATGTGATTTGGATTTGATGTTTACTTTTGACTTTTCTTAAACTTACTTAATTTTCTTAATGATGTTCTAGAAGTCTCCTAATCATAATTAGTAAAAGCAAACATGTTAGTTATTAAAATGTGTAATATATATGTTAAAATAAGTTAACAAAGGTGCAACAACGTTGCGACAACTTATTTTGAACAAAACATTGAATTTCGACAAAACTTTTTACGGTCACATTTTGGCGTTTTAGTTAAACTATATATTTATGTAAACAAAATTTAAAAATAAATTTTTATTATGTTATTTAAAAATATAAACAAACATAAATTAATTAAAATAATTTATTTAACCATTTAAACTTACTTTTCTAAAATCAGCATTTTGTCACTTTTGTCGATACAGGCAAATGTTACTATTTTTGTGTATACTTCTCTTTCCAAACCCTATCTAATTTTGTTTGAATCATATACCCTTACTTAATTCATATTTAAAATCACTTTAAATAGTATATTTTAAAGTGGTTAAATTCTGGGTCGTTACATTCTCCCCTACTTAAAAGAATTTCGTCCTCGAAATTACAAGGACGAAAAAATATAACGAAAAAACAACAACTAATGAAAGTTAAGCACACCAAAAATAGTAATATCACCCATAACCTCGGTTAGAGGTACAGTGTCATATACTATCCAATTTATTTATCAAATTAAGGTAGTTTCATTTTTAAAATTCCTAGGTTGATATACAACCTAAGCTATGATACCGCGTGTGACGACCCGGATTTTCGGACCAGTTAAAATCGTCGAAAAATTCGTCCATTCAAAAACTACTAATGAAAACTACCAACTTAATATACCATATTTGATAAATATTCAACATTACTAAATGTATAGGATATAATTTCAATTATACAACTTATCAGAGTAATTAATTTATTTATTAATCCTACAAAGTGTGCTTTAATACGTACCAAATACAATGACTATAAATCTACCACTGCACAACTCTGATGAGAGAGACATCACTATCCTTACTTGCTAACTCAATAAACAATGTAAATGAGGAATAAAATAGTAAGCAGGAAAGATACAATAACACAAGAAAAAAAACAGCCAATAACAGAAAAACATAAAAGAGTTATTTTATTTTAGGGGCTGCATCAATACCACTTGTGACTGCCTACGTACCCCTATCTAATTGGGTACCCAATTAGATACAGGATCAAGCCAACGTAGTTCTCCTACCACAAATAGGACTCATGGAGCCTATGATGCTACAAACAATATGCAATTAAAAAACTACCCACTTAGGCTTCATCTTCAAATTTAGATATTCAAATATAATTACCTTTACGGAAATTATCTCTTTGGACTTAATTCTCAAATTCTTATTTCAAAACTTTTGAAATGTGTGTATATATATATACACATATATCTTTTATATTCAAATTAGTCATTTACTTCGGGATTTAAAAACAAATCACTTTTTGAAAACGATATCAATATACAAGCATACAAAACTATGTGCTACCTGATCAGGAGGTTTCTAGCCATAACAAGGCAACTGGGTCCCAGCCTTCATACAATCGATAAATAAGTACATCCCTCTATTCCAAGAGCAGACTATACCAAAAAAATATGCCCACTTTTTAGTTACGGGTTACCCGAATCATCGGTAACATAACAAATCACTTTATATCCCGAAGTGGCAAAATCATTTACACTAATAATTACAAATACTTCAATCTATAATAATTTCCATTTCTAAATCCTTTCAAAAATCATCTTAAACCCATTGGGTTTAGTCCTCGAAATTCTTTTCATTTTATAAAACATTTTTATAAAAACCATCCTTATATAAATCACTTCAAAATATTTATTCTCAAATATCTCTTTTTTTCTCTCTTTTAAAGGAAAACATTTCATAGCATTTCAACTTTAAAATCAATCTTCAAAATAAATCATTAAATTGAAGTGAACCAAATATTACCGCTAAACACATTATAGTCAAATTGTGAAATAAATCACAAGGTGTTAGCCTACAATTATTTTCTACCCAACCCATGCATATTGTAACAACCCATAATTTTGTAAATATTTTTAATTAATTTTATTTTGAAAACTTTGATTTTTTAAATCATTTAAAATTGAATTTTGGAATTTTCCAATGTATTTTTGGATTTTGTTTGTAATTTATTTTCCAAATATATTAAAATAAACATTTTCTGGAAATTTAATATTTTGGTCAACTTTGGTCAAATTTTGACTTTCATTTGAAAACTTTAAATTTGAATTTTTAATTTCAAATCTTTTTCTTTGAAGCAGAATATAATTTTGATATTCGTTCTGCTTTTCGTTTCTTCAAATTCTAATTTATACTTTTAAATTGGATAAAATACAGCGTTTTACACACACGTATTTTCCGTATTTTATTTTATATTTTCCCTATGTCCATCTCTTTATTTTAATTTTCTGTTTGTTTTGCCTAAACTTTATTTTATTTATTGGATTTTACTTGTGTATATCTTTTTATAAATGGCATGGAGAAATTAAAGAGACATACGTTACATTGTCTAAATTCCTGCCTTTTTATTTGCCTAGCCTCTTTATTATTTTCCTAGCATTCACCCCTCTCTTAGCCATTCAAAATTTGTCTTGCCGTCCACTCCACTTCATAATTCACGTACAAAAGTCCTCATTTTTCATTTGCATTTAAGAATAAAATATATACAAGTTATTTTTTGCCTTTTTATTTTCCAAACCATTCAAACTCTTGCCTTTTATCTACATGGCCTCTTTATTTCTTACCTTAGCCGTTCATAAACCCCACTAAACCCTAGCCGCCACTTTATTTTGTAATTCACGTACAAAATATTTCTCATCTCATCACTTCTCACTTCATCTCCTGAAGAAGAAAAAATATCACAAGATCCATGACTTCTCTTTCCTCCTCCTCTTTCTCTTTTTATTTTTGTTTTTCCTTGTTTTCTCCTTGCATAGCTCGGCCTTCACCACATCATGCTTCTAGCCGACTTCTTCCTCATCACACCACCACCATGACCACCTCCATCATCCATCACCACCACCCCAAACAAAGCCGTGACCACCATATGCAAACTCCACCAAAACTTGTTGAAAACATAGCCTACATCACCATAGTTCACCACTTCCTCTTCCCTATTAGCCTCGGCCACCAATGGTTCCACCACCTCCATGCCATTATCTACACCTCAAGCCATGCCTTATGACCTTATCCATGCACACAAGTCCAAGGCCGAGCACTCTAAACCCTTGGCCGAACACAAAACTCCTCTTACCTTTGACTTTTTGCCTTCCACCACCTTGTAACTCCCACCTCTTCAATTTCCTAACCATGGCCGTGCCTCATAACTTCATGGCCGAGCCTATGTTGCTTCAAACATGGTGAGGCCGAGCACAACATGATGTGGTCTAACCCAATAGTGATGTGGCCGAACCCCTTGTTGATTTAAAGCAAGGTTATGTCACTTTGATTCATTCTTTTCCATTGTTTCAATCTATAAATTTTTTGTTGAATCGTATTCTTATGTTGGTGTTATTTGTGTACATACAGGTTTTGGATCTGACTCTTCATCTACTCAAGTTTGATTCGTGCTTTGTCGTGCTTTTCGGAGTTTGTTGTGTATCTCTAGTTTGTCAATTCTAGCTTTTAAAAGGTGAGTTTATCACTCTCGACATTCGTACTTATATAATTGTGAAACAATGACATGTGAATTGTAGAAATTAATATGCCATGTTCATATATGTCTGTGATATAATTATATGATGTTATATACTGCTTATATATTTGTTACATCACCTGATATGATATTATATGCTATACTGTTATTTTATTTTCTGTATCTCACACTGCAAGTTCCCTTTCACTATGGGTTGAAATGATACGTACCCGAACGAACTTTAGGATAAGGAAAAATAATTATGAGCTGAAATGATAGACTCGAGCGATTTTATTGTATTTTTATTTTTTGACTTGGGATTGCGGGTTTGAAATGATAGAACCCGGATTTTTCTTTTTAAATTACGGGTTGAAATGATACGTATCCGTATCACTTGACCTAGGTTAGAAAATATTATACAGACCTATGGATAAGTTTTAAATAATTATTTCCTAAAGATTATTAAGTATTTTGAATTTTATTTTATGAATTTTTAACTTAAATTGTGGTTTAATGATATACAATATAAAGATACATTGGTTTTCTATAATGAATATGTGGTTTTCTTGAATTTTAAAGATATATTGGTTTTATATTGAATTTAAAGATCTTCAATGATAATAAATAATTTAATAATTAAATTTGATTTGATATGGAATTTTAAATCTAAACTAGTGATTTTTAATAGATTTTATTTTATAAAATGGATATGTTTTGTAAAATAAATAATTTTATGTATGAAATGGATATGTTTTGTAAAATAAACAATTTTATGTATGAAATGGATTTGTTTTTGTAAAATAAATAATTATGATTTAAAATGGTAAAATGTATCTTAAATTATGAGTTAACTTTATAATGGAAAATTTGGTTTTAATTGGAAATGTGAAGTTTGACTTATTAAAAGAATATTTTGTTTATGAAATGGGTATTTCAAATAAAGTGTTAAGTTATTTGTTAAAATAAAAAGTTAAGTAAATAGTATACTTTTGACTTAATAAATGAATTAAAGTAAATTTGGATATTTTAATTATAAAAGTTATTTTATGTAAACTATAAGTAAATTGATATCCAAATGAATATTTGTAACGACCCGTAAAATTTAATGGTTTAAAAAGTATATTTAACTGGAAATTTGTGAAATTTTAAACAATAAAATTTGAAATTAAAAATTTATTATTTGGAATACGTCTATTTTAATATAGCAACTGGTAAATTTTCATCTGATAATATTGAAGTTTATTTTCCTGTGAAATTCATTTCAAATCAAACCGGTTAATAACAGTGAATTTAAAAGTTTTCCGAAACCAAAATATGTCAACAGGAGAAAATTTATTCAGACTATTCTGAATCAGACTGCGAAATTCGTTTTTCCAAATTTGGACTTCTACTGCTCCGTTTATCTTAATTCTGGCAAAATAGCAGCATTTTCGGTACCGATTATCGACTTTTGGTCGGACGATCGTACCACTAATATCTGTATACCGTTTTGATCCTCTCATCGTGTTGATCTCAATGGTATATTTATTTCAGTATTTTAAGGTCCGGTACGCGACGGAAGTGATAAACGGTTCGTTGTAGCGGTACCATAAATTTCTGACTTTACTCATTAATTCAGTTCAAATTTCTAGCGTGCTCTTCATACCATAATTTATTGTTTTAATTAATTTGCTGAATTAGAGGGTGACCATTTCCATCCCATGACCATTTCGAAAATCAGCGTGTAAATTTGTATACGTTATTCATTTTGAACGGTTCATCTTTTATTGTGGTGACTAGTCATTTTCCTATTGTTCCATTTTTTTTCTTTTCTTGAAATCTAAATACGTTTGCTGGTTCATTTGGAGATAGATGGTCCATATATATTCTATGAACTGTACGTTTCTTCTCCCATTCATCAATGTCTGTTCACCAATTTCCCTTATTTCCTTCGCCCATTCCATCATTTCGCTTCTGACTTTACCCATCAGCCGAACAAATTAGGTGAGCATGCACACAGCTCGACCGATCCACCATCTTCCTCCATTTTTGCTTGGCCTCAACCCACCCTGTAACCGATGCTACCACTCGCCTGCCAGTAAGCCCTGATCCTCCTCCTCCTCCTCCTCCTCTATTTCCTTCGCCCAACGCCGCAACCCAGATCTGTATGTACCCCGTGCTGCTTCCACCACCAACCGATCTCTACCCACACCTATGAACCACCCGAGCCTATCACCTACGCCTTGGATCCGATGCACTTCACCACCTCGGCCGCACCAAAGCAACCCAAATTTACTTCGCATCAACTCCATCGTCCTTCTTTCCGTGCCTCTTGCTTCCAAACCCTTTCTCTCCTTCATATAGGTAGGTTGGGTACATATTTATATTTACTAGTTTCGTATATTTTGTTTATATATTATATTATTATATTACATCTACACGTTCATGACATAGTCTGCATAATTTTTTATTATGGATTTGCATGTATAAGATTCATATAAGTGGTCTATATATATTAATATGGTTTTGTATGTTGATTCCCTTTGTGTGTCAAATATATGTTTTATATTTTTATTACTGTTAAAATAAGTCTATATATATCTGCCGCATGTCTATTTGAGGTAATGTGTGGCATTGCGTTATATAGGTTAAGTTATATTTACAGAGGTTCAAATATATCCTATTCATGCTGTTGTATGTTTGCATGACCGTGTTGCTTTATTAATGAACATAACAATATATTATAATAAGTTTCGAATCTGCTGTATATATTAGCTTGATAAATCGTAAGATAGTTTGGTTATTTGTAGTTGTTATAAGATCAAACTGTTGCTGGCATGTATTTTTAACTGAGATTATGAAAGGACAGTGTTGTATATAGTAAGTACAGGTCTATATGGTTTTATAAATATCCATGCACAGTTTCTTGTAATAGTATATGGGGGGTCCACGTCGGTGTGATATAACCTATTGTAAAGAAATAGAATAATAATAATTCCAGATTTTATATAAGCTTTTAGCATCTATTGTAATATAGAAGGAGACCCATATTTTTTATGTTGTTCATTTCATTTACTGTTATAATAGGATAGTATATGTATTCATTTTGATCTTAAAATTTCAGATAAGTTATATATTAGTATTATATGGGCTTTACAAAGTGATATATACAACCAATTGTTTATATAAGTATATTGGTTTTATTAGTGTTACTTTATTTTTATAAATTTGTGGACCTATTTCAGTTCTATAAAGTAGTAGTATATTTCAGTAATATTTTATTAAATCTTTATCTCATAGATTTGTTTTGTTTCGACAATTTTATACCATCTTTAATTGTATATATATATGGACTTGTAGTTATCCCAAGTTATACGATGCATATATGTTAGTCACATATTTATAAATGTTAGTGGAGTTAACGTCAAGTCTGCATATTTGGTTATGCTAGTGCATTTTATATTCAAGGTTAGATTTGCATCTTATATGTTGGTTTGTCTATGCATTTATATTGTAATTATGATATGTTAAGTTATATGTTGTTGTTATTTGTTATAAGTGTGGTTTTGCTGTTATATATTTTTACAACATATATATATATATAAAGGAAACTTTTTGTTTACTATAAACATATGCTTTATGTGTTAAATATGTGATATGGAGTCCGCATATACATATTTATTTTTCCTGCCTTACTATATTCAATATGTAGGTCTATGTATACATTATTTTAAGTATAACAATACATAGGTTTGAAATGCATGTGTATTAAATTCAGTGTGTTTGAATTTAGAATATAAATTATATATATAGTTATATATTCATTTATACCAATTATCTTTATCGATCTAGTTCTAATTCGTTCCCATCATTTCCCATTATCAGCCTTGTCCGCCGTGCCTGTCTTTCTTCGTCGAATTGTGTCCATCTAGCCTTGCTTTGGAATTCGTAGCTTGCTCTGTTGTCTGTCTTCTCTAGCCTCGAAAGGTGAGCAATCACTCACGATTAACGTTCTTTTATTATTTAAATTTGATTTCAATTGAAACGACAATTGAAATATGATGTTGTAGTTATTTAAATTGTTATATATGCTATTATCTGTATATGTTCACCTGTGACATTTGACACCAGTATCTAGTATTTATATGCCTGTTATTACTATTATCTGTATATGTTCACCTATGACATCTGACACCAGTATCTGTTATTTATATTGATGATATATGCCTGTTGTTATATTTTATATTATCTGTTATCACTCTGCAAGTTCCCTATTAGTATAGAATTCACTATGGGTTGAAATGATACATACCCGAACGGACTTTAGAATAGGAGAAAATCGTTATGGGTTGAAATGATAAACCCAAGCGATTTTCAATTGAATTGAAATTGGGATTACGGGTCGAAATGATATCTACCCGTATATATTTAAATTTCGGATTGAAATGATAAATATCTGTATCACTTAACCATATGAAAATATATATACAGACACCGTTGGTCCATATATATAAATATTTTGAAAATAAATTCTATGGATTTGGGAAGATAATTTTATTTAATTAAACCGATTTGAAACTTATTGAAATTGAGATTTAAGATATGATTTATAACTTGGGTTTGATTTAAGTAAAAAATGAAAATTTAAGGCTAGTTAAATGATATTGAATTTATTAAATGAATATTCCCTGATTAAATAATAATAAAGCTAAACCAAGAGGTGTATGAAACTGTTAAATTTAACTTTGAAAATATTGAATATTTAAGCTTTGAAATATATAAAAAAAAAATTTAAGGGTATATTTAGAACTGAATTGAATTGATGAATTGAGCTTTGAATAAATTTGAATTTGGAATTTGAAGTTGATTTGAATCGATTTGCTAGACTTGAGGAAATTAAATACTTTACTTTTCAAATCATTTAATATATATATATACTATTTTGGAAAATAGATATATTTGAAATGAAATGATATTTGGGTTTTGAAGTATAAATTTAATTGAAATAACCACGGTGTTAAAATGTATATTCCCACCTTGTAGATAGTTCTGAAGATCCTTAGAGGATGGTTATCCCAACATTCTTTAAGTTACTCGTATTTCAATTGATATTTCACTTGAGTTGGATTTATTTATATAAGAATGTTAATCCTGACTCGAGTGTTTTGTGTTTTGCTTTACGCTCGGGTCAGACCGAGTGATACAGCATCTGAGACTCACCTTTGGAGTTTGGAGCTTCCTTTGGAGATCCAACTATCGCCTCAGCTTTCAGCTCTTCTAGTTGATTCGTTCAGAGAAGTCATCTGTTGTATTGGAGACTTCACTGCATTTGAGATATTCTGTTGTATTTTATTTCTAACTCTGATGTTTATATAGTAGCTTCATGAACTACTATTTTATCTATTCCGCTGCGTATTATTGTATTACTCTGTGTCTGTGATTATGTGATTGATTTATTTACTGCATATGCTGAGTTTTGCCAAATTTTTATTACAATCTGTTATTTTGAATTATTCAAGTCAGACATGTGTGGATTTATTGTCGATTTGAATGGTCCAAAATACCGGGTCGTTACAGTTGGTATCAGAGCTTTGGCTCTAGGCGAAACTTAGCATATATTGTAAATTTATTTACAGAATCACTTTCGTTTGAGTTTAATCTCTTCCTTTTGACTCGATTTCCTTTGAACTTTGGAACGTTCCCTACGGTTCCAAAATTCATTCTTGTCTCTCTCTATTTGCATTCTTTTGATTCGGGAGTATCTCATAACTCCACTTCGAATGATCTCTATAAGAATAGGCGATCCCGCAATTCTTTGAATGATTTGTAAAGGGGGTGTAACTCCTTTACAATTGGCGTTGATTCACCGGAGATTTATATATCCCTCGGTTTAGATGCTGCCATCTCTGGTTATGTCGAATTCTATCTCTGGCGATCGAATGACGATTTACCTCAGAATTCTGCACCAATCTTATTGTGAAATCACGGTTGACCGGTTAAGGTCACCCGCGACTTATATAGATATATCTATCTCCTATTTGTAATTTAATTACTCATTTTCGTTCGAACCTATCTTCGAGTCAGAATTCTATTTGATTTGAGTTCCTTTAATTTGAATCTCTATCTTTGTTTTGAAATCCGTTCTTGAATCATTCTTTGAAAAATCGGGTTTGTTTGTATTTTTGAAATTGTTTTCTAAATCGAAAGTATTACTTTGATAAGTATGATTATATTCTATATATAAAAGTGAAATGTTTTCGATAAAGATTATAAACCCTTTTTAAATAAAAATTTGAGGTTTCGAAAGGATTTGTAATTTTGAAAAATTATATAAGGAATTTGATTTATCTAAAAATGATTATAACTGAAGGATTTTAAAATTTGAAATTCGAGAATTGAACCCCGGTGTTTTGAAATTGGTTTTAAGATTTTGAAATATATAATAATAATGTGATTTAAAAGTATTTTTCCGAATAAGAAATGTTCAAATGATTTTAATGAGTTTCGAATGATTTCGAAGAAATTTCAAAAGAAGTTTGAGAAAATAGAAGTCCAGAACTCACTTATGTCGCTGGAAAATAATTTCGGTGATGAGTGCACGCATCATCGACATTGATTTTCGAGTTTCATAGTGAGGGAGAGGCCACTTTAGTAGCATTGCTACATGAGTGATTTTGCGAAACCAATTTTGATTTCAAAAATTTTGAAGTATGATTTGATATTCGAAAGATATATGTAAATGTATGAACCGGTGTTCAGTCCTCGAGTTTCGGATTTGATATAACCCTTCTATTAAAATTGATTTACTGATTTGTTGTTGATTTCCAACTCTTGGATTGAAATATGATTTCTTCGACTATTTTGAAGGTTCGAGTACTTCCAAATCAAGGTTAACTTTTCAAAGCTAATTTTTTTGAAAAGTATGAATTATTTGATAAAGTATATAAATTTGTTTTGAATGTTTAAGTATGAAATAATATATTTGAATAAGTTGAAACTGTTTTGATAAGTAAATAAATAAGGCAATTTTAAATTTTTCTAATATGAAATTTAGATTTGAAATGTTTTGAAAATAATTTGGTCTTCAAAATATTTTGAATAAAATTTAGTTTAAATGTTTTAACTTAGTAACATCTTTATGAAACTATATATTTAACAAGTTGGAATAAATATATAATTTGTACGTATGTTGTTTTATTCGCATAATTAATTTGATCCAGGTTTGAGTACACAAGTTCGAGGTGGATTACACCATTTCGTGTTAGGATTTTTCATTCGATTCTTGACGACGAATATTTGATATGGATTTTTGGGCTTGATTCTAGAATTCTCTATCGTAGTATATAGCTATGCAAGGAGACTGATGACTTCTAGTCGAGAAACCATATCGAAATCCGCATTAGGGAAGTCGAATGGACAATACTAGTTCAAAAGCGAACTTGTGTGATCGAACGAGCGATCAAAGGTGATTCTGCGAAATGATGACGTATGTACATCTTATATTCTAATATCATTGATATATTTTGATGCTGAAACTGAAAGCTGTCGAGTTAGAATATCTTTGCTTACTAAAAGAAAATTTCCAATTAAAATTACAAAGATATATAACCCATAAAAGCAAAGATATTCAATCCCATATAGCTCTTCATACAGCGAAATTTATTTTGAAAAATTTGATCCTTATATAAGATGGACCTTACATAAGTATAAGATGATTTTTGAAAACATTTGATTTTGGAAATGAATTGGTTGACTTAAATTATAACTGATTTGGAAATTGGATCTATTTTCTAAATCTATTATTTTGGAAACTTTGAAACTAAAGATATATAATTTGAGAAGAAATAATTTGGTGAAATTGTATATGATTTTGAAATTGAACTGATATTGAAACAAATTGAAATTTGAGAAACCTTATGCTACTAAATACTTGATTTGGGAGTTGTCGAACTTATATAAAAATTGATTTGTATGAGTATGAAATTGATTCGAAAACTATAGATTTGAAAAGGTATTCAATTTGAAAGTGAAATCTTATATAATTGAAGTCTATATAAGTATGATTTGATATACTATTGATTTTGGAAAGTATTTGATTTGAAATTTAAATCTTATATATAATGGATTTTATATAAGTACGATATTTGAAAGTGATTTGAAAAGGTACTATATGATACATATTTTCGAAGTAAAGATATGGAAAGTGCCTTCTGCTTGATATCCGATTTGTGGCCATATCTTGGATTCATTCTATCGATATTATTCTCTCTGATTTTGGTTTTCCGGATATGATACTCGAGTGTCCTTCGAATTCCATGGCGTTACCCATGGTCTTATGTTTCTCTCGTGACTGCATAGCGCAACTGCCTGGCTGAGTCTTGCCTGGGGGTACGGATTGTTTCCTGGGGGATCCAGGCGTAACCATTGTGTATCCTGCAATCTGTGTAGGTCGCGAATAGTAGCGCAAATGCTTGGCTGAGTCTTGCCTGGGGGTACGGATTGTTTCCTGGGGGATCCAGGCGTAACCATTGTGTATCCTGCATTCTACTAGTCATCATGGCGTAACTCGCAGGGCTGAGAAAGCTTACGGATATGGATTGTTTCCTGGGGGACCCAGGCGTAACCATTGTGTATCTGCGAACCATGGTTAGACAAAGGTTTTGTTCGTTTTGTTGTTTGGATTGTACTTTCCATATCTGTTTTAAAAGTTTTTCCAGTATTTTCACTGGGTGTTGAAACAAGTCTACTAAGTACCTGGAGAATTCTAGCTTTGCGCCTGATCAACGCACTGCCAGAGTCTTCAGGAACGAGGATAAACTTGTTAAGACATCGAGTTATAAAAGTATTTTCGAAAGGAAATTTGTTTCGACTATAAAAAAAATATATTTTATTATAAAAGTATTTCTAACAAAGAAATTTTGTATCAATATTTGGAATTGAAATTCTAATGGTTTGAATTAATTATTCATGCCCGATACTATTCCTTCGAATCTACCTTATCTGCTCAGCTTTATTTATTCACCTATATTCTGTCTCTCCAAGTCCTTCTTTTCCTTGTTGACTATACCCTTTTAAATATTATTTATATATATATTATTTGGTTTAATAGAAAATTTTAGTGCTATAGATATTTTAGAGGTTATTAATTAAATGAAACATATTTAAAGTAAATGATTATTGACTTATAAATAATATTTGGAAAGTATTTTAGATAGAATTAATAAATTTATGAACTATGGATTTAATGTTTTCAATTAGCTTATTTGTAAATATAAGTAATAATGTAAATAATTGTTTTCAAATGATTTTCATACATTTTTAAAGGTGTCATTTAAACATATAAATGGTATTTATAAAGGAAGCAAGAAATTTTACAAATGGATGGTTGAAAGGTTTTAAAGTATATAAGATAATTGAATTGCAAATGAAGTTTTCAAATTTTAAGTAAAATTTATATAGTTTAAATTAATGGTTTAATCTTGACTTTCAATCTATCTTTTCTGTCTGGTTGTTTCTATTCTTCTACCTCCTTCCTTTTCGGGGACGAAAAGTTTTGAGTGGGGGAGAGTGTAACGACCCGTAAAATTTAATGGTTTAAAAAGTATATTTAACTGGAAATTTGTGAAATTTTAAACAATAAAATTTGAAATTAAAAATTTATTATTTGGAATACGTCTATTTTAATATAGCAACTGGTAAATTTTCATCTGATAATGTTGAAGTTTATTTTCCTGTGAAATTCATTTCAAATCAAACCGGTTAATAACAGTGAATTTAAAAGTTTTCCGAAACCAAAATATGTCAACAGGAGAAAATTTATTCAGACTATTCTGAATCAGACTGCGAAATTCGTTTTTCCAAATTTGGACTTCTACTGCTCCGTTTATGTAACGACCCGGGTTTTTCTACACGAAAAACCGGACCATTTGGTTAAGAAGAAGAGGTAGAAGAAGAAGAAAAATAGAAAACAACAACAGAATCTCACATACGCAGCGGAATAAAATATAATATATATCAGCAGATCTTTACACAAAAAGAAATCTATATCTGTTTACATATACATCATCCAAATACATCATCAGAGTACATCACATCAATATCATACAACTGGACAGTAATCATAACTTGTCCTCACAATCTAAATACACAGCGGAATATATAACTCAAATACGGAAGTACGTATCGCCATCCAGCTCCATAGCATCATTTCCTGTAATCTATAATACTCGGTCTGACCCGAGCATCAAATAAAACAATACCCGAGTCAGTCTGGAAAACCAGCGTGAGAAAATCACACTCAAATTGATTATTAAAGTTTCAAAATCTTTTGAAAACAAAAGCATCTCGTAAGACCACGCCACACATAAACATGTCGGGTTTTTACCTTACGATAGCTAAAACACTTTTTATCAAATTCCTTTGATATTATAATAGTGTCTATATACAAATACTTATTAAAATAGCTGAAATTGTTACATTATTAAATTCCAGCATACTAGCCACAAAAGTGGGTAATACAAACAAATACCGTACAAGGCACGTAGGAAAAATGGATTTCCAACGAATGACTAGGCACTGGGGTACCACCTATCACAGTACGTGGCCTAGATCACCGTACCGAGGAGTACGCCCGCTCCCCTGCAACACAAGGCCGGAACCATCCCTTACTGGATAATTCCGAATAAAATCACCCCACGGTTGGGATCAGCAACCGCACCACTAAGCCGAAATAAAAAGGGACATCTAGACAGGGATGACCTTACCCTCCAGTGGGAGCTACCCACGAAGCCTTGCTGCATAACCCCTGATTTTCAGTCATTCCCGGTTGATGAGGTTCGAGGCTAAACGATACCTTTTAGAGAACATATCCCTTAGAATGCCCATCGTCCGCTGACGATGTTTCGCAAGCATTCGTCCATACAAGTCCGTCCTGGGTTTGAACGGAACCGAAGGCACTATTCCTACTACATCCATTTTGGAAATATCCTCAGGATTAGAAGCGACTAGCCCTTGCACTTCACAGCTCCATCTTCGACTCCGAAATCGTTACACGAACCGTACAAACCGGATCGAAGTGGTATTCGAGTCTCCAGACCTAGAATCCCGGTATACGGAAACTCGATCCCGGTCTCTTCGAAACGATCAGCGCATTTGGCCAATATTGATAGTCGGTTATTTAACTATCAATTAACATCCACAAGCAACCATCACATAATAAATAATTTCCCATATTATTTATTTGTCCAAATATCTTTCCAAGATATATTTCCAAATTTTCAAACTCCTTTTGAAAACAATTTCAAACAATTTCCGCTTACGGAATACATTTCCAAATATTTATTTCTCTGAAACACCAAGTACAAAACACTTTTAGATTTTAAAATAATTTAAAAACACTTTATTTTAAAATATATTTTATAACATTGAAATCAAACTACTTTAATACTTTATTAAAAATATATACTTTAAATTAAACCTCTTTATAAATATAAACTAAATTTCTCTTTTTAAAATACAATACCAAATCACTTTTATATAATTACTACAATAATAGATTTTTAAAATATACCTACTTTGAAAATTAACATTTAGAAATAATCAATTTTCTAAAACATGCTTTTTAAAACATACTTAAAACTTTTAACTTATATTTAAAATTGCTTTGAAAACGTACTTGGCTATCCAGAGAAATACACTTCTCATTTCCATCTTTTAAAAATAAATCAACATTTATTTTTAAACCAAACCATATCTTTTTATACATTCTCACCTTAAATTTATATTCAAATATCCACTATATTTTATTTTACTTTATAAACCCAGTTTATATCTCCAAAATCTCACTTCTCTTTTAAAATTCCAATTTTAAATAACTAAATCAATTTCCAATTGATTTTCCAATTTACTTTACTTTACTTTGAAATAAATTTCCTTTACTACTTCATTTATTTCAAAATACATTAACTTTTAGATTTATTCCTTTATTTGAGTTAAAACCCTTTTTAACTGAAAATACCAAATTTTAAACTTCCAAAATTCCTTCTTTAGCCTTTAATTAAATTTAATCCTTACATTCAAAATAAATCCTTTATTCTTTAAATTTAATATCACTTTAGTTTAAAGTTAATATTTCCCTTGTTATTTTGAAATTCCCTTATTCCAATTCACTTGAATTATTTACTTAAATTTTACTCTTTTATTTCTTTCAAAATCCAATTCAATATATTTTGATAACTCCTTTTATTGAAATATTCAATCCAACCATATCATCCAATATTTCAATCATCAATAAAATCATCACAGGATATCAATATTCGTAGAACAGAATATCAAATAATCTAAATAATTTTGAGGAATCCAGTTGGATCCCTCCAACCTGTTTCCCTGCATTCACAAACGTTAGCACAATACCAATTCCACTTCAAAGTGGAATATCGCGGTATATGGGTTTTATAAAATATCATCCGCTATTATGCGGCGCATAGGGTCTCATCCGCTATATAATGCGGGAATATCAACAAGTCCAATATATACATATGCTAATATGTATATATTGCTATATACTACTATATATAGTATAACATATTCAATCAATGCAACCATTCAATCAATTATTTAAATTTAACCATTTAAATTCAAATCTAACTGAGTGAGATTAACTCACCTTTGCTTTTATTTGCAATCCATCTCAAAATTGCCTTGGTTTCCTCGATTTCCGACCTTGTATAAACATTTTATACAGTTTATTAATATTCGAACAATTAAATTCCATCTGATAGATTTAATTAATTTATACCTATGCTTTCCTCTTTTTTTTTTATATATTTTCTTCATATTTTAAAATCCCAATTAATTCAAAACCTTATCTATGAAACCAGAGATATACGCTTATAAACAAAATTTATATTACTCTTTATAAGTTTCCTATTAACAGCAAAAATTACTGAAATTATTTTTCTTTCGTTTCCTGACTTCTGATTATTCAAATCTAAACTGAAATGCAAATTATAATTAACTAGTAGCAAATTTATACCTTGCTAGAAAAACAGACTCGGAAAAATCCACCTTGCTCGAATCGTGAAACCCCGCAGCCTCCAACCTGATTTCACGGTTGTAGCTCGAGTTCGAGCTCGAAATCCCAAACCTTCGACCTTACCGCCTCCCAGTATCACTCGCAGCAAAATACAACGAAACCCAATGACCCTGATCATGACTTAATCTCCAGATAATCGCAACCCTAATCCCTTTCTGCTCGACACTACACGCTCGACTAGCTGCTCCACCGCGAGCCCTGGCAACTGCCACCAAATGACGACAATCTCCGAACTGCCGCCATCCCCCCCTTGGCCGCGACGTGCCTCCATCCACGCATGCACTCGTATTAAGCACGAGTTTCCCTCTATATGGCCCACTCGCAAACTCGAGCTCGTCCCCGCTCTTGATTTGATTTCGAGATCGCGAAAGGAAGGAGTGCCGTAATTTCTGAACGAGTTGGAAATTTTTTTTTTAAAACTGAGTATTCTCGAACGGAAATAGAAGAGAGGGGCAATTTTTCTCTATTTGTATATCTTTGTTTACTTAACGAAAAAGAAAGGGAGACAGAAGCGATGTTGGCGTGCTTGAAACGTTACACGTGCTGGTGGAGCAGGAATTCCAGCTGAAAAGAAAGAATGTAGGCTGATAGAAAATTTGACTAGACCATTTATAAAATTAAATTTACATTTGATTCCAACGCGTTTATCCAGCGTACGACCTCACAACAATTCCGGAAGCTACGAGAATTGAAATCCGATAAAAATCCCATATTACGGATCTAATGAAACCAGTTTTGTCGAATTCCGAGAGTGTGCCTCTGAAGGCTATTTTAAAATTCAATTTAAACGATATATTTTAAAAACTTGGTCAAAACACCTTTAAATTCAATTTTATCACTTTTATTATCTTCAGTATTATCAATATAAATTTTCTGAACCTTTAAACTATTTTTAACAGGCTTAAAATCAAGATTCAATATTTTACCCAATCCCGATAATTAAATTTAATAATTAATTATCCAAATAAATACTGTATATTTGAAATTAAAGTTAAAATTTAACCTTCGGATATTTAAAATAAATTAAATATTCACATTTCAAATATACAAAAATTCCGGGTCGTCACATTCCTCCCCCCTTAAAAGAATTTCGTCCCCGAAATTACCAGTTAAGAAGAATGTCTCATTTCCCGTTAGCTATTTCCCAAATTCAAACAGTTTTAATAATACCCAAACAATCTTTTATTAATGATACAGTAATCATCTTTTAACTTCCCAAACTTATTCATAAGTTCAACTCATACCACCTACTTATCCATTCAAATTTAAATTTGAATTCAAATTTTGAATTATCAAAATTTTCCAAAAATTTTCTAACTCCCTAAATTTCCGAAAAATTTCGCCAGCGTCTCCTTTGCGCGGCTAGCTCGGTACTACTACAAAATGGCTCTACGGCCTCCCAATCTCAAAAAGAAAACAAAAAGCCAAGTGGCTGGATCAAAAACCCAATCAAATTTCATATAGAAATTCAAATTCATACCTTTTTGTCGGGCCATTAAATTTTATCTTCTAAATCAAAAATCCCAATTTATCCATTGCTTTTATACACCTGTATATCCTACTAAGCAATAATATTAAATCACAATCCCAAAGTCATTTTATACTTTCCTTTACAAATTTCCAATATTTGTTTTACTTAAGCCCGTACGATGCACATATATCATTCGTACGCAATATCACATTCGATCGCTCAATCGATCACACAATTCCACTTCCGAACTAGTATCGTCCACCCGACTTCCTAGTGCGGACTCAGATCTGGTTTCTTGATCAGAAACCGTCATTCTCCTTGCATAGCCACAAACTATGATAGAGAATATCCAGAATCAATCAACAATCCATATCCAGGCTCGCCGTCGAAAATCGAGTGAAAAATCCCAACTCGGATCGGTATAATTACCTCGAAATTCTGTGCTCGAATCCGGATCAAATCACTATGCGAATAAAATAATATACGTACATCCTACGTATTAATTCCAATTGATTATCAATTACATCAATTTTCTTTTATTTCGCATTCCTTTTGATTGTTATTCACTTTCCACAATTTATCCCATTCACAACTTCCAGTTCAAGTCTTCATTCAATTATTCACTTAGTATATTTTCTATTTCAAAATTACTAAGTATATTTCCAATACCAATTTTCTTAAGAATTTCATTCTTCAATTCTTAAGTTCATATAAATTTCTTATACTTATTTACTACTTCACCACCGAAGTGTATATATTCAAATTGAACTCCCATTTCATATGAATTCCAACTTACTTCAATTTACTACTTCATTTCCAAATTTTTCCTTAAATTCAATTCATCTCCAACTTCCAAAAATTGAATTTTATTTAGCTCGACAACAATCCAAGTTAATTCATTAAATAACTATTTCTCAACTTATTTAAACCACTCCTCTGTTTGAGTTCAGTTTCCATTCAACATTTACTTAAGTCAATAACTTAAGTTTATTTTCCATTTAACCAACCCTTTAAAGTTTTATTTCCATTTTTCATTTGATTCTTATTTAATCAAATTCCATCCATTTATTTATTTTCACTTATTCGGATTCCATTCGAAATCCCAACCATTACTATTTTAATCCAATTTCATTAATTCCCAATTCCATTTCATTAACTAATTTATTATCTCATTAGTTCCTCCACTGGTTAAGATTAAATACTTTCTTTTTTAATTCCAAATATCACTTCACTTAATTTTCTTAAGTTCAATATATTTTATAATTCAAGTTTGGATTTATTTAAAAATTTAGATTGCTCATCTTAGTCGTTTCCATTTGATAATTACAATTTCAAATTATAACTCTTAATGGTTCAAAGTAATGGATTCCCATTTATGACTTACAATTTCATTTCTATTCATAAGTTTTAACTTACTTGCTGAAGACCTGGGACTATTCATTTATGTCCGTTTCATTTTTATAATCAAATCTCAAATTATTACACTTAAGAACTTAAGAATATGAATTTCTTTACACAATTATAAGCATTTTACATTACCTTTATATCCAATTCAATTCGACTTCAACTCATTTACATTTAACTCAATTCCAATTCTCAATTTTTATTTAACTCATCTTAAGTTAAATTCAAATATATTTTATTCACCTTCATATACTCGAATTAAATTTTAATTCCAGGATACAAATTTTATACAAGTTTTACAATTCATTCACCTTCAAGTTCTCTAACTCTTTTATCTACCAGCTTATATTACTCACTAAGTTAATTTTATCTCATAATTATAATCCCAGAATTAAACTTTCATTCCCTTCTTATTTCAATCAACTTCATTCTATACTTTATATTGTTGATTCATTTAAATTTCCACATTTAAATTTTAAATAGAATTCCCAGAATCCAATTGCCCGGTTTTATTTCAAAACCATTTTGAATCCATAAATAACTCATACACATCTGGTATATCATATCAAATCCAAATTTCCAAAACAATCTGCTTTTACCAAACAATTTTCCCTTTGAATTTCAAAACTAACCCAGTTCACAATCATTTCCAATTTTAAAATAGTTTGGTAGCAATTTCTCTTTGGAAACTCGAAAATAGACATCGATGATGCTGCAGTCATCACCGAAATTATTTTCCAGCGACCAAAAGAGAATTTAATGCTTTTATCACTCTAAACATTTCAAACATTTTTAAATCCCAAATCCCACCAGATTTCAATTCAATTTCAAAAATATTCATGAAATAATATCACTATTATTTCCCCAAAACCTTTAAAAACTATTTTTAAATCCAAAGGAATTTAAATCTTTCCCAAAACTTCAAATTCAAAATCCATTCAATTTTATATCCAAACATTACTCTGGAATTCTATCACATTTTATTCCAAGTTATAAGTCACTTTTACCATTTACATTTACAAATTTCATTTGTTTATGAATTAATCTCATTTGATTATAAATCACATTTGTAATTCACATTTGTATATAAAGTTTATTTCAATTTATAAATTTCATTTAGTCTATATTTCAAATTCCATTTGTTATATAAATTTATTCTTCAACTTAGGTTATAAGTTTTCAATTTCTACTCAATAATGAGACTAACTCATTATTGTCATTTTCTAACAACCAAGCATCCAAATATATAACTATAATAATTTCAAATAATTATTTCTTTTATATACAAAATAATTTGGGCAAAATTATTTCATTCACCCTATTTAAAACAATACTGTGTCGAACTATTCTATTCAAGTGTTTAGAAACCCCTTCGATACAGTTGTACAGACTGTGCCGACGAAGGTTCATATGCCACTCAATAAATCAACCAACACAATATAAAACCATTTTATATTCACTAACAAATACGCGCTCATATCTATTAATACTCTCAAAATTCCCACCAGAGCCAAGGTTATCGCTAGCCTAAGCTCTGATACCACTGTAACGACCCGGGTTTTTCTACATGAAAAACCGGACCATTTGGTTAAGAAGAAGAGGTAGAAGAAGAAGAAAAATAGAAAACAACAACAGAATCTCACATACGCAGCGGAATAAAATATAATATATATCAGCAGATCTTTACACAAAAAGAAATCTATATCTGTTTACATATACATCATCCAAATACATCATCAGAGTACATCACATCAATATCATACAACTGGACAGTAATCATAACTTGTCCTCACAATCTGAATACACAGCGGAATATATAACTCAAATACGGAAGTACGTATCGCCATCCAGCTCCATAGCATCATTTCCTGTAATCTATAATACTCGGTCTGACCCGAGCATCATATAAAACAATACCCGAGTCAGTCTGGAAAACCAGCGTGAGAAAATCACACTCAAATTGATTATTAAAGTTTCAAAATCTTTTGAAAACAAAAGCATCTCGTAAGACCACGCCACACATAAACATGTCGGGTTTTTACCTTACGATAGCTAAAACACTTTTTATCAAATTCCTTTGATATTATAATAGTGTCTATATACAAATACTTATAAAAATAGCTGAAATTGTAACATTATTAAATTCCAGCATACTAGCCACAAAAGTGGGTAATACAAACAAATACCGTACAAGGCACGTAGGAAAAATGGATTTCCAACGAATGACTAGGCACTGGGGTACCACCTATCACAGTACGTGGCCTAGATCACCGTACCGAGGAGTACGCCCGCTCCCCTGCAACACAAGGCCGGAACCATCCCTTACTGGATAATTCCGAATAAAATCACCCCACGGTTGGGATCAACAACCGCACCACTAAGCCGAAATAAAAAGGGACATCTAGACAGGGATGACCTTACCCTCCAGTGGGAGCTACCCATGAAGCCTTGCTGCATAACCCCTGATTTTCAGTCATTCCCGGTTGATGAGGTTCGAGGCTAAACGATACCTTTTAGAGAACATATCCCTTAGAATGCCCATCGTCCGCTGACGATGTTTCGCAAGCATTCGTCCATACAAGTCCGTCCTGGGTTTGAACGGAACCGAAGGCACTATTCCTACTACATCCATTTTGGAAATATCCTCAGGATTAGAAGCGACTAGCCCTTGCACTTCACAGCTCCATCTTCGACTCCGAAATCGTTACACGAACCGTACAAACCGGATCGAAGTGGTATTCGAGTCTCCAAACCTAGAATCCCGGTATACGGAAACTCGATCCCGGTCTCTTCGAAACGATCAACGCATTTGGCCAATATTGATAGTCGGTTATTTAACTATCAATTAACATCCACAAGCAACCATCACATAATAAATAATTTCCCATATTATTTATTTGTCCAAATATCTTTCCAAGATATATTTCCAAATTTTCAAACTCCTTTTGAAAACAATTTCAAACAATTTCCGCTTACGGAATACATTTGCAAATATTTATTTCTCTGAAACACCAAGTACAAAACACTTTTAGATTTTAAAATAATTTAAAAACACTTTATTTTAAAATATATTTTATAACATTGAAATCAAACTACTTTAATACTTTATTAAAAATATATACTTTAAATTAAACCTCTTTATAAATATAAACTAAATTTCTCTTTTTAAAATACAATACCAAATCACTTTTATATAATTACTACAATAATAGATTTTTAAAATATACCTACTTTGAAAATTAACATTTAGAAATAATCAATTTTCTAAAACATGCTTTTTAAAACATACTTAAAACTTTTAACTTATATTTAAAATTGCTTTGAAAACGTACTTGGCTATCCAGAGAAATACACTTCTCATTTCCATCTTTTAAAAATAAATCAACATTTATTTTTAAACCAAACCATATCTTTTTATACATTCTCACCTTAAATTTATATTCAAATATCCACTATATTTTATTTTACTTTATAAACCCAGTTTATATCTCCAAAATCTCACTTCTCTTTTAAAATTCCAATTTTAAATAACTAAATCAATTTCCAATTGATTTTCCAATTTACTTTACTTTACTTTGAAATAAATTTCCTTTACTACTTCATTTATTTCAAAATACATTAACTTTTAGATTTATTCCTTTATTTGAGTTAAAACCCTTTTTAACTGAAAATACCAAATTTTAAACTTCCAAAATTCCTTCTTTAGCCTTTAATTAAATTTAATCCTTACATTCAAAATAAATCCTTTATTCTTTAAATTTAATATCACTTTAGTTTAAAGTTAATATTTCCCTTGTTATTTTGAAATTCCCTTATTCCAATTCACTTGAATTATTTACTTAAATTTTACTCTTTTATTTCTTTCAAAATCCAATTCAATATATTTTGATAACTCCTTTTATTGAAATATTCAATCCAACCATATCATCCAATATTTCAATCATCAATAAAATCATCACAGGATATCAATATTCGTAGAACAGAATATCAAATAATCTAAATAATTTTGAGGAATCCAGTTGGATCCCTCCAACCTGTTTCCCTGCATTCACAAACGTTAGCACAATACCAATTCCACTTCAAAGTGGAATATCGCGGTATATGGGTTTTATAAAATATCATCCGCTATTATGCGGCGCATAGGGTCTCATCCGCTATATAATGCGGGAATATCAACAAGTCCAATATATACATATGCCAATATGTATATATTGCTATATACTACTATATATAGTATAGCATATTCAATCAATGCAACCATTCAATCAATTATTTAAATTTAACCATTTAAATTCAAATCTAACTGAGTGAGATTAACTCACCTTTGCTTTTATTTGCAATCCATCTCAAAATTGCCTTGGTTTCCTCGATTTCCGACCTTGTATAAACATTTTATACAGTTTATTAATATTCGAACAATTAAATTCCATCTGATAGATTTAATTAATTTATACCTATGCTTTCCTCTTTTTTTTTTATATATATTTTCTTCATATTTTAAAATCCCAATTAATTCAAAACCTTATCTATGAAACCAGAGATATACGCTTATAAACAAAATTTATATTACTCTTTATAAGTTTCCTATTAACAGCAAAAATTACTGAAATTATTTTTCTTTCGTTTCCTGACTTCTGATTATTCAAATCTAAACTGAAATGCAAATTATAATTAACTAGTAGCAAATTTATACCTTGCTAGAAAAACAGACTCGGAAAAATCCACCTTGCTCGAATCGTGAAACCCCGCAGCCTCCAACCTGATTTCACGGTTGTAGCTCGAGTTCGAGCTCGAAATCCCAAACCTTCGACCTTACCGCCTCCCAGTATCACTCGCAGCAAAATACAACGAAACCCAATGACCCTGATCATGACTTAATCTCCAGATAATCGCAACCCTAATCCCTTTCTGCTCGACACTACACGCTCGACTAGCTGCTCCACCGCGAGCCCTGGCAACTGCCACCAAATGACGACAATCTCCGAACTGCCGCCATCCCCCCCTTGGCCGCGACGTGCCTCCATCCACGCGTGCACTCGTATTAAGCACGAGTTTCCCTCTATATGGCCCACTCGCAAACTCGAGCTCGTCCCCGCTCTTGATTTGATTTCGAGATCGCGAAAGGAAGGAGTGCCGTAATTTCTGAACGAGTTGGAAATTTTTTTTTTTTAAAACTGAGTATTCTCGAACGGAAATAGAAGAGAGGGGCAATTTTTCTCTATTTGTATATCTTTGTTTACTTAACGAAAAAGAAAGGGAGACAGAAGCGATGTTGGCGTGCTTGAAACGTTACACGTGCTGGTGGAGCAGGAATTCCAGCTGAAAAGAAAGAATGTAGGCTGATAGAAAATTTGACTAGACCATTTATAAAATTAAATTTACATTTGATTCCAACGCGTTTATCCAGCGTACGACCTCACGACAATTCCGGAAGCTACGAGAATTGAAATCCGATAAAAATCCCATATTACGGATCTAATGAAACCAGTTTCGTCGAATTCCGAGAGTGTGCCTCTGAAGGCTATTTTAAAATTCAATTTAAACGATATATTTTAAAAACTTGGTCAAAACACCTTTAAATTTAATTCTATCACTTTTATTATCTTCAGTATTATCAATATAAATTTTCTGAACCTTTAAACTATTTTTAACAGGCTTAAAATCAAGATTCAATATTTTACCCAATCCCGATAATTAAATTTAATAATTAATTATCCAAATAAATACTGTATATTTGAAATTAAAGTTAAAATTTAACCTTCGGATATTTAAAATAAATTAAATATTCACATTTCAAATATACAAAAATTCCGGGTCGTCACAGTTTATCTTAATTCTGGCAAAATAGCAGCATTTTCGGTACCGATTATCGACTTTTGGTCGGACGATCGTACCACTAATATCTGTATACCGTTTTGATCCTCTCATCGTGTTGATCTCAATGGTATATTTATTTCAGTATTTTAAGGTCCGGTACGCGACGGAAGTGATAAACGGTTCGTTGTAGCGGTACCATAAATTTCTGACTTTACTCATTAATTCAGTTCAAATTTCTAGCGTGCTCTTCATACCATAATTTATAGTTTTAATTAATTTGCTGAATTAAAGGGTGACCATTTCCATCCCATGACCATTTCGAAAATCAGCGTGTAAATTTGTATACGTTATTCATTTTGAACGGTTCATCTTTTATTGTGGTGACTAGTCATTTTCCTATTGTTCCATTTTTTTTCTTTTCTTGAAATCTAAATACGTTTGCTGGTTCATTTGGAGATAGATGGTCCATATATATTCTATGAACTGTACGTTTCTTCTCCCATTCATCAATGTCTGTTCACCAATTTCCCTTATTTCCTTCGCCCATTCCATCATTTCGCTTCTGACTTTACCCATCAGCCGAACAAATTAGGTGAGCATGCACGCAGCTCGACCGATCCACCATCTTCCTCCATTTTTGCTTGGCCTCAACCCACCCTGTAACCGATGCTACCACTCGCCTGCCAGTAAGCCCTGATCCTCCGAACTCCTCCTCCTCCTCTATTTCCTTCGCCCAACGCCGCAACCCAGATCCGTATGTACCCCGTGCTGCTTCCACCACCAACCGATCTCTACCCACACCTATGAACCACCCGAGCCTATCACCTACGCCTTGGATCCGATGCACTTCACCACCTCGGCCGCACCAAAGCAACCCAAATTTATTCGCATCAACTCCATCGTCCTTCTTTCCGTGCCTCTTGCTTCCAAACCCTTTCTCTCCTTCATATAGGTAGGTTGGGTACATATTTATATTTACTAGTTTCGTATATTTTGTTTATATATTATATTATTATATTACATCTACACGTTCATGACATAGTCTGCATAATTTTTTTTTATGGATTTGCATGTATAAGATTCATATAAGTGGTCTATATATATTAATATGGTTTTGTATGTTGATTCCCTTTGTGTGTCAAATATATGTTTTATATTTTTATTACTGTTAAAATAAGTCTATATATATCTGCCGCATGTCTATTTGAGGTAATGTGTGGCATTGCGTTATATAGGTTAAGTTATATTTACAGAGGTTCAAATATATCCTATTCATGCTGTTGTATGTTTGCATGACCGTGTTGCTTTATTAATGAACATAACAATATATTATAATAAGTTTCGAATCTGCTGTATATATTAGCTTGATAAATCGTAAGATAGTTTGGTTATTTGTAGTTGTTATAAGATCAAACTGTTGCTGGCATGTATTTTTAACTGAGATTATGAAAGGACAGTGTTGTATATAGTAAGTACAGGTCTATATGGTTTTATAAATATCCATGCACAGTTTCTTGTAATAGTATATGGGGGGTCCACGTCGGTGTGATATAACCTATTGTAAAGAAATAGAATAATAATAATTCCAGATTTTATATAAGCTTTTAGCATCTATTGTAATATAGAAGGAGACCCATATTTTTTATGTTGTTCATTTCATTTACTGTTATAATAGGATAGTATATGTATTCATTTTGATCTTAAAATTTTAGATAAGTTATATATTAGTATTATATGGGCTTTACAAAGTGATATATACAACCAATTGTTTATATAAGTATATTGGTTTTATTAGTGTTACTTTATTTTTATAAATTTGTGGACCTATTTCAGTTCTATAAAGTAGTAGTATATTTCAGTAATATTTTATTAAATCTTTATCTCATAGATTTGTTTTGTTTCGACAATTTTATACCATCTTTAATTGTATATATATATGGACTTGTAGTTATCCCAAGTTATACGATGCATATATGTTAGTCACATATTTATAAATGTTAGTGGAGTTAACGTCAAGTCTGCATATTTGGTTATGCTAGTGCATTTTATATTCAAGGTTAGATTTGCATCTTATATGTTGGTTTGTCTATGCATTTATATTGTAATTATGATATGTTAAGTTATATGTTGTTGTTATTTGTTATAAGTGTGGTTTTGCTGTTATATATTTTTACAGCATATATATATATATATAAAGGAAACTTTTTGTTTACTATAAACATATGCTTTATGTGTTAAATATGTGATATGGAGTCCGCATATACATATTTATTTTTCCTGCCTTACTATATTCAATATGTAGGTCTATGTATACATTATTTTAAGTATTACAATACATAGGTTTGAAATGCATGTGTATTAAATTCAGTGTGTTTGAATTTAGAATATAAATTATATATATAGTTATATATTCATTTATACCAATTATCTTTATCGATCTAGTTCTATTTCGTTCCCATCATTTCCCATTATCAGCCTTGTCCGCCGTGCCTGTCTTTCTTCGTCGAATTGTGTCCATCTAGCCTTGCTTTGGAATTCGTAGCTTGCTCTGTTGTCTGTCTTCTCTAGCCTCGAAAGGTGAGCAATCACTCACGATTAACGTTCTTTTATTATTTAAATTTGATTTCAATTGAAACGACAATTGAAATATGATGCTGTAGTTATTTAAATTGTTATATATGCTATTATCTGTGTATGTTCACCTGTGACATTTGACACCAGTATCTAGTATTTATATGCCTGTTATTACTATTATCTGTATATGTTCACCTATGACATCTGACACCAGTATCTGTTATTTATATTGATGATATATGCCTGTTGTTATATTTTATATTATCTGTTATCACTCTGCAAGTTCCCTATTAGTATAGAATTCACTATGGGTTGAAATGATACATACCCGAACGGACTTTAGAATAGGAGAAAATCGTTATGGGTTGAAATGATAAACCCAAGCGATTTTCAATTGAATTGAAATTGGGATTACGGGTCGAAATGATATCTACCCGTATATATTTAAATTTCGGATTGAAATGATAAATATCCGTATCACTTAACCATATGAAAATATATATACAGACACCGTTGGTCCATATATATAAATATTTTGAAAATAAATTCTATGGATTTGGGAAGATAATTTTATTTAATTAAACCGATTTGAAACTTATTGAAATTGAGATTTAAGATATGATTTATAACTTGGGTTTGATTTAAGTAAAAAATGAAAATTTAAGGCTAGTTAAATGATATTGAATTTATTAAATGAATATTCCCTGATTAAATAATAATAAAGCTAAACCAAGAGGTGTATGAAACTGTTAAATTTAACTTTGAAAATATTGAATATTTAAGCTTTGAAATATATAAAAAAAAAATTTAAGGGTATATTTAGAACTGAATTGAATTGATGAATTGAGCTTTGAATAAATTTGAATTTGGAATTTGAAGTTGATTTGAATCGATTTGCTAGACTTGAGGAAATTAAATACTTTACTTTTCAAATCATTTAATATATATATATATATATACTATTTTGGAAAATAGATATATTTGAAATGAAATGATATTTGGGTTTTGAAGTATAAATTTAATTGAAATGACCACGGTGTTAAAATGTATATTCCCACCTTGTAGATAGTTCTGAAGATCCTTAGAGGATGGTTATCCCAACATTCTTTAAGTTACTCGTATTTCAATTGATATTTCACTTGAGTTGGATTTATTTATATAAGAATGTTAATCCTGACTCGAGTGTTTTGTGTTTTGCTTTACGCTCGGGTCAGACCGAGTGATACACCATCTGAGACTCACCTTTGGAGTTTGGAGCTTCCTTTGGAGATCCAACTATCGCCTCAGCTTTCAGCTCTTCTAGTTGATTCGTTCAGAGAAGTCATCTGTTGTATTGGAGACTTCACTGCATTTGAGATATTCTGTTGTATTTTATTTCTAACTCTGATGTTTATATAGTAGCTTCATGAACTACTATTTTATCTATTCCGCTGCGTATTATTGTATTACTCTGTGTCTGTGATTATGTGATTGATTTATTTACTGCATATGCTGAGTTTTGCCAAATTTTTATTACAATCTGTTATTTTGAATTATTCAAGTCAGACATGTGTGGATTTATTGTCGATTTGAATGGTCCAAAATACCGGGTCATTACAATATTTCTGAAATGTGAGATATGTTTTATAAGTTAAAAATGGCTAAAATTAAAGTTTTTAATGTTTTTGAAATGTTATAATAAATTTGGAATTGTATTGGCAGCATTTTCAAAGTGCTGCTATTTCTAAAATTTAACTATGTTCTGAAATAATTATAATACTACAGCACTTTATAAGTGTTGCTGTTTCTGAATTTGAACTATTTCAGAAAATACCAATATGTATACTACAGCACTTTATAAGTGCTGCTGTTTCTGAAACTGAACTGTTTTAAAATTCTAATACCTACTGTAGCACTTTATAAGTGCTGCTGTTTTGAATTTGGTAATGTTTTTGAAATGTTAATATATTTACCGTAACACTTTATAAGTGTTGTTGTTGCTGAAATTACAATGAAATTTGGAAATGCCTATTATTTTGGAAGATTTTGACATTGAATTTAAATGGTTTAAATGAATATGTTTTGAGGTGAAATATAAACCATTTTTGAAATTTTTAAGTTAATACAATGTTTTCGAAATTGGTATAATTGAATGAATGAACTTAAAATACTATAACTTTGGTAATGAATATTATTTTAAGAGTGTTATGATTTTTCTAAATATTATGATTTTCAAATGATAACATTTTAAATTGATATGGTTTCAAAGTATTATGGTTTCAAAGTGTTTGGTTTCAAAGGTGTTATAACTTTGAAAGTACTATGACTGTTGGAAATGAATTAATTTAAATAGTATTTAATTAAGAATCATTTTGAATATATTGATTTGCAATTTAAGATTTAAGAATATGACTTTATAAAGTGGTTTTAGTTTAAGATGATTTAAAAAGGAATATTTCAAGTTTAAATAAATTGAAAGAAATATTCAGTGATTGGAAATTTGGGTTTGTTCAAATGATATTTTGGTTTTGGAGTATAAACTAGTTTTGAATATAATATTTTGATTTTGAAGTATAAACTAGTTTTAAATGGATATGATATTTTTTTTGAGGTATAATTTATTTCGAAATAAATATCCATGGGTTATAATAACGATTGGTAGGCAAAGAGACCTGGATCGGATATGGGCATACTCTCTGTCGATACCGAAAACCACTTTGACAACCGTGTACGCGGTGGAGATTCCAGAATGAAGTAGGATGGTGGTGACGATCCTATTGAGGTATATACATGGACCCGACTCCCGTGAGTTGGCATAAGGTGGTTAAAACAGGAGCGATCTCGTGCCAATGAGGTATCACCTCTGATCGGACACATTTCTTCGATACTATTCCATTACTTTGTGATTTGATTTGGTGGCCACCCTTCAATTTTTGATTTGGGAGTGTGTTCCGAGGTGGGCGGTAGTGGCTGCTATGCGTTACCACCAGCCCGTGTGCGTAATTGGTATATCTACCCTGGCATTGCTTCATTGTGTGTCACCTACCATATCGAGCTTTACTACGAGTTTGGTTTTGTGCCGTAGCCTGTGGAGTATTTAGGGTAGCTCTCGATCTAGGGGTACGCTGATATTGGATAGACTACTGGGACTATTATGTGTTAAGGTGGAAAATGTAAAGCCTTAACACTATTTAAAAGTAAGTTTATTTTACTATTAGACATTATTATAATAGTGTATAATACTACATAGTAGATAGTTTAACGAATCCTTAAAGAATGGGCGATCCCAAGCATTCTTTAAGTTACTTGTGTATTTCTATTACAGTTCACTTGATTTGGTTTACATTGTATAAGTATGTATGTCCTGACTCGAGTGTTTTGTGTTTTGCTTTACGCTCGGGTCAGACTGAGTTGTACCTGTATTCGAGACTCACCTTTGGAGTTGGAGCTTCGCTTGGATCCATCCATTGATTCTGCTTTCAGTCATTCAGTTGATTTCCAGTGATGTATTCAGATCTTGTATTTGACTATTGTATTGAGACATCTGTGTATTCGTGACTTCTGTTGTATTTTGTATAACTCTGTTATATATATAGTAGCTTCATGAACTACTATTCTTTTGTTTCCGCTGCATTATTGTTATATTACTCCGTGTCTGTGATTATTTATATACTATATATTCTGAGTATTGCCAAATTTTATTTACAATCTATTGTTTGAATTAATCAAGTCCGACATGTGTGGATTTATTGTCGATTTGAATGGTCCAAAATAGTTGGTCATTACATTTGGTATCGGAGCTTTGGCTTTAGGCAAAGCTTAGCATATATGGTAAATTTATTTACAGAATCACTTTCGTTCGAGCTTGAATTCCTTCTTCTTCATGCCGATTTCTTTTGAATTTTGGAATGTTCCCTGCGGTTCCAAAATCATTTCTTGTCTCTCCCTATTTGTCTTCTTTTGATTCTGGAGTATCCCATAACTCCACTTCGAATGATCTTTATAACAAATAAGCAGTCTCGCCAACCTCAAATTGACTTGTAAAGGGGTGAAACTCCTTTACAATTGGCATTGATTCACCGGAGATTTCTGTATCCTTGGTTTGCGATGATGTTATCTCTTGCTATGCTTGAATTCTATCTCTTAAGATCGAATGTAGGATTTGCTTCAGAATACTGCATCGATCTGATTCTTGAAGTCATGATCGACCTGGTTAAGGTTGCCAGTAATTTATATAAGCTTATTCATTCCCTTATTATGTTATTTAATCATCTTGTCTTTTGTTTCCAAATTATCTTCAAATCATTCTTGAAATATATTTGTAAACTAATATTTAAATTGTTTTAATATATATTGTGTTGTTTGAGTTATTGATGTTGATTTGGGTTTCCGATTGATTCGTCTGATCAACGCTATCGATAGGATCTCCAAAACACTCGAACAGAGCAAACTGACACCATATTGTTTTCAAACTTGGTAAATGTATAAAATTTGTATAATTATATTTTTTATATATAAAATTTTTGAAATTTTATAGTTAATTGAATTGGATGTTAAGAAATAATATTTGACTTTATATATATCTTGTAATCATTGGCTTTTGTTTCATATATAAATAATTGGATTATAAAACATGGTTATAAATTAATTTGGAAATTTAAATGAATCAAGAATTTGAGAATTTAATTTCCGATGATTTTGAACTTTGGTTTTAATGTTTTAAAAGGTATATTATTTGAAATATTTCCAAATAGAAATTGTTTTTAAAGAATTTTAAAGTTTGAAATCAGTGCTCTTCTCTTTGTCGCTAGAAAATAATTTCGATGATGACTGCATCAACATCGACATTCATTTTCGAGATTCGAAGTGAAAAGACTATTCTGTAGCTTTACTACAGTTTTGCTTTGAAGAATTAAATTGATTGGAATTTCTAAAAATTGACTTGATTTATAATATATATATTGATATATGATTTAAAGTTGATTTGATATATATTATGTATATATATTTATTTATCTCTAAATTAGTTGAAGTTAATCGAAAATTTAATTCTTAAATTTTATCTTAAGGGATGATTTCAATTATAAAATGAAGCCAAAAATTTGAATAAATATTTAAGCTTGAATAATTGAATTAGAAAATTTTATTTGTATAATATTCTATTACATTCCAATATGGCTTACCTAAATTAATAAGAAGTTGAATATGTAATTGGATAATATACAATATGAAAGGATTTTATAAATAGAATTTGAGTGGTTATAGTAAATGTTATACACTTAAATTTTAGTATAAAAGATTAATGGAGGTAAATATAATAAAAGGTTAATTGAATAATTACAATATAAAATGGTGTTAAAGGAATTTATAAATAAATTGGATCAGTTATAAAAAGTGTAAATAAACTTAATAATATGATTAGATATATCAAGTGGAATAAATTTAATAATAATTTGGAATAAAGAAGAATGAAATTTAGTGAATAAATTATGAGTATAATAAATGACTTTCAAATCCATGACTTTGGAAAATTGTTAATTTAAGAAATTGTATGATGAGATAATGAGATAAAAAAAATAGTTAAGATTTATCTAACTTAAGTGAAACCAAATGGATGAAATTAATTATTAATGTAAGTTGAAATTTTCATGGTTTTAAATTTATTATCTTATTCTGTTTTCCAATCTATTTCTTTCTGGTTGTTTCCATTCTCCTACCTTCTAAGTGGGAAATCGAATTTCGAGTTGGTCAGCCCATGGAGCTACTATTTTCTCTCAGCTTGGTCTTGCCACTGATTTTCACCAGCTCAGTGGTGCTGAGGAAAGTATTCCCGAGACTGCTTTCCATACTGAGAATGGTTTTTCCTATGAATGGTTAGTTATGCCTTTTGGTTTGACTAATGTCCCTGCTTCCTTTGTTGATTTGGTGAATCGTGTTTCCGTGTTGTGCTTATCAAGTTTATTCTAGTCTTTGTTGATGATATCCTTGTCTTCTCCAAGTCAAGGAAAGAACATGAGTTGCACTTGAAATCTTTTCTGGAGACTCTTAGGAATCATAAGTTGAAGGCTAAAATTTCGAAATGCCATTTCTGGAAGGATGAAGTCCGATTTCTCAGACATATTGTTTCTAGTAATGGAATTTATGTTAATCCAGTTAAGATCGCTGCGATCAATGTAAGTCTTTTTTCTCATCTTTCTTTGTGATTTCATATCATAACTCTATCTTTTTAGTTGTCCTTATTTCTCCCTATCTTGTTACAAGATTGGGAAGGTTATTTGCTTATGCCAGCTTGTTTGAAACTTTACAAGAATCTTTGGTACTCATCTGAATCTGAGCACTGCTTACCATCCATAGACCGATGGTCAAACGTAAAGAGTGAATCAGATTCTAGAGGATCTTCTTCGTGCTTGTGTTTTGATTTTGAGATCTTGGGAAGATCATCTCTATCTTGTTGAATTCACCTATAACAACAGTTATCAGGTGTAATTTCAATTTCCTTTTTATCTTCTCTTAATCCTATCTCATTTTATCTTGTTTTCCTTGTCTCGTTCCTTTTCGAGGACGAAAAGTTTTGAGTGGGGGAGACTGTAACAACCCATAATTTTGTAAATATTTTTAATTAATTTTATTTTGAAAACTTTGATTTTTTAAATCATTTAAAATTGAATTTTGGAATTTTCCAATGTATTTTTGGATTTTGTTTGTAATTTATTTTCCAAATATATTAAAATAAACATTTTCTGGAAATTTAATATTTTGGTCAACTTTGGTCAAACTTTGACTTTCATTTGAAAACTTTAAATTTGAATTTTTAATTTCAAATCTTTGTCTTTGAAGCAGAATATAATTTTGATATTCGTTCTGCTTTTTGTTTCGTCAAATTTTGATTTATAATTTTTAAATTGGATAAAATAAAGCGTTTTGCACGCACTTATTTTCCGTATTTTATTTTATATTTTCCCTATGTCCATCTCTTTATTTTATTTTTCTGTTTGTTTTGTCTAAACTTTATTTTATTTATTGGATTTTACTTGTGTATATCTTTTTATAAATGGCTTGGAGAAATTAAAGAGACATACGTTACATTGTTAAAATTCCTGCCTTTTTATTTGCCTAGCCTCGTTATTATTTTCCTAGCATTCACCCCTCTCTTAGCCATTCAAAATTTGTCTTGCCGTCCACTCCACTTCATAATTCACGTACAAAACTGCTCATTTTTCATTTGCATTTAAGAATAAAAAATATACAAGTTATTTGTTGCCTTTTTATTTTCCAAACCATTCAAACTCTTGCCTTTTATCTACATGGCCTCTTTATTTCTTACCTTAGCTGTTCATAACCCCCACTAAACCCTAGCTGCCACTTCATTTTGTAATTCACGTACAAAATATTTCTCATCACTTCTCACTTCATCTCCTGAAGAAAAAAAATATTACAAGATCCATGGCTTTTCTTTCCTCCTTTTCTTTCTCTTTTTATTTTTGTTTTTCCTTGTTTTCTCCTTGCATAGCTCGGCCTCCACCACATCAAGCTTCTAGCCGACCTCTCCCTCGTCACACCACCACCATGACCACCTCCATCAACCATCACCACCACCCCAAACAAAGCCGTGACCACCATATGCAAACTCCACCAAAACTTGTTGAAAACATAGCCTACATTACCATAGTTCACCACTTCCTCTTCCCTATTAGCCTCGGCCACCAATGGTTCCACCACCTCCATGCCATTATCTACACCTCAAGTCGTGCCTTATGACCTGATCCATGCACACAAGTCCAAGCACTCTAGACCCATGGCCGAACCCAAAACTCCTCTTACATTTTACTTTTTGCCTTCCACCACCTTGTAACTCCCATCTCTTCAATTTCCTAACCATGGCCGTGCCTCATAACTTCATGGCCGAGCCTATGTTGCTTCAAACATGATGAGGCCGAGCACAACATGATGTTCTAACCCTATAGAGATGTGGCTGAGCCCCTTTTTGATTTAAAGCAAGGTTATGTCACTTTGATTCATTCTTTTCCATTGTTTCAATCTATAAATTTTGTGTTGAATCATATTCTTATGTTGGTGATATTTGTGTACATACAAGTTTTGGATCTGACTCTTCATCTACTCAAGTTTGATTCGTGCTTTGTCGTGCTTTTCGGAGTTTGTTGTGTATCTCTAGTTTGTCAATTCTAGCTTTTAAAAGGTGAGTTTATCTGTAACAACCCGTTTATTTGGACCATTTAAATTGACAATAATCCACACATGTCAACTTAAATAGTACAAAACACGAATCATTAATGGAGTATATGTATATAAATAAGAATCATCACAGAATCATAGAAAATAGAACATAACAGAATAGTGCAGCGGAATTACAACAATGTCATAATAGTAGTTCATGAAGCTACTAAGTAAATACAACAATGTCTCAAATAAAAGAAATACAACAACAAAGATGTCCAAATAGTCCAAATGGAAAGAACAATACTGATAAAGATAAGATAGTCTTCAAGTCTTCAGCTCCAAGAAAGCAGCAGCAGCAATCCTCAGTCTGATCCGAGCATATGCACAAACAAACACTCGAATCAGGACATATATTCTTATACAGATAATATGGTTAAAAATTTTGAAATAACAATAACTCAAAGATGATTGGAATAAGCATCTTTCAGGATCCGATAAACTATCTATATATAGTAGAGTACGATAAGTAGATAATGTCTATCAATAATATAAAGATATCAAAATAGTGTTAAGTCATGGCCCATTCCACCCTTAACACATTTTTATTCCCAAAAGCATATACAAGACCGTAGTTTCCCCAAAACCGGAAGTCACCAGAGGGCAATCCATATACTAAAGGTACAAATCAAAATCGTAGTGGTCGCGCATAAATGGAATACAAGTATGACAAAGCACATGAGGCTATACCCAATGTAGTGATACTACCGTTCGCCTGATCCGGACTGGTGAGAACGCAACGCCGCAGCGCCCGCAACACCGTGAAACAACACTCCCAAATCAAGGGTGCGCACCAATCAATCACAAAGTAAAAGAATAGTTTACGAAGAAGTGTGTCCACTTGAGGTAGCTAATCCTCCATTGGCCCGGCACAGCTCCTGTTTTAGTCATTTCCAATTTGACACAAGTGTCAAGGCTATCCATTATCGTTCACTTTCTTCAATCATCAACGTTCGCCAATCCAACCACTTCATTCTGGATCATCACTTCGCGTATAGTTATTAAAGTGGTTTCCGGTTTAGACAGTGAGTATGTCTGTAACGACCCGATATTTCAACCATTCGCATCCATTATAAGTGTATAGGTAGACACTCATGCCGGAGTTGAATTGCTCAAAATACCGCGTTATAAATAAAATTTGGCAAATCTCAGAATATACAGTAAATAAATAAAATCACAGATCACAGACACAGAGTAAAATAATGCAGCGGAAGTAAAAGAGATAGTAGTTCATGAAGCCACTATATTAATATAACAAAGTTACATAAGATACAACAGAAGGAATAGAGTACAATAGAAGTCTCAAGACATAGAAGTCTACTAATACAAGAGCTTAAATAGAACAACAGACTGAACAGATAAAACCAGATAGCAACTGGATAAGGATGATCTCCAGTAGTCCTAGCTCCGTGAAGATGAAGTCCAACTGATACTCAGGCTGACCCGAGCGTAAAATAAAACATAAACACTCGAGTCAGGATATACATACTTATACAATGTAAACCAACTCAAGTGAACTGTAGTAAAGGTACAAGTAACTTAGAAGATGCTTGGGACCGCCCATCCTCTAAGGATCCGTTAAACTATCTACTATGTAGTAATAATCGCTATTATAATAGTGTCTAAATAAGTAAAGTATAATCATATCGGAAAATAGCGTTAAGGGGATGGAGAACCTTAACGCGGTCGGATCTTAAAATCATAATCGTAGTAAAGCTCGATATGGTAGGTGACACGGCACAACTAGGCAATGCCAGGGTAGATATACCAATTACGCACACGGACTGATGGATACGCATAGCAGCCACTACCGTTCCACCTCGAACAACATTCCCAAATCGGAGGATGGCCATCTAGTCAAATCACAAGTAAGAGTATAATATCGAAGAAATGCGTCCGAGAAGAGGTGCTACCTCACTGGTCCGAGATCGCTCCTGTTTTAGCCACCTTATGCCAACTCACGGGAGTTGGGTCCACGTAACATACCTTAAGAACGTCGCCACCATCCTACTTCATTCTGGAATCTCCACCGCGTACACAGTTGCCAAAGTGGTTTTCGGTAAGACAGAGAGTATGTCCATATCCGATCCCGGTCTCTTTAACAACCCAACGTTATTATAACCCGTGGTCATAAGTTTAAAACAGTTTATACTTCAAAATAGAATATTATCTCAAATCCAAATCTTTATCAAAATAAAGATTAAATCAATTCTAAACCATTTCCATATTTTTAAAATATCATATCATTTCAAAACTTCATTTCAAATCATTTTAATATTCCAAATATCATTTGAGTTCAAATCTAAATATTCAACTTTAAATACCTTTTAAATTTAAAGGTATACTTCATTTATTATCATTTCAAATCACTTTTAAATAGTTTATATTCCAATCAAAATAATTCATTTAAACCTTCTAAAAGTGTAATTATTATATTTTCAAATCAAGTATTCAATTTCCAAAGTTTCAAACCATTCTGAGTTCGTTTACTAAGTCAAAAACCCTAATTATTAAAATTTCATCATTTCACAGCATTTAAAAACAACTGCTATAAGTTATATTTGAAAACATTTTTAATTCAGCAAAACAACATTTACAAACTGCTATAATAGTTCAGTTTTAAACAAAATCATATTTCAGCCTACTGCAGTCCTTAACAAGTGCTACAGTAACTCTTTTATTAGTTCAGGTTAAATTTTTAGTTTCTGCTACAACAGCACTTACCAAGTACTATCATAGCCTTAGTTCATTTTAGTCTTTTGGTTCATTTATACAATCCACAACACTTAACAAGTGCTACAGATTCTACCTAGTTAAAACTTATAAAATCATACATTAAAAATGTTCATTTTCAATCCTTTAACAAATTTATTTAAAGAGAAATTTTACAAGTTAAAACCAAAACTTACAAATTTGCTTATTACATTCATTTCAACATTTAAACTTAAACTCCATTTTTCCATCAATTTAAAACTAAATTTCATTTCAATTAAATTAACTTAAGTTCCCATCTTTCTTTTAAACAAAATTTCAAATTTAAGTTTCGTTTTAAAAATCAATATTCCTCCATTTTATTTATATTTTTCACATAGAAAAATCATTCCTATTTTTAATAAATCACTTAAAAAAAATTCGATTTAAATCAATTTAATATTATTACAATATTTAAATTATTTAAAAGTATCCAGAAAATACAGAAAAATAACCACGGGTCTGTATAATATTTTCTAGCCTAAGTCAAGTGATACGGATACTATATCATTTCAATCCGTAATTTACAAAGAAAAATCCGGGTTTTATCATTTCAAACCCGCAATCCCAAGTAAATAAAATTTAATTGAAAATCGTTCAGGCCTATCATTTCAACCCATAACGACCTTCCCTTATTCTAAAGTCCGTTCGGGTATGTATCATTTCAACCCATAGTGATTCTATTCTACAGGGAACTTGCAGTGTGATTAACAGAATAGAATAACAGTAAAATAAGAACAGAATATAACAGATGATACGACATGCAGTTTTAACAATTAACATCGACTACAAATAAATCACAGGTAGTTATAACATCATTTATTTATTTATTTATTTATTTCTACACATTCAGTTGCGGTCGTTTCACAATCATATAAGTATGGATATTCATGTGAGATTTACTCACCTCTACGGAGCTGGAGATTCGGAAAAAGAAATACGATGTAAGTTGAAAGCACGTGGATAGCACGATCAATCGTTAGCGGATGCGCCAACTGGATTCAAACCAAAAGCACAATAAATAACCAACTCTAAGATTTCACGAATAACGAAATTCAAATAAGCAAACAAACGAAAAAGAACCAAGTTGACAAATCGAAAACAATAGCACGACTACTACTGGAATTTGATTATAACTTTAAAATTTGCAAAGTGACAAAACACTTTTTTTTTCTTTCTAATGCCAGGGCTCGATAAAATATAACTAAAACTTCAGACAAAAGGTGACACAACAAAACTTGTCCATTCTTTCCAGACAGATGCTAGAGGCAATACGGCAACCAAAATAAAATATGAAATGGAATTTTGTTCGACAGGTTTGCATATAAAAACAGTGAGACCGAAGTATATATTTTTTTTCAACAAAATCCCAGGCTAAAATATACTCAATATCAAAATACCAAAATGACAAAACCAGTTTGCATCATTTTCATGTTCACGCACAGGGCTTGGCACGTGGAGTTGGCGAAGGCTCGGCGTGGGGTTGGAGACGTGATGGGTTCGGTCTGGGGTGGTCTCGGTCGTGGTAACGGCTGAGGTCTCAGCAGGGGTTTGGTGACGTCTGGGGTTCGGCCTGGTCTCGCGGTGGCGGCTGGTGGCGAATAGGATAGGTCGTGGTGGCAGGCGCGGGGTGATGTGGCGGTTCTCGTCACGGCGGAGTATGGGTTCAGGGGTTCTCGGTGAATGGGATAGGTGGCGTGATGGTTCGTGGAGGGGCTGACGTGGTGGAGACATGGTGTTGGAGGCGTGGCCGGTCTGCCTGGGTTCGTGCGTCCGGCACGGTAGGGATGTGGGTTGGGTTCTCGTGGAGTTGTGGTCAAGGTACGGTGGCTGGCAGGGCCTTGGGCTGTCACGCCTGGTTTGGGGTTGGAGGCGGTGGTGGGTCGTGGTGGTGGCAGGCGTAGGGTCATGGTGGTAGGCTGGATCTCGTCCTGGGCGAATGGGTGGCTCGGTTGGTGACTGGGCTTGGGATTGGTGGAGTAGATCTGGCGAAGGTCTGGTGGAGGAAGGTGGGTGGTCACGGCCTGGGTGGAGGAGCTGGGGTAGGGCGCTGGAGTGGGTTTCGGCAGTGGGTTGTGGTGACGGAGGCGTGGGGTTGGTGACGTGGTGGATAGGGTGGGGTTTGGTCTGGAGTAGGGACGTACAGAGGAACAAAAATGAAAACAAGAAAAAAAATGAAATGGGAAAGAAGGCATGGAGTTGGCACAGCAAACAGGGGATGAGCTGTAACAAAGTGAATCAATTTGAAAAGAAATAGGTGGCCATACCTTGGAGATGCTCACGAGATCTGCAAAGGGAATTTGCAGAATTTAAATTATGAACGTACAAAGAAGATGACAGCTGCTTATTAATTTTAGAGAGAAGGCAAAAGGTAAAGTTTTGAATGGTAGGAAGTTAAAGCAATTAAATTATATTCAAGGCTGGAACTAAACGTAAGGAATGCAAAGAGGGAAATGGACTAATTCTCACGTGAACGGTTCAATGCAAGATTTTATTGAAAATTTTCAAACTGAAAATATACCGCTGAAATTTTGTAAAGTCAACGCATATAAAATCAAATAGACAAAGGCACAACGAACGTAAAATGTAACGCCCAAAGTAACGTACAACCGTTACTTGTTTCTTTTATTTAATAAATTTAAAAATGATAACGTTTCTTTAAATAAAATAACGTATCATTTCAAACTAAAAATAAAATAGCTATTATCATCAAATAATAAAATTTGATTCTAATATAAAGTTAAGAACGGACATAAATATACGTAACGAAATGTAAAGTTTAAATTTTTCGTTTCACACAAATTACTACACTGTATATTTAAATCAATATTTCAAAATTGTATAAATTTTAAATAAAATTTTGTTTAAAAATTGTGGGCTGTTACATAAATAGTAATCAATGCTCATAAACTGGTCGAGCGCAATCTAAACAACCAAATAATAAATTAACTAAATAAACACAACAATAAATGATAAATCAACGCTTCAATCTATCAAATATTTATAACACTTTTTATTTTATCTTGGGTTAAAAAGATTTGATATTTACTTTGGAGCATCCGGGCTTTCCCTTTGACATGTTTGGTCCCTCGCCCAAGTCTCCTTGGATCACACAGACGAAACACATGTATTAGTCGTTTCTGCATACCCCATTAAGTATTTAACTTATAAATTTTAAATTACTTAATTAACCATCCAAACATAATATCGAGCAAGGAAATCAAAGCATTGTTTTAGAAAACAAAGTAAACAAGCATTCAAGAAGGGTTTTCAAACAACACTTAACACTTAAAGTTCTTTCAACTTAGCAATGGTTTTAATAAACTTAAAATAATAAATAACTTACTTTGGATTCTACTCCGTCAAACTTTAAGGCAAGTATCTTAAGATCTAACGCATACTTCCTACCATGATTTGGAACCAAATGAAAATAAGCCCGAATTCCTCCTTCCTAATGCTTGGCCAAGGCTTGAGATGGAAGTTGGCCGAAAGTATAGAGAAAAAGTGGTGGAGCTTTGAACTTGAATTCTCAAAATTAGACCCGAAAAATAGGTCATCTTCTCTCTTATTTTTGACTCTCTTACTCTCAACATTTAAAAAACCCATTAACTAAAAAATTGTTGTAAATTACTTTCTCTTGAAATTGAAAATAAGAATCGCTTGAATCCAAGTTTTTTTGAGGAAGATATGCTAGAATGAAGAAGAGGTATTGTCGGATTGACAAAAATAAAGCCCAAAAATGCACTTCAAAGAATTGAGTTACAAGTATAGCAAACCTCAAAACTGAAAAAAGTGATCAACATAAAAGTTGTAGCCACTGGAATTTCAAATGATTATAAAAAAAGAATATCTTAATCTGAATAAGTTATGATCAAGTTATGGTCAAAACAAAATGGCCTATTATCTGGCTTAAAAACTGGGCCAGAGAATGCACTGGAAAGAAGTGTATTTTTGACATAGTGAACTTTAAAATAAGACAAAGTAGTCAAAATGAAAGTTGTAGTCACTGGAATTTCATATGATTTGAAAAATAGAATTTTTCATTTTGGCTCTGTTTTGGAAGAAGTTATGGTCGAGGGAAGAAGAGGTAAAATATAGAGAAAAGAGGAGTTTGATTTGAAGAGAATGAACATTGATTTCTTTTGAATATTTTATAAATATTTTGACATTATTTCTTTCTAATTTTTTCTTATGGCATGGAAGCCATTAAAAAGGAGAAAGAATGTGAAGAATCATGAGAAAAGAAGAAGAAGAAAAATGTGAATGAAAATGAAGAAGGAGGTGAGTATTTATAGAAAAAGTAAGGAATGAAATTTTACAAATTTAACCTCTTATCAAATTACCAAAACACCCTTACTTCAAACTATAGTAAGCTATATTTTTTCAACCCTTAACATCTCCATTCACTTCTTACTTTATGTCTTAGTCACTTAAAGATGAAGTAAAGAAAAGTAATTATTTTGTTTGATTTTGATGTGATTTGGATTTGATGTTTACTTTTGACTTTTCTTAAACTTACTTAATTTTCTTAATGATGTTCTAGAAGTCTCCTAATCATAATTAGTAAAAGAAAACATGTTAGTTATTAAAATGTGTAATATATATGTTAAAATAAGTTAACAAAGGTGCAACAACGTTGCGACAACTTATTTTGAACAAAACATTGAATTTCGACAAAACTTTTTACGGTCACATTTTGGCGTTTTAGTTAAACTATTTATTTATGTAAACAAAATTTAAAAATAAATTTTTATTATGTTATTTAAAAATATAAACAAACATAAATTAATTAAAATAATTTATTTAACCATTTAAACTTACTTTTCTAAAATCAGCATTTTGTCACTTTTGTCGATACAGGCAAATGTTACTATTTTTGTGTATACTTCTCTTTCCAAACCCTATCTAATTTTGTTTGAATCATATACCCTTACTTAATTCATATTTAAAATCACTTTAAATAGTATATTTTAAAGTGGTCAAATTCTGGGTCGTTACATTCTCCCCTACTTAAAAGAATTTCGTCCTCGAAATTACAAGGACGAAAAAATATAACGAAAAAACAACAACTAATGAAAGTTAAGCACACCAAAAATAGTAATATCACCCATAACCTCGGTCAGAGGTACAGTGTCTTATACTATCCAATTTATTTATCAAATTAAGGTAGTTTCATTTTTAAAATTCCTAGGTTGATATACAACCTAAGCTATGATACCGCGTGTGACGACCCGGATTTTCGGACCAGTTAAAATCGTCGAAAAATTCATCCATTCAAAAACTACTAATGAAAACTACCAACTTAATATACCATATTTGATAAATATTCAACATTACTAAATGTATAGGATATAATTTCAATTATACAACTTATTAGAGTAATTAATTTATTTATTAATCCTACAAAGTGTGCTTTAATACGTACCAAATACAATGACTATAAATCTACCACTGCACAACTCTGATGAGAGAGACATCACTATCCTTACTTGCTAACTCAATAAACAATGTAAATGAGGAATAAAATAGTAAGCAGGAAAGATACAATAACACAAGAAAAAAACAGCCAATAACAGAAAAACATAAAAGAGTTATTTTATTTTAGGGGCTGCATCAATACCACTTGTGACTGCCTACGTACCCCTATCTAATTGGGTACCCAATTAGATACAGGATCAAGCCAACGTAGTTCTCCTACCACAAATAAGACTCATGGAGCCTATGATTCTACAAACAATATGCAATTAAAAAACTACCCACTTAGGCTTCATCTTCAATTTTAGATATTCAAATATAATTACCTTTACGGAAATTATCTCTTTGGACTTAATTCTCAAATTCTTATTTCAAAACTTTTGAAATGTGTGTATATATATATACACATATATCTTTTATATTCAAATTAGTCATTTACTTCGGGATTTAAAAACAAATCACTTTTTGAAAACGATATCAATATACAAGCATACAAAACTATGTGCTACCTGATCAGGAGGTTTCTAGCCATAACAAGGCAACTGGGTCCCAGCCTTCATACAATCGATAAATAAGTACATCCCTCTATTCCAAGAGCAGACTATACCAAAAAAATATGCCCACTTTTTAGTTACGGGTTACCCGAATCATCGGTAACATAACAAATCACTTTATATCCCGAAGTGGCAAAATCATTTACACTAATAATTACAAATACTTCAATCTATAATAATTTCCATTTCTAAATCCTTTCAAAAATCATCTTAAAACCATTGGGTTTAGTCCTCGAAATTCTTTTCATTTTATAAAACATTTTTATAAAAACCATCCTTATATAAATCACTTCAAAATATTTATTCTCAAATATCTCTTTTTTTCTCTCTTTTAAAGGAAAACATTTCATAGCATTTCAACTTTAAAATCAATCTTCAAAATAATTCATTAAATTGAAGTGAACCAAATATTACCGCTAAACACATTATAGTCAAATTGTGAAATAACTCACAAGGTGTTAGCCTACAATTATTTTCTACCCAACCCATGCATATTGTAACAACCCATAATTTTGTAAATATTTTTAATTAATTTTATTTTGAAAACTTTGATTTTTTAAATCATTTAAAATTGAATTTTGGAATTTTCCAATGTATTTTTGGATTTTGTTTGTAATTTATTTTCCAAATATATTAAAATAAACATTTCTGGAAATTTAATATTTTGGTCAACTTTGGTCAAATTTTGACTTTCATTTGAAAACTTTAAATTTGAATTTTTAATTTCAAATCTTTTTCTTTGAAGCAGAATATAATTTTGATATTCGTTCTGCTTTTCGTTTCGTCAAATTCTAATTTATACTTTTTAAATTGGATAAAATACAGCGTTTTACACACACGTATTTTCCGTATTTTATTTTATATTTTCCCTATGTCCATCTCTTTATTTTAATTTTCTGTTTGTTTTGTCTAAACTTTATTTTATTTATTGGATTTTACTTGTGTATATCTTTTTATAAATGGCATGGAGAAATTAAAGAGACATACGTTACATTGTCTAAATTCCTGCCTTTTTATTTGCCTAGCCTCTTTATTATTTTCCTAGCATTCACCCCTCTCTTAGCCATTCAAAATTTGTCTTGCCGTCCACTCCACTTCATAATTCACGTACAAAAGTCCTCATTTTTCATTTGCATTTAAGAATAAAATATATACAAGTTATTTTTTGCCTTTTTATTTTCCAAACCATTCAAACTCTTGCCTTTTATCTACATGGCCTCTTTATTTCTTACCTTAGCCGTTCATAAACCCCACTAAACCCTAGCCGCCACTTTATTTTGTAATTCACGTACAAAATATTTCTCATCTCATCACTTCTCACTTCATCTCCTGAAGAAGAAAAAATATCACAAGATCCATGACTTCTCTTTCCTCCTCCTCTTTCTCTTTTTATTTTTGTTTTTCCTTGTTTTCTCCTTGCATAGCTCGGCCTTTACCACATCATGCTTCTAGCCGACTTCTTCCTCATCACACCACCACCATGACCACCTCCATCATCCATCACCACCACCCCAAACAAAGCCGTGACCACCATATGCAAACTCCACCAAAACTTGTTGAAAACATAGCCTACATCACCATAGTTCACCACTTCCTCTTCCCTATTAGCCTCGGCCACCAATGGTTCCACCACCTCCATGCCATTATCTACACCTCAAGCCATGCCTTATGACCTTATCCATGCACACAAGTCCAAGGCCGAGCACTCTAAACCCTTGGCCGAACACAAAACTCCTCTTACCATTGACTTTTTGCCTTCCACCACCTTGTAACTCCCACCTCTTCAATTTCCTAACCATGGCCGTGCCTCATAACTTCATGGCCGAGCCTATGTTGCTTCAAACATGGTGAGGCCGAGCACAACATGATGTGGTCTAACCCAATAGTGATGTGGCCGAACCCCTTGTTGATTTAAAGCAAGGTTATGTCACTTTGATTCATTCTTTTCCATTGTTTCAATCTATAAATTTTTTGTTGAATCGTATTCTTATGTTGGTGTTATTTGTGTACATACAAGTTTTGGATCTGACTCTTCATCTACTCAAGTTTGATTCGTGCTTTGTCGTGCTTTTCGGAGTTTGTCGTGTATCTCTAGTTTGTCAATTCTAGCTTTTAAAAGGTGAGTTTATCACTCTCGACATTCGTACTTATATAATTGTGAAACAATGACATGTGAATTGTAGAAATTAATATGCCATGTTCATATATGTCTGTGATATGATTATATGATGTTATATACTGCTTATATATTTGTTACATCACCTGATATGATATTATATGCTCTACTGTTATTTTATTTTCTGTATCTCACACTGCAAGTTCCCTTTCACTATGGGTTGAAATGATACATACCCGAACGAACTTTAGGATAAGGAAAAATAATTATGAGCTGAAATGATAGACTCGAGTGATTTTATTGTATTTTTATTTTTTGACTTGGGATTGCGGGTTTGAAATGATAGAACCCGGATTTTTCTTTTTAAATTACGGGTTGAAATGATACGTATCTGTATCACTTGACCTAGGTTAGAAAATATTATACAGACCTATGGATAAGTTTTAAATAATTATTTCCTAAAGATTATTAAGTATTTTGAATTTTATTTTATGAATTTTTAACTTAAATTGTGGTTTAATGATATACAATATAAAGATACATTGGTTTTCTATAATGAATATGTGGTTTTCTTGAATTTTAAAGATATATTGGTTTTATATTGAATTTAAAGATCTTCAGTGATAATAAATAATTTAATAATTAAATTTGATTTGATATGGAATTTTAAATCTAAACTAGTGATTTTTAATAGATTTTATTTTATAAAATGGATATGTTTTGTAAAATAAATAATTTTATGTATGAAATGGATATGTTTTGTAAAATAAACAATTTTATGTATGAAATGGATTTGTTTTTGTAAAATAAATAATTATGATTTAAAATGGTAAAATGTATCTTAAATTATGAGTTAACTTTATAATGGAAAATTTGGTTTTAATTGGAAATGTGAAGTTTGACTTATTAAAAGAATATTTTGTTTATGAAATGGGTATTTCAAATAAAGTGTTAAGTTATTTGTTAAAATAAAAAGTTAAGTAAATAGTGTACTTTTGACTTAATAAATGAATTAAAGTAAATTTGGATATTTTAATTATAAAAGTTATTTTATGTAAACTATAAGTAAATTGATATCCAAATGAATATTTCTGAAATGTGAGATATGTTTTATAAGTTAAAAATGGCTAAAATTAAAGTTTTTAATGTTTTTGAAATGTTATAATAAATTTGGAATTGTATTGGCAGCATTTTCAAAGTGCTGCTATTTCTGAAATTTAACTATGTTCTGAAATAATTATAATACTACAGCACTTTATAAGTGTTGCTGTTTCTGAATTTGAACTATTTCAGAAAATACCATTATTTATACTACAGCACTTTATAAGTGCTGCTGTTTCTGAAACTGAACTGTTTTAAAATTCTAATACCTACTGTAGCACTTTATAAGTGCTGCTGTTTTGAATTTGGTAATGTTTTTGAAATGTTAATATATTTACCGTAACACTTTATAAGTGTTGTTGTTGCTGAAATTACAATGAAATTTGGAAATGACTATTATTTTGGAAGATTTTGACATTGAATTTAAATGGTTTAAATGAATATGTTTTGAGGTGAAATATAAACCATTTTTGAAATTTTTAAGTTAATACAATGTTTTCGAAATTGGTATAATTGAACGAATGAACTTAAAATACTATAACTTTGGTAATGAATATTATTTTAAGAGTGTTATGATTTTTCTAAATATTATGATTTTCAAATGATAACATTTTAAATTGATATGGTTTCAAAGTATTATGGTTTCAAAGTGTTTGGTTTCAAAGGTGTTATAACTTTGAAAGTACTATGACTGTTGGAAATGAATTAATTTAAATAGTATTTAATTAAGAATCATTTTGAATATATTGATTTGCAATTTAAGATTTAAGAATATGACTTTATAAAGTGGTTTTAGTTTAAGATGATTTAAAAAGGAATATTTCAAGTTTAAATAAATTGAAAGAAATATTCAGTGATTGGAAATTTGGGTTTGTTCAAATGATATTTTGGTTTTGGAGTATAAACTAGTTTTGAATATAATATTTTGATTTTGAAGTATAAACTAGTTTTAAATGGATATGATATTTTTTTTGAGGTATAATTTATTTTGAAATAAATATCCATGGGTTATAATAACGATTGGTAGGCAAAGAGACCTGGATCGGATATGGGCATACTCTCTGTCGATACCGAAAACCACTTTGACAACCGTGTACGCGGTGGAGATTCCAGAATGAAGTAGGATGGTGGTGACGATCCTATTGAGGTATATACGTGGACCCGACTCCCGTGAGTTGGCATAAGGTGGTTAAAACAGGAGCGATCTCATGCCAATGAGGTATCACCTCTGATCGGACACATTTCTTCGATACTATTCCATTACTTTGTGATTTGATTTGGTGGCCACCCTTCAATTTTTGATTTGGGAGTGTGTTCCGAGGTGGGCGGTAGTGGCTGCTATGCGTTTCCACCAGCCCGTGTGCGTAATTGGTATATCTACCCTGGCATTGCTTCATTGTGTGTCACCTACCATATCGAGCTTTACTACGAGTTTGGTTTTGTGCCGTAGCCTGTGGAGTATTTAGGGTAGCTCTCGATCTAGGGGTACGCTGATATTGGATAGACTACTAGGACTATTATGTGTTAAGGTGGAAAATGTAAAGCCTTAACACTATTTAAAAGTAAGTTTATTTTACTATTAGACATTATTATAATAGTGTATAATACTACATAGTAGATAGTTTAACGAATCCTTAAAGAATGGGCGATCCCAAGCATTCTTTAAGTTACTTGTGTATTTCTGTTACAGTTCACTTGATTTGGTTTACATTGTATAAGTATGTATGTCCTGACTCGAGTGTTTTGTGTTTTGCTTTACGCTCGGGTCAGACTGAGTTGTACCTGTATTCGAGACTCACCTTTGGTGTTGGAGCTTCGCTTGGATCCATCCATTGATTCTGCTTTCAGTCATTCAGTTGATTTCCAGTGATGTATTCAGATCTTGTATTTGACTATTGTATTGAGACATCTGTGTATTCGTGACTTCTGTTGTATTTTGTATAACTCTGTTATATATATAGTAGCTTCATGAACTACTATTCTTTTGTTTCCGCTGCATTATTGTTATATTACTCCGTGTCTGTGATTATTTATATACTATATATTCTGAGTATTGCTAAATTTTATTTACAATCTATTGTTTGAATTAATCAAGTCCGACATGTGTGGATTTATTGTCGATTTGAATGGTCCAAAATAGTGGGTCATTACATTTGGTATCGGAGCTTTGGCTTTAGGCAAAGCTTAGCATATATGGTAAATTTATTTACAGAATCACTTTCGTTCGAGCTTGAATTCCTTCTTCTTCATGCCGATTTCTTTTGAATTTTGGAATGTTCCCTGCGGTTCCAAAATCATTTCTTGTCTCTCCCTATTTGTCTTCTTTTGATTCTGGAGTATCCCATAACTCCACTTCGAATGATCTTTATAACAAATAAGCGGTCTCGCCAACCTCAAATTGACTTGTAAAGGGGTGAAACTCCTTTACAATTGGCATTGATTCACCGGAGATTTCTGTATCCTTGGTTTGCGATGATGTTATCTCTTGAATTCTATCTCTTAAGATCGAATGTAGGATTTGCTTCAGAATACTGCATCGATCTTATTCTTGAAGTCATGATCGACCTGGTTAAGGGTGCCAGTAATTTATATAAGCTTATTCATTCCCTTATTATGTTATTTAATCATCTTGTCTTTTGTTTCCAAATTATCTTCAAATCATTCTTGAAATATATTTGTAAACTAATATTTAAATTGTTTTAATATATATTGTGTTGTTTGAGTTATTGATGTTGATTTGGGTTTCCGATTGATTCGTCTGATCAACGCTATCGATAGGATCTCCAAAACACTCGAACATAGCAAACTGACACCATATTGTTTTCAAACTTGGTAAATGTATAAAATTTGTATAATTATATTTTTTATATATAAAATTTTTGAAATTTTATAGTTAATTGAATTGGATGTTAAGAAATAATATTTGACTTTATATATATCTTGTAATCATTGGCTTTTGTTTCATATATAAATAATTGGATTATAAAACATGGTTATAAATTAATTTGGAAATTTAAATGAATCAAGAATTTGAGAATTTAATTTCCGATGATTTTGAACTTTGGTTTTAATGTTTTAAAAGGTATATTATTTGAAATATTTCCAAATAGAAATTGTTTTTAAAGAATTTTAAAGTTTGAAATCAGTGCTCTTCTCTTTGTCGCTAGAAAATAATTTCGGTGATGACTGCAGCATCATCGATATTCATTTTCGAGTTTCGAAGTGAAAAGACTATTCTATAGCTTTACTACAGTTTTGCTTTGAAGAATTAAATTGATTGGAATTTCTAAAAATTGACTTGATTTATAATATATATATTGATATATGATTTAAAGTTGATTTGATATATATTATGTATATATATTTATTTATCTCTAAATTAGTTGAAGTTAATCGGAAATTTAATTCTTAAATTTTATCTTAAGGGATGATTTCAATTATAAAATGAAGCCAAAAATTTGAATAAATATTTAAGCTTGAATAATTGAATTAGAAAATTTTATTTGTATAATATTCTATTACATTCCAATATGGCTTACCTAAATTAATAAGAAGTTGAATATGTAATTGGATAATATACAATATGAAAGGATTTTATAAATAGAATTTGAGTGGTTATAGTAAATGTTATACACTTAAATTTTAGTATAAAAGATTAATGGAGGTAAATATAATAAAAGGTTAATTGAATAATTACAATATAAAATGGTGTTAAAGGAATTTATAAATAAATTGGATCAGTTATAAAAAGTGTAAATAAACTTAATAATATGATTAGATATATTAAGTGGAATAAATTTAATAATAATTTGGAATAAAGAAGAATGAAATTTAGTGAATAAATTATGAGTATAATAAATGACTTTCAAATCCATGACTTTGGAAAATTGTTAATTTAAGAAATTGTATGATGAGATAATGAGATAAAAAAAATAGTTAAGATTTATCTAACTTAAGTGAAACCAAATGGATGAAATTAATTATTAATGTAAGTTGAAATTTTCATGGTTTTAAATTTATTATCTTATTCTGTTTTCCAATCTATTTCTTTCTGGTTGTTTCCATTCTCCTACCTTCTAAGTGGGAAATCGAATTTCGAATTGGTCAGCCCATGGAGCTACTATTTTCTCTCAGCTTGATCTTGCCACTGATTTTCACCAGCTCAGTGTTGCTGAGGAAAGTATTCCCGAGATTGCTTTCCATACTGAGAATGGTTTTTCCTACGAATGGTTAGTTATGCCTTTTGGTTTGACTAATGTCCCTGCTTCCTTTGTTGATTTGGTGAATCGTGTTTCCGTGTTGTGCTTATCAAGTTTATTCTAGTCTTTGTTGATGATATCCTTGTCTTCTCCAAGTCAAGGAAAGAACATGAGTTGCACTTGAAATCTTTTCTGGAGACTCTTAGGAATCATAAGTTGAAGGCTAAAATTTCGAAATGCCATTTCTGGAAGGATGAAGTCCGATTTCTCAGACATATTGTTTCTAGTAATGGAATTTATGTTAATCCAGTTAAGATCGCTGCGATCAATGTAAGTCTTTTTTCTCATCTTTCTTTGTGATTTCATATCATAACTCTATCTTTTTAGTTGTCCTTATTTCTCCCTATCTTGTTACAAGATTGGGAAGGTTATTTGCTTATGCCAACTTGTTTGAAACTTTACAAGAATCTTTGGTACTCATCTGAATCTGAGCACTGCTTACCATCCATAGACCGATGGTCAAACGTAAAGAGTGAATCAGATTCTAGAGGATCTTCTTCGTGCTTGTGTTTTGATTTTGAGATCTTGGGAAGATCATCTCTATCTTGTTGAATTCACCTATAACAACAGTTATCAGGTGTAATTTCAATTTTCTTTTTATCTTGTCTTAATCCTATCTCATTTTATCTTGTTTTCCTTGTCTCGTTCCTTTTCGAGGACGAAAAGTTTTGAGTGGGGGAGACTGTAACAACCCATAATTTTGTAAATATTTTTAATTAATTTTATTTTGAAAACTTTGATTTTTTAAATCATTTAAAATTGAATTTTGGAATTTTCCAATGTATTTTTGGATTTTGTTTGTAATTTATTTTCCAAATATATTAAAATAAACATTTTCTGGAAATTTAATATTTTGGTCAACTTTGATCAAACTTTGACTTTCATTTGAAAACTTTAAATTTGAATTTTTAATTTCAAATCTTTGTCTTTGAAGCAGAATATAATTTTGATATTCGTTCTGCTTTTTGTTTCGTCAAATTTTGATTTATAATTTTTAAATTGGATAAAATACAGCGTTTTGCACGCACTTATTTTCCGTATTTTATTTTATATTTTCCCTATGTCCATCTCTTTATTTTATTTTTCTGTTTGTTTTGTCTAAACTTTATTTTATTTATTGGATTTTACTTGTGTATATCTTTTTATAAATGGCTTGGAGAAATTAAAGAGACATACGTTACATTGTTAAAATTCCTGCCTTTTTATTTGCCTAGCCTCGTTATTATTTTCCTAGCATTCACCCCTCTCTTAGCCATTCAAAATTTGTCTTGCCGTCCACTCCACTTCATAATTCACGTACAAAACTGCTCATTTTTCATTTGCATTTAAGAATAAAAAATATACAAGTTATTTGTTGCCTTTTTATTTTCCAAACCATTCAAACTCTTGCCTTTTATCTACATGGCCTCTTTATTTCTTACCTTAGCCGTTCATAACCCCCACTAAACCCTAGCTGCCACTTCATTTTGTAATTCACGTACAAAATATTTCTCATCACTTCTCACTTCATCTCCTGAAGAAAAAAAATATTACAAGATCCATGGCTTTTCTTTCCTCCTTTTCTTTCTCTTTTTATTTTTGTTTTTCCTTGTTTTCTCCTTGCATAGCACGGCCTCCACCACATCAAGCTTCTAGCCGACCTCTCCCTCGTCACACCACCACCATGACCACCTCCATCAACCATCACCACCACCCCAAACAAAGCCGTGACCACCATATGCAAACTCCACCAAAACTTGTTGAAAACATAGCCTACATTACCATAGTTCACCACTTCCTCTTCCCTATTAGCCTCGGCCACCAATGGTTCCACCACCTCCATGCCATTATCTACACCTCAAGTCGTGCCTTATGACCTGATCCATGCACACAAGTCCAAGCACTCTAGACCCATGGCCGAACCCAAAACTCCTCTTACATTTGACTTTTTGCCTTCCACCACCTTGTAACTCCCACCTCTTCAATTTCCTAACCATGGCCGTGCCTCATAACTTCATGGCCGAGCCTATGTTGCTTCAAACATGATGAGGCCGAGCACAACATGATGTTCTAACCCTATAGAGATGTGGCTGAGCCCCTTTTTGATTTAAAGCAAGGTTATGTCACTTTGATTCATTCTTTTCCATTGTTTCAATCTATAAATTTTGTGTTGAATCATATTCTTATGTTGGTGATATTTGTGTACATACAAGTTTTGGATCTGACTCTTCATCTACTCAAGTTTGATTCGTGCTTTGTCGTGCTTTTCGGAGTTTGTTGTGTATCTCTAGTTTGTCAATTCTAGCTTTTAAAAGGTGAGTTTATCTGTAACAACCCGTTTATTTGGACCATTTAAATTGACAATAATCCACACATGTCAACTTAAATAGTACAAAACACGAATCATTAATGGAGTATATGTATATAAATAAGAATCATCACAGAATCACAGAAAATATAACATAACAGAATAGTGCAGCGGAATTACAACAATGTCATAATAGTAGTTCATGAAGCTACTAAGTAAATACAACAATGTCTCAAATAAAAGAAATACAACAACAAAGATGTCCAAATAGTCCAAATGGAAAGAACAATACTGATAAAGATAAGATAGTCTTCAAGTCTTCAGCTCCAAGAAAGCAGCAGCAGCAATCCTCAGTCTGATCCGAGCATATGCACAAACAAACACTCGAATCAGGACATATATTCTTATACAGATAATATGGTTAAAAATTTTGAAATAACAATAACTCAAAGATGATTGGAATAAGCATCTTTCAGGATCCGATAAACTATCTATATATAGTAGAGTACGATAAGTAGATAATGTCTATCAATAATATAAAGATATCAAAATAGTGTTAAGTCATGGCCCATTCCACCCTTAACACATTTTTATTCCCAAAAGCATATACAAGACCGTAGTTTCCCCAAAACCGGAAGTCACCAGAGGGCAATCCATATACTAAAGGTACAAATCAAAATCGTAGTGGTCGCGCATAAATGGAATACAAGTATGACAAGGCACATGAGGCTATACCCAAGGTAGTGATACTACCGTTCGCCTGATCCGGACTGGTGAGAACGCAACGCCGCAGCGCCCGCAACACCGTGAAACAACACTCCCAAATCAAGGGTGCGCACCAATCAATCACAAAGTAAAAGAATAGTTTACGAAGAAGTGTGTCCACTTGAGGTAGCTAATCCTCCATTGGCCCGGCACAGCTCCTGTTTTAGTCATTTCCAATTTGACACAAGTGTCAAGGCTATCCATTATCGTTCACTTTCTTCAATCATCAACGTTCGCCAATCCAACCACTTCATTCTGGATCATCACTTCGCGTATAGTTATTAAAGTGGTTTCCGGTTTAGACAGTGAGTATGTCTGTAACGACCCGATATTTCAACCATTCGCATCCATTATAAGTGGATAGGTAGACACTCATGCCGGAGTTGAATTGCTCAAAATACCGCGTTGTAAATAAAATTTGGCAAATCTCAGAATATACAGTAAATAAATAAAATCACAGATCACAGACACAGAGTAAAATAATGCAGCGGAAGTAAAAGAGATAGTAGTTCATGAAGCCACTATATAAATATAACAAAGTTACATAAGATACAACAGAAGGAATAGAGTACAATAGAAGTCTCAAGACATAGAAGTCTACTAATACAAGAGCTTAAATAGAACAACAGACTGAACAGATAAAACCAGATAGCAACTGGATAAGGATGATCTCCAGTAGTCCTAGCTCCGTGAAGATGAAGTCCAACTGATACTCAGGCTGACCCGAGCGTAAAATAAAACATAAACACTCAAGTCAGGATATACATACTTATACAATGTAAACCAACTCAAGTGAACTGTAGTAAAGGTACAAGTAACTTAGAAGATGCTTGGGACCGCCCATCCTCTAAGGATCCGTTAAACTATCTACTATGTAGTAATAATCGCTATTATAATAGTGTCTAAATAAGTAAAGTATAATCATATCGGAAAATAGCGTTAAGGGGATGGAGAACCTTAACGCGGTCGGATCTTAAAATCATAATCGTAGTAAAGCTCGATATGGTAGGTGACACGGCACAACTAGGCAATGCCAGGGTAGATATACCAATTACGCACACGGACTGATGGATACGCATAGCAGCCACTACCGTTCCACCTCGAACAACATTCCCAAATCGGAGGATGGCCATCTAGTCAAATCACAAGTAAGAGTATAATATCGAAGAAATGCGTCCGAGAAGAGGTGCTACCTCACTGGTCCGAGATCGCTCCTGTTTTAGCCACCTTATGCCAACTCACGGGAGTTGGGTCCACGTAACATACCTAAAGAACGTCGCCACCATCCTACTTCATTCTGGAATCTCCACCGCGTACACAGTTGCCAAAGTGGTTTTCGGTAAGACAGAGAGTATGTCCATATCCGATCCCGGTCTCTTTAACAACCCAACGTTATTATAACCCGTGGTCATAAGTTTAAAACAGTTTATACTTCAAAATAGAATATTATCTCAAATCCAAATCTTTATCAAAATAAAGATTAAATCAATTCTAAACCATTTCCATATTTTTAAAATATCATATCATTTCAAAACTTCATTTCAAATCATTTTAATATTCCAAATATCATTTGAGTTCAAATCTAAATATTCAACTTTAAATACCTTTTAAATTTAAAGGTATACTTCATTTATTATCATTTCAAATCACTTTTAAATAGTTTATATTCCAATCAAAATAATTCATTTAAACCTTCTAAAAGTGTAATTATTATATTTTCAAATCAAGTATTCAATTTCCAAAGTTTCAAACCATTCTGAGTTCGTTTACTAAGTCAAAAACCCTAATTATTAAAATTTCATCATTTCACAGCATTTAAAAACAACTGCTATAAGTTATATTTGAAAACATTTTTAATTCAGCAAAACAACATTTACAAACTGCTATAATAGTTCAGTTTTAAACAAAATCATATTTCAGCCTACTGCAGTCATTAACAAGTGCTACAGTAACTCTTTTATTAGTTCAGGTTAAATTTTTAGTTTCTGCTACAACAGCACTTACCAAGTACTATCATAGCCTTAGTTCATTTTAGTCTTTTGGTTCATTTATACAATCCACAACACTTAACAAGTGCTACAGATTCTACCTAGTTAAAACTTATAAAATCATACATTAAAAATGTTCATTTTCAATCCTTTAACAAATTTATTTAAAGAGAAATTTTACAAGTTAAAACCAAAACTTACAAATTTGCTTATTACATTCATTTCAACATTTAAACTTAAACTCCATTTTTCCATCAATTTAAAACTAAATTTCATTTCAATTAAATTAACTTAAGTTCCCATCTTTCTTTTAAACAAAATTTCAAATTTAAGTTTCGTTTTAAAAATCAATATTCCTCCATTTTATTTATATTTTTCACATAGAAAAATCATTCCTATTTTTAATAAATCACTTAAAAAAATTCGATTTAAATCAATTTAATATTATTACAATATTTAAATTATTTAAAAGTATCCAGAAAATACAGAAAAATAACCACGGGTCTGTATAATATTTTCTAGCCTAAGTCAAGTGATACGGATACTATATCATTTCAATCCGTAATTTACAAAGAAAAATCCGGGTTTTATCATTTCAAACCCGCAATCCCAAGTAAATAAAATTTAATTGAAAATCGTTCAGGCCTATCATTTCAGCCCATAACGACCTTCCCTTATTCTAAAGTCCGTTCGGGTATGTATCATTTCAACCCATAGTGATTCTATTCTACAGGGAACTTGCAGTGTGATTAACAGAATAGAATAACAGTAAAATAAGAACAGAATATAACAGATGATACGACATGCAGTTTTAACAATTAACATCGACTACAAATAAATCACAGGTAGTTATAACATCATTTATTTATTTATTTATTTATTTATTTCTACACATTCAGTTGCGGTCGTTTCACAATCATATAAGTATGGATATTCATGTGAGATTTACTCACCTCTACGGAGCTGGAGATTCGGAAAAAGAAATACGATGTAAGTTGAAAGCACGTGGATAGCACGATCAATCGTTAGCGGATGCGCCAACTGGATTCAAACCAAAAGCACAATAAATAACCAACTCTAAGATTTCACGAATAATGAAATTCAAATAAGCAAACAAACGAAAAAGAACCAAGTTGACAAATCGAAAACAATAGCACGACTACTACTGGAATTTGATTATAACTTTAAAATTTGCAAAGTGACAAAACACTTTTTTTTTCTTTCTAATGCCAGGGCTCGATAAAATATAACTAAAACTTCAGACAAAAGGTGACACAACAAAACTTGTCCATTCTTTCCAGACAGATGCTAGAGGCAATACGGCAACCAAAATAAAATATGAAATGGAATTTTGTTCGACAGGTTGGCATATAAAAACAGTGAGACCGAAGTATATTTTTTTTTCAACAAAATCCCAGGCTAAAATATACTCAATATCAAAATACCAAAATGACAAAACCAGTTTGCATCATTTTCATGTTCACGCACAGGGCTTGGCACGTGGAGTTGGCGAAGGCTCGGCGTGGGGTTGGAGACGTGATGGGTTCGGTCTGGGGTGGTCTCGGTCGTGGTAACGGCTGAGGTCTCAGCAGGGGTTTGGTGACGTCTGGGGTTCGGCCTGGTCTCGCGGTGGCGGCTGGTGGCGAATAGGATAGGTCGTGGTGGCAGGCGCGGGGTGATGTGGCGGTTCTCGTCACGGCGGAGTATGGGTTCAGGGGTTCTCGGTGAATGGGATAGGTGGCGTGATGGTTCGTGGAGGGGCTGACGTGGTGGAGACATGGTGTTGGAGGCGTGGCCGGTCTGCCTGGGTTCGTGCGTCCGGCACGGTAGGGATGTGGGTTGGGTTCTCGTGGAGTTGTGGTCAAGGTACGGTGGCTGGCAGGGCGTTGGGCTGTCACGCCTGGTTTGGGGTTGGAGGCGGTGGTGGGTCGTGGTGGTGGCAGGCGTAGGGTCATGGTGGTAGGCTGGATCTCGTCCTGGGCGAATGGGCGGCTCGGTTGGTGACTGGGCTTGGGATTGGTGGAGTAGATCTGGCGAAGGTCTGGTGGAGGAAGGTGGGTGGTCACGGCCTGGGTGGAGGAGATGGGGTAGGGCGCTGGAGTGGGTTTCGGCAGTGGGTTGTGGTGACGGAGGCGTGGGGTTGGTGACGTGGTGGATAGGGTGGGGTTCGGTCTGGAGTAGGGACGTACAGAGGAACAAAAATGAAAACAAGAAAAAAAATGAAATTGGAAAGAAGGCATGGAGTTGGCACAGCAAACAGGGGATGAGCTGTAACAAAGTGAATCAATTTGAAAAGAAATAGGTGGCCATACCTTGGAGATGCTCACGAGATCTGCAAAGGGAATTTGCAGAATTTAAATTATGAACGTACAAAGAAGATGACAGCTGCTTATTAATTTTAGAGAGAAGGCAAAAGGTAAAGTTTTGAACAGTAGGAAGTTAAAGCAATTAAATTATATTCAAGGCTGGAACTAAACGTAAGGAATGCAAAGAGGGAAATGGACTAATTCTCACGTGAACGGTTCAATGCAAGATTTTATTGAAAATTTTCAAACTGAAAATATACAGCTGAAATTTTGTAAAGTCAACGCATATAAAATCAAATAGACAAAGGCACAACGAACGTAAAATGTAACGCCCAAAGTAACGTACAACCGTTACTTGTTTCTTTTATTTAATAAATTTAAAAATGATAACGTTTCTTTAAATAAAATAACGTATCATTTCAAACTAAAAATAAAATAGCTATTATCATCAAATAATAAAATTTGATTCTAATATAAAGTTAAGAACGGATGAAATTATACGTAAAAATGTAAAGTTTAAATTTCCCGTTTTACATTAGCTATTACACTTTTAATTCAAATCAATATTTCAAAATGTTTATTTTTAAATAAAATTTCGCTAAAATTTTTGGGCTGTTACACTCTCCCCCACTCAAAACTTTTCGTCCCCGAAAAGGAACGAGGTACGGGAAAGCACAGAAAAAGATAGAATGAATAGAATTAAGACAAGATGATAAGAATATTGGAATTGCACCTGATAACTATTGTTATAGGCAAGTTTAACAAAATGGAGGTGATCAAATCAAGAACACAAACACGAAAAAGATCCTCTAGAGTCTGAATCACCCCTTTCACTTGACCGACGGTCTATGAATGGAAAAACAGTGTTCAGATCCAGATGAGTAACAAAGATTTCAAAGATTATAAAAAGATGTCTAAACAGACTGGTATAAGCAATAGCCTTCCCATTCTGTAACAAGATAAGAGAAATAAGGACAATCAAAAGATAGTTTAAAAAAAAACAAAATAAGATAATAAATTTTGAAACAATAACGCTTTGAAATCATAACCATTTAGGGATGTTTATCATTTGGAAATCATACTACTAAAGATCATAACACTTTGGAAATGTTATTCTTAAAAAGTACATAATACTTAGAAAATCATAACACCTTTTTAAAATAATCTTCCTTTAAACCATTTTAATTCATGGTCAAATAATATTCATTTTAAAGTTGTAGCATTTCTAAGTTCATTTAAAAATTTCCAAAACATTTTTTTCAAAACAGTAGCACTTATAAAATGCTACAGTAGATATATTAATATTTTAAATCAGTTTTATTCTAGAATATTCATTTGGATATCATTTAACTTATGATTTATTAAAACAAACTTTTATGAATGGAATATCCAAATTAAACTATACTTCGTTTATTAAGTCAAAATTTCACTATTTTACTTAACTCTTAATTTAACACATAGCCTAACTCTTTATTTAAAATACCCATTTCATAAATAGATATTCCTTTAATAAGTTACACTTAAAATTCCATTTGGAAACCAAATTCTCAATTATCAAATTTTAGTGATGTTAAAATACATTTTAACTCTTTAAATCATAATTATTCATTTTTTTAAGACATATCTATTTCATAAATAAAATATTTATATAGCAAATATAACAATCAAATTTCTTTACACATTTATTCATTTAGACATCAATTAAACTATGAATTCAAGTTAAATAAACTTTATTACAAAATGTCCAATTCCAATGTATTTTATTTTATCTATTCAAAGATACATTATTTATTATACAACATATTCATTTCAGGAAATAACCATTATTAAAATTCCTAAGTTAGACTTAAGGTTCCATATTAAATCAAATTTGATTATTAAGTTATTTAAATAAAATCTCTTTTGATTCCTTTTTCAATATTTACCTCTGTTAATCTTTTATAACTAAAATTTAAGTGTATAACATTTATTATAACCACTCAAATTTTATTTATAAAAATCCTTTCTATATTGTATATTATCCAATTACATTGTTAACTTCTAATTTTTTTTTAAGGTAAGTTATATTTGAATGCAATTTTATTATACAAATAAAACTTTCCAATTCAATTATCTCAAGTTTGAATCATTTATTCAAAAATTTTAATTTTTCTTTTTATAACTGAAATTATTCTTTAAGATGAATTTTAAGAATTAATTTTCCGGTTTCCTTCAAACCAGTTAGAGATAAATAAATATATGTACATAATATGTCAAATCAATTTAAATCATATATCTATATATATTATAAATCAAATCATATTTAGAAATTCAAATAAATTAAATCTTTCAAAACAAAGCTGTAGTAAGACTACAGAACGGTCTCTTCAGTTCAAAACTCGAAAATGAACGTCGATGATGCTGCAGTCATCACCGAAATTATTTTCCAGCGACAAAGAGAAGAGCACTTAATTTTTAAACTTTAAAATCCTTTAGAGACAAATTTTTTTATTCAAAAATACTTTAAATTATATCCTTTTTAAAAAATTTTAAACACAAGGTTTGAAACCATCGGAAATTAAATTCTTTAAATTTCTTGTTTTAATTTCAGTTCCCAAATAAATTTATAAACAACTATTTATAAATTCATTTGTAGAACAACAAATGATAAATAAAGTATTATCACTTCAAATTATCAATTTAAATCAATTTATTAAGTTCCATAAATTTACCTATATCAAAATTTATTTCATTAACAATTTTAAAATAATATTGTGTCAGTCTGTTCTGTCAAAGTGTTTAGAAATCCTATCGATAGCGTTGATCAGACGAATCGATCGGAAACCCAAATCATCATCAACAACTCAAACAACACAATATATAAAACAAAACATAGCTTTACTAGTATAATTTTTTTTTTAAAAATGTTATGAAGATAGGTTGGACACAAAAGACAAGATGATTAAATAACAGATTAGGGAGATGGACAAGCTTAAATAAATCGCGGACAACCTTAACCGGGTCAACCGTGATTTAAAGAATAAGATCGATGTGGATTTTTCTGGGATAAATCTACGTTCGATCTCAAGAGATAAAGTTTGGAATAACAAAAGATATTAGCATCTAAACCAAGGATAGATATAAATCTCTTGTTAATCGATGCTGATTATAAAGGATTTTCACCCTTTTACAAGAAGATTAGAATATTGGTGAGACTGCCAATTCACTATAAAGATCATTCGAAGTGGAGTTATGTGATACTCCAGAATCAAAAGAAGATGAATAGTGAGGGACAAGAATGGATTTTGGAACCGTGCGGAACGTTCCAAAATTCAAGGAAATCGAATCAAAAGGAAGAGATTCAAACTCGAACGAAAGTGATTCTGTAATTAAATTTACCATACATTCTAAGTTTTGCCTCAAAGCCAAAGCTCTGATACCAACTGTAACGACCCGATATTTCAACCATTCGCATCCATTATAAGTGTATAGGTAGACACTCATGCCGGAGTTGAATTGCTCAAAATACCGCGTTGTAAATAAAATTTGGCAAATCTCAGAATATACAGTAAATAAATAAAATCACAGATCACAGACACAGAGTAAAATAATGCAGCGGAAGTAAAAGAGATAGTAGTTCATGAAGCCACTATATAAATATAACAAAGTTACATAAGATACAACAGAAGGAATAGAGTACAATAGAAGTCTCAAGACATAGAAGTCTACTAATACAAGAGCTTAAATAGAACAACAGACTGAACAGATAAAACCAGATAGCAGCTGGATAAGGATGATCTCCAGTAGTCCTAGCTCCGTGAAGATGAAGTCCAACTGATACTCAGGCTGACCCGAGCGTAAAATAAAACATAAACACTCGAGTCAGGATATACATACTTATACAATGTAAACCAACTCAAGTGAACTGTAGTAAAGGTACAAGTAACTTAGAAGATGCTTGGGACCGCCCATCCTCTAAGGATCCGTTAAACTATCTACTATGTAGTAATAATCGCTATTATAATAGTGTCTAAATAAGTAAAGTATAATCATATCGGAAAATAGCGTTAAGGGGATGGAGAACCTTAACGCGGTCGGATCTTAAAATCATAATCGTAGTAAAGCTCGATATGGTAGGTGACACGGCACAACTAGGCAATGCCAGGGTAGATATACCAATTACGCACACGGACTGATGGATACGCATAGCAGCCACTACCGTTCCACCTCGAACAACATTCCCAAATCGGAGGATGGCCATCTAGTCAAATCACAAGTAAGAGTATAATATTGAAGAAATGCGTCCGAGAAGAGGTGCTACCTCACTGGTCCGAGATCGCTCCTGTTTTAGCCACCTTATGCCAACTCACGGGATTTGGGTCCACGTAACATACCTTAAGAACGTCGCCACCATCCTACTTCATTCTGGAATCTCCACCGCGTACACAGTTGCCAAAGTGGTTTTCGGTAAGACAGAGAGTATGTCCATATCCGATCCCGGTCTCTTTAACAACCCAACGTTATTATAACCCGTGGTCATAAGTTTAAAACAGTTTATACTTCAAAATAGAATATTATCTCAAATCCAAATCTTTATCAAAATAAAGATTAAATCAATTCTAAACCATTTCCATATTTTTAAAATATCATATCATTTCAAAACTTCATTTCAAATCATTTTAATATTCCAAATATCATTTGAGTTCAAATCTAAATATTCAACTTTAAATACCTTTTAAATTTAATGGTATACTTCATTTATTATCATTTCAAATCACTTTTAAATAGTTTATATTCCAATCAAAATAATTCATTTAAACCTTCTAAAAGTGTAATTATTATATTTTCAAATCAAGTATTCAATTTCCAAAGTTTCAAACCATTCTGAGTTCGTTTACTAAGTCAAAAACCCTAATTATTAAAATTTCATCATTTCACAGCATTTAAAAACAACTGCTATAAGTTATATTTGAAAACATTTTTAATTCAGCAAAACAACATTTACAAACTGCTATAATAATTCAGTTTTAAACAAAATCATATTTCAGCCTACTGCAGTCCTTAACAAGTGCTACAGTAACTCTTTTATTAGTTCAGGTTAAATTTTTAGTTTCTGCTACAACAGCACTTACCAAGTACTATCATAGCCTTAGTTCATTTTAGTCTTTTGGTTCATTTATACAATCCACAACACTTAACAAGTGCTACAGATTCTACCTAGTTAAAACTTATAAAATCATACATTAAAAATGTTCATTTTCAATCCTTTAACAAATTTATTTAAAGAGAAATTTTACAAGTTAAAACCAAAACTTATAAATTTGATTATTACATTCATTTCAACATTTAAACTTAAACTCCATTTTTCCATCAATTTAAAACTAAATTTCATTTCAATTAAATTAACTTAAGTTCCCATCTTTCTTTTAAACAAAATTTCAAATTTAAGTTTCGTTTTAAAAATCAATATTCCTCCATTTTATTTATATTTTTCACATAGAAAAATCATTCCTATTTTTAATAAATCACTTAAAAAAAATTCGATTTAAATCAATTTAATATTATTACAATATTTAAATTATTTAAAAGTATCCAGAAAATACAGAAAAATAACCACGGGTCTGTATAATATTTTCTAGCCTAAGTCAAGTGATACGGATACTATATCATTTCAATCCGTAATTTACAAAGAAAATTCCGGGTTTTATCATTTCAAACCCGCAATCCCAAGTAAATAAAATTTAATTGAAAATCGTTCAGGCCTATCATTTCAGCCCATAACGACCTTCCCTTATTCTAAAGTCCGTTCGGGTATGTATCATTTCAACCCATAGTGATTCTATTCTACAGGGAACTTGCAGTGTGATTAACAGAATAGAATAACAGTAAAATAAGAACAGAATATAACAGATGATACGACATGCAGTTTTAACAATTAACATCGACTACAAATAAATCACAGGTAGTTATAACATCATTTATTTATTTATTTATTTATTTCTACACATTCAGTTGCGGTCGTTTCACAATCATATAAGTATGGATATTCGTGTGAGATTTACTCACCTCTACGGAGCTGGAGATTCGGAAAAAGAAATACGATGTAAGTTGAAAGCACGCGGATAGCACGATCAATCGTTAGCGGATGCGCCAACTGGATTCAAACCAAAAGCACAATAAATAACCAACTCTAAGATTTCACGAATAACGAAATTCAAATAAGCAAACAAACGAAAAAGAACCAAGTTGACAAATCGAAAACAATAGCACGACTACTACTGGAATTTGATTATAACTTTAAAATTTGCAAAGTGACAAAACACTTTTTTTTTCTTTCTAATGCCAGGGCTCGATAAAATATAACTAAAACTTCAGACAAAAGGTGACGCAACAAAACTTGTCCATTCTTTCCAGACAGATGCTAGAGGCAATACGGCAACCAAAATAAAATATGAAATGGAATTTTGTTCGACAGGTTGGCATATAAAAACAGTGAGACCGAAGTATATTTTTTTTTCAACAAAATCCCAGGCTAAAATATACTCAATATCAAAATACCAAAATAACAAAACCAGTTTGCATCATTTTCATGTTCACGCACAGGGCTTGGCACGTGGAGTTGGCGAAGGCTCGGCGTGGGGTTGGAGACGTGATGGGTTCGGTCTGGGGTGGTCTCGGTCGTGGTAACGGCTGAGGTCTCAGCAGGGGTTTGGTGACGTCTGGGGTTCGGCCTGGTCTCGCGGTGGCGGCTGGTGGCGAATAGGATAGGTCGTGGTGGCAGGCGCGGGGTGATGTGGCGGTTCTCATCACGGCGGAGTATGGGTTCAGGGGTTCTCGGTGAATGGGATAGGTGGCGTGATGGTTCGTGGAGGGGCTGACGTGGTGGAGACATGGTGATGGAGGCGTGGCCGGTCTGCCTAGGTTCGTGCGTCCAGCACGGTAGGGATGTGGGTTGGGTTCTCGTGGAGTTGTGGTCAAGGTACGGTGGCTGGCAGGGCGTTGGGCTGTCACGCCTGGTTTGGGGTTGGAGGCGGTGGTGGGTCGTGGTGGTGGCAGGCGTAGGGTCATGGTGGTAGGCTGGATCTCGTCCTGGGCGAATGGGCAGCTCGGTTGGTGACTGGGCTTGGGATTGGTGGAGTAGATCTGGCGAAGGTCTGGTGGAGGAAGGTGGGTGGTCACGGCCTGGGTGGAGGAGCTGGGGTAGGGCGCTGGAGTGGGTTTCGGCAGTGGGTTGTGGTGACGGAGGCATGGGGTTGGTGACGTGGTGGATAGGGTGGGGTTCGGTCTGGAGTAGGGACGTACAGAGGAACAAAAATGAAAACAAGAAAAAAAATGAAATTGGAAAGAAGGCATGGAGTTGGCACAGCAAACAGGCGATGAGCTGTAACAAAGTGAATCAATTTGAAAAGAAATAGGTGGCCATACCTTGGAGATGCTCACGAGATCTGCAAAGGGAATTTGCAGAATTTAAATTATGAACGTACAAAGAAGATGACAGCTGCTTATTAATTTTAGAGAGAAGGCAAAAGGTAAAGTTTTGAACGGTAGGAAGTTAAAGCAATTAAATTATATTCAAGGCTGGAACTAAACGTAAGGAATGCAAAGAGGGAAATGGACTAATTCTCACGTGAACGGTTCAATGCAAGATTTTATTGAAAATTTTCAAACTGAAAATATACAGCTGAAATTTTGTAAAGTCAACGCATATAAAATCAAATAGACAAAGGCACAACGAACGTAAAATGTAACGCCCAAAGTAACGTAAAACCGTTACTTGTTTCTTTTATTTAATAAATTTAAAAATGATAACGTTTCTTTAAATAAAATAACGTATCATTTCAAACTAAAAATAAAATAGCTATTATCATCAAATAATAAAATTTGATTCTAATATAAAGTTAAGAACGGATGAAATTATACGTAAAAATGTAAAGTTTAAATTTCCCGTTTTACATTAGCTATTACACTTTTAATTCAAATCAATATTTCAAAATGTTTATTTTTAAATAAAATTTCGCTAAAATTTTTGGGCTGTTACAATGTCCCAAACCGACTCCGGTTCCTTTAATAACCTTCGTGATTATAACACTGATTGGTCGTTAATATATTTCAAAACCATTTCAATTTCAATTTGAATTCGTAAATCGACAATTCGTTAGTCTTTCGAAATCAATTTCCAAAATTACGTTTCAAACTTTCCAATTTCAATTTCAACATTTCCAAAATTCAATTTCAGAGTTTCAATTAAACAATTCAAATATTCATTGCATTTTGTATATAAGTTCATTCCAAAATCGTTTAACTAAATTTACGTTCAAAACGATTTAAATCAATTATCGCTTCCATTCGATATTCATTAAATTTATTTATCATTAAACAATTTCAATTAAATTCCTAATTCATTACGTTACGTCTTAAATTCGATTTCATTATCAAAGTTACAACTTATTTACAATTACACTTATCAAATCCAATTCTTTAAATTACAAGTCTTTCATTTGTTTCGATAAAGCGCATTCAATTTCTTATCAAAGATATTCCTTTCAAATTTCAAACTTAGTTAAAAACTTATTTTCACTTGTTCAAAAATTCAATTTTTCTTAATAAAGATATTCAATTCAATTTTAATTATAATTCGATCTCATCAAATTTTCAATAATTTTAAATCTTAATTATTAATCATTTCAAACTCATTCATTAATAATTTCAAACTTAATTGTTAATAAATTCAATTATTAATTATTTCAAACTACGTTATTAATAATTTCACAACTTAACTATTAATAATTTCAAAAGTTAATTATTAATAATTTCAACACTTAATTTTTAATTATTTCAAAAATTTATTATCAAATAATTCTAAATTTAATTATTAAATAATTAAATTTTAAACAATATTCTTTTGTCAATTACTACCTTAATATTCGTTCCAAATTCAAATATTCACATTTACATTCATTCCAATTTAAATTCCAAATTATTCAAAACTTTGTTATTCGTCAAATAAAACTTTAATTTATTTAAATCAAAACATTTGACCAATCGGGTTTTATTTTAATTTTCTATCCTAAGTCAAAATTGTTTGGGTATTTATCATTTCAACCCGATTCCATTTAAATTCAAAATCAAAACATACAAAGGGAACTTGCAGTGTGATAGCTGGGATGGTGTCAAAGTAAATAAACAAGCAATAGCATCCATTCACAACAATTCAACAATTTCAAATAATCCCGAAATAATCGTATTAATTCGCGTTTGTTATTTACGCCAATTAATATAACTATTTCTAGAATCTACTCTATCATTTCAAGTAGATTAAAGATTATTACGTTACGGTTTCACTTAGTCATTCAATTGCAATTTCAATTCAAAGACTACAAAAATCTACGTTCACAGGTTCAAGGGTTACTTATCAAATTCTACGACAATTATAAATTAAGTGATCAAGTTTGACTAACTTAATTTAATATATAAAAGGTGTCAGGTTTACAAATCCAATTCGACAAATATAATCCGTTTAATTTGTTAACTATCCAATGTCAAATTACTTACAAATTTATATCACTTAACAACAATTCACATCCAATTCATCATCACATAACAAACAAATTATCAATATAAACTAACATAAGAATATATGTCATGAAAATTTATTTCACCTTTCGTGGATAAGAAATTTGACGACGAAGCAAAAGAAGCACGAAGAAGCGAGAAAGAGTCGGTACAACACGAACAACGGACACTGTAATATCGACAAAAGAAAACGATATTAATACAATGAACGTTTGTATATAATTTATAAATTATAGATTCGCTTACCAACAAGGAGAAAAGACAAAAGCTGAAAATTTGTTGTTGCGAAAGAAGCTCAGTCGGTCGCTACAACAACAAACAAAGGAAATTTTGTTACTTTCATTGGCAACCAAAATAGATATTTGTGTGAAATATCTAAAGCTATCTACTAATTCGATTTTTTTTCCTTTTTTTTTCTCTTTACAATACTAAAAATGAATTATTCCCAACTCTTCCTCACGTGTCATGCTACACTTGCTGTATCCACTTTTCATCACCCTCCCACATCACTCATTTTTCACCAACTAAACAACACAACACATTCTCATATATATAATCTGCATATCTTTCCCACACAACACGCGCACCCACAAACAATCCACCGTACACGCACGCTATCACCACACAGCACGCACGCGCCAGGGAGAAAAGTGACGCGAGGTTAATGGCAGGGTGGTGCGATGAGGCAAGGGTCCGGGTGGTGGCTACGGTGCTGGTGGTGGCTGGGACGTGTGCTAGGGAGGCGGTGGCTCATGTAGGCGGTCTGGGTGGGTTGGAGGTGGTGTGAAGGGAGGGAAGACTGGTGGGTGATGGAGGCGACGTGGCAGGTTGGGTGCTGTTCGGCTGGGTGGGCTGGAGGGTGTGGACGTGGTGGGTGAGGCGGTTGGGTAAGAGTGGTGGGAGGAGGGTGGTTGCAGGTAGCGGTTGGCTGTTGGGTCAGGGGATCGCGACGTGGTGGGCTCGCTGGTGGTAGACGGGGTGTAGGTGGTCAGGGAGGCGGAGGTGCTGTAGCCGGCGGAGTCAGGGGAGGTGGTGCGGGTCCAGGTCGCGTGGTTTGGGTGGGCTGTGGAGATGGGGTTTGCGAGGCGTGAGCATTTACTTTGGTGAGTGGGAAGGCCTACACGTGTATGTGAGGGAGAGAAGGTTTGGTCCATTTCTTTTGTGTTTTGAAATGCACAGTGAAGCAAAATAGAACAGAGAAAGAAAAAAAAAAGAATGCCTTTACCTGGGAGATTTAGGATTGAAGATGAAATGTTAGAGCAGTAGACAGTGATAGAGAAATATAAATTTTCTTTGTTGCTTCGTATCCCACAGAGCTATTCATTTCCCAAACGTTCACACTTATTACCAAGCAACCACTCCTATTCCCTAGCCACCCACTAACTCCCAACTACTACATTAAATACCAGCTGATTTATATTTTCAAATTTCTGTTGTAAACGGGCTAACGAACTCGGGCTGAAATTTGTTTAACCGGTCCATTCGGAACGATTAAATTAACGCGACGAATGATGTCGGACTTTGATTCGCGCAAATAAATATACCGTTATGATCAGTGTGACGATGCGCTTCCAACGGTACACAGATTATTGCGATACGATGATTTTATAAAATTTGCATTTACGCCGCTTAAATTGTACGATTTGCAAAACAATTTAAACGGAGCAGGCGATGACAATTTTAGACGAAATGAATTACATAATCTTGATCAGAATAATTTTTACAACATAACCGTGTAAAAATATTTGGATTTGGAAGATAAATTTTACGCAGCTTTATATGGACTGATATACAGTAAAACGCGAATGGATTTTACTGTAATAATTTGCAACGAAACTTTTTCTATGTCCATATCTAAGTAGACGTATGTCATAAATAAAATTTAGACATTACTTTAGATCGTTTAAAATTTCAAATTTTTTTATTGAAACGATGAATTTTAAATTTTAAATTTGGTCGAAAATTTAGGGTCGTTACATTATCACTCTCGACAATCTTACTTATATAATTGTGAAACAATGACATGTGAATTGTAGAAATTAATATGCTATGTTCATATATGCATGTGATATGATTATATGATGTTATATACTGCTTATACATTTGTTACATCACCTGATATAATATTATATGCTCTACTGTTATTTTATTTTCTGTATCTCACACTGCAAGTTCCCTTTCACTATGGGTTGAAATGATACATACCCGAACGGACTTTAGGATAAGGAAAAATCATTATGAGCTGAAAGGATAGGCTCGAGTGATTTTATTGTATTTTTATTTTTTGACTTGGGATTGCGGGTTTGAAATGATAGAACCCGAATTTTTCTTTTTAAATTACTGGTTGAAATGATACATATCCGTATCACTTGACCTAGGTTAGAAAATATTATACGTACCTATGGATATGTTTTAAATAATATTTTCCTAAAGATTATTAAGTATTTTGAATTTTATTTTATGAAATTTTAACTTAAATTGTGGTTTAATGATTTACAATATAAAGATACATTGGTTTTCTATCAGTTAAAATTTTATAAGTCAATAAGTGGTTTTCTTGAATTTTAAAGATACATTGGTTTTAAATTGAATTTAAAGATCTTCGGTGATGATAAATAATTTAACAATTAAATTTGATTTGATATGGAATTTTAAATCTAACCTTGTGATTTTTAATAGATTTTATTTTATGAAATGGATATGTTTTGTAAAATAAATAATTTTATGTATGAAATTGATATGTTTTGTAAAATTAACAATTTTATGTATGAAATGGACTTTTTTTGTAAAATAAATATTTATGATTATAATGGTAAAATGTATCTTAAATTATGACTTAACTTTATAATGGAAAATTTGGTTTTAATTGGAAATGTGAAGTTTGACTTATTAAAAGAATATTTTGTTTATGAAATGGGTATTTCAAATAAAGTTTTAAGTTATTTATTAAAATCAAAAGTTAAGTAAATAGTGTACTTTTGACTTAATAAATGAATTATAGTAAATTTGGATATATTAATTATAAAAGTTATTTTATGTAAACTATAAGTAAATTGATATCCAAATGAATATGTCTGAAATGTGAGATATGTTTTATAAGTTAAAAATGGCTAAAATTGAAGTTTTTAATGTTTCTGAAATGTTATAATAAATCTGGATTTGTATTGGCAGCATTTCCAAAGTGCTGATGTTTCTGAAATTTAACTATGGTCTAAAATAACTATAATACTACAACACTTTATAAGTGCTGCTGTTTCTGAATTTGAACTATTTCTGAAAATACCAATATGTATACTACAACACTTTATAAGTGCTGCTGTTTCTGAAACTGAACTGTTTTAAAAATTCTAATACCTACTGTAGCACTTTATAAGTGCTGCTGTTTTGAATTTGGCAATGTTTTTTAAATGTTAATATATTTACCGTAACACTTTATAAGTGTTGTTGTTGCTGAAGTTACAATGAACTTTGGAAATGACTATTATTTTGGAAGATTTTTACATTGAATTTAAATGGTTTAAATGAATATGTTTTGAGGTGAAATATAAACCATTTTTGAAATTTATAAGTTAATATAATGTTTTCAAAATTGGTATAATTGAACGAATGAACTTAAAAATGCTATAACTTTGGTAATGAATATTATTTTAAAAGTGTTATGATTTTTCTAAATATTATGATTTTCAAATGATAACATTTTAAATTGATATGGTTTCAAAGTATTATGGTTTCAAAGTGTTTGGTTTCAAAGGTGTTATAACTTTGAAAGTACTATGACTGTTGGAAATGAATTTATTTGAAATAATATTTAATTAAGAACCGTTTTGAATATATTGATTTGCAATTTAAGATTTAAGAATATGACTTTATAAAGTGGTTTTGGTTTAAGGTGATTTAAAAAGGAATATTTCAAGTTTAAATAAATTGAAAGAAATATTCAGTGATTGGAAATTTGGGTTTGTTCAAATGATATTTTGGTTTGGAATATAAACTAGTTTTGAATATGATATTTTGGTTTTGAAGTATAAACTATTTTTAAATGGATATGATATTTTATTTTGAGGTATAATTTATTTCGAAATAAATATCTATGGGTTATAATAACGATTGGTTGGCAAAGAGACCGGGATCAGATATGGGCATACTCTCTGTCGATACCGAAAACCACTTTGACAACCGTGTACGCGGTGGAGATTCCAGAATGAAGTAGGATGGTGGCGACGATCCTATTGAGGTATATACGTGGACCTGACTCCCGTGAGTTGGCATAAGGTGGCTAAAACAGGAGCGATCTCGGGCCAATGTGGTAGCACCTCTGATCGGACACATTTCTTCGATACTATTCCATTACTTTGTGATTTGATTTGGTGGCCACCCTTCGATTTTTGATTTGGGAGTGTGTTCCGAGGTGGGCGGTAGTGGCTGCTATGCGTTACCACCAGCCCGTGTGCGTAATTGGTATATCTACTTTGGCATTGCCTCGTTGTGTTGTGTCACCTACCATATCGAGCTTTACTACGAGTTTGGTTTTGTGCCGTAGCCTGTGGAGTATTTAGGGTAGCTCCCGATCTGGGGGTACGCTGATACTGGATAGACTACTGGGACTATTATGTGTTAAGTTGGAAAATGTAAAGCCTTAACGCTATTTAAAACCAAGTTTATTTTACTATTAGACATTATTATAATAGCGTATATTACTACATAGTAGATAGTTTAACGGATCCTTAAAGAATGGGCGATCCCAAGCATTCTTTAAGTTACTTGTGCATTTCTATTACAGTTCACTTGAGTTGGTTTACATTGTATAAGTATGTATGTCCTGACTCGAGTGTTTTGTGTATTGCTTTACGCTCGGGTCAGAATTAGTTGTACCAGTATTCGAGACTCACCTTTTGAGTTGGAGCTTCGCTTGGATCCATCCATTGATTCTGCTTTCAGTCATTCAGTTGATTTCCAGTGATGTATTCAGATCTTGTATTTGACTATTGTATTGAGACATCTGTGTATTCGTGACTTCTGTTGTATTTTTTTTAACTCTTTTATATATATAGTAGCTTCATGAACTACTATTCTTTTGTTTCCGCTGCATTATTGTTATATTACTCCGTATCTGTGATTCTGTGATTATTTATATACTGCATATTCTGAGTTTGGCCAAATTTTATTTACAATCTATTGTTTTGAATTATTCAAGTCTGACATGTGTAGATTTATTGTTGATTTGAATGGTCCAAAATAGTGGGTCGTTACACATATGGATAATTAATTGCTCATAAACTGGTCGAGCAAAGTCAACAATCAATAAATAGTAATCAATGCACATAAACTGGTCGAGCGCAATCCAAACAACCAACCAATCAATTAACAAAATAAACACAACAATAAATGATAAATCAATGCTTCAATCTATCAAATATTTATAACACTTTTTATTTTATCTTAGGTTAGAAAGATTTGATATTTACTTTGGAGCATCCGGGCTTTCCCTTCGACATGTTCGGTCCCTCGCCCAAGTCTCCTTGGATCTCAAAGATGAAACACGTGTACTAGTCGTTTCCGCATACCCCATTAAGTATTTAACTTCTAAATTTTAAATTACTTAATTAACCATCCCAACATAATATCGAGAAAGGAAAGCATTGTTTTAGAAAACAAAGTAAACAAGCATTCAACAAGGGTTTTCAAACAAAACTTAACACTTAAAGTTCTTTCAACTTAGCAATGGTTTTAATAAACTTAAAATACGAAATAACTTTTGGATTCCACTCCGTCAAACTCTAAGGCAAGGATCTTAAGATCTAACGCATACTTCCTACCATGATTTGAAAAAAAATGAAAATAATCCCGAATTCCTCCTTCCTAATGCTTGGCTAAGGCTTGAGATGGAAGTTGGCCGAAAGTATAGAGAAGAAGTGGTGGAGTTTTGAACTTGAATTCTCAAAATTAGACCCGAAAAATAGGTCATCTTCTCTCTTATTTTTGACTCTCTTACTCTCAAAACTTCAAAAAATTGTTAACTAAAAAATTGTTGCAAATTATTTTCTCTTGAATTTGAAAAAAATAATCACTTGAATCCAAGTGTTTTTGAGGAAGATGTGCTAGAATGAAGAAGAGGTATTATCGGATTGACAAAAATAAAGCCCAAAAATGCACTTCAAAGAATTGAGTTTTAGTTTTAGCAAACCTCAAAACTGGAAAAAGTGATCAACATAAAAGTTATAGCCACTAGAATTTCATATGGTTTAAATAAATGTATTTCTTAATTTGAATCAGTTATGATCAAGTTATAATCAAAACAAAATGGCCTATTCTTTGGCTTAAAAACTGGGCCAGAGAATGCACTGGAAAGAAGTGTATTTTTGACATAGTAAAATTTACAATAAGAGAAAGTGGTCAACATGAAAGTTGTAGTAACTGGAATTTCATATGGTTTGAAAAAAATAATTTTTCATTTTAGATATGTTTTTAAGAAGTTATGGTCGAGAGAAGATGAGGTAAAATATGGAGAAAAGAGGAGTTTGATTTGAAGAGAATGAACATTGATTTCTTTTGAATATTTTGTGAATATTTTGATATTATTTCTTTCTAATTTTTTCTTACGGCATGGAAGCCATTAAAGAGGGGAAAGAAGATGATGAAGCTTGAGAAAAGAAGAAGAAGAAAAATGTGAATGAAAGTGAAGAAGGAGGTGAGTATTTATAGAAAAAGTAAGGAATGGAATTTTACAAATTTAACATCTTATCAAATTACCAAAACACCCTTACTTCAAAATAAAGTAAGCTATATTTTTTCAACCCTTAAGACCATCCTTTCACTTCTTACTTTATGTCTTAGTCACTTAAAGATTAAGTAAAGAAAAGTATTTATTTTGTTTGATTTTGATGTGATTTGGATTTGATGTTTACTTTTGACTTTTCTTAAACTTACTTACTTTTCTTAATGATGTTCTAGAAGTCTCCTAATCATAATTAGTAAAAACAAACATGTTTAGTTATTAAAATTTGTAATATATATGTTAAAATAAGTTAACAAAGGTGCAACAACATTGCGACAACTTATTTTGAACAAAACGTTGAATTTCGACAAAACATTTTACGATCACATTTTGACGTTTTAGTTAAACTATTTATTTATGTAAACCAAATTTAAAAATAAATTTGTATTATGTTATTTAAAAATATAAACACTCATAAATTAATTAAAATAATTTATTTAACCATTGAAACTTACTTTTCTAAAATCAGCATTTCGTCACTTTTGTCGATATAGACAAATGTTACTATTTTTGTGTATACTTCTCTTTCCAAACCCTATCTAATTTTGTTTGAATCATATAACCTTACTTAATTCATATTTAAAATCACTTTAAATAGTATATTTTAAAGTGGTAAAATTCTGGGTCGTTACACTCTAGTGCTGCTTAAGTAACGCAAAATTACACGACTCGCCAATGTGATTCATTGAGATTTTCTTGAAACCGTGCACACAAGCAGACACTCATTATAATATTTGGGTGACTAACGGTTAAATATAGTAAAGATCCAATCATACTTCGATAGAGTTTTTGATCCATACTTTTTCCATTTTCATCTCCATCGAGATAAACTATAGTGCTCATAGGTGTTGGTTTATAGGATGTGTTTTCCATTGCAAAACGTTTTATGAAATTATTACAATATTTTTCTTGGTTAACAAAAATACCATAGCTTAGTGGTTTAATTTGAAAACTAAAAAAATATGAGAGTTCTCCCATATGAGACATCTCGAATTCACTAGTCATTATTTTTGGAAACTGATCACACAAATTTTCATTTGTAGATCTGAATATGATATCATCTACATAAATTTATATAATTAATTTATCTTCCTTATCTCGTTTAATAAATAGAGTTTGACCAAGAATGTTGCATTTATCTTTTTCAAAGGTTATAGTGAAATTTATGTCACATGGCTAACTTTTACTAAGTAGATTATGTTTTAAGTTTTTAACTAGTAAAACATTTGTAATAAGATGTAAATTAGGTATAACGTTATTGCTAACACTGCCCTTCCCAATGATATAGCCTTCGGAGTTATCTCCAAATGTGACGGATCCTCCATTCGAGTATATAATGTTTGCTAACATTTCTTTATTTTTCGTCATATGCTTTGAGCAAGCACTGTCTAGTATCTATTTTCCTCTTTTCTTATTAGGTACCTTCAAAAAATGTAGAATTGATATCGTTACTCACTTCCTCTGTTAGGGTCTTAAGAGTTAGGTCTTAGGAAGCCAAACCCAATAGGATTTAGACTTCCCTTTGAAAATGAAATTAGATTTCTTATGAATATTAGAAATAAAATTCACTATATACTTAATTCTTATCAAATTGTTGTTAGTTTTCAGGACCAAAATTTTTATAGTCTTAGACTTATTAATTAGCTTCCTTTGACTATCATTTTTTTTTTGAATTTAGTATATAGTGATCTATATTTTTTAGAGCTAGTCTTCACTTCTTTGCTACGTTTAATATAGCCTAATCCTCTTTCACTAGAAGTAGATTATGAATTCTCTATAGTTTTAGAAAGATCATCTCTACCTTTATTAAAATTAAAAACTGTAACGACCCATATTTTTAACACTTTAAAAATACGAATTAAAATGAAAATTTTGATAAAAATCCGAAGGAAATAAAATTTTGTGTTGTTAAATGTGAATTACAAGTTAAAATACAAAACTGAATTTTGAAATAACTTATTTGTAAATTAAATAAAGATGTTAACTTGTAATTGAACGTAAGTAAAGATTTAAATTTGAATGTAACAAGTAATTGAATTGAATTGAATTTGATTGTAAACAACAAAATAAAAAAATGTTACATTTAATATTGAAGTTATAATATTGAAATCAACGTAAATGAATGTAATTTAATATTACTGTGAATTTAAATAAGATGATAGCTGAAGAAAATGAAAGTAAATGAATTATAAACTATTGATAATAATGTATAAGTAAATGGTTGATTCAATAATGAAAGTGTAAATCGAAATAAAAGAATTCAATTGGAATTAAATAACTTGAATTTGAATTACAATATAATTGAACGCTGAATCTAATGTAATCTTTTATACTGGATTTATAATGGAAAACCGCATTGTAAAAGGTTGTTAATTACTGTGAAATAAAAAATGAAATTTGTGAACAATTGAAATTTGATTTAAAAGTTAATAATTTAAAATTGGGAATTTTATATTGAAATTAGACTGTAGAAATAGCCATTTTTACAACTGTCTCCGATTTCGACGAAACTAGTTTCATCGGATCCGTAACAGTGAATTATTGTAAGGTTTCAATTTTCGTAGCAATCGGACTTGTCGTTTGATCGTGCGAGCTTGAAACGCGTAGAAATTTAACGTCGTTAATTAAAATAATCGACTTCAAAAAGCTATCTTCCATATACGATTGAATTAGGCCTTGGGACTAGTTCCATTGCGTCCGGAACGGGGGTAAAACCTTATAAACGCCTGGCGGCACGTCTCGTTTGGAGTTCAGACGATTTTGGACCTAACTTTATAAATACGCACTCAAAACCGAGACAGTTTTATCATTTTTCATTTCAGAAACCCTAATTTCAAACCATGGCCGCCACCTATTCCATGGCTGAAATTGCTCGAACTTCTTTCCTTAATATCTCTCAATCCGTTCAACGAAATCGAAAAATTCCAAAAGCAAAAGTGTAGATATCGGCGAGCTCTTCAAATCCATACGGTTGATTCGTGTTAATTCGTCACGGATTGGTCCAGATCTGGCTTTGAAGTCGTGCGTATTTTCTTGGTTTGTGTGCAAACGGCGGCGACTGGTGATGCGAAACTTCTGGCGTTGGTGGCTCTCCTGGAGGCGCTCGCGTGGGGACATCTTGATCGAACTCCGGCTGCCTCGAGTTGCGTGCGTTTTGTGGTGGTTGTTGCGTTCATGGGTTCGGCTGTGCTAATGCGCGTAAAGAAGAAGAAGAAGGTTAAACGATTAATTAATTGCTAATCATGTTTTAAATTATATCGTTATATTAATTTAAGCGTAACTTTTGCATACGAGGTCCGTTCGGGCGAAACAGGTGGCGTTGGAATCACGGCGACGAGAGCTACGCTGCAGTTTAGATCCGAAGACATTTGGAGCTCGTTAAAATTTTAGGTTAAATCGAACGTTGTTCGATTTGATTTAAAAATCGAAACTCAAGGTGAGTGTTTATACGCTCACAATTGACTAAAATATCTTTATGGTAGTAAATTTGACATTATGAAGTGATATGAATTTATTTGTCGTTGTTTGATAAAAATTTAATTGTCATATAGATTGTCGTGTGAATTCACCATTGAAAATTTAAATTGACAGTAAATTGAAATTAGGATTTAATTGAAATCAAATTTCCCGATATTGATAACTATGAAATTGCCGTGAATTGTATTAGCTATTGGATGATTTATTTCGATGGATGCTATTGGTTGATATTTAAATGTTTGGATGTTTATTTGCTTATATGTATCCTGTTATACATACATATGACACTATGATTGGTTTATGTGATATATATTCATCCCTGACATTTAACTGAAATAAATAATCACCTGGCCGTAGGTTAGAAAATTATATACGGACACCGGGTTGGTTGAATTAAATGATTTTAAAAAGTTGTTTTGAAATTATTTAAATGAGTTGATTTTAAGAATAAAATCCAATTTATGGAAATTGAAGTATTTTGAATTGAAGCTCGAGATGTTGGAATTTAAACTTGGTAAATGAAATTGTTTAATTATTCGAAGTTTAGATTTTTAAGAAAAGATTGAATACGACGTAAATATTCGAAAGTTGATTTGTTTTAAAAGATTGGACTTTTAATCGAACTCTGAATATTTCTAAGAAAATTTATATGAAATGATATTTCAAGTGGAGTTTGGAGTTGAAAATTGATTTGAAATTGAGATTTAATTAATTTGGAATTTAATTAAAATTCAAAGAAATTTGTGAATTGGACTAAATTGAAACTATTGAATTAAATTTGAAGATAAAATTGATTTGAATAGGATTTGAACTGAAATTGATTTGGAATGTAATACTTAAATGAATTTTTGAAATCCGAATGTTAATCTAAGTTTATTGAATTGGAATTGTTCCAGAAATTAAGTAAACTACTTAATACGGATGTTTAATTTGAAGAATATTCTAATTTGAATACGAAATGGTTTTAAAGCGAATCTTATATTCTTATATAAATATATGAACTATTTTGAAATGTGAAATATTTAAAGTTTCGAAATATATTGGAAGTAAAATTGTTTATTTTGTGGTTCAAATATGTATTTGAAATTGATAATTTGAAATGGTTTATTGAGAAGCTGAATCGAGTTGAAATTGATGATTTGAGATTTGATTAAATTTTAAATTTTGGAATTCGAGTTTATGTGAAATCCAAATGAGATTTTGAGGCGAAAAGTGATTTTGAAATCGAAATGAGATTTTGAGGCAAAAAGTGATTTTGAAATCAAAATGAGATTTTGTGGCGAAAAGTGATTTTGAAATCGAAATGAGATTTTGTGGCGAAAAGTGATTTTGAAATCGAAATGAGATTTTGAGGCGAAAAATGATTTTGAAATCGAAATGAGATATTGAGGCGAAAAATGATTTTGAAACGGAATCTTACATCTTGAATAGATATGATGATATTTGAAATGGATTTGATTTTAAAGCGAATATGATATTTTGATATCAATTATGAATCAATTTGAAAATGTAAAAGATCGAACCGGTGTGAAAAATATAACGTAGTTATTAAAGAGACCGGGATCGGATATGGACATACTCTCTGTCGATACCGAAAACCACTTTAATAACTAATACACGTGGAGTGTTGATCCAGAATGAAGTGGATGGTTTTGGTGAACGTGTTGATTTGAAGAAAGAGAACGATTTTGGATGACCCCTGACATGACTAAAACAGGAGCCGCGCCGGGCCATTGAGGTTCGCCACCTCTAGCGGACACACTTCTTCGTTACCATGTCTATTGCTTTTGTGATTCGATTTGGGTGCACCCCGCGATTTTGGGAGTGTTGTTTCGCGGTGTTGGGGTAGTAGCTGCTATGCCCAACATCAGTCCGGATCACGCAACTACTAGTATCCTAGTTGGTATTGCCTCATGTACCTTGTCATACTGATTATCCTATTCGCGACCACTACGATTTTGGTTTGTACCTTTAGTATATGGATTGCCCTCTGGTGACTTCCGGTTTTGGGGAAACTACGGTCTTGTATATGCTCTTGGGAATATAAACTGTGTTAAGGGTGGAATGGGCCATGGCTTAACGCTATTTTAATACTTTTACTTTAATGTAGACATATTATAATAGCGTATTGTACTTCATAGTAGATAGTTTAACGGATCCTTGAGAGATGGAAAATCCCGTAACATCTCTTAAGTTATTGCACTCACGTTGACACTGGACAGGAGATGTCAAACCCCGTAAACATCTCTGACGCCGTCACACTCATATTTTCTTATTCGATTTGACTTACATGAGATATTTTAGTCCTGACTCGAGTGTTTTGTCTTTTCATTACGCTCGGGTCAGCCTGAGCATTTCAGCTAAAGTTGAAGATCTATTTTGGAGGACGAAGACGGAGTTTGGTATTACATCATTTGTATTCTACTACCATATTATTTTTCCGTTGCATTATTGTATTATCTCTGATATGTATGTAACTCTGATTTATGATGTATAATAATAATCAAATTTATTTATTTAACAGCTTCATGAACTGTTATTTTATTATTATATCTTGTTCCTTCCGCTGCAAGATTCTGAGTTTGCTTCTGTTCTTTCTTTCCTTTTCTTATTTAACCCCAATAACCATCTGCCTTTTAGAACGGTTTGAGTTGGACATGTGTTTGATTTGTCGACTTGAACGGTCCAAAATGGCGGGTCGTTTCAGTTGGTATCAGAGCTTTGGTTTAGATTACCTTGGCTCTAGTGGGGAATAACTTATTGAAATAGGGTTAAACCTTATGAATGAGTTTGAGTGTATATGAGAGAGCGTATTTGTAATTTTGATATAAAAAAATGATTTTATATTGTGTTAATTTGTTCCGTTGAGTATTTATGAATTCTGGTTGGTACTTGGGACGCCAAGGCATCGATAGGAATTTCTAAACACTCGAATAAGACAGATTGACATAATATTGTTTTAGATTATATTTTATATATAAAAGAATTATCTTGAAAATTTATAAATTTTGATTGTATTGGTTGTCAGGAGATGATAATATTAGATTATCATCGTTTATTGTTGATTAGTCAATATTTCTAACTATTGACTAATGGATGATTTTAAGGAATGAAACTTGTAAATATGACTGACAATGAATATAAATGGTAAATAAAATAAAATAAAAATGAATTTAAATTAAGATGGAGAATTTAAATTCCGGTGTTTTGAAAATTTATTATCAAAAATTTTAAATGTATAATATAAGTATTATATGATAGTATATTCGATTAGAAATTGTTTTCAAAGGATTTTCAAATGAAAGTAAGTGTTATACTCCCCTCTTGACACTAGAGAATGATTTCGGTGATGAGTGCACGCATCATCGACGTTTATTTTCGAGAGTCTAAGTGGGGGAGATCACTTAATAGCTTTTTCTAAACCCTGTTTTGATTAAAAATTGAATTTTATTTTGTATTCTCTATAGTATCACTTGATACACATTAATATAAGTATATATTATTTCAAACTTGATTTGAAATGAAACCGGAGTTGAAATTCTTAAGTTCTCTAATAAGGAATGATTTTAATTATTGAACTAAAGTAAATCTTGAATTGTTAGAAACTTATGAATTGAAAGGGTGGAACTGAATTTAAGTGAAAAAAAAAATTTAAAATTGTAGGAGTAACCCTTAATTTGGAAAATAATAAATTGGAAATTTATTTAATAGGTATAACACTCAAATTGTATGAAAGGAAGTTGTATATTGTTTAACTACATTCTATTTGCATAGCTATAACTTACCAAATACTTAAAAAGTTTAAAATGCTAATAAGGATAAGTAAATGAATAATATACAAGTGTGGTTGCGAATAATAAAATGTGAAGATCTATTGATAGCTGTAAATATAAAGGAAATTTAAGTTGTAAAATGAATTATATTTAAAATGAATTAAATATAAAATTAGTAAATGGAAACTAATTAAATTTGAATAAAACTAAATGTCAATAAACTTGGAAGTGTATGAAATTAAAATTTTGCCTTGGAAATGTATAATTGATTTAGTGTAGATTTGGATGGATGTTAATGTTTGATATGCATTGGTTGTTAGATGGATGGTAATTGATTAAATAGAATTCATTAGTGTAAATGGAATTGAATAAAAGGAATAAAAAAAATTTAAATAATTAAATTCAAATTTGAAGCAAAGTGAAATTAAATATAATTGAATTCAAATTAAATTGAAGCAAATTGACTTGAATTTAAATTATGAATGAAACAAACTTGAATAAATTGGAAACAAATCGAATGTAAACTTATTTCATGGATATATAAGAAAATAAACGACTTTGTGTTTGTGATTGTTTCTTTAGAAAATTTGAAGATTGATGGTTTGTACTTTGAAACAACAAAAGCAAAATTTGAAAAATCCAAAATACTCAAAGAGAGCTGAAATGAAAATAGCCATAACTTTTAAATGGTTGAACGAAATTAGATGATCTTAGACTTTTCAGAAAGCCTGGAAACTGTGCTACATGTTTTGTTTAGAATGTTTTGATAAATACCTTCATCCACTAGGCTTAAAACACCAATATTAGTCGCTGGTCTGTGCGAAGTAGAAATCTGAAGCACCTTAGTATTCTCGCCATAACTTTTTACTGGTGTATCGGATTTTGACGATCTTGCACTTTCTGGAAAGCTTAGAACTTAAGCTAAAACTTTTGTTTTAAATGTCTTGTGTTTTTCTGTCATTTAGAGGGTCAAAAACGTGAGGGAACGTCGCTGACCTGCGCAATTCATTGCCAGGCTGAGGCGTATCTATTTAGTAAAACTGTCGTAACTTTTGAATGGAAGCTCCGAATTCAATGATTTTGGACATTCCGGAAAGCCTGAAACGAATGCAACAACTTTTGTTTAGATTCCATTGTCAAATTTTATCGTTTAGGTGACCAAAAACTGAGATTCGTTTGCTGTCCTGGAATTGGAATTTCAGTTGAAGCTAAACATGTAATATATGTGTCGTTTATGATAAGTATATCGATCTATCTTTATATGCATGGTTATAACTTGGTTATTGAGCACTTTAGTAGGTAGCAAAGGGGTTGCGCTTCGCCTGTGGAGCTAGCTTCTGCGCTAAATGCAAAATGTAAGTTAAAATGCTAATAAACGCTTAATAAAAGGTATGTTCTCGGATTACAGTTTATGTTGTGGTATATTATTGTGTTCCCCATGTTTTGGGATGCCTCATTATTGTAATGAGATGTATATCATGCAATTATTACCACTGTGAAATTTTTCGGTCCTAGCCGTGCAAAGGAGGTGCTGCCGAAATTTTTCAAAAATCCGGGAGTTAGAAAATTTTGTGAAAAAAAATCCTATAACTAAATTTTGCAAATAAGTAGAATATTTTGAATGAATTATATCTAAATGATGTTTTCCCCTTCTCCGTTCCTTTTCGAGGACGAAAAGTTTTAAGTGGGGGAGAATGTAACGACCCGTATTTTTAACACTTTAAAAATACGAATTAAAATGAAAATTTTGATAAAAATCCGAAGGAAATAAAATTTTGTGTTGTTAAATGTGAATTACAAGTTAAAATACAAAACTGAATTCTGAAATAACTTATTTGTAAATTAAATAAAGATGTTAACTTGTAATTGAACGTAAGTAAAGATTTAAATTTGAATGTAACAAGTAATTGAATTGAATTGAATTTGATTGTAAACAACAAAATAAAAAAAAATGTTACATTTAATATTGAAGTTATAATATTGAAATCAACGTAAATGAATGTAATTTAATATTACTGTGAATTTAAATAAGATGATAGCTGAAGAAAATGAAAGTAAATGAATTATAAACTATTGATAATAATGTATAAGTAAATGGTTGATTCAATAATGAAAGTGTAAATCGAAATAAAAGAATTCAATTGGAATTAAATAACTTGAATTTGAATTACAATATAATTGAACGCTGAATCTAATGTAATCTTTTATACTGGATTTATAATGGAAAACCGCATTGTAAAAGGTTGTTAATTACTGTGAAATAAAAAATGAAATTTGTGAACAATTGAAATTTGATTTAAAAGTTAATAATTTAAAATTGGGAATTTTATATTGAAATTAGACTGTAGAAATAGCCATTTTTACAACTGTCTCGGATTTCGACGAAACTAGTTTCATCGGATCCGTAACAGTGAATTATTGTAAGGTTTCAATTTTAGTAGCAATTGGACTTGTCGTTTGATCGTGCGAGCTTGAAACGCGTAGAAATTTAACGTCGTTAATTAAAATAATCGACTTCAAAAAGCTATCTTCCATATACGATTGAATTAGGCCTTGGGACTAGTTCCATTGCGTCCGGAACGGGGGTAAAACCATATAAACGCCTGGCGGCACGTCTCGTTTGGAGTTCGGACGATTTTGGACCTAACTTTATAAATACGCACTCAAAACCGAGACAGTTTTATCATTTTTCATTTCAGAAACCCTAATTTCAAACCATGGCCGCCACCTATTCCATGGCTGAAATTGCTCGAACTTCTTTCCTTAATATCTCTCAATCCGTTCAACGAAATCGAAAAATTCCAAAAGCAAAAGTGTAGATATCGGCGAGCTCTTCAAATCCATACAGTTGATTCGTGTTAATTCGTCACGGATTGGTCCAGATCTGGCTTTGAAGTCGTGCGTATTTTCTTGGTTTGTGTGCAAACGGCGGCGACTGGTGATGCGAAACTTCTGGCGTTGGTGGCTCTCCTGGAGGCGCTCGCGTGGGGACATCTTGATCGAACTCCGGCTGCCTCGAGTTGCGTGCGTTTTGTGGTGGTTGTTGCGTTCATGGGTTCGGCTGTGCTAATGCGCGTAAAGAAGAAGAAGAAGGTTAAACGATTAATTAATTGCTAATCATGTTTTAAATTATATCGTTATATTAATTTAAGCATAACTTTTGCATACGAGGTCCGTTCGGGCGAAACAGGTGGCGTTGGAATCGCGGCGACGAGAGCTACGCTGCAGTTTGGATCCGAAGACATTTGGAGCTCGTTAAAATTTTAGGTTAAATCGAACGTTGTTCGATTTGATTTAAAAATCGAAACTCAAGGTGAGTGTTTATACGCTCACAATTGACTAAAATATCTTTATGGTAGTAAATTTGACATTATGAAGTGATATGAATTTATTTGTCGTTGTTTGATAAAAATTTAATTGTCATATAGATTGTCGTGTGAATTCACCGTTGAAAATTTAAATTGACAGTAAATTGAAATTAGGATTTAATTGAAATCAAATTTCCCGATATTGATAACTATGAAATTGCCGTGAATTGTATTGGCTATTGGATGATTTATTTCGATGGATGTTATTGGTTGATATTTAAATGTTTGGATGTTTATTTGCTTATATGTATCCTGTTATACATACATATGACACTATGATTGGTTTATGTGATATATATTCATCCCTGACATTTAACTGAAATAAATAATCACTTGGCCGTAGGTTAGAAAATTATATACGGACACCGGGTTGGTTGAATTAAATGATTTTAAAAAGTTGTTTTGAAATTATTTAAATGAGTTGATTTTAAGAATAAAATCCAATTTATGGAAATTGAAGTATTTTGAATTGAAGCTCGAGATGTTGGAATTTAAACTTGGTAAATGAAATTGTTTAATTATTCGAAGTTTAGATTTTTAAGAAAAGATTGAATACGACGTAAATATTCGAAAGTTGATTTGTTTTAAAAGATTGGACTTTTAATCGAACTCTGAATATTTCTAAGAAAATTTATATGAAATGATATTTCAAGTGGAGTTTGGAGTTGAAAATTGATTTGAAATTGAGATTTAATTAATTTGGAATTTAATTAAAATTCAAAGAAATTTGTGAATTGGACTAAATTGAAACTATTGAATTAAATTTGAAGATAAAATTGATTCGAATAGGATTTGAACTGAAATTGATTTGGAATGTAATACTTAAATGAATTTTTGAAATCCGAATGTTAATCTAAGTTTATTGAATTGGAATTGTTCCAGAAATTAAGTAAACTACTTAATACGGATGTTTAATTTGAAGAATATTCTAATTTGAATACGAAATGGTTTTAAAGCGAATCTTATATTCTTATATAAATATATGAACTATTTTGAAATGTGAAATATTTAAAGTTTCGAAATATATTGGAAGTAAAATTGTTTATTTTGTGGTTCAAATATGTATTTGAAATTGATAATTTGAAATGGTTTATTGAGAAGCTGAATCGAGTTGAAATTGATGATTTGAGATTTGATTAAATTTTAAATTTTGGAATTCGAGTTTATGTGAAATCGAAATGAGATTTTGAGGCGAAAAGTGATTTTGAAATCGAAATGAGATTTTGAGGCAAAAAGTGATTTTGAAATCAAAATGAGATTTTGTGGCAAAAAGTGATTTTGAAATCGAAATGAGATTTTGTGGCGAAAAGTGATTTTGAAATCGAAATGAGATTTTGAGGCGAAAAATGATTTTGAAATCGAAATGAGATATTGAGGTGAAAAATGATTTTGAAACGGAATCTTACATCTTGAATAGATATGATGATATTTGAAATGGATTTGATTTTAAAGCGAATATGATATTTTGATATCAATTATGAATCGATTTGAAAATGTAAAAGATCGAACCGGTGTGAAAAATATAACGTAGTTATTAAAGAGACGGGGATCGGATATGGACATACTCTCTGTCGATACCGAAAACCACTTTAATAACTGATACACGTGGAGTGTTGATCCAGAATGAAGTGGATGGTTTTGGTGAACGTGTTGATTTGAAGAAAGAGAACGATTTTGGATGACCCCTGACATGACTAAAACAGGAGCCGCGCCGGGCCATTGAGGTTCGCCACCTCTAGCGGACACACTTCTTCGTTACCATGTCTATTGCTTTTGTGATTCGATTTGGGTGCACCCCGCGATTTTGGGAGTGTTGTTTCACGGTGTTGGGGTAGTAGCTGCTATGCCCAACATCAGTCCGGATCACGCAACTACTAGTATCCTAGTTGGTATTGCCTCATGTACGTTGTCATACTGATTATCCTATTCGCGACCACTACGATTTTGGTTTGTACCTTTAGTATATGGATTGCCCTCTGGTGACTTCCGGTTTTGGGGAAACTACGGTCTTGTATATGCTCTTGGGAATATAAACTATGTTAAGGGTGGAATGGGCCATGGCTTAACGCTATTTTAATACTTTTACTTTAATGTAGACATATTATAATAGCGTATTGTACTTCATAGTAGATAGTTTAACGGATCCTTGAGAGATGGAAAATCCCGTAACATCTCTTAAGTTATTGCACTCACGTTGACACTGGACAGGAGATGTCAAACCCCGTAAACATCTCTGACGCCGTCACACTCATATTTTCTTATTCGATTTGACTTACATGAGATATTTTAGTCCTGACTCGAGTGTTTTGTCTTTTCATTACGCTCGGGTCAGCCTGAGCATTTCAGATAAGGTTGAAGATCTATTTTGGAGGACGAAGACGGAGTTTGGTATTACATCATTTGTATTCTACTACCATATTATTTTTCCGCTGCATTATTGTATTATCTCTGATATGTATGTAACTCTGATTTATGATGTATAATAATAATCAAATTTATTTATTTAACAGCTTCATGAACTTTTATTTTATTATTATATCTTGTTCCTTCCGCTGCAAGATTCTGAGTTTGCTTCTGTTCTTTCTTTCCTTTTCTTATTTAACCCCAATAACCATCTGCCTTTTAGAACGGTTTGAGTTGGACATGTGTTTGATTTGTCGACTTGAACGGTCCAAAATGGCGGGTCGTTTCAAAAACAATTTCAGTAATGTTTTCTAATTTAGCTTTAAGACCAACTACTTCCAATTCTAACATTTTATTGCTAGAATTTAAATCATGATTCTCTTTTGTTAATACATCATTTTTATTTTTCCAAGTTTCTATTTCATTGCTAAACATAGGAAGTTGTGGTGATCTATTAGTACAAGAACTCTGAGATTTTCCCAATTCCTCTTTTAGTATATTTTTTCCATTAGCATATCGACTTCTAGTTCATTTCTATTCCACTTTCTTAATGCATCTTTGTATTTTCTTATAGATCATTGAATGAGAGTTCACTTACATCATCATTTGTAGCTATGAAGCATACATTTGCTTATTTGTAGTCGCTGTCAATATCTGACGAAGAGGATGAGTCCGAAATCCAAAGTTACAAAAAAAGCCTGCCTTTTCTTTTTATGAAAATTTTCACTCTTATTCTTGAAATTATTCTTCTTTTGTTCTGGGTAGTCTTTCTTTATGTAACCTATCTTGTAGCATTCATAGCATTTGAGTGCGGATGTTAATGGATTGTTATTGCTATTTCTTTTATTGCTAAATTTCTTATTCTTATTTTACTTCAATTTTTTTTGAAATTCTTAGCAAAAAATATAATATCATCATCATCTTCATTGGATTCATCGTTCTTTGCTTTAAATGCAATTGTTTTTCTATCTTAAGCTTGTACTAGTTTTGCATGTAAATTCACTTCATATGACATGAGATTTCCTATTAACTCTTCTAGTTTAATGGTTGAAATGTCATTAGCTACTTCAATAGCAAAGACTTTTTGTTCCCATTCATCCGTTAAAGAGTTTAAGTTTTTTGAAACAATATCAAAATTAATGTATTTTTCTCCTAGTGCTAGAGGTGAGTGATATATGTCTTAAAATCTATAGTACATGTCATTTATAGTTTCATCTTGCTTCATTCTAAAGTTTTGAAATTTATTTTTAAGCATTGAAATCTTGCTTTACTTGACCTTATTTGTAGCTTCATGAGTTATTTTTAGAGTACGCCAAATTTCATATGCTGATGTGCACATACTAGCTTTATCAAACTTATTTTTATCCAAAGAACACAACTACGTGTTCATAGCTTTGGCATTAGTAGTGCATCTAGTTTTTGGGTGTTTGACCATTGTGCATAAGTAGTAGTACGTACTAAGTATTCTTGTTGAGTGATATTTCAAGTGTCGTAACCTGTAACACCCCTAATTTTTAATAACATTATTCAGAAGATAATTAGATAAATTAAATAGAATAATGCAAATCTTAGAGTGATAGGGGGATTGTGATTTGAAAATTCAAAATAGAGACCGACCTTAATTAATTATATAAACGGGCTTATAAATGGTTTTGTATGTTAATTAAGAGATTAATTAACACAAGGGCATATAACAAATTACGCGCCATAACTCCTTAATACCGTAAACCCACGTTTCATTTCCATTTTCACGTTCATTCTACAAAACACAAACAAACGTAAGAAATGAAAAAGCATAGTCGCCCATTACTTAGGAAGAAAAGGGGAAAATTAATCAAGAGCTAAGGAATCAAAGCAAGAAGAATTAATCTCAATCAAATTTCAAAGTCCTTATCCTAATCAAGGTGAAAAATAATCAAAAACCATCTCTATTTTTGTTTTTATAATCATTTGATTTTCCAGTTTAAGTTTAAACCCATTATGATGATTTTTGATGATGATATGCTTGGATTTTATAACATGTTTGATTCAAACAAGATTGTTTGATAATTGTTTAAAATCGGTTTTAAGGGTAAAATCATTTAAATTGAATTTCAAATGCCATGAGGAAATTATATGTTATGTAAAATATGGTTTTGGAGATGGGTTTTAATTTTTATAAATTTTCAAGCTACGGAAAATTTATTATAAATTTTTAAAGGAAAATATGAATAATTGGATTTAGAAATTAATTTCAGTTATTTAATAAAGAATTTGGGTCTGAAATTTTTATATGTCAGATAAAATATTGAAAGTGAATTTCTATGATTTTTGGGGATTTTTCCTAAGTAATTTACTATGGAAATAAAATTATTTTAGATGAAGGACTTAATTGTTTTATTGGTTTTGCTTAATAGAAGGGCTTATTTGTTAAATTAATCCTTGTTTAGATCTAAACTTTTGTGGCAGTTACTTTTGTAAAGAATTTGAAAAGATATGGCAACCAATCAAATGTTTACAAATAGGCAGGTTAGTTATAAAGTATTCACTTTAAATGATATTAAATCGGACTTTATTCAGAAAATATGTTCTGCCTCTTTTAGAAGCCACCTTTCGACCCTATGCTTCCACCTTCAAACAAGCCAAAACCTACTATGTAACGACCCGTAAATTTCAACTGTTTTAATAACGTAATTAGTTGAAATTTTGTGAAATTTTAAATGATAAAATTTTGAAATAAAAAATTTGATAGTTGGAATGCGTCTAATTAATCATAGCAACTGGTAAATTTTCATCAGATAATTTAGAAGTTTATTTTCTAGTGTAATTTTATTCCAATTTATATCAGTTAAAATTGATGATAATAAAATGTTTTTCAAACCTGAATATTTTTCTATAGAAAATTTGTAAATCATCTTCTAAGCGAGACGTTATATTTCGTTTCTCCAAATTTGGACTGTCATTGCTCCGTCGATCTTATTTTCGGTGAAATAGCAGCATTTCTGATACCAAATATCGACTTTTGACACGATGATCGTATCACTGATATCCATATACCGTTTTGATCATCTCGTCATGCTGATCTCTACGGTATATTCGTTTGTGCATTTTGGAGCCCGATGTGCGACGAAATCTAAGGAACGATTTCCGTATCGGTTCCGCAATTGGACTTTTTAGCCTCCGATACTTTTCATATTCCACCGTTTAAATTTGAACAGCCATTGGCTTCTGTAATTCCCAAAATTACAGCTGTTTGCATTTATATCTCCAAAAATTCTTGTGCTTACCCTTTGTTTTCCACTGGTTCCAATGTTTACATTGATGGTTCGTTCTTTTTATTGCCTAACCCAGATTTGCCTTCCTCCCTTTTTCCCCTTCCCTTCTTCATTTCTTTGATTCGCTTGGCCTCATGCACCCTCCTCTTCCAGTCTTAGCTACGCAACCCATCACCCAGAGCACGAAGACCTTTCCAGCACTTCATCGCCATGCATCCACTCCCCACCTCGGCCAAACCGTCCCATTCCCACGTCAGCCTGCGTTTCCCACCAACTAGCTTGGCCGTGCTCAACGTTGCTTCTCCCCTCAATCACTAGCAACCACCGAACGCCATTCTCCACCATCAACTCACGGCGATGGCATCTCGGTCTCAAGAACAGCCATCTCTTCTCTCCCTCTCCCCTCAGCCGCATATATATATAAGGTGTGTTTTTTTGCTGTTTATATTTACGGTTGGAATTTATTTATATTATATACATGTATATACAACTCGTTTATTTCTTTTTAGGATTTTGAAATAGATCTTATAATGATCTTTAAAACATATTTGGATTTGGAACTATATATATAAGCATATCGTGTATATATTAGCATATGGGTCGGTTTCAAATTATATACATCTTTTTCCAAAACAGTTGCAATATCTTGCTAAAGTATATGTATATAGCAAGTTTTGTTATTACTTTAGGTGTGTGTGTGTATATATAGTTGTTCATATTTTAAGTATATAAATAATATGTATATAAGTGGTTCCACTATAAACCTCTAGAAGAAGAATAGAAATAATACATGTTGTATAAAATTTAGTCTGTTGAAATGTAAACCTCTGGAAGAAAAAAAAATATACTTGATTTGAATTACGTATTTTTAAAATTATATATATATTTACTGTTTGACTTACATACATACTAGTTCTATATGAGCTACTTACTGTGCAAGTTGTATATCTATTTGTGGGCTATTTTTCCAGGCTGTCAGTTAGTATATAAGTTATATATTATATGTGGATTTCCTTATAAAGTATGTATATATATTAATCAGCAATTTGAATTATATTGAACACACGCTTTTGATTCTAAGTACAAAGTACTATTGTGGACTTATTTATATAAAGTATATTTTATTATGTAAGTTATATGTTTTAAATTTTTGTAGACTGACCTGGAAGGTTTTAATGAAACAAAAAGTGTATATTGGTGGGTTCTTTTGATTTAAAAAGTTCACAAGTTTACAAATTTATTTATATCTAAGTGTACGAGTCATGTATTGGCTTACGTGATTTTTTTTTAAGTTGGACTCTGTTTTGTATTTCTTTAAAAAAGATTTATTAAAAGTCAAGGTTATAACACCGTTACAATTATTGATTTCAAGTTATAAGTTTGGATTAAAACTGCACATGTCAATAATTGAAGTTTTATAAGTGACAACATTGATTCAGGTAAATATCGTATTAATTAATTCTATTGTATTTTGATATTTTCAGATATTTAGATTTAAAATGGATATCATTGTTTTGGTTTAATAAAAAGTGGAACTTTTGACATATATAAACTCCTATTCTAATTTTCAATCGATAGTTTAAAAGACTTAGTATATGTTTACCCAATTTATTCAAGTCCCGATATATGATCTTTGATTCCCTGTCTCTCAGCAGTATTCGTCGATTTGGGCCAATCTAGCTTGTTTTGGGATTCGTACCTGGATTCGTAACTCGTCGCTTTCTCGTTCGTCTCTAGCCTCGAAAGGTGAGCACTCACTCACGATTAACGTTCTTTTATTTATTAAATTTGATTTCAATTGAAACGACAATTGAAATATGCTGCTGTTTGATATTTACACTGTTATTACCTGTATTGGTTCACCTGTGACATCTGGCACCATTATCTGTTATATATGCAATGATAATCCAGTTTGGTTGTTAAATGATTGATTGTTTGATGTTTACAACTGGACGTTAAATTTGTTAATGTTGAAAGTGATAAATAATTTGAAATTGAAATTGACGTAGGATAATTAAAGTTTGAATCGACACATATGTTGAATTTGATTAGTTGAATATGATCCCTTTTAATTGTTAAATTAATTGACATGTAGAATTGTGATAATTACACTTTGAACCATTGAACGTATATTTGATTAATTGTTGTAGTGTTAAAATTGAAATCAAATGACAGTTGAAGAACCGTATAAATATTAGTGTAATAATCTTTAATCTACATGAAATGATAGTGTAGATTCTAGAAATAATTATATTAATTCGTACAAATAACAATGCGAATTAATACAGTTATCTCGGGATTATTTGAATTGATTATTGGATTGTTATTGTTTGTTGTTATTACTTGTTTATTTACTTTGACACCATCCCAGTTATCACACTACAAGTTCCCTTTGCTATGTTTTGATTTTGAATTGAATTGGAATCAGGTTGAAATGATAAATACCCAAATTGAACTTTGACCTAGGATAGAAAATTAAATAAAACCCGATTGGTCAATAATTTAATTTGAAAATAAAACGAAGATTTTATTTGAATAAATAATATGGTTTTGAAATGAAGTTGAAATTTGAATTTTTATTGAAAGAAAAATGTTTAAAAAAAATCTGAAACAAAATATTAAAAATGAAATTGATGGAAGAATGTTGTTTAATTTGAGAAATGATTGAATTGAGTTTGAAATGATTTAATAATTAAGTTTGAAATTATAATTAAGTTTGAAATTATTAAACTTTGAAATTATTTAATAATTAAGTTTTGAATTATTTAATAATTAAATAAGATTGAATTATTTAATGATTAAATTGAATTGAATTCTTTAATAAGAAAATTGAACTTTTGAAATAAGTGAATTTTACTTCGTAAATATTTGAAATTGAGTTCTTTATTAATTAAGTTTTGGAAAATTATTTAAGTAAGTAAATAAGTGAATTTGAATTTCTTTAACCAGAAATAATGTGATTTATTGAAATTAATGTAAGACTTGAAAATCTAAAGGATTTGATTTGATGAATTTAATTTAATTCAATTTGTAAGTTTTGATATAAGGAAGTTGAATTTAAATAATGGATTTAATGAATTGGAAATTTAATAGAAATGGTTTTGAATGGCAAATTTACTTAATGAATATTAAATGAAATCGATAAATGAAGTTAAATTGATTTGAATGTTAAATTAAATTAATTTAAATGATTTCGGAATGAAACATATATACGAACTTGAATAAATATTTGAATGGTTTTAAATAAATTTGAAATTGAATTATAAGATTTTGAAATGGTAAATTGGAAGTTTTGAAACGAAAATGATGGAAATTGATTTAGAAAGACAAATGAAAAGTTGGTTTGCAAATGCTAATTAGAATTGAAATTGATTTGGTTTTGAAATATATTAAACGACCAATCGGTATAATAATTACGGAAGTTATTAAAGAGACCGGAATCGGTTATGGATATACTCTCTATCTAAACCGAAAACCACTTTAATAACTATACGCGGAGTGATGATCCAGAATGAAGTGGTTGGATGATGTACGGATGACTGAAGAAAGAGAACGATAATGGATAGCCTTGACACTTGTGTCAAATTGGAAATGACTAAAAAGAAGCCGTGCCGGGCCAATGGAGGATTAGCTACCTCAAGTGGACACACTTCTTCGAACTACTCATTACTTGTTGTCGATTGGTGCACCCTTGATTTTGGGAGTGTTGTTTCACGGTGTTGCGGGCGCTGCGGCGTTGCGTTCTCACCAGTCCGGATCAGGCAAACGGTAGTGTCACTACCTTGGGTATTGCCTCATGTGCCTTGTCATACTTGTATCCCTATACGCGACCACTACGATTTGATTTGTACCTTTAGTATATGGATTGCCCTCTGGTGACTTCCGGTTTTGGGGAAACTACGGTCTTGTATATGCTTTTGGGAATAAAAATGTGTTAAGGGTGGAATGGGCCATGACTTAACACTATTTTGATACCTTATATTACTGATAGACATTATCTACTTAGTGTACATTACTACCTAGTAGATAGTTTAACGGATCCTTAAAGGATGGTTATTCCAAACATCCTTTGAGTTACTTGTATTTCAATTGCTATTTCACTTGAGTTGGATTTATTAATATAAGAATGTGAATCCTGACTCGAGTGTCTTGTGTTTTTGCTTTACGCTCGGGTCAGACTGAGTGCACCAGTATTCGATGCTCACCTTTGGAGTTGGAGCTTTGCTTGAAGATCCAGCCATCTATTCTGCTTTTAGTATTCGATGATTCCAGTGATGTATTCTGATTTGTATCTAGTGTATCGTGTTACTCTTCCGTTGTATCTGGTTTAACTCTGATGTATCGTATTACTCTTCTGTTGTATCTATAATAGATCGGCGGTCTCGCCAATCTTCGAATGATTCGTAAAGGAGCAAAACTCCTTTACAATAGGCATTGATTTACCGGAGATTTCTGTATCCTCGGTTTACGATGCTATCTGTCTCCTGTTATACCTGAATTCTATTTCTTGAGATCGAATGTCGATTTACCTCGGAATTCAGCATCGATCTTATTCTTGAAGTTACGGACGACCCGGTTAAGGTTGCCCGTGAATTAAATAAACTCATCCATCTCCCGATTGTGGTAATTGAATTATCTTATCTTTTGTTTCAAACTTATTTTCGAATCAAAATTCTCTTTGATTTGATTCTCATCAAATTTGAATCTCTATACATGTTTTGAAATCTGTTCTTGTATCGTCGAGCAAGGAATTGTATTTATAAAATTATATTTAAAATGTTTATATATTGTGTTGTTTGTGTTGCTGATGTTGATTTGGGTTTTCGATCGATTCGTCTGATCAACGCTATTGATAGGATTTCCAAAACACTTGAGCAGAGCAAACTGACACAATATTGTTTTCAAATTTGTTTGATTATATTGTAAAAATATAAGTAAATTTTCTGGAATTTAATAAGTTAATTAAATTGGTTGTTTGAAATGATAATATTTGATTATCATTTATTGTTCTAAATGAATTTATAAATATGGTTTATAAATTGATTTGGAATTTGAAATGAATTTATTTCAGAAATTTGAAAATTTAAATCCTAAAATTTCAAGCTTTGGTTTTTAAAATTTTAAAATGTATATTATTGAACGTATTTTCAAATAGAAACCGTTTTCAAAGAATTTAAATATTGAAATCAGTGCTCTTCTCTTTATCGCTGGAAAATAATTTCGGTGATGGCGGCCGCATCATCAACTTTTATTTTCGAGTTTCGAAGTGGAGAAACCATTATGTAGCTTTGCTACGGTTTTGTTTTGGAAAAATATTTTAATTAGAATTTCTTAAATATGACTTGATTTATATATATATATATGGGTATATTATTTTAAAAATAATTTGATTTAATATATATAGTATATACATAATTATTTCTAAAGGGTTTGAAATTAAACGGAAATTTGATTCTTAAAAATCCTGTTAAAAGATGTCTTCAATTATAAATAAAGCTAAATTTTGAATAATTATTTAAACTTGAAATAATTGAATTAGGAAAATTTTATTTGTATATTGTTCAACTGCATTCTAATACAACTTACCTAAATCATTCAGAAGTTGAATATGTAACTGGATAACATATAAGATAAATTGAATTTATAAATAAAATTTGAGTGTTATAATAAATGTAATACACTAAATTTTGATTATAAAGATGTAAATAGAGTTAGATAGGATAATAAGTAAACTCAGTTAATAATGAAATAAATTTTGTTTTGAAAGAATTAATAAATTTGTTTTGAAAGAATTAATAAAATTGAAATTTGATCAACATATGAAATACCTTGAATTTAAAAGAAATTAATAGATGTAAATTAATTTAAAATCGGAACTTTTATGTTTTAAATTAATTTATATGGGTTAAATATATGTGATTAGATATATTAAGTAGAATAAATTTAACAGTAATTTGGAATAAAGAAGAATTTAAAATTGTTGAAGAAAATATGATTATAATAAAAGACTATTCAAATTTATGGTTTTAAAAATTGTAAATTGAAGAAATGGGATAATAAGATAATGAATTTAGAAATAGTTGAGATTGATTTTAGTGAAATCAAATGGATTAAATCAATTATTGAATATCAATTAATTTAAATTTGAATTTATATAGTTTAAATTAATTGTTATTTTGTATTTCAAATCTGTTTTTCTTTCTGGTTGTTTCTATTCTCCTTCCTCGTTCCTTTTCGGGGACGAAAAGTTTTGAGTGGGGGAGAGTGTAACGACCCGTAAATTTCAACTGTTTTAATAACGTAATTAGTTGAAATTTTGTGAAATTTTAAACGATAAAATTTTGAAATAAAAAATTTGATATTTGGAATGCGTCTAATTAATCATAGCAACTGGTAAATTTTCATCAGATAATTTAGAAGTTTATTTTCTAGTGTAATTTTATTCCAATTTATATCAGTTAAAATTGATGATAATAAATTTTTTTTCAAACCTGAATATTTTTCTATAGAAAATTTGTAAACCATCTTCTAAGCGAGACGTTATATTTCATTTTTCCAAATTTGGACTGTCATTGCTCCGTCGATCTTATTTTCGGTGAAATAGCAGCATTTCTAATACCAAATATCGACTTTTGACACGATGATCGTATCACTGATATCCATATACCATTTTGATCGTCTCGTCGTGCTGATCTCTACGGTATATTCGTTTGTGCATTTTGGAGCCCGATGTGCGACGAAATCTAAGGAACGATTTCCGTATCGGTTCCGCAATTGGACTTTTTAGCTTCCGATACTTTTCATATTCCACCGTTTAAATTTGAACAGCCATTGGCTTCTGTAATTCCCAAAATTACAGCTGTTTGCATTTATATCTCCAAAAATTCTTGTGCTTACCCTTTGTTTTCCACTGGTTCCAATGTTTACATTGATGGTTCGTTCTTTTTATTGCCTGACCCAGATTTTCCTTCCTCCCTTTTTCCCCTTCCCTTCTTCATTTCTTTGATTCGCTTGGCCTCACGCACCCTCCTCTTCCAGTCTAAGCTACGCAACCCATCACCCAGAGCACAAAGACCTTTCCAGCACTTCATCGCCACGCATCCACTCCCCACCTCGGCCAAACCGTCCCATTCCCACGTCAGCCTGCGTTTCCCACCAACTAGCTTGGCCGTGCTCAACGTTGCTTCTCCCCTCAATCACTAGCAACCACCGGACGCCATTCTCCACCATCAACTCACGGCGATGGCATCTCGGTCTCAAGAACAGCCGTCTCTTCTCTCCCTCTCCCCTCAGCCGCATATATATATAAGGTGTGTTTTTTTGCTGTTTATATTTACGGTTGGAATTTATTTATATTATATACATGTATATACAACTCGTTTATTTCTTTTTAGGATTTTGAAATAGATCTTATAATGATCTTTAAAACATATTTGGATTTGGAACTATATATATAAGCATATCGTGTATATATTAGCATATGGGTCGGTTTCAAATTATATACATCTTTTTCCAGAACAGTTGCAATATCTTGCTTAAGTATATATATATAGCAAGTTTTGTTATTACTTTAGGTGTGTGTGTGTGTATATATAGTTGTTCATATTTTAAGTATATAAATAATATGTATATAAGTGGTTCCACTATAAACCTCTAGAAGAAGAATAGAAATAATACATGTTGTATAAAATTTAGTCTGTTGAAATGTAAACCTCTGGAAGAAAAAAAATATACTTGATTTGAATTATGTATTTTTAAAATTATATATATATTTACTGTTTGACTTACATACATACTAGTTCTATATGAGCTACTTACTGTGCAAGTTGTATATCTATTTGTGGGCTATTTTTCCAGGCTGTCAGTTAGTATATAAGTTATATATTATATGTGGATTTCCTTATAAAGTATGTATATATATTAATCAGCAATTTGAATTATATTGAACACACGCTTTTGATTCTAAGTACAAAGTACTATTGTGGACTTATTTATATAAAGTATATTTTATTATGTAAGTTATATGTTTTAAATTTTTGTAGACTGACCTGGAAGGTTTTAATGAAACAAAAAGTGTATATTGGTGGGTTCTTTTGATTTAAAAAGTTCACAAGTTTACAAATTTATTTATATCTAAGTGTACGAGTCATGTATTGGCTTACGTGATTTTTTTTAAGTTGGACTCTGTTTTGTATTTCTTTAAAAAAGATTTATTAAAAGTCAAGGTTATAACACCGTTACAATTATTGATTTCAAGTTATAAGTTTGGATTAAAACTGCACATGTCAATAATTGAAGTTTTATAAGTTACAACATTGATTCAGGTAAATATCGTATTAATTAATTCTATTGTATTTTGATATTTTCAGATATTTAGCTTTAAAATAGATATCATTGTTTTGGTTTAATAAAAAGCGGAACTTTTGACATATATAAACTCCTATTCTAATTTTCAATCGATAGTTTAAAAGACTTAGTATATGTTTACCCAATTTATTCAAGTCCCGATATATGATCTTTGATTCCCTGTCTATCAGCAGTATTCATCGATTCGGGCCAATCTAGCTTGTTTTGGGATTCGTACCTGGATTCGTAACTCGTCGCTTTCTCGTTCGTTTCTAGCCTCGAAAGGTGAGCACTCACTCACGATTAACGTTCTTTTATTTATTAAATTTGATTTCAATTGAAACGACAATTGAAATATGCTGCTGTTTGATATTTACACTGTTATTACCTGTATTGGTTCACCTGTGACATCTGGCACCATTATCTGTTATATATGCAATGATAATCCAGTTTGGTTGTTAAATGATTGATTGTTTGATGTTTACAACTGGACGTTAAATTTGTTAATGTTGAAAGTGATAAATAATTTGAAATTGAAATTGACGTAGGATAATTAAAGTTTGAATCGACACATATGTTGAATTTGATTAGTTGAATATGATCCCTTTTAATTGTTAAATTAATTGACATGTAGAATTGTGATAATTACACTTTGAACCATTGAACGTATATTTGATTAATTGTTGTAGTGTTAAAATTGAAATCGAATGACAGTTGAAGAACCGTATAAATATTAGTGTAATAATCTTTAATCTACATGAAATGATAGTGTAGATTCTAGAAATAATTATATTAATTCTTACAAATAACAATGCGAATTAATACGGTTATCTCGGGATTATTTGAATTGATTATTGGATTGTTATTGTTTGTTGTTATTACTTGTTTATTTACTTTGACACCATCCCAGTTATCACACTGCAAGTTCCCTTTGCTATGTTTTGATTTTGAATTGAATTGGAATCGGGTTGAAATGATAAATTACCAAATTGAACTTTGACCTAGGATAGAAAATTAAATAAAACCCGATTGGTCAATAATTTAATTTGAAAATAAAACGAAGATTTTATTTGAATAAATAATATGGTTTTGAAATGAAGTTGAAATTTGAATTTTTATTGAAAGAAAAATGTTTAAAAAAAATCTGAAACAAAATATTAAAAATGAAATTGATGGAAGAATGTTGTTTAATTTGAGAAATGATTGAATTGAGTTTGAAATGATTTAATAATTAAGTTTGAAATTATAATTAAGTTTGAAATTATTAAACTTTGAAATTATTTAATAATTAAGTTTTGAATTATTTAATAATTAAATAAGATTGAATTATTTAATGATTAAATTGAATTGAATTCTTTAATAAGAAAATTGAACTTTTGAAATAAGTGAATTTTACTTCGTAAATATTTGAAATTGAGTTCTTTATTAATTAAGTTTTGGAAAATTATTTAAGTAAGTAAATAAGTGAATTTGAATTTCTTTAACCAGAAATAATGTGATTTATTGAAATTAATGTAAGACTTGAAAATCTAAAGGATTTGATTTGATGAATTTAATTTAATTCAATTTGTAAGTTTTGATATAAGGAAGTTGAATTTAAATAATGGATTTAATGAATTGGAAATTTAATAGAAATGGTTTTGAATGGCAAATTTACTTAATGAATATTAAATGAAATCGATAAATGAAGTTAAATTGATTTGAATGTTAAATTAAATTAATTAAAATGATTTCGGAATGAAACTTATATACAAACTTGAATAAATATTTGAATGGTTTTAAATAAATTTGAAATTGAATTATAAGATTTTGAAATGGTAAATTGGAAGTTTTGAAACGAAAATGATGGAAATTGATTTAGAAAGACAAATGAAAAGTTGGTTTGCAAATGCTAATTAGAATTGAAATTGATTTGGTTTTGAAATATATTAAACGACCAATCGGTATAATAATTACGGAAGTTATTAAAGAGACCGGAATCGGTTATGGATATACTCTCTATCTAAACCGAAAACCACTTTAATAACTATACGCGGAGTGATGATCTAGAATGAAGTGGTTGGATGATGTACGGATGACTGAAGAAAGAGAACGATAATGGATAGCCTTGACACTTGTGTCAAATTGGAAATGACTAAAACAGAAGCCGTGTCGGGCCAATGGAGGATTAGCTACCTCAAGTGGACACACTTCTTCGAACTACTCATTACTTGTTGTCGATTGGTGCACCCTTGATTTTGGGAGTGTTGTTTCACGGTGTTGCGGGCGCTGCGGCGTTGCGTTCTCACCAGTCCGGATCAGGCAAACGGTAGTGTCACTACCTTGGGTATTGCCTCATGTGCCTTGTCATACTTGTATCCCTATACGCGACCACTACGATTTGATTTGTACCTTTAGTATATGGATTGCCCTCTGGTGACTTCCGGTTTTGGGGAAACTACGGTCTTGTATATGCTTTTGGGAATAAAAATGTGTTAAGGGTGGAATGGGCCATGACTTAACACTATTTTGATACCTTATATTACTGATAGACATTATCTACTTAGCGTACATTACTACCTAGTAGATAGTTTAACGGATCCTTAAAGGATGGTTATTCCAAACATCCTTTGAGTTACTTGTATTTCAATTGCTATTTCACTTGAGTTGGATTTATTAATATAAGAATGTTAATCCTGACTCGAGTGTCTTGTGTTTTTGCTTTACGCTCGGGTCAGACTGAGTGCACCAGTATTCGATGCTCACCTTTGGAGTTGAAGCTTTGCTTGAAGATCCAGCCATCTATTCTGCTTTTAGTATTCGATGATTCCAGTGATGTATTCTGATTTTTATCTAGTGTATCGTGTTACTCTTCCGTTGTATCTTGTTTAACTCTGATGTATCGTATTACTCTTCTGTTGTAAACTCTGATGTATCTTATATATTCATATAGTAGCTTCATGAACTACTATCTCTTTTATTTCCGCTGCATTTATTACTCTGTGTCTGTGATCTGTGATTATTTATTTACTGTATATGTTCAGTTTTGCCAAATTTAAATTAACAACGCGGTATTTTGAGCAATTCAACTCCGGCATGAGTGTCTACCTATACACTTATAATGGATGCGAATGGTCTAAAATGGCGGGTCGTTACATACTAAGTCAAAAACAACTAAGCCGAAACCAATACACAAGGTATCACAATGTTGGTACGTAGTGGATTGGAGAATGGCGGAAGGGATGGTGTCGAAACATAGCTTTCGATGCGGTCAAAATCTTTGTTTTATTTTCCAGGGAAATGTGCTTTCCTGTTTAACTTAATGCTTTTGAAGGAGTCGAAACATATGCTTTCGAAGGGGTATTTTTAAATTGCTTTTGAAAGGGTTTGCCGTTTCTTGTTTATATTGTAACTTCCAAATGAGTTACTTAGTTTTAAAATCAATGCTTTTGAAAAGGGTAGTTTTGACCAAGTCGAAACCCTTTTTCCGTCCTTATGCCTTCCGAATGGATTTAAGTCATCAACCAATTCGAAAGGTAGCTTTTGTTTTAAAACGTACCAAGCCACTTTCTATAGCCTTCGGAAGGAATCAAGGGTTTCGAAGGTAATAGCTTCGAAAGGGGTTTCGAATCTATCCATCAAATGTTTTACTTATATATTTTGAGCTTTCGAAAGGATGGTGCCGAAGCCATCTGATTTTCCCTAGACTCTTTTTAATGGTTTCGAAAGGTGTACTTTCGCTTGCATTCACTTAGACCAAATAAGATATGTTTTATATTAAACCCAATGGTTTCGAAAGGGGTACTTTCAAATGGTTTCGAAGCTATGCTTCTATAATTGAATGGTAATACTTTAATACATTCGGAAGGTTCCGAAAGAAAGGTTTAAAGTGTTCAAAAGGCAGGTACCTAGTGATTTGAAAATAAGATTTGAATGCTTTCGAAATGAAGTTTTCCAATTGTTTCAAAAGTAAAGATTAAAGGTTTCGAAAGCATTAGTTTTCTAAACAAAGAACTCAATCTCAATTTTTTAAAGCTAAAACCCATGGTAGTATAAATGAGCTTTTAAATGCTTTTAAATTGGAGTTTTAAGAAGAATTTTACTCGATATAAATAATAGGTTAAATGGGTTAACCAAATTTCAAATGGGAAATGATTTCGAATATATAAAACCAAAAGGGTTGGTATTATATTTTTATGTGCTTCTTCTATAAACATATTCACTAAGTAATGGACCCGTAATTGAATTTTGGGTTGTAAGGGCAGAAGAACTAGGTAGGTTAACCAAGTAGCGAATATAAACTAAGTAACTCTCAAATGAATACAGTTGCATCCAGGAGGTAAGGTAGACCAGAATATAGGATGCCTAAATACTGATTAAAGTAGTTGTCAAATAGACAGGTTCATAGTAAATCCATGTAAACTACGTTTAGGAAAAGTTATTGGCATGGGCCAATAGGTTTGTATTGGACCTATAAAAACTATATCTGGATTAAGTTATTGATATAAGTCAATAGGTTCCTAGTCAACCTACGAAAACTAGGATAAGAGGGAAGTTATTGGAGATACTAATAGGTTCAGGGAGAACCCATGAATGATGATGTTATTGGCAGAGGCCAATAGGTTCTTAGTGATCCCATCAAAAGTATGAAACTAGACAGGGAATCCATAAGTATTAAACATGTTATTAGTCAGCCTATGAAAACTAATAGGTTAATAATGACCCTAGAAACTATAACTAAGACAGACAGTCAAAATGAATGGGGATGGGTAATCTATAATTGATTTACTTGTATGCATATCGTCATAATATTTTAAATTGCTATGTTTTAACCATTGTGGATGCAGGAGCACAATATATCATTTTATAAAATTTTGGATAAGATACTAGTGAGGGAAAAACCCATTCCGCTAAGCGGTGTAGTCTCAGTAGGTATCTAAATGGTTTGAGATGACAGATTATTATTCATACCAGGATTTTTGTCCGACTCGAAGTTTATGTTTTCCCCTTAAACTCTTGGGTGCTCAATTAACTTTGAGTAGTTTGAGAGTTGGGGTTTCCAAGTACCTCTTTAGACGAATAAGCTTCCGGAAACATGAAGGAGGCCAGACTAGAGAATAAGAGTTCTTTTCTATTTTGATCCTACTGTGTTTTGTTGTAAAGGCAAAGTTGTTTAATTGCCTAGTTATACACTCTGATCGTCCAAGGAGGCATCTTCATATGTCGCTCTTGGCGTATGTTGTAATAATTATATATTCTCTGAACGTGATTCTCGTAATGGGATTATGTAATGAATTTGAAATGATTTGAAATGGAATATGAAAGTTGTTTAATGATTTTAATTTTTTTCTCCATATCATGTGTTTCTATTATATCAGTGTATCTAACATTACTTTATTTGGTCGCCGGAGATTAATAACCATGGATGACTGCAGCATCCGTAGCCGTTAGTTTTGGGCCTCCAAGTGGGGGATGTTACAAGTTTGTATTAGAGCATAGGATTATGAAACTTAAAGGAAATTTAAACCTAAAAGATTTTTCAAAACGTAATCCAATGAATCAGAAAAAAAGATCGGGGTTTGGGATAACGGTATGATAACGTACTTGTATTTGATATATATATGTACGTACGTACGTATGTATGTATGTATGTATGTATGTATGTATGTATGTATGTATGTGTGTGTGTGTGTATATGTATATATATATATAAGTATGTATTCCCCTCTCTCTTAGACCGTTCTTCTATATCTTACCAAGGCTCGTAAGCAGATTTACGAGAAACAAGATATAGAGGCAGGAAATGGAAGAGGAAATCTTGGTGGAGGAAGCACCACAACTGACGGAAATGTTTGACCCACCAGAAGGAAGTTGGGTCGGCAGGCTAATGCTAATCAAAATGTAGATGCTAATACGGGTGCTGGAAATCCACCAGTGGATATATGAGTTATGTATCGGTTCTTCGTCAATTTGATGCAAGCAAGAGCTGCTGCTGGAGTTGCTGGGAATGTAGGAGGAGCTAATCCTGTGGTTCCAGTTAGGAATAATTATGCTAAGTTGAGCAGGGATTACACCAGTCTTGGTGGGAAGCCGTTTATGGAAACAAAGGATGCCATAGAAGTTAAGAATTGGATGTTTCATTGTGAGAGGATCTTCACTGATTTGGGTTTGGATGATGAGCAAAAGAGAAGGCTGGCCTCTAGGCAGTTGAAAGGGGAAGTGCTTCATTGGTGGAATAGTGTTACTATTGGGGTTCCAAAGAAGGAGTTGACTTGGGCATATTTTAGAAGGAGATTTAAACAGAGGTTTTTATCTTAAGTTGCTATGTCAGCGTTGATGAGAAAGTTTATGGATTTGGTGCAGGGAGAGATGTCGGTAATCAAGTATGCTACTATGTTTGATGAGTTGTCCCGATATGGGTATGCTACTGTAGACATCGACATAAGGAGAAATGAATGGTTCATTCGGGGATTGAGGCCCGAGATCGCTAGGGTGACCCTGACACATCTCCATGATCCTTGTAATGTAGTTATGGAGATGGCAATATGACATGAGGAGGTCTTGCTATTTGTGCGAGGGAAAAACAAGTTGAAACCCAGGGTTCTCAGAAAAAGAAGAGAAGTTCTTTAAGAAGAAGGGAGCCAGAAGGGAGAGGCTACCAAGAAGGCAAAGGCTGATTTAGTTTGCTTTAAGTGTGATAAGAAATGTCATTATGCTCATGAGTGCCGGTCAGGCAAGGGGAAAAAGGCTGCAGAAAAGAAGAATGTGAAGTGTTATCCCGTCTTTTGGCAAGGCCGAGATACCAAAGAATTGATCAACAACCTAGAGTCGCTCGTTAGGGACATCTAGTGCACATAGTTTTACCCTGGATATCGATGAATTTTGTCCGAGACCAGATTGAGCTATAATTGATAAGACATGACTAGAAAAGCTAAGAGAGCCAACGTTCCAATTTTCAAGTCAATCCGAGTTCATATGCTCAAGATATGATCGATGCAAGTTGATGAAAAAAGTCACACTTTCGTATCCATCAAGCAGCATTAGCTTCGTATTGATGGAGTCCGTATTCACCATCACGTCTCCATTCTTATCCATCAACTTCGCACCGATCGAGTTCGAATCCATCGAGGAACCTCGGCTATCATCGATCGAGTTCGTATCCATCAACAGGACATGCGCTTCGTATCGATCAGCAACGTCTTGTTTCGTATCCATCCAGCTAGACACGGACTATATCCATGGATTAGCTTTCATTCGAATCCATTATCTTCGTATCGGTCAGGGATGCAAGTCCTTCGTATCCATCTGTCTCGAATCCATCAGACGACTTCGCATCCATCAGGCGCTGACCGCTTCATATCCATCAGGAGTCCTTGTTCAAATCCATGAATAATTGCTTGTTCGTATCCACTGAGTCAAACAGGCCAGAAATGACGCGTGAGTTATGGATGCGAATGCAGAAAAATACTCGGAGTGACTCGATCAAACCGGAGTGAAAAGCGAATCGACACGAGGAGCGCGCGCCACGTCAACCTGCTCACGCGCATTGCCATCGAGTCGAAGTGATCGGTTCGAATGAATGGATTCGAACCAAACAGCCATCGAGCAGACCGATTTCGTATCGACTATTTCTCGCAATCCACTGATCCAAATGCAATGAAATTTTTACTGGAGCTTGCGTACACACTAAGGAATGTCTCTGCCAAATTTCAGCTCGATTGGACATCATCTTGATCGATACGAAATGGATTCGTATCGATCGCAGATCGAGGCGAAACTTTCTGAGACTGGTCGCGTGGGCCCCCTCACGTGCCAGAACAAGTCTCCCGAGATTTGAGCGAAATATCAGCCTCCTACACCTATAAATAGCACCCCAGAGCCTATAGAAAAGGGATCTTTTGATTCTCAAGCGCCCAGACTCTGCCGGATCGAGATTTGCATCTTATTCTTACTGTTGAATTCGAATTACAAACTGTAATTCGCTGTTGTTCACTGTAATCACTTGTAATCATTGAAAGAGAATCAATAAAATCATCAAAACTTCATAGTGGACGTAGGCAACACGCCGAACCACTCTAAATTGCTTGTTTGCGTATTTACAATTCTGTTTATTGGAGTTTTTGTTAAATAATCTTCATTTTTAATTTATTTTATTCACTTTTATCTCTTCAAAAACTTCCGAAGAGTGTTGTGCCCATTTTTAGTACAAACACTTTGGTGCTTTCACTGAGAAAAACCATTTTTTTCTCCTGCTCCTTGGATCTACCATCGACACCGGATTGCATAAATCCAAGAGGAAGATCCAGATCTCTAATCCGGAATCCTTCCATCCTATTCAGATTTGCGTAAAGTCTAGGAACGGACTCCACCACTCAAGATGGTTAGCACAAGAACTGCCTCTACAGCTGCTGATCAAGAAGGTCGGGATAGACAGAATCCTATACAGCAGCCGCCATCCAATCAAGACAACACTGTTCACTCAGATTCGTCGGGACCAGTCACCAGACAAGAGTTCCAAGTGTTGCTCCAAGAACCGACTCAAAGTCGGCAATAATTGACTGAACAGTTGCGCGCTAACGCTGAATTGACCAACCAATTAAACCGTCGAAGGCGTAGGAGGACCAGGAGGGATGATGTTTCCCATTCGTCCACTGAAAGTTCCGCCTGATCTGACTATCACCGCAGATCTACCCATCCCCGATTAGACAGGAGTCACACACAAGCTACCGGATATCAACCTGCCTTGACCGTTGGACAATTGAGAGTTGGGCCGTCAACCAGCTTCCAGACCGGGCCCTCATCACGAGGAGGTGATGTTCCACAGTATACCACGGACAATCGCACTGCAACCGCCGCGGTAGAAACAAGGGCTGATACCCGAAATCTGTCAAATCCGAACAATCAGCAATGTGGGCGTACTCCTGAGCCATACGTCCCGGAATATGCCGAGCCAAGGAGGCGAGACATGGACCATCGACAGCGTCCGGTCCAAACTCGCACTGTGGAACCCGACCACACCTTAGCTCAGCATGCACAGAATGTGCCAATGCCGGATATTTCAACGATGATACGTCAGATGATTCGCGAAAGTCAGGGGCTTACCAATTACGATTAGGGAATCTCCCGTAGTCATACCCCTTTCATAGACGAGATATTATACGCTGACCCCCCTCGGTGATTCAGAATGCCAACTCTCCCAATGTACGAAGGAAGTAGTGACCCCAATCAACATATTTTGAAATATGAGTGGTCAATGAGCGCTGCAAGGGCTGATGATGCAGTGAAGTGCCGAAGTTTCCCCATCTCTCTCGGGGGAATCACAACAATGTGGTTTGCAAGGTTGCTACCTAGATCTATCTCTTCGTTCGATCAACTGGCTAAGAAATTTGTAGAACAATTTCGTATGCATGTTGCTAGACCTAAAGACGTTAACACCCTGTCTAGTGTCACTCAAGCTCATGGAGAGACACTCAGGCGTTATTTAGAGAGATTCCACGCAGCATGTGCGGAGATTAGTAATCCCAACGATAACTCGATCTTGATGGCCTTAACCAAAGGGATCGATCTTGATTCTGAGTTTGGAAATTGGTTAGCTGGGAAACCACCCGCATCGTTGGAACGTTTATACTCCAAAGCCGCTCAATTCTTACGGCAAGAGGACGCGAAACAGTCTAGGAAGCAGGACGATGTGGGGCCCAGTAGTGAGGGAATACAAAGTAACGTAGCAGTTAAGCAGTCCGGTGAGAGTTCCGGAAAAATTCAGTTGAATATACAAAACAAACAAACCCAGCCAAGAGGCAATAATGGTCAGGATAAGAAAAGAGATCAGAACCGAGGCCCACGACGTAGGGTTCCAATGTTTGATAATTACACGCCGTTGAATACGTCATTAGAAAATGTGTACCTACAAATTTGCAACACTGTGCAATATAAGAAGTCTTCTTCGAAGCCATCGTCGGAGAGGCAGATTCAGACAGGAAAGTTTTGTAGATTCCACGAGAGTTATGGCCACAATACCAATGAGTGTCGACATTTGCAGAACCTCATCGAGAAGTTGATTAGGGAGAGAAAGTTAGATCAGTTCGTGTGGGCGCCGCAGTCTGGTGGTGCGGACCCTTCAAATCAAAATCGTGTACAAAATTAAGAAAGACAAGAAGAACCCGCTCGTACGGGCTGAAGGCTAGTTATAAACACGATAAGTGGTGGTCCCCACCCAGCAGATAGAAGCTGGAGGGAAATGGAGTCGTATGCTAGCTCTATCAGGCATGCGAACTTCGAGTGCTGCAGTAATTGTGAAGATGGGGCTCCGGCCAAACAACATAAGACAATGTCTGATGATATCGTATTTAGAAACCGAGATGCTGATAAGGTCGAAGCCCCCACAATCGACCCACTGGTCATATCTGCCCAGGTAGGTCCTGCTTGGATGAAGAGGATCCTGGTTGACAGTGGGAGCTCCGTAAATATTTTACTTAAACGGACTTATGATTTAATGAAAATGGAAGCGAAGGACTTAAAACCCTGCCAATCTCGAGTCCACGGCTTCAACGGAAGTGCTACAATACCCACTGGAGTGACGGAATTACCAGTGGAGTTGGGAGTGGGAGAACGCCGGAGAGTCCGGATGTTGCAATTTGTCGTCTTGGATATTGATTCACCTTATAATGCATTTTTGGGCCGACCGGCCCTTGCTGAGTTCAGGGCGGCCATTGCCCCATGGTGCTTGACTCTGAAGTTCCCCATCGATCGCGGGGTTGTAGTCATTCAACGAGATCAGGCAGCGAGGAGGGCCTGCTATGTTGTTGAACTACGCGGGGTACAGCGAAAGGAGAAAGGAAAGGGCGTAGAGGAATCTCTCTGCGTCTGTTTTGCTGATAATTGACAATTAATACCTGGGCCCCGGCCGGGGCACCACAACCAATTCCAGAAAGACCTTGACCCTAGAGACAATGAAGATAAAGACGAGTCTAAAGAGAATCAAGCTTCCCCGGATGAACTGTCTGTGGATGTTCCAATCAGTGAGGGTGATGATTCGAGGATGCTAAAAGTTGGGTCTTAATTAGGCCAACAGACACAACATGAATTGGTTGAATTTCTCCGGGCGAATCTCGACGTTTTCGCCTGGACACATTCTGATATGTGCGGGATCTCGCCGGACATCGCAAGTCACTCCCTGAATATTGATCCGCAGTATGTCCCGGTCAAACAGAAAAGGCGTGGTATGGATCCAGAGAGATCTGCCGCCCTTAAAGAGGAGGATGATAAGTTACAATCGAATGGGTTCATCCGAGATGCTTTGTATCCAGAATAGGTGTCCAATCCCGTACTGGTTCGAAAACCGAATGGGAAATGGAGAACTTGCATTGACTACTTTGACTTAAACAAGGCTTGTCCAAAGGATAGTTTTCCGCTTCCTCGAATTGACCAGCTCGTAGATTCAACAGCTGGGCATGAATTACTATCTTTTATGGATGCTTACTCCGGCTACAATCAAATACCCATGCATTTGCCTGATCAAGAGCATACCAGTTTCGTGACCGATCTGGGACTCTACTGCTACAGAGTCATGCCCTTTAAAAAACGCCGGAGCAACATACCAACGCTTGGTCAACAGGATGTTCGCCAACCAGATCGGGAAGACCATGGAGGTTTATGTGGATGACATGCTAGTAAAATTATGATTCTCCACAGATCACGTCAGAGATTTAGATTCGATGTTCTGCATCCTTCGGGAATATGGGATGAAGCTCAATCCATTAAAGTGTCACTTCGGTGTCGCCTCTGGAAAGTTCCTCGGGTTCATCGTTAACGCTCGAGGGATAGAAGCAAATCCCGAAAAGATCTGGGCAATAAGGAACCAACAAACCCCAAGAACCATAAAACAAGTCCAGAGTCTCAACGGGAAAGTAGCAGCATTGAGTAGGTTCATTTCAAAGTCCACTGATAAATGCATTCCTTTCTTTGATCTGATCCGGAAAGGAAAGCGAAAATTTGGATGGACCATAGAGTGTGAAGATGCATTCCGATCGCTGGTTCAACATCTTTCCACACCACCGATCTTGTCAAAACCAGTTGACCACGAGCAATTGTACCTTTATCTAGCAGTATCAGAGCATGCAATCAGTGCTGCTTTAGTTCGGGAAGAGGACCGAGTGCAGAAACCGGTTTACTATGTTAGTAAATGGCTAACAGGAGCTGAAAGAAATTACCCAAGACTAGAGAAACTGGCTTATTTCCTGGTCATTGCCTCAAGAAAGCTTCGCCCTTATTTCCAAGCTCATCCCCTTACTGTGTACACCGATCAGCCATTATGACAGGTCCTCACGCGGCCTGAGACGTCTGGTAGGCTACTCAAGTGGAACATTGAACTGAGTCAATTTGATATCACTTATGCTCCGCGAAGAGCCATTCAAGGACAAGTCCTAGCGGATTTTATAGCCGAATCTACTGTTTCAAAGGATCTGCCTGAAATCACTATACCTCCAAAATGCATTTCGAAGCTGCATACCGATGGTGCATCGAACGATCAGTGTTCGGGTGCCGGAATAGTACTTGAAACTCCCGCAGGCCGATCCATATGCTACGTTTTGAGGTTCGAATTTCGCGCAACCAACAATGAAGCCGAATACGAAGCTTTGCTTGCCGGGTTAAAACTTGCTTGTGATCTGAAGATTGTTGTTGTGGAAATTTATTGCGATTCCCAGTTGGTTGTATATCAAGTTTGGGGCGAATATCAGGCCAAGGATCGACGACTATCTGCCTATCTAGCCCGAGTTCAAGAAGCACTAAGTCAATTCGATTACTATGCTATTTACCACATACCCCGAGAGCATAATCAGAAGGCCGACTCATTAGCAAAGCTGTCAAGTACAGGTGAAGCACACTAGATGGGATTTGTCCCTGTCGAAACTTTGTCCTCCCCAAGCATTGATCAAGTAGAGAGGAATTTTGTGTTTGAAACCGCTCCCAGTAGAGAATCATGGATGACCCCGTACCGAAATTACATCGAGAATGGGACGTTACCTGAGCATAGAAATGAGAAAAGACAAATTCTACGAAAAGCTTCATGGTTTGTCATTCAGAACGGAGTCATGTACAGAAGAGGGTATTCTGTTCCTCTCCTCCGATGTATCGCGCACGATGAAATCAAACGAGTGTTACATGACGTACACGAAGGAGAATGTGGCGATCACATCGGTGGGCAAGCTCTTGCTAAGAAGATACTCCGATACAGATACTACAGGCCGACTGTGAACCGAGATGCAGCGAACTATGCTAGAAATTGCGATAGGTGCCAGAAACATGCCCGAATTCCAAGGGCCCCACCTACCGAGATAACCCAAATGGTCAGTCCCTAGCCATTTGCAATGTGGGGCATCGATATCATCGACACGCTACCTCTAGCCAAAGGTGAGGCAAGATATGCCATCGTTGCAGTTGATTACTTCACCAAGTGGGCTAAAGCGGAACCCCTTGCAACCATTACGACAAAGAAAGTAATCAATTTCGTAGTTCGCAACATTATCTGTCGATTTAGACTCCCGCGTACCATCATCACCGATAACGGAGCCTAATTCGATAGTGCGAAATTCAAGAATTTTTGTCAACGGTTTCATATCGATAAAAAATTCTCGGCAGTTGCACATCCTCAGGCAAATGGTCAGGTCGAAGCTGTCAATAAAGTCATAAAATCCATTCTAAAGAAACGACTGGAAAAGGCCGGGGGCAAATGGGTTGATGAACTTCCTATGGCTTTATGGGCTTATCGAACGACCCACAAGACCGCGACCGGACACACCCCGTTTTCCCTATCATATGGTTCAGAAGCCGTTATTCCAGTCGAGATGGAAGTGTTTTCCCATCGCGTGACTTACTATGATCCGAAAACAAATGTTATATTGCTTGCTGAATCTTTGGATCTACTGGATGAGAAGCGGGAAGAGGCTGATTTGAGAGCAGCCGCACATCGAAGTCGAGTCGCCCGATTGTATAATGCCAAAGTTCGACCTCGAACCTTTGAACTCGGCGATCTCGTTCTCAAGAGAATCTATCCGGTCCCTTCACACATGAAACCAAATTGGGAAGGACCATATGTGATTACACAAAGACTTGGAGATGGCACATTCAAATTATCGACCGTTGATGGTCTTGCTTTGCCAAGGGCTTGGAACAGCGAGAGTCTCCGTCGCTATTACACCTGACAGGCTTTGTTTGTTTCATTCTATTTTTCCATTTACAGTTTGTTTCCGCATTTTTAAATTTGAATTCAGTAATAAGGCAACTAACTTTGCCGCATTTTCTTACTTCAGCAATAAAATGCCATCTCTTCGAGCCAGAGCTGTGATTCATTGAATACTATGTACGACATCATGATGCACGGAGAGCTAAATTCCACCATGCAGTGGAATTTATTCAAATAGAGAGTGGCTGTGATACGACCGGCCACTCGCTACGTGAAACCCGAGCTCGGGGGCAAGCCATTACACCAATGATAAATAGGGTTGATACACAACAATCCTATAACTAATTCCAAACTCCCAGAGTGTGAGCTGGAATATAGACATCAAACAAATGCGGTCTCGAGGAGGGCGGATCCGTCCACCTAACGACCCCGACCGTATTACGACTAAATGCAGTTCCGAAGAGGGTGGACCTATCCACCTAACGACTTCGGCTGTACCTTAAACAAGCTCGAGGAGGATGGACCCGTCTATCTAACGACCTCGCTTGTCGACTCGGGGTGGATGCGAATCAACCATCCACGATCCTGATTAATCCACCGTTCCCAGAGTGCGAACGTAATCCAAGTGCCCAAACAAACATGACTGACTGTTTGACGGCCAACTCCATGCTCCTAGAGTGCGAGGTGAAGTATAAACTTTAAAATACAGTGTCGAAGAGAGTGAATCCATTCACCTAATGACTTCGACCATAAATTAACAAAGCTCGAGAGGGATGGAACCGTCCGTCCAACGATCTCACTTGTTAACTCAGGATGGATATGATCTAACCATCCATGATCCTGATACGCCTTTCAAACTCCCGGAGTGCGAGTCGGAATGTGAACGCTAACTCCAATTTCCCAGGATATGGGTTGGAGTATTAACGTCAACCCTAAGTTCCCAGTGTGTGAACGACCGCTCACAAGATGACTTGTGTCCCCAGAGTGTGGACTAATACTTGAAAGCTTTCAATAGCTGTGACTGACTGCAAGAATGCAAGTGCAAACCCCCAGAGTGCGGATGTAACGATTTATAAAGAAACAAGTGTAGTTCGACCGCTCGATCCTCACTTATTGCGATCGCAAGCTGATCTTTACAACTTAACCCCGGAACTGGGGGCAGATGCAAGTGTTAATCACTACCTGAAATGAGTTAAAATAATGCAAGTACACAGAACTGAGGTTCAAACACTGCAACATTTAAGCATAAAAGGAATGAAAGTTGAAACAAGAAGACAAAACTTTATTTCAACTAATCAAGAGCGATGGCTCATATACCAGCCCTTCCAAAAAATTCCTACTAGCGGGGGCTGAACCCGCATCTATACACGGCCTATGAAAGAAAAAAGATGACAAAAATCCTAACTGCAAAAGGAAACATGTGCCTAAAAAGTCTATCTACTCTTTCTTTTTCCTTGTCTTCTTCTTCAACGAGGATCTACTGGAACCACTAGTGATCTTCCATTTTGAGCCCTTTTCTTTAGGTAGACTATCCTCGGACGGGAGCATGATGTCGACATCGTCCTCCGAACTGGAGTCTAAGGAAATGCTTGCCGCGGGAGGAGTCGGAGGAACGGGATCTATAGCCGGAAGCGGGACTGGCGCACTAGTATCGACAAGCGTGCCTCTATGAGATACCATCATAAGTGGTGTAGGGCTGTGCGCCACTGCTCCGCCCTATGAGCTGCCACCATGTGCTGCTGCCTCCATCTCGGCATCAATTTCAGCCAGCATCTTTGCTTCTCGAAGGGCTCAGGCTTCACTGTGTGCCGTGGTAGTCTGTGTCGAAGTATCAGAAGTAGATGAAAATCCACCCAGGACGAATGGTAAGTCCGCAAAGGGGTCAATCTGTCGACCAAGAAGCTCGTTCACCATCTGTTCGTCAAAAGAGATTGAGCTCCCCTGCATTACTTCGGTAGGCATAACTGTCGCAACAGAGGTTGCCTCAGAGATAATCGCTTCCTGCGCTTGGCATGATTCCTAGATTGCAGGAAGCATTGTCAGTACAACTTCGGTCACTGATCAGAGAAAAGAAGCATTTGTTAGTATACACTTTTATACAAGTTCTTCAGTCCGAATGTACAAGAGATTATTGCAGAGCACCTTCCTCAGTTTGGCTCAAAGTCGGCTGAACGACTTCAGAAGGGTGCTCCCTTATAGGAGATAGATGCGGCTGTTCCGGGTCATAAGCTGGTATAGGTTGAGAGTCGATCATCGAAGTCGGCTCAGACTGAAGTGGCATAACAATCTCGAAACTCGTAATATGATGCTCAACACTAGAGCCTTCTCCGACTTCCTGGGGATGAGTACCGAGCCTCTCCTTTTCATGAGAAATCATGGAGTCGTGAAGAACCTTCTTTTCGTCATCGTTAAGTATACGGTTCTCTAGCTCAAATTTGTCAAAGGCTTCTTCAGAATGCCCCGATTTCTCCTCCTCAATCAGCAGATTCCAGGCATTATAAAGATGTGTTGGGTAATCATCGAGCCAAGTCAGATCTCTATGCCTTAACACGTGGGCGTTGTAAGTGACAAGAAGCTTCTCTACCTCAGCCTCAACCCTGCCTTCTGCCAGTCGGACCTTCTCGTCAACCCCGGCTTCAACTTCGCGGACTTTTTCCATAGCCGCATCCCTCTCCTTCTGAAGCACCACCGCCTGATCGCAGGCTTCTTGCGCGGAGACGTTGGCCGCATCTTTCTCCCTCGCAAGTTCGGAAAGCTGAGATTTAAGCTCATTGAGCTCTTTGAGGGCTGCGTCTCTCTCAGCAGTGATGGTGGTGTTCCTATGACCCATGTCTTCCATCGCAGTGTAATGCTCTTGTTTCATTCTACCCATGGCCGAGTTTGCATCATCGGCCTTTTTGAGAGCTTCTATTTTAGATTTACGGGAAGACTCGGCCTCGGCATTGAGCGCTTGAATAATTCGGTCTTTTTGACCCAACTCCTTTTCCAGCTTTTCAATAGTGGCGGCCCGATCAAATGCCACTTTTGATGCTTTTCTCGCGGCCCTCGCCCACTCCTTATACTGAAAAAATATGTCTGCAACATAATCGTGAATAGTATTTTCGGCCGTTGGCGGAATTCTCTTCAGGTGTGGGGGAAGACGTAACCGTCAAAGCAAATATCGGGGAATTCCTTCCTCATTTGTGCGAGTTTGGATGTTCCTTCCCCGGTCGGATCAGTCACGACTGGTGTAGTAGTCATGGAGGCGGCTATTTCAGTTCCATGTGGAGGGTCGAATCTAGGAACATGAGAGGGCGGCTTGTGCCGTGAAGTTTCAGGAGGACGTGTAACTAGAACTGGGGGTGGCACAGATCCTAGGAGGAGGAGAGTGAGATCGAGACCGACGTACATATCCCCTATCTCTGTCAGACCGTTCTTGACTGGAATGCCCCGGTTCATAATCTCTATCTCCCTCTCTCCTACATGATTCATAATATGATGAAGATCGACGTTTGCTGTGCAAATTTCCATGCATTGAGCCTCAACCAGACATCGTACCTACAAAGTAAAATAAGGGAGATAAGTAACCATTTATGATATGCGGTTTGCGGTCAAAGAGTGTGTAGTGTCGTGAAGGGTGTATGGATGTGTAACACCCCAGACCAACCAGAAGTGTCGACCACACTGGTAGAAAGAGACTCGCTAACATCAAAAGTATGTTGCAGTTCATCCAATCCGACATCATGCTATGTGGACGCGAGGTCCGGAATTGGGAGGTCAGCGAGCCCTTAGAAGGAGTTTTCCGCATGCAGGGGGGATGCCTCCGAAATTTTAACTCCAGAAAAGGGTTGGTTTATGACCACAGACTTCCTCCTCCCAGATTTAGATTGTTTAAAAGCAACTGCCTTGCCTTTTCTTTTTTCCTCAGAATCCGGAGTCTCATCAGCAGGCCCGACCAAAGGTTCATCATCGGTATGGGTTCTCTCGGAGTCATCCTCTTCAAGTATGATAACTTTAGGCTTCTTGCGCCTAACTCGCTCCTTTGAGATAGTCTTTAGTACACTGTCGAGCCTTGTACTCTGTCCTCGCTCGATCAGTCCAAGGATCCTAAGGTTTTTATCTGTCAAGATCAGGTCAATGTTTCTTTCTTCGCTCGGGACTTCTTGGAGAACCCGGACTATCTCTTTATAATAACCACCTTCGGGTCGCTGGATTATTGTTGAAAGAAAAAGAAAAAGAAATGTGAGTTCGATTTCGTTCATGATTGCCTTATCAGCAACTTGGGAAAGTGATGGTACTCACGTCTGAATAGCCATCTTCTGGCAAATCCTGGAGGACATCGGACGTAGAACCACTCTGTCTTGAAGTAGCTTAGCCTGGTCCAAGATCCAGTGACCACTTGACAATTCCTTACTGCCTCCAAGAATGTAAAAGATGGGCTGTCTGTTCGACTCTTGAAGTTGAACATATATCTTATCTCGATCGGGCGGGGTGGACGATACAGATACTCCATAAATGCAATGAACAAGCTATTGAGCGAAGCATATCCATTCGGGTGTAGTTGAGATGGGGCGATCCCCAGAAACGACAACACTTCTCTTATATATTCATTGAATGGAGGAAGTGTCCCGGCTGCGCACGCATGGCGATTAAATGCAGTATACCCCTTTGGGGATCATGCGGTCTGTCATCTGGTCCCGGCAATAATACATCATCCATCGACAGACCATGCCTTAAGCATATTCTTCCTAGCATATCTTCAGAAATATTGGACGGAATAGAGTCAGGTGGACTATTAATGAAGGACGCATTAGGCAATTCGTCCGGGGCTGGACCGATGACTTCGGCCTCGATGTCCGGTATTTCAAGTCTAGGAGGAATTACACTTTGAGGTTCCTGTGGCTTCAAGCTTGGACCTTCCATAGCTGACTAACTCACGAGAAATCTTCATTAGATGCAAAAGAGCCCGTGCATTCCCCAGTGTAAAATGTATGAATGTGTTATGCAGTGCAAGTGTTGTGCATTACTTGAGCAAATTCTACGGAATAAACCAAAATGTGTGGACGACAAAACTCTGAAAATCAGACCGGAAATGACCGTCATCGCTAACCGTCACAACCGTGCCATCCAGATGCTAACGATCGATTCAAGTTAAAGTTCGTTATATTTTTGTTAAGTTACGGTTCCGTCAACGAGCTTCAAAAGGCAGTCAAATATGCAGTTCTGTGTTTGAGTTCAATCATGCAAGGAAGAAGCTCGTCGGAGTCAAGTGTTCGAGTATGCAGAATTTCCCTAAGTTCATCGAATTTTAGATTGGAATTGGTCACCGCAGTTCGCTTTCGTATCGGGTCAGAGGGACCACACATTTCGAACCGACCGCGTTCGAATCGATACGTTCGTATCGATCAGCTTCGGCTCAATGTGTTTCGTATCGATTAAGTTCGAATGGATCAGGTATGTTGATCTCGCATCGATCTGAAAACGCTGGCTTCGCATCGATCACCGCTCTCGTCTCCGTACCGATACGAAATCATACCATCTGGACCGATTCAAATACTCCCATTCCAGATCGATACGAAACGGAGCTAAAGTGATTCCTCCACATCTCCTTCTTCTCCAAAGGGCCTCAACTCCATGGCCACGCTCCATCCACAATCTTGCTCTCACACATTCAGATCTCAAATTTATCTAAATCGGTTGTAAAAGCAAGAAGGATGGCTAAGATTTCGAGTTTCATCGTTCTTAACACGATTCTATCAATTAATTACCTGATTTTAATGATTATGCTCAAAGAATTGAAAGTTTGGTTCGATTCGAAGGCAAGCGCAGTTCTTTCTCTTGGTCTATGTATCGATACGAAGTTAAAGACAGAAAGCAACAGTGAAAAGTAAAAAGTGAAAAAGTGCCGAGGTACCCAGTATTTATATGGTTTGTGAGAGGAAACTGGGCCGCTTCGCCTCCCGGTCAACATGACCGGTCACAATCGGTCAAACAATGGATCGGTGCGAATGCTCTCTTCGAATCCATCGGACTGTGCCTTCATCGAGGCGAAGTTACCACCGGACTTCATTGATTCGAAGCACACCACGAAGGCTGCACTAACGACATTGAACTCCATCGATTCGAAGTCTCTATTTTGCAACCATCAACCCACAGCTGCGCAGGTCGGTCGATACGAACGTTGATTTCGTATCCATCGAAGCTCATCGATACGAACTATCATTTCGTATCCATCGGAGATCATCGATGTGAAGCAGGGTCCACCGCAATTTGTGACCATCGATACGAATGAACATTTCGTATCCATCAACTTGACTCGCATCGACATGATAAACTACTTTTCAACCTCTTTACATCGATTCAGGAGAGGATCGATACAAGAGGATAGTCAAAAAAAAACCATTAAGATCTGTTACAACACGAGTTTCACATCGGTTCAGGAGAGGATCGATACAGAATTCGAAAAGGAAAAGAGAGGCTAAACTGACAACGACTCGCGAACGTGCAACGTTAACAAGAGTCAGCTAATCATTATTACACAGCAGTTAATTACAACAATACAGAGTATAACTTTCAACGAGAAATACGATAATTGTTCAGAGAGAAACCGCAGCTTTTCAAAGCACGTCATGTTTCCACAAGATGTACTTTGGGGGGAAAATTTTATCCCGCCTTTTGGAAAGGCCGAGATACCAAGGAATTGATCAACAACCTAGAGTCGCTCGTTAGGGACATCTAGTGCACATAGGTTTACCCTGGATATCGATGAATTTTGTCTGAGAGCAGATTGAGCTATAAATATAAGACATGACTAGAAAATCTAAGAGAGCCAACGTTCCAATTTTCAAGTCAATCCGAGTTCATATGCTCAAGATATGATCGATGCAAGTTGATGAAAAAAGTCACACTTTCGTATCCATCAAGCAGCATTAGCTTCGTATCGATGGAGTCCGTATTCACCATCACGTCTCCATTCGTATCCATCAACTTCGCACCGATCGAGTTCGAATCCATCGAGGAACCTCGGCTAGCATCGATCGAGTTCGTATCCATCAACAGGACATGCGCTTCGTATCGATCAGCAACGTCCTGTTTCGTATCCATCCAGCTAGACACGGACTGTATCCATGGATGAGCTTCCATTCGAATCCATCGTCTTCGTATTGATCAGGGATGCAAGTCCTTCGTACACATCCGTCTCGAATCCATCAGACGACTTCGCATCCATCAGGGCGCTGACCGCTTCGTATCCATCAGGAGTCCTTGTTCGAATCCATGAATAATTGCTTGTTTGTATCCACTGAGTCAAACAGCCCAGAAATGACGCGTGAGTTATGGATGCGAACGCGGCAAAATACTCGGAGTGACTCGATCAAACCGGAATGAAAATCGGATCGACACGAGGAGCGCACGCCACGTCAACCTCCTCATGCGCATTGCCATCGAGTCAAAGTGATCGGTTCGAATGAATGGATTCGAACCAAACAGCCATCGAGCAGACCGATTTCGTATCGACTATTTCTCGCAATCCACTGATCCAAATGCAATGAAATTTTCAATGGAGCTTGCGTACATACTAAGGAATGTCTCTGCCAAATTTCAACTCGATTGGACATCATCTTGATCGATACGAAATGGATTCGTATCAATCGCAGATCGAGGCGAAACTTTCTGAGACTGGTCGCGTGGACCCCTCATGTGCCAGAACAAGTCTCCCGAGATTGGAGCGAAATTTCAGCCTCCTACGCATATAAATAGCACCCCAGAGCCTACAGAAAAAGGGATCTTTTGATTCTCAAGCGCCCAGACTCTGCCGGATCGAGATTTGCATCTTATTCTTACTGTTGAATTCGAATTCCAAACTGTAATTCGCTGTTGTTCGCTGTAATCATTTGTAATCATTGAAAGAGAATCAATAAAATCATCAAAACTTCATAGTGGACGTAGGCAATACGCCAAACCACTCTAAATTGCTTGTCTACGTATCTACAATTCTGTTTATTGGAGTTTTTGTTAGATAATCTTCATTTTTAATTTATTTTCTTCACTTTTATCTCTTCAAAAACTTCCGAAGAGCGTTGTGCCCATTTTTGGTACGAACATGAAGTGTTTCAACTTTGACCAGGTTAGGCATTATATGAACCAGTGTCCAGAGCTAGTCAAGGCGGACAAGGGAAAGGTTTTTGCTGTTGGACCATCATCTGCTAAGCCTACTGCAGTTGAAAAAGAGAAGATTGTGATGGAAAGTATGCTTTTGATTCAAAGTATACCAGTTAGGGTACTATTTGATACCAGTGCATCATATTCATTTATATCTCAGAATTTGGTAGATAGGTTATGCTTAGAACCTACATACCTTGTTACTTCCTTAAGGGTTGCGAATCCGGTATGAGTGTATGCAACTTTGGGGATGAGATGTGACCAGTTAGAACTTGATTTGTTAGGCCATAAGTTTGCATACAGTCTGTATGTTTTTTATTTCATAGATTCAGGATCATCTTAGGTATGGATTGGTTGGGTAAGTATGAGGCTAGAATTTTTTGCCAAGAAAGAGACATATCACTAAGACATCCTAATAGTCATAACCGAATTGTATTCTCAGTGGAGAATTATGACCGGAGTAATTGTGCTTTATTGAATGCTATGGAAGTGGGAGAAGAATTAAGTCAGGTTCGAGTAGCAAGCGAGTTTGCAGATGTCTTTGAGTCGGTTACATGACTACCATCGAAACGAGCCGTTGAGTTTAGGATAGATCTTGTGCCAGAAGCTGAACCTGTAAGTAGACCACCTAGTAGGATGACACCGACCGAGATGAAGGAATTGAAGGTGCGACTTGTGGATCTAGAAGGAAGGAATTTTATTAGTTGGAGAGCGGCCGCTGTGTTTGTGAAGAAACCAGATGGGTCGTTGAAGATGTGTATCGACTATTGTAAGTTAAACGAGAGGACGATTAAGAATAAGTATCCTTTGCAGAGAATAGACAATCTCTTTGATCTGTTGTGTGGAGCTAGAGTGTTTTCCCAGTTGGATTTGGCGCTAGGTTTCCATCAGTTAAGAGTGGAAGAGGACAATATTCCTTTGACATCATTTCAGACTAAGTATGGGTCGTACGAGTGGTTAGTAATGCCATTCGGGTTAACGAACGCACCTGCTTTCTTTATGGATTTGATGAACCGAGTTTTCCAAGAGTACTTGAATAGGTTTGTGTTGGTATTTATAGATGACATTTTAGTGTACTCTAAGGATGAAAGGGAGCATGAAGATCATCTTAGAGTGGTGCTTGAGACACTAAGGTAGCATCAACTAAAAGCAAAGTTTTCCAAGTGTAATTTTTGGAAGAAAGAGATTAAGTTTCTTGGTCACGTGGTTTCAGAGAAGGCCTTGTCAGTCGATCCAGATAAGATCAAAGCAGTTAATAATTGGAAGAGACCAGAGACAGTGACTGAGATTAGAAGTTTTCTTGGACTTGCTGGCTATTACCAATATTCAACAAGGATTTCTCGTGGAAGCAGTACCTTTGACTAAGTTAACCAAGAAAGATGTGAAGTATGTCTGGTCCGACAAATGTGAGGAAGCATTCTTTAAGTTAAAGCATTTGTTGACCAATGCACCAGTGTTAGTAGTTCCAGACGGAAACCAAGTGTTGGTGGTGTATACCGATGCATGTGGGACTGGATTAGGAGCTGTGTTGATGCAGAAGGGTAAAGTTATTGCCTACACATCACGACAGGTTAGACCGAATGAAGTGAGATATCCTACTCATGATTTTGAGTTGGCAGCAGTAATCTTCGCATTGAAGATTTTGAGATATTATCTCTTAGGGGAGAGATTTGAGTTATACACATATCATAAGTTCTTAAGGTATTTATTCTCTCAGAAGGAGCTGAATATGAGACAGCAGAGGTGGCTGGACTTTTTAGCTGCTTATGATTTTGGTATAGAGTATACTCCTGGAAAAGGAAATAAGATATCAGATGCTCTTAGCAGAAGACATCAGAATGTCGTGTTAGCTATGTTGGTAGAATGGAAAGATTTAGAAGCTTTGACTACTTGTAGTATGCAGTTAAGATCGACTGCTAATTCTAGTCAGAGTGCAGCCATGCTGTCCCGTTTGTAAGTTCGACCAGTATTGATCGAAAAGATTGCTTCTAAGAAGAAAGAGGATCCAGTATTAGCCGAGAAGATTAGAAGGCTTGAGGTTGGAACTGAGATCGATGATCTAAAGGATTTCAGTCTTGACCGGAGAGGATGGTTGAGAAAGAAGGGACGATTGTGTGTTCAGAATGTTGAGGACTTAAGGGAAGAAGTTCTTGAGGAATGTCATCGATCCAAATTTACGATTCATCCTGGAGGGACCAAGATGTATCAAGATATGAAGAGGAGCTTCTATTAGGAAGGTATGAAGAGGGATGTTGGCTTGTGGGTTAGGCAGTGTGCAAACTATCAACAAGTGAAGGCCGAACATCACAAGCCGAGTGGGTTGCTTCAGCCTTTGGATATTCTGGTTTGGAAATAGGATTTTATATCCATGGATTTTATAGATGGGTTGCCAAGGTCAAATAGAGGAAATGAAAGTATATGGGTCATAGTGAACAGGTTAACCAAAAGCGCCAATTTAATTCAAGTTAAGTCAACCAGGACGGCACCTGTTTTAGCTAAGTTGTTCATGAAGAACATAGTTGTCTACATGGGATTCCTAGTATGATAGTTAGTGATAGAGATGCTTTGTTCACTAGTGAATTTGGGAAGAGCCTACAGGAGGTCTTAGCTACCAAGCCTAAGATGAGTACTGCATATCACCCTCAAACGGATGGGCAAACAGAGAGAGTCAATAAGATACTCGAAGATTTGTTAAGAGCTTGTGTATTGGACTTTGGTGGATCTTGGGAAGATCAATTACACTTAGTGGAGTTTTCCTATAATAGTAGTTATCAGACTAGTATAGGAATGATGCCCTTTGAAGCTTTGTACGGAAGGCCATGCAAATCACCAGCATGTTGGTTGGAGAATGGAGGTAGATTAGTCTTAGGTCCAGATCGTGTTAGAGAGGCAATAGAGAAGATCGAGTTCATCCGAGGGAGGATGAAGGAAGCTCAGTCCAGACAGAAGAGTTACGTAGATAACAGGCGCAAAGACCAAGAATTCTCAGTTGGAGATAAGGTTTTCATTAAGGTATCACAGATGAAGGGTGTGGTACAATTTGGAAATTCGGGGAAACTGGCCCCGGGATATGTTGGTCTATTCTAGATTATAGATAGGATCGGAAAGCTCGCATACAGAGTAGAGTTGCTGAGCGGTATTGCAGGTGTTCATAATGTATTTCATGTGTCTTATCTTTGCAAGTATGTGCATGATCCAGAAACTACTATTCCTCCGACAGGGTTGGAAGATTTGATAGTAGATCCTAATTTAACTTTTGTTAGACAACCAGTTCGGGTTGTAGCGCGATATGAGAAAAGGTTGAGGAACAAGAAAGTCGGGTTGGTGAAAGTTCAGTGGAGTGACAACGAGAAGTATTTGGGAGACAGAAGACAGGATTAGAGATACTTATCCTGATATGCTTTGAGGGTATGTCTGTATTAGCTTTATATAGGTAGTTGCTAGTCAGGTAGGCTAGTATGGTTGTAGGAGGTGTTACAGATGATTGCTATGTTTAGTATTTAATCCTTACTGAATTTCCAAGACGAAATTCTTTAATGAGGGGATCCTGTAACACCCCTCATTTTTAATAACATTATTCAAAAGATATAATTAGATAAATTAAATAGAATAATGCAAATCTTAGAGTGATAAGGGGATTGAGATTTTGAAAATTCAAAATAGTGGCCGAGCTTAATTAATTATATAAATGGGCTTATAAATGGTTTTTTATGTTAATTAGGAGATTAATTAATGCAAGGGCATATAAGGAATTACACACCGTAACTCCTTAAAACCCTAAATCCACGTTTCATTTCCATTTTCACATTCATTCTACAAAACACAAACAAAAGTAAGGAACGAAAGAGCATAGTCGACCATTACTTAGGAAGAAAAGCGGAAAATTAGTCAAGAGATAAGGAATCAAAGCAAGGAGAATTAATCTCAATCAAATCTCAAAGTATTTATCCTAATCAAGGTGAATAATAATCAAAACCATCTCTATTTTTGTTTTTATGATCATTTGATTTTCGGGTTTAAGTTTAAACCCATTATGATGATTTTTGATGATGATATGCTTAGATTTTATACATGTTTGATTCAAACAAGATTGTTTGATAATTGTTTATACAGGGTTTTAAGGGTAAAATCATTTAAATTGAATTTCGAATGCCATGAGGAAATTATATGTTATGTAAAATATGATTTCGGAGATGGGTTTTAATTTTTATAATTTTCCAAGCTATGGAAATTTTATTATGAATTTTCAAAGGTAAATAGAATAATTGGGTTTAGAAATTAATTCCGGTTATTTTATGAAGAATTTGGGTCTGAAATTTTTATATGTTAGATAACATATTGAAAGTGAATTTCTATGATTTTTGGGGATTTTTCCTAAGTAATTTACTATAGAAATGAAATTATTTTAGATGAAAGACTCAATAATTTTATTGGTTTTGCTTAATGGAAGGGCTTACTTGTCAAATTAATCCTTGTTTATATCTAAAATTTTGTGGCAGATATTTTTGTAATGAAAAGTTATGGCAACCAATCAAATTTTTACAAATTGGCAGGTAAGTTATAAATTATTCACTTTAAATGGCATTAAATCGGACTTTATTCAGAAAATATGTTCCGCCTCTTTTAGAATCCACCTTTCAACCCTATGCTTTTGCCTTCAACCAAGTCAAAACCTTCTAGGTCAAAAACAACTAAGTCGAAACCAATACACAAGGTATCACAATGTTGGTACATAGTGGATTGGAGAAGGGCGGAAGGGATGGTGTCGAACATAGCTTTCGATGGGGTGGAAACCTTTGTTTTATTTTTCAAAGAAACGCGCTTTCATGTTTTACTAAATTCTTTCAAAGGAGTCGAAACATATGCTTTCAAAGGGGTCTTTTTAGATTTCTTTCGAAAGGGTTGTCTCTTCTTTTTTAAATTGTAGCTTCCAAATGAGTACTTAGTTTTAAAATCAATGCTTTCGAAGAGGGTAGTTTCGACCTAGTCGAAACACATCTGTCGTCCCTATGCCTTTCGAATGGATTGAAGTCATCAACCAATTCAAAAGGTGGCTTTTGTTTTAAACCTATACTAAGCCACTTTCTATAGTCTTCGAAAGAATTCTAGGGTTTCGAAAGCAATGGCTTCGAAAGGGGTTTTGAAGCTATCCTTCAAATGTTTTACTGACATGTTTTGAACTTTTGAAAGGATGGTGCCAAAGCCATCTGATTTTCCCTAAACTCTTTTTAATGCTTTCAAAAGGGGTACTTTCGCTTGTATTCACTTAGACCCAATAAGATATGTTTCAAATTAAAATCAATGGTTTCGAAAGGAGTACTTTCAAATGGTTTTGAAGCTATGCTTCTATAATTGAATGGTAATACTTTAATACATTCGAAAGGTTTCGAAAGAAATGTTTTAAACTGTTTGAAAGGTAGGTGCTTAGTGTTTTGAAAAGAAGATTTGAATGCTTTCGGAAGGAAGTTTTCCAATGGTTTCGAAAGAAAAGATTAAAGGTTTCGAAAGCATTAGTTTTCTAAACAAAGAACCCAATCTTAATTTTTTAAAGGTAAAACACATGGCACTATAAATGAGCTTTTAAATGATTTTAAATTGGAGTTTCTAGAAGAAGTTTGCTCAATATAAATAATGGGTTAAAGGGGTTAACCAAATTTCAAAGGGGAAATGATTTCGAATATATAAAACCAAAGGGGTTGGTATTATTTTTTATGTGCTTCTTCTATAAATATATTCACTAAGTAATGGACCCATAACTGAATTTTGGGGAGTAAGGGCAGAAGAACCAGGTAGGTTGACCAAGTAGTGAATATAAACTAAGTAACTCTCGAATGAATAGAGTTGCATCCAGGAGGTCAGGGAGACCAGAATATAGGATGCCTAAATACTGATTAAAATAGTTGTCAGATAGACAGGTTAATAATAAACCCATGAAAACTACGTTTAGGAAAAGTTATTGACATATGTCAATAGGTTCATAGTAAACCCATGAAAACTATGATTAGAAAGAGTTATTGGCAGAGGCCAATAGGTTTGTAGTGCATCCATGAAAACTATATCCGGATTAAGTTATTGACAGAAGTCAATAGGTTCCTAATCAAACCATGAAAACTAGGATAAGAGGGAAGTTGTTGGAGATACTAATAGGTTAAGGGAGAACCCCATGAATGATGAAGTTATTGGAAGGGGCCAATAGGTTCTTAGTGATTCCATGAAAAATATGAAACCGGACAGGGAGTCCATAAGTGTTAAACAGGTTATTAGTCAACCTATGAAAACTAATTGGTTAATAGTGACCTTATAAACTATAACTGAGGCAGATAGTCAAAATGAATGAGGATGGGTAATCCAGATTTAATTTACTTGTTTTCATATCATCTAAATATTTTAAATTGCTATGTTTTAACCATTGTGGATGCAAGAGCACAGTATATGGTTTTATAAAGTTTTGGATAAGATACTAGTGAGGGGAAAACCCATTTCGCTAAGCGGCGTGGTCTCAGTAGATATCTAAATGGTTTGAGATGGTAGATTATTATTCATACCAGGCTTTTTGTCGACTCGAAGTTTATGTTTTCCTCTTAAACTCTCAGATGCTCAATTAACTTTGAGTAGTTTGAGAGTTGAGGTTTTCAGGTAACTCTTTAGACGAATAAGCTTTTAGAGACTTGCAAAAGGCAAGACTAGATAATAAGAGTTCTTTTCTATTTTGATTCTGCTGTGTTTTGTTGTAAAGGCCAAGTTGTTTAATTGCCTAGTTATACACTCTGATCATCTAAGGGGGCATCCTCATATGTCGCTCTTGGCATATGTTGTAATAATTATATTTTCTCTGAACGTGGTTCTTGTAATGAGATTATGTAATGAATTTGAAATGATTTGAAATGGAATATGAAAGTTGTTTAATGATTTTAATTTTTTTCCATATTCATGTGTTTCTGTTATATCAATGTATCTAACATTACCGTATTGGTTGCCGAAGATTACTAACTATGAATGATTACAACATCCGTAGCCGTTAGTTTTGGGCCTCAAGTGGGGGATGTTACATAACCATTAGCTTGCATATATATTCTCATTCTAGTTGACCAATAATTATAATTTAGTCCGTTAAATAGGGATGGTCATGTAGTAGATTTACCTTCAACAAAACTTGATGTAGTACTATCTATATTACTTAAATATCAAAAACCGTGTTATGGTTATCTGATAGTGTAGCTCTGATCTAAATAAAAACTCACTATGGATCGAGTAATATGAATATTTAACTAAGTGTTTAACTTGTTCAAGATAGCAATGTAAAAATAAAGCGATAAAGTAAATAGCATCAGAGATTTTTATAATGGTTCAAACTTCTCGTTCTACGTCCAATCCTAGACTCCGTATGGATTTAAATCGACACCCTCACTTAACACGGAGGAATGGGTGATACAAATGCCTGAGCTACCGAATAGGACTTTGTGCCCAAAGATCTCTGATAGGGCTTCATCTACAAACAAGTAGAATTGCTTATGACTACATATGCTCTTACATAGCCTAGATTAGCCAATAAGTACAACCTTCCTGTAATCTTCTTTTGAGTGGTATATTGAGTGCTCGTGGAGAAATGGAAATGTTTTGATCACAAGGATTGTTTCTTGAATAAGCATGTGACCAAAAGTAATATAAAATTGCTTAAATTGCTTAAGAATTCAAAGATAGATATAGAAAGTATAGAAAGAATTGTTAATTGAATATGAAAATTGATTGCTTTATATAGATTACCAAGGACAACAACTATTAATAAAGAGAAACGATCAAGGGAAAGAGTTGCAACCATTGTTGAAGAGAAGTGTATCTTCATAGAGGTTTAAATGTAAAAATAGCTTTTACGATGTTTAGTTGACTGATTGAAAACGACTAGCCGTCTAGATTTGATAGAAAACCATCGTTCAAAAAAGAGAAGAAATAGTGTACAAACAAGCAGGTTTAGTCGACCAAGATTCTCAATTCAGTAGACTGAACTTGTGGTTAGTTGACTGAATTGGATTTTTAGTCGACTTACCACTATCAGTGTATGAAAGTTTTTATGTTCACTGAATCGGTCGACTGAGGGGGTCTATTCAGTCGCTTCCTGATGTGATTTTTGTTTTTTAAACTTTGAAATTGATTTTGTGATCAAATACGTGTGTGTGTATTCCACTTAGAAAAGACTGTAACAATTTTTATAACTCTAGACTAAGACACCATGACTAATATAACATTATTGCATCATTGTGGTCTTCGTTTTGTCAAGTACGTCTCTTATTGATTGGTATCTTTTCCTACGCAAGTGGTAGTACACACAATATACTCTTGTTTTATTTTCACTATTAAAACACTTAAGTATGAGGTTCTAACAATGTGTGTGCATGCAGGCTCTTATACTCCTACCTCTACGAAAGTCTTACCCATCCTCCCTCTAAGAGGTCCTCCACTCTGGCTTTTTAGGTAGAACTGAAAACTGGTTCGGTGCTTCGACCAGGCCATCTTAGGCAGGTCCAATGGCTTGCTCCATCCTTCCTCTAGGAGGCGCTTTAGACTAGCCTTATAGGAGGGACTGAAAGTTGGTCGGTGCTCTAGCCAGGCCATCTTAGGTAGGACCAAAGGCTTACTTCGTCCTCCCTCTTGGAGGGGCTCCGGCCAAGCTACATAGGTGGGACCAAAAGCTTGTAGTTCTCTGGCCATGCCTTATAATCGGGACCAGAGGCATACTCTGACCTCCTTCTAGGAAGTTCTTTGACCATGCCATCTTGACGGGATTAAAGGCTTTTTCCTTTATTTTATAAATCCTCTTTATGAAGCATCCTTATTTATTGATTACTTATTCTTTGTAGACACTTTTTCCTTTTTCTTAAATCTTGCAAATTCTTGAAGCTCTCCTTTTCCCAAGAAATTCTCAATCATTCCCTTCAGAGCTCGACATTGATTGGTTTCATGTCCATTCCTTCGATGATATTGACAATAAGCACCTCTGTGATTCCTTTCATTTCCTAGTTGCTACTTCTTTGAAGGCGAACAGTTTGATCTTTCTTTAGTTAGGAGATAGATAATTTTGTAGAAAGTGGTAAGGGAATGAAACTTTGAAGATCAAAAATTTCTAGAGCATTGTGCTCTTTGCTCCTGCTTGATTCTCCTGCAGCATTGGATTGGTATATTAGTATCATCTGTAAGTTACCTATTTAAAGATCCTTGAACTTTGATTAGTGTGGGAAGATGATCAATTACTCCTTTCCACCTTTAGCCAAATTTATCAAAGTATCTTGTTCTCCCTTTTTCAAAAATAGTTTCTTTAGATTGGAGTTGTATAGCCCTTCTCAATTTTAGGAACAAGCTATCTTTTTTTATTCTTTCCTTTCCAAGCAAAGGACAATAACTGTGAATAGGGTAGAGCCTATATGAAATGGATTTATGCTCCACTTATCGGGATTATAAGGAATCACTTCTTCCTTTTCTTCCATGATTTGTAGTGCTAACATCTTTAGCACTTATTCCTCATGAAACCAAGAGTCAGAAGCAATTTGAGAATTGCTTGAGGTTCAAAAGATCCTTGTTTCGAGAGAGTCAACGTATGGTCCAAAGAAGGTTATGCAGGATTTGGAAAGTTCCTTTATGGAATATGTAGGTTGGGGTAAATCCTCTATACCCTATGTATGCAAGTTAAGGATAATCCAATATGAGATATGTAGGTAGACAGAGGTTCAAGCCCTCCTTCTAGCACCAAAATGTTAATAGATTTCTTTCTTAGACGCAAAATGTGCAAAGTAGATAAGGCATGGTTAGAGATAGACTTGGATAGCCTTATGTCGATATATAAGAAGTATGCATGTTTAATAAAGAAATCATGTACATGACATAAGCAATAGAGCATAAGAGTCATATGCAAGTCATAAGTAACATCATAGTAAAGAATCTTTATTTACCTGTAGTATGCTATGAAAAATCGATTTGTACAAGTCCTTGTTTGCAAAAAGTCATAAATTTACAATAGAGATACTAAATCTAAAATTCGATTTACGGTTTACAAATTTGAAAATGTAAAAAAAGTAATAGGAATAATTCACCCCTTCCAAATAGCCATTTTGTCCGTATTTATAAGGGTGGAGGAAAGCGGATTAGCTGTCGTGTGTCATTCGGCATGCAATGGATATATGCCATTTGACATCCTCTCTGAAATGTTTATTTTTGGCATTGCTTGTTATTCTTATGGAATATGGCATTGTTATTCACATTGATGAATTATGATATTGATGGCTCACGGCATCCTTCTTTATATTGTTGATATGCGCCATCTCCTTTTAAATTCCTGATTTATGACAACTTTTCCATATTGATGATTTACGGTACCCATGCCACATTGATGATTTACGATGTCCTTCACATTTGTTTATATTCAACATCCTTTGCTAAATTGATGATTTACGATACCCTTTTAAGCACCGATGACTTCTGGCATTTTTGATAACAGTAGGCATCCAATATCTCTCATACTCTTTGAAGCTTGGCATCCTCTCCTACTTGTAAATGCTTTACAACTGTTATAATTCGAAAGGCCCGATATCTATAGAGTTTCGGTATGCCTCTTTTATGACTATATTTTCATGTAAGACATCTTCTAGGATGGTTGGCCTTGACATCTTTGAGAAGTCGCCTAAAACGTGTTACCCCTTGTTGAATGTTTGATTGCTTTTCTTCTACACGTTCGGCATCTTGAATCATGATATATTCCCTTACATATTCGACATCTTTATTTGTAGTAACAATATCCTTATTAAAACCCCATCTTTTCTAAATATTTTTAATTTCAACTAGCAATTCTATTTAAGTATAAAATAATATTTTATTTTTCAGACAAGTTTTAATATTTACTTATTTTCGAAAATAAAGTTTTCTGCTTTTAAATAAATCCTTTGTAAGTCATTTTCAAATATTATTTTTCAAACCTTTTATTAAATTCTTTCATATGGGGTTGGACTTAGAGTGAGTTTTATTTGTCCCCTCTTTTCGATTTTCTTCTCTTCCACTTGCTTTTTTGACTTGTAATCCGACTATTATTTTGGTGTGATTTTACACCACCTTCTTTCGAGAACTAATATAATTCTTTTTCCTAATATCTGCAACCTATAGATTCTTACTTTTCCCTTATCTGGATCTATTGTACATCATGACAATCTTATGGGGATCTACTACCATTGACCAATCGAGGCCTAGTAAGGGAATCAAGTACTATCTAGTTACAGAGACCCTTCTATATGTTGCATTCATGCTCTTCTTAAGTCAACGCCTTCCAATACGACCTATTTCCTATAGGGTAATTGGGATAGGTGTACATCTTCAACTTCATTTATTGTTCCAACTCATAGTCGTGCTGTTTGTCTTTTCATAATATGGTTGTATCTATTTCTATATTCGAAATTTATAGAGTTTCGCCTATAATATATAGAGGCGGACAAAAAGTTGATTTTTGAAATAAATCTTTTTTTAGAAATTTAGGATAAAATTAACTATGCAAACTATACTTGGAAAAGTTAAAAAGGAATCGTGGGCAAAGAGAAGGTTCCAAAGTATAGTAGGAAGTTAGGACCCAAGAGAATAAGGATGGAAATATGGAATTTTCCATCTAAACCCTTTTTCCTGCATAAAGAAAATAGGTTTAGGAAAGGGGCATTTCACCAGAAGGACAAACTTTGCAGTCCAATTAGTTTCTAGGACACGCATTCAAAGGAATTACTTTCAATGACAAAGTCAGCAGTCCAATTACTTTCAAGGACATAATTTCATAGGTTTTTAGGCCCTAGAAACTAATTATTTTACGTTTTGTGCTTGAAAGTAATTATTTCAGTTGTGTGTCCTAGAAACTAATTCCACTTGCTAAAGAGGCCCTTGTGGCTAATTTCCACTTTAGAAAATTGGATTTTTCTAAATTTGGATGTTAGTAACAGTGTTCTAGGACTTTGGATGGTTGGTATTGGATGCAAAATTTGTTGAACTATACTTTTACTCGAAGTATTAGAAAATTTGGATGTAAAAACAAGTTTTTGGTTTTCAAAAGTTTCATACATGTAGAAATGCCAGTATATTTAGGATGTTTGCACCATATTTTCGAAATTCATTTAAAAGTATGTATTCATATAGGAGGCGCCGATTAGAATTATTCTGCATATATATTATATGTATTGTGATAGACCATGCATTTGTACACGATTGGTTGCAAAATTGTTTGTACACAAATTGATTTGTTAGTTTAGAATGGTTGTACATTATGTTACGTTGTTTAGTCTTTAAGGAATTTCGGGGACTAAATTCTTTTGAGGAGGGAAATATAACACCCCTTGGTTTTATTACAATTAATTAGAAAGAAATTTAATAAATAAACAAAATCATTAAATGCTAAAATATAATTTTTTTGAACATCAGAAGTTGGCTACATAATTTGCATTATTATGTTCATAGCGACTTTCTGATTAACTTTCATATATAATGTTTTACAATCGAAGTTTAAATGGAAAACTTATTAACGTTTGAAGTTTTGGAGTCGGAAATAATTATATATGCAATTATGTTAATAAAAATAAATTAAACATTAATTAATAATTTTAATAGATGCTTGGACGCTAAGAAATGTAAACATTAATTATTAGACCTCAGAAGATATGTAAAGTGGGAAACAAATGAATGCAATTTGTTAAAGAAGGAATGAAATTGAACAAATCACGGCAGCACTATCAATCATCGCTTAAACAAACACAGGTCGACCTTTGTTACACCAAGGTCAACCAGTAGTTGTTGTCCCTAGATAAGGGGCGATCTATTCATGTGTTGTAAAAGTCGATAGTAAATTATAACCGAATGACTCGGGTTTAATAAATCTTTTATTAACGCGTAGGATTGATTCTAGAGCCTATAAATATAGGCATAGTTTCTCACTTCTCTACTCCAATTTTCTGGGCTACAGAGCGAAGCTCTGCCATTTGTTTTCCTCTAAAATTTCTAGAATTTTAAAAGCAGTTGGACTAATATATATATATATACATATATATATTATTTAACATCCCCATTTTGAAGCTCAAAACTAAGTGCTAGAGATGTTGCAGTCATCCATCGTATTATTTCCAGTGACAAAATGTGGTTATGCTAATTGTATCAATAACTTCAGAAGCATAAGAATATGAAATTTTCTTAACACGGTTTTAAAACAGTCTTTCGCATTTCATTACGAAAATAATATTTCATATTCATTACATAATCCCAAATGTTTCCTAGGTTCAGCTAAAATATATTTATTACAAAATACTCTAAGAATGACATATGAAGATGCCTCCTTGGTTGATCAGAGTTAACTACTAGATATTATAACATCTATTATTACATACATTCCAATAGAATAAAACTTCGACACAGCGGATACATATTATATTTATATAGATAAACTCCTAAATAGCTAAATCTGCCTCTTGCACGACTCTGGATGTTTTATTCATCCAACCTAATTACCTGTAAACCATTACTCCCAACCAACTCAAATCAAATTTTGAGCACCCGAGAGTTTAATGGGAAAACATAAACTTTGAGTCAGAAAAAAAGGCTGGTGTGAATAATAATATGCCATCTTGATTTGTGGATATCTAATGAGAGCAAGCCGCTGAGCGGAACGAGTTTTTCTCTCATTAATATCTTTAAAAATATATCTTTTGCAAATCAAACTCCAGCAACCACAATAGCTAACATAGATAATAAATAGTAATATGCATGCATACAACATGGGTAATCATGACCAATCTATCAAAAGCAATGGACTATCCGTCCCAACAATATAGTTTTGTTAGGGTAACTACGAACCTATGGCTGACTCGAGCCTACTAGATATATCAAATTCTTTAACATGTTGTTAGAAGACAACTAAAAGGTCTGCCCGAAACTTACTATTCCTAGGGTCACTCTGATTCTAATGGTTTTGCGGGCTCACCAGTAACCTACCTCATCTTGTATGTGCTTTTCTATGCGTAAACCTACTTTTAGTCATATCCATGACAAAGCCCTGTGCACTAGATTTATGGACTGATATCAGCTAGGGCCTAACAGCTGAAGTATAGGGCACTATCCGACACTAGTCTCATATGGTTTTCTAATCTTTGAGTCAATTCATCCTATCACAATTTATCTAAAGGTAATAAGAACAATAATCTATTTAGCATAATTCTTGGCTAAATACCCTTTTTATTTCCTTGAAAACATAGTCTTTGTAAATGATTTACCTTTTAAAATCATATGTATAAAAAGGAAAAATTATAGCCCTTTACTTTTCTCAAAGTTCATATGCCAAGGTATATGCTTTTATTAAACAATATTGATGAAGTTTGAAATCACTTAGAGGTTACCGCCTCTCAAAAACATAGGCTATAAAGCCAAAACCATAACTATGTATATTGGTAAGGTACAACACGAATACAACCGACAGAGCTCATTGCACCCCTTTAAGGTCGAAAATATATTGGGGCCTTTGATCTATAAAACATAAGGCCAAAGAGCCGATAGCATATATGTATCACACTTCATAGAGTGCCGATGTGATAGGATATTAAACTTGGTTTGCACAGTATAAGGTATAAAGTTTGGAAATTTATGAAGGTCGACACTGATGAGCTTCGATGTCAATAACTTAAAGAGTTAATACTGAAAACATAGGAATGGGATCTTAATATTGCCGATAACCAAAGCTAGCAGCAAAACTACCTTAAAGAAACGCGGCATCTATGGTGTCAAGCTTGACAAAACGCGGCCCCTTTATGGCTAATAAGAAAACAAGTGGCCTTATTTCCAGATGGGGTTAGCAACATTATATATAACAAGCGGCACCATGCTCTTTTAAGTATGGTGGCACTTAAGTCATGCGACATCATTAAGGTTACTATAAAGCAGGAAGCAATGTCGTCGTCGATGATAAGGGCGCCGACTTGAGCTTATTTAACCATAGCCAATTCACTTCACACCAACCGTAGTTGTTATCGTGTGCATCGCTACTGGTTGACGCCGAGAGCATAGCAGTGGCAAAGAGTAATGGCAACATCAATATTGTTGACATGGCATTTTCATAATTAATATGAAAACTATTAATTTTTATTAAAATTGAGTTCTTTTCCACCAAACCCAATTGTTTGTCAAAATTTCATTGGTTAACATTATTCTTTATCAAAATCTTGCTCAGAAAACAGCTATAGAGCAGATTTATCATTTCTAAAGTAATTTGCAAACCATACATTTTATATTAATATTTGATATAATAATTCAGCTTGTCTAGCTCAAATAATCCATATTAAATCATAAACAATTGGGACCAATACTCAAAAATCATAATAAATCTGATGTCGCATACTCTTTAACATATAAAAATTTTGGGGCCAAAAACTATTTAATTATTTTTAATAATTAAAACCTGAAATAATCTCATTTTCTCCATATAAAAATCATACTTTTTTGGAAAATTATGAGATAAAAAACCTACTTCTAAAATAATGCCTTTTAAATCATTTCAAAAATTCAAGTCAATTGGGTATCAAAAAACTAGGTTTTCACACTTAAAACCTATTAGATAAGTCAATAATAATTCCTATAATTCAACATTCAAGCATGGAGTCATCCAAACAATTAAAACTTGGCACAATACAAGAAAAAGATTCGGGTTCATAATTAGAACTGAAAATAGTAGATAAAACTTGAGATGCATAACTATTGTTCACCTTGATTTGATAAAGGAACTTGAGATTTGAATTAAGATTTGATTCCCCTAAGCTTTAATCTTGTTTCCCTAGCTTTTCTTCCTCCTAAAACTCTTATTAATGGCCAGCCTTGCTCTTTTAATTTTATTTGTATGAACAAAGTAAGGGAGGAATGAGAATGGGAAGGTTTACGTTAAGGAAATGTGTGCTTTTCCTATTTTACCCTCCTCATAATCCTTTTTCTTAATTAATGTTCTAATCAACCTTGTTAGTTCATTAAATAAGGCTCGACCCATATTAATTGTTAAATCCCAATCTCCTTATCATTTTACATTATTTTATTTTAGTTATCTAATTAAAAATCCTAAATAATGTTAATTAAAATTATGGTTGTTACAGACTCCCTTCCTTAAAGAATTTTATCCTCAAAATTACGATAAGGTACATACCAATAATCATAATTATAAATATAAAGCATACCACCAAAAAAAGTCAGGATAAGTGTCTTTAATCATATCTTATGTCTTCTAAGTACAGTTTATCTCGTCATTACTTCTTTGGACTTTTACTAATCTAACTGCCTTGTTCCTAAGCCTCTTCTCATCCTTAGCTACAATATGAACTAGATGTCTAACTATAGTCATGTTCAGTTCCACCACTAATTCTTCCAATGCAGTTGGAGTGATAGTGGTCTCTAGATCTCGAACACTCTTTCTAAGATGAGAAACATGAAACACATTATGGACTCTTGTTAAACTGCTCGGTAACTCCATCCTATAGGTGAGTATTCTGATCCTTTCTATAAATAGGAAATGGTCCAACAAGCCTAGGCGTCAATTTTCCTAACTTCCCAAATCTAACTAGCCCCTTCATTGGCGATACTTTAACGAAAACCTGATCTCCAACTGAGAACTTTAAGTCTTTTGTCTCTTATCAGCAAAACTTTTCTACCCAGACTGAGCTTCCTTTATTTTAGCTAGAATCAACTAAATCTTTTCTGTGGCATCTCTTACTAAATTTGGACCAAGAACTAATCTATAGTCGGTCCTTAACCAACATACGGATGATTTACATGGCCTTCCATATAAAGCTTCAAAAGGTGCCATCCCAATACTCATCTAATATCTATTGTTATATGAGAATTCAACTAAGTATATATGGTCTTCCCACGATCCTCCAAAATTAAGCATGCGATCCCTTAATTTTACCCACTATCCTGATCCGGCTATACTGGGCAGATTGCAGATGATAGATTCTACTATTATCAAGGACGATGGCCACAGAGCAATGGTTGTATGACCCGAAAATAAAATACAGATGGTTATATGAAATCAGACATGGATGGAGTTGGTAGATAAACGATGTAGGATGCTTGAAATATGGATTTTAGTTTAGACAAGCAAGCGATATGCATGGCTTGGTAGTATCATAGGGATCATCATGATGGTCAAGGCAAGACGGGTCGGCATGGTTGGTTAGACAAGGGATCAGGATAACTGATGTAGTCGAGGCTTCAACATATAAGGAAGTACATGGTTCAACATGGACCCATGGTTAGTTATATAAGGGATCTGCATGGATGATATAATGGAGGGTCCGGCATAGATGGAAGTACATGGTTCAGCATAAATGGATGTACATGGGTCGGCATGCTTAGTTAGATAAGGGATCGACATGGATGATATAATGGAGGGTTCGACATAGATGGAGGTACATGGTTGGGCATGGTTTAGTGGCTTAGAAAGTTATGTTTCAATCCACAAGTGATGGATTGGCACAGCTTATAAGAGGGATCGATAGAGCTTGATAATTAGGAAGGGATCGGTAGAGCCTGATAATTAGGAAGGATCGACATATGTCAGATACCATGTTCATCCTACTTCTGCAATCAATACCCTAGGATCTAAAGGTCCAAAGCAAATGAAATTTTGAGAGCAAGGTATACGGATCCTAGGGAATCTACCCTAGGAATCGCATGCCAAATGGACAAAGAATAAGGGATCGACATATGGCTACTTGAAGGGTCCGGTAGAAAATAGCTTGCAAGTGGAATTGAACTAAAGATCAATCAGTTGCGCGAGCACCATTAGTCCAAATGACTTGACACTTGGAGAGCCAACATATCCAAGCATGAGGAAGCCATCATAGGGATTGCAGCCTTAGGATCTACCAATGAAGGGATTGGTATCGATCCCCCTTCAAAGGGATTTAGGCCTAGCCACCCCTATGGTGGGCCCATATGGATTAGAAGGTCCTATAGCTGAAGTTTCAGATAGATTGGTGGTCAACTTCACCTATAAATACGGGCCTAGGGAAATCACTTAGAGGTTACCGCCTCTCAAAAACATAGGCTATAAAGCCAAAGCCATAACTATGTATATTGGTAAGGTACAACACGAATACAACCGACAGAGCTCATTGCACCCCTTTAAGGTAGAAAATATATTGGGGCCTTTGATCTATAAAACATAAGGCCAAAGGGCCGATAGCATATATGTATCACACTTCATAGAGTGCCGATGTGATAGGATATTAAACTTGGTTTGCACAGTATAAGGTATAAAGTTTGGAAATTTATGAAGGTCGACACTGATGAGCTTCGGTGTCAATAACTTATAGAGTTAATACTGAAAACATAGGAATGTGATCTTAATATTGCTGATAACCAAGGCTAGCAGCAAAACTACCTTAAAGAAACGCGGCATCTATGGTGTCAAGCTTGACAAAACGCGGCGCCTTTATGGCTAATAAGAAAACAAGTGGCCTTATTTCCACATGGGGTTGGCAACGTTATATATAACAAGCGGAACCATGCTCTTTTAAGTATGGTGGCACTTAAGTCATGCAGCATCATTAAGGTTACTATAAAGCAGGAAGCAATGTCATCGTCGATGATAAGGGCGCCGACTTGAGCTTATTCAACCATAGCCAATTCACTTCATACCAACCGTAGTTGTTATCGTTTGCATCGCTACTGGTTGACGCCGAGAGCATAGCAGTGGAAAAGAGTAATGACGACATCAACATTGTTGACATGGCATTTTCATAATTAATATGAAAACTATTAATTTGTATTAAAATTGAGTTCTTTTCCACCAAACCCAATTGTTTGTCAAAATTTCATTGGTTAACATTATTCTTTATCAAAATCTTGCTCAGAAAACAGCTATAGAGCAGATTTATCATTTCTAATTTGCAAACCATACATTTTATATTAATATTTTGATATAATAATTCAGCTTGTCTAGCTCAAATAATCCATATTAAATCATAAATAATTGGGACCAATACTCAAAAATCATAATAAATCTAATGTCGCATACTCTTTAACATATAAAATTTTTGGGGCTAAAAACTATTTAATTATTTTTAATAATTAAAACCTAAAATAATCTCATTTTCTCCATATAAAAATCATACTTGTTTGGAAAATTATGAGATAAAAAACCTACTTCTAAAATAATGCCTGTTAAATCATTTCAAAAATTCAAGTCAATTGGGTATCAAAAAACTAGGTTTTCACACTTAAAAACTATTAGATAAGTCAATAATAATTCCTATAATTCAACATTCAAGCATGGAGTCATCCAAAAAATTAAAACTTGGCACAATACAAGAAAAAGATTCAGGTTCATACTTAGAACTGAAAATAGTAGATAAAACTTGAGATGCATAACTATTGTTCACCTTGATTTGATAAAGGAACTTGAGATTTGAATTAAGATTTGATTCCCCTAAGCTTTAATCTTGTTTCCCTAGCTTTTCTTCCTCCTAAAACTCTTAATAATGGCTAGCCTTGCTCTTTTTATTTTATTTGTATGAACAAAGTAAGGGAGGAATGAGAATGGGAAGGTTTACGTTAAGGAAATGTGCGCTTTTCCTATTTTACCCTCCTCATAATCCTTCTTAATTAATGTTCTAATCAACCTTGTTAGTTCATTAAATAAGGCTCGACACATATTAATTGTTAAATCCCAATCTCCTTATCATTTTACATTATTTTATTTTATTTATCTAATTAAAAATCCTAAATAATGTTAATCAAAATTATGGTTGTTACAAACTCCCTTCCTTAAAGAATTTTATCCTCAAAATTACGATAAGGTACATACCAATAATCATAATTATAAATATAAAGCATACCACCAAAAAAAGTCAGGATAAGTGTCTTTAATCATATCTTATGTCTTCTAAGTACAGTTTATCTCGTCATTACTTCTTTGGACTTTTACTAATCTAACTGTCTTGTTCCTGAGCCTCTTCTCATCCTTAGCTACAATATGAACTAGATGTCTAACTATAGTCATGTTCGGTTCCACCTCTAATTCTTCTAATGCAGTTGGAGTGATAGTAGTCTCTAGATCTCGAACACACTTTCTAAGATGAGAAACATGAAACACATTATGGACTCTTGTTAAACTGCTCGGTAACTCCATCCTATAGGTGAGTATTCTGATCCTTTCTATAAATAGGAAATGGTCCAACAAGCCTAGGCATCAATTTTCCTAACTTCCCAAATCTAACTAGCCCCTTCATTGGCGATACTTTAACGAAAACCTGATCTCCCACTGAGAACTTTAAGTCTTTTGTCTCTTATCAACAAAACTTTTCTACCTAGACCGAGCTTCCTTTATTTTAGCTAGAATCAACTAAATCTTTTCTGTGGCATCTCTTACTAAATTTGGACCAAGAACTAATCTATAGTCGGTCCTTAACCAACATACGGATGATTTACATGGCCTTCCATATAAAGCTTCAAAAGGTGCCATCCCAATACTCATCTAATATCTATTATTATATGAGAATATAACTAAGTATAGATGGTCTTCCCACGATCCTCCAAAATTAAGCATGCGAGCCCTTAATGTTACCCAGTATCCTGATCCGGCTATACTGGGCAGATTGCAGATGATAGATTCTACTATTATCAAGGACGATGGCCATGGAGCAATGGTTGTATGACCCGAAAATAAAATACAGATGGTTATATGAAATCAGACATGGATGGAGTTGGTAGTTAAATGATGCAGGATGCTTGAAATATGGATTTTAGTTTAGACAAGCAAGGGATATGCATGGCTTGGTAGTATCATAGGGATCAGCATGATGGTCAAGGCAAGATGGGTCGGCATGGTTGGTTAGACAAGGGATCAGGATAGATGATGTAGTCGAGGCTTTAGCATATAAGGAAGTACATGGTTCAACATGGTTAGTTAGATAAGGGATCTGCATGGATGATATAATGGAGGGTCCGGCATAGATAGAAGTACATGGTTCAACATAAATGGATGTACATGGGTCGGCATGCTTAGTTAGATAAGGGATTGACATGGATGATATAATGGAGGGTTCGGCATAGATGGAGGTACATGGTTGGGCATGGTTTAGTGGCTTAGAAAGTTATGTTTCAATCCACAAGTGATGGATTGGCACAGCTCATAAGAGGGATCGGTAGAGCTTGATAATTAGGAAGGGATCGGTAGAGCCTGATAATTAGGAAGGATCGACATATGTCAAATACCATGTTAATCCTACTTCTGCAATCAATACCCTAGGATCTAAAGGTCCAAAGCAAATAAAATTTGGAGAGCAAGGTATATGGACCCTAGGGAATCTACCCTAGGAATCGCATGCCAAATGGCCAAAGAATAAGGGATCGACATATGGCTACTTGAAGGGTTCGGTAGAAAATAGCTTGCAAGTGGAATTGAACAAAAGATCAATCAGTTGCGCGAGCACCATTAGTCCAAATGACTTGACACTTGGAGAGCCAACATATCCAAGCATGAGGAAGCCATCATAGGGATTGCAGCCTTAGGATCTACCAATGAAGGGATCGGTACCGATCCCCCTTCAAAGGGATTTAGGCCTAGCCACCGCTATGGTGGGCCCATATGGATTAAAAGGTCCTATAGCCGAAGTTTCAGATAGATTGGTGGTCAACTTCACCTATAAATACTGGCCTAGGGGTCATTCTGAGGATCTTTATGTGGCTGGTTACATTAGCCTTTATTGTAATCAAGTTTTTTCTTACTTCTTGCTATTTTCTGCTGTAATCATACTGTTAGTGAATCAATAAAGAGAATCTTCAAAGTAGACATAGGCATACAATGTCGAACCACTATAGATTCCTATGTTCTTGATTATTTCTTTAATTTGCTTGTTAGTTTATACTATTCCTCTATTTTAATTTTACTTTCTTCATTTACATCTCTACATAAATATATTTTTGGGTGCTTGTGACCAATTTGGTTGCAAACATTTTGGTGCTTTCACTGAAAACTTGATTATCAGCCTGTTAGGATCCCTTTTGTTGCTACTGGATCGGGCAAGTCCCCCAAAGGAGATCTATAGCTATATTCATAAAGTTGCATATACTATTCAAATTTACTAAAATCTAAGCAAGGAGATTGATAATTGTGAGACATACCGATCTACTTCTCAGAATGTAGATGGAAATGAGACTTTTAGCATTCAACAAGGAGGCCCAAGCAATCAGCCTACAAATTTGAACGCTGATCTGGTTGACGTTTAGAACCCTGCTGATTCTATAACCAGAGCCAAATTTCATAATCTAATAATGGAGTTGATGGAAAGCCGTCGACAACTGAATAAGAAAATTCAGACTAATATTAACCCGATGAACCAGATTACTTAACAACAGCATGGGAAGGCCAGAAGGGATCCCACTCCTTACTCGTCATTGGAAAGTTCAAGCTCATCGGATGAATACCATAGGCTTAGGTTTCACAGGCTTGAAGGAGATCACGTAGAAACATCAGAGCGCCGCTTGGTAGACCAATATGGTCTGCCAAGACTGATCGGTGTCGATCCCTCCCCAAGGGTCGATACCGATCCCTCCCCAGGGGTCGGTACTGATCCCTCCTTCAAAGGAACGATTCCCCTACTACACTTAGGGAATCACGCTGGAGTTCTTCCCGGAAGCTTGGACGCTTGAGTTCGATCGAATTCTGACCAAGTACCCAGCTGGAATGACTACCCCGCTGGAATGTCGAATAGATAAATTTTCAAGGTGCGCATCAAGAGGCTGGTGAACCAAGAAGGCGTGAAAGGCCCGTAGACGCCGACCGGACCATTCACGTGAGGTGGAGCGCGACCATCGCCGGACACCCCCCATCCAGACCCTGGACTTAACGGCAATGGTTAAACAAATAGTGAGAGAGAACCAAGGCTTAACTAATGACGACTGGGAATCTAGAGAATCCATACCCCATTTACTGACAACGTTCTGCATGTGGAATATCCTAGAAAGTTCAACATGCCATCAATGCCTGCTCATGAGGGAAAAACCGAACCCAGGTAGTACATTATGAGATACGAATGGTTGATGGATCTACGAGATCTAATGATGCGACCAAGTGCAGATTCTTTTCCACAACCCTTTCCGGGATAGCAACGATGTGGTTCACGAGACTACCTCTATGGTCGATTTCGAGATTTGATGAGTTGGCAACCAAGTTTGTAGAACAACTCTGAATGCACTGACTCGTCCTAAAGACGTGATATCCCTTCCAGCATGATCCAGGCCTAGGGGAATCGTTGCAGGATTACTTGGAGATATTTCATACCGCCGCCACCGAGGTTAGTGACCCAAATGATCATGTTATACTTATGGCAGTGACGAGAGGGATTGATCAGAAATCCGAGTTTGGTGACTGGTTAGTTGGAAAACCGCCTGCCACATTGGAGCGCTTCTATTTAAAGGAAGCTCAGTTTTTAAGGAAGGAGAAAGCCAAGTCCTGCAGGAAAAATAACGTTGCAGGACCGAATGGAGAAGCAATATAGTGAAATATTGCAATAAAACAGTTTGATGACAGTTCCGGGAAAGTTAAGGTGAATGTTCAAAATAAGCCGAGTCAACAAAAGAAAGACGGATATAGGAGTCAAGAGCGGAAGATGGATTTTGGGAGACTAAAGCCTAGGATTCCAATGTATGACAATTACAAGCCGCTAAACACGTCCCTGTAGAACATTTATCTACCCACTTGCAATGCCATGCAGTACAAGAAGCCGCCTCCAAAAGAGTCGTCAGAAGCAGACCGGAAAATACTGTCGGTTTCACGAATGTTATAGGGATAATACAAATGAACGTAGGCATCTATAGGAAGTTAAAGAAAAATTGATTTGGGAAAAGAAGCTACAATAGTTTGTGAAAGCCCTGCAGAATGGCGGTAGGGGACATCTGACCCCAATCGAGGAAAAGCTCCGTGTAGGGATGAGGAGCCTGCACGGACTGGTGGAAGACTAATGATATTTACAATATTTGGAGTACCGCACCCTGCAGACAGGAGTTGGCAAGAGATAGAGCATTATGCTAGTGTGATAAGGCATGTAGATTTTGAATGTCGTTCGAATACGGAAGATGAAGCTCCAGCAAAACAGCAGCGCACCATGGTGGATGATATTGTGTTTAGAAACAGGGATGCAGATAAAGTAGAGGCTCCAAATTGACTCGATGGTCATTTTAGCTATGATTGGTCCTGCGTTGGTGAAAAGGATTTTGATTGATTATGGAAGTTCAGTGAATATAAACTTGAAAAAGGCATATGATCAGATGAGAATGGAAGCCAAAGACTTAAAACCATCTAAAGCTCGTATTCATTGTTTTAATGGTGTTGCGACCGAGGCTATTAGATTCGTGGAGTTACCTGTTGAATTGGGAGAAGTTGAACGAAGGAGAGTGCGAATCTTACCGTTATTGTTTTGGATGTCGACTCTCCATACAATGCTCTTTTGGACCGACCGACCCTGGCTGAATTCCGGGCTGCTCTTACTCCGTAGTGCTTAACTCTGAATTTTCCGATGGATAATGGTTTAGGAGTTTTTTATGGCGATCAGGCGACTAGGCTTGCTTGTTATGTAGATGAGTTGAGAGAAGCTCAGTGTAAGGAGAAGGGAAAGGGTGTGGACAAAGCTGTCCACATCCAAACCACCAAAGGTTAACAATCAGCACTTGAGCCTTGGCTCAAGCACCACAGTCGGTTCTATAGAGATATAGATCTAAGAGATGACGAAGAGGAGCCCAAAGAGACCAAGGCTGCACCGGCTGAGCTAACGGTTGATATCACGGTCATCCGCGACGACCCATCACGAGTCTTGAAGATTGGGTCACGGCTCAGCCCCCTCCCCCGATGATGAAAGAACTCGCTGGTTTTCTCCGAGCGAACCTAGATGTATTCGCATAGACTCACTCTGACATGTGTGGAATATCGCCTGTCATTGCGAGCCATGCATTGAATATTGATCCGATGTATGTTCCGGTGAAGCAAAAAAGACGAGGCATGGATCCGGAGAGATATGCCGCTCTTAAAGAGGAGGTGGATAAATTAAAGTCAACAGGTTTATCCATGATGCCCTCTATCCTCAATGGATGTCTAATCCCGTGCTTGTGAAGAAGGCAAATGGAAAATGGAGAACGTGCATTGATTACTCAGATTTGAACAAAGCATGTCCAAAAGATAGCTTTCCCCTTCCAAGGATTGATCAACTAGTTGATTCAACTGTAGGACATGAATTTCTATCTTTTATGGATGCGTATTCAGGATATAACCAAATCCTGATGCATGTCCCCGATCAGGAGCACACCAGTTTTGTTACAAATGTTGGGTTGTATTATTATGTAGTAATTTCGTTTGGATTGAAGAATGCTGAAGCAACCTGTCAACGCATGGTTAATAGGATGCTGAAAGATCAGATTGGAAAAACAATAGAAGTGTATGTGGAGGATATGCTCGTGAAGTCACAACAATCAAGCGACCACATCAAAGACTTTACAGAAATGTTTGACATCCTCCAAAATTAGGAGATGAAATTAATCCTTCGAAGTGTTCATTTGGTGTTACATCAGGAAATTCTTGGGCTTTATTGTCAATGCTCGTGGAATAGAAGCTAATCCAGAGAAGATTCAGGCTATCCGTGATATCGAAGCGCCAACGACCATTAAACAAGTGTAGAGTCTGAATGGGAAGGTTGCCACCTTAAGTCAGTTTATCTTCAGAGCTACCAACAAATGTATTTCTTTCTTTGATTTGATTAGGAAGGGAAAAAGAAACTTCGAATGGACGTAGGATTGTAAAATGCTTTCCAAGCTCTGGTGAATCATTTGGTGAGACTCCCAATCTTGTCAGAGCCGGTGGATCATGAGGAGTTGTACATTTATTTGGCTATATCAGCGCACGCTATAAGTGCTACCTTGATTCACGAGGAGAATTGGATCCAAAGGTCGATGTATTACGTCAGTAAATGATTGACTGGAGCATAAAGGAATTATCCAAAAATAGAGAAATTGGTGTACTATTTACTAATTGCATCACAGAAGCTTCGTCCGTACTTTAAGGCACATCCGATCAGTATTACACTGACCAGCCGTTATGACTGGTCCTACATCGACCTGAGATGTATGAGAGGTTACTAAAATGGAATATTGAGCTCAGCCAATTCGACATTACTTATCTCCCTCGAAGAGCTATCCAGGGTCAGGCATTGGCGGACTTTATAGCAGAGTTTACTGCGTAAGATGATCTTCCATAAGGAAGTGAAATTCATACTATACGATGGAAATGATATACTGATGGAGCATTTAATGATCATTGTTCTGGAGTTGGGATTGTGCTTGTAACTCCTAAAAACCGGTCGATTTGTTATGCTTTGAAGCTTGATTTCCCAACAGCAAACAACGAGGATGAGTATGAAGCTTTGATTGTTGGAATTAAACTCGCTAAAGAACTTGGAGTTAAATCTCTTGAAATCTTTTGTGATTTGCAATTGGTGGTGTATCAAGTTAGAGGAGACTATCAGGCTAAGGGACAAAGGCTTGCCCCATATCTTACCCTAGTTTAGGAGTTGTTGACAGAATCTGAATACTATGACATTTCACATATTCCACGCGATCAAAACAGAGAGGCTGATTCGTTGGGAAAGTTCGCTAGTACCGATGATGCACAATAGATGGGTTTGGTGCTGGTCGAAGTATTAGATACCCCAAGTATAAACATGATGGAAATCGATCAAACACTGGAGGCGGAATCTGAAAGGGAATCGTGGATGATTCCAATTAAAGACTATTTACTGCATGGAGTCATGCCTGATAAAAGAAATAAAAAGCGATAGGTCCTTCACAATGCTTCATGCTATTTTATGCAACAAGGTGTTATGTACAGGAAAGGTTTCTCAGTCCCCCTACTCCGGTGTATCGCTCACAATGAAATAAACCATGTGCTCAATGAAGTTCATGAAGGAGAATGCGCCGACCACACTGGGAAGCAAACTCTGGTGAATAAAATACTCTGTTATGGATATTATTGACCAACCGTAAATCGAGATGCCGTAGATTATGTCAGACGGTGCGATAAATGTCAGATATATGCAGATGTCCCGAGAGCTCTGTAGGTAGAAATCGCGCAAATGGTCAGCCCATGGCTGTTCGCCATGTGGGGTATAAACATTATCGGTTCATTACCAATCTCTAAAGGTAGAACGAAGTACGCTACAGCCTTAGTCGATTACTTCACCAAGTGGGCCGAGGCAGAACTTTTAGCTACGATCACAACCAAGAAAGTAATCAACTTCATCATCCGAATCATCATATGTCATTTCGGTCTCCCACAGACTATTCTAACTGATAATGGGACTGAATTCGATAGTGCTGAATTTAAAGACTTTTGTCGAAGATATCGTATTGAAAAGAGATTAGTAGCAGTCGCTCACCCTCAGGAAAATGGATAGGTTGAGGCTGTAAATAAAATCATTAGGTCAATTCTGAAGAAGCGTTTGGAGAAGGCTAGAGGCAAGTGGGTGGATGAAATCCCTACGGCACTTTGGGCTTACATAACAATACATAATTCTACGACTGGTCATGCTCCATTCGACCACGCTTAGCTTTCAGAAGCTATTATTCCCGTTGAGCTCAAAGTCCCTTCTCATCGACTGACTTTCTATGATCCCAAAACAAATCAAGATCTCCTCTTGGAATCTTTGGACTTTATAGATGAGAAGCGCGAAGAAGCCTATCTGAGGGCAGCTGCATACCGACATCGAGTCGCCAGGTATTACAACACTAAAGTTCGACGAAGCCTTTGAGATTGGTGATCTCGTCCTGAAACGGGTTTTTCCTACCCTGTCACATATGAATCCGATTAGGAAGGACCATATGTCATTGAACAGTGTCTTTGAGAAGGAACTTTCAAGCTAGCGATTATCGATGGCATTACACTTCCAAGAGCGTGGAGTAGCGAACATTTATGATGCTATTTCACTTAGTTTATTTCCTTTACCTTTCAGTTGTATTTATTTCAGAATTTTTCTTTAGCATTTGATTTTTCGAATATGTAATAAGACAATTTATGTTGTTCCTATCCATTTAATGAATAAAACATCAGGCTTTCTCTGTATTTATGTTTACTATTGCATTACGTGATAATTACATAGTGAAACTGATTGATATCGATGTGTATGAACAGGTTCACAGAGTTTGGAATCAATCAATTGTGCTAACTCCCACTAGGATCAAACAAGATGAGCTCAATCAACTTGTTCGTTTAGTAATTCCCATTCATAATCCAAAGAATGGGATACGTAATAAGGAACGAATGTAGAAAACAATCTAGAGATTGAAAAATTCCTGTTCGGACCGTGGGACTGAAACAAAAATCAAAGCGACCGAGATACGACCGATCGCTCGCTAAACCAAAACCCCAAATTTCGGAGGGTAAATTAATCAGCCAAAAAAAAGTATGACCCGACTGCTCTCCAAAATAACTCTATGTCCCAAAGTGCGTACAAGAGTACAAATATAAATTGTGTGGAAACTGATAGCCTGCGAGATAACTCTAAGTCCCCAAAGCGCGGACTGGAGTATAAACATAAACTAGGTGGAAACCGATTGCCCGCAAGAAAACTCTGAGTCCCAAGAGCGCGAACTGGAGTATAAACATAAACTAGGTGGAAACCGATCACCCACGAGATAACTCTGAGTCCCTAGAGCGCGGACTAGAGTATAAACATAAACTGGGTGGAAACCGACTGCCCACGAGATAACTCTGAGTCCCAAGAGCGCGGACTAGAGTATAAACATAAACTGGGTGGAAACTGACTGCCCACGAGATAACTTTGAGTCCCTAGAGTGAGGACTAGAGTATAAACATAAACTGGGTGGAAACCGACTGTCTACGAGATAACTCTGAGTCCCTAGAGTACGAATTAGAGTATAAACATAAACTGTGTGGAAACCGACTGCTCACGAGATAACCTAAGTCTTTAGAGTGCGGACTAGATTATAAACACAAACTGGGTGCGAACCGACCACCCACCAACTGAACCTTATCCCCGAAGCATGGATATAATCAGGAATGAATAGATGAGTGGATTTCGATTGTTCTCTATTCCACAAACTCCAACCTGAAACCGATAAGAGGAGTATAAACTTGTTAAGGATGGAATTCGACCGTCCAGCTTCTGGCCCCACCAAATCAATGCTGGAGGCAAAAGCACGGTTATTCAAAAAAAAAACCGCTGAATCCGACAGTGTAACACTAAGGCCCGAGTCTGGTGTTTTATATGACTCGAGGACACGACCACTTAGTTGCCTTAGGATGGAATTATGAATTGTTACCAGAATTTACAAGTACCGAATTACAAGCATGTTGAATGGAAAGTAATCGTTCAACCACTTAAATGACAATTCACACGAAGCATAACAGAAAACAAAAGCTTTTATTTATATAACAAGTGTCGAAATTTCAGTACAAGTTATTCCAAAAGATCGGGATTCATACCCGTACAACTACGACTAGTGAAAGAAAAGACTATACAACCTATATACATTGAGCTGAAGCAACAAATACTTCTTCGACTTCCTCTCTCTTTTGGATTTCTCGGGGGTAGAACCACTCCTGCTTCTCTTTCTGGGCCCTTTGCCACCATTGGCCGGAGAGCTTCTAGAGGTAGGAGTAAGTTCATCAGGAATCGACCTACTCGGTGGAATAATTTGCAATGGCACAAGATGAGGATCATCAACGTCCGCCTCGAGGGGTTCAATTTTAAATTTCCTTTTCAATAGTTCCTCCATTTTGATCTGCTCCTTATGCTGGTCTTATCAGTTTGTTTCGAGGTACCAATAATTATTACGTCATCAGATTCGTCGGCCGGGAGTGGACCCTCGGTCTTATCTTCATCAAGGGCACTAATGACTTGAGCATCGGGCCCCAGATCATTAGCAGCAGCCGGCTCTTCCGCCGTTTCCTCGTGTTATTTTGCAAAAGCGCTACTTCTAGGAGTTTGACTAGGGCCTGGAAGAGCTACAAAATTTGCTAAAACAGGGAGATTAGATCAAAGCCATTGCGCGTGAAGAATGAAACTTTTCATATACTAAGGAGTAAAGCAAAATACCAGCATCTAGTTGACTCTCCGTCATGGCCGGTGTGCCTCCTTCTAAAATGGGCGATAACATCTTTGATTTGAAGCTGGGCATGTTTGGATCATAGCCAAGATCCTACTCCGTATCAAGAGTGATTGAAGTTTCGGCTAATTGGGTTGGAGAGGGACTCTTAGGATCAGTCCCTGAAGATCTGGCCATATGTTCTTCTCCTTCGGTAGGTGCAAATGCATTGAAAAATCGAAGCGTTGTGGCAGCCAGATTCGAGGGCTCGTTTCCATGGAGAATTTCCCTCACTAGTTCTTCTTCTTCTTTTAGCTTGGCTTCACCCAGTTCCTTTTTCTTCATCTCGATAATATACTCCCAAGCTTCAACGAGTGATTCGAGATAACCCTCTCAAAGAAAACTTAAATCATGATGGATTAGGACTTTTGCATTTTATTAAGTAATCAATGGGTCGAATAAGTCCTTAATCTCATTCCTATCGGACTCCATGACGGATTCCACTTGGGAATTAACTTGTTCGGTCATCTCTCTTCGGCCCTCTTCTCAAGCTTCTTCTTTAAAAGCTTCGATTTTGGCGAATTGCTCGTCGAGTTTAGCCTATAAGCTTCTAGCCTCAACAACTTCCTCATAGTACTTCTGTGATTCCTCTTAAGCTTCGATTTTTTCCTCCCTTTCCTTCTTTAAAAGTTCTCCAAGTTCCTCGATGCGGCAAGCTAGAGTGTCTTTCTCCTTGTGCAAGGAGTCCTTTTCTAAAGCAAGTGTCCCAATACGATGAAGTGCCCCATCGAGTTCCTTTTTATAAGAATCTTACAAACGGCTTACTGCCAATGCTGTTTCCTGGGCATTCTTCTCCACTTCAGCAAGTTGGATTTTAAATTCTAACAATTCAACGTCTTGATGCTTGATAATATCCTTATCGTGTATAGCTTCAAACTTAAGGTGATCTATGTCATGCTTACTCTCGATGGATACTTTGGAGACTTTTTCTACCAAGTATATAAATGATTCATGTTGCACAAATAGTTATTGACACACGCAAGTGAACTTTCCTTGGCATGCCCCGGAATTATGTGAATGGAAGGAATCTAAGACCATCAAAACAAATTTTCAGAAAAATGGCCTTGAGCTCGGCCAACTTCTCTGCAGTGGAAACATCAGATGCGGTAGCCGGTAAAGGCAGATCAGAGGTAGCAAGTAGATATTTGCCTGATCAAGGCTCACGAGATTGTCTAGAGTCTAAGGAGCCGGAATGTTGCTCGTGAGATGTAGCGATATGACACGATAGGAAGGCTGGTCTCTACTTTGAGCAGGAAAGTCAGACGGTTCGCCTTGACGAGATGTCTGAGATTGGGATTTGCGTTTGGAAAAGGAAGAGGATTCCCTAGAGTGATAATTCTTATCCCGTCCTTCATCCTTCTCCCTGTGCCGGGTAGACTCCGAATCTTGGCTAGATCGGTGGTATGATGAAGAACTTCTGAGGTGATCGAAGGCTCTGGATTGAGACATTGCACCAATAAAGAGCAAATGAGAGCATATTATCAATTGTCGCATGAAAGATTAACAAAATATGTATAGTGATGTGCATGTGGTTGTGAGTGTTCTAGTGTTCCCCCCAACAGACCGATGAATTTAGCCTTGCCCATCGACGTTTTCTCTACTTTATCAGAAGGTCGGATGCCTTTGACACTTCGAGTGGGAGAGTTGAGTCCTTCAACGTTAATGTTCAGAAAGTCGTAGAACGTGATTTCATCCAGAATCTGAAGATTCGAAAATCCTTTTAACGAACTTTCCAAGTGCTGAGAGGATGATTTCTCTTCAACAGGTGCAATAACGAACTCTGGGTCCGCGGTGGTTTTTCTTCTACGAAGCCTGAACGCCAACCTTTTCTTTCCTTTTTTTGGTGTCTGGGATTGGACAATTTGCGATGGTTCAACCATTAGCGCTTTCCCGGGGCCTTCATCTACGTCTTCCGGCTTCTCAGCTTGAGAATCCTTAATCTCGCCCTCCTTGGTATCGTCCCGAATCCCCTCGGCAGGGGGCACGACGTGGTTGACGGTATCCCTTCGTTGTTCAGCAACATTCTTTGATAATGTTGTGCTTCCAGGAAGCCCTATACTATGACTAACTTCCAACAACCCGAACAAGGATAGTAATTCGTCGGTTACAAGGAGTTTGATGTCCCTGTTTTTCGCGGGGTTAGCGTGGATGGCAGCGACTGCTCTTGAGAAATCGGCGCCATCAGGATGTAGGCGAACACCTGAAAGAACTCTGGATGTTAGTAGATTCAAAGGAAAAGTTATGACTTGGATTAGTGAACTTGAGAGAGAAGTGAAGGTAACACTTACGCCCTTCTAACCATCGTCTCACAAATCTAGGAGGGCATCGAACGTAAAACCATTCATGCTTAAATAGTGAGAGTTTTTCCAAGCACCCGTCAGAACTTGGCAGTTTGGCGAGGGTTCGAGAAAGACATAAGAAGGGCTTCCAGATCGTTGTTTGAAGTTGTAGATAAATCTTATATCTTCGGGAATAGGGATGAAATAGAATATTCATGAATAGCAGGAAGGTTTTATGTATAAAAGCATAACTATTTGGGTGAAGTTGTGTAGGAATTATCCCAAGATATCTTAGTAATTCTCGGATAAACAAATTGAAAGGAGGAACGCATCCAACCCAACATATAAACTATTACACGATGTATACCCCATTGGGGAAACTAAGGTCTATCCTGACTGGAGGGAACCAAGACATCCCCAAATGGAATTCCATGAATGGAGCATAGCCGGTCGAGAGCAGCCTCGCCAATTCGAGAAGCCTATGAATCCACTGAATTATCTAGAAGAATAGCGCCCTCTATAGCATCAGGAGCAGGGCTTCTGTTTTCCATTGGGAGGACTGGAATATCCGATAAAGGATCGGCTTGTGGGTTAGAAACTTCTGTTTGTTTCATATGATGGCTAGGAGAAAGCCTGCTAGATAAAGTTGTCGAACTTGACTTTTCTTTAGAATCAGTGTGTCGCATTGATGAATTAGAAGACATGTCAGTTGAACGCTTCAAGCGTCTAGAATCTATATTAGCTATACTCACCATATAATCGAGATTAGAAAGCATAACCTGTTCTACTCGTGCAAAGTTTGAACTAGTGAAGTGCAGTGCGGTATATAACATACATATATAGTTTGTAATCAGAAAAAAGAAATAAAATGACTAGACTTGGGAGTTTTGTCCAAAGAGACCGTCATCGCTGATTGTCTCAACTGGCAAGAAAATTGATCGGCTATGAAAGCTTTGGCATCAACTATCAACATATCGAAGTATGAAGTTTATTACTTAAGTTCATTTGCAAGTTTGTCACATAGTCCATATTGAAAGTTCCGGAAATTGTTTCTTCAATCTCTAGTTCAACAGTTTAAGTATGCATATTAGGTTGTTCATTGTCATTATATGTTCAAGGTTAGCAAGGCAAACTAGTGGTGATTGTTCAAACAAGTTAAGTTGGGATTAGTTTATAAGGTGCATGTTGATCCCTAGTGTTCACTATCGATCCCTTTCCCAAGAGCTCCACACCGATCCCTCTACCTAACCCCAACCACCAAACCCTCCATCAAAAGCCTTTACATCGAACCCTAACCCAGAATGGGGAATGTCGATCCCTATACCACTATCCTATACCGATCCTCTTCACAACTAGAACAACCGATCCCTATCACTGTCATGCCATCATATACCGATCCCTCTCCTCAGCAAAATTACCGACCCTCTCCACAACTAAAACAACTGAAACCTCACTTTCCTTATCTTTCTCCCCTCTCAACTCCAGAATCAACTATTGATCCCTCCATTGAAGCCTATCCTACCGATCCCTCATACAGGGTCGCTAACACTATCAAACTCTTAATTTCTCTACCCTTAACTCTTCTTCCCTTAGAATCCCTCGCCAAACTCTCATCCTATCTCCTCATCCCTTCTTCCTACTAATAATTCAATCTATGAAACTTTTGTTTCAGTAATCATTAACCACCCTAAGATCATTCGCTACCTTATAAACGCACCAGCAACTTGAGACTAATAATCTAATCGTGTAATTGAAGGGAGTATTACAAATTCATACCTATATGAAAACATGAAGATTCGAGTTAAGTTAGGGATGAGCATTCAAGGATTGTTGAATTAAAGACGGTGGAAACGCGAGTTTATGGGCTAGTTGGAGTCGTGGTTGGGTTTAAGGTCTAAGGTTGGGGAGCTTGGGTTCGGTAAGAAAGTTTTGTGCAAAGGAAAGTGAAATGAAAAAAGTGAGGAAGGAAGAAAGTAAGGCTTGTATATATATGAATGGGAGAGGGTTCGGCAGCAAGGATGGTGAACGAGTCATAAAGGAAAAAGGGTCAGCATAGAAATTTGTTGAACCCTATTTGCGTAGCCACAAAGATGGATCAGCATAATGAATGACGATCCCTATAGATGATTAAAAATATAATAAAAAAATAAATAATAACAAAAAATGAATGATGAATGATCATAAAGGCTTGGTTATAAAAGTAAGCATATAAAATATCATAGAAATTGGCAAAGACCCATGAGCGTTCGAACACGTCTAGGAGCCAACAATAGAAACATGTATATGCATATGCACGAGAATGGTTTAAAAGTTCAACTTTTTGAAATCAACAGGAATTGCAATCAAACCTGAAATCTTCAACTTTAAGGCTGGACCAGATAATAAAAGTTTATAAGTCTCATACAATCGGATTTATATATGTTAATGAAGTTTGGCGTAGGATTTATATTATTGGGAAGCGACTAAGCATCATGGCAATCGATGAAGAATTCAATGCCTTAGGAAAATGATTCGTCAAAGGAATAGCAAACAATCAGTAGGCTAGATTGACTTCTTTCCGACAATTCAGACTTGTTTTAATTCAAAGCACGTCATGTTATTCACAAGACGTACTTTAGGGGGAATGTTTTACCCGGTACCCTGACCCGGTTATACTGGGCTGATTGCAGATGATAGATTCGACTGTTATCAAGGACAATGGCCATGGAGCAAAGGTTGTAGGACCCAAAAATAAAATATAGATGGTTATACAAAATCAGACTTGGATGTAGTTGGTAGTTAAACGATGCAGGGTGCTTGAAATATGGATATTAGCTTGGACAAGCAAGGGATCGACATGGCTTGGTAGTATCATAAGGATCGGCATGATGGTCAAGGCAAGATGGGTCGGCATGGTTGGTTAGACGAGGGATCAGCATGGATGATGTAATGGAGGGTTCGACATAGATGGAAGTACATGGTTCGGCATGGTTAGTTAGACAGATGATATAATGGAAGGTTCAACATAGATGGAAGTACATGGTTCGGCATAGATGGAAGTACATAGGTCGGCATGGTTAGTTAGACAAGGGATCGACATGGATGATATAATGGAGGGTTAGGCATAGATGGAGGTACATGGTTCGACATGGTTTACTGGTTGAGAAAGTTATGTTTCAATCCATAAGGAATGGATTGGCACAGCTTATAAGAGGGATCGGTAGAGCCTGATAATTAGGAAGGGGTCAGCATTCTTGAATCTAATAAGGAGGGATCGACATATGTCAGAAACCTTGTTCATTCATACTTCTGCAATCAATATCTTGGGATCTAAAGGTCCAAAGCAAATGAAATTTGGAGAGCAAGGTATATTGACCCTAGGGAATCTACCCTAGGGATCACATGTCAAATGGCCAAAGAATAAGGGATCGGCATATGGCTACTTGAAGGGTTCAGCAGAAAATAGCTTGCAAGTGGAATTGAACTAAAGATCAATTAGTTGCATGAGCACCATTAGTCCAAATGAATTGATACTTGGAGAGCCAACATATCCAAGCATGAGGAAGCCACCATAGGGATCGCAGCCTAAGAATCAACCAATGAAAGGATCGGTACGGATCCCTCTTCATAGGGATTTGGGCCTAGCGATCCATATGTTGGGCCCATATGGATTAGAAGGTCCTATAGCTGAAGTTTCATAGAGATTGGTGGTCACCTTCACCTATAAATACTGGCCTAGGGGGTCATTCGGAGGATCTTTACGCGTCTGGTTACACTAGACTTTATTGTGATCAATTTTTTTTCTTACTTCTTATTGTTTGCTGCTGTAATCAAACTGCTAGTGAATCAATAAAGAGAACCTTTAAATTAGATGTAGGCATACAACGCTGAACCACTATAAATTCCTGTATTCTTGATTATTGCTCTGATTTGCTTGTTAGTTTATTCTATTTCTCTGTTTTAATTTTACTTTCTTCATTTACTTCTCAACATAAATCTATTCTTGAGTGCTTGCGACCAATTTGGTTGCAAACACTTAACAAATCTTCCAAGACTTGGTTCCAGTGGATATTGAATCCTTGTCACTGACTATACTAGAAAGAATCCAACTTGACTTGCTATATTCTTCAAAAATAGCTTAGCTAAAATAGTTGTCGTCCTTGTCGACCTAACGGGAATGAAATGTGCACTTTCGTCAGTCCATCTACTATAACCTAGATGCTTTAATTTCCTCTATTCGACCTTGGTAACCCATCTATGAAATCCATAGATATAGAATCTCATTTCTATACTGGTATATCCAAAGGCTGAAGTAGTCCATTGGGCTTTTGATGTTCGGCTTTCACTTGCTGATAATTCAAGTATTACTTTACCCATAGGCCTACAACCCTTTCCATACCTTCCCAGAATAAATCTTTCTTCATATCCTGATACATCTTAATTCCTCCAGGATGAATAGTAAACTTTAATCGATGACACTCCCTAAGGATTTCTTTCCTTAGGTCTCCAGCATCTGGAACACACAATCGTTCATTCTTTCTCAACCATCCAATTTGATCAAGATATAAATATTTCAAATCATTAATCTTGGTTCCACTTTTCAATGTTCTAATTAGTTCAGCTATCAATAGATCGTCTCTTTGATTGGAAGCAATTCTTTTAATCAATTATAGTCGAACTTCAAAGCAAGATAACATCGTAGTACTTTGACTAGAACTAGCCATTGATCTTAACTGCACATTACATGTGGTCAATGCCTTTAAATCTTTCCATTTAGCTATCACTGCTAATACTGTGTTCTGATATTTTCTACTACGCGCATTTGCTACTTTGTTCCATTTTCCTAGTGTGTACTCAATTCCAAAATCATAAGCTACTATAAACTTTAGCCACCTCTGATGTCTTATATTTAACTCTTTTTAAGAGAATAAATACTTAAATATTTATGATCCGTATACAACTCGAATCGTTCCCCCAAAAGATAATGTCTCTACACTTTCAGAGCAAAAATTACAACAGCCAACTCTAAGTCATGAGTCGGATATCTGACTTCATGCGGTCTGAGCTGTTGAGAAGGGTAGGCAATCACTTTACCCCTTTGCATTAACACAACTCCTAATCCTGTTCCGCACGCATCGGTATACACAACCAAATCCTGATTTCCATCCGGGACAACTAACACCGGTGCGTTGGCCAATAAATGTTTAAGCTTTTGGAATGCTTCCGCATATTTATCTGTTCAAACATACTTCACGTCCTTCCTTGTTAAATTAGTCATTACTGCTGCTATATGAGAGAAATCCTTGATGATTCTCTGGTAATAGCCAGCTAATCCAAGAAAACTCTTTATCTCAGTCACTGTCTCAGGTCTCTTCCAATTATTAACTGCTTCTATCTTAGTTGGATCTACTAACAACCCTTCTTCTGAGACTACATACCGAAGAAATTCACTTCTTTCCTCTAAAAATGACATTTTGAAAACCTTGCTTTAAGTTGATGCTGCCTCAACGTCTGACGCACTATTCTAAGGTGAGTCTCTTGATCTTGCTTATTCCTAGAATATATCAGAATGTCATCTATAAATACAAACACGAATCTATCTAAATGCTCTCGGAAGATTCAGCTCATCAAATCTACGAAGAATGCAGGCATATTAGTCGGTCCGAATAATATTACTAACCACTTGTATGAACCATGTCTTATTCTAAACGCCGTCAAAGGAATACTATTTTCTGCCACCCTCAATTGATGGAACCCTATAGCCAAATCCAACTAAGAAACCACTTTAGTTCCATTCAGTGGATCAAATAAATAATCAATTCTTGGTAGGGGATATTGGTTTTTTATCGTCAATTCATTCAAGTTTCTGTAATCGACAAACAATCTTAACGACCCATTCGGTTTCTTTACGAATACAACAGACGCTTCCCAAGGCAAACTATATGGCCTAACAAAACTTTTTCCATCTATGTCTACTAGTTGCACTTTAACTCCTTCATCTCTGTAGGTGTCATTCTGCTAAGTGGTCTACTGATGGGTTCAACTCCATGTACAAGATCAATTCAAAAGTCAATTGCTCATTTTGGCGGTAGTCCTATAACATGCTCAAAATATCTACAAATTCTCTAATGACATAAACTTGATTCAACTCGTCTTCCTCCTCCATTACACCCAATAAAGAACAAACATCAAAATTTGAGTTCTCTACTGAGTATATAATTCGGTCGCTACTATTAGGGTGTCTTATTGATATTTTCCTATCTTGGAAAAATATCCTAGCATCTATTTACTTAACCAGTTCGTACACAAAATAATCCCAAAGCCTAAGAAATCAAACACATGCAAATCGCAGGCAAATATATGACCTAACAATTCAGACTCTAATTGGTCAAATCTCATCCCTAGAGTTGCATACCCTCCTACTGGATTTGCAACCCTTAAAAAGTAACTAGGTATGTTGGTTTTAAACTTAGCCTATATACCAAGCAATTGGAAATAAAAGGATGCGATGCACTGGTATCAAATAGTACTCTAACAGGTATACCATGAATCAAAATTGTACCTCCCATCACAGCTATTCCTTTTTTCCTCAGCTGTTGGTCTCGGGGTAGTTGGTTTCAAAGAAAACACCTTTCCTTTATCCACTTTAGTGGGTTCTTTGCACTGATTCTTATAATGTCCAATCCGGTCACAGTTAAAGCACTTGATGTTCTTTCTCCTAATCACCTTCTTTCCATTTGCAAAATGCCCTTTCTTGTCACACTTGTAACACACAACTTCTACCTTTCCTTACTTAGCAGCTTCACCCTTCTAAGCTCCCTTTTTCTGAAAGAAGTTTCTTTTCCGCCTCTGCCCACTCTAAGTATCCACTGCTTTGTTACCGCTAAATAAAGCAAGCATCTCTTCATTCCTCAAAGGTATCACCACTACCACGTCACATGGATCCCTAAGATGCGGCAAGGTTGCTCTGGCAAGCTCTAGTCTTAATCCACAAATAAACTTTCATTTCTCTTAATCACCGTATCCATCGTGGCATCCCATATTTGGATAACTTCTCAAATCTTGTTGCCTACTCCAACATAGTCATGTCTCCTTGCACTAACTCAGCAAACTTCTTTAACAAGGTTGACTCGGCAATTTCAGATATAAACCTCTCTTCGAACCTCCTTCTGAATTCTGCCTAAGTCAAATTCTCCTATGGCACCCCAATAGTAACACTGTTCCATCAGTACAATGTAGCTCCTTGCAATTGCCTGGATGCCAATCTCCTCTTTTGCTCATCATTCAGACCTAAATCAACAAAAATCCTTTCAAAATGGAGTAGCCAATTCTCCATCTCGATAGCATCCTCAATTCTAATAAACAGCTTTCCTCCAAGTCTAGCATAATCCCTACTCAAAACAGCATAATTGTTGACAACTGAAATTTTAGGATTTGCACCTCCAGCATTTCCACCAACTAATCCAGCCGCAACTTCTGCTTGCATCATATTGACGAAGAACTGATACATAGCTCCCATATCCATCGGTGGTGTTCTAGCATGACTCGGATTTCTCCCAGTGTTTGGCCTGACATTTACATTGGTTGTGGTGCTACCTCTAACAAGATTCACACTTTCCTTTTCCTGCCTCTAAATCTTACTTTCTTAAATCTAAATTTGAACCTTACTAAGATACAGAAGAACGATCTACGAGAGATAGGAATAGAGATAAGGTATATATATGCTTATATATATAACAAATACATGTACAACACTATAACGTTAACCCATTCCCAAATCTTATTCTCTGATTCTTTTGGATTATGTTTTTCAAGACTCTTTTTAAGTTTGTAATTCTTTTAGTTTACATAAACCTATGCTTCGATACCAAATTGTAACATCCCCTATTTTGAGGTCCAAAACTAAGCGCTAGAGATGTTGCAGCCATCCATGCTATTAATTTCTACTGACAAAATACGGTTATATTAATTGTATCAATAACATTAGAAGTACAAGAATATGAAATTTTCTTAACCCAATTTCAAAATAAACTTTCACATTTCATTTCGAAGATAATATTTCATTCATTACATAATCCCAAACATTGCCCAGGTTTAAATAAAATCATTATTAAAAAATACTCTAAGAACAACATATAAAGATCCCCTTGGTTATTCAGAGTTAACTACTTGACAGTTATAACATCTGTCATTACATACATTCCAACAGAATAAAACTTCAACACAATGGATAAATATTATATATTTAGATAAACTCCTAAATAGCTAAGTTTGACTCCTCTATGTTTTTGGAAGATTTATTCATCCAACCTCATGACCTGTAAACCCTCACTCCCGACCTACTGAAATCAAATTTTGAATACCTAAGAGTTTAAGGGGAAAACATAAACTTCGAGTCAGACAAAAAGCCTTATGTGAATAATAATATGCCATCTCGATTTATGGATATCTAGTAAGACCACCCCACTGAGCGCAATGGGTTTTCCACTTACTAATATTTTTAAAAATATATTTTTAGCAAATCAAACTCCTACAACCACAATGGTTAAAATAGACAAAAAATAGTAATATGCATATATGCAACATGGGTAATCATGAACAATCTATCTAAATCAATAGACTATATGTCCCAACATCATAGTTTTCTCAGGGTAACTACGAACCTATAGCTGACTTAGGCCTACCAGATACATCAAATTCTCTAACATGTTGTTAGAAGATAATTGGATGGTATATCCGAAACATACTAATCCTAGGGTCACTCTGATCCTAATGGTTTTGAGGGCTCAACAATAACCTACCTCAACTTATATGTTCCTCTCTGTGCGTAAACCTACTTTTAGTCTTAACACTGACAAAGCCCTACACACCGGAAATATGGACAAATATCAACTATGGGCTAATAGTTGAAGTATAGGGCGCTAACATACACTAGCCCCATCTAGTTTTCTAATCTCTTAGTCAGTTCACCCTATCACAATTTCTGTATAGGTGAAAAGAACAATAATCTCTTTAGTAAAATTCTGAGCTAATACTCTTTTTATTTCCTTGAAAACATAATCTTTGTAAATGATTTACCCTTTGAAATCATATGTAATACAAGGAAAAATTATAGCCATTTATTCTCCTCAAAGTACTTATGCCAAGATATATTCTTTAATAAAAATATATTGACGATGTTCGAAATCACTTAGAGGTTATCACCTCTCAAAACCATAGGCGATAAAGTCAAAACCATAACTACGTATATCGATAATGTGCAGTGTGACTACAGCTGACAAGGGTCATCACACCCCTTTATGATCGAAAATATGTTAAGGTCTTTAATCTATAAAATATAAGGCTATAGGGCTGATAGTTTATATATATCATACTTCATAGAGTGCCGATGTCATATGGTATAGAACTTGGTTTCCATAATATAAAGTTATAAAGTTTGGAAATTTATGAAGGTCGACACTAACAACCTTTGGCATCAATACCTTAAAAAGTTAATACTGAAAATATAGGAATGTGATCTTAATATAGACGATAAACAAGACTGGCAACAACAGTGCCATAGTAAACGCGGCATCTATGGTGTCGAGCCTGATAAAACATGGCGCGTTTATGGCTAATAAGAAAACAAGCGGTCTCATTCCTTATGGGTCGACAGCGTTATAGAGAATAGTAGCACCATGCCTTTTTAAGTATTATGGCACTTAAGTCATGTAGTATCATTAAGGTTACTATAAAGCATGCAGTAACGTCGTCCTCGATGATATGGGTGCCGACCTCGAGCTTATTCAACCATAGCCAATTCATTCCGTAGTTGTTATCATGTGCATCACTACTGGTTGATTCGAGAGCATAGCAACGGCAAAGATGCATGGCGACATCAATATTGTCGACATGGCATTTTCATAATTGATATGAAAACTATTAATTTGCTATTGATAGTAAATTCTTTTCCACCAAACCCAATTGTTTGTCAAAATTTCATTGGTTAACAATTTTTATCAAAATCTCTTTAAGAAAACTACTATAGAGTTAATTTATCAATTCCAAAGTAATTTTTAAATTATACATTTTATATTAATACTTTAAAATAATAATTAAGCTATTCTAACTCAAATAATTCCTATTAAATCATAAACACTTGGTAAAAATCCCCAAAAATCATAATAAATCTGATTTCGCATTCTCTTTAACGTGTAAAAATTCTGATGCTAAATTTTTTATTTAATTACCGTTAATAATTAAAACCTGAAATAATCAAATTTTCTCCACTTAAAAGTTCATAATAAATATATACTTATTTGGGAAATTATAAGATAAAAACCCCACTCCTAAAATAATGTCTTTAACATCATTTCAAAAATTCAAGTCGATTGGGTATCGAAAACTAGGTTTTCACGCTTAAAACCTATTAGATAATTCCATAATAAATCCTATAATTCATTATTCAAGCATGTAATCATCCAAACAATTACAACATGGCATAATACAAAATAAGATTCGAGTTCGCACTTAAAACCAAAAATAGTGGATAAAACTTGAGATGCATAACCATTATTCACTTTGATTTGATAAAGGAACTTGATATTTGAATTAAGATTTGATTCCCCTAAGCTTTAATCTTGTTTCCTTAGCTTTTCTTCCTCCTAAAGCTCTTGCTATTGGCTGGCCTTGCTCTTTTAATTTTGTTTTTAAGAATGAAGTGAGGAAGGAATGAGAATGGGAAGATTTATATTAAGAAAGTGTGCTATTTTCCTATTTTACCCTTCTTAATCCTCTTTTTTAATTAATGTTCTAGTCAACCTTGTTAGTTCGTTGATTAAGGCTCGACCCTTATTAATTGTTGAATCCCAATCTCCTTATTATTTTACATTATTTTATTCAATTTATCTAATTAAATATTCTAAATAACGATAATCAAAATTATGGTTGTTACATATATTACTACCATTATTGATTTCGATGGTACAAGGTCATATCGACAATAAGAGTGTCGAGATAAAAGTTTTGCAGCAAAAGTGGTTATCAATGCAATATGAAATATTGAATGCCACCAGCATGCACGACATCAGTGTCGATTCCATTAATTTCACTCTTCGTTAATGTTATCAATGGCGCCTATTATCAATGGCGCTTATTATCAATGTTGTGTCTTGATGATGCCATAGTCCATCAATACACTAGAGTATGCCGCAAGTCATAAAATCAAAGCAACATCCTTAGCACCATCGAGATGAACCCTAATGCCATGGAACATGCATGTCGCATAGCATCCACATAGCGTCTTCCACCCCTATAAATACCGACCTAGGGTTATGGAGGAAGGGGCAAACCAATCTTTTCTCAACTTCCTACATTTTAAACTTTGTAAGCCTAAATTGATTTGGGGATTTTTGCCAATTATATCACTCAAACTTTGTACACATAAGGCTATGTACATTCAACTATTTTATAGCATATGAATAAAGATTTCATGACTTATAGCTTGTTTCAAGTTCTAAAAGCACTTATGGTCTTTAATCATAACTTGCTTCGAATTCTTAAACACTCGTAGTCTCGATTCCTTTTGGTATAAATTGTTCTATATTTGTGACATGGCTTCAATATGAATTTAAACATAGTTTCGACATAAACAATTTGTGATGTCACCATGGACTTAAATGTACAAAGCCTGTTTACCTAAGCCTTTTCTTATTCTAGTGTCGCTTTTTCCAACACTCGTTGAGATCTATAAGGGTCAACCCAGTCCTCACTTAACCAAGTCCAATTTCCTTACACTTTTGGGGTTGACGAAGAAATTCGTTAACATTTTAGAACTAGAAGGAGGGATCGAACCTCCGTCTCTGTTTAACCCATAAGTGGAACTACCTTAATTGCATATATAGGGCTTAGTGGACTTATCCCTACCAAGCATATTCCATTAAGGAACCATTCCAAGTTAGCCTACCTTTGATTCTTAAAACCATTTAATCACATCAACAAAGCTTTGCTTAGTTATGTCAATTAATCATGTTAAAATCTTCGAAAAAGGATCCTCCGAGCCTCGAATGATTATGCCAACCTGAAAATTACAAGTGCTCCTCAGCTTTGTGAATAACAAGTATTAAATTTAATAGAACTAAAAGTAATGGAAGATAAGAAGAGACAAGTAGCTCCTTATAATCTGAAAAAATGGAGTCTAAATTCATTCCACATAAGGCCAACACCAATCTTTGCCCTAGGATGGAAATATAAAAGAGATAGCATCTTCATAAAAACGAGAAAGGAAATCCAACTCAAGGCTAAGGGAACCATCTTCGAAAAGGAAATAGAAAAGGATTTTGATAGATATACAGGAAAGTTGAAGAGTGTGCATGATTAATCCTACAGTAAAAATGAGGCACAAAACTCCCTAAAAGGAAAAATGATCATTGAAGATGGAGAGTCTGTCACAAGCAACAAAAGAGTTAAATGCCAATCAAGAGGATCATTCTCCAAAAGATCACGACTTTCTTAGAATTACTCACTTACTACTTCTTATGTGAACATCTACCTCTTAACCAAAGACAAGCTCAACTATTGGCCTTCATAAAAGAAATGACCAAAGAATGAAAGGAATCATGGAGGATTATACTATCATTATCACCGTTCTAATAGACACGATACAAATCAATGTCGAAGCTTGGAAGGGATAATCAACAATTTCCTACGATAAGGAAAGCTTAAAAATTTATAAAAAGGTATTGAACAAGTCAACAATAAAAAATGATTCTCTATATAAGAACATCTACATGGTTAAGGAGAAAAAGAGACTCCTACAATAATAGATAGCCTTTAATCCGACCACAAGGGCCTGGTCAAAGCACCTCCTAAAGGGAGGTCAGACTAAGCCTTTGGTCCCATCTGAAAAGGCTTGATCAAATCATTTGCATGCCTTCTGCCCCTGCCTATTTGGCCTGGCCAGAGCGTCTCCTAGAGGAAGGACGGATAAGCCCTTGGTCCCATCTAAAATGGCCTGACCAAAGCACCTGACCAGACTTTAATACCATCTCTAAGGTCTTACTAAAGCACCTCCTAGAGGGAGGTCGGGTAAGTCTTTGGTTCTGCTTGATGAAAGCTAACCAAACGCACTGGAAAAAATCTAAGTCATTACCTAAGACGGTGATAAAGGGATAGATCCAAGTTGAGATCATCAGCTAAGATGGTGCCAAAGAAATCAATCAAGTCAATCTAACTCAATCTTCTAAAGAATGATTAATCAAAATGAGCCATTTGTGCTCTAAAGAAAAATCAATCTTCTAGAGGAAGATCAATCAAAATGAGCTATGTGTGTTCCAAAGAAAAATCAATCTTCTAGAGGAAGATCAATCAAATGAGCCATTTGTGCTCCAAAGCAAAAATGAAGCAATTATGCTCCAAGGTAAAAGCAATCTTCAGATCACAAGATGGTTTTCTAGTCTTCTATTATCTCCAGATGGTTTTTTGGTCTTCTATTATTAGCGGATGGTTTCCTAGTCTTCCACTATCTCTAGATGGTTTTTAGGTCTTCTATTATTACCAGATAGTTTCCAGGTCTTCTATTATCTCCAGATGGTTTTCTGGTCTTCTATTATTACCAGATGGATTTTCTAGTCTTCAATCTAGATGGATTTTCTGGTCTTCAATCCAAACGGATTGTTTGGTCTTCTGTTTGTTTTATTATTAGATGATTTTCTGGTCTCATATTATTTCTAGGAAACTTGTTGGTTCCCTATTTAGATAACATTGTAATTGCTCCAACATGTGGCTGCATTAAGTCGACTCTCAATTCAGATTGGAATTTAGATTTCTTGCTACAATAACAGGAATTTCCATTACTAAATATAAGCTATCAGATGTCTATTAATTAAAAGGTAGACTCTTGCATCAAGATCAAAATTTATGGTCTTCATACCACTAAAATTCCGAATGCTCAATCTGCAAGGTTCTTGGCTCTCTTAACAAACAGGTTATTGATCTCTACATTAAAGGCTCGAAATACAAAAAAGTAGGTTATGCTAAAAACATCGACCCAAAGCACTAGATTGCAACTGCTAAATTAATTACTAATCTTAGACAAATGCAAACAGAATAGATTATCAACCATTCAAGTATGAATTTATTTACAATTTACATGTGAAATACAAAAATTATAGCTACATTAATTGAACGACAAACGGGTCTATTCAAAGGTCTACAGGTAGTTCTCTATTAAAGTGCAAGGCTCTGTTCCATCCTCTTCGGATCTTCGGTGACTAATGAAGAGTTAGTAACGTAGCCAATGGCCATATCCAAAAGTTCTTTGAGTTTCTTCTCTTTTCTTTGAATAGTTACTACATCACCAATTGAATCAATTTGAGTCTTCAATGCATGCATGAGAGTCTAATTGGCTCCTTCTAAGGTTTGAACCATGCTCTATAATTCCTCAATCTCTTGCTCATGCATATGCCTTTCACGCTCAAGCTTTTCAACCTGACTTTCATAATCATTAAGATGTTGAGAAACTTTTTCATTCCATTTCCCATTGAATGCGAGAATTGGCTCCACTCGCTATAAGTTCCAAGGATTGAGAGGAAATTTGAATCTTTAGGAGATCCACTTCAAGGTCATTTATCCGTAGATGTAATTTAGCCATTTCTATGTCAATCTCAACTTAAGGTCTAGACCCTAGGATCGTGTCTATCTTCATTTTCAACTCTTGAAATTCTTTGTCTTTTTTTAAAATTTGAACATCTAAAATGGAGTTCATTTCTTTGAAGCATCTGAACATTAATCTTAATTAATAATATTTCCTATGCACTCTTGCTCTTCTGAATTTTCTAAAAGCTGTAAAGCCGAAGTGTCTTAAGAAGACCACCTCCTTTTGATATCGGCTATCAATTAATCTTTAGTATCGTCCAACTGAGAAAGAACATCTATAGGATCACATGCGACCGTTAACTTGCTTTCTTATTCAGAATAAGCAAAATAGAAATTAAAACATGGAAAGTAAGCTCTTCCATTAATAACCGCAAAGTATGCAAATGATAAGGAAATTCAAATTACATCGCAATTCCATTTTTGAACATTTAACTAGCTCTTAAAGTTTTGAAACAGTAGTTTTAGCGTTTTCAAATGACCCAGTCGACAAAGTAAGGGTAGAATCAAAAGGAGATTTCATCCCTTCTGGTTATTAACCGAGGGAAGTTTATGATAATCCCATTTTCCAACTAATGCGCTAGTTAGGCCACACAGGAATATGGCATGATAAGTTCGAATTCACTAATCTGTTTATCCTTCTCATCGCCCAAGAAGTCAAAACGAAAGTGAGGGAATCGTGTGTATACTTCCTGTAGATCTCTAAGGAAGTGATGCTTTGCTAATTGAGATGTTTTGAAGATTAAAGACATCTTTTTAAAATCTCTCGTTAACTTGATAAACTTACTCAAAAGTTCCATGGAAACAGGTTATTTGAAGGTTCCTTAATCTATATAATATGTGAAAATTAGACTAAAAATAGAGAAACTAAAGCGATAAAGTTTTGAATTACGTATTACAATCATACAATTATTTGGTTTTATACAATATTGGTCTCTTATAAAATTCGGAAATAAATTTCTCCTTGCTATACGTAATCTTGTGAGGAAGAGTATTAAGAGAGAGGGGAACACTAGCAACCCTAGGTAGGTTCCAACAAGTCCCAGGATGAGAATCGCTTCCATGATCATTTAGGTATCTCTTATGAAGGCGCCTAATTAAACCCCTAATATTCTCTCCTAAGTATGAGAAGTCAACAAATTTTCCCCTGCAGTAGACTTTATAGAGAAACTTCACCAAAGGATTTTTGTCATTAATTAACATCAAAAAGAGGGTCATTAATTCAGCATTCTCTCTCGTAATCCTTTTCCAATATAGACGAGCTCTTATCAAGCAAGGGGCTGCCTCTTTTATCTTAAGAAATTTAATTGTGCAACGTCACCGGAAAGGCGTTTGTATTTATCAGGTAAGTCATTATACTCTTTAAGTTGCCTTTCAAGTTCCCTATTCAGTTGGTGCTCCTTATTCACAATCTTTTCATAAAGAATCTCGTAAAAGTGTTTGTTCTTTTTCCTTAACTAAAATAATAAGCTTATCGACTAAGAGCTAAGCAAGTAATCTTAGGAATTTAAATTAAAAACTGCATATCTAGGAGGGGGGAACTTGAGAAATGAGAGTTTGAGTTCTCTCCTTCGGTTGATGGCTTGGAGGAGCGCTATATTTTGGAGTGGAATCCTTCTTTGAAGCATCTTGTGGATCCAAGAATTCGATAACGCCTACATCATGAGCATAGGAGTCTAAGTAAGGACCAGCCGATCCATCTCCCCTATCTTTTGGTCTTTCAGGACCCTTTCCATCACCATCACCACCATTGTCATCATCATTATAATCATCGTTGTTTTCATCAGCATTACCATCATCATCATCTCCTCCATCAGATTCTGTCTCCTAATCATTTGGAGGATCGTCAAAGGTCAAAAACTTTTCAGCGTCAACCGTTCCCTTAGCAGGAAATTCTTTTTGAAGAGACTCCTTATCTTTTCGAAGATTAAGAATAAACTTTATTTTGAACTTTTTATTCCAATCTGAGGGGATGGAAAGTCTAAGTCTAGGCACCTTCGGATGTTATCAACATATGTGACAAACAAGGCATCTTCATAGCACTTCTCAATCGTCTCCGGGAGAGTAATATTAAAGAAAGAGGTGACTTTCTCCTTAGTGTCATTGATAACATTATTCAAGTAGGTCAAGATGCCAGTTTTCCTTTGTAGCTTATCCTTTAAGGATTTATTCTTATCAGTTAACTCTGCCTTTTCTTTATTTTCCTTCTCAATATCTGCTTATGGTTTTTTGGCCCTCTTAAGGTCAACTTTTAAAATTTTCACCTCTTCTTGCAACGATTGTCTAGCCTTCTTCTCCTCATCGAGAGAGGAAGCGAGATTATCTCTTTCAGAAATAGCTTCATCCCTTGTTGTAGTGTCATCAATTATATTATTGTTAAGTGAAAAGATTTTTCCTTTAAGCTCGGCCACTTCATTGGAAGGTCCTTGAGAAGCCTCGTGAAGGAGGAACATATGTATGGTAGCCTAAAATGTGTGGCATACATAAGCCAATATAGAGTTAAAAGATTAGAATCATCAAAGGGAAAAAGAATGCATACCAATAGAAGTTGCTTATGGATGACACTGAGATGGTCTCTTGAGTAAAATGAAGACTATGGTAGGGTGAGCGATGTCAATGAAGGAGATTGAGTGACCATGTGGAGAAGATCCTCATACATACTGTGGGAAACTGAGCCTTAACCTTTAAAGGAAGAGGATCATCCGGAGAAGGAAACATGCCAAGTTCAGCACATAGGCGACTGATGGTTGTTGGAGAAGTAGGAAATGTTATATTTAGGAGGGATTCAGCGGTCTGGGCCTCCTTTAATTTGTTTACTTCTGGGCATTATCTGAATTTGTCGCATCAAGGCTCGAGTCTATGTTCACATGTTCCTCCTCTTCCACCATAATAGGAGTAAAGTCACCTACAGCTTGGGGCTTTTACTTAGGAAAGGATATGGAATATCAGTAGGGGCATCATTGCCCACTTCCTTTTCTAGTCCTTCAATTGCTCTGGCAATGGAGTTCTCAATGGAAATAGGTTTTCTCAACTAAGATGAGTCAAGAACATCATCTTTATTTTTCTGCTTTTTGGGAGCATTATCTTTAACTTCTTTCTCTTTAGAAGCAAGGACAAGAGCAGAAGAGCCTAAAACAAAGGAAAGAGTTTATAAGATAATAACATCAGGAATTCCATACTGGTTATAATGCAAACTTACCAATGAGCTCAAGTTGAACTGGAGAGGAAGTAGAAAAAACATTTCTATTAGTAATAACCAACGAACGTTTCCCTTGGGCATTCTCTCTCATCATCGGAGCTCCCCAAGTATTATATGGTTGTCTTGAATCAGCAAGTATCGTTGAAGATTCACTTCCATAAGAAGTGTGAGTCTATTACCCATGCTCTAGAATGCTAGAGTCAGGGATTTGTTAGTTTCGTTATTCGAGGGACTTACTACTAGGAACCGAATCTAAAGGAAAAATATCTGTCATAAGAGGGTGATAAATATAACATAATTAGCAAGAAATAAAAACCTATTTATAATAGAGAAGGTTCTCCTAATTCTAGAGTAGCATTTGACGTAGAAAAACCGAGTTTCCCATTCCTTGGTCTTTTTGACGGCATTGATGATCAAGCTTTTCGAAAGAGGATGAATGTGATATAGTGGATTATCCAACTACTCACTTATTTTTGCAGGCTAGCTATGGTATGAAGAATCTCAGCACTAAGAGAAGGAAGCTTGGCCTCTTTGGAAAGAATTTCGAAGCAAGTCAAATAAGTGTATGAATTTGGAGATAATTGAATTTGAGCGATGTTTAGATGCTCTAGGATTCTCAAGAGAAAGAAATGGAAAGGAAGGTATCCTGAGTGACATATATGTAAGAGTGATGGCAAAAAACCCTTCTGGATGGTTGTCAGTTCTGCCGGAAGGAACCAACAGGAAAAGCTTCTATGCCTATGATACCAAACCGTTTGAGAATGGAGTCCACATCTTCTTGGTTCTTCTTGGGTAGTAATATATGACTAATAAAGAGGATGATCCCCTTTCTTAGGAGATGGAGAAGCTTTGAGGCTCTTACTGAATTTCTTGATTCCCTTCTAGACCGTCTTTTTGCTTTCCATTTGCCTACAGGTGATATTATTTCAAATCAAAAAAGTATGAGATATTTATGAAATTTGGAATGCTCATGATATAAAATAGACTATTAATGCAAAAACAAAAGGTAGCACATTAATTACAAACCATCTAAGTTATGACATAAAAATGTTAAATTATAAAGTCCACTATGATATTTATAATAAGTCAATGACCATTGCATAGTCAACGTCGAAGTTATAACTTTTAGGTCGATTATGAATATTAAAATAAATGTTAGAGTTATGGTAAGAAAGTAAACATATAGGTGTTTACAAGAAATTTAAAGTAAGAATTATCATAAGAATATCCAAAGTATTATGTTAAATCAGTAAGTCTATGTTGAATGGGTGAATTAATGTCGAACATCATATTAGTTACGCTATAAAATAAAATATATTGCGCAACCATATTCAATGTCGAAATGATAAGGTAACCAACATCAATGAGTAAGGTTGACATAGTTCAATAATATTTTTATAAGCGACACATAGATTTCTACAACAGCTATGACGTAAAATAACAATGTTGAAAAATATTGAACTAAAATGTTTCATATGGTTATCGTAAAAAAGCAATAACATATAGTTATCAGCATCATATAATAACACCATAATTCAATGCCGAATTTAAATGATGATGCTTCTAGTTAATTCTGATATAATAAAATGCCGCATTATAATTTAAACTGGTTATCGCATCTTTGTGTACAAAGCACAAGGACCTTGTGCTATTAATTCTCTAAACGATAGGATTGACTATTGGAATAATAAGCAAAGAAAATACCTAATTGATATTGAACATCATAGTGATGTCGTAAAATTTCAATTTCGATATAAAACAAAGCAATGTTGGGTTTCAGGTTTAATAGGCTATCCGCTTTATTGTTAAATCAAAAATACCCAAGCATCTGAATCAATGTCGTTGATCTTTAGTCAACCTACCAAATTCATTTAGCAGTATAAAATTTAAGATTAATTCTATAAACATAACCAATCAGTAATTCTACCAATAGTACGAAGATTAATAATGGAATTAAACATTAAAACCTAGAATCTAAAACCCGGATGACGAATTGAAATTGAAAAACCCAAGTAAAACCATAATGATGATTCATATATAAAGCTCTCTAATTCAGAATAATCAAGGAAATTAGATTCAAAAATCGAACCATAATAATAGCTCAAATGTCTGAAATACATGATGTTGAATGATTTTGAGAATTTGAGAATTTCTTTTTCTTAAGGTTGAAATGCTGGTAAAAGAGGAAGAAAGAAAAGGACTTGACTATTTATAGTAGAAGAGAAGACATGCAGCTACCATTGGATCAATTTTAAATGTACGGTTGGATCTGCAAAGAATACCAGTAGATGGTAAAGAGCTAATGCCAAAGATATTGACTTGAAAAGTCAATGCTTCTTTCATACTGGGGGAAAATGTTACTACCATTATTGATTCTGAAGGTATGAGGGCATATCGATAACAAGAGTGCCGAGATAAAAGTTTTATAGCAAAAAGAGGTTACCAATGCAATATGGAATATTGAATGCCACTAACACACACAACATCAATATCGCATACCATTAATGTCACCCTTCATCAACAAAGGCTATTAAATGATGTCACATCGAAGAGCCATTGTCAAAGGTCCATAATGATTCCTTGTACCAACATGCCACATCCCGTATATCACCTGTGAATGACATCGTACAAGCTAATATTTCACCAAGGCAAGAATTGATGTCGTGCACCGTTGATATTGTATACTATAAGCCATCAATGTCATAGCGGCATGATGCATCATCCATGTCACATGTCATTGATGCTGCGTTCTAATCAATGTCGCACTTCATCCATGAAGGTAGAAAGAATGCTGAATCTAGTTAATATTTCCTCGGGTTGATACTACATCTCTTTAATGTCATTTCCTTGTGATTTCGCTCATTATTGATGCGCTCACCACCAATGTCATCCCTTATCAATGCCTCCTATCATCGGTGATGTCTATTATCAATATCGCCTATCAGTAGTGTTTTCTATTATCAATGCCGCATGTTATCCATATCGCCTATAATCAATGCCACCTGTTATCAATACTGATTATTATCAATGTCACGCCTTAATGATGCCTGTAACAACCCGCAAATTTTGAAAATATTTTAGATGAAAATTTATTTGAAACTTTGAATTTAACTATTTTAAATTTGAGAAACTTGGAAAATTTAAAGGATAATTTTGAGTTTTGATGTGAAATGTTTTTCCAAATTTAATAAAATAAAGATTTTTCTTAAAATGCAAATTTTGGTCAACTTTGGTCAAAGTTTGACTTTCTGTGAAATTTTTTAAAATTTGAATTTTTAACTTTTATTTTTTTATGAAGATGAATTTAATTTGAACATTTTCCCAGTTTTTCGTTTTGTTAAATTTTGATGTTTACTTCTCAAATTTTGCAACTTTTGGTGTATTACACGCAGTTATTTTCCCTATAACTTCTATTTTATTTGTATTGTGATTTGTTTGGGCTTAGACCATTTGGGCTAGAAAACCTTTAGTTAGATGAGTAGCATATATATAATGTTCTAGGGTTTTGGCTAGCCTCCACATCCATTCATTTGTGCCTCCACAGAAAAGTGTAAGTCTTCTTCTCCTTCATCTTCCTTCCCTAAAACCCCAGACTTCTTCCCCTCTTCCTCTCCAATTTTCCTCCTCCTCCTCTCCACAAATTTCGGCCACACTTATCTCCACCTTCCCCAATCACCAAACTCCAACCAAAACCCCTTTCTCCTCTTCCTTTTCCCTTCTTCTTCTTCACAATTTTCGGCCTCTACCTCTTCTCCTCCAACCAAAAACACCATGGCCGAACCTCCACAACCCCTTCCCCTTGCCTTGCCTTGGCCGTGACCATCTCCTCCATCACAAAAACCACTAGGCCGAGCCTCCATCACCAAACCCTAGCCTAAGGCCAAACACACCAAACCAAAAACATAGCCTAACCCTAAACCTAGCTATGGCCGAACCCATCTCCACCAAAACCTAGCTATGGCCGAACCCACCTAATCCAAACCTAGCCTAGACCAAACCAAAACCACCTCTAGACCAAGCCTATGAAAACCCTAGACAAACCCTCTTATGTATTTTGCAAATATATATTTTTCTATTTAATTTATCTATGTAAAATTATTTATTTATGTATGGAATTTATTTTATTTTTCAAGCGTCAGATTTGGATTCTCCTCTCACTCAAACTGGTCCATAGTTTGTTGATTTTTGGGTTGCGCTTTGAATCACTTTTCCAACCAAAGAAAGGTGAGAAATCACACTTGACATATGTACTTATTTATTTGATGAACTGATGACAATTGAATTGTGAGGATATGTATATGAAAGTTTGACATTTCACCTATGATTTTAGCATGTTACTTCATATGTTTATATCATATTACTTCATATGTTTATATCATATTACTTCATATGTTTATATCATGTTATTTCATATATTTATATTATGTCATTCATATGATTTTATTTTGTTATTTCATATCATATTATGTCTGTTTGATCATATGTCATGATATGTTGAATATTGTTATGTTTATTTAATATTCTGTAATCACACTGCAAGTTCCTTCAATATGGGTTGAAATGATACATACCAGAATGATCTTTAGAGTAAGCAAAAATTGTTATGGGCTGAAATGATAGGCTTGAGCAATTTTATTTGACTTGGGATTGCGGGTTTGAAATGATATAAAACCTGGAAAATTAATAAATTACGGATTGAAATGATATATGTCCGTAGTAACTTGACCTTAGGGTAGAGAATTTTATACTGACTCCGTGGTTGATTTAAAATGATTTTTCTAAAAATTATTAAGTATTTTGGATTTTTATATATGAACCTCAACTAAAATTTAATGTAAGAATTGCCGAAGAAAAATTTGTTTACATGTGTTAAAATTTTATAAGAAATAAATAGTTGGAAATGTAAATTTTGGAATCTAATTTACAGTATGTAGGTTAATTGAAATTTTATAAGCCGGTTTGACTTAATAATAGTATTTTATTCTAACCTATAAATTGTAGGTTTTTATTCATGTAATAGTGATTAAAATAAATGTTTTGTGAAAAGAAATGTAAGTTAATACGTACATTTGACATATAAGTTCTAACAAATGAAAATGGTATGATTTGGGAAATAAAAATGATAAATGTCATTTACTGAAAAGAAATAAAAAGGTAAGTAAAAATACTTTTAACTTGGTATAAAGATTTATGCTTTAAAAGTTGATGTTTTAGTGACAAAGTTATTAAATAAAAGCTGTGATTTCTTTAAATGGCTAAATAGCTTAAATTTGGGTAATATAATAGGAAGAATAGAATGACTTTGATAAAAACTATAAATATATATATATACTATTTGATTTTTTTAGACTATTGTAGTAGGAAGTATTACAGTAACAATTCAAAAATGCTGCGATTTCTTACGGTAGCAATTCAAAACACTGCAATTTCCTGCTGTAACAATTCTGCACTGCTGTAGATTATTACAGTAACACTTCTACACTGCTGCGAATTCTTACCGTAACTGTTCTGCACTGCTGCGAATTCTAAAAGTAGCACTTCTGTACTGCTGCGTTTTCTTAAAGGTGACATTTTCTAAATGCTACAATTTTCTTAAAGGTTAAATGTATGGTTATAAAAGTTACATTCTTAAAGTGCTATGATCTCTAAACTTTCATGTTTAAAAAGGGTTAAAATTAAATGAATTTGGAAGTATTACTACTTTGGGAAAATGAATATTGTTTTAAAAGAATAATGATATGGAATTTATATGGTTTAAAAGGAATATGTTTGATATGAAATATAAACCATTTGAAATTTATATAACCACGGGCTATAACGATTGGTTGTTTAAGAGATCGGGATCGGATATGGGCATACTCTCTGTCGATACCGAAAACCACTTTAAGAACTGTGTACGTGGTGGAGATTCCAAAATGAATTAGGATGGTGGCGATGATCCTAAAGGTATATTTACGTGGACCTAACTCCCATGAGTTAGCATAAGGTGGCTAAAACAGGAGCGATTATCGGGCCAAGGAGGTAGCTCCTCTAATCGAACACACTTCATCATTAGCCATTCTATTACTTTGTGATTGATTTGGTGCGCACCTTTGATTCAGGAGTGTGGATCGAGTTGGGCGGTAGTTGCGGCTATGCGTTACCAACAGCCCAGATGCGTAATTGGTATATCTACTCTGGCATTGCCTAGTCGTGCCGTGTCACCTACCCAAGCGCGCCTTTTACGAGTTTGTTTTGTACCATACCTATGGAGTGCCCTCTGCCGACGCCCAGTACGGGGGAGATTACGGTACTGTATAGACTATGGGAATATATAAAATGTGATAAGGGGGATATGGGTAACGCCTTAACGTTATTTTAATAGTTTACTTTACTTTAGACATTATTATAATAGCGTATATTACTACATAGTAGATAGTTTAACGGATCCTTAGAGGATGGGCGATCCCAAGCATCCTTTAAGTTACTGATGCATTCCTTTACAGTTCACTTGATTTGATTTACATTTTATAAGTATGTATGTCCTGACTCGAGTGTTTTGTGTTTTGCTTCACGCTCGGGTCAGCCTGAGTTCCACAGCTTTGGTTTCATCCTCTTTCGAAGCTAGAGATCCACTGAAGATTCAGTCGTCTACTTGATATTTTATTCCAGTTATTTCCACGCCACTTTTGCTTTTGTAGTAGCAACTTACGTATCTAACTTTACAAGTATATTTTTTTTCCAGACTTGGTATTATGTATTAGTTTTGAAACTTTATATCTAGGAGCTTCATGAACTCCTATGTTTATTTATTCCGCTACGAAGTTATTCTGATATTCTGTGTCTGTGATTCTATGATTTATTTTATTTGCCCTAAATTTTGTTAACAATCTGTTGTTTTGAATTATTCAAGTCTGACATGTGTGGTTTTGTTGTCAATTTGAATGGTCCAAAATGGCAGGATGTTACAGTTAGTATCAGAGCTTTGGTTTTAGGAAAACCTTAGCTTACGGGGCAAAAACTCATTAGAGATAGGGTAGAAATACCCTAGAATGAGTAAAATCAATCTTAGAATCATTCTTTGCGAGAGAACGTATTTTCAAGTATAAAATGGTTTTCAAATGATTTTAAAAGGATTATTTTGGATATAAAAATTTTCTTGTTTTAAAATCTTAAATTTTCTTAGAATTTCCTTCCTTTCAAATCCACCTTATTTATCGAATTCTTTGATTAGGATTTCATTCTAGTTTGAACCTTTTCTTCTATCTTTTCTTCTCCTCTTTCTTTTGTAAATTTATCTTTCTCTCTCTTTCTCTGTAGTTCTTATTTCTCCCTATTCTATTTTAGAATTGGGAAACTCCTAGGACTCCATCTGATATCCGTAGTTTTTTGGGCCTTGCCGGTTATTATCGGAGATCCATTGAGGATTTTGCTCAGATTGTTGCACTTCTCACCGGTGTAACTCGTAAGAATGCTAAGTCTAGATGGAATGATAAGTGTGAAGCTACATTCAATGAGTTGAAGCGCAAGCTTACTTCCGCACTAGTTCTTACAGTTCCAAATGGAAATGATGGATTAACGGTATACACTGATGCCAGTCGTGAAGGATTGGGAGCCGTTCTGATGCAGGATGGGAAGGTTATTGCTTATGCTAGTCGTTAGTTGAAGACTCATGAAGCCAATTATGCAGCCCATGATTTGGAATTGCTTGCCGTAGTTTTTGCTTTAAAGCTTTGGAGACATCATCTATTGGGAACTAAGTTTGAGCTCCTTACGGATCATAAGTCTTTGAAATATATTTTCACCCAGAAGGACTTGAATCCGAGGCAAGTTAGGTGGCTTGAGTTTCTAGCTTCTTATGACCTCGACATCAACTATACCCCGGGGAAAGCTAATGTTGTAGCCGATGCTTTGAGTAGGAAGAAGGCGATGTTGTGTCAACTTGTTGTTTCTTCTCCTCTTATGGGCCGTATATTTGCTAAGCAAGATGAGGATGAGATGCTTAGGCTTATTAAGGAGAATGCTTGTAACAGGGTTGGTGGTAATAGCCAAGATGGAAGTGGAGGTCAAATAGATGATAAAGGGATTTTGAGGATTAATAATCGGATTTGTATCCCGAATGTCGATGGATTAAGGCAAGAGTTACTTCGGGAAAATCATCGGTCTATACTTTCTATTAACCCAGGTGTGATGAAGATGTACCATGATATGAGGAAGCTGTATTGGTGGATTGGTATGAAGCGTGATATCTCTCTTTGTTAGTAGATGTGCGACTTGTCAGTAGGTTAAGGCTGATCATCAGAAGACCGCTGGCTCTTGAGGTTCCCAATTGGAAATGGGAACAAGTTTCTATGGATTTTATTGATGGATTACCAAGGACTAGGAGAGGTAATGAAAGTATTTGGGTTATTGTTGATAGATTGACTAAGTCAGCTCATTTTATTCCGGTTAGGTCTAACCGTTCTGCTTCTAGTTTAGCTGAGATTTATATGAGAGAGATAGTTCGTCTTCATGGTGTTCCTGTTAGTACTGTTTGCGATAGAGACCCCATCTTTACCAGTCAGTTTTGGAAAGCTTTTCAGGAATCTCTAGGTACCCGCCTGAATCTGAGCACTGCTTACCATCCGGAGACCGATGGTCAAACGGAAAGAGTGAATCAGATTTTAGAAGATCTTCTTCGTGCCTGTGTCCTTGATTATGAAGGATCTTGGGAAGATCATCTCCATCTCGTTGAATTCACCTATAACAATAGTTATCAGGTATAATATCAAATATTTGTTTAAGGTTGTCTTAAACATTTGTTTATCTTATTCCATCTCTTAAAATTCAGGCTAGTATCGCAATGGCTCCATTTGCTGCTCTCTATGGATGCCCTTGCAAATCCCCATCTTGCGGGATTGAATTCGGTAATCGTTTCGTTCTTGGTCCTAATATGATTCTAGAGGCATTTGAAAAGGTTGAGGAAATTAGGAGAAAGATGAGGATTGCTCAGGGTAGACAGAAGAAGTATGCTTACAGGCGTAGGAGGAGTTTGGAGTTTTTTGTTGGTGATCAGGTTTTCCTTAAGGTCTCTCCATTAAGAAATGTGTTTCGTTTTGGACGAAAAGGGAAGCTCGCTCCTAGGTTTATTGGCCCTTTTCGCATCTTAGAGAGAGTTGGTTCCTTAGCCTATCGTTTGGAATTGCCTGAGAAACTTTATGGAGTGCATAGTGTGTTCCATGTTTCGCATCTTCGTCGGTATCTTCATGATCCATCTTTGATTGTCCAGCTTTCTGCTCTCGAGAGTTTGGATGTTGAGCCAAACCTTACTGTCGAGAGGAAGCCACTTCGTATTATCGATAGAGGTACGAAGCAGCTTTGAAGAAAATCTATCAACCTAGTCAAAGTGCAATGGAGCACCGATGATCGGGATTGTACTTGGGAAACAGAGGAGACCATTCGTGCTTCAAATCCGGAATTGTTTGTTCTAGGTATTATTCGTTATCCTACGTTATCCTTCTTTGTTTTTCTGTGTCTCGTTTCTTTTTGGGGACGAAAAGTTTTGGGTGGGGGAGAGTGTAACAACCCGCAAATTTTGAAAATATTTTAGATGAATATTTTTTTGAAACTTTGAATTTAACTATTTTAAATTTGAGAAACTTGGAAAATTTAAAGGATAATTTTGAGTTTTGATGTGAAATGTTTTTCCAAATTTAATAAAACAAAGATTTTTCTTAAAATGCAAATTTTGGTCAACTTTGGTCAAAGTTTAATTTTCTGTGAAAATTTTTAAAATTTGAATTTTTAACTTTTATTTTTTTTATGAAGATGAATTTAATTTTAACATTTTTTCAGTTTTTCATTTTGTTAAATTTTGATGTTTACTTCTCAAATTTTGCAACTTTTGGCGTATTACACGCAGTTATTTTCCCTACAACTTCTATTTTATTTGTATTGTGATTTGTTTGGGCTTAGACCATTTGGGATAGAAAACCTTTAGTTAGATGAGTAGCCTATAGATAATGTTCTAGGGTTTTGGCTAGCCTCCACATCCATTCATTTGTGCCTCCACAGAAAAGTGTAAGTCTTCTTCTCCTTCATCTTCCTTCTCCAAAACCCTAGACTTCTTCCCCTCTTCCTCTCCAATTTTCCACCTCCTCCTCTCCACAAATTTCGGCCACACCTATCTCCACCTTCCCCAATCACCAAACTCCAACCAAAACCCCTTTCTCCTCTTCCTTTTCCCTTCTTCTTCTTCTTCACAACTTTCGGCCTCTACCTCTTCTCCTCCAACCAAAAAGACCATGGTCGAACCTCCACAACCCCTTCCCCTTGCCTTGCCTTGGCCGTGACCATCTCCTCCATCACAAAAACCCCTAGGTCGAGCCTCCATTACCAAACCCTAGCCTAAGGCCGAACACACCAAACCAAAACCCTAGTATAACCCTAAACCTTCCTATGGCCGAACCCATCTCCACCAAAACCTAGCTATGGCCGAACCCACCTAATCCAAACCTAGCCTAGACCAAACAAAAACCACCTCTAGACCAAGCCTATGCAAACCCTAGACAAGCCCTCTTATGTATTTTGCAAATATATATTTTTCTTTTTTATTTTTCTATGTAAAATTATTTGTTTATGTATGGAATTTATTTTATTTTTCAAGCGTCGGTTTGGATTCTCCTCTCACTCAAACTGGTCCGTGGTTTGTTGATTTTTGGGTTGCGCTTTGAATCACTTTTCCAACCAAAGAAAGGTGAGAAATCACAATTGACATACGTACTTATTTATTTGATGAACTGATGACAATTGAATTGTGAGGATATGTATATGCAAGTTTGACATTTCACCTATGAATTTAGCATGTTACTTCTGTTAGTCCATGAGTTGATGGTTTTGATGACAACAACCTTAGAATAAGATTATAAAATATAAATACTAACATTATAGTTTAGATATATATGTATATGCAGGATTTAACCATGCAGGTACCAAGAATGAAGACTGTATAGTATAGAGATTCAAGATATCAAGATTGAAGACTCATGAGTATCAAGAATATCAAGATTATCAAGAGTTCAAGATTTCAAGATAAGTATTGAGTCTAGAATTATGTTAAAACTTCATAATAGCACCGAAATCTTCACTCCATTTTTCTTTTGGGATGGAACCCATTTCTACCTTTTTAGTGGCTTACAAACCCACGACAAGTAGCTTACAAACCTACGACAAGTGGCTTACAAACCCACGAACATCTTGGTTTTGTACAAGTTCTCGAGTCCTGATGTGATGAGATATTCTGCAGGAAGAAGCTTGCAAAACTAATTCAAAATGATTTTCAAAACTACTTCAAAATGATTTTCAAAACTGCTTTTCAAAATGTTTTAGCCTTAAAAATTATATTTTCAAATGATTTTCAAAAAGATGTTTTAGCCTTAAAATATTCTTTGTTTTTGTTTTTAATAAACTCTTGTTTTAAACTTCGTTTGTTTTAAACTATCTTTTAATTATAATATATTTATACTTAGATTTAAATATAAAATTATAGTAAAATTTTATATATATTATTCTCTATATTTATTTATAAATTTCATCAATAGTCAAGTATATTTATAAAGTTTAAATAGTTTTTAATATAAGCTAAAGGTTATTTTCAAAGAAAATCAAATCTTCCAAAAATGCTTTGGGATGTCGACATGCCCTAGTACCCCATGTCGACATAGTGACAGTTAGATTCAAAAATTTGAATTTAAAAAGAAGTGTCTATTCACCATAACCTTTCATGAATAGACATGGCTGTTGTTCTTCTATAAATAGGGGTTAGTTTCAACGAATTTTATATCAGATTTTCTGGTTTTTCTCTTCTCTTCTTCTTCCACGTTTTCTTATTCAAAATCCTATCATCACTCTGCCGAAATCAACATTGAATCTAACTGGATCATCTCTGGTTTGATTCTCTGTCACTATCTCATCAAGATCCTCAGTGTTATTCAGAGTTATAGGCTTTCTTTGTAATCAATAAAGTAAAAGGTGTGATTGTAGCCTTGGAAATCAATCAAGTGAGAAAAGGTGTGATTGTAGCCTTGAGAAATCAATTGGGTGAACTTGTTGCCCGGAAATCAAGTATCTCTACCCAGAGGATTGTGATTCTGGAGGGTGTACCTCGTGGCCTTGAAATCGAGGGTTGTAATTGTTGAATTACTTTTGAAAGGAAATCCGTACTTAGTTGTGCGGGACTGGATGTAGGGTAACTCCGAACAAGTATAAAATCCGGTGTGTTCTTTCCTTTACTGCATTTACTTTTTTTCTACATCTGTGTTTGATTCTATGATTATATCTATGTCTGAATATTGCATACATTTGTGTACAAATCAACAATAACTCAAAAAGATTTAGTAATTTCTGATAAACACTATTCACCCCCCTCTAGTGTTCATTCTAGCCTTAAGATCCGTATTCCGCATTCCTCACATTTGGTATCAGAGCAAGGTTTTCAAAGTTTCATAATCTGATTTTTGAAAAAGTTTTTTTAAAAAAATGGCTATATTTAAGAAATTTGTTAATGAATGTTTAGAAATATTCAGATCATCATTGTCTCTGGAGTCTGCATATAATCAATATTCAAGTACAAGTTGTCTACTAAGATTGTTTGATGTGCTGGAATCATGCTTTATGGGAGTTGAGGAATTAATCCAGAACTAACAAATTGTAGAGATCAAAAGAACAAATGGATACTTGATAGTGGATGTTCTAGACACATGACTGGGAATCCAGATATGCTGAATGATATAATATACAAAGACAGAGGACTGGTTAACTTTGGAGACAATTCAAAAGGTTATGTGGTCAGCATCGGCAAACTCGGTAACTCTGAAACTCCTATTATTACTAATGTTTTGCTAGTTAAGAATCTGAAACACAATCTGCTAAGTATAAGTCAACTATGCGATAAAGGATATAAAATTAAATTTGAAAAAGATAAGTGTCACATTGAAGATAATAATTCAAACATAATATTTGAGGGAATTAGGAAAAAGAATATTTATATTCTTAGTATGAAAATTTCAAATGATAACTTGTGTCTTTTGGCAAATGCAAGTGACCCTTGGATTTGGCATAAGAGATTTGGGCATTTGAATTTCAAACTCTTATCTAGACTGTCAAAACATGATCTAGTAAGAGGCCTCCCTAAAATGAATTTTAAAGTAGATAGTCTATGTGATGCATGTCAACTAGGAAAACTTAGAAAAAGCTCTTTTAAATTAAAAGATATGATTTCTACTACGAAACCTCTTGAATTACTTCATATTTATCTATTTGGTCCATCTCAAATTATATCAATAAATAATAGTAAATATGTTTTTGTAATTGTAGATGATTATTCTAGATTTACATGGACAATATTTTTAAAACATAAAAGTGATACTTTTGAATATTATAAGAATTTTTCAAAAAGGGTTCAAAATCATTTTTCTCAAAAAATTATAACCATCCGTAGTGATCACGGTGGTGAATTTGAAAATGAAAAGTTTGAAGAATTCTGCAATAAAAAGGGAATAATTCACAATTTTTCATTTCTAAGAACTCCACAACAAAACGGAGTAGTAAAACGTAAAAATAGGACGATTCAAGAGTGTGCGAGAACTATGCTTGCTGATAGTAATTTACCAACATACTTTTGGGCAGAAGCAGTTGCTACCGCCTATTATATTTTAAATAGAATTTTAATTAGATCTTTAACTGATAAGACATCTTATGAAGTTATTTACTCAAGAAACCTAAGGTATCTTATTTTAGAATTTTTGGAAGTAAATGTTTAATTTTAAATACAAAAGATAACTTAGATAAATTTGATCCTAAATCCGACAAAGGTATCTTTATCGGATACTCTAATAGAAGTAAAGCATATAGAGTATTTAATTTAAGAACTAATACCATCGAAGAAACAATGCATGTTTCATTTGATGAAAATTTCAAAAATTTTGAAGAAATAAATGATGAAGAGGATTTAATCACTCAAAACCAAGAGTCAACTGAAACTAATAATGAATTAAATCATCCTAATAAAAGGATTAAACTTTTAAAAGATCACCCTATAGAAAATATACTTGGAGATATGTGATCTGTTGTTAAAACTAGAAACCAACTAAGTCAAATGAGTAATGTAGCTTTTATATCAACTATTGAACCCAAAAATCCAGAAGAAGCATCAACTGATGATTCATGGATTTTGGCTATGCAAGAAGAATTAAATCAATTCACTAGAAATGATGTTTGGGAACTTGTTCCTAGACCTGAAAATAAAACAATAATTGGAAATAAATGGGTTTATAAAATTAAAATTAATGAACAAGGAGAGGTTGTTAGAAATAAAGCCCGGTTAGTCGCTCAAGGTTATTGTCAAGAAGAAGGAATAGATTTTGATGAAACCTTTGCCCCCGTAGCGAGATTAGAAGCCATTAGGATTCTACTTGCTTTCGCAAATCATAATAATTTCAAATTATTTCAAATGGATGTTAAAAGTGCATTTTTAAATGGTTTTGTAAAAGAAGAAGTATTTATTGAACAACCACCACTTTTTGAAAATGATAAATTTCCAAATCATGTTTACAAACTTAAGAAAGCTCTATATGGTCTAAAGCAAGCTCCTAGAGCCTGGTATGATAGACTAAGATCTTACTTGTTACAATCAAATTTTGAAATAGGTAAAGTAGATAATACTCTTTTTATTAAATGAAATAAAAATGATATTCAACTAGTACAAGTCTACGTAGACGATATCATTTTTGGATCAACTAATTTTGAAATGAATAAAGAATTTTCTGAAATAATGACAAAAGAGTTTGAGATGAGTCATATGGGTGAATTAAATTTCTTTTTAGGATTACAAATAAAACAATTAGATAATGGTATCTTTATTAGTCAAGAAAAATATGCTAAAGACCTAGTTGGTAAATTTGGTTTGACTACTGCGAGTGGAAAACCCACTCCCATGGCAACCAATGAGTACCTTAGTAAAGAAGATCTCTCAAAAGATGTAGATCAAAAATTATATAGAGGAATGATTGGATCACTACTCTATATCACTGCAAGCAGACCTGATATCATGCATAATGACTGTCTCTGTGCAAGGTATCAATCCCAACCTAAAGAAACTCACTTAAAAGCTGTAAAACGTATTATAAGATATGTTAAACACACCTTTGATTATGGCTTATTTTATCCTAAAAATGATTCGTTTGACTTAATATCTTACTGTGATGCTGATTATGCTGGTTGTAAATCAGACCGAAAAAGTACAAATGGAACTTGTCATTTTTTAGGGCATTCTCTGATTCCTGGTTTAGTAAAAAGCAAAACACAGTTTCTCTATCAACAACTGAAGCAGAGTATATTTCTGCTGCTTTGGCTTGTTCTCAAGTAATATATATGCAACAAACTTTAAAAGATTTTGGTTTAAATATCTCAAAATCACCAATTTATTGTGATAATACTAGTGCAATAAATTTATCCAAAAATACTACTCAACATACTCGAACTAAACATATTGATATCAGACACAATTTTCTCAGAGATAATATAAGTAGAGAAGTAATTACTCTCGACTATATCAATTCTGAAAATCAAATTGCTGATATCTTAACAAAACCCTTAAATGAATCGACATTTACTAAATTAAGAAGAGAATTAGGTATTTGTTCATTAACTAAAATATAAAATATAAATAACAAAGTATAATTAAAAATTAAATCAAAATAAATCAAATAGTAAAAATATTGAGAACCATGTCGACATCCCTCCTATACCCATGTCGACATATAACATTTTTTTTAAATTTAAAAATTTTCCCACCAAAATTCAAATAATTGGTTATATATTCTTCTTATTTTCGAAATTTTCTTCATTCTCTCTGTTCTCTTTCTGTTTTATCTTCTGAAATCAATTTATCAATGGTCTCCTCTTCCAAATCAAACATAAAATCAACCTTTTCGTTCCCTTCTCCTACCTCTGGTCTGTTCCAACGTACTACGCTCGCCCGAGTGACAAAAATGGAGGATTCTCTAAAGGATGCAATTCAGTTAATGACTGAAATTAAAATAGTGCAACTCCGAATGGCAAAAGAACAGGAAAGGCAAGGGAAAATCCTTAGAAATTTGCAAAAATTTCTAATGGACAATCATGCTAATCCAATCTTGATGGACGAGGACTCTTCAGGAGATCATGAACAAGAGGAAAGTGAGGAAGAAGAAGAAGAACCAATGGAAGAAGAGCATGCGGAAGACAACGACAAAGTCATTTGCATTGGCGAAGTATGTTTTGACAAGGACGGAAACTTGGTTAAACAACGTGGAAATTTCTGTTTCCATTATCCAAATTGTTCGATCCAAAGATCTCCAATTGTCAAAGATACTCAGTAGTTTCTTCTTTTTCGTTTTTCATCGTTATATTTGTCACGTTGTACGAAAATGTGAATATAAACATATATATATATATAAATATTATGTGTTCTTATATATGATTCCTATATATGTTATATAAAAGTATTATATTGGTACTTGGTTAGGAATGTTAGTAGTTTAGGACTAAGTTTTAGGTTTACAAGTAAGTATTGATTATGTATGATAACACTATCATTATAATCATATAGGATATTAGACTAAGAGTTATATAGTTTGGAGTTAGTTTGTTTTTGTTGATGACAAAGGGGGAGAAATATAAAATATAAGAGTTAGGCATAGATTAAGGGGGAGTTATCAGTTTTAGGCGGAGTTATTAGGATAGAAGTAATATTTTATAAACAAAGGTTGTCATCATCAAAAGGGTGAGATTGTTAGTCCATGAGACGATGGTTTTGATGACAACAACCTTAGAATAAGATTATAAAATATAAATACTAACATTATAGTTTAGATATATATGTATATGCAGGATTTAACCATGCAGGTACCAAGAATGAAGACTGTACAGTATAGAGATTCAAGATATCAAGATTGAAGACTCATGAGTATCAAGAATATCAAGATTATCAAGAGTTCAAGATTTCAAGATAAGTATTGAGTCTAGAATTATGTTAAAACTTCATAATAGCACTGAAATCTTCACTCCATTTTTCTTTTGGGATGGAACCCATTTCTACCATTTTAGTGGCTTACAAACCCACGACAAGTAGCTTACAAACCTACGACAAGTGGCTTACAAACCCTCGATCATCCTGGTTTTGTACAAGTTCTCGAGTCCTGATGTGATGAGATATTCTGCAGGAAGAAGCTTGCAAAACTACTTCAAAATGATTTTCAAAACTACTTCAGAATGATTTTCAAAACTGCTTTTCAAAATGTTTTAGCCTTAAAAATTATATTTTCAAATGATTTTCAAAAAGATGTTTTAGCCTTAAAATATTCTTTGTTTTTGTTTTTAATAAACTCTTGTTTTAAACTTCGTTTGTTTTAAACTATCTTTTAATTATAATATATTTATACTTAGATTTAAATATAAAATTATAGTAAAATTTTATATATATTATTCTCTATATTTATCTATGTATTTTATCTATAGTCAAGTATATTTATAAAGTTTAAATAGTTTTTAATATAAGATAAAGGTTATTTTCAAAGAAACCAAATCTTCAAAAAATGCCTTGGGATGTCGACATGCCCTAGTACCCCATGTCGACATAGTGACAGTTAGATTCAAAAATTTGAATTTCAAAAAAGTGTCTATTCGCCATAACCTTTCATTTATAGACATGGTTGTTGTTCTTCTATAAATAGGGGTTAGTTTCAACGAATTTTATATCAGATTTTCTGGTTTTTCACTTCTCTTCTTCTTCCACATTTTCTTATTCAAAATCCTATCATCACTCTGCCGAAATCAACATTGAATCTAACTGGATCATCTCTGGTTTGATTCTCTGTCACTATCTCATCAAGATCCTCAGTGTTATTCAGAGTTATAGGCTTTCTTTGTAATCAATAGAGTAAAAGGTGTGATTGTAGCCTTGGAAATCAATCAAGTGAGAAAAGGTGTGATTGTAGCCTTGAGAAATCAATTGGGTGAACTTGTTGCCCGAAAATCAAGTATCTCTACCCAGAGGATTGTGATTCTGGAGGGTGTACCTCGTGGCCTTGAAATCGAGGGTTGTAATTTTTGAATTCTTTTTAAAAGGAAATCCGTCCTTAGTTGTGCGGGACTGGATGTAGGGTAACTCCAAACTAGTATAAAATCCAGTGTGTTCTTTCCATTACTGCATTTACTTTATTTCTGCATCTGTGTTTGATTCTGTGATTATATATGTGTCTGAATATTGCATACATTTGTGTACAAATCAACAATAACTCAAAAAGATTTAGTAATTTCTTATAAACACTATTCACCCCCCTCTAGTGTTCATTCTAGCTTTAAGATCCGTATTCCGCATTCCTCACAACTTCATATGTTTATATCATATTACTTCATATGTTTATATCATGTTATTTCATATGTTTATATTATTTCATTCATATGATTTTATTTTGTTATTTCATATCATATTATGTCTGTTTGATCATATGTCATGATATGTTGAATATTTTTATGTTTATTTAATATTCTGTAATCACACTGCAAGTTCCTTCACTATGGGTTGAAATGATACATACCCGAACGATCTTTAGAGTAAGGAAAAATTGTTATGGGCTAAAATGATAGGCTTGAGCAATTTTATTAGACTTGGGATTGCGGGTTTGAAATGATATAAAACTCGGAAAATTAATAAATTACGGATTGAAATGATATATGTCCGTAGTTACTTGACCTTAGGGTAGAGAATTTTATACAGACTCTATGGTTGATTTAAAATGATTTTTCTAAAAATTATTAAGTATTTTTTATTTTTATATATGAACCTCAACTAAAATTTAATGTAAGAATTGCTGAAGAAAGATTTGTTTACATGTGTTAAAATTTTATAAGAAATAAATAGTTGGAAATGTAAATTTTGGAATCTAATTTACAATATGAAGGTTAATTGAAATTTTATAAGCCGATTTGACTTAATAACAGTATTTTATTCTAACCTATAAATTGTAAGTTTTAATTCCTGTAATAGTGATTAAAATAAATGTTTTGTGAAAAGAAACGTAAGTTAAAACGTACATTTGACATATAAGTAACAAATGAAAATGGTATGATTTGGGAAATAAAAATGATAAATGTCATTTACTGAAAAGAAATAAAAAGGTAAGTAAAAATACTTTTAACTTGGTATAAAGATTTATGCTTTAAAAGTTGATGTTTTAGTGACAAAGTTATTAAATCAAAGCTGTGATTTCTTTAAATGGCTAAATAGCTTAAATTTGAGTAATATAATAGGAAGAATAGAATGACTTTGATAAAAACTATAAATAAATATATACTATTTGATTTTTTTTAAAACTATTGTAGTAGGAAGTATTACAGTAACAATTCAAACTGCTGCGATTTCTTACGGTAGCAATTCAAAACTGCTACAGTTTATTGCTGTAACAATTCTGCACTGCTGTAGATTCTTACAGTAACACTTCTACACTACTGCGAATTCTTACCGTAACAGTTCTGCACTACTGTGAATTCTTACAGTAGAACTTCTGTACTGCTGCGTTTTCTTAAAGGTGACATTTTCTGAATGCTACAATTTTCTTAAAGGTTACATGTATGGTTCTAAAAGTTACATTCTTAAAGTGCTATGATCTCTAAACTTTTATGTTTAAAAAGGGTTATAATTAAATTAATTTTGAAGTATTACTACTTTGGGAAAATGAATATTATTTTAAAAGAATAATGATATGGAATTTATATGGTTTAAAAGGAATATGTTTGATATGAAGTATAAACCATTTGAAATTTATATAACTACGGGTTATAATAACGATTGGTTGTTAAAGAGACCGAGATTGGATAAGGGCATACTCTTCGTTGATACCGAAAACCACTTTAACAACTGTGTACGCGGTGGAGATTCCAGAATGAAGTAGGATGGTGGCGACGATCCTAAAGGTATATTTACGTGGACCTAACTCCCGTGAGTTAGCATAAGGTGGCTAAAACAGGAGCGATTCTCGGGCCAAGGAGGTAGCTCCTCTAATCGGACACACTTCATCGTTAGCCATTCTATTACTTTGTGATTGATTTGGTGCTCACCTTTGATTCGGGTGTGTGGATCGAGTTGGGCAGTAGTTGCAGCTAAGCGTTACCAATAGCCCGGATGCGTAATTGGTATATCTACCCTGGCATTGCCTAGTCGTGCCGTGTCACCTACCCTAGCGCGCCTTCTACGAGTTTGTTTTGTACCATACCTATGGAGTGCCCTCTGACGACGCCCAGTACGGGGGAGATTACGGTACTGTATAGACTATGGGAATATATAAAATGTTTTAAGGGGGATATGGGTAATGCCTTAACGCTATTTTAATAGTTTACTTTACTTTAGACATTATTATAATAGCGTATATTACTACATAGTAGATAGTTTAACGGATCCTTAGAGGATGGGCGATCCCAAGCATCTTTTAAGTTACTGATGCATTCCTTTACAGTTCACTTGAGTTGATTTACATTTTATAAGTATGTATGTCCTGACTCGAATGTTTTTTATTTTGCTTCACTCTCGGGTCAGCCTGAGTTCCACAGCTTTGGTTTCATCCTCTTTCGAAGCTAGAGATCCGCTGAAGTTTAGTCGTCTACTTGATATTTTATTCCAGTTATTTCCACGCCACTTTTGCTTTTGTAGTAGCAACTTATGTATCTAACTTTACAAGTATATTTGTTTCCAGACTTGGTATTATGTATTAGTTTAACTTTGTATCTATGAGCTTCTTGAACTCCTATGTATATTTATTCCGCTGCGAAGTTATTCTGATATTCTGTGTCTGTGATTCTGTGATTGATTTTATTTGCCCCAAGTTTTATTAACAATCTGTTGTTTTGAATTATTCAAGTCTGACATGTGTGGTTTTATTGTCGATTTGAATGGTCCAAAATGGCGGGATGTTACAATGCCATAGTCCATCAATATACTGAGAATGTCGCAAGTCACCAAGTTAAAACAATATCCTTAACACTATCCAGATGAACATCAATATCGCAGAATAAGCATACCACATAACATCCATGCAGTGTCTTACCACCCCTATAAATACAGACCTAGAAGCATGGAGGAAGAGGCGAATCATCTTTTCTCAACTTCTTACATTTTAAAAAATGTAACCCTAAATTCATTCGGCGAGTTTTGCCAACTATAACACTCAAACTTTGTACACATAAGGCTATGTACATTCAACTATTATATAGCATATGAATAAAGATTTCATGACTTATGGCTTGTTTCGAGTTCTAAAGCACTTGTGTTTATAATCATTACATGCTTTGAATTCTTAAACACTCACAGTCTCGATTCCTATTGGTATAAGATTATTCGACATTAGTGACATGGCTTCAACATGAATTTAAGCATAGTTTTGACATGAACAATTTTTGATATCACCATGGACTTAAACGTACTAAGCCTATTTACCTAATCCCATTTTTAGCCAACTGTCGCTTTTGCCAACACTCGTTGAGGTCTATAAGGGTCAACCCAGTCCTGACTTAACCAAGTCCACTTTCCTTATAGTTTTTGGGGTTGACAAAGAAATTTTTTAACATATATATATAATATCTTTCCTGCAATTAATACTTAAGGCCATATAAGAGAGACTCCTTGTCGCACCTTTAATTTTGGATTAATTTTCATGCTTAAATTAACACCCTTCCTAGTGAATTTCTATTCACTAACCTATTAATTTCATTCAATACGATTCATATGCTATTAATCCTTCCTTAGGTCCATATTTACCTTAATAAATTTCATTAATTAGTTCCACTAATCCGTTTATAAAATATTTTAAATTCTTATAACCCCTAATTCATTGTATATTTATTGCCCATTCATTTCTGGAGTTATAACCTTTTATTCCTAAATATTATCATTTATTATGCCTTTTACTTTAACTCCTAAATTATACTTAATGTGAATATTAATATGTATTTCGTTGCTTTAATTATAACTCCATTTTAAATGTAAGCGTGGTTATACGTGTTTATTTTTTATTTTATTATCTCTCTAGTTATTAAATCTTTGACCAGAATATTCATATATTAATCCGTGAGAATTATCCTTATAAAAGGATCTCCCATTCGAACTTTTCATAATTCAACCTAAATTAAGAGATTTGCTTTGTTTGGAATTGCAAGGAATTATTTTATTTTTCTTTCTACTGAAATAGATAGTGTAAACTATAGAAAGAAATTACGTACTTTACAAATATCTTTACTCTTCTATGTATATTCCTTATCAAATCTGAACATCGCACTTTTCTACAAAGTTGGTTAATTAAATTTATGGAATTTAAATGGATTATAATTCCAACAGATTAAAATATAGAAAATTTGCATTCCAAGGGAATTAGAAAAAGTCTAAATTATATTAACACCCTTCATCCCAACTGTGGATCTGAAATAAATTCTATGTTGTTATCGATATTCAAATTTCAACAACTTGGGAAATGATTTGCAGATCTAGGTGTAATTAATATTTCTATTCCATCTTTCTACATTACAGAATATGCAGGCATTGTTTTATATTTTGAATTCAAGCCTAAAACTCTTAGATCTTTTAATTAAGCATAATAATCAAACAAAAATCCAATGAAATGAATTCCAATGTTAAAAAAAATTGCATAATTTTCTCACTCACCTTTAAAACTTTCCTAAATCTCCAGTCCTGAATCTGATTCCTTGAATCAACTTCACTTACTTTCTAATCCTAAGAAATATTTATAAAAGGGTATATACATAACGTTAGAATTACAGATGTGAGAAGAGGATTAGGATTTAAGGGAAATTAGATTTATAATATTGAAATTTACCTTGTTATTGCGCAATGGTGATTCACACTTTCTTCTCTTCTTCTTATTTATTGTTCTTCTCCAATTTGTATAAATACAATCTATTTTATATTTGGGAGGAATGGACGAGAAGAGAAAATGACAGAGTTTCACTACTTGAATTAGAAAATATGAGAAGAGAACGGGGTTTAGACTTGTATTTATAGACGCCGGAATCAATTACATCCGTCATATCAAAAATTATTAAATCCAGCCGGTTGGCCGAGGCTCAAACCCTAGTCGTCTTCGTTCGACCGGTCGATCGCACCTATAAAAGCGGTTGACTGCTCATGTTCGATCAACCCATAGAGTGGGGTCGACCGGTAGTCCCCAGTCGCTTATTATATTTAATTACCATATGTTACTCTTTAATTATTTTCGTCCTAATTTCTTTAAACGCTCGTAACTTCTTTGTTTGAGCTCTATTCACGAAACTCCAAATATGAAGCTTGCTCAGAAAATCGCCACAATTACAATAGTACAAGTTTCGTTCCTAAATTCCATTATTTTCTCAAATTCCATTTTTGGAGCCTGATTAATTATTATTTACTAACGTAAATTTACAAGGTGTTACATCCATGAAAGTGAGTCCACAACCAGTGACGCTGAGTCTACCATACTTATATCGTAAAACCGAGTCTACAAACCAAGATGCAGACAAGTCAAAAATCCCCAAAAATGTAAGTTAGAGTATGGCTAAATTATTGAAAGCGATTATTAGACACTGCGAGAGATCCTCGATATGCGCAATGACGAGAATGTGATACGATGAGGGTGATGGATTCTAATGGGGTGTTGATTTAAGGATACCAGCAGGGATAGTACCTTGGTCCAGTGGGGGACTATAGTACTTATATATAGACACACACATACATACACATGAGTATAGCCATAGTCTACAATGGGTAGATGGGGAAAATCGTACGCGTACATGGAGTCAAAACAACTAACTAAAAATAAAAGACATAACATGTGATAGAAGACAATCGACATAAACTAGTGTTATGTATAAAGTGTATAATTTACCAGTCACAAGAACGTTGTTCTGACCCCCTCCTCATTACAACTTACAAGATGGCTTTGATAGACAGGTTCCTTTGGCATGCTCGACGCTTACAAGGACACTAGACATTTGAAGTGTCAATCTTAGTTAGTAACTATGTGACTTATTATATTTTATTATTTCAATGTGAGTTATATCGTTAGTGCTCTGATATGCAATCATTTTGTAACAACCCTAGATTTTTGCATATATTTTAAATTTGACTTTATTTTATTTTGAAATTATTTTTAAACTTGTTTTATTTCAAACATTTCATTTGAAATATAAATTTTGATTATCATATGAAATATAATTCCAAACTTGTATAAATTGAATATTTTCCTGAAAAGTGGATTTGTAGTCAAACTGGTCAAACTTTGACTTTTAAATTTTAAATATAAATATTTAAATTCTTAAATTTTATCTTTGATTATGAAAATAGATTTAATAACATGAATACTGCCTTTCGTTTCGTTAGAAACGGAGTTATATTGTGAAAGTTATACATTTTTCAATATTGTGTGTAAACTGATTTATTTAGCAATATTGTCTATTTTAAATTATATAAATTATATTTTTATTGTCATATTTTGTTTTAATATGTGTTAATAAGTTATTTTCTGTCTTTAAATATTTTTAAAGTGATAAAATAATTTTTCCAAAGATTATTTGAATTGTTTTCAATTTATTTAGCGTGGTTTTATATATATTGTTATTTCCTTCATTTAAATTATATAATTTAATATTTATTTATTTATTTTTCTTATTTAATTTATTTCTGAGATTATTTATCTCTATTATCAGCCTTTTTAAAATATATATAAGTTAAAAAGAAATAAAAAGAAATTTGAAAGGTTTTAAACTCTTGAAATTCCAAAGTCTTTTTATCTCCTGACTTTTCAATTTCCCAACTCCTCCTCTTTAATGTTTTTGGCCGTACCTTTTCTACCTTCTTTCAGCCGACTTCTCCATTTTTTTTCACGCAAACAAAGTTACTTTCTCAAGCAAAACCATATGGCCACCATTGTTGAAAGTTGGGTAAAATCTATGCTCTTTTCTTCCTTGTTTCTATGTTTTCTATTGAAATTTGCATCTTGTTCTCTACTTTCATAGCTTGTCTCTTCCTCCACCAGCACTTGGCCGACCTCCACCACCTCATTCTCTGATCATCACCCCCTCCAGTCCACCACCCCATCAGGTCAAGCAACCCCAAGGCAAGCCTCACCACCAAAATGCACAAATCCATCACCTAGCACTCAAACCTAGCCTAGTTTTGCATCTACCACCTTCACCTCCCTCTAGCCGCCACTTCCACCACCACCACCTCTGACCTGACCTTCAACCTCTGCCACGTCACCCACCACCACCTGGACCCACTGGCCATGCCATAGAGCCTCTGGCCGAGCCCAATAGGAGCATAGAAATGATGATATTTGCCTTGTTATGTAAATTGTTGCACCTATACTTCATCACCATTCAAACCAAGTTAGGCCGACCTGTTTGGACCCAAACCTAGCCCTTAGTCCCTGCCTTAGCTGAGCTTATTCCATCACAAACTGATCCATGTGAAGTTGAGAACAAATGCGAACCATTTAATGTTGTGTTGGGCTTTGATTTCTAGTGTTGTTTGGTAATAAATTGTTTGAAACTTATATATTGTTTTGTTCAAATGTATCCAAGGAGATTCATCTTTTGCTCTCTCACTCAAATCATATTCGAGTTGTCGTGCCTTCGTAGTTTCTATGTTGTGTGCTTTGGTTGTAATCTCCAGCAAATACAAGTGAGTAATTCCCACCAGACGATGCGTACTTATATAACTAGTAAACTGACACCATTTGATTTTGTAAATTATATCATCCTGTTATAACTATTATATTATGATCATATAATGCTCACCTCTATTATTACACCTGTTATATCATCAGTTACTATTATATGATGATATTCTGTTCATTTATATATGTTTATCACAGTGCAAGTTCCCTGTTAGTATAGAAATCACTATGGGTTAAAATGATACATACCCGAATGGACTTTAGAATAGGGAAAAATCGTTATGGGCTGAAATGATAGGCCTGAACGGTTTTTGTTTATTTTATTTTAACTTGGGATTGCAGGTTTGAAATGATAAAACCCGGTTTTCCTTTGTAAACTACGGATTGAAATGATACATATCCGTATCACTTGACCTACGCTAGAAAATTATATACAGACCCGTGGTTTAAATATTTTTCTGAAAATTTTAAAATATTTTAAAAATATAAATATTATTATTTCTATAAAATATTAGTGATTTTCTACAAATTAAATAAGTGAATTAAGTAAATGGTGAAGTAGAATTTGAAATATAAGTTAATTTTGGAATTTATGATTTTGTTTTTAAATGGAATTTATGTAAAGTAAGAATATATGACAAATTTTGATTTAAAAATGAATTTAATGGTTTTATTAAGATATAATGATTTTATAAAGTGTTAATGATTTTGTATAACTTAAAATATGAAATAAATGAATATTTAAGCAGAATTTGGAAATATAACTTAAATTGAATTTTTGTGAAATTTGTTTAAAGGTGAAATTAAATAAGTTATATTTTGGAAGTTTAAACTTAAGTGTTAAGTTAAAATTTTTATTAAAGAAATGAAAATTTAATACTTGAATTTAAATAAGAAAATTGTTATTTAATTTGGATTTTTTATGAAAATTTGACTTTATAAAATCAAAAGAATAAGGGTATATGAATGATTGTTTAAAGTGTGAAAATATATGATTTTATAAGTTAAAATGATTTATATTAAAAGTTAATTATGTGTGAAATTGTAAATAAAACTCTGAATTTGATTTGGCATCATTTTTGAAATGTAATGTAAAAGATACTACAGCATTTTAAAATGTTGTAGTTGTTTTAAATGAACTAAAAGGCTAATTTGAACTAAAGGTTATTATAGCACTTTTAAGTGCTATAGTTGTCAAGTTAACCAAAGTTTACTTGAAATTAAAAGAAACCTATTAGAGCATTTAAATGCTGTCTTTTGTTAATGAACTATTTTAAAACATAACATTTCGTAGCATTTTCTAAGTGCTGCGAAAATTGAATTTGAAATGATATTAAATCTTGGAATGAATAATTGAAGTTTATATTAGTATGAAAAATATTTGGTTTACTTGTAATTTGAATCTATTTAAAAGATATTGGACTTATGAAATATAGGATATTAAAGCTTTGGAACTTATTTTATAATTTGAATAGTAATTTTGTGGATTAACTCTATATTTGAAATTTATAAGATTTGAAATGGTCTATGGAAATTTAATTGAAATAAATGATTGAATTGAATTGAAACTTTGGAAATTGAATAATTGATTTGGAATATAATACGTACACATTCAAATGAATTTAAATGAATTATTTTGATTGAAATATAAACTATTTAAAAGGTGACTTGAAATGATAATAAATGAATGATATCTTTGAATTTAAAGGGATTTAAAGTTGAATATTTGGATTTGAACTCAAATGATGATTTGATAATGAATTTTTGAAAAGATATGATATTTTGATATATTAAATTATTTGAAATGAAGTTTTTGAAAAAAAATGATATTTTGATATATTAAATGATTCGAAATGAATTTTTGAAAGGATATGATATTTTGATATATTAAAATGATTTGAAATGAAATTTTGGAAAGATATGATGTTTTGATATATTAAAATGATTTGAAATGAAGTTTTGAAATTATATGATATTTTAAATATATTGAAATGGTTTGGAATTGATTTAATCTTTATTTTGATAAGGATTTGGATTTGAAATGATATTCTATTTTGAAGTATAAAATACTGTTTTAAATTATAACCACGGGTTATAATAACGATTGGTTGTTAAAGAGATCGGGATCGGATATGGACATACTCTCTGTCGATACCGAAAAACACTTTGACAACTGTGTACGTGGTGGAGTTTCTAGAATGAAGTAGGATGGTGGCGACGATCCTAAGGTATATATGTGGACCCAACTCCCGCGAGTTGGCATAAGGTGGCTAAAACAGGAGCGATTGACGGACCAAGGAGGTAGCACCTCTGATCGGACACACTTCTTCGATACCATTCTATTACTTGTGATTGATTTGGTGTGCACCCTTGATTTGGGAGTGTTGTTCGAGGTGGGCGGTAGTTGCTGCTATGCGTCACCACCAGTCCGGATGCGTAATTGGTATATCTACCCTGGCATTGCCTAGTTGTGCCGTGTCACCTACCATATCGAGTTTTACTACGAGTTTGAATTTCTTCCGTAGCCTGTGGAGTATCGAGGATAGCCCCCATTTTGGGAGTATGCTAATACTGGATAGACTACTGGGACTATTACGAGTTAGGGTGAGTTCAGATTAAATGTAAAGCCCTGATGTTATTTTAAAGTATGTTTATTTTATGATTAGACATTATTATAATAGCGAATATTACTACATAGTAGATAGTTTAACGGATCCTTAAAGAATGGGCGATCCCAAGCATTCTTTAAGTTACTTGTACCTTATTACAGTTCACTTGAGTTGGTTTACATTATATAAGTATATATTGTCCTGACTCGAGTGTTTGTATTTTTATTTACACTCGGGCCAGCCTGAGTTATTCACATATTTGGATTTCCACTCTCTTGGAGATTTGAATCGCTGGATATTATCTGCTTGTCTTGTCCTATCTATTTCAGTTCCGTTGTTCTACTCAGCTTGTACTTGGTTATTTTATTGAGACTTCTGTTGTACTCTATTTCTTCTGTTATATCTTATGTAACTCTGATATATTTATATAGTAGCTTCATGAACTACTATTTCTTTTACTTCCGCTGCATTATATTACACTGTGTCTGTGATATGTGATTATTTATTTACTGTATATTCTGAGTTTTGCCAAATATAAATTAACAATTCGGTATTTTGAACAATTCAAGTCCGACATGTGCAGATGCGAATGGTTGAAAATATCGGGTCGTTACAGTTGGTATCAGAGCTTTGGCTTTGAGGCAAAACTTAGAATGTATGGCAAATTTAGTTATAGAATCACTTTCATTCGAGCTTGAATCTCTTCATTTTTATTTGATTTCCTTTGAATTTTGGAACGTTCCTTGCGGTTCCCAAATCCATTCTTGTCCCTCACTATTCATCTTCTTGTGATTCTGGAGTATCCCATAACTCCGCTTCGAATGAGCTTTATAGTGAATTGGCGATCTCGCCAATACTCTAATGACTTGTAAAAAGGGAAACTCCTTTACAATTAGCATCGATTCACCAGAGATTTATATCTATCCTTGGTTTAGATGCTAATATCTTTTGGTATTCGAAACTCTATCTCTTGAGATCGGATGTAGATTTACCCCAGAAAAAAATACACATTTGATCTTATTCATTAAGTCACGGTTGACCCGGTTAAGGTTGCCCGCGATTTATCTAAGCTTATCCATCTTCATATTTTGTTAATTAATCATCTTGTCTTTGTTTCCAAAATATCTACAAACATTTTGAATTGTACTTGCAAATCTTTGTTCATTTTATATATTGTGTTGTTTGAGTTGTTGATGTTGATTTGGGCTTCCGATCGATTCGTTTGATCAACGCTATCGATAGGATTTCTAAAACACTTTGATAGAACAAACTGACACAATATTATTTTAAAATTTGGCTAATGAAATAAATTTTGATATCAATAAATATTATGGAACTTAATAAATTGATTTAAATTGATTATTTGAAATGATAATACTTGATTTATCATTCTATAAATGAATTTATAAATAGTTGTTTATAAATTTGATTTGGGAACTGAAATGAATTTAAATCAAGAATTTGAGAATTTAATTTCCGATGGTTTCAAACCTTTTGTTTAAAGTTTTAAAAGGATATATTATTTAAAGTGTTTTTGAATAGCAATTTGTTTCCAAAGAATTTTAAAGTTCTAAAATTTTAGTGCTCTTCTCTTTGTTGCTGGAAAATAATTTCGGTGATGACCGCGGCATCATCGACGTTCATTTTCGAGTTTCGAAGTAAAGAGACCGTTCTGTAGTCTTGCTACAGCTTTGTTTTGGGAAATTTAATTGATTTGAATTTCTAAAATATGATTTGATTTATAATATATATAGATATATGATTTAAATTTGATTTGACAAATTATGTACATACATTTATTTATCTCTAAATGGTTTGAAAGGAATCGGAAATTTTATTCTTAAATTCTATCTTAAATAATAACTTCAAGTATTAAAAGAACATCAAAATTTTGAATAAATATTCAAGCTTGAAATGATTGAATTAGAATGTTTATATTGTATATTAATTTTAGAAAGTTTTATTTGTATAATTCTCAATTGCATTCCAATATAACTTACCTTAATTTTTAGAAGTTAACAATGTAACTGGATAATATACAATATAAAAAGATTTTATAAATAAAATTTGAGTGGTTATAATAAATATTATACACTTAAATTTTAGTTATAAAAAGATTAACAGAGGTAAATAGACTAAAAGGTTAATTGAATAATTTACAATATAAATGATGTTAAGGGAATTAGGAATAAATTAAAACAGTTATAATAAGTGTAAGTATATTTAACATAGTTGATAAAAATATTGAGAGGAATAAATTTAATTTTAATTAGGAATAAAGAAGAATTAAATTTATTGAATGTTATACACTTAATTTTAATCAAATCCATGATTTTTGAATTTGTTGGTTTACGAAAATTAGATGATAAGATAATGAAATTAGAGATAATTAAGATTTATTTAACTTGTGTAAAATTAATTATCTATTTAAATTGAAATTTCCATGGTTTCAAACTTATTATCTTATTTTGTTTTAAAAAAAAAACTATCTTTGGGTGTCCTTATTCTCCTTATCGTGCTACAGACTGGTATAGGTGTCTTTCTATGACCTTTCTGTTTAGAAATCTTTCTATAATCTTTATAATCTTTGGTACTCATTTTGATTTTGAGCACTGCTTTCCACCCATAGACTGTCGGTCAAGCGAAAAGAGTAAATCAGATTCTAGAGGATCTTTTCATACTTGTGTTCCTGATTCTGGAGAATCTTGGGAAGACCATCTCCACCTTGTTAAACTTACCTATAACAATAGTTATCAGGTATAATTCTAATCTTCTTGTCATCTTGTCTTAATCTTATTTCACTCTATTTTTTTTCTTGTGCTTTCTCGTACCTCATTCCTTTTCGGGGACGAAAAGTTTTGAGTGGGGGAGAGTGTAACAACCCTAGATTTTTGCATATATTTTAAATTTGACTTTATTTTATTTTGAAATTATTTTTAAACTTGTTTTATTTCAAACATTTCATTTTAAATATAAATTTTGATTATCATATGAAATATAATTCCAAACTTGTATAAATTGAATATTTTCCTGAAAAGTGGATTTGTGGTCAAACTGGTCAAACTTTAACTTTTAAATTTTAAATGTAAATATTTAAATTCTTAAATTTTATCTTTTATTATGAAAATAGATTTAATAACATGAATACTGCTTTTCATTTCATTGGAAACGAAGTTATATTGTGAAAGTTATACATTTTTCAATATTATGTGTAAACTAATTTATTTAGCAATATTGTCTATTTTAAATTATATAAATTATATTTTTATTGTCATATTTTGTTTTAATATGTGTTAATATGTTATTTTATTACTTTAAATATTTTTAAAGTGATAAAATAATTTTTCCAAAGATTATTTGAATTGTTTTCAATTTATTTAGCCTGGTTTTATATATATTGTTATTTTCTTCATTTAAATTATATAATTTAATATTTATTTATTTTTATTAATTAATTTATTTCTGAGATTATTTATCTCTATTATCAGCCTTTTTAATATATATATAAGTTAAAAAGAAATAAAAAGAAATTTGAAAGGTTTTAAACTCTTGAAATTCCATAGTCTTTTTATCTCCCGACTTTTCAATTTCCCAACTCCTCCTCTTTAATGTTTTTGGCCGTACCTTTTCTACCTTCTTTCAGCCGACTTCTCCATTTTTTTTCACGCAAACAAAGTTACTTTCTCAAGCAAAAACATACGGCCACCATTGTTGAAAGTTGGGTAAAAATCTATGCTCTTTTCTTCCTTCTTTCTATGTTTTCTATTGAAATTTGCATCTTGTTCTCTACTTTCAAAGCTTGTCTCTTCCTCCACCAGCCCTTGGCCGACCTCCACCACTTCATTCTCTGATCATCACCCCCTCCAGTCCACCACCCCATCAGGTCAAGCAACCCCAAGGCAAGCCTCACCACCAAAATGCACAAATCCATCACCTAGCACTCAAACCTAGCCTAGTTTTGCATCTACCACCTTCACCTCCCTCTAGCCGCCACTTCCACCACCACCACCACCTCTGACCTGACCTCTAACCTCTGCCACATCACCCACCACCACCTGGACCAACTGCCGTGCCATAGAGCCTCTGGCCGAGCCCAATAGGAGCATAAAAATGATGATATTTGCCTTGTTATGTAAATTGTTGCACCTATACTTCATCACCATTCAAACCAAGTTAGGCCGACCTGTTTGGACCCAAACCTAGCCATTAGTCCCTGCTTTAGCTGAGCTTATTCCATCACTAACTGATCCATGTGAAGTTGAGAACAAGTGCAAACCATTTAATGTTGTGTTGGGCTTTGATTTCTAGTGTTGTTTGGTAATAAATTGTTTGAAACTTATATATTGTTTTATTGTTTTGTTCAAATGTATCCAAGGAGATTCATCTTTGGCTCTCTCACTCAAATCATATTCGAGTTGTCGTGCCTTCGTAGTTTCTGTGTTGTGTGCTTTGGTTGTAATCTCCAGCAAATACAAGTGAGTAATTCCCACCAGACGATGTGTACTTATATAACTAGTAATCTGACACCATTTGAATCTATAAATTATATCATCCTGTTATAACTATTATATTATGACCATATAATGCTCACCTCTTTTATTACACCTGTTATATCATCAGTTAATGTTATATGATGCTATTATGTTCATTTATATTTGTTTATCACACTGCAAGTTCCCTGTTAGTATAGAAATCACTATGGGTTGAAATGATACATACCCGAACGGACTTTAGAATAGGGAAAAATCATTATGGGCTGAAATGATAGGCCTGAACGGTTTTTATTTATTTTATTTTAACTTGGGATTGCGGGTTTGAAATGATAAAACCCGATTTTCCTTTGTAAACTGCGGATTGAAATGATACATATCCGTATCACTTGACCTACGCTAGAAAATTATATACAGACCCGTGGTTTATATATTTTTCTGAAATTTTTAAAATATTTTTAAAATATAAATATTATGATTTCTATAAAATATTAGTGATTTTCTACAAATTAAATAAGTTAATTAAGTAAATGGTGAAGTAGAATTTGAAATATAAGTTAATTTTGGAATTTATGATTTTGTTTTTAAATGGAATTTATGTAAAGTAAGAATATATGACAAATTTTGATTTAAAAATGAATTTAATGGTTTTATTAAGAAATAATGATTTTATAAAGTGTTAATGATTTTGTATAACTTAAAATATGAAATAAATGAATATTTAAGCTGAATTTGGAAATATAACTTAAATTGAATTTTTGTGAAATTTGTTTAATGGTGAAATTAAATAAGTTATATTATGGAAGTTTAAACTTAAGTGTTAAGTTAAAAATTTTATTAAAGAAATGAAAATTTAATACTTGAATTTAAATATAAAAATTGCTATTTAATTTGGATTTTTTATGGAAATTTGACTTTATAAAATCAAAAGAATAAGGGTATATGAATGATTGTTTAAAGTGTGAAAATATATGATTTTATAAGTTAAAATGATTTATATTAAAAGTTAATTATGTGGAAATTGTAAGTAAAACTCTGAATTTGATTTGGCATCATTTTTGAAATGTAATGTAAAAGACATTACAGCATTTTAAAATGATGTAGTTGTTTTAAATGAACTAAAAGGGTAATTTGGACTAAAGGTTATTATAGCACTTTGTAAGTGCTATGGTTGTCAATTTAACCAAAGTTTACTTGAAATTAAAAAAACCTATTACATCATTTAAATGCTGTCTTTTGTTAATGAACTATTTTAAAACATAACATTTCGTAGCATTTTCTAAGTGTTGCGAAAGTTGAATTTGAAATGATATTAAATCTTGGAATGAATAATTGAAGTTTATATTAGTATGAAAAATATTTGGTTTACTTGTATTTGAATCTATTTAAAAGATATTGGACTTATGAAATATAGGATATTAAAGCTTTGGAACTTATTATATAATTTGAATAGTTATTTTGTGGATTAAATCTATATTTGAAATTTATAAGATTTGAAATGGTCTATGGAAATTTAATTGAAATAAATGATTGAATTGAATTGAAACTTTGGAAATTGAATACTTGATTTGAAATATAATACGTACACTTTCAAATGAATTTAAATGAATTTGATTGAAATATAAACTATTTAAAAGGTGACTTGAAATGATAATAAATGAATGATATCTTTGAATTTAATGGTATTTAAAGTTGAATATTTGGATTTGAACTCAAATGATGATTTGATAATGAAGTTTTGAAAAGATATGATATTTTGATATATTAAATGATTTGAAATGAAGTTTTTGAAAAGATATGATATTTTGATATATTAAATGATTCGAAATGAAGTTTTGAAAGGATATGATATTTTGATATATTAAAATGATTTGAAATGAAATTTTGGAAAGATATGATGTTTTGATATATTAAAATGATTTGAAATGAAGTTTTGAAATGATATGATATTTTAAATATATTGAAATGGTTTGGAATTGATTTAATCTTTATGTTGATAAAGATTTGGATTTGAAATGATATTCTATTTTGAAGTATAAAATACTGTTTTAAATTATAACCACGGGTAATAATAACGATTGGTTGTTAAAGAGACCGGGATCAGATATGGACATACTCTCTGTCGATACCGAAAACCACTTTGACAACTGTGTACGCGGTGGAGTTTCCAGAATGAAGTAGAATGGTGGCGACGATCCTAAGGTATATACGTGGACCCAACTCCCGTGAGTTGGCATAAGGTGGCTAAAACAGGAGTGATTGACGGACCAAGGAGGTAGCACCTCTGATCGGACACACTTCTTCGATACCATTCTATTACTTTTGATTGATTTGGTGCGCACCCTTGATTTGGGAGTGTTGTTCGAGGTGGGCGGTAGTGGCTGCTATGCGTCACCACCAGTCCGGATGCGTAATTGGTATATCTACCCTGGCATTGCCTAGTTGTGCCGTGTCACCTACCATATCGAGTTTTACTACGAGTTTGAATTTCTCCCGTAGCCTGTGGAGTATCGAGGATAGCCCCCATTTTGGGAGTATGCTAATACTGGATAGACTACTGGGACTGTTACGTGTTAGGGTGAGTTCAGATTAAATGTAAAGCCCTAATGCTATTTTAAAGTATGTTTATTTTATGATTAGACATTATTATAATAGCGAATATTACTACATAGTAGATAGTTTAACGGATCCTTAAAGAATGGGCGATCCCAAGCATTCTTTAAGTTACTTGTACCTTATTACAGTTCACTTGAGTTAGTTTACATTATATAAGTATATATTGTCCTGACTCGAGTGTTTGTATTTTTATTTACGCTCGGGTCAGCCTGAGTTATTCACAGATTTGGATTTCCACTCTCTTGGAGATTTGAATCGCTGGAGATTATCTGCTTGTCTTGTCCTATCTATTTCAGTTTCGTTGTTCTACTCAGCTTATACTTGGTTATTTTATTGTGACTTATGTTGTACTCTATTTCTTCTGTTATATCTTATGTAACTCTGATATATTTATATAGTAGCTTCATGAACTACTATTTCTTTTACTTCCGCTGCATTATATTACTCTATGTCTGTGATCTGTGATTATTTATTTACTGTATATTCTGAGTTTTGCCAAATATAAATTAACAATTCAGTATTTTGAGCAATTCAAGTCCGACATGTGCGGATGCGAATGGTTGAAAATATCGGGTCGTTACACATTTATTTTATATGCTGGATACCATACCAAAGATTTGTACTGTGTGGACTTGGGTTTATCGATTTAGCAAAAATTCGAGCCCACGAGGTGCGGGATGTTACAATAGCTCCTAACATACATACAAATAACCTTAAATAGGCTCACATAATAATAATCATTTAACCTGGGCCTCAGGCCGAGGTTCAGGTTGGACTTTCAAGAAACAACCGGTCGACCGCTAGCCTTAACCGGTCGACCCCTTGTGGTCGATCGCATAGGATAAGAGTTGACTGGTCGCTATTTAACAATTGGGTTTTGTCCAATTTTTGATTTTTAATTAGGGTTAATATTCATTGATTACAGCGTTTAAATGAACCCTAAGCAACTATATTAACTATTTTATATTTCTCAATTTCATATATTTTACAATTTCAATTGTTTAATCTAGGGTTTACTAGTTTTAGGATTTATAGTTAAATAATTAAAGTGGTGCACTAGCATTAAACATCAGATTTATCCATTTACGGTTACTTCGTTTTCTACCCTAAATCACAGGTTTTTAAATCTGGATTTTACAGTTTATAATTTACAACGATTCAATTTCTAATCCAGATTGTAGGTTTAATAGTTAGGATTTAACTTCAATTTAAATGATACTAGCCAATGCATATCAATTCCAGTCTTTATTACAGATTCCAGATCTAGCAATTAGATTTAAGGATTATGGTTTATGTTTACTATCTAAATTTCTTACACTCTAGATCAAGTAGAATAGATGTAACATCCACTATCTAGAGGCCCAAAGCTAAGCGCTACAAAAGCTGCAGTCATCTATAGTATTAACTTCCGGTGATTAAATACGCCTATGTTAATGGTATCTATGATATCAAAGGCACTAGAGTATGAAACAAATCAGATTTCAAAATAGAATTTTCCATTACATTTCAAAACATATGTTCCATATTCAAATTACACAATCCCATAATGTTTCCCAGGCAAAGATCAAAAATAATTATTACAAAATAAGCCAAGAGCAACATACGAAGATGCCACTTCGTCGACCAGAGTCATGACTAACTTAATACACAATGGAAATAAACATAAAACAAGAACTGCAACTCCTAAATAGCTATCCATTAGCTTCCTGCTCGGCTTCGGTAGCTTTATTTGTCATTCTATTAAAAACTTGAAAAGCCTCAACCCTTAGCCTACTCAAATCAATTTTTAGGACCCGAGAGTTTAAGGGGAAAACCATAAACTTCGAGTTAGACATAAATCCTGGGGTGAATAATACTATACATCCCGGTTACTGATGTTAAGTGAGGCCATGCCACTTAGCGGAATGGGTTTCCCCTCACTAACATCCTTTTAAAACATATCTTTTGCAAATCTTTTCCTGCAACCAAAACTGGTTAAATACTGTAATCATCATTATGTAAACATACGTATCAAGTAATAAAAGAACTATCAGTTCAAACACTAGTTTTGTTTGGCTGACTATTAACCTTTGGTTAACTCGGGCCTACCAGACAAAATAATGTAACATCCGTTAGACACACCTCTTCTGGATGGTCTGTCCTTAACTATCTGTAAATACTTTTCTTCTGGACGGTCTGTCCCTAACATAACATCTCCCAGGTCACCTGATCCTAATGGTTTTGCGGGCTCACCAATAACCTATATGTATACAAACATATATTCCTTTCTGTGTGTAATTATAATTTTAGTCTTACCTATGACAAAGCCCTACACACTGGAATTTTGGACTAAATTAGCTGGGGCCAATAGCTAATGTATAGGGCGCGACCTTATACCAGTCCCATCTAGTATTCTAATATCTGAGTCATTTTACTTAGGGATCCCTTTCCATAATTTCCTTGAAAACCTTTTCAAAATAATTTAAAACCTTTAAATCAAACTTACACAAGGAAAATACATATGTTTTATGCTTTACTCAAGATCACCTTGCCATGTTACAAACACACACACACACTTTACTCAAAATTTAGTTGATGAAAACATTTAAACACTTGAAAGTACCCCTTTTAATTCTTTTGAAAGTACCACTTTCAAAACCCATTGAAAGCATCTCTTTCGAGACCAAGTAAAACCCTTCATTTATCATAGGCCGAAAAGGTAAAATCTTCCTTTCGAAACCATTCTCAAAACCCTTTCGAAACCTTTGAAAACCTTCCTTTTGAATGCTTTAAAACCTTAAACATCATATCATAAAACACTTCAAAACATTGCATTTAGAAATCCTTGGAAAAACCACCCATTTAACCCTTTCGAAACCATCAGAAAACATTACCTTTCGACTCCTTCGAAACCATTTGGAGACCACCCCTTCAAAACCATTTTTAAAACCTTTCGAAAGCACTTGGGTTCAGTTTAAAATATGTGGAAAAACGCCTTTTGAAACCACTTAAATCATCTCTTTCGAAACCATAGGGTTATACTTCAATCATAACAAAAGGATCAATAAAATCATTAAAGTCGAAAGCCTACCTTTCAAAAGCTATCCCTAAGTAAAGAAGTGATGATGTCGAAACCATCCCTTCGAGAGCATTGGAGAAGTGGTTAATTATAAAGGCTAAATATACCTTTCAAAACCATTGACTTCGAAAGGTAGAAAGGCGGCAGCTAGGGGTTTCGACCCCTTCGAAAGAATTGCTTAAAATATAAGAGCGCAACCCATCCTAAACCATTTCTTTAAAAACGCTTGAATCTGTTAAAATCCAACCGTGTCGAAAGTTATCCATTCGAAAGCATAGCAGGCGCTACTTCCATTTTAAAATAAGGCATACTCCAACCCCTTCGGAACCCAGCGTTTCAACTGCGTACCTTCTGCCTCTATCCAATACGCTACGTACCAAGTAACTTGATACCATGAGCATTGGTTTCGAAAGCATAGTGGAAAAATGTCCTAGTCGGAACCCCTGGTGCCGAAAATAGCGAAACATGCTAAAAATATGTTATTTCTGTTTTTAACTTAAAAGAGAAAACTTTTTAACTAACCTGCTATTGTTTGTCAAATTTTCATTGGATGCTAAATATCTTTTTCAAAAGTGCTACCAATGTTTTCAAAAATAAACGATGATTTTATTTTACAAAATACGCCTTCTCAATTAAATATATAAAACATTTAAGTCCCATACCTTAAATAATTTTATATATTCACCAAAACAGTTAGGAAAATTCTTTAAAAATTCCACATAATCATTTCAATATGTTTTCTAACATATATAAATTTCAGACCAAATAATTAATTGTTTAGCCGTAAATAATTTATAACCCAATAAATCATTTTCTTCACTAGAAAATTAATATAAAATCCACATTTCATAAAATTATGAAAATTGAACCCATCCCTAAAATATTATTTTTGATCTACATTTAAATTTACAAGGCAATTGGATGTCATTTAATAGGGTTTTCATACCAAACGTATCATAAAAATCAATATGAACATTCATAAATCATTAACAAGCGAATATAAAAATTTAATCATTCAAAACATAGCTTTATCATGCAAAAACACTTCGGATCATCCTTAAAACCGAAAACCATAAGAAAATGAGCTGTTGTAATTATTCACCTTAGCTTGAGATTAAGGATTTGAGATTTGTTCTTGATTAAGTTGATTTAAATCTTCTCTTAAATCCTATCTTTTATCTTCTTCCTCTTATTTATGGTGGCTGGCCTTAAAATGTTTTTGCTTATGAAAGTACGAAATGAACGCATGCCTTTGTTTCCTAAGGGTTTAGGGTATATATTTTATTATATTCCCCATTTTGCCCTCCCTTATTTCTTAACACTTTTTTCCATTTTAGTTCCTTAGTTCAATGTACATATAGGCACGGCTACCCCTTATTAATCATAAATCTCAATCCACTAATCACCTTAAATTATTTTATTTTATTTAACTAATTAAATATCGTAAATAATGTTACTAAAAATATGGGGTGTCACAATCTCCTCTCCTTTAAAAATTTCGTTCTCGAAATTACGATAAGGTACACAACAAAACAATCAAAGGTAAAACATACCATTAAACAAATCAGGATAAGCGTCTCTAATCCTGCTCTTAGTCTCCCAACTAAAGTCTCTAGCGTCGTCACTCTACTAGACCTTCACTAATTTGACTGTCTTGTTCCTCAACTTCTTCTTACCTCTTGCGACTATCTAGATAGGCTTCCTAACTATAGTCATGTCTGGCTCCACCACTAAATCTTCTAACACAGTCAGTGCTATAGTAGTGTATGGATCCCTAACACATTTCCTTAGATGTGATACATGGAACACATCGTGGACTCCTGCTAAACCACTCGGTAACTCTATTCTATATGCGAGTTTCCCAATCCTTTCTAAAATAGGAAATGGTCCTACGAACCTCGATGTTAACTTCTCTGTCTTTCCGAACTTGATAACACCTTTCATTGGCGATACTTTGACGAAAACATGATCTCTAACAGAGAACTTTAAATCCAACGAAAACATTTCCTTCATTCTCGCCCTTATCGGCTCAATCTTTTTTGCTGCTTCTTTTACCAAATCAGGGCCAAGGACTAATCTACCTCCGGTCTCTAACCAACATGCAGGGGATTCATATTGTCTTCAATACCAAGCTTCAAACGGTGCCATTTCTATAATAGTCTGATAACTATTAGCATATGAAAACTCGACTAGGTGTAGGTGGACTTCCCATGATCCCCCGAAATCTAATACACAAGCTCGCAACAAGTCCTCCATGATCTTGTGAACCCTTTTCGTTTGCCCATCGGTCTGCGGATGGTAAGCGGTACTCATCTTGAGCTTGGTTCCTAAACTTTCCTGTAGAAACTTCCAGAACTCGCTAGTGAATAAGGAATCTCTATCACTAACAATACTACTAGGAATTCCATGTAGTCTAACCACATTCTTCATAAATGACTTAGCCAATACAGGGGCCATCCTGTTTGACTTAACTGGGATGAAATAGGCTCTTGGTCAATCTATCCACTATGACCCATATACTTTCATTTCCTCTATTAGATCTCGACAACCATCTATGAAATCCATAGAAATAGAATCCCACTTCCATACCGGAATATCTAATGGCTGAAGCAACCCACTAGGCTTCTGATGCTCGACTTTCACCTGTTGACAGTTCAAACACCGTTTCACCCATAAGCTAACATCCCTCTTCATGCCTTCCCAAAAGAAACTTATCTTCATATCCTAATACATCTTCGTTCCTCCTGGATGAATAATGAACTTCGAACGATGGAACTCCTCCAAAACTTCCTTCCTTATGTCTCCCATATTTGGAACACATAATCTACCCTTTTTCTTAACCATCCACTTTGGTCAAGACAAAAATCTTTCAAGTCATAGCTCTCCGTTCCATCCTTTAATTTCATGTCCTGTTTAGAAGTAATTTTTTCAATCAATACCGGTCGGACTTCCAAACAAGACAATATAGTAGATCCTCCACTAGACCCAGTCTCGGATCTTCACTGCACTCTACAAGCTGTCAAGGTTTCTAAGTCTTTCCATTCTGCTATCATATCCAACACTACATTCTGATGCTTCCTATAAAGAGCATCTTCAACTTTGTTGCCTTTCCCTAGTGTGTACTCCATTCCAAAATCATAAGCGGCTAAAAACTCTAACCACCTTTGTTTTCTCATGTTCAGCTCCTTTTGAGAGAACAAGTACTTCAACAACTTATGGTCGGTATAAAGCTCGAACCTCTCTCCCAAAAGGTAATGCCTCCACACCTTCAATGCAAATATAACTGCAGCTAACTCCAAGTCATGCGTTGGATATCTAACCTCATGCGGTCTAATCTATCTAGAAGAGTAGGCAATCACTTTACCCCTCTGCATTAATACAGCTCCTAACCCAGTACCACATGCATCTGTATAAACTACCAAGTCCTGCTTCCCCTTTGGAACCACTAACATAGGTGCATGAGTCAACAAGTGTTTCAAGCTCTGGAATACTTCCTCACACTTATTGGTCCACACAAACTTCACATCCTTTCGTGATAGCTTGGTCATCGGCACTGCTATTCGTGAGAAATCCTTTATAAACCTCCGATAATACCCCACCAATCCAAGGAAATTCTTATCTCAGTTACCGTTTTTATTCTCTTCCAATTATTAATGGCTTCGACTTTTCTGGATCAATTGACAATCCTTTCTCCAAAACCACATGACCAAGAAACTTCACTTCCTTCTTTCAAAAATTGCACTTCAAAAACTTTGCCTTTAACCGATGTTGCCTCAGCGTCTTAAGCACAACTCTTAGATGAACTTCATGCTCCTTCTCATCCTTAGAGTATATCAAGATTTCATCTATAAAAACCATCTCGAACCTATTGTGCTGTCGGAAAATCCGGTTCATCAAATCCGCAAATAATGCCGGCGCATTAGTGAGTCAGAACGGCATAACTAACCATTCGTATGACCCATACCTTATTCTAAACGCCATCAAAGGTATATTATCTTCTGCCACTCTAAGATGATGAAATCCTGTCGCCAGATCTAACTGGGAAAATATCTTGGCTCCACTTAGTTGATCGAATAAATTGTCAATCCTAGGTAATGGATATCGATTCTTTATCGTCTTATCATTCAACTTACGATAACCGATACATAGCCTTAACAATCTGTCTGGCATTTTAGCAAACACCGCGGCTCCCCAAGGCGAACTACTTGGTCTAATAAAACTCTTGCCTTCCAAGTCTACCAACTAAGCCTTAAACTCCTTCATCTCTGTTGGTGTCATCCTGCTTGACGGCCTACTCACTAGTTCTACTCTAGGCACCAAATCTATCCAAAACTCTATGGCTCGTTTCGGTGGTAATCCAACTACCGGCTCCAAAACATCTGCAAATTCTCTAACTACGAAAACGCGATTCCACTCATCTTCTAACTCCATAACACCCAACAAAGCATTCACCTCACAGCTAGGGTTTTGTACGGTATAAACTATCTGATCACTACAATACCAGTGCCTAAGTGATATTTTTATATCCAGGAAAAATATCCTAGCATCGTATTTACTTAACCAATCCATGCCTAATATAATCTCGAACCCTACAAAGTCAAATACATGCAAACTGCAAAAAAAGGTGTAACCTAGCAAGTCAAACTCTAATTGGTCACACTTCATCCTAAGTGTCGCATACCCACCTATCGGATTTGCAACTCTTAAGGAATTAATTAAATATGTGGGTTTTAGGTTAAGCTTATCTACCAAACATCGAGATATAAAAGAATGCGATGAACCAGTATTAAATAAAATGCTAACAGATATATCATAGATCTGAAGCGTACCTCCAAATACTGCTTTTCCTTTCTTTTGCACTGTCAGCTTCGAAGTAGCATGCTCAAATGCAAATACTTGGCCTTTATCTCTTTAGCTGGATCTTTGCACTGGTTCTTGTAGTGCCCAACTTGATCACAGTTGAAACACCTAATGTTCTTCTTTCCAATCACCTCCTTTCCTTTTCCTTTTCTAGTATGACACTCATGAGCATAATATCCTTTCTTGTGGCACTTGTAGCAGATCACCTTAGACTTTCCTTTCTTCGCTACTCCTCCTTTCTGAGCATTCTTTTTATGGAAAAACTTCCTCTTTTGGCCTTGCCCAAACTTGACCTCCTCTTCCTTCTTCTTCTCCAAACAAGCTAATATCTCTTCGTGTCTCAATGCCATCTCCACAACAATACCACATGGATCTCTAATGTGCAGCAAACTAACCCTAGCCAGTTCTAGCTTCAAACCTCTAATAAACTTCTCATTCCATTTCATCACTGTATCAACAATGGCATACACATATCTAGCCAATTCTTCAAACCTACTAGCATACTCCGAAACTGACATTTCTCCTTGTTCCAACTCATCGAACTTCCAAATCAAGACGGACTGTGCCATTACTGACATGAACCTTTCCTGGAACCTTCTCCTAAACTCCACCCATGTCATCTCCTCTTCGTTTACTCCAACTGTCACACTATTCCACCAATACAAAGATGCCATTAGAAGTTGACTCGTGGAAAGTATCCACTTCCGCTCGTCATTGATCCCAAAATCAGCGAATATTCTTTCACAGTGCAACAACCAATTTTCTACTTCTATAGCATCCTCGGTTCCAATAAACGGCTTCCCTCCAAACCTAGCGTAGTCTCTACTCAAATTAGCATAATGATTGTTTTTGCAACCAAATTGGCCACAGACACCCAAGAATAGGTTTAAGTAGTGAAATAAATAAAGAAATTAAATGAAAACGGAGTAATAACATTGAATATCAAGAAAAATGTAGTAGAAAGCAAAACCAACAGGATTTATAGTGGTTCGGCGTTGATTGCCTACATCCACTTTGAATATTCTCTTTATTGGCTTCACAATTCGCTTGATTACAGTTACAATCAGTAAGCAATAACAAGAGATCAGAAAAGAGTAAAGGAAGTTGGTTACAATAATGGCAGAGTTTCACTTGCAACTCAAAAAGTCCCTTAGAATGGCCTCTTATGCCTCTATTTATTGATGAAGGCGACCTCCAACCCAACTGAAACTTCGGCAACAGGAAATTCCTAACCACATAGGCCCACCTTAGGGAGGGCTATGCCCATCTCTCAATGGATAGGGATTGGTACCGATCCCTCCATGGGTCGAGTTCGGGCTAGCGATCCCTATGGTAGCTCCCTTTTGGTTTATGTAGATGGTGCTTCAAATATCAAGGCGATTGGATGCATGGAGCTCTGGTTTTTGCAATGTTCCAATTTGAATCTTGATTTGGCCTAGTCGATGCCGATCCCTCCTAACGTCCCTTATATATGTCGATCCTTATCCTTTGAGGATTCCATGTCAATTCCTATCTCTGGAGTGTAATAAGCCAACCCATATCTCACCAGGTCGTCATGCCGATCCATTCTGACAAGCGCGTCTCACCGATCCCTTTAGCTTCATATGCCACGTCGATCCATTCTGAAAAGCGCGTCTCACCGATCCCTTTAGCTTCATATGCCATGCCGATCCCTCTATGTTCTCACCCAAACCAATTGTCTTGCCAAATAACTATGCCGATCTATATCTATTCCTCCTGTTATGTCGAACCATATCCTCCACACATATTATGCCGACCCATTACCATATTACACATATACTAATCCATTCATATTTCATCCAATTTGACCAACATTCATGCCGATCCCTATTCCAACTAAATTAAACCCCATCATCCAACATCCTGCATCGTCTATCTATTAACTCTATTCTTCATGGGCTTGATACAACTGCCCGGACATTATATTTTGGTCGTGTGGCTGTAGTCTCGTGATCATCTTTCCTATTAGCAGTCAAGTCTGGCCTTCGTAATTAGCCTTATGTAGCCGGGTCAAGGCACTGGGTAACAATTGCCCCCCAAAGTACATCTTGTGAATAACATGACGTGCTTTGAATTAGAAAAACCTAGGTTCCTGGGAACAAGTCTATCCAACTTCCTGGTTGATTACTGTTCCTTTATTAACCTTCGATGATATAAGTCTGATGTCATACTCCATTAGTATGCACAAATTTGGTCATACGAGATCTTCTGGTTTTCTTCTGATTTGACATCAAGCTTGATCGTTTCATGCAAAACCGCCATTCCAATTACTTTCAAAAAGTTGAATTCATAAATCTCTTCCATGCATGTTTCTGTTGTTGACTTCCGGACGCGTTCGGACGTTTTTTTACCTTTTCCAAGTTGTTTATTCTGTATGCTTCCGTTTACAGTCTAACCTTCACGATATCGGTTGCCATTCAGTTTTCAAACATTTGCCATTTCCTTCTACCCTCCTTTTTATTTCACATATATCCATCATTCATGCATATCTCCGCTTCTCTTTCTTTTTTATATTACATTATTACATATATGTTTTTTTATTTTTTATTATTGTTTTTTTAGGAGGGATCGCCATTCGGTATGACGATCCCTTAGTGAGCCTGTAAGGATAGGGGTCGATGAACCTTAAGGCTGATACCTTTTCAATCTCGTGACCGAGTCGCTTGGTTTGACCGGTTCACCTTCCCTTCTTCATAACCCATATAAAAACTCGCACCTCTCTCCTTCCTCTCTTCACTTTACAAGCTTCTTCTTTAAATACACATCCGAGTGCGAGACCCTATTTTTGATCTCCACCACCATCAATTCGTCCTTAATCCAAGTTTCTGACCTCGTAATCCATACCAAATAGGTATGACTTCCTCTTATAATTGCATCATTTGAGTCATGGGTTCATGGGTTCACTTACATTATAACCATAGGTGAGCGAATCAGTGGGCTTGGTTAAGTTAGGCAAGATCAAGGATAGGGAAGAAGGCGCTGGAGGAGGAATAGAAAGGAATCAGGAATGAGGAAGAAAGAGGGACGAGGAAAAAGGGAGGTAAAAGGAGGGTTCGGTGCCTGGCTATTTGGTGATGAAATGGGAATTGCCGACGTTAGGGATCGATATAGTCTTGTGAGGGGTCGGTGTGGAGGCTTATCCATAGGGATCGGCTTAGGAACTAAAAAGCAGGGTTCATCCTAAATGTTTAAGTATTAGGATTGGCTTCTAGGGTAGAAGGAACCATAGGGTTCGGTAATGAGGGTTAAAACAGAGGGATCAGTATGTAGGCTAAGGGGAAAAGGGTCAGTGTTGCCAGATGAATTTAAGTATAAGGATCGGTTGTGAGGCTAGGGTATAGGGATCGGTATCCAAGGCAGGGATCGGTGTTGACTATAAAGACCAGCTTAACTCAAGTCATTTAAACATTTAACTACATAATGCCATGCCCGAACATAAAACGACTAAGAACAATGCGACTTGCATACTTGGACCAATGGATTCAAATTTGAACAAACAAATTTACAGTTTACTAAACATGAACTAAGTATAAAATTAGCCAAACATACTTGAACAATGGACTTCGTAACTGAGAATGTAAGCATCCAATCTTAAAGCTTCGGTTGCCGATCAGCTTTCACGTCGATTGAGACGGTCAGCGATGACAGTCTCTCTAGATGAAACCCCTAACCATCGACAATTTATTCTCACTTTTCTAATTTCAAACTGCTTATGTTTATTTCATATTGCATGGCACTATTTCACACAAGACACGGGGCGACATGTTATTATTTCTAATATTGACTGTCTACTGAGTATAGCTGACAAAGATTTCAAGCTACACGGAGCACTCAATCATAATGTCTTCTGAATCGGTTGCGAGATCAGGCTCTGCCACCTTATCTGATAAACCCGCTTCGAGTCACCAAATAGAACAAGTAGGGGAATCTTACATACAAACAAATCTCTTTTCCGACATCTCATATTTTACTACCGAAGTTATTGACCCAGCTCTTGATGCCATTGAAGGTGCCATCATCTTAAAAAATCTAGTTGATTCACAAGCATTTAGAATCAGCGAAGACGCTCTTTGTCGATTATGTTCCATTCACAGAATTCCTTTCGAAGACGTTCTAGTTCCATCGAGGTAAGATAGACCTCACTTGCCCCTAGCCGGATATAATGCTTATAACAAGTTCATGTGATGGGCCGGATGCGTCCCTCCCTTCAATTCCTTTGTCCGGGAAATGCTGAGATACCTAAGGATCGCTCCTACCCAACTGCATCCCAACAGTTACGCCTTCATCCATGTCACTTTTCTTCTCTTCATGTATGTCCTATTTCGTCCGCCAACCGTTGAGGACATCAGATACATCTACAATTTTAAAAGACAGTCTAGGAGCCCTTCATATGTCTTTCTTGAACCTTTGCCCAAATGCCAGGTCCTAACGAGCTCATGGAACAAGCTCTCTCTATTCAAACACGAGTGGTTCTACGTACGGTGCCCTTTCGGCTTTGCAAGGAGATGGTTGGAAGGACGTAAATACTATTCTTATCTTCCTTTTTAGTTTAAAGATTCAAGTCGCAACTTCTTTCTTAATCATACTAATATCTCCAATTTTTACAAGTATCCGCCCACAATCCGAAGGCGTCGAGTATTCTAGGGCTGTCACGACCATTCATGATACTCCTATAGAGGATCGGGACATCAAACTCCTTGTCACTGATAAGCTGCTCTCGTTATTTGGGTTATTGGAAGATGGACGTAAAATCGGACTTCCTAGTAGTACAGAAGTTCCGAAAATTGTAGTTGTGAGAAGAGAAGAAGTAAACGACCCTACGATGCCCCTTGTCGAAGGAACCTAAGAAGACGTCGAAGAGGGAGAGATAAGGGAATCACAAGATGTGGTTCTGAGAAGCAAAGACGTAAGCCTCAGAAAAACGCCAGCAATTGAAGCACCACAGACTAGCCAATTACAAACTCCCCCGAAGAGGAGGAAAAGGTTGGTGTATAAGCTACGAAAGAGCAAGGCTGGGGCAAATCCAAAATTCGTCATAACCCTAATTGAAAAGGAGTCGTCTTCCCAACAAATGGAAAGTTCACTGAAGGGACTCTCCAATATTCCGATTCCGGACGACATATTAAATTATAAATTTGCTAACATTGACGTCGAAGGGCTTAACTCTCCTGCAAGAAGCGGTAAATGCGCACAACCTCCCAATAAAGGGAGGAAACTCCAATGAGTAAAGCTAATGTTACCGGTCCGTCGGGGGTGAACACTAGGACACACACAAGCACATGCACTCCACCGTACACTCATGATTAATTCCTCATATTACAACTTCTAATATGCTCTTACTTGGTTCTTTTATAGGTGGAATGTCACACTCTCACACTTTTGACCATCTTCAGAATTCTTCATTTACCATCGCTCTGGCCGAGAGTATGAACCAGGAAGACGTAGAGACAGAGACGATGGGCGAGACAGAGATTATTATTCTCGAGAATCTTCTTCCTCCTCCAGATGGAAATCTCAAGCACATGCTCCCCGCCATTTAGATCCGTCAAATCCTCCCTCTCACAGCGAAGATAAATCCTATCATCGGGGTTCCTAGGCTGCTGCTCCTTATGACCAACATACCGGGTCGTCAAGCACAAGGCAATCATATGAGTACCGTAAGCATCCACTGGATACTTCTAAACAGTTCCATTCAATTCCTGCCCATGATCCTACCACGGTGGAAAAGTTAGCTGAACCTAAAGCTACTTTTCTGAAAATCTACATCGATGGACTCAAGTTCCTTCCCTCCATACATGTCATTCCTGGAAGTTCCAAAGAGAGCTCATTAGCATGCACGAATGACGTGTATCTCCAGCATGAAGCGTTCATTCACTTAGCTAAGAAAGTCTTCGAAGTTTCCATCGAGCGCGGGTATGAAATTGATCGCCTCAAGTTGGAGGTTGTTCATGACAATGATATCATCAAACATCAAGATGCCAAGCTGCTCGAATATAAACCCCAACATACAGCGGTAGAGAAGAATGCGAAAGAAACGATGGACGCTTCACACAAAAAGGAACTGGATGCAGCGCTCCATCGCGGTGGAACTCTAGCCTTAGAGAAGGACTCCTTACAAAAGGAGAAAGACGTCTTAGCTCATCGTGTTAAGGAGCTAGAAAAATTATTGTTCAAAGAGAGGGAGGAAAAAATCGAGACATAGGAAGAGTCGCAAAAATACTACGAGGAGATTATTGAAACAAGGAACTTAAAAACGATTGATAAGCAACTAGCTCAGATCGAAGTCTTAAAAGAAATAGCTCGCGAAGAAGGTAGGAAAGAGGTGCTTTCAGAAGCCTACTCCTGGGTAGAGGCTGCCACTGAGTCCGGTAGGGAAGAGATTTAGAATTTGTTTGATCCGCTCATTGCCGAATACAACGCAGAAGTTATCCTTCACTATGACTTGACCTTTCTAGGCGAACGCTATCTTGAATCGCTTGCCGAAGCCAGGGAGATTACCACCAAAATCAAGAAAGAAGAGTCGGGAGTGGCAGAGCTTGATGAAGAGGCACTTGTGCGAGAAGTGCTCTGAGGAAACGAGCCGTCTGATTTAGCCGTCACGAAACTTCAGTTCGGTAAAGCTCCTATACTGGCTAAAGAAGGAGAAGATATCGTAGGATCTTCTGGAATAGAACCCAAGGGTCCTTCTCCTACTCAATTAGTTGGAATGTCATCTTCTCAACCCACGGAGCAACACGTTGGTTATGACCCGGACAGGCCCGGACTTGACCCACACATGATGTCTCCCATCATTGAAGGGAGCACCCCGATGACCACTGAGAGCCAACCGGATGATGGTACCGTATTGAACTCTTTCGAATTAAAAAAGTTGCTATCTTCAGTACATAACGGCTATAGACTAATGCTTGTGTTTTAACTATCTTTTGTAGGCTACCCCGGTCCAGAGAAAACTCCTTGGAGCGATGTCACCATGGAGCGGGAAGAGAAAGTGGCCAAGGCTCCAACTGCTGTAGATATTCCAAGGTTCAATACTCGGGTCATCAACGCGGTCGAGGAGGATAAGCCTTAAGACCCGTCCCTTGGCGAGGATTGGAACGATGTAGTGATCGTGGGCTCTACGGAGCACATTGCCAAGAGCAAATTGAAGGAGAAGAGAGATTGAAGCATGAAGTTAAAACGGAGCCAGTTGAGGTCGCGGCTGAAAATCCTATTCCTGCGCCTTTGAAGGTCATTCCACCTGGCGAGACAATTCCTATTGAAATTCCTCCTCCTTCATGCGTCTCCGCCAAGGGCTGCAAAGGATCCCGAAAAATACACTCGACTGGTTCAACTCCCGAAAAACCGAAAATGGAGAAGAAATCAAAGAAATAATTAGTGTTTTGTGTTGTTGTACATAGTTTGGATAAGTTAGGAGTGCGTTTCTTTTCTTGGTAGTAGATGTACGGTCGTGGGTCCCGAACTTTTGAATAATTTTGTAAGGAATTTTTGAGATAGTGAATAAAATTATTTATCATTTGATTAATCATTGCATGAATTATTACTTCAACAGTAGAGTAATTATTTCTCATTTATAATAATTTTCGCAAGTCTCGTTAATAATCCACTATCTTTATCTCAAAGCCTCCCTGTAGATGCCATCTTAAGTCATGAGCAACGCCAAGCTGGAACTGTAACGAACGGTTATGTGTTGTCGTTAACAGTTCGAGTTTCTTCTGTCGATTTGAGATCGTAATTCGTGGGATAACAAACAGTCAAAATCTGTCCGTCCACCCATTGGGTTTTCGAGTTAGCCTGTGGTCTGGGGACTTATAATTTTTTACAGGTGGTTAACTATATTCCAATCGCTCATACTCTAATCCATGCTCTGATATCTTAGAGTATTCGTCGCGGGTAATCTCGTTTCTGTCACTGTGGTTCATAATCTGGTCCGCCGCCAAGGACCTAGAATTTCCTAGTCCACAGTCAGGGATTTGGAATTCTCATCGTTGGCAGTCGTGTTTCCACCCGAATGGTTTGTACTCTGGTACGCAGTTAGAGACTTAGAGTTTTTTAGTCTACAGTCAGGGACATAGAAATTTCATCGTAGGCAGTCGTGTTTCCACCCGAATGGTTTATACTCTGCTTCGTAGTCAGAGACTTAGAGTTTTCTAGTCCACAATCAAGGACTTAAGATTTTCTAGTCCGTAGTCAGGGACTTAGAAATTTCGTCGTGGGTAGTCGGGTTTCCGCCCGAATGGTTTATACTCCTGTCCGCGGTTAGGGACTTAGAGACTTAGAATTTTTTGGGCCGCAGTCAGGGACATAAGATTTTCTAGTCCACAGTAAGGGACTTAGAAATTTTATCATGGGAAGTCGTGTTTTTGCCCGAATGGTTTATACTCTGGTCCGCAGTTAGGGACTTAGAGTTTTCTAGTCCCCGGTCAGGGACATAGAATTTTTTAGTCCGCAGTCAAGGACTTAGGATTTTTTGGTCCGCAATCAGGGACTTAAGATTTTCTAGTCCGTAGTCAGGGACATAGAAATTTCGTTGTGGGCAGTCACGTTTTATACTCCGGTCCACAGTCAGGGACTTTGAGTTTTCTAGTCCGCAATTAGAGACTTAGATTTTTTTGGTCCGCTGTCGGGGACTTAAGAATTTCTAGTTCGCAGTCAGGGACTTAGAAATTTCATCATGGGCAGTCGTGTTTCCGCCCGAATGGTTTATACTTTGGTCCGTAGTCAAGGACTTAGTGTTTTCTAGTCGGCATTTAGGGACTTAGAATTTTTTAGTATGTAGTCAAGGACTTAGAAATGTCGTCGTTCTCCTACCGTCGACGAACTCTGTTCCTTACTGCGATCTTCGCATTTTGATTCATCTATGAGAATCTCCAGCCGAGCAAACTTACAAAACCAATCTTGTTCGATCTCATTGGTGATGTGTATGATTGGTCGACTTTAAACTCTGCAAATATGTTCACACATCACAGATGTCGATATCAATTAGTTCCAATACATACTTAGCATAATATGCGATAACAATAGCTTATGTAAAGAAGGCTTCAAGATTTTATTCATCATAAGAAGAGGAACGGAATAACTTGTCTTATTACATATTAACAAAGTCAAACATCAAAGAAAATATCGAAAGAAACTAGTACTGAAATATAAAAGAAATAGTCTAGGTGAAATAACGTTGTAAATGCTTGCTATTCCATGCTCTTGGAAGCGTCACACCATCAACAGTCGCTAGCTTAAAAGTTCCTTCTCCAAGCCTCTGTTCAATGACGTATGGCCCTTCCCATGTCGGGTTCATGTGCTATAGGACCGAGAAAATCCGTTTCAGGACAAGGTCGTAAACTTCGAAGGTCCTTGATCATACCTTTGTGTTATAGTACTGGGCGATTCGATGTCTGTATGCAGCTGCTCTCAAATCGGCCTCCTCGTGCTTCTCATCGATAAAGTCCAATGATTCTAGCAAAAGATTTTGGTTTGTTCTGGGATCATAGTAAGTTACTCGATGAGAGGGGACTTTGAGTTCTACTGGGATAACTGATTCGGCTCCGTAAGCAAGAGCGAATGGAGTGTGGCCAGTCGTAGACTTATGAGTGATCCTGTAGGCCCAAAGCATCATAGGAAGTTCATTTACCCACTTGCCTCTAGCATTTTCCAAACGCTTTTTCAAGATAGACTTTATAATCTTGTTTACAACTTCAGCTTGTCCATTCACCTGTGAGCGACCGTGGTAAACCTCTTTTCAATGTGATGTCTTCGGCAAAACTCCTTAAACTCAGCCCTATCAAACCGAGTCCCATTATTAGTCAAGATAGTTCGCGGAAGACCAAAACGACATACAATGTTCCGAACAACGAAGTTGATAACTTTCTTGGTTGTGATCGTAGCTAACGGCTCCGCTTCAGCTCATTTGGTAAAGTAGTCAACTGCGACAATTGCATATTTCATGCCACCTTTGAAAAGTGGCAAAGAGCAGATAATATTGATTTCCCACATAGCGAATGGCCATGGATTAACCATTTGTGTGATCTCTGTCAGCGGAGAACTTGGGACTTTCACGTATATCTGACATTTGTCGCATCGTCTTACATAATCAGTGGCATCCTGGTTCACAGTCGGCCAGTAGTACCTGTAACGGAGTATCTTTTTTGCTGGCATTTGGCCCCAAGTGTGATCGCCACATTCTCCCTCATTGACTTCTTTCAAGACACGCTTTATCTCGTCATGAGTGACACACCAGAGTAAGGGAACGAAGAACCCCTTTCTTTACATAGTTCCTTCTTGCATGATATACCATGAAGCTTTACGAAGGACTTGTCGCTTTTCGTTCCTCTTCTAAAGCAAGATACCATGCAACAAGTATTCTTTAAATGGAGTCATCCATGATTCCCTTTCGGGAACCATATCCAGTACTTGATCAACTTCCATCACATTTATACTTGGGGTATGTAGTATCTCGACTGGAACCAAGCCCATCTATTTGCATCACCAGTACTCGCGAACTTCGCCAACGAATCGGCTTCCTCGTTCTGCTCATGCGAGATATGTGAAATGTCGTAGTATTCGATATCCTCCAACAACTTCTGAACTCGGGTGAGATATGAGGCAAGTTGTTATCCCTTTGCTTGGTAATCCCCTCTAACCCGATACACCACCAGTTGCGAGTCGCAAAATATTTCAATAGATTTCACCCCGAGCTCTCTATCAAGTTTGATTCCAGCAATTAACGCCTCATACTCGGCTTCATTGTTCATAGCAGGAAAATCAAGCTTCAAAGCATAGAAAATTGGCCGGTTCTCAGGGGTTACAAGAACGATGCCCGCTCTGGAACAATAATTATTGGATGCTCCATCGGTATATATAGCTTCCATCGTACAGTAGGGATTACAACACTCTATGAGGGCTCGTCCTGCATAGTAAACTCTACTATGAAGTCTGCCAATGCTTGTCCCTGGATAGCTCTTCGAGGCAGCTATGTAATGTCGAACTAACTAAGCTTGATGCTGCACTTAAGCAGCCTTCCAGACGTCTCAGGTCATTGTAGGATCTGTCGTAAGGGCTGGTCGGTGTAGACATTGATTGGATGTGCCTGGAAGTACGGGCAAAGTTTGCGCGATGCGATCACCAAGAAGTATGCCAATTTCTCTATCTTCGGGTAGTTTCTTTCTGCCCCATTAATCATTTACTGACGTAGTACATCGGTCTCTAGATCTGGTTCTCCTCACAAATCAAAGCGGCACTTATGGCATGTGGCGATACACCTAAGTAAATATACAACTCTTCATAATCTATTGGCTTTGATAAAACAGGGGGTCTCTCCAAATGATTCACCAAATCTCGGAATGCGCCTTCACAATCTTACATCCACTCGAAATTTCGCCTTTCGTTATCAAATCGAAGAAAGGAATGCATTTATTGGTCGCCTTGGAGATGAACCAACTCAAAGCAGCAACCTTCCCGTTCAGACTCTGCACTTGTTTAATAGTTCTGGGTGCTTGTATATCCCGAATGGCTTGAATCTTTTCTTGATTTACTTCAATTCCTCATGCATGAAAATAAAGCCCATGAACTTCCTTGACGCAACACCTAATGAGCATTTCAAAAGGTTGATTTTAATGCTGTAAAATCATAGGATATCAAACATCTCCGCCGAATCTCGAATGTGGTCGTTTGATTACCATGACTTCACGAGCATATCATCCACATAAACTTCTGTCGTTCTCGCGATCTAATCCTTAACCATTCGGTTAACCAAATGTCGATAGGTCGCTTCTGCATTCTTTAACCCAAACGGCATTACTTCGTAACAATATAACCCAACATCTATGACAAAACTGGTGTGTTCTTGATCTGGGTTATGCATCAGGATTTGCTTATACCCCAAGTGCGCATCCATAAATGATAACAATTTGTGCCTTACAGTTGAATCAACTAGCTGATCTATTCTAAGCAGGGGAAAACTATCCTTGGGGCATGCCTTGTTCAGGTCCGAATAGTCAATACACGTTCACCATTTCCAATTTTTCTTCTTTACCAGCACGGGGTTAGATATCCATTCGGGAAAAAGGGATCCCGAATAAACCCGTTGGCTTTAAGTTTATCCACCTCCTCTTTAAGAGCAACAGATCTCTCCAGATCCGTGCCTCGCCTTTTCTGTTTCACCAGAACATACTTTGGATCAACGTTTAATGCATGGCTTGCAATGGCAGGAAAGATCCCATACATGTCAAAATGAGTCCAAGCGAATACATCCAGATTCTCTTGGAGGAAATCATAAAGTTCTCTCATCACCGAAGGATTGAGTTGCGATTCAATCTTCAATACCCGCGATGGGTCATCACGGCTGACTGTGATATCAATCGTCAACTCAACCGGTGATGCCTTGGTCTCCTTAGGTTCCTCCTCATCGTCCCTCGGATCTATATCTCTATAGAACCGACTATGATGCCCAAGCCGTGGCTTGGGCGCCATTTGTCAATCTTTAGTGACTTAGATGCGGACAGGCTTATCCACACCCTTTCCCTTATCTTTCCGCTGAGCCTCTCTCAACTCAGCTACATAACAGGCATGCCCAGTTGCCTGATCACCATGCATAACACCTACTCCATTATCAGTCGGAAAGTTCAATGTCAAACACTATGGAGTAAGAGCTGCCCGAAACCAAGGCTGGACGCCCTAGAAAAACGTTGTACGATGAATCAACGTCCAAAACAATGAACGGTAGGATCCCCACCCTCATACGTTCACCTTCCCCCAATTTGACTGGCAATTCTACATAACAACCTACCTCGGTAGCCACACCATTGAAACCATGTATATGAGCTTAAGATGGTTTCAAATGCTTAGCCTCCATCCTTATTTGATCATATGCCTTCTTAAAGATAATGTTCATAGAGCTTCCGCAATCAATCAAAATTCTTCTCACCAGAGCGGGGCCAATCATGGCGGAGATAACCATCGGATCAACAGTAGGGGCCTCTACTCTATCGGCATCTCTGCTTCTGAATACTATATCATCCGTCATTGTACATTGTAGCTTTGCTCGAGTTCCATCCTCCGTATTCGAGCAACATTCGAAATCCACATGCCTCACTGAACTAGCATAACGCTCCATTTCTTGCAAACTTCTGTCCACAGGATGCGGTCCACCAACTATCATGTTTATTACCAACCTTCCACCGGTCCGTGCAGGCTCCTCAGCCCTGCGTGGAGCCTGCCCTCGATTGGGGTCAGACGTCCCCTATTCGCCATCCTGCGGATTTTTCAAAAATTGCTGCAACTTTTTTTCCCGAATCAATTTCTCAATGGCATCGCGGAGATGTCTACACTCATCTGTATTATGCTCGTAACATTCATGAAACCGACAGTACTTCCAGGTTTGCTTTTGTGCCTCAGTCGATTCTTTTGGACGCAGCTTCTTATATTGGAATGTATTACAGGTGGACAGATAAATGTTCTCCAGGGGTTCATTCATAGGTGTATAGTCGTCATATATAGGAAACTTGGACCTCCAATTTCCGGGGTCCCTCTTTCAGTCTCAATTCCCTTCTCCACTCCTTTTCTGTTGGTCTAGCTTGTTTTGAAAATTAACTTGAACCTTCCTAGAACTCTCGCCGGATTGCTTTGCTGCGATGTTTCTTTGTACCGCTTCTCCACTTGGCCCCATAACGTTGCTGTTTCTAGACAATCCGGCCTCTTCCTTTCTCATGAACTCGGCCGCCTTTGAGTGGAAACGATCCAACGTGGCCGGTGATTTTCAGCTAGCCAATCATCGATCTCAGATTCAAGGTCAACCCCCTTGTCACAGCCATAAGTATTGCATGGTCATTAGGGTTACTAACTTCAGTGGTAGCAACATGGAATCTCTGCAAGTAGTCATTCTGTGATTCCCCCGGAGCGTGGATTACACTGGATAATGACATCACATCTTAGAGGCGAGTAGCGTGAATCTGGAACTGTTCCATAAATCTTGTCGCCAGCTCGTCAAATCTCGAGATCGATCGTGGGGGTAATCTTGTGAACCATATCGTAGCGATCCTAGAAAGGGTTATGGGGAAGCATCTGCATTTTTAGCATCATTCGCTCTTGCTGAGTCCATCAACCATTCGTACCTCATGATGTGCTGCCTGGGGTCAGTTTTCTCTTCATAAACAGGCATCGTAGGCATGTTGAACCTTCTAGGATACTCTGCAAGTAAATTACTATCGGTAAATAGGGTGTGGCTCCTAGAGACTCCCTAGTCATCGTTTGTTAAGCCCTGGTTCTCCATCATTAGCTGTCTGACCATTGCGGATAAATCCGGTGTCTGGATAGGTGGCGCAAAATGGTGGTCGTGCTCAACCTCGCGTGAATGCTCCGGCCGGTGTCTCTAGGGCATTTCACGCCTCCTTGGCCTATCAACCTCCTGATGTGTGTCCTGAGCATTCACTTCATTATCATTCCAGAGAGGTAGTTGGTCAGCATCCACATGTATTCCAATGTCCAAATTCCCATATCCAGCATGAGCACGGTTCTCTGCTTGCACTTGAAGAGCTATCCCTCTGGTTAAGGGATCACTACCGATCCCTAGGTAGGGATCGGCACCGAACCGTCTCGGTAGACCACGTTGATCTACCGAGCGTTGTTCCATCGCTCCAGCTCGTGCTGCTTCAACTCTACAACGCCTACGCCTATGGTGCTCGTCCGATAAAGTTGAACTATTTGACGCCGAGTAAGAAGCGAGATCCCTTCTGGTGCTTTGGAGCTGTTGTTGAGCAATTTGGTTCATCAAATTGGCATTAGCCTGGATTTTCTCGTTTAGCTGCCTACGGCTCTCCATCATCTCTTTCATCAAGTCATTGAATTCAGCTCTAGTTATGGAATCAGTGGGGTTTTGGACTGTAGCAGGCTTCATATTCATATTAGCAGGTTGGTTGCTTGGACCTCCCTGTTGGATACTAGCGGTCTCGTAGGCATCAACATTATGGGAAGTAGATCGGGTGTGCCTTACCATTCTGAATTTATTTTCTTAGATATTGATAAATCTAAATAGTATCTGTGTGATGAACCTAGATCTCCTTTGGGGGATTTTCTCAATCCAGTAGTAGCAAAGACGATCCTAACAACATGAGAATCAACGTTCTCAGTGAAAGCACCAAAATGTTTGCAACCAAATTGGCCACAAACACCCAAGAATAGATTTAAGTGGTGAAATAAATGAAGAAATAAAATGAAAATGGAGGAATAACACTGAATATCAAGAAAAATGTAGCAGAAAGCAAAAATAACAGGAGTTATATTAGTTCGGCGTTGATTCCCTATGTCCACTTTGAATATTCTCTTTATTGGCTTCACAATTCACTTGATTACAGTTGCAATTAGTAAGAAATAGCAAAAGATCAGAAAAGAATAAAGGAAGTTGGTTACAATAATTGCAAAGTTTCACTTGCAACCCAAAAAGTCCCTTAGAATGCCTCCTTGTGCCTCTATTTATAGATGAAGGCGACTTCAAACCTGACTGAAACTTCGACAATAGGACCTCCCTAACCACATAGGCCTACCATAGGGAGGGCTAGGCCCAACTCTCAATGGGTCGAGTTCGGACTAGCGATCCCTATGGTAGCTCCCTTTTGGTCTATGTAGATGGTGTTTCAAATATCAAGGCAAATGGATGCATGGAGCTTTGGTTTTTGCAATGTTCTAACTTGAATCTTTATTTGGCCTAGTCGATGCCGATCCCTCCCGACGTCCCTTATATATGTCGATCCTTATCCTTTGAGGATTCCATGCCGATCCCTATCTCTGGAGTGTAATATGCCAACCCATATCTCACCAGGTCGTTGTTTACGCCAAAATTGGTCAAAAACCTCAAAAATAATGAAAGCACCAGTATTTACACACAAATCCTCAATATCCAAACACATATCTCAGATTTAGATTATGTAGAGAATAAAAATGAAGAGATAATAAAATTAAAATGAGAGAAAGTAAGAGAAGACACGAGATTTATAGTGGTTCGGCTATCTTCGGCCTACGTCCTCTTTGAATTGATCTTTTTATTCCTTTTATATTGAGATTATAGTTACAAGCCTTTGAAATCAGTAAACAAAATGGTAGAGTTTCACCTAGAAAAGCAGAGGAAGATCCCTTTTTAGTCGCCATTGAGTTGCCATTTATAGGCACAGATCTGAAAATATCCACCCCAAAACCTGGAATACCTCTTCTCACGCGCAGGTGAGCCCACCAGATCGATATGGAGTTATTTGGGATCGATCCTGGTCGATCCATGTATTATTTGTATCGATCCAAAAATAGACCAATGATGCTAAGATCGATCATGGACATTCTTGAGTGAATAAGAAAGCTTCTGTGAAAATTTCATAGCATTTGGACTTGTAGAATGAAAGTTATGTTCGATCCAAGTTTGTTTTTGTGAGAAGGCTGAAGGCCTCGTATCCCTGGATTTTGTATCCATTAATTTGCCTCCATCACTTCGTATCCATCAGTCCCCATGTCCATAGTCGTAGCTTTTGTATCCATCCAAGTTTCATGCTTCGATCCATGCAATGCGCTCCTCCACTTGCCCGGCTTCTTCGTATCGATTGATACGAAGGCGTTCGATACGAAATAGCCAATGAGTGCTCACCACTTTTCGTATCCATCCCATGCACCTATCTTTGTATCGATCCCAAGTGTCCCGGTGAAGCGTGTGACTTCATATCCGTCCCAAGTGTGTTATTCGTATCGATCAATAAGTGATCGATACGAAATGCTCATCCAAATCCCTGCAAACATTGCTTCATTCTTTGTATCGATCCCAGCCTCGATCGACATGAAGTGCATTGACGTATTTTTGCCATCCAATCGATACGTGTGTATCGATACGAATTTCATACCCATTAACCTGCTTCCTTCCTGAAGTCTACTTTTCGATGCAAAGTGCATCGATACGAGATGCATCGATCCGAAAACCAATCGATCTGAACTAATCATCACAATGATCTATACGAAGGTATCGATCCAAAACCATTTCTCTCCAATATTTATCCATCCATAACTCGAGCTTACGAACTCCGATTGACCTTAAATTTGAAGTGTAGCCTCACCCAGCCTTGTTTATCATTCCCTATCGGTCCTACCTTGATTGGAGCTTGGTACAATTTTGATGGTATATATCGATCATGGCCTTGTTTCCAATCAATCTCCAACCCTGATATCCATTCTTTTTAACCGATTTTTTGATATTCCGGCCTTGACCAAAAGGCGAGGTAATATTTGCCTCCCAAAACATGCCTTGCGGTAGGAAGGTGTGTTTTGAACAGCTTCGAATCCGACATCCAAAGTCCATATTCCATCCATAGCCATATCCTTAACCAAATCTGCGACTGTTCTGAGTCGATATCCAATTCCGAATCCAACAGCCAAATCGTTAGCCTATTCCATATCCATCCGAACCTGACAACCGAGTACTAATCCATTCATATCCAGAATCCAATAACCAAATCCATGACCCCTCTGGGATGCTTTATCCAAATCCGGGACGTCGCCGGGTCCAAATCCAAAGTTGGGACCTCTCCGGGTCCAAATCCAAATCCGTAGACCTTATCGGGTCATTTTATCCTGCTCGGGCCTCGACTCTCCGATCGAGGGCTTTTTTATTCTCCGGACTCCACTCTCCGATCGTGGGCTTTTATATTCTCCGGCCTTGACTCTCCGGTCGAGGGTTTGTGTATTCTCCGGCCTCGACTCTCCGGTCGAGGGCTTCTGTATTCTCCAGCCTCGACTCTCCGGTCGAGGGCTTCTGTATACTCCAGCCTCGACTCTCCGGTCGAGGGCTTTTTTATTCTCCGACCTCGACTCTCCGGTCGAGGTCTTTTGTATTCTCCGGCCTCGACTCTCCGGTCGAGGGCTTTTGTATTCTCCGGCCTCGACTCTCCGGTCGAGGGCTTTTGTATTCTCCGGCCTCGACTCTCCAGTCGATGGCTTTTGTATTGTGTTCAAGTCCATTCCATTGCTCTCCGGCGAAGGGACTCGTAACTTGGGATTACTACCCTGTCTCTTCGGTCGGGACCGTAATCGCGTGACCTGTATTATTTATTACATTAATCCAAATCCAATCAACACAACGTCCAATTGGCAAAATAAAAGTCCGTACAACCAAGAAAATCAAATGTCCATAGTACCAAGAAAGAAACTAGTCCACAGAAAATGGAAAGAAAACAAGATTTCATAAACCCGAGCATCATGGTTTATCATCATCTCAGAGCATGCCTAGGGACCGTCCTCGATCCCGTACATGTGTAAGTAACTTAGCCGCATCACTTCGGGGTTTATTACTTATTTAAAGCCATAAATCCATTCAGTTGATAATAAGTTGACGATGCCTAGATCCAGTGCCATCTTCGTCTGAGTTGGCCAGTGGCTGCTCTTGTCCCATTGCCACAGCTCAATTCCTTACGTACTGTTGTAGATGACCATTCCTTACATGCTCCTCAACGATATCCTTCAAATGCCTGTAGTCATTCGTGATGTGCCTATCCAGGTCATGGAATAGGCAATGCTTTCCCGATGCCTGTTCGTATTCAGAAGGTTCCCTTTTTGTCGACCTTTGATACTGGAGGCGCTCTCGAGTATCCAAGTAAATCCTTTCTTGGGTTATAGTTAAATCTGTGTAAGAGTAAAATTTAGATTATTTCCATTGCCTTTTCAATGTGCTATCGTTGTCGTTCATTTTCCTTTTGCCTCTATCGTCCTTGTTTGAATCCTCTCTATGTGGACCTTCACCTTTTACCTCATAAACTTCAGCCTCTCTCCCATCTCTTTCAACCTTCGTGTCTTCATGTCGTAAAAAATTTTCTACTTCGTGATAAAACTCTCCGAGATCCATTGGTGGATCCCGTTCCAATGATATCTTAAAATCTGAATCATCCGCAATTCTTGAGACTGCTGCCTTCAAAACCATCTATGGATTGGGTCAATCCACCGAAGCTACTGCTGCATTGAATCTGGTTAAGAAATCCCTAAGTGATTTTCCCTTCCATTGTTTCATCGATGTTAAAGTCATCACATTCTTGGGTCTCATGATGTGGACCCGAAATTGCCTCATAAATCTCTCAATCAACTTCGTCGAAGTGCTAATTGAGCCGCTCTGTAATTGTTTAAACCATAGAGCTGCTATATCCGTCAGACACAAAGGGAAGCACCGAGCCATAACTCCCTCCGATTCCTCGAGTACTTCAATATGCCTCATGTACCTCGTCAAGTGAACAGCGGGATCCGTTCTCCCATCATACATCTCCAGCGTTGGTAGTTTGAAATTCGGTGGATTCCTAGCCTGCCCGATCAAAGGAATGAAGGGACTCCTGTTCACGTCCTCCAAATCTCTATTCACCAATCCTCCCCTTATAGCCCATCTGATAATGTCAGCTAACCTATCGTTGTCTTCAAGTGGTAGCCTTTGTCTGCGATCTCCAACCTGCCCCCCGAGTCCGCAAGGCAATCCTGAAACCTGTCCTTCTGGATAAGCATCCATATCCCGATCAATTCCAAACTACACAGCGCCTCCTGGTACCCTTCCAGGAATTGAGCCAACATGATTCGAAGGCATGCCCCATAGCTCAAGGACTATTCCCGATGGTTCCAGTCTATCCTGAATCTCGATTGCTCCATGCTCCTGATCCCGATCCTGATTCTGAACTGTCTCCGCTCATACTGCTCCAGTTTCACTATCCCTATTTCCAGCATTTCCTGTAGTTACGTTCTCTTGATTTTGCACTCCAGCTTGTCTAACTTATCGGAGTAGGTTTTGCATCATCTCCTCCTACCTTTTCAGCATCCCTTCCTGCATAGCATCCATCATAATCTCCATCTCATCTCCATTGATGAAAACTGAGGTCTGATTAGCTCCTGAAGAGGCCTCTTGACTTCCTTCATGTTGACTCCTTTCCGTTCTCTGTCTCCTTGTGGAATGCTTAGCCATTGCTTCCCAAAATCCGATCCTTTAGCTTTCCAAATCTGAACTCCAAATCCGATATAGCGGGTGCTAGTCCTTCTCAGTGAAAGCACCAAAGTGTTTACGCAAAAATTGGTCACAAACCCCAAAAATAATGAAAGCACCAGCGTTTACACACAAATCCTCAATATCCAAACAAAAATCTTAAATCTAGATAATGTAGAGAATAAAAATGAAGAGATAATAAAATTAAAATGAGAGAAAGTAAGAGAAGACACGAGATTTATAGTGGTTCGGCTATCTTCGGCCTATGTCCACTTTGAATTAATCCTTTTATTCCTTTTATATTGAGATTACAGTTACAAGCCTTTGAAATCAGTAAACAAAATGGCAAGGTTTCGCCTAAAAAAGCAGAGGAAGATCCCTTTTTAGCTGCCATTGAGGTGCTACTTATAGGTGCAGATCTGAAAATATCCGCCCCAAAACTTGGAATACCTCTTCTCACGCGCTGGTGGGCCTACCAGATTGATCTGGAGATGTTTGGGATCGATCCTAATCGATCCAAGTATAATTCGTATCAATCCAAAAATAGTCCATTGAAGCTGAGATCGATCATGGACATTCTTGAGTGAATAAGAAAGCTTCTGGGAAAATTTCATAGTGTTTGGACTTGTAGAATGAAAGTTATGATCGATCCAACTTTATTTTTGTGAGTAGGCTGAAGGCTTCATATCCATGGATTTCATATCCATCAATTTGCCTCCATCACTTCGTATCCATCAGTCCCCATGTCCATAGCTGTGGCCTTTGTTTCCATCCCAAGTGTGTTCTTCATATCGATCAGTAAGTGATCGATACGAAATGCTCATCCAAATCCCTGCAAACATTGCTTCATTCTTCGTATCGATCCCCTTTGATCGATACGAAGTGCATTGACGTATTTTTCCATCCAATAAATATGTGCGGATCGATACGAATTTCATACCCATCAACCCGTTTCCTTCCTGAAGTCTACTTGTCGATGCAAAGTGCATCGATATGAGATGCATCGATCCGAAGACCGATTGATCCGAACCAATCATCACAATGATGGATACGAAGGTATTGATCCAAAACCATTTCTCTCCAATATTGACCCATCCATAACTCAAGGATACGAACTCCGATTGACCTGAAATTTTAAGTGTAGCCTCATCCAGCCTTTTTTATCATTCCCTATCGATCCCACCTTGATTGGAGCTTGGTCCAATTTTGACGGTATCAATCATAGCCTTGTTTCCAATCAATCACTAACCCTGATATCCATCCTTTTTAACCGATTTGTTGATATCCCAGCCTTGACCAAAAGGCAGGGTAACAGTTGTCATGTCGATCCATTCTGAAAAGCGCATCTCACCGATCCCTTTAGTTTCATATGCCATGCTGATCCATTCTGACAAGCACGTCTCACCGATCCCTTTAGCTTTATATGCCATGCTGTTCCCTCTACGTTCTCACCCAAACCAACTATCTTGCCAAATAATTATGTCGATCCATATCTCTTCCTCCTATTATGCCAAACCATATCATCTACACATATTATGCTGACCCATTACCTTATTACACATATACTGATCCATTCATATTTCATCCAATTTGACCAACATTCATGCCGATCCCTATTCCAACCAAACTAAACCCCATCATCAGACATCCTGCATCATCTATCTATTAACTCTATTCATCATGGGTTTATACAACTGCCCGGATATTATATTTTGGTCATGTGGTTGTTGTCTCATGATAATCTTTCCCATCAGCAGTTGAGTCTAACCTTCGTAATAAGCCCTATGTAGCCGGGTCAGGGCACCGGGTAACAGATTGAATACTAGAGCTTCTTGAACTCCTCCGCATCATTTCCTTCGACAACTCTAGTTGCGATCCCAACTTGCATCATGTTTACGAAAAATTGATACATAGCCCCTATATCTACTTATGTGACTCCAGCACCTACGTTTTTAGCTTGAGCTTGACCATGAGTCCTCCTTGTGTTTAGTCGGGCATTTCCATTTGTGGTGGTGCTGTCTCCTCCTATATTAACTCTGCCTCTTCTTCCGTCTATATCTGTATTCATGCCTAGTGAGATACAGAAGAATAGCCTAACAAAGATAGGATTCTAGAGATAAAGCGTATACTTATATATAGCAAATACAAGTACGTTACCATATCATTATCCCATACCCCAATCTTAACTCTAATCTCTAAGGATTATGTTTTCAAAAATAATTTTTAGTTAAAGTATTTAATAAACTTATGCTCTGATACCAAGCTGTAACATCCCCTATCTAGAGGCCCAAAGCTAAGCGCTACAAATGCTGCAGTCGTCTATAGTATTAACTTACGGCGACTAAATACGACTATGTTAATGGTATCTATGATATCAGAAGCACTAGAATATGAAACAAATCACAGATTTCAAAACAGAATTTTACATTACATTTCAAAACAAATGTTCCATATTATTACACAATCCCATAACGTTTCCCATGCAAATATCAAATATAATTATTACAAAATACGCCAAGAGCGACATATTAAGATGCCTCCTTACCAGGGTCATGACTAACTTAATACACAGCGGAAATAAACATAAAACAAGAACTGAAACTCCTAAATAGCTATCTATTAGCCTCTTGCTCGCCTCCGGTAGATTTATTCATCATCCTACTAAAAACCTGAAAAGCCTCAACCCTCATCCTACTCAAATCAATTTTGAGCACCCGAGAGTTTAAGGGGGAAAACATAAACATCGAGTTAGACATAAAGTCTAGTGTGAATAATACTATACATCCCGGTTATTGATGTTAAGTGAGACTATGTCGCTTAGCGGAATGGGTTCACCCTCACTAACATCCATTTGAAACATATCATTTGGAAATCTTTTCCTGCAACCAAAATTAGTTAAATATTGTAGAGCATTATTATGTAAACATACATATCAGGTAATAAAAGAACTATCTTTTCTAACACTTTAGTTTTGTTTGGCTGACTATTAACCTTTGGCTGACTCGTACCTACCAGACAAAATTTAAAAAATAACCTAACATATGTTAGACACACCTCTTTTGGACGGTCTGTCCTTAACTATATGTTAAATACTTCTCTTCAGGATAGTCTGTCCCTAACATAACATCTCCCATGTCACCCGATCCTAATGGTTTTGCGGGCTTCCAATAGCCTATATGTATACAAACATATATTCCCTTTTGTGTGTTATCATAATTTTAGCCTTACCTATGACAAATCCCTATACACTGGAATTTTGGACTAAATTAGCCGGGGTCAGTAGCTAATGTATAAGGCGCGACCCTATACCAGTCCCAACTGGTATTCTAATATCCGAATCATTTTACTTAGGGATCCCTTCCCATAATTTCCTTGAAAACCTTTTCAAAATGATTTAAAAACCTTTAAATCAAACTTACACAAGGAAAATACATATGTTCTATGCTTTACTCAAGATCACCTTGTCATGTTATACACACACACACACACACACACACACACTTTACTCAAACTTTAGTTGACGAAAACATTTAAACACTTAAAAGTACCCCTTTCGATTCTATTTAAAGTACCCCTTTCAAAACCCATCGAAAGCATCTCTTTCGAAACCAAGTAAAACCCTTCGTTTATCTTAGGCCGAAAGGCCAAAATCTTCCTTTTGAAACCATTCTCAAAACCATTTCGAAACCTTTGAAAACCTTCCTTTTGAAAGCTTTCAAACGTCAGACATCATATCATAAAACACTTCAAAACATTGCCTTTAGAAACCCTTAGAAAAACCTCCCATTTCAACCCTATCGAAACCATCGGAAAACATTACCTTTCAACTCCTTCGAAACCCTTGGGGAAACACCCCTTCGAAACCATTTTTAAAACCTTTCGAAAGCATTAAACCTTTAGAAACTCAAACCTTTTGAAATCATTTGGGTTCAATTTAAAACATGTGGAAAAAGGCCTTTAGAACCACTTAAATCATCTCTTTTGAAACCATCGGGTTATACTTCAATCAGAACAAAAGGGTCAATAAAATCATTAAAGTCAAAAGCCCACCTTTCAAAAGCTATCCCTGTTTCCTGGAGATTTGGCCAGGCAACTGAGTACTCGGCATCTAGGAGTACTCGGCATCTTGGAGTACTCGGCATCCAGGAGTACTCGGCATCCAGGAGCGCTCGGCATCAGGCAACGTTCAGCTAGAGGCATCGTTCGGCCAGAGACATCGTCTGACCAAGGGCTTCGTTCGGCCTAAGGACATCGTTCGGCTAAGGGCTTCGTTCGGCCTAAAGGCACGTTCGGCTAAGGGGCTTCGTTCGGCCAGAAGACACGTTCGGCCAGATACTTCGCTCGGCCACGAGGCACGTTCTGCTTCGATGGCTATTCGGCCTACTCTTCCCACACAGCAAGCGCCTCGTTCGGCAGAAGGAGAGTGGTTCGGCACCCAACTGTTCTGCCTGATTGGTTCGGCACACATGGACTAGCCTATCTGGACCGAGTTATTCAGCTACCAGGCCCGCCAGAGAAGTCCAACCCACCTTTGTCTATAAATAGAGGGGCAGGGGCACAGTGAAATGGACCTTTTTTTGGGAGAACAATGGGGAGACTCTGCCATTTTATATACTCTCCTCTTTTTAATTCAAACTTGTATTCAAGTCATTAATATATGGATTGTATCTGTATTCAACTACTTGTGAAAGAAATAAAGATCAAAACTCAAAGTGGATGTAGGCAGTTACGCTGAACCACTATAAATCCGGTGTTCTTACTTTCTGCATTTAAATTAGCATATTCTTCCTTGTTTAATTTAACTTCATCACTTACATCTCTACACAATCTTTCTCAACGAGGTTAGTGACCAATTTTGGTGCTAACACTTTGGTGCTTTCACTGAGAATTGAATTCTCAGCCTGATTGGATCTCATCGTCTACCAGTGGATTTTCATATTCGCGAGATAGATCCAGTTGTTTACTAGGAAACTTCCTATTCTACTCAGATTTGAAAGAAATCTAAAGGAAGCTGATAGCCGTATTCATATAAACCAAGTCTATGTAAGATATGGGGACTAGGCGTTGAAGTTTGCAGTCATGTTGAATAGAGGCCGACCCCCCTCTGAAGCCAACTTAGCCGATCGCCCCAGAAAAAGAGTATGCCGACCGCTCCAGAAAAGGTGTATGCCCATCACTCCAGATAATTCCCCATGCCGAGCAGAATTCCCATGCCGAGCAGAATTCCCATGCCGAGCAGCATCCAGGCCGAGCAGAGCTCCCATGCCGAACAGAATTCCCATGCCGAACAGCCTTGGCCGAACAGCTTTGGCCGAACCACTCCAGGCCGATCCACTTTGGCCGAACAGCCTTGGCCGAATAGCTTTGGCCGAACCACTCCACGCCGATCCATTCTACCGAACAGCCTTGGCCAAACAGCTTTGGCCGAACATACCTCTAGGCCGAACGCCATTCCAGGCCGACCATAACTCTAGGCCGAACGCCCTTCCAGGCCGACCATACCTCTAGGCCGAACGCTCTTCCAGGCCGAACCATACCTCTATGCTGAACACCTCTGTAATGCCGAATGGTATGGTTGTGCCGAACAAGAATGAATGTTGAGCACCTCTGTAATGCCGAACGGTATTGTATGCCGAACGACTCGGTTGTGTCGAACGAGAACGAATGTCGAACACCTCTGGAATTAAGTTACACCAGTCCCTTATACGACCCCTATTTTCAAAAAAAAAAAAAATCGGGTACGACCCAAATTTTCAAAAAAGAGGCTAAAACTTTTTTTTCGGGGGGAAACCCCCCCGATCCCTAGCCGCAGCGCAGTGCCTCCGGATAGTGAATTCAAAACTCAACTTAATAAAGGAACATTCTATCCACTTCCTTGACATCCCATGATCGACCAGGGCATAGAGGATCTAGCGGCAGCTTATGAACGACATCAAAGGAACGGACAAGCAACCGCTATTCAAGCGGTACTCCCAAAGGTTGGAGAACATAGATGATATGACTCTAGTAAACGCCAAGATGACTCCAAGCAAACCAATGCTCTAAGCAATTTATTCCAAATACTAACAAGGGTATCATACTGATCGCGTTTGAGGAAAGTCGACCTCCATATATATTTTGGCAGCTAGTTAGCTAAAGAGCCTCCTACGACTATGGATCGTTTCTTTTACAAAATGAATCAGAACTGAAGTGAGGAGGAGTGGAGCAGACTAAGAAAAATAACAATGAAGGCCCGTTGGCTAAGGATGTAGATCCCAGTAGCCGAAACAAGACTTCAGAATTCAGCTCATATGCTCTTTGAAAGATTCAATTGACAACCTCTACTTGAAGACTCACGACTCGGAGTGGTACTGGAAACCAACCTCGAGAGAGTACACCAAAGTCTAAAGAAAATCAGGGGAATGTTGTATATTCCCGGATGCTCGCTGATCCTAACACGGGCGATTACAAACACCTCCGAGGTGTGATCGAAAAGACGACCTAGAAAGGAAAGCTTCAATAGTATGTACAAGTCCTGCAGAATGGCGGGCAGCGAATATCCGATGCCTATTAATAAAGGGCTACGATTATCAATTGGACGGTTGACGGCCAACATCCCTTTGAAAGGAGCCAGGGGCGGAGTCGAATAGCGAGCACACGATGCTGCTTCACATATCAATGAGATTTACCATAATCTTCTTTGAATTATTTCCATTTCCATCTCTATTTCAATTGTTCTATGAACTACAACTAGCTTGAACTAAACTACTTTCAAAACGATGCAGGTGTCCAGGTACTCAGATTTGGTTGCCAACCAATCTACGCAGACCATGATCGGACGTGTGGAGTTACATCTGGACGAGAATAATTCTATTGCTCATCATCAACCATATGCCTTTGATTTGGGGCTATGGATTAAATACAATGTACAACATCACGATGCACGGAGAGCTGAATTCCATCCTGCAAGTGGAATTTATTCAAGTAGAGAGCGGCTGCGATACGACCAGCCACTCGCTAAGTGAAACTCGAGCTTGGGGGCAAGCCATCACATCAAGGCTAAAAATGGGTTGATACACGACGATCCTTCGCACAACTCCATACTCCTAGAGTGCGAGACGGAGTATAAACATCTACTTAACTCCGTACTCCCAGAGTGCGAGATGGAGTATAAACATTGATCAACTTCGTACTCCCAGAGTGTGAGACGGAGTATAAACATTGATCAACTCTGTACTCCCAGAGTGTGAGACGGAGTATAAACATCTACTTAACTCCATACTCCTAGAGTGCGAGACGGAGTATAAACATTAATCAACTCCATACTCCCAGAGTGCGAGACGGAGTATAAACATCTACTTAACTCCGTACTCCCAGAGTGCGAGACGGAGTATAAACATTGATCAACTCCGTACTCCCAGAGTGCGAGATGGAGTATAAACATCTACTGAACTCCGTACTCCCAGAGTGCGAGATGGAGTATAAACATTAATCAACTCTGTACTCCCAGAGTGCGAGACGGAGTATAAACATTAATCAACTCCGTACTCCCAGAGTGTGAGACGGAGTATAAACATTCGCTTAACTCCGTACTCCCAGAGTGCGAGACGGAGTATAACCATTAATCAACTCCGTATTTCCAGAGTGCGAGACGGAGTATAAACATCTACTCAACTCCGTACTCCCAGAGTGCGAGATGGAGTATAAACATACATCAACTCCATACTCATCCCCAAAACTGGGGGCAGAACCAAAGAAAAGCATGCTAGTTGAACATTTGTCTAAAAGAAGATTGCAACGAAACGATTAAAAGACGACTGTCAAGCAATCAACTGAACGGAAATATTCAGCATGAAAGACTGCGGTTTTTCAAAGCACGTCATGTTTACACAAGACGTCCTTTGGGGGGCAAATGTTATCCCGCCTTTTGGCAAGGCCGTGACACCAAGAACTTGATTAGAAACCAGTGACAGTTTGTCTTGGAGATCGGTTACACAAAGGCTCACTATGGATATCGATGGATTTTGTCCGAGTCTGGATCGAGCCACGATTAACAAGACATAACAATCAAAGCCAGGGAAGCCAATGTTCCAAGTTTCAAGACGATCCGAGCTCGTATGCTCAACTTATGATCGATTCGAACAACCGACCATCCATCCATCAACCTCCACATTTGACTTGGAGACCTAAACTGCTTGGAATGAATATGGCCCGATCATCCACTCCAATTGAGTCATAGAACAAAGTTCGACAAAATACAGATACCCCTCATGAAGCTCAGTAACGCCGGGATCCGTCTAAAGTGGACGTGATTTGATCATCTACACATCAAATCCTACCCTGAACACGATAGGTTGTTCGAAAGCCCAACTTGAAGTAGCTATGGTAGACTGCGTACTCGCTAACCATCGCTGTCAATATATGGACACGACTGCACCTTGGAACATATGCAACTTACTTTGTCTACTCAATAATCTATTATCCTTATTTTCTAGAAGGAGATACGAAGCAAATTGTAAGAGATTTGGCTATCTAACCTAACATGGATGTGATTCAACCATCTGTCATATACCTCCTTCCTTGACCTTATTGGAAGAGCTATAATCACCAAGCGGACGAGAATCGATCGTCCATTTTTCAAATTCCGTCCCTCATCCTGGGGGGCAGAATCCCATTCCGTGAGCAAACGTGGTTCGATTGTTCATTCGACGACATTAGCCTCGATACAGTAGATGAATACAAATTAAAGAGTGGAAATACGACTGCTCTCAACTTAAACCTCCAAGTCCCCAGAGTGTGGACTGGAGTACTCTAAGTCCCCAGAGCGCGGACTAGAGTATAAACGACTTAAACCTCCAAGTCCCCAGAGTGCGGACTGGAGTACTCTAAGTCCCCAGAGCACGGACTAGAGTATAAACAACTTAAACCTCCAAGTCCCCAGAGTGCGAACTGGAGTACTCTAAGTCCCTAGAGCGCGGAATAGAGTATAAATGACTAAAACCTCCAAGTCCCCAGAGTGCGGACTGGAGTACTCTAAGTCCCCAGAGCGCGGACTAGAGTATAAGCGACTTAAACCTCCAAGTCCCCAGAGTGCGGACTGGAGTACTCTAAGTCCCTAGAGCGCGGACTAGAGTATAAAGGACTAAAACCTCCAAGTCCCTAGAGTGCGGACTGGAGTACTCTAAGTCCCCAGAGCGCGGACTAGAGTATAAAGGACTAAAACCTCCAAGTCCCTAGAGTGCGGACTGGAGTACTCTAAGTCCCCAGAACGCGGACTAGAGTATAAACGACTTAAACCTCCAAGTCCCCAGAGTGCGGACTGGAGTACTCTAAGTCCCCAGAGCGCGGACTTGAGTATAAATGACTAAAACCTCCAAGTCCCCAGAGTGTGGACTGGAGTACTCTAAGTCCCCAGAGTGCAGACTAGAGTATAAACGACTTAAACCTCCAAGTCCCCAGATTGCGGACTGGAGTACTCTAAGTCCCCAGAGCGCGGACTAGAGTATAAATGACTTAAACCTCCAAGTCCCCAGAGTGCGGACTAGAGTACTCTAACTCCCCAGAGTGCAGACTCGAATATAAGCGAATCGGATCTCCAAGTTCCCTGAATATGAACTATGACACAAATGACTTGAATTTGTCAAATCCCTGACATACGGGCTAGAAAGTATTCTAAGTGCTCGAAGCACAGAATGGAAGTTCAACGACTCCCAAAGACTTTTCGAGTTATATGAAGATGGACTGAGAAGTCTATGTTACTCACAACTACTTGGATTAAAATCACAATCACAAAGAAAACTGAACAATAAGAGTCTTTTGTAAGACAGAAAAAAGAACTAAACCTTATTCAGAAATGAGTTTCTATTACAACCCCTCCAAAGTTCAGAGTCGACATTCTATCTACAAGGACTAAGGAAATAGATGAAAATAATTACATGACTTAAACTAACCCTCGTTGAACGAGGATAGTAATCACTTCTTGTGCTTCTTCAACTTCTTTCCAGACGGCTCCTCTCCAGAGCATTTACCCTTGGTACTCTTCTTTGATAGAGGGGTAGCAACTGAAGGAGTACGGGGGCCTTCCATGGGCTTGGACCCGCCAGGAAGGATGACCTTCAACGGCTTGTTCAAAGGATCGTCCAAGTCCATAACTTGGGGATCTACTATGACCTTGACCGTCTCCTCCCTCTCTTTCTCGAGCCGCTCCTCCATGCTCAATTCGGATGTATGCTCAGAGGCGCCTATAATTTCTACTTCATAACCCCCGTCGGTAGGAGAGGAGGTTTCAGACTTGTCTTCGTCAAGCGCTCTGATCACCTGAGCATCTGGACTAGAAGCCTCCCCTGCGTGAGTGGCTTCACTTGTTTTCTCCCTCACTTCCTTGGCGACATCGCTCCTCGGAGTGGGCTCGGGGTCAGAACGGCCTGCACAAAATCATGGAAAACAAGAATGCAATAGTCCTGCATAAAGAATAACGACTTTCGAAATCTTAAATAGAACCTTAAAGAGAAGGATTATCTACCAGGTTCGGGCAAACTCTCAGCCATTCGAGAGGTCTCACCCTCTGGAATGGGAGACAGAATGCGGACTAAAGTACTCTAAGTCCCTGAGTGCAGACTAGAGTATAAATGACTCAAAAACCTCTACGTCCCCAAAATGCGGACTACAGTACTCTCAGTCCCCAGAGCATGGACTAGATTATAGACGACTTCAGAAAAATCCCTAAATACCAGAAGCGGACCAGATTACTCTAAGTTCCCAGAGTGCGAACTAGAGTATAAACGATTTGACGAAAATCTCTGCGTCTCAAACTGTGGACTAAAGCGTAAACCGTTCGACAAATCTCTAAGTCCCCGGAGCATGGATCGAAGCATGAACACAAATTGGGCGCGAGTCAACCGGGGGGAGAATAACACTAAGTCACCATAATACAGAGTGGTGTATAAACATCGATAAATAGACGAGTGGATTCCGACCATTTTCTATTCCGCAAACTTCGACCTGGAATCGACAGGAGGATTATTAACCCGCTGAGGATGGACTTCGACCATCCAACCAGTGACCTGGCCAAATCATTACTGGGGGCAGGGGTACAAAACACTAAAAAGCTGAATACGACAGCTTATTGTAGCTCTAGCGTGGCGTTCTTTATAACTTGAGGCATCGACTACAGGGAGGCCTCAATACAGAGCCAATCGAATCGGCATCCAAAGCTACGAGCAACCTACTATATCATACCTCAGACCAAGGGTCAATGCCGATCCGCACCAAGCACATACGAATGTGACTCGGATGTTTTTTGAAAAACTATGACCCCCAGAGTATGGAAAATAGGGTAAACCGCGAATACTTGGTAAAAAATTCTCCAGCACCCTCGGTCGATTCGTCAGGAGGAGTATGAAACTGGATGAGCGTAACCCGACTGCATTTGTAGCCAACTTTACCTCGAGATCTGATTATAGAGCATGAACCAAAGTGGACGTGGATGACCATCCACTGTCCAAATTACGCCCTGAAACTTACGTGGCATCGAAGTATTCCTCTTGGAATGGAAAACTATGATAAAATCCAAGATAGGCGAGACCTAGTCTCCCATCGACTGACATGATCCCACGATCCAACGGGAAAGAGAGTAAAGCTAAAGTGGGCGTGGCTGGCCTTCCTACTTATCGGTATATGCCCCAGACCTGGGGGCACGAGCGAGAAGCAAGATGAATGTGAACCGACTATTCACCAATCACCTCTATGTCTTTGGAGTGTAGGTGAAAATATAAACATAGCTATGACGAGACTCAACCGCCCATGCAGTACATTTATCAACCCGAGACTGGGAGAAGACGCATGGTCATCCAAAAACTGGCTACGATAGCTCAGTATTAAAACTTATATATAGTGCTTACAGCTACTCAAGGCAACGACCGAAAGGATGCCTAGAGATAGAATCGTTAAATCGATACCTTAGCTCATGGGCAATTGACTTTCACTCCAACCCGAAGGACGGGTAAAGAATCATGAATGCATTAAATAGAAAGTGCGTTACTCGAATGCACAAGCAAATTCAAACTCATAGTAAGATCCAGCTATACAGTTGCGTGCCACTCGAGGCTGACCCCCACTCGACATTTCCTTTAATGCGCTTTTAAGCCTGATTTTTGGCCATTTGCTGATAATCTATTAGAGCATTCAGAGCCCTTCACTATTAGATTCAATAACTCATGACAAGACTCTAGGATTCGACTAGAGTAACCATCAACATTGGTCGTCCCAACCATATTTCACATTGAATGTTATGCAAAATAGTTACACCTTTACTCAAAGAATCTGGGATGGCACCTGCTAAGCTGACGGTCGACATTACAGCCAGCCATGGCGACCCTTTCCGGGTGCTGAATATCGGATCACAGCTCAGTGCAATGATGATAAAAGAATTAGTTGGATTTTTCTGAATAAATGATGATATGTTCCCTTGGACCCATTCTGACATGCATATGTGATTTCATTAACTATCGCGAGCCATGCATTGGATATCAACCTGAAGCTACAAAAGCTAGCACAATCTCTATTGATTTCATCATGAAAGCTCCACTCTTACTTTTAGGCTCACCCCATCAACGTCTATGCCTACCAGCCGTTGCGACAAGGCATACAATGACCTGAGACGTCTGAAAGACTACTTAAATAGAATATCAAACTAAGCTAATTCGATATCACTTATTTTCCACGAAGGGCTATCCAAGGATGGAAATTAGCAGACCTCACACCCAAACTCACTACCTCAGATGACTACTCGAAGAGTAGCAGAGAACCAACCATAAGATGGAAAATGTACATGGATGGAGCATCCAATGATCAGTGTTATGGCTTGATAATGACTCCTGAGGAACGATCAATCTGCTACGTCCTAAAACTCGATTTACCTATAATAAACAACGATGCTTAGTATGAAGCCTTAACTACCAGCCTCAAACTTGCTAGAGGATTTGATGTGAAAACTTTACATATCTTTTGTGATTCTTGATTGGTAGTATACAAATTTAAGGAAGTTGATCTTGCTAGGGGGCATTGTCTTGCTCCTTTTCTCGGCCAAGTCCAAGAGCTACTAACTGACTTCACGTATTACATCATTACACACGTACTCAGCGAACAAAATGAAAAGGTGTCAAGGTTGACTCCTATCAAAGACTATCTAAAATGAGGAATTCTTACTGAACGGAGGAATGGAAAACGACGGATCCTCCTCAAAGCTTCACGCCAAATCATCTAAGAATAATTCGTGTGTCAAAAGGAGTTTATCCATCCCCATGCTTCGGCATATCGCCCATGATGATATCTTGAGCAAAATCTATGAAGAAGAATGCGGTAATAACATCAGGGGGAAAACCATGATAAAGAAGATACTCTGCTACAAGTATTACTGGCCAACCATCAACCCAGATGCGGTTGATCATGCTAGACAATGTGACGAGTGCAAGATGTTTGCAAAGAATCCGGGAACCCCACCGATGGAAATTATTCAAATGGCTAGTTCATAGCCGTTTGCCACTTGGGGGCACTGAAATCATCTTCTTGTCGATCCTAAAGGTGATGCAAAATACACCATCATAGCAGTTGATTACGTCACCAAATGGGCAGATGAAGAACTCTTAACCACGACCAAGATGAAGAAAATAATCAACTTCTTTATCCGTAACGTCATCTGTCCTTATGACCTTCCATGATCCATTATAACTGCAAATGGGCAGGTTGAAGCTGTGAACAAAATCATAGAGTCTGTACTGAAGAGAGGTTTGGAAAACTCCTCAAGTGGCTGATTGCAACCCTTATTTCACAGAAAATACAAATAAGGAATCGCGATTGAATTGCAATTAAACTAGATGGAGTTGGCGACGACTTATGAGCATATAAAACGCATCCGAGAGCCAATGGCAAGAACATGTACCCGAACGTGCATGTGTACGTCCGAAAAAGTTCGACTTCTTGAAATCAACAGAAATTGAATTCTCACTAAGGGTTATTAAGAGAAGACTAGATCAGATAGCCGAACTCTATTAGCTCTGCAGAATCAGACACGGATGACCACTGATATTCTCAAGAAGGCATCTCCATTAGAATTTAGTCAAGGATTTGAAACGAGACATGGAGGATACATAGTTCAAAGCATATTACGTGCAGTCACATAACACACTTTGGGGGGCAAGTGTTTCCTGGAGATTTGGCCAGGCAAATGAGTACTCGGCATCTAGGAGTACTCGGCATCCAGGAGTACTCGGCATCCAGGAGCGCTCGGCATCAGGCAACGTTCGGCTAGAGGCATGGTTCGGCCAGAGACATCGTCCGACCAAGGGCTTCGTTCGGCCTAAGGACATCGTTCGGCTAAGGGCTTCGTTCGGCCTAAAGGCACGTTCGGCTAAGGGGCTTCGTTCGGCCAGAAGACACGTTCGGCCAGATACTTTGCTCGGCCACGAGACACGTTCTGCTTCGATGGCTATTCGGCCTACTCTTCCCACACAGCAAGCGCCTCGTTCGGCAGAAGGAGAGTGGTTCGGCACCCAACTGTTCGGCCTGATTGGTTCGGCACACATGGACTAGCCTATCTGGACCGAGTTATTCAGCTACCAGGCCCGCCAGAGAAGTCCAACCCACCTTTGTCTATAAATAGAGGGGCAGGGGCACAGTGAAATGGACCTTTTTTTGGGAGAACCATGGGGAGACTCTGCCATTTTATATACTCTCCTCTTTTTAATTCAAACTTGTATTCAAGTCATTAATATATGGATTGTATCTGTATTCAACTACTTGTGAAAGAAATAAAGATCAAAACTCAAAGTGGATGTAGGCAGTTACGCTGAACCACTATAAATCCGGTGTTCTTACTTTCTGCATTTAAATTAGCATATTCTTCCTTGTTTAATTTAACTTCATCACTTACATCTCTACACAATCTTTCTCAACGAGGTTAGTGACCAATTTTGGTGCTAACAATCCATAAGTAAAGAAGTGATGGTGTCAAAATCATCTCTTTAAAAGCATTGGAGAAGTGGTTAATTTTAAAGGCTAAATATACCTTTTGAAACCATTGACTTTGAAAGGTAGAAAGGCGTCATCTATGGGTTTTGACCTCTTCGAAAGCATTACTTAAAATATAAGAGCGCGACCCATCCGAAACCTTATCTTTAAAAACAATTGACTCTATCGAAAGCCAACCGAGTCGGAAGCTATCCTTTCAAAAGTATAGCAAGCGCTACTTCCATTTTTAAATAAGGCATACTCCAACCCCTTCGTAACCTAGAGTTTCGACTGCGTACCTTCTGCCTCTATCCAATACGCTACGTACCAAGTAACTCGATACCATGCGCATTGTTTTCGAAAGCATAGTGGTGAAACGTCCTAGTCGGAACCCCTGGTACCGAAAATAGCCGAACATGCTAAAAACATGTTATTTTTGTTTTTAACTTAAAAGGGAAAACTTTTTAATTAACCTTCTATTGTTTGTAAATTTTTCATTGGTTGCTAAATATCTTTTTTCAGAAGTGCTGCTAATGTTTTCAAAAATAAACAATGATTTTATTTTACAAAATACCCCTTCTCCTTAATTAAATATATAAAACACATAAGTCCCATACCTTAAATAATTTTATACATTCATCAAAACACTTAGGAAAATTCTATAAAAATTCCAGAAAATCATTTTCATTATGTTTTCTAACATATATAAATTTCAGACCCAAATAATTAATTGTTTAGCCGTAAATAATTTATAACCCAATAAATTATTTTCTTCACTAGAAAATTAATATAAAATCCACATTAATTCAGAAAATTATGAAAATTGAAACCCATCCCTAAAATATTATTTCGATCTACATTTAAATTCGCAAGACAATTGGATGTCATTTAATAGGGTTTTCATAACAAACATATCATAAAAATCAATATGAACATTCATAAATCATCAACAAGCATATATAAACATTTAATCATTCAAAACATGGCTTTATCATGCAAAAACACTTTGGATTATCCTTAAAACCATAAACCATAATAAAATGAGATGTAGAATTATTCACCTTAGCTTGAGATTAAGGATTTGAGATTTGGTCTTAATTAAGTTGATTTAAATGTTCTCTTAAATCCTAGCTTTTATCTTCTTCCTCTAGTTTATGGTGGTCGGCCTTAAAATGTTTTTGCTTGTGAAAGTATGAAATAAAAGTGTGTCTTTGTTTCCTAAGGGTTTAGGGTATAAGCTTTAGTATATTCCCTATTTTGCCCACCCTTATTTTCTAACACTTATTTCCATTTTAGTTCCTTAGTTCATTATACATATATGCACGGCTGCCCCTTATTAATCACAAATCTCAGTCCACTAATCACCTTTCATTATTTTATTTTATTTAACTATTAAATATCCTAAATAATGTTATTAAAATATGGGTGTTACAATGGATTAAATTTTACTGCAATAAATCATCTTATCAAACCTATTCCCACTCACCTTAGATCCAAGCTCTAACTTCGTTCCTTTCCCGTGAATCAACATATGCTAGCTTTTCTTCTCCTCAATCTGATTACTAGCATGAACTTACTTGATATTTAATTTATTTTTGAAGAAAGTTTATAGGTGGAGAAAAGAAATTTTGGCAGAGTTTTGGTATACTATTAATTTGCTAATGAATAAAGGGTTAGCCTAGATGTTAATTTATGGAGGTTGGGAAACAATTTGGCGTGTTGATCTGGCCTGGATAATATTTCACTAACATCAGGATTGCTCATCAAAACTTGGCCATGAAGCAATTGATCTCAACCGTTCGAACAAAGTGAAGAATTATCGATTTTTCTGATGTGAATGGTCGACCGCTCAATTCAACTAGTCGACCACTTATGGTCACGGGTTGACCTATACCGGTTGATAATTCAATTCCATGGGGTCACCGTTCAACTTTGGGGGTCAACCCTTACTTTTTGTAAATTATATATTATTTTTCTCTATTTTGTTTCCAAATTTTCAAACATTTGTAACTTCCTCGTTTCAACTCCGATTTTGAAATGTTATAAATGAAAATTGTCCAAAAAATTGTTACGAACGCAATGGTGCAAGTTTCACAGCCGGACATTTGTGAAAATTCCATTTTAGTCCTTGTTTTATTTAAATTTAATTTCCTTATTAAATTTTCGTTAAATTTTCAAAGTGTTACATTCTTCCCCCTTCATTCCCCCCTTCAAAAGATTTCGTCCTTGGAATCTCAAAGGATGGAAAAATGTAACTTACACACACAAAAACTAGTAGCTACAACCATCCACTCATCCATCATTCATGGGCAATCATTGTCCTTAGAAATTTTCTAATGCAACACATACATATATATGCAATGCGAAATGAACGTGAACCTATACTAATGCAAAGAGTAGCCGATCTCTTGATTTAGTCGAGCTCCTGTCATGCAAATGCTTAGGCTATGCGTCTGAAATGTATACAACATCCTAAGTAAATATACTTGCAATTCTACATGTATATGTAACCATTCCATCCATATGCAACATTCATGTGCATAAAGCTCAATAAGATAAATAATAATCAAGCATCCATATGTATCATATCAAACAAGCTAAACAATAAGTAAGAGGTAATGTGAATGTGTGTGCGCTACCTAGAGGATTTATTGTCCTAAATGTGTAAAAGAAACAATCCAAGCAATATATGTATTAGTATCCATCATCGATAAGATGTCCTACTGAAGCGTTTACAACCATTCCTACCATCCAATGGTCCCTACCTAAGCTAGAACCTAAATATAAAAGTAATTTATACTTTTCTAACTACAATAAAAACGTACCAAAAAAGGGTTTGGGATGTGTAGCTCAAACTTTCTCCTCAAGCTCTCATGTACTCCCAACTAGATTGTCTCCCTATTTGACTCTAATTAGTTTAATTATTTCATTACAGAGTCAATTTGTCCCGTGCAAAAAGATACGGGTAAGTGCATGGTAAATAAGAGACTCGCCTATCCTTTTTAACTTTAGCTAACTAACATAGCTCGACCATTAGATATTTCGATAAGTACCTAATAACGGCTTCCCAACAATTCAGCCGTTTTCTATCTTGCCTATGGATTTTCTATTTATCAGCTTTCTAATTGTGGACTTAGCTCCACAGGCTGTAGAAGACTCGGATCCTCGGACTACCCCATGTCTCCGGTTGGTACATGCTTTTTTGCCTATCTTGTGCAGTCCTTATTCTTCTATGAATCGAACCGCCCGACTTCCCTTATTAACTCAAATGGTGTCGACTTAAACCTCGCTAAATAACATGAGCATAAGTATGGTCCCATGAAACTATAGCTCTATGAAGTCCTCAATGCACAATATACTGCCTTAACTCATCCATGAATATACCTAACCACCTTAGCTTTTAAATACCAAGTGAGACAACTTGAATGTGGACGGTGTCTCCTTCCATGGTACTTACCACTTAGCTCTTTTCTATTTCTCCACTTTACCCAAGGGTATCCAAACTTAGTGCTTTCTTAAAAAAATTTAAATAGCAATACTTATTTTCCAATTCGATTTAATTTAAGACATCTCATTTTACTTTTGAATGGTTTCTTCGGTCCTTTAAAAATCATAGTACTTATGTATCACGTTTAGAGTCTACAGAGATCCATCCTAAATTTCACAGGTAAGTACTCAAATGTCTTAAATTAATTGAGGTCATAACTTAGAATCACTCCAGCATAAGTGAAAATCACTAAAGTGGTACTTTGTTTGTGTGCGATTGTTATGCACACAACTACGTATTATAAGTCGGTCTTTTATGAATTATCTTAACAAAATAATCTTGATCCAATCCGCTGGATGATTAAGATGAATCCTTTTTATCCTTTCCTCCAAATATTATTGTTAACCCACCTTTTGGCAAGGCAACATATAGGCGAATTTAACCCACTCGACTACACAACGATCAAAGCTGGATTTTCACAGATAATAAACATGATTATAAAGCCAGGATATGACATAGTCGATGGAAAAACAGCACGACATACTTGAAATATAGATTTTGGAAAAAGCGATTTGTTTGGAGTTTTCTTCGAGTCACCACCATGTTTACTTCGAGTTTTCAGAAGGGTTACTTCGGGTCAAAGAGATGTTCGCTTTGGGTCGTTCAAGAACAAGCTACTTCGAGTCAACAGGCACCATACTTCGGGTCAGCAATAGGTTTAATTTGAGTCAAGGAGGCAGCTGCTTCGGGTCAGAACAATGGGTTAATCGAATCCATATGATTCACATTAGCGTATCCATTAAACCCCGCCTACCACTTCGTATCGATCCCAATCTAATTTGTATCCATAAACCCACATACATTAACTCGTATCCATCCTTCTGGAAGACCCCTGATCGATCTCATCCCAAATGGACACCATCTTGATCGATATGAAGGAGATGGGGATCGATCCCAATCGATCCCAAATGACCCCTGATCGATCACGTGTGACCACCCACGTGTGAGAAGTAGTATTCCAAGTTCAAAGGCAGATATTTCAGACCTACACCTATAAATAGCACTCCAATGTCAACAGAAAAGGGACCTTTTGAATCTACTACGTTGTTACTCTGTCGGATCTTCGTTGTAACTTGAGTGTTAGAGTTACTTAATGTTGTAATCAGTTAGCAATCAGCAATAAACATCAAATCATTCAAAGTGGACGTAGGCTACAATGCTGGACCACTATAAACCCTTTCTTTTTACTGCTTTCCTTTTAAATTTTGAGTGTTCTTCATATTTATATCCTCTACATTTTGTCTATCTGTGATATGAGATTGTGAATTGGTGCTTTCATCTGTAATTGGGTGTTTGTTACCAATTTTGGCGCAAACATTTTCATGCTTTCACTGAGAAGGATAGCACTTAGGGACTCTGAAGCTTAGTCTTGGCAGCGCGAGCCGGCAACAAGCGTTGGGAAATCGAGTTCACACAATCCCGTATTATATCATCATATTGATATGGATAGAGGACCACTGGGGGTTCCGATTAGCTGGACCAGCTTAGTCCTCCCTGGAAGCGCTTGGATTAGAGGAGGGCGAAGGCCTTGCTTCTAGCTGATTCACCAAGCCCGTTCCTTCACTTGGACTCGGAGTGGATTCCTCTAGGACCCCGAGCTCGAAGGACTCCAAAAAATTCTTTGAGGCGGAAGAATTGAGATCCCCCTCAGACCCTAAATCATTTCCGGGCGAAAACACAAGCAATGGGTGGGGAACAAACATGAGAAGAAAGCAATGGCTAAGCAATCCACAAGAAGATAGAGAACAGAGAAAAGCCAACGTGAAGGTAGTTAGGAGGCTTCCTCAGGAGCGAATCAAACCTCAGTTTTTATCACCAGACATGAAATGGAGATGATGATGGAGGCTATGTAGGAAGGGATATTGAAAAGGCAAGAGGAAATGATGTAGAACCTACTCCGACAGGTTGGATAAGCTGGAATGCAGAATCAAGAGAACGGGCAGCAGGAACAGAGGGAGTCCAGAACCAAAGTCAAGGACATGGGGCAACCAAGATTCATGATAAAGCGAGGCCATCAGGAACAGCCCCTGAGCTAGGGGGCATGCCCCCGGTTCATGTTGGACCAATTCTAGGCAGAAAACCAGGCAATGCTATGCAATTTGGCGTCAATGGAGGAAAGAATGCTCATCCAAGAGAACAGATTTCAAGATTCCCTCGAGAACTGGGGGGCATATCGGAGGCAACAGACAAGGACCACCACTGGATGACAGTGACAGGCAGAAATGGTCAGACAAGCCATGAGAGGAGGATTAGTAAATAGAGATCTGGAAGATGTGAACAGAAGCCCCTATACTCCCGCGATTAGGCAGGCTAGGAACCCACCTAAATTCAAGCTACCAACACTGGAGACATATGATGGAAGAACAGATCCCGTTGTTCATCTGACAAGATATATGAGGCATATTAAAGTCCGAGGGCATCAGAGGAGGTTATGGCCCGATGTTTCCCATTGTATTTGACGGATATAGCAGCACTGTGGTTCAAGCAATTGGAAAGTGGTTCCATTGGAACGTGGACCGAGTTGATTGAGAGGTTCATGAGGCAGTTCAGAGTTCACATCTCGAGACCCAATAATGTGATAGGTTTGTCGACACTAAAGCAAAAAACCAGAGAGTCATTGAGGAATTTCTTAACACGATTTAGTACAGTAGCAGCTTCAGTGGATCGCTCAGATCCATCCATGGTTTTGATGGCAGCTGTATCCGGCATAGCTGATGGCACGGAGTTCAAGAATTCATTGACAAGCGATCCAACTATGGATCTTGGAGAATTTTATCATGAGGCGGAAAAGTTTCTATGATAGGAGGATTCAGAGGCTGAGAGAGAGAGAAGGAGATGAAGTTGAAGTTTATGTAGTCAAAGGCGGGGATCCGCTCGGAAAAGATTAAAACAAGGACAAAGGAAAGCGGATGGTAGAGAATGACTTTGACAAGTCAAGGCGGCCGCGAAAGGAGCCAAGATTCACCTCTTATTCGGAGCTGAGCGGGACTTTAGAGCGAATCTATCAAGACACAAGGGGGCAGGTTCCTTACCGGAGGCCAATAAGGAGGGATCCAACAAATAATGAAAATAAATTAAACAATTACTGCCTATTCCACGAACTAATCGGCCATAGCACGAACGATTGCATGCATTTGAGGGATGAGATCAAAGAACATATCCGAAATGACATGCTATTATATACGTGAAAAGGCGAGCGGCGATAGTGGAACAGGAGTGACCACCAACCGCATCAAATGAGAACGGCTCTGGATCAAGGCACCAACTTGTCATCAACTGATCGAAATAATGAGTAATAAGGATTAAACTCCACACCAAAATGGTTAAGTCGCTTACACATGTATGGGATCACGAACGGTCCTCAGGCATGCTTTGAGAGGACTATAAACTGCAACAGTGTGGGTACTTGCTCTTTGATGTTTCTGTTTTGTTTTCTCGTTTTTGCATCTGTATTTGGTATGTTGGACATTTTTGTTGTAAGACTCATTTGAACATAAATTTGATGTTTGTAATTACAAAATTCGCCTCGAACGGCACCCAACCTCGAATGGTCACTATTCGCCTCGAACGGCACCTGACCACGAATGGTCACAATTCACCTCCAAAGGCACCCGACCTCGAACGGTCACAATTCGCCTCGAACGGCACCCGACCATGAATGGTCACAATTCACCTCCAAAGGCACCCAACCTCGAACGGTCACAATTCGCCTCGAACGGCACCCGACCTCGAACGGTCATAATTCACCTCGAACATCACCCGATCTCGAACGGTCATAATTCGCCTCGAACGGCACTCGACCTTGAATGGTCACAATTCGCCACGAACGGCACCCGACCTCGAACGGTCACCGCTCGCACCGAACGACTTACGATCTCGAACGATCACTATTCACAATCAGGTAAGATTATCGATCTTTTTACAGGTCATCAACAGGATTTGAACATCAAGTTATAGTATTACAAAACACACCTTCCTATCGCAAGGCATGTTTTAGGGGGCAAAGTGTTAACCCACTATTTGTTAAGGCAACATACAGGCGGATTTAACCCACTCGACTACACAATGATCAAATCTGGATTTTTCATAGATTATAAACATGATTATAAGGCCAGGATATGACATAGTCGATGGATAAACAACACAACATACTTGAAATATAGATTTTGGAAAAAGCGGGTTGTTTGGAGTTTGCTCCGAGTCACCACCATGTTTACTTCGGGTTTTTAGAAGGGTTACTTCAGGTCAAAGAAGTGTTTGCTTCGGGTCGTTGAGAAACAGGCTACTTCGAGTCACCAGGCACTATACTTGGGGTCAGCAACAGGTTTACTTTGGGTCAAGGAGGTAGCTGCTTCGGGTCAGAACAATGGGTTAATCGATATCCATATGATTCACATCAGTTTGTATCCATCAAACCACCCTACCACTTTGTATCAATCTCCATCCAATTCGTATCCATAAGCCCACATACATCAACTCGTATCCATCCTTTCAGACTTTCCAGTTCGTATCCATGAAATAGCGGCATACTTCGTATCGATCACTCACTTGATCGATACGAAGAGTATAGCAAGGAATCGATATGAAGGGAAGGCTTCTAGCATCAATACGAAACCAAATAAGAAGCATCGATACGAAGAAGTGAGATGAGGATCGATATGAAGAGCTAGGTGGTCGATGGATATGAAGAAGGCATGGTAAGGCAAAGTGTAACAACCAGCAAATTTTGAGAATATTTTTTTTAAATGAAAATTCATTTGAAATTTTGAATGGAATTATTTTAAATTGATAAATTTGGAAATTTAATGTTATATGTTGGGATTTGATGTGAAATGTTCTTCCAAATTTAATAAAATAAAGATTTTTTTTCTTAAAATACAAATTTTGTCAACTTTGATCAAAGTTTGACTTTCTGCACTACTGCGAATTCTTACAGTAGCATTTCTGTACTGCTGCGTTTTCTTAAAAGTGACATTTCTAGAATGCTACAAAATTCTCTAATAGGTTATGGTCCCGAATGTTTGGTTCTAAAGGTTACATTTTTAAGGTGCTATGATTTCTAAAATTTTACGTTTCAAAGGGATTATAATTAAATGAATTTGGAAGTGTAAGACTTTGGAAAAATGAATAATATTTTAAAAGAATAATGATATGGAATTTATATGGTTTTGAAAGGAATATGTTTGATATGAAAAATAAACCATTTGAAATTGAATAACCATGGGTTATAATAACGTTTGGTTGTTAAAGAGACCAGGATCGGATATGGGCATACTCTCTGTCGATACCAAAAACCACTTTGACAACTGTGTACGTGGTGGAGATTCCAAAATGAAGTCGGATGGTGGCGACGATCCTAAAGGTATACATACGTGGACCTAACTCCCGTGAGTTAGCATAAGGTGGCTAAAACAGGAGCAATTGACGGGCCAAGGAGGTAGCTCCTCCGATTGGACACACTTCATCGTTAGCCATTCTATTACTTTGTGATTGATTGGGCGCTCACCTTTGATTCGGGAGTGTGGAGCGAGTTGGGCGGTAGTTGCGGCTATGCACTACCAACAGTCCGGAAGTGTAATTGGTATATCTACCCTGGCATTGCCTAGTTGTGCCGTGTCACCTACCCTAGTGCACCTTCTACGAGTTTGGTTTGTACCATATCTATGGAGTTCCCTCTGACAGCACCTAGTACGGGTGGGATTACGGTACTGTATAGACTATGGGAATATATAAAATATGTTAAGCGGGATATGGATGATGCCTTAACGCTATTTTAATAGTTTACTTTACTTTAGACATTATTATAATATCGTATATTACTACATAGTAGATAGTTTAATGGATCCTTAGAGGATGGGCAATCCCAAGCATCCTTTAAGTTACTAATGCATTTCTTTTACAGTTCACTTGAGTTGATTTACATTTTATAAGTATGTATGTCCTGACTCGGGTGTTTTGTGTTTTGTTTTACGCTCGAGTCAGCCTGAGTTTCATAGCTTTGGTTTCTTCTTTTTGGAGCTAGAGATCCGCCGGAGATTTAGCTATCTACCTGATATTTCTATTCCAGTTATTTCCACTCAGCTCTTGCTTTTGTAGTACAGAACTTATGTACCTTGAATTTCCAAATGTATTGGTTTCAGACTTTGGTATTATGTATTAGTTTTGAGACTTCGTATCTAGTAGCTTCATGAACTACTATAGTTATTTTATTCCGCTGCGAGTTATTCTGTGTCTGTGATTCTGTGATTGATTTTATTTGCCCCAAAATTTATTAACAATCTGTTGTTTTGAATTATTCAAGTCTGACATGTGTGGATTTATTGTCCATTTGAATGGTCCAAAATGGCGGGATGCTACAGTTAGTATCGAAGCTTTGGTTTTAGGAAAACCTTAGCCTATGGGGCAAAAAAAACTCATTAGAAATAGGGTAGAAATACCCTAGAATGAGTAAAATCAATCTTAGAATCATTCTTTGCGAGAGAACGTATTTTCAAGTAGAAAATGGTTTTCAAATGATTTTAAATGATTATTTTGGATATAAAAATTTTCTTGTTTTAAAAATCTAAATTTTTCTTAGGATTTCCTTCTTTTTGAATCCACCTTGTTTATAGAATGCTTTGATTAGGATTTCCATTCTAGTTTGAATCTTTTCTTCTATCTCTCTCTGTAGTTCTTATTCCCCTTATTCTATTTTAGAATTGGGAAACTCCTAGGACTCCATCTGATATCCATAGTTTTCTGGGCCTTGCCGGTTATTATCGGAGATTCATTTTGAATTTTGCTCGGATTGCTACACCTCTCACCGCTCTAACTCGTAAGAATGCTATGTATAGATGGAATGATAAGTGTGAAGCTGCATTCAATGAGTTAAAGCGCAAGCTTACTTCCGCACCAGTTCTTACCGTTCCAAATGTAAATGAGGGATTAACGGTATACAATGATGCTAGTCGTGAAGGTTTGAGAGCCATTCTGATGCAGGATGGGAAGGTTATCGCTTATGCTAGTCGCCAGTTGAAGACTCATGAAGCCAATTATGCAGCCCATGATTTGGAATTTCTTGCCATAGTTTTTGCTTTGAAGCTTTGGAGACATCATCTATTGGGAACTAAGTTTAGCTCTTTACGGATCATAAGTCTTTGAAATATATTTTCACCCAGAAGGACTTGAATCCGAGGCAAGTTAGGTGGCTTTAGTTTCTAGCTTCTTATGACCTTGACATCAACTATACCCTCGGGAAAGCTAATGTTGTAGCCGATGCTTTGAGTCGAAAGAAGGCGATGTTGTGTCAGCTTGTTGTTTCTTCTCCTCTTATGGATCGTATTATTGGTAAGCAGGATGAGGATGAGATGCTTAGGCTTATTAAGGAAAATTTTCGTAGCAGGGTTGGTGGTAATAGCCAAGATGGAAGTGGAGCTCAAATCGATGATAAAGGGATTTTAAGGATTAATAATCGGATTTGTGTCCCGAATGTCGATGGATTGAGGCAAGAGTTACTTCGGAAAAATCATTGGTCTAGACTTTCTATTCATCCAGGTGTGACGAAGATGTACCATGATATGAAGAAGCTATATTGGTGGAAGGGTATGAGGCGTGATATCTCTCTTTTTGTTAGTAGATGTGCGACTTGTCAACAGGTTAAGACTGATCATCAGAAGACCGTTGGAGTATTGCAACCTCTTGAAGTTCCCAATTGGAAATGGGAACAAGTTTCTATGTATTTTATTGATGGATTACCAAGGACTAGGAGAGGTAATGAAAGTATTTGGGTTATTGTGGATAGATTGATTAAGTCAGCTCATTTCATTCCGGTTAGGTCTAACCGCTCTGCTTCTAATTTAGCTGAGATTTATATGAGAGAGATAGTTCGTCTACATGGTGTTCCTGTTAGCATTGTTTGAGATAGAGACCCCATCTTTACCAGTCAGTTTTGGAAGGCTTTTCAGGAATCTTTAAGTGCTCGTCTGAATCTGAGAACTGCTTACCATCCGCAGACCGACGGTCAAACGGAAAGGGTAAATCAGATTTTAGAAGATCTTCTTCATGCCTGTGTCCTTAATTATGGAGGATCTTGGGAAGATCATCTCCATCTCGTTGAATTCACCTATAACAATAGTTATCAGGTATAATCTCAAATATCTGTTTAAGGTTGTCTTAAACATTTGTTTATCTTATTCCATCTCTTAAAATTCAGGCTAGTATCGCAATGGCTCCATTTGCTGCTCTTTATGGATGCCCTTGCAAATCTCCGTCTTGCTGGATTAAATCCGGTAATCATTTTTTTCTTAGTCCAGATATGATTCTTGAAGCATCTGAGAAGGTTGAGGAGATTAGGAGAAAGATGAGGGTTTCTCAGGATAGACAAAAGAAGTATGCTGACAGGCGTAGGAGGAGTTTGGAGTTTTCTGTTGGTAATCAGGTTTTCCTTAAGGTCTCTCCATTAAGAAATGTGATTCGTTTTGGTCGGAGAGGGAATCTCGCTCCTAGGTTTATTGGTCCTTTTCGCATCTTAGAGAGAGTGAGTTCCTTAGCTTATCGGTTGGAATTGCCTGAGAAACTTTCTAGAGTGCATAAAGTATTCCATGTTTCGCACCTTCGTCGGTATCTTCATGATCCATCTTTGATTGTGTAGCCTTCTGCTCTCGAGAGTTTGGATGTCGAGCTGAACCTTTACCGTCGAGAGGAAACCACTTTGTATTATCGATAGAGGTACGAAGCAGCTTCGAAGAAAATCTATCAACCTAGTCAAAGTGCAATGGAGCACTAATGAACGGGATCGTACTTGGGAAACAGAAGAGAGCATTTGTGCTTCGAATCCAGAATTGTTTGTTCCAGGTATTATTCGTTATCCTACCTTATCCTTCTTTGTTTTCCGTGTCTCGTTCCATTTCGAGGACGAAAAGTTTTGAGTGAGGGAGAGTGTAACAACCCGCAAATTTTGAGAATATTTTTTTAAATGAAAATTCATTTGAAATTTTGAATGTAATATTTTGTGATTTGATGTGAAATGTTCTTCCAAATTTAATAAAATAAAGATTTTTTTCTTAAAATACAAATTTTGTCAACTTTGGTCAAAGTTTAACTTTCTGTGAAAACTTTAAAATTTGAATTTTTAACTTTTACTTTTTTTTATGAAGATGAATTTAAATTCTAACATTTTCTTTGATTTTTGTTTTGTTAAATTTTGGTTTCTACTTTTCAAAAACTGACAACTTTTAGCGTATTACATGGAGTTATTTTTCCTTTAACATTTATCTTACTTACATGGTGACTTTGGGCTTGTACAAATGGGCTAGAAAACCCTTTAGTTAGATGAGAAGCCTATATAATATCCTAGGGTTTATGATAGACTCTTCACTTTCATTTGTGCCTCCATAGAAGAAAAAAAACAATGTAAGTTTCTTCTTCATCTTCCTCCTCAAAACCCTAGACCTTCTTCCTCTTTTCCTCTACAATTTTCCTCCTACTCCCCTCCACAAATTTCGGCCACACCTATCTCCTAATTCTCCAACCACAAACCCTAGCCAAAAACCCCTTCCCCTCCTTCCTTTTCCCTTTTCTTCTTCACCAATTTCGGCCTCCACCTTCTCTTCCTCCAACCAAAACCTATAGCCGAACCACCTCACCTATTCTCCTTGTTTTGCCTTGGCCATGACCACCTTCACCACCACCAAACCCCTAGACCGAGCCTTCACCACCAAAACCCTAACCCTAGGCTGAGCCTTCTACATCAAAACCCAACCCAAACCCTAACCCTAGCCTATGGCCGAACCCACCTAACCCAAACAACCCCTATGGCCGAGCTTATGCAACCCTAGAGAAGCCCTCTTCACATATTTACAAATATATATTTTTCTATTTTATTTTTCTATGTGAATTATGTTTTTACATATGGAATTTATTTTATTTAGCAAAGCGTTGGATTTGGATTCTCCTCTCACTCAAGCTTGTCCGTAATTTGTTGTGCTTGTCGTAGTCGTTGTGTTGCGTTCTGAATCACTTCTCTAACCAAAGAAAGGTGAGTAATCACTCTTGACAACGTACTTATATCTTGGTGAATTAATGACAATGGAATTGTATGGATTTGTATATGCAAGTTAAGAAATTTTACTATTGAATATTATTATGTTATTTCATATAATATTTTACCTGTTATGATCATATGCCATGATGTTGAATATTATTATATTATTTCATATCATATTTTACTTGTTATGATCATATTCCATGATGTTGAATATTATTATGTTATTTCATATTATTATGTTATTTCATATCATATTTTACCTGTTATGGTCATATGCCATGATGTTGAATATTATTATGTTATTTCATACCATATTTTACCAGTTATGATCATATGCCATGATGTTGAATATTATTATGTTATTTCATACCATATTTTACCTGTTATGATCATATGCCATGATATATTGAATATTATTATGTTATTTCATATCATATTTTACCTGTTATGATCATATGCCATGATATTGAATATTGTTATGTTTATTTAATATTCTGAAATCATACTGCAAGTTCCTTCACTATGGGTTGAAATGATACATACCCGAATGATTTTTAGATTAAGGAAAATTGTTATGGGCTGAAATGATAGGCCTGAGCAATTTTGTTTGACTTGGAATTGCGGGTTTGAAATGATATAAAACCCGGAAAATTAATAAATTGCGAATTGAAATGATATATGTCCGTATTTACTTCACCCTAGGGTAGAGAATTTTATACAGACTCCGTGGTTGATTTAAAATGATTTTCTAAAAATTATTAAGTATTTTGGATTTCTATATATGAATCTCAACTAAAATTTAATGTAATAATTTCTGTGAATTTGTTTACATGAGTTAAAATTTTTATAAGAAATAAATAGTTGGAAATGTAAATATTGAAATCTAATTTACATAATGAAGGTTAATTGAAATTTAATAATCCGATTTGACTTAATAATGGTATTTTATTCTAACCTATAAATTGTAAGTTTTAATTCATGTAATAGTGATTAAAATCATAAATGGTTTTTGAGAAGAAAGAAAAATGTAAGTTAAAACGTACATTTGACATGTAAGTTTTAACTAATGTAAATGGTATAACTTGGGTAATAAAAATGATAAATGTTATTTACTGAAAAGAAAATAAAGTGTAAGTTAATAACGTACTTTTAACTTAGCATAAGGATTGCAGCTTTAAAATTTGACATTATAGTAACAAAGTTATTTAACTAAAAGTATGGTTTCTTTAATGTCCAAATAGCTAAAATTAAAGTAATATAATAAGAATGATATAATTACTATGATAAAAACTGCAAATATATTTACCATTTGATTTTTATAAACTATTATAGTAGGAAGTTTATGGTAACAATTCAAACTGCTGCGGTTTCTTACGGTAACAATTCAAAACTGCTGCGATTTCCTTACTGTAATAATTCTGCACTGCTGCGGATTCTTACAGTAACAATTCTGCACCGTTGCGAATTCTTACAGTAGCATTTCTACACTGCTGCGAATTCTTACAGTAGCATTTCTGTACTGCTGGGTTTTCTTAAAAGTGACATTTCCAGAATGCTACAAAATTCTATAAAGGGTTATGGTCCCGAATGTATGGTTCTAAAGGTTACATTTTTAAGGTGCTATGATTTCTAAAATTTTACGTTTCAAAGGGTTATAATTAAATGAATTTGGAAGTGTACGACTTTGGAAAAATGAATAATATTTTAAAAGAATAATGATATGGAATTTATATGGTTTTGAAAGGAATATGTTTCATATGAAAAATAAACCATTTGAAATTGAATAACCACGGGTTATAATAACGTTTGGTTGTTAAAGAGACCGAGATCAGATCTAGGCATACTCTGTGTCGATACCGAAAACCACTTTGACAACTGTGTACGCGGTGGAGATTCCAGAATGAAGTAGGATGGTGGCGACGATCCTAAAGGTATACATACATGGACCTAACTCCCGTGAGTTATCATAAGGTGGCTAAAACAAGAGCAATTGACGGTCCAAGGAGGTAGCTCCTCCGATCGGACACACTTCATCGTTAGCCATTCTATTACATTGTAATTGATTTGGTGCGCACCTTTGATTCGGGAGTGTAGAGCAAGTTGCGCGGTAATTGCGGCTATGCGTTACCAAAAGTCCGGAAGTGTAATTGGTATATCTACCCTGGCATTGCCTAGTTGTGCCGTGTTACCTACCCTAGCACGCCTTCTACGAGTTTGGTTTGTACCATACCTATCGAGTGCCCTCTGACGGCACCCAGTACCGGTGGGATTACGGTACTGTATAGACTATGGGAATATATAAAATGTGTTAAGGGGGATATGGGTAACGCCTTAACGCTATTTTAATAGTTTACTTTACTTTAGACATTATTATAATAGCGTATATTACTACATAGTAGATAGTTTAACCGATCCTTAGAGGATGGGCGATCCCAAGCATCCTTTAAGTTACTGATGCATTTCTTTTACAGTTCACTTGAGTTGATTTACATTTTATAAGTATGTATGTCCTGACTCGGGTGTTTTGTGTTTTGCTTTACGCTCGGGTCAGCCTGAGTTTCACAGCTTTGGTTTCATCTTTTTGGAGCTAGAGATCCACCGGAGATTTAGCTGTCTACCTGATATTTCTATTCCAGTTATTTCCACTCAGCTTTTTCTTTCGTAGTAGAGAACTTATGTGCCTTGAATTTCCAAATGTATTGGTTTCAGACTTTGGTATTATGTATTAGTTTTGAGACTTTGTATCTAGTAGCTTCATGAACTACTATAGTTATTTTATTCCGCTGCGAGTTATTCTGATATTTTTTGTCTGTGATTCTGTGATTGATTTTATTTGCCCCAAAATTTATTAACAATCTGTTGCTTTGAATTATTCAAGTCTGACCTGTGTGGATTTATTGTCCATTTGAATGGTCCAAAATGGCGGGATGTTACACAAAGGAAACGGTCATGCGGCACAAAAAGTGGATCTCCCCATAACAACCGCTCCACGTCATCGCTATGCAACTGATCGATACGCAGAAGGATCGAGACGAATATGGATCGATACGAAGGTATTGATATGTACACTTCAGCCACTTGAAAAAACAACTTTGGATCTATCATAACTCGAGATCTACAAGTCCAAATGACGTCAAATTTTCACCATTGCTTACATACCACCAGAAGAATGCTCATGATCGATCTCAGCCCAAATGGACACCATCTTCATCTATACGAAGGAGATGGGGATCGATCCAAATAACCCCTGATCGATCACGTGGGACCACCCACATGTGAGAAGGAGTATTCCAAGTTCAAAGGCAGATATTTTAGACCTACACCTATAAATAGAACTCTAATGTCAACAGAAAAGGGACCTTTTGAATCTACTACATTGTTACTCTGTCGGATCTTCGTTGTAACTTGAGTGTTAGAGTTATTTACTATTGTAATCAGTTATCAATCAGCAATAAACATCAAATCATTCAAAGTGGATGTTGGCTACAATGCCGAACCACTATAAATCTTGTCTTTTTACTACTTTTCTTTTAAATTTTGAGCGTTCTTCGTATTTATATCCTCTACATTTTGTCTATCTGTGATATGAGATTGTGAGTTGGTGCTTTCATCTACAATTGGGTGTTTGTGACCAATTTTGGCGCAAACACTTATCAAAATTTCCTGCTCTTATTATCTATGAAAATGGCCTTCGCATTCTCAATGTGGCCATTAATAATATCTTTTTCTTGGGAGAGACCCAAATCCATGAATTAACCATCCCTTGCACAGCCTTGATTAATTTTTTTTATCTTGGACTTTTTGTGGTTCGAACTTCCAAAACTTTTACCATTTCTAACCGTACTCCCATAAATGAGACCTTTTTACCAAACATAACCTCTTATCACTTTATTTCATTATTTCGTGGTTGGGAGTTGGGACAACTCAATATGGAATGATGCCTTACAATTTTAATGCAATACTTTGGTTTATACTTAGAGATTTCTATATCTCAATGCATTGGAACTACATCTCCCTCAAAGAAAAGGTAGACGGTGTAAATTTCTATGTCTTTTCAAAAGGAGAATTTGTGTTACGTTTGGAATTACAAGGAATTGTGTTTTTCATAGCTATTGAAATAGACAGTACAAAATACAGTAAATATCCCTATTTGATACATTTCCTTCTTTTTTTCATGCGTATTCCTTGTCATTTAAAATGATACACTTTTGTTTATAAATCTGAACTTAATAATCCATAGGAATTTACATTACAGTCCTCTACATTCCAATGTACTAAAATACTACTTAAATCTCATTCCAATTTAAAACAACTTCCAATTATGCTTACTAACCTGTATAATTACCCAACAATATCTAGAACGATCATATAATTTACTTAATGAAGTTTCTTATTAATTTAAGGACTACTTCATCCCTTATTTTCCATATTCAAGTGTGTGATATACTTAACCCTACAATTTTAAGATTTACATAGGCAAACATGGAACACAACTACTATGACGTAAATCCAATAACATATAAAATATATACTTTCCAATTCATATCCACCAGGTCCGCCTATAGCCTTCAAGGGAACAACATAATGCCTGAACTACCCTTAGCCTATAGATATCCTATCCTTACCTATATGGTACTGACCTTAGTGATATAACACTAAGCCTATACTTGTAGTTCCATTTAGATTGCCTAATGTAATCAAGGAACTACACTTTTATCACTTAACATACTATATAAGGATTGAAGTAGACCCTAGTTGGTCCTTTTTACACATCAAACTGAATAAAACTCTTTGCATATGTTTTACCCAAACCATACTTTTCAACCTTCCTTACAATTCAAATCATATTTGGATAAACAGACACAAGGTGGAGCTCACCCTTTACTACTGCAGGAAGTTCGATCTAGTACTTTGTCCTTCAAATTAAACCGTTGATTGAAAAGGTCATGAAATTTCCTTGTTAGTTTTTATCTCTATCCCGACCCTTTCAAGGCTTCCAAATTCCATAGTCAAATTCTTACCTAGCGGGCTGTCTAATCCTATTTATCTAACTCTGATCTATTTTTTTCCTTTATAAATTTAAGTGATAGTCATAATATTTTCACTTTACCCTTTTAAATCAAAACCATTGATTTTAACTTTATTTCCACAAAACTGGTAAGTTTTAAAACTGTAGAACTCTCTTTTCATTTTTAACAAGTGTTTGCTTCTTACTAAGATCATGATATTTTTCTTTAATTAAACTACTAGAAACGCTTGAGCTTAACCTCAAAAAATGCACATAAAACACACCCTATCCAAAAAGATTCGTTAATAACTAATTGACTTCTACAAAAGTGTATTTTTCAAGAAAATGTGATATTTCAACTTATTATTATTTTAAAGCGCGACATAAAGATTTCATAAAGAATATTTTTAAACACTGACTATTTCTTCTTTATGAAAGGAGTTCAAAAGTTGGATCTTACATTCTTCTCGATTTTTATAGATAATAGAAACCTAATTACCAAAGCCCACATATACCCAACAATGCTTTATGCAAAAACATTCCGTCTTCCTTCCAAAGATGGTTAACCTATGTTTATTTTCAAATAAAATGCCCAAATTTAGTATGGAAATACTCTATCCATACCTTTAAGTAAATATGAGTCCTTGCAACTACTACTAATATGAGAATAGGGCTTCTACTTTAACTGTGGAATTTGTCTTAAATTTGTAAAGTCCCCTTTATGCTGTCAACATCATATTCCTATTATATAGGTCACATGGTATTAATTCTACTTCACTCATCCTTAAGTCCATAATTTACTTGCTACTGCCAGTTGGTATATAAAATCTCCACTAGCCTTTCTTTATGGGGTAAATCTCGGTAAATGTGAAATGTTTAATTTTCAGCTCAACTGTTATAACCTTAACCTTTATTCTGACCAACAATTGTCTTCTTATATAAGGGATAAGCCAACAATTACCTTATGAGTGAAAATACATAGGTTGTTGTGCATTAATACACATATCAGAAAATTATAATTATGCTCCCTTAGTAGGGTTAGGCTCATCCTGTCTCCTCGCGTTAGATATCGATGGATGCATATAGCGATGTTCACGCTCGGAATCTTAGCTTCCTTTCTAGAGCCATTCCTCTAAAACTTGTACTCATTCTCGCTAGCTATGATTTGGAATTAATTTCAACTTTCCAAAGATAGTAGAGGCACAAGCAAAACGAATTACGATGTACGGATAAAACCTTCGGAATGCATTTTGGAAACTTATATATGTATATATACACATACATATTCAAAACCAATTTTTAAAAACTTTTCGGAAAACATTTTGGAAAACCTTTTGAAAAATCATTTTTTTCAAAAAAAATTCAAGTACATTCTCTCAGTTGGTGCCTAAATCCTAGAGGATCTTAAATCTAAGCTATGATACCAAATGTAAGAACGCACTTCCCTACACACTGATCCAAAGCTTAATGCGACTTTCAGACTCGCAACAAGCCAAGAAATACGAGATGCTGAGTTTTAAACATTACAAAGCATGATTATAAAGGTAAATCTTAAGATATTCTACACTTTTAGATCTCACAGCAGAAGGAATTAAATATAATGAAAAACAGACATTTAAAAAAAATAGTCTCCAAAATGCTTTATTTCCATATACATTGTCATATACACTGTTTCCTAATATAATATAAGTTTTACAGACTTTTAATACAACAGTTGAGTACTTGAGAAGCTATAAATAGGGGAAATCCAACATTTAGCTCCTATCTCCACATATCACCCCCAATCATCTACTAACCTATCATCCTGTCGTGGGGAAAAATGGAAAGGAGGGAGTGGATCAGACAAAAATCTGGTGATTGTGTACTAGTTTAATATATGGTGATCATGTGCAGTTAACTTTAGCTCTAGACTAAGTAACACAGGGTGTGCTACAAATGTCCATGTATTCCTAGGGTCCATTACCTTAGGATTCTTGTCTAATAAATACATATAATACAACTTGTGTAGGCTACTACAGGGATCAAACTATGGATCAAACCACAATATCTAACGATCGGCCACCGCTCATAGAGCTACCCAATATGTAACACCACCATTAGGCTATTAAACATGGAAATACCACCCCTTTGGCTACTAAGTATGGAAACACCGCCCCTACGCTACTGTGGGAATATGTTCCCACTACTATCACCACCACTAGGCTACTGTGAAAATAAATTTCCACTAATATCACTACATAATGCTACTGTGGGGACTACTTCCCAATAATATCATCCTCACTAGACTACTGGGGAACTGAGTTTTCCTCTAACTACTATTACACGTAACCCAACTATACATCGAGTGGGAACCTACAATGCTGACTCGCCAAAGTGTCTCATCGTCCACATCCATATCCACCTATCAATCGTCATGTATGCCTCATATTGCATGCATCGGGATTTTCCATTCGAACTGTATCACATCAATATCCATTTATACTGGGATTCCCGTTATTCCTGGCCACACCTTATCGGTAATCCTCATTAGTGTTGCATGTCCACTGTGGAACCTGCTCTGAGTGTCATTTGTGAAAAAATCACCCCCAATCAAATAATCGACCCGCCATTAGGTAAGAACATGTACACAACATCGCAATGACCTAGCGTCATCCTATAGGAAACTAGCTTCCCTACAGCTCCTAACATATGTAAAAATAGCCCTAAATAGGCTCATATAGTAATTAGTGTTTATATTAATTTTTATTATTAATCGGGCCCTTCGGCTGAGGTTCATATTGTGCGTTTCAAATAACAATCGTTCAACCACTAGCCCCAATGGGTCCATCGCTCAGGATGAGGGTTGACCGGTTGCTATTTAAAATTTGGATTTCTCTCATACGATTTTTAATTAGGATTAATGTTCGTTGATTACATCATTTACAATGAACCCTAAGTAACTATATTAACAAGTCTATATTTCTCAATTTCCTAGATTTTTACAATTTCAATTGTAATTGTTTAATCCAGGGTTTACTAGTTTTAGGGTTTACAGTTAAATAATTAAAGAGATGTACTAGCATTAAACATCAGATTTGTCCTTTTATAATTACTACAATTTCTACCCTAGATCACAGGTTGTTAAATTAAGGTTTTATAGTTTACAACTTACCGCAATTCAATTTCTAATTCAGGTTCTGGGTTTAATAGTCAGGATTTAACTTTAATTTAAATGACATTAGCCTATTCATATAAATTCTACTTTTTACTTCAGATTCCAGATCTAGTAATTAAATTTAAGGATTAGGCTTTCAATTTATTGTTTAAATTACTAACACCTAGATCAAGTAAAATAGATTAAATTTTACTGTAATAAATCATCTTATCAAACTATTCCCACTCACCTTAGATCCAAGCTCTAACTTCGTTCCTTCTCCATGAACTGACCTCTGTTAGCTTGCCTCCTCCTAGATCTGAGTACTAGCGTGCATTTGCTTTGTTATATAATTTGTTTTTGAAGAAAGTTCAAAGGCGGAGAAGAAATTTTGGGCGGAGTTTTGGTAGACAGTAAAGTTTCTAATGAGTTTTGGGTTAGCTTAGGTGTTAATTTATAGAGGTTGGAATCAATTTGGTGCGTTGATTTAGCTTGGGAATATTGTACTGACATCATCAACGATCATCAAAACATAGCCACGAAACAATTGATTTCAGCGTTTCGAATGAAGTGCAAGAACTATCAATTTTTCTAACGTGAATGGTCGACAACTCAATTCCACGGGTCGACCACTCATGTTCACTGGTCGACCTATACCGATCGACCATTCAATTCCATGAGTCGACCGTTCAACTTCATGGGTCAACCCTAACTCTTTGTAAATTATATATTATTATTATTATTATTTTCGAATATTCAAACGTTCGTAACTTCTGCATACAAACTCCGATTTCAAAGTGCTATATATGTAAATTGTCCAGGTAATCACTTTGAGCGCAATGTTGCAAGTTCCGTAGCCAAATTCAGACATTTGGGAAATTTTCATTTTAGTCTTTGTTTTATTTAAATTTATTTCTCATACTAAATTTCCGTTAAATTTTCGGGGTGTTACAACATGCCTTACTCAAAATCATTACCCACTTCCAACTCTCAATCTGCTTTCCCTTCTTTATAGCAGATAGTGGCATACAAGTAGTAAGGGCCACTTTCATTGCATAGCCCTTCTCTTCCATATTTGCTTCCTAACCAATTAAAAACTGGTTAAATTTACCGTTTTGAACTTCCTTTTCTTCATGCTTTAAAATAATAATAATGATTTGCTGACCAGAAACTCATGGTAACATCAAAATTTAAAACTTCCATTCGCCTTTGGAATTACATCATCACATTTCAAAATACAGTTTTATAAAACATCTCATTTACTTAGTGGTTAAAGAATATATTCTTTTTATCAGAAATCTCATTTGTTTTTATATTTTAACTTCAATAGCAGTTATTTTCTTCTAACTTCAATAACTTAATATTAGTCATGTTAAATACATTTAAATTTTAATTAAATTATGGTTATTTCAAAAATACCCTTACTTCATTTCAAAACATCATTTCATATAGTTTAAATTAATTTTATCCTATATAAAATATACATCAATTTATTTTGTAAATAAAAAATTTCCAACACTTTTAATAATATATCATTCTCCCAAAAATTTGTATTTTTTTGCCTCAAGGACACAACCTAAATATTTTAGCCTTAAGGATAAACATTCTCCCAAAATTTGTGATAAGGACAAACAATCTCCCAAAATTAGTCATAAGGACAAACCGCCAAAATTATCAACCACCACTCGTCGCACCACCACCCACCCCCATCACCCGCACCATCAGCCTCGTCGTCGCCCCCAACACCACTCATTGCCATCACATGCTACCGATAACTCTTAACATAAACTGATATCGAAAAGCTGTTATCTGTAACTATAAATTGATACCTAAAAACTGCTACCTTAAACTGATACCCAAAAACTGCTACCCAAAAATAGATACCTTAAAACTGCTACTAGTAACAAAAAACTGGTACCTAAAACCTGCTACCCAAAAACTGATACTAAGAAACAACTACCGATAACTAAAACTAGCACCTAATAGCTGATACTCAAATAAACCACCCATAATCTCCTAGGTTCTCAAATTTATCAAATTCGATCACCATTATCTAAGTTCACAGTTCATTCTTAAACAAGCATTTCAATCATAACAGTCATCCTTGTAGAAAATCAGTTCATAATCATATTTTAAGTTCAAATAAACCACACATAATCAACATCTATCATGCTCATGAAATTGCATCGCTATCTCATATAACGATGTTTTGACGAAAGCATCTCCATTCTCCGATGCAAGCAAGATCAAGTGACTCCACTCTAGCATAAGCATGGATTTCATTCAACTAAGGTAGTGCGCACAATATAAGCACGACAGCGGGTCATCTCTGGGTAAAAAAATAAAATAGTTTTACAAAAATGATACCTACTATCACTAAAACTGGTACCTAAAAACTGATTCTCAAATTAATAGTAAAACTGATGCTTAAACAAAATTCATTAAATATTTGATACTAATGAAACACTAATTCAACTCAATGATCATCATATTCACTCAGTAACAACTTCATTTTTTATATAATCAAACCAACAAAACAGTAAAAAACTTCCACACTGCATTATTGTAAAAAATGATACTCAAAAAAAACAAAAATGATACCTAAAAACTGATTCTCACTAAATTCAACACAGTAATACATTATCAACCAAACCAATATGAATGCAAAAAAACAAAACAATAATTAAAAAATGCTTCAAAATGTGAATTTATTACAATATGATAATTTTGTTGTACAACAAAAATTACAAACTCAAAATAACAAATATTTTCAAAAATGATACCTGTAAACTTGAAAACTGATACCTAACAGTTGATACCACTTCTTCTACCTTAATGTTTCGATGGCTTGCTCTTCTTCTTCCACGACTTGCTCTTCTTCTTCCATCCTCATGATCGATATCAAACAACACCCCTACTACAATCTTTCAACAAACTAGCTAATCATCAACACTACATCTCCATTCATGTGCAGGTCACGACATATATTCAACATAACTCACCCAGACAGCACTTCAGGAAAACCTCTAAAGCCTAGCATTAATTTTAATTCAGGCACCAAAGGTCGAAGCACAACCCTCAAAAAATTTAGCATGGCATCTTGAGCCTTTAGATCTTCAGATTTGGGCGATGACAATAAAATCGATATGACGGCTTCGAGGTTCGGGCGATGAGTTCTTCGGCAATCACTTCCCCATCGATGAATTTTTTTCTGTTGTCCTTGTCCTTAGCTTTCTTATCCTGCAGCATAAAAAAGATATGAGAGCTATCCTTTAGACTAAAAATTTGAAGGCGGGTCCTTGAGGGTAAAATGTTGTGAATTATTGTCTTTCACGGTATTTTCCTGTACATATAAAATACATCAATTTATTTTGTAAATATAAAATTTTCAACACTTTTAATAATATGTCATATTTATATATATGTGTGTGTGTATTCAAAATTTCATATCATAAGTCTGTCAATTTCCACCCAAAAATATATGTATTAAAATGGAAAAAAATTGAATTACTTTTAAATAAAAAATTTAATCTGTTATTCAGAAATCCTTCAAATATTTATAATCTTATGTGACTATAATATCATTTCATAAATTCTTCTATTAACAAAATTTTTTATTCTAACTTTCAAAACAAATTCCCATTTCAATAATTTGTCAAAAATTTTCACTCTAAATAATATGTTGCTATCAATACGCAATTCTCCTACTACCCTAATTAACTCCCTATCTAGTGCATCTATCAAATCTAATCCGACTATTCGCTTATATTCTCACAAGTGCTTAGCTAGTTCCCCTTTACTAATTATGATTCAGTTCCAACATAAGACCAAGAGCTACTCCTCATACACTTCGTGTAGATACTATGGGTTTACATTAGTATGACTCATCGCTTACAGATATCGGTGGAACCGAACATGAATGTTCATACCAAAATAACCCTAGTAGTGATTCTAGAATTATTTCAAGTGTTTTCCTTACACTACCTATATCTACCGTTGTTCCAGTTTCCATCCTTACTAACTTACTTATGCTGTGATAACCATAATTAGGATTCATTAACAACTTCATTCAAACTAGATAACTCAACTAGAACAACTACAAACATATTCGACTAATAATATATAAACACACACACGTTATTTTTTTTTGAGAAAAAATGTGTGATCCTCTACGAATAGAGGAGAGCACACATATGAATGTATATATCACATAAATAAGGTGCTGCCAACATGCCTAGCAGGTAACAGAAAACAAAAAAACATGTATCAAAACTCAGGTACTCCTAAGATGAGTTCCGGCAAGGCCACCACCCATCACATCCCAATATCGAGCTCCGGCAAGGCCACCGCCCAATATTGGGGTGTTAGAAGTACCTAAAAAACTAAAGAAAAAACAAAGACAACTGGATGACGACACACACTAATAAGGAAGCTCCAAAACATCTGAATCAGAAGGGGTGAATAAGTATCTGCTCTGAAGAGGATCTACTGAAGAGAGAGACCGCTCAAAAATGGCAAACTGAAGAATAGATCCTCCTGATAAAAGTACTCCATAATGAAGATAGCAGTATCCTATATCTACACAGATAACTGCTAGTGGTCCTGGATGAAGAAACTCTGCTCTGATGACCTCTCTGCAATCTGATATCGAGCAATCTAAAAACAAGAGTACCTGCAAAAAGAAACTGAAAACCTATCTCCCGTACCTGTATTTGAAACACGACTAAGGAAAAAATTAGTAAAAATACATATATATGTATATTTGTATAATAAATATACATATATATGTATTTATAAGTAAAAAAATATAATTTTGCTTTAAAATAATTCAAACCCTTAATTTTTAATATACATAAAATCTTTGAAAATTCTTTTCAAACATGATTAATTAAATTAAACAATTATTTATCTTTGAAATAATTATCATATCCTTTAAGCTTATCTATTTAAAATATATTTGAAATCTAATTAAACATTACTTTATAGTTACTTTGAATGTAACTTTATAACTTGAAACATTCTTATTTAAAACTTGTTTGAATTTCTTAAGAACTTTTATCTAATATTTAAATTGAAAATACCTTTAAATTCAATTTAAAAATAAATTATAATTAATTACTTTAAAATCAACTATTATAATCCTTTCAAGACTTACCATTTATTTAAAAAGATCTTGCCTTTAAAATTTAAACTGATTTTCTATTCAAAACATTACTTAAGCTTGATACTCTATTCCAAGTCTGTTTTAACTATACTAAAACAGAAAAACCCTACAACATACAACGAACCCACGAACAACCCACGCCTGCCCCGAGCCAACCATCTACTACAACAGCATCGAGTCATCCCTTAGTTCACACGAGAACCACCCGAGCCAAACACTAAAACCCAACGTCCCAGACTCGACGTGCAAACGATGCACGTGCACCGACGTCGCCGAACTCCGGTGATCAATGCGGCTACCCTCGACCATCACATGAACCCTCGCGACCCCAAGCGAGAACCCAGATCGCACGAAAAAATCACAAAAACAAAATCAAGTAAAAAAATCAACCATCAGGAAACGATACAAGTCGGAGAAACACACACCCCCTACGCCTCCGACCACAAGAACGCCAGACCTCTTCATTGCAGCCTCGACACACCTTCCAGCAACCATCCCCACCATCGCGAAACCCTCCGAACCATCGCCTGCGTCGGAAATTACTCGACAACCACCTCGAGAACAATACCAGTCTAATCCCTAGTTCGCTAAAATCCACTCACCTCGGCCAATGAAAAATACTTCCAGTATTTTTCCAGAGTGCATCGACACCCCGTCCATCACTAGCCCCAACCCTCGTCGGAAACCTACCCGCCGAATACCTCAAATCGATGAAAATGTCAAAACCACACTACTCCCTATAACCCAAAGAAAGTTACACTAAAAATCGTGATTAAACTATCAAAATTCAAGATTTCCTTCTACAAATATCATCATGCCATCTAAATCTAAAAATAAGTTGAGTGAAATTTACCATAATTATGAATTCCTCTGTTATTTACATTTTAAACATTATTTGTTGTATTTAAAAATCCTGAAACTATTTTATAATCTACATTATACATTTACAAACAAATTTCATTTAAATACCCAAGGCTAATATGGATTTGATTCGAAGATATTGAATTTTAGAAAACATAACATAATTAAAAAACAAAACAGATCTATATTATGTCTTTAAACTAAAACCAAACAGAGACCAGTACAAAAAATAAGACAGATCTATATTATGTTTCTTTAATCATAAGTAAGTTATGATTAAAAGTGAAATCATCATATAAATTTGAGAAAAGATTAATAATACTATTATTAATGTTGAAAAAATTATTGTTGTGTTTAAAAAAGTTAATATTATGATTGACTTTGTTAAGATACCGTTTGAAATGAATAATTTTAGCTAATTTATATTTGGGGTTAGAAATCCAATTAAAACAAAATGAAGAAATTGAAAAAATCAATTTGTTTAAATGATTGTTATTATTATTAAAAATTCTTTGATTTCTTTCAAACCAAATAAACCAACTAATAATAATGAATAAAGTGTCTAGTTAAAATCTAATATTCTTTTTGAATTTGAATCTAAAATTATTCCAGTAAAATTCACAATTCGTAATTTTAGATATTATATTAAAGTTATTCCAGTAAAAATCTAATTAGTATCTAAACAATCATAATATAAATGATTAATGTCCTCAAGATGCAGATTACAAAAATAACAATTATTATCATTTTGAATGTTTTTTCTTTTTAAAAATTCTATTGTATTAAGTTTTCCATGAATTATTAACCACATGTGAATTTTGGACTTAGTAGGAGCATTAGATTTCCACAAATATTTAAAAGAGTTGTTTATAGTACCCGAAAAATTAATAAATCTGTAAAAAGAATTAGAAGTATACTTCTTACTCTTATCCCATTCCCAGCTAATTAAATCATTATTATTATCAATGTTATAAAGATTTAATCTAGCATAAAGCAAAGAAAGTTGCCTAAGGGTTGAATCAACTAAAATTCTGTTAAAACTGAAATTCCAAGGAGGATCATTTTCGGGAGAATAAACTTCATTGATTAAAGCATACTTAAAGTTACAAATTTCATATAGCTCCTTAAATTCTAACTTTAGAGGAAAGATCGAAATCCAACGGTCGTGCCAAAAAGAAGTACAATTACCTGAATGTACTATCGTATTAATTCCTAAGTTAAAAATTTCATGACATTTTAAAATGTTTTTCCAAAAATTAGATAAATTATGAGTATATGGATGAGCAATTTGATATAAATTGGAATAACCGTTATAGTAGTATTTGGAGATGATCTCTTTCCAAATATCGTTATCATTTATATCTTTAAAATTCCAAAGCCATTTACCTAAAAGAGACAAATTCATATTACGCAAATTAATAACTCCTAAACCACCTTCCTTTTTGGCCTTACAAACGATTTCCCAATTTACTAGACATTTTATATTATTATTAGAATTTTCCCCATTCCATAAGTAGTCTCTTCTAATTTTATCAATAACCCAATCTGGAAACAGATGCATGGACATCGAATAAATCGGAAGGGCTGGTAAAACCGAATTTATTAAAACTAGTCTACCCGCTCTAGATAAAAATCTCACATTCCAGTTAGAAATCTTATTTTTAATTTTATCTATAATAATAATCCAATCATCATGTTTGAGTTTGGTGGGTCTAATCACAAAACCAAGGTAGTCAAAAGGAAAGTTCATAATTTTACAATTAAGAGTATTAGCAACTAAGTTTTCAACTTTTTCAAAATCATTTAAAACTAAAACTGAACTTTTTTCAAAATTTATTTTTAAACCAGATAAAAGCTCAAAACTATAAAGAATAAACTTAAGAGTAATAATGTGTCTAGGAAGAGGAGAATAAAAAAGTAAGGTATCATCTGCAAATTGCAGAACCGATATATCATTACGCGATATGTCGTTGCCAACACTTCCTAGAGATTAATTATCCACTGCTCTTTTAATAATTTTAGCAAAAACATCAGCGGCAAAGTTAAACAACAAAGGAGATAATGGGTCCCCTTGACTTAATCCTCTCTTTGACTGAATTCTATTACCTAATATACCATTAACCATAATACTAGAATTTCCAGTTTTAAGCAAAGTCAAAATCCAACTAATCCATCTTTGTCCAAATCCTCTAGCATGAAAAATATCTACAAGAAAATCCCAATCTACTGAATCAAAAGTTTTAGCAAAATCAAGTTTTAAAATTGCACAGGTTATGTTGTTCTTACAACAGTAATTAATATATTCTTGTACAGCAGCCACTCCATCAGTGATATTTCTCCCTTTAATAAAAGCCGATTGTGAACAATCAATTAAATCATTCATTTTTGAACTAAGTCTATTAGCTAGAACTTTAGAAATGCTTTTTACTGAATAGTTAATCAAAGAGATAGGTCTAAAATCTTTTAAGTTATTAGCTCCAACTTTTTTATGAAGCAAAATAACATTTGCGAAATTAAATCTCCCTAGTTGCAAGTTACCATTATAAAAATCATTAAACAAATTAACTATGTCTAATTTTAAAACATCCCAAAAAGTTCTATAAAATAAAATAGGAAACCCATCTGGTCTCGGAGATTTATCACTTGGCAAATCATTAATTGCTATCCTAATTTCCTCTTCTGTAAAAGATTCATCTAACTTTGATAGATCAACAATAGAATCTGATGGATACAGATCTGTCCATCTAACGTTGATTCTATGTTTGATTTTAGAACCAAAAATATCCTTATAATAGTCTGTAAAAGCCTTGTTGAGATCACTTTGATCAACTAACTCTATATTGTTAACAAATATAGAGTTAATTGTATTACTACATTTTCTACCATTGGCAATATTGTGAAAAAATTTGGTGTTATTGTCACCTTCGTTGATCCATTGAATTCTGGATCGCTGCTTCCACATCACCTCCTCTTTTTCTAAAATAGAATTTAGATCATCTTTTAAATTAGAAAGAACATTACGTTCACCTAGATTTAGAGGTCTAGATTCTTCTATCTTCTTTATTTTAAGCATTTCATTAATTGTGGGTTCAGGTCCGACTTCAAGGCAAGACAGCCAAGGCGGCCGTCTGGGGCAACATGACACATTATAAAAATGCAAATATGCTCTTTCGATAAGTTCTTGTGCTTAATTTTAGGTAAGTTTTACTCTTGTATCAAATTTAACGACCCCTTCGACCCCAGATTCAGTGCCTAAACCAACGTTAACATCATATAAGAGCTGAAAAGGACGAGTGGCGGGGATATGATAACAAGGAACAAATATAGTTATAACCAGTAACATTCAGAGTCTCACAGTGTAAGGAAATAAGTGTAATATTAACAACCATAATCACTTTAATACACTACAATTTGTCTGTACTATCAGATACATATGTTTATACACTACCATTCAAACCCAATCCTTACACATAAACAAACCCAACTCATACATTATTTACAACATTTACAATATTTACACTACAATCCCTGTCTTCCATACCATTTCATCTCCATGCTCCATCAACCTAGAAATATAAATAAAGAGGAAAAATAGGAGTGATCAGACATATGTCTATTGAGTAATTCATACTTCACATATACAACAAAGATAATAATATTATATAATATGAGTTCAACATCTCGGCCATGTCACACCATGCCGGTCATACTAAACTTAATCTATTGTGTACAAACTATTGTATCGAATCGCCGCTTGATGGACTCACTTCCATGGAATCCCTTGTGCTCTAAAGGACTTCTTGTTGTCCACCATCACATTAATCGTATGTATGACTCACTTCCCTGAACTCACCTCATGCGCTATAGAGTCACATCTTGTCCTCGTATACAAACTTCACTCATGCCCTGGACTTGCCTCTTACACTACAGGATCTCTTGTCATTCATCCTTCATACTAGTCAGCCAAAGCACTATAGAGGAATAATGCAATACCCTGAACACTTTCTTTTGTCTTAGGCTCATATCTTGGGTCGCATACTTGCACCACAAGCTTATATGCATTCAAAGTCAAGGTCGAATAATTTATACACATAAATAAAATACAAATCCATCTTAAACAAACGATTAGCATCACATAATCCACCCTGGATTTGAAATTCAACAATCACCTTGTCAATAGCCTCCCAAAGCCTTCAGAAAACAAAAGAAACATGCTGGAACTGAAAAACATTCATATATATTGGCCTGTTTGTGTCTTGGTCCAACCTCCAAAACCAGGCCACTGGTGGAACGATCGAACAAAAATTTGAATTTCTGACCGCGGTTCTGATTGTTCCTCATTGCCATTTTTCCTTTAGTCGCCTTCGTTCCACCTTCAGCGGTATGAGAACGTCCCTTGCCTCTTACCCTGTTTGCACCTAAAATGGTCACAAACACTCAAGAATAGTTTTTATGGAGAAGTTGGTGAAGAAGAGCAAAATTAAACTAAGTAGATGAATAAGTAAGCAATAGAGAATAAGCAATAATCAAAGGCATAGAGATTTATAATGGTTCAGAGTTGTACGCCTACATCACTTGGAAGATTATACTTTATTAACCACTCTTGAATCTGATTACAATAGTAGAACTAAATTTTGCATTTGATTACAATGGAGTCTAGAGTAACAAGCAGCGTAAAGATCTTTAGAATGACCCATCAAGCCAGTATTTATAGATGAAGACGACCAAATATCTCTTTGAAATCTCGACTGAAGGACCTTCTAAACCATATAGGCCCACAAGTGGGATCGCTATGCCAATTCTCAAAGAGAAGGGATCGATATCGATCCCTTCATTGGTTGAATTTTAGGAAGCGATCCCTATGGTGGCTTCCTTATGCAAAAATATGTTTAGCCTCCAAATTTCATGTCATTTTGATCATTAGAGCTCGAGTTATTGCTTGATCTTTGATTCAATATGGCGTGCATGCTGCTTTCTGCCGATCCCTTCCAAGGGATGTATACCGATCCCTCCAAACTTGTCCTTTTGATATGCGATCCCTAGGGTGGGTTCACTAGGGTCCTTATACCTTGCTATTCAAATTTCATAGGCATTGGACTTGTAGACCTTGAGACATTGATTGTTTTCAAAAAGAATGCTCTTGGACTTTGAAACATACGTGTCCCTCTTGTTGGAGCCAATCTATGCCAATGCCTCCTATGTGTTGAACCATATTTCATACTTTGAACATTCTACATTGCACATCTATCAATTCCATTCAATCCTAACTTCATATTACCATCTGTACTTGACTTCTAGGCCCCACAATCACCACTCTAGAGTCATCAACCTTGATGGCAGTCGAATCTGACTTGTGCAATCTGTTCAATATAGCCGGGTTAAAAATACCGGACAACATTTGCCCCCTAAAGTACATCTTGTGATGAACATGATATGCTTTGAATCGAAGCAAGTTATAGTCATTGATAAGAAATCTGTCCAGTTTTCTGAATAGTTGCTATCCGTTTGTAGAATTACTTTTCCAAGGTGTTGTATTTCTCCTTGATTATCATGACGCTTGATCGATTTCCAATGGTATATATCCAGGGTTGTATTCCCTCAGTTAATATATGCAAGTATGGTTTTGCATGTCTAACTAGTTTTGGTTATTTGGTCTTGCTTCGAACTTGAAAGCTTTAAGTTTGATACCAATTTCTGTCGATTTCAAAAATAGAAATTTCTAGGTCATATACGTGTATGTTTGTATATACATTCTTGTCATTGGCTCCCGGACGTGCTCTATCATTCACGGATTATCGCCAACTTTCCCTGCATTTTGTATGTTCATACTTTTTAACAATTTTCATGCTTATATTTGTTTGCGTGCATGTTCATGGCCAATCCCTCACTCTCTATTTTCTCCTCTCTTATTTCCTTTTTTCTTTTTTTGTAGGGATTAGTGCATTCTTAGCTGATCCCTCTTTTCTATTCCTTGTGCTCACACGGATCGACATATTGTTAACCGATCCCTCCCATTTTCTTTACGTTTGCAGGGGTTGGTATCTTTCATGACAATCCCTCTTCTTTTGCTTAAAACTATGGGCTAACCCCTTCGTTCCTTTATATAAACTAACATTCCTTCTTTCTAACCTTTACATATCCAACACTTCTACTTTCTTCCCATTCATATCATTAAAACCGAACCCTCTTTTACCATAAAAATCCAAACCATTCCTTCCCTACTCGAGCATTGTCTTCGCCCAAACATTGTCCTTTCGACTTAGCTTTAGATTGTCACCTCGCCTTTCATTCGAACCATACTTCGTTCTTCTTCCTGGAATCACCCGTCTCTAATGCATTTAGGTAGGTTATTTTGTCTTTAAAATTTGATTTTTATAAAGAGATGATGGATTTTGTTCTTTTGGTGTCAATATGGAGTTTGACGCAATGGAAAATCGAAGGCTACAACTACTTGGAGGAGAGGGGAAGTTGAATCCAGTAGGGTTCAACTATAAGGTTGGAAAGCTTGCACGGGAAGGTGGAAAGAGGAATTGGTATCCTTGTTGAACAAAGGAGTGGGCTAGCATGTAATGGTCGATATTAGAAGTTAGGAAAGAAGGGGTCGGTAGAAATGGGTAGCAGAGTTGGATCAGCAGAATTATTGAAGGAGAGGGGTTCAGAGTCCTTTGAAGTTGAGATTTGAAGTTGAGATTGGCTAAAAAATGTAAAAAAACCAACTAAAAGAAGTTGAATAAAAATATGAGATTAGAAGGCAATTTAGAGGTAATTTCCTTCTCATGGTTACATAAATCAACATATATGAAATTATGATCTCTCTTTTGGTCATTAGTGAATTTATTTGATGTGTTTATCATATGTATGTAATCTTTATGCTATTAATTAGCCCAACATAAACCATCAAACTTTAACACACCCACTAAACCACTTTTTAACTCTCATGAAAATGTTAATGCAATTGAAAATAAAATCTATTCTAAGCATGAACTATTCACTATTGATTAGTAATATAGACCATCAAATTTTGATTTTAAAATTTACTTCATTACCATAATCATATGTAGATGAAGAGGTTATTTGTGTTTATATTTGTTTAAGCGTAGCCTATTTGGTGTCAACAACATAGGCTATCAAATTCAAAGTTTAAACAACAAAATATTTACCACATCAAAACTTTCATTAAGCACAAAAAGAGATAAAATGAAATCACTATGTTGAATTTACATGATTAAGAAAGCTTCATTACCCCAAAATTGAAGGGGTTTAGCTTCTCATATTTATTATCATGTCAACAAATGTAAATTGCAACATAGGACAAAAATAAGAGGAAAAAGAGAGCTAACTAATTTTGCATGAAATAAATCTACTCTACTTGCAAGAATTAAAACTATACTAATTGCATAAAATTAAGAACAAGAATTAAAAGAGCATGAAATAAAATTGCATAAAAAGAAAATTATATGAAAGAAGGCTAAGAAGCCATTAAAAAGAAAAGAGAGTTTTTGTTTATTTTTGAGCCTAAAACTAAACTAACTAAAGAGGAGGCTAAGAGATCATTACATGAAACATAAAGGGTTTTTATACATGTTTTGAAACCCTAATCATATTTTTGATGACTTTCCAAAATACCCTTGAGGAACTGTGGCCTCCAAGTTGTCATTAGCATGAGCATAATCCACCATTATATATGCATGTAACTTTAATCTCTACTAACATGTGCATTAGCTCGTAACTGTACATCATAGTAAGTGGGTAGGTGGGATCCTCCATGTTGTCATGAAATGATTTATTTCCATCTTTATTTTCTTGTCTTCCCTTGTGCATGCATATTTCCATGAAGAATTCTTCTATTTCCATCTAATATTCTACAAATAAAAATAAAATGTGCAAATAAATATTCTCAAAATTAACATATGCACAATAATGAACATTTTGCCTCTATATGAAGATGAATAAATGATGATTTGAAAATAATTTGAATTTTGGTTTAAACACGTTAAATTACCCTATATGCTCGTTTATTTAATTAAATTAGATTAAATATGGAAGTAAAATTATGCACATTTACGTGCACATAAAATACCCCCACACTTATCTTTTTATCCGTCCTCGAATAAACTAAAATTAAGATAAATCCGTTTTCGTAGGAGCACAATTGCATTGAGCGTATGCAACAAGCCGTTAAATCTCTAGGTGTCCCTAGTAGGAGGGTGTTGTCTCATGAGGGTTTTTAGTGGAACTACCCACAAAATCCAAATGCAAAATGAAAATTTCTAAATGCAAGATATATTTACAAAGAGATGAATGCAAGTTTTTTTTTGAAAATATTTACAAATGAAGAATTTACTTTTAAAACGACACGAATAAATTAAATATAGGTTTTGGTCATTATCAAGAAATTTTAGTCATTCTACTTGTCAAAATTTCCAACAAAAATTAAATTATCATCACAATTAGACTCTAGTTTGGCTAGTTGTTTCGGTTGATAACATAGTGTAACTAAATGGATCCTTAGTTCAATATCAATGTTTTTCAAAGTGGTATTTTCATTTCTTTTGAATAACAAGTCAAATCAAATAAGTGAAAATTATGCTTGGATTTCAATTGCTTACTCTCTCTATTTTCTTTTTAAATTTTATTGATATTAACAATATTTATATATGCCTAACTTAGATAAACTGAGTCCAGTATACCACCCATGCACTACCTTTCGGGTTTACATGAGGGGAATACATAGCGTGGCGAGTGAGAACACAAGTGTGTACACCAATCGACTGTAGGCATTATTAATGAAAGAATTCTTATATACACATCTAACTCGGATAAACTGAGGCCAAATATACCAATCATGCACTACCTTTTGGGCTTACGTGAGAAGGGTACAGAGCATAGTGAGTGTAGACACTTGCGTGTGAACATATGACTCTAGGTGTTAATAAAATATATACATATATACAAACATTATTTTTTCTTTTATTTGTTTGTTTTCTTTTGTTATATATTTTTTTGTTTTTTTGAAGAGAGTGTTTTACAAAACCATATTAGCACCATTTAACTTAGAAGATAGAAAATGTTATATTCTTTTACTTTAAATCCACCACTATTTTAAACAAAGATTTTCAATTAGGATATACATCATAATTATCACCCATGAATCTTCCTATATACTGGTTAAACCATTGTTACTTGTAATCAAACTTTAATTTTATTTTTGTTGAGACAAATAAATTTCAATTTGATAACCAAAAACCTATACTTATCCTATAGTGTTTTTCTCAAAAATAAATCAAAATTCTAGAAAGGAAATTTTTTTTTGAGATTTTTTTGTTTTTTTAGTTTTGTAAAGAAAATGCAAAAAATAAACCATAGAAAATCAAGATGAGACTCCCCCATACTTGATTTTGACTGTGTCCCCACAGTCAACCCAAGTGAAAGGAGAAAAAAATATGACCTTTATTTACATGAAAATGAAACGATCATTATTTACACGACATCAGAAAATATATAGTTAAAGAGTAAATGAAACGGTCTTTCAAAGAGCAATTCATTTGTCTCGTCAAGTATGAGAGACACGGCTTAAGCATAAAAAACCAAACCATATAAAGTTTCAAAGTTGAATGTTGATTTTGAAAAACGAATGTTGTTTTATCAAAAATAGTAAGAGTTGTTTTAGTTTTGATGATTTTAGAGGTAGATAGAACAATTGATTGAAGTTCAAGTTTATTTTCACCAAATTTAAATTCAAACTCATCATTTCCAAATTCTTCAAAAAATTTAATTTCAAAATCAAAATGGTGATTTAAATCTACCCTTTCGGAATTCAACAACTCATCTTCGAAAAGTCCAAAAAATTTGTGTTCACTAAATTCATCTTCCTTTGTTGGATTATCAACAACTTAATTGCATGTATCAATTTCAAAATCTAAAGTTGTTATATTCAATTTCTAAAAATCGAAAAAAGGAAGATCGAATTTTAAATTTGGTTCCACACTCTCATAAGAATTGAAATCCAACTCAATTACCGCATTTTCAACAACTTTGTTAAGATCGTCATTTTCAATTTCAAAAGTTGTTATATGAAAATCGTCAATTTTGTTAAAAGGTGGATTATCACATGACTCGTCACATGTTGGGATTTGATTTTGTTTCTCACTTTGTTTCATATATGTTTCAAACAACAAATCCGTATAATCTTTGTGAATTTCTTCCATTTGCTCAACAAAATCAAATTTATAATTATTAACTTGACGATTTTCAATTTGAATTTGTTGAGAACAAAAATTGTCCATTGCACCATAATCAAGATTATTCCCATTGCAAACATCATTTAAATAGTTGTTTCCATTTATGTTTCGATTTTGAAATTCATTTTGGAGTTCGAAATTGAATTGGCATGGGTTATAATCGAAATTATTTGAATTTTGAAGTGAGTTTGAAATTTGATTATTTTGAAATCCTTGACTTGAGTTATTGCATAAATATGAATTACACAAATCATTTATCAATTGATTTTTTGTGTAAAGAGTTCAAGTAAAGACGAAATCGTTTCAATACTCTTTTCGAGATTTGAGGGTTGGTCATCATTTTGAAAATTTTGTTGTCCGAAATTCAAATTGTTATACAATACTTGTCATTAAAATATCCATAAGAATTTGGTGTGAAATTATATGGATTATATTGATTTTCACAACTATTGTTAAATTCCGGTGAGTAAGCAAAATTCAGACATTTTGAAAATGTTTTTTTTATAAAGGAAAAATATTTACTAAAAGGAATATATTTTTCAAAAGGGAAATTTGATTTTTGTTTTGTTTCTTGGATTTTCATATTTTTTGTTTTGAAGAGATTATATATTTTTGGATCTTTGTCTTTCTAAAAAAAAACTAACTTAATTTTTTTTGTTTTGATTGAAAAATTTCATAGGCAATGAATTTTGAAAATAAGTTAAGGAATACTTACATTTTTATTTGTTTTGGATTTTGAATTTTTTTTTAAATATATATGAACTAATTTAACTAAATGAATACAAGGACTTAATTACAAATTTTATGTCCTAAGTAGCTCCTAACCAAAAATTGTATAACCACACTTTATCTTAATTCAACAAGATAGTTCTTAGTCAGGTAACTGACATGAGTTATCGGTGCACCACGAATCACCATAGCAATGCAACCGATGGTTTAAGTACCTTCAGAGAAACAACCACTATAATATTTATGAATCACCGTAATATTTATAACTGATTATTGCTCTGCCGTAGCCTAGACACCAAGAGTATAAATTGTCAAAAGAAGACAACTTGTCAAGATACAATTAAGTGCGCTCGTGACACCCTTAAGTCAAGTGTCCAATGGTTATTATTAGCAGATTCTCAGATGAAATGCAATTTATGGGCCAAGGAAGGGGTGATGAAATCCCGTACCTTATGTGGATTTAGGTGTTGCCCTTAAAAAGAAAATAAGATGGTATGAATGCAAAACAAAAAACTTAACGTGAATTAACAATGCAACTACGAATGAAATTTGTTTTTGTTTTTGAATTTTTTTTTTAAAATGCAAGCAACCAACAATGCAAAACAAATAAAAACAAGGGATAAATGGCATGATACCAGAGCGTGCAGAATTATTAATAATTTATTTTTTTAAGCGACAATTTTTTTTATATAAGCAAGCGATTTATTTTTGGCAGTTGTTCTTCTCCTTTTGATTTCCTACTTTGGCAATCTGAAATTAAAAACAAGATATATACAAAACCTATTATATATATATATATCAAAGAAAAAAAATAAAACAAATGAAAAACAAAACAAATTAAATCAAAACAATTGAAAACAACCCTTTTTTTCTTTTAAAGGGAAAATTGACAAAAAGAAAGATGGGCTAAAAAAAGTAAATAAAAAATTAAAATAAGTAAACAACCCGACCCACTTACAAAATTCTCATCCTACACATTACTCACGCAAATAATATTACTCAATCTCCTCCAAGCATCTTGTAACACCCCATATTTTTATAACATTATTTAGGATATTCAATTGGGTAAATTAAATAAAATAATGTGCAGATTAATAGGTTGAGAAGTGATTAAACTAAGGGTAGCCGTGCCAAGTTAATATGCAAATTAAAATGAGATAACATAAACTAATGTGTTAGGAAATTAGTAAGGGCAATATGGGAAATAGGAGAGGTTTATACCCTAAACCCTTAGGAAAGGAAACTCACGTTCATTTCATTTAACAAACTAAAAACATCTAAGGCCGGCCACCATTTTTATTCTCAAGGAAAGATTAAAGCTAGGATTCAAGAGAAGGAAGTTAATCAACAAATTCAACATCAAATATCACATCTTTTAATCTCAAAGCTAAGGTGAATAATTACTACGTCCCATTTTCTTATGGTTTCCGGTTTTAAGATCAGATTCGAAATTATAGTACTTGGTGAGTACGGGTCGATATGCAGGGAATTGTACTGATTTAAAATTCTACTCAATCAAAATAAACCAAGATTTGAAGTTGTAATTAGCTTAAAAATGTAAAAAAAAACCAGTTAAAATAAATTGAATAAAAATATGAGAGTAGAAGGCAATTTAGAGTTAATTTTCTTCTCATGATCACATAAATCAACATATATGAAATTATGATCTCTATTTTGGTCATTAGTGAATTTAGTTGATGTGTTTATCATAAGTATGGAATATTAGTTGATGTGTTTAACGTAAGTATGAAATTCAACATCAATTATAGTACGGTGAGTACGGGTGGATCCGCAGGGAATTGTATTGATTTAAAATTCTACTCACTCAAATTAAACCAAGATTTGAGGTTGTGATTAGCTAAAAAAATGTAAAAAACTAGCTAAATGAAATTGAATAAAAATATGAGTGCAGAAGGCAATTTAGAGGTAATTTTCTTCTCATGATCACATAAATCAACATATATGAAATTATGATCTCACTTTTGGTCATTAGTAAATTTAGTTGATGTGTTTATCATAAAAATGGAATATTTGTACTATTGATTAGCCCAACATAAACTATCAAACTTTAACAAACGCACTAAACCACTTGTTAACTCTCATGAAAATGTTAATGAACTTGAAAATAAAATCTATTCTAAGCATGATCTATTCACTATTGATTAGTAATATAGACCATCAAATTTTGATTTTAAAATTCACGTCATCACCATAATCATATGTAGATGAAGAGGTAATTTGTGTTTATGTTTGTTTAAGCATAGCCTATTTGGTGTCAACTACATAGGCTATCAAATTCAAAGTTAAAACAAAAAAATACTTAGCACATCAAAACTTTCATTAAGCACAAAAAGAGATCAAATAAAATCACTATGTTGAATTTACATGATTAAGAAAGCTTCATTACCCCTAATTTGAAGGGGTTTAGCTTCTCGTGTTTGTTATCATGTCAACAAATGTAAATTGCAACAGAGAACAAAAATAAAAGGAAAACGATAGCTAACTAATTTTGCATGAAATAAATCTACTCTACTTGCAAGAAATAAAATTATACTAATTGTATAAAATAAAGAACAAGAATTAAAAGAACATGAAATTAAATTGCATAAAAAGAAAATTACATGAAAGAAGGCTAAGAAGCCATTAAAAAGAAAAGATTGTTTTTTTTATTTTTGGGCCTAAAACTAAACTAACTATAGATGAGGATAAGAGCTCATTACATGAAACAAAAAGGGTATTTATACGTGTTTTGAAACCCTAATCATATTTTTAGGGACTATCCAAAATACCCTTGAGGAAGTGTGCCCTCTAAGTTGTCATTAGCATGAGCATAATCCACAATTATGTGCATGTAACTTTAATCACTACTAACATGTGCATTAAATCCTAATTGTACATCATGGTAAGTGGGTAGTTGTGGTCCTCCATGTTGTCATGAAATGATTTATTTCCATCTTCATTTGCTTGTCTTCCCTTGTGCATGCATATTTCCATGAAGACTTCTTCTATTTTGCCATCCAATTTTCTACAAATAAAAATAAAATGTGCAAATAAATATTCTCAAAATTAATATATGCACAAAAATGACCATTTTGCCCCTATGTGAAGATGAATAAATGATGATTTGAAAATAATTTAATTTTGATTTAAACACGTTAAAATACCCTATATGCTCATTTATTTAATTAAATTAGATTAAATATGGAAGTAAAAATATGCACATTTACGTGCACATCAATCAAGGGGCTCAATTCTTCTACCAGGAGTGGTGATAGGATTCTTCCTGCCGATAGAGGAGAGAAAACGCCTATGAGTAAGGCTACAACTACTGGTCTGTCAGCGGGGACACTAGGACACTTACAATCATGCACACTCACTACACACGCTTCGTCTATCTTTTGTATAATGGTTACTTATACATTTTCTTTTGGACTTTGCAGGTGTAATGACTCGGTCGCGAGCTTTTGATCGCCTAAGGGGCTCTTCGATGCATTATGGTTTTAGCCGCGACTTAGAATCAGGTAGACATAGGGAATGAGACGACGGCCGAAAAAAAAGTCGTCATTTAAGGGAATCTTCTTCTTTAAAGCGTAAGTCACAATCTCAGTCATTCCATTAGGGAGATCAGCCTAATCTTCACTACAACAAAAGGACCATATGATAGCGCCAAAAAAGCTATTAAAGCCTATAATAGCGTTTTTAATAAACGTTGTATAATGACATGTTATTAAAAACAGTGAACAATTTATATCGCATAATAAGCGCTATGAAAAGTATTAATATAATAGCGCAAAAAATCCGCTATTTTAAACATTTTATAGCGGCAAATTATGTGTTATTGATTACTATAATAGCGCTATTTGTCCGCTATGAAATTCGTTATTAGCCACAAAATTCTTTTTGTTTTTCTAAGATAGCACTAATAATTCGCTATAAAAAATATTAATAGTGGACTCTGAGCGCTGATATGGATACATTATTGTAGATGTTGACTTGTCACAACACCAATATGCCGCTATGAAGATTCAGCTACAATAGCGCTTATACTTTGTTATGATATGTTCTTTTATAGCTCTTTTTATAATACCATAAGGCTTTTTCTGTTATGCATCTGTAATACTGACAGATTTAATAGCGGTCATTCAGGGCTATTAATATTTATAGCGGTTTTCAAGTGCTATGGTTTAGTTTTCCAATTCAAATATTTTCTGCATCCTATTCATAAACTGCAGTTTTAAATATCAATATCAAAATGCATAATAATAATCATTTTAAACATAAAATCATTTAAATAACGCAAGAATCATAAAAGATTATAAATATAGAGATGTAACACATTACATTAAACATATCAAATATTCATACACAAAATATCTTATAGCTTAAACCAAATTAATCAAAACGTAGTAGCAAATGTTTTAAGCACACCCCAAAAAAGAGTAGCAAAGTTTAACAAAAAAAACAAGTACATATTTGGTTGTTTGCATTAAAAAGAGTAGCAAAGTTTAACAAAAAAAACAAGTATATGTTTTGCTTTAATAAACACGTTTACAATTTAGTACATATAATTGCTGACCATGAATAGAAATTTTTCGCACACAACATTATTGGTCGCAACATTAAAATAGTTAGTACAAAAGAATGGACATCCCATTTTCTCAGTAAAAGCATGCAATAGAGTAGAAAAATTATCATGGGTTGACAATTTTTAGTGTTAAAGAACGCAGAGCACAAATTATATCTATTAGATTGAACACAATTGATTCAAAAAAATGTTTAAAATAGTTTACATCAGATTCAGTCCTTTCCTTTTGGAAGGATAAAATGCATAAGCAAAGTACATCAATGGTATCACATCATCTAGCTCATACAATATAAAAAGTCAAAACTATCATGCAATATATGCTGCGTGTATCTACCTCACTACCCACTGTTTTAGTTTATTCTTCCTGTAAAACAATAGCAGGCACGAAATGGTTAGTATAACAGTGCATGAAGTAATAAGTCAAGCAAGAATTAGTTAACAGTGGTTCAGAAATTTTTTGTATAAAGCATTCAACAATAATAAAATGATGGTGATAGGTTTGTAAAATGGGAATCACTAATTTTTTTATTCAATGATTTCAAAAAGGAATCAGAGGACATTATCTATCAATTTTGATTCCTTTACCAGTTCTCACTTACCTTTTTCAAAGAAAAGACATTGAAATCTAAAACTGGAATCATATTGAAAGAATTAAAATAGGACAATAATCTTGGCCTACCCCAATTTTTAATTGGGGGAAATAAAACGTGTAATGTTCAACGTGGATGGGATGAAATCTTTGAATGTTTAAGCTTAATAATGAACTGAAACAAATGGTTAGTGGTGGAAGTAGTTTTGAATGATGCTTTGAATGGCTATAAAACAATTTATGCTTTTCAAATCAGTGTCTCGGCCTTCTTCAAAAACTAAAAAATTCAGAATGTCATATACCATGGTGCACAAACTCATTAGTAGGTAGTTAAATGCTTTTGCAGTATCTTCTTAGTTAAGTTTTTGTACAAACCGGAGATGAATATGAGCAAATAAAGTTAGCAACCGGCTATCAGGTATAATCATTTATATAACAAAAAACTTGCAACAAAAATATTATATATGCAAACTGCATTGATATCTATATCCTCTTGTACATTCTACATCCAACAGTAAATTAAACTGGTGTCCGAAGAATAAAAGCATACCAATTCAGGTATCGTAAAAGCATTTTAGTCTACATAATCTTTTTACATAGTCCCAACAGCAGATCAAATTGACATGCAAGATTTCCAATAACTAACCACTCCAATGTAGACCAATGACTCATGTTACAATATACTTATTCCAACGCTTAACACAAATTTGAACCATCCTAAGTTGTGATGTTGATTTGAGACAATATGGGTTTATATGATATAGAATGGTATTCCTTTAACAACAGATGAAAAAAAATGAGAATTGTAATTAGTATATTTTGTTTTCAGTTAAAATGCAAACATTTTTCCTAAGCATGAAATGATGAGGTTAAAGTTATTAGACATTTGGCAAATTCTAATTGTTACCAAATGCTAGATCGAAATCTATATATATAACAGTTATAAATATGTCTACTAACTTACCATTGCCGATAGTGTAAGTGGGCATTCATTCCTAGGTCTGAGTTACCAAGAAATCAAAATGAAGGTTGCATTTCAAGGTATAATTATTAAAAAATCAAATAGTTTCGATAGCGTTTTAGTTAAGAAAGTGGCTACATTTAATACTAAATGGAATGAGATTATGAAATAAAATTTCTCACATATATTGGAGAAAATATATATACACTATTTCAATTGTTGCTTAAGCAAAAATAAAAAATGAAGAGTTGTTTTCAATACCACGAAAAGCATACCAGGCGCATAATATAAACTGAGAAAGAAGTAGTTAAGCGTGATGATGCTCGTGCCATCAGAATACCATTGCTATATGTGACACATCAAAATATAAAGCTCTATTAAATGTTTCTACATTAATCGTTTTATTTTTTTCCTTTATTTAATTTCAAATTCAAGTTTATCAGTGTCCTTTTGTATGTATATTGTAATTTATTGATCTTTTTCCTTTTCATAAAACATTTTCCATTTGAAACATATTATAACTTCATAGTTTTTCCGGATCATCTGGTTTTGTTGGAAATGAGTATGGGCAAAATTTTGAAGTATCCATACAAATATCTATTCGCATACTACATAATTTATTGACCTTTTTCCATTTAAAGATTAGTTTGCTTCTGATATATATCATATTATATCTTATTTTTGCCAATGTTAGTCTTCATATTACATAATTTATTGAATTTATTCCTTTTAAGAAAATAGTTTCCTTCAAATCATATTATAACTTTATTTCTTATAACCGATCAACTTTTTTATTAGAAACAATTGTGAATAAATTTTTAGGAATCACATCCATATTCATATTTATTTTCATTCTAGTTAAAAGACATGTTCGGTCCAGTTATGTAGGCTTTGAAAAACTTAAATTACATCTTCTCTCCATTGTAAGGTTGAAATAACAAATTTCTAGAGTTTTAGCTGAAATTATGATGTAAAGCCATGTATTTTAACAATTAGAAATACAGTGCCTAAAATCATAATGTAAAAGTTAAATTTAAAACCATTAAGCTTTTCTTGAACCCTTTTAAATAAATATCTGAAATGAAAAATATAAATTTGAAATGGATCGCTTACGCCAATTAAAAACCATACATTTCTCCTTCATTAAAGACAAAGAATGCATTGATGTACTTAATCATAGTAATATCCAAATGTGTTATCTTAGAGCAATCACCCCTTTTGAGAAGATAGATATTGTCTAGAACTATGTCCCAGCTATTACTTTCATTTTCTCTCATACTATTTTCAAATGACTTGCATATTTGTTGTGAACAGCCGACAATGAACTACCAACCCTTATTATTTTAATACATTTTATAGTATTATTCCACTAAAACAACATGCTCCTAATAACAACAAATTTGGATCAAAAAATAATGTGCTCAAATATAGATAGCCACATGCCAAAAGCAGTGCATATAACACTCCTTAAACTTCGCATGCAACAAATTCATTGTAAATTTCATTGCTAATTATCATATAATGTTCATGCGCCAATATATGAAATTACAAATTAAGATATAGTGCTCATTTCAAAATTGTATATTTGGGATTCCTATATTGCCATTGAAAGGACAATTGAGAAAACAATCAAATACAATAGAAATATTGATAAACTGCAGATCCTTATCAAGAAGCATTAGTCAAAGAAATTACACCTGATAGTTTTTAAGCTAGCAATGGAAATTAAATCTATTGAGGTAGCTATGTAAACTAAATATTAAGCCGTGTAAATTAGGCTAGCTTTTAAAAGTATATGAATTTCAAATATTAAGACATAAATAAAACATAAAATTTAACGTGACATTGTATTTACATATAAGGTTGAAATTAAAGGGGTCCAACGATCAAGATATATTGTGTTAGATTTTTGCTTTAATTTCTGTCTTAATAGACTTTTCCATATATAAAAAACTTAATTTTATATTTTAATGTGTGTCACAAAAAACATTAAAATATGATCCTAATGTTTCAATATTTGTGTAAATGGCCTATTATTTAAAGCTTTTAAGCTATTGAGCTAAAGTGACGGAGAATGCTATAACACTTACAGATCTTCGAAAGAAATAAAGAAAATATGGAGAATAAGGTAACCAATTATTTAAAAGCTTTTACCTGCTGAGTTGAAATGAAAGATAATGCTTTAAAAAACACATGAAAATCTAAGTAAGAAATAAGAAAAATTGGAACTCATCCAAATATAACATATATAGAATAAGATAACCATTTGTACTAAACACCCTTGAGCATAAACTATCAAGAATATCCCAACATTTCATTGTAGCTCTGATATCGTCTTTACTATCATGAACTAATGATATTTGTATGTAATATAACTAAAACCACCCTCTCTATAGTAGCTGCATATGAGTTGCTACCATGAATCAATTGTGTTATTAAATAGTGTCATTATTATTAGCCTATTGACTTACACTTGCATTTGCATATGTTTTGCCCATTATCTCCTTATCTGATTATGGATGGTAAAATATTTTACTTTCATCTTCTTTCTTAATTTTAGGATAAAAAAGTCCAAGGATCACCAATTATCAAAACATTTCAAATATATCAGCAAATTTGACATGAAAGAGTAATAAGATAATACAAATAGAATAAGATTTGCTTATACTGTAGATATTTTATCATGTACTACAAACTAAATAAAGAGGATAAATTCACTATTCTTAACCTATTCATTCAAGTTTGTATTTAACAAATTTTAGGCATTATCTCACTATCCGAATATGATTAGCATGATTTTATCTTTTCATTTATTTCTTAATTTTTGCGTAAAAAGTCAAAGGAACGTAAATTATCATTATATTTGAAATATACAAACAAATTGGACGTGCAATAGAAAGAAGATAAATAGGGTAAAAATTACTTATACTCTCTACATTTTTTAACAAATAATACATAGTGAGGGGAAAAGTTAAATCAAAAGAAAATTGGATATAAGGAAAAATTAAATCAAAAGAAAACTGGATATAAGGAAAAACACACTTGAAATGAAGCTCAGATTGAAGCAACAATCAAGGGCAGGTTCAATCTAGAAGCATGTGCAACAATAGGCCAGGATGAAGTAATTGTTGGGATTTAGTATGACAAAATTGAATTACGAACTATTTTGTCAATTTGTTATTATAAACTAATCCATTTTTACTTTAGTTGACTTAAATGAATCTAACCTATTACTGAAATAATTGACATTTCAAGAACAACAAATTGTTTTGGTAAGGCATTGTTGCCTTACCAAAATTAATAAGGCTAGTGATAAGAGAGGTAAAGTATTGTTATTTAATTCGGAGCATGTGGTGGAAATCAGGGAGCTAATGAGATGCTACACTATTTGAGGTGTCATTGGATGCTCCTATATGCATACTTACGTATACTCATATACATACATACATACATACATACGTGTGTGTATATGTATGTATGTATATGAATATATGTATGTATGTAAATGAATGTATGTATGTATAGATATATGTATGTGTGTACTTATTTCATAAAATCTTATTTTCGAAAAATATTGTTTTGGATAATATCACCCCTTTCATAATTTAATAGATCCTTATGAATTCAGCTCTTTATATGTTAATCAAAAGATGCATGCTCCAACAAAATTGCTTTAAGTGAATTTTTTTCTAATGAATTTCTAGTTCTTCAAGCTTAAATATCCCACACCTTCTGCAAGTGAAAGTAAAACATTAATCCTATAGTAAATATTAAAGTAGAAAGATCATAATATATTTTGTGCAAATCAATGTCGAAAACAATACATATATACTCTGATATTTATACTGAAATAACCATTGGTTGGATAAACCTAAAACCATGTTTGTCTTGAATTTCTATGACCCGTGGTATTCGAGAAACAAAGATATTATCATGCTTGATGAATTGTTTTATATGTAGTTTACATATATATGTGTGTGAGTTAGTTGGTACGGTGTTCAGATCAATGGCAGTAACGTATTTGAGAAAGATAAATGTGAAATAAATAAATATATTCATATCACCATATTTTAAATACTTGCTCAACTTTCGTTTACTCACACAAAAGCTTTGTAACAAGCATCGAATCTTTGGATGTATATGAATTAAAACATCATTAATTCAATGTGGATGAAAACTTAAAATAATTTACTAAAATAATTAAAACATCAGATCAATCAACAACACTAAAAAGATGAGAACATGTGTAGCACCATCGGTACCAAGCACTTAAAAAAAAATATGAACAGAGAAAGCTTCATTTAAATTATGTGCAACAGAGGAAAAAAGATGGTTACATGTTCAACCAAAGTTTTCCAGTTTAAGCGTATGGACAGCAGAAGCTTAAAGTAATAATAAAAATGACTAAAAATACATATTTAATTTTAATTAACTATACAATGAATAAAGATGTACCTTTATTTATACAGTTGGTTGATCGACGTTAACGTCCCTAAAATCATGCATATATAGTCTCATTACTTATGTCAATAAGAAGTTTATAATAATTCACAATATATGGCATGCAAAGACCTTTTCTAGTAATAACTATTGATTTCATCTACACTGTAATAGTCATAAAACATTGAATATAAACAATAAACAATATGTGAGCAATGTGTTTTGCCTTTAGTACGTTTAATTCATAGCAAGTGAGGTGCCTCATACTTATTTGCAGACACAAAGTATTGAGAAATGCATAAAATAAACATGTAAAATCTTCTGTATTCCTGTTACTACACATTTGCTATATGTCAAGTTAAGAGTGTAATTTATATATTAAAATGAATAACCTTTTTATAAATATCCAAGAATGGATTAATTATGTATGAACTTGGTAAAGCACAGAAAGAGCTCCTAACTTTCCAAATATCAACACTGCATAAAACATCAGAAAACTTGTACGGTCGAGGAAAACCAATAATGCAGTCACACCCATGACTCTATTTGAACCAATAGCTTTAAAACTTTGACATTCTAGTAATAATTTGAATAAATCATTCACAAAGCGTTACTTAATTGAATGATATTTGAGAAAAAACATCTCAGATCAATCAACAACACTACAAAGATGAGAATATGTATAGCACCATCGGTACCAAGCACTTAAAAATATGAATAGAGAAAGCTTCACTAAAATTATGTGCAATAGAGGAGAAAAGATGGTTACATATTCAACCTAGGTTTTCAAGTTTAAGCATATGGACAGCAGAAGCTTAAAGCAATAATAAAAATGACTAAAAGTACATATTTAATTTTAATTAGCTCTACAATGAATAAAGATGTATCTTTATTTTATATATTTGGTTGATCGACGTTAACGTCCCTAAAATAATACATATATAGTCTCATTACTTATGTTAATAAGAAGTTTATAATAATATACAATATATGGCATGCATAGACTTTTTCTAGTAGTAATTATTGATTTCATCTACACTATAATAGTCATAAAACATTGAAAATAAACATTAAACAATATGTGAGCAATGTGTTTTTCCTTTAATAAGTTTAATTCATAAGAAGTGAGGTACCTCATACTTATTTGCAGACACAAAGTATTGAGAAATCCATAAAATAAACATGTAAAATCTCCTGTATTCCTGTTACTACACATTTGTTATATGTCAAGTTAAGAGTGTGATTTATATATTAAACTGAATAACTTTTTTATAAATACCCAAGAATGGATTAATTATATATGAACCTCGTAAAGCACAGAAAGAGCTCCTAACTTTTCAAATATGAACACCGCATTAAACATTGAAAAAATTGGACGGTCAAAGAAAACTAGTAAAAAATTCTTTTTTTAGGCAACAGGTCAAAAAAATTAGATTAGAAAATGTGAGTAGGACAGTGCTGTAATATTTTTGCTAAAATGAACAATGAACAGCCAGGATTTTCAAATTTAATCAATAGTATCCATCATTTTTCAAAATTAATTGCTAATGCTACACTCCTTTTTTTAAAATAGCAAGTGGACAATGCACTTGTATAACGTGGAACTATTACCATCTCCGCCATAACTAAAGGGCAGTAAAAATTGTTGCAACATTCATCATAAAACGGCATTCATCATTTTCAATGTTAGTGAAAATTACAAAAAGCGCAACAAAAATCACAAAATCCACCCACCGATATACAATTTGGTGCAGTATGAAGAAACCATAGAAAAGACGCGTAAGCGAAAACAACAAAGCAATGGTAAAAGAATTCATGCATCAAAAAAAATTAGGTTTTCTAATCTCAAGTACGGTAGATAATTGGGTGAATATCTAAATCAGCTTATCTCTAAATTAGCTTATCTCAAGTAGCATTGTGAAAGCATGCATATAGTGAAATCATAACAACTATATATTCATGTTCAGTGGCTATTGTAAGCTCACCCAAAAGTGTACTCATTTTCTGCTGGTATCAGCAAGACTAAAAGACATCAAGTTATTCATGAATATGTTTGCAACATAGCAAGAAAAAAGGAGGGGATCTATCTGACCTACGTAGCGGAAAATTGAAAACAAAAAATAACACCACTGAAGCAACAACGCAGAGAACAAACAGGTTTAAAAAAAGAAAGCAAATAAAACAAAACAATCTCAAACAGGTAAGCAATAAGCAATGACAATATAATGGATTCATCAACAATAGGTAGGTTTTTTACCTCTAATTAGATACATACGCAGGCAAACAGCACGTACAGCTCCTCTACACGTTTAAACGCAAGCCAACTAAGTAAAACAGTGGCATGCAAGGAATGACGACATCGGAAACCGATGGAGAGACGAAAACGGTTTTGATGTCGAGGGTAGGGTTTGTACAATGTTGGACGATGTGGTGTAGAAAGCGGGGGTAAAGGAACGGCTGAGGTAGAAGTCGAAGGGAATTTATGGATTCCCAATGAAACGGAGGAAAAGGGGGAAGAGGAGATACGCGGAAGGGGAATAGATTGAGAGGAAGAAATTGGGAGGAGGAGAGAACGGAAGGTTTTGATGGAGGAAAAGGGCGAAGGCAAAAATACGGATGTAGAAATTCAAAGATGGTTCAGTTGTGCAAATTGAAGACGGCTTCTTTGCTCTTGCCAAATTCGAAGACTATTCAGCTGTCAAATTTCTAAGGGACCTGTGTGAGCTTGAAATTGAACTCACTAATAATAATATAGTATAGATGTAGGAACGAAAGATGATTTAGAGTTGTAAACATAAGCATAATAAATGGAGTAAACAATTTGATTATGGGCACCTTTACATTTCATGGTATAATAAATAAAGTTAGAATTAAAATCTGGCAGGTAACGTATTCTTTGAATTTTCACAGGAAGGCCAAGGATATGCTAAAAATATAATGTTCCATAACTTAGTGTTGAACAACGTCACAAATGCTATCATTATAGAACAAAACTCCTATGACTCACTGACTCCAGAGGTCCATGCCATGACCAAGTAAATAACTTCAATAAATATCACTATTTTCATTTCATGCTTAAAAGACTTGATTTGTAAAAGTTTGTTCCTGCTCATGATAGAAATTAGCTCTAGAAGTACAACTAGTGTATAAAAACTTTACAGGAATGAGTGTATAAAAGAATATTCGTGAACATAAACTCTATAGCAAACACAGTATCTTCTCAAAGCTTCACTAAAACTCAATGTTTTTACAATATCAACGATTTTGAACAAATAATTATTCAAATATTTTAAATAAATAAATACAGGTAAAAATCCTGATTCAAAACATTCAATATCACGTATTGCCTATTTTTGGATAAATGACTTGGCTTATATGACGCACATTTAATGCCATTTCTTTATGGTAAATTGACAAAAATTTAAATGTGAGCAAATAAATCCGTTAATATCCGATATTTATAATGGAAAATAAAAGAAAATTTTATTACACCACTCAGTTTTCTAAAAATTATTAACCAATTTTATTTAAATGGTTATAAAGTTACAAGAAAACGTCTAATCGTAATAACTAAGTGTGTATTATATTATCCAATCCTTTTCCCTTGCATGATAAATGCATAATAAATGAAAGAAAGTGTCTTACATTTACTTGAAAAAAATTGCTTTCTTTAATTACTTCTATAAAAAGTAATATATATATATATAAATACGATTGTTAGCCAAACTACTTATATGATACCTTAGATTAAAGTTCTTGTTTATACATGGTTTGTTCTTCCAATAAGCTTATGCAATGATCGTTGATCGCTGAGGAGAATTTCTCTGCTGCATGTCTCTTCACAATCTTTTATAACATGATAAAATGCCCCAACTAAGTGCAATTCATACACAAAATTATAGGATAGAATGGTAACATATAGGTTTTGTAAATACCTTTCTCTGTTTGAACATTGACAGTGTAAATGAATGTATGACCAATCCTAGAGATCCTATGAGAATGTCTCCAGCTCCAAGGTTCGATGATGCTTTTGTAAGATATGAACCTGAACATAAATATTTCAATATTATATTTTTAAAGGATTTTACAGCAGAAAATATTTGCATTATACAAGTATATAACGATAATAATGTAAAGTCAGTGATGGAACTAGAACACCCATACACAAACGTTGTTGTTGCACAACAAGTTGCTCAGTCCCAGTTGTCTAATGAGGAGTCAGCTCCCTTTCATGCTTCAGCAAGCCCTCCATTGACTCCTACTAATAATCATGTTGATGGTCATTCCAGTTCTTCATCCCGTTCCAAATCCTTATGCTTCATCCCCCTAGCTTGAACAATGATGAAAAACATAGTGATCTTCCACTTGCTGCTCATTCCTTTCAAGCTTTGAATATTGCTTGTTAACTCAATGAAAGTAGAGGTATTGCTTGTTGAGCCAATGAATTAGTTACACATAAACCATGGCATATTAACATGAAGATTAACTTATACAGGTGAAAATATACTAATAATATTCATGTAAAAAATTTATTTGTTTATTTGATAGGGCACTGATACCATCCCAATCGATGTAAGATCTCATGCTTACTTATTGTGTATGTGGGAAAAAAGATTATTGATGGTTGAAATTCACTAAGTTCAAAGGATTCAAAGCTAGATCCTCGTTTCTAAATTAGTAGGTGTTGTGTGCAAGGAAATACATTATAAATTTGATCCTTACATTTGAATACATGAAAAAAATATATAAATTATCATTTATTAATTGCGCAACTCAAATTGAACTCAAGTAAATTTAGTGGCAGCTCATATTGAGCTCAAGTAAATTCAGTAAAGATGATCAAATACACATTCAAACATATACCTTTATATATCATACTGTTTTTTTAAGAAACGGATGTATTAAATGTTTTTATAAAGGGTTTGAACAATATTTTAACCACTTTTATTTGAATAGTAAACATATGCACGTTCAAACATATATCTGTACTATAATTAATCTCTTAACACATGAAGAAAACTAATGCAAATCATTTCCTTAGTGATGGATGTTGCACCTGATCATCGTTCAATTTTGGGCGATATTTAGAGGCCACATGCAAGTAGCCAAGGACAATATCAAATCACATATAGTTATAATACTGCAACAAAAATATCTCTGTCATGAAATCCAGCATTCAAGCACAAAGCCAGAAAAAAAATCTAAGAATGGAATAAGACAACAAAAAACAAAGTAGTACACTAATTTGTTTTTATAAAATAGTATAGTAATTAACACTAAAATTACAAAATACAGTGAAATGATAAAAATTTGTATGGCATGTGTTCGTATACTACACATAATAGCTAGTGGAGCATTGAAACAATGATAATATCAATAGTTCTCGAGATGAAAATGGAGCAGATAACAAGATTCAGTACACCAATGTGATTAGCCATCCATCCGCCTTTTCAATCAATCATCTTACACTTGTCACGTTAAATGATTTAATGATTTTCCCATCTTTTTTTAATATTACATTAGTTTTATAGATTCTACAATTTGGCCAATTCTTGATCACCTCCTTTTATTATTATTTAATACTTTCAAATTTACACATGCCATAATTTTTTTAAGTTCAATATGTATTGGGTAAACAAAGATAATTTACCTGAGTTATCCAGATGCGGATGTTACCAATTCCAAATTTTTATAGACGCAAAAGTAAATGAATGGATAAGATTTAGTGTCTACATGAGTTCACAAACGTTTAGTGATAGGTGGTCTCATCCCATAAAACCGAACTCAGAAAATCTAACAAACAAAATGAACCTTTCTCCAGGTATAAGTGAACGATTTCAAATGCATTTGGTTTTTCCTTCTACTAGGATATCCAATTTTCTTTTGTTGTTTTTTCTAAGTTGGATTAAAGATAATTGGTATGTTAGCATTCAAATATTGGATATGCAAAAGCAGCAACAGATGTATAAATCTTTAAAAATAGAAATACAGTCATACTGTCATAGAAATAATCGTTCATCTAGAAGTGTTTTTTCCATCCAGTTCACTTCAGATTGCAGTGTTTTTTTCTTTTATAATTTTTCATATAGCTACTTGTGTGTGTATATTATACACAACCCAAATTAATGGGTGATCTATTCATTTAATGTAGTTGTAACAGCAATTTTATCATCAAATGAAATTAATGTGTACAGTTTTGATCTCAATTTTTGGATGAGCTCCCTCCTTGGAATTTTACCAACACTAGACCTACGACGCTGATTATCCAGTCAGCATAATGTTTGGACTACTGATGCAACAAGTATTTTATTCAAATCATAAAAACAAGTATTTCAAGATAATGAAAAACAAAGATGAAACAAAACGAATTGATGACATACCTAGGGCAATGAGATTCAGTCGACAACAAAGTTGCACGATGGATGAGAGCATGGATACTACGACATGGATGGAAGGGAAGCAGGAGGAGGCGGTGATGAAGGTAGGGATGGATGGGTTGCAGGAGATTTTGATGAAGATCACAGGGTAAGGAGGGGAAAGCGACTAATTTTGGGGAAAGATGGATTAGATTACGGTTTTGGGAGGGAATCCATTATTCGAAAAGCGGGAATGAAAATAATTGGGGAGCCGACTCTGGCAAACAGCGTTACCTAACAAATTGTTGGTTAAAATTAAACAAATTAAAACAAACAATAACACTATGAAATAAAGCGTTATCTATTTGCGTTATAAAAATCTACTTTTCTTGTAGTGATTCCTACCTACGGTGGAGATCAGACTTCCTATTAGGGACTTCAAATTGCCGTATCACACGAGCAGTACTCTTGTTCTTCCAGCTCCAGGCAACCTCGTGACCGCAGATTGAGCAAGCATCCAATTTCCACTTCTGATCCATCGTCGCCGACTGCTGCTCTTGATAATTCAACATTAGAGAAATTGGTAAAACTTAAGGTCACTTTCCCGAAAATCTGTTCTGATGGGCTAAAGTTCCTTCCCACGATTCATATGATCCCAGGGCACAACAAAGCAAGCTCTCTCACATAGGTTAACAACGTTTCGTGCAGCATGAATCATTCCAGCACTTAGCGGAAAAAATCTCTGAGATGTCAATCGAGCGAAAATATGAAATACATTGTCTCAAGCTAGAGGCGATACACGATAAAGATATAATCAAGCACCAAGATAATGAGATATCGGAGTTTACAACAAAACTTGCTGAGGCAAAAAAGAGTGCTAAGGAAACGTTTGAGGCAATGAGTTGTTTGGAAGCTGCTTATAAGAAGAAACTCGATGCTGCCGTCAATCGCAATGACACATTCACTATAGAAAAGGATTTCTTGCAAAAGGAGAAAGATATCTTAGCCCTCACATTAAGGAGGTTGAAGTGCTTCTTAAGAAAGAAAGGGAAGAGAAGGTTAAGGCTCGGGAGGAATCATAGAGGTATTGCGAGGAGGTTGTTGAAGCTAGGAGTCTGAAAATCAAAACTGACGAGCGACTCGCCAAAATAGAAGCCCTCAAAGAAGAGGCAAGTTTGGAAGCCCACAAGTAGATGATGGAACAAATTGAAGCCCTAGTAGAAGATGCTAAAGAGTCCGGTCGGAATGAAATTAAGGACATGTTTGATCCACTAATCATCGAATATAATGCTAAATTTCTTATCCACCACGACTTGAGTTTTTTTGGCCATGGTTATCTTGAGTCACTTATCGAAGCCTGGGGGTATATTGTCGAGATAAAAAAGAGGGAGATGGGCGAAGCCAAGTTAGATGAAGAGAAATTAGTGTGAGAGATCATTCGTGGAAATGAACCCCTAGACTTTGTCGCTGCGAAACTCCGATATTTTTACATTTTAGTGCCTTCCGGTAAAGAGAAAAATATTGTTGAATCCTTGAAGTTTGATCCTAAGGGCCCCTCTTCTTTCCAAGCGGTTGGGGCATCGGTTTCTTTTAGCCTGGGGCATGACTTGAGCTACGATCCTGATAAACCCAATTACCAATCTAAAGTACTAACCCCTATTTTGGAAGGGGGCACTCTAGCGACAACCGAGAGCTAGCCGGATGCAGGTATTCCACTTTACTCTCCTCTCCTCGAAAGGTTTTGTTCTTCATGCCTACTGGTTTTAGGCTTATCTCATTGTTTTGAAAAATCCACAGGTCTTCGAGGTCCCGGCCAAACTCCTAAAAGTGACACCGTCGTGGAGCGACAACCAAAATAAACAAAGATTCTGGCGGCCACCGATGTTCCGAGGCCCAATGCTCAAGTCATCGGAGCACTCGACGATGATAAGGCTGAAGATACGCTGCCAGTGGATGAATCCGATGATGTATTGAAAAGGAGTGCATTGAGAAGGAGGAGTTGTTGTAGAGAATGGCTAAAGCTGAGCCCACCGAGTGGACATTGATAATCCACACCTCGTCCCACTACATGTCATTCTACCCGATGGGTCGATTGGTAGAGAACTCCCTTTTAGCTTCGAATGCTCTCCCGTCGAAGGCGGTAAAGGGTCAAGGAAGAGAACAAGCAGAAGTTCAGATAGCGCCACTCACGAGAAATCCAAAAGGAGATAAGATCGAAGAATAACAATCGCTTTAGCTCGGTGTGTACATAGTTTGCACACCTGTCCGTTCGTTGCTTTTTTTTGTTAGTCATGGTTGTTCAGGTACGACCCCCGGTTTTTTGAATAAACTTGTACCATAATTTTAAAACTTATCATGTGAATAAAAGTTTTTTTTCTGTTGAGCTCTCATGTGAACTATTATTTAAGTAGTTGAACTATTACTTTCCATTTAATGTACTAGTAATTCATTGTTCGTTAATTCTGATAACAATCCACTAGCTCTCTCCCAAGGTCTCCATGTGGTCATGGCCTAGAGTCGCATCGAACACTGTGCTCGAGCCTTAGTGTTACGTTGTCAAATTCAGCGGTTTGAGCAATTATACTCCTGCCCCCATTCTTGGGTTAGCGAAGTTAGATGTTGGATGGGAGAACCCATCCTTAGTGAGTTTATACTCCTCCTGTCGGTTTCAGGCCGGAGTTCATGGGATAGATAATGGTCGAACCGCACTCATCATTCTGTTTATACTCATATCTTCATTCTGGCAATAAGAGTTAGTTGTGGGTGGTCGAATCGCACCCAATTTATGTTTATACTCTAGTCCGCATTCTTGGACTTAGAGATATTTCGCGAGTGGTTGATTCACACTCGAGTTATGTTTATACTCTAGTTTGCACTCTAGGGACTTAGAGTTATTTTGCGGGTGGTCGATTCACACTCGATTTATGTTTATACTCTAGTACGCACTCTAGGTACTTAGAGTTATTTTCAAGAGTACTAAGATCGTACTTTCCTTAATTGATTGATTTACCCCCCAAGGTTTGGGGTTTGATATAGCGAGCGATCGATTTTGTCACGATCGCTCTTATTTTATTTCAGTCCCATCGTTCGGTAGGATTTATTCGGTCATCAGATGGTCGAGTCACATCTGTTCCTCATTGTGTATCCTATCCATTGGATTATGAACAAGAGTTATCAAATGAACAATCGGACGACGCTCATCTTGTTTAGCCCCATTGGGAACTAGCGTAATTAATTAGTTCCAATCTTTGGGAACCTGTTCGGACATATCGACATCAATCAGTTTCGTCATGTAACTAATACATAATGCTATAGTAAACATAAATATAAAGGAGTTCAAAACTTTATTTCCGAAATGGAAAGGAATGACATAGTCTGTCTTATTACATATCTAGAAAGCCAAATACTAAAGCAAATTCTGAAATCAAATCAACTGAATGAAAATGATATAAACTAAGTGAAATAGTATCGTAAATGCTCACTGTCCCACAAATTTGGGAGTGTGATGCCATCATCAATCACTAGCTTGGAAGTTCCCTCTCCAAGCCTCTGTTCAATGACATAGGGTCCTTCCTAGATTTGATTCATGTGCGATGGGGAAGGAAAAACCCGTTTCAAGACAATATCGCTGATTTCAAAGGTTCTAGGTCAGACTTTAATGCTGTAGTATCGGGTGACTCTGTGTCGATGTGTTACTGCCCTCAAATCGGCTTCCTCATGCTTCTCATCTATAAAGTCGAGAGATTCCTAGAGGAGAACTTTATTCATTTTGGGATCGTAGTAAGTCACTTAATGAGAAGGATCTTCGAGCTCAACAGGAATGAGGGCTTCGCAACCGTAAGCAAGGGAGAATGGAGTATGGCCAATCGCGGACTTGTGGGTGGTCCTATAAGCCCATAATGCTATCGAGAGTTCATCAACCCACTTGCCTCTACCCTTTCCAAATGGTTCTTCAGAATGAACTTTATATTTTTGTTCATAGCTTCAACCTGTCCATTTGCTTGAGGGTGAGCGACTGCTGCAAACCACTTTTTAATACGATACCTCCGATAGAAGTCTTTGAATTTAGAACTGTTGAATTGAACCCCATTATCTGTTACAATGGTTCGTGGAAGACCAAAACGACAGATGATGTTCTGGACAATGAAGTTGATTAATTTCTTGGTTGTGATCGTAGCTAAAGGTTTTGCTCCAATCCATTTTGTGAAGTAATCAACTACGACGATAGCATTTGCACCACCTTTAGAGATCACCAAGGAACCGATAGCGTTTGCACCACCTTTACAGCACCCAAGTCACCTAGGAGCAAGTGTCCACTGAGAAGTAATTCTTCTTAGGGTTGGCACATGCCAAGGATTGACATATCCCTCTCTGGAGTTGGATGCACCTAAAAGTATACATCCTAGTGAGAAACTCCATTAAAGTTTCATTAGCTTCCCAACATTTTTGGTTTTATGGTTGTCGTTCATTACTAATTGGTTTTACATCCCCTCTTTTAGATCCATTCTTATCTATTAGATGTAATTCTATACATACAATAGTTATACCTAGTTATGCCTACCAAATTCAATAACATTCCTCAGTTATTTAAATCACATCATCAAATCAGAACACATGCAGTTTTCAGCGTACAAGTGAGTATAAACAATTGTGGGTAAAATTAATAATTTTCGAACATATAACAGCCATCAAAATCACATGAAAATTAATCATATTATAATATTAATAATCTAGACTTATCTTTAATATCCCGATCAAACCAATGTGGATTGAACCAATAAATATTTAATTTATTTTCAATTAAATGTCACATATCGATATCGTTTGAGTTCCATATTTCAAGTGACATTTCATGTTTTTATTTACGTTTTAGGGTAATACAACTACACAAATTTATTCACTCTCCTAGATAGCTCAAACATGACATGTTTTGTCGAATTTCGAGTTATCAAGTTCTTGAAAGTTTTTATTGATTTTACATCGATTTAACACTTCAAAAACCAAATTCTCACACAAATGGATAGGTATAGGCGAAAGGTCTTCACATTTCTTCATATATTTTCAATATCTTTCTATTATCTAAATTTTATCAAATCTTCCCCTTTCTTGCAAGTTTTCATATAAAATATGGATGGTCTCAACCGTTCATTAAGGCAACTTTCAATCCATTGGTCCAGCCTTCAATCCATATATATCATTGCAAGGTCTTAACTCCAAGTTCACCTTGCGAATTCCGATCATTGAAAGTGCAGAAGGATTGGCCAAACTTGCCAAAGAAGATTAATAAGGCATCAAGAATGCTTCCACTTACGATCATCTGTACAGCGGACTACACCACTAAGTTGTCTATCTTCAAGAGCAGGCCATGGCTATGGTAGTCGCTCATCTCCTAGCACCATTGTTTATTCTAAAATTGTGAAGCAATGCTTCACTTCGTCATCCACATTTTCAATAATTTCACTATCGTCACTAATTAGTAAGTAATCCTACCAGCTTTGATGGTTAGCTCTGAAGAAGAGCTTTCAAAAATGGGTAGAACATGACCGATCATGGTATGTAGAGGGAGACTTTCCTCTTCGACTAACTTCCACCCAACTCTGATCAAGCTCTATTCATCTATCGATTTACACTGCCACGCTCCTCTATTCCAATCCAGCAACTTGAAGATGAAAGCTCTCTCCCCCTCCATGTTATGATAAAATCATTTAGCCACCGTGTGTAAGAATTTCCATGTCTTTGGTAAGATATAGCCTTGGAAAATTCATACTTTCTATAGCATACCTACTTATCTTTCCAGTAGCTTTCCACTCAAGATTTGTATAGTTTTTTGATAGCCTCTCCGTACTTTCTATAGCAATGTGTTCAATATGGGTATTTTTTATATGGTTCTTTATGATAACAAAGAGGAATAGATAGTTATTCCTGATAGTGGCAATTGAAAATTTTGCAACACTATTGGAAATTATTGTGCTATCTCCTATACTAAATTACCATTGACTCGTGGCTCCATTTTGGATAAGCTTGGTACCATTGGAAATTTTGGACACTCTACTTTATGATGAAATAAGCATTAATTGTATACGATTTACCAAATAAAAGTTATTAGCTTACGAATTCATGAATTTTTCACTATTTTTGGCAATTTCTGAAAATGTTGTTTTTGTCCAACTTTGATGCAACATATATCATAGCTTCAAACTCTGATCAAGGTGAAACCAAAGGTATTTGAAAGATGAAGTTCTCCAATTTCTACCATAATAATTCAAAAGATCAAATATTAACCATGCGAGAGCTAAAGGCTATAAAAATTGTGACGACCCACCTTTCTGACCCCTGAGAACAACACTTAATACATCCATGGTATTCATGTGCCATTGCCCAAGTATTTGAAAGACAAGTTGTCATGGGGTAAAATATAAGAACAGAACAATAATCTCCACAACGGAACGGTTAAATATATAACATAAAATAAGACTGTACATAAGGTTACTCCCAACATGGAGTTATCAGAGTTACAACAAAAGTACTACTATCAGTCTAGGTAGTTATAACGACCTGCCTTTAAATATACATACATAGAGCTAACATCTCATAACAGCGGAAATAAATAACTAGATAGATAAGGAGCCTCCTGCTTGTCCACCATCTTCAAAAGAGCCCACAGAAACTAGTCATTTTTGGACTACTCAAATATAAATGAGTACCCGAAAGTTTAGGGAAAACAAACAATTCGAGTCTAACAATAAGTCCGGTATGAGTAAACTACAGAAAAAAATAGAACACACAAAATAACCGGTGAGACCACATCTCAAAAACACAGAACGGGTTTCCCCTTACAAGGACAACATCCAAGCATAAAAGAAGGGACACAAATAATTAAACACCACGAAGAGTGCAAGAGGCTTCCCAATGCAGTTAAGAAAGAATCAATCCAAAGATTTGAATCAAAAATAAGGAAAATGAATTTTTTCCAACAATTACTAGGAGGGTGCGCCCCCCTTATCGAAAGTATACCTCTAGAAAATATACTTGAGAACTACGATGGCTCTCGAAAACCTCCAAGTCGGACCCCGCCAACCTTACCGAGTATCCGATTATTTCAAATCTCCATGCACGTACAACCGTAACCAATCTAGAGTAGATGTAAAAATACCCTAATGGGAGCAACCCCACATAGCCTGGCCCCCACTTGCTCTTTATTTAGTCATTTTCGATAAAGGATATCAATTCTCTAAATGAGCTACAAATCGTCTTAGAATGATGAAACAAAAACAAAAGGAAGAAGGGTACCGAAATTGATAGTGAAGATATCAACTATCGGGGATAACAAAACGATCGTGTATGGAAATTAATTCTTATACTTTTTCAATGCTTGGAAAATATCCATATACTTATCTCATCGGTATAAGTATATTCACAAAACATTTGGGAGGATTTCATACTTCAAAAGCATACTTAAATAGGTCAAATACAATTGTCTATAAGAAATGCGAATGTTTTCCATTATAATTATAAAGATCATTTATGAAATCAAATCTCCTACACTTGTCACGTTTCGATATTCTCGACTTACTCTACCCCTTGCCTAGAAACAAAGCCAGGTAAGTCAGGGCATTGGTTGCTCCTAGCCTTGCCTAGACACTTCGGTTCCTGATCTCACAAATAGAGGATCAATCCACTCATCGGCTTTTAGTGCCAAGTATAGGACAACTTACTTTCCATAAATAACCTTTTTAAATTATTATATAAATTTCAAAGCTCCTTTAAAATACTTTAAACCAAGATTTAAAACTTGCATTCAAATCATAACTTAAATCCATCATCTTTAAAGGAGAATACGACCAAGAGGGGTGAAGCTCCCTCTTAATCAAATGAGATAGCTAAAAGGGGTGTTATTTCCTTTTAACCAAAAAGTCACTAAATGTAAATCCAAAGTTAAAAGGTGGTGTAAGTTTCCTTTAACTAAACATCATAGTTATTGCTCATAAACTGGCCGAGCACAAATCAAGCAACCAAACAAGAATAATAATAAGAATTATAAAGACTCATTATTATTAACAATTTACAATCAATAGTTAACACAACATTTATTAAAATGTGAATGAGTAAAAGGAATGAGATTAAGATTACACTCACTGTAAAATAATTAAATAATACTCACAGAATAAGTTATACCCACTAAACTATGAAAACAAGGAATATACTCACAAAATTAGTTATACCCACTAAACTATGAAAACAAGGAATATACTCACAGAATAAGTTATACCCAATAAACTATGAAAACAAGGAATATACTCACAGAATAAGTTATACCCACTAAACTATGAAAAGAAGGAATATACTCACATCATATTTGCTTTGATGGAGACTTGGAATACTTCACCTTTTATAATGAATTTTAGTTCTTTTCTTTAGTTTGTGAATGAATTAAAATGAGATATGGACTTGGCTATTAATAGGTGAAGAGAAGGTTACTTTAGTCATTTCCTATAGCCTAACCAGATTCGACCAGATTTTGGTCCAATAGATACCAGCCTTATGGCCTAATTTGATTCGACCACATTTTGATCCAATAGAAAACATCTCGATGGCTTAATTTGATTCGAACACATTTTGGTCCAATAGGAATCTTCCTTATCAACCATAGCATAACATGATTCGACCAAATTTTGGTCCAATGGCAACCATCCGCATGGCAGAACCTGATTCGACCAGATATTGGTCCAATGGCAACCATCCGCATGGAATATAATAATCATTATGCTATTTTGTTTCATTAGGCAAGTAATTATCCTATTCTATTTTATTAGGCCAGTAATTATACTATTATGTTTTATTAGGCAATGTTAATAATTCTCTCTTATTTTATTAGGCAAGTAATTATACTGTTCGGTTTTATTAGGTAGGGTTAATAATTCTTTTTTGTTTTATTAGGCAAGTAATTATACTATTCTGTTTTATTAGGCAAACTTTTTTTTTAATAAATTGGTACCCCTAACCGCCTTATAACTCGAACCATCTTTAAACTAACATTTTACATCAGTTTTAAAAAAAAATCCATTCAAGATGTTTTATCCAAATTTGTATTCTAGATATAAAATCCATTATTTAATCATTTAAAAACGTATTAACTATTCAAGTTCAAAGTGATTAAATTATGGGTCGTTACATCCTCCCCTCCTTAAAGGAAATTTCATCCTCGAAATTAATCAGATAAACTCTAGATATCAAAGAAACCCAAATGATATCATATATACCACACAAAGATACAAGGAAAGTGACCTCAACACTAACTGGTGAGTACATTAAAAAGAAACAACAAAATACAAACAATAACTACATCAACTCGGGATAAGAATCCCTAATATAGTCCTTAGTTTCCCAAGTACAATCTCTAACATCTCCACTCCACTGAACCTTAACAAGATTCAAAACCTTCTTCCTTAATCGCTTTATATCTCGAGCGACAATACGAATAGGTTGCCTAAGAATGGTTAGGTTAGGCTGAACCTCCAAATCAACTTGTTGTCCCGGTTCTACTATCATCGAAGGGTCGTGTACATACTTACGTAAATGAGATACGTGAAATATGTTGTGCACATCTGATAGTCGATCTGGTAACTCCACTTTATATGCAAGTTTACCAATCCAGTCCAGTATGGGAAAAGGGCCAATATATCGAGGGGCTAACTTCCATGTCTTCCCAAACCTCACGACACTTCTCAGAGGAGAGAATTTTACAAATACCAAGTCAACGACTAAGAAGTCTAGATCCCTACGCTTTTGATCTGCACTCCAAGAATATCTTCAGTCCCATAGAATGGTTTCCCGCCCAAAATGGTAACACAAAGCTGCAAAGTTCATAGGGGTCTGAACTTGTAGTAAGAACGGAACTATTTTCAACCAATACACGGAAAAAATTTCAAATGTTAACTTACTCTACATTTTTGTACCAACTTCTGATAGCTATAACCCTAACATACTAATACCAATTGCTATTTTATTTATATTGTTGGAAAGTAGACATCATCTTTCCATTGATACCAAAATCATTTAAATCAAATTAACTAAATGAGATTTATAAGCTCTTAAAGTTAAGAGGAAAAGTTTATGCAGTGGTATTTTTGTAATTATTACAAATTATTTTATTTTTAATTTTAACAAATATTTCTTCCTAACCCCGAACACTTGTCATTTTACCATTAGATTAAAAGTTTATCTTCAGTTTCTTCATGAAAATTTTCAAACCTTTATTTCAAATATTCATTATTTTTATTAATCCACTATTTGCACAAAAAATGGACAAACACCTCAAAGTCGTATGATTTAGTGGATCTTATATTGTTCTTAGTGATTTGAGTGATTTATGCAAATATATGAAAAGCAGGGGCTAAACTGTAAAAAGGACACGCAGATTTATAGTGGTTCAGCCAGAATGTGCCTACGTCCACTTTATATGTTATTTCTCTTCTCTTGTTTTGATTACAAGTACAAAGCTTTGATACAAGTAAAAGAAAGTTGTTTGAAAGTTCTCTCCGTGCTTGAGCTCTCAAACTTGTCCTTCATTGCTGTACCCCTACCCCTCTATTTATAGAGTGAGGCTGGGGATAGGGATCCTGGAGGTATGTGGCTGCTGGTGGGCCTGGGCTGAGGCAATCTGGCCTGGCACGTGTTGGTCCGGTATTGAGTTGGTCCGGTATGGAGATGATATGGAGATGTGTTGGTCCGGCATCTTGGTTCGGCATAGAGTAGGTCCGGTGGTGAGACGTGTTGCTTCGTTCGGTGGGGACTTCGTTCGGTGGAGAGCTTTGGACCGATGGGGAATTGGTCCGGTATAAGCCAAACTTTGGACCGGTGGAGCTTTGGACCGGTTGATTGACTTCATTCGGTGGGGAGCTTTGGACCGGTGGGGAGTTGTGCGGTTTAAGTGATTCGGCAGTGTTGGTTCAGTGTTGTATGCGAAGCAGGTTGGTTCGGCAGGTGTTCGATGGTGAGAATTCGCCCAATCATTTGCCCCCCAAAGTAGGGCATATGTTTAGCATATGTCTTGCTTTGTTTCAGTTGAGCCATCATATTCGGTCCGAGGACCGAACCATCTGGTCCGGCTATCGAACCTCTCTTTATAAATAGGAGCCTCAAACCTTCGTGTTTCCTCACCAAACGCGATAACCGAATCAACTTTCGAATTGCCGAATCAATACGTGCCGAATCAATACGTACCGAATCAGGCGAGTTCTTCCGCCGAATGGCTTCTTAATGTAGCTTCACCGAATGAGTTCAATACCGGATGGCTTGATGCCGAATGGACCTCAAACCGAATGAATTTGATACCGAATGAAATTTGAAAATATTTGCCCGGTGTACATTTCTACATCCTTTTGTTCTAACAACATTCTTTTGTGTTGCAGATAAATGTCTCGAAAAGCAAAAACTCGATCGGATAAAAAGAAGTCCCAGGGCGAAGGAGAATCTTCCGCAGTGCCCCCTGCTCAGCCAGGACCGGAACGTTACGGAACTACCCCGAGGTCACTGGTGGACGGGTACGGCCCTCAGGAGCTTCTGAACTCCCCGCCCGATTGCTTTCCCAACTCCCTCAAGGAGGAGCAGCTTTATGTCATCTCCCGTTCTTTCGAAATCGATAGAGCGCGCATGTTGTTGCCAGGAAGAGAAGTTATGCCATATGACCCTCCTGAAGGGTACTTTGCCTACAGCAGATACCACTGCATGTGCGGTTCCATCCCGTCTCTTAATGCTTGGGTAGTCAGCTTTCTTACCTATCTAAAGGTGGCCCCATTCCATGCTTCAACCCAATTCCTATACTATACTGGTGAGCCTCTTCGTCATCTTTCAGAGGAAGTATGGGCGTGCTCCTTCCAACCGGGATATCCGGTACTTATATAATCTGAGGGGCTATAAGAAGGGGTCCCCATACATCAGCTTGGAGTCAGCTGTAACCTTCAAGCCGGTCTTGGATCTGTATTCTAAGTACAGCATGTTCAAGAAGGAGTGGTTCTTCGTCAGGGACGATTCTGTTTCTATTCGGCGTTTCACTTCTGGATGTAAGTCGACGCTTTATTTATAACTTCCATTCTGGTTGCGACGCTTCTTCTCATACGTTTTCATTTTTTGCTAGCGACAGGTGGCTTTGCGGTTGTGGAGACTGATCGCCTGGTTCAGATGGCGGCCGAGATAGAAGCTATCCCCGGGAGAGATAGATCAGCTGCTTACCTGATCAGAAATGTGACCCTTCTGGAGTATAATTTGATCCTTCCCCAGCAGTCAGTAGTCAAGCAGAGGGAAACAGCGGAGGAGAGGGCGGCTGCTCAAGTTAAGGGAGGTGTCATAGTAGAGAGTGGTAAGAGGAAACCTTTCACGAAACCTCCCGTTGTCGGAGGTAAGAAACTTAAGAAGTTGGATGGTCCTTCCCCCAGCACTTGTCCAATTACTCAGGGGAGGAAGATGTGGAGGAGGAGAGAGGTGAGGGTGGAGATGACCGGGAAGGTGGTGATGGTGGCGATGGCATCGGGGCCTTGCTTCCTGGGCAAGCAAGCGAGATTCAGGAGTGGACGGATGATGCATTCCGCCAAGCTTTCGAGGGGCTGGACGGAGAATCGGCTTCGGTAGAGAAATCCGGGAAAGTTGACAAGGCCGAGACCGGTGCAAGCGTGTCTTCCCAGACTATTCCAGCCAAGGTGGCTCCGACGACTCAAGGTGAACTTTTGACTTCTGTAGGCTCCATTCATGATAAGGATTTAGGAATATTTTATGATCCGCTCCCATCCTGGAACGAAATCCAGGACTTATTGCAGTATCCTAATCCTCCCCAGGGTTTGTATAACAGATGTGTTTCCTTTTTCTTTTTTCTTTTAACTTTTAATTTAACGCGTTTCTTGAATTATGGATCAATGTAAGCTTGTGACACTTGTTCTTCATATCAGGAGCAGGTAAAACGGCCAAGGCCTCAAAGCTTCGGCACAGGCTTGAACAATACAAGCTCTCCAAAGCTTCCGCCAAGCCGAAGCCTTCGACCCACCATTCCGGGGATGTAGTCGGCTACCGTCCTCTTCTCGAGGTTATTGAAGAGGGTATTCAAAAGAGGAAAAAGAGTCATCCCTTATCTGAACCTTTACTTGGTCCTCAGCCCCCAGTTCAGCCTCTTCATGATATCACGGAGGAGGATACTGAGTTCGCACTCTCTCCGCACCCGTCTGAAAATCCTACCGTTACTCAGATTGATCGTCCTGGCTTGGCTCGTAATCCATTTGCGGGTCATCCTGATCTGGATCCAAGTTCCCATGATATTACCTTCGACGAGGTTACCGGTGAGCACCTTCTTCCCCGCAATCCCATGGTACGGGTGCTTGATGAGGCTAAGTCCTTAGATCTCGATTTACTTACCACTCGGATAGTTACTATGGGAGACGAGGCCAAGGCTAATATTGATCGGGTGGCGGGGGAGACTAGGAAGCTGATGGGGCATCATGCCCGGCTGGTTAAGGCTGGAGAGGAGATTGGGAGTGCTAACATCCGACTACGATTGATGGTTTCGGACCAGGCCAAACAGCTTGCTGATCAGGCCATTCAGATTTCTCAGCATGAGGCTGCCTCCGGGCGGTTGAGGAAGACTATGGAGGAGGCTAGTAAGGCGGAATTGCGGAAGATGGAGGCTGCTTGCAAGGAGCAGATAAATATGGCCATCTCGACAGTGGACGAGGTTCGGAGGGCGGATCTTGAGCAGGTAGAGGAGCTGTCGGGGAAGCTTGAAGCCGTAGAGCTTGCTCGGGCCAGGCTAAAGGAGGAGATGGAGGCGATGAGGAGGTCCCTTCAGGCTGACTGCTCGCGATACCGACTGTAAAGGGATGCTGCCATTGCAAGGCTATCGGTTTCTGAGGCTCGTATGAGGGAGTTTGAGGAAAATGAGGGGATGATGGATGATATGCTGCAGGATATGTACTTTCGCATTTGGAAACAGGGCAACTTATCTTGGATGGACGACTACCCCCGGGTTATGGCTAGGATTTACCTCAGGGCTATAGAGGAGGCCAAGGCTGAGGCGGATAAGGAGGGTGGAGCGGCCTTTAGGATGGATGCGGTTACCGCTCAGTTCACCAAGGAGGAGAAGATAGCGGTGAAGGAGGGGATTCGGTTGTTTGCGGTTGAAGAGGCAGGTGTGGAAGTAGGGGATGACGACCAAGACGATCAAGGGGAAGTTGCTGGTGACCCCTTCTTCATTAGTTTCTTCTTTCGTTAACTCCGTCGCTTATCACTAATGATTTCTCTTCTTGCCTGATCAGGCGGTCAACACCAACAAGACAAGGGTAAAGATCCAATGCAGCCAGCTCCCTGATTCGACCTGGATGTTTCTTTTGGTTGACTCGATACTGTTACACATGTTGGTTTTGAAACAGTAACATGGCTTTCAAGTTATAATGATGCTACTTGTAATAAGAGATTTTGTTTTCGGCATGTAATTCTTAACTTATGATAATTTCGTTATATATGGATGTTTTTTTTGTAGTCTTAATGTGCTGAATAAGAAATATAGCTATGCGTGTACTTGTGATTCAGTGGTATTTGATGCTAAGTTCCTGCTTAAAGTATAATTTCATATCGTGTAATACTAACGTGATGTGCGAATAAACTATAGCTATGTTTTTAAGCACACAAAAATAAAATACCGTCCCTCCTGCTTTAGTTGTAGACGGCGGCTTTAGCGTGACTGAGTATGAAAATGTGGTCGAGTGCTCGGCCATCCGGTCTCATTTGCGAATGCCTCCTATTCTGTGACCTGTGCTTTAGGGATCGTTATAGAGGATAAGAGGAAAGTTTTAAAAATAGAATGGAAATATAGGAGATAGTAAAAACTTCCAATCATGGAAGGCCGTCGATGTGCTTAAGTTCGTGGCAAACGGGTTTTGTAGTCACTTTCCCTAGCTGTGGGTCTTGGAAACATTTGTCACCCATCTTACGCCTCCGCGGGGAGTTAATTCTTTTTTACCTCAGCTGTACTTAAGGCACATCGGAGCCGAGATCGCGCACAGTAACTACCCGAGCCATTATGGCCCGTAATCGTGGGTATTATTCGATTTACCGTGGCCGGCTAGCGTGGGTGCCGATCGTCAACCGTGAACTGCCCCTGGCTGGCCACACCTTATGTTGGGGCTTATAGTCGGTTCACGGTTGCCGGCGAGCCGAACGCCGTAATGAGCTGCCTCGGCTATAGTCGGCCTTCTCGGTGGCTTATAATCGGCTCATTACAGTTGGCTTTAAGGGCCGTCGCGATCAATGAGCTAACCCGCAGCAGAGGGGTGCCGGAGAAAAAGTGTCTCATTGGCGAGGGCATAGATTCGCATAGTACTTGTCAGGTCTTGTCCAGGTGAAGTTGCGCTATGGAGTGCTTTGAATTGAAACGCTGTATGCACAGGATTTTGTTCAACAGAAAAGGATAAAGTTAACAAGCAGCCAAGATATAAAGGAACAAGTTAAAATAAAGAGACAAGGTTTTTTAAAGTGGTTCGGCACGAAAATGCCTACGTCCACTGATTCTCTTTGTTAATTCACTTCATATGGGCAATACAAGTTAAGAAAAGTATCGACGGAGGTGTTGGATGTTCCATGCCCTCTGGAACACCTCTCCGTCCACTGTTGACAAAATATAGGCTCCGTTGTGGAGATCTTTATGAATTACATATGGTCCATCCCAGATTGGGTCTAGCGCTCCGGGGCGAGGGAAGATTCGCTTGAGGACAAGATCCCCTTCTTGTAAGGTACGATGCTTGACTTTGGAGTTGTATTGTGCCGCTACTTTTTGTTTGTGGGCTGCTGCTTTAAGGACTGCATCATTTCTTCTCTCCTCAACTAGATCCAAAGACATGTGAAGGAGTTCTTCGTTCTCTTCTGGGTTATAGTGGATCCCACGGTGGGAAGGCACAGTGGTCTCAACTGGGAGCATAGCCTCTGATCCGTATGCCAAAGAGAAAGGAGTGTGCCCCGTTGATGTTCTGAAAGATGTGCGATAGGCCCATAGTGCCGTAGGAAGTTCATCCACCCAAGCGCCCTTTGACTTTTCGAGCTTCTTTTTTATTAGAGTTTTCAGAATTTTGTTGACGGCTTCGACTTGTCCGTTTGCCTGGGGATACGCTACGGATGAGAAGCTTTTGTGAATTCCGTGCTCTTGGCACCAGTTGGCGAATTCCTCGCCGTCAAACTGAAGTCCATTGTCTGATATGATTTTGAGTGGGACTCCGTACCTGCACAGAACATTTTTGATCAAGAAGTTAATAACTTTTGCTGAAGATACTTTATTCAAAGGTTCCGCTTCCACCCATTTAGTGAAGTAGTCGACTGCCACTATAGCGTATTTGGCCCCGCCTCGGCCCATTGGTAGTTCGCCGATTAAGTCAATTCCCCATACTGCAAAGGGCCAAGGGCTAGTCATTTGAGTAATCTCAGTCGTTGGTAGCCGCGGAATCTTAGCAAACTTCTGGCATCTGTCACACTTTTTGACGAAATCCAAGGCGTCCTTGCTTAAGGTGGGCCAGAAGTATCCATATCGGAGTGTCTTTTTTGCTAATGTTTGTCCTCCGATGTGATCTCCGCAGCTTCCTTGATGAATGTTGGATAAGATTTCCCTGGCTTCCCTCCCAGCGACACACCTTAATAACGGGTTAGAGAATCCGCGTCGATAGAGGATGTCTTCTTGTATTGTGTAGCGGGAAGCTTTTCTCAAGATTTTCTTGACTTCGTTACGCCCGTTGGGTAGTGTGCCGTTTTGTAAGTAGTCTCGGATGGGAGTCATCCAAGTTGCCTCTTTGGTTGCAGCTATCAGATTCACTTGCTCAAAACTTAGGGTCAGTTGCTTTGAGATGGTTACTGCCCCGAAGATGGCGCTGTCTCTCACACTTGCTTGCTTTGCCAATTCGTCGGCCTCTCGGTTCTCTTCCCGAGGAATGTGTTTGACTAAGTAGTGGTCCAATCGGCTGAGAAGTAACTTGGTCTTCTTTAAATATGATATGAGTCGTTCTTCTCGAGCTTGGAATTCTCCTAGTATTTGATTAACAATAAGTTGAGAATCGCTGTGAAGACACAAGGAATTGGCTCCGATTTCTACGGCAAGTTCTAGTCCGGCTATCACTGCTTCATATTCTGCATCGTTGTTGGTGGCAGCGAACTCCAACCTTATAGCATAGTGCAGTTTGTTTCCCCTGGGAGTGATTATTACCACACCTGCCCCCGAGCCTTGTTCGTTCGATGCACCATCCACAAAGAGATTCCACTTGATGTCTTCTGCTATTTCCAATTGCTCCTTATCTTCGTTGGTAGTGAATTCTGCAATGAAATCAACCATGGCTTGTCCCTTGATGGCGGTGCAAGGGTGATAGGTGATATCATACTGACTCAGCTCGATGCACCATTTAAGTAGCCGCCCAGAAGTGTCGGGACGGTGGAGTACCTGCCTCAGTGGCTGATCGGTCAGAACTTTGATGGAATGGGACTGGAAGTAGTGACTCAGTTTCCGGGATGTGATTAGTAAACAGTATGCTAGCTTCTCAAGTTTAGGATATCTGACTTCTGCCCCCGTAAACTTCTTACTGACGAAGTAAACTGGCCGCTGCGTGCGATTGTCTTCCCTTACCAAGGCAGCGCTTAGGGCGTGAGATGACACAGCAAGGTACATGTATAATTCTTCGCCTTCGCTTGGAGTTGAGAGTACCGGTGGTTTTTGGAGGTGTTCGATTAAGTTAAGGAAAGCGGTCAGGCATTCGTCGGTCCATTCGAACTTTCCTTTGCCTTTCTTTAGAGCTTCGAAAAAGGGGACACACTTGTCCGTTGCTTTGGAGATGAATCGGCTTAGGGCGGCCACTTTTCCATTCAGGCTTTGCATTTCCTTCCGAGTGGAAGGTATCTTGATATCCCTTAGCGCTCGGACTTGTTCAGGGTTTGCTTAAATCCCTCTGGCATGGACGATGAATCCTAAGAACTTTCCCGATGACACTCCGAAGGAGCATTTTAGAGGATTAAACTTCATTCCATACTGTCGAAGTACTTGAAACATCTCGCCTAGGTGGCTTACGTGATCGTCGGCTTTCCTTGACTTTACCAGCATGTCATCCACGTACACTTCCATAGTTTGCCCTATTAGCCCCGCAAACATCTTGTTGACAAGGCGTTGGTAGGTGGCTCCTGCATTTTTAAGTCCGAAAGGCATTACCTTATAGCAGTATAAACCCCGGTCGGTGATGAAACTAGTGTGGTCTTGGTCGGAAGGATGCATAAGAATTTGGTTATACCCTGAGTATGCGTCCATAAAAGATAAGAGCTCATGCCCGGCTGTGCTGTCTACAAGTTGGTCGATTCGGGGAAGTGGGAAGCAATCCTTTGGGCAGGCGTCGTTTAGGTTGGAGAAGTCAATGCATGTTCGCCACTTCCCATTAGCCTTCTTTACTAGCATCGGGTTGGCGATCCATTCCGGGTAGATGGATTCTCGTATGAAGTCATTGGCGAGTAGATTCTTTACTTCTTCATCGAGGGCTGCCGATCTCTCTGCCCCCATACTTCTCTTTCTTTGTTTTACGGGCGCCTTGGTAGGATCAATGTTTAGTACGTGGCATGCTACGTCGGGGGAGATTCCGGTCATATCAGCATGTGACTATGCGAATACATCCAAGTTGTGGCGGAGAAAGTCAATGAGTTGCTCCTTCAACTCTGCTTTTAATTGGGACCCAATTTTTAATAGTCTACTTGAGTCGTGCTTGTCTACAGATACAAACTCCATAGCCTCTGCAGGCTCGGCGGTGGCCTCCTCCTCTTTGTCCCTAGGGTCTAATTCATTGAAAGGGTCGCTGGTATATCGAAGAGGAGGGGCTTTCTTTAGTTGCTATGCTTCTAGACTTTTCGTGCAGAGGGCAACCTCTACACCCTTCCCTTTATCTCTCCTGTGGTTGTTGCGAAGTTCAGTCACATAGCAGTCTCGAGCAACGTCCTGGTCTCCTTCTACTTCTCCTACTCCGTTGTCCGTTGGAAATTTCATTTTTAGGCACCATGGGGCTAGGACAATTTGGAAGTCAGACAAGGCTGGCCTTCCTAAGAAGGCGTTATAGGCCGAATGGTTTTCTATTAGCACAAACGTCTGTTTTCGTACAGGTCTAGTTTCCCGAGGGGCATCTTCGCATCTCCAGTGAAACCGTGTAGTGGTTTATCGCAGGGAGATACATCCTTCATTGATAATTTCATTTTGTCGAATGCATGTTTGAACAGGATGTTCACTGAGCTTCCAGTGTCTACTAAGATTCGGTAAACTTCGGCGGGACCGAGCCGGGCAGAGATAACCATGGGATCCATGTAAGGGTACTGCCTTCCTTCCAGGTCACGCTTACCGAATGTGATGTCATCACTTTCTTTCCGTTTCGGGTGGCGCTTTTCTATAACCGAATTGACACAATCTTTACTGTCTCTAAGCGACTTTCCATATCTTTCCATCTCTTTCCAGCTCTTGTCTGCGATGTGCGGTCCTTCTGAGATGGTATGGACCACTATCTTCTCTTGACTAGAGCCGCTAGCGTTGCGGTTTCCTCTACCGGTCTCCGGTGAGGGTAGCCTTGGGTTTTCATTGGTAGGAGCTGGAGTCCTGTCCTGACTTTTTACATAGCATTCCAGTTTCTTCCTTCTGATGTGTTCCTCAATCAGATCCCGGAGATGATGGCATTCATTGGTATCATGCCCGTGAGATTCATGGAAGCGGCAGAACTTTCCAGACTTCTGCGCGTTATCTGATTCCTTCTTGTATGGTGGGCGTTTGTATCTAACTTCGCCTTGGGTGCCAAGGAAGATATTTTCGACGGTCTCGTTCAAAGGAGTGTAAGTGTCGAATCTCGGTCTAGGCCGATATATGCGCTTTTCTCCCTTCTTGCCCCCAGTATTGTCTCTGGAATCATTTCTTCGAACGTCCCTTGCTACAGCAGGGGCGTTGCTGTGAGTTGCCTTATTTTGCTGTCCTGACTGCCCCTCAACGGCAGCATCCTCAAGCCTCATATACTTCCCGGCTTCATGGAAGAAATCGGGTAAAGTAGCTGGTTTTTCTTTCGTCAACCTTCTAGCAAATTTAGTGTCCGGATGCACACCACTACAGAGGGCCATTAGGATAAGCTTCTCATCGGCATCTTGGACCGCGGCTGCTGCGGCATTGAATCGGGTTAGGTATTGTTGCAGTTTCTCTCCAGGTTTCTGTTTGACGCTGGATAAGGAATAAGCGTCCTTAGGTTGTTCCACATGGATGCGGAACTGACTGATAAACTTTTTTTCAACATTTCCCACGAGCTGATGGATCCCTGGGGTAGATGACAGAACCAGGAGGTAGCGAGATCTGCTAAGAAGAGCGGAAAGCATTTGCACAGTACTCCCTTTGTCGCTCCACTCATGATCATATGTTGTGTGTACCTCTGTAAGTGTACAACGGGGTCGGAGGTTCCTTTGTAAGGTTCCATTGTTGGCATCTTCCATTCTCGGGGAGTGATAGCAATTTCGATATTGCGGGCGAAAGGGCTGGTTACCCTAGCTCCTATCCCTCGATCTCTTTTCTCCCGTTGGACGCACTCTATGAATAAGCGTGCCATCCTTTCATCAGAATTTGGAGCAGATAGAAATAAGTTTGGTTCTGTTCTGTGGGATTGATTCCGTCCAGATGACCTGTAGGGATGGTATCGTCTATCATTCCTCATATTTTCTAATGGCTGCCTTTGATCTTCTGGGAGCATGCTAGGGTCAGCTACAGTTGGCCCTTGCCTTGATCTTCCCCTGCTGGGTTCTGATCTAAGCACTTCCTCGGGTCCAACTTCGGGCTGGACTCTAGCTCGGCCTCGTTCACTGGCGTTTCCGTGGTTAGGCAGTATGACAGGCTCAGCTACAGTTGACCTTCGCCCGGTACCTCCCCCGTTGGGTTCGGTACCAAATGTTTCCTCAGGCCTAACTTCGGGCTGTGCTCGATCTCGTCTCCTACCATGGTTACTTCTGCCGTTAGCTCCTTCGAAGAAGGAAGATCTCTGTTGTCTCTGAGATCCTCCAGACTGGGACTCGCCCCATGATTCAGTGTTGCGATTGGACTCTTCAGCATCCCTTAAGCGTGACATGAGATGGTCCACCAAGGCTTCCTGCTGGGACGTGAAGCGGTTAGTTACTTCAACCACAACCCTGTCCAAATCTGCCCTAGTAATTGCTGCGGGCTGTTCTGTGGCAGGAGTGGTCGGATTAGCCTGTCCTTCATTTGTTACTTCTACTGGAGGAGGACGATTGACTTGATTCGTGGCAGTTGGATCTGGAAGACTGCTGGATGCGATGTTTTTTCCTTTGTTAACATCTTTTCTCTGTTTGGGAGGCATGTTTTCCAAGTGGCGAACGATGCTGTTAGGAAAAATGTTAAGTGGATGAAGCTGAAGCTTCGAGCTTCTAGTTCTCAGTGAAAGCACCAAAAATGTTTGCACAAAAAATGGACAAACACCTCAAAGTCGTTTGATTTAGTGGATCTTATATTGTTCTTAGTGATTTGAGTGATTTATGCAAATATATGAAAAGCAGGGGCTAAACTGTAAAAAGGACACGCAGATTTATAGTGGTTCAGCCAGAATGTGCCTACGTCCACTTTATATGTTATTTCTCTTCTCTTGTTTTGATTAAAAGTACAAAGCTTTGATACAAGTAAAAGAAAGTTGTTTGAAAGTTCTCTCCGTGCTTGAGCTCTCAAACTTGTCCTTCATTGCTGTACCCCTACCCCTCTATTTATAGAGTGAGGCTGGGGATAGGGATCCTGGAGGTATGTGGCTGCTGGTGGGCCTGGGCTGAGGCAATCTGGCCTGGCACGTGTTGGTCCGGTATTGAGTTGGTCCGGTATGGAGATGATATGGAGATGGGTTGGTCCGGCATCTTGGTTCGGCATAGAGTAGGTCCGGTGGTGAGACGTGTTGCTTCGTTCGGTGGGGACTTCGTTCGGTGGAGAGCTTTGGACTGATGGGGAGTTGGTCCGGTATAAGCCAAACTTTGGACCGGTGGAGCTTTGGACCGGTTGATTGACTTCATTCGGTGGGGAGCTTTGGACCGGTGGGGAGTTGTGCGGTTTAAGTGATTCGGCAGTGTTGGTTCAGTGTTGTATGCGAAGCAGGTTGGTTCGGCAGGTGTTCGATGGTGAGAATTCGCCCAATCATCCACTATTAATTTCCTTTAACTATTTATCCATTCAATAATTCAATAATTATCAATTTTATATCTAAAAATTGTTGAAATTCACCAAAATCGAAATGATGGTCCTCGCATCTTACAAAATTTCAAAATTTAATAATAATTGTTCATAATTATTTTGGTTTATTTAATCCTGAATTGCCATTTCAAACGTTAAATATTCATAAAATATTGTTATCTCATGTGAAAATACTATATTAAAGTACTATGTAACATCCCCCATATTAAGGCCTGAAACTAAGTGCTATAGATGTTGTAGTTGTCCATAGTCATTAATTTTTGGTGAAAAAATGTTGCTATGTTAATCGTTTTGATAATACCAGAAACACAGGAATATGGAAATTCAACACAATTTTTAAAATAAATTTTCTCATCTCATTTCACAATAAGATTTCAATTTCATTACATAATCCCAATTCGCAAACCACGTTCGGAGAATATATAATTATTACAATATATTCCAAAAGCAACATATGAAGATGCCCCTGGATGATCAGAGTCAAATATCTGGCATTTAATATAACTTGCCATTATAGCATAGAAGCAGAATCAAAACACAACGAAAATAGATATATAGCTCCTACTAGCTAGATTGCTTCCTACACGTCTACAAAAGCTTATTCATCTAAAGGGAACATGAAAACTCTCACCCTGAACCTACTCAAATGAGTACTCGAGAGTTTAAGGTGGGAAACAAAAACTTCAGATCAGACAAAAAGTCCAGTGTGAATAGTAATCTGCCATTTCAAACCAATAGATATCTAGTGAGACCACGTCGTTGTGCGGAACGGGTCTCCCCTCACTAGTACCTAATTAAACATCTTAATTATATATTGTGCTCCTGCATCCACTATGGTTATACTAGAATAATATTATAGTGTATAAACATGTCATATATACCGGATTACCCATCCTCCATTTATTGGACTACCCATCTAAGTTCTTATTGACTACCGGTCTTATATTCATGTGGACTCTGCTCATCCCAAATATGATTTTACTTAAACTAATGTGGACTATCCTTCTTATATTTTATCAGTTAAACTAATACGTACTATCCACCTCACACGTCATAGTTTTCCTAGGATGACTATGAACCCTTAAATTAACTAATTAGAGACTATCCATCTCTGGCATGATCCAGACTATCCATCATATATCCCATAGTTTTCCTAGGATGACTATAAACCCATCACTTGGCCATTTAACTCAAGTTGATCACATGTTTCTATTTATTCCATGCTATGCTACCCACATGTTCAACATTAATCCATGCTATCCACATGTATACTTATTTCTATTGGTGCCCTCAATTAAGTTATTTCCCCTTAATCATTTAAATTTCATGACGACATACATTGGTAACCCCTAAAATGTTTCATTTCAAACTCATTAAGGCATACCTTAGTGTCCTTAAGGTTTGAAGCTAAAATCATGCAACAAATGGTCCGCCGCCGTTTTATAAGCTTAATGTGTATTAGCGTCGCATCCATCTCATGTCGATGTAAAAGCATAAGGATTTCCACCTACTAAAACTCGAAGACTAAATATGTGGCATCATGCCTCGTTGATAATGAAGTCGTCGATCCTCACGATACATAGGTTATCCGCCTATTTTAAAAACTCGAAGAATAGTCAAAATCGATATGAGGTAAACTTGATGACAAGTTTACAAGTGGCATGTCTAGGCTCGATGATAATTTACAAGCGATAAGGGCTAGGGTTGACAACCCTTAAGTTGGCGAGGCGAAAATATAGAATGGTATATGCGGCAGTATGCTTTCTAGCGTAAAACGCGGCAACAAGCCTCTTGGTATAAAGCTCGGCAGTATAAACATCGACATCTTTATGTCGAAGACCATCTCTTTATCCGTATTACTTTGACCTCGACGATATCCCAAACCTATCTGCTTCATGCCAAACTCATTGACATCATGCGGCATTGTTTGGTTCAGCACTACGATGTGGTGAGTGATAGCTCGACATAGCCAATGTCGACATGGTAAAACTGTAATTAACTTAAAAACTGCTAAATTAATATAAAAGGATACTACCTTTCACCAGACCTCTATAATTTGTCAAAAGTTTATTGGCTAGCAAAACTTATTTAATTTTCTTTGCTAAAATACTTTCGCACCATATTTCCAAGCTCCAAAAACTTTATTTCAAATAATTAATTACTAACCATAATTAATTAAACTTTCATATGAATATTCTAGCATAAACAATTCTCCATAATTCAAATTACATGGGAAAAATCCCAAAAATTCACATTAATTTCAAAATTATATTCCTTTAACATATAAAATATCTAGGTCCAAAGCCCACATTTAATTATTATTAATAAATTAAACCCGAATTTATGCCTATTTAGCCTTCATAATAAATTTCTATCACTTTGGAAAATTCTCAAATTAAAAAACCATCCCCTATATGTTGTTTCACGTCATATATCAAAATTTTAAACCATTTCGAGGACTAGAATTTTAGATTTAATCACAAAACCAAATTAAATGATTTCTAATCAATTCTAAAAATTCCAAATAACCATTATTCTATCCATACAATGATTAATAGATCATAACTTGACCAAATTTTGGTATTACCATGACCGAATCAAAACAAAGATTTAAGAAATGATAATTGTTATTATTCAACTTAGATTAATGGTTGGAGTTGAGATTTGTGTAGCTCTTAATACTAAGCTTACATTCACTCGAATACTATATTTCGATCTCCCTATGCTTCCTAATGGCTAGCCTTGTTTGAGCTTTCCTTTTGGTTGTTTTTGCAATGTATATGAGAATGATGTAGGAGGTGACGGTTTAATGAATGAAGGGTTTATCTATGCCTATTTTGCCCTCCCATGTATTCTTCTATGGTATTAATTTTAAAACAATCTTCCCTAGTTCATTAAGTTTGGCACGACCACACTAATTAAACAAATCCCATTCTCTCTAATTATATACATTATTCTATTTAATCTATCCATGTAAATGTTCTAAATAATGTGAACTAAAGATTAGGGGTGTTACAGGCTCCCCCTTTAAAGAATTTTGCCCTCGAATTCAATAAAGACTACAAAATAAGCATAACAAACATGCAACCAAAGCTAGTACATCCTACCAACCATAAAATCTATATACAACAAATATAAAACATACCCTTACAACTGCCTAGGATATGTATTCCTGATCCTGTCCTATGTCTCCCAAGTACAGTCTTTCTAGTCGTCGCTCCACTGAAATTTCACCAACTTGACTGTCTTGTTCCTTAACTTCGTCTCATCTCTCGCTACAACCTAAACTAGTTGCCTAACAAAAGTCAGATCTGGTTCTACTACTAAATCTTCTAATGCAGCCGGAGTGATAGTAGGCTCTAGATTATGCACATACTTTCGAAGATGAGAAACATGAAAAACGTTATGGACACTTGCCAAATTGCTCGGTAATACTACTCGATATGCGTGCTTTTCAATCCACTTTATAATGGGGAACGGTCCAATATATCTCGGTGCCAGTTTCCCTGACTTACCAGAATGTATCACACCACTCATCGGTGATACTTTTATGAAAACCTTATCTCCAACTGAGAACACTATATCTTTACGCCTTCTGTCCGCGTAACTTTTCTTCCTAGACTGAGCTTCTCTCACCTACATTGGATTAACTCAATTTTCTCTATTGCTTCTCTCACCAGATCTAGGCCTAAGACTAATCTGTCTTCGATTTCCAACCAACATGCCGGTGACTTGCATGGCCTTTTACACAAAGCTTCGAAAGGCGCCATTCATATACTAGTCTGATAACTGTTAATATAGGAAAACTCAACAAAGTGTGGGCAGTCTTCAATAAAGTATAGGCGCCTTCCCATGATCCACCAAAATCTAGTACGCAAGCTCTCAACAAATCTTCAAGTACCTTATTGACTCTCTCTGTCTACCCCTCTGTTTGAGGGTGATAAGCGTACCCAACTTGGTACCTAACACTTCCTATAGACTCATCCAAAACTCAATGTATTCTGTCACTGAATATACTACTAGGAATCCCATGCAGTCTAACTATGCTCTTCATAAATAACTTGGCCAAAAAAGTGTCATCCTGGTTGACGTAACGGGAATGAAATGGGCGCTCTTGGTCAATCTGTCCACTATGACCCATATACTTTCCTCGATTCGAACTTGGAAACCCGTCAATAAAGTCTATGGATATCAAATCTCATTTCCAAATTGGTATATCGAAAGGCTGAAGCAACCCACTCGGGTTCTGATGTTCTAGTTTTACTTGCTGGCAATTTGAACATTGCTTTACACATAATCCAACATCCCTCTTTATACCTTCCCAGAAGAAACTTCTCTTCGTACCCTAATACATCTTGGTTCCTCTAAGATGAATTGTAAACTTTGATCGATGACATTCCCTAAGAACTTCTTTCCTTAGGGTCCAACATTCGGAACACACAATCGTCCCTTCTTTCTCAACCATCCCTTCTGGTCAATGCTAAAATCTCTCACATCATCAATCTCAGTTCCAATCTCAAGTCTTCTTATATTCTCGGCCAATAATGGATCATCTTTCTACTTTGAAGCAATCCTTTCGATCAAAACTGGTCGAACTTCCATACAGGGTATCATGGCAGTACTCTGACTAGGACTAGCAGTCGATCTTAACTAAGCACTACACGTAGTCAATGCCTCAAAATCATTCCATTCTGCCAACATAGCTAACACCACATTCTGACTTTTTTGGTAAGAGTATCTACTGAATTATTACCTTTCACCGGTGTATACTCTATACCGAAATCATAAGCTACTAAAAACCCCAACCACCTCTGTTGTTTCATATTCAACTCCTTCTGAGAGAATAAATACCTTAAAGACTTATAATTTATGTATAACTCAAATCTTTTCCCCAAAAGATAATGTCTCCACACTTTTAGTTCGAATATCACTGCTGCCAACTGTAAATCATGGGTCGAATATCTTACTTCATGTGGTCTGAGCTACCGAGAAGCATAGGTAATTACCTTACCCTTCTACATCATCACAGCTCCTAATCAAGTCCCACATGCATCTGTATACACTACTAACCCTTAATTACCTTCTGGCATAACTAACACTGGTGCATTGGTCAATAAACGCTTTAACTTAAGGAATGCTTCCTCGCATCTATCAGACCAAATAAACTTAACATACTTTCTGGATAGCTTAGTCAGCGATGCAACTATCCACGAAAAATCGCTTATAAATCTCTGTTAATATCTAGCAAATCCAAGAATACTTCTTATCTTAGCTACTGTCTCGGGTCTCTAACAACTATTAACCGCTTCAGTCTTAGCTGGATCGACTAATAACCCTTCTACTGAGACTACATAGCCAAGAAACTTTACTTTATTCTTCTAGAAATGACACTTTGAAAACTTCGCTTTCATTTGACCTGTCTCAGTTTCACTAACACAATTTTAAAATGAGCCCCATGCTCTTTTTCATCCTTAGAGTATAACAAAATGTCGTATATGAACACCAATACGAAACTATCCAAATGCCCTCGACAAATCTGGTTCATCAAATCTACGAAGAAAGATGCCGCATTCTTTAGCTCGAATGGCATTACTAACCACTTGTACGAACCATATCTCATTTGAAACCCCGCCAATGGAATACTGTCGTCTGCCACTCTTAGTCGATAGAACCCTGTAGCCAAACCCAATTAGAAAAACACTCTGGCTCCACTCAACTGATCGAATAAGTAGTCGATTCTTGACAAAGGATACCTATTCTTAATCATCTTCTCATTCAACTTACGATATTCGATACGCAACCTTAATGACCTGTTTGGTTTCTTAACGAACACCACGGTCGCTCCCGATGGTGAGTTGCTTAGTCTAATAAAGATCTTTCCTTCTAAGTTCACTAGCTGCACCTTTAACTCCTTTATCTCGGTAGGTGTCATCCTGCTAGGTGGTCTACTTACGGGTTCCACTCTTAGCAAAGGATCTATTCGAACATCGATAGCTCATTTCAATGGTAGTCCTTTGATCGGCTCAAAAAAATCTGCAAATTCTCTTGCTACCAAAACCCGATTCAATTCTTCTTCTACTTTTATAAACTTTTAGCAAAGCAAAAATTCCTAGACTCGAATTTTCGACTGAGTATACTATTCGGTCACTTCCACTAGGATGTCTCAATGGTATCTCCTATCCTGGAAAAATATCCTAGCATCATATATGTCTCACCAATTAATACCCAATATGATCCCGAAGCCTACGAAATCAAAGACATACAAATTGCATGCAAACTTATGACTAAAAAATCAAGTTCTAACTGGTCACATCTCATCACTAGAGTTGCATACCCTCCAATTGGATTCACAAACCTTAAGGAAGTAACTAGATATGAAGGTTCAAAGCATAACTTATTTACCAAACACTGAGATATAAATGAATGTGATGCACTGGTATTAAATAGTATCCTAACTGGTACACTATGGATCAAAATTGTATCTTCCATTACAGATTTTCCCTTCTCAGCAGCTGTTGGCCCATAGGATGATGGTTCCAAAGCATATACTTTACCCTTCTCAGCCTTGGCTGCTTCTGGACACTTGTTCTTATAATGCCCCACTTGGTCGTAGTTAAAGCACTTCACATTCTGCTTCCCTACAACCACCTTTCCATCATCCTAGCGACACACATTAGCATAGTGCCCCTTCTTATCGCGCTTATAACAGACAATATCCGCCTTTCCTTCTTAGCCACTCCTCCTTTTTTAACACTCTCCTTCTTAAAGAGTTTTCTTTTCTTATTTTGGGATTCCTCAATCTCTGTTGACTTCTCCTTCCCTAAGGTAGAAAGCATTTCTTCGTTTCTAATTGCCATCTCCACTACTACATTTGATGGATCTTGAAGATGTGGCATGGTTGCACTAGCAATTTCTAGCCTTAACCCTGGATAAATTTCTCATTCCTCTTAATAACAGTGTCCACAGTGGCATATCCATACCTGGATAGCTCATCAAACTTCGTAGAATACTCTAACATCGACATCCCCCTGCTCTAAATTCATAAATTTCCTGAGAAAAGCGGTCTTAGCTACCTCGAACAAAAATCTCTCCTTGAATCTCCTTTGGAAATCTTCCTATGTTAACTCTTCCTCTGGCACACCCACGGTAACTCCATTCCACCAAAATAATGCTGCACCTTGCAATTGCCTTGAAGCCAATCTTCTATTCCGCTCATCGTCCAAACCAAGATCAGCAAAAATTCTCTCACAACGGAAAAGCTAAATTTCCACTTCTACGGCATCTTCAGTCCCCAGAAAAGGCTTTCCACCCAAACCGGTATAATCTCGACTCAGCTTGGCATAGTTATCGCCAACTAGCACCACAGGATTTGCTCCTCCCACATTCACAACACATCCTCCACCTACTCCTATAGCCGCTCCAGTTTACATCAAGTTAACGAAGAACTGATACATCGTCCCCATATCTACTGGTGGGGTTCTAGCACCTACGTTGGCATTTGCGTTTTGATTAGCATTTGCCTGTCGACATTGGTTTCTCTTGGTATTGGGTCGAGCATTTTCATTAGTTGTGCTGCTTCCTCCACCTAGATTCACTCTTCCGTTTCCTTCTTCCATACCTTTCTTTCTCATAAATCTACATACGAGCCTTAGTAAGATACAAAAGAACGTTCTAAGAGAGAGCGGAATACATTCGTATATATAGCAAAATACAAGCGCATTATCACTGCATTATCCCATCCTCAATCTTATTCTTTGATTCATTGGTTTATGTTTTCAAAATCTTTTAGGTTTAAATTCCTTTTAAGTTACCAAACTGTAACATCCTCCATTTTGAGGCCCGAAACTAAGTGCTACGGATGATGTAGCCATCCATAGTTATTAGTTTCCGATGACAAAATGTAGCTATGTTATTCATTTTGATAATACCAAAAACACATGAATATGGAAATTCAACACAATTTTTAGACTAAATTTTCTCATCTCATTTTACAATAAGATTTCAATTTCATTACGTAATACAATTCGCAAACCATGTTCAGAGAAAATATAATTATTACAACATATTCCAAGAGCGACATATGAAGATGCCCCCTTAAATGATCAGAGTCTAATATCTGGCATTTTATACAACATGACATTACAACACAAAAGTAGAATCAAAACACAGCGAAAAAATAGATATATAGCTCCTACTAGCTAGATTGCCTCATGCACATCTCCGAGAGTTTAAGGGGAAAACAAAATTTTCTGGTCAGACAAAATGTTTGGTGTGAATAATAGTCTACCATCTCAAACCAATAGATATCAAGTGGGACTACGCCACTGTGCGGAACGGATTTCCCCTCACTAGTACCCAATTAAACGAATTACCCATACATTGTGCTCATGCATCCACAATGGTTATAACAGAATATTATGATAGTGTATAAACATGTCATATGTACCGGATCACTCATCCCTCATTTATTAGACTACCTATCTAAGTTCTTATTGACTACCCATCTTATATTCATATAGACTACCCATCCCACATTTTATTTTACTTCAACCAATGTGGACTATCCATCTCACATTTTATCATTTAACTTGATGCAGATTATCCATCTCACATCTTATAGTTTTCCTAGGATGACTATGAACCTTTAAATTAACCAACTAGAGACTATCCATCTCCAGCATGATGTAGACTATCCATCATACATCCCATAGTTTTCCTAGGATTACTATGAACCCATCACTTGACCATTTAGTTCATGTTATCCACATGTTTATATTTATCCCATGTTACCCACATGTTTAACTTTACTCCATGCTACCCACATGTTCAACACTAATCCATGATATCCACACGTATAACTTATATCTATTGGCGTCTCCAATTAAGTTATTTCCCCTTAGTTATTTAAATTTCATGGTGACATACATTGGTAATCGCCAAAATGTTTCATGTCAAACTCATTAAGATATACCTTAATGCTAAGGTTCAAATTTAAAATCATGCAACAAATGGCTCTCCGCCGTTTATAAGCTCGATGTGTATTAGCATCGACATACCTCATGTCGATGTAAAATCATAAGGCTTTTCGCCTATTAAAACTCGAAGACTAAACATGTGGCCTCATGCCTCGATGACAACGAAGTCATCTAACCTCATGATACATAGGTTATCCGCCTATTTAAAAACGCAAAGACTAGTTAAAATCGACTTGAGGTAAACTTGATGACAAGTTTAAAAGTGGCATATCTAGGCTCGATGACAATTTAAAAGCGGTAAGGGCTAGGCTAGACAACCCTTTGGTCGATGAGGAAAAAACATAGAATGGTATATGCAGTAGCATGCTTTCTAGTATAAAAAGCTGCGGCAAGCCTCTTGGTATAAAACTGGACCTGTATAAATATCGTCATGTCGAAGACCATCTCTTTATCTTTGTTCTGTGACCACGACGAGATCTGAAACCCATCTGACTTCATGCCAAACTCATTGACATAACGAAGCATTATTTGTTTCCGCGTCGATAAACTATGATGCAGTGAGTGATGGATCGACGTAGCCAATGTCGATATGGTAAAACTGTAATTAACTTAAAAACTGCCAAACTACTATAAAACAATATTGCTTTTCACCAAACCTCTATGATTTATCAAAAGCTTATTGGCTAGCAAAACTTTATCAATTTTCTTTACTGAAAAAATATCGCACCCTATTTCCAAGATCAAAAGCATTATTTCAAATAATTAATTACTAACCATAATTAATTAAACTTTTATATGCATATTCTAGCGTAAATAATTCTCCATAATTCAAAATTACATGGGAAATCCTAAAATTCACATTAATTCCAAAATTATATATCATTTTACATATACAATGTTCAGGTCCAAAACCCAGATTTAATTATCATTAATAAATTAAACCCGAATTTATGCCTATTTAACCTTAGGAAGTTCATAATAAATTCCTATTACTTTGGAAAATTGTCAAATTAAAAACACATCTCCAATATGCTGTTTCAGTCACATATCTAAATTTTAAATCATTTGAAGGACAAGAATTTTGGATTTAGTCCCAAAACCGAATTAAACTATTTCTAATCAATTTCAAAAATTTCCGTTAACCATTATTTTATCCAAACAATGATTATTAGATCATAACTTGACCAATCAAACACGTACGATTCAGGTATTACCCATGACCGAATCAAAACAAAGATTTAAGAGATGATAAGTGCTATTATTCACCTTAGATTAATGGTTGGAGTTGAAATTTGGTGTAGCTCTTAATCCTAAGCTTGCTTTCCCTCAAATCCTAGATTTTGATCTCCTACTACTTCCTAATTGTTGGCCTTGATCGAGCCTTCCTTTTGATTGTTTATGTTGTAAATATTAGAGTGATGTAGGAGGTGGGGTTTGATGAATTAAAGGTTTATCTATGCTTATTTTTCCCCTCCCATATATTCCTCTATGTGTATTAATTCTAAACAATCTTACTTAGTTCATCAAGTTTGGCACAACCACGCTAATTAACCAAATCTCATTCTCGCTAATTATGTATATTATTCTATTTAATCTATCCAATTAAATGCCGCGAATAATGTTAACTAAAAATTAGGGGTGTTACATACCAGCTTTAAAATATGTTAATACATCACATGTAAGATTTTCATATGCTTTAGATATTATTAACATAAGGTTGTGACCTAAAAACTTATCCATTTTAATTATATTCCATCATATTAATTCATAAATTTCATAGTAAGGAAACATGTCCAAAACACACGTATAAAAATACTATCATCATAATTTCCATATATGAAAATACTTATTACAATAGAGAAACATACATAGGGTAATTATATTACTCATCAAATCTATAAAGAGAGTTGTGTTGATTTTTCTCCTTTTCTTCTTCTTCTTCGTTCCTTTTCTTCTTTTTTAAGCCACTAGTAAACTATCTTGTAATTTTATTTAATTATAAATAACATATGAAAGATATAATGAATATAGGGCATTCTCAGATGGGCATGGGATTTAGCCCATAAATGTTCTTTTATCAATTAAACGTTCATTTCTTACTCCATTCTCCTTAAAATAAAACATAGTAGATCTATATTATCTTTTAATGAATTCAAATTTATACGTTTTAATTACTCATGTATTAATTTAATTAACCCTTATTAAGTGTCCAACAATAGTTGTTTAATCCTTATTTAACTCTCTGAGTAATTTTCCTTTTTGGTTCAATTAAATACCACTTTATCACTTTATAAATTTATTGATTCATTTTCCTCTTAAAATGACATTCCAAAAATACGGGTGCAATAGGTTCCCCTCCTTATAGGATGTTCTTCCTCAAAATTGGAGTATGCTACTGTGGTGATCATAAAATTAAGCATGCATAGACTAATACCACCATTACACTGACCTTGCTACTAATGCAAACACAACATAAAATGACAAATATTGTACCAGTGTTTCTGTTGAAAATGTATAAGAGCTTACATCTCAATTTCCAATCATGATTCAAACAATTTGGGATAGACACATCTAATCTTTTCATATTTTTCCCATGTACAACTAGAAATGTCTTCGCTCGATTGGATGTGAAAATGTTTGATAACCTTTTCCTTCAACTCTTTTATGTTGTGACCTACTATTCATTTCGGTCTACGCATGTAGATCATATCTTTCTCAACAATGAAGTTCTTGATAATTCTTAGTTCGACTACTGTTTTTGGGCTCTACATTCATTTCCATAATGCAAAATATGGAAGATATTGCGCACCCCTGCAAAACTATTTGATTACTCAACTTTGTACGCAATTTTATCGATCTTCTCAATAATAAGTAATGGTTCTACATATATAAGGGCCAATTTCTCTACTTTTCAAAGTGCATAACACCTCTCATGGGTGAAATCATAACGAAAACATGGTTGCCTACTATCCAAACCCTTCCACCTCTTATCCGCATAAGTCTTTTGCATTGACTACGTAATCTTCATTCTTTCACGGATCAACTCGACTTTCTTAGTATATTCTCTAACCAAGTCTAGTCAATGAGCGAATCTATTTACTGAGCTTAACAGATGGTTGACTTATCAAGTCAATCGTGGGGTGCCCCAAGTGGTGTCATACCAATACTCTACTGATAATTATCGTTATAGGCAAACTATACTGAATGGAGATGTTCTTACCACAATCCACTAAAGTTCAAAACACATGTTATTAATATATTCTCAACAACAATGTTATCTATTTGTTCGTTCACATGTGGATGGTAAGATGTGCTCAATTTCAGCTCAGTACCTAAAGTACTCTATACCTCTAGAATCCTCCAAAACTCAGTGGTAAAGAGTGGGTCTCAATCGATTATGATACTAGTCAGTATCCATCCAACCTTACGACATTCTTAACAAACAACTTTGCCAAGCTTGTTGCCATTATTGTCGACTTAACAAAGATAATAAATTTGAACACTTGGTCGGCCTTGACCTAGGTAATCTTTTGATTAAATACATGGATATCAACTCCGATTTCAAAGTTAATACATCCATGGGTTGTAGTAATCCACTAGACTTTTGATGTTCGGCCTTTACTTGTTAGCATGAGAGACATTTGTTAACACATTCATTGACATCTCTCTTCATTCCTTCCTTAAAGGATATGCACTTCATACCCTCGTACATCTTCATTCCTTTGGTATGAATGCTAAACTTCGAGTGATGAATTTCTTTGAGTATTTCCTTTCTAAGGCCTCCCACAATGGGAACACACAGTCTACCCAATTTCAAAGACAATTTTCGAGTTCAACTAGAACTCTCTTAATTCATATAAATCGGTACCCATTTATATCTTTTGATCCTTTCAATAATCACTAGATCTTCTTTTGGCATTAAAGCTATCTTATTCATAAGATTCAAACTCACTTCTAAATTCACAATGATGCCTTATCTATCGATATGGCCTCCATCAGTCCCTATTTTCCAACATTTTCCCTTTCTCGTCCTTTCTAGGATCCAACTCATCATGCACCCCTCTGGTGGATTTAAGCTGGTCTTAGACTAGAATAGATATGATTTCTATGATTTAATGTAGCGAGACTTCTCTTCATGCTTTCCCTTCTCCTTGCGACGAAGTTATCTAAGCTTGTCCACATAACACTCCCCTACCTTTCTCCAATTTCCCTTTAATACACCAACACCACAATCAGTTGGGATTTTCATAGTCCTACAGCATGGAGCATGGAAATTTTGAAGATAACTAAGGTTGGTTGGCCCAAATATGCATTATATGTTGAATCCATATCTATTACAACAAATATCTCTAACGCACAACACTGTGGGGTTTCGTACTAATTTTCACCATCAAATTGATACATCTCATTAGTGTTTCCTCTTCTCTAGTAAATCCTTGTAGTGGGGATGTACAGGGTTGCTTGTCCATTCTTTTTAAGTGCATCTAATCAAATTATATTTAAACAATATAATAATCTAGCTACGCTATTAATAATAACTCGCTGCACCACTACAAGCCAATAATTTCACCGTTATGACCATTAGGTTAAACATTGGGTCGTCTACTCCATAACGATCCCTTTTATGGAATAAAAACTCATCATTCATCATACTTGACTACTTAATAGTTGTTCTTCCTTTGCATCATAGTAAGCCGTAGGTGGTATGTGTTTTTGTAATTTTGCATACTTCTCCATAGTGTTCCAGCTCTTGGTCGTAGAATGCGGACCTTATAAAAGTATTTATGATAATATTATTAATTGGTAAGTGTGAACCCACACTACTTCTTCCTTCTCTATTACCTCTAGGCAACCACCTTAGTGGTTTTTCAGTTCTTTGTCCTCACCCCTATTGATTCTTCACATAATGCAGTAATTGCTTGTCCTTAATTAACTCCTCGATCATGTCCTTCAAATGATGATCAACGTTCACACTATGCCCATGATTTTCATGAAAGTGAATATTTTCACGACCTTCGCTTTTCCTCAACTGTCTACCTCAAAGCAAGTTTCCTATATCATGTCATAGCCTAAATGGCAAAATATATATTCTCGACAAAGTCAACTAACTCAGTATACTTCGCATTTCATGTACACATGAATCTCTTTCTAGGATGCCACTTCAGCAATTAACTTTCCTATTATTATTATTTTCATTTCCTTTCCTCTAGTATTTGATATCATAATAGAACTTGATAGCCCTCCATTCAATGGTCTACTCATCCTTTTCTCAACATCTACCTCCTCCAAGCATAGAAATTAACCTTCCTTATAATAAAATCCTTTATACTTTTTGATTTCCTTATAGTTAACCACTTCCAAGCTCTGTACCTCTATCTACTCTTCCTACAAGATAACTCTAAGTTGTTATATGGTCCTTTCATCTCAGCTGCAAAGTGCATTAAATCTTTACAAATAATCCTTCATCGTCTCTCCCTTTTTCTGATTTACATTTTTGAATGAAATGGCGTCCTTCGGTTGCATAGTATGTGTTGTATATTATTTCAATTTTTTCTTACCAACTTGTCGTATGAACTTATATTCTTGATTCAAGCCTACAGAACCACATTTTTTCCAAACCTATAAAACACTGGGAAACACATGCATCTAACATAGCCAGATGCATGTTCACCATACATATATCATTCATACCTTAACAAATGCTGCATGGGATCATTAATCAGATTGCACGATGGCATTTTTTATGTATTAAATTTGTATGGGTATCTTGCTGTTCGAATTCCCCAAGTAAGAGGATCCTACCTTATAGTTGTCTCTCATTCATTATCTCATTTCTCTCTAGGGAAACCATGTAACATCGCATTAATTGAACGATAATTGATTAAAAAGAAAATTATAAAAAAATTAAAGCCAGAAATGTAATTGGTCACAAATGTTATAATTTGGCTACGAAATTTGCACCTTGCATTCATGGTGATTTTTTGATCAATTTTCAAATATAAAGTTTTACGATCAGAGTTCATACAAAAATTTATTAACGTTTGAAGAATTTGAATTGGAGATATATGTAATTGAGGAAATAAATATAATTAATTAATGTTAATTATCGTTAAAGGGTACTCAACATCTAAAAAAAATTAACGTTAATCAGATTAGGTCAAATGGTTTAAAATAATGTTTAACATGAAAAAAATTATGATTAACAGAAAAACATAACCAATCAACACTTACTAGGATCGATTAACCGCTAGCGGTTGACTGGTGGTAGCATAGCGGTCGACCGATGGTAGATTTGCGGCTATGCATTGAACCTAGGCTAAACAGCCTGGATCTAATATAGTCCACTCTAATGGCTGGCATTGATTGGAACCCCTCTAATTAAAGGCCTAGCCCCTCACTTTCGTTCACATATTTTCTAACACAACAAAAAAGCTCTACCATTTTCTTTTCTCCACAAATTCTAAAATATATATAAACTATTTCATATATGTATATATGTATGTATATAAGTGGAGAATAGAGGAGGATAATAGAGTAGAAGAATAGGACCGAATCGCTAAAGCCAAGGTAAATCGTAAATTTAAATCCAAATCTATATTAAATTCAAAACGCTTCTTGATCTGAAATTCTAATAAATATGTATATTCTTTTGATACATATGTTGGTAGAAAGAAAGGGAGTCAATCATGAATAATGTATTTAGATTTGGAGATTGGAAACTTAGAAGTGAGTGGGAAATTATATAATTTTATATAATATTGGATTTATATCGTTGTAAATCTGCTCTTCTTTGCCTATATGTAAATTTTAGAGTTGTAGGGTTAACTATACATATGCGATGAATTTGAGAACCATGCCCACATATTCTATGAATTGTTAAATTTGATTAAATATTGAATATATGTAAATTTGGAAAGTAAGGGTGAAAGTTGTCCCTAAATTTATGAGGTAATTCGTTAATAAGATTGTATAATGATTCCATGTTTGTTAGTTGAATATTATATATTAATAAACGTAAATTGGAAGTTGTTATAAATCGGAATAGGATATGAGTAGTATATTAATTCATTGGAATGAGGTGTTTAGTAATGTAAATTTCTATATATTATCTAGTTTTATAATTATATGTAAAAGTGTGTTATTTGAAATAACAAGGAATATGTCTGAAAGAAAGAGAGTATAAAATATAGATGTTTGTTGTAATTTGTACCGTCTATTTCAATAATAATAGAAAAGATAATTCCTTGTAATTCTCAAGATAACACAAGTTCCTATTTAGATAATATTATGCAAAATTACTGTGTTAATGCTTCCTTTTGGGAAAACTAATTCTAATGCATTAAAACGTAGGGATCCCTAAGAATAAACCAAAGTATTATAACTACAGATAATAACAATAATTCAATTTTCAATCTAACATATGCGATTTTAGATGAGTTAGGGAACAAGAATAAGCAGTGAACTGTAAATAAAGAAATGGGAAATTATGAAACTACAGTAATCAAAGAAAGATAGTTAATAGTTAAACATGAACAATAATCTATACCTAATAATGTAAAGTGGAAGTTAAGAAATAAAAGATATTTGATCTATTAAATTAGAAATAAGCAGTAAATAACATTAAATGGCAATAATGAAACAAGAAGTAAGTTATGTAAAACTAACTGAATACCAATAGTTGAATATAAGAGGTGTAGTAAGTCAATAAAATTTATACAGCCATAAGTATGCATTTATGACGGGTGTGAATTATTGGACCTAGCCTACATTTAGATTAATTATAAATGACATAGTGTTTGGTATAGGTTGAATGTGAGGCCAGTAGAGTTAGACAACAAAATTCCGCCCACTAAAAGGGGCTACTAGCGGTTGTATAAACATTATACCGATGTGAGACATCTCCAACTATAGGACCCATAGGATTATATGTTTGCATATAAGTGAGGGAATATACCAAAGTAGGGTTCGCCTCGGTTGAAGTGTCAAAAGGACAACTAGGGTCTACTTCAATCCTTAGAGGGTATGAGTTAAGCAACCAAGTGTGAATTTCTATGATTGCATTAGGCAATCTAATTGAGATTGGTGAGCATAGGCTCGACGCTATATTAGCAAGGTTGGTACCATATATGTGAGGAGTAGGACAGTTCACATAGGTGAAGAGTATCATTGGTCCTGGAGCAATTGGTAGAAAAACTTAGGTTATGCCTATACAAACTACACCTTCTACTATTGTAGATTACATATGTGACGCAGCGGATTAATCAAAAACAATGTCGATCGTTGAGAGTAGCAATCAATGGATTGGAAGATACTGAAATGCCCGAATTCGTTGATCCGAAGATACCGAATTCTAGCTATCCCGAACTCGTTGATCGCGCACGATACCATGTTCAAAGATCTGTGATTCTTCACACGTTGATCTAGCGCACTAGATTCTGTGAATCGGCTTCTACAGTCGTTGAATCGAGCGCACTCGATTATCCGAAAGAGGAGATAGGAGATTACACTCGACTACCAATTGGGTGAAAGCACAAAGCTAACAAAACAAGATTTTTATTTCAAATCAACTAAAACTATTACAAATGAGACACACGGCCTATTTATAGGCGCACATTTCAACATTACAATTCTGCACAACTCTTAAGTCGGCTCCGACTTAACAAGACTCCGACTTACGACTTAACCATAGCGATTCAAAAACAGACGGTTTAAACAAATGCGACCTACGACTTAACAAACAGAAAATACAAACAGAAAATACATCACTTAGGTCATTGCCGACCTACAACTTCTCACGACTCAACCTAGGTCGTATGTGACCTAGAACGGACGACTCACGACTTATACTCCAGTAGCGTTCTCTCTCAAGCTCCTTTGCAAAATCAATGGCCTGGATTAAAGCGGCATAATAATCTACGGCTTCAGGCTTCACCGTTTCAAGATTTTTGACGACTTAACTAAGTCGTAACTCGGTAACGACTTATCACCTGTTCCGTTACGTCGTACACTACCCAAAACACTTCCATTAAGTCGTTGCCGACTTAAACCTTGCGCATTTTCAACTTGTGTTGCTCCTCCTGTAGTGTTAGGTCGTAACCCGCTCGAGTTAAATCGTGGGCGACTTATGTCTTCAACTCCGATAAGTCGTGGACGACTTATGCCATCCGCTTCGATAGATCGTGGGCGACTCATGTCTTTGCCTTGATTAAGTCGTGGACAACTCATGCCATTTTTGTTAAGTCGGTCACGACTTAGACCTTTAATTTCCTTAAGTCGGTCACGACTTAGTACTTGGCCTGCATCATCCTCCCCTGGTTGAGAGTAATTCGTCCTCGAATTTGCACTTTCCTCCTCCGCGACACACTCATTCCCATGATAAGGTACGAGATGCTTAACATTGAATACATCTGACGTGTACACATCCTCCAGCAGCCTCAACTTATAAGCGTTTTCATTGATCCGTTTCACAATCGTTACAGGACCAATTTTCCGAGCTTTAAGCTTATTGTATGCTCCCACTGAAAAACGATCTTTGGTTAGTACGGCATATACCAAATCACCTTCATTAAATTCAGCACTCCTTCGCTTCAAGTCCGCAGTTCGTTTATACTTTTCATTTGATTTCTTCAATCGTTCCTGAACAGTTTGATGACATTCCGTCAGCCCTTCAACAAAATCAGCGGCCCTTTTAACTATCTTCTTTGATTGTGGCACTACCGTTAAATTCAATGATCCCTTTGGTAAGCTTGAATATACTATCTGAAATGGACTGAAACTCGTACTACGGTTTACTGCATGATTATGAGCAAACTCTGCCTGGCATAACTTCACATCCCAACTCTTTAGATTATCTTGCACAAGACATCTCAACAAATTTCCCAACGATCTGTTCACAACCTCGGTCTGTCCATCCGTTTGCGGATGATAAGCGCTGCTAAAGTTCAACTTCGTTCCCACCATCTTCCACAAACTTAGCCAAAAATGATTTAGAAAACGAGTATCCCTGTCCGACACAATCGATTCTGGCAATCCATGAAGTCGATATATCACTTTGAAAAACAACTGAGCAACATGAACAGCATCCGCCGTCTTCTTACAAGCAATAAAATGTGCCATTTTCGAAAATCGGTCAACCACCACATAAATGGAATCATTACCACGCTGTGTTCTCGGTAACCCCAACACAAAGTCCATACTCACATCAACCCAGGGTTTAGTTGGTACCGGTAACGGCATATATAATCCAGCATTAGTCGCAGTTCCTTTCAAAACCTGACAGATATGACATCGCTCTACAAATCTTTCCACTTCTTTCCTCATTGATGGCCAAAAGTAAGACTGAGATATTAACTGTAACGTACGATCTCTACCCACGTGGCCTTCTTCATGTAGCTCTTTCACAATCTTCATTCTCAAACTACAATCAGGTATGCACAATCGATTTCCTTTGAATAGAAAACCATCTACCATCATAAACTCATCCGTCTTTTCCTCCTTGACTTTATCAACGAACTTTGCAAAGTAAGGATCATTGACAAATAATTCTGTTAGCACATCAAATCCTGTCACTTCGACCTTCATTGTAGTCAACACATGATTTCTTCTACTCAATGCATCCGCAACACAATTCGTCACTCTCGATTTGTGTTTCACAACAAATCTAAACTGTTGCAGATATGCAATCCATGATGCATGTCTCGCTGAAATCTTGTCTTGCCCTTGTAAATGCTTTAATGCCTCATGATCAGTGTAAAGAACAAACTCTTTCTGAAATAAATAGTGTCTCCAGTGTTTAATAGATTGCACAACAGCATAAAATTCCACATCATATGTACTATATCTCATCTTCGCTCCTAATAACTTCTCACTGAAATATGCAATCGGACGTCCCCTCTGACTCAACACTCCTCCAATCCCAACCTTGGATGCATCAGTGTGTAGTTCAAACAACAACTGAAAGTCTGGTAATACTAGAATTGGTGCAGACGTCAAAAGTCCTTTGATTCGCTCAAAAGCAACCCCGGCTTCCTCCGTCCATGCAAACTGTTTACCCTTCGTACAATCACTCACAGGCGCCATCACACTACTAAAGTGTGGAATAAACCTTCGATAAAATGAAGTCAACCCGTGAAAACTACAAACTTCCGTTATCGTCTTGGGTTGCGGCCAATCTCTGATTGCTTCGACTTTACTTTGGTCAACCTGTATTCCTTCTTCCGACACAACATACCCCAGAAATAAAACACTCCTCGCCATAAAAACATACTTCTTTGTAGCAGCATAGAATTGTTCTTCACGGAGAATAATTAACACTTTCTTCAAATGCTGAACATGCTCTTCTGTACTAGCACTGTAGATCAGAATATCATCAAAGTAAACAACCACAAATTTCCCAATGTATGGCCTGAAAATTTGGTTCATCACCCTCATGAATGTACTTGGTGCATTCGATAGACCAAACGGCATTACCAGCCATTCATACAATCCTTCCCTTGTTTTGAACGTCGTCTTCCATTCGTCCCCTGGTCTAATGCGAATCTGATGATAACCGCTCTTCAAGTCAATCTTTGAAAATATTACGGACCCACTGATTTGATCCAATAAATCATCAAGCCTCGGCATCGGAAATCTGTATCTGACTGTGATCTTATTCAATGCTATACTATCTGTGCACATCCTCCACGTTCCATCCTTTTTGGGTACCAATAAAGCTGGTATAGCACAAGGACTTAAACTCTCCTGCACACGCCCCTGTTCAAGCAATTCTTCCACTTGCCTCCTCAATTCTTCATGTTCCTTTGGACTCATTTGATAATGTGGTCTGTGTGGCAACACAGCACCTGGAACAAGATCTATCTGATGTTGTATATCCCTCAACGGTGGCAAATCCGTTGGTAACTCCTCTGGAAATACATCGTCAAATTCTTTCAAAACTGGCTTCGCTTCTTCCGGAATTTCAACCTCTTCACTGCTCTCTCGCCCAATCAACAAAAACACTTCAGGCTCCTCCTCTACTTCCTTCACAAACTCCTTCAAAGATAACAAAGTTTTAAGCTCTTCAATCTCCTCCAACTTGTTTTCCTCCTGTTGTCGCTTCTTTGGAACTAGAGTAATCTTTGTGCCTTCAAACATGAAACTGTAACTGTTGGTAAGCCCATCATGTTGCACCGCCCTATCATACTGCCATGGTCTCCCCAGCAACAAATGATAGACATCCATATCTACTACATCGCACCAGATTTCATCCTTGTATTTCTTTCCAATTGAAAACTTCACACAAGCCCTTCGTCCAACCTTCACCTCCCCACCTTTCCTCAACCAAGCTAGCTTGTACGGTTTCGGATGTTTCTCAGTCTTCAACGCCAACTTCCTCACAACTTCTGAAGAAATTATATTATCACAGCTTCCAGCATCAATAACAAATTTGCAAACCTTCCCTAGAATGGTACATGTTGACTGAAAAATATTGCTCCTTAACCAACTACAATCCTCCTCTTGCTTTGGTGTTAAACAGGACCTCTTCATCATTAGATTATAACCTTCGTCTCCCGACACATCTTCTTCCTCCTCATCAGGTGGTGAATTGGAACATTCAGCTTCTTCATCCTCATCCTCAACCTCCGCTATCATAGCTCTCTTCTTCGGCTTTGGACATTCGCTACTTTTGTGGCCCATTTCTTGGCAATTATAACACTTGAAACCATTACTGACTTTCATCTTTCCAACCTCATTCACAACTGGTTTTGCAACAGCTTTTGAAACATTAGAACTCCCACTAACACCCTTCACTGGATTGTTGGCATTTGTAAACATACCACCTCCTCGTCTTCCCTGTTTCTCCCAAGCCAACGCTTTTTGATGTGCTTCCGCTACAGATCTGGGATCAAACATGTTAACCATATCCTGAATCTGCATTCGCAACCCCCCAACAAATCTAGCTGTCAATTGTTCTTCTGTCTCCATAATATCATTCCTTGCTATCAGTTGATAAAATTCGTCAGCATAGTCATTTACAGATTTCGTCCCTTGTCTCAAGTTTTGCAATCTCTGATACATAAGCGATTGATAGTTATAAGGTAAGAATGTGACTTTCATCATTTTCCTCATCTTTTCCCATGATTCAACCTTTGACTTCCCCATCCGTTCACGTGTAAGTTTGGTTTGCTGCCACCATGCCAAAGCTCTACCCCTCAATCTTGTAGCAACCAACTTCACCCTACGATGTTCTGGAACTTCTTTGAAGTCAAAAATCTCCTCAACATTAGCCACCCAATCTAGAAACTCCTCCGCTTGCATACCACCTTTGAATTCAGGAATTTCAGTCTTCATCCCCGACTCCCACTTGTGATCATACTCAGAGTGATTTCTTCCTTGTCCTCGTCCTTGTCCTCGAACACTACCACCTTCATACTCCTCTTCAAAATCAGATGTATATCGTTGTCTATCTCGTCCACCCACATCTCTACTACCATCACGTCTTCCACCAACATCCCTTCTATTTACATTCCTCCGTTCTCGATCATTCACGTTCCCCCCACGCCTTGGATCATCATCAACACTTCTGTCTCGATTGGAATGTGGTGAGACTCTACTTCCCCCATGATTAGATTTAGGTGATACCCTTCTCCGATTTTGATTCATCTCTAACATCATCTTCTCTAACCGACCAATTCCTTCGTTAAGCTTTTCACTAAAGTTTTCATTGATTCTTTGCTCCATCTCATCAGCTTCTTCTCTTCGATACAATTCTTCAACGTTTTGATGTCGATTAGCTCTTCTTGGCGGCATGCTTGAAAACTTCACAAAACTCTTCAACACTTCAAAATTCAAACACCTTTCGGACTTTGATCCAAAATGAAATGGATCGAAAACTCCCCCTTTGTTGCAACTTCGCGATGAACACGATGAACACAACTTCTCCAAATGAGGCAAGTTTGATCTCCAACACTTCTACTAAGCTCGGTTATCACTTCAACTTCAAAATTCTTTAAAAGAATTGGCTCCAAGACTCGATTTAGCTATGATTGGCTAAAACAAGCTCTGATACCAAAACTGACGTAGCGGATTAATAAAAAACAATGTCGATCGTTGAGAGTAGCAATCGATGGATTGGAAGATATTGAAATGCCCGAATTCGTTGATCCGAAGATACCGAATTCTAGCTATCCCGAACTCGTTGATCGCGCACGATACCTGGTTCAAAGATCTGTGATTCTTCACACGTTGATCTAGCGCACTAGATTCCGTGAATCGGCTTCTGCAGTCGTTGAATCGAGCGCACTCGATTATTCGAAAGAGGAGATAGGAGATTACACTCGACTACCAATTGGGTGAAAGCACAAAGCTAACAAAACAAGAGTTTTATTTCAAATCAACTAAAACTATTACAAATGAGACACACGGCCTATTTATAGGCGCACATTTCAACATTACAATTCTGCACAACTCTTAAGTCGGCTCCGACTTAACAAGACTCCGACTTACAACTTAACCATAACGACTCAAAAACAGACGGTTTAAACAAATGCGACCTACGACTTAACAAACAGAAAATACAAACAGAAAATACATCACTTAGGTCATTGCCGACCTACAACTTCTCACGACTCAACCTAGGTCGTATGCGACCTAGAACGGACGACTCACGACTTATACTCCAGTAGCGTTCTCTCTCAAGCTCCTTTGCAGAATCAATGGCCTGAATTAAAGCGGCATAATAATCTACGGCTTCAGGCTTCAGCGTTTTAAGATTTTTGACGACTTAACTAAGTCGTAACTCGGTAACGACTTATCACCTGTTCCGTTACGTCGTACACTACCCAAAACACTTCCATTAAGTCATTGCCGACTTAAACCTTGCGCATTTTCAACTTGTGTTGCTCCTCCTATAGTGTTAGGTCGTAACCCGCTCGAGTTAAATCGTGGGTGACTTATGTCTTCAACTCCGATAAGTCGTGGACGACTTATGCCATCCGCTTTGATAGATCGTGGGCGACTCATGTCTTTGCCTTGATTAAGTCGTGGACGACTCATGCTATTTTTGTTAAGTCGGTCACGACTTAGACCTTCAATTTCCTTAAGTCGGTCACGACTTAGTACTTGGCCTGCATCAATATGGGACAAGCACTGCTTTAAAGTTGCTTATTAGTTTGTTCGTTGTTTGGAGGCAAGACCAAATAACCCTTAGATGAGTCTTTAAGATGAGGTAGAATACGGCTAAATGGTTGTGATGCCGTTATTAAGCACTAACAGGAAAATCCTTGGTGTACGTGCGCAGTTCAGCGTAAACACAGATGGCGGATACATGGCGTGGTGCAGAGTTACGGATACTAATAGGGAATGTACTTGATCTATGGAGGGACTATGGTACTTGTATATGTATGTATATAGTTATTGTATACCTAGAGTAGGTGGGGTGTATCATACACGTACATGAAGTCAAGAACACTATTTTAAAATAGTAAACATAACACGTAATGGAAGATAATCAACATAAATTAGTGTCATGATAAAGTATGTAATTTACCATTCACCAGAATGATTTTCTGAACCCCTCCTTATTACAGTCCACAAGATAGATTCAGAGGGATAGGTATTGGTATAAGATGGGAATGGTGGAAGGACAGATTTCTTTATGCATGCTCAACGCTGGCAAGAGCACTAGACACCAGAGGTATTAACCTAGGTTAGTAATTATATATTTCATTATACTTTACTATTTCGCTGTGAGTTTTTATCGATAATGCTCTAATATACTTTTGTTATTTTTAGGATACTAACACCAATGGTCCACAAATTAATTGACTTGTATTTCAATTTAGCAAAATTTCAAGCCCATTAAGGTGCAGGTTGTTACACTTGGTTTTAGAGCCTAGGTTAGTCGATCATAGGAATTAGGATACGTTGAATGAACATATTTGTATTTTTACTACAATTATATATATATATATAAACATGTGTATATTTATAAACATATATATATATATAATACGCCAAACTCTACAAATTCCAACTATAGAAGTAGTTGCAACCATATTTTGAAAAGATAGATAATGTAACTATGAGTTGGAACAATGGATGAAGTTAAAGATATACACTACCCCGATCACCCCATGTGAGATAGGTCATATTGGAAGGCATTGACTTAGGAAGAGCATGAGTGCAGCATATGGAATGTCCCTGAAGTTGGATGGTACTTGACACCCTTGATTGGGCCTTGGTAGCCCTGTTGTTCTGAATCCCTACAGGATTGCCAATTAATGATGTACATTGGACCCAGATAAATTGGAAGTGAAGAATCTATATGTTGCAGATATCCAGAAGCAAGAATTGAGCTAGTTCCTGAAGGAAGGTGTGTAATAATCACTCCAAGATGATAGCCGGATTTTCAATATATTCTAAAATAAGAAAAGTCAGAAGTAAGTGGAAAAGAAGAAAAGTCCAACAACATGGACAAGCAAAACTGACTTTGAGTATGACTCCATATGACAGAATTTAATAAAGGTTCGAAAAAAATGATTTTCAAAGGATTTATTTAAAAGTAAAAAAACCTTATTTTTGAAAAGTACGTAAATATTAAAATTTTATGCAAAATAAAACATCTATTTATATCTAATATAAATAGAGATTTCTACTTAGATATTAAAACTATTAGACCTATTTTTTTTAAAAAAAGGTTCTAACAAAGATATTTCCTTTTAAATAAATAGAAAATAGGGCATATGTGTAGCTTAGTGATTTTTATGATTTTTTAAATTCAAAGTTTTAAAATTATTTTAAAGGGGTAGGTAATAGGAAGTGGCACTAGTTATAGATGAGGTAAAGAAAATGGAAGGGCAAGAACATCTGATAGTGAAGATAAGAAGAATAATCCCATATAAGGAAATATGGGGAAAAATATGTGAAATTGGTTTATACGCAAAAAGATTTATATAAGGAGAAGTCATTTAAATAAGAGAAATTTAGGTAAAAGAAATTTAAGTAGTAGAAACATTAAGACGTTTAAATGGAAACAACCTTAGGAGCTTATATTAAAATAACACTAGTACTCTAATTAGAAGCAACATAGGAAAATAAAAGCAAAGCAAAGAATGGATACTTTCCATAATTAAGCACATTGATTGCACGTATCTTTTAAAATCCCCCTCACATGCTATCAGAGCCTCCTTTAAAGTTCAAAGTGGAGAAAGCATGAGTAGTAGGAAAATAATAGGATGGAAGTTTCTTTGTCAACTCCATTTTTTATTCTTAGAAGTTATAAAAGATGTTTTAGAAACACTATAAATTGCACTTTTGAGAAAAATGGTTTGGTGAAACGATTGAGTTTTGAAAGGTAAAACTTAATAAATGGTTTGAATTAGAAACAAACTTTTAAGAAATAAAATCTTTATTCTTAGAAGCCTTTAAAGGAAAAGTTTATGTGAATGAAAATTCATGTGATAGAACTTGACTCTTATTTGAAAAGAAGGAAATTATCTTTTAAAAATTAAATTGCTAACGTTTCCTTTTCACTTAGTAAATAAACTTAATTCAAAAATCCTTAACTATAGTTTTAAAAGTTGAAACAACAAGAGATTGTCGCATTTATTAAAAAGTTTCTAAGTTTATATTTTTAAAGAAAAAAGTTTTTGGATTAAGTACTTCATGTCATTTTGATTTTATAAGGAGTAGTGAAAATCAAACCAAACTTTTAATATGGAGTAGATAGGGATGACTGCCTAGGTAAGACGGGGTAAAAATTAAGGCTATGAATAAAATAGCGATGAATGCTCATAGAATACAATAATGAATCCCGTTGAATATAAGGAATATTAGTATGAGCCTAAGAATGTTTTATTAAACATGTGTGAAAGTCATAAGAGGAACCCACAGAGGAATGATGAAGGGTATCACAGTATACTTTTGCAAGTTTTAGAGGATACTTGAATGAAAGATCAAGGATAAAGAAAGTATATACTGAGACTAAGAATACCACAGAGGGGTTTGGATTGAAAGAAGATAGGAATATATTTGGTTGTAATAACTGAAGTAACAAATGAACCTTATTTATTAGAAGCCAAGAAGGTAAGTTAAAAGATGTGGGTTATGGTGGAACGACATATTAAAATTGCCCATTTTATTTAAGTAAGAAGTGGTAGAGCCACAATATCATTAATGTCAGTTGTGTTGAAGGGCGGCTTCCAGCAATTGTTTCTTTTAGGTTTATTAGGTTGTAGGCAGTAGTTGTCTCTATAGTATTTGTAACATCCCCTACTTGGAGGCCCAAAGCTAACGGCTATTTTCCATTATGCCCTTGTGTAATTTAATTAGCTTACAAACCATTCTTAAGCCCATTTAATTTATTAAGCATGGCCTCTATGTATTTATTCAAATTTCAATCCCCTTATCATTTAATATTTACATTATTTTATTTAATATATCTAGTTAAATCTCCTAAATAATGTTGTCAAAAATTAGGGGTGTTAGAGTATTAAAACGCATACGATATTATGAGTAAAGCTCCATTTTATTATTGTTTTGATTTTATGGATTGACTATATGTTGGAAAGCAGAATAAATAAGGGAATCTCATATAGACACTTAGCCAATGCAAAGTAAGATTGGAAGATTATAAAATAAACTTATGCAAACCTGTGCTTTGCACGTGGCATTCGTATAAAGACTGCTTCAAACTATAAATCCAACTAAGAAAGTGTGGGTAATTACAAAAATTACATGAAGCCATATAGTTAACTAAAAGCTCTCAATTCTATGGAAAAAATTACATTTATAATCCATAATAATAATCACGGTCTCATTGATACTTTTTCAACAAATGTTAAGAAATTGACGAAACTATTTTAAAAATGTTAAATTAGAGGTATAAAAGAATATTTGATAGGCATGAGCTTAAACTTTTAAACAACTAGGAAAGAGAAACAAAAAAGTAACAAACAATAGTGTAGGCTTGTCGGTTTCAAACAAATGCATCTTATTAAAAAACAATGAACGAAATCATTTTAAGTTCAATAAATTGTCGCATATTACATAAGAACTCTTGATATGCACAGATAGCTCACTTGAGTTAATCCAATCTTATTCTAAGTGAAAATGTAGGTTCCAAACATACTTGCATTTTATTGCAATAAAAATGTTTGGTATACTGGATAGATAATAATTAGGTTCAAGTAGTGATGAAACCATATCCGAGCCTAATAAATAATTGAGTTCAACCATCTCCCACCCTCCCCCCTCCGGTTCAAGGATATGGCAATCAATGTTGAAGGATAATTGTATGTACACAAACAAAGGGCTATAATATGATAATTTCATATAAAACCGTATATTTTCTGAATATAAGAACTTTACTCATTTTGATGTTAAATTGGTAAACAAAACATATATACAGTTTTAAACATTCAAATTCTAACTAAATCATAATAAAACAACCTTGCCTCTACTACTTCAATTTTAGGACTGCAGCCAGCTAATCATTTTTTTTAAGTCAACATACACATATTACAATTTGTCTACAAATACCTCAATACTAATAAAATCTACACTTATCGAAAACATAGATAAGTTGTGATGCAGTGCATACCTTAATTGGCAAAGTCGTACGACCTAACGAAGCTCGACAACGACCTAACGAAGCTCGGCAACGACCTAACTCCAACTCCAATGTCCTAATTCCTCTCCGACCTAACTCCCGCGATCTTAACTCCACCTCAATACCATTCCACGAGCTAACTTCTTCCGCGAAACCACTCAGCGACCTAAAACCTTTCCCACGACCTAATTTCCACCCCCTAAAAACAATACCGCGACCTACCAGGCCTCTCCGACCTAACTCCTACGAGCTAAACTCCACCACAATGCCATCCCGCGACCTAACATCAACTCGACCTACTAATTCCTACGACCTAACTTCACTGCAATCTATTTCCTGCGACCTAATTCCACTCCCAAACCATAGCTGTTAAGTCGCGCCTCATCAGTCGAGTAAAGGAAGATAGATCGTGAACTCTAACCTAAGTCGCGAAGCTCTTTTACTGTCAAGGCCGTACTACCCTTAGCTCGTGAAATAATTTTGATAAGTCGTGAGCTAATTTGATAAGTCGAGGAGATAATGTGATAAGTCGTGAGATGTTTTTTATAAGTCGCGTGAAGGATGTTAAGCCGCGTACGTTTCTTTAAGTCGTGTGTTGTTTTCAGTCATGTATATTTTCCTTAAGTCGTTTGACTTGTTCTTTGTAACGGTCATGTGTGTGATGTTGTAAGCTCCTATAAATAGGGGTAAAGTGTCATTGTAAAGGTTGTTGATTTTGAAATAAAATTTCCTTTGTTAGCTTTGTGCTTTCATCCAATTGGTAGTCGAGTGTGATCTCCTATCTCCACCTTCGGTCAATCGAGTGCGCTCGATTCAACGATCGTGAAGCCAATTCGCGGCATCAAGTGCGCTTGATCAATGCTCGAAGAATTGTAGATCTCTCTTCACGGTATCGTGCGCGATCAATGTGTCAGAGATAGCCAGAATCCGGCATCTTCGGATCAACGAATTTGGGCATTTCAGTATTTCTCAATCCACCGATTGCTACGTTCATCGTATCGTCAATTTTTGTATTCCGCCGCTGCATCAAGTTGCATATTGTTCCTTTATCGAAAACTCTATCGAAGTTTCCATTTCATTGCATTGGAATGGGAACAACTGTAGATTTTTTCAACAACCAGTATTAGACCTCAAAGTAAGTGAAATATGTAGCCTATATTTCAGTTGTTTGTAATTTTTGTTGTGATAGGACACTATGACCATATAAACATCATGTTATCAATAAGTAATCAGATGGATCAAATAAGTAATTAGATGGATACTATGGCATACATGGATCAAAATCTAAAACTGAGCTCAATATAGATCCTATGCAATCTAATGCACACAAGTTCAGACTGTCTCCACGACTCTACTAGGAGCTGGATAGATGTCATCCATTTCAAGCAAGTTAAATTGAGAGGATAAATATTAATGGTTGGAAGCTAGAAAGCAGTTTACATCGAATCCCTCAGTTCATAAATTTTTTATGCATTTTCAAGCAAGTTGTTCATTTTTTCTGTTGAAACATTCCTAAACAGTTTGAAGAAAATCAATAAGTAATATGCAGATATCTGAAACAACATATTTTTTGATAAATGATAAGCAAATCATGGTATTCATGTTCTAAAGTAGATATCATTCAAGTTACAATAAGATTTCATAATTGAAATATGATATAAGGCATGGCCATGACACATCTGATTCTTGAAATAGTGACTTTGACCTATTAACTAAATGATATTAGAGTTTGTAGTGAATATCGCATTATGAACAAAATCAGAAATTATCTTGAGCCTATATAATGCAAACTATAACACTTAAAGCCATTAAAGTACATGTAAACACATTAAAAAATATTTAGTGATATCAGTTAAAAGAATGTTTCATCGATTAAGCTCGCAAGTTACATGAAAGAAATGCTTATTAACAATGTCTTCCAAAAATATATTAGCATAAACTAATATATAAAAATTATCAGCTAGTTATTCAAAAGCTGAAATAAGTTTCATTATAGTATATGGCACCTACTTAAGTGCGGTCAAATATGTGGTTTTCCCAAATAATGAAAAAGTTACCTTGCTAGTGAGATCTTTTGTTACACTTAACTCATTATCCGTAAAATAATATTTAAGGTCAAGCTTCATGATCTTCTGTGCTATATAAGACCATCATAACATTGATTATACCAATAAGAAGTAAATGTTGCATACTATTATCATTTACCTCTGAAATTATGGAACACCGTACATAAACTCTTAATAGAGGGTGAGTATAGTCAAATCATCTACAACATGGTCATGTTCTTTCTTTCCACTATTTCACGTGTAAGACAATCTTAAGTGCCACACATTTTGTTTCTCTTTGGATTTGGTTGCATAGCCCATCCAAAATTAAAAGGTTGGACTTGTGCCATAAGATAGTTGTGAGGCCTTATGATACAATAATTAAATCGATACTCACATCATTTTCTTCCTTCAAAAAGTTATAGACCGACCTTATTCTTTCTTCAAAAAATCACAGCATTAGACATACATTACATGTTTTGCCACTAAAAATGTATCTCTTGAAATTCATTAAAGCATTTAAAACAACAGGCTTTGGCCCAGACTGGGGATAAGTCTAAGAAATGCAATTATAAATAAGAATATAACAAAATGTTAGAATATAAGGTTTACTTATTTTAGACCTCACATTGAAGATTATTTTGTTAGACTGATGCATAGGCGTTTAACTAATAAAGTTACGAAAGTAACGAAAAATATATGAGACTTAGTGTACAATTTTATACAATTAGTGATTTCATGAAACTTTAGAATTCATGCATGTACTTGTTATATTAGGAATAAAACAAATTCCTAATATGGAATAAAATTACACGCATGTACTTCTACATGAACAACATATGTTAAAATTTTACTGTGTTCTTATTTATAAAAATTTGTATACTATAGTTCAAATTAGGTTAATGTTATTAATTTATTATGGTTAATTGTGTGTGTATTGTTAATTATAATAATAAACCCTACAAAATGTTTTGGTGGATTAAACACCATAGTTTACCGTACTATGTAAATCAGGTAATTTGAATCTGGCATACAAATTGATAAAAAGGAGATGTGCACGATTGGCTAGATAAGCAGCTATAGAAATTTATTTGTATTTGTAAAAAAAGGACACACGTGTGTGTGCGTGTGTATGTGTGTATATCTGTGTGTTTATTACACACACGGAGATATATAATTGTGTGTGTGCATGCATGAATGTGTGTATAATTGCACCAATATTTAAACCTTCAAAATTGACAGTGGAAAAGCTACCATTGGAAATTAAAAACAATCAGAAGCTCAAGATAGAAACATTATCAACTTACCTATGAAAGCAACATGCAACAATCTTCGGCAGCATTGACCTACATCTAGTTTATGCTCATTAAATTAAATGAAAATCTTGTTTAACCTACTATAATAAATATTTGAAATCAACAAAAAATAATATTAAACTAAAGCACCAGGTATAAAAACCTTCAACCAATTTTGGCAAGTTATAAACTAATAGTTCTAGTATAGTAGTACTAAATTTTCAAAGAACATGACTAAGTTCACCAACAAAGTAATTTTTTTTATTTAGGATGTTACTTAAAAAAGGTTGAAAAGAAAAACCAAAAAGATCTTACTTTTAGCACGAATTGCCTGAGTTCAATCAAAAGCAAGAGCCTTTTGGAGTGATTGCTACTACCAGAAATAAATTTTTGAATCATAAATAACATAATGAATGTGAGAATTTACCTGAATCAATAATTTTTAAGCCATTAAATGTATGTACCTTTAACTTAATTTTAGCGACGGGAATTATTATATGGAGATAAACACATGCCCATGGATTTCTTGATTTTTCTAAACTTTGTACAACTTCGGTACTGTGCAAAATAAAGAACTTTTTCAGTTAGACATTATACCTAATAATGTAGATGTAATTAACAAACTCTAAAGTTTACTAATTTTTGTAGGAAATTGAAACCAATTAATATGCCTATTATATGGTGGTTCTAAATGATTCTTCCAGCATAAATTTTGATAATAATTTAAACTGGTGTTTGCATACACTACCAATAATCATTTGTGTGATTAATATCTTATCTAAAGTCGTTTTTACTTATTGGGATAAAACAATTCTTGAACATGAGTAAGTATAGACATATAATAATTTTCTTCAATCAAGCAAAGGCTTTAGCATATGTTATTCTCGAGCATGCTCAAAAGAGAAACAACCAATTACCTCAAATTAACAAACCTTTGATAAACTAAATAAATACATACAACATTGTCCAACTAATTTATGTCCGATGGGTAAACGTATAAGGGGTTGATTCTCTAGTCAATGGTGTTAACACTTTGAGAATAGGCTATGCTTGCACTGGTAGGGGTCAGCGATCTGTGAGGTAGAGGAAGGAAAGGCTTTACATAAGTGGGGATGCTTGCAGCTTTAAGGTTCTGGCGACTTTTAAGGGGAAGAAACAACAAAAATCGAAGTCGAATCGATAGGGCTAGGCACCGTTTGGGGTTCCGCAATGTACAAAAGAACATGGATAAGGATTATGGAAAGCAATTTTGAGAGTTGGATGCAAAATTAGGGCAAGGCAAAGGCAGTTGTCAATAGATTGGCTGAAGATTCGAATTGAAGTGGTTGGCAAAGCTGGTAGGAGAGGAGGTCAATTGTAACATCCCGTATCCGGAGGCAAGAGACTAAGCACTACAAATGCTGCAGTTATCCATAGTATTAATTTCTGGGGATGAAATACGGTAATGATAATGATATCCATAATATTAAAAGCACTCGAATATGAACAAAATCATAGATTTTCAAAAACAACATTTCACTGATTATATTTCAAAACAAATTCATATCCAAGTTACATAATCTCATATCGTTTCCCAGGTAAAGATCAATTATAATCATTACAAAATACGCCAAGAGCGACATATGACGATACTCCCTTTGTTGATCAAAGCAATATAGTCATAACTGACTTAATATACACAGCGGAAATAAACAAAACAGTCTGCAATTTCTAATTAGCTAACTGTTAGCCACATGCTCGTGTCTGGAAGCTTTATTCGCTAAAAGACTAAGACCTGAAAACCTTAACTCTCAGCCTACTTAAATCAATTATGAGCACCCAAGGGTTTAAGGGGAACAAAAATTTCGGGTTAGACATAAAGCCTGGTGTGAATAATTCTGTTACATCTCGATTTACTGATATTAAGTGAGACCATGCCGCTTAGCGGAACGGGTTTCCCTTCACTCATATCCTTTTCAAAACATATATTTTGCAATCCTTTCATGCAACCAAACTGGTTAATCAAACTGATTATATCAAAATAGCAATATCCTTTATGCTAATAAATAGACTATATGTCCGTAAAAAAGGTAATATGTGAACTATCTGCCCACAATATAACAGCAAGGTCCGTTATGGTGCAAATGGACTATATTTCCATACAACTGGGCTGGCTGCCCGCAAACTGGACTAATTATCCAAAACAAAATGGACTAACAGTCTGAATTATTTTCTTAGGGTTAACTACCCTATATCTTTTTCCTTGAAAACCTTTTCAAAATGATTTAACCTTTTAAATCATAGTTATAAAAGGAAAATATATTCATAGCTTTACTCTAAGCTATTTTGCAATGATATATATACTTTACTCAAAATAATGTCGATGAGATTTAATGAGGATTAACTATCCTTCCAAAACAAGTCAAAACCCTTTTTAACTTGAAAATACTTAGGCTATATTGCCTATTTATTACATTCAAAACCATTGTTTAAAACGTTCAACAACCCTTTCGAAACCATTGTAGGTAACCAATTCGAAACAATCGAAAGACCCTTTCGAAACCATTAAATATTGCCTTTTGAAAGAATTGGAAAAACCTTTCCTTTCTTTACTCCGAAAGCTATCAAACATCCTCTTTTAAAACCTTTTAAATATTGGCTTTCGAAAACATAGGAAAAACCTTTCCTTTCAACCTTTTCGAAACCCTGGGGAACCACTTCTTTAGAAACCATTCATTAAAACCTTTCGAAACAGTCAAAACTCAATCATTTTGAAAGCACTTTGGGTTTAATTTAAAATATATGGAAAACTTTCAAAACCATTCAAAAATTTACCTTCGAAACCTTTTAAAAATGTCTCGGTCGAAACCATCTGGATTCTGCCTTCAAGTAGAGAAAAAGTATCAGAACCCCTTTAAAGTCGAAAGCATCTGTTTTTAAACCATTTAAAACTGTCTCTTTCGATACCATTTGGGTTTTACTTCCATTATAGAAAAAGGGCTTAAAAACATCTAAGTCGAAAGCATCTGCTTCGAAATCAATTCCTAAGTAAAAGTAGCGATGAGGCCGAAACCATCCCTTCGAAAGCATTGGAGAGGTGGCCAGATTTTTAGAAAACAAAACAACCCTTTTGAAATCATCTGGGTCGAAAGGTAGGAAGCGGCACCTAAAGGCTTTGACTCAGTCGAAAGAATTCATTTAAAACAAAAGAGCAACCCAATCAAAACCATTTGACCTAATCGAAAGCTAACGGAGTCAAAAGCTACTTAGTCGAAAGCCATTTAGTTGAAAGCAAGCAGGCGTATTTCTTTAATTTAAAAATAAATGACTGCCTCAACCCTTTCGGAACCCCTGGTTTCGACTACCTACCTTCTGCCTTCATCCAATTCACTACACACCAGTTCCTTGATACCATATGCATTGGTTTCGACTATGTCAGAAGCGAAGATGAGGAGGCGGAACCTGGTGCCGACGTTGTCGAAATAGTGAAAAACATGTACCAAATAGTTCTTTCCACCTAACCTGCCTTACGTGTCTGATTGTGATTGGATGCCTCTTTCTTTACCAATAAAAAGTACTGCGATTTGTCAAAAGTGCTGCCAACTTTCTATGGTTAACAAATTTAAATTATTTTACAAAAAGCATCTTCTCCTCTTTTAATTATATAAAACGTTTAAGTCTCATGCTTTAAATAATTTTATATAACCCTTAAAACACTTAGGAAAAATCTACAAAAATTCTAGAATTATGTTTTCCAACATATAAAAATTTCAGACCCAAATCTTTTATTATTTAACCGAAAATAATTATTAACCCAAATAAACATTTTCTTAACTAGAAAATTCATATAAATTCCATATAATTTTAGAAACTTCCAAAAATTGAAACCACATCTCCAAAATAATATTTACAACCTTCATATAAATTCTCAAGGCATTTGGATGTCATCTTATAGGGTTTTCACCTTAAAACATATCATAAAATTAATATGAACATACATAAATCATCAACATGTATATATAATCATTCCATCATCCAAAATCATGGCAAATTGTTGCAAATATTAGGCATTCATCAAAAAACCGAAAACACAATCAAAAATGAGATGTAAACATTATTCACCTTAACTTTAGAGATTAAAGAGATTGAGATGTGAATAGATTTGATTTGAATTAGCTTCATCCAAGCTTTTCTTCCCCTTTTCCTTGTTAATGGTGGCCGGCCCGTTAATTTAAAATTTTAAAAATGAAATGGATGTGTATAATTTACACGACCATGGTTATAGATATAAGAATGGTCTCTTTCTTATTTTAGCCCTCCTTTTATTTCATTTTAACTCTTCTTTAGTTCATTTGTTACATGGAACGGCTACCCCTTAATTAAAATCAAATCTTAGCCCCCTAATTAACACATTATTTTGTTTTATTTAGCTATTTAAATATTCTAAATAATGTTACCAAAAGTCTGCAGTGTTATAGACTCCCCTCCTTAAAGAATTTCATCCTCAAAATTACGATAAGGTACACAACAAATTAAACAAAAAGGTAAAACATACCATCAAACAAGTCAGGATAAGTATCTCTAATCATGCTCTCAATCTCCCAAGTACAGTCCCTGTCATTGTTTCTCTACTGGATTTTCACTATTCTGACCGTCTTGGTTCTAAGCCTCCTCTCATCTCTCGCAACAATACGAGTAGGCTTTCTTACTATAGTCAAATCCGGTTCTACTACTAAATCATCTAGCACAGTCGGTGCAATAGCAGTTTCCAAGTCTCTAACACACTTTCTGAGATCAAAAACATCGTGGGCTACTGCCATATTGCATGGTAACTCAACTCTATATATGTGTTTCCCGATCCTCTTAACAATAGGAAAAAGTCCAATGAATCTCGGTGCTAACTTCCTCGGTTTTCCAAATCTAATCACACCTTCATTAGCGACACTTTGACGAAAACCTAGTCTCCAACTGAGAACTCTATATCTTTCCATCTCTTATCTACATAACTCTTCTGCCTAGACTAAGCCTCCTTCAATGTAGCCCGAATGACCTCAATCTTTTCTATAGCTTCTCTAACTAAATCTGGACCAAGAACCAACCTATCTCTGATCTCTAACCAGCATACGGGAGATTTGCATAGCCTTCCATACAAAGCTTCAAACAGTGCCGTCCCAATACTAGTCTGATAACTGTTGTTATAATAAAACTTAACTAAATGCAGATGGTCTTCCCTTGATCCCCCGAAGTCTAATACACAAGCTCTTAACAAATCTTCCAAGATTTTGTTAACTCTTTCCGTTTGCCATCTGTTTGCGGATGGTAAGCGGTACTCATCTTGAGCTTGGTTCCCAAAACTTCCTGTAGACTCTTCTAGAACTCGCTAGTGCATAAAGGATCTCTATCACTAACTATGTTGCTTGGAAGTCCATGCAGTCTAACCACATTCTTCAGGAATAACCTCGGCAAAACAGGTGCCGTTTTTGTTGACCTAACTGGAATGAAATGGGCACTTTTGGTCAATTTATCCACTATGACCCATATATTATCATTTTCTCTGTTCGACCTTGGCAACCGTCAATAAAATCCATGGAGATAGAATCCTATTTCCATACTGGAATATCCAATGGCTGAACCAACCCACTTGGTTTCTGGTGTTTGGCCATTGCCTGATGGCAAATCATGCACTACTTCACAAACAACCCTATATCTCGCTTCATACCTTCCTAGAAGAAACTCCTCTTCATATCCTGATATATCTTAGTACCTCCTGGGCAAATAAAGAATTTTGAATGATGGCATTCCTCTAAGACTTCTTTCCTTATGTTTCCTACAGTTGAAACACATAACCTTCCTTTCTTTCTCAACCTCCCATTCTGGTCAAGACTGAAATCTTTCAAATCATCGCTTTTGGTTCCATCTTTTAACTTCCTGATCCGTTCAGCTAACACTGGATCCTCTATCTGTTTAGAAGCAATCCTCTCGATCATCACTGGTCGAACTTCCAAAGAAGATAATATAACTATAACTCCACTAGACCCATCCTCGGATCTCCACTATACTCTACAATCTGCAAATGCTTCCAAATCTTTCCACTGAGCAATCATCGCCAATACTCCATTCTGATCTTTCCTGCTAAGTGCATCTGCAGCCTTGTTGTCATTTCTTGGTGTGTACTCAATCCCAAAATCAAAAGCAGCGATAAATTCTAACTACATCTGCTATCTCATGTTCAACTCCTTCTGAGAGAACAAATATTTCAGCGACTTATGTTCTGTATATAGCTCAAACCTTTCTCCCTAAAGGTAATGTCTCCACACCTTCAAACAAAATAAATGCGGCCAACTCTAAATCATGCATCGAATATCTGACATCATGCGGTCTAAGCTGTCTAGAAGCATAGGAAATCACATTACTCCTCTGCATTAGCACAACTCCTAGTCCTGTTCCACATGCATCATTGTGAACCACCAAATCCAAATTCCCTTCTGGAACAACCAACACAGGTGCATGGGTCAATAAGTGTTTCAAACTCTGGAATGCTTCCTCACACATATCGATCCACACAAACTTTACATCCTTTCTTGTCAACTAGGTCATCGGTGCCGCTATCCACGAAAAATCCTTAATGAACCTCCGATAATAACAAGTCGACCCAAGGAAACTCTTTATCTTTGTCACTTTCTCGGGTCTATTCCAAATATTCACTGCTTCAATCTTAGTCGAATCTACTAACAACCTTTCCTCTGGGACTACATGACCTAGAAACTTCACTTCATTCTTCCAGAAATGACACTTCAAAAACTTCACCTTCAGGTGATGCTACCTCGGCGTCACAAGCACCACTCTAAGATGAACTTCATGCTCTCTTTCATCCTTAGAGTATATCAAGATATCATCTATAAAAACCAATACGAACCTATCCAAGTGCTCTCGGAAAACCCAGTTCACCAAATCCACCAAGTAAGCTGACGCATTAGTCAGTCCAAACGACATAACTAACCATTCGTATGACCCATATCTGGTCCTAAACGCCGTCAAAGGTATACTATCCTCTGCTACCCTAAGCTGATGGAAACCTGTTGCCAAAATCCAACTACGAAAACACCTTGGCTCCACTCAACTGGTCGAATAAATCGTCAATCCTTGGCAATAGATATCGATTCTTTATCGTCCTCTCATTCAATTTATGATAATCAATACGCAGCCTTAACAATCCATCTGCCTTCTTAGCAAACACTGCAGCTGCTCCCCAAGGCAAACTACTCAGCCTGATAAATTCTTGCCTTCTAAATCCACCAACTGCACCTTTAATTCTCTCATCTCTGTAGGGGTCATTCTGCTCGATGGCTTACTCACTGGTTCTGCTCTCGGAACCAAATTTATCTGAAACTCAATGGCTCGTTTCGGCGACAATCCAACTACAGGCTCAAAAACATCTGCGAATTCTCTAACCACAAAAACTCGACTCAACTCATCTTCTGATTCCATAGCACCCAACAAAGCATACATCTCACTGCAAGAACCTTCTACGGTATCAACTATATGATCATTACAATCTGGGTGTCTAAGCGATATTTTCCTATCTTGGCAAAATATCCTAGCATCGTACTCACTTAACCAATCCATCCCAAGAATAATCCCGAACCCCACAAAATCAAACACATGCAAACTGTAAACAAAAGTATGACCTAACAGGTCAAACCCTAACTGATCACACCTCAATCCTAGAGTTGCATACCCTCCTACTGGATTCGCAACCCGTAAGGAAGTAACTAAATATATGGGTTCTAGGTTAAGCTTATCTATCAAACATCTAGATATAAAAGAATGCGATGCACCAGTATCAAATAGAATGCTAACAGACATACCACGAATTTGAAGCGTACCTCCCAAGACTGCTTTTCCTCTCTCCTGGGCCGTTGGCTTAGAAGCAGCGGGTTCCAATGCATACACCTTGCCCTTTCTATCCTTAGCGGGCTCCTTGCACTGGCTCTTATAATGGCCAATCCGGTCATAGTGGAAGCACTTGACATTCTCCTTTCCAGCCACCTCCTTAGCTTTCCTAGCAGGACACTCATTAGTAAAGTGTCCAATCTTGTCGCACTTGAAACAGACAATCTCAGACTTCCTCTTCTTAGCTGCTCCATCCTTCTGAGCACCTTTCTTAGGAAAGAACTTCCTCTTCTGATTCTGCCCAACCTAGACTTCTTTAGCTTTACTCTTCTCTAGAGAATAAAGAATCTCCTTATGCCTTAAGGCCATCTTCACAACAAAGTCAGAAGGATCTCTAATATGAGGTAATGTAGCCCTAGCTAACTCAGGATTCAACCCCCTGGTAAATTTCTCGTTCCTCTTCATGATTGTATCCACTGAAGCATAGCCATATCGGAACAACTCCTCGAACTTCCTTGCATACTCCAAAACAGACATCTCTCCCAGCTCTAACTCAGCAAATTTCTTGATCAGATTCGACTGTGCCATTACGGACATAGACCTCTCTTGGAACCTCCCTTTGAAATCTACCCATGACAAAGTTTCCTCGTCCGCACCAGCCGTTACACTGTTCCACCAAAACAAAGCGGCTCCCTGAAGCTGTCTGGATGCCAACCTCCTCTTCTACTCATCATTGAGCCCCAAGTCTGCAAAAATCCTGTTGTAGTGCAACAACCAATTTTCCACTTTTATAGCATCCTCTGTCCCCAACAAAGTCTTCCCTCCAAGCTTAGCATATTCTACCCTCAGCTTAGCATAATGGTTAACTACTAGAACTTTTGGAACTCCTGCCCCTGCAACATCTCCTCCTACCATTCCAGCTGCAACTCCTACTTGCATAATATTCATAAAAAACAGATACATAGCTCCCATGTCCACTTGTGGGACTCCAGCACCTACATTCTCTGCTTGTGCCTGACCTTGGGTTCTCCTTGTATTAGGTCTGGCATTTCCTTCGGTGCCCTCTCCTCCTTGGTTAACTCTTCCTCTTCTACCTTCCATATCTGTATTCAATCCTTATGAGATACAGAAAAATAACCTAACAAGGATAGGAGACTAGAGATAAAGCGTATACTTATATATAGCAAATACAAGTACGTTACAATAGCATTACCTCATACCCCCAATCTTACTCTAATTATTTAGGATTATGTTTTAAAAACCATTTTTTAGTTTAAAGATTTTCATAAACCAAGCTCTGATACCAAGTTGTAACATCCCGTATCCGGAGGCTAAAAGCTAAGCACTACAGATGCAGCAGTCATCCATAGTATTAACTTATGGTGATGAAATACGGTAATGGTAATGGAATCCATAATATCAGAAGCACTTGAATATGAACAAAATCACAGATTTTCAAAAACAACATTTCATTGATTATATTTCAAAACAAATTAATATCCAAGTTACACAATCCCATATCGTTGCCCAGGTAAAGATCAATTATAATCATTAAAAAATACTCCAAGAGAGACATATGATGATGCCCCCTTGGTTGATCAAAGCAATATAGTCATATCTGACTTAATATACACAGCGTAAATAAACAAAACAATCTACAATTCCTAATTAGCCATCCGTCAGTCACATACTCGTCTCCAGAAGCTTTATTCACCAAAAGACTAAGACCTGAAAATCTTAACCCTCGGCCTACTCAAATCAATTTTGAGCACCCGAGAGTTTAAGGGGCACAAAAACTTCGGGTTAGACATAAAGCCTGGTGTGAATAGTTATGTTACATCTTGGTTTACTGATATTAAGTGATACCATGCCACTTAGCGGAACGGGTTTCCCCTCACTAATATTCTTTTCAAAACATATATTTTGCAATCCTTTCCTACAACCAAACTGGTTAATCAAACTGATTATATCAAAATAGCAATATCCTTTATGCTAATCACTACAACAAAAACACCCTTTAATAGCGTTTAAAAAACGCTATTAGAAGCTATTATAGCGTTTTTTCTTACGTTGTATATTAACATGTTGTAATAGGTCAGTAACCTATAACAGCAACATACAAAACGCTATAAGAGACCCTATGGACAAGGCCATTTCATAGCGTTTTATGAGTGCTGTAAACATGACTTTTAATAGCCTTGGAAAGTCGCTATGATGTGAAACTATAGCGTTTTCATGACTGCTATGCAAAAACAGGCTGGCACACATTTGAAATATACAACAGCGTCTATAGACGCTATAGAACACAATATTTTACAGCGTTATCTGCTGCAATAGTACATTGTATGTATAAGTACAGCTACTTTCTATAGCGGCTTGCTGTCTTTTATTGCATTGTTTTTTTGTTATGAAATTTTTTTATAGCACTATCATAATGCTGTAGTATATAAAACTGGAAAAAACAACCTTTCCATAGCACAGTTAAAACGCTATAAATTTTTATCCCTGTGGTTTTTTTACTAGGTACATCCAAGCTTACAATTCTACTAATATATTATAAAATTTCAAAAAACACAATTATCACATAATGATGTACGTAATCAAATGAAGACATAAGCCAAACCACAATATATATTTAAATATATATCCATAATATTTCGTACACAAAGTTTCAAATATTTGTGATCTTAAAAAAAACAATACATACAACCATAGCTGACCAAAACGATACATACTAAAAGCAAAGATATATGAATGTCAATACAAAATACGTTAATCCAAGCATGACCGATTTGAAAGAGAATGAATGCAGCAAAATAATTTTTCCTTCCTTCCAGCTTGTAGTAACCCCGGTATCATCATATAGCACCTGTCAAAACGAAGCACATAAGTTATTTTTCAAACCAAACATCATCCGCAAGTTATATAATTTTTCATTACAAAAAAGATAAAGACTATTAGTACATCATTTTAACTAAATAGACTACCAGTACATCAGTTTAACTAAACAGACATTGACGTGAAATAAAACAAAAATAACGTGTGATTTAGAAAATACAGCAACAAGAAGCGGATTATTACCAGGCATTATACAATGCAGAAGAACAAAAACTGCATTTTCAGTTATAAATATGATTTAAACAGCAAAACCCAATCACCCACTTCCTCTCACTATCGCAAATGCCATATGCCAAACTCGAACTTAACCTTCTTAAGGTATCATTAAACTGACATTGCAACTGTTTAATATATTTAACAAGATGCAAATTTTATTCTGTTATATCTATGATGTGTTCTAAAACTTTTCAGAAAATTTTCCTCCACCAAAATGAGATTAAAGGTTTCAAACAAGAAGAATCAACACCATACAACCATTAATTCCTCTTTGATATCCACTGTCATTTAGAGCTCCGTTAATATTTGTTCATAGATTTTGGTTCCTGTACAAAACTTTTACTTTTAAATTTCTTTTTATCCTCTCGCTTCTCTGCAACTTTTATACAGAGATAATTATAGATAGTTGCCTTGAATTAAACTGAATATAAAAGATGAATTAAACTTCATAGTGCTATGTAGTTGTATATAACTGGACAAGCTCTTCTTCTCTAGTGGAAAAATGGGAAGTGTTCACCGCTCTAAAGATTTAATGGTTCAAACCAGGGTGAGCATTGTTCATTTCAAACCAAATTAACTAATGTAAAGATACCTGCAGAGCATAAATTGTACTGTGCCAAAAGAAGCGAAATTCCTGCAAATAGCACATGAAAAGCCCTCTCATCGATGACTTCCTCACCACTATCTTGAAGACTTGCTAAACCACTATGTGCTGGAGCAAATATAAAAATGAGAAGCAACATAGTAACCTGCAAATAAAAGAAGTTAGTTATCATTACTAGAATGAAAACACTTCCTGGTAAGAAACTGTATTTTAATTAGAGAAAAATTCATCACGGCATGGAATTAATGATGTTACTGTTTTAAGACATTGAGTGAGTACACTAATAAATTCAGGCATAGAATAAGAAGCTATCCTTAAAAAATTGTTGCTATAATCATGTATATCTGCACATCCATGATTTCTCAATACCAAACATGAAAATTTCTCACAAGATCGCAAAAATGTCCAAAATACTAATGTGTCCACACAAAAAATTCATGAGTCCAATCCCAAAAAATGGCAATGAATGCATATTGTAAACAATGAAGGATGTTATTAATTGTTTATGCTAAGAAAAACAACAGTTACTGGTTGATACAACCATACAGCATCATTTAAAATCAATCAACCTGCAATAGATAGGGCTCACGGTCGAATATTCTTGAACAAATAAAATAAGAAACTTAAAACAAATTAATAACCACCATTTTTATTTATTATCGTCACACACAGCACCGCAAAACTTTACACACACAAATTTTGTAATTTGGTGGAAAGAGGAGACTGATTTCTATAGTAGGAGATTATGGAGATAGTCAAATTGAAATATTAAAGCATAACAAAAGGTCAAAATTAGAAGAGCACATAGCCAGCTTAGATGAATCGCTATTTGGCAACCACACTCGAGTTTCTTCGGCTTCATTCCTAAATGCAAAGACTGGGCCTTTACTTTGATTTTATTGATAATATACTTTGTCAACAAGCCATATGGATCTCACATGTGAGTTTCTCTCTTGTTTGTAGAATCTACCAAACAATTACTAAGATCAAAATATAACCTGACTCTGATATTCAATCTTTCATCGATAAAATTATGTAAATTTTCCAAGTGGTCATTTAGTCCAACTTATTTTTAGGAAAGCCATTTTTTAGATCCTGTTGTTTTGCTTCTATTTTCCAAAACTATATTCGTTTTCCTTTTCTTTTTAATATGACTACTGCACTACTATTATTCTCTTTGGAAGTATGAGTAGTCATCCACTGTTCAATCATTAATTATTTTAAAACTAAAAATGTTCCTTTTTGTTATTTTATTCTATATTTGTGACTTTAAACGAAGAACGAGTTATATTTGTAGTGTAAATATTTTGCACTGACCTCATTTTATATAAAAGTTTTAAGTATCATTTTTGAATACTTTAGCAAGTAAATATGCATTTTGCAACGTAATTGTGATATGCAATTAATCGTGAAAAAAAGTTATCAACTTACAAAAGGAATATTAAACTTCGAAGCTCAAAAAGTGAAAGAAAAAAGGGTTTTTGATGCTTAATTTACAGTTTCTCTTTATAAGTTTACAACAAGCATAATTTATCGGTGCTTCTTTGAGGAGTTATAAAAGATTTTATGTTAGCTCAGCAGCCAGAACAACCGCACTTTTAGCATTAGTACCAAATTTTGATAGAAAATTAGATAGCAATGGCATTTGATATAATAATCTACAAATATGTATTCCTTAATTTTTATATGTGGCTTTTGTTTACTTCAACATCAATGTAAAACAAGCTGAAATTATAAGTTTGAGGTTAATATTAAGACAACAAATAAATTTTCTGCGGCGAAGATTGTAAACACCACAAGTGTTATAAACATACTCTTTTCACAACTAAATTTACTTGGACCATGTTCTAGAATTTTATTCTTTAAGGCATTCTTACATTTCTTTAGAATATCTAAAACAGATGTCCACGATGTAACTACAACTAATTAAATAACAAGTACAACTAGTTACTCTTATCTAAAACATAATCTAAGGATAATTTTGAAGTCAGGTATATGCCTAGAAACAACAGGAAGGCGAGTAGTAAAAACTAAACAAAAAATGTTGTTATTATACACAACCATAAAGTTGTAGCAGGTATACAACATATTTCAAGTTCTAGTATTTCTCCATTTTTTTACCAACTCAGCATATATATTGGCAATTAGTTTATAGTTTCGGTTAAGAATGTGAAATTATGAGTATATAGGAATAATACTCAGTATGCCATCTTTGAAATACTATATATCCAGCTGTAGTGTAATATGGTCACTACAATAAGACTTCATAAGAGGAATAAAATGTAACGAGACTTCTCAATGAAAAAATTCAGATTAAGATAAGCATTAGTCCATGTTAATGCAAATCGCAAATAACCGTAATTAAACCTTAAACTTTCCAAACATTGAGGATATTCAAGAACCTTAATTTAAGAACAATATTGACCAAATATTTTCGAATTTTACTGACTAAATACTCACTAGTTAAGTAGAATACTTTTGACTATAACTCCCAGTTTTAAGCATTGTGTAATTATAAGATAAGTGATGGTATAAAAATCCTATGTTACTTAAAAGATGTGTAGTAAATATGATAGGAAAAACTTTGGTCCCCAATTTAAACTCGTTTTAAGGAAACAGATATTTCGGTATTTTCCATGTTATAAAAACATGCTCAATTTTATCTAAATTTCAAGAATTTAGAAAACATAAAATACTCATAAAACTGTATTTGCAAAGAATTGCCCAGTATTCTCTTTCAAACATAATTATTCAATGAACAAAGGACTTTTAAATCAACCAATCCAAAAAGCATTAACAATCGTATATTAAATTTAAATGACATTGCGGGATAAATGTAGGCAATTATAGCCAAAACTTACTTATAGTGATCACCCATTTGATGGTATGTTGATTTGGCACAAGCTTTTAGCACGCAGAACTTATGATAGATGTCTACCTCTGTATTGAAGAAACATGTCAATCAAGCCCACCTGCATGGCACAAAATTCTAAATCAAGTACACTTATGCCAAATCGTTCCAGCTATAGATATCACTTTGTAATGTATTTATTTTGTCATTTGTGTAGAAAAAATATATTTTTTATGTCTAAATGAAGTTATAACTTGGTGTTAGTCCTGAATTAGTATCCTTGTCAGTCATTGATAGACTCAACCTATATTTCTTTATACTCGGACATGGAGACCGTTTTATTATCATTACCACCCTATGTAGTTTAAGTGTACAACAATTTTTTTTTGAGACAAAGTGTACAACAATTTCATAGTGATGATAATGCAAAAAAATATGGAAGTGGTATAGGGAGGATACAACGAAACAATGGAGGTGGCAAAAGCTATATTCGAAACAAATCCAATTGCCAAAATAAATTTATTATTTGTCCCATATCATTGATGTAAAAAAAGAAAAAAACCTTATTTCGACCAATATAACAAAAGTTACAAAACTTAAGAATGTCTTGATACATATATTTCAAATTTCAGATTAGAATAGTGATTTAACTTATATTTGTTGCTTAAACCTTGAACTTAGCTATTTACCCTAACTTAGTTAATTAAGTTAAAATGAGAACTAGACAAACTATATTGTTTTTGTTATTATTATTACCAAAAATGCTAAAACGGCTGCTAAAATCCCTGATTTTATAGGTTTAGCATTAAATAACGGGTCTTTAAATGAATCCATTATTTAAGAATGCTAAGTTAAAAGGCGTAGCGGCCAAGTGGGATTTAAATGCATAGTTATCAACTAAGCTTGATCAGAGAGAGGAAACTAATTCTAAAAATAGCTGACCATTTTTAGCGACCCACAACAGTAACTATCAACTAAGAGTGATATAATATTGTTCACCTTGATCACACAAATTAGCTTGAAGTAACTAGAGAATTGAAGTGACACTTGAGAATCAATCAAAATAGGAAAACACAGATTGACCTATCTGCAATGGAGAGTAGATCATATTGAAGTTATATAGTTGAACCTATGTTGTATAATGTTCATTTAAAGTCATTTAACCATATCAGGAAATTAGATGTAAGATAGTTCCTTGCTTAAAACTAATAATAACTAGATAATAACAATCACTAGTGCAATCTGTACATGATGAAACTTTTAATTTTTTTGATCAAAAGGTGTAGTGTACTTCAGTTGGTTACCATTGAGCCTGTAACTACATGCGGTTGGTAACAAGTTTTTCCGTACTAATCAAAATTTTCAGCCACAGCTTTTACATGACTGATTTCTTAGCAAAAATGTATCAATAGAGAATTCTTTTCTTAATTGATTCTTTGGCTTCATCCTAACTCACTATAACATAAGAGTGTGTTATCATACTTTATATACGCTTTAAATGGTCTTTGGAGAAGCTGTGGCAAAAGAGCAACAAAAAAATTCTCTTGTTTCCATTTCCACAAGCATTGTATTAACTCAAGTATCAACAAAATACATAAGAAATATAGCCTCTCTATCGCATAGCATGGTTAATTAATCACCTTCACCTCATGCCAGCTGGTTTCAACACCATATATTGTCATAACTTCAGCAAGCCTTGACACTCATTAAGAAATGGTTTAAGTCAAGTGAGTGCAATATGCTAGTAGCTACCAAAACAGACAATTTACTAGTTAAGGTGAGTTTCAGTACGAATCTGTGATATGCAAGGACTTCTTTAAAATAACAATGACCAGTATGAATCTGCGATATGCAAGGACTTCTTTAAAATAACAATGACGATGACGAAGGATGGAAAAGAAAAGAGAAGAAAAGTACTGACATTTGACACCACATAAATACAAGGTAAAAATAAGTGTAGACTCAATTGAAGACTAAAATAAGCGTTATCGAAAATACAGTTATGTGGCATAAATGTTGTAGGAAGTCAAAGTCAATTTGCTACTTTAAAATGCAACACATTGCCCAAACCACCGAGTTTATTTTTTATAAACATGGTTGTGACGGACTAATACTGCTTAATAACACAACCCGAAGAAAAGGAGATCCCACCCCCAAGCCTGGGCAGTGACAGCTATTGAAATAACAGAAAATGTCAAACTACCGTTGAGTACCATCTGCATAAGACAAATTAAGTAATGGTGGCATACAGATTTGGACAATAGTCATTAATCGCCCTATACTAATGTAACATTAGCTTAGTTTTGATATACACCTAGCTGGGGTTAGTCGATTGGAATATTATCAAAAACTGGAACGAAACATGGAAGTTTGGAGGAATTATATGGTTATTATTATTATTTCAACAATGATATTGTGCCTTAAGGTACAAAATGGTACACTACAACCATGTACCTATAAGGGCTGTACTGGTTCCTATGTATTGTCATTATGAGCGTCCTATAAAACTGTGCAATCTTCAAAGAAATATTCAAGATCCTTCATTCATACATACTCAAAAATACATTCGGTCGGCCTCAGTAGAAAAAGTTTTTAATTTCTTCAGTTGGCTTCTACAGAAAATGTTATTAATTTCTTCAATTGGCTTCTAATCAAAAATAAATTAATTCATACATACTCAAAATAAAGTCAGTCATAATCAATTCAATAGTAATAGGTTTTAAAATTACAAAACTTAAAATTACGTAGTAGAACTAAGATTTATAAAGTAGCCTTGTTTGTTTAACAACTACATGCATACAACCATTTAAAATCAAATATACATTCAATTTACTCAAAACTAAGATGTTAGTTGTGTGCCATATACTTACAAAATCAAATCAAAATGTAAAGTAATTAAGTCACTCAAAATTATGGAAAATACCGACCTTTAGAATCGTTTTCAATTTTCTGTAGTGAAAAAAGTGTCTAGTGAAGCAGCTGCAAAGTGATGGTTGAATCCACGTAATTATCATGAGTATACGGGTGCAATTATGTTGCGTTTTTCGCCGACAATGGAAATCGTGCTTGCAATCACATTCGACTATTTAGAGGCGAGATAGATCTGCAAAAATCGAACGTGGTAAAACTGATTTAGAGTGCAGGCGATGAGGGATTTAGGAGTATGATTGGAAGAATACAAACAAATTGGGGTTTTTTTTCTACGATGACGAAGGGGAGGTGTATTCAGAGGGGGTTAGCGAAATAAGAGGGAAAAAAATTGTCGCCTTTGTCTTGGTTATTTTGGGGTGCGGTCAAATTATAACGCGCGTCTCAATTTTTCAATACCTAGCGAACTAAAATACAGCAAGTTTGGTTACAACGCTGTCATGCTAGGCTATCAATGGTATATTTTGTTGTAGTGAATTAATGGACTATATGTCCGTAAAATAGGTAATTTGTGTACTATCCGCCTACAATATAATAGCAAGGTCCGTTATGCTACAAATGGACTGTATGTCCATACAGCTGGGCAGACTGCCTGCAAACTGGACTAACTATCTGAACAAAAATGGACTAACTGTCTGAATTATTTTCTTAGGGTTAACTACCCTATATCTTTTTCCCTTAAAACCTTTTCAAAATGATTTAACCTTTTAAATCATACTTATACAAAGAAAATATATTCTTAGCTTTAATCTAAGCTATTTTGCCATGATATATATACTTTACTCAAAACAATGTTGATGAGATTTAATGAGGATTAACTATCCTTCCAAAACAAGTTAACCCTTTTTAACTTGAAAATATTTAGGCTACATTGCCTATTTATTACATTTGAAACATTTGTTTAAAATAGTTAAACAACCCTTTCGAAATCATTGAAGGTAACCACTTCGAAACCATTGGAAGACCCTTACGAAACCATTAAATATTGCCTTTCGAAAACATTGGAAAACCCTTTCCTTTATTTTCTCTGAAAGCTTCAAAATATCAGACATCCTCTTTTAAAACCTTTTAAATATTGGCATTCGAAAACATAGGGACCCTTCCTTTCAACCCTTCCGAATCCTAGGGAACCACCCCTTTCGAAACCATTCATTAGAACCTTTCGAAATAGTCAAAACTTAATCCTTTCGAAAGCACTTTGGGTTCAATTTAAAACATATGGAAAACTTTCGAAACCACTCAAAAATTTACCCCTTTGAAACCTTTGAAAAATGTCTCGATCGAAACCATCTAGATTATGCCTTCAAGTAGAGAAAAAGAATCAGAAACCCTTTAAAGTCGAAAGCATCTGTTTCGAAACCATTTAAAACTATCTCTTTCGAAACCATTTGGGTTTTACTTCAATTATAGAAAAAGGGTCTTAAAAACATATAAGTCGAAAGCATCTGCTTCGAAACCATTTCCTAAGTAAAATAGTGATGGTGTCGGAACCATCCCTTCGAAAGCAGTGGAGAGGTGGCCAGATTTTTAGAAAATAAAACAACCCTTTCGAAACCATCTAAGTTGAAAGGTAGGAAGCGACGGATAAAAGCTTTGTAACATCCCACTATTTTGGACCATTCAAATCGACAATAAATCCACACATGTCAGACTTGAATACTTCAAAACAGTGGATTGTCAAGAAAATTCAGAGCAAATAAAAATCAAACACAGAATCACAGACACATAATATCAGAATAACTCGCAGTGGAAATAAAATACCATAGTAGTTCATGAAGCTACTATATACATACTCTCAAAACATATACAAAATCTCATAAAAAAATAGATACAATAGAAGTCTGGATACATAAATCATTAATACAGAGACAATACTGAATAGGAAATAACTGGAATAGGAATCGATGAATAGATAGACAAATAAGCTCCAACAAATCTCTAGCTCCAGAAGGTGAATCCAAGCTGTGATTCTCAGGGTGACCCGAGCGTAAAGTAAAACACAAACACTCGAGTTAGAACATACATACTTATAAAATGTAAACCAACTCAAGTGAACTGTAACAGCAATGCACAATAACTTAAAGGATGCTTGGGATCGCCCATCCTTTAAGGATCCGTTAAATCATAAATTGAGCAGTAATAAACACTATCATAGAAATATCCATATTAAAGTAAACCAATGCAAATAACAGTGTTAATGTGACTAGGGTAGCGCAGAGCTGCAGTAATCGCTCACCTCTAGCCACACTCTCAAATCAAAGGTGTGCATCAAAACAATCACAAGGAAGTCAAATGACACACAAAGCAGTGTACCCGTGGTTATAAATTTCAAAATGATTTATAATTTCGAATTAAAATCATTCATTTAAACCATTAAAAAGTGAAGTCATTATTCCTTCAAATCAAATATTCAATTCCCCAAAAATTTAGCCTTTTCTGAGTTCATTTATTCAGTTACATACTTCAAATATTGAAATTTCAGCTTTCGCGGCACTTAGGAAACTGCCGCGGTAAGTTATATTTGAAAACAATTCAATTCAGCAAAGACAGCATTTAAAAACTGTTGTAATAGTTCAGTTTTAGTTGCAAATTAGTTCAATTCAGCAAAGATAGCTTTTACAAACTGCTGTACTAGTTCAATTACATTCAAAATCACATTTCAGCCAACTGCAGCACTTAACAAGTGCTACAATAGCTCTGTTATTAGTTTCAGGTTTTAAATTTAGTTTCTGCGACTACAACACTTACAAAGTGATGTAATAGCCCTCAGTTCATTCTAGCCTTTTAGTTCATTTCTGCAACTACAGCACTTACAAAGTGCTACAGATTCGCTTTAGTTCAGATTTTAGTTATTATTCAGAAACGGTAGCATTTCTGAAGTGCTACTAAAAGAATTTCCAGATTTACACTAGAATTTCAGAAACAATAAATCTTCAATTTAAACCAAAAATCATATTTTTCCACTTCAAAAAAAATAACCATTTAAATACCTTTTTAAAATATGATTTTTATAAGGAAACATTTACAATTAAAAATTCAATTTTCAATATTTTACTTATTAAATTCAAGTGTACAATTTTCTTATTCTTTTCATTTTTAACAATTTACCTTAAAACTTAAATTTAAATTCCATTTCATAAATAAAATTAATTTCCATTTTATTTTTATTAACTTAAATTCAATTTAAAAATCAAATCACAAATTTCCAAATTAAGTTATATTCAAATCACAATTTTTCCATTCATTTATTTAACATTTTTAATACATAGAAATATCATTATCACTTTATTAAATCATTTTAAATTCAATTTAAATCAAATTATCATATTTTTACATTTTAAAATACTTAAAATTTTCCAGAAAAATATATAAAATAACCACGGGTCTGTATAATATTTTCTAGCCTAAGTCAAGTGATACGGATAGTATATCATTTCAATCCGTAATTTACAATGGAAAATCCGGGTTCTATCATTTCAAACCCGCAATCCCAAGTAAATAAAATAAATAAAAATCGCTCAGGCTTATCATTTCAGCCCATAACGATTTTTCCCTATTCTAAAGTCCGTTCGGGTATGTATCATTTCAACCCATAGTGATTCTATTCTACAGGGAACTTGCAGTGTGATAAATAGAATAAAATAAACAATATAATATAACAAAACAAAACAAATGATGTGACAAGTTTATAACAGGGTTTAACATCATATAATACATATCACAGGCATGTATAACATGATATAACAGTTCTGTGAGAAATGCGGATTATGGATCTTAAGGATAGAATAAACACTAGAGGGGGTGAATAGTGTTTTAAGAATTTACTAATTCTTTTTTAGTTTATATTAATTTGAACACAAATGTATGCAATATTCAGACACAGATATAATCACAGAATCAAACAAAGATACAAATGTTTCGAAACTGGATTTTATACTGGTTCGGAGTTACCCTACATCCAGTCCCGCAACACAAGTACGAATTTACTTTCAAAATCAATTCTTATAATTACACCCTCGATTTCAAGGCCACGAGGTACACCACTCCAGATTCACAATCCTCTGGGTAGAGATACTTGATTTTACGGGCAACAAGTTCACCCAATTGATTTCCTAGGCTACAATCACACCTTCTTTCACTTGATTGATTTTCCAGGCTACAATCACACCTTTTCTCGCTCGATTGATTACAAAGAAGCCTATAACTCTGAATAGCACTAGGATCTTATTGAGATAGTGATAGAGAATCAAAGCAGAGATGATCTAGTTAGATTCAATGGTGATTTCGGTAGAGTAATAGTAAAAATGTATATAAAGAAATGTGGAAGAAGAAGAGGAGTGAAATTAGAAAATTATGAATATAAATTCCTTTAAAACATCCCCTATTTATAGTAGAACATCAACCATGTCCATTCGGGAAAGGATATGACGAATAGACACTTCCTTTGAAATTCAAACTTTTGGAATCAACCGCCATCATGTCGACATGGGTACCTAGGGGTTGTCGACATGCCTAAGGTATTTTTGATAATTTGTTTTTCTTTTGAAAATAACTTCTATCTTATATTAAAACTATTTTAAACTTTATAAATATACTATAGTTAAAATTCATAAATAAGTATAGAGAATAATATTTTGGTATATATAAAATTTTACTATAATTTCATAATTAAATCTTTAAATATAAATATTAAAAGTTAAGTACTTTATAATTAAAGATAGTTTAAAACCAAGGATAATTTTGATATTGAAAATAAAGATTATTTTGAGGCTAAAAGTATTTAAAACCAGGATGGATGTTTTTGATTTAAAAAGGAAGATTTTGAAATCATTTTGAAAACAAGATATAATTTTTAAAACATTTGAATAAAAGTTAGTGGATACAAAACAATGTTCCACTAAATTTTTCGTAGGTTCCATCCTACTTAGGGTTCCATCCCTTTAACAGGCTCGGAGTGGATTCCATTCCACGAATAAAATGGATTTTAAGATGTCAGTGCTTTTTTAGGAGTTTTAACATAATTCTAGACTCGATACATGTCTTGTACTATTGAAATCTTGAACTCTTGATATCTTGATACTCATGAGTCTTGAATCTTGATGTCTTCGATCTTGAGTCTCTATACTGTACAGTCTTTATTCTCAGTACCTGCATGTTTATATCCTGCATATACATATATATCTAAACTATAATGTTAGTATTTATATTTTATAACAAGTCCTAAGGTTGTTGTCATCAAAACCATTCTTTTCAAGGACTAACAATCTCCCCCTTTTTGATGATGACAACCTTTGTTTATAAAATATTACTTCTATCCTAATAACTCCCCCTAAAACTAATAAATCCCCCTTAATCTATGCCTAACTATCCTATTTTATACTTATCCCCCTTTGTCATCAACAAAAAACAAACTAACTCCAAACTATATAACTCCCCCTTATTCTTGTACTAAAGTACCTGCATTAAAATATACAATGGAGTATATAATAGATAAATTAAGATATATTTATACCGATAGACATGATAACTAACCAAATATCATATAAATATAAATATATATTTATATAGATTATGTTTTGCACACCAATTATCAATCCATACCAAATCAAATCAAATCAAGTCAAATCAATCCAAGCAATCAATTCAAATTAAATAAAACAATCAAATCAAACATTAGGAGGAACTTCCACCCATCCTTCTTCTCCAAATATTGGATCTTCTTTAATGGCATCCCAATTTTCATTGTCATTGGTGAGAGAGACTGAAGGATGTGCTTCATTATCATCTTTGTGTAGGGAGGAAATCATCCATCAAATTGCATCGGAATGCTTTTCTTGTTCCTTGATCATCTGCATTTGACTTAACACTAAGTGTCGCTGATTACGGAGAATGAAAGAAAGAATATTCTTGAAAGAATTAAGGGTTTCTTCAAGATTCAAAGTCAAATTATGAATTGGATTGGCCATTTTTGAATTTGTGAGAAGAAATATAGATATAGTAGATAAGAAATGATTTTGAGTGATGAATTCTGGAAGAAATATGTATTTATAGATGTAGGAATTCGTTTGAAATGAATAGACACAAGGTAGTTATTCAAATTTCAAATTTAAAATGAGAAGTCATTTCTAACCAGTACTTGTCGACATGGTGTGTGGGGGGTTGTCGACAGGGGTCAGTTCATTTTGATGACTCATTTTGATTTTGTGAATAATTATGTATATGTATATATTTATATAATATACTAACATTTATTCTGGAGATAAGATAAGCTAGATAACATAAAAGTAATTCAATTTCATTTCATAATAGAATGATACAACGATTAAACATTAAGAACTACACGAACATTCAAATCAAATCATACTAAAACAATAAAACATGATATGAAAAGGTAGAGCTAGTTAGATGATGACGAAGATGAAGATAATCCAAGTTTCTAGCTAACTTTGGAGAAAAACTTGTTCATCTTGGATGACATTTTATCCAATTTCTTATTAACGGACCGTTTAAGAATCCATTGATTTTCAACAATAGTCTTTTGATTTTTGAGTAAGGTTTTGTTAGTTGGATTAGAGGGATAATCAATACTTTCCAAGGATGTTTCACCTTCTTCTTCTTCTTCTTCTTCTTCTATTTTCACTTCATCCCCTTCTTCTTCTACTTTCCTCCTCTTCCATCTCTTCTGAGCCAAACGCTCTTCCTTTTCGGCAAGAGTCTCATATGGTTGAAAAACATATGGAATTTTCATAAGAGAAATGTTTGAGTGATTAAAAACTTTTCTTGAAACAAATTCTTCTCCTTTGAAATCTACTCCAAAATAATTAAAAATCCGAGTGAGATAGATTCCATGATATAAAGTATTTTCACCCATTTCAAGATTTTTGGGGCGAAGTTCATCCAAAATAACTTGTGGCCAATTAATATCATAATTTCCAAAAATAGCAAAAAGTGCTTTGAAAACTTTTGAAGTTGGATTGTTAAAACTTCCCGATCTTGGGGTCAAAGTATGTTGTAAAAGAAGATTAACAATTCTTGCTTTTGGTCGAAAATTTCAATTTTTGAATTCAATGTTTTCATCTCCTTCAAAAATGTGATGAAATGTCTCATGATCATTTTCATCGATTTTAAAACAAGAAAGATCCATTCCCGTGCTTTTGCAATTGAGAACGGTTCCCAAAATATCACAATTTAAAATGATTCTAGTGCCTTTGACACTACTCCAAATTTCACATCATTTCCATTATAAAATCCATGGTTGAGATTTGCATAGAAAATTTTAACAAGATTTGGATAACAAACAAAATCATTTTGTGAAGCATCAACAAGACTAAGAATTTGGTTGTTTACAAAAAGAGAATCGATTTCATAAGAAGAGAAATCTTGAAATATAGCAAACTTTCCGGGATGGACTTTTCCATAGTTAGCATAGTTGATATATGCTTTTATAGCCTCCGGATCATTGAAGAGTTGCTCTTTCATGTTTCTGGAAAGTCTCATTGTGGAGGGGTTGCTTGAAGAAGCCATTAAAGTAGAGAGTAGAGAGCTTGAAATTTTTAAATAAGATTTTGAATTTGAAGATGAAAGTGAAAAGTTGTGATATGAGATAGTAAATAAATAGATTCTTAAAGGACAGGTTCTCTGGTCAAAAGATGACTTTTCAGAGTCTTGAATGAAGTGAAAAGATGGAAGGATATTCAAACATTTGAATTTCAAATTTCTGTACCTTTGTCGACAACGTGGGGGGGACCATGTCGAAAGGTGTCTCTGAATTTTCATGATTTATTTCTTTTAAGTATTCTAATATATATATTTATTATTTTTAATGACAATATATATCTGAAATTATAGTATATTGCATAAAATAATATGATACTATTTTTTTAAAGTAAAAATAATAAAATAATAATAAATATAATAAAATAATAATAAAAATTTAAAATTCAAACGACACACCAATTCAAAATCAATCAATTAATCATTAAATCCTAAGCATGCAATTTCAACCAATGTATTGTAAACGTGTACCTTTTTCTGAGTCCGTTTTTCTGAATTCATCGGAGTCGTGAACTGCCATGAAACACATATTTGAATTATCTGTCTTCTAATCATCATCGCTCGAGGATGAGTCTGAGTCATCTACAGTGGCGGTAAATGCACGTTTTCGTTTCTTTGCGGATTCATTGTTTATAGGAAGATTTTGCTTATCTAGATGCAGACAGTCTCTTTTGATATGACCTGGTTCGTCACAGTTGAAACATTTGATATAGTTTGGCACTATATTCTAATTACCAAAGTTTTTATAGTTGTTTCTCTTGAGATTATTCATCTTTCTGTATTTCAGGAATTTCCGAAAGTTCTTGGTCATAAAGGCTATCTCTTCATCATTATCGCTGTTTGAGTCTGATCCATCGATCAATGCATTGAATGCAATTGATTTCTTTTCAGATGCTTTGCTTTCTCTTCTCCCAATCATTTGGACTTCAAACGACATTAGATTTCAATTAATTCTTCTATCTTTAATGTACTGATGTCATTTTCCTCTTCGATCGCAAGTGTCTTTTGATCCCATTCTGGAGTAAGAGAATTTAAGATTTTTCTGACTTGATCTTCTTCCGAAAATACCTTTCCCAAAGATATGAGAGAATGTACAATATCCTGAAACCTACTATAAATATCTGAAATAGACTTATTAGGAATCATTTTAAATAATTGAAACTGATTTGTAAGCATGGAAATTTTGGTATGTTTAACTTTGCTTGTTCCTTCGTGAGTAACTTGCAAAGTTTTCCAGATTTCATATGCAGACTTACAAACTGACACTCTATTAAATTCATTCCTATCAAGTGAACAAAATAGAATATTCATAGCTTTAGAGTTATTTTGTGCTACTGTCTTTTGCTCAGCAGTCCACTGTGCAAATCAGTTGTAGGTTATTCAGTCTGTGTGATATTCCAAGTGTCTAGTCCTACTGATTTTAAATATATTTTCATCCTACATGCCCAATATGCATAGTTACTACCATTAAAAAGTTGTGGTCTGACAATAGAGTGACCTTCTACAAATGAACTAGTGTTGGTAGCCATTTTGAAATTTTTCAAAATTTAGATTATGAAACTTTGAAAACCTTGCTCTGATACCAAATGTGAGAAATGCGGATTATGGATCTTAAGGCTAAAATAAACACTAGAGGGGGGGTGAATAGTGTTTTAAGAATTTACTAATTCTTTTTGAGTTTATATTAATTTGAACACAAATGTATGCAATATTCAGACACAGATTTAATCACAGAATCAAACACAGATGTAAAAATAAAGTAAAAGCAGTAAAGGAAAGAACACACCGGATTTTATACTGGTTCGAAGTTACCCTACATCCAGTCCCGCAACACAAGTACGGATTTCCTTTCAAAATCAATTCTTACAATTACACCCTCGATTTAAAGGCCACGAGGTACACCACTCCAGGTTCACAATCCTCTGGTAAGAGATACTTGATTTTACGGGCAACAAGTTCACCCAATTGATTTCCTAGGCTACAATCACACCTTCTCTCACTTGATTGATTTTCCAGGCTACAATCACACCTTTTCTCGCCCGATTGATTACAAAGAAGCCTATAACTCCGAATAGCACTGGGATCTTGTTAAGATAGTGATAGAGAATCAAACCAGAGATGATCTAGTTAGGTTCAATGGTGATTTCGGCAGAATAATAGTAAAAATGTATATAAAGAAATGTGGAAGAAGAAGAGGAGTGAAATTAGAAAATTATGAATATAAATTCGTTTAAAACAACCTCTTTTTATAGTAGAACAACAGCCATGTCCATTCGAGAAAGGATATGACGAATAGACACTTCCTTTGAAATTCAAACTTTAGGAATCAACTGCCATCATGCCGACATGGGTACCTAGGGGTTATCGACATGCCTAAGGTATTTTTGATAATTTGTTTTTCTTTCGAAAAAACATCTATCTTATATTAAAACTATTTTAAACTTTATAAATATACTATAGTTAAAATTCATAAATAAGTATAGAGAATAATATTTTGGTATATATAAAATTTTACTATAATTTCATATTTAAATCATTAAATATAAATATTAAAAGTTAAGTACTTTATAATTAAAGATAGTTTAAAACCAAGGATAATTTTGATATTGAAAATAAAGATTATTTTGGGGCTAAAAGTATTTAAAACCAGGATAGATGTTTTTGATTTAAAAAGGAAGATTTTGAAATCATTTTGAAAACAAGATATAACTTTTAAAACATTTGAATAAAAGTTAGTGGATACAAAACAATGTTCCACTAAATTTTTCGTAGGTTCCATCCTACTTAGGGTTCCATCCCTTTAACAGGCTCGGAGTGGATTCCATTCCACGAATAAAATGGATTTTAAGATGTTAGTGCTTTTCTACGAGTTTTAACATAATTCTAGACTCGATACTTGTCTTGTACTATTGAAATCTTGAACTCTTGATATCTTGATACTCATGAGTCTTGAATCTTGATGTCTTCGATCTTGAGTCTCTATACTGTACAGTCTTCATTCTCAGTACCTGCATGATTATATCCTGCATATACATATATATCTAAACTATAATGTTAGTATAATGTTAGTATTTATATTTTATAACAAGTCCTAAGGTTGTTGTCATCAAAACCATTCTTTTCAAGGACTAACAAGTTCTACATATTCACTTGTTGTCACTTCACAAATTCTATAAGTACGAATGTCAAGCGTGAATAAATCACCTTTTTAAGCTGGAGTTCGCAAATCAAAACACGGAAATGAATTCCAGAAATCACGATAGCACGACTTTTGATTTGAGTGGAGAGAGCCAAGATATTAAATCTTGTATACAAAATAAACAAAGCAATATATAAATATATTTCAACACAAAATATATTGAACAAATGGAAATAGAATTTAATAAAGACATCACCAAGCTTTGAAAACAAGATTGCTTGACCACAACTCAACATATGCTCGGCCACAACATGTTTTAGGCTTGGCCATAATGGTCTATTTGGTGGAAATGGCTTGGGTGTGGGTCACAAAGGCACGGCTACAATAGGAAATTGAAGGGGTAGGAGTTACAAGGTAGGGAAGGTCAAAGGACAAGGCCTAAAAGTGGAGTTTTGGTGCATCTAAGCTCGGCCTATGGTCAATTTTGGCTCGGCCGTGGTCAGTTACAGGTCATGTCAGTGGTGAAGTGATGGCCAGAGGTGAAGTCAGCAGGTGGTGGTTCTAGGGGTGATGGCCGAGGCAACTAGGGGTGGTGATGGGGGAATATGGCTCGGCTATGCATTTTTGGAAGGGGTTTTCAAGTTTTTGTGGTGATTGGTTCATATGGTGGTCACGGCCAGATCTAGTCAGAGGAGAGGGGTGTTTGGCCATGGATGATGAGGGGAAGGTTATGGTGGTGATGGTTAGTGGAGATGGTGGAGGGTTAGGCCGAGTAACATGTAGAGAGATCAAGGCAAAAACAATGGAAAAATGAAGAAGAAAATGAGAAAAGAGGAGGCCATTGCTTACATTTTTTCTCAGAAATTCTATGGCCGAAAATTGTGATGAATTGAGAAATTTTCTATGTGAAAAATAAATAAAGAATGTACGGCTACAATAAAGAAAAGAACGGCCAAAAATGAAGAGACTTGGAAATGTAAAGTCACAAGTTTTAAAAGCCTTTGTCTCTTTGAATTTCCAATTTCTTTTATTCAAACAAACAAATAGAAAAACAAGTAAATAAATAAAAGACAAACAAAATAAAGTGGAAAATAAAATAAATAATTAGTCTTAGGAAAAATAGGAAAATAAATAAAGAAAATAGTATACTTTATTGAAACTAGAATTAAAATTGTAAACAAAAATACAACTAGTAAAGGAAATTCCAACTCAACAAGATTCACACAATCTAATTCATAACCCAAAACAAAATAAAGGATGGCAAATATAATAGAAAATGAAAAATAAAAATGCAGATAAAATTGTGTGTGTAAAATTCTGAATTTATCAAATTCTAAAAAGTTTAAAACGAAATTCGACGAAACGAAAAACAGGACGGATATCAGAACCAATTACTGTTTCAAAGAAAAAGATTAAAATTTAAAATTTCAATTTTAAAGTCACAGTTTGAAAAAATATAACATTTCTAGAAAATCAGTATTTCATTGTATTTGCAAAAATAAAATAGAAACAAAAATCCAAAATACATTGGAAAATTCCAAACTTCAATTTAAAATTATTTAAAAATCAAAGTTTCAAAATAAAATTAATTTAAAATATTTATTAAAATTATGAGTTGTTACACTCTCCCCCACTCAAAGCTTTTCGTCCCCGAAAAGGAAGGTAGGAGAATAGGAATAGCTAGCAGGAAAAATGGGTTGAAAGATAAGGATGAACCATTAATTTAAAACCATTTAAATTTCAATTAGAATTCTTTAATATTTAATAATTTGGTTAAATCCATCTTATTATATCCATAAAAGTCATTTAATTCAAATTGTTAGTTAAAGAGGTAAACAATATTTAAAACACTTTAAAATCTTTAGAAAGGAAAATAACCGATCAAAATATCCTTTTTATAATACTTTACCAAAATACTTTTATAACTCGATGTCTTACCAAGTTTATCCTCGTTCCTGCAGACTCTGGCCATGCGTTGATCAGGCGCAAAGCTAGAATTCTCTAGGTACTTAGTAGATTTGTTTCAACACCCAGTGAAAATATTGGAAAAACCTTTAAAAACATATATGGAAAGTACAATCCAAACAAATCAACCAAAACATTTGTCTAACCATGGATCGCAGATACACAATGGTTACGCCTAGATCCCCTAGGAAACAATCCGTATCGGTAAGCTTTCTCAGCCCTACGAATTATGCCATGATGACTAGTAGACCGCAGATACACAATGGTTACGGCTGGATCCCCCAGGAAACAATCTGTATCCGTAAGCTATCTTAGCTTTGCGGATTTCGCTACTAAATACGACCTGCATAGATCGCAGGATACACAATGGTTACGCCTGGATCCCCCAGGAAATAGTCCGTACCCCTAAGCCATCTCAGCCAGGAGAATTACGCTATGTAGTCGCTCTCGTAAGACCATGGAGATCGCCATGGAATTCGATGGACACTCGAGTATCATATCCGGAAAACCAAATCAGAGAATAATATCGATAGAATGAATCCACAATGTGGCCACAAAGCGGATATCAAGCAGAAGGCACTTTCCATATCGTTACTTTGAAAATATGTATTATATAGTACCCTTTCAAATCACTTTCAAATATCATACTTATATAAAGTCCATTATATATAAGGTTTCATTTTCAAATCGAATACTTTCCAAAATCAATAGTTTTCGAATCAACTTCATACTTATACAAATCAATTTTATATAAGTTCGGTAACTCCCAAATTAAGTATTTAGTAACACAAGGTTCTCAAATTTCAATTTGTTTCAATATCAATACAATTTTCAAAATCATATACGCTTTCACAAAGTTATTCTTCCAAATCAAATATCTTCATTTTCAAAGTTTCCAAAATAATAAATTTAGAAAATAATCCAAGTTTCTAAATCAATATAATTTAAGTCAACCAATACATTTCCAAAATTAATGGTTTTCAAAATCATCTTGTACTTACATAAGGTCCATCTTACATCAGGATCAAAATTTTCAAAAATCGATTACGCTGCATGAAGAGCCATATGGGATTGAACATCTTTGCTTTATAAAAGGTTTTGAATTTAGAATAGTTTTGTATATAAAATAGTTTGTAAAATAGTTTGTAAATAAAATAGTTTGTAAAATAGTTTTGTATAAAAAAATAGTTTTGTAAAATAGTTTAGTATGTAAAATAGAATAAAATAGTTTGTTTAAGAAGAATAAAAGAAATATAGTTTTGAAAAATGGTTTTAAATTGATAGTAGTTTTGCATAAAAGAAAAATTCCAATTAAATTACAAAGATATCCAACCCAACAACTTCCAATTTCAGCGTCAAGTATATCAATTATATTAGAACACAAGATGTACATATGTCATCATTTTGCAACATCATATTCGATCGCTCGCTCGATCACACAAGTCTGCTTTCGAACTAGTATTGTCCATTCGACTTCCCTAAGGCAGAATTCGATATGGTTTCTCGACTAAAAGCCATCAGTATCCTTGCATAGCCATATACTATGATAGAGAATTCTAGAATCAAGCCCAAAATCCATATCAAATATTCGCCATCAAGAATCAAATGAAAAATCCTAACACAAAATGGTGTAATTCACCTCGCACTTGTGTGCTCAAACCTGGATCAAATTAATTATGCGAATAAACAGCATACATACAACTCATGTATCTATTCCAACTTGTTAAATATATAGTTTTATAAAGATGTTACTAAGTTAAAACATTTAAACTAAATTTTATTCAAAATATTTTTTAAAACTAAATTTCATATTAGTATAATTCAAAATAGTCTTATTCATTTACTTAACAAAACAGTTTCAAACTTATTTAAATCATATTACTACATACTTTAAACATACATACCAAACTTATATACTTTATACTTTTCAAAATTACTTAGCTTGGAAAAGTTAACCTTGATTTGGAAGTGCTCGAACCTTCAAAATAGTCGAAGAAATCATATTTTCAATCCAAGAGTTGGAAATCACCAACAAATCAGTACATCAATTCTAAAAGATAGGGTTATATCAATCAAATCCAAAACTCAAGGACTGAACACCGGCTCATTTCAAACTGTTCAAATATATACATATATCTTTCGAATATCAAATCATACTTCGGAATTTGAAATCAAAATTGGTTTCACAAATCAATCGCATAGCAAAGCTACCGAAGTGGCCTCTCCTCCACTCAGAAACTCGAAAATCAATGTCGATGATGCATGCATTCATCACCGAAATTATTTTCCAGTGACATTAGTGGGTTCTGGACTTCTATTTTCTCGAAAACTTCTTTTGAAATTTCTTCAAAATCATTTGAAACTCATTAAAATCATTTGAAACATTTCTTATTGGGAAAATACTTTCAAATCGTATTATTTTTATTTTCAAATCTTAAAACCAGTTTCAAAAATGCCGGAGTTCAATCACTCAAATTCAGATTCAAAACCTTCAGTTATAAATCATTTTATATGAAACCATTTCTTATATAATTTTCAAAATTTCAAATTCTTTTGAAACTTCAAATTCTCATTTTAAAAGGGAATATAATCCTTATTGAAAACATTTCACCTTTATATATAAAATATGGTCATCCTTATCAAAATAATAACCTCGATGAATACAAAATTTTCAAAAGACAATCAACCACAAACTTTCCAAGGGATGATTCAAGGATGGATTTCAAAACAAAACAGAGATTCAAATTTAGAGGAACTATAACTAAATAGAATTCTGATTCGAAGCTAAGCTCGAACGAAGATGAGATAATTAAATTCCCAAATAGAAGATGGATAAGCTTATATAAATCGCGGGCGACCTTGATAGGGTCAACCGTGAATTCAGGAATATAATCGATGCGAAAATCTAAGGCAAATCAACCTTCGATCGCAAAAGATAGCATCCAGGTATAGCGGAAGATAGATAGCATCGTAAACCGAGGATACAGAAATCTCCGATGAATCAATGCCAATTGTAAGGGAGTTTCACCCCTTTACAAATCATTCAAAGATTGGCGAAATCGTCGATCTTTCTAGAGGTCATTCAATGTGGGTTATGCAATGCTTCAAAAATCAAAAGAATACAGATAGGGGAGACAGGAATGGATTTCAAAACAAGTGGGAGCATTCCAAAGTTCAAAGGAATCCTAATCGATAAAAATCCAAACCAAGGTTAGAGATATATAACCTATATCAATACGAAAGAATTACCATTCATAATTTGGAAAAAGCTTAAATTCATATCATACGAAAACATGAGCATAAATATCTTTAGTTTGACAACTTCAGCTAAGCAAAAGATACAATAGAGTTCACTTAAAGCAACCTAACATACTACTGATTTTTCCATACCTAAAATAGATTCCTATCAACAATGAATCTAGATCAAACAAGCTAGAAGTTCAAAATTTAAGAGGATCCTAATCAAAGAAATTACTAACAAGGTGGATACGAAAGGAATGAAGTTTAGAAAAATATTACTTTCAAAGCAAGAAAATTTATATCAAAATAATCTTTGAAAATTCTTTAAAATCATTTGAAAATCATTTTATACTTCGAAAATACGTTCTCTCACAAAGAAATGATTCCGAAATTGATTTTACTCATTCTAGGGTATTTCTACCCTATCTCTAATGAGTTTTTGCTCCGCAGGCTAAGGTTTGCCTAAAACCAAAGCTCTGATACCAAATGTAACATCCCATTATTTTGGACCATTCAAATCGACAATAAATCCACACATGTCGGACTTGAATACTTCAAAACAGTGGATTATCAACAAAATTCGGAGCAAATAAAAATCAAACACAGAATCACAGACACAGAATATTAGAATAACTCGCAGCGGAAATAAAATACCATAGTAGTTCATGAAGCTACTATATACCTACTCTTAAAACATATACAAAATCTCATAAAAAAATAGATACAATAGAAGTCTGGATACATAAATCAATAATATAGAGACAATACTGAATAGGAAATAACTGGAATAGGAATCGATGAATAGATAGACAAATAAGCTCCAACAAATCTCTAGCCCCAGAAGGTGAATCCAAGCTATGATTCTCAGGCTGACCCGAGCGTAAAGTAAAACACAAACACTCGAGTCAGGACATACATACTTATACAATGTAAACCAACTCAAGTGAACTGTAATAGCAATGCACAATAACTTAAAGGATGCTTGGGATCGCCCATCCTTTAAGAACCCGCTAAACCATAAATTGAGCAGTAATAAACACTATCATAGAAATATCCATATTAAAGTAAACCAATGCAAATAACAGTGTTAATGTGACTAGGGTAGCGCAGAGCTGCGGTAATCGCTCACCTCTAGCCACACTCTCAAATCAAAGGTGTGCATCAAAACAATCACAAGGAAATCAAATGACACACAAAGTAGTGCACCCGTGGTTATAAATTTCAAAATGATTTATAATTTCGAATTAAAATCATTCATTTAAACCATTAAAAAGTGAAGTCATTATTCCTTCAAATCAAATATTCAATTCCCCAAAAATTTAGCCTTTTCTAAGTTCATTTATTCAGTTAAATACTTCAAATATTGAAATTTCTGCTTTCGCAGCACTTAGAAAACTGCTGCGCTAAGTTATATTTGAAAACAATTCAATTCAGCAAAGACATCATTTAAAAACTGCTGTAATAGTTCAGTTTTAGTTGCAAATTAGTTCAATTCAGCAAAGACAGCTTTTACAAACTGCTGTACTAGTTCAATTACATTCAAAATCACATTTCAGCCAACTGCAGCACTTAACAAGTGCTACAATAGCTATGTTATTAGTTTTAGGTTTTAAACTTAGTTTCTGCGACTACAGCACTTACAAAGTGCTGTAATAGCCCTCAGTTCATTCTAGCCTTTTAGTTCATTTCTGCAACTACAGCACTTACAAAGTGCTACAGATTCACTTTAGTTCGGATTTTAGTTATTATTCAGAAACGATAGCATTTCTGAAGTGCTACTAAAATAATTTCCAGATTTACACTAGAATTTCAGAAACAATAAATCTTCAATTTAAACCAAAAATCATATTTTTCCACTTCAAAAAATATAATCATTTAAATACCTTTTTAACTTATGATTTTTATAAGGAAACTTTTACAATTAAAAATTCAATTGTTTAATATTTTACTTATTAAATTCAAGTGTACAATTTTCTTATTCTTTTCATTTTTAACAATTTACCTTAACACTTAAATTTAAATTCCATTTCATAAATAAACTTAATTTCCATTTTATTTTTATTAACTTAAACTTCCATTTAAAAATCAAATCACAAATTTCCAAATTAAGTTATATTCAAATCACAATTTTTCCATTCATTTATTTAACATTTTTAATACATAGAAAAATCATTATCACTTTATTAAATCATTTTAAATTCAATTTAAATCAAATTATCATATTTTTACATTTTAAAATACTTAAAATTTTCCAGAAAAATATATATAACCACGGGTTTGTATAATATTTTCTAGCCTAAGTCAAGTGATACGGATAATATATCATTTCAATCCGTAATTTACAAAGGAAAATCCGGGTTCTATCATTTCAAACCCGCAATCCCAAGTAAATAAAATAAATAAAAATCGCTCAGGCTTATCATTTCAGCCCATAACGATTTTTCCCTATTCTAAAGTCCATTCAGGTATCATTTCAACCCATAGTGATTCTATTCTACAGGGAACTTGCAATGTGATAAACAGAATAAAATAAACAATATAACATAATATAACAAAACAGATGATGTGACAAGTTTATAACAGGGTTTAACATCATATAATACATATCACAGGCAAGTATAACATGATATAATAGTTCTACATATTCACTTGTTGTCACTTCATAAATTCTATAAGTATGAATGTCAAGCGTGAATAACTCACCTTTTTAAGCTGGAGTTCGCAAATCAAAACACACAAATGAATTCCAGAAAGAACGATAGGATGACTTTTAATTTGAGTGGAGAGAGCCAAGATATTAAATCTTGTATACAAAATAAACAAAGCAATATATAAATATATTTCAACACAAAATATATTGAAACAAATGGAAATAGAATTTAACAAAGACATCACCAAGCTTTGAAAACAAGATTGCTTGACCACAACTCAACATATGCTCGGCCACAACATGTTTTAGGCTCGACCATGATGGTCTAATTGGTGGAAATGGCTCGGGTGTGGGTCACAAAGGCACGGCTACAATAGGAAATTAAAGGGGTAGGAGTTACAAGGTAGGGAATGTCAAAGGACATGGCCTAAAAGTGGAGTTTTGGTGCATCTAGGCTCGGCCTATGGTCAAGTTTGGCTCGGCCATGGTCAGTTACAGGTCATGTCAGTGGTGAAGTGATGGCCAGAGGTGAAGTCAGCAGGTGGTGGTTCTAGGGGTGATGGCCGAGGCAACTAGGGGTGGTGATGGGGGAATATGGCTCGGCTATGCATTTTTGGAAGGGGTTTTCAAGTTTTTGTGGTGATTGGTTCATATGGTGGCCACGGCCAGATCTGGTCAGAGGAGAGGGGTGTTTGGCCATGGATGATGAGGTGAAGGTGATGGTGGTGATGGTCGATAGAGATGGTGGAGGGTTAGGCCGAGCAACATGTAGAGAGATCAAGGCAAAAACAATGGAAAAATGAAGAAGAAAATGAGAAAAGAGGAGGCCATTGCTTACATATTTTCTCAGAAATGCTATGACCGAAAATTGTGATGAATTGAGAAACTTTTTACGTGAAAAAGAAATAAAGAATGTACAACTACAATAAAGAAAAGAACGGCCAAAATGAAGAGACTTGGAAATGTAAAGTCACAAGATTTAAAAGCCTTTATCTCTTTGAATTTCCAATTTCTTTTATTCAAACAAACAAATAGAAAAACAAGTAAATAAATAAAAGACAAACATAATAAAGTGGAAAAGAAAATAAATAAAGAAAATAGTATATTTTATTGAAACTAGAATTAAAATTGTAAACAAAAATACAACTAGTAAAGGAAATTCCAACTCAACAAGATTCACACAATCTAATTCAAAACCCAAAACAAAATAAAGGATGGCAAATAAAATAGAAAATGAAAAATAAAAATGCAGATAAAATTGTGTGTGTAAAATGCTGAATTTATCAAATTCTAAAAAGTTTAAAACGGAATTCGACGAAATGAAAAACAGAATGGATATCAGAACCAATTACTGTTTCAAAGAAAAAGATTAAAATTTAAAATTTAAAATTTCAATTTAAAAGTCACAGTTTGACAAAATATAAAATTTCCAGAAAATCAATATTTAATTGTATTTGGAAAAATAAAATAGAAATAAAAATCCAAAATACATTGGAAAATTCCAAACTTCAATTTAAAATTATTTAAAAATCAAAGTTTCAAAATAAAATTAATTTAAAATATTTATTAAAATTATGGGTTGTTACAAGCTTCGACTCAGTAGAAAGCAATCATTTAAAACAAAAGTGCAACCCAATCGAAACCATTTCCTTTAAATCCATTTGACCTAGTCGAAAGCTAACTAAGTCGAAAGTTACCCAGTCGAAAGCTATTTAGTCGAAAGCAAACAGGCGTATTTCTTTAATTTAAAAACAAAGGACAGCCTCAACCCTTTCGGAACGCCTAGTTTCGATTCCATAACTTCTACCTTCATCCAATTCACTACGTACCAGTTCCTTGATACCATGTGCATTGGTATTGACTGTCTCGGAAGCGAAATTGAGGAGGGGGAACCTGGTACCGACGGTGTCGAAACAGTGAAAAACATGTAGCAAATAGTTCTTTCCACCTAACCTGCCTTACGTGTCTAATTGTGATTGGTTGCCTCTTTCTTTACCAATAAAAAGTACTGCTATTTGTCAAAAGTGTTGCTGACTTTCTAGGGTTAACAAATTTAAATTATTTTACAAAAAGCTCATTCTCCTCTTTTAATTATATAAAACATTTAAGTCTCATACCTTAAATAATTTTATATAACCCATAAAACACTTAGGAAAAATCTACAAAAATACCAGAAAATCTATTTTAATATGTTTTCCAAAAAAATTCAGACCCAAATCTTTTATTATTTAACCGAAAATAATTATTAAACAAAATAAAAAATTTCTTAACTAGAAAATTCATATTAATTCCATATAATTTCAAAAAATTCTGAAAATTGAAACCCATCTCCAAAATAATATTTATGATCTTCATAAAAATTCTCAAGGTATTTGGATGTCATCTTATAGGGGGGTCACCTTAAAACATATCATAAAACTAATATGAACATGCATAAATCATCGACATGTATATATAATCATTCCATCATCCAAAATCATGGCAAATCATTGCAAAATATTTGCATTCATTAAAAAACCGAAAACACAATAAAAAATGAGATGTAAACATTATTCACCTAAGCTTTAAAGATTAAAGAGATTGAGATGTGAATAGATTTGATTTGAATTAGCTTCTTCCTAGCTTTTCTTCCTCTTTTCCTTGTTAATGGTGGTCGGCCCCTTAATTTAAAATTTTGAAAATGAAATGAACATGTATAATTAACACGGTCATGTGTTATAGATATTGGAATGGTCTCTTTCCTATTTTACCCCTCCTCCTATTTCATTTTAACTCTTCTTTAGTTCATTTGTTACATGGCACGGCTACCCCTTAATTAAAATCAAATCTCAACCCCCTAATCAACACATTATTTTATTTAATTTAGCTAATAAAATATTCTAAATAATGTTACGAAAAATCTTGGATGTTACATCAATGTTGATGTTGGGTAAAAGGCTCAAATTGGGGATGTGAATATTCAGGGTTTAAATGGGAAGAGAGGACAGTGAGAGGTGAGAACTGTGTATGAAAAGAAGAACTAAAAAGTGTGAAGTTTGAGTTTGTAAGAAATTAGTGGGGCTTGAGAGCAATAGAACCTAAACTCAGTAATAATAGTATAGTATAGATTAGGTAATTTATTAGCTACTAAAAGTAGAAAAATATTATGTCCCAAAAGCCTTAAAATTTTCGGAAGATACATTTTAGCAAGCGAAGGACAGGGGATGTTGTTGTGAAACTACAGTCGCTATCCCTATGCCTTAAAAGCAAAATTTATAAATATACTTGTATGATGTAACAACCCTGTATTTTGTGATTATTTTAATTATTTATTTTGGTTATTTTAATTGATTTCCTGATTTAAAAACTTTATTTTAAATTATAAAAAAATAATATTTTATTTGGTCATGTAATATTATAATTTATATTTATATGGGTAAAATAACATGTTATGTATATACTTTGGTTTTAAAACATTTTAAAGATATAATTGGCATTTTTCAGTGTTAGATGTATTTTGTTTAAAATTCTAATTTCCAGTTTCAATTAATTATAGTAATTCTTTATTTGTTTTTCTATTTTTTTCTTAAAATCTTATTTTATTCTCATTCCCACTTTATTTTGTTCCTCATTTATTTTATTTATTTGACCTTTTATTTGTTTAAAGTGAAATAGAAATTTTATAAGGCTAGTGATATTTATTTGTAATTTTCATGTCTTATTTCCAATTTTTAAACATTTTTCTTTAGTTTTTTTTTTCTATTTTTTCTAAATTAAATTATTTATTTCACTTTGAAAATACTTTAGAAATTATTTTATTTCAAAATTTTTCTTTAGAATATTTTTAAAATGAAGTAGATAATTTTCCAAAGACAATCGTGATTTATTTGTAATTTCTGGACCCTGTTTTCAATTTTTAAGCAATTTCTTATATTCTTTTTCCATTTTCTTTAAAATTAATTATTTATTTCTATTTATAATATTTTGTTTCAGTTGTTAGAGCTTATTTCTGAGTTTATTTTTGTTTTATTGGAATTAAAAAGAAAAAGAAATATGAAGGGTTTAAAATTGCTTAGAAACCGATGTCCTTTCACCTCCTTAAGTCTTTTCAATTGCCATAACCCCTCCTTTATGCTTTGGCCATGACTTTTACTTTTGTTTTCACGTGAAAACTCTCATTTTTCATTTCATCATTCGACCACTTCAGATCTGAAGCAAAAGCTTTTGGTAATGGTTTTATTTTTCTTCTTTTCTCCTTATTTTTCTATGAAAATTGCCTTGTTTTCTCTTGTTTTTGGATAGGCCTCTCCTCCACATCCATGGCCACAAACTCCTACATCTCTTCCCTGCCATCAACACCAGCTACTCCTCTGGTCTTGACCAAGGCCGAGCCACCATGATGCCAAAACTCCACAAAAATTGCAAAACAAGCCATAAAAACATGATTGTTTACCACTATTGCTTCACCACTCCATTTTCCACCACCACCACCACCTTAGGCCGCCTCCACCACCTCTGGCCAGACCACCACACACCTTTCCTTCCACTGACCTGATCCATACCCCTCTGACCTGACCACACAAGCCCATGGCCGAGCCATTTTTGTGAACAAAACCCACTTATTTTGCCTTAAACTCTTCATATTCCTTTGTATAAACTTCCTCCTCATATTCTACTACCTAGGCCATGCATACACATGACCAAACCTGAGCCAAACTTGTTCAAACCAGAGCCAAAACCATCCCTAGGCCATGAAAAAAGAATAGAGAAAGCATGGCAAAATATTTGGCATTCGTATCTCTCTTTATTTAAAAGTTATTTCATTTCTAGTGTATTGAAATTTATGGTTTGCTTTGATTTTTGTTTGGGTTGTAACACAAGATCTATATCATTGGATTTGCTCTCCATACTCAAATTGTATTAGAGTTGTCGTGCCTTTGTAATCTTTGTGTTTTGTGCTTGTTGCCAAATCTCCAGCTTAACAGGTGAGTTATTCTCACCAGACAATCTGTACCTATATAACTGATAAACCGACACCACTTGAATCTGTAAATGTATTGCATCCTGTTATAACTGCTATGTTATGATTATATGATGTTCACCCATGCTTAAACACCTGTTATATCATATGTTACTGTTATATTATGTTGTTCTTTTATTTTTATCAGTTTATCACACTGCAAGTTCTCTTTAGATTAGAATCACTATGGGTTGAAATGATACATACCCGAACGGACTTTAGAATAGGAGAAAATCGTTATGGGCTGAAATGATATGCCTGAATGATTTTCAATTATTTTCATTTACTTGGGATTGCGGGTTTGAAATGATCAAACCCGGGTATCTTTGTAAATTACGGGTTGAAATGATAAATTACCCGTATCACTTTACCTAGGCTAGAAAATGAAATATAGACCCGTTGTTAAAATATGTTTTATAATTTTTTTTAATATTTTAGAAATGTAAATATTATAATATTTTGATTTAAACTAAATAAAAATGATTTTTGTAAAGCATTATTGATTTTCTGAAAATTTATAAGTGAAATAAATTAATGGTAAAATTAGAAAATTTGAAATGTAAGTTATTTTGGGAAATTTTAATTTGGTGATAATTGGAATTTAAATTAAATGTGAAATGTGATAAATTCATGATAATTTGGATTAAAGTGAATTTAAATGATTTTTATATTATATTAATGATTTTGAATAAAGTTAAAATGTGAAATGAATGAATATTTAAGTTGAAATTTTGAAATATAACTAAAATTGGAAATTTGTGAATTTGGCTTAAAAGTGAATTTTAAGTTAAGTAAATAAAAAATGGAATTAAGTTATATTTGAAAATTTAAACTTAAGTGTTAAGTTAATTTAATTTAATGAATTTATAATTTAATATTGGAATTTAATAAGTGAATTATTATTAAATTTTGATTTTTGAATGGAGGTTTAACTTTATAAAATCATGAATATAAGGGTATTTGAATGATTGTTTTAAAAGTGAAATTATATGATTTTTTAAGTTAAAAATGATTTATATAAAAATATAATTGTTTGTGAAATTATACTGAATATTTGAAGTTAATTAACTGCATTTCTGAAATGCTATTAATTCTAATGTAAATGATAATACAACATTTGTAAATGCTGTAGTTGATAATAATGAACAAAATGGCTAAATTTAATTAAAGTCTATTATAGCATTTTTGTAAATGTTATAATGGTTGAATTTAACTAAGTTTATTTGAAACTAATGTAACCCTATTACAGCATTTTAAATGCTGTCTTTTGTTAAATTGAACTGTTTTAAATGTGACTTTCCGTAGCATTTTTTAAATGCTGCGAAAGTTGAATTTTCATTATTTTAATTAATTTAAGTGAACGAATGAACTTTGAAAGATTAAAATTTTGGAAATTTAATAATTTAATTATTAAATATAATAACTTCATTTTTATGATTTAAAATAAAGTAATTTGTTTCGAAATATAAACTATTTTGAAATATGATATTTTGATATTTTGAAATGGATATTTGAAGGATATTGAATTTTGAAATGATATTTGATTTCGAAGTATAAAATACCATTTTGAAATTTTAACCACGGGATGTATTTAATTTATAGTTTAACTGATCCTTAAAGGATGGGCGATCCCAAGCATCCTTTGAGTTATTATGCATTTCTACTATAGTTCACTTGAGTTGGTTTACATTATATAAGTATATATTGTCCTGACTCGAGTGTTTTGTATTTTACTTTACGCTCGGGTCAGCCTGAGTATTTACAGCTTAGCTTTGGATTTCTTTCTGGAGCTAGGAATCGCTGGAGATTCTGCTTGTCTAGTTATCTGTTCCTTTCAGTTCAGTTGTTCTATTTCAGTTCTGGTATTCATAAACTTCTATTTATTTGAGATTTCTATTGTATATGTTTTCAAACAAATATTATGTATTTTGTTTTGAGAGTTAGTTATAGTAGCTTCATGAACTACTATGGTATTTTTAATTTCCGCTGCGAGTTATTCTGATATGTTCTGTGTCTGTGATTCTGTGTATTTGATTTCATTTGCTCCAAATTTATTTACAATCTGTTATTTTGAATTATTCAAGTCAGACATGTGTGGATTATTGTCGATTTGAATGGTCTAAAATAGTGGGTCGTTACAGTTGGTATCAGAGCTTTGGTTTTAGGCAAACCTTAGCCTGCGGAGCAAAAACTCATTAGAGATAGGGTAGAAATACCCTAGAATAAGTGAAATCAATCTCAGAATCATTTCTTTGTGAGAGAACGTATTTTCGAAGTATAAAATGATTTTCAAATGATTTTTAAAGAATTTTCAAAGATTATTTTGATATAAATTTCCTTGCTTTAAAAGTAAAATATTTCTTAAACTTCATTCCTTTCGTATCCACCTTGTTAGTAATTTCTTTGATTAGGATCCTCTAAAATTTTGAACTTCTCTCTTGATTGATCTAGATCCTTTGTTGATAGGAATCTATTTTGGTTATGGCAAAATCAGTAGTTTGTTAGGATGCTTTGAGTAAACTCTGTTGTATCCTTTTCTTAGCTAAAGTTGTCCAACTAAAGATATTTATGCTTCTGTTTTCGTATGTTATGAATTCGAGTCTTTCCAAATTTTGAATGGGAATTTTTCTGTATCGATATAGGTTATATATCTCTAATCTTCGTTTGGATTCTTATCGAATAGGATTCCTTTGAATTTTGGAACGCTCCCATTTGTTCTGAAATCCATTCCTGTCTCCCATAATTGTATTCTTTTGATTTTGGAGCATTGCATCACTCCACTTTGTATAACCTTTATAGGGTGGCGATTCCGCCAATCTTTGAATGATTATAATTGGCATTGATTCATCGGATATTTCTGTATCCTCGGTTTACGATGTTTTCTATCTTCTGCTATATTTAGATTCTATCTCTGGCAATCGAAGGTCGATTTGCCTTAGATTTTCGCATCGATTATATTCCTGAAGTCACGGTTGACCGGTTAAGATCGCCCGCGATTCATATAGGCTTATCCATCTTCTATTTGGTAATTTAATTATCTTATCTTCGTTTGAGCCTATCTTTGAATTAGAATTCTATTTGATTAGAGTCCTTCTAAATTTGAATCTCTGTTTTGCTTTGAAATCCATCCTTGAATCGTCCCTTGGAAAGTTTGTGGTTGATTGTCTTTTGAAAATTGTGTATTCATCGTAGTTTTTATTTTGATAAGGATGACCATATTTTTATATAAAGATGAAATGTTTTTGATAAGGATTATATACCTTTTAAAAAAATGAGAATTTGAAGTTTTGAAAGGATTTAAAATTGTGAAAATTTTATAAGAAATGGTTTCATATAAAATGATTTATAACTGAAGGTTTTGAATCTGAATTTAAGTGATTGAACTCTGGCATTTTGGAACTGGTTTTAGGATTTTGAAATAATAAATAATATGATTTGAAATTATTTTTCCGAATAAGTAATGTTTCAATGATTTTAATGGGTTTTAATGATTTCGAAGGAATTTCAAAGAAGTTTTCAAAGTAAATGGAAGTCCAGAACTCACTTGTGTCGCTGGAAAATAATTTCGGTGATGAGTGCACGCATCATCGACATTGATTTTCGAGTTTCTGAGTGAGCGAGAGGCCACTTTAATAGCTTTGCTATGCGAGTGATTTTGTGAAACCATTTTTGATTTCAAATTCCGAAGTATGATTTGATATTCGAAAGATATATGTAAATATATTGGAAACGATTTGAAATGAACCGGTGTTCAGTCCTCGAGTTTTGGATTTGATATAACCCTATCTATTAAAATTGATTTACTGATTTGTTGCTAATTTCCAACTCTTGAATTTGAAAATGATTTCTTCAACTATTTCGAAGTTCGAGTACTTCCAAATCAAGGTTAACTTTTCAAAGCTAAGAAATTTGAAAAGTATTTTGATAAAGTATATAAGTTTGTTTTGAATGTTTAAGTATGAAGTAATCTGATTTAAATAAGTTGAAACTGTTTTGTTAAGTAAATGAATAAGGCAATTTAAATTTTTTTCTAATATGAAATTTAGATTTGAAATGTTTTGAAAAGAAATTGTTCTTCAAAATATTTTGAATAAATTTTAAGTGTTTTAACTTAGTAACATCTTTATGAAACTATATAGGTAACAAGTTGGAATAAATATATAAGTTGTACGTATGCTGTTTTATTCGCATAATTAATTTGATCCAAGTTTGAGTACACAAGTTCGAGGTGAATTACACCATTTCGTGTTAGGATTTTTCATTCGATTCTTGATGACGAATATTTGATATGGATTTTGGGCTCGATTCTAGAATTCTCTATCATAGTATGTGGCTATGCAAGGAGACTGATGGCTTCTAGTCGAGAAACCATATCGAAATCCGCATTAGGGAAGTGAATGGACAATACTAGTTCGAAAGCGAACTTGTGTGATCGAGCGAGCGATCGAATGTGACTTTGCGAAATGATGACATATGTACATCTTATATTCTAATATCTTTGATATATTTTGACGCTGAAATTGAAAGCCGTCGAGTTAGAATATCTTTGCTTACTAAAAGAAAATTTCCAATTTAAATTACAAAGATATATAACCCATAAAAGCAAAGATATTCAATCCCATATGGCCCTTCATACAGCGAAATTATTTTGAAAATTTGATCCTTATGTAAGATAGACCTTACGTAAGTATAAGATGATTTTGAAAACATTTGATTTTGGAAATGAATTGGTTGACTTAAATTATATTGATTTGGAAATTTGGATTTGTTTTCTAAATCTATTATTTTGGAAACTTTGAAACTAAAGATAATTAATTTGAGAAGAAATAATTTGGTGAAATTGTATATGATTTTGAAATTGAACTGATATTGAAACAAATTTAAATTTGAGAACCTTATGTTACTAAACACTTGATTTGGGAGTTGTCGAACTTATATAAAATTGATTTGTATGAGTATGAAATTGATTCGAAAACTATAGATTTGAAAAGGTACTCAATTTGAAAGTGAAATCTTATATAATTGAAGTCTATATAAGTATGATTTGATATACTATTGATTTTGGAAAGTATTTGATTTGAAAATTAAATCTTATATATAATGGATTTTATATAAGTACGATATTTGAAAGTGATTTGAAAAGGTACTATATGATACATATTTTCGAAGTAAAGATATGGAAAGTGCCTTCTGCTTGATATCTGATTTGTGGCCACATCTTGGATTCATTCTATCGATATTATTCTCTCTGATTTTTGGTTTTCCGGATATGATACTCGAGTGTCCTTCGAATTCCATGGCGTTACCCATGGTCTTACGATCGTGACTGCATAGCGCAACTGCCTGGCTAAGTCTTTCCTAGGGGTACGGATTGTTTCCTGGGGGATCCAGGCATAACCATTGTGTATCCTGCAATCTGTGTAGGTCGCGAATAGTAGCGCAAATGCTTGGCTGAGTCTTGCCTGGGGGTACAGATTGTTTCCTGGGGGATCCAGGCGTAACCATTGTGTATCATGCATTCTACTAGTCATCATGGCGTAACTCGCAGGGCTGAGAAAGCTTACGGATATGGATTGTTTCCTGGGGGATCCAGGCGTAACCATTGTGTATCTGCGAACCATGGTTAGACAAAGGTTTTGTTTGTTTTTGTTTGGATTGTACTTTCCATATCTGTTTTTAAAAGTTTTTCCAGTATTTTCACTGGGTGTTGAAACAAGTCTACTAAGTACCTGGAGAATTCTAGTTTTGCGCCTGATCAACGCACTACCAGAGTCTATAGGAACAAGGATAAACTTGTTAAGACATCGAGTTATAAAAGTATTTTGATAAAATATTATATAAATGATACTTTGATTAGTTATTTCCTTTTTAAACGATTTTAAAGTGTTTTAAATATTTTACCTCTTCAACCAACAATTTTAAATTAATGGCTCATCCTTGTCTTTCGTCCTATTTTCCCTTCTAGCTATTCCTATTCTCCACCTTATTAAACTTACCCATAACAATAGTTATCAGGTATAATTTTAATCTTCTTGACATCTTGTCTTAATCCTATTCCATTTTATCTTTTCTGTGTTTGGAAACTTTGAAACTAAAGATAATTAATTTGAGAAGAAATAATTTGGTGAAATTGTATATGATTTTGAAATTGAACTGATATTGAAACAAATTTAAATTTGAGAACCTTATGTTACTAAACACTTGATTTGGGAGTTGTCGAACTTATATAAAATTGATTTGTATGAGTATGAAATTGATTCGAAAACTATAGATTTGAAAAGGTACTCAATTTGAAAGTGAAATCTTATATAATTGAAGTCTATATAAGTATGATTTGATATACTATTGATTTTGGAAAGTATTTGATTTGAAAATTAAATCTTATATATAATGGATTTTATATAAGTACGATATTTGAAAGTGATTTGAAAAGGTACTATATGATACATATTTTCGAAGTAAAGATATGGAAAGTGCCTTCTGCTTGATATCTGATTTGTGGCCAAATCTTGGATTCATTCTATCGATATTATTCTCTCTGATTTTTGGTTTTCCGGATATGATACTCGAGTGTCCTTCGAATTCCATGGCGTTACCCATGGTCTTACGATCGTGACTGCATAGCGCAACTGCCTGGCTAAGTCTTTCCTAGGGGTACGGATTGTTTCCTGGGGGATCCAGGCGTAACCATTGTGTATCCTGCAATCTGTGTAGGTCGCGAATAGTAGCGCAAATGCTTGGCTGAGTCTTGCCTGGGGGTACAGATTGTTTCCTGGGGGATCCAGGCGTAACCATTGTGTATCCTGCATTCTACTAGTCATCATGGCGTAACTCGCAGGGCTGAGAAAGCTTACGGATATGGATTGTTTCCTGGGGGATCCAGGCGTAACCATTGTGTATCTGCGAACCATGGTTAGACAAAGGTTTTGTTTGTTTTTGTTTGGATTGTACTTTCCATATCTGTTTTTAAAAGTTTTTCCAGTATTTTCACTGGGTGTTGAAACAAGTCTACTAAGTACCTGGAGAATTCTAGTTTTGCGCCTGATCAACGCACTACCAGAGTCTATAGGAACAAGGATAAACTTGTTAAGACATCGAGTTATAAAAGTATTTTGATAAAATATTATATAAATGATACTTTGATTAGTTATTTCCTTTTTAAACGATTTTAAAGTGTTTTAAATATTTTACCTCTTCAACCAACAATTTTAAATTAATGGCTCATCCTTGTCTTTCGTCCTATTTTCCCTTCTAGCTATTCCTATTCTCCACCTTATTAAACTTACCCATAACAATAGTTATCAGGTATAATTTTAATCTTCTTGTCATCTTGTCTTAATCCTATTCCATTTTATCTTTTCTGTGTTTTCCGTACCTCATTCCTTTTCGAGGACGAAAAGATTTGAGTGGGGGAGAGTGTAACAACCCTGTATTTTGTGATTATTTTAATTATTTATTTTGGTTATTTTAATTGATTTCCTGATTTAATAACTTTATTTTAAATTATAAAAAAATAATATTTTATTTGGTCATGTAATATTATAATTTATATTTATATGGGTAAAATAACATGTTATGTATATACTTTGGTTTTAAAACATTTTAAAGATATAATTGGCATTTTTCAGTGTTAGCTGTATTTTGTTTAAAATTCTAATTTCCAGTTTCAATTAATTATAGTAATTCTTTATTTGTTTTTCTATTTTTTTCTTAAAATCTTATTTTATTCTCATTCCCACTTTATTTTGTTCCTCATTTATTTTATTTATTTGACCTTTTATTTGTTTAAAGTGAAATAGAAATTTTATAAGGCTAGTGATATTTATTTGTAATTTTCATGTCTTATTTCCAATTTTTAAACATTTTTCTTTAGTTTTTTTTTCTATTTTTTCTAAATTAAATTATTTATTTCACTTTGAAAATACTTTAGAAATTATTTTATTTCAAAATTTTTCTTTAGAATATTTTTAAAATGAAGTAGATAATTTTCCAAAGACAATCGTGATTTATTTGTAATTTCTGGACCCTGTTTTCAATTTTTAAGCAATTTCTTATATTCTTTTTCCATTTTCTTTAAAATTAATTATTTATTTCTATTTATAATATTTTATTTCAGTTGTTAGAGCTTATTTCTGAGTTTATTTTTGTTTTATTGGAATTAAAAAGAAAAAGAAATATGAAGGGTTTAAAATTGCTTAGAAACCGATGTCCTTTCACCTCCTTAAGTCTTTTCAATTGCCATAACCCCTCCTTTATGCTTTGGCCATGACTTTTACTTTTGTTTTCACATGAAAACTCTCATTTTTCATTTCATCATTCGACCACTTCAGATCTGAAGCAAAAGCTTTTGGTAATGGTTTTATTTTTCTTCTTTTCTCCTTATTTTTCTATGAAAATTGCCTTGTTTTCTCTTGTTTTTGGATAGGCCTCTCCTCCACATCCATGGCCACAAACTCCTACATCTCTTCCCTGCCATCAACACCAGCTACTCCTCTGGTCTTGACCAAGGCCGAGCCACCATGATGCCAAAACTCCACAAAAATTGCAAAACAAGCCATAAAAACATGATTGTTTACCACTATTGCTTCACCACTCCATTTTCCACCACCACCACCACCTTAGGCCGCCTCCACCACCTCTGGACAGACCACCACACACCTTTCCTTCCACTGACCTGATCCATACCCCTCTGACCTGACCACACAAGCCCATGGCCGAGCCATTTTGTGAACAAAACCCACTTATTTTGCCTTAAACTCTTCATATTCCTTTGTATAAACTTCCTCCTCATATTCTACTACCTAGGCCATGCATACACATGACCAAACCTGAGCCAAACTTGTTCAAACCAGAGCCAAAACCATCCCTAGGCCATGAAAAAAGAATAGAGAAAGCATGGCAAAATATTTGGCATTCGTATCTCTCTTTATTTAAAAGTTATTTCATTTCTAGTGTATTGAAATTTATGGTTTGCTTTGATTTTTGTTTGGGTTGTAACACAAGATCTATATCATTGGATTTGCTCTCCACACTCAAATTGTATTAGAGTTGTCGTGCCTTCGTAATCTTTGTGTTGTGTGCTTGTTGGCAAATCTCCAGCTTAACAGGTGAGTTATTCTCACCAGACAATCTGTACCTATATAACTGATAAACCGACACCACTTGAATCTGTAAATGTATTGCATCCTGTTATAACTGCTATGTTATGATTATATGATGTTCACCCATGCTTAAACACCTGTTATATCATATGTTACTGTTATATTATGTTGTTCTTTTATTTTTATCAGTTTATCACACTGCAAGTTCTCTTTAGATTAGAATCACTATGGGTTGAAATGATACATACCCGAACGGACTTTAGAATAGGAGAAAATCGTTATGGGCTGAAATGATATGCCTGAATGATTTTCAATTATTTTCATTTACTTGGGATTGCGGGTTTGAAATGATCAAACCCGGGTATCTTTGTAAATTACGGGTTGAAATGATAAATTACCCGTATCACTTTACCTAGGCTAGAAAATGAAATATAGACCCGTTGTTAAAATATGTTTTATAATTTTTTTTAATATTTTAGAAATGTAAATATTATAATATTTTGATTTAAACTAAATAAAAATGATTTTTGTAAAGCATTATTGATTTTCTGAAAATTTATAAGTGAAATAAATTAATGGTAAAATTAGAAAATTTGAAATGTAAGTTATTTTGGGAAATTTTAATTTGGTGATAATTGGAATTTAAATTAAATGTGAAATGTGATAAATTCATGATAATTTGGATTAAAGTGAATTTAAATGATTTTTATATTATATTAATGATTTTGAATAAAGTTAAAAATGTGAAATGAATGAATATTTAAGTTGAAATTTTGAAATATAACTAAAATTGGAAATTTGTGAATTTGGCTTAAAAGTGAATTTTAAGTTAAGTAAATAAAAAATGGAATTAAGTTATATTTGAAAATTTAAACTTAAGTGTTAAGTTAATTTAATTTAATGAATTTATAATTTAATATTGGAATTTAATAAGTGAATTATTATTAAATTTTGATTTTTGAATGGAGGTTTAACTTTATAAAATCATGAATATAAGGGTATTTGAATGATTGTTTTAAAAGTGAAATTATATGATTTTTTAAGTTAAAAATGATTTATATAAAAATATAATTGTTTGTGAAATTATACTGAATATTTGAAGTTAATTAACTGCATTTCTAAAATGCTATTAATTCTAATGTAAATGATAATACAACATTTGTAAATGCTGTAGTTGATAATAATGAACAAAATGGCTAAATTTAATTAAAGGCTATTATAGCATTTTTGTAAATGTTATAATGGTTGAATTTAACTAAGTTTATTTGAAACTAATGTAACCCTATTACAGCATTTTAAATGCTGTCTTTTGTTAAATTGAACTGTTTTAAATGTGACTTTCCGTAGCATTTTTTAAATGCTGCGAAAGTTGAATTTTCATTATTTTAATTAATTTAAGTGAACGAATGAACTTTGAAAGATTAAAATTTTGGAAATTTAATAATTTAATTATTAAATATAATAACTTCATTTTTATGATTTAAAATAAAGTAATTTGTTTCGAAATATAAACTATTTTGAAATATGATATTTTGATATTTTGAAATGGATATTTGAAGGATATTGAATTTTGAAATGATATTTGATTTCGAAGTATAAAATACCATTTTGAAATTTTAACCACGGGATGTATTTAATTTATAGTTTAACTGATCCTTAAAGGATGGGCGATCCCAAGCATCCTTTGAGTTATTATGCATTTCTACTATAGTTCACTTGAGTTGGTTTACATTATATAAGTATATATTGTCCTGACTCGAGTGTTTTGTATTTTACTTTACGCTCGGGTCAGCCTGAGTATTTACAGCTTAGCTTTGGATTTCTTTCTGGAGCTAGGAATCGCTGGAGATTCTGCTTGTCTAGTTATCTGTTCCTTTCAGTTCAGTTGTTCTATTTCAGTTCTGGTATTCATAAACTTCTATTTATTTGAGATTTCTATTGTATATGTTTTCAAACAAATATTATGTATTTTGTTTTGAGAGTTAGTTATAGTAGCTTCATGAACTACTATGGTATTTTTAATTTCCGCTGCGAGTTATTCTGATATGTTCTATGTCTGTGATTCTGTGTATTTGATTTCATTTGCTCCAAATTTATTTACAATCTGTTATTTTGAATTATTCAAGTCAGACATGTGTGGATTATTGTCGATTTGAATGGTCTAAAATAGTGGGTCGTTACATATGATGTCGCTGTGCTAAAATAAAAAGGAGGAGTTTTGAAATTTAATGTTAATTGGATAATAAGTTAGGATCAACCATAAGCGTTGACCCGTTGACTAAATCCCGATTGCGCAAGATGTGGCTTAATTTTTTTTGAAAAGTTGAAATAAAAACCTTTGAAAGGTTTTGTTCCAAAATCATTAATTTTTAAATATAAAATAATTTTTGTAATAGTTTTGCAAAATGAATTTTCATCATAAAAATTTTCTAACTATTTCAAAATTTTAATTGGAAATGATTTTGAACGAAAAATGGAAATTTCTAATTTTTGAAATGCCATATGCTCTACATAGGAAAAGTTGACGAGTTAGCAAATATGAATTTTACTGTTCAGCAAAAGTGATAGTATATATAATATAGCTAGTGAAAAGGGAAAAAGCTGTTTATCTATGGAATACCTTTTTCCATACCCTATTGATGGAAGGATAAAACTTGTTCTGAAATAATTCTATTTTAAAACTTAAAAATCCCTTATGCGGAATGTACTTGGAAAAAGTTAGAAAAGAATCGGGGGCATAAGAGTAGGTTCCAAGGTACAGCGGAATGGGTACACAAAAGAAGGATGGAAATACGGAACTCTCCATCTAAATTTCTTTTCTGGCATAAAAGGGTAGATTTAAGAAAATGTATTTTCAAAATTTTGTATGTTAGAAAATTGTGTTTGTAGGGTGGCATCGATTAAATGCAAAATTCATTGAATGATACTTCTATTCGTAGAAGTGTGGGAAAATTTGTATGCAAAAACAAAGATTTCGATTTTCAAAACTTGCTTACATATATAACTGCCAGTATATATAGGTTGTTTGCACCAAAATTTCAAAATAGTTTTAAGGAATGCATTTATATAAGAGGTGCCGATTTAGAATTATTCAGCATACATACCATGTGTGTTGTGATACACTGTGCACTTGTACACAATTGGCTAGAAAAATTGGTTGTACACTAACTGGATGGGTAGTTTAGATTGGTTGTGCGCTATGTTACATGATTTATTTCTTTAGGAATTTCAGCTATGAAATTCTTTTAAGGTGGGAGAATACAACACCCATAAATTGATCGATAACTAATTAAAAAAGAAATTAATTAAAAATTATTAAATCCGAAAGTTATTAATAACGTCAGAATTTGGCTAGCAAAACTTGCACAGTTGTATTCTTGGTGATTTTCCTGATCAATTTTCATTTATAAAATTTTACAATTGGAGTTCAAAAAAAACATTTATTGACGTTTGAAGATTTCGAATTTAAACAATTATATACTTAATTAAGAAAATAAATATAATTAATCAAAATTAATTAACGTTAACATATACTTACCATCTAAGAAAAGTAAACGTCAATTAGATTAGATCAAAATGGTTTTAAATAATGTTTAACATGAATAAATAACGATTAACAAAACAACACAATTAGTCAGCCCCTAATTCAGACCGGTCGATCGGTGGTAGGCCGACGGATATCTATTGAACCTAGGCTGAATTTCTCAGATCTAATATAGTCTAATCTAACGACTAGCATTGATTCGAACCCCTATAAATACAGGCCTAGTCCCTCACTTTTCTTCTTACATTTTCTAAAGCAACAGTAAAGCTCTGTCATTTTCTTTTCTCCACAAATTCTAAAATATGTATAAACTATAATCTATATGTCTACTAAATGTCAATTGTTTGTAATAATTGGTCATTAATATTAAAATTGGATAATCTCTAATGATATTTATTTACATGTTTCAAAATCCACCTATTATGCCTATTCAATTTCCCCATAAATGCCATATTAAATTCTCTAATATGTCCCCATTTAATTCTTTTAACTCTCATTGACTACATATTTATTGCTCATTAAATTTGTAGTTATTCCATATAAATTTTGGAATTACTATTCCTTCCTTTTTCAAACTGCTAGCCTTATAACTACTATGCTATTAATAACTAACGTCTTAGTTATAACTAATGCGAACATCAATGTATATTATGCTATAAGCATATTTTTGTATTTAATCGGTAAGCGCGGTTATACGTGTGTGTGCATTCCTAACACATTAATTCATGTGCTTAGGGATTTCAGAACAATAATTTCAACATTTTAATTTATTAGAGCTAACCTTCCAAAATGGGTTATTGTTATAATTTTCCATATATTACCCAAAAAGGTGATTTTTCTTTGTTTGAAATTACATGGAATTGTCTATTTCCTTTTATTGAAATAGATAGTGCAAACTACGGAGAAGAATGTCCATCCTTTACACGTCTCTTTTCTTTTTGGTATATTCCTTGCTAAATCAAATGATGCACTTCTTATACATGTTTTTAGAATTGGATACTTTGTGGAAATTACATGGAAATAGATACAATTAAATGATTCCCCTCTCACAATAAATTAAAACGTAAAATTTCACATTCCAAGTCAACCAGGGTAACCTATTTTACAACCAAATTATAAATATGTAATTAACTTAAAAACTATACAAGCATTCTATAGTAATAAATATTTTTGGTTGATTTCAAACTTCTTGATTAGGTTGTACATACTTTTCCAATTTGCTAACTTACGAAGTATATAGGTAGGGTTTCAACTAAACAGACTCATTTAGGCCTACAACTCAATAGATTTAACATAGGCATAATAATTAAAAAACTCAATGATATAAATTTCAATGTTATAAATAAATTATATAATTTCTCACTCACATTTCTAGCTTTCCAAATCTCCAAATCTGAAGTAATCTCTTTACTTGACTCATTTTCCTTTCCAATCCAAAAGAATATGTATAACAAAGTATATACATGCTATTAAAATTACAGATCTGAGAAGAGATTTGAGGTTAAAGGAAATATAGATTTATAACAGTAGAAATTTATCTTTTTCTTCCGCAATGTTGATTGGCTTCTTCTCTTTTATTTTCTGCCTTTCCATGATTTGCATATGCATACAATATTTTATAATTAATAGAAATAGTAGAGAAGGATAACAGAGCTTCACTTCTTTGATAATAAAATATGAGAAGAGAAGTGAGGGGTTTGACCAGTATTTATGGGCGCTCAAATCAACCGTAACCATTTGATTAAAATAATTAAATGTAGGTCGTTTGGCTAAGGTTCAAACCCTATCCGCCACCCCTAATCGGTTGACCACCCCATATAAGCAGTCGACCGCTAGCGATCGACCGGCCCAAGTGAGTGGGTCGACCGTGGCGTCCCACAATTCATAATATTTATTTCCTATTTTCATAATTTAATTATTTCCATTTTGGAAATCCAAATGCTAATAACTTCTTCATTTGCACTTCGATCACGAACTCCAAATATGAAAGTTGCTTAGAAAATTGTCGCGAACACAATGGTTGAAGGTTTGTGGACAATTTTCATCATTTTCTCAAATTCCATTTTTGGAGCCTTATTAATTATCTTTAATTTTATGAGGTGTTACATTCTACCCCCTTAAAAGTTCGTCCTTGAAATTTCCTAAGGGTTGAATCATGTAACATAGCGTATAACCATTCTAAGCTATCCAACTAATTAGTGTACAACCAATTTTGCAGCCAAACATGTACAAGTGCATGGTGTATCACAACATATAAGATATGCATGCAGAATGAATCTAAATCAACTTCTCCTATATGAACGCATTCTTCTAAAACATTTTGAAAATATGATGCAAAAAAGCTATATATACTGGCAGTTCTATATGTAAATAAGTTTTCAAAAATCAAAAATCTTTTTTCACACAATAATTTCCACACACCTACTAGTAGAAGTATGGTTTAATCAATTTTGCATCCAATCCCTACCATCCAATATGTAGCATATTGTTTTTAACATTCAAAATATCAGAAAGATAGATTTCTAAATCTATACTTCTATAACGACCCGATATTTTCAACCATTCGCATCCATTATAAGTGTATAGGTAGACACTCATGCCAGACTTGAATTGCTCAAAATACCGCGTTGTAATTAAAATTTGGCAAATCTCAGAATATACAGTAAATAAATATAATCACAGATCACAGACACAGAGTAAAATAATGCAGCGGAAGTAAAAGAAATAGTAGTTCATGAAGCTACTATCTAAATATGTCAGAGTTACATAAGATACAATAGAAGAAATAGAGTACAACAAAAGTCTCAATAAAATAACCAAGTACAAGCTGAGTAGAACAACGGAACTGAAATAGATAGGACAACACAAGCATATAATCTCCAACGATTTAAATCTCCAAGCGAGTGGAAATCCAAATCTGTGAATAACTCAGGCTGACCCGAGCGTAAAGCAAAACAAAAAACACTCGAGTCAGGACAATATATACTTATATAATGTAAACCAACTCAAGCGAACTGTAATAAGGGTACAAGTAACTTAGAAGATGCTTGGGACCGCCCATCCTCTAAGGATCCGTTAAAATATCTACTATGTAGTAATATTCGCTATTATAATAGTGTCTAAATAAGTAAAGTATAATCATATAGAAAATAGCGTTAAGGGAATGGAGAACCTTAACGCGGTCGGATCTTAAAATCATAATCGTAGTAAAGCTCGATATGGTAGGTGACACGGCACAACTAGGCAATGTCAGGGTAGATATACCAATTACGCACACGGACTGATGGATACGCATAGCAGCCACTACCGTTCCACCTCGAACAACACTCCCAAATCGGAGGATGGCCATCTAATCAATCACAAGTAAGAGTATAATATCGAAGAAATGTGTCCGAGAAGAGGTGCTACCTCACTGGTCCGAGATCGCTCCTGTTTTAGCCACCTTATGCCAACTCACGGGAGTTGGGTCCACGTAACATACCTTAAGAACGTCGCCACCATCCTACTTCATTCTGAAATCTCCACCACGTACACGGTTGTCAAAGTGGTTTTCGGTATCGACAGAGAGTATGTCCATATCCGATCCCGGTCTCTTTGCCAACCAATCGTTATTATAACCCGTGGTTATAACTTTTAAAAACAATACTTTACTTTAAAATAAAATATCATTTCAAACCATATCTTTATCAAAATAAAGATTAAATCAATTCCAAACCATTTCCATATATTTAAATTTTCATATCATTTCAAAACTTCATTTAAAATCATTTTAATATAATAAAATATCATATCCTTACAAAACTTCATTTCCAATCATTTTAATAAAATAAAATATCCTATCAGTTCAAATTCAAGTATTCAACTTTAAATACCTTTTAAATTCAAAGATATCGTTCATTTACTACCATTTCAAATCACCTTTAAATAGTTTATATTCCAATCAAAATAATTCATTTAAACCTTTTAAAAGTGTAATTATTATATTTTCAAATCAAGTATTCAATTTCCAAAGTTTCAAACAATTCTGAGTTCGTTTACTAAGTCAAAAACCCTAATTATTAAAATTTCAGCATTTCACAGCATTTAAAAACAACTGCTATAAGTTATATTTGAAAACATTTTTAATTCAGCAAAGACAGCACTTAAAACTGTTGTTAAAACTCAGTTTTAGTTGAATTATAGTTCAAAACAGAAAAGACAGCATTTCAGAAGTGTTGCGGTAGTTCAGATTTCAAAACAAGGGTTAAATTTGGTTTCAGCAAAGACTGCAGACCATTATAGCATTTCCAGAGAGTGCTATAATAGGCCTGAGTTCAATATTAGCCTATAAGTTCCACTACAACAACTACAGCATTTCAGAAATGCTGTAATAGCTCCTTTTTACATAATTTTAGTTCAAAACAGAATCTATAGCATTTCTGAATGCTATTAAAAGTTAATTTCAGGTGTTAGTGTATTTCCAGCAATTAAATAACTTTAATTTAAAACACATAAACATTTTAAAAAATCATATTTTAACATTTAAAATGTTCATTTACATATTATTTAACATATATCTTTTCACAATAAATTTCTTATAATCAAATCCAATTTCAACAATTTACTTAATAAGTTTAAGTGTAAAAGTTTCCAATTCTTCATATTTCAACAAATAAACTTAACACTTCAAATTTAAATTACCATTTCACAATTTAACTGAATTTCCAATTTTATTTAATTAACTTAAACCTTTAATTAAAACCAAATTTCACATTTCTTAGTCAAGTTATATTTTAAAAGATCACTTTTAAACATTCATTTATTTAACCACTTAAATTCATAGAAAATCAATAATACTTTAATAAATCACTTAAATTCAATTTAATCAAATTATCATATTTACCATTTCCAAATAGAATTTAATATCCATTTTATTATATAACTTAAATATCATTTTTAACCAAAATACCAAATTTCCAACTTAAGTTATATTTCAAAAATCTAGTTAAACCATTAATTAATTACATTTTAACACATAGAAAAATCATAATTTCTTTAATTCAAAATATTTCAAAATCTGTTTAAATCAAATTTCATAAATTTATATTTTTAAAATACTTAAAAATATCCAAAACACTTTATAAAATAACCACGGGCCTGTATATAGTTTTCTAGCCTAGGTCAAGTGATACGGATATGTATCATTTCAATCCGTAGTTTAAAAAAAAGAAAAATCCGGGTTCTATCATTTCAAACCCGCAATCCCAAGTTAAAATAAATAAATAAAAATCGTTCAGGCCTATCATTTCAGCCCATAACGATTTTTCCCTATTCTAAAGTTCGTTCGGGTATGTATAATTTCAACCCATAGTGATTCTAGTCTACAAGGAACTTGCAGTGTGATAAACTGATATAAATAAACAGAATAACATAAAACAACAGCAACATATGATATAACAGGTGTAATAACAGGTGTGAACCTCATATGATAATAATATAAGCATATATAACATGATAATATACATTACAGATTCAAATGGTGTCGGTTTATCAGTTATATAGGTACATATTGTCTGGTGAAAATAACTCACTTGTTTGTGCTGGAGATATCAAAACCGATGACACAATGGAAAAAAAAAGCACGATGAAAAGACTACGGACTTGAGTGGAGAGCGAATCCAATCTACAACTCTTGTGTACAACCCAAAACAAACAATCAAAACAGCAAAATTCAATACGACTTTAAAATGCAATAACATTGAAATAAAAGGAGATATGACTACGCAGTCTTTTGCTTTGCCTTCTCTATTGTTTGGTATGGCTTTGGGTCTGATGTGGTTCAGATGTGATCAAGTTTTGGGTCAGGTTTGGGCCAACATAGCTCGGGTTCAAGGCAAGACAAGGTGGGGTTTGTACATGAGGAGGCGATGAGATTTTTGAAGGCAATTAGGTGATTTTTGTGCCAAAACAAGGTTTGGCCTTGGGAATTGTGCTCGGCCTAGGGTGAGTTATGACTGGAAAGAGGTGGGGAGGGGTGTGTTGTGGTCAGGTCAGGGAGGTGGTGGTGGCTATGGTGGTGGTTTGGGTGGTGGTTGAGGTGGGTGAGCATGTAGAGGTCAATAAACATGGTTTTTAGGCATCTAGGTTGAAATTTGGGGGGTTTTACCATCAAAATGGTTCGGCTATGGTCAGATCTGGTGGAGTGGGGGCTGGTGGTGGTCGGGAAGAGATGGAAGGAGGTAGTGGCAGTGGAATAGGGGTAGAGGCCGATCTCAATCAGGGAAGAAGGCAAGCAAAATAGCATAGAAAAAGAAGAAAAGTAGGAAGAAAGAGATGGAGGCCATTACCTAATCTTCTCTAGCCGTGAGAAACAATTGAAGATGGGATATTTTTTCACGTGAATGCCAAATGAGATGACGGCTACACTAGGGTTTTACATGGCTAGGCAATAAATTTTGAGGAGTTAAAGGAATTAAAGGATTTGGTAAATAAAAGGGCTTCCGTTTCAAAGCGTTACGCAACCTTTCACATTTCTTTCCTTATAAATCTTTGTATAAACAAAATATTTCAGAAAAATACTATATAAACCGAAACTAAGTAAAGATATAAGAAAATAAATAATAAAATTTAAAGAAATTAGAAAAAATAATAAAAGAAATTGCTTAAAATACAAAACAGTGTCCAGAAATTACAAATAAATCACCATTGACTTTGGAAAATTATTAACTTTATTTAAAAAATATTCTAAAACAAAATTTGAAATAAAAATGACTTTTAAAACATTTTCAAAGTGAAATAAATAATTAAATTTTAATTAAATAGAATTTAAAATAAGAAAATAACTTTAAAATGCAAACTAGGCTTTAAAAATTAGAAATAAATTCAATACACTTTCCAAAATCTTATTATCACTTTAAAAATATTTAAAAGACAAAATATATATAATATGGCATATGTATACAAATTAGAATAAGATATGACCAATAAAATATTATCTATATAGGTTAAAATAAACAATATTGTTAAATAAATCAATATACACACAATATTGTAAAAAGTATAACTTTCACAATTTAAATCCAATTTCAACGAAACGAAAAGCAGTATTCATGATATTTAATCTATTTTCATAATAAAAGATAAAATTTAAATTTTCAAATATTTAAAATTTAAATTTAAAAGTCAAGGTTTGACTATATTGACAAAATTCATATTTTTTGGAAATAATCAATTTATTTATGTTTGGAATTCTAATTGACATCAAAATTCAAATTTATATTTAAAATAACAAAATTTATTCTTTTTCATAAATAAAGCTTTTAAATATGGAAATATCAATTTAAAAATAATTGTAAAATACAGGGTTGTTACACTCTCCCCCACTCAAAAATTTTCGTCCCCGAAAATGAACGAGGTACGGGAAAGCACAGAAAAAGATAGAATGAAATAGAATTAAGACAAGATGATAAGAAGATTGGAATTATACCTGATAACTATTGTTATAGGTAAGTTTAACAAGATGGAGGTGATCAAATCAAGAATATAAGCACGAAAAAGATCCTCTCGAGTCTGAATCTTCCTTTTCACTTGACCGACGGTCTATGAATGGAAAACAGTGTTCAGATCCAGATGAGTAACAAAGATTTTCAAAGATTACAGAAAGATTTCTAAATAGACTGGTATAAGCAATAGCCTTCCCATTCTGTAACAAGATAAGAGAAATAAGGACAACCAAAAGATAGTTTGGAAAAAAAACCAAATAAGATAATAAATTTGAAACCATAATGCTTTTAAATCATAACAATTTAGGGATGTTTATCATTTGGAAATCATACTACTAAAATCATAACACTTTGGAAATGTTATTCTAAAAAAAAACATAATACATAGAAAATCATAACACCTTTAAAAAAATAATCTTTATTTAAACCATTTTAATTGAAGGTCAAATAATATTCATTTTAAAGTTGTAACATTTCTAAGTTCATTCAATTATAAAAATTTCCAAAACATTGTATTTTCAAAACAGCAGCTCTTATAAAATGCTACAGTAGATATATTAGTATTTCAAATCAGTTTAATTTCAGAAATATTCATTTGGATATCATTTAACTTATGATTTATTAAAAACAAACTTTTATGAATAGAATATCCAAATTAAACTATACTCCATTTATTAAGTCAAAAGCTCACTATTTTAGTTAGCTCTTAATTTAACACATAACCTAACACTTTATTTAAAATACCCAAATAGATATTCCTTTAATAAGTTACATGTCACGACCCTGAAATTTTGAATTTATTTAAATTAATATTTAAATGAAATTTTGAGTTAAATTTATGATTTAATAAATTTTTGAATAAAAATTGTGAAATTAAATTGATTTAATGGAGCGAGTTTCCCCGATATCCAAGTATATTCTGTATAAATCATTTGGGATTAAAATATTATAAATAGTGTATATGTGAGTATATGTTTGTATATTGAATGTATATATACATATTTAGGTATATAAGAGTAAATTTAATATATATATGTAGATATATATATTTCTATTTGAATTTAAAACTTAAATAAAGGGTTTGAGTTTATAAAATAAATATTTGGGTTATAAATAAATGAAGATGATAATATTAAGTTGAAATATGAAGTAAAATAATAATAATTAATATTTAAACTAGAAAATAGAAAAGTAGAACATATAGTTAAATTTAAACAACATAATTAAAATGGAAATTTATTCACAATACAAAAATTCAAACAAGTAAATAAAACATAAGAAAAGAAACAACATTTAAAATATGAAACAAAGTAGAAATAAATAAATGGAAGCAAAACAAATACAAAGTGAACAAACCAAATACCATATCATCTGCACAATAGTAAGTAAAGGCAAAAGAAGAAATAAACAAAGTAAGTAGATTTAAAATAAATAAAAATGTAAAACCCAACATCATCACATCCCAGCCGAGTCATTAATGCAAGCCACCAAACATCTCCATATATTTTTGTACCTATCAGCCTCCACTATCTCATGTGTTGGTACAGCCGAATGAAGTAAAAGAAAATAAAATAGGTAAATTTGTACAAGTAGTAAATGCCATGTCCTATAACTAGACAAAGCAAAGATCTGCCATACCTCATTAATACATGAACACTTCAACCATGCCTACTATACAAATTTTTATAATACACTATACTAACTATACCAGCCTGAAATCTTCTTATACATCACCTTCTTCATTTTTCAATTCATTTATTTTCAAAACTGAGAAAATATAAAGCACGCATCACTTAAGAATTCAAACTGCAAAATCAAATATCACATCATCTCAAAGCTTAAACAATAAGGAGTATTATCAGAAAGGAATGCTGTTCAACAACAAAACAAAGCAAGTTTGTAAAGGAAAATAAAAACTGCAGCCTTCAAGCCTCAATCTTCCTCTGTTCTTCTTGGTTTCTATTTCTTTCTTTTCCAGGTGAGTAACACTTTTTCTCCTTAAGACTTAAGCATGATTTGGTTGCCTGATCATCTCTAGAAATAATGTTGTTGAGAGTATATTTATGAGTTCATATCTGTGGACAGTTGAATATGATGTGTGCATGTCTGTTATTATGATATGTTTGTTCTTTATTTTTTCAAGACTCAAATTTGCAAAACCCATCCCTATCTTTTGATCTAGTTATTTTTGAACTTAGGATTTAAAGCGTCAACTGTTTGTTTTAGTATAAACAAGAGTTTAATAATTTATTTGAGTCAAAATATTTGGTAACTTATCTGGAAATCAAAATGATAAAAGAGATTTCTTATTTAAGCCAAATTTCAAACATGTTATTTTTAAATTCCCGGATTATAATTCGAATACGATAACCAAAACATGATTTTTAAAACGAAAATTAAAATTTTTAGTGGAAGGGGTTAAGTGCAGTTCGAAGTTGAACTGGAAATGGGTTTTTACCATTCTCTGGTGGTCGGAGCAACTGGAGGGGCCGGGGTTGCTGATGGGGATGGAGGAGCCTATAGTGGTAATGGAAAAAATAGGTGGAGGTACTATCGGTGACGGTGGTGGCGGCGGCGGCAGTTTTATGTTTCTAAACCTAGTTTTGGAGAGCTCTGGAATTTTGATCGAAGCGGCTCCTATGTGTGATCGAGCTCCACGCGATTCAAGGAAGTGGAAGAGGGGCGTGTTGTCGTGCTGGGGCCGGAGTGGAAGCGTTTCTGGTGATCTAAAGAGCGGCAGCGAGGCAATTTCGTTAGGTGTGTTCATATTACAGTGTCGAGCAAAACACTCAAATTCGAATTCGAGTTTTCTGGGTTGATTCAAATTTAAATTTCGAGTACAGGAGACGTTTGCGACATGTTGAGGGTCGAGATGGCCCCCAGAATGGCGCCGCGTTGATGTGCACGTGCACGTGCACGTTGGTGGTCTGGGTTGTGTTGTTAATCGGGGAAGACAGAGAAGAGGAAGATGACTCGGGAAACTTGCGTGAAGACCAGGGAGAAGCTCGGGTTTTTCACAGTGACGACTCGAAGTAAATGAGTCTGGGTTTTGACTCAGGGCAGTCTCGTTTTGGTTTGGGTGGGGCTTTTCTGGTTATTACTGTATAATGATGTAAAGTTTATAAATTTCAAAACTTGTTGTTTTGAATAATAAAATCAATGCTTAAGTTTTTTTTTTTTAGAAAACAAATTTATTAAAGTTAAAACTTGTTCTTTGTAAGTAAAAGTTAATCAAACTTTTTAAAGTGTTAATTGAATTTAGTTTTAAACTCTTTTGAATTTCTTTTATAAGACTAATATGATTTTAACATGAAATTTTAAGGGTAAATTTGAAATAAATGTTTTCAAATAAAAGAAAGCGATAAATAAAAATCACTAATAAGAATAAGTTTTCTTTAAAGATTAATGAAACTTATTGATTTGAAATTCATAAATTATTAAGTTAATTAAAATGGTTAATTAATGGTTGGGTTAATTAACGAGTATTAATGGTTAATCAATTTTAAATTAATAATGTTAAATGCGAGTAATTTCTTTAGAAAAGTAATTAAAGAATGATTTATTAAATTTATAAATAAATAATTTAGATTTAATTTATAATTTGGAATGATTAATAGTGAATTAATCAAAGATAATTTCTTAAGAAGGTGATTAAGAAGGGTTATTAGTTAATGAAGATAATTAACCAAGGGATAATTAATTAATTAAGGGTTAATTATGGGTTTGACTTAAGAATGATTCATTTTTATTTATGGTAATTAAGTAAGAAGAATTAATTAAATGGTAATTAATTTAATGTGATTAATGTGATTAATTAAAGGTAAATTTGTTAAGATGATTAATTAAAGAATTAATCGATAATTAAAGGTTAATTGATTTATTATTAAAGGTAAATTAATTAAAACGGTTTATAATTTATTAAGGATTAATTAACCAAGATTTGTAGTTTATTTATAAGTAATTAATCTGGTATAAATTAACTAAAATCAGATATTAATTGATTCTACTTATGGATGTTTGGATTTTGTTGAATGACTTGATTATTTGATATGCCTGATATGTGATGCTTTGTGATACACCCTGATTCATGTTGTGATCTGTAGTTTACTTACCTGTGATATATATCTGTGATCTGTGAATGAACGATAAGCGTATAGTTTATATCGCTTATCAACTATATCCTGTATTTTGTTATGTGATGATTGATGTTGCACTATTGTGTGTGAAACCCCTGGACTACACCATACACACACAAATATGGATTTCACGTGGAAATCGGTTAAGTCACAGATAATTTAAATCTGATGTTTTTGAAATTGGAAATTTCGGGTTTAAACTGAAAAGCTTTTGAAATGGAAGTTCAAATATAAAAGTTATTTTGAATAACTTAATCGAGTTTTGAAAATTTAAATAATTTGATTTAAATTTGAATTCAAGTGAAATTAAATCTATGATTTGGAAACTAGGGATAAAAGATGATATGAATGTGTTTGTATGAATTAAACCATTTTAAAATATTAATTTGGGAATTTGAATTTAAACCAAGAATTTCAACTCGTATGAATGAATCAGATTTCCAAATTTGAAAACTGTTGTTTTCAAAAGAATAAAAGCTTTTAGATAAGAAATGAAATTCCAATTTAGGTAAAGGAATTTCAAGATTGAATTGGAAAATGATTTTCCAAGTTATGAATGAATTCTTTTCGAAAACTATGAATTAAATCTGTTTATTTTTAACAAATTTAATATGATGATTTGTTTAACCCATTCGAAATGAAATTGTTTTGAAAGCTATAAGTTAAATCTTTGATTTAAAGATTTAACGAATTAATCAAATTGAAAGGGAAATTGATTTGGAAAATCTGAGAATGAATCTTTGTGAAATTAAGTGAACTTTGTGAATTGAATCTTTTTGCTTAAAAAGATTAAAATGGTAATTTGATAAACCATTTGAAAGAGAAAGTTTGGGTTTAAGTTGTGACTTAATTGAAATCCCAATATCCGTATGTTTTTAAATATTTCGCTCACTATTCGGGTTAGCCGGGAAAGGACCTTTGGGTCGTATAACTCATTCCGAATAGTGATACGTCGTATATGGATAGCATTTGAAGACCGGTGTTGAAGACCGGATATTTTTCGAAAACGAAAGGACAACTCGTCGAATGTCTCTGCACCGACTGGTCCCCGGTATAGAGATTTTATCACCCTTTGTGATGGGAAGTCCGGACGGGATTGTGAATACCCGGAATTGCAAGGGCTTCGTAAGAAGTGCCTTCGGTTCTGTTCGAACCCGGAACAGACTTGTATGGATACATGTCTGACATTACACTTTGAGATATAAAGCCGATTTCTTTCAAATACATTTCTGTTGGTGGCGGAGAATTTATTCTCTTAGCTTAACACCCTTCTCTGAGACGTACGAGCTCAGAGGTTATGTAGTTGAAATTTATCAGCGATATATCCCAATTTGGTAATGTGGCATGCTGAGTGTTGCTGTGTGATGATCAGTGTTTGATCATTTGCGATATGATCAATTGTTTGATCTTATATCTTTGTGATCATAGGTTGATCATTTGTTTGACCCGAAGCATGGCTTTGTGAACAAAGCGTAGCTTTGTGGACGAGACTTCGTCGAGCCTCACACCCCGGAAATGGTCAAAACAGGAAGGATGCAGCAAGGTTCTAGGGAGTAGCGCCCCTTAGTGTATGTCATTCCTTCTGGATAAAGGTGGTATCATGGTATGGAGCCCAGATACTTAACCTCTGTGGTTACTGCATTATTATTTCTATGTGGTTTGTTGGAAATCGGGGATCCTCGGGAAGATCGGTGACGATCGGGGGATGGCATACGCGTGTCAGTAGTTACCTATTTTTGCAGAGGTAACCCGGCCTTGTGTTGGCAGAGATCTAACCGTAATGTTAGGTTATTTCTCGGGTCGTCTATTCCAGGGACGTACCCATCGTGGATAGGAAGTTCCTTAGCCTGACCATTTGTTGGAAATCCATCTTCCAATACGAACTGTGTACGGTATTAGTTGTAGAACCTGCCATCTAATATGGTAGCTATAGTAGGCATAGTATAATGGTACCTATGCTGGCTAAGATTTATATTCTACTTTCGAAATGTTTTCTACACTATGCACTAATAATAATATCAAAAATGATTTGATTTTGCGTAGTAAGCATCTTTGACTATCATAAGAAGAAATCTCCTCCAAGTCTGCGTTTGCATTGTGTGTGTGGTGGGAGGTCTTATGGTAGTTTCATTTTCCAAAAGCATTGCGAATTGACTTTAAAATTCTTTGCTATTTGTTTTTAAAGATAAACTGTTTTTGTTGCTCACACCAGTCCCATGACTGATCCGGAGTTTATTGTTTATTTCCTAAACTCTGGGTGCTCAAAATTTTTCTACACGAGCAGTCTAGAGTTGGGTTTTACAGATATTCATATTCAGTAGATTTTCTGGAGCTAGTTCAGTCTTTGGATCGGACTGCACTTGCTTATTCTTGGTGTATCGTATTGGGAGTTCGAGCTATTGCTGGAGTTCTCTCTTGAAGACTATCTTCGAGTTATTTGTTCCGCTGCTGATATTTGTTATCATTTTCTTTTCCGCTGCTATTTGTTGTATCATATCTCTGATGTATATTGATATTCATTGTATCACTCTGTTGTATCAGATATTGTATATCAATGTATTTTTTTTTTTTTTCTTCCGCTGTGTTATTTACTTAACTGTGTTATAAGCTCCGGAGAACCAGATTTGGCATTTGAATCTACGGCATTTTGAGTACAAGTGAAGTACGGGTGCCGATTTTCGAAGGCCAACTTTTGGGTCTTTACATTTGGTATCAGAGCTAAGGTTGAACTTTAGCTCAGGAGTATAACACGTTAAGTAGCTCATTAGAGATAGAGTGAAGTAAACTCTAGAATGAGTAATTCTTAAGATATCCGTCTGAACGTCTCAGTAAATTCTCTTACTATTCACTGATCGTGAGTATGAGTACAAGAAGAGGACGAGATAGGGGACAAGGGAATACGACTATAAATGGTCAATACCCTGCAACAGTGGAAACAGCTGTCTCTATCAATTTTCTTTGATTCGATTCCAAATTCTTTTGATTGCTTCGTACCAGCTACAAGAAGAAGTTTCGGTGTGATGATGGTTCTACGAACCGTTGTAGAAAATCTTTACTTTGTATCTTCATCAGTTCTTATCAGCTTTTTGATTTAAACTTTATTGAATTTGAAATTTGAAATTTGAAGTTAGAAATTTGAAATAAATTGGAAATTTTAAATGGAGTTAAATTGATTAATCGAATATGAAGCTAAAATTGAATTGAATCAATAAAACGATATCGTTTGAAACCAAATTTTGAAATCCTATTATAATTTCTGTGAATACCAAAGTCCGAAGAAGGACAAAATTGGTATGTATTCTGAGATATTCCGACTTGAATTCGGAATCCGTATCTTATGTTTGAGGAATTATAGGAGATCAAATTTATCTTTGATCTATCTGTCTTTGTTTCCGTGCCTGCGAATTTCGAGGACGAAATTCTTTTAAGGGGGGAAGTTTGTCACGACCCTGAAATTTTGAATTTATTTAAATTAATATTTAAATGAAATTTTGAGTTAAATTTATGATTTAATAAATTTTTGAATAAAAATTGTGAAATTAAATTGATTTAATGGAGCGAGTTTCCCCGATATCCAAGTATATTCTGTATAAATCATTTGGGATTAAAATATTATAAATAGTGTATATGTGAGTATATGTTTGTATATTGAATGTATATATACATATTTAGGTATATAAGAGTAAATTTAATATATATATGTAGATATATATATTTCTATTTGAATTTAAAACTTAAATAAAGGGTTTGAGTTTATAAAATAAATATTTGGGTTATAAATAAATGAAGATGATAATATTAAGTTGAAATATGAAGTAAAATAATAATAATTAATATTTAAACTAGAAAATAGAAAAGTAGAACATATAGTTAAATTTAAACAACATAATTAAAATGGAAATTTATTCACAATACAAAAATTCAAACAAGTAAATAAAACATAAGAAAAGAAACAACATTTAAAATATGAAACAAAGTAGAAATAAATAAATGGAAGCAAAACAAATACAAAGTGAACAAACCAAATACCATATCATCTGCACAATAGTAAGTAAAGGCAAAAGAAGAAATAAACAAAGTAAGTAGATTTAAAATAAATAAAAATGTAAAACCCAACATCATCACATCCCAGCCGAGTCATTAATGCAAGCCACCAAACATCTCCATATATTTTTGTACCTATCAGCCTCCACTATCTCATGTGTTGGTACAGCCGAATGAAGTAAAAGAAAATAAAATAGGTAAATTTGTACAAGTAGTAAATGCCATGTCCTATAACTAGACAAAGCAAAGATCTGCCATACCTCATTAATACATGAACACTTCAACCATGCCTACTATACAAATTTTTATAATACACTATACTAACTATACCAGCCTGAAATCTTCTTATACATCACCTTCTTCATTTTTCAATTCATTTATTTTCAAAACTGAGAAAATATAAAGCACGCATCACTTAAGAATTCAAACTGCAAAATCAAATATCACATCATCTCAAAGCTTAAACAATAAGGAGTATTATCAGAAAGGAATGCTGTTCAACAACAAAACAAAGCAAGTTTGTAAAGGAAAATAAAAACTGCAGCCTTCAAGCCTCAATCTTCCTCTGTTCTTCTTGGTTTCTATTTCTTTCTTTTCCAGGTGAGTAACACTTTTTCTCCTTAAGACTTAAGCATGATTTGGTTGCCTGATCATCTCTAGAAATAATGTTGTTGAGAGTATATTTATGAGTTCATATCTGTGGACAGTTGAATATGATGTGTGCATGTCTGTTATTATGATATGTTTGTTCTTTATTTTTTCAAGACTCAAATTTGCAAAACCCATCCCTATCTTTTGATCTAGTTATTTTTGAACTTAGGATTTAAAGCGTCAACTGTTTGTTTTAGTATAAACAAGAGTTTAATAATTTATTTGAGTCAAAATATTTGGTAACTTATCTGGAAATCAAAATGATAAAAGAGATTTCTTATTTAAGCCAAATTTCAAACATGTTATTTTTAAATTCCCGGATTATAATTCGAATACGATAACCAAAACATGATTTTTAAAACGAAAATTAAAATTTTTAGTGGAAGGGGTTAAGTGCAGTTCGAAGTTGAACTGGAAATGGGTTTTTACCATTCTCTGGTGGTCGGAGCAACTGGAGGGGCCGGGGTTGCTGATGGGGATGGAGGAGCCTATAGTGGTAATGGAAAAAATAGGTGGAGGTACTATCGGTGACGGTGGTGGCGGCGGCGGCAGTTTTATGTTTCTAAACCTAGTTTTGGAGAGCTCTGGAATTTTGATCGAAGCGGCTCCTATGTGTGATCGAGCTCCACGCGATTCAAGGAAGTGGAAGAGGGGCGTGTTGTCGTGCTGGGGCCGGAGTGGAAGCGTTTCTGGTGATCTAAAGAGCGGCAGCGAGGCAATTTCGTTAGGTGTGTTCATATTACAGTGTCGAGCAAAACACTCAAATTCGAATTCGAGTTTTCTGGGTTGATTCAAATTTAAATTTCGAGTACAGGAGACGTTTGCGACATGTTGAGGGTCGAGATGGCCCCCAGAATGGCGCCGCGTTGATGTGCACGTGCACGTGCACGTTGGTGGTCTGGGTTGTGTTGTTAATCGGGGAAGACAGAGAAGAGGAAGATGACTCGGGAAACTTGCGTGAAGACCAGGGAGAAGCTCGGGTTTTTCACAGTGACGACTCGAAGTAAATGAGTCTGGGTTTTGACTCAGGGCAGTCTCGTTTTGGTTTGGGTGGGGCTTTTCTGGTTATTACTGTATAATGATGTAAAGTTTATAAATTTCAAAACTTGTTGTTTTGAATAATAAAATCAATGCTTAAGTTTTTTTTTTTTAGAAAACAAATTTATTAAAGTTAAAACTTGTTCTTTGTAAGTAAAAGTTAATCAAACTTTTTAAAGTGTTAATTGAATTTAGTTTTAAACTCTTTTGAATTTCTTTTATAAGACTAATATGATTTTAACATGAAATTTTAAGGGTAAATTTGAAATAAATGTTTTCAAATAAAAGAAAGCGATAAATAAAAATCACTAATAAGAATAAGTTTTCTTTAAAGATTAATGAAACTTATTGATTTGAAATTCATAAATTATTAAGTTAATTAAAATGGTTAATTAATGGTTGGGTTAATTAACGAGTATTAATGGTTAATCAATTTTAAATTAATAATGTTAAATGCGAGTAATTTCTTTAGAAAAGTAATTAAAGAATGATTTATTAAATTTATAAATAAATAATTTAGATTTAATTTATAATTTGGAATGATTAATAGTGAATTAATCAAAGATAATTTCTTAAGAAGGTGATTAAGAAGGGTTATTAGTTAATGAAGATAATTAACCAAGGGATAATTAATTAATTAAGGGTTAATTATGGGTTTGACTTAAGAATGATTCATTTTTATTTATGGTAATTAAGTAAGAAGAATTAATTAAATGGTAATTAATTTAATGTGATTAATGTGATTAATTAAAGGTAAATTTGTTAAGATGATTAATTAAAGAATTAATCGATAATTAAAGGTTAATTGATTTATTATTAAAGGTAAATTAATTAAAACGGTTTATAATTTATTAAGGATTAATTAACCAAGATTTGTAGTTTATTTATAAGTAATTAATCTGGTATAAATTAACTAAAATCAGATATTAATTGATTCTACTTATGGATGTTTGGATTTTGTTGAATGACTTGATTATTTGATATGCCTGATATGTGATGCTTTGTGATACACCCTGATTCATGTTGTGATCTGTAGTTTACTTACCTGTGATATATATCTGTGATCTGTGAATGAACGATAAGCGTATAGTTTATATCGCTTATCAACTATATCCTGTATTTTGTTATGTGATGATTGATGTTGCACTATTGTGTGTGAAACCCCTGGACTACACCATACACACACAAATATGGATTTCACGTGGAAATCGGTTAAGTCACAGATAATTTAAATCTGATGTTTTTGAAATTGGAAATTTCGGGTTTAAACTGAAAAGCTTTTGAAATGGAAGTTCAAATATAAAAGTTATTTTGAATAACTTAATCGAGTTTTGAAAATTTAAATAATTTGATTTAAATTTGAATTCAAGTGAAATTAAATCTATGATTTGGAAACTAGGGATAAAAGATGATATGAATGTGTTTGTATGAATTAAACCATTTTAAAGTATTAATTTGGGAATTTGAATTTAAACCAAGAATTTCAACTCGTATGAATGAATCAGATTTCCAAATTTGAAAACTGTTGTTTTCAAAAGAATAAAAGCTTTTAGATAAGAAATGAAATTCCAATTTAGGTAAAGGAATTTCAAGATTGAATTGGAAAATGATTTTCCAAGTTATGAATGAATTCTTTTCGAAAACTATGAATTAAATCTGTTTATTTTTAACAAATTTAATATGATGATTTGTTTAACCCATTCGAAATGAAATTGTTTTGAAAGCTATAAGTTAAATCTTTGATTTAAAGATTTAACGAATTAATCAAATTGAAAGGGAAATTGATTTGGAAAATCTGAGAATGAATCTTTGTGAAATTAAGTGAACTTTGTGAATTGAATCTTTTTGCTTAAAAAGATTAAAATGGTAATTTGATAAACCATTTGAAAGAGAAAGTTTGGGTTTAAGTTGTGACTTAATTGAAATCCCAATATCCGTATGTTTTTAAATATTTCGCTCACTATTCGGGTTAGCCGGGAAAGGACCTTTGGGTCGTATAACTCATTCCGAATAGTGATACGTCGTATATGGATAGCATTTGAAGACCGGTGTTGAAGACCGGATATTTTTCGAAAACGAAAGGACAACTCGTCGAATGTCTCTGCACCGACTGGTCCCCGGTATAGAGATTTTATCACCCTTTGTGATGGGAAGTCCGGACGGGATTGTGAATACCCGGAATTGCAAGGGCTTCGTAAGAAGTGCCTTCGGTTCTGTTCGAACCCGGAACAGACTTGTATGGATACATGTCTGACATTACACTTTGAGATATAAAGCCGATTTCTTTCAAATACATTTCTGTTGGTGGCGGAGAATTTATTCTCTTAGCTTAACACCCTTCTCTGAGACGTACGAGCTCAGAGGTTATGTAGTTGAAATTTATCAGCGATATATCCCAATTTGGTAATGTGGCATGCTGAGTGTTGCTGTGTGATGATCAGTGTTTGATCATTTGCGATATGATCAATTGTTTGATCTTATATCTTTGTGATCATAGGTTGATCATTTGTTTGACCCGAAGCATGGCTTTGTGAACAAAGCGTAGCTTTGTGGACGAGACTTCGTCGAGCCTCACACCCCGGAAATGGTCAAAACAGGAAGGATGCAGCAAGGTTCTAGGGAGTAGCGCCCCTTAGTGTATGTCATTCCTTCTGGATAAAGGTGGTATCATGGTATGGAGCCCAGATACTTAACCTCTGTGGTTACTGCATTATTATTTCTATGTGGTTTGTTGGAAATCGGGGATCCTCGGGAAGATCGGTGACGATCGGGGGATGGCATACGCGTGTCAGTAGTTACCTATTTTTGCAGAGGTAACCCGGCCTTGTGTTGGCAGAGATCTAACCGTAATGTTAGGTTATTTCTCGGGTCGTCTATTCCAGGGACGTACCCATCGTGGATAGGAAGTTCCTTAGCCTGACCATTTGTTGGAAATCCATCTTCCAATACGAACTGTGTACGGTATTAGTTGTAGAACCTGCCATCTAATATGGTAGCTATAGTAGGCATAGTATAATGGTACCTATGCTGGCTAAGATTTATATTCTACTTTCGAAATGTTTTCTACACTATGCACTAATAATAATATCAAAAATGATTTGATTTTGCGTAGTAAGCATCTTTGACTATCATAAGAAGAAATCTCCTCCAAGTCTGCGTTTGCATTGTGTGTGTGGTGGGAGGTCTTATGGTAGTTTCATTTTCCAAAAGCATTGCGAATTGACTTTAAAATTCTTTGCTATTTGTTTTTAAAGATAAACTGTTTTTGTTGCTCACACCAGTCCCATGACTGATCCGGAGTTTATTGTTTATTTCCTAAACTCTGGGTGCTCAAAATTTTTCTACACGAGCAGTCTAGAGTTGGGTTTTACAGATATTCATATTCAGTAGATTTTCTGGAGCTAGTTCAGTCTTTGGATCGGACTGCACTTGCTTATTCTTGGTGTATCGTATTGGGAGTTCGAGCTATTGCTGGAGTTCTCTCTTGAAGACTATCTTCGAGTTATTTGTTCCGCTGCTGATATTTGTTATCATTTTCTTTTCCGCTGCTATTTGTTGTATCATATCTCTGATGTATATTGATATTCATTGTATCACTCTGTTGTATCAGATATTGTATATCAATGTATTATTTTTTTTTTCTTCCGCTGTGTTATTTACTTAACTGTGTTATAAGCTCCGGAGAACCAGATTTGGCATTTGAATCTACGGCATTTTGAGTACAAGTGAAGTACGGGTGCCGATTTTCGAAGGCCAACTTTTGGGTCTTTACATTACACTTAAAATTCCAGTTGGAAACCAAATTTTCAATTATCAAATTTTAGTGATATTAAAATACATTTTAACTATTTAAATCATAATTATTCATTTTTCAAGACATATCTATTTCATAAATAAAACATTTATATAGCAAATATAACACTCAAATTTCTTTACACATTTATTCATTTAGACGTCAATTAAACTATGAATTCAAGTTAAATAAACTTTATTACCAAAAGTCTAATTCAAATGTATTTTATTTTATCTATTCAAAGATACATTATTTATTATACAACATATTCATTTCAGGAAATAACCTTTATTAAAATTCCTAGGTTAGACTTAAGGTTCCATATTAAATCAAATTTGATTATTAAGTTATTTAAATAAAATCTCTTTAAATTCCTTTTTCACTATTTACCTCTGTTAATCTTTTATAACTAAAATTTAAGTGTATAACATTTATTATAACCACTCAAATTTTATTTATAAAATCCTTTCTATATTGTATATTATCCAATTTCATATTCAACTTCTGTGTAATTTAGGTAAGTTATATTGGAATGAAATTGTGTTATACAAATAAAACTTTCCAATTCAATTATCTCAAGTTTGAATCATTTATTAAAAAAATTTAATTTTCTTTTTATAACTGAAATTATTCTTTAAGATAAAATGTAAGAATTAAATTTCCGATTCCCTTCAAACCATTAAGAGATAAATAAATATATGTATATAATATGTCAAATCAAATTTAAATCATATATATATATATATATTATAAATTCAGTCATATTTTAGAGATTCAAATCAATTAAATTTCCCAAAACCAAGCTGTAGCAAGACAACAGAACGGTCTCTTCACTTCGAAACTTGAAAATGAACGTCGATGATGCTGCAGTCATCACCAAAATTATTTTCCAACGACAAAGAGAAGAGCACTAAATTTTAAACCTTTTAAAATTCTTTGAAAACAAAATTTCTATTCGAAATACTTTAAATAATATATCCTTTTAAAACTTGAAAACACAAGGTTTGAAACCATCGGAAACTTGAATTCTCAAATTCTTGATTCAAATTCATTTCAGTTCCCAAATCAATTTATAAACAACTATTTATAAATTCATTTGTAGAACAATAAATGATAAATCAAGTATTATCACTTCAAATTATCAATTTAAATCAATTTATTAAGTTCTATAAATTTACCTATATATCAAAATTTATTTCATTAACAATTTTAAAATAATATTGTGTCAGTCTGTTCTGTTTAAGTGTTTTAGAAATCCTATCGATAGTGTTGATCAGACGAATCGATCGGAAACCCAAATCAACATCAACAACTCAAACAACACAATCTATAAAACAAAACATAGATTTACAAGTACAATTTAAAATGTTTGGAGATAGTTTAGAAACAAAAGACAAGATGGTTAAACAGAGTAGAGAGATGGGTAAGCTTAGATAAATCGCGGACAACCTTAACCGGGTCAATCGTGACTTAATGAATAAGATCAAATGTGGATTTTCTGGGGTAAATCTACATCCGATCTCAAGAGATAGAGTTTGGAATAATAAAAGATATTAGCATCTAAATCAAGGATAGATATAAATCTTTGGTGAATCGATGCAAATTTGTAAAGGAGTTTCCCCCTTTACCAGAAAATTAGAATATTGGCGAGACAGCCAATTCACTATAAAGATCATTCGAAGTGGAGTTATGTGATACTCCAAAGTCAAAAGAAGATGAATAGTGAGGGACAAGAATGAATTTTGGAACCGTAGGGAACGTTCCAAAAATTCAAAGGAAATTCGAATCAAGAGGAAAAGATTCAAACTCGAACGAAAGTGATTCTGTAAATAAATTTACCATACATTCTAAGTTTTGCCTCAAAGCTAAAGCTCTGATACCAACTGTAACGACCCGATATTTTCAACCATTTGCATCCATTATAAGTGTATAGGTAGACACTCATGCCGGAGTTGAATTGCTCAAAATACCGCGTTGTAATTAAAATTTGGCAAATCTCAGAATATACAGTAAATAAATATAATCACAGATCACAGACACAGAGTAAAATAATGCAGCGGAAGTAAAAGAAATAGTAGTTCATGAAGCTACTATCTAAATATGTCAGAGTTACATAAGATACAACAGAAGAAATAGAGTACAACAAAAGTCTCAATAAAATAACCAAGTACAAGCTGAGTAGAACAACGGAACTGAAATAGAGAGGACAAGACAAGCAGATAAACTCCAGCGATTTAAATCTCCAAGCGAGTGGAAATCCAAATCTGTGAATAACTCAGGCTGACCCGAGCGTAAAGCAAAACACAAAACACTCGAGTCAGGACAATATATACTTATATAATGTAAACCAACTCAAGCGAACTGTAATAAGGGTACAAGTAACTTAGAAGATGCTTGGGACCGCCCATCCTCTAAGGATCCGTTAAAATATCTACTATGTAGTAATATTCGCTATTATAATAGTGTCTAAATAAGTAAAGTATAATCATATAGAAAATAACGTTAAGGGGATGGAGAACCTTAACGCGGTCGGATCTTAAAATCATAATCGTAGTAAAGCTCGATATGGTAGGTGACACAGCACAACTAGGCAATGCCAGGGTAGATATACCAATTACGCACACGGACTGATGGATACGCATAGCAGCCACTACCGTTCCACCTCGAACAACACTCCCAAATCGGAGGATGGCCATCTAATCAATCACAAGTAAGAGTATAATATCGAAGAAATGTGTCCGAGAAGAGGTGCTACCTCACTGGTCCGAGATCGCTCCTGTTTTAGCCACCTTATGCCAACTCACGGGAGTTGGGTCCACGTAACATACCTTAAGAACGTCGCCACCATCCTACTTCATTCTGGAATCTCCACCGCGTACACGGTTGTCAAAGTGGTTTTCGGTATCGACAGAGAGTATGTCCATATCCGATCCCGGTCTCTTTGCCAACCAATCGTTATTATAACCCGTGGTTATAACTTTTAAAAACAATACTTTACTTCAAAATAAAATATCATTTCAAACCATATCTTTATCAAAATAAAGATTAAATCAATTCCAAACCATTTCCATATATTTAAAATTTCATATCATTTCAAAACTTCATTTCAAATCATTTTAATATAATAAAATATCATATCCTTACAAAACTTCATTTCCAATCATTTTAATAAAATAAAATATCCTATCAGTTCAAATCCAAGTATTCAACTTTAAATACCTTTTAAATTCAAAGATATCGTTCATTTACTACCATTTCAAATCACCTTTAAATAGTTTATATTCCAATCAAAATAATTCATTTAAACCTTTTAAAAGTGTAAATATTATATTTTCAAATCAAGTATTCAATTTCCAAAGTTTCAAACCATTCTGAGTTCGTTTACTAAGTCAAAAACCCTAATTATTAAAATTTCAGCATTTCACAGCATTTAAAAACAATTGCTATAAGTTATATTTGAAAACATTTTTAATTCAGCAAAGACAGCACTTAAAACTGTTGTTAAAACTCAGTTTTAGTTGAATTATAGTTCATAACAGAAAAGACAGCATTTCAGAAGTGTTGCGGTAGTTCAGATTTCAAAACAAGGGTTAAATTTGGTTTCAGCAAAGACTGCAGACCATTATAGCATTTCCAAAGAGTACTATAATAGGCCTGAGTTCAATATTAGCCTATAAGTTCCACTACAGCAACTACAGCATTTCAGAAATGCTGTAATAGCTCCTTTTTACACAATTTTAGTTCAAAATAGAATATATAGCATTTCTGAATGCTATTAAAAGTTAATTTCAGGTGTTAGTTTATTTCCAGCAATTAAATAACTTTAATTTAAAACACATAAACATTTAAAAAAAATCATATTTTAACATTTAAAATGTTCATTTACATATTATTTAACATATATCTTTTCACAATAAATTTCTTATAATCAAATCCAATTTCAACAATTTACTTAATAAGTTTAAGTGTAAAAGTTTCCAATTCTTCACATTTCAACAAATAAACTTAACACTTCAAATTTAAATTACCATTTCACAATTTAACTGAATTTCCAATTTTATTTAATTAACTTAAACCTTTAATTAAAACCAAATTTCACATTTCTTAGTCAAGTTATATTTTAAAAGATCACTTTTAAACATTCATTTATTTAACCACTTAAATTCATAGAAAAATCAATAATACTTTAATAAATCACTTAAATTCAATTTAATCAAATTATCATATTTACCATTTCCAAATAGAATTTAATATCCATTTTATTTATATAACTTAAATATCATTTTTAACCAAAATTCCAAATTTCCAACTTAAGTTATATTTCAAAAATCCAGTTAAACCATTCATTAATTACATTTTAACACATAGAAAAATCATAATTTCTTTAATTCAAAATATTTCAAAATCTGTTTAAATCAAATTTCATAAATTTATATTTTTAAAATACTTAAAAATATCCAAAACACTTTATAAAATAACCACGGGCCTGTATATAGTTTTCTAGCCTAGGTCAAGTGATACGGATATGTATCATTTCAATCCGTAGTTTAAAAAAAAAAGAAGAATCCGGGTTCTATCATTTCAAACCCGCAATCCCAAGTTAAAATAAATAAATAAATAAAAATCATTCAGGCCTATCATTTCAGCCCATAACGATTTTTCCCTATTCTAAAGTTCGTTCGGGTATGTATAATTTCAACCCATAGTGATTCTAGTCTACAGGGAACTTGCAGTGTGATAAACTGATATAAATAAACAGAATAACATAAAACAACAGCAACATATGATATAACAGGTGTAATAACAAGTGTGAACCTCATATGATAATAATATAAGCATATATAACATGATAATATACATTACAGATTCAAATGGTGTCGGTTTATCAGTTATATAGGTACATATTGTCTGGTGAGAATAACTCACCTGTTTGTGCTGGAGATATCAAAACCAATGACACAATGGAAACAAAAGCACGATGAAAAGACTACGGACTTGAGTGGAGAGCGAATCCAATCTACAACTCTTGTGTACAACCCAAAACAAACAATCAAAACAGCAAAATTCAATACGACTTTAAAATGCAATAACATTGAAATAAAAGGAGATACGACTACGTAGTCTTTTGCTTTGCCTTCTCTATTGTTTGGTATGCTTTGGGCTCTGATGTGGTTCAGATGTGATCAAGTTTTGGGTCAGGTTTGGGCCAACATAGCTCGGGTTCAAGGCAAGACAAGGTGGGGTTTGTACATGAGGAGGCGATGAGATTTTTGAAGGCAATTAGGTGATTTTTGTGCCAAAACAAGGTTTGGCCTTGGGAATTGTGCTCGGCCTAGGGTGAGTTATGACTGGAAAGAGGTGGGGAGGGGTGTGTTGTGGTCAGGTCAGGGAGGTGGTGGTGGCTATGGTGGTGGTTTGGGTGGTGGTTGAGGTGGGTGAGCATGTAGAGGTCAATAAACATGGTTTTTAGGCATCTAGGTTGAAATTTGGGGGGTTTTACCATCAAAATGGTTCGGCTATGGTCAGATCTGGTGGAGTGGGGGCTGGTGGTGGTCGGGAAGAGATGGAAGGAGGTAGTGGCAGTGGAATAGGGGTAGAGGCCGATCTCAATCAGGGAAGAAGGCAAGCAAAATAGCATAGAAAAAGAAGAAAAGTAGGAAGAAAGAGATGGAGGCCATTACCTAATCTTCTCTAGCCGTGAGAAACAATTGAAGATGGGATATTTTTTCACGTGAATGCCAAATGAGATGACGGCTACACTAGGGTTTTACATGGCTAGGCAATAAATTTTGAGGAGTTAAAGGAATTAAAGGATTTGGTAAATAAAAGGGCTTCCGTTTCAAAGCGTTACGCAACCTTTCACATTTCTTTCCTTATAAATCTTTGTATAAACAAAATATTTCAGAAAAATACTATATAAACCGAAACTAAGTAAAGATATAAGAAAATAAATAATAAAATTTAAAGAAATTAGAAAAAATAATAAAAGAAATTGCTTAAAATACAAAACAGTGTCCAGAAATTACAAATAAATCACCATTGACTTTGGAAAATTATTAACTTTATTTAAAAAATATTCTAAAACAAAATTTGAAATAAAAATGACTTTTAAAACATTTTCAAAGTGAAATAAATAATTAAATTTTAATTAAATAGAATTTAAAATAAGAAAATAACTTTAAAATGCAAACTAGGCTTTAAAAATTAGAAATAAATTCAATACACTTTCCAAAATCTTATTATCACTTTAAAAATATTTAAAAGACAAAATATATATAATATGGCATATGTATACAAATTAGAATAAGATATGACCAATAAAATATTATCTATATAGGTTAAAATAAACAATATTTTTAAATAAATCAATATAAACACAATATTGTAAAAAGTATAACTTTCACAATTTAAATCCAATTTCAACGAAACGAAAAGCAGTATTCATGATATTTAATCTATTTTCATAATAAAAGATAAAATTTAAATTTTCAAATATTTAAAATTTAAATTTAAAAGTCAAGGTTTGACTATATTGACAAAATTCATATTTTCTGGAAATAATCAATTTATTTATGTTTGGAATTCTAATTGACATCAAAATCAAATTTATATTTAAAATAACAAAATTTATTCTTTTTCATAAATAAAGCTTTTAAATATGGAAATATCTATTTAAAAATAATTGTAAAATACAGGGTTGTTACAACTTCTATGTCGGAAAAGGAATTTAGATGGTAAATTTTACATTTCTAACCTTTTTTTTGAATCCTATTACGTTGTACCTTGGAACCTTCTCTTTTTCCTCTAATTATTTTTCAATTTTTTTCCATGTGCAATACGCGAATGGAAGTTTATTCTTAGATGTTAAATCATAATTACCCTAAATGCAAGTTTCGTTCAACTATTAACAAGGTCTTGAAATAGAAATTCCAAAACTAAAACAACCTTTTACCTTGTTATTATCTATGTTTAGTATACTATCATTCTTACCAGATAGTAAAATTTTTATTGGCTAACACATCGACCCTCCTTACGCTAAGCATATGACACTAGGAAATTGAATATTATCTTTTTTCGTCAAAAATATTTTTTCCCCTTTCAATCGAACTTGCAAAATAGTTTTTATGATAGAGTGATCCTCTCATGAGGAGAGCACTCGTTATTTATTAAATAATAGTCAAAAAGACCATACAATTGTTTGGTTGGTTTAAGCGACTACAATTATATATAGGATAATCCCTTAGATGATTCGCAAAAGTATAAAATTAAAACAAATGCATGTATACAAGCAAATACGTTGTATAATCAAGAGTACAAGGTGGAAATGCAAAGATTGATGGGTAAACAAGGTTGTTATTGTTGTAATGCTTGAAAAGATAGCTTTTGTTGTAGGTCAGCTTGAAGAGGTTTACATTGCTGGAGCATAATCCTATGGAGGTACCATAGATAGTATTAAAATGTGAAGAATGCATACTAGCTTAATAAATCCTGGAACTAATGCAATACACAGGGGAATAATAGAGAACTTCCACTACAAGATACATATAAGCTGGAATATGAACCTACGACTGAGAGTGAAATAATGCTACCAGTTGTAGTTAGTGCTATAGGATGGAACATCGGCGCTTCAACTTGGAAGTACGGCCGATGTTGATGTTATAAAGTGCTTTAACATGCATGAAGCTACAGGGAAGTGCAAGTTGTAGATATAGTAGCATTTGGGGAGGTTGCTGTAGTTGGCTACTGGCAAGTACACGATGCAGCTAGAAAGGCCAAGGCATGATGTAAAATAGGTGCTACACATGGGAGATATAGGAACATGGATTCTTATGTACTAATTATAGAACACAATGTGTGTCAGAGATGTAGAAAGGCAAAATGTCATGGAGATCTTATACAATGATATACCTTGCAAGCATTTCTGAATGGTAAAATGCAAGCAGAGGTACAAACTTATGAATTGCAAGGCGACTATCCCATTATAAGGCAAGCCGATATAAGGAGCATTTTTGTGTACCCACGGCCAAACAATCAAGGAAGATGCATGAGGCTGTGTTGAAAGATGAGCGAGGAGAAGCTTGTTGTATTGTCCCAAAACAATCAGATGTCGTGGAGAATTCATCTTTCAACGTAGAGACCATTTGATAAAATTGATTGGCTAGCTCAATACCCAAAATGTTCAATGACCATATGCAGGTGGTCTCTCCATATTGAATGATTGTAATGAGAACCTGTCAAGTGTGAAATATGCCAAGCAATAAATTCATTATAGCCATAGAGTTTTATATTAATTTTTAAATATTTTTGATTTTGTTTAAGCCATAAGCCCCAACAAGTAATAGAGTATGACATGTCTAACAGTTTTCTAACAGTTTATTATACTTAAATCTAAAACTAGTCCAATATTCGTATGGAGATGGCAGAGTATTATTTATATTAATTCCCAAAGCCTTTAGCAAAGTGTAGATATAAATTGGGTTACTTGACAATCATAGAACAGATGCACAGTAGTTTCAGAGACTTTGTTGCAAAAATAGCATGAGTTATGATTATGGTTGTTTGGAAGTTTAGAATTTAGATTGTTGATTATATTAATTTATTATGTAAGACGATCCATATTTGAATTTTAACTTTTGAAGGTGTTTCCTGGAGATTTGACCAGGCAACTAGTGCTCGGCATCAGGTAGCACTCGGCGTCAGAGGGTGTTCGGCATCTAGGAGTGTTCGGCGAAGTACTCGGCATCCAGTGGGACTCGGCGTCAGAGAGTGTTCGACATCTAGGAGTGGTCGGCGAAGTGCTCGGCATCCAGAAGACTCGGCGTTAAGTAGCGTTCGGCGTTTGGCGTAATACTCGGCATCAGTAGTACTCGGCATACAAAACTACTTGGCGTCAACTAGCACTCGACGTCAACCAATGCTCAGCGTCAGCTAGCGTTCGGCATCAATAGAACTCGGCGATAGGAATACTCGGCGACAAGAGTGTTCGGCATAAAGCAGAACTCAGCAGCAGGAGTACTCGGCAATGGGCATACTCGGCATCCAGGAGACGTTCGGTGTACATTACTATTCAACATGACACTATCATTCGGCCAGCATGCACCATTCGACCAAAAGCTTCAGATAGAGTTGCGATCGGCTTCAGCTACAACCATTCTGCACTTCCCACACAATCGAACGAACCATCCAGCACAGAAAGGACTGTTCGGCATGGAAGGGACCGTTCAGCACAGAAAGGACTGTTCGGCATGGAAGGGACCGTTCGGCACGGAAAGGACTGTTCGGCATGGAAGGGACCGTTCGGCACGGAAAGGACTGTTCAGCGTCAAAGCGTTCGGCATACCTGGTTCGGCATGCAGCGAACACTACAGCTGGGCTAGAGCGTTCGGTTACCAAGCCCACTTGGGAAGTCCAGCCCATTTTTGTCTATAAATAGAGGGGCGGGGTCATAGTGAAGAGGATCCTTTTTTGGGAGAGAACATCGGGGAGACTCTACCATTTTTGAGACTCATCTTCTCTACTTAACAACTTCATTCAAGCATTTGATTCACGAATTGTATTTGTAATCAACAATAAAGAAGATCAATAAAGTTTAATCTCAAAGTGGACGTAGGCAATTACGCTGAACCACTATAAATTTGGTGTTCTTACTTTCTGCATTTAAATTAGCATTGTCTTCTCTGTTTAATTTATCTTCATCACTTATATCTCTACACAATCTTTCTCTACGAGGTTAGTGACCAATTTTGGTGCTAACACTTTGGTGCTTTCATTGAGAATTGAATTCTCAGACCTCAAGGATCTGCTTTGAAGCTACTGGATTGAACAAATCCCCCAAGGAAGATCCGACTCACTGATAGGACATCCATTGATTCTACTCAGAGTTCATACCGATAACTCTACAATGGCAGGACCACGTACCAGGTTAGCTTCTCATAATGTGGATGCCCACGAGACTGCTAGCGTGCAACAAGCAGGACCCAGCAATCAACCAGCAATTCTCAGTGCAGGAATTGCCACTCAAGAACAGACTCCAATTGTCACCAGAATAGAGTTCAACGACTTGATGAGAGAACTTAGGGAAAGAAGAAGACAACTAGGAGAGCAGATGCAAGCTAACGCCAACCTGATGGCACAACTCACTCAACAGCAGCAACAGAATGCTGGGGGCAATCCCGCTCCTTACTCTTCATCTGACAGCTCAACTTCCTCTGATGAACCTCCCAGGCGCAGACGACGTAAGACTGAAGCTGCAGGAGCAGAAGCTGCTGTTCAAACAACTGGAGACCGTGATCCAGCAAGAGCTGGAAACTTCAGGACCGGGATGCAAACGGAGGATGGAGGCCCAGGCCATCAAAACGCTAATGATGTCGAACCTCAAAACGCACGATTGGCAGATCGCCAGGAGAGGAGGCATCAGCATGGACAGGCGCGTAGAACAGACCCTAACCTTCCGCCTTCCATACAGACACCAGATCTGATAGCCATGATCAGGCAATTGATGAAAGAAAATCAGGGCTTATCGAATGATGATTGGGGAGTGTCAAGAAGTCATACTCCATTCACGGATGTTGTGTTGCAGGCGGCGTACCTCAGAAAATTTAGTATGCCTACTATCCCTGCGTATGAGGGAAAGACTGACCCCAGACAACACGTCATGAGGTACGAATGGATGATGGATTCATCTAGAGCAAATGATGCCACCAAGTGTAGATGCTTTCCAATTACTCTATCTGGGATCGCTACTATGTGGTTCACCCGACTTCCTCCGCAGTCCATATCAAATTTCGAGTAATTGGCAAAGAAGTTTGTTGAGCAGTTCAGGATACACACTACACGTCCAAAGGAAGTAATGTCTCTGTCAAGTGTAATCCAAAATCCTGGGGAGTCGTTGAAGGAATATTTACAGAGATTCCATGTTGCGGCAACTGAAGTCAGTAATCCCAATGATCATGCAATTCTAATGGCGGTAATGAGAGGTGTGGATCCAGATTCTGAGTTTGGAGACTGGTTGGCAGGAAAATCTCCGACTACGCTAGAGCGTTTCTACTCAAAGGCACACCAGTTCATAAGAAGAGAGGAAGCTAGGTGGGTACGACGAGATAAGGCACCATGACCCGTCCAAGAGTCTATGAAAAGCAACATTGCTGTGAAGCAGTCCGGAGACAACTCGGGAAAGGTCCAAGTCAATGTCCAGAACAAGCTTGGGCAGCCTAAGGAGTCCGGAGTAAGGAATCAAGGGAAGAAGAGAGAAGCAGGGAAGTGGAAATCGAGAATTCCAAGCTACAGCGAGTATACCCCGCTGAACGCGCCGCTAGAGAACATCTACCTATCCACCTGTAATACTTTTCAGTACAGAAAGCCGCGTCCAAAAGAATCAACCGAGGAACAGAAGCGGACCGGGAAATATTGTAGCTTCCATGAGACTTATGGGCACAATACAGAAGAGTGCAGACACCTGCACGACGCTATCGAGAAGTTGATCAGGCAAAAGAAGTTGCAAGAATTTGTGGAGGGTCCACAGGAAGGAGGACAGGGAACGTCCAACCCAGGTCGTGCACCAGCTCCGCGTCATCCCGAGGAGCCTGCCCGAACCGTAGGTAGACTAGTCATTAATACCATTATCGGTGGGCCTCACCCCGCAGACAAGAATTGGAGCGATATGCAAGTTCCCTTAAGCATGCGGATTTTGAGTGCTGTTCGAACGTGGAGGATGGGACCCCTGCTAAGCAGCAGCGCGTAATGATAGACGATATAGTGTTCAGAAACAGAGACGCTGATCAGGTAGAGGCTCCGACCATCGACCGGATGGTCATATCTACGACGATCGGACCAGCATATGTAAAAATAATTCTGATTGATTGCGGAAGTTTTGTCAACATAATCTTCAAAAAGGCTTACGACCAAATGAAAATGGAAACGAAAGACTTAAAACCATCCAAAGCTCGTATTCACGGCTTTAACGGCGCTGCGACCGATGCAGTGGGGTATGTCGAGTTACCAGTTGAACTGGGACAAGGCGAGCGTCGGAGGGTGCGAATTCTACCCTTCGTAGTTCTGGATGTGGATTCTCCATATAACGTTTTCTTGGGCCGGCCGGCCCTGGCTGAGTTTAGGGCAGCGATAGCCCCGTGGTGTTTAACTTTGAAGTTCCCGACTGACAAAGGAGTAGGTATTGTTCATGGCGACCAAGCAGCTGGTCGTTCCTGCTATGTGGCCGAGCTCCGAGAGGCCCATCGGAGGGAGAAGGGAAAGGTTGCGGACAATCTCGTCCGCATCCTTAATACGGATAATTGACAAGTAGTGCCCGAGCCCTGGCTCGGGCATAGTTCTCGGATCTTCGGAGATATAGATCCGAGAGACGACGATGAGAAACCTAGGGAAGAGAAGGCGGCGCCGGCTGAATTAACAGTTGACATTTCAGTTAGTCGTGATGACCCTTCGCGAATACTGAAGATTGGATCGCAGCTTGGCCCCGCGATGACTGAAGACCTTAGCGACTTCCTCCGGACGAATCTTGATGTTTTCGCCTGGACGCATTCTGATATGTGTGGGATTTCCCCCGCCATCACGAGTTATATGTTGAACATAGACCCGAGATACGTTCCGGTTAAACAAAAAAGGAGAGGAATGGATCTGGAGAGGTCCGCCGCTCTCGGAGAGGAGGTGGACAAACTCAAAGAAAATGGGTTCATCCGCGACGCCCTCTACCCTGAATGGGTATCCAACCCCGTGCTGGTGAAAATGGCGAATGGGAAATGGAGGACTTGTGTAGATTATTCCGACTTGAACAAAGCATGCCCGAAGGACAGTTTCCCGTTGCCTAGGATCGATCAGTTGGTCGACTCCACCGCAGAACACGAGCTATTGTCATTTATGGATGCGTACTCAGGGTACAACCAAATCCCGATGCATATTCCGGACCAAGAACACACCAGCTTCGTGACAAATGTCGGACTGTATTGCTATGTAGTAATGCCCTTTGGATTGAAGAACGCAGGGGCAACTTACCAGCGTTTAGTGAATCGAATGTTCAAGGACCAGTTGGGCAAGACGATGGAAGTCTATGTGGATGACATGCTCGTGAAGTCATGACGGTCAAACGACCACATTCGAGACTTGGCTGAAATGTTCGACATACTCAGGTTTTACGGGATGAAGATCAACCCTCTGAAGTGTTCCTTCGGCGTGGCATCGGGGAAGTTTTTGGGATTCATCATCAATGCTAGAGGAATTGAAGCCAACCCAGAGAAGATCCAAGCTATTCGAGATGTGCAAGCACCCAGGACTATAAAGCAAGTGCAGAGTTTGAATGGAAAAGTAGCTGCGCTAAGTTGATTTATATCCAGGGCAACTGACAAGTGCATCCCATTCTTTGATATAATAAAGAAGGGGAAGAGAAATTTTGAATGGACGTCTAGTTGTGAGGAAGCATTCCGGAATCTGGTGAGGCATCTGGAGAGTCCACCAATGCTGTCAAAACCAGTTGACCACGAGATGTTATACGTATACTTGGCTGTATCCCCGCATGCGATAAGTGCGGCTTTGGTTCGTGAGGAGGATCGAGTCCAGAGGCCGGTGTATTATGTTAGCAAGCGTTTAACGGGGGCGGAGAGGAATTACCCTAAGATCGAGAAATTGGCTTATTGCTTGGTGATTGCATCACGTAAGCTGCGTCCATACTTTCAAGCGGATTCAATCGGTGTTTATACCGATCAACCCCTGAGGCAAGTACTCCAACGGCCGGAAACTTCTGGAAGGTTGCTGAAATGGAACATCGAGTTGAGCCAATTCGATATCGCCTACTTACCACAGAGAGCCATCCGAGGGCAAGCATTAGTAGATTTCATCACTGAGTTTACCATACCCGTCAAACCGGATGATCACGACATCATTCCCCCCGTTCGATGGAAATTATACACTGACGGTGCATCAAACGACCGTTGCTCCGGCACGGGCATAGTTCTTATAACTCCGGAAAACCGATCAATCTGTTATGCCCTGAAGCTTGATTTCCCGGCTACAAATAACGAAGCAGAATATGAAGCACTGATCGCTGGCTTGAAGCTCATCAGGGAACTCGGGATCAAATCAGTCGAAATCTTTTGTGACTCACAGTTGGTGGTTTACCAAGTACGGGGAGACTACCAAGCAAAGGGATGAAAGCTCGCTCCGTACCTTGTTCAGGTCCAAGAACTACTCTCGAATCTCGAGCGTTATGACATTTCACATGTCCCGCGCGAACAGAACAAAGAAGCCGACTTGTTGGCTAAGTTTGCGAGTACCGGTGATGCGCAGCAAATGGGATTGTATCCCGTTGAAGCCTTGCATGCCCCGAGCATAGACGAGATGAAAGTTGATCGTGTGTTGGAAATGGAGATCGAGAAGGAATCGTGGATAACCCCATTCAAACTGTACCTAACGATCGGAGCTTTACCAGAGAAAAGGAGCGAAAGATGGCAGGTCCTTCGAAAGGCCGCGCGATACGTAATGCAGGATGGGTCAATGTATCGAAAAGGATTCTCAGTCCCACTATTACGATGCATCGCTCATGATGAGACAAAGCGGGTCTTAAGAGAGGTTCACGAAGGGGAATGTGGCGACCATACTGGGGGGCAAACGCTAGCAAAGAAGATCCTCCGCTATGGATATTACTGGCCCACCGTAAACCGGGACGCCGCGGATTACGCAAGAAAATGCGACAAGTGTCAAAGATATGCGAAAATCCCGAGGGCTCCATCAACGGAACTCACACAAATGATTAGTCCCTGGCCATTTGCGATCTGGGGAATCGACATAATCGGCTCTTTGCCTATATCCAAAGGTGGCGCGAAATATGCGATAGTTGCAGTCGACTATTTCACAAAATGGGCTGAGGTAGAACCTTTGGCCACAATCACCTCTAAGAAGGTCATTAACTTCGTTGTACGAAACATTATATGCCGCTTTGGCCTTCCACGCACCATCATTACGGACAACGGGATGCAATTTCAAAGCAGAGAGTTCAAAGAGTTCTGTTTAAAGTATGGCATCGAGAAGAAGTTCGCCGTCGTGGCACACCCGAAAGCTAACGGGCAAGTCGAGGCCGTCAACAAAATAATCAAGTCCATACTGAAGAAGCGTCTGGAGAAGGTTGGAGGCAAGTGGGTAGATGAACTCCCTATAGCATTATGGGCATATAGAACTACCCACAAGTCCGCGACCGGCCACACTCCATTCGCCTTGGCATACGGCTCTAAAGCAGTTATACCCGTGGAACTTGCAGTTCCATCGCACCGAGTGACATACTATGATCCCAAAACGAACCAGAACCTCTTGCTGGAATCACTGGACTGCATCGATGAGAAGCGTGAAGAAGTCGAATTAAGGGCGGCAGCGCATAGGCACCGAGTCAAGTGCTACTACGACGGTAGGGTCCGCCCAAGAATCTTTGAGGTGGGTGATCTCGTTCTGAAACGAGTTTTCCCGGTACCATCACGTATGAATCCCAGCTGGGAGGGTCCGTATGCCATTGAACGGAAGCTTGGAGAGGGAACATTCAGGCTAGCGACCGTCGATGGCACGACACTCCCCCGAGCATGGAACAGTGAACATCTACGGCACTATTACATTTAGCATGTTTTCTTTCTTGTCTTAGGCACTGTTATTTCCTGCATGTTTCCTTTCAGTCATAACTTAGTTTCTTTTTAAAAGTTGTAATCGAGCAGTTTAGTTGATTTTCATTAATAAAGGCTTGATGCCGTGTTTTTCATGAATCACTAACGTTTCTATATCTCATAATTGAATGATGAACTACATTATCTCGTACGACGTACGGACTCATATAAACAATTTCAAATCTCCGAATCCCCAGAGCGCGGATCGGAGTACTCCAAGTCCCCGGAGCGCGGACTAGAGGATAAACGATTCCAAATCTCCGGATCCCCAAAGCGCGGGCCGGAGTACTCTAAGTCCCCGAAGCGCGGGCTAGAGTATAAACGATTTCAAATCTCTGAATCCCTAGAGCGCGGATCGGAGTACTCCAAGTCCCCGGAGCGCGGACTAGAGTATAAACGATTTCAAATCTCTGAATCCCCAGAGCGCAGATCGGAGTACTCCAAGTCCCTGGAGCGCGGACTAGAGGATAAACGATTCCAAATCTCCGGATCCCCAGAGCGCGGGCCGGAGTACTCTAAGTCCCCGGAGCGCGGGCTAGAGTATAAACGATTTCAAATCTCCGAATCCCCAGAGCGCGGATCGGAGTACTCCAAGTCCCCGGAGCGCGGACTAGATTATAAACGATTTCAAATCTCCGAATCCCCGGAGCGCGGATCGGAGTACTCCAAGTCCCCGGAGCGCGGACTAGAGGATAAACGATTCCAAATCTCCGAATCCCCAGAGCGCGGATCGGAGTATTCCAAGTCCCCGGAGCGCGGACTAGAGGATAAACGATTTCAAATCTCCGAATCCCCAGAGCGCGGATCGGAGTACTCCAAGTCCCCGGAGCGCGGACTAGAGTATAAACGATATCGAATCTCCGAATCCCCAAAGCACGGATCGGAGTACTCCAAGTCCCCGGAGTGCGGACTAGAGTATAAACGATGCGAACCTCCGAATCCCCTGAACGCGGATCAACTTACTCTAAATCCCTGGAGCGTAGATTTAGAAAAAAGTCCAAGTACTCGAGAGATATAGAACAAGAAATACACCACGTCCGGAAATGTTTGAACAACACGAAAATGGACTGGGAGATAATGCGACCACAGTTAATCATCAAACAAAAGAAAAGCAAGAGAATCATTCAAACAAAAAAGAAACTAAACTTCATTTAAATAGTTCAAAATGGGGTTACACGGTTACTCCTACAAAACTCAGAGTTGAGAACTTATCTATACAAGCTACAGGACTTAAGCAAGAAGCTCGTTGAACGAGTATATTAATTATTTCTTCGATTTCTTCTTCTTGTCTTCCTTTGTTTTTTCCGACGACTCCTCTCCTTCACGCTTTTTCTTGGATTTCTTGCTTGCTAAAGAAGCGGAGTCAGGAGTAGGAGACGGAACATCTAGTGGTTTGGACCTGCCCGGGAGAATGATTTTCAAAGGTCTGTTCCGCGGGTCGGTAAGTTCCAGTATTCCAGGTTCAACTTTGACCTCGGCATTTTTCTTCTCCTCTGCGGCGAGGCGGTCCTTCATGCTCATTTGTGAAGTATGCTCAGAGGCGCCAGTGATTTCAATTTCATCACTACCTTCAGCAGGAGATGAAGTGTCAAGATTATCATCATCTAGCGCCCCAATCACTTGAGCATCGGGACCAAGAATTACTCCCGCATGGACAGCGTCGCTAGTTTTCTCTGCCTCCTCCTTGGCATCATCGCTCCTTGGAGTCGGCCCGGCGTCAGAACAGCCTACATGAAAACATAAAGAGTGAGCGTTAGAACGAATAACCACTGCTGAAAAATGACGGGATCTTTTAACTTCTAGAAAAGAAGAGTTTCCTACCGGGTTCTGGTTGGTTATCGGTTGCGCGTGGGGTTTCACCCTCCAGAATAGGAGATAGCACATGAACACCAAGCCCGGGATCTTCAGGGTCGTAGCCGGCGTGCTGCTCGAATGGGTCAAGTGTCGGCCGACTGGCCGGTTGAGCAGCGGGAGGAGCAGCAGTGTGAGGAGCCATAGTCTCAGCCCTAGACGGGCCAGCTTCATCATTTTTCTCTTTTGGAAGGGGAGAGCCTTTGCTATAAAGCGTCAATGCTGCGGATAAATCCGCTGGCTCATTCCCCCTAAGGAACTCCTTCACCAAAGCATCCTCATCGACCTCTTCGGAGCCCGACTCGATCTTCCTGATCCTTATCAAAGTTTCCCAGGCCTCAGCTAGGGATTCGAGATAACCGTCGCCCAAGAACGTTAAGTCGCGATACATAAGGACGCGGGCTCCATATTAAGCAATCAACGGGTCAAACATGCATTTGACCTCTTCCCTGCCGGCTTCTGCGGCCGCCTCGAGGCGAGAATCAATCTCCTCCGCAGCCTCTCTTTTGCCCTCCTCATGGGCCTCATCCTTCATCTTCTCAACCCCGGCAAGTTCGTCATCGAGCTTCGTTTTCAGGAGACGAGTAGCAATGATTTCATCACAGTATCGCTGTGATTCTTCTTGAGCAGCTACCTTGTCCTCCTTCTCCTTGGAGAGTAACTCTTTCAGCTCTCTGACTTGCACAACGAGCGCGTCCCTCTCTTTTTGGACAGAGTCTTTTTCTAGGGCGAGGGCACCGCTGCGCTGGACTGCCTCATCAAGCTCCTTCTTGTGAGCCATCTCTAAGCGAGTAACTGCTTCAGCAGTATCTTTTGCACTTTGTTCAGCGGCTTCCAGCTTCGACTTGTACGAAGCGAGCTCTACGTCTTGGTGCTCGATGATGTTTTTGTCGCAGCCAGCCTCCAGTTTCAGGCAATCAATCTCATGTTGACGCTCAACGGACACCTCCGAGATCTTCTCCACCAAGTGCACAAACGCGTCATGTTGAACATAGACGTCGTTATTACAGGCAATGGCACTCTGCTTCACATGCCCAGGAATATGGTGAATAGCCGGGAGGAACTTCAAACCGTCAAAGCAAATTTTTGGAAACTTGGCCCTAAGATCGACCATCTTTTCCGTGACAGTTGGATCGACCGCGGGAGTAGGGGGAGGAGGCTTTGGAAGTTCTGCCCTTTTTCGTTGTTCCCGAACTTGCCTCGTGCTCGATGAACCGGAATGTTGTTCTCGAGGAGCATCAGATTGGTAACCCTTCTGTGAAAATTTCTCAGTATCCGGCTCAGTTGGAGGAAGAGGATCACAGGACTGTGAAGATTGAGAATATGCCTTCTTACGGTGAGATGACTCGCGGGGACGATTGTCTCTATCTTCATAATCATTTCTGTCTCGGCGTCTACCTGAACTTGAGTCCCGTCCGGAGTGATGAAATATGGAAGAGCCATGAAGGCGATCGAGTCCGTGAGAGCGTCCCATGTCACCTGCAAAGAATAGAGATAACAACGAGTTAGGAAAAATCCGGGAAATAAAGAAAATGATGAAGTGTATGATGGAATGCGTATGTGCGTGCGTGTCCTAGTGTTCCCCCCGACGGACCCGTTCGTTTATCTTTACTAATCGGAGTGTTGTCTCCTTGGACCGGGAGTTGAACTCCCGCATTGCCTTTAACGGGCGAAGAAAACTTGAGGGCTTCAGGATCGTCAAACCCGTAATTGAGAATATCATCGGGAATAGACAGGTTCGACACGCCCCTCAGGGAACTTTCCAGGTGCTTCGAGGAAGCCTCTTTCTCAGGCGGGATAGGCATGACTTTTGAAGTGCCACCAACTTTCTCCTTCTGAACTTTATATTTTAACTTCCTCTTTCCCTTCGAAGGGGAGGATGACGTCTTAATATCTTGAACTTCGACTGCCGAATTCCAAGCGAGACCCACATTCTCACCTTGGGTCTCAAGAGCTTCGTCTTCTTTGCGCTCGCCTTCTTCGTGCGTATCGGGAGTGCGGCGCGACGATGACCCGGCCTGTTTTTTCCCTTTACCGGAAGAAGGTTTGGGAATGATGACACCTTCTGGAAGGCTGATCCGACGACCAGGGGCTAGCAAGCCAAACCCCGACAGTGATTCATTTGAAATGATAGTCCGGATGTCACGTTCCGTGGTAGGAAGAGCTATAATGGCTTCAACAGCCTCAGAATATCCTCGGCCTTCCGAATGCGGGTTGATACCTGAAAAGATGAAACAAAGAGTTAGGAAAGGCATGACTCCGGTTAAATGTGAATAGTGACTCGGCAGAGAGACTCACTGCCTTCAACCCATCTCCTCGCAAACCCAGGAGGGCAGCGCACATAAAACCATTCCTGTTTGTACAGGGCGAATTTACTGCATGCCCATGTCAAGATTTGGCATTTGTGGTACGGCTCGAGGAACATAAAGGAAGGACTGTCTTTTCGTCTCTTGATCATATAAATGTATCTGATATCGCCAGCGGTTGGAGGTCTAGAGAAGACGGCCATGAAAAGTAAGTAGGTAACGTATAGAAACGCATGGCCGTTCGGGTGCAGCTGCGACGGAGCTATGTCAATATACTGCAATACATCCCGGAGAAATAAATTGAACGGAGGCACGCTGCCCATCTAACACATGAACTTGTTACAGGCGGTATACCCGACTGGGGGCAGATGAGGACGATCGTGTCGCGAAGGGACCAACACGTCGGCGAAAGGGATCCCATGAATGGAGCATATCCGTCGGAGAGCGGCTTCGTTGATCTTCGAAGCTTGTGAATTGATCGGATTGTCTAGAAGAATTGCTGCCTCCAGGGCATCAGGTGCTAAGTTGTGAGCAGGAGAAGTCGACGGATTAGAAGTATCAGCAGCTTCTGGCCTTGATGATGGCCCAGGCCTGTCGGATATAGTGGCAGAGCTAGACTTTCTTGACATCCTCAATAAATAACGAACCTGGCAAAGTGCTTGAGAAAGCTATACTCAAAAAAACGTTGAACGTTAGAGTTAGCAACACGAGTTTTCCCCCCACGTGGTGTGTGAACTAGTGCAAGCAATTGTGTACAAGCAATAAGAATCTAAAGATTTCAAAGATATAAAAATGAGCTTCGAGTCGTCGCCTTCGAAGACCGTCATCGTTGACCGTCTCAAAAAGCCCGCCTTGAGGTGATTACGGTTTCAAATTCAGAAAACGAGTGTTAATCAAACCCAGATTTAAGTCTACTAAAGCTAGGGAGTTAATGATCCAAGTCAGTGTCATATGATGGTGTGGTTAGATCTTTTGACCTTGTGTAGATTAGGCAAGGCAATTGTTCGTTCGACATTTACGGTGTTCGGCCTAAGTATAGTTCAACATTTATCATTGTTCGACATCTATAATTGTCCGGCATTTGCATTGCTCGGCCTTGATATGGTTTGGTTAAGTTTTGTTCGGCATTTGGACTGTTCAGCCTAAATATAGTATTCGGCATGTATGTTTGTTCGGCAGGTCAGTTGTTCAAAACGAATACTGTTCGGCATTTAAGTGGTATTCGGCAATTGTATCGTTCGGTCTAAGTTCTATTCGGCATGTGCGTCTGTTCGGCGATTGTACTGTTCGGGCTAAGTTCTATTCGGCTTGTGGGTTTTTTCGGCATGTCAGTTGTCCGGCACATATACTGTTCGGCATTTGAGTGTTGTTTGGCCTTAGTTCGTTCGACTAAGTCATAGTTTGGCATTTTAATAAGCGCTAGGCCTGGGTTCGTTCGGCCAAGGTAGTGCTCGGCAACTTCCCATTCCACCGTCCGGCGCATGACGACATACGCCGGAGCAGCGCTAAGCCAAACAACACCTTTACCTCCTCCAACACCTTCTTTCTTTTTCTTCCCTTTAACTTTGGTTTGACGCGAGGAAGCTAAGCCCATATGTGAACCTGATCATTCCTCCTCGCATCATCGTTCGGCAGTGAAGACGCGATAAAGATGACCCACTCAAAGGCCTTCTACGTGACACACTCGGCCATCTCGTTTGAAATCTACTTGAATCGTACGAGAAAAGATACCTAGTTTGCAGATTGGAGATTGGGATGGAGTAGTTAAGTTTTAAATCCGGACGACTGAATAAAATTGAAAGTCTTCGAGGAATGGCAGAAGTAAAAAAGTAGAGGGGAGAAGAAGGAAAAGACCTGGTTTTATAGAGTAGGGAGGTGGAAGTCGAAGGGGCTATACCTGGTAGAACCGGTCAATGCCACAGTGTTCGGCATCAGAGCAAAGTATCGTTCGGCACATGAGGATTGTTCGGCTTCGAACGCATCGTTCGGCGTCCAAACCATGCTCGTCTCACACCTCCTTTACTAACATTCTCGAGAAGGCACCTCCGAGGTAAGCTGAACTAAACTCAAACCGCATCACGTTCGGTCACATAATACACTTTGGGGGGCAAGTGTTTCCTGGAGATTTGACCAGGCAACTAGTGCTCGGCATTAGGTAGCACTCGGCGTCAGAGGGTGTTCGGCATCTAGGAGTGTTCGGCGAAGTACTCGGCATCCAGTGGGACTCGGCATCAGAGAGTGTTCGGCATCTAGGAGTGGTCGGCGAAGTGCTCGGCATCCAGAAGACTCGGCGTCAAGTAGTGTTCGGCGTTCGGCGTAATACTCGGCATCAGTAGTACTCGGCATACAAAACTACTCGGCGTCAACTGGCACTCGGCGTCAACCAATGCTCAGCGTCAGCTAGCGTTCGGCATCAATAGAACTCGGCGATAGGAATACTCGGCGATAGGAGTGTTCGGCATAAAGCAGAACTCAGCAGCAGGAGTACTCGGCAACGGGCATACTCGGCATCCAGGAGACGTTCAGTGTACATTACTATTCAACATGACACTATCGTTCGGCCAACATGCATCATTCGACCAAAAGCTTCATAGAGAGTTACGATCGGCTTCAGCTGCAACCATCCTGCACTTCCCACACAATCGAACGAACCATCCAGCACAGAAAGGACTGTTCGGCATGGAAGGGACCGTTCAGCACAGAAAGGACTGTTCGGCATGGAAGGGACCGTTCGGCATGGAAAGGACTGTTCGGCGTCAAAGCATTCGGCATACCTGGTTCGGCATGCAGCGAACACTACACCTGGGCTAGAGCGTTCGGCTACCAAGCCCACTTGGGAAGTCCAGCCCATTTTTGTCTATAAATAGAGGGGCAAGGTCACAGTGAAGAGGATCCTTTTTTGGGAGAGAACACCGGGGAGACTCTGCCATTTTTGAGACTCATCTTCTCTACTTAACAACTTCATTCAAGCATTTGATTCACGAATTGTATTTGTAATCAACAATAAAGAAGATCAATAAAGTTTAATCTCAAAGTGGACGTAGGAAATTACGCTGAACCACTATAAATTTGGTGTTCTTACTTTCTGCATTTAAATTAGCATTGTCTTCTCTGTTTAATTTATCTTCATCACTTATATCTCTACACAATCTTTCTCTACGAGGTTAGTGACCAATTTTGGTGCTAACAGAAGGCGCCTTCATTTTCCAAATAGGTTGAAATAATCAAACATATTGGTACCATAGAAAATCAAGAATTTGCATAATAGTTTGAAAAATAGAATTCCCAAAAGCATTCAAACACTAAATTTTTCAAAAAATGTACTTGAACAAAAATTTCCAAAAGCATTAGAACCCAACTTCTCAAAAGCATTTAAATAAAAAATTTCACAAGCATTTAAACATATTTATTCAAAACATTTGTTGCCTCATCATTAAAACAAATCAAGCCATATCTTAATGGAATCGGGACTCAATCTATGAGTTAATGCATATGATTGGCCCAAGCATTGCACCTAATCCTAGATTTGGGGAACCTTTCCTTTTACTCCTAAACAATGACACACAAGCCTATTTATAAATTTTAGTATTTAAGGTGTAGGGATAGTGACCTGTAATTTTGCAACAACCCTTCCCCATCCTCCACTTGCTAAAAATTATTTTTCTCAAAATTCAAAAGTTTAGGATCTAATAATTCTTTATTTCTAGTGGCTAGCATAATTTTCTAATTCACTTCCATCTTTAACTGTCTTTTATCACTAGTTAAGTGTCCTTATGAGATCTCCTTATTTACATTGTTCCCAACATATTTATATAGTAGTCAAAGCTCATCCAAACCATCAACACGGTAATAAAATAATTACATATCTCATATCATAATGTATGCTTTTCCAATATCCGAAGGGAGACAACTAGCAATTATAACCCAACACATAACAGAAAACAATTGCTAGAAGCTGCCCTTCGTCATCACCTGATGTTGATGCCCTATCAGTCATTACTGAATTAAGATGGACATTTCTAGTATGTCATTCTACTATTACCCATATGCCTTTACTTATTTCATTGGATTCTAATAAATAAAGGCTATCCATTATTTCAATTATTACACCCGCTTATGAGATAAATTGTGCATTCCCACAATGCAGTGGGTAGGAAATATAAGCTATGCACATTTAGAACAATCATTGGAAAAAATTTCTTGATGGAATAACTTTCTTACCACCTATCTTACCTTATATAACCTTGAGTTAACCAACATAATTTATGTGTGTTTGTCATCTCATTAATCTCCTCCAATCTTACTACTATCTTCTTTCAATTGAAATCTCTTGATAGTATTCTCGACATTGGTATTACTTTCTATATCCTTGATCTTTCATGAAAGTATACCATAGTACCTGCAAAACAATACTTATACGATTCTCCATTATTTTGAGAGTTCTTCTTATGGCTTTCACAGATGTTTAAACACACATTCCTAGGTTCATTCCAATATTCCTTATATTCAATGGGGATTCCTTGTCACAACCCTACGAGCATCCATAGCTATTTTATTTATAGCCTAAACTTTTACCATGTCTTACCTAGATAGTCATCCTTATCTACTCCATAACAAAGATTGGTTTGGGTTTTACCACTCTTTATAAAACTAAAAATTCATAGATATGAAGTAATTAATCCAAAACTTTTATCTTTGAAAATATAAACTTAGAAACCTTCTTCAAGAATTCAAAAACTACTTGGTTTGGATATGGAAAAGTTCACTTTTAAAAGACTTTCTTCAATAGAAATTTACTTATTTAAAAATATGATTTTTAACTCAAAACATTTATCACGTTTAAATCCAATTGTCATACCAAACCATTTTTTAAAAAACATTTTTTTGTAACTTTAAATAATTAAATCTAGAGTAGAAAAGGATAACTTCCATCCTATTATTTTCCTAATATTCATGTTATTTCCACTTTCAACCTTTGCAGGGATTTTAATAATATAAGAGGGAGACTTTCAAAAGAAACGAGCAACTACTGCATCTATCTAAGCGTCGACCTAAAATATAGGTGCAATTACCACATATCTTTGAAATTTATCCATACATTTATCCTATTCCTATTTCTTTCTCCTATATTATTTCTACATAGACTGCTAATCTTATTTAAAATCCTTTACGCTATTTCTATCTAAATTTCCTAATATTGACTCATTGTAGTGCATTCGCTTACTGCTTTAGTAAGTGGACTTTTCTTCAATAATATAAAACGAGGTATGATTTGAGCTATTATTCTCCGTATATTCCTTCTACAAGAATATTCCACTAATCATAATTATCGGACTTACCCTTCAATTTCTTTACCTCATTTTAAATAAAGTACCATTTACATTTGTCTACCCCTTTGAAAGAATAAAACCTTAAAACTACAAAAATAGGAAAATCATCGATCCAAACATACGCTCTATTTTCCCTTCATTTTAAAAATGAAAAATTGTTTTTACCAAAATCCTTGAAATCGGAAACTTTTGACCCAACAAATTTTAAACTAAAAATTTCAAAATTTCCTTGCTGTTTCAAAATAATAACTTCCCAATAAATACTTTTGAAAAACACAGTCAAAACATTTCAAGGAATTTTCCAAAATCTTTTGCCAAATTTTTTCAAATGAGATTGGACTCAAAAATGGTCTTTAATAATCCTTTCTTTTGAACTTTCCTTCTTTTTTGCTTCTTCTTAACCTATCTTAATCAAAAATCTGGATATATTCTTATGGTGATTAACTTACACCATCTTGCGGGAACATACACTACTTCTTCTTTGCAAGTTGCTTCTGAATGCTTGCAACATATAGGTTCTTACTTCACATTTGTCTGGATGAAACGTACATCTTCAATCAGCAATCCACCAAAATCCACAATTATAAAGAAACCTAGGCCCAACAAAGGAGTCGAGTACCATCCAGCTTCCAAGGCCCTTCTATACGTCATGCTAATGCTCTTCTTAGTCAACGCTCTATGGTACAAACGACGCTTCGTTGGGTAATCGGGTTAGGAGTACAAATTTTAACTCTGTTTTTTGGTCCAACTCATAGTTGCCTCGTCCGTCCTTTTAGAATAGGGTCACAACTTCTTCTGTAGTCAGAATTTATAGAGTCTAGCATATATAATGAATATAATTATAAGTTAAATACAAATATGTTATCTCAGCGTATCCTAACTCCTATGATCGACAAACCTATGCTCTGATACCATATGCAACAACTCGCACCTTAATTGGCCCGAATTTTGACTGCATCGAAACTCAAGACATTAGTGTTTGGATCGTTTGTTTCGGTAACATGTAATAAACACAAGCATATCAGATAACGATCAACATAAATTCATAGTGGAATTGAAAAATATAATATAACACATGTATTGCCTATACCTTGGGATCAATATTATTCCTTGGATATCTAGTTGTCTTGTCAGCATCGAGCATGAATGAGATGACTTCACCATCTTTCATTCCCGACTTGCACCAGCAGCATGTCCCTCAAAATCTATCATGTGGGTTGTAATGTGGAGGGGGTCAGAACAAAGTTCTGGTGATTGGAAAATTACATACTTTATCCATGACATTAATTTATGCAATTGATTTCCTTTTAAATGTTATATATATTATTTGTGGCTAATCAATTAAATCCTATATGTGCATATGATATGCCTAACCTCCTCTGAGGTATAACTATATATATATTCCTATACACATACATACATACATACATTTATATATATATACACTACCCAAAAACCCGTCCATTTAATACTTCTTGAATATGGAGGCGGTAGACCCAACGACCATTTAATACCTCAGTCCCCGAGGCGGGCCTCGACAGTATAATCGCTAGTCAATCGTACTAGGTACAAAGACCAATGACACCTAGATATGGCATTATAACATAATTTCCATATTACTAATGCACCTAAATTACATCCTACATTAAATACCTCCAACTGTAAGCTCGAAGGCTCTCCCAGTCGAACTCTACAACTTACCCTCGACTATAGGCCAAAGGCCATTCCCAATCCCACGCAACTACCGTCGGTCATGTCCTAACAATGTGAGAGGAAGTACCCAAGCCACTTAATACCTCTTCAATGAGAATTAGGCAGACTTTTACCATTTGATACCTATATCCTAGGCAGGTCCTCGTCATTTAATACCTAACCCAAGGTGGACACCTCTCTCATACTCCCTAACTGATATCGCATGGAATCTCATCAGGCCACTTAATGCTTCTTTATTAGGGAGAGGTGAAACCTACAATAGCCACTTAATATCTCGACCCTGAAGTGTACATCTCTAGAGGTTTTCCACTATCATGCCTAAATGCTACCCCGACTATTTAATACTTCTTAAGTAGGAAGCTGGCAGACCCTATAATAGCTACTTAATACCTCCGACCCATAAGAAGGTCATATGCATATCCCTTCCACATGGGTCCTACAGTTGGAGATGTCCCGCATTAGTAGTAAGTATACACAACTGCTGGTAGTCTGTAGGTGATGGATAGACTTCTGGTGTGTAACTCTACTTACCTCACATCCTAACCCACTAAACCAAACCAATCACCCAAAGCCTAAGTGTTGGGCTAGGCCTACTAATTCTGCCTTCTACGTGTATTATTTCCTACCATAAAAACTGAAGCTGTATTATTTCCTACTCTAAAAATTATTCTGCCTTCTATGTGTATTCAATAGTATTGACGCTTACTTGTCCGCTGCGTAATCATTCCTAGTTTATACGCTTAGGCTTTGGTTTCTCATTTCATTCTTATGTCTACTAAATGTCAATTGTCCGTAATAATTGGTCGTTGATGTCAAAATTGGACAATATCCAATGACATTTATTTACCCATTTCAAAATCTACCTATTATGCCTATTCAATTTCTCCACAAATGTCATATTAAATTCTCTAGTCGGTCCCCAATTTATTCCTTTAACACTCTATTAACTACATATTTATTGCCCATTAAATTTGTAGTTATTGCCTATAAATTTTGGAATTACAATTCCTTCCTTTTTCAACTTTCAAGCCCTATAATTAGTGTGCTATTAATAACTAATGTCCAAATTATAACTAATGCAAATATCAATGTATATTACGCTATAAGTATATTTTGGTTTCAATCGGTAAGCGGGGTTATACGTGTGTGTGTTCCTATTCCTAACACCTTAATTTTTATGCTTAGGGATTTCAGAACATTAATTTCCACGTTTTAATTTTAGAGCTAACCTTCCAAATAGGATTACTGTTATAATTTTAAGCTACCCAAAAATGAGACTTGCTTAATTATCTCTTTTCTTTTATTGAAATAGACAGTACAAACTACCAGGAAGAATATCCATACATTACATATCTCTTTCCTTTTTAGTACATTCCTTGTTAATTCAAATGACATATTTCTTATGGATATTTTTTGGATTGGATAATTTATGGAAATTAAACGGAAATAGATACAATTAAATTATACCTCGCTCACAATAAATTAAAATGTAAAAATTATTATTCTGGGTCAACTAGGGCAACCTAATTTATAACCTAATTATAAATCTGGAATTAACTTTACAACTTTACAAGCATTCAACAACAATAAATATTTGGGACTGGTTTCAAACTTCCAGATTAGGTTGTACATACTATTCCAATTTCCTAACTTACGGAGTATATAGGCTGGGTTTTTACTAAATATGCTAATTTAAGCCTACGACTCAATGGATCTAACATAAGCATAATAATTAAACAAAACTCAACAATATAAATTTCAATGTTATAAATAAATTATATAATTTTCCACTCACTTTTCTAGCTTTTCAATCTCCAGTACTGTACTCATTTTCCTTTTAAATCCAAAGAATATATATAACAAGGTATACACATACTATAGAATTATAGATCTCAAAAGAGAATTGAAGTTAAGGGGAATATAGATTTATAACAATAGAAATTTACCTTTTTCTTATGCAATGTTGATTCACTTCTTCTCCTTTATTTTCTACCCTTCTTAGATTTATGTGTGTGTGTATAATATTTTTTAATTAATAGAAAAAGTAGAGAAGTGGAAATGGCAGAGATTCGTTGCTTTGATTAGAAAATAAGAGAAGAGAAGTGAGGGGTTTAGCCTGTATTTATAAGCACTAGAATCAACCGTAATTATTAGATTAAAATAATTAGATTCGGACCATTTGGCCAAGGTTCAAACCCTAGACACCAACCCCAACCGGTCGACCGCCACCATATAAGCAGTCGACCGGCCCAAGTATCGGGTAGACCCGGGGGTCTTGCATTTAGTAATATTTATTTCCTATTTTCATTATTTAATTATTTTCAATTTGGAAACTTCAAATACTAAAAACTTCTTCATTTGAGCTTCGATCATGAAACTCCAAATTTGAAAGTTGCTTAGAAAATCGTTCTGAATGCAATGGTGTAATTTTCGTCGCTAAATTATGTCGTTTACTCAAATTATATTTTTGGACCCTTATTAATTATTTATTAATTATCGTTAATTTTACAAGATGTTACATATATCATTGTAAATCTATTCCTTATATGCCTAAGTGTAAATTTTGGAGTTGTGGGGTTAAATATACATAAGCGATGAATTTGAGAACCGTGCGTACATATTTATGAATTGTTAACTTTGATTAAATATTGCATATACTTAAATTTGAAAAGTAAGGGTGAAAGTAGTCCCTAAATTTATGAGATAGTTTGTTAATGGGATTATATAATAATTCCAAATTTATCAGTTGAGTATTATATGTTAGTAAACGTGAATTGAAAGTTGTTAATAATTGGATCGGGATTTAAGTAGTATTTTAATCCTTTGGAATAAAGTGTTTAGCAATGTAAATTTCTATAAATCATCTAGTTTTATAACTGTAAAAGTATATTGTTTGAAATCACAAGGAATATGCCTGAAAGAAAGAGATGTACAAAATATGGATGTTTGTTGTATTTTCTACCATCTATTTCAATAATAACAGAAAAGATAATTCATTGCAATTCCAAACATAACAAAAAGTCCCTTTTTAGGTAAATTAAAGAAAATTACAGTGTTAACATTTCCTTTTGGGAAAATGTAATTCCAACGCATTAAAATGTAGAGATCCCTAAGAATAAACTAAAGTATTGTAAGTAGTGATAATAACAATGATTTAATTGTCAATCTAACATATGCAATTTAAGATGATTTAGGAAATAAGCATTAAAATGTAGAGTTACAGATACTAGTGGGGAATGTATCATGGTCTATGAGGGGACTATGGCACTTATATACATACCTACATACATATACATACATACGTACATATATATATGTGTGTGTGTGTAGTTATTGTATAACTTAAGCGGGTAGGACGTAACGTACACATACACGATGTCAAGACGACTATGTTAAAATAGTAGACATAACACATAATAGAAGATAATCAAAATAAACTAGTGTTATGATAAAATACGTAATTTACCAGTCATTAGAACATTGTTCTAATCCCCTCCTCATTACATCCCACATGATAGATTTATAGGAATAGATACAGATATAAAGCAGGAAGGTGGAAGGAAAGATTTCCTTATGCATGCTCGACACTGACGAGGGTAACAGATACTAGAGGTATTAACCTTGGTCAGTAATTATGTTTTTTTTATACTTTACTATTCCACTGTGAGTTTTTATCAATAGTTCTCTGATATACTTTTGTTATTTGTAGGATACCTACACCAACGATCTACACCCTAGTGGACTTGTGTTTTCGATCAAGCGAAAATTCGAGCCTATTAAGGTTGGGGTTGTTGCAAACCACATGATCATATCTGTCAAGGCATCCTTAGAACTTCCATCCATCTATAATGGCGAAGGACGTCAGTTTCATCTTTGTAACAACCCGTATTTTTAATGATACGATATTTAAATAATTAATTTAAATATTAAATCTTTAATTAATTGAAGGTCTAACATATGACTTTTTGCATATGGTCGAATTATGACTCGTGGCCACTTCTGTTGAGTTTGGATCGATGTTGCAAATCAAGATGAGTATAAATAAAGTTATATATGGAGTTATGGTATTTTTACGATTTATGTATTTTTATACGTATTTTTTAGAAATAGATGCATAGTCGAGTCAAGTGGGATCTCGACTGACGACTTATGTTTTAAGGATGAGAACTTCATTATGAGACATAAGGTTGATGAATTTTTGAGATTGGGCGTTCTGATGGCCAAATTGACCTCGAAATGCATGAAATTATCATCCTAAAGCGTTGTCTCGGATATTGATGGAATTTATACCATTGAGACCTAAAAAATGAAGTGATGTGCGCCGACAAGATTCATGGCTATCCGATATGCTGTGTGATCGTACGAAGTCAAAACGTGTGGCAATTCATTTGAGAAATCAAATAACATATATATTTTAATATATATAAACACTACCCCATACACTGATTTTCCAAGCCACTACTTTTCTCTTTTTCCCTCTCTCTAGAAAAAGAAATGAAGCGGGTTTAAAAGGGGTTATCGAGTTTGCCTCAGCTAAGGGAGCTACGATCTACATTTGGCGACAAGGTTTGATCCATTAGACTCGTGGGCGAAAGGGCTTCACATCTATGGTGGCATGGTGGGTTGCTGCTTTGTTTGGGGTTGGGCGACACATTGTCGTCGAACAAGGGTTCGAGATTATCAACGAACGAGGAGAAGATAGGAGAAACGAAGACCACCATTATCTTTCTCTTCGCGGTGTGCACCTGCCAAAACTAGCTAATTAGACCCCGGACCACGTATGATGATCACGACACATTGCTAATATGGATGGGGTTTAGGTCAGGATTTTCTAAGGGCGTGCGGACGGAGAATGGCAGACACCAACGTGTTAGTCGTCGCTCCTCGAGTTGAATAAAGGTGGTGGTGCACGATTTAGTAGAGTATGACTCAAGCGAGCGAGGAAAACATGTACATGGTGATGGGTTGTAGTGCACTTATGCACGTACAGGAATGGTGGGGAGATAAAGAATTGGAGGGGATTAAGGTATGGATTAATTAATTAAGTTAATTAATTATTATAATTAATCACCTTTCGTATTAAATCCATATCTCTTGCATGCGAGGTCCAATCGAGACGCGGTCTTCGCCTTTGCACTCGTAGTGAGATTATCTACGGTATAGTATGGGCTTGGAATGGATTTGGACACTTGGAAATTTATAGCTAAGGTGAGCGGAATTATAATTCTGAATTTATATTTCAGTATAAATCCCCATAGTTATATGTATGTATGTATGTATGTATGTATGTATGTAAGTGTATATGTATATGTATATGTATATGTATATGTATGTATGTTGTATTACCCAAGGGAGGTAGGATAATATATATAAGTAATTATTTCCCCATTTGTTTGGATTGCTTTGATTAGATATTCAGGATAATTAATTAAAATCCCATGTATAAATATTATGTTCTATTCATATTGAATAAGGTTTGATGGAGTTGATATTAAATTATAACATTGTTATAAATCAATTTGACTCTAAATTGTAGTTGTGTTAGTAATAGAAATATCCTTATATATTTTATTGCAAATGTACGGGATAATTGATTAAAACCCCGTATATATAAATATCGTGTTGTATTTGTATTGAATAGAATTAGAAGGAGTTGATATTAATTTAAAGTTATATTAGTGATAGAAATATTCGTATTACTAATTGAAAATTAAAAGTATGATACGGTAATGTAATCTAAAATTCTTATCAAAATATGTATGTTTTGATTAATGCTATTGGTTTTTTATTAGTGACCATGCCCAATATTGATCTTTTATTAGTGATCATACATCGTATTGGCCTTATATTAGTGGTCATGCATATAATTGGTCTTTTAGTAGTGACCATCCTTATACATAGACAATGATGATATATCGGTCTTAGTTTGTGAAAAATGTGTTTGATCTTATGATGTTATATTTTAATATTAATCTGCATGGTTTTGGTGTTCCTTTGTGGTCCCTATAGCATATTATGCTATACACGAGCATCATTTTCTTTTATTATAGAGGCATATGCAAGTTATTTAAGAAATCCTTGATGTTCTAGAAGGGGATGATGACAATCATGTACTATGGGATCATAAAACACTTAGGCTCATTATAGGGGTACGGTGTGATCTACAAAGGTCCTAGGTATTTAGAATGAATGAGTAATACTTATGCTCATTATAGGGGTACGACGATTCTACTTACTATTGGGACTAGGTTTCAAGTATCTAGAGTAGTTCGTATATCACTTATTGTAACGACCCAGAATTTTCGTCATTTGAAATTTAGATATTTAATTGATTTTAAATATTAACAAGTAAGATTTATAAGCCGAATGAATTATATTTCGAATATAGGATTTAATTGTATAATTAAATCGATAATTTAATATTTGAAATTTCAGAAATAATTGGAAATTGGGTTTAATGTGAATGAAAATGATTTATAAAGTTGTATTAAATCATATTTGAGTTAGGACAATGTTAGTGAACTTTTAAAATTGAATTAAAAGTTAAATTGTAGAAATTGAATATTTTAATATTTAATTGACGAGTAAAAATAGTCATTTTTCAAACAGTCTCGGATTTCGACAAAACCAGTTTCATCGGATCCATAATGTTAAATTATTATAAGGTTTCAAATTTCGTGTCAATCGGGCGTACGGTTTGTCCGGGGCAAGCTGAAACGCATAAAAATTATTTTAATCGACTTAATTTAAATTTGATCGTTTATTCCCGTAACTCGCACATATGATCGAATTAGCTCCCGAAACACATTCCATTGTGTCCGGAACGCGGGTAAAACATTTTAAACGCCAGCCGACACGCTTCGTTTGGAGTTCGGAAAATCTCGGATGAATAGTGTTTTTGTCAATTTTCTATATAAGGACCTCATTCTTTGTTCTTTGCACTAAATCCTAGTTCAAGCTTCAGCCGCCGCCTCCTAAAATTTTAATGGCCGAAATCTCATCTTCGTTCTTCCTTAATTATCTTCCAATCCACAAATCGATTCGAGAAACGTTCAACTACAAAAATGTAGAGCTCCTCGAGCTCGACAAATCCAACGGTCGATCTGCGTTATCATCGACAAGGGGAAGAGATAAGGGGCCGCGTTTCCCTAGGGTTTCCGCACGAAAATCAACACAAGGGGGCGACCGAGTGCATGCGGTTTTCGGCCATGGGTGGCTCTCGTTGTGGTCATTTGTTTGGCGGTCGTTGATCGTTGCAAAGATGATCGAAATGGCCACGATAATTCTATTAATAACGGCGGCTATGGGTTATAGCTCACGTTCGAAAACTGGAAGAGGGAAGAAAGCTATGCATGGCCATGATCTAATCAAGCAAAATCAACGGTCCAGAGCAAGTAGGGTTTTAAAATATAAAAAGAAATTGAAATTAATTATCTTTTAATTCGTATTAACTTTAAACTATCATAGCTTCTTCATACGAGGTCCGTTTCGCACGAAACGAATTGCGTTGGAACCGTATTGACGAGCACTACGCGATGGAGTTGGTTTGGAGTTGATTGGAGCTAGTGATAATTTTGGGTAAAATTAAACGCGCGTTTAATTTTATTCGAAATAAAACACTACAATTGTTATTGGAAGCAAGGTGAGAACTTCTCACTCAATCGAATTGTGTTTCGATTTAAATTTTAAATAGTTAATTTAAAATTGCTTGATTGTGATGATTGGATGATGATTGTTATTGGTTGTATTGAAATAGACCCTATGCGCCGCATAATAGTGGAGGTTATTATATTAAACCCATATACCTCGATATTCCACCGTGAAGTGGAATTGGTATTATATATGTATTTGGAGTTGATTTCCCGCATTATATAGCGGATGAGACCCTATGCGCCGCATAATAGCGGATAATATTTTATAAATCCCATATACCGCGATATTACACCTCAAAGTGGAATTGGTATTGTGCTAACATCTGTGGATGCAAGGAAACAGGTTGGAGGGATCCAACTGGATTCCTCAAACATTTGAAATTATTTCATATGTTGTGTGTTGTGATCTGTAATTTGTTTATCTGTGATATATATATATATCTGTGATCCGTGAATAAAAGATAAGCGTTATAGTTTATACCGCTTATCAATTATATTGTTATATTTGATCTGTGATGGTTGAATGTTGTTGCACTATTGTGTTAAACCCTTGGACTACATAATACACACACAAATGTGGATTTCACGTGGAAATAAGTTAAGTCACAGATTTTTAACAATTCTAAAGATTGAATTTTTGAGTCAAAAAAATAGTTTTGGAATTGGAATTGAAAGTTTTTGAAAATGAGGTCAAAAATAAGAATTATTTTAAATAACTTAATAAAAATTGAAATTTGAATCATTTGATTTAAATTTTGAATTCAATACTTGAAATTGAATTCAATGATTTGGGAACTATGGTCTAAAAGATTGTACAAGTTATAAAAGGTGTTTATACGAGTTTTTTTTACCATTTAAAATATGGTTTTGGAAATTTAAATTTAAATCCAAGTTTTATACTTGGATGGCTTTAAACTGTGTAATTGTAACCAGTTTTTCCCAAAACGAAAACTATCTGTTTTCAAATAATAATAGCTTTCATAAAGTGAAAAGATTTCCAATTTGTATCGAAACATTTCAAGTTGAAATGAAATTGTGAATAGTTTGGAAAAAACTATGAATTAACCTTTGTGAAAATGATTAAGCTTTATCTTGAAATCAAAGAAGATTTTAAAAGGTGTATCTTTTATATGAAAAAAGACTTGAATTGTGAATAGTTTTGAAAGCTATAAGTTAAATCTTGATTTAAAGATTTAATGAGTTAGTCCAATTGAAATGGAAATTTATTTAGGAATTTGTGAATGAATCTTTGTGAAATTGGGTGAATTTTGTGAAGTAAATCTTTTTGTTTAAAGATTTAAAATGGTAATTTGTTTAAACCATTTAAAGGAAAGGATTTGGGTAATAAGTTGTGACTTAATTGAAATCCCTATATCCATATGTTTTAAATATTGTGCTCATAATTCGGTTTAGCCGAGAAAGGACCTTTGTGTCATATAACCCATTCCGAATAAGTGATATGACGATATGGATAACATTTGAAGACCGGTGGTGAAGACCGGGTATTTGTGAAAACGATAGGACGACCTATCGATTGTCTCTGCACTGTTAGCTATGGTATAGAGATTTCCTTTGTGATGGGAAGTTCGATCGGGATTGTGAATACCCGGATTGCAAGGGCTTTTTTGGAAGTGCCTTCGGTTCTGTTCGAACCCGGAACAGACTTGTATGGTTACATGTCTGACATTACATTTTGAGATATAAAGCTGATTTCTTTCAAATACATTTCTGTTGGTGGTGGAGAATTTATTCTCTTAGCTTAACACCCTTCTTTGAGACGTACGAGCTCAGAGGTTATGTAGTTGAAGGTTATCAGTGATATACTCCCAATTTGGTAGGGTGGCATGTTGAGTGCTGCTGTGTGTTGATCATTTGTGATCAAAGCATGGCTTTGTGGAAAAAGCGTAGCTTTGTGGACGAGACTTCGTCAGACCTCACACCCCGGAAATGGTCGAAACAGAAATGATGCGGCAAGGTTATGAGGGTCGCTCCCTTTAGGGTATGTCATTTCCTTCTGGAAAAGGGTGGTATCAGGTATGAAGCCCTGGTATTTAACCTATGTGGTTGCTCCAATCTCATTTACTATGTGATTGTTGCTGTGTGATCGAGGCGCCTCGGATAAAGGTCCCAAAGGACTGGGGGTGGCATATTCGGGTAGTAGTTACCTAGTGTAAGAGGTAACCCGGCCATGTGTTGGCAGAGAGCAGGTTGACTCTCGGGACGTCCCGCCAGAGGCGTACCCATTGGCAGTAGGAAGTTCCTTAGCCTGACCATTTGTTGGAAATCCAAAGAAACAATACGCACCTTGTACGGTTTTAGTTTTATAACCTGCTATGGAATGTGGCAGTAACCTGCTATTGAACATAGTAGCTATAGTAGGCATAAGTGCGAAATGCCTATGCTGGCTAAGATTAATATTATACTTTCGAAATGTTTTCTGCACTATGCACTAATAATAATATTTAAAAGAATATGCGTAGTAAGCATGTTTGACTATCATAAGGAGAAATCTCCTCAAATTATGCGTTTGCATTGTGTGTGTGGCGGGAGGTCTTATGGTAGTTTCATTTTCCAAAAAGCATTGCGGTTGTCTTTTACTTCCTTTGTTGTTGTTTTAAAGATAATAACTGTTTTAAGTTATCACACCAACCCCATGACTGACCTGGAGTTTATTGTTCCTTTACTAAACTCTGGGTGCCCATAATTTTCCACCCGGGCAGCCTAGAGTCAGGTTATCAGGTCATTCTGGATTTCAGGAGGCTTTGGAGCTCAAGTGGCGAGCTGGATGGCAAGACGTATCACTTGTATATGATATTATTTATTCCGCTGTGTATTCTGTATGAGGACAAGTTTATATAACTGTCCAGTTGTGTTGTATATTGTTGTTGTAAACTCTGATGATGATGTACTGTATAAACTGATATAGTTCTTTGATTTAAAGATTATTCATTTATCTATTATATGTTGGTCCACTGCGATATGTGATTCTGATATTGTTTCTGTTGTTTCTTCTTCCTTTCTTTCTGTCTTCTTCTACCTCTTCTTTTTAACCATAACAATTCGGTTTTCCGGCATTCGATTGCTCGGCAGTTGATACAGTGGACGTATTAATGTCGATTTTCGGAGCATCGAAATCTCGAGATGTTACACTTATACTCATTATAGTGCTACGGTGAGATCGTAAGATCCATTTTTGAGGATGTGGCTCGTGGTCTATTGTACGATTAGGTACTGGCTCGATTTATCTTAAACTCTCAAATGGAATCATTGGATCATGATATGTGTCCATTGTTGACTCCACCCGTCAGTAATGATCGGCACTAATATGTATTTCCTAGTCATCTTTCACTGCTATGTTGTGTGTGTTGTTAGTTGGTTGTTGTTGATGTTATTGCTATTGCTGCACTTACTATCATTATGTACTTTGCGATAAACTTATATGATGATCACCATACTTTTTGTTATTGGGTTACCTATATCGTAGCTTGTCATTACGTTTCAATCATAATATATAGTTTTGTTGACTCATGGATTGTAGGGGTCGAGTAGGTTATGGTTTGATTTCCTATCTTTTGCGATAGGTTTACTATATTTGTTTATGGACAGTCCGGGTTACCCTTGAGCCATGACTGTGGAGTGGACCGGCTGTGCCTTAGTATGTACTGTTCATCTATCTATGGTTTTAATATACAATATTTTGACATAGTTCCCCTCATACTAGGATTAATATCTGACCCACGTTTTTTCTTTGTCAGTTTATGCTATGGCAACACTTGGGGTACTAGATTGAGCAATTTTGGAGTCAAGTGCTTTTGTGGATATGCTTTTAGGATAGTTGGAGCATCCTATGAAGGCAATGTCGACACTTCGTATATATCCTTATATTGTAGTAGTACATGATAGATATGTATTTATATATAACATATGATGTATCACATATTATATTTAGGACTCCATGTGTATGGAGTATGATGTATTTTGACTTTCTATATTGGTATACATCTACCAGTTATTTCTGCTAGTGTAGTCTCTTATATATAAAATCTTATTTTGTTCATGTATACTCAATATATTATACATTATCATTCTGTTGTGAGATTCTATTGATATGACTTAGTATATATCTTCTGTGGTATTTAAAAGTCAGACATTGTCATTCGGTGCTGATTTCAAGTTATTACAAAGGCTGGATTTTAACATTTGGCATCAAATCATAGGTTCAACACTTAAGACAAAGTGAACAAGTTTGAGTTGAACAATCATAGATACGATGAGAGAGAGTACTTGTACATTTCAACTATATAATACCGCAAGCACCACTTGTACTTTGGAATTTGATTTATTCTTCCATTAGTTGCTAGGATATCTTCGTTCTGGCTATCATTATGATTGGACGAAGTACAATGCCAACTACGGCCAGGTAGATGGGATGCCTTATTTATTCAAAGACTATTTGACTTTCGCATAGGATGTTCCGCCATCCATGAACATTCCAGTATCTACGGTATGTGATGAAGGTAGTGTAGCCCTAGGGGCACTGGTATTTCTAGCTCCACTAGCTTTTAACTTTACAAAGTTATGCCAGGATACCTTTAGCATTGGTGCAAAGCCGCTTTCGAGTTCTGAGGTTGTGCTATGACATCAGCTAAGACATGTGTTTGTGGTATAACTCTCGCTAATATTATTTATTGGATGTTCTTTTATAGAGGATTGTCTTCTAGCACCTTAGGGGCGAGGTTTTAGCTTAGTGGGATATAATGGTAGAAGGAGCTAAGGATTAAGATGTGCCTTGGATTGATTCCACGCATTGCCTTGAGCTTCTGTTTATTTTTTAGACTGAGAGGGGCATGCGATTTGAGTGTTTCATCCCTTAAAGCAGGGTAGTGTAAAGGAGTATGTTGACCAACTTGATCTTTCGGTTGAATTCGAGATTGAGAAGGTTAGTACTCCATTGAGAAAGGAAAAAAATTTCCTAGGGTCTTGGTGATCCGGTTGGGGATATATTGCTTAGTCTTACCCTAATGGAGTGACTTTTGAGTCCCATTGGGGTGGCTCTTCTGTATGGAGCCAGTTCAGGGTACTGTATGAGGTAATAGGGGTGGAAAGCAACCTAAAGTCTTAATTGAAGCGCAAATACCATGGTATAGGGAAAGAAAAAGCTTTTGGAAGGAATGGAGCTGATGTAGTGTATCATCCTTATGGCACAAAAGACATTTCATTGAGGAATGTCATTTGGGAAAGGCAAAGTGTGAGTGCTTCAATAGAGATCATCATCGCCATTTGGGGAAGAATTATCCTACACTTCAGTGGGGTGAATGAGTGATGATGATCTATGCCTCATAGATATTACCGAGTCTTAGCAAGCCTACTACTTGGGAAAAGGAAAGAAGTTCACGTAGCAAGGTGTTCTTTAAACTGTAACTTACTTACTCATGTTCTTTCTAATACTTGACCGGTATATTCTTCCATTGCTAGTTACTTGGTAGGTAGGCTAAACTTGACACCCTCCAAAGTAAGTGAATTCTTCTGCAATGCTAAATTTATATAAATAACCTTAGTGTTTAACTGAGGTAAAACGACCGAGCGTACTACCGTTTGAACTTGATGCCTGAGCATCTGGATCGAGTGGGGTCGATCGGTGATGACTTGGATTTAATATCTAGGTAGAGTTTGGTAGTTGTCCAGAAAAGGGCAAAGACTGGTCGTGTGACTTATACATTATGCGTAGAGTCTTTTGTATCAAAAAATGGTTGTCTTTGTTAGTAAATCGTAGGTGATCGGATTTATCCCATGCGCTGCATGAGTGTTTTCTACGAGTCAGTCCACTCACATACTAGTTCACTGTCTATAGTTTGAGCATGGGGTTTCTAGGTGATTTACAACAATTGGGCAAGAGTTTTTCACCCGATTCTTTAAGGCAAACACTTGAGTCGGATTCTTGAAATGACTGGGAATTTTTGAAGCGCGACTCTGGTCATGCAGAGGAATTTCAGTGGTCGAACTAAGGAAGTAGATCAGAGTTCACATGTAGGGAGTCAGGTGGCTGGCCTTAGCTTAACAAAGGAACCATAAGAGCGAATGAAGGTTGGGTCTGGCATTGTATATTGTTTTAGATAATCCATACATGTTGTGTCAGCGTAAATAACTATTTTTTAGTATAGGAAGCCTGGGATAGTTCGGGGAAACTACTTCTTGACTATTTTTTTAACAATTTGGATAATCCCTTAAGTGATGATGTGATGCTCGCCTAGGCGAGTGTAATAGTAAACTTATTATATTATCCTTGTTATCATTGTGCGGTCAAGGTGAGACTGAACCGGAGCAAACCTAAGCATTTGTTAATCGTCATTTAATGATGATTAAAATTATTAAACTTTTTCCCTAGGTAAAATGAGTTGTATTCGGAAGAGAATGGAATTTGAGACTTAGATTGTCGAATTTACTTGAGAGTTTTGATGATCGCTGATACAGCATATCTTATGAGTTTTCCTTTTTGAGAGTGGGTGGTGTGACAGTCTTTCATATGTCACGTTCATGAAAGGCACTGCACAACTTAGGCATTTGGTTCATCTTTGTCGAATATACTCATGGGTATTTATATCTTTATAGGCATGCCTGACTACCGATTAGTCACCGTGCGTTTCGGTTAGACTCTTTTTGAATTTTTCATTTTCTTCGTATGTTTCTTTTGTTGTTTATTGATTGGTTGTTTGTATGTTGATTGTTTATTTTTGATAGTTGATGGTTGCTGCTGCTTGTTGTTGGTTGTTATTTCCTATGTTTACTTGCCACTGTTTGATGTTGTTTGTTTTTTTGACTTTGTTGTTGGTTGATTTGACTATTGTTGATTTTGTTGCTTGTTTGTATGTTTGATAGCTTGTATGCTAGTTAATGTTACTTATCCTTACTTGCTATGATTTGATCATTGCTTGTTGCATATTATTACCTGTTATTTGATTGTTGTTTTTTGTTGTTTGCTAATGTTGGGTGGTTTCTTGTATGCAAATTTTAAAATTTTCTAATAAAGTATATTTGTAGAGTTATAGCGATGGTTATCCGGAATAGGTCGCCTATCATCCATGGCCATTTTAAAGTTTTTGATGAGATCTATAGGAGTCCATTACTTTTTGATATGACTCAAAGTCGATGGTATATTTAGATACAGACTCATTTATACTTACTCTCCAATTGATAGTCATGTATAATTATGAAAGTATCATTTACTACACTTGATTATACATGTTTTAATAACATGTTTATTTAAGATGCTTGTTGCATAGTTAGTTGTAAAATGTTTATTTGAGATGCTTGTTGCATTAGAAATGCTTGTTGCATAGTTAGTTGTAACATTTTTATTTGAGATGATTATTGTGTTAGATGTGATTATTGCACAATTAGTTGTAACATGTTTATTTGGGGTGATCGTTACATGTTGATATAGCATATTTATTTGAGATGATTGGTATATATGATTTAGCATGCTCAAACCCATGATATAATATTGCAATTATGTTTAATTCTCTTTGTTGAGTACATGTTTAGGTACATGGAATCATCTGTTGGATATTTGAATGCTTACTTGCTAGAAAGAGGTATTTAAGATTTGTAGTCTAGACTTGAGTGTATATGCTTGTATGTCCTCAAAAATGGGATGCCTCAGATATGGGATGCCTTATATATGAGATGTGTATGTGTTATATATATATATATATATATATATATATATATATATATATATTGTCTTGGGATTTCGAGCTAGCCACACAAAGGAGGTGCTGCTGAATTTTCCTGAAATAAGAGGGGCATTAAAAGCCTAAAGGTTAGGAGACATTTTCTCACTTTGGGAATTTTGAGGACAAAATTCTCTTAAGTAAGGGAGAATGTAACGACCTCCATTTTTAATGATAGGATATTTAAATAATTAACTCAAATATTGAATCACTAATTAGTTGAAGGTCCACAATACGACTTTTCACATACTATCGAATTACGACTCGAGACCACTTCCATTGAGTCTGGATTGTTAGTCCTTGAGATGATGGTTTTGATGACAACAACCTTAGAATAAGATTATAAAACATAAATACTAACATTATAGTTTAGATATATATGTATATGCAGGATTTAACCATGCAGGTATCAAGAATGAAGACTGTACAGTATAGAGATACAAGACTGATGAATTTAAAGATCAAAGGTATCAAGATTCAAGACCCATGAGTATCAAGAAATCAAGTTATCAAGAGTTCAAGATTTTAATAATACAAGATAAGTATTGAGTCTAGAATTATGTTAAAACTTCATAATAGCACTGAAATCTTCACTCCATATTTCATTTGGGATGAAACCCATTTCTACTTTTTTAGTGGCTTACAAACCCATGACAAGTAGCATACAAACCTACGACAAGTGGCTTACAAACCCACGAACATCCTGGTTTTGTACAAGTTCTTGAGTCCTGATGTGATGAGATATTCTGCAGGAAGAAGCTTGCAAAACTACTTCAAAATGATTTTCAAAACTGCTTTTCAAAATGTTTTAGCCCTAAAAATTATCTTTTCAAATGATTTTCAAAAAGATGTTTTAGCCTTAAAATATCCTTTGATTTTGTTTTTAAATAAACTCTTGTTTTAAACTATCTTTTAATTATAATATATTTATACTTAGATTTAAATATAAAATTATAGTAAAATTTTATATATATTATTCTCTATATTTACTTATGTATTTTAACTATAGTTAAGTATATTTATAGAGTTTAAAATAGTTTTAATATAAGATAGAAGTAATTTTCAAAGAAAAACAAATCACCAAAATTTCCTTTGGGATGTCGACATACCCAAGATACCAATGTCGACATAGTGGCAGTTGGTTTCAAAAAATTGAATTTCAAAAGAAGTGTCTATTCGCCATAACCTTTCACGAATAGACATGGCTGTTGTTCTTCTATAAATAGGGGATGTTTTCAACGAATTTTTAACAATATTTTTCTGGTTTTCACTCCTCTTCTTCTTCCACATTTCTTTATATATATTCTTACCATTACTCTGTCGAAATCATCATTGAATTTAACTATATCATTTCTGGTTTGATTCTCTATCACTATCTCAACAAGATCCCAGTGCTATTCAGAGTTATAGGCTTCTTTGTAATCAATCAAGTGAGAAAAGGTGTGATTGTAGCCTTGGAAATCAATCAAGTGCGAAAAGGTGTGATTTTAGCCTAGGAAATCAATTGGGTGAACTTGTTGCCCGGGAAATCAAGTATGTCTACCCAGAGGATTGTGAATCTGGAGTGGTGTACCTCGTGGCCTTGAAATCGAGGGTTGTAATTGTAAAGATTGCTTTAGAAAGGAAATCTGTACTTGTGTGCGGGACTGGATGTAGGGTAACTCCGAACCAATATAAAATCTGCTGTGTTCTTTCCTTTACTGCTTTTACTTTATATTTGCATCTGTGTTTGAATCTGTGATCATATCTGTGTCTGAATATTGTATACATTTGTGTTCAAATTAATATAGACTCGAAAAGAATTAGTAATTCCTTAAAACACTATTCACCCCCTCATGTGTTTATACTAGCCTTAAGATCCGTAATCCGCATTTCTCACATTTGGTATCAGAGCAAGGTTTTCAAAGTTTCATAATCTGAATTTAGAAAAGTTTTCAAAATGGCTACCAACACTGGTATTGTTACTAACACTAGTTCTATTACTACTGGTACTAGTTCATTTGTAGAAGGTCAGTCTACTGCCAGACCACCACTTTTTAATGGCAGTAACTATGCATACTGGGCATGTAGGATGAAAATATATTTACAATCTGTAAGTCTAGACACTTGGAATATCACACAAAATGAATATTCTGAACCCACAACTAATTTTGCATAGTGTACCACTGAGCAAAAGACTGTTGCACAGAATAATTCTAAAGCAATGAATATTTTATTTTGTTCACTTGATAGGAATGAATTTAATAAAGTGTCAGTTTGTAAGTCTGCATATGAAATCTGGAAAACTTTGCAAGTTACTCACGAAGGAACAAGCAAAGTTAAACAGACCAAAATTTCCATGCTCACAAATCAGTTTCAATTATTTAAAATGAATTCTAATGAGTCTATTTCAGATATGTATAGTAGATTTCAGGATATTGTGCATTCTCTAATATCCTTGGGAATGGGATTTTCCGAAGAAGATCAAGTCAGAAAAATCTTAAATTCTCTTACTCCGTAATGGGATCAAAAGACACTTGCAATCGAAGAGGCAAATGACATCAGTACCTTAAAGATAGAAGAATTAATTGGAAATCTAATGTCGTTTGAAGTCCAAATGATTGGGAGAAGAGATAGCAAAGCATCTGAAAAGAAATCAATGGCATTCAATGCATTAACCGATGGATTAGACTCAAATGGCGATAATGATGAAGAGATAGCCTTTATGACCAAGAATTTTCGGAAATTTCTGAAATACAGAAAGATGAATAATCTCAAGAGAAACAACTATAAGAATGCAGGAAATCAGAATGTAGTGCCAAACAATATCAAAAGCTTCAACTGTGACGAATCAGGCCATATCAAAAGAGACTGTCCGTATCCAGATAAGCAAAACCTTCCTATAAACAATGATTCCGTAAAGAAATGAAAACGTGCTTTTACTGCTACTGTAGATGACTCAGACTCGTCTTCAAGCGATGATGATCAAAAGACAGATAATTCAAATATGTCTTTCACGGCAGTTCACGACTCCAACGAATTCAGAGAAACGGACTCAGAAAAAGGTACACATTTACAAAACAATTGGTTGAAATTGCATGCTTAGAATTGATTGCTTGATTGATTTTAAATTGGTGTGTTGTTTGAAATTTAAAATTTTTATTTTTTATTTTTATTTTTATTTTTATTAGTATCATAATATCTTATGGAATATACTAATAATATTCTAGATATATATAGACATTAAAAATAATAAGAATATATATATATATATTAGAATTCTTATGAAAAATAAATTATAGAAATTCAAAAACACATGTCGACATGGTCCCTACCATGATGTCGACATGGGTACAGAATTTGAAATTCAAAATTTGAATTCAAATGGTTGAATTTCCCTCCACCTTTTCACTTCATTCAATTCTCTGAAAAGGCATCTTTTGACCAAAGAATATGTCATTTGAGAATCTATTTATTCACTATCTTTTATCACATCTTTTCACTTTCATTTTCAAATTCAAACTCTCTATTCAAAACTTCAAGCTCTCTACTCTCTACTCTAATGGCTTCTTCAAGCAACCCTTCCACCATGAGAATTTCCAGAAAGATAAAAGAACAACTCTTCAATGATCCGGAGGCCATAAAAGCATACATCAATTATGCTAACTATGGAAAAGTCCATCCCGGAAAGTTTGCTTTATTTCAAGATTTTTCTACTTATGAAATTGAATCTTTTTTTTTGCAAATAATCATGTTCTCTTTTTATAAAAACTCAACCCAGAGCCCTGATGAAATCGAAGGGATGGGAGGAGCCCCCTCCTGCCTGGTCCGACCACAGACAGGAGGGAGGTTAGCCAGCCCAGCACAGAGATTTGATGCCCCCAACCAGTCTATAGGATTAATGGGAACCCACCTCCGAGCCTTGAAATTGGGAGTAGGGCAGACGGGAATCGAACCAACGACCTGATTACCAGGAAGCAGGTAACTTACCACTGCGCCACTACTTGCGGACGAAATAATCATGTTCTCAGTCTTATTGATGCTTCTCAAAATGATTTTGTTTGCTATCCAAATCTTGTTAAAAAATTTTATGCAAATCTTAATCGAGGATTTTATAATGGAAACGATGATGAAATTTGGAGTAGTGTCAAAGGCACTAGAATCGTTTTAAATTGTGATCTTTTGGGTACCATTCTCAATTGCAAGAATACAGGAATGGATCTTTCTAGTTTTAATATTGATGAAAATGATCGTGAGACGTTTCATTATATTTTTGAAGGAAATGATAATTTTGAATTCAAGAATCGAAACTTTTGACCAAAAGCTAGAATTGTCAATCTTCTTTTACAACATACTTTGACCCCAAGATCGGGGAATTTTAACAATCCTACTTCAAAAGTTTGCAAAGCACTTTTTGCTATTTTCGGAAATTATGATGTTAATTGGGCGCAAGTTATTTTGGATGAACTTCGTCCCAAAAATCTTGAAATGGGTGAGAATACTTTGTATCATGGAATCTATCTCACTCGGATTTTTAACTATTTTGGAGTTGATTTCAAAGGAGAAGAATTTGTTTCAAGAAAGGTTTTCAATCACTCAAATATTTCTCTTATGAAAATTCCATTTTTTTCAACCGTATGAGACTCTTGCCGAAAAGGAAGAGCGTTTGGCTCATGAAGAGATGGAAGAGGAGGAAGAGGAAGAAGAAGAAGAAAGGGATGAAATGGAAATAGAAGAAGGTGAAACATCCTTGGAAAGTATTGACTATCCTCCTAATCCAACCAACAAAACTCTTCTCAATAACCAAAAGACCATTGTTAAGAATCAACGGATTCTTAAACGATCCGTTAGTAAGAAGTTGGATAAAATTTCATCCAAGATGAACAAGTTTATTTCCAAAGTAAGCAAGAAGCTTGGATTATCTTCATCTTCATCATCCTCTAACTAGTTCTATCTTTTCATTTCATGTTGTATTAGTTTAGTTTGTTTGAATGTTCATATAGTTCTTTATGATTAATCATTGTATCACTCTATTAAGCAATGAAATTGAATTTTGTTTTCTATTATCTAGCTTATCTTATCTCCAGAATAAATGTTAGTATATTATATAAATATATATATATATATATACAATTATTCACAAAATCAAAATAAGCCATCAAAATTCACCGCACCATGTCGACATCCCCCATATGACCATGTCGACATGTACTAGTCAAAAATGACATTTCATTTTAAATTTGAATAACTACCTTATGTCTATTCATTTCAAACGAATTTCTACACCTATAAATACCTATTTCTTCCAGAATTCATCACTCAATATTATTTCTTATCTACTTTGTCTATCATTCTTCTCTCAAACTAAAAAGTGGCCAATCCAATTCATAATTTAACCGAAAATCTTGAAGAAACTCTTAATTCTTTCAAGAATATTCTTTCGTTCATTCTTCGTAACCAGCGACACTTAGAGTTGAGTCAAATGCAGATGATCATGGAGCAAGAAAGGCATTTCGATGCAATACGATAGATGATTTCCTCTCTGCACAAGGATGATAACGAAGTACATCCTCCAGTCTTTCTCACCAATGACAATTAAAATTGGGATGCCATTAAAGCAGACCCTATTTTTCGAGAAAAAGGATGGGTGGAAGTTCCTCGTAATGTTTGATTTGATTGCTTTGTTTGATTTGAATTGTTTGCTTTGATTGATTTGATTTCATTTGTTTTGATTTGATTTGATATGGATTGATATTTGGTGTGGATTGATATTTGTTGTACAAAACATATATACATATGCATTGATATCTATATGATCTTTGATTAATTATCATGTTTATCAATATAATTATCTCTTAATCTATATATTATATACTCCATTGTATAGTTTATTAATGCGGGTACTTTAGTACAAGAATGAGGGGGAGTTATATTGTTTGGAGTTAGTTTTTGTTGATGACAAAGGGGGAGAAGTATAAAATATAGGATAGTTAGGCATATATTAAGGGGGAGTTATTAGTTTTAGGGGGAGTCAATAGGATAGAAATAATATTTTATAAATTAAGGTTGTCATCATCAAAACGGGGGAGATTGTTAGTCCTTGATATGATGGTTTTGATGACAACAACCTTAGAATAAGATTATAAAATATAAATACTAACATTATAGTTTAGATATATATGTATATGCAGGATTCAACCTTGCAAGTATCAAGAATGAAGACTGTACAGTATAGTGATACAAGACTGATGAATTTAAAGATCAAAGATATCAAGATTGAAGATTCATGAGTATCAAGAAATCAAGTTATCAAGAGTTCAAGATTTTAATAATACAAGATAAGTATTGAGTCTAGAATTATGTTAAAAATTCATAATAGCACTGAAATCTTCACTCCATATTTCATTTGGGATGGAACCCATTTCTACTTTTTTAGTGGATTACAAACCCACGACAAGTAGCTTACAAACCTACGACAAGTGGCTTACAAACCCACGAACATCCTGGTTTTGTAAAAGTTCTCGAGTCCTGATGTGATGAGATATTCTGTAGGAAGAAACTTGCAAAACTACTTCAAAATGATTTTCAAAACTGCTTTTCAAAATGTTTTAGCCTTAAAAATTATCTCTTCAAATGATTTTCAAAAAGATGTTTTAGCCTTAAAATATTCTTTGATTTTGTTTTTAAATAAACTCTTATTTTAAACTTTGTTTGTTTTAAACTATCTTCTAATTATAATATATTTATACTTAGATTTAAATATAAAATTATAGTAAAATTATATATATATATTATTCTCTATATTTACTTATGTATTTTACCTATAGTTAAGTATATTTATAAAGTTTAAAATAGTTTTAATATAAGATAGAAGTAATTTTCAAAGAAAAAGAAATCACCAAAATTTCCTTTGGGATGTCGACATACCCAAGATACCAATATCGACATAGTGGTAGTTGGTTTCAAAAATTTGAATTTCAAAAGAAGTGTCTATTCGCCATAACCTTTCACGAATAGACATGGCTGTTGTTCTTCTATAAATAGGGGATGTTTTCAACGAATTTTTAACAATATTTTTCTAGTTTTCACTCCTCTTCATCTTCCACATTTCTTTATATATATTCTTACCATTAATCTGCCGAAATCATCATTGAATTTAACTAGATCATTTTTGGTTTGATTCTCTATCACTATCTCAACAAGATCCCAGTGCTATTCAGAGTTATAGGCTTCTTTGTAATCAATCAAGTGAGAAAATGTGTGATTGTAGCCTTGGAAATCAATCAAGTGAGAAAAGGTGTGATTGTAGCTTAGGAAATCAATTGGGTGAACTTGTTGCCCGGGAAATCAAGTATGTCTACCCAGAGGATTGTGAATCTGGAGTGGTGTACCTCATGGCCTTGAAATCGAGGGTTGTAATTGTAAAGATTGCTTTTGAAAGGAAATCCGTACTTGTGTGTGGGACTGGATGTAGGGTAACTCCGAACTAGTATAAAATTCGGCGTGTTCTTTCCTTTACTGCTTTTACTTTATATTTGCATCTATGTTTGAATCTATGATCATATCTGTGTCTGAATATTGCATACATTTGTTTTCAAATTAATATAAACTCGAAAAGAATTAGTAATTCCTTAAAATACTATTCACCCCCCCTCTAGTGTTTATACTAGCCTTAAGATCCGTAATCCGCATTTCTCACATGAGTCAATATTGCAAATCAAGATGTGTATAAATATCATTATTTTGGACTTATGGTGTTTTTACGATTTACGTATTGTTATATGTATTTAATAAAAATATGTGCGTAGTCGAGTAGCTGGGATCTCGATGGATGGCTTGTGTTTTTGGGATGAGAACTTCACTATAAGACATACGGTTAAAGAATTTTTGGAATCGAGAAATCCGATTGTTGAGATGAACTCGAAATGCATGAAATTATCATCTAGAGCATTGTTTTGGATAGCAACAAAATTTATACCATTGGGACCAAAAAAATGGAGTGATGTGCGCCGACAAGTTTCTTAGCAATCCGATATGCTGTGCGATCTTCGAAGTCAAAATGTGTGTCAATTTTTTTGGGAAGAAAATCACATATTTAATGTTGTTTCTTAGATTTTCCATGATTTGCGTGCAAATCTTCAATTTTGGGGTTTTAGTGAGTGATTTATCATCTCTCAATTTACTATATATGTATATGTTGGTTTCGATTTGTTTTAAACTTATTTTTGTAGTCAAATTAAAGTTTTAAAACTGTTTTTAATGTCAAACCTATAGCAAAACGAATTTTAAAATATTTAAAGTGCTTTAATCATGTTGTTTTGGAGTATGGTTGCCTTTGTATGTGATAAGCTACATTAGAGATATAATTGCATGATAATTTCCTATGGTTTTATGTATGTTTGGGTGGTTAGATGATTGGATGTGATTGTGCATGTGTTACATTTGCGTAAGTGTTTGTATAGTTGAAACGCTCATCGGAGCGACTTAGAGTTAGGACCGTAAAACCAGGCTTCGACGAATTGACTTAGGATTGTTGGGAGTCATATTATTGCATATGGAATGCATAAGGATCAAAGAATGGAGCGTAACGGTGAAATCGATGTGAAAATGGAAGTTGAAGTCACTATAAGAGTTTGGTTCGATGGTAGGCTTGCTCGGTGACTGGGTGGCTCGGCTTGAACTTTAGGCTTGGGAGGAGATTGGCTCAGGTACTGCAGTTCAGTAGTGGTGCAAGACCGGACATGAGTTCCTATCCGGTGGGCACTTGGTTCGGTAGAAGGAAGAGGTCGGATGGGATTTTCTATCTAGTGATGCCTTGGTTCGGCATTGAAGGGACCAGCCAGCATCTGATGTCCGGTAGTATGATGAAAGACCGAAGAACAATTGTTGTTCGGCGATGCAATAGGAAACTTGATAGACTTCTCTGTTCAGTGGAGCTACACTCAAGTACCGAAAAAGAAAAGGTACTTAGGGTTGCATAGTGGAAGGCCAGATAGGGCTTGGATCGAATAAAAGGGAAGTATAGGGGTCTTTAATGAGTTGATAGGGAGCAAGGATGGATGGCTCCGGGATAAATAAGGATGACCTTAGACTTCGTACAACGACTAATGAAGCAGTGGTATAGTGCTTCAGTTTCGACGATGAGGATGACTTTAGAACCTTGGTACAATGGCTCTACGACTTAAGATGGGGTTCTAGAGGAGTTTCGAAGATGACAACTTAATGATAGGAGACATGGCGGTGATCCACAAGGGAAATTCAACGATGGGGGCTTGCAAGTGGGATTTGCGATTGTGTCCTACTATGGAGATAGTCGTGATGGAATAATGATTGAGTTCCATCTTGGAGATGCATGTAAAGGGATCATTGATAACTCAAAGGCTTCTTGTGTGCTCATAAAGAAGGGTATGTGTGGATGCCCACCTGGATTTGTGATTGTGTCCGGATCTTGCGATAGTAGATTACCCTAGGCTTTTTGATTGTAGGCATGGTTCCTAGCCATTCGAAGTGGTATGGATTCGAGCATCAATGGGGTCGGGATTACAATTGGGTCCTTAGTTTGCTATTGTGCCATACGAGTTATCATATATACAATGCACAAGAGCGATGGTGATGATTGTTTGATGCATGCTATGTTTGCCATGGTTCATTGTCACTGAAGGATGTCACACAATATAGGTGTTTTCGACTATATATCTAGACATTGGACATCGTACTTCGATTGTAGTACACTTATATATCTTTGTGATATCCCTGATTTTTTTTGTGAGCAATTTCATGATTTAAATTAGTTTATGTTTGTTTAAAAATTGCATTGAGAAAGATAGGAATGGAAACTGATTGCAAATGTATGGTTTAAACATATACATGTGCACAAGATAGTGCACACACATGCACACATTTTTCTACATAATGAAATAGGCAGAAATCAATATATAAATTAGAATAAATAATTTAGAAATACATATGTATGAAGATATGATTATGTCTTTATTAAGTCTGGCACAAAGAAAATAAATGATTAGTCAGGAATAAATATATGCAAGAAAAATGTTTAGTACTTAAAAATTATTTAAAGAAGGAAAATAAGGACTTAGGCAAAATAGGCATACATATATTATATATGTGCACAAGCAAACACTTGCTGGAAGAAAACAAAAATTGCATGGAAATGGCATGAACCCTCAAGCAAGTACTTTATCCATTTCCAGCAATTCTTTTATTCTGGAAAATAGGAATCATGCATATAACATGACCAGGGTGAGATTAAAGAGATAAGGATTATTTCTGAAAATAAAAAGAAGGACCACATACCCTTTTTCTCTTGAATCAAATGAGAGTCAGACCATGTTTTGTATAGGGTAAAAATGACATTGGGTAATTTTGTTAAACCCTAGTAGCAGCCAGGGATTTTGTATAAGGAGGCTTGGTGTAGTGAGACCTTACACATTTACTCTTCATCATTTCATAAGCTAGAGAAAAATAAGGAGCACCGGCCATTAGAATTAGAAGAAGGAAGAAGACTAAAAGGGTTCAAAAGCTTAGGAAAAAGAAGGATTAAGGTGAGTAACCTCACTGGAAACTTTGGCAATAAGTCCTGAATATTGAGGCAGCCTAATTAAATTTATATCTCACTTTTGCAAGCTATGTTCATTTTATGATTTGATAACTTTGGCTTGTTAATGATCTGCTCAAGTGTAAAACCCTTTATAGTGACATTATCCAGTATAAAAGAGTCATGGATTTCATATTTGAATATGGTTATCTGTGTTGTGGTTTAACTTTGAGATGAAGTAGATTTTATGGGTTTTCTTTATACATTTATTTACTTAAAAACCCAGGGTTGATGTTGTGGATATATGGTCTAAAAAATAAAAGGAAATGTGGGGCTGCAACATTGTGTTGATTGCTTATGTCTCACATCGACTAAAATAAAGATAAATGTAGAGGTGCAATGTTATACATGTGCTGAGCTTCTATGTTTTATGAAATCTCCAAATCAAAGCATATACTTATGGTTTAGCCAGATCTTAAAGAGTAACAAAGGTCTGATTGAACCAGAGGTAAAAGGAGACAACCATAAAACTATCTATGACCATATGTTTGTAACTTGATCCATTGAAACCCATAGACAAAATAATATGCTTAGAAATCACATCTGTTTGCATGATTAAAATGATTGCTTATGAGAACATGACTTACCAATCTCTGGATGAATACATGTTGGCTGAATGTTTATTTCTCTGATTAAAATATGATATTCAGAAGGGATTAGCATAGGAATGAAAAAGGGAAAGTAACACTTAGAAAGTTAACTAAGGACTTTTGGATCTTAGGGCTACAAAATATGGCTTGGCAAGGTGAACATTGCAAGCTCACACATGGTATGCTTATACCCAGGGGCATGAGTGTGCTGGGTTAACAGTGATATGTCCCAGGCAGTGTGTGGTTTAATAAGAGAAAGTAGCTAAAGGCCATAATATACTTGATCGTGAACAATAGAAATAGGTTCATAAGAGGGCTTGGGTAAAATCCCTCATGGCCAGTAATCTGGTAGAAAAGGCTTGATGATTGAATTGACGAATGTGTTGAGTGGTTTATAATGTTTTATAGATGGATCCCATGATTGTTATCACTGAACTAAACCATTGAACCATGTATAATTTGTTGTGCACTAATGTATATACATATGTATCACAGAAACATGCACAAGAGTGGTATTGAGTTCCTTTATCCATTTTGAAGTTATTTGAATATGAATAAGTGTCATATAAATCATGTTTCAGTTAGATTACTCATACCAGACTTTAGTCTGACCCTTGTGTGTTTTGTGCACAATTGGGTGTGTCATGTTTATATGGGGCAGTTCATGGTGATTTTGCAGGAAAGTAGGAATTCCTTTGATCAGGCATTGGATGTTTAGCTGCTTAAGGAATTGGATGCTATACTTAAAGATTTGCTGAAGTTAAAATAGATGTTTATGCTGAATTATGTTAAGCTATTTTGTTTAAATTTGCTTAGAAAACTAATGTATTGTTAGAACTTTTGTTTTGCAAGTGTTGAACCCATAGGTGTATCAGCTGAAACTTATGTGCTTTGCTTTGCAAATGTTTTGCTAAGAAATAAAATTTTTAAGCTTTAAGACAGTTAGTTTAAAATGGTAGAAAATCTGAGATTGAAAGGATTTATGGAATGAATATACAATCAAGTGTTTGACATAGGAAAATCCATGTTTAAATTGATAAAAAATCTGGCAGAATAAAGGTTTTGAGTTGCTTTGAAAAGAAAACAAAATGACATGTATTTTGCTTAAGAATAAGAGCAAGTTGAATATGGCTAACATGACCATTTTATTGAGCCTGGGTTAAGCCAGCACTAAAGAGTTTAAGCTCAATTTTCAGTAAAGTTTTACAACCCAAAATGTATGGGAGACTCAGTCATTTTTGCTAACAAGAAGAAGAAGAAAAAATTAAGCACTTAAATCTTCCTCTGACACACACATGCACAGGAACATGCACACACATGCACATGCTGGAGCACAGTTCATACAGTAACAAAATTATGGAAATACATGCAAAATGTTAAATCTTGAGACATGAAACCAATAGTTATGCAATAATTTAAGTATGCTTGGAAAACCTGGTTTTTAGAAACACTATTGCTATGTTGGAATTATTTCTTTTAATGATTCCCAAACAGTTTTCTACTTCCAAACTTTTGTACTCTGATTCAAGTAGAAAGTAACTTATATATCTTCACATATGTAAGTTTAAGATAATTTGAGCAAACCAATATTTTTATATTGGCATAAAGATCCTGGATAGAAGAAAATTAGAGTGTAATATTTTCTTGATTAAATGACCACTGCATATATATATGTAAAAAAACTCTAGAAACAGAAGGTGGGTCATTTCATTTGGTATCAGAGCTATGTTGTTAAATAACATAGCAAAATTTTGTATGAACTTGTTTGCATTGGATGAATGGAGGTGTTGACTGCCTTGGATGCTTTTTTTTGTTAGTGCTTATACTACTAATATCTATTATAACTGAATAGGGATAGATTGAAATGAATTAATCTATAGAGTATTAGACAAAACGGACTAACCTAAGTGTCATATCCATCGAGCTATGGTAGGACCCAAACATCAAAATGTAGGAACAAGTGGACCACCCATGGTGAATGTGCAAGAATTCATGAGAGCCATAAGGGATGGAGTAGGCAATAGGCAGGAAAATCTACATGAGGAGCTTTCCAAACTACTCAAGACTTCTACCAACCTTGGAGGCAAAACTTTTGATGGCACAGAAGGAGTTATGGGAGTTCAAAATTGGCTCAGGATTTTGGAAAGAATCTTTGCAGACATGCAAGTTGAAGACCAAAGGAAGAGGCAAATTGCATCCAGGCAATTGAGAAGAGAAGCTTTGGATTGGTCGGAGGTTATCATAGCTGGAAGACCTGAAGGAGAAGTGACATGGGATCAATTTAAAGCAATGCTGGAAGGTAGGTTTGTCCCTGCATCAGCCAAGGAGTCTTTGCTAGTGGAATTCATCAAATTAAGGCAAGGGACTATGAATGTCACTGAATACACTCAGAGGTTTGAATCATTGGCAAAGTATGGTGCAGTACTCATCACCACCGAGGAGGCTAAGAATGGCAGATATATTCAAGGGCTAAACCCTAGCCTTAGTAGAGCCATGCTACCATACAAGGACAGGACTTTTGATCAAGTTTTGGACTTGACTTTGAGCATTGAACAACATGATAAGGCTAGAGAGAATTTCAGGGCATTCAAGAATAGCCAAAACAAGAAAGGAAAGGGAAAATTTCACCCTTATGATAAGAAGAAAGTAGACACAGCTTCCACCAAGAAACCAGAAGAAGCCAGTGCTGCTGAAATTAAGAAGAAGATTACTTGTTATAACTGTGGCCAAGAGGGGCATATGAAGAATAGGTGCACAAATGTTAGGCCAGCATCCTTCAAATGTCACCATTGTGGGAAGGAAGGTCACATAAAGAGAAATTGTCCAGATTTTAAGCAAGGAAAATTAGGGGCTTTGGAAGGAAAAGGCAAGGCAACTAAGGGGTCAAATGTTGAGAATCATGGCCAAGTTGAAGGTACTTTGTTTATTTACTCAATACCTTTTGCAGTAGTGTATGATACTGGGGCTACACACTCATTGATCTCCCATGATATTGCACAACAATTAAAATTGAATTGTATGATTGTTGATAAGCCACTGTTTATTAGAAGCCCTATAGGTAGTTCATGTGTTCTGGGTATGATGTGTATGCAACTGGGGTTAGATATAGGGGGACATATGTGTAACTCAAACCTATATGTGTTGCAATATCCGGGCATAGGGGTAATTCTAGGAGTTGATTGGTTGAGTAAATATAAGGCTATCATAAATATGGAGACATCCACCATATCATTGAAAATTTCTGATGGACAAAGGGTAGTTGTTCTTTATGAGGCAAACAAGAATAGAAATATAGCTAACCTTTTTGCATTGTCTAGTGAAAAATCCATGCCTGCATTAGAAGAAATCCCCATAGTGAATCAATATATTGATGTGTTTGGTGAAGTTAGTGGAGTTCCAAACCACAGACCAGTTGAGTTTTCAATCAGAATAATTCCAGGAGCTAGCCCAGTGGTTAAAAGACCAACCAGAATGGGGCCTAAGGAGTTGATAGAATTGAAAAAGCAATTGGTTGAATTAGAAGAAAGAGGCTTTATTAGACCCAGTAGCTCATCATGGGGAGCACCGGTAGTCTTTGTTAAGAAACAAGATGGATCCCTTAGGTTATGTATTGACTATAGGGAATTAAATAAAGTCACAATTAAAAATAAATATCCTTTACCAAGAATTGATGATCTCTTTGATCAATTGAGTGGTGCAAAAATATTTTCTAGGCTTGATTTAGCTTCAGGCTTTCATCAGATGAAAGTAGAAGAGGAAAGCATTAAGTATACAGCCTTTAACACAATATATGAACTTTATGAATTTTTAGTAATGTCATTTGGCTTGACAAATGCTCCTTCCTATTTTGTTGATTTGATGAATAGGATTTTTAGAGAATATTTGGATAAATTTGTATTGATATTTATTGATGACATACTAATTTATTCTAAGTCAATTAGAGAGCATGAAAATCATTTGCATATGGTATTTGAGAAATTGAGGCAGGAAGACTTGAAAGCAAAGTTTTCAAAATGCACTTTTTGGCAAAATGAAGTGAATTTTCTAGGCCACATTATATCAGAAAAAGGAATATCTGTGGATCCCAATAAGGTCATTGCAGTGCAAGCTTGGAAAAGGCCTACCAATGTCACTGAGGTCAGATCATTCATGGGAATGGCTGGTTACTATAGAAGGTTTATAAAAGATTTTGCAAAAATTTCAATCCCATTAACCAGATTGACTAGGAAAAATCAAGTGTTTACTTGGACTGAAGAGTGCGAGAAAGCCTTTGGGAAATTAAAGGAAGCACTAGTGCAAGCTCCAATCCTCAAAGTACCTGAAGGGAATGAAAACTTGGTGGTGTATACTGATGCAAGTGGACAAGGGCTTGGGGCAGTATTGATGCAACAACATCAAGTGATAGCTTATGCTTCTAGGCAATTGAAACCAAGTGAGGTAAGATATGCCACTTATGACCTTGAATTAGCTGCTATAGTGTATGCTCTTAAGTTATGGAGACACTACTTGTTAGGGGCAAGTTTTGAAGTTTACACAGACCATAAGTCACTTAAATATTTATTTTCACAAAGAGAATTGAATATGAGGCAGCAAAGGTGGATTGAACTCCTAGCCTCATATGACTTTGAAATATTATATACCCCTGGTAAGGCTAATAAAGTAGCAGATGCCCTAAGTAGACAACATGCTAAAGTGGCTAGATTAATGATAGAAGAGTTTAACACTTTATCATTGTTAACTGATTTAGAGATAGAAAGTGATAATGTAGAAAACATGAGCTTATGCAGTGAGCATGTAGAAATGGGAAAGTTAAGCTTTATCACTCTGGAGTCAGAATTGAAAAACAAAGTTGTAAAGTTACATGACCAAGATCCATTTTTATTTGAAAAGAAAACTCAGATATTAAATGGTGAAGCAGTGGAAGGTTTTCAGTTGAATGATCAAGGCCATTTGAAGAAAGGAAAAAGAATATGTGTTCCAGCAATTGATGAGTTGAAGCAAGAAATCTTGGATGCTTACCACAAAAGCAAATACACTATACACCCAGGAAGCACAAGAATGTATCACAACCTCAAGAGGGATTATTGGTGGAGTGGTATGAAGAGTGCAGTGGCAACCTATGTATCTAAATGTATGGTTTGCCAACAAGTGAAGGCTGAGTATCAAAAGTCCTCAGGGATGCTTCAACCTTTGCAAATACCACAATGGAAATGGGAAGATATATCAATGGATTTCATTGATGGTTTGCCTATAACTAGGAGAGGAAATGATAGCATTTGGGTAGTGGTTGATAGGTTAACCAAGTCAGCCCACTTTATACCAGTAAAGTCAGAGAGAAATGCATGTACACTAGCCCAGTTGTTTATCAAGGAAGTGGTTAGACTACATGGTATACCAAAGACCATAGTAAGTGATAGAGATACCATCTTCACTTCAAAATTTTGGCATAGTTTTCACAAGGCAATGGGGACTGATTTATGCTTAAGCACATCATACCATCCTCAATCTGATGGTCAAACAGAAATTGTGAACAAATTGCTTGAAGACATGTTGAGAGCTTGTGTATTGGATTGGGGAGGAAGTTGGGAGGATCATATTTTTTTAGCTGAATTTGCATACAACAATAGCCATCATAGTAGCATAGGCATGGCACACTTTGAAGCTCTCTATGGGAGACCATGTTTATCACCCTCAGCTTGGCTTGAATCTGGGGAAAAAGTGGTCTTAGGGCCAGAGAGTGTGAAGGAAACTTCAGAGAAAATAGCTTTGATCAAAAAAAGAATTGCTTCTGCCTAGGATAGGCAAAAGAAATATGCAGATCAAAGAAGGAAGGCAGTACAATATGGTGTTGGGGATTATGTATTTATCAAAATATCACCCATGAAGAAGGTTCTAAGGTTTGGGAAACAAGGAAAGTTGATTCCTAGGTACATAGGGCCATATAAAATTCTAGAGAGAATAGGAACTATAGCCTATAAGCTGGAGTTGCCAGAAGAAATGAGAGCAATGCATGATGTTTTTCATGTATCTCAACTAAGAAGGTGGGTTCATGATAAGGAAGCAATCCTAGAATCCCCTAAGGATGTGCAGATTTACCCTAGGATGATCTATGAAAAGGAGCCAATGGGCATAGTTGCTAGAGAGATCAAGAAATTGAGGAACAAAGAAATTAAATTAGTGAAAGTGCAATGGAGTCTTGACCCAAATGATTGCACATGGGAAGTGGAGGATAAAATCAGAAATGATTATCCACAACTGTTTGATTGAATGAAAGGTAAATTTATATATATACTGATGAATGTTTTGATTGAATATGCATTGTGATTTTTGTTTTAATATGCATAGAGTTTAATCAAGTGATTGGTTTGAGAATTGTTTGAGATCAGAAAAGTTGATTTTCTGGATTGATGATACTTAAGTTAAGTATGAGAGAATTATGTGACACAATTCCTAAAAGGAGGAGTATATGTGATAACCCTGATTTTTTTTGTGAGCAATTTCATGATTTAAATTAGTTTATGTTTGTTTAAAAATTTCATTAAGAAAGATAGGAATGGAAACTGATTGCAAATGTATGGTTTAAACATATACATGTGCACAAGATAGTGCACACACATGCACACATTTTTTTGCATAATGAAATAGGCAGAAATCAATATATAAATTAGAATAAATAATTTAGAAATACATATGTATGAAGATATGATTATGTCTTTGTTAAGTCTGGCACAAAGAAAATAAATGATTAGGCAAGAATAAATATATGCAAGAAAAATGTTTAGTACTTAAAAATTATTTAAAGAAGGAAAATAAAGACTTAGGCAAAATAGGCATACATATATTATATATGTGCACAAGCAGACACTTGCCGGAATAAAACAAAAATTGCATGGAAATGGCATGAACCCTCAAGCAAGTACTTTATCCATTTCCAGCAATTCTTTTATTCTGGAAAATAGGAATCATGCATATAACATGACCGGGGTAAGATTAAAGAGATAAGGATTATTTCTAAAAAAAAAACAAGGACCACATACCCTTTTTCTCTTGAATCAAATGAGAGTCAGACCATGTTTTGTATAGGGTAAAAATGACATTGGGTAATTTTGTTAAACCCTAGTAGCAGCCAAGGATTTTGTATAAGGAGGCTTGGTGTAGTGAGACCTTACACATTTACTCTTCATCATTTCATAAGCCAGAGAAAAATAAGGAGCACCGACCATTAGAATTAGAAGAAGGAAGAAGACTAAAAGGGTTCAAAAGCTTAGGAAAAAGAAGGATTAAGGTGAGTAACCTCACTGGAAACTTTGGCAATAAGTCCTGAATATTGAGGCAGCCTAATTAAATTTATATCTCACTTTTGCAAGCTATGTTCATTTTATGATTTGATAACTTTGGCTTGTTAATGATCTGCTCAAGTGTAAAACCCTTTATAGTGACATTATCCAGTATAAAAGAGTCATGGATTTCATGTTTGAATATGGTTATCTGTGTTGTGGTTTAACTTTGAGATGAAGTAGATTTTATGGGTTTTCTTTATACATTTATTTACTTAAAAACCCAGGGTTGATGTTGTGGATATATGGTCTAAAAAATGAAAGGAAATGTGGGGCTGCAACATTGTGTTGATTGCTTATGTCTCACATCAACTAAAATAAAGATAAATGTAGAGGTGCAATGTTATACATGTGCTGAGCTTCTATGTTTTATGAACTCTCCAAATCAAAGCATATACTTACGGTTTAGCCAGATCTTAAAGAGTAACAAAGGTCTGATTGAACCAGAGGTAAAAGGAGACAACCAGAAAACTATCTATGACCATATATATGTTTGTAACTTGATCCATTGAAACCCATAGACAAAATAATATGCTTAGAAATCACATCTGTTTGCATGATTAAAATGCTTGCTTATGAGAACATGACTTACCAATCTCTGGATGAATACATGTTGGCTGAATGTTTATTTCTCTGATTAAAATATGATATGCAGAAGGGATTAGCATAGGAATGAAAAAGGGAAAGTAACACTTATAAAGTTAACTAAGGACTTTTGGATCTTAGGGCTACAAAATATGGCTTGGCAAGGTGAACATTACAAGCTCACACATGGTATGCTTATACCTAGAGGCCTGAGTGTGCTGGGTTAATAGTGATATGTCCCAAGCAGTGTGTGGTTTAGCAAGAGAAAGTAGCTAAAGGCCATAATATACTTGATAGTGAACAATAGAAATAGGTTCATAAGAGGGCTTGGGTAAAATCCCTGATGGCCAGTAATCTGGTAGAAAAGGCTTGATGATTGAATTGATGAATGTGTTGAGTGGTTTATAATGTTTTATGGATGGATCCCATGATTGTTATCACTGAACTAAACCATTGAACCATGTATAATTTGTTGTGCACTAATGTATATACACATGTATCACAGAAACATGCACAAGAGTGGTATTGAGTTCCTTTATCCATTTTGAAGTTATTTGAATATGAATAAGTGTCATATAAATCATGTTTTCAGTTAGATTACTCATATCAGACTTTAGTCTGAACCTTGTGTGTTTTGTGCACCATTGGGTGTCTCATGTTGTTGGGTGCGTTTCCACCACCACCGAGTCATGCATCTCCGAACCAGTCCACTATCGGACCAACTGTCTAGCCGAACCACCTCCTACTCCACTACTACCGAACCAGTCCACTACCGGACCAACTATTTAGCCGAACCAACTCCTACTCCACTACTACCGAACCAGTCCACTACTGGACCAACCTCCACCGAACCAACCCATCTCCCAGGTGCTACCGGATCAAGGTCTCAACTCCAACCGTCTACCACCGGACCAAAGCACTACCGAACCAAGGCGTTGCCGAACCAACGTTGCCAGTTCAGATTGCTTCAGCCCAGGCCCACCAGCAGCTATATACATCCAGAACCCCTGCTCCCAGCCTCACTCTATAAATAGAGGGGCAAGGGTACAACAATGAGGGACAAGTTTGAGAGCTCAAGCACGGATAGAATTTTGAAACAACTTTCATTTACTTGTATCAAAGCTTTGTACTTGTAATCTGAACAAGAAAGGAGAAATAATATATAAAGTGGACGTAGGCACATTCTGGCTGAACCACTATAAATCCGCGTGTCTTTTACAATTTAGTCCCTGCTTTTTACATATTTGCATAAATCTCCCAAATCACTAAAAACAACATAAAATCAACTAAATCATACGACTTGGAGGTGTTTGCCCATTTTTTGTGCAAACATTTTTGGTGCTTTTACTGAGAATTGAACTCAGGACTTCAGCTTCTCCCACTTAACTTTCTTCCTATCAGCGTCGCATTTTGCTTGGAAGACATGCCTCCCAAGCAGAAGAAAGATGTTAACAAAGGAAAAAACATCGCAACCAGCAGTCTTCCAGATCCAATGGTTACAGATCAAGTAAATCATCCCATTCCAGCAGCAGTACCAAATGAAGGTCAGGCGAATCCGACAACCCCTGCCACAGAACAGCCGGCAGCAATTACTAGGGCAGATCTAGATAGGGTTGTGGCTGAAGTGACTAACCGCTTCACATCCCAGCAGGAAGCCTTGGTGGACCAACTCATGTCACGCTTAAGGGATGCTAAAGAGTCCAACCACAACACTGAATCATGGGGTGAGTCCCAGTCTGGAAGATCTCAGAGACAACAAAGATCTTCCTTCTTCGAAGGAGCTAACGATAGAAGCGGCAATGGTAGAAGCCGAGACCGAGCTCAGCCCGAAGTTGGACCTGAGGAAACACTTGGAACCGAACCCAACGGGGGAGGTACCGGGCAGAGGTCAACTGTAGCCAAGCCTGTCATGCTACCTAGCCATGAGAACACTAATTAACGGGGCCGAGCTAGAGCCCTGCGCGAAGTTGACCCGAGCAAGTACTCGGAACGGAACCCAGCCGGGGAAGACCAAGGCAAGGGCCAACTGTAGCTGACCCTAGCATGCTCCCAGAAGGCCAAAGACAGCCACTGGAAAATATTAGGAGTGATAGGCGATACCATCCCTACAGGTCATCAGGACGGAATCAATCCCGCAGGGAAGAACCAAACTCATTTCTATCTGCTCCAAATTCTGATGAAAGGATGGCATGCTTGTTCAGAGAGTGCGTCCACCGGAACCAAAGAGATTGAGGGATAGGCGCGCGGGTAACCAGCCCTTTCGCCCGCAATATCGAAATTGCCATCACCCCCCGAGAATGGAAAATGCCAACGATGGAACCTTACAAGGGAACCTCTGACCCAGTTGTACACTTGCAGAGATACACACAGCATATGCTCATGAGCAGGGCAATAGAGGGAGTACTGTGCAAATGCTTTCCACTATTCTTAGCAGATCTAGCTACCTCCTGGTTCTGTCATCTACCCCAAGGATCCATCAGCTCATGGGAGATGCTGAAAGAAAAGTTTATCAGCCAGTTCCGCATTCATGTGGAACAACCCAAGGACGCTTATTCCTTATCCAGTATCAAACAGAAACCTAGAGAGAAGCTGCAGCAATATCTAACCCGATTCAATGCCGCAGCGGTCGCAGTCCAAGATGCCGATGAGAAGCTTATCTTAATGGCCCTCTGTAGTGGTGTGCATCCGGATACTAAATTTTCTAGAAGATTGACAAAAGAAAAATCAGCTACTTTACCCAATTTCTTCCATGAAGCCGGGAAATATATGAGGCTTGAAGACGCTGCCACTGAGGGGCAGTCAGGGCAACAAAATAAGGCAGCTCACGGCAACACGCCCGCTGTTGCAAAGGACGTTCGAAGAAATGATTCTAGAGACAATGCTGGGGGCAAGAAGGGAGAAAAGCGCCTATATCGGCCAGGACCGAGATTCGACACTTACACTCCTTTGAATGAAACCATCGAAAACATCTTCCTTGCCACCCAAGACGAAGTTAGATACAAACGCCCACCATACAAGAAGGAATCAGATAACGCACTTAAATCTGGAAAGTTCTACCGCTTCCACGAATCTCATAGGCATGATACCAATGAATGCCATCATATCCAGGACTTGATTGAAGAACACATCAGAAGGAAGAGACTAGAACGCTATGTAAAAGGTCAGAACAGGACTCCAGCTCTTGCTAATGAGAACCCAAGGCTACCCTCCCCAGAGATAGGCAGAGGAAATCGCAACACTAGCGGCTCCAGTCAAGAGAAGATAGTGGTCCATACCATCTCGGGAGGACCACACATCGCCGACAGAAGCTGGGCAGAGATGGAAAGATATGGAAAGTCACTTAGAAACAATGAAGACTGCGTTAATTCTGTTATAGAAGAACGCCACCCGAAGCGGAAAGAGAGTGATGACATCACATTCAGTAGGCGTGACCTAGAGGGGAGGCAATACCCTCACATGGATCCCATGGTTATCTCTACCTGGCTCGGTCCAGCCGAAGTTTTCCGAATTCTAGTAGACACTGGAATCTCAGTAAATATCCTATTCAAGCATGCATTCGACAAAATGAAACTGTCAATGAAGGATGTTTCTCCCTGCAATAAACCACTACACGGTTTCACTGGAGATGCGAAGATGCCCCTCGGGCAACTAGACCTCTTTGTTGAAATTGGAAGTCATCCCCGCTCCGTTGTGCGGAAACAGACATTTGTGCTGATAGAAAACCACTCGGCCTACAACGCCTTCTTAGGAAGGCCAGCCTTGTCTGACTTCCAAATTGTCCTGGCCCCATGGTGCCTAAAGTTGAAATTTCCAACGGACAATGAAGTAGGGGAAGTAGAGGGAGACCAGGACATTGCTTGAGACTGCTATGTAACTGAACTTCGCAACAACCACATGAAGGATAAAGGGAAGAGTGTAGAGATTGCCCTCTGCACAAAAAGTTTGGAAGCATAGCAACTAAAGAAATCCCCTCCTCTTCGATATACCAGCGACCCTTTCAATGAATTAGACCCCAGGGACAAAGAGGAGGAGGGCACCGCCGAGCCTGCAGAGGCTATGGAATTTGTATTTGTAGACCGACATGACTCAAGTAGACTATTGAAAGTCGGGTTCCAACTAAAAGCAGAATTGAAGGAACAACTCATTGATTTTCTCCGCCACAACTTGGATGTATTTGCATGGTCACACGCATGACCGGAATCTCCCCTGACATAGCATGCCACGTACTAAACATTGATCCTACCAAGGCGCCAGTAAAACAGAAAAAGAAAAGTATGAGGGCAGAACGATCAGCAGCCCTCGATGAAGAAGTAAAGAACCTACTTGCCAATGACTTCATACGAGAAGCCATCTACCCAAAGTGGATCGCCAACCCGGTGCTGGTAAAGAAGGCTAATGGGAAGTGGCGAACATGCATTGACTTCTCCAACTTAAATGACGCCTGCCCGAAGGATTGCTTCCCACTTCCCCGAATCGATCAGCTTGTGGACAACACAGCCGGGCACGAACTCTTATCTTTTATGGACGCATACTCAGGATATAACCAAATTCCTATGCATGCTCCCGATCAAGACCACACTAGTTTCATCACTGACCGGGGGTTGTACTGCTACAAGGTAATGCCATTTGGACTTCAAAACGCACGAGCCACCTATCAGCGCCTCGTCAACAAGATGTTTGCGGGGCTAATAGGACAAACTATGGAAGTTTACGTGGATGACATGCTGATAAAGTCAAGGGAAGCTGACAATCACGTAAGCCACCTGGATGAAATGTTTCAAGTACTTCGTCAATATGGAATGAAGCTGAATCCTCTAAAGTGCTCCTTCGGAGTATCATCAGGAAAGTTTCTAGGATTCATCGTCCATGCCAGAGGAATTGAAGCAAACCCTGAACAAGTCCGAGCTCTGAAAGATATCAGGATACCTTCTACCCGGAAGGAAATGCAAAGCCTAAATGGGAAGGTGGCCGCCTTGAGCAGATTCATCTCTAAAGCAACCGACAAATGCATCCCCTTCTTCGAAGCTCTAAAGAAAGAGAAAGGAAAATTCGAATGGACTGACGAATGCTTAACAGCTTTCCTTAACTTAGTCGAACACCTCCACAGACCACCAATACTCTCAACTCCGAACAAAGGCGAAGAGCTATACCTATACCTTGCTGTGTCATCTCATGCTCTAAGCGCCGCATTGGTTAGAGAAGACGAACGCACGCAGCGACCAGTATACTTTGTAAGCAAGAGGTTTACAGGGGCGGAAGCCAGATATCCTAAACTTGAGGAACTAGCGTACTGTTTGCTAATCACATCACGGAAACTGCGTCACTACTTCCAGTCCCATTCCATCAGAGTTCTGACCGATCAACCACTGAGGCAGGTACTCCATCGTCCCGACACTTCTGGGCGACTACTTAAATGGTGCATTGAACTAAGTCAATATGATATCACCTACCATCCTCGCATCGCCATCAAGGGACAAGCCATGGACGATTTCATTGCCGAATTCACTACCAACGAAGGTAAGGAGCAATCAGAAATAGCAGAAGACATCAAGTGGAATCTCTTTATGGATGGTGCGTCAAACGAACAAGGCTCGGGGGCAGGTGTGGTAATAATCACTCCCAGGGGAAATAAGCTACACTATGCTATAAGGTTGGAATTCGCTGCCACCAACAACGATGCAGAGTATGAAGCAGTGATAGCTGGATTAGAACTTGCCTTAGAAATCGGGGCCAATTCTTTGTGTCTTCATAGCGATTCTCAACTTATTGTGAATCAAATACTAGGAGAATTCCAGGCTCGAGAAGAATGACTCATGGCATATTTAAAGAAGACCAAGTTGCTTCTCAATCGATTGGATCGCTACTTAATCAAACACATCCCTCGGGAAGAGAACCAAGAGGCCAACGAATTGGCGAAGCAAGCTAGCATGAGAGACGGCGCTATTTCCGGAGCAGTAGCCATCTCAAAGCAACTGACCCCAAGTTTTGAGCAAGTGAATCTGATAGCTGCAACCGAAGAAGCAACTTGGATGACTCCGATCCGAGACTACTTACAAAGTAGCACACTACCCAACGGGCGTAACGAAGTCAAGAAAATCTTGAGGAAAGCTTCCCGCTACACAATACAAGAGGGCATCCTCTATCGGCGCGGCTTCTCTAACCCCTTATTAATGTGTGTCGCTGGAAGGGAAGCCAAGGAAATCTTATCCAACATCCATCAAGGAAGCTGCGGAGATCACACTGGAGGGTAAACTTTGGCAAAAAAGATACTCCGATATGGATATTTCTAGCCCACCTTAAGCAAGGACGCCTTAGATTTCGTCAGAAAATGTGACAGATGTCAGAAGTTTGCTAAGATTCCACGGCTACCAACAACTGAGATTACTCAAATGACCACCCTTTGGCCCTTTGCAGTATGGGGAATTGACTTGATTGGCGAACTGCCAATGGGCCGAGGCGGGGCCAAATATGCTATAGTGGCAGTCGACTATTTCACCAAATGGGTGGAAGCAGAACCCCTAAATAAAGTATCTTCAGCAAAAGTTATTAACTTCTTGATCAAAAATGTTCTATGCAGGTACGGAGTCCCATTCAAAATCATATCGGACAATGGACTTCAGTTTAATAGCGAGGAGTTCGCCAACTGGTGCCAAGAGCACGGAATTCACAAAAGCTTCTCATCCGTAGCTTATCCCCAGGCAAACGGACAAGTCGAAGCCGTCAACAAAATTCTCAAAACTCTAATAAAAAAGAAACTCGAAAAGTCAAAAGGCGCTTGGGTGGACGAACTCCCTACGGCACTATGGTCCCATCGCACATCTTTCAGAACATCAACGGGGCATACTCCTTTCTCTTTGGCATACGGATTGGAGGCTATGCTCCCAGTTGAGACTATAGTGCCTTCCCACCGTAGGATCCACTATAACCCAGAAGAGAACGAAGAACTTCTCCACATGTCTTTGGATCTAATTGAGGAAAGAAGAAATGATGCAGCCCTCAAAGCAGCAGCTCACAAGCAAAAAGTGGCAATGCAATACAACTCCAAAGTCAAGCATCGTAGCTTACAAAAAGGAGATCTTGTCCTCAAGCGAATCTTCCCATGCCCCGGAGCACTAGATCCAATCTAGGACGGACCATATGTAATTCATAAAGATTTCCACAATGGAGCTTATATTTTGTCAACAGTGGACGGGGAGGTGTTCCAAAGGGCATGGAACATCCAACACCTTCGTCGATACTTTTCTTAACTTGTACTGCCCATATGAAGTGAATTAACAAAGAGAATCAGTGGACGTAGGCACTTTCGTGCCGAACCACTTTAAAAACCCTGTCTCTTTTTTAACTTGTTCCTTTATATCTTGGCTGCTTGTTAACTTTATCCTTTTCTGTTGAACAAAATCCTGTGCAAATCGCATTTTCATTCAAGGCGCTCCACAGTGCGACTTCTCTTGGAGAAGACCTAACAGTACTATACGAATCTATGCCCTCGCTAATGAGACACTTTTGCTCCGGCATCCCTCTGCTGTGGGTTAACTCATTGCTCGCGACGGCCCTCAAAGCCAACTGTAATGAGCCGATTATAAGCCACCGAGAAGGCCGACTATAGCCAAGGCAGCTCATTACGGCGTTTGTCTCACTGTCAACTGTGAACCTACTTTAAGCCCCAACATAAGGTGTGGCAGCCAGGGGTAGTTCACGGTTGACGATCGGCACCCACGCTAGCCGGCCACAGTAAATCGAATAATACCCACGATTACGGGCCATAATGGCCCGGGTAGTTACTGTGCGCGATCTCGGCTCCGATGTGTCTTAAGTACGGCTGTGGTAAAAAAGATTAACTCCCCGCGGAGGCATAAGATGGGTGACAAATGTCTCCAAGACCCACGGCTAGGGAAAGTGACTACAAAGCCCATTTGCCACAAACTTAAGCACATCGAAGGCCTTCCGTGATTGGAAGTTTTACTATTTCTCATATTTCAATTCTATTTAAAGAACTTTTCTCCTGTCCCCTATAACAATCCCTAAAGTTCAGGATACAGAGTAGGAGATACTCGCCAATGGGTAAATTGTCCAATGGAGGAATTGAACTCACGACATCGATGTTGAAAAGCTCACCTACGACCACTACACCAAAACAAGCTATGTTTCTCAATTGGATGGCAGGGCATTCAACTGCATTCCATACTCAGTCATACAAGATATTCAATACTGCCATCTACAATTAGAACATGAAAGGCGGTATTTCCTTCCTTTGTGAACAAATACATGGCTATAATTTATTCATACATCACACTAGCCTTGCAAGGCATGAAATTATGTTTTAAGCGAGAACTTGACATCAAACACAATTGAATTACAAGCACACGCACAGCTATGTTTCTCACACAACGTATCAAAATAGCAAAAACATTCAAAAATGACAGAATCAGCTTAAGTTAAAAAATTACACATCAAGAATAATGTTGTTTATTACAAGTAACATAATTACAACCTAAAAGTTACGTTACTGTTTTGAGACTAACATATACAACAATGTCAAGTCAACAAAAAGATATCCAGGTCAAGTCAAGGAGCCGGCTGCATCGGAGCTTTACCCTTGTCCTGTTGCCCACCTGTCCGGTCGAAGAAAGAATTCATTAGTGATAAGCAACCAAGTTAACGGAAAGACTAGAAGGGAAGACTTACTAGCGCCTGCTTCCTGACCATCCTGATCATCATCCTCTACTTGCACACCTGCCTCCTTAGCGGCAAGCAGCCGCATACCCTCCTTCACCACCACCTTCTCCTCCTTGGTAAACTGGGCAGTGACCACATCCATTCTGAAGACCACGCCACCCTCTTTATCCGCATCAGCCCTAGCCTCATCCAGAGCCCTGAGATAAATCCTGGCCATAACTCGGGGGAAATCATCCATCCAAGACAAGTTACCCTATTTCCAAGTGCGGAAATACATATCCTGGAGCATCTCATCCATCATCCCCTCATTTTCCTCAAGCTCCCTCATTCGGGCCTCAGAAGCACGCAGCTTTGCAACGACAGCATCCCTCTCCGATCGATATCGTGAGCGGTCAGCCTGAAAGGATATCCTCATTGCCTCCATCTCCTCCTTCAACCTGGACTGAACAAGCTCCGCGGCCTCAAGTCTCCTCGATAATTCCTGTGCCCGCTCGAGGTCCGCTTGTCGAACCTCATCCACCGTCGCAATGGCCATGTCAATCCGCTCCTAGCAGGCGGCCTCCATTTTTCGCAACTCTGCCCTGCTGGCCTCTTCCATAGTCTTCTTCAGTTGCCTGGATGCGGCCTCGTGCTGAGAAATTTGAATGTCTTGATCGGCAAGTTGCTTAGCCTGGTCGGAAACCATTAACCTTAGTCGAATGTTGGCACTCTCAATTTCCTCCCCGGCCTTGACTAGTCGGGCATGATGCCCCTTCAGTTTCCTGGTCTCCTCGGCAACCCGGTCAATGTTCGCCTTAGCTTCATCCCCTAGAGTTACAACCCGGGTGGTAAGCAAATCAAGGTCCAGGGACTTAGCTTCGTCAAGCACCCGTACCATAGGATTGCGGGGGAGAAGGTGCTCACCAGTAGCCTCATCGAAGGAGATGTCATGAGAGGCCGGGTCCAGGTCTGGATAACCCGCAAACGGATTACGAACCAAGCCAGGGTGATCTATCGGGGTGACGGTTGGATTCTCAGACGGATGTGGGGAAGGCGTAAACTCAGTATCCTCCTCCGTAATATCGTGAATAGGCTGGAGTGGGGCCGGAGGGCCAGAAAGAGATTCAAACGAAGATCGACTCCTCTTCCTCTTTTGTATATCTTCTTCAATAACTCCAAGAAGAGGACGATAGCCGACTAAGTCTCCAGGGCGGTTAGTAGGAGGCTTCGATTTGGTAGAAGCTTTGAGGAGTCTTTATTGTTCAAGCCTGTGCCGAAGATCTGAGGTCTTGGCCGTTTTGCCCGCTCCTAGAATGAAAACCAAGTGTCACCAGCAAGCATTGAGCCATCATTCAAGAATTAAAAAGAATAAAAAGAAATTCACCTTGAATTGCAGAAGTTGCCTCAGTAGAAGCACTCCCGGAAGATAAATCGGTGCCGGTCCCGGCCTTATCAGCTTTCTTGGGCTTCTCCGTCAAGGCCGGTCCTTCCTCCAACTCTTCGAAGGCTTGGCGGAGAGCGTCATCTGTCCACTCTTGAATCACGCCTGCCTGCCTAGGAGGCAGAGCCCCGGTGCCATCACCGCCCTGTCCTTCGCCACCATCATCGCCGCGACGATCACCGTCACCTTCTCTACCGCTTCCACTCTCCGCCTCACCTCCTTCATCCTCGCCTTTTTCCCCCTCCACTTTTTCCTCCTCCTGAACATCTAGATGTGTGCTGGGAGAGGGTCCATCGGACTTCTTGAGTTTCTTCCCCCGGGCGACTGGATGTATCGAGAAGGGTCCCCTTTTGCTGCTCTTCGTCGTGGCCCCTCCTGTAGCTTTGGCAGCCCTCTCCTCCGCTGTGTCTCTCTGCTTGACAACGGACTGATGTGGTAGAATCAGGTTATGCCCCAGAAGTGTAGCGTTCCTGATCAAGTAAGAAGCCGACCTATCCCTTCCCGAAATGGCTTCTATTTCCGCAGCCATCTGAACCAGGCGATCGTTCTCCACGACCGCAAAGCCACCTGTCGCTAGCAAGAAATAAAAGCACATAAGAAGAAGCATTGCAGTCAGAACAGAAATCATAAATAAGCTTCAACTTACAGCCAGAGGTGAAGCGACGGATGGAAACAGAGTCATCCTTGATAAAAAAACCATTCCTTCTTGAACATGTTGAATTTTGAATATAAATCCAGGACTGGCTTAAAGGACACGGCCGACTCCAAGCTAATATACGGAGACCCCTTCTTATAGCCTCTCAAATTGTACAAATACCGGATCTCCCGGTTGGAGGGAGGACGCCCGTATCTCCTTTGGAAAATGACAAACAGGCTCACCAGGATGGCGTAGGAGTTAGGCTGAAGCTGAAATGGAGCCACCATCAAGTAGGTGATGAAGCTGAGTATCCAAGCATTGATCGGGGGAATGGCCCCACACATACAATGGTACCTACTATAGGCGAAATATCCTTCGGGGGGATTATATAGCATCACTCCATCCCCCGGCAATAGCATGCGCGCTCTGTCAATCCCAAAGGAGCGAGAAATAACATCAAGCTGCTCGCCTTTGAGAGAGCTAGGGAAACAGTCAAGAGGTGAGTTCAGAAGCTCCTGAGGGCCGTACCCATCTACTAGTGACCTCGGGGTGGGCCCATGATGTCCCGGTCCTGACTGAGCCGGGGGCACTGCGGAAGGATCTTCTCTGTCCTGGGATTTCTTCTTTTCTGATCGGGTTTCAACTTTATGAGACATTATCTGCAACACAAAAGGGTACATCGTTAAAACAAAGGATGTAGAGATAAAAACAAGCAAGTGTATGCAGACTGGAATTTCACTCGTAATTCAAAACATAGGAGTGCATTAGGTAGTTCAAGGCCGAAAGGTCATTCGGCACTCAGACTCCCGAATTCATTCGGTAAGTCAAGACTGAAGGTTCATTCGGCACTCGGAAACCCCTAGTCCATTCGGTAAGTCAAGACTAAAGGTTCATTCGGCACACGAAATCCCCGAGTCCATTCGGTAAGACAAAGCGAAAGCTCATCCGGCAGAAGAGGGCCTCACCTGGTCCGGCAGTTGAGGTATGGTTCGGTGCTCGTTTGATTCGGCAAAGGCAAAAATTTTGGTTCGACCAATACGGAATAACAGGGGCATGAGGCTCCTACTTATAGGCAAAATATGGACGACCGAACCAACCGGTTCGACACTTGAAACCGAATGACCTAAAACAAAGTGAGACATATGCTGGCATATGCCCCACTTTGGAGGGCAAATGTTGGGTGCGTTTCCACCACCACCGAGCCATGCATCTCCAAACCAGTCCACTACCGGACCAACTGTCTAGCCGAACCAGCTCCTGCTCCACTACTACCGAACCAGTCCACTACCGGACCAACTATCTAGCTGAACCAACTCCTACTCCACTACTACCGAACCAGTCCACTACCGGACCAACCTCCACCGAACCAACTCCTACTCCACTACTACCGAACCAGTCCACTACCGGAACAACCTCCACCGAAACAACCAATCTCCCAGGTGCTACCGGACGAAGGTCTCAACTCCAACCATCTACCACCGGACCAAAGCACTACCGAACCAAGGCGTTGTCGAACCAACGTTGCCAGGCCAGATTGCATCAGCCCAGGCTCACCAGCAGCTATATACATCCAGAACCACTGCTCCCAGCCTCACTCTATAAAGAGAGGGGCAGGGGTACAACAATGAGGGACAAGTTTGAGAGCTCGAGCACGGATAGAATTTTGAAACAACTTTCATTTACTTGTATCAAAGCTTTGTACTTGTAATCTGAACAAGAAAGGAGAAATAATATATAAAGTGGACGTAGGCACATTCTGGCTGAACCACTATAAATCCACGTGTCTTTTACAATTTAGTCCCTGCTTTTTACATATTTGCATAAATCTCCCAAATCACTAAAAACAACATAAAATCAACTAAATCATACGACTTGGAGGTGTTTGCCCATTTTTTGTGCAAACACATGTTTATATGGGGCAGTTCATGGTGATTTTGCAGGAAAGTAGGAATTCCTTTGATCAGGCATTGGATGTTTAGCTGCTTAAGGAATTGGATGCTATATTTAAAGATTTGCTGAAGTTAAAATAGATGTTTATGCTGAATTATGTTAAGCTATTTTTTTTAAATTTTCTTAGAAAACTAATGTATTGTTAGAACTTCTGTTTTGCAAGTGTTGAACCCATAGGCGTATCAGCTGAAACTTATGTGCTTTGCTTTGCAAATGTTTTGCTAAGAAATAGATTTTTTAAGCTTTAAGAACAGTTAGTTTAAAATGGTAGAAAATCTGAGATTGAAAGGATTTAAGGAATGAATATACAATCAAGTGTTTGACATAGGAAAATCCATGTTTAAATTGATATAAAATCTGGCAGAATAAAGGTTTTGAGTTGCTTTGAAAAGAAAACAAAATGACATGTATTTTGCTTAAGAATAAGAGCAAGTTGAATATGGCTAACATGACCATTTTATTGAGCCTGGGTTAAGCCAGCACTAAAGAGTTTAAGCTTAATTTTCAGTAAAGTTTTACAACCCAAAATGTATGGGAGACTCAGTCATTTTTGCTAACAAGAAGAAGAAAAAAAAATAAGCACTTAAATCTTCCTCTGACACACACATGCACAGGAACATGCACACACATGCACATGCTGGAGCACAGTTCATACAGTAACAAAATTATGGAAATACATGCAAAATGCTAAATCTTGAGACATGAAACCAATAGTTATGCAATAATCTAATTATGCTTAGAAAACCTGGTTTTTAGAAACACTATTGCTATGTTGGAATTATTTCTTTTAATGATTCCCAAACAGTTTTCTACTTCCAAACTTTTGTACTCTGATTCAAGTAGAAAGTAACTTATATATCTTCACATATGTAAGTTTAAGATAATTTGAGCAAACCAAATTTTTATATATTGGCATAAAGATCCTGGATAGAAGAAAATTAGAGTGTAATATTTTCTTGATTAAATGACCACTTCATATATATATATATGTAAAAAAACTCTAGAAACAGAAGGTGGGTCATTTCAATCTTTGATAGTAGATTAGCATATATCGAATGTTATATTCTAACTCTTTAGATGCAGTGACATGTCGAGTATAGTTCTACATACCTTATGTCCATATTTACTATATACGAATTTTATACTATTTTTGAGATGATGTATCCCTCACACCAGACTGTTGTTTGAATCGAGGTTTTGTGCTTTGCCTCTTATTACCTTGGGTACTCTTAAATTAGTAAACTAAGGACAAAAGGTATGTATAGCGCTTAGAACTGTACGGAGTACGAGTAGGAGGCTTCACTTTCATATATCTATACTTGGAGCTTACTGTCACTTATATTCCGCTGTGTAGTATTATGGAACTATGATAGTACTTTTATTATTAGAGACAGTTATAGAGTTTATTATGGAGATTTGGGTTGTATAAACTCTTTATTTCAGTTTTTTAATAGTCTATGAACCTAATGAATTCTTATTTATGGTTTATTTGATTATATCACTGTCTCGTCTATTTTACATCTACTTGTTATCTTATATTTTATCCATGCGCTGTGAGATGTTCTACAAGTTCTGGTTCGGATTTTCTCTACTTTTCACCCTTGGCTACCATCCTGCATCGATCGGGTGCCTCTGTAATGCATGATACCGATATATTGGGTATCGGAGGTGCAGGGCTGTAAAATCCCCTATTTTGAGGCCTGAAACTAAGTTCTACGAATGTTGTAGTCATTCATAGTTATTAATTTCCGGTGACAAAATGCGGCTATGTTAGATACAATGATAATACCAGAAGCACATGAATATGAAAATTTTCAAACACAATTGTTGTGGGCATTTCCGCCCTATACATGGTGAATATGAAGAGTCAAAGGGGCATTAGAATACTCTACTTAGCGATACACAACTACCAGTTCCAGTCTCATTCAATTCTGACTTGGATTGTAGGGGTTATGGAATAATAACATGTGTAGCACAACGGTAAAGACTTGCGCCTTTTAGCCAACCCACCCGCGATCAAGTCCTGGCAAGCACTTATTTTCATGAAGCATGAGTAATGGTCCAATAGGGAATCAAATTACTAAACATCTAACCATTTCCAATGGAAGGAAAGTTGAACCAAATCCCGGAGAATGGAAGGTTGAACCAAATCCCATATAAAGGAAGGTTGAACCAAATCCCAGATGAAGGAAGGTTGAACCAAATCTCAGAGGTTGTGTACTCAGCTGCCACCCCTATCATAACCTCACTCTATAAATACATGGAACATGGCATTATAAAAAAGGGAGGTTGGAAAAGAGTGAAGCTCTCATCAACAATGGCAGACAACTTTGAGAGGGAAAACTCTTAGTTCCAATAGTGTGTTTACTCATATTCAGAGCTTGTACTTGTAATCAGAAATGAAAGAGATAATAAAAGTGGAACAGTGGATGTAGGCATATTCAGGCCGAACCACTATAAAATCTATGTCTTTTTACATATAAGTCCTTTACTTATTCTTTATTGCACATTCTTGATTTTCTATATCAATCATCCGCAACTAAAATTCATCAAACAATAGCTCTATACTGAAAACAGTATTCGCAGCTCTACTACTATGACTTGGAGGTGTTTGCCCATTTTTTGTATAAATATTTTTGGTGGTTTCATTGAGAGATGAACTTCCTTTTTTAAAAGGAAAATTCTCGCTTTCTTATTTCTCTTTTTTACTTTGAAACTTTAAACCACTCTCTTTTGGAGTTTGAAGTTCATTTTTTTAGCCTTAAACTACTATTTCATTTAAATTAGAAACGTTATTGTTTCTAATCTTCATACTAGAGATTATCATTTCTTGTCATGTGAAACTCTTTTCCTAATCTTTGTAGATTTGAAATTTGTTTCTCTTTTCAGATTTACCATCACTGTTTTTATAAAAAACATTCTTTTTCTTCTTTAGCTTTGAATCATCTTTTATTTAAAAAAAGAATATAGTATCAATCTTTCAAATTTTCAAATCTACAATCATTGTTCTAAAAAGGAAAAAACTATTTTTTCTATTTAAGATCTAAAATAATTGTTTCTATGAGAAAAAGAAACAATCTCCTTTTCTTTTCCAGATCAAATTCATTGTTCTAAAAAATAAACCATCTTTTTATTGTTCAAGATCTGAAATAATTGTTTCTATAAGAAAAATAAACAATCTCTCTTTTCAGATCTAAATTGGCGTTTCTATAAAGAAAGAATCGGTCCTTCTCCTTTCATACTTTCCAACACCATTCTATACACCAACCCTAATGCTCTGACATCAAATTGCTAGAATCTATTCTCCCAAGTTGATAAATCTAGCGACATTGATGCGCAGAAAAACTCTAACATCAGATTGTTGAAATTTATCCTTCCAAGCTGATAAATCCAACCACACTGATGGATAGAAACATCAAGATCAGAAATAGAAATGGGATGCTCTGACATCAGATTGCTAGGATCTATCCTTCCAAGTTGATAAATCTAGTGACACTGATGCGTAGAAAAACTATGACATTAGATTGTTAAAATTTATCCTTCCAAGCTGATAAATCCAACAACACTGATGGACAGAAACAACAAGATCGGTAATAGAAATGGTACAACCAACTAAAAGAATAATTAGATTATTGGAATTTATCCTTCCAAGCTGATAAATCCAACTACACCAATTACTCACAATGAAAGGAAGCACACAATTCATATTAAATAGCCTACTTTATATACATGCCTTGGAGCAAGGGGTTGAAATTATTTCACAACGTTGGACTAAACAACCCAATGTTGTATCATTTTTCTAGCAGTTCAGATCTACACCAATAATTTCATCAAAAAAGAAATATTTATTTATTTCATGGATCCGAAATCATTATCTTTTTTATTATTATTTTAGATCTACAAAAACCGTTTCTTAAGAAAAAAGAAACATTTATTTATTTCTTAAGATCTGAAATCATTCCAACTTTTTTCTCTTATTTTAGATCTACAAACACCATTTCTTAACAAAAAAGAAACATTTATTTATTTCATGGATCTAAAATCATAATCTTTTTTCTCTTATTTTCGATCTACAAACACTGTTTCTTAAGAAAAAAGAAACATTTATTTATTTCTTATGATCTGAAATCATTCCAACTTTTTTCTCTTATTTCAGATCTACAAGCACTATTTCTTAAGAAAAAAGAAACGTTTATTTATTTCTTAAGATTTGAAATCATTCTATTTTCCCCCTTATTTCCTATAACCAAACACTATTTCTTAAGAAAAAGGAAACATTTATTTTTTTCTCTTATTTTAGATCAACAAACATGGTTTCTTAATAAAAAAGAAACATTAATTTATTTCATAGATCTGAAATCATTCTATCTTTTTTTTTCTCTTATTTTAGATATACAAACACAGTGTCTTAACCAAAAAGTAAACATTTACATTTCTTAGATCTGAAATCATCACATCTCCTTTTTTTCATTTCAAAATGTTTTTTTTACCAAAAGAATTTTTTTCAAAATCATTGTATATCTTATTCTCTTTTCATCCAAAAGCATTATTCCCTTGACATAAGAAACTCTGGTTCCTCTTTAGATCCACATCCTTATTTCTCTAACATAAGAAAATCCTCTTCTCTTTTCCGACATACAACCAATATTCCTTGAAATAAGAAGCTCCATTTACCTTCTCTTATCTAAGAAAAGTCAATTTGAGAAAATTCTTTTATGTTGTCCGGATCTGCAATCACTATGTCTTGAAAATAAGAAATCATATTTCTTTTCCCCCTTCAAATCTAAAAACATTCTTTCTTGGCCACAAGAAACTTATGTTCACTTTTTAAGTCTAAAGTTATTCAAACTCACTTTCCCATTACCGATAAGATCATTGTTTCCATCACCCAAGGAAACCTTACCCTCTTTCCAGATCCGAGATCATTATTTTGAGAAACTCTATTTCTCTTTTTAGAGATTCTCTCTTTCTTTTAAGAGTGGGGCCATCGATCCTTTGAAACTACAAAACCTCCCCTTCCTTTCTGAAACATGAATTATTGTCCCTTAAAAATTACAAGCTCTTTAGGAAAGCACAGGAGAACAACTTTCCAACATGCCTCCTAAGCGAAGGAACTCTGCTACAAAGAATACAACTGTTGTTAGTACACCAGCCAGATGTGGAAAGACGGAAGATTAGTCTAACAACCTCCCCATGCTAAATATTAGTCTAACTTCAAAGTAGTTGTGGTTTAAATCAGTAAACACTTCGCTGCTTAATATAAGCTTTGGTGGATAAACTCTTGTCACCCTTAAGACAGATGAAAGTATTCAACCTTAACATTGTAATACAAGGGAAGCCCCAGTCTAGGGAACACAGGGGGCATTCCACCTAACCATATGAACCCCAAGCACAACCCTCATCCATTAGCATCTAATCAAAATACTGCAATTGGGATCCCACTCATGGATCGAAATATCACAACTTGGAGACCGAAGTCATGGTGATTGATACTCAAGTCTAGATATGACAAGCTCGACACTTCGTCACTCTTATCATGCCCGAAGGCATCACCAATCCAACACGTACTAGACATGACCCAAATAATATAGCTCTCCTTACCTAGGGATATGTTCAAAAAATATGAACATAGAAGGAGATAAGACCAAGAGGTACTAATCCACCCTTCAAGAAAAAAAACTTTTGAGTGCCCACTACAAACCTTTATAAGGAGCTAACCCGGTTGATGTGCACGTAAATGTGCATATTTTTACCACCATATTTAATCTAATTAAATTAAATAAACGATCATATTGGGTATTTTCACATGTTTAAACCAAAATTCAAATTATTTACAAAACGTCACATATTCATCTTCATATAGGGGCAAAATGGTCATTTTTGTGCGCATATTAATTTGAGAAAATTTAATTGAAAATTTATATATTATTTTATAGGAGAATTGGATGGAAATTACAAGTGGTTTCATGAAGATATGCATGCACAAAATGAAACAAAGCAAATGATGATGAAAATAATTTAAACCCATGAACATGGAGGACCCCTACCTACCCACTTACCTTGATTTTCAATTAGGAGCTAATGCACATGCTAAAAGGCCATTAAAGCTTCATGCACATTTAAGTAGAGAATTAACATATGCTAATGATTACTTGGTGGCCACAATACCTCAAGGGCAATTTGGGCATTCCCCAAAAATATGAATTAGGGTTTCATACATGTATAAATACCCCTTATGTTTCATGTAACCCTCTTCTTCTTTAGTCTCTCTTTTAGGCTCTCTTTTCTTATCTCTTCTCTTTAGTTTTAGTTAGATTAAAAATAAAATGAGAGCTCTCTCTCTCTTTTCATGGCTACTTAGCCATTTTTATTTCATATAAATTTTCTTTTCTTTCTTATGCAATTTAATACATGCTCTTTTCTTTTACATGCTTCTTTACCTTTCTTGTTAGTCATTAGTTTATTTTTCATGCAAGTAGAATAGATTTATTTATTTATGCAAGTAGATTAGTTTTTTGCTTTTCATTTTGCTCTCTTTTTCTTCTTGTTTATTCTATATTGCAAGCTACATTTGTTGATTTGATAACAAATATGAGAGCCTAATCCCTTCAATTTAGGAGTAATGAAGCTCTCTTGAATCATGTAGATGCAACATAATTTTTCATTTACCTCTCTTTTGTGCTTAATGGAAAGTTAGATGTTTGTGTGATTTTGTGTTTAATATTGAGTTTGATAGCTTATGTTGTTCAAAACAAATAGGCTATGCTTAGTCATATGAATCACTAATTACCTCTTCATCTACATATGATCATGGTAATGGAAGTGGATTCAGAATCAAAATTTGATGGTTTATGCTTCTAATTCAATAGTTAATAAGCCATGCTTAAAATAGATTCTACTTTTAATTTCATGTCATTTTCATTAAAGTTAGTAAGTGGGTTAGAGGGTGCATTAAAGTTTGATGGTTTAAATGTGTTAATTAATAACACAATTAGGCCATACTTATGATAAATGCATCAACTAAACTCACAAATGAACAAAAAGATATCATAATTTCATTATGTTGATTTATGTGATCATGAGAGGGGAGTTGCCTCTAAATTGCTCTTTAATCTCATATTTTTATTCTCCTTAGTTTTAGTTTGTTTTTACTTTCTTTTAGTTAGTTAATAATCCCTCGGCTTTGGTTTAATATGATTGAATAGAATTTCAAAATCTAAACAATTCCCTGTTGATCGACCCATACTCGCATACGTGCTATAATCGTACATCGTGCGCTTGCGGTTATTTTAATTTGAAATTTATCGGCGATTTTCTAATCTGATAGAAAACTCGTCGTTAAACATCAGCCCCCTAGACACTTGCCAAGATCTCCACACTTGCTGAAAAGCGAAGGGCACAAAGGAGGTACTATATAATTACTTTTCTTTCATTCTAATCAATCTTAAGCTATTGCCGGGCTCTAGCATCTACTCTTGGATCTCCATCCTTGGAAAAAGGTGAAGGAAGGATTTGTAAATCCATTGCATGTGCTGATCGACCCGAGGGTGCTTACACGCTACACGAAGTAAAGACAAAAAAATCAAACTAGCCCCTACAACTATGCATGACCTCTCCATTGGGTCAGCAAGGCACGTAAAGATGAGAAAACATCACTGTCAGGAGTTCAGATAGATGGTCACCCAGGTAAGCTAGCACAGCTTACAGTACAAATGCTATAGCAAAATGGAAGAGATACAACTCTCTGCCTCCGGAGCTCGAATGATCAATGATCAGATTGAAGCCATCCATTTGAGTATGGTGTTACCTCGAAGGGTAAGGAAAAGGACGCGATGGAAACGACATCTACCAAGAACTTGGATAACATAATAGTTTATACAGAAAGGCTTTGAAAGACCGAGCTCCAGCAATTCCAACATATTTGTCCCGCAGTAGAAAGGCGAGAGATATCCAAAACCACCACCACTACTCCTTATATCACAATTAAACTCGAATCAGCAATATACATAGGAAATTGCTATGACATTGCAGTCACCAATTAAGATACTAACTTCATCACTCCATCATGATCCAATAATCAAAAAACACAATTCAAATTGACTAAGAACTAAGGATAGAAGGATGCACATTGGGGACATCCACTCTACGTCTACCAAACTAGCTGGACTCAACCTGACAAAATGACTAGACCAATGACTACTAGGATGCAGCAATAAAACGCCAAACAAGAATCTTGGCCCAAAAAACCCCCGTTATCAAATAGAGTACTTGCAGAAAATCCTTATGAGGAACTCTCCGATCACACAATATGCTCGCATAAACATGTCATACACATGACAGCAGATGGTCCTGCAAAGGAGGTTCCATAACAAACCTTTTCTTTTGTTTTTATCTAACTCGGTTGTTGTCACTTTAGGACAATACCATCGACTCCTAGGTTCCACAGAGTCTTACAAAAATAACAAGCGATAATTCTTATCCAAGAGAACATCTTAAACCAGGCATACTACACAACCTGGTACTTTGTGCTTCTTTAAAAGCGGTAGGTTTGGTCTAAACTACTCTTTCCCTTTTGACCGAGACAAGATACTAATGCATTCACTTAAGACATATTTAGTTATATTCACTTAACACATATGCAGTTATATTCACTTAACACCTATGCTATTATAACCAATACTTCTTTTGTGATTAGCAACCCAAATCACAAGCACGTGTTCGCTGTAGTTGTTGGGTGTGTTTCGACCGGGCCAATCCCTGCCGAACCATCTCCTTCCCAAGTCCCTGCCGAACCAACTCCAAAATATCACTACCGAACCAAAACCAAGTCCCACTGAATCAAACTCCAACCAACCATCACCGAATCGCTCACCACCGGACCAAGTTCCACCGCACCAAGTTCCACCGGACCAAGTTCCACCGGACCAAAGCATTCCGGACCAACTTTGCTAGGCCAGATCGCATCATCCCAGGCCTACCAGCAGCTATATACATCCAAGACCTCTGCCCCTAGCCCCACTCTATAAATAGAGGGGCAGGGATACAACAAGGAGGGACAAGTTTGAGAGCTCAAGCACAGATAGAACTTTCAAACAACTTTCATATACTTGTATAAAAGCTTTGTACTTGTAATCTGAACAAGAAAGGAGAAATAATATATAAAGTGGACGTAGGCACATTCTGGCTGAACCACTATAAATCTGTGTGTCTTTTACAGTTTAGTCCCTGCTTTTTACATATTTGCATAAATTACCCAGACCACTAAAAACAACATAAAATCAACTAAATCACACGACTTGGAGGTGTTTGCCCATTTTTTGTGCAAACATTTTTGGTGCTTTCACTGAGAACGAGAAGCTCGAAGCTTCAGCTTCTCCCACTTAACCTTCTTCCTAACAGCGTCGTTCATTCCTTGGAAAACATGCCTCCGAGGCAGAAAAAAGACGTTAACAAAGGAAAGAACATCGCAACTAGCAGTGTTCCAGATCCAGTGGTCACAGATCAAGTAAATCGTCCCATTCCAGCAGTAGTACCAATTGAAGGTCCGACAAATCCGACAACCCCTGCCACAGAACAGCCGGCAGTAATTACTAGGGCAGATCTAGACAGGTTGTGGCTGAAGTGACTAACCGCTTCACATCCCAACAGGAAGCCTTGGTGGACCAACTCATGTCACGCTTAAGGGATGCTGAAGAGTCCAACCGCAACACTGAATCATGGGGTGAGTCCCAGTCTGGAGGATCTCAGAGACAACAAAGATCTTCCTTCTTCGAAGGAGCTAACGACAGAAGCGGCCATGGTAGGAGCCGAGACCGAGCTCAGCCCGAAGTTAGACCTGAGGAAACGCTTAAAACCGAACCCAACGGGGGAGGTACCGGGCGGAGGTCAACTGTAGCCGAGCCTGTCGTACTGCCTAACCACGGAAACACCAGTGAACGGGGCCGAGCTAGAGTCCAGTCCGAAGTTGGACCCGAGGAAGTGCTTAGATCAGAACCCAGTAGGGGAAGATCAAGGCAAGGGCCAACTGTAGCTGAACCTAGCATGCTCCCAGAAGACCAAAGATAGCCACTGGAAAATATTAGGAATGATAGACGATACCATCCCTACAGGTCATCTGGACGGAATCAATCCCACAGAGCAGAACCGAACTCATTTCTATCTGCTCCAAATTCTGATGAAAGGATGGCACACTTGTTCAGAGAGTGCGTCCAACGGAATCAAAGAGACCGAGGAATAGGCACTAGGGTAACCAGCCCTTTCGCCCACAATATCAAAATTGCCATCACCCCCCGAGAATGGAAAATGCCAACAATGGAACCTTACAAAGGAACCTCTGACCCCGTTGTACACTTACAGACATACACACAACATATACCCATTAGTGGAGCAACAGAAGGAGTGCTGTGCAAATGCTTTCCGCTATTCTTAGCAGATCTAGCTATCTCCTGGTTCTGCCATCTACCCCAAGGATCCATCAGTTCATGGGAGATGTTGAAAGAGAAGTTCATCAGCCAGTTCCGCATTCATGTGGAGCAGCCCAAGGACGCTTATTCCTTATCCAGTATCAAACAGAAACCTGGAGAGAAAGTGCAGCAATATCTAACCCGATTCAATGCCGCAGCGGCAGCAGTCCAAGATGCCGATGAGAAGCTTATCTTAATGGCCCTCTGTAGCGGTGTGCATCTGGATACTAAATTCGCTAGAAGATTGACAAAAGAAAAACCAGCTACTTTACCCGATTTCTTCCATGAAGCTGGGAAATATATGAGACTTGAAGATGCTGCCATTAAGAGGCAGACAGGGCAACAAAATAAGGCAGCTCACGGCAACACGCCTGCTGTAGCAAAGGACGTTCGAAGAAATGATTCTAGAGACAACGTTGGGGGCAAGAAGGGAGAAAAGCGCCTATATCGGCCAGGACCGAGATTTGACGCTTACACCCCATTGAATGAAACGATCGAAAACATCTTCCTGGCCACTCAAGATGAAGTTAGATACAAACGCCCCCCGCACAAGAAGGAATCAGATAACGCAATTAAGTCTTGAAAATTCTGCCGCTTCCACGAATCTCATGGGCATGATACCAACGAATGCCATCATCTCCGGGACTTGATTGAAGAACACATCAGAAGAAGAAGACTAGAACGCTATGTAAAAGGCCAGGACATGACTCCAGTTCCTGCCAATGAGAACCCAAGGCTACCCTCCCCAGAAATAGGCAGAGGAAATCGCAACACCGGCGGCTCCAGTCAAGAGAAGATAGTGGTCCATACCATCTCGGGAGGGCCACAGATCGCCGACGGAAGCTGGGCATAGATGGAAAGGTACGGAAAGTCACTTAGAAACAATGAAGAATGCGTCAATTTCATTATAGAAGAACGCCACCCGAAGCGGATAGAGAAGGATGACATCACATTCAGTAGGCATGACCTGGAGGGAAGGCAGTACCCTCACACGGATCCCATGGTTATCTCTGCCCGGCTCGGCCCAGCCGAGGTCTTCTGAATTCTAGTAGACACTTGAAGCTCAGTGAATATCCTATTCAAGCATGCCTTTGACAAAATGAAGCTGTCATTAAAGGATGTTCTTCCCTGCAATAAACCACTACACGGTTTCATGGGAAATGCGAAGATGCCCCTTGGACGAGTGGACCTCTTTGTTGAAATTGGAAGTCATCCCCGCTCCGTTGTGCGGAAACAGACATTTGTGCTGATAGAAAACCACTCGGCCTACAACGCCTTCTTAGGAAGGCCAGCCTTGTCTGACTTCCAAATTATCCTGGCCCCATGGTGCCTGAAGATGAAATTTCCAACGGATAATGGAGTAGGGGAAGTACAGGGAGACCAGGACATTGCTCGAGATTGCTATGTAACAGTACTTCGCAACAACCACAGGAAGGATAAAGGGAAGAGCGTAGATATTGCCCTCTGCACAAAAAGTTTGGAAGCATAGCAACTAAAGAAAGCCCCTCCTCTTCGATATACCAGCGACCCTTTCAATGAATTAGACCCCAGGGACAAAGAGGAGGAGGCCACCGCCGAGCCTGCAGAGGCTATGGAATTTGTATCTGTAGACAGACATGACTCGAGTAGACTATTGAAAGTCGGGTCCCAACTAAAACCAGAGCTGAAGGAACAACTCATTGATTTTCTCCGCCACAACTTGGATGTATTTTTGTGGTCACACGCTGACATGACCGGAATCTCCCCTGACGTAGCATGCCACGTACTAAACATTGATCCTACCAAGGCGCCAGTAAAACAGAAAAAGAGAAGTATGGGGGCAAAACGATCAGCAACCCTCGATGAAGAAGTAAAAAACCTACTTGCCAATGACTTCATACGAGAAGCCATCTACCCAGAGTGGATCGCCAACCCGGTGCTCGTAAAGAAGGCTAATGGGAAGTGCCAAACATGCATTGACTTCTCCAACTTAAATGACGCCTGCCCGAAGGATTGCTTCCCACTTCCCCGAATCGATCAGCTTGTAGACAGCACAGCCGGGCACGAACTCTTATCTTTTATGAACGCATACTCAGGATATAACCAAATTCCTATGCATGCTCCCGATCAAGACCACACTAGTTTCATCACTGACCGGGGATTGTACTGCTACAAGGTAATGCCTTTCGAACTTAAAAACGCAGGGGCCACATATCAGCGCCTCGTCAACAAGATGTTTGCAGGGCTAATAGGAAAAACTATGGAAGTTTATGTGGATGACATGCTGGTAAAGTCAAGGGGAGTCGACGATCACGTAAGCCAACTGGATGAAATGTTTCAAGTACTTCGCCAATATGGAATGAAGCTGAATCCTCTAAAGTGCTCCTTCGGAGTATCATTAGGAAAGTTTCTAGGATTCATCGTCCATGCCAAAGGAATTGAAGCAAACCCTGAACAAATCCGAGCTCTGAAAGATATCAGGATACCTTCTACCCAAAAGGAGATGCAAAGCCTAAATGGGAAGGTGGCCGCCCTGAGCAGATTCATCTCTAAAGCGACCGACAAATGCATCCCCTTCTTCGAAGCTCTAAAGAAAGAGAAAGGAAAATTCGAATGGACTGAAGAATGCTTAACAGCTTTCCTTAGCTTAATCGAACACCTCCAAAGACCACCAGTACTCTCAACTCCGAACAAAGGCGAAGAGCTATACCTATACCTTGCTGTGTCATCTCATGCTCTAAGCGCCGCATTGGTGAGAGAAGACAAACGCATGCAGCGGCCAGTATACTTTGTAAGCAAGAGGTTTACAGGGGCGGAAGCCAGATATCCTAAACTTGAGAAACTAGCGTACTGTTTACTAATCACATCACGGAAACTGCGTCACTATTTCCAGTCTCATTCCATCAGAGTTCTGACCGATCAACCACTAAGGCAAGTACTCCATCGTCCCGACACTTCTGGGCGACTACTTAAATGGTGCATTGAACTAAGTCAATACGATGTCACCTACCATCCTCGCACCGCCATCAAGGAACAAGCCATGGCCGATTTCATTGCTGAATTCACTACCAACGAAGGTAAGGAGCAATCGGAAATAGCAAAAGACATCAAGTGGAATCTCTTTGTGGATGGTACGTCAAACGAACAAGGCTCGGGGGCAGGCGTGGTAATAATCACTCCCACGGGGAATAAGCTACACTATGCTATAAGGTTGGAATTCGCTGCCAACAATGATGCAGAGTACGAAACAGTGATAGCTGGATTAGAACTTGCCTTAGAAATCAGAGCCAATTCTTTGTGTCTTCATAGCGATTCCCAACTTATTGTAAATCAAATACTAGGAGAATTCTAGGCTCGAGAAGAACGACTCATGGCATATTTAAAGAAGACCAAGTTGCTTCTCAATCGGTTGGATCACTATTTAATCAAACACATCCCTCGGGAAGAGAACCAAGAGACCGACGAATTGGCGAAGCAAGCTAGCATGAGAGACGACGCTATTTCCGGAGCAGTAGCCATCTCAAAGCAATTGACCCCAAGTTTTGAGCAAGTGAATCTGATAGCTGCAACCGAAGAAGCGACTTCGATGACTCCCATCCGAGACTACTTACAAAGTGGCACACTGCCCAACGGGCGTAACGAAGTTAAAAAAATCTTGAGGAAAGCTTCCCGCTACACAATACAAGAGGGCACCCTCCATCGGCGCGGCTTCTCTAACCCCTTATTAAGGTGTGTCGCTGGAAGGGAGGCCAAGGAAATCTTATCCAACATCCATCAAGGAAGCTGCGGAGATCACACTGGAGGGCAGACTTTGGCAAAAAAGATACTCCGATATGGATATTTCTGGCCCACCTTAAGCAAGGACGCCTTAGATTTCGTCAGAAAATGTGACAGATGTCAGAAGTTTGCTAAGATTCCACGGCTACCAACAACTGAGATTACTCAAATGACCACCCTTTGGACCTTTGCAGTATGGGGAATTGTCTTGATTGGCGAACTGCCAATGGGCCAAGGCGAGGCCAAATATGCTATAGTGGCAGTCGACTATTTCACCAAATGGGTGGAAGCAGAACCCCTAAATAAAGTATCTTCAGCAAAAGTTATTAACTTCTTGATCAGAAATGTTCTATGCAGGTACGGAGTCCCATTCAAAATCATATCGGACAATGGACTTCAGTTTGACAGCGAGGAGTTCGCCAACTGGTGCCAAGGGCACGGAATTCACAAAAGCTTCTAATCCGTAGCTTATCCCCAGGCAAACGGACAAGTTTAAGCCGTCAACAAAATTCTCAAAACTCTAATAAAAAAGAAACTCGAAAAGTCAAAAGGCGCTTGGGTGGATGAACTTCCTACGGCACTATGGGCCTATCGCACATCTTTCAGAACATCAACGGGGCATACTCCTTTCTCTTTGGCATACGGATCGGAGGATATGCTCCCAGTTGAAACTATAGTGCCTTCCTACCGTAGGATCCACTATAACCCAGAAGAAAATGAAGAACTCCTCCACATGTCTTTGGATCTAATTGAAGAGAGAAGAAACAATGCAGCACTCAAAACATCAGCTCACAAGTAAAAAGTGGCAGCGCAATACAACTCCAAAGTCAAGCATCGTAGCTTACAAGAGGGAGATCTTTTCCTCAAGCGAATCTTCCCGCACCCCGGAGCACTAGATCCAATTTGGGACGGACCATATGTAATTCATAAAGATCTCCACAATGGAGCTTATATTTTGTCAACAGTGGACGGGGAGGTGTTCCAGAGGGCATGGAACATCCAACACCTTCGTCGATACTTTTCTTAACTTGTACTGCCCATATGAAGTGAATTAACAAAGAGAATCAGTGGACGTAGGCATTTTCGTGCTGAACCACTTTAAAAAACTTTCTCTTTTTAACTTGTTCCTTTATATCTTGGCTGCTTGTTAACTTTATCCTTTTCTGTTGAACAAAATCCTGTGTAATGACATTTCCATTCAAAACACATCGCGGCACGACTCCACCTGGACAATACCTCATAGGTACTATACGAATCTATGCCCTCGCCAATGAGACACTTTTGCTCCAGCATCCCTCTGCTGCGGGTTAACTCATTGCTCGCGACGGCCCTCAAAGCCAACTGTAATGAGCTGATTATAAGCCACCAAGAAGGCCGACTATAGCCAAGGCAGCTCATTACGGCGTTCAGCTCGCCGGCAACTGTGAACCTACTTTAAGCCCCAACATAAGGTGTGGCCAGCCAGGGGTAGTTCACGGTTGACGATCGGCACCCACGCTAGCCGGCCACAGTAAATCGAATAATACCCACGATTACGGGCCATAATGGCCCGGGTAGTTACTGTGCGCGATCTCGGCTCCGATGCGTCTTAAGTATGGCTGTGGTAAAAAAGATTAACTCCCCACGGAGGCGTAAGATGGGTGACAAATGTCTCCAAGACCCACAGCTAGGGAAAGTGACTACAAAGCCCGTTTGCCACGAACTTAAGCACATCGAAGGCCTTCCGTGATTGGAAGTTTTACTATTTCTCATATTTCAATTTTATTTAAAAAACTTTTCTCCTATCCTCTATAACGATCCCTAAAGTACAGGACACAGAATAGGAGACATTCGCTAATGGAAGTGGGAACACACAACGGGACACTAGGCCGCATTCCATACTCAGTCACACAAGACATTCAAAGCTGCCATCTACAAGTAAAATATGAAGGGCGTGTAACGACTCGGATTTTCGCGCTCGAAAATCAACATCCGTACTTCACATTGTACTAGAATGTCGCAGATTCGACCGTTCAAATCCGATTCGTCGGAGCTTATAACAACATTAAGTATAACAACACAGCGGAAGAAAAAGAATATATCAATATATATAACATTGATACAATGACAGATACAAAATCCGATACAGTATGATACAACAGAATGATACAACAGATATCAATATACATCAGAGATATGATACAAGAAATAGCAGCGGAAAAGAAAATAGATAACACTAGCAGCGGATAGAATGTCTCTAATAGAATGCTCCAAGATAAGCAACGTCAGTCCATGAACTCCAAGAACTGAACTAGCTCCAGATAATCTACTCAACATGAATATCTAAGAAAACCCAACTCTAGACTGCCCGTGTGGAAAATAGTGGGCACCCAGAGTTTAGGAAGGGAACAATAAACTCCGGATCAGTCATGGGACTGGTGTGAGCAACAAAAACAGTTTATCTTTAAACAAACACAAAAGGTTTTTAAACATTGAAACCCGTAATGCTTTTGAAAAATGAAACTACCATAAGACCTCCCACCACACACACAATGCAAACGCAGAATTGGAGGAGATTTCTTCTTATGATAGTCAAAAATGCTTACTACGCAAAAGAAAACTCTTTTTATATTATTACTAGTGCATAGTGTCAAAAACCATTTCGAAAATATAATATTAATCTTAGCCAGCATACAACCATTGTTGTATGCCTACTATAGCTACTACGTTCAATAGCAGGTTACCGCCACATTCCATAGCAGGTAATACAACTAAAAACCGTACAGGGTTCGTATTGTTTCTTTGGATTTCCAACAAATGATCAGGCTAAGGAACTTCCTTACTGAAATAGAAACGCCTCTGGAAAGACGCCCTGGATCCTAACCGGATCTCTGCAAACAAAAGACCGACGCTACCTCACGATGTACAGCTGTAACTAGGTAACTAACACACTGACGCTACCTCACGCTGTACAGCTGTAACTAGGTAACTAACACACGAGCTATGTCATCCCCCGGTCGTTACCGACCTTTATCCGAGATCCCGAAAACCAACAAAGCAACATCATACAGTAATAAATTACCGTGTCCACACGAGTTAAGTATCTGGGCTCCATACCATGATACCACCCTTTATCTAGAAGGAAATGACATACCCTAGGGGCGCTACCCCTACAAACCTTTGCCGAAACATTCCTGTTTCGACCATTACCGGGTTGTGAGGCTCGATGAAGTCTCGTCCACAAAGCCACGCTTTTTCACAAAGCAACGCTTTTTCACAAAGCCACGCTTTTTCACAAAGCAACGCTTTTTCACAAAGCCACGCTTTTTCACAAAGCCACGCTTCGATCAACAATTGATCAGCAGCACTTCGTATGCCACATTACCAAATTGGGAATGCATCACTAGTAACCATCAACTACATAACCTCTGAGCTCGTACGTCTCAGAGAAGGGTGTTAAGCTAAGAGAATAAATTCTCCGCCACCAACAGAAATGTATTTGATAGAAACCAGCTTTACATCTCAAAGTGTAACGTCAGACACACATCCATACAAGTCTGTTCCGGGTTCGAACAGAACCGAAGGCACTTCCGAAGAAGCCCTTGCAAATCCGGGTATTCACAATCCCGATCGGACTTCCCATCACTTAGGGAATCTCTATACCGTAGCTACTCAGTGCAGAGACAATCGATAGGTCATCCTATCACTCTCGCAAATACCCGGTCTTCACCACCGGTCTTCAAATGCTATCCATATCGTCGTATCACTATTCGGAATGGGTTATATGACACAAAGGTCCTCTCCCGGCTAAACCGAATAACGAGCGCAATTAAAAATCATATGGATACTGGGATCTCAGTTAAATCACAGCTTAAAAGCCCAAAACTTTTCATTCGAATGGTAAAACAAATTACCATTTCCAATCTTTTAAACAAAAAGATTCATTTCAAAAACCTTCAATGGTTTAAACAATTTCCACACTTTTAATCTTTTAAACAAAAAGATTCAATTCACAAAGTTCACCCCATTCACAAAAATCCATTTATAGATTTCAAAACAATTTCCATTTCAATTGAATTAACTCGTTAAATCTTTAAATCAAGATTTAACTTATAGCTTTCAAAACTCATTTCCAAAGATTTATTCATAGTTTTTCAAAACAATTCCATTTCAAGTTAGATTAACTCGTTCGGTCTTTGAAATCAAAGACTCATTTCATAGTTTTCAAAACATTTCAATTCTATTTCAAACTTGAAATTCTTTCAACACAAATTGGAAGTTCATTACTTATGTGAAAGCTCTTACTATTTGAAAACAAATAGTTTCGTTTCAGAAAAATCCAGTTATATTTGCTCGAGTTAAAGCCCTTGAATTTTATTCACATTCCAAAATCAATACTTTTAAAATAGTTTAATCCTTATATAACGATATAACATCTTTAATCCCTAGTTTCAAATCAAAGAATCCAATTTCAAACTTGAATTCAAATTTAAATCAAATTATTTAAATTTTCAAAACTCGATCAAGTTATTCGAAATAGCTTTTATCTTTGAAACTCATTTCAAAATCTTTTCACTTTAAACCCAAATTTCTAATTTCAAAATCAATTGAAATTAAAATTTCAATTTCAAAAACATTAAATTTACATCATCTGTGACTCAACCGATTTCCACGTGAAATCCATATTTGTGTGTGTATAAGTGTAGTCCAGGGGTTTTACACACAATAGTACAACATCAATCATCACAGATATATCGATAAGCGGTAAAGTCGATAACGCTTATCTTCATTCACAGATTCATAGATAAAATAAATTTATCGGTCACAAAGATTCATCATTACAATTAGATGTGGGTTTCAGATAACCAACTGGAATCCGACTCCCTGTCGCATCGAAATTCAAGTGCCGTTTTACGGGCCAAGGGATTTCATATTCACATAGTAATATATCACAGAAATAGAAATTTTAGATCACAACATAAATCAGGATGTATCACAAGCATCACATATCAGGGATATCAAACAATCAAATCATCCAATAAAATCCAAGCATCCATAAGTAAGATCAATAAATTATCTGATTAATCAGATAAATTTCTTATGAATAAATTTCTAATCCTGATAAATTAATATTAATTAATTACCAATCATTTTGATTAATTATTCTTAATGATAAACAAATAAATTAATCTTAATCAATTTTGTAGATAAATTATTTCTAAATCAATTATCTTAATTAACTACTAATTATAAATTAATCAGCTTAAATTATCTAATTGACAATTCTTAATTATAAATAAATTAGACATTTAATTATTAGTTAACCAAATTATAAATTAATCATTCTTAATTATCCTTTTTAAACAATTAATTAATAATAATTATTTATCTTAACATTTAAAAATCTCCCTTAATATCTTTGAACTTCACAAATTTTCAAGAAATCATTTCACTACCATTTACTTCACCTTCCATTTACAAACTATCTTCATTTTATAAAGAATGATTTATAAAATAGTTTAAACTTGAAGTTTTCAAAAATTTTAAACTGGAATATGCAGTTTTCGTGGCCAACCCGAGGCTACCCCGAGTCGTCCCCGCGTAAAATTGCCTCCTGCTTCGAGTTTTTCCCCAGAGCTACCCACGTAATGTAATTTTTTCAAAAATTTGTTAAGTTTAAAAATCCTACCCGATACATCACCAAACAACACGAGCATGACTTCGAGTCTCCTCCTCACTGACCCAAGCCTTTCCCCGAGACCCATACTTCTTCCCCAAAGCCTGAAATCAACAAGCACACGAATGGAATCGTGTACCTGTGCACGTACACCTCCGCCGTGATCGCCTCCGACCATCGTCGCCATCACGAGCAAATCACAAACCCCCTCCACTCTCGATTTCAACCACCCAAAACCCAAGGCAAGTTTGAAATCAAAATCGAGATACACGACACCCAGGAACCCAAAAACCCATAGATGAATATTACTTCGCCGCCGACGAATTCGATCACCGGAGATGCTCAAAATCCATCCGCACCACGACAACACCCTATGTTACCATCTTCCAGAGTGGCGAGAAGCTCGATCAAGCATAAGAGACGAACTCGTCTCCTTTTCTACCCACAACAAAAACGAACCTTAAACCCTAAAATCGCTTCGTCCCAACAATTCATACATTAGATAATTTTTTTTATTTTTCTTGTCTTCGTGAATCATCAAGCTATCTTCAAAACGAAATTCAACATCTAAAATTAATTTGATCACCAGAGATTGATAAAGAAGCATTTTTGGTTCATCTCAGAACTGCACCTTATACACTTATCTAAAAATTCCCATTTTTGTTTTAAAAATCTTACTTTTGTGTGTAGATTCAAGCCATGTAATTGAATTAGCAATTCAAAATACTTGAATCCAACATAAAATTTATCTGTTGCTCTAAAAATCCAATTTTCAGTTAATATACTTTACTAACATGTCTAAACAAATTTTTATAGCTTGTTCCATGTTCAAACAACTTATTTTGTTTTTAAAACGTAAGCCTATAAATGATTGAATGAAGATATTTTGTATTTTGATTATCTACTTACCTCTGTAACCAAAAAAAAAGTATATTCAAACTTTACAGAACACCTATATATGAACACAGAACTATATAACCAAATACATATGTAAACATACTATTATCAATGAATCATACGCACAGATTTCATTAAACTTAAGTCTTGAAAATTTCGTTTACTCACCTTGAAAAGTTTTGAAACAGAGAAGATCCTGTTTTGCTTTGAACTTGAATATAAAGTGATGTTTTCTATTTTTTCTTCTTCTGTAACTTGAAGACCAGAAATAGATTTAATCCTTGAGCTTGATTTCCCCTCAATTTGAAACTGAAATACTTTGTTTTTAAGATGATCTGTAGCTTCAAGGTTTGGACTTGAACTTTGATTTGTTTTTATTTTTAGGCTTTGAGCTGCTTTGTTTTTCCAAATCTTTGAAATGCTTTAGTTTTAAAGATCTGGAACTTGCTTTGCTTAAGACTGAGGTTTGTTTAAGCTTTGCAATGGCATTCTTTTTAGAGGTGCTCAGCTTATAGGAACGAACTGAAATGAGGAGCTTGATAAAAAGAAGAGTTTACTGGTGATATCATTTTGTACAACATGTTGATAAATGTTTTGTACCACAATTCAGAGATTTTTTTTCTTTTGTATTGACTACGCAGAAGTTGGGGGCTGATGATAATATTTGTGGTGGCTACATTAATCGCCATGTACAATTTATGCTTATTCTATTTTGATTTGTATCTTTCTTCTTTGTTATGGTGGCTGATGGTTTCTATAATTCGGTGGCTAAGGATCCAAGCATTAATTGCTTTGTCTTGCTTTATAAGTTAGCTCATATATATATATGATATTCCTTTTCTTTTATTTGCACACTTGAATATATTTTATTTGTTTTGGTCTTGTTACTTTGAAATATAAATGAAGTTCTATATTTAATTTGATGTTAGAATTTGTTTAATATGTTTTACCTTATATTTTATCATTCATCTTATATATATATATATATATATATCCCTATTTCAATTTCTAACTTAAATTTTATCTCTAACTCTTAATGCTTATTGTTTTGCATTTCTTCATATATATTTTTATAAACTCAAATTATTATTAAACCATTTACTTGAGGTTTAAATTCAATATATATATATATATTCATATTTACTCATATACACATATATTCACACATATATGCAATATTTAATTTTAAATGATTTAACACATTTTTATTTGATCTCGGGGAAACTCGCATCCAATTTATTGATTTATTTCACAAATTTTATTCATTAATTAATTAATTATCAATTTGAACTTAATAAAAATCCGGGGTCGTTACAGACTTCCCCCCTTAAAAGAATTTCGTCCTCGAAATTGCCAAGGAGACACAAGATAGATGAAGAATATTTCATCAAGTCAAATTTGAACATCTATTCTGCATTTGGCTTACCAAATCAGAATATCGATAACAGATACAAGAATGAATCTGTTTTAACACTTCACAAATACTCGGGTTATCCAGATCTACGAAATATTCAATGGCATCGGTTAGTTCGAAGGGATAACTAACCATTCGTAGAACATATCCGGACCCAAAGAATAGATAGATATATGGATACAATTTCAAAACTTTCAGTTTAAAAACTAAATTATACCTATCAACCATAGCAATCAAAGCAACCAATTCATCCAAACAAACAATTCTGGTCTTTTTTGGAGTTTACATCCCATATTCATATATCGAATCTTCTTTCTGGATCTACCAGAAACTATCGAAAAATTGAGAAGAGATGACGAACAAAATAGATTGATAGAGAAAAGATTGTTTCCACTATTGTTACAGAGTATTGACCATTTATAGTCGTATTCCCCTGTCTCCTATCTCGTCTTCTTCTTGCACTCATACTCACTATCAGTGGATAGCAAGAGAATTTACTGAGGCATTCGGACAGATATCTGAGAATTACTCATTCTAGGGTATACTTCACCCTATCTCTAATGAGCTACTTAATGTGTTATACTCCTGAGCTAAAGTTCAACCTTAGCTCTGATACCAAATGTAACGACTCGGATTTTCGCGCTCGAAAATCAACATCCGTACTTCACATTGTACTAGAATGTCGCAGATTCGACCGTTCAAATCCGATTCGCCGGAGCTTATAACAACATTAAGTATAACAACACAGCGGAAGAAAAAGAATATATCAATATATATAACATTGATACAATGACAGATACAAAATCCGATACAGTATGATACAACAGAATGATACAACAGATATCAATATACATCAGAGATATGATACAAGAAATAGCAGCGGAAAAGAAAATAGATAACACCAGCAGCAGATAGAATGTCTCTAATAGAATGCTCCAAGATAAGCAACGTCAGTCCATGAACTCCAAGAACTGAACTAGCTCCAGATAATCTACTCAACCTGAATATCTGAGAAAACCCAACTCTAGACTGCCCGTGTGGAAAATAGTGGGCACCCAGAGTTTAGGAAGAGAACAATAAACTCCGGATCAGTCATGGGACTGGTGTGAGCAACAAAAACAGTTTATCTTTAAACAAACACAAAAGGTTTTTAAACATTGAAACCCGTAATGCTTTTCAAAAATGAAACTACCATAAGACCTCCCACCACACACACAATGCAAACGCAGAATTGGAGGAGATTTCTTCTTATGATAGTCAAAAATGCTTACTACGCAAAAGAAAACTCTTTTGATATTATTACTAGTGCATAGTGTCAAAAACCATTTCGAAAATATAATATTAATCTTAGCCAGCATACAACCATTGTTGTATGCCTACTATAGCTACTACGTTCAATAGCAGGTTACCGCCACATTCCATAGCAGGTAATACAACTAAAAACCGTACAGGGTTCGTATTGTTTCTTTGGATTTCCAACAAATGATCAGGCTAAGGAACTTCCTTACCGAAATAGAAACGCCTCTGGAAAGACGCCCCGGATCCTAACCGGATCTCTGCAAACAAAAGACCGACGCTACCTCACGCTGTACAGCTGTAACTAGGTAACTAACACACTGACGCTACCTCACGCTGTATAGCTGTAACTAGGTAACTAACACACGAGCTATGTCATCCCCCGGTCGTTACCGACCTTTATCCGAGATCCCGAAAACCAACAAAGCAACATCATACAGTAATAAATTACCGTGTCCACACGAGTTAAGTATCTGGGCTCCATACCATGATACCACCCTTTATCCAGAAGGAAATGACATACCCTAGGGGCGCTACCCCTACAAACCTTTGCCGCAACATTCCTGTTTCGACCATTACCGGGTTGTGAGGCTCGATGAAGTCTCGTCCACAAAGCCACGCTTTTTCACAAAGCAACGCTTTTTCACAAAGCCACGCTTTTTCACAAAGCCACGCTTCGATCAACAATTGATCAGCAGCACTTCGTATGCCACATTACCAAATTGGGAATGCATCACTAGTAACCATCAACTACATAACCTCTGAGCTCGTACGTCTCAGAGAAGGGTGTTAAGCTAAGAGAATAAATTCTCCGCCACCAACAGAAATGTATTTGATAGAAACCAGCTTTACATCTCAAAGTGTAACGTCAGACACACATCCATACAAGTCTGTTCCGGGTTCAAACAGAACCGAAGGCACTTCCAAAGAAGCCCTTGCAAATCCGGGTATTCACAATCCCGATCGGACTTCCCATCACTTAGGGAATCTCTATACCGTAGCTACTCAGTGCAGAGACAATCGATAGGTCATCCTATCACTCTCGCAAATACCCGGTCTTCACCACCGGTCTTCAAATGCTATCCATATCGTCGTATCACTATTCGGAATGGGTTATATGACACAAAGGTCCTCTCCCGGCTAAACCGAATAACGAGCGCAATTAAAAATCATATGGATACTGGGATCTCAGTTAAATCACAGCTTAAAAGCCCAAAACTTTTCATTCGAATGGTAAAACAAATTACCATTTCCAATCTTTTAAACAAAAAGATTCATTTCAAAAACCTTCAATGGTTTAAACAATTTCCACACTTTTAATCTTTTAAACAAAAAGATTCAATTCACAAAGTTCACCCCATTCACAAAAATCCATTTATAGATTTCAAAACAATTTCCATTTCAATTGAATTAACTCGTTAAATCTTTAAATCAAGATTTAACTTATAGCTTTCAAAACTCATTTCCAAAGATTTATTCATAGTTTTTCAAAACAATTCCATTTCAAGTTAGATTAACTCGTTCGGTCTTTGAAATCAAAGACTCATTTCATAGTTTTCAAAACATTTCAATTCTATTTCAAACTTGAAATTCTTTCAACACAAATTGGAAGTTCATTACTTATGTGAAAGCTCTTACTATTTGAAAACAAATAGTTTCGTTTCAGAGAAATCCAGTTATATTTGCTCGAGTTAAAGCCCTTGAATTTTATTCACATTCCAAAATCAATACTTTTAAAATAGTTTAATCCTTATATAACGATATAACATCTTTAATCCCTAGTTTCAAATCAAAGAATCCAATTTCAAACTTGAATTCAAATTTAAATCAAATTATTTAAATTTTCAAAACTCGATCAAGTTATTCGAAATAGCTTTTATCTTTGAAACTCATTTCAAAATCTTTTCACTTTAAACCCAAATTTCTAATTTCTAAATCAATTGAAATTAAAATTTCAATTTCAAAAACATTAAATTTACATCATCTGTGACTCAACCGATTTCCACGTGAAATCCATATTTGTGTGTGTATAAGTGTAGTCCAGGGGTTTTACACACAATAGTACAACATCAATCATCACAGATATATCGATAAGCGGTAAAGTCGATAACGCTTATCTTCATTCACAGATTCATAGATAAAATAAATTTATCGGTCACAAAGATTCATCATTACAATTAGATGTGGGTTTCGGATAACCAACTGGAATCCGACTCCCTGTCGCATCGAAATTCAAGTGCCGTTTTACGGGCCAAGGGATTTCATATTCACATAGTAATATATCACAGAAATAGAAATTTCAGATCACAACATAAATCAGGATGTATCACAAGCATCACATATCAGGGATATCAAACAATCAAATCATCCAATAAAATCCAAGCATCCATAAGTAAGATCAATAAATTATCTGATTAATCAGATAAATTTCTTATGAATAAATTTCTAATCCTGATAAATTAATATTAATTAATTACCAATCATTTTGATTAATTATTCTTAATGATAAACAAATAAATTAATCTTAACCAATTTTGTAGATAAATTATTTCTAAATCAATTATCTTAATTAACTACTAATTATAAATTAATCAGCTTAAATTATCTAATTAACAATTCTTAATTATAAATAAATTAGACATTTAATTATTAGTTAACCAAATTATAAATTAATCATTCTTAATTATCCTTTTTAAACAATTAATTAATAATAATTATTTATCTTAACATTTAAAAATCTCCCTTAATATCTTTGAACTTCACAAATTTTCAAGAAATCAATTCACTACCATTTACTTCACCTTCCATTTACAAACTATCTTCATTTTATAAAGAATGATTTATAAAATAGTTTAAACTTGAAGTTTTCAAAAATTTTAAACTGGAATATGTAGTTTTCGTGGCCAACCCGAGGCTACCCAGAGTCGTCCCCGCGTAAAATTGCCTCCTGCTTCGAGTTTTTCCCCAGAGCTACCTACGTAATGTAATTTTTTCAAAAATTTGTTAAGTTTAAAAATCCTACCCGATACATCACCAAACAACACGAGCATGACTTCGAGTCTCCTCCTCACTGACCCGAGCCTTTCCCCGAGACCCATACTTCTTCCCCAAAGCCTGAAATCAACAGGCACACGAATGGAATCGTGTACCTGTGCACGTACACCTCCGCCGTGATCGCCTCCGACCATCGTCGCCATCACGAGCAAATCACAAACCCCCTCCACTCTCGATTTCAACCACCCAAAACCCAAGGCAAGTTTGAAATCAAAATCGAGATACACGACACCCAGGAACCCAAAAACCCATAGATGAATATTACTTCGCCGCCGACGAATTCGATCACCGGAGATGCTCAAAATCCATCCGCACCACGACAACACCCTATGTTACCATCTTCCAGAGTGGCGAGAAGCTCGATCAAGCATAAGAGACGAACTCGTCTCCTTTTCTACCCACAACAAAAACGAACCTTAAACCCTAAAATCGCTTCGTCCCAACAATTCATACATTAGATAATTTTTTTTTTATTTTTCTTGTCTTCGTGAATCATCAAGCTATCTTCAAAACGAAATTCAACATCTAAAATTAATTTGATCACCAGAGATTGATAAAGAAGCATTTTTGGTTCATCTCAGAACTGCACCTTATACACTTATCTAAAAATTCCCATTTTTGTTTTAAAAATCTTACTTTTGTGTGTAGATTCAAGCCATGTAATTGAATTAGCAATTCAAAATACTTGAATCCAACATAAAATTTATCTGTTGCTCTAAAAAATCCAATTTTCAGTTAATATACTTTACTAACATGTCTAAACAAATTTTTATAGCTTGTTCCATGTTCAAACAACTTATTTTGTTTTTAAAACGTAAGCCTATAAATGATTGAATGAAGATATTTTGTATTTTGATTATCTACTTACCTCTGTAACCAAAAAAAAAGTATATTCAAACTTTACAGAACACCTATATATGAACACAGAACTATATAACCAAATACATATGTAAACATACTATTATCAATGAATCATACGCACAGATTTCATTAAACTTAAGTCTTGAAAATTTCGTTTACTCACCTTGAAAAGTTTTGAAACAGAGAAGATCCTGTTTTGCTTTGAACTTGAATATAAAGTGATGTTTTCTATTTTTTCTTCTTCTGTAACTTGAAGACCAGAAATAGATTTAATCCTTGAGCTTGATTTCCCCTCAATTTGAAACTGAAATACTTTGTTTTTAAGATGATCTGTAGCTTCAAGGTTTGGACTTGAACTTTGATTTGTTTTTGTTTTCAGGCTTTGAGCTGCTTTGTTTTTCCAAATCTTTGAAATGCTTTAGTTTTAAAGATCTGGAACTTGCTTTGCTTAAGACTGAGGTTTGTTTAAGCTTTGCAATGGCATTCTTTTTAGAGGTGCTCAGCTTATAGGAACGAACTGAAATGAGGAGCTTGATAAAAAGAAGAGTTTACTGGTGATATCATTTTGTACAACATGTTGATAAATGTTTTGTACCACAATTCAGAGATTTTTTTTCTTTTGTATTGACTACGCAGAAGTTGGGGGCTGATGATAATATTTGTGGTGGCTACATTAATCGCCATGTACAATTTATGCTTATTCTATTTTGATTTGTATCTTTCTTCTTTGTTATGGTGGCTGATGGTTTCTATAATTCGGTGGCTAAGGATCCAAGCATTAATTGCTTTGTCTTGCTTTATAAGTTAGCTCATATATATATATATATGATATTCCTTTTCTTTTATTTGCACACTTGAATATATTTTATTTGTTTTGGTCTTGTTACTTTGAAATATAAATGAAGTTCTATATTTAATTTGATGTTAGAATTTGTTTAATATGTTTTACCTTATATTTTATCATTCATCTTATATATATATATATCCCTATTTCAATTTCTAACTTAAATTTTATCTCTAACTCTTAATGCTTATTGTTTTGCATTTCTTCATATATATTTTTATAAACTCAAATTATTATTAAACCATTTACTTGAGGTTTAAATTCAATATATATATTATTCATATTTACTCATATACACATATATTCACACATATATGCAATATTTAATTTTAAATGATTTAACACATTTTTATTTGATCTCGGGGAAACTCGCATCCAATTTATTGATTTATTTCACAAATTTTATTCATTAATTAATTAATTATCAATTTGAACTTAATAAAAATCCGGGGTCGTTACAGGGCGGTATTTTCTTCTTTCGTGTATAAATACGTGGCTATAATTTATTCACACATCACACTAACATTGCAAGACATGAAATTGTACTTTAAGCAAGAACTTGGCGTCAAACACAATTGAATCGCAGGCATATGCATAGCTATATTTCTTATACAACATGTCAAAATAACAAAAGCATTCAAATACGACAGAATCGGCTTAAGTTAAAAAATTACATGCCAAAAATAATGTTGTTTATTACAAGTGACATAATTACAACCTAAAAGTTACGTTACTATTTTGAGACTAACATATACAACAATGTTTAGTAAGCAAAAAGATATCCAGGTCAAGTCAAGGAGCCGGCTGCATCGGTGCTTTACCCTTATCCTATTGACCGCCTGTCCGATCAAGGAGAGAATTCATTAGTGATAAGCAACCAAGTTAACGGAAAGACTAAAGGGGAGGACTTACCAGCATCTGCTCGTTGATCATCTTGATCATCATCTTCTACTTGCACACCTACCTCCTCAGCAGCAAGCAGCCGCATGCCCTCCTTCACCGCCACCTTCTCCTCCTTGGTGAATTGGGCCGTAACCACATCCATTCCGAAGACCTCGCCACCCTCCTTATCTGCATCAGCCTTGGCCTCCTCCAGAGCCCTGAGATAAATCCTGGCCATAACCAGGGGATAATCATCCATCTAGGATAAGTTACCCTGTTTCCAAGTACGGAAGTACATATCCTAGAGCATCTCATCCATCATCCCCTCGTTCTCCTCGAACTCCCACATTCGGACCTCAGAAGCCAATAGCTTTGCAACGGCAGCATCTCTCTCCAATCGGTATCGCGAGCGGTCAACCTGAAGGGATTTCCTCATCGCCTCCATCTCATCCTTTAGCTTGGTTTGAGCCAGCTCTGCAGCTTCAAGCCTCCCGGATAACTCCTCTACCCGCTCGAGATCCGCTTTCCGAACCTCATCCACCGTTGCTATAGCCATGTCAATCCGTTCCTTACAGGCGGCTTCCATTTTCCGCAACTCTGCCCTGCTGACCTCTTCCATAGTCTTCTTTAATTGCCTAGATGCAGCCTCATGCTGAGAAATCTGGATGGCTTGATCAGCAAGTTGTTTAGCCTGGTCAGAAACCATTAACCGCAGTCGAATATTGGCGCTCCCGATTTCCTCCCCAGCCTTGACCAATCGGGCATGATGTCCCATCAGCTTCTTGGTTTCCTCGGGGACCCGGTCGATGTTCGCCTTAGCTTCGTCCCCCAGAGTTACGACCCGAGTGGTATGCAAATCAAGGTCCAGGGACTTAGCCTCGTCAAGCACTCGTACCATAGGATTGCGAGGGAGAAGGTGTTCACCAGTAACCTCGTCGAAGGAGATATCCTGAGAGGCCGGGTCTAGATCTGGATGACCCGCAAACGGATTACGAGCCAAGCCAGGATGATCTATCGGGGTAATGGTAGGATTTTCAGACGGATGCAGAGAAGGTATGAACTCAGTATCCCCCTCCATGATATCGTGAAGAGGCTGGAGTGGGGGCTGAGGACCAGGTAAAGGTTTGAACAAGGAGCGGCTCCTCTTCTTATTCTGAATGCCCTCTTCAATGACCCTAAGAAGAGGACGATAGCCGACTACATCCCCGAAGCGGTTGGTCGGAGGCTTCGGTTTAGTAGAAGCTTTGAGGGACTTATATTAATCAAGGCGGTGCCGAACATCTGAGGTCTTGGTTGCTTTGCCCGCTCCTGGAATGAAAACCAAGTGTCACAAGCATGCATTGAACCGTAATTCAAGAAATGTGTCAAGTTAAGAAGAGTAAAAAAGTCTGCAGGAGTCAAAAATTCACCTTGGATCGTAGAATTTGCCTCAGCGGAAGCACTCCTGGAAGAAAAATCGGCGCCAGTCCCGGCCTTACCAGCTTTCTTGGGCTTCTCCGCCAAAGCCAGTCCTTCCTCCAACCCTTCGAAGGCTTGGCGGAGAGCGTCATCTGTCCACTCTTGAATCACGCCTGCTTGTCTAGGAGGTAAAGCCTCGGTGCCATCACCGCTTTGTCCTTCGCCACCATCATCGCCGTGACAATCACTGTCACCTTCTCTACCACTTCCGCTCTCCGCCTCACCTTCTTCATCCTCGTCTCTTTCCTCCTCCACATTTTCCTCCTCCGGAACATCTGGACATGTGCTGGGGGAGGGTCCATTGGACTTCTTGAGTTTCTTCCCCCCGGCAACTGGATGTATCGAGAAGGGTCTCCTTTTGATGCTCTTCGCCATAGCCCCTCCTTTAGCGTTGGCAGCCCTCTCCTCCGCCATGTCTCTTTTCTTGACCACGGACTGATGTGGTAGAATAAGGTTGTGCCCCAGAAGTGTAGCGTTCCTGATCAAGTAAGAAGCCGACCTATCCCTTCCCGTAATGGTTTCTATTTCCACAGCCATCTGAACCAGGCGATCGTTCTCCACGACCGCAAAGCCACCTGTCGCTAGCAAGAAATAAAAGCACATAAGAAGAAGCATTGCAGTCAGAACTGAAATCATAAATAAGCTTCAACTTACAGCCAGAGGTGAAGCGACGGATGGAAACAGAGCCATCCTTGATGAAAAACCATTCCTTTTTGAACATGCTGAACTTCGAATATAAATCCATGACTGGCTTGAAGGACACGGCCGACTCCAAGCTAATATACAGAGACCCCTTCTTGTAGCCCCTCATGTTGTACAGATACCGGATTTCCCAGTTGGAAGGAGGACGCCCGTATCTCCTCTGGAAGATAACAAACAGGCTCACCAGGATGGCATAGGAGTTAGGCTGAAGCTGGAATGGAGCCACCTTCAAGTAGGTGATGAAGCTGACTATCCAAGCATTAATCGGGGGAATGGCCCCACATATACAATGGTACCTACTGTGAGCGAAATATCTTTCGGGGGGATTATATGGCATCACTCCTTCCCCCGGCAACAACATGTGTGCTCTGTCGATCCCAAAAGAGCGAGAGATGACATCAAGCTGCTCACCTTTGAGGGAGCTGGGAAAACAATCAGGCGGTGAGTTCAGGAGCTCTTGAGGACCATACCCGTCTACTAGCAATCTCGGGGATGGTCCATGTCGTTCTGGTGCTGCCTGAACTAGGGGCACTATGGAGGACTCTCCTTGGTCCTTAGATTTCTTTTTGTCGGAATGGGTTTCTACTTTATGAGACATTATTTGCAACACGAGAAAGCACATTGTTAGAACGAGGGATGTAGAGATATAAACAAGCAAGTGCGTACAATCTAGAATTTCATTTGTAACTCGAAACATAAAAGGTTCAAGGTTCGTTCGGCATTCAAGCTCCGGGTCTCGTTCGGTATTCCCAGTCATAAAAATTCATTCGGTAGTATGAAGGCTCAAAGGTTCATTCGGCGCCCGTACTCCACAAATACATTCGACAGTTCAAGGCACGAAGGTTCATTCGGCACTCATACCCCACGGGTTCATTCGGTGGTTCAAAACATAAGAGACATTCGGCAATCACCTGATTCGGTAGTCTAACGCGGTTCGGCTATTTCAGTTGGTAGTGAATAACGAAAGAATAAGGTCCATACTTATAGGCGAATATCAACGACCAGACCAATTGGTTCGGCATTCTTGACCGGATGAGTGTGTCCAGGATGAATAACCTAAAACAAAGCACGCCATATGCAAACACATGCCCTACTTTGGGGGGCAAGTGTTGGGTGTGTTTCGACCGGGCCAATCCCTGCCGAACCATCTCCTTCCCAAGTCCCTGCCGAACCAACTCCAAAATATCACTACCGAACCAAAACCAAGTCCCACTGAATCAAACTCCAACCAACCATCACCGAATCTCTCACCACTAGACCAAGTTCCACCGCACCAAGTTCCACCGGACTAAGTTCTACCTTCCACCGGACCAAGTTCCACCGGACCAAGTTCCAACGGACCAAGTTCCACCGAACCAAGTTCCACCGGACTAAGTTCTACCAGACCAAGTTCCACCGGACCAAAGCGTTCCGGACCAACTTTGCCAGGCCATATCGCATCAGCCCAGGCCCACCAGCAGCTATATACATCCAAGACCGCTGCCTCTAGCCCCACTCTACAAATAGAGGTGCAGGGATACAACAAGGAGAGACAAGTTTGAGAGCTCAAGCACGGATAGAACTTTCAAACAACTTTCATATACTTGTATAAAAGCTTTGTACTTGTAATCTAAACAAGAAAGGAGAAATAATATATAAAGTGGACGTAGGCACATTCTGGCTGAACCACTATAAATCTGTGTGTCTTTTACAGTTTAGTCCCTGCTTTTTACATATTTGCATAAATTACCCTGACCACTAAAAACAACATAAAATCAACTAAATCACACGACTTGGAGGTGTATTCCCATTTTTTGTGCAAACAGCAGTGAAAATAAGATAGCCATGACTAAGAGTACTAGCTTGGGCAGTTCACTGCTGACGACCACCCCTTTCCCTAGCAATGACATACCAGTCGGGCATCCAGGCAGAAATCTAGCTTAAGTAACTCAAAGAATAAATGCATTTGAAGTCTAGCGTGGATTGACTCATAATAGGAGATGCCCCAAGCCAATGAGCAGGTTGAAGCTGTCAACAAAGTCTTGAAAACACTAATTAAGAAAAAACTAGATGAATCCAAAGGAGCATGGGTTGACGAACTACCCACGGCACTGCGGGCTTACCAAGCCTCCTACAAAAAAGAAACAGGACATACTTTATTTGCTCTATGCATACGGGGCCAGACATGATGAGGAGAGAAGCAGTCACACCGCTCTCAAGACCGCCGCACACAGACGGGAAGTGGCGAAACAATACAAATCTAAGGTGAAGTCCCAAGAGTTACAAGAGGGAGATGTTGTTCTCAAGCAAGTCTTTCCCCATCCAAGCGCACTAGATCCAGTTTGCGAAGGACCATTTGTTGTTCATAAGGATCTCCATAATGGAGCTTACATTCCGTCAACAGTTGATGAAAAAGGTGTTTGGGAAAGGAAGGAATCTCCAACATCTCCGCCATTACTTCCCTCAGCTTGTAAAAAGCATGCATCACCTGAAACAATAAAAGAAAAACAGTGGATGTAGGCATATTCTTTCCAAACCACTATAAAAATTGGTGTTTTCCTCAATTGTTTGTTTGATATTTTTCATATTGCGATCAATCGAAAGCTCTCGCCGGTAGCATTGAAAGCAGGATAACCATGAGTAAGGGCTTGAAACTTGCCTGGGTAGTTCACTGCTGACGAACAACCCCCTAGCCAACAATGATAAACTGACTATCAGCCACGAATTAGGCACGATTATAGCCTAGGCATTTTATCATTGGCATTCGGCTTGCCGGAAACTGCGAACCGATAATAAATCCCACGATTAAGGCATGGCTGCAGCCAGGGATAGTTTGTAGTTGACGATCGGCACCCACGGTAGCCGGGCCACAGTAAATCAAATAATATTCACAATATAGGCCATAATGGCCCGGATAGTTACTGTGTGCGAATCCCGGCTCTAAATCTAAAGTACGACAGTCGCAAAAGTTACACTCCCTTGGAACATAGGTTGGGCTAACAAACCATATGACACCAAAATCCACAATCAGGGCAAGTAACTTACATGACACGAATCTTAAGTTTAGAAGGACTCTCGTGACGGAGAATATAGTCTGTTGTATTTAAACTAGAAGCTTCTAACATTTTCTTTTAGTCTTGTGGCATTACATACAGATAGTAGGAATATGAATTCCACTCTTCCAACCACAGCAGGATATTCCTTCGCTTCCACTCCATCAGAGGAAATGGAGCATCGACTTAACTCCGTCAGAGATAGCGAAACATCAATCCAACATTGCCATAAGAATTGGAATATCCCTTCCAGCCAATTTCACTCTAGAAATTGTAAGGATTCTCCGAAGGCTGAGCGCATTTATGGATCCGGAGAAAAACTCAGTGCAAAGGTATGACTTGTTAAATATGCGTATATATGATTTTTGTTTGATGATAATAAACATATATACATTCATTTAAATGTATTTGATATTGTACTATGTTATTTTTCATAGATAAAATAAATATTTGCTGAATAAAATATATAACACGGAATTGGAATTCAAACGAATATTTTATTCAAACAAATATTTATTACAATTTTGATAGTACAATTTCAAGCTCTCACTATAACTATACAATTTCAGTCACAATACAATTACATCACAATTTCATAGTTACATCAGTTCCTCACTACATATCACTCACACTCGTATTTATCTTCAACTTCATTACAATGTGAATCCAGCATCTGAGCAATCTGCAGAAATATACATTGACGCAGTAAAATTGAAAATAAAATGTTTTTGCAGTATAAAACAAAATATGGATTTTGAAAATAATATTTTCCTCGGTTATTTGGGTTGTTCATCATCATATTTGAATTCATCATACACGAATAGCTTGTGACATGCATAGTGTATCACTGTACATGCCACAAGGCCGTGCACACCGAAATGTACACTTGATAATGTTACATGGACAGGTGAGCACAGGTCAAACCCAAAAGAAAAGCCGAGTTCAACACAGGTGCAAAATAAATAAAGTCACATCATAAGCACAAGGTCAAACCCGAGCGTTTAAGCTGGATTCAACACAGGGCAATAGAGGTCAAGTCACAGCTATCATGACTCAATTCAATACAACAATGAAAACAATAGTAAAATGAATGACCAGTCTCAACAAACCAGAACTTAAGACCAGAAAACAAACTGCAAGTCCAAACCAATACATCATGATAAAGTACTCAATGCTACAAACTAGACAATGCAAGCTGCAACATGAATACACAATTCAAAGAACTCGAATGTGTAAGACATGATCAGGTCAGAGACTAGGCAGAAGTGAAAAGTGAAGACTACAGGAACTCAATGCAAATGTGCATAAGCAACAATGCACATCAACTAACAAATTCAAGTTCAATGAACCAAATGTACAAGTGAAATGACAACTGGTCAGACCCAAGTGAAAACAACCAACCAACAAACAGATGAATTAGACTATCAAAACATATGTATAACATGTACAAATGATGACCAGTGATTCAGAAGCTCGAATGAGCAACTGCACCAGATTAATCAACATGACACAACATCAGAAAACTCAACAATGATATAGTACACATGAACAATATGGCAATGCAACTCAATCAACAACTCAAAGTATCACTGCAACCATGACAACAGTGAATCAAGCTCAGGTAGTACAAAGCCAGAGGTGAAAGGTGAACACAGTACAGCAATGAACCAATACAATAGGTTCAAGTGAGGAGGCATGCAACAGTACATCATACTACAGAGAGCATATGCAAGGGCCAGTCAACATATATGATCTACTGTCTACACAAGTGCACAACAAACTCAGTGATATCAATGCCCCAAAGACCAGTAAACAACATGCTCGAAGCAGACAACACCAAGTTTAGATGGAACGCTGATTCAAGTAAATGGAAATTACAACACTGAAGTCAATATGTTCAAATGCAAAGTGTTGACCAAACTACCATCAACAATCTATATACAAGCAACTGAAGTGATACAAGTATCAAAGACCAGATCACAAGTTAAATATGCTAACCTGAGGTAAGCACACAAATGAAATTCAATGCTCAACATCAAGCAAATACAAATGCAAGTGAAGTCAACAATATTTGGAGTAAATGCAAATACAATGAAGTAGTGCAGTACAACAAAATTGTCCAGAGTCAATATCACAAATACTACAATTATCTACATCATGACCAGAAAGTAGCATGACAGTGAAACAGGGCATCTACAACATCAAGTGAAGATTACAAGAATGCACAGTAAAGTGATACGTGAATGTATGTACAGTGAATCAAGATTGACAAAGAGCAGCACAAAGACTACAACAATGTACCAGTGAAACTAATGAAATCACAAACTATGTCAAAGAAACAGATCAAAGTCAACGATCAAGTCAGGGATAAACACAGATGGCCAGAGAAGATGGTCAGAGACAATGATCAAGTCAGATCAAAGTTAAACTCAGGGATAAACACAAAAATAACTAAAGTTGAAAATCAGCACTGTCAAACAATGTCAAAGCCGTATGTTTTAATTAAGTAAATCAAGTTGAAAAGGTCAAAAATCAAAATCAATAAATTAGGAAAGTTTCTGGCATATAAGTCAAAGAATGATCGACCGATTTATAATCAAAGCCGTGGGCACGAAGTACATTCTCAAAATAGCACAACATAAAAATGGAAAGATTCAACGACTTGAAGGCCAAGTAAATCAAATCAGACGAAGAATTAGGGTTTCGAAATCCCTATAAATAGAACCCGAAAATCATCATCGACAAGTAAGCAAGCAAAATCGATCGAGTTCAAGCAATCAAATCAAAGAAAGCATAGAGCAGAAAGTACATACCGAAGCCATCTCAAACACAATCGAATTCGAAGCAAGTCGAAGTAATAAAAAGGTATCATCGATTGACAGAAAAGGAAGCGCTGAATCATCCTTATCAATCGAGCACTTGTAGTCGACATCATCGAATATCCACAAAGCCCTAATTTTGAAAGCAGAGAGCCGAAGCCCTAATTTCAGAAAGAAGAACAAAACCGCCATTATCACAAACACAAAGGAACAAGCAAGAGAAAACAGAAAGGGCCGACCTTGTTAAATTAACAAGGGCTTTAAGTTTTTATTTATTTTGGCCAGGGTTATTTTAAGGGCAAAATTTGTTTCAAGTTTTTATTTAACTTTGCCCTTGTTTTTTGTTTCAAAGTTTGTACTCTTAAAATCAAATCAGGGAAAATCACCACCTAGGTTTTAGGTTGTGTCAGATTGTCTAGTTAGGATTAGTTCAATGAGCAGGGTTTGCGAGTTTGCAAAACTCTATAGGCGGTATTAGGGTTTGCGAGTTTGTTAGAGTGTTTGTAAGCGGGAGACTGGTTAATTCTAATAGAAATCTGGGAATGCAGCAGTAGGCAGGGGTTGCCGAAGCTGGGTAAATTTTGTGTGTGATTTACTTTTCAGCATATTTACTTCTCTGCAGTTTGTTTTCATGTTTTAATAAGAGAAAATTTGTTATAACCCTATTCCCCCCCTCTAGGGTTAATCTAGATCCTACAAGTGATATCAGAGCCCGGTAATTTTTCTTTAACTCTAGAGTCATGAATCCACCAAATAATGCTTTTTCTGAGGGGCAATCTATTGTTAGGCCACCCTTGTTTAATGGGAATGATTATGCTTACTAGAAAGTTAGGATGGGTATTTATCTTAGTTCTATTGATTATGATGTTTGGGACATTATTGAAACTGGCTATACATCTCCCACTATAACTGTTGGTGATACTGAGATTCCTAAACCTAAGGAGAGGTGGGACGCTAACGATAAGAAATTAAAAACTACAAATGCTAAAGCAATGAATGCTTTGGTCTGTGCTCTTGACGAGACTGAATTTAATAGAATTTCTCATTGTAAAACTACGCAGGAAATTTAGCATACCTTGGAGGTGACACACGAAGGAACTTCTCAAGTCAAGGAGTCTCGTCTAGTCCTATTCAGCAATGAATACGAGAACTTTGTGATGGACAAAGGCGAGAGCATAAAGGACATGTTTGGACGCTTTTCAACTTTGGTGTACAATGCTAGAGCGCTTGGGAAGGTTTTCACTGAGGTGGAGCTTGTGAGGAAGGTGCTACGAGTCTTACCGATGAGCTTTGAGGCAAAAGTCACGGCAATCCAAGAATCGAAAGATCTGAGTAAACTAAGCATGGAGGAGTTGATCGGAAACTTGATGACATATGAGCTTGAGCTAAAAGCAAAGGAAGAACGCAACAACTCCGAATCAAAGAAGAAGACGATTGGCTTAAAGAGCAAAGAAGAGAGCGATGAAGAAGAAGAAGATCCAATTGAAGAGCTTGCAATGGCTGTCAATAATCTTAAAAAATGGTCAAGATTCGGGTCACGCAAGAAGAAAACAAATGGTAATAGGTCAAAAGATTCTGACAATTCCGATAATGAGTTGACTTGTTATAACTGCAAAAAGCCTGGCCACTTCAAACAAAAATGCCCACTTCTCAAAAACAACGGAGGAAAGAAAAAGAAGAAGAAAGCCTTTGCAGCGACTTGGGATGATGAAGAAGGAGAAGAAGTTTCAAATAATAGCTCAGAGGAGGCTAATTTGTGTCTTATGACAAAATCAGATTCAGAAGCAAGCTTAGAGGAATCTTGCGAGGTAAGTAACTATTCTTATAAAGAACTTGTTTTGATGTGTTGTGATTTTGCTAAAACAATTGATACTCTTGAATCTAAAATTGAAAAACTAAAATCTGATAGGAGAGAACTTGTCCATGAAAATACTAGGTTAGAAACAGAACTTGAAAATATTCAAAACCTAGACTGTAAAAAATGCAAAATTTTAGATTCAGAATTATCAAAACTTAAGAATAGCTTTGAGAATCTTGAAAAAGAAAATTTGAGTCTTAAGAAAACCATTGACACTAGGAATAAGGATTTTATAAATAGATGCACCTCACTTGTGACTTAAAACACAATACTAAAAACCAAAGTATAAAATCTTGAGAAAACTCTGAATAACTTTTCAAGAGGAGAAAAATCATTCAACATGTTATTGGGAAATCAACTTTTTGCTAACAATAGAAAAGGACTAGGCTTTGGGAAAACACAAGTTGATGATAATGCAAAAGGTAAGAGTGTCTTTGCTAGATGTGAAATAATTGGTCATCGTGTTGAAAATTGTAGTCATAGGAACAAGAACACAAAATTTATACAAGTTTGGGCTCCTAAGAATTCTACAAACAAATTTCATGTCTATTGGAACAAGAATAAAAGGACAAAACAAGTTTGGGAGCCAAAAGGAACATATATTAATAGTTTTGGGTCTACTCAAACATATTCATCAAATTATTCTGCCACTAACAACCATGGACCTATAAAAACAAATAGGTCACAAAAATCTTTTACCGTGTAGGTGTGGTGGCAGGCTAAGGAACAACATTAGTGTTATCTGGATTCTGGCTGTTCAAGGCACACAACGGGCGACAAATCAACGTTCCTTAGCCTAGTATAAGGGTGACAGATTCACAATGGGCAAACAACGAAAGATTATCGTACAGGTAAAAACAGGTAATTGTATTTATTTTCAAACGATAGATAAAATGTGAAAATCTGCACCATAATCAGAATTAAATCAGCCAGTTATGTGAAATGACTGATGATGTTAATTCTGATTTTTTTTAACCAATCATCTTTTAATAGAATTACTTGAAGTAATTATGATGGTTGACAGATTCTAACTTACTTTATATGATCTTACATGACTTGCTCTTATCTATGACTTTGATTTGTGCTTAAAAGTTGACCAACTATTTTTTTCATTAAACTTAATCTGTTTGGTCAAATTATGATGTTGATTGATTAATGATTACTCATGCTATAAAAAGGATTTTTAGAAATTGTTGAAACTGTTGAAACTTTTTTGGTGAAACTTCAAGAAATTGTTTTGAAATAATGATGATGGTTTAATAACTGTTGATCCTACGGTTTCTAAATCTGACACTATGATATTTGTTAACACGACTTCAATTCAAAGTCAAGAAAACTTCGTTTAAAAATTATTGAAAATAATTCTGAGATAGTTTGTTGAAATTTCACAATCTGGTCTATGACATCCAACGAGTGAATATTGAGTGAAATTTAAAGTCAGATGCAGATCACATTGGTAATGTAGTTGATAGAAAAATTACTAGTGGAACGTGATTATATTTTGAGACATTCATTTGCTGCATCAGTTTTCAAAGAAAATATCTGCATATTTTTCACTTGAAATAATTTCTATTTTAGCAGAAATTTTTTTCTTCAAAACTCCTTCTAGAAAATAATTTATGTTGACCTTGCATCAGATTAGTTATTTAAGAAAATTTGATTTTATAACTATTTTTGAAATTGATTAACTGATCTGACCCCCTAATAATTATCTAAAAAGATAGATAGTGATTAAAAACAAGATGGGTGTTGATATTAATCATATATTATGACTTGAGAAAGTATAATTAGAAAATTTCTTTAGAAAGTTAAACAAGAGTTATAAAAACTTTTTTTGATAAATATTCCATGATCATTTCTATTTCTATCATTTTTCTATCGACCATCACTCATCAAAAGACAATATAGTATGTCAATATGTGGTAGTTTAAACGGGAAATCATTTGTGCTTCAATTTTATTATATTTCTAACAATAAATAATAATATCCAAAATATTCACTCTCATTTAAAAGTCCTCACGGTTATGCATGGGTGAATTACTTGGATTTTTGATTATGTGCTTCCATGCTCATTTAAAAGTCCTCACGGTTATGCATGTATGGAACGCATATCAAAATTAATTGGTTAAATAGACTAGTTGATTCTAATCCCATTTAAAAGTCCTCACGGTTATGCGTGGTTAGAAGATACTTGAATTCATTTTTTAAAATAAAAATAAAAATTTAGAATACTAATAATCTTATTTAAAAGTCATAACGGATAGGCATGGTCAGTAGATATTCAAATTTCCTGAAATAAATATACCACAAATAGACACAACTATATAGTTTTATTTGATGATATCATCCTATCATTCTAAAGTGGAATATGCATCAATTAAAGTATTTATGATTTTTTGTTTGATTTTTTATTGAAATTAATATTTATACTCGATTAAGTTTTTAATATTGAATTAATGTCTATCACTATATCCCTATTTTTCTAACACTATTATTCTTTTGCTGATAACAAAAGGGGGAGAGAAAGGTTAAGATTTTGGAATATAAAATTCGCAAATAAAATTCACATATTTTCTATTTGAATATAGATTCATATTGCATATTTTATTCTCATGCATATATGTAGGGGGAGTATTGTGTAGAAAGAGAGCATTCAAATAGGGGGAGCAAATTGAATGATCAAATACATTTAATATATTCAAAATCTTAAATATATGTTTGTTATCATCAAAGGGGGAGATTGTTAAATATGCGTCTATATGTTTTTTGTTTGATGATAATAAACATATATACATTCATTTAAATGTATTTGATATTGTACTATGTTATTTTTCACAGATAAAATAAATTTTTGCTGAATAAAATATATAACACAGAATTGGAATTCAAACGAATATTTTATTCAAACAAATATTTATTACAATTTTGATAGTACAATTTCAAGCTCTCACTATAACTATACAATTTCAGTCACAATACAATTACATCACAATTTCATAGTTACATCAGTTCCTCACTACATATCACTCACACTCGTATTTATCTTCAACTTCATTCCAATGTGAATCCAGCATCTGAGCAATCTGCAAAAATATACATTGACGCAGTAAAATTGAAAATAAAATGTTTTTGCAGTATAAAACAAAATATGGTTTTTGAAAATAATATTTGCCTCAGTTATTTGGGTTGTTCGTCATCATATTTGAATTCATCATACACGAATAGCTTGTGACATGCACAGTGTATCACTGTACATGCCACAAGGCCGTGCACACTGAAATGTACACTTGATAATGTTACAGGGCCAGGTGAGCACAGGTCAAACCCAAAAGAAAAGCCGGGTTCAGCACAAGTGAAAAATAAATAAAGTCACATCATAAGCACAAGGTCAAACCCGAACGTTTAAGCTGGATTCAACACAGGGCAATAGAGGTCAAGTCACAGCTATCATGACTCAATTCAATACAACAATGAAGACAACAGTAAAATGAATGACCAGTCTCAACAAACCAGAACTTAAGACCAGAAAACAAACTGCAAGTCCAAACCAATACATCATGATAAAGTACTAAGCTACAAACTGGACAATGCAAGCTGCAACATGAATACACAATTCAAAGAACTCGAATGTGTAAGACATGATCAGGTCAGAGACTAGGCAGAAGTGAAAAGTGAAGACTACAGGAACTCATTGCAAATGTGCATAAGCAACAATGCACAGAAACTAACAAATTCAAGTTTAATGAACCAAATGTACAAGTGAAATGACAACTGGTCAGACCCAAGTGAAAACAACCAACCAACAAACAGATGAATCAGACTATCAAAACATATGTATAACATGTACAAATGATGACCAATGATTCAGAAGCTCGAATGAGCAACTGCACCAGATCAATCAACATGACACAACATCAGAAAACTCAACAGTGATACAGTACACATGAACAATATGGCAATGCAACTCAATCAACAACTCAAAGTATCACTGCAACCATGACAACAGTGAATCAAGCTCAAGTAGTACAAAGCCAGAGGTGAAAGGTGAACACAGTACAGCAATGAACCAACACAACAGGTTCAAGTGAGGAGGCATGCAACAGTACATCATACTACAGAGAGCATATGTAAGGGCCAGTCAACATATATGATCAACTGTCTACACAAGTGCACAACAAACTCAGTGATATCAATGCCCCAAAGACCAGTAAACAACATGCTCGAAGCAGACAACACCAAGTTTAGATGGAACGCTGATTCAAGTAAATGGAAATTACAACACTGAAGTCAATATGTTCAAATGCAAAGTGTTGACCAAACTACCATCAACAATCTATATACAAGCAACTGAAGTGAAACAAGTATCAAAGACCAGATCACAAGTTAAATATGCTAACCAGAGGTAAGCACACAAATGAAATTCAATGCTCAACATCAAGCAAATACAAATGCAAGTGAAGTCAAAAATATTTGGAGTAAATGCAAATACAATGAAGCAGTGCAGTACAACAAAATTGTCCAAAGTCAATATCACAAATACTACAATTATCTACATCATGACCAGAAAGTAGCATGACAGTGAAACAGGGCATCTACAACATCAAGTGAAGATTACAAGAATGCACAGTAAAGTGATACGTGAATGTATGTACAGTGAATCAAGATTAACAAAGAGCAGCACAAAGACTACAACAATGTACCAGTGAAACTGACGAAATCACAAACTATATCAAAGAAATAGATCAAACTCAATGATCAAGTCAGGGATAAACACAGATGGCCAGAGAAGATGGTCAAAGACAATGATCAAGTCAGATCAAAGTTAAACTCAGGGATGAACACAAAAATAACTATAGTTGAAAATCAGCACTGTCAAACAATGTCAAAGCCGTATGTTTTAATTAAGTAAATCAAGTTGAAAAAGTCAAAAATCAAAATCAATAAATTAGGAAAATTTCTGGCATATAAGTCAAAGAATGATCGAACGATTTATAATCAAAGCCGTGGGCACGAAGTACATTCCCAAAATAGCACAACATAAAAATGGAAAGATTCAACGACTTGAAGGCCAAGTAAATCAAATCAGACGAAGAATTAGGGTTTCGAAATCCCTATAAATAGAACCCGAAAATCATCATCGACAAGTAAGCAAGCAAAATCGATCGAGTTCAAGCAATCAAATCAAAGAAAGCACAGAGCAGAAAGTACATACCGAAGCCATCTCAAACACGATCGAATTCGAAGCAAGTCGAAGTAATAAAAAGGGATCATCGATTGACAGAAAAGGAAGCGCTGAATCATCCTTATCAATCGAGCACTTGTAGTCGGCATCTTCGAATATCCACAAAGCCCTAATTTTGAAAGCAGAGAGTCGAAGCCCTAATTTCAGAAAGAAGAACAAAACCGCCATTATCACAAACACATAGGAACGGGTAAGAGAAAACAGAAAGGGCCGGCCTTGTTAAATTAACAAGGGCTTTAAGTTTTTATTTATTTTGGCCAGGGTTATTTTAAGGGCAAAATTTGTTTCAAGTTTTTATTTAACTTTGCCCTTGTTTTTTGTTTTAAAGTTTGTACTCTTAAAATCAAATCAAGGTAAATCACCACCTAGGTTTTAGGTTGTGTCAGATTGTCTAGTTAGGATTAGTTCAGTGAGCAGGGTTTGCGAGTTTGCAAAACTCTATAGGCGGTAGCAGGGTTTGCGAGTCTGTTAGAGTGTTTGTAAGCGGGAGACTGTTTAATTCTAATAGTAATCTGGGAATGCAGCAGTAGGCAGTGGTTGTCGAAGCTGGGTAAATTTTGTGTGTGATTTACTTTTCAGCATATTTACTTCTCTGCAGTTTGTTTTCGTGTTTTAATAAGAGAAAATTTGCTATAACCCTATTCACCCCCCCCCCTCTAGGGTTAATCTAGATCCTACATGACTAACTTTTGTAAGATAAGCTAAATTCGATAAAAAAATACTTGGGGGCATAGCACCACCTCACCCCTTGATTATACACATACACTACCACTCAGCTTGGTAATAGCACATTGGAAACATGACCTCAAGTTCGCAAGTTTAAAACCTATTCATGATACAAGGCAGTATGTTGTGAGAAGCAACCAAGTGCACTATACTTGGGGTAAACCCAAACAAATAATGAGCGCTCCCGGCCAACTTTTGACAACGTCGCTAGAGGGTGTTCTAGAGGAAGTGATGAGTATTTATGGACTGCCATGTCCCCCAAATTGCTCTCTAAACCTTAGTAATAGGGAATCACTTTGAATGATAAGGACCTCTCTAAACAGAAGTGATTCGATCTCTAACCTTCCGAATGTAATTAATTCATGTCAAAGTCTATTTTAACACAAATAGCTTGATACCTTTACCTAATAAATCAATCCCGAGGACACGCGGGATGACTCTAACACATATCTATGGTAAAATTCCAAATAAAAATGTATTAATAGTCTGTAACTAATTCTAAGGAAAGGATGAAAATCCTTAACCACACTAGGCCCAAAAGGACCCTAAACTTGTAGGTAAAGCCAACAGAATAGGACGATCCTCTACCGCCAAAGCCGACGAGACATTTGAGTTTAAAAGTTGATTCTACCTGACCAATGCAGAGATAGCAAGCCGATGCCACCAATAAAAACCCCACGCTGGAGGCATATGATAATCGGCATAAACCGGACTAGCAATAGGACTTCTAATCCACAATGCTGACAAATTTCCTTGAACTCTGCTCAAAAGAGTCAGGACCACTCGCTCAGACCCGACATCTACCCTATTATCGCTTGCCAGTAGTCGACTCCAAACAGATGCACGAGATATCAGCAGGTAAACTACCAAGGAAATTGGCTAAGTTAATCTTATACAAATGCGCTTGGGGGCAAATCCTGGAAAAGCAAACAGAAGAATAAGGAATTTCTCCAAACATCATCACCTTACCAGACTAGATGCAACACAAACCTATTGCAATTAGTTAAGCCTAATCATATATAATGACCCCAATTAAAGCTCCTACAAAATGCGCATGTCTTTGTACAAACGTCCATATAGAAGATACAAAGCATGGGCTAGGGAGGAAATTGTCATCCTTCACTCAAAGGCACCACATTACATATCCCACATACGAGTACCCTTCAATGGAGATTCTTACTCTACCAAATCCATCAATAATTAATCACATACGTGCATGCGCGGAATTGGAGAAAAGTTCACTAAGAAATATGCAAATTCGGCAATCGCATGGGATGGATAGGTCGTGATTACTAGACTTACCCATATAATGAACATGAATAGAATGCCACGTCAATGGATCTGAGAACAATACCATAAAGTATACATCGGTTGGTTCACATACTGTGGAACCTCAAAGTAGGAAGCAAGAAGACCAAACCTGGGAAAACAGATTCTTACTAGGTGAAGACTAATCAAAGATGGCTAGAGACAGTCATCACACCATCCTTAAGCAGAGCTGAGCCTCACATTGAACTAGCAAAGGAAAACTCTTTAGGGAAACAAAAATAATATATGGATAGTTAGACATCAAGATGACGGCTACAAGACAAGCAAGGAAACCCCTAATCAGACAAAGCACACTTTTCATTCACGAAAGTATGCTTTGGGGGGCAAATGTTGTGGGAATTTCCACCCACTACATGGTGAATATGAAGAGTCAAAGGGGCATTAGAATACTTTAAAAAGCGATACACAGCTACCGGTTCAAGTCTCATTCAATTCTGACCTGGATTGAAGGGGTTATGGCATAATAACATGTATAGCACAATGGTAAAGACTTGTGCCTTTTAGCCAACCCACCTGGGTTCAAGTCCTCGCAAGCACTATTTTCATTAAGCATGAGTAATGGTCCAATAGGGAATCAAACTACTAAACATCTAACCATTTCCAACGGAAGGAAAGGTGAACCAAATCCCATATAAAGGAAGGTTGAACCAAATCCCAGAGGAAGGAAGGCTGAACCAAAGCTCAAAGGCTATGTACTCGGCTGCCACTCCTATCATAACCTCACTCTATAAATACCAGGCACATGGCATTATAAAAAAGGGAGATTGGAAAAAAAGTGACCTCTCGTTAACAATGGCAGACAACTTTGAGAGGGAAAACCCTTAGTTCCAATAGCATGTTTACTCATATTCAGAGCTTGTACTTGTAATTAGAAATGAAAGAGATAATTAAAGAGAAACGGTGGAAGTAGGCACATTCAGGCCGAACCACTATAAAATATATGTCTTTTTACATATAAGTCCTTTACTTATTCTTTATTGCACATTCTTGATTTTCTATCTCAATCATCTGCAACTAAAATTCATCAAACAATAGCTCTATACTAAAAACAGTATTCGCAGCTCTACTACTATGAATTGGAGGTGTTTGCCCATTTTTTGTGTAAACAATAATTTAAAAATAAATTTCACATTTCATTTCATGACTACATTTCAGATTCATTACATAATCCCATACGTATACCATGTTCAGATAAAGACATAATTATCACACCATATTCCAAAAGCGACATATGAAGATGCCTCCTTGGATGATCAGAATTAAAAATATGGCATTTAATACAACTCGCCATTACAACACAAAAGCAGAATCAAAACACATCGGAAAATAGATATGTATCTCCTACTAGCTAGATTGCCTTCTGCACGTCTCCGGAAGATTATTCATCTAAAGAGAACCTAAAACGCTCTTACTCTCGATCTACTCAAATGAGTTCCCGAGAGTTTAAGGGGAAAGACAAAACGTTTGGTGAATAATAACCTACCCTCTTGAAATAATAGTATCTAGTGATACCATGTCATTAAGCGGGACAGATTTTCCCGTCACTATATCTTAACCATAATACAATAATCGTATATCGTGCACCTGCATCCAGAATGGTTAAAACATAACATAATATGATTATTGTAACGATTGCGATTTTTCGTCGCTCGAAAATCGACATTAATACATTCACTGTATCAACTGCCGAGCAATCGAATGCCGGAAAACTGAATTGTTATTGAGAAAAAAGAAGAGGTAGAAGAAAATAGAAGAAAAAGAAAGAAGAAACAACAGAAAAACTCAGAAACAGAAACAATATCAGAATCTCACATTCGCAGCGGAACAACATATAATAGATGAATGAATAATCTTTTTAAACAAAGAACTATATCATTTTATACACTACATCATCATCAGGGTTTACAACAACAATATACAACACACTGGACAGTTATATAAACTTGTTCTCTTGCAGAATACACAGCGGAATAAATAAGATCATATACAAGTGGTACGTCTCGCCATCCAGCTTGCCACTAAGCTCCATAGCACTCCAAAATCTAGAATAACCTGATAACCTAACTCTAGACTGCCCGTGTGGAAATTGGTGGGCACCCAAAGTTTAGGAAGGGAACAATAAACTCCAGGTCAGTCATGGTGACTGGTGTGAGAACTAAAACAGTTTATCTTTAGAAACAAACAACAATAAAATTTTAACATTGAAACCCGCAATGCTTTTGGAAAATGAAACTACCATAAGACCTCCCACCACACACACAATGCAAATGCAGAATTGGAGGAGATTTCTTCTTATGATAATCAAACATGCTTACTACGCAAAATCATTGGATTATTATTATTAGTGCATAGTGCAGAAAACATTTCGAAAGTATAATATTAATCTTAGCCAGCATAGGCATTTCATGTTATGCCTACTATAGCTACTATGTTCAATAGCAGGTTACCGCCACATTCCATATCAGGTAATACAAATAAAACCATACAAGGTTCGTATTGTTTCTTTGGATTTTCCAACAAATGGTCAGGTTAAGGAACTTCCTTTCCTACTGCCGAATGGGATCGCCTCTGGCTGGACGTCCCAAGAGACAAACTGCTCTCTGCCAACAAAGCCGGGTTACCCCTGTAACTAGGTAACTCACGAATATGTCATCCCCCAGTCCTTTGGGACCTTTATCCGAGCGCTCGGTAAGATCATCACACATAATAAATCAAGTGTGTCCACATGAGTAAGTATCTGGGCTCCATACCATGATACCACCCCTTTCCAGAAGGAAATGACATACCCTAAAGGGCGCGACCCTCATAACCTCGCCGCAACATTCCTATTTTGACCATTTCCGGGTTGTTGAGGCCCTGACGAAGTCTCATCCACAAAGCTACGCTTTATACAAAAGCTATGCTTTGGGTTAAACAAACGATCGAAGTAATGATCACAAAGATAAATGATCAAACAAATGATCATATCACAAATGATCAAACAATGATCATTTCACAGCAACACTCAGCATGTCACATTACCAAATTGGGAATATATCGCCAATAAATTTCAACTACATAACCTCTGAGTTCGTACGTCTCAAAGAAGGGTGTTAAGCTAAGAGAATAAATTCTCCGCCACCAACATAAATGTATTTGAAAGAAATTAGCTTTATATCTCAAAACGTAATGTCAGACACGTAACCATACAAGTCTGTTCCGGGTTTGAACAGAACCGAAGGCACTTCCAAAGAAGCCCTTGCAATCCGGATATTCACAATCCCGATAAAACTTCCCATTACAAAGGAAATCTCAATACCGTAGCTAACGGTGCAGAGACAATCGATAGGTCATCCTATCGACACGTATCACAAATTCAGAATGGGTTATACGACACAAAGGTCCTTTCCCGGCTAACCCGAATAGTGAGTGCTTATTCAAAAATAAGTGTGGCATTCAAATTCAAGCAAATCACAACAAATACCCATTCAAGGTAATTATTGATAGTCGGTTATTTAAATATCAATAGGTCTGCACAGCATCATCAAATTCCAAATAATTTTCCAAATTATTTATCTTTCAAAAATATCTTTACAAGATATATAATTTCCACACTTCAATTATTTGAAAACAATTTCAAATCAATTTCCACATTTCAATTTATCTTTGAAGATAAAATCTCATAACATTTCACTTCATATTGGAAAAATATTTCCATACCTATTTAATAATAAGTAATTCACAAATCCATTTATTTTCAACATTTGAAAATATTCAATATACTTAAATCAAAATTAAGCATATATTTAATTCTTTAAGGAAATCATTTTCTTAAACACATCTATTTGAGTCAAAACGAATGTTGCGTAAAACATCGTTACGACGACAAAAAATCACTAGTATATGGATTCGAAATTTAGATAGATATATAAATCCCAATACTATATAAAACATTTCCTTTCGGAAACCATTTACTATAACAACAGTGTTATAGTCCACCATTTCCTTATTCCTCGAAACGTCTATTTCAACAATAAATGTTGAAATCTATGTTTTCGATACTTAACACGTTTTAAAATATCTTTTTAAAACAATTACTTCATTTCGTAATATCACTTCTCCAAAATATATTCACTATTCAAAATCGTGAATATACTTCGTTATCCAAATTCAACTTTTCTACACATTTTATTTAAAGGATTATCCACTGTCCAAAATCGTGAATATACTTCCTTTAATAAGCTATAAAAACTTAACTTATCAAAATAAGTCGTTTCTCGGATTTACAAATCTATTTATAAATTCCATTTGTATTTTATAACAACTTTAACTTATAAAAGCACTTTATTAACCAAATCAATTTATAACTCAATTATATACCAAAATCCATATTATAAGTTAAATACTTATAATTCATTTATTTGCAAAAATCATTCCTTTAAAACTTCACAAGTTATAAATCTTATTACTTATAAGATTTTATTTATAACCTTATTTTCAACATTAACAGAACTCCTTTTAGAATTCCATTATTTCGATTTTTAACACTTATAAAAACTCATTTTATAATTCTAGTATTCTTAATTTATAAAATATCAATTTTGTACATCTTTTATATAATCCGTTTATAATTATTCCAAAATCTCAATTTAAATAAACCAATTCTATAAAACATATACTTTCAAAAATCCCTTTAAAAATTCTTTTAAAATCAAAATCGTTATCTTAAACTTCAAAAATGGATCTGATGATGCAACAGCACGAAATAGTCAATCACAGCATCCAAACATCATATATCATCATATGATAACAGAATATACAACAATATCTGTAAATAAATCACTACGGTGAGGAATCCAGTCGGATCCCTCCAACCTGTTTCCCTGCATCCACAGATGTTAGCACAATACCAATTTCACATCAATGTGAAATTATCGCGGTATATGGGATTTATAAATATTATCCGCTATTATGCGGCGCAATAGGGTCTCATCCGCTATACAATGCGGGAAATAAACTCCAATATATACATATTCCAATATATATATATATTGCTATATACATATATAATACCAATTCCACTTCAATGTGAAATTATCGCGGTATATGTTTTTAATAAATAACATCCGCTTACTAACGGCGTATGATGTCTATTTAAACAATCAATAGATAGCAATCATCATTCAATCATCACAGTTAACACTATCAACAATTTTAAACCTCAACTATTTAAATTTTAAATCGAAACAATTTCGATTGAGTGAGAAGTTCTCACCTTTGCTTTTAAAACGGTCGCAGCGTTTTATTTCGAATAAAATTAAACACGCGTTTAATTTTACCCGAAATTTTCACTGATTCCAATCGCTTCCAATCTAGTTCCATAGCGTAGTGCTCGACAATACGATTCCAATGCAACTGGTTTCGTCCGAAACGGACCTAGTATGACAAAGATACGATTTTTCAAAGTTTATACGATTTAAAAGATAATAAATTTCATTTCCTTTTTAATTTTAAAATTCTAACTGAAATCTCGGCCTTTGATCGTTGCTTGATGGGATCCAGGCCCTAGCCTTCCTTCTCCTCACGCGTTCGAAAACACCCAGGTAAATAGAACGCACGCAGTAACCCATCAAAGCCGCCCTTAAACCCTAATTCACGCGGCAACCACGTTGACTTCCACTTCGATCAAGCAGTGCCGTTCAACTCGCCATGACAAGCTCTACACTCGGCTCGAGTATCAGAGAGCTCGGTCATCATCTTGCCTAGAAAATCGTGCCCAAAACGTACGTGTTTTGATGAAAACTGCAGTTGATTCGTCGCTCCGATGATCATCATCACCATATGGATAGCTAGTATTTGTCGAGATCTTCGATTTGTTAGTTGATGATTTTCTCTAATTATTAACGGATTTAGAGATATTGGAGGAAGAACACTGGTGATTTTCAGCCATTGATGATATGAAAGTGGCGGCTGAAGAAGAGAGGGTTAGGGTTTTGTTTATAACGTGTATATATATACGTATATATATAATAATATTAAATTCATTTTAAAACAACTTTTTCATACGATCTCCAAATCACACGTGCCACTTGGCGTTCATAAGGTTTACCCCACGTTCCGAACACAATGGAACGTGTTTCGGGAGCTAATTCGATCATCTGTGCGAGTTACGGAATTAAACGATCGAATTTAAATTAAACCGATTTCGATGCGTTTTGGCTTGCCCCGGACAAACGATACATCCGATTGACACGAAATTTGAAATCTTACAATAATATAACATTATGGATCCGATGAAACTTGTTTTGTCGAAATCCGAGACTTTTTGAAAAATGACTATTTTAACTCGCCAAATTAATATTAAAACAATTTCAATGCGTTTGGAGCTGCCACAGTCAAACGACAACTCCGATTGCTATGAAAATTGAAATCCGATAATAACAAACTATTATGGATCCAATGGAACTAGTTTCGTCCAATTCTGGGACTGTCCCCAAAATGGCTAATTTCACTAGTCGGTTTAAATATTAAAATATTCAATTTTCACAAATTTACTTTAAATTCAATTTTAAAAGTTCTATAATATCACTATAACTTCAACATGATTTAATATAACTTCATAAATCATTTTTAATCACATAAAATCCAGATTTCAATTATTTCTGGAATTTCAACTATTAATTTATCGATTTAATTATCCAATTAAATCCAGATATTCGAATTTTAAATTATTCGACTTATTAATTCTACTTGTTAATATTTAAAATTAATTAAATATTACGAATTTCAAATGTCAGAAATTTTGGGTCGTTACAAACTTCCCCCCTTAAAAGAATTTCGTCCTCGAAATTACCAAGTAAGAAAAATGCCCAAATCCATTAACTTTTCTAAAATCCACTTCGTGAAAATTTTATATTCACCTTTTCCAAAACCTTTAACTTCAACCAAAACAATGGTTTCCATTTTCTAGTTCAATTCGTATATTTTCATTACAATTTAGAAATCAACTTTTCATTAACAAAAATTTCCAAAATTTCCCGAAAATTTTCTAACGCCTTAAATTTCCAGAAAAATTCGCCAGCGTCTCCCTAGCACGGTTCGATCGTAGTAGGATCACAATTGACATAAATATGTATACATCGACCCACCCGGTCGGAAAAGCAGAAAAACAGTTCATATTTCCTATTTTTATTGCGTAGGCGTACCTTTTTAGCATTTTTAAGCAAAGCAGTTATTAATTTAACATATTTGCGCAACCAAACCAACCGAACGGTAGCCACCGCACCTATACTTACTCAATTTAAATATGTAAGTAACATATATATAAAATTATTAACAATTTATTCTTTTAAACAATTACAACACATGCATATTAAAGGAAATGCATACTAAACAAGTTTTATAAGCAACTTATAAAATCTCAACATCACTTGTAATTGTTTACAACCAATTCATATATAATGACATTCAATTATTAGTTTTCAATTAGTTTACTTTCAATTCATCAATCAAATTCAATCCTATTCAAATTTATTTACTTTCAATTTGAATTCAATCACTTTAGCTTCCAATTTCGCTAATTCAATTTCATTAACACTAAATGAATTATACTACATATAATCAACCAACAATCATCTAGCAACCAATGCATATTCAACACAACCAAATAAATTCAATTTACTTTACTTACATTCAATTTGGTTCAATACTTTAAATTAGCTTTAATGAATTTACACTTACATTCATTGTTTCATATCAATTCATTCCCATTAGACTGATTAACATTCAATCCATTTATTAATCCAATTGCTAATCCATTTAACAAATAAAATTGAATTTTATTTATATAACTCAAGTTCACATCCATTTAATAAACCCACTTTATCAATTTACTTTGATATCAAAATCAAATTCATTCAACATTACTTAAGTTATTTTCCATTTCAAACATCATTTGTTCAAATTAACTTAAGTTTCCACTTATTAATCAAATTCAGATTCCAATTCTATTTAACTTTTACCAAAGTCAAATTTATTATCTCATATTATAAGTTCAAACTTAATTACTTATGTTTAACAATTACAGCTTGGATTTAATTGATTCACTTATACTTACTTTAATTTTACTCCATCGTTTAAGTTAAATTTATTATATCAAAAATCAAATTATATAAGTATCAACTCATTTATTATTCCCATAAATATTTTAAATAGGATTCCAAAGTCTTTTCAACATTTCAAAAACCATTTTTGAAATCAATTCGATTTGTCTTTTGAATTTCTAAAACCAAATCCAATTTTTTCCAACCAACTTTCATTTAAAATAATCTGGCAACAATTCCTCTTTTGGAAACCCGAAAATGAACACCAATAATGTCGCGATCATCACGGAATTATTTTCCAGCGACCTGAAAAGAGTTTAGAGCTTTCATCTCTCCAAAACAGTTTTCCAAAATATCAAATCCTTTCAAAACACTTCTCTGGAATTTTATTTTTAGATTATAAATCCTTTATAAATCTTTTACTTATAAAATTTCACTTCTTATATATAAGATTATTTTACCATTGTAAATCATTTTAATTATAACTTCATACTTATAATTCATTTGCTTATACAATTTACTCTTTCACAATTGTTGTTTTATTTAACTTATTCAAACAACTTTTATCAACTTATATATATTTACATTTTTAACAACCAAACAATCAATCATATACACTTTAATAATTTCAGAAAAATTATTTCTTTATATACAAAATATAATCGAGGTAAAATTATTTCATTTACCCAATTTAAAACAATATCGTGCTGAATTGTTCTATATAAGTGTTTTGAGATTCCTATCGATAGAGTTGTACGGACTATACCGACCAGAATCCATATACCACTCAACAAACCAATCATCACAATATAAAACAATTTTATACTCACTAACAAATACGCGCTCGTATCTATTATTACACTCAACTCATTCTAGAGTACTACTGACTCTATCTCTAATGAGTAACACCCAACAGAGCAGGGTTGTCGCTTAACCATATGCTCTGATACCAATTGAAACGATTGCGATTTTTCGTCGCTCGAAAATCGACATTAATACATTCACTGTATCAACTGTCGAGCAATCGAATGCCGGAAAACCGAATTGTTATGGAGAAAAAAGAAGAGGTAGAAGAAAACAGAAGAAAAAGAAAGAAGAAACAACAGAAAAACACAGAAACAGAAACAATGTCAGAATCTCACATTCGCAGCGGAACAACATATAATAGATGAATGAATAATCTTTTTAAACAAAGAACTATATCATTTTATACACTACATCATCATCAGGGTTTACAACAACAATATACAACACACTGGACAGTTATATAAACTTGTTCTCATGCAGAATACATAGCGGAATAAATAAGATCATATACAAGTGGTACGTCTTGCCATCCAGCTCGCCACTAAGCTCCATAGCACTCCAAAATCCAGAATAACCTGATAACCTAACTCTAGACTGCCCGTGTGGAAATTGGTGGGCACCCAGAGTTTAGGAAGGGAACAATAAACTCCAGGTCAGTCATGGTGACTGGTGTGAGAACTAAAACAGTTTATCTTTAGAAACAAACAACAATAAAATTTTAACATTGAAACCCGCAATGCTTTTGGAAAATGAAACTACCATAAGACCTCCCGCCACACACATAATGCAAACGCAGAATTGGAGGAGATTTCTTCTTATGATACTCAAACATGCTTACTACGCAAAATCATTGGATTATTATTATTAGTGCATAGTGCAGAAAACATTTCGAAAGTATAATATTAATCTTAGCCAGCATAGGCATTTCACGTTATGCCTACTATAGCTACTATGTTCAATAGCAGGTTACCGCCACATTCCATAGCAGGTAATACAAATAAAACCGTACAAGGTTCGTATTGTTTCTTTGGATTTTCCAATAAATGGTCAGGCTAAGGAACTTCCTTTCCTACTACCGAATGGGATCGCCTCTGGCTGGACGTCCCGAGAGACAAACTGCTCTCTGCCAACAAAGCCGGGTTACCCCTGTAACTAGGTAACTCACGAATATGTCATCCCCGGTCCTTTGGGACCTTTATCCAAGCGCTCGGTAACATCATCACACATAATAAATCAAGTGTGTCCACATGAGTAAGTATTTGGGCTCCATACCATGATACCACCCCTTTCCAGAAGGAAATGGCATACCCTAAAGGGCGCGACCCTCATAACCTCACCGCAACATTCCTGTTTCGACCATTTTCGGGTTGTTGAGGCCCTGACGAAGTCTCGTCCACAAAGCTACGCTTTATACAAAAGCTATGCTTTGGGTCAAACAAATGATCAAAGTAATGATCACAAAGATAAATGATCTAACAAATGATCATATCACAAAAGATCAAACAATGATCATTTCACAGCAACACTCAGCATGTCACATTACCAAATTGGGAATATATCGCTGATAAATTTCAACTACATAACCTCTGAGCTCGTACGTCTCAGAGAAGGGTGTTAAGCTAAGAGAATAAATTCTCCGCCACCAACAGAAATGTATTTGAAAGAAATCAGCTTTATATCTCAAAACGTAATGTCAGACACGTAACCATACAAGTCTGTTCCGGGTTCGAACAGAACCGAAGGCACTTCCAAAGAAGCCCTTGCAATCCGGATATTCACAATCCCGGTAAAACTTCCCATCACAAAGGAAATCTCAATACTGTAGCTAACGGTGCAGAGACAATCGATAGGTCATCCTATCGTTTTCACAAATACCCGGTCTTCACCACCGGTCTTCAATACGATCCATATCGTCGTATCACAAATTCAGAATGGGTTATACGACATAAAGGTCCTTTCCCGGCTAACCCGAATAGTGAGCGCTTATTCAAAAATAAGTGTGGCATTCAAATTCAAGCAAATCACAACAAATACCCATTCAAGGTAATTATTGATAGTCGGTTATTTAACTATCAATAGGTCTGCACAGCATCATCAGATTCCAAATAATTTTCCAAATTATTTATCTTTCAAAAATATCTTTACAAGATATATAATTTACACACTTCAATTATTTGAAAACAATTTCAAATCAATTTCCACATTTCAATTTATCTTTGAAGATAAAATCTCAAAACATTTCACTTCATATTGGAAAAATATTTCCATACCTATTTAATAATAAGTAATTCACAAATCCATTTATTTTCAACATTTGAAAATATTCAATATACTTAAATCAAAATTAAGCATATATTTCATTCTTTAAAGAAATCATTTTCTTAAACACATCTATTTGAGTCAAAACGAATGTTGCGTAAAAAATCGTTACGACGACCAAAAATCACTAGTATAGGGATTCGAAACTTAGATAGATATATAAATCTCAATACTATATAAAACATTTCCTTTCGGAAACCATTTACTATAACAACAGTGTTATAGTCCACCATTTCCTTATTCCTCGAAACGTCTATTTCAACAATAAATGTTGAAATCTATGTTTTCGATACTTAACACGTTTTAAAATATCTTTTTAAAACAATTACTTCATTTCGTAATATCACTTCTCCAAAACATATCCATTTTATTTAATAATATATTCACTATCCAAAATCATGAATATACTTCGTTATCCAAATTCAACTTTTCTACACATTTTATTTAAAGGATTATCCACTGTCCAAAATCGTGAATATACTTCCTTTAATAAGCTATAAAAACTTAACTTATCAAAATAAGTCGTTTCTCTGATTTACAAATCTATTTATAAATTCCATTTGTATTTTATAACAACTTTAACTTATAAAAGCACTTTATTAACCAAATCAATTTATAACTCAATTATATACCAAAATCCATATTATAAGTTAAATACTTATAATTCATTTATTTGCAAAAATCATTCCTTTAAAACTTCACAAGTTATAAATCTTATTACTTATAAGATTTTATTTATAACCTTATTTTCAACATTAACAGAACTCCTTTTAGAATTCCATTATTTCGATTTTTAACACTTATAAAAACTCATTTTATAATTCCAGTATTATTAATTTATAAAATATCAATTTTGTACATCTTTTATATAATCCGTTTATAATTATTCCAAAATCTCAATTTAAATAAACCAATTCTATAAAACGTATACTTTCAAAAATCCCTTTAAAAATTCTTTTAAAATCAAAATCGTTATCTTAAACTTCAAAAATGGATCCGATGATGCAACAGCACGAAATAGTCAATCACAGCATCCAAACATCATATATCATCATATGATAACAGAATATACAACAATATATGTAAATAAATCACTACGGTGAGGAATCCAGTCGGATCCCTCCAACCTGTTTCCCTGCATCCACAGATGTTAGCACAATACCAATTTCACATCAATGTGAAATTATCGCGGTATATGGGATTTATAAATATTATCCGCTATTATGCGGCGCAATAGGGTCTCATCCGCTATACAATGCGGGAAATCAACTCCAATATATACATATTCCAATATATATATATATATTGCTATATACATATATAATACCAATTCCACTTCAATGTGAAATTATCGCGGTATATGTTTTTAATAAATAACATTCGCTTACTAACGGCGTATGATGTCTATTTCAACAATCAATAGATAGCAATCATCATTCAATCATCACAGTTAACACTATCATCAATTTTAAATCTCAACTATTTAAAATTCAAATCGAAACAATTTCGATTGAGTGAGAAGTTCTCACCTTTGCTTTTAAAACGGTCGCAGCGTTTTATTTCGAATAAAATTAAACACGCGTTTAATTTTACCCGAAATTTTCACTGATTCCAATCGCTTCCAATCCAGTTCCATAGCGTAGTGCTCGACAATACGATTCCAACGCAACTGGTTTCGTCCGAAACGGACCTAGTATGACAAAGATACGATTTTTCAAAGTTTATACGATTTAAAAGATAATAAATTTCATTTCCTTTTTAATTTTAAAATCATAACTGAAATCTCGGCCTTTGATCGTTGCTTGATGGGATCCAGGCCATAGCCTTCCTTCTCCTCACGCGTTCGAAAACACCCAGGTAAATAGAACGCACGCAGTAACCCATCAAAGCCGCCCTTAAACCCTAATTCACGCGGCAACCACGTTGACTTCCACTTCGATCAAGCAGTGTCGTTCAACTCGCCATGACAAGCTCTACACTCGGCTCGAGTATCAGAGAGCTCGGTCATCATCTGGCCTAGGAAATCATGCCCAAAACGTACGCATTTTGATGAAAAATTCAGTTGATTTGTCGCTTTGATGATCATCATCACCATATGGATAGCTAGTATTCGTCGAGATCTTCGATTTGTTAGTTGATGATTTTCTCTAATTATTAACGGATTTAGAGATATTGGAGGAAGAACACTGGTGATTTTCGGCCATTGATGATATGAAAGTGGCGGCTGAAGAAGAGAGGGTTAGGGTTTCGTTTATAACGTGTATATATATACGTATATATATAATAATATTAAATTCATTTTAAAACAACTTTTTCAAACGATCTCCAAATCACACGTGCCGCCTGGCGCTCATAAGGTTTACCCCACATTCCGAACACAATGGAACGTATTTCGGGAGCTAATTCGATCTATGCGAGTTACGAAATTAAACGATCGAATTTAAATTAAACCGATTTCGATGCGTTGTGGCTTGCCCGGACAAACGGTACATCCGATTGACACGAAATTTGAAATCTTACAATAATATAACATTATGGATCCGATGAAACTGGTTTCGTCGAAATCCGAGACTTTTTGAAAAATGACTATTTTAACTCGCCAAATTAATATTAAAATAATTTCAATGCGTTTGGAGCTGTCACAGTCAAACGACAACTCCGATTGCTATGAAAATTGAAATCCGATAATAACAAACTATTACGGATCCAATGGAACTAGTTTCGTCCAATTCTGAGACTGTCCCAAAAATGGCTAATTTCACTAGTCGATTTAAATATTAAAATATTCAATTTTCACAAATTTACTTTAAATTCAATTTTAAAAGTTCTATAATATCACTATAACTTCAACATGATTTAATATAACTTCATAAATCATTTTTAATCACATAAAATCTAGATTTCAATTATTTCTGGAATTTCAACTATTAATTTATCGATTTAATTATCCAATTAAATCCAGATATTCGAATTTTAAATTATTCGACTTATTAATTCTACTTGTCAATATTTAAAATTAATTAAATATTACGAATTTCCAATGTCAAAAATTCTGGGTCGTTACAATTATATTCAAAACAGCAATATGCCATCGATTTCGCATCCCAATTTATCTGACTATTTGTCTCATTGTATAGTTTCTAGGATTACTATTAACCAATTAGTTTTTATGGGCTGACTACTAACCTATTCCAATCTTACAGACTATCCATCTGATTTCATAGTTTTCATGGGATCACTAAGAATTTATTGGGTTCTGCCAATAACTTTATCCAATCATTATTTTCATAGAATCACTATGAATCTATTGGATTCTCCAATAACTTAACTCAAATCATAGTTTTCATGGGTTAACTATGAACCTATTAATATCTATCAATAACATATTCCGGACATAGTTTTCATGGGATCACTAAGAACCTATTGGCCCCTACCAATAACATTTCTCATAACATAGTTTTCGTGAGCTAACTAGGAACCTACCTAGCTAAATAATCTTTTGATCAGTTCTGGGTATCCTATATTTTGTCTACCTGACCTCCTGGATTCAATTCTACTCACATAGGAGTTAAGTAAATTTATATTCATTATTGGGTCATGTAACATCCCTAATTTTTGATAGCATTATTCAGGAGATTTAATTAGATATATTAAATAGAATAATGTAAGTGATAAGGAGGTTGAGATTTGAATAAATATAAGTTTAGGGTGTGCTGGCTAAAGAATGGTTTTAGGTTAATTAATTTACACATATGGGTATAATAGGAATTCGCCTCACACAACCCTTACCCTTATATATTCTCATTCCTACAATTTCATTTTCTATTCACGTCATTTTGAAAACAAAAACACAAATGAAGAAGAGGAACCGACCATAATCAAAGAGAAGAGAAATCGAAGTAAAGCTAAGGATTAAAGCTTAAGGGAATTAATCTCAAGCTAATCTCCTTATCTTAATCAAGGTGAATAATAATTTATTCTTCTCTTTATAATCATATGTTTTCGAATTTAAGGGTAAATTCGTTTTTATGATTATGATTTGGATGATGATATGCTTGAATTACCATTTTGTCTGATTTAAAAAAGAATGTTTAAATAAGATTATATGCGATTTTAGGGAATAACCGATTTATGTTGATGTTTAAATGCCATGGAAAATTTTTATGTTGTATAAAACATGATTTTGGAGTTGGGTTTTAATTTTGATAATTTTCGAAACTTTGGAAAGATTATTATGATTTTTCAAAGGAAAATTGGGTTAATTGGGTTTATAAATTTATTTCAGAAATTATATTGAAAATTTGGGTCTGAAAGTTTGGTATGTCAGATAACATGATTAAAGTGAATTCCTGAAATTTTTGGAGATTTTTCCTAAGCTGTTTGCTATGCAAATTAAATTATTTTAGAAGGACTTCTTGGCAATATTGATTTTGTTTAATGGAAGGGCTTATTTGCTAACTTAACCATGGTTTAGACCAAAAATTAGCGACAGTTATTTTATTAAAGAATTAGTAAAGTTAAGGCAACCAATCTTGTGTTTACACGTGGCAGGTTAGTTACAAAGTGTTTGCTTTAATTAATATTAAATCAGGTTTACCCAGAAAAGTTGGTTCCGCCTTCTTTAGAAGTACCTTTCGACTCAATGCTTCTGCATTCAATCAAGTCGAAACCCCACTAAGCCAAAACCAATACACACGGTATCACTTAGATGGTACGTAGTGGATTGGTGAAAGGCGGAAGGCATGCTGTCGAAAGTATTGCTTCCGATGGGGTCGATACCTTTGTTTGTTTTAGAAAGAGAAGCGCCTGCCTTTGTTTTAACTAAAGCCTTCGAAGGAGTCGAAGCATATGTTTTCGAAAGAGGTTTTCTTAATTCCTTCGAAGGGGTTGCCATCAACTTATGTTTTAAAGAACAAGCTTTTGAATGGGTTTCTTTACTTATAAAAATTGTGCTTTCGAAAGAAGGGGTTTTGACCTGGTCGAAGCCCTGTTGCCATTCTTTAGCCTTTAGAGTGTAATGAAGTCATCAATGCTTCTGAAAGGTAGTGCTAGTTTTAAAGATGTTTTAAGCAACTTCTTAAATGCTTTCGAAAGGGTCCAGGGGTTTCGAAGGCAATGGCTTCGAAAGGGGTTTGATGATATCCTTCAATGTTTTGATTAAATGATTTGATGCTTTCGAAAGGGATTGTTCCGATGCCATCAAGTTTTCCCCAATACTTTTATATTATAAAGGATGGTTTTGAAAGAGATACTTTCATTTATATTCTGACCCAAATGAAATTTTTGAGCAAAAACCCAATGGTTTTAAAAGGGGTACTTTCGATGGTTTCAAAGCTATGCTTCTAAAAGATAATAAGTAATACTTTATTACATTCGAAAGGTTTCGAAAGAGAAGTTTTAAAGTGTTTCGAAAGGCAGGGGCATAATGTTTTAAAAAGAGATTTATATTCTTTCGAAGGAGTTTATCCAGTGAAGTCGAAAGCAAGGTTTAGAAGGTTTCGACGGCCTTAGTTTTCAAACCAAATAATCCAATCTCATTTTTGAAAGAAAACCATAGCATAAATATAAAAGTGTTTTGAAAAGGAGTTTTTTAAGAAGTTTTCTTTGATTAAAAGGTTAAAGGGATTAACCAAGTTATTTTGTATGCTTCTTCATATATGTATATATATTCACATTGTAATGGACCCATAACTGAATTTTAGGGAAGGACAGAATAACCAGCTAGGTTGAGCCAATATAAATTAAGTTAACTCCTAAATGAGTAGAATTGCATCCATGAGGTAAGGAAGACAAGAATATAGGATGCTAAATTATTAAAGAAAATATTGGCAGGGGCCAATAGGTTCTCGTTAAGCCCATGAAAACTGTGTATAGAAGAAGATATTGGTAGGGGCCAATAGGTTCATAGTTAGCCCATGAAAACTATGTAAAAATGAAGATGTCAGAAAGACAAGTTCATAGTAAGCCCATGAAAACTATGATTTGATACTGGCAGGGTCCAGTAGGTTTGTAGTTAGCCCATAAAAAACTATATCCGGATTAAGATATTGACAGATGTCAATAGGTTCCAAGTCAACCCATGAAAAGTATGATAAGAAGGAAAGATATTGGAGTTACCAATATGTTCCTATTCAACCCAAGAAAACTAGGATAAGAGTAAAGATATTGGAGTTACCAAAAGGTTCATAGTGATCCCATGAAAACTATGTAATTGGACAGGGAGTCCTTAAACATTTCACCGGTTATTAATCAGACCATGAAAACTAATAGGTTAATAGTAACCCTAGAAACTATAATTGAGACTGATAGTCAGAATGAATGGGGATGGGTAATCCAAAATTAATTCATTTGTTCTGCATATCATCATATCATATTGTTTTAACCATTGTGGATGCAGGAGCACAATATATGATTTTAAAAAGGTTTTGGGATACTAGTGAGGGGAAAACTCGTTCCGCTAAACGGTGTGGTCTCACTAGATATCTAAATGATGCGAGATGGTAGTTTATTATTCATAGCAGGCTTTATGTCTCACTCGAAGTTTATGTTTCCCCTTAAACTCTTGGGTACTCAATTGGTTTTTATAAGTTTGAGAGTTGAGGTTTTAAGGTACCTCATTAGATGAATAAAGCTTTGGGAGACATGCAGGAGGCATGATAGCTATTCAGAATTCTCTTTTATTTGATTATGCTATGTTGTTTGTAATGGAAAAGTTGTTATATTGCCCGTATATACTCTGATCATCCAGGGGGCATCTTTATATGTCGCTCTTGGCATATGTTGTAATAAATATATTTTCTTTGAATGTGGTTAACGATTGTGGGATTATGTAATGAATTGGAAATGTTTTAAAATGGAATATGATCTTGTTTGATGTTTTAAAAGTTTTCCATATTCATGTGTTTTTGTGTATAAATGAATCTATTATCGCCGTATTTGGTCGCCGAGGATTAATAACTATAGGTGATTGCGGCATACGTTGCCTTTAGTTTTAGGCCTCCAAGTAGGGGGATGTTACAAGTTGCTATCAGAGCATAGGTTTATGAAACCTTAAAAGAAATTAAACCTATTTTTTTTTGAAACATAATCCAATGAATCGAAAAATATGATCGGGGTTTGGGATAACGCTATAGTAATGTATTTGTATTTGAGATATATATATATATATAAGTACGTATTCCCCTCTCTCGTAAATTGTTCTTCTATATCTTACTAAGGCTCGTATGCAGATTTACGAGAAAGAGGATATGGAAGTAGGAAATGGAAGAGGAAATCTCGGTAGAGGAAGCACCACAACTAATGGAAATGCTCGACCTAATACCAGGAGGAACCAAGGTCGACAGGCTTATGCTAACCAAAATGCTGAAGCCAATATGGGTGCTGGAAATCCACCAGTAGATATGGGGGCAATGTATCAGTTCTTCTTCAATGTGATGCAAGAAGGAGCTACTGCTGGAGTTGTTTGAAATGTAGGTGGAGCTAATCTTGTGGCTCCAGTTGGGAATAACTATGCTAAGTTGAGCGGAGACTACATCAGTCTTTGTGGGAAACCATTTATGAGAACGGAGTATGCCATAGAAGTTGAGAATTGGCTGTTGTATTGTGAGCGTATATTTGCTGATTTTGATTTAGATGATGAGAAAAAGAGGAGAGTCAGCACTTCATTGGTGGAATAGTGTTGATGTCGGAGTTCCGGAGGAAGAATTGACATGGGCTGAATTAAGAAGGAGATTTGAACAGAGGTATTTATCTGAGGTTGCTAAGTCATCATTGATGAGGAAATTTATGGATCTAGTTTAGGGAGAGATGTCGGTTATCGAGTATGCCACTAGATTTGATGAGTTGTCTCGATATGGGTATGCTTTTATTAACACTAACATTAGAAGGAATGAGAGGTTTGTTCGGGGTTTGAGACCTGAGCTTGCTAGGGCAACCATGACACATATCCGAGATTAGTGTAATGTGGTTATGGAAATAGAAATTTTCCATGAAGATGCTTGCTGTTTGTGCTAGAGAGAAGCTAGTTGAAACCCAGGGTTCTCAGGAAAAGAAGAGAAAGTCCTTTAAGAAGAAAGGAGCCCATAAGGGAGATGCTGCCAAGAAGGCAAAGGCTGATTTAGTTTGCTATAAGTGTGAAAAGAAGGGTCATTACGCAAATGAGTGCCGAGCAGGAAAGGGCAAGAAGGCAGCAGGTAAGAAGAATGTGAAGTGCTTCAACTGTGATCAAGTTGGGAATTATAAGAATTAGTGTCCAGAATCGGTTAGGGCGGACAAGGGAAAGGTTTTTGCTGTTGGATCATCAGCTAAGCCAACTACAACTGATAAAGGGAAGACTGTGATGGAAGGTGTGCTTTTGATTCAGAGTATACCAGTTAGGATACTATTTGATACTGGTGCATCACATTCATTTATATCCCAGTGTTTGGTTGATAGGTTATGCTTAGAACCCACATACCTTGTTACTTCCATAAGAGTTGCGAATACAATAGGAGGGTATGCAACTCTGGAGATGAGATTTGACCAGATAGAACTTGATTTGTTAGGTCATAAGTTTGCATGCAATCTATATGTTTTCGATTTCGTAGATTTCAGAATCATTTTGGATATGGATTAGTTGAGGAGGTATGAGGTTAGGATATTTTGCCAGGATGGGGAGATATCACTAAGACACGCTGGTAGTCATAACTAAATTATATTCTTAGTAAAGAATTCTGACCAAAGTAGCTGTGCTTTGTTAAGTGAAGTGGGAGAAGAGCTAAGTCAGGTTCCAATTGCAAGAGAGTTTGCAGATGTTTTTAAGCCGGTCACAGGATTACCATCGAAACGAGCTATTTAGTTTCAGATAGATCTTATGCCAGGAGCTGAACCTGTGAGTAAACCACCTAGTAGGATGACACCAACTGAGATGAAGGAATTGAAGGTGCAGCTAGTGGATCTAAAAGGAAGGAATTTTATTAGACCAAGCAGTTCACCTTAGGGAGCGGCCGCGGTGTTCGTGAAGAAACCGGATGGGTCATTGAGGATGTGGATCGACTATCGTAAATTGAACGAGAGGACGATAAAGAATAGGTATTCTTTGCCGAGAATTGATGATCTATTTGATCAGTTGAGTGGAGCCAGAGCATTTTTCCAGTTGGATTTGGCGACGGGTTTCCATTACTTAAGAGTAACAGTGGACAGTATTCCTTTGACAGCATTTCAGACTAGATAAGGTTCATATAAGTGGTTAGTAATGCCATTCGGGTTAATGAATGCACTTACTTTCTTCGTGGATTTAATGAACCAAGTCTTCCAAGAGTATTTGGACAGATTCGTGTTGGTGTTTATAAATGACATTTTGGCATACTCTAAGGATGAAGATCATCTTAGAGTTGTGCTTGAGACACTGAGGCAGAATCAGCTAAAGGCGAACTATTCCAAGTGTCATTTTTGGAAGAAAGAGGTTAAGTTTCTTGGTCACATGGTTTTAGAGAAAGGGTTGTCAGTCAATCCAGATAAGATCGAAGCTGTTAACAATTGGAAGAGACCAGAGACAGTGATTGAGATTAGAAGTTTTCTCGCACATGCTGGCTATTACTAGAAATTTATTAAGGATTTCAAGTAGATAGCAGCGCCTTTGATTAAGCTAACCAAGAAGGAGGTGAAGTTTGTTTGGTCCGACAAATGTGAGGAAGCATTCCTTAAGTTAAAGAATTTGTTGACCAATGTACCAGTGTTAGTGGTTCCAGACGGAAACCAAGGGTTAGTGGTGTATACTGATGCATGTGGAACTGGATTGGGCGCTATGTTGATGCAGAAGGGTAAAGTGATTGCCTATGTTTCACAACAGCTTAGACCGCAAGAAGTGAGATATCCTACACATGATTTGGAGTTGGCTGTGGTGATCTTCGCATTGAAGATTTGGAGGCATTATCTCTTTGGGGAGAGATTTGAGCTATACACAGATCATAAGTCTTTAAGATACTTATTCTATCCGAAGGAGTTGAATATGAGACAACTGAGATGGCTGGAGTTTTTGGCTGCTTATGATTTGGTATAGAATATACTCCAGGGAAACGTAATAAAGTAGCAGATGCTCTTAGCATAAGACATCAGAATGTGGTGTTGGCTATGTTGGCAGAATGGAAGGATCTAGAAGCTTTGGTCGGTAGTGGTGTGCAGTAAAGATCATCTGCTAGTTCTAGTTGGAGTACTGCCATGTTGTCCTGTTTAGAAGTTCGACTAGTGTTGATCGAGAGAATTGTTTCTAAGCATAAGGTGGATCCATTATTAGCCGAGAGGACTAGAAGGCTTGAAGTTGGAACTGAGATTGATGATTTGAAATAATTTTGCCTTGACCAGGGAGGATGGTTGAGAAAGAAGGGACGATTATGTGTTCTAGATGTTGAGAACTTGAGAAAAGAAGTTCTTGGGGAATGTCATTGATCCAAGTTTACGATTCATCCTAGAGGAACCAAGATGTATCAAGATATGAAGAGGAGATTCTATTGGGAAGAAATGAAGAGGGATGTTGGCTTGTGCGTTAGGCAGTGTGCAAACTGTCAACAAGTGGCAGCCGAACATCAGAAGCCTAATTGGTTGCTACAGCCTCTAGAGATTCCAGTTTGGAAATGGATTCGACATCCATGGATTTTATAGATGGATTGCCAAGGTCAAATAGAGGAAATGAAAGTATATGGGTCATTATGGATAGGTTGACCAAGAGTGCCCATTTTATTCTAGTCAACACAACCAGGATGGCACCTATTTTGGCGAAGTTGTTCATGAAGGACATAGTTCGACTACATGGAGTTCCTAGTAGCATAGTCGCGATAGAGATGTTTTGTTCACTAGAGAATTCTAGAATTGTCTACAGGATGTGTTAGGCACAAAGCTCAAAATGAGTACTGCATATCACCCTCAAACGGATGGGCAGACAGAGAGAGTCAATAAGGTACTCAAGGATTTGTTGAGAGCTTCTGTATTGGACTTTGGTGGATCTTGGGAGGATCACCTACATTTGGTTGAGTTTTCCTATAATAATAGTTATCAGACTAGTATAGGAATGGCGCCTTTTTAAACTTTGTATGAAAGGCCATGCAAATCACCAACATGTTGGTTGGAGACTAGAGACAGATTGGTCTTAGGTCCAGATTTGGTTAGGGAGGCGTCAGAGAAGATTGAGTTAATCCGAGAAAGGATGAAGGAAGTTCGATCCGGATAGAAAAGTTACGTAGATAAAAGGCGTAAAGACCTAGAGTTCTCAGTTGGACACAGGGTTTTCATTAAGGTATCGCCGATGAAGGGTGTGGTACGGTTCGGGAAGTCAGGGAAACTGGCACTGAGATATGTTGGTCCATTCTAGATTAAAGAGAGAATTGGAAAGCTCGCATATAGAGTAGAGTTGCCAAGAAGTATGGAAGTTGTCCATAATGTATTTCATGTGTCTTATCTTCGCAAGTATATGCATGAACCAGAGGCTACTATTCCTCCGACAGGGTTGAAAGATCTAGTAGTAGAGCCTAATTTGACCTTTGTTAGACAACCAGTATGGGTTGTAGCGAGAGATGAGAAAAGAGTGAGGAACAAGACAATCAAGTTGGTGAAAGTTTAGTGGAGCGATAACGAGGTGGACTGTACTTGGGAGACATAGGACAGGATTCGAGATACTTATCCTGATTACTTTTAGGGTATGTCTATATTAGATTTATATAGATAATTCCTATTCAGGTACACTAGTATGGTTGTTAGGAGTCATTACAGATGATTGTTATGTTTAGTATTTGGTCCTTACTTAATTTTAAGGACGAAATTCTTTAAGGCAGGGAGCCTGTAACACCCCTAATTTTTGATAGCATTATTAAGGAGATTTAATTATATAAATCAAATAGAATAATGTAAATGTTAAGTGATAAGGGGTTGAGATTTGATTAAATATAAGTTTAGGTTGTGCTCAATTAATTAACTAAATGGGCTAAAGAAGGGTTTTAGGTTAATTAATTTGCATAAGGGTATAATGGGAATTTGCCGCACACAACCCTTACCCTTATATATTCTCGTTCCTACCATTTCATTTCCCATTCACATCATTTTGAAAACAAAAACACAAAGGTAAGAAGAGGAGCCGACCATAATAAAAGAGAAGAGAAATCAAAGTAACGCTAAGGATTAAAGCTTAGGGGAAATTAGTCTCAATCCATTCTCCTTATCTTAATCAAGGTGAATAATAATTCATTCCATCTTTTTTTGTTTTATAATCATATTTTTTTGGATTTAAGGGTAAATTCGTTTTTATGGTGATGATTTGGATGATGATTTGCTTGAATTACAATTTGTTTGATTTAAACAAGAATGTTTAAATAAGATTATATGCTATTTTAAGGAAAAACCCGATTTATATTGATGTTTAAATGCCATAGAAAAATATTTTTTCGTATAGAACATGATTTTGGAGTTGGGTTTTAATTTTGATAATTTTCGAAGCTATGGAATTATAATGAATTTTCAAAGGAAAATTGGGTTAATTGGGTTTATAAATTTATTTCAGAAATTTTATTGAGAATTTGGGTTCGAAATTTTGATATGTTAGATAACATGATTAAAGTGAATTCCTACAATTTTTAGGGATTTTTCCTAAGTGATTTGCTATGCAAATTAAATTATTTTAGAAGAAGGACTTCTTTGCAATATTGGTTTTTCTTAATGAAAGAGCTTATTTGCTAACTTAATCATGGTTTAGATCTGAAATTAGCGGTAGTTATTTTAGTAAAGAATTTGAAAAGTTAAGTCAACCAATCATGTGTTTACATGTGGCAGGTTAGTTAGAAAGTGTTTCCTTTAATTAGTATTAAATAAGGTTTACCCAGAAAAGTTGGTTCTGCCTTCTTTAGAAGTACCTTTCGAATCAGTGCTTCCGCCTTTAATCAAGTCGAAACCCCACTAAGCTGAAACCAACACACAAGGTATCACTTAGATGATACGTAGTGGATTGGAGAAAGGCAGAAGGCATGGTGTCGAAAGCATTGCTTCCGATGGGGTTGATACCTTTGTTTGTTTTAGAAAGAGAAGCGCCTGCCTTTGTTTTAATTAAAACCTTCAAAGGAGTCGAATCATATGTTTTTGAAAGAGGTTTTCTAAATGCTTTAGAAGGGGTTGCCATCAACTTATGTTTTAAAGAACAAGCTTTTGAATTGGTTTCTTTACTTATAAAAATAGTGGTTTCGAAAGAAGGGGTTCCAACCTGGTCGAAGCCCTGTTGTCGTTCTTTAGACTTTCGAGTGTATTGAAGTCATCAATGCTTTCGAAAGGTAGTTCTTATTTTAAAGATGTTTTAATACACTTCCTAAATGCTTTCGAAAGGGTCCAAGGGTTTCAAAGGCAATGGCTTCGAAAGGGGTTTCGATGCTCTCCTTCAATGTTTTGGTTAAATGATTTGAAGCTTTCGAAAGGGATGGTGCCGACACCATCAAGTTTTCCTCAATACTTTTATATGACAAAGGATGGTTTCAAAAGAGATACTTTCGTTTATATTCACTTTGACCCAAATGATATTTTTAAGCATAAACCAAATGATTTCGAAAGTGGGACTTTCAATGATTTCGGAAGGGATACTTCCAATGGTTTCGAAAGGGGTACTTTCAATAGTTTCGAAGCTATGCTTCTAAAAGATAATAAGTGATACATTATTACATTCAAAAGGTTTCGAAAGAGAAGATTTAAAGTGTTTCAAAAGGCAGGGGCCTAATGTTTTGAAAAGAGATTTATATGCTTTCGAAGGACGTTATCCAGTGAAGTCGAAAGCAAGGTTTAGAAGGTTTCGACAGCCTTAGTTTTCAAACCAAATAACCCAATCTCAGTTTTGAAAGAAAACCATGGCATAAATATATAAAGTGTTTTGAAAAGGAATTTTTGAAGAAGTTTTATTTAATTAAAAGGTTAAAGGGATTAAACAAGTTATTGTGTATGCTTCTTCATATATGTATATATATTCACATTGCAATGGACCCATAACTGAATTTTGGTGAAGGGCAGAATAACCAGCTAGGTTGACCCAGTAGTGAATATAAATTAAGTTAACTCCTGAATGAGTAAAATTGCATCGAGGAGGTCAGAAGACCAGAATATAGGATGCTAAATTATTAAAGAAAGATATTGGTAGGGGCCAATAGGTTCTCAGTATGCCCAAGAAAACTATGTATAGGAAAAATATTGGCAGGGGCCAATAGTTTCACAGTTAGCCCACGGAAACTATGTAGAAATGAAGATGTCAGAAAGACAGGTTCAAAGTAAGCCCATGAAAACTATGATTTGGTACTAGCAGGGCCGGTAAGTTAGTAGTTAGCCCACGAAAAACTATATCTGGATTAAGACATTGATAGATGTCAATATGTTCCTAGTCAACCCATGAAAACTAGGACAAGAAAGAAAGATATTGTAGTTACCAATAGGTTCCTAGTGAACCCATGAAAACTACGATAAGAAGGAAGGATACTGGAGTTACCATTAGGTTCCTAGTCAACGCATGAAAACTAGGATAAGAGTAAATATACTGGAGTTACCAATAGGTTCATAGTGATATGATGAAAACTGTGTAATTGGACAGGGAGTCCTTAAACATTTAACTGGTTATTAGTCAGCCCATGAAAACTAATAGGTTAATAGTAACCATAGAAACTATAATTGAGACAGATAGTCAGAATGAATGGGGATGGGTAATCCAGAATTGATTCATTTGTTTTGCATATTATCATGTCATATTGTTTTCAATTGTTTTAACCATTATGGATGCAGGAGCATATTGTATTGTTTTAAAAAGGCTTTGGGATACTAGTGAGGGGAAAACCCGTTCCACTAAGCGGCGTGGTCTCACTAGATATCTAATTGATTTGAGATGGTAGATTATTATTCATACCAGGCTTTATGTCTGACTCGAAGTTTATGTTTCCCTTTAAACTCTCGGGTACTCAATTGATTTTGAGTAGTTTGAGAGTTGTGGTTTTCAAATACCTCATTAAACGAATAAAGCTTTCGGAGACATGCAGAAGGCATGATAGCTATTTAGAGTTCTCTTTTATTTGATTCCGCGTGTTGTTTGTAACGGCAAAGTTGTTATATTGCCTATATATACTCTGATCATACAAGGGGCCATCTTCATATGTCGCTCTTGGCGTACGTTGTAATAAATATATTTTCTTTGAACGTGGTTAACGATTATGGGATTATGTAATAAATTGGAAATGTTTTGAAATGGAATATGATCTTGTTTGATGTTTTAAATTTTTTCCATATTCATGTGTCTCTGTGAATCAATGAATCTAACACCACCGTATTTGGTCGCCGAGGATTAATAACTATGGATGACTACAACATTCATAGCCGTTAGTTTTGGGCCTCTAAGTAAGGAGATGTTACAGGTCAACCTAACTGGTTATTCTGCCCTTAATACACCAAAACGAAGTTATGGGTCAACAATAAAGTGAATATGATAACAGTAGCATTTATAATGACCGATCAAATGAACACAATAATATAAACATCCATTGTTTAATTCCTTGTAATCAATTTCTTAATGAAATATGGTTAATGCCATTATCCCCAAAATTGATAAGGAAATCATCCTTTTATATTCTCAAAGTTTAATGCCACTTTATAAAACCCTTTCTATATTGCCATGTGTTTGTATGAAAATGATATTGGGTTTATCAACATTTAAAACATTTTACAATGATCACTGTCAAAATCCTGTCACGTCGACATCGAGACATAAGGCCCGACACCTCTATTGGAAGACAACGTGAACACGCGGCATCATGAGCCTCGATGACAATAATGTCGTCGACTCTCATGACATATAAGCTATCCACCAATTTAAAAACTCAAAGACTAGTTAAAATCGGCTTTGACAAGGATCGATATCAAGCGGCATAGAGTAAACTCGATGACTAGTTAAAAGCGGAATAGGCTCGATGATAATTTAAAGCGATATAGTGTAGGCTTGATGACCATTTGGATAGGGGAGGCAAAAATATTGAGTAGTATATGCAGCAGCATGCTTTCTAGTATAAAACTCGGCATCATGCACATCTACATGACCATGTCGAGTCCTTCTTCTTTATATTTATTACCTCGGCCTCGATGAGGTTCAAGCCCAATCCACTTCATGCCAAGCTTGTTGATATCATGCATATTGGTTTGTTCCACGTAGATGATGATGAAGTGTAGTGAGATGTGGCTCGACCTGGTCGATATCAACATGGAAAAGTTGAAGTATTCTAAAAACTGCAAAATTACTATAAAAAGTTGTTTCTTTTCACGAATCCTCCATAATATGTCTAAATCTCATTGGCTAATAAAAACTTTATCAATTTCTTTTTAATTTTTGCTGTCGCACCAAATTTCTCAAGTCCAAAACATGTGTTAAACCAACTAATTAATTTTCTTAATTAATTATCAATTTACGTGCTTTTCCAACATATTTAATTCATAATAATATGAAATCACAAAGGAAAATTCCCAAAAATTGCCAAAATTCTAAAATATTGTTATCTTCACCATATAAAAATTTTGGGCCAGAAATCATCATTTATTTACTTAATTAAATTAAACTCAAATTAAATCCATTTTCCTCTTTAGGAAATTCATAAAATATTGATATTAACTTAGAAAATTTATGAAATTAAAAACCCATCTCTAAATTAATCTTTTACACCTCATATCAAAAATTCATAGCATTTGGAGATCGAAAACTGTGGTTTTAGCCTTAAAACTGAATTATTTAACTTCATAAAATCCTTATAAATTATCTCTTATTCAAAACATGGCAAACTCATCATGGAATATCATCAAGGCCTCTATACATTCGATTTTAAATCTAAACCAAATCGAATCAATCATAAAACAATGAAAATGAGATGGTTGTAGATTATTATTCACCTTGTTTGGATAATGGATTGAGACTTGAATCTTGCTTTTAAATCCTCTTACCTAACTCTTGAAACCCTACTTGATTTCATGCTCTCTTCTCTTTAGGGTTAATGGCCAGTCTTCCATATAAAGCTTCGAAAGGCGTCATTCTTATACGAGTCTGATAACTAATGTTATAGGAAAACTCAACCAAGTATAGGTGGTTTTCTAATGATCCACCAAAATCTAGTACGCAAACTCTCAACAAATCCTCGAGTGCCTTGTTGGCTCTCTCTGTCTGCCCATCTGTCCGAGGGTGATATGCGGTACCCATCTTAAGCTTGGTTTCTAACACTTCCTGTAGACTTTTCCAAAACTCACTGGCAAAAAATATATCTCTATCACTAACTATACTACTTGGAATTCCATGTAGCCTAACTATGTTCTTTATAAGTAACGCAACCAAAACAGATGCCCTAATGGTTGACTTAACGGGAATGAAATAGGCACTCTTGGTCAATCTGTCCACTGTGACCCATATACTTTCATTTCCTCAATTCAACCTTGACAACCCATCAATAAAGTCCATGGATATCGAATCCAATTTCCAAACTGGTATATCTAAAGCTGGAGCAAGCCATTCGGCTTCTGATGTTCGGCTTTTACTTACTGGCAATTCGAACATTGCTTTACCCATAAGCCAACTTCCCTTTTCATACCTTTCCAGAAGGCATTTCTCTTCATATCTTGATACATCTTGGTTCCTCCAGGATGAACTGTAAACTTCGATCGATGACATTCCCTAAGAACTTCTTTCCTTAGGTCTCCAACATTTGGAACACACGATCATTCCTTCTTTCTTAACCATCCCTTCTGGTCAAGAAAAAATATTTCAGATCATCAATCTCGGTTCCAATCTCAAATCTTCTAATCTTCTCGGCCAATACTGGATCCTTTCTCTACTCAGAAGCAATCATTTCGATCAAAACTGGTCAAACTTCCAAACAGGATAACATGGATGTGCTATTACTAGAACTAGCAATCGATCTTAACTGCACACTACATATAGTTAATGCCTCAAGTTTATTCCATTATTCCAATATAGCTAACACCACATTCTGATGTTTTCTATTAAGAGCATCGGTTACGTTATTTCCTTTTCCTGATGTATACTATATACAAAAATCATAAGCTGCTGAAAACTCGAGCCATCTCTACTATCTTATATTCAACTCCTTTTGAGTGAGTAAATACCTTAAAGTCTTATGATTCGTGTACAACTCAAATCTTTCTCCTAAAAGATAATGTCTCCACACTTTCAGTGCGAAGATCACCGCTGCCAACTCTAAATCATGGGTTTGATATCTTACTTCATGTGGTCTAAGCAGGCGAGAAGCGTAGGCAATTACATTACCCTTCTGCATCAACACAGCTCCTAATCTAGTCCCACATGCATCTGTATACACTATTAACCATTGATTACTATTTGGTACAACTAACATGGGTGCATTGGTCAACAAATACTTTAACTTAAGGAATGCTTCCTCACATTTGTTGGACCAAATAAACTTCACGTCCTTTCTAGTTAGCTTAGTTAGGGGTGCTGCTATCCGCGAAAAATCGTTGATAAATCTCCAATAATATCCAGCTAATCCAAGAATACTTCTTATCTTGGTCACTGTCTCGGGACTCTTCCAACCGTTAACCACTTCAATCTTAGCTAGATCAACTTGTAACCCTTCTCCTGAGACTGCATGGCCAAGAAACTTTACTTCTTTCTTCTAAAAATGGCACTTCGAAAACTTCGCTTTCAGCTGGTGCTGTCTCAGTGTCTCTAACACTATTCTAAGATGAAACTCATGCTCTCCTTCAACCTTATAATATACCAAAATGCCGTTTATGAACACCAAACAAACCTATCTAAGTGCTCTTGGAAAATCCGGTTCATCAAATCTATGAAGAAACCTAGTACATTAGTTAGCCCAAATGGCATCACTAATCACTCGCACTAACCATATCTCGTTTGTAACGCCGTCAACGGGATACTGTCCTCTACCACCCTTAGCCGATGGAACCCTGTAGCCAAATCCAAATGGGAAAACACTCTAGCTCCACTGAACTGATCGAATAAATCATCGATTCTCGGCAAAGGATTCCTATTCTTGATCGTGTTTTCATTCAGCTTACGGTTGTCAACACATAACCCTAACGACCCATCTGGTTTCTTCATGAACATCGCGGCCGCTCCCCAAGGTAAACCGCTTGATCTGATAAAGTTCTTTCCTTCTAAGTCCACTAGCTGCACCTTAAACTCATTCATCTCGGTAGGTGTCATCCTGCTAGGCGATCTACTCATAGGTTCGGTTCTAGGTACAAGATCAATATGAAACTCTATCGCTTTGGTGGTAATCTTGTAACTGGTTCAAAAACATCTGCAAACTCTTTTGCTACCAAAACCCTATTCAATTCTTTTTCTGCTTCAACAAAATTCAGCAAATCACAAATTATGGGTCTTCAATTCTCGACTAAGTATACTATTTTGTCACTACTACTAGAATGTCTCAATGATATTTCTCTATCCTGGCAAAATATTCTAGCATCATATTTATCTAGCCAGTCCATACCTAGTATGATCCCGAAGCTTACGAAATCAAAGACATACAAACTACATGCAAACTTATGACCTAACAAATCAATTTTTAACTGATCACATCTCGTCCCTAGAGTTTCATCCCTTCCTATTGGTTTCACAACCCTTAAGGAAGTAACAAAGCATGAAGTTCTAAGCATAACTTATCTACCATACACCGAGATATAAATAAATGTGATGCACCGGTGTCAATTAGTATCCAAAATGGCATACAATGTATGAAAAACATACCTTCCATCACAGACTTTCCCTTCTCAGCTGCTCTTGTCCTAGAAGATGATGGTTCCAAAGCAAAAACGTTTCCCTTGTCTGCTCTAACTTATTCTGGACACTGATTCTTGTAATGCCACATCTGGTCACAGTTGAAGCATTTCGCTCCTTTTTTATCAGCAACTTTATTCCCTTTGCCAGACCGACACTTATGAGCAAAATGTCCCTTCTTATCACACTTGTAGCAAACCAGATCAGTCTTCCCTTTCTTAGCAGCTCCTCATTTCCGAGCTCCTTTCTTCATAAAGAACTTTCTCTTCTTACCCTGAGCATCTTGAGTTTCAGCCTACTTCTCTTTTACAAAAGAAGAAAGCATCTCTTCACCCCATATTGCCATCTCCACTACCACATTGCTCGGGTCTCGGAGATATGGCATGGTCACCCTAGCAATCTCTATCTTCAATCGCCAAATAAACTTTTCATTCCTCTTAATGACGATGTCAATAATGGCATATCTGTATCCAGATAGCTCATCAACCTTACAGAATACTCTGACATTGACATCTCCCCTGCTCTGAATCCATAAATTTCTACAGCAAAATGGAATTAGCTACCTTGGAAAAAAATCTCTCCTCGAATCTCCTTCGAAAATCTACCCAAGTTAACTCTTCATCCGGCAAATCCATGGTAACTCCATTCCACCAGAATAATGATGCTCTCTACAATTATCTCGAAGCCAATCTTCACTTTTGCTCATCGTCCAAATAAAGATTAGCAATAACTCGCTCATAATACAAAAGCCAATTTTCCACTTCTACAGCATCTTCAGTCCCCAGAAAAGGCTTCGCTTCCAAACTGGTATAATCTCGACTCAGCTTGGTATAGTTATTCCCAACTGGCACCATGGGATTTGTTCCTCCCGCATTCACAGCATTTCCTCCAGCTACTCCTACAGTCGCTCCAACTTGCATCAAGTTAACGAAGAACTGATACGTTTTCCCCATATCTACTTGTGGGTTTCCTGCACCTACGTTGGCATTTGCATTTTGATTGGCATTTGCCTATAGACCCTGGTTTCTCCTGGTATTGGGTTAAGCATTCCCATTAGTTGTTGTGCTTCCTCCACCTAGATTCACTCTTTCGTTTTCTGCTTCCATACCTTTCTTTCTTGTAAATCTCCATACGAGCCTTAGTAAGATACAAAGAGCGGTCTAAGAGAGGGGAATACATACCTATATATAGCAAAATTTAAGTACGTTATTATTGTGTTAACCCAAACCCCAAATCTTATTCTCTGATTTATTGGATTATGTTTTCTAAATCTTTTAGGTTTAAATTTCTTCATTTAAGTTTACATAAACCTATGCTCTGATACCAACTTGTAACATCCCCATTTTGAGGTCCCAAACTATGTGTTATGGATGCCGCAGTCGTCCATAGTTATTAATTTCCAGTGATAAATGCGATAATGTTAGATACATTGATAATAGAAAAAGCACATGAATATGAAAATTTTCAATCACAGTCTAAAAAAATTTCACATATCATTTCAAGATTGAAATTTAGATTCATTACATAATCCCATACGTAAACCACATTCTCAAAAAAAATATAATTATTACAACATATTCCAAGGGTGACATATGAAGATGCCCCCTGGATGATCAGAGTCAAATACTTGGCATTTAATACAACTAGCAATTACAATACAAAAGTAGAATAAAAACACAGAGGAAAATAGATATATAGCTCCTACTAGCTAGATTGCTTCATACATGTCTTTGGAAGCATATTTGACTAAAGAGTACCTAAAAAGCTCTTAGGCTCGATCTACTCAAATGAGTACCTGAGAGTTTAAAGGGAAAGATAAAAACTTTAGGCAGATAACAAGTCTGGTGTGAATAATAACCTACCACCTTGGATGAACTAGATATCTAGTGAGACCACACCGCTAAGTGAAATGGGTTTTTCCCTTACTAGTATCTTAACTATAAAACAATAACCATATACTATGCACTTGCATCCGAAATGGTTAAAACATAATATAATATGACGATATTCAAAACTGCAATATTCCATGGATTTCCTATCCCAGTTATCTGACTATCTATCACAGTTTATAGTTTTTAGGGTTACTATTAACCTATTAGTTTTTATCGGCTTGCTAATAACCTATTCCAATCTTAGGACTATCTGTCCTATTTCATAGATTTCATGGGATCACTAAGAACCTATTGGTTTATACAAATAACTTTATCCAATCATAGTTTTTATGGGATCACTATGAACCTATTGGATTATCCAATAACTTCTCTCAAATCATAGTTTTCATGGGCTAACTATGAACCTATTGTTCTCTATCAATGAAATATTTTGGGCATAGTTTTTATGGGTTACTAAGAACCTTTTGGCCCCTACCAGTAACATTTCTCATAACATAGTTTTCATGGGCTAACTAAGAACCTGTCTAACTCAGTAATCTTTTGATCAGTTCTGGGCATCCTATATTCTGGTCTACCTAACCTCCTGGATGCAATTCTACTCACATAGGAGTTAAGTAAATTTATATTCACTATTGGGTCAACCTAGCTGGTTATTCTACCCTTGATACCACAAAATGCAGTTATGGGTCTACAATAAAGTGAATATGATAACAATAGCATTTATAATAACTGATCAAATGCACATAATAGTACAAACATCCATAGTTTAATTCCTTATAATCATTTTCTTAATGAAATATTGTTAATGACCTTAATCCCAAAATTAATAAGGAAATCACCTTTTTATATTCTCAAAGTTTACTGTCATATATAAAAAACTTTTTATGTTGCCATGTGTTTGTATGAAAATGAGATTGGGTTTATCACCATTTAAAACATTTTATAATGATCAACTTCGACATCCTATCACGTCGACTTCGAGAGGTAAGGCTCACCGCCTCTATTGGAAAACAACGTGAACATGCGGCATCATGAGCCTCAATGACAATAATGTCCTCGACTCTCATAGACTCTCATGATATATTGGCTATCCACCTACTTAAAAACTCAAAGACTAGGTAAAATCGGCTTTGACAAGGCTCAATATAAATTTTAAAAGCGGCATAGAGTAAACTCGATGACTATTTAAAAGCGGTATAGGCTCGATGATAATTTAAAGCGGTATGGTGTAGGCTCGATGACCATCTAGGTCGACGAGGTAAAAATATTGAGTAGTACATGCGGCAGCATGCTTACTATTATAAAGCGCGGCATCATGTGCATCGACATGACCATGTTGACTCCTTTCTCTTTACCTTTATTACCTTGGCCATGACGAGGTTCAAACCAAATCCACTTCATGCCAAGCTCGCTGACATTGGTTCGTTTTGCATCGATGCCAATGAAGTGTGGTGAGACATGACTCGACATGGCCGATGTCGACATGGCAAAGTTGTAATTATTCTAAAAATTGCAAAATTAGTATAAAAAGTTATTTCTTTTCACCAAACCTCTATAATTTGTCAAAATCCCATTGGCTAATAAAAACATTATCAATTTATTTTCAGATTATGCTGCCGCACCAAATTTCTCAATTAAAAAACATGTGTTAAACCAATTAATTAATTTTCTTAATTAATTATCCATTCACATGTTTTTCCAACATATTTATTTTATAATAATATGAAATCACATGGAAAAATTCTCAAAAATTCCAAAATACCATTGTCTTCACTGTATAAAATTTTCGAGCCAAAAATCATCGTTTAATTACTTAATTAATTTAAACACGAATTAATTCCATTTTTCCCCTTAGGAAATTCATATTGATCTTAAATTATAAAATTTATGAAATTAAAAACCCATCTCCAAATTAATCTTTTACACCTCATATGAAAATCATAGCATTTGGAGAGCAAAAACTATGATTTCAGCTTTAAAACCGAATTATTTAACTTCATAAAATCCTTATAAATTATCTCTTATTCAAAAAATGGCAAACTCATCGTGGCATATCATCATTGCTAACTCAAGTGGATTTCATGCTAACTCTTGAAAACATGAATAGAATGGAATCGACATGACCATGTCGATTATGACCTTTATTAGTATAAAACGCGGCATCATATTACATCGGCATCATGTGCATCGACATGACCATGTCGAGGCCGGCCGTTAACTTCATAAAATCCTTATAAATTATCTTTATTGCTAACTTCTGAAACCCACTTGATTTCATGCACTCGTCTCCTTAGGGTTAACGGCCGGCCTCGCTATTTAGATAATTTTTTATTTATGAAAACATGAATAGAATGGAATAAGGGTTTAAGGGGTATAAAGTCTTATTTATTCCTATATCACCATTTCCCTATTCAATTATATGCTTAAGTTTTAAAACAAACTTATAGATTTATTTGGTTAAGGCATGCCTTAATTATATTCAAATCTCAATTCCCTTATCACTCTAATCATCACATTATTCTATTTGATTTATCTAATTAAATCCTCGAATAATGTTAATTAAAATTAGGGGTTTTAAAAGGGTGGTTGTCATATTTGGTATCAGAGCTTAGGTTATGTAAACGACCTAAGTTGGTACTAGGATCCATTTGAGATAAGGAAGGAGCTACGACCTTATAACGGATCTATCGATATATGAGAGAGCGTACTTGTTATACTTTGGTTTTCAAAACTATATAGTAGTATTTATATAGTGTTTAGGTCACACTGCATTCATGGACACCATTTGTTCCTTTTAAAGGGACTGATCATTCCTATTACAGCTTATAAGAATGAGCCGGCTAACAAGGAACGCTGCTAGGAACTCCATCTCTGGAGTTGAGGAATGTGCGGGACCAGGGCCTGCTAATCCCGACTTGTAGAACATGTTCACTGGGATGGTGTGAAACACTGTTCAGAATGCCCAAACTGCTCCAGCTACAGCAGTTGGTGGTGGTGCTCTAGTGTAAATGCCAAGGGCTAACTACGCTAAATTGAGCAAGGATTTCTCTACTCTGGGTGGCAAACTGTTTCTTGGAACGAAATCAGCCACTGAAGTGCAAGATTGGTTGGACACCTACGAACACATCTTCAATGATATGGGGTTAGAGGATGTAATAAAGAGGAAGCTGGTCTTTAGACAGCTTCATGGAAGGGCTATAGGATGTTGGAACGCCATCAAGATTACTACTCCCAAGGACCAGATTACTTGGGAGCACTTCAAGGCGGTATTTGAAGAGAACTATATACCGGCTGCCAAAAAGTCGGTGCTCTTCCGAAAGTGTGCGGACTTAAGACAGAGGGATTTGTCTGTGTTGGAGTACGTGAGTGAGTTCAGAACATTGTCGAAGTATGGCTTATCCTTTATCGATACTCCGCTTAAGAAGAATGAGAAGCTTATCATGGGCTTGAACGATTATCCTGGGGAGAAGCTCGTGAGTCATATCGATGAGACCTTCGAGAGGCTGGTAGAGAAGGCTCTTCGACATGAAAGTGTGTATCCTAAGCCTAAGTCGGCTGTTGTTCGAAAGGATGAGCCAAAGCCAAAAGTTGGCGTGGGAGGTAAGAAGAAGTTCGGCAACAAAACGAAGAAGCAGTTTCGGAAGGGAAAGTGGTAGCCTACTTGCTATAATTATGGGGAGAAGGGCCATCTTGTCTGAGACTATAAGGCGGAGGGCAAGAAGTGCTACAACTGCAAGAAGGATTGTCTAGAACCGTCGAGGAATAAGCAAGTTGTATTTGCTTATGCTTTGAACATTGTTCCAGCTTTGTCAAGCACTCCGTCGATGAAGGAGAAGGGGTAGAGCATCATTATACAGGGTATGCTTTCTATTTTTGATATCCCTGTACGTGTTTTATTCGATATCGGGGCTTCACATTCCTTCATATCTAGTGATTTGGTAGAAAGATTAGGATTGAGTCCCTAAATTGTTGACCGACCCTTGATTATGACAACCCCAATTAGAGGATTTACTAGCCTTTTCATGGTTTGTCGAGACTTAGCCTTACCGAGTCATGGATGTTTGTTTCCTTATGATTACTTTGTTTTAAGTTTTGTGGGGTTCAGTATTATTCTGGGGATGGACTAGCTGTAGAGATATAGAGTGGTGGTGGATTGTGAGAGGCCATTGGTGACGATAGGGATGGATGATGGGCCTAGGTTGGAGATAGGCAGTTTGCTTAACGATAAGGTGATGGTTAGCTTTTTTTACTCGCTCGAGATCTCGCATGACGAGTTATCGTCTGCGGCAATAGCGAGGGAGTAACGTTTATATTCAAGGAGGTGATTGGATTACCACCACGCATAGAGATAGAATTCTATGTAGATTTGGTGAAGGATGCCAGATCGATAGTTATGCCTTTGAGGCATATGGCACACAAAGAGAAGAAGGAGTTGAAGGTGCAAGTGAATGACTTGTTGAGGAGAGGGTTCATTCGTAGGAGCATATCCGAGTGGGGTACACCTACAGTATTCGCTAATAAGGTGGAAGGCTCCCTGAGGTCGTGTGTAGATTACCGTGAGCTAAATTAGGTGATGAGGAAGAAAAAGTATCCACTCCCTCGTATTGATGACTTGTTCAATCAGCTCCATGATGCTAGGTTATTCTCTCAGTTTGACCGTGTGATGGGGTTTCATCAACAGAGAGTGGCGAAGAAGATTGTATCGATTACAGCATTCCATACGCCATTTGGATTCTATGAGTGGTTGGTTTAGTCGTTTGGGCTAACCAACGTCTCAGCATACTTTGTTGATCATATGAACCATATTTTTAAGGCTCGGCTAAATAAGTTTGTACTTATGTTCATGGATGATATCCTTGTTTATTCGAGGATGAAGGAAGAACACAAGGAGCATTTGAGAATTGTGCTCGAGGTGTTGAGGAAGCACTGATTGAAGGCAAAATTTTTGAAGTGTCACTTCTGGAGGAAGAAAGTGCGATTTTTAGGTTATGTTATTTCTAAGTAGGATATTGCTGTAGATCCTACGAAGGTGGCAGTAGTACAGGATTGGGATCAACCCAAGACCGCTATAGATGTGAGAAGTTTCTTTCGACTGGCGGGACACTATAAACATTTTATCTAGGACTTTTCTAAGGCGGTAGTGCCGTTAACCAACTTGACGAAGAAGAATTGGACTTTTATTTGGGATGCAAGGTGCGAGCATGCATTTGTGAGTCTTAAAGGAAAGTTGACGAGCGCACTGATGTTAGTCATTTCGGGCAAGAATTAGGAGTTGACAATATATACAAATGCCTGTGGTACTGGACTTAGTATGGTGTTGATGTAGAAGAGAAATGTTGTCGCATACGCTAGTTGACAGCTGAAACCGTACAAGAAGAAGTATCCAACTCATGATTTGGATTTGGCAGCGATAGTATTTGCCTTGAAGATATGGTGCCATTATTTTCTAGGGAAGTGGATCGTGTTGTATATGGACCATAAGTCGTTGAAGTATCTATTCTTCCAGAAGGACCTAAACCTTTGTCAACAGCGATGGTTAGAGTTCCTAGCCTCCTATTACTTCGACCTTTCCTATACGCTTGGTGAAGGAAATGTGGTCATTGATGCATTGAGCAGAAGACATGCTAGCTTGGGAACAATATTCCTTAAGTGGAAGCAGTTGGAGTTCATCGCTGGCTATGATTTTAGACCTTGATGTGGGCTAGATCCGAAAGTGTTGGCTAGTTTAACGGTCAGACCTACCTTGATTGAGCAGATTGGTGCTAGTCAGAGGCTAGATGCTAGACTAGAAAAGTACATACCGAAGATAGAGGGAGGGTTAGAGTCTAAGGAGATGAAGTAGAATGGGATTAACCATGACGGTTGGATCCGTAAGGATGAGAGAGATTGTTTATTCCTGATGTCGTTGGGTTAAGAGATGAGGTGTTATGTGAGTTCCAACAATCGATGACGTCTTGGTTCGACATTGGAGGGACCAGACAGCATCCGCTGTCTAGTAGTAGGATGAAAGACCGAATATCAATTGTTGTTCAACGATGCAATAGTAGACCGTACACACTTCTCTATCAGATGGAGCTAGATCAAAGTACCAAACAAGGAAGAGTACTTAGGGTTGCATAGTGGGTGGCCATACTGGGCTTGGACCAAACAGAAGGGAAATATGGGGGTCTTTGATGAGTTGATGGGGAGCAAGGATGGATGGCTCCGGGACAACAAAGGATGACCTTGGACTTCATACAGCGACTAGTGAATCGGTGGCATGGTGCTTCAATGTCGACGATGATGACGACTTACAAACCTTGGTACGATGCTTCTACACTTACAATGGGGGTCTAGAGGAAATCCGAAGATGACAACCTAACAATGGGAGTCGTGTTGGTGATCCACAAAGACAAGTTCAACGATGGAGGCTTGCAAGTGGGATTTACTATTGTGTCATACTATAGAGATAGCCATGATGGAATAATGATTAAATTCTATTTTGGAGATGCATGCAAAGGGATTGTTGATAAGTCGAAGGCTTCTAGTGTGCCAAAATAGAAGGGGTACATGGGAACGCCCACTTGGATTTGCGATTTTGTCCGGATCTTGCGATAATAGATTACCCTAGGCTTTGCGATGTTGGCCTAGTTCCTAACCTTTCGGAGTGGCATGGATTCGAGCACCAATGGGGTCGGGATTACGATTGGGTCCCTAGTTTTTGATTGTGCTATACAAGTTATCATATATCCAACACTCACGAGTGATGGTAAGGATTGTTTGATGGATGCTATGTTGGCCATGGTTGATTATCATTGTAGGGTGTCACATGATGTAGGTATTTTTGACTGTATACCTAGACACTAGACATCGTGCTTCGACTGTAGTACACTGATATTGGCTTTGATAGTAGATTTGCATATACCCACTATTATGTGCAAAATCTTTGGATGCACGGACTGTTCAAGTATGGTTCTACATACCTTATGTCCATATTTACTATATATGATTTTTATAGTATTTTTGAGATAATGTATCGCTCACACTAAATTGTTATTTGATTCGAGGCTTTATGCTCTGCTTCTTATTACTCTGGATACTTAAGAATGGGTAAATTAGGGATAACAAGTCTGGATAGCAGTTAGAGCTGTATGGAGTACGAGCAGGAGGCTATGCTTTCATATATCTGTACTTGGAGCTTACTATCGCTTATATTCCGCTGTGTGGTGCTGTGGATCTACAACATTATCTATATTATTGGAGACAGTTATAGAGTTTATTATGGAGACTTGGGATGTATAAACTCTTTGTTTCAATTTTTGTATAGCCTGATGTTTTTATTTATGGTTCATTTGATGTTCCTATTTATGCACTCTGATGTTCTTATTTATGCACTTTGATGTTCTTATTTATGGTTCATTTGATCATTTCACTGTCTCGCCTATTTTACATCTACTTATTGTAGTATATTTTATATGTGTATTATGAGATGTTCTACAGGTTTGTGTTTGGATTTTCTCTACTTTTCACCCTTGGCTACCGTCCTACATCGATCGGGTACCGTCACAATGCATCATACCAATATACTGGTTACCGGAGGTGTAGGGTGGTCATCACATTTATGGTGGCATTGTAGGTTGTGGCTGTGTTCGGGTTTGGTCGACATGTTGCTGTTGAATTATTGTCAGCAAACGAGTAGGAGATAGGAGAAATGAAGGCCACCATCATCTTTCTCTTCGCGACAAGCACTTGCTTACGCTAGCTGCTTAAACTCTAAAGTACCTATGACAATCGCGACACGTTGCTACAGTAGATAAAGGCTTTAGGTCGGTATTTTCTCGAGGAATGCGAATGTCAAATGGAGGGTACTGTCGTGTTCATCATCACTCCTCGAGTTGAATGGAGGTGGTGGTGTGTGATTTAGTGGTTTGTAGCTCGAGTAAGGGGGAAAACATGACACGGTGATGGGTTTTAGTGCACTTATGCGTATACAGGAATGTTAATTTTTGGGGGATTAAGAATTAAGGGGCACTAAGGTATGGATTAATTAATTAAGATAATTAATTATTATAATTAATCTCCTTCTGTATTAAATCTATATTTCTTGCATACGAGGTCCAATCGATATGCGGTCTTTGTCTGCACTCGTAGTGTGATTATCTACGGCATAGTATGGGCTTGGACTAGGTTTGAACACCTGGAAATTTATAGCTAAGGTGAGTAGAATTATAATTCTAAATCTATATTTCAGTATAAATCCCCATAATTATATATATATAACCTAAAAGAGGTAGAATAATATATAAAGTAATTGTTTCCCCATTGATTGGATTGGCTTGAGTAGACATTCAAGGTAATTGATTAAAATCCCATATATATAAATATTGTGTTCCATTCGAATTAAATAGAGGTAGATGGAGTTGATATTAATGTATAACATGGTTATAAATTAATTAGACTCCAAATTGTAGTTATTTTAGTAATATAAATATCATTATATATATTATTGCATATGTTCAGGATAATTAATTAAAACCCTGTACATATAAATATTATGTTCTATTCGTATTGATTAGAGTTAGATAGAGTTGATATTAATTTAAAGTTATATCGGTGATAGAAATATTAATATTACTGATCGAAAATTAAAAGTATGACCTTTAGAATAAGCTGTAATTAATGAAATTTAATTAATACTTATAAATATTATTTGAAGTAAAGAGATGATTTTTATAGGTTAAGGGTTTGATTATAAATATTATTTACATAAAGGGATAATTATATAAATAAAAGAGATATTTTATAAAATAGTATAAGATTTTATAAAATAGTGTAAGATTTATAAAATAGTATAAAAGGGATATTTAAAAATATGAGATTTTATAAAATCGTATAAAAGAGATATTTTATGAAATAGTATGAAATTTTATAAAATAGTATAAAAGAGATATTTAATAAAATATTATGAGATTTTATAAAATAGTATAAAAGAGGCATTTTATAAAATGTAAGAGAAATTTTATGAAATAGTAAGACATTTTATAAAATAGTATAAAAGAGACATTTTATAAAATAGTAGTTCATTTTACAAAATAGTATGAAATAGACAATTTATAAAAGAGTACAACATTTTCTCAAATATTGCAAAAAAGGATATTTTATAAAATAGTTGCAAGGTTTTATAAAATATTTATGAGAGAAATACATAATTTTAAATGAAGAAATTAAGTATTATAAGGGCTTAAATGGATTTCTCAGCCAATAATGTATTTTATAATGGTATGGGATTTTATAATGTAGTATAAAAAGGTATTTACCTTTTATTAAAGAGATTTAAGTAAAGAAAAGTAAGATATGGTTATGTAACCTAAAATACTTATCTAAATATATATGCTTTGATTAATGGTATTGGTCTTATATTAGTGACCATGCCCGGTATTGATATGATATTAGTGATCATACATCATGTTGGCCTTGTATTAGTGGCCATGGATATTATTGGTCTATCGGTATTGACCATCTGTATAGACAGATGATGACAAGATATTGGTCTTCGTTTTTGATAAACGTATTTGATGACGTGACATTATATTTTAATGTATATCTACATGGTATCGATGTTCTTGTGTGGTCCCGGTAGTGTATTACATAATACAAGAGCATAATTCTCTTTTGGATAGAGGCGTGCGCAAGTTATTTGAGAAATTCTTAATGTCCTAGAGGGAGATGATGACAAACATCTACTACGGGATCATAAAACACTTATGCTCATTGTAGGGGTACGGCGTGATCCGTAAAGGTCCTAGGTATTTAGAACTGAATGAATAGTACTTATACTCGTTTTAGGGGTAAGGTGATTCTATTTACTATTGGGACTAGGTTTCAAGTATATAGAGTAGATCATATATCACTTATGCTTATTATAGGCGTACGGTGAGATCTACACAAGACCTATTTTTGAGGATGTGGCTTGAGGTCTGTCATACGATTAGGTACTGACTCTATTTGAACTCTCGAAGAGAATCATTGGATCGCCATAGATGTCCATTGTTGACTCTACCCATCAGTAATGACGGGCATTGATATGTATCTCCTAGTCGTCTTTCATTGCTATGTTGTCTTTGTTATTAGTTGGCTGGTGTTGCTGTTGTTGCTACACTTACTATCATTATGTACTTTGCGATAGACTTAGATGATGATCATCCAACTTTTGGATGTTGGGTTAACTTTATCATATCATATTGTTACATTTTAGTTACATTATATTTAGTTGTTTTGACTCATTGATTATAGAGGTCGAGTAGGTTATTGTACGATTTACTATCTTTTCGGATAGGTATACTTTACTTATTTATGGACAGTCCGGGTTATACCAGAGCCACGATTGTGGATATGACTAGTTGTCCCTTAGTAGTTCATGTTTATCTGTATATAGTTTTAATATACGGTATTTTGAGATAGTTCCCCTCACACCAGGCTTTTTGTCTGACCCTCGTTTTGTCTTTGTCTACTTATGTCATACTCAATTGAGTATTTTGGAAGTCAAGTGCTTTTAGGGATACGGCTTTCAAGACAGCTGGAGCATTCTATGGAGGCAATATCAATAGTTCGTATGTATACTTGATATTGTAGTAGTACATGACAAATATGTATTTATATATGAGACTTGACCTATTAGATATTATATTCAGGACCCTGTCTATATGCAGTATGATGTATTCTGACTTTCTATATTGGTATTCATTTACCAGTTATTTCAGCTAGTGCAATCTCTTTTATATATTATTATCTTATTCTATTCATGTATATTCGGTACATTATATATTATCATTCCGCTGTGAGATACTATCGATATGCCTTAGTATAATGTTTGTTTTCATTTTCTGTCCCGATGGTCTTTCTTTTATGGTATTCAGAAGTTAGATATTGTCATTCGATGTTGGGTTATTACAAAGGCCCGGTTGTTACAACCTTAGCCACACGCTTGATCCAATGAATGACTATGATGACCACTTCCCGATCATGCATAATTAGCGGCTAAATGCCTAGATCTCCCTATCTCCAAAAATTCCTCTCGCCTATCTCCCTAGCGGAGTGCACTCGCCTAAATATGTCCTCTCTTGCATCAATATGTTGGTAATCAATATCATTGATGTAGCCATTATCTTTGGATTAGTTATTGTTGTACTTGATCGTTATGGATAGATTCTTGTCGATTAATACTAGTTGGTACGCTTAAGCAATAATCTGCCTAATTTTAACATGCACTATCCTCTCCATCGACTAAGTTCCACTTTTTCCCACCTCACCTAATCTTTCTAATGAATCCCTCCTAATATCAAGCTCCAGTGTATGTGATCCTTCTACATGCATGGCTACACTCTAGCCATCTACTAATACTAATCAAATTATCATATCATCTTCTCCATCATCTCTCGCTACCATGCAACCATCTCTTGTTGCATTTCCATAACACTTTGATTCAACCCATTCCTATTCATCGTCTCTAACTAGGGCTGAGTCTATGATCCCTCATCATTGAATTGCTTTATGAAGTTATTCCTAGTAGCACCTACACCTTCACTTACTTTTTTTTCTAAATCATTCTATAGAGCCATTGATCCCTCAGAGGTAATAAATTGAACTTGAGTATCTAATGGATCAGATTTCAGATTTAATGATTATTAGTGAAAGCACCAACATGTTAGTCCAACAGTTGGTTTAGCAGCTCGTAGAGATTGTGTATAGCTATTGATCTAGAATGCAATCATTAACTATGTTACGCTTGCGGATTTAAACCTCTAAAAATAGTTAAGAATTCAACTTATATCATATATTAGATTAATACTACAAAAACAATTAAGAATTCCATACTTCAACCTATCGTACTAAGAGATAATCGACTTATATCTATTTTCATCTCTCGTTTAAAATATCTTGCTTGCTAAAGCTTATACTCCCATGAATTCTTCATTCATTTCTTGATCTTTCTAAACTCTAATATCATCAAATTTTCAAATGCAAAAAATCGCTGGTAACACTTTTACATGTGAAGTTGGAAGCTTTTTTTGGACCCATGCCGACATGGTTAGGATAGACTGTAGAATATTGATTCTATGCTTACTTCGACAAGGAAAAAACAAAGCTCTTTAGACAAAATTTGGCATATGACGTTGTAAGAAGAAGTAGAACAACCATTATGGAATAACTTTATACCAATGGTTCACTTATCAAAGTTGATTTGCAAACATGGCATTAGAAAAGAAACTGTACTAAAAATGTAGAACATGTACGAATTATATCAACCTCGATAAATATTTCTCAAATGATCTCTTTCCATTCCCTTTGATAAATTATCTTGTACATCCCACTAATGGACATCAATTGTTATCTTTTATAGATGCTTAGTCGAGGTATAATCATATTATGTTCCTTAAACTAGAGAGTATAAAAGTTTCATTACCAATATTGGACTACTTTGTTATATTATAATGCAATTCAGTTTGATGGATGCTGGAGCTACATACAAAAGAGTAGTTAATAAAATATTTGCAAAATATAGGTCCAAGAGTGGATTTTATGTTGATAATATGTTTGTAACTTCAAAGAAATTTATCAGCCATATTTACGACTTATAAGAAATGCTTGGTATCCTCTAGTGGTATAATACGAAAATTTTGATAGCTGCTTCTATGTTAATTATATAGCTTCCTCACAAAATTGATAAAGAAGAGATAAAGAAGGATGTCGGGACATTTTTATCGAACTACATAAATTGCTAGTTAGTGAATCCTGAGTAAAAGAAGCTAATTGGTCTGTTGTAGTTGCTTGAGATTCCTAATGGAAGTAGGAACATATATCGATGGATTGCCGAGGACTAGAGGAGGGTACGATACCATTTGAGCCATAGAAGATAGGTTGACGAAGAGTTCTTGATTCATGCCCGTGAAGTCCAGTATAATGACATTGAAGCTAGGTGAGTTGTATGTGAAGTGGATAGTGTGATTTCATGGTGTGCCAAAGAGCACTGTAAGTAATCAAGACCCATTATTATGAGCATATTTTGGAAGAGCCAACAAGAGGTGTTGGGAATTGAGCGACATTTGAGTACAACTTATCACCCATAAACTAATGGTCATACCGAGAGAGTGAATCATATAATTGACTATCTCTTATGAGCTTGCATTCTTGACCTTGGAGGCTCGTGGGATGATCACTGGCATATAGTGGAATTTTTATATAATAATAGTTATTAGTCGAGCATTGGTATGCCATCAATTGAGGCATTATATGGCCGACTATGCAATGCCCCTTATGTTGGTGGGAAGCAGTGAGAAACAAACACTTGGGCCATATATAGTTAAGGATACTTCGGAGAAGATTTTGATTATTCGATAATGAATGGAAGCTGCACATGACGGACAAAAAAGCTACACTGATAAGAGACATTATGATCTTAAGTTCTATGCCGGTGATATGGTGTTTGTCAAAATTTATCCATTGATGAATACAGTTTGGTTCGTATTAAGGAGAAGCTAGCATCAGGATTTGTAGGTCCTTTTTTGATACTCGAGAGGATTAGGAACCTATCATATTGATTCGACTTACCTGAGAAGATGATGAGTGTACACAATGTGTTCCATGTTTCCCATCTTAGGAAGTTTGTGCATGACCCAAGCATGAGTGTAACACCAGATCAATTGGATGATATTAAAGTTGAATCTGAAACATCTAGACCTTGGAACCTTATTTGTATAGTCGAGTAGTGTACGACATAACTTAGGAGGAAGACAGTGAAGTTGGTAAATGTTTAGATGGTGTGAAAATGAAGGTGATAACACTTAGGAGGCCGAGGAGAGCATGATGACCAATTTTTTAGAGCTCTTTACTTTGTAAAATTATAATTTATCATTTGTTTTCACATTTGGCATTTTTTGGTAGTATAGTTCCTTGCATGCTAGGGTATTTACATAGGTTTATTTCTTGCTTATGTGTGCATTTTTAATGATTACCATGCTTGTTTGATTGTTAGGCATGCTTGGTATTTTTATGTTATGGTTATGTTTGTTTGGTTGGAATTTCGAGGGTGAAATTTCTAAATAGGAAGAATGCAACAAACAAATTTTTTACCTATCAACGGACCATAAAAATATTATTTTTCATAAGTAAATTAGGTTCGATTTGGCTATAAATTTAGGAAATTTTGAATATTTACATTTTTTACCCATAAAATAAATTATGAATGCTTTCAATCCAAAAAAATTATACAAGCTGTATCTTTTGATAGATTCTGAATTAGGGTCCAAAAGAACTTCCAATTGAATGATATGATGGTTTCTCTTTTTGTTGACGATCATAATAGATTTTTGGCCTTACAGATTAGGAAATATAGCCATTTGAAGATATATAGTTTTTTGATAGATTAGCGGGTAATTAGACTAGCCTATAATTAGCCTACTAAGCCTTTTTGGGACAGGAGCTAATTACAGCCGATGAAACAACTCCAAGTTATTATTCTTTTTCTAAAAATACTCTTTAAAACTTCATTAAACATCCATTAGACAAAACCATCCTTAATCCTTATTTAAATTAGCCAAATCAAGCAAAAGGGTGATTAACATAGAGATTAGGAAAGGAGCTTTTGGGATTTTGAAATTAGGTTCTTTAGGATCCATGCTTAGTTGTCTACATTGGTATTGTGTCGTTTTTTGTGATTTTTGGTAGTTAGGTTAGTGATACATCATCTCTCACTATTTTAAATGCTTTCTAATGTTTAAATATGTTGTATTGTTTTTCAAGTTAAAAATGAGATTTTTATATGATTTGGGTTTGCAAATATTTTATAAATGAATTTAAATATTTTTCAATGGATTTTATGTACGTTTTCATATCATGGTTGATTATATGCAATATACAATAGCATATGGATGTTTTATCTTGTGTTTACTATGATATGATGCTTATTGGTTGTTGTTTTGTGTGTTTATATGCATAGAATAGATTATTGTGTATTAATGTGCTTTTTTGAGTATGGATAGGTTCTGGGGAGTTTGAAGTCAAATCGATGCAAACATGTTGCATAAGGAGTTGAGGAATTCAGATTAAAGAGGGACCGATTTCGAAAAATGCAAAAAGGAGTTCAGTTTTTGGAGGTATCGATCACCACCTATCATCCAAAGATGGTCAAATAATCCAATTATTGATATGGGATGTTTGGAGAAGTGTGTAGATGCCACATGATTGATCGCATAAGGTATGGGTGGATGGGTTGTAAGTTAGGGTTAAAAACCAATTAATCAAAGAACTTAGAGGATTGAAGTGCTAAGTTGATGAAGGCACGGGGAGATCTGAAGGAAACTTCAGGCATAAAGGCTTAGGACATGGGCTAGACTTTGAGTCACCATCGATCATCCCTTGAATCTCAAAGTATTTAGCCCAAATTTGGCTAAGTACAAAGGTAGATGGTTCGTTTTGCCAACCCATATGGGTTTGTATGGACTAATCAGTAACACCTCATATTTTTAGTAACATTATTTAGGACATTTAGTTAGCAAAATTAAATAAAATAATGGGATGGTTGGGGGATTGAGATTTTATTTTAATAATGGGTAGCTGTGCCATGTAATCAATGAACTAGAGAAGAGTTAAAATGAAATAGAAGAGGGGTAAAGCGATCATTCTAATACCCTAAACCATTAGCCATGTATGTTCTACTCATTCAATTGCAAAATTAAAAACAAATAGAGGTCGGCCACCATTAGCCAAAAACAAGAGGAAGAAAAGCTAAAGGAAGAAAATTAATTAATTCAAATCCATTCAAATCTCAAACTCCTTAATCTCAAAGCTAAGGTGAATAATGACTACATCTCATAATATTATTGTTTTCGATTTTAAGGATAATCCGAATTTATTTGCAATGTTATGCTATGATTTTAAAGGATAAAATGTTTATATATGCTTGTTGATGATTTATGCTTATTTATATAGGTTTTATGATATATTTTAATGTGAAAACCCTATTTAGTGACATCCAAATGCCTTGTGATTTTAGATTTAGATCAGAAACGATATTTTAGTGTTGATTTTCAATTTTCATAATTTTCTGAATTTATGTGGATTTAGTATAAATTTTCTAGTGAAGAAAATGATTATTTGGGTTTAAAATAGTTTATGGATAAATTATTTATGTCTTGGGTCTGAAATTATTATATGTTAGAAAACATATTAAAAATGATTTTTTGGAATTTTTGTAGAATTTTTCTAAGTGTTTTAATAAATTTATAAAAATATTTAAGGTATGGGACTTAAATGTTTATATATTTATAAAAGGAGAAGACGTATTTTATAAATAAATTAAATTGTTTATTTCTGAAATATTGGTAGCACCTTTAGAAAAGAAAATTAGCAACAAATAATATTTTGACAAACAAGGCACGTTAGTTGAAAAGAATTTCTTTATAAAGTTAAAATCAATTTCTACATGCTTTTGGCATGTTTCACCACTTTCAACACCAGTGGTTCTGACCTGTAGCTCCGTCACCATCACCATCGAAACCAATGCATATGGCATCAAGGCCTTGATGCACAACAAATTGGATATAAGCGGAAGGTATTGGGTCGAAACCAGGGGTTCCGAAGGAGGTCGAAACCTTACTTAGCTTTCAAAAGAAAAACGCACCTGCTTTGCTTTCGAAGGATATGCTTTCGACTTGGTTGGCTTTCGGCTGAGTCAAATGTTTTAAAGGAAAGGTTTTGAATGGGTTGCACATTTTGTTTTAAGTAAATGCTTTCGAATGGGGTCGAAACCCCTAGTTGCCGCTTTTCTACTTTTCAAGTCAATGGTTTCGGAAGGTATACCTTGTTTTAAAATTTAACCGCTTCTCCAATGCTTTCGGAAGGTTGTTTTTGACACCAACACTTCTTTACTTAGGAAATGCTTTCAAAAGAGTGCTTTTGACTTAAATGTTTATGACCCTTTTGCTCTGTTGAAGGTAAAACCCAAAGGTTACGAAAGAGATGGTTTTCAGTGGTTTCGAAAGGTGTTTCCACATGTTTTAAATTGAACCCAAAGCTTTCGAAAGGTTTGTTGTTTACAAAGGTTTTGATGCTTTCGAAAGGTTTTAAAGAATCACTACAAGAAATTTTATTTTTGGTGGCGCACAGCAAATGCTACCAAAACTTATGGTAGCGTTTTGAGAAACGCCGTGATAAAGCCCGCAACTAAAAATCCATAATTTTTAGTTGCATCTATTTCAACGCCACTATAAATCATTTTATTGCAGCGTTTCTCAAATGCCACCATAAATCATTTTGTAGCGTTTTAAAAACGCCACCAAAAGGTTTTTTGGCACTACCAATAGAGTTTCCAACTTTACCCCTACTTTACGTTTGCGTTTACTCAACGCCACTATATGTATTTCTATAGCGTTTTTAAAACTCTACTAAATGTTGTTGATCATTTTGCACCATTTTTTCATGCTATTATTTCCTGTTGATGGTCTATTTTGTTTCTACTATATCAATCAACAATCACTCACATAATCATCATTTTCAAACAATTAAAAACACATATTAATCATATAATCAAATAAGATATCCATAACCATTCTAATACAATAGTTTTTTGATAAAATGACCAAACTCACATACAATAACCATTCGTATACAAATTTACACACCTAGTACTAATAAAATGTTATACCAAACTGGTTACCCATAATTCTTTGCTGCATGCACAAGTGAAAGCTTGCACCATAAAAGTCCAACCTTGCTCTCTTTGAAAATCCAATGCCTGCACAAGTGAAAGCACAACATATTGTCGGACAATTATGTTAGTTCGTAGGACTTCAAATCTAATATCAAACATCTACAACAATGTACGAGTAGATCATGTTATAAATAATGTCATGTAAATAATCAAAGTTATAAACGAAATGAAATAAATAAAGTCCAATCTTATAGTTATATATAAAATGTTGTTAAATTAGTTATATTATTATTATTTATAAAATTTAGTTAACTTAAACTTAGTTAATTTTATAAAACTTGTTTAATTTTTACAAAGCCTAGTTAATTTTTATTAACTTGGTTAACTTAATTTATTATTATTCAAACTTAGTTAACTTAATTATATTATTATTATTATTATAAACTTAGTTAAATTTTATAAGCTAAGTTAACTTATCATCATCATCGTTATTTCTAAATCTTTGTTAAATTAGTTATATTATTATTATTTATAAAATTTATTTAACTTAAACTTAGTTAATTTTGAAAAAACTTAGTTAATTTTTATTAACTTGGTTAACTTAGTTAATTTATTATTATTATTACTAAAACTCGGTTAATTTAATTATATTATTATTATTATAAACTTAGTTAATTTTTATAAACATAGTTAATTCATCATCATCATCATAATCATTGTTATTATTTATAAAACTTTGTTAAATTAGTTATATTATTATTTATAAAATTTAGTTAGCTTAAACTTAACTAATTTTATAACACTTGTTTAATTTTAACAAAACTTAGTTAATTTTTATTAACTTGGTTAACTTAGTTAATTTATTATTACTATTATTATTAAAAAAACAAGGTTAATTTAGTTGTATTATTATTATTAGTATTATTATTATTAATCTAAACTTGGTTAATTTTATAAACTTAGTTAATTCATCATTTTTGGCATCATTATTATTTATAAAACTTTGTTAAATTAGTTATAGTATTATTATTTATAAAATTTAGTTAACATAAACTTAGTTATATTATTATTATTATTATTATAGACTTAGTTAATTCATCATCATCATTTATAAAACTATGTTAAATTAGTTATATTATTATTATTTATAAATTTTAGTTAACTTAAACTTAGTTAATTTTATAAAAGTTATTTAATTTTAACATAACTTAGTTAATTTTTATTAGCTTGGTTAACTTATTATTATTATTAGTTTGTTACTATTTCTCACTTACACACCAATAGGTTTAAGGAGCCAAATTTGATGTAAAAAGAACAGCTAGTAAGGAATAAATGAAAGCAGTTGTCAAAATCCGATGTTTATCAAGACTACATGAGCATCAACTACTAACAATTTCCCTGGACAGTGTACATCATAACAATAGTTGTGTTTATTATTTATAAAATTTAGTTAACTTAAACTTAGTTAATTTAGTAAAACTAGTTTAATTTTAACAAAACTTAGTTAATTTTTATTAACTTGATTAATTTATTATTATTATTATAAAATTGTTAATTTTTGTAAAATTAGGTAATTCATCATCATTATCATTATTTATAAAACTCTGTTAAATTAGTAGTATTATTATTATTTATAAAATTTAGTTAACTTAAACTTTGTTAATTTTATAAAAATTGTTTAATTTTAAAAAAACTTAGTTAATTTTTATTATCTTAGTTAACTTAGTTAATTTGTTATTATTATTATTTATAAAACTCAGTTAACTTATTATAGTAGGAATTAGGATTGGATGACTTGTACAACTGTGTCTATGAATCATATAAATGCTTCATCGTATTAACAAATTCTCTTTATTGGCAATACACTTTGTACAAAAGTGTAACGAGTAAATAGTTTCATGGGTGTTTCTATCAAAGTCTAAAGTTCAAAGTTCATGTATAACTTCCAAGTTCCAGTACAAAACATCTAAGTTCAAAGTGCAAGTGCAAACAATGATATGTGTTTAAATATCAAAAACCACTCAAAATTTGCATGAATGTAAAACATATAATACCAAGAAATTACCTGAACTCCTACAACAAATGCTTGGACAAATTGGAACCGTGGGAGCAAATTAAGTCGCACGGTGCTACCATCGTGAATTTGCTAAAAAATGACTTTGATATGCTTTACTTTATTGCATCTTTAAAGGTCACAAGAGCGAAAGTACTGGACTCACCCATAACTAAAGAAGGTATATCTCTTACTGCTTTCCCCAAGGCACTAGACTCCTGCATCAATTGTCAAAGAATAAACATGGCATATGAATAATTTATACAAGACAAATCAAAGTGTCAGTTTATACAACAATATATGAGCCATTCCCAGCCCCTAATGTGTATTTATGTACAACCCCAACTTAACATATATTTTCGGTACAAAAAAATAATAATAAGAAAAAATACAAGTAGATAAAATAACTTATTTCTAGTGATATAACAGATAAAAAAGTATTTTTTACGTATTTTATCCCATAGGAACAACATAGTTTATTTTGGTGAGGCAGAACTTACCAGAACTATTAGAGGCTCAGATGAAGCTAGACCATCTCCTCCTTCTACATCATATATAGCTCTAACACTACGGCTACCATAATACATAATCACACCTTTCTCCAACCTACACAAGCTCCAAGACAAAAACAAAATCCAAAATGACAACTTTATGGATAATTATTAAAATGTGTCCCTTAAAAAAATTCACCAAAAAATTATATGTTATTACCTGCTAAGAGAACGCATATGCTAAAGCCCGTTCTCATCCTATGGTAGCTTCAGACTTGTCCGGGATTCGAAGTTTTTGTATATCACTGCTTAAAGCACTATCATCCAAATCTTTAAGCATGCTAGCTGCAATCTCTCTGGTGTCAGTCATAGTATATCTGCTTCACTAGTGGGACCTGCTCCCATACTGTAACATCCCCTATTTAGAGGCCCAAAACTAAGCGCTACAGATGCTGCAGTCATCTATAGTATTAACTTCCGGGGACTAAATACGGCTATGTTAATGGTATCAATAATATCAGAAGCACTTGAATATGAAACATAACACAGATTTAAAAATGCAGATTTACTTCATTACTTTTCCAAATAAAACTTGTTCCATATTTATGTACGTAACCCAAAATTTTTCCCAGGCACTGAATAAATATAGTTATAACAAATTACGTCGAGAGCGGTATATGAAGATAACCCCTCGATTGATCAGAGTCAAATGGTCATATAAGACCTAATATATCATAACACGGTGGAAATTCTTCAAACATAAATAAAAAGCAGCAATTCCTAAATAGCTATTTGTTGCCTCCTGCATCCTTCGGTAGATTATTCGTCAAACAACCTAAAAACCTGAAAAGATCCTTAACTATCAATCTACTCAAATTAGTTTTGAGTACCCGAGAGTTTAAGGGGAAACATAAACTTCGAGTTAGACATAAAGCCTGGTATGAATAATACTATACATCCTGGTTTAGTTATGTTAAGTGAGACCACACCGCTTAGCGAAACGGGTTTCCCCTCACTAACATTCTTTTAAAACATATCTTTGCAAATTCTTTCATATAACCATATTCTATGCACCTGCATCCACAATCGTTAATCTTAACAAAATAATCATTATGTAATCATATATAAATATCAAGTAATAAAGAATTATCTGTTCAAATACAAATAACTTTTAACCTTTGGCTGACTCGGGCCTACCAGATAACGTAATCATAATTATTCTAACATCTGTTAGATATTCGTATTTAAGATTGTCTATCCTTTATTATCTATTTAACGTTTCCCATCAGGACGGTCTGCCCTAAACTATCTGTTAAATATCTTCCTTCGGGACGGTCTGTCCCTAACTTAATCATCTCCAAGTACCTCCCGAGCCTAGTGGTTTTCCGGGCTTACCAATAACCTATCTGTATACAACATATGTTCCTTTCGGTTTGTAATAATAATTTTAGTCTACCTATGACCAAGCCATGCACATTGAAATTTTGGACAACAATTAGATGGGCTACAAGCTAATGTACAGGGTGTGACCCCATACTAGTCACATCTGGTTTTCTAATATCTGAGTCATTCATGCTTAAGGATCCCCTTCCATAATTTTCCTTGAAACAATTTCAAAATGATTTAAACCTTTAAATCAAACTTCGAATAAGGAAAAGAAATAAGTCTTTATACTTTACTCAAATCATATTACCATGTTAGATATATATTATTTATTCAAAACTTGGTTGATGAAAACACTTTACCATTTGAAAGAACCTCTTTCCATACTTTGAAATTATCCCGTTCGAATTCAATGTATAAACCTTTCGAAAATCGTCTCTAAAACCTTTCAAATTCATTCAAAACAAACCTTTTGGAAGTTATAACATTTAGACATTCTTCTTTAAAATCACTTTAAGTCACTGCCTTAGAAAAACCTTCGGAAAACCTTTCCTTCAAAACCTTTCGAAAACTTATAAACCTTTCAAAACAGATCCAGGAATAAACCCCTTGAATGCTTAAACTCTTTCAAACATAACCTTTCGAAGGTAGATTGGGTTCAACTTTAAAACAATCTGGAAACTTATCTTTTAAAACCTTTCGTCTTTATTAAAGCAACCTTTCGAAAATATTCATATAACCTTTCGAGGGTATCCAAACAACCTTTTGGAAGCCTTTGGTTATTTTTCACAAAACAAGGGTAACCACCTAAGTCGAAAGGTTCCCTCCGAAAGCCTTGGAGAAATGGCTAACTTTAAAAACAAGCGAACCTTTCGACTGGGCTGGAAGGTTCAAAGTAAAACCTTTATAAAACAGTGGAAACCCTTCGGCGACGCCGGAAGATTTCAAAACAAAGTAATGGCGGTAGCAGCTACAACCTTTCGATGCATCAGAAGGTTTTAAAGTCTTTCTTTAAATAACTTGACCTTGTCAGAAGTGACTAAGCCGAAAGCTCAAGTTTGAAGTCAAAGCAGGCGAAAGCTTTTCACTTATAAAATAATTGTATTCCAACCCTTTCGACCATCAACCTTTCGGCTTAAACCTTTCTTCTTATATTCAATTCATTACATACCAATTTCTTGATACCTTATGCATTGAACTTTGACTTTATAGAAAGCTACCCTTCGACTGGGACGAAAGGTCTGGGGTGTAAGGTGTTTAGCCGTATGGATTGAAACATGAGAAAAGGTGTGAATTTTGTCTTTGAACTTAAAAAGGAAACTTTTCAACTAACCTGCCTTTGTTTGTCAAATTCTCATTGGTCAATAAAATACTTTTCAAAATTTTACTACCGCAATTACCAGGATTTATAAAACATTTTATTTTGCAAAATGCCCCTTCTCCTTTATAAATATATAAAACATTTAAGTCCCATACCTTAAATAATTTTATATATCCCTCAAATGATTTAGGAAAATTCTGAAAAAATTCCAGAAAATACATTTTAATATATTGCCTAACATATTAAAATCTCAAACCCAAATAGTTATCATTTCAGCCGAAAATATTTTAAAACCCAATAAACAATTTCCTTCATTCAAAAATTCATATAAAATCCATATTAAATCGGAAAATTATGAAAATCAAAACCCATATCTAAAATATTATTCCCGACCTATATTTAAATTTTCAAAGTAATCGGATGTCATAAAATAGGGTTTTCATGCTAAACATTATCATAAAACATGAATAATCGTTTATAATTCCATCAAGAACAAACGTATATATTTTAAAACATCAAACATGGCAATATTATAGCAAAATCATTTCGGATCTAAACAAAAAGCAAAAACTAGAAATATTCGGGATGTAGTAATTATTCACCTTAGCTTTTAGAGATTATAGATGAGATTTTAGAGTGTTGAATTAGTTGATTTCTTCTTTCCTCTTGAATCTTAGCTTTCTTCTTCTTATGATTGGAAATGGTCGTCGGCCTTAGCAAGTTTTCATTTTTATGAAATGAGAATAGTGAACGTGAATCTCACAAGGGTTTAGGGTATAAGGTGTTGCCATTTCCCAAAATATCCTTCTCATTTCCTAACACATTACCTAGTGTTATTTCATTTTAATTACCCCTTCATTATGGCCCGTCTACCTCTAACTAATTAAATCTCCATCAATTACTCTTTACATCATTTAGTTTAATTTAACTAATTAAATGTATTAAATAAGGTTATAAAATATATGAGGTGTGAAGACTCCCCATCTTACAGAATTTCGTCCTCGAATTTACGATAAGGTACACAACCAACAATCAAAGGTAAAACATACCATCAAACAAATATGGGTAAGAGTCTCTAATCTTGCTCTCCACTTCCCAAGTACAGTCATAGTATCATTGCTCCACTGAACCTTTACTAACTTGACTATCTTGTTCCTCAATTTCTTCTCATCTCTTACCACAATCTGAATCGACTTCCTAACTATAGTCAAATCCCGTTCTACTACTAAATCCTCTAATACTGTAGGTGCTATAGTAGTCTCTGGGTCTCTAACACATTTTCTAAGATGAGAAATATGGAAAACATTATGGACTCCAGTCAAACTACTCTGTAACTCTATTTTATAATCAAGTTTCCCGATTCTCTAAATAATACAAAATGGGCCAATGAACCTAGGTGCTAAATTTCCTGACTTCCCAAATCTGATTACACCTTTCATCGGTGAAACCTTAACAAACACATAATCCCCAACAGAAAATTCCAAATCCTTTCTTCTTTTATATGCATAACCTTTCTGCCTAGATTGAGCCTCATTCATCCTAGCTCGAATCAACTCAATCTTCTACGCAGCTTCCTTCACTAAATCCAGACCAAGAACTAATCTATCTCCGGTCTCCAACCAACATACGGGAAATTTGCAAGGTTTACCAGACAATGTTTCAAAAGGTGCCATCCCAATATTAGTCTGATAATTATTGTTAAATGAGAACTCGACTATATGAAGATGGTCCTCCCATGATCCCCCAAAATCTAATATACAAGCTCTTAACAAATCTTCCAAGATTTTTTTAACCCTTTCCGTTTGCCCATCGGTCTGTGGATGGTAAGCGGTGCTCATGTTGAGCTTGGTTCCAAATGCTTCCTATAGACTATTCCAGAACTCAATGGTAAATGAAGAATCTCTATCACTGACAATACTACTAGGAATTCCGTGCAGTCTGACTACATTCTTTATGAATAACTTCGCCAACTCAAGTGCCATTCTAGTTGACTTTATCGAATAAAATGGGCACTCTTAGTCAGTCTATCCACTATAACCCATATGCTTTCGTTTCCTCTCCTTGATCTCGGCAACCCATCAATAAAATCCATGGAGATTGAATCCCATTTCCATAATGGAATCTCTAATGGTTGAAGCAATCCACTTGGCTTCTGGTGTTCAGCCTTTGCTTGTTGGCAATTCAAGCATTGCTTAACACACAATCCCATATCCCGCTTCATACCTTCCTGGAAGAAATTTCTCTTCATGTCCTGATACATTTTCTTTCCTCCTGGGTGAATAGTGAACTTCGAATGATGGCACTCATCCAAAACCTCTTTCCTCATGTTTTCTACATTCAGAACACACAATTTTCCTTTCTTTCTCAACCACCCGTTTTGGTCAAGATTGAAATCTTTTAGGTCATCGCCCTCTGTTCCTTCCTTCAACCTTCTGATCCTTTAAGCCAATACTGTATCTTCTCAATCATTACCGGTCGGACCTCTAAACAAGTCAATACAGTATTCCCTACACTCGATCCTACCTTGGACCTAAACCGCACACTACAATCCGATAATACCTCCAAATCTTTCCACTCGGTAATCATAGCCAATACTGCATTCTGATGTTTCTGACTGAGTGCATCCGCTACCTTGTTTCCTTTTCTGGGTGTATACTCAATTCCAAAATCATAGGAAACAATAAACTCCAATCATCTTTGTTGTCTCATGTTCAGCTTCTTCTGAGAGACCAAATACTTCAACGACTTATGATCAGTATATAACTCAAATTGTTCTCCCAAAATATAATGCATCCATACCTTTAAAGCAAATATAACGGCAGCTAACTCCAAGTCATGCGTTGGATACCTAATCTCATGTGGTCTGAGTTTTCTAGAAGCGTAAGCAATTACTTTTCCCCTTTGCATCAACATGACTCCTAATCCAATTCCACACGCATCTGTATAAACAACTAAATCTTGATTCCCCTCTGGAACCACTAACACTGGTGCATGGGTCAATAAGTGTTTCAAGCTCTGGAATGCTTCTTCACACTATCGGTCCACATGAACTTCACATCCTTTCGCGTAATTTTAGTCATCGGTGCTGTTATTTGCGAAAAATCTTTTATAAACCTCCGATACTACCCCGCCAATCCAAGGAAACTCTTTATCTCGGTCACCATCTCGGGCATCTTCCAATTATTCACCGCTTCAATCTTAGTCGAGTCTACAGACAACCCTTTCTCAAAGACGACATGACGAAGGAACTTCACTTCCTTCTTCCAAAAATGACACTTTGTAAACTTAGCCTTCAACTGATGCTCCCTCAACGTCTCAAGCACGACTCTGAGATGAACTTCATGTTCCTTCTCATCCTTAGATTATATCAAAATGTCATCAATGAAAACCAACACAAACCTATCCAAATGCTCTTGAAAAATCCTATTCATCAGATCTACAAAGAAAACTGGTGCATTAGTTAGTCCGAAAGGCATAACTAACCATTCGTACAATCCATATCTCGTTCTAAACAACGTCAAAGGAATGTTATCCTCTACAACTCTAAGCTGATGAAATCCCGTCACCAAATCCAGTTGAGAGAATACCTTCGCTCCAATCAACTGATCAAACAAATCGTCAATTCTCGGCAATAGGTACCAGTTCTTTATCGTCTTCTCATTCAACTTACGATAGTCGATACATAGCCTTAACGATCCGTCCGGCTTTTTGGAAAACACAACAGCAGCTACCAATGGAAAACTACTCGACCTAATAAAACTTTTGCCTTCCAGATCTACTAACTGCACCTTCAACTCTTTCATCTCTGTAGGTCTCATCCTACATGGTGGTCTACTCACCAGTTCAGCTACAGGCACTAAATTAATCCGAAACTCAATAGCTCGTTTCGGTGGCAGTCCAATGACTGGTTAAAACACATTGGTGAATTCTCTAACTACAAAGACTGGATGCAATTCATCTTCCAACTCCATAACACCCAATAAAGCATTCACTTCGTAACTAGGGTTCTCTACCACATAAATTATCCGATCACTACAATCTGGATGACTAAGTGATATTTTCCTATTTTGGCAAAATATCCTAGCGTCATATCTACTCAACCAATCCATCCATAGGATAATCCCAAATCCCAAAAAATCAAATACATGCAAATCACAATCAAAGGTATGGCCTAGCAAGTCAAATTCTAGATGGTCACACCTCATCCCAAGTGTTGCATAACCTCTTATCGGATTAGCAACCCTTAAGGAAGTAACTAAGTAAGAGGGTTCTAGGTTAAGTCTATCTACCAAACATCTAGAAATAAAAGAATGGGATGCCCTAGAATCAAATAGGACGCTAACGGACATACCGTGGATCTGCAGTGAGCCTTCTAAAACATCTTTTCCCTTATCCTGAGCAACTGATTTTGTGGTTGTGGGCTCCAAAGTAAAAACTCGCCCTTTCCTTTCCTTTGGTGGCTCTAGGCACTTGTTCTTGAAGTGACCCACTTGATCGCAATTGAAGCATCTGACATTCTTCTTCTCACTAGCTCCTTTTCCTTTGATGGCTCGACACTCGTTGGCATAGTGTCCTTTCTTATTGCAGTTGTAACAAACCACCTTAGATTTACTCTTCTTCTGTGCTCCCTCTTTATGAGCAACCTTTTTCTGGAAAAAATTCCTTTTCTAAGCCTGTCTAGCCTGAGCCTCTTTCGCTTTCTTTCTCAGGCAAGCCAATGCTTCTTCTTACCTTAATGCCATCTCAAAGACAACATCGCTAGGGCCTCTTAGGTGCGGAAAAGATGCACTTATCAGTTCTAGCCTTAACCCACTAATGTACGTCTCATTTTACCGATAACAGTATCAACTAATGCATACCCATATCGGGCTAGTTCCTCGAACTTCCTGGTATACTCCAACACACTCATATCTCCTTGCTCCAATTCGACAAACCTCCTTACCAATGCAGCTTGCGCCATAACAGACATAAACATCTCCGAAAACCTTCTTCTGAATTCCTCCCAAGTAATGGTCTCTTCATCCACACCAGCAGTGACAGTGTTCCACCAAAATAAAGCAGCTCCATGCAGCTTCCTTCAGGCCAACCTCCTTTTCTACGCATCAGTAACGACCAGGATTTTCAAGCACTGTTATTGGGTAATTAACTGAATTAAATCATTGAAAATACTGATTTTGTAAGTCAAACAAATAAAAATTCTGATAGTTAAAATATCTGGACATACATAAATGATTTAAAAGCTATATTAGATATTTAATTTTTAAAATCTCTAGGTATGATAGATCCTATAGAAAAGAAAATAAATTTTATGTATAGATAAACTCCAATATTTAAATCATGATGAAATATCTTTAAATATACGTATAGATAAAAATATACAACCTTTATGATGTTGGAAATATATGCATATATAAGTATATATATGAGGAAATTATATATATATACATATCTAGGAAGGTATAAATGTAAATATGAAAAATAAATAAAAGTATATATACATAAGTTGAAATGTATATTGTACTTTTAAATATGGAAATGTATGTATATATGTATGTGATGACTACTACAAATTTCATATGGAAAATCCATATATATGTATATGCATTGGGTATATCTACATGTATAAATTTGTCAAGGTATATGTGTGTGTGGATGAATTTGGTAATAGTTTAACAGGAACAAGTAAATAAGAGGATAAAAGTAAGGCAAGAAATATGTTTAAGTATAAATAGGTATATGATATGTAAGTAGATAAGTATGTAAAAGCAAATATACATATGCAATGTATGTATATATTTGTAGGAACATGGGGGGACAAGCATTTAATGCACGGTTTAACTCAAGCATACAATACATCATTTCAAGTTACAAAATATAAAATTAATAAAATCATGTCAGGTCGAAATTTTATTTTTTTCAAAGCAAACTGAAAGAAAATAAAAATGTAAAAGGGCTGAAGCAAAAATCTCACCTGTAGCTTGCTCTACACACTTCATCCTCTATAAATTTATATACACAAATATGTGGCCGAGCCTGTCACCCTATTCATTATGAAAGGAAAAAGTAAATGCCATCAAGAAAAAATTATTCAAACTGCCATTAGACAAAAACTAAACAAGTGAAGATCAAAACAAGATAAAAATAAAGCTACAGTAGATCAAATCCAAAGCAGAGCTATGTTCAAAGGAAAGGTGAGTAAACATCTTATTTTAAAGGTTTAAATAAATTAAAACTGTGCATGTGATTTCTGGATTGAATTGTGCTTTGCATGTGTATATACAAAAGTGAATCCCTGTATGTTTGTTTGTGTTTGAACAGTGTATGTTAGTTCTTCCCTGTTTCATAGTTATAGATTTGAAAACAAATCAAATTTAATGCCTTTGCACCTGTTCTAGGTTTGGTTTAGTTTCAAACAACTTTTATTTGTTCAAACATAGATTAAAGTTTAAAATCTATTTAATTAAATAAATGGTTTGTCTCTGAGATGAATGATGTTTGTTTGTGTATATATATAGTGGTATTTTTGTGTATATGAATGCATTTAAAACATGCATGTCTGTTATATTAGAGTATACCTCTGTTTATATTACAGAGTTGAGTTTTGATAAAAAGTGCAAATCTATTTGTCTGTTCACTATTAAACTTAGGATTTCAAACAAGACAGTTTAGTTTAAACCTAATCTAGGGTTTAAAAATAGATTTAAGTCTTTTAAGTTTGAATATCATTTGATATAAAAAATATAGTAGCAATCTTAATATCATGTTAAAAATCTAATGATGTAATTGACTGATTCAATTATACAAATTGAATCGTCTCAGGAAAACTTGATTTTTAAAAAGAAAATCACAATTTTTAACATTGTATCGAATATGCAATTTGGAGAGGACCAGAAATTGGGTTTTTGAGTTTCTCTGGTGGTCGGCAGTTGCTGTGAGGTCGGGGCTTCGACTGGAGATAGTGGAATGATTAGGGGGTTCGGCAAAAATGGTGGCTGGTCGTAATGACCACTGTGGCGTAAGCGAATCGGAGGATGAGTTTTTAACCCTAGTTTAGTTTGGGTCAAAATTTGGGATCGTCGAGGGGTCTCTGATTGTTCGAGTTGCATCGGACCTGGGGCATTGGTCGAGTGGATGATCGGTGAAGGTGTGGACGAAGGTTCGTAATCTCTGGTGGTCGACAATGACAGGTCGAGGTGATTTAAGTTGGTTGAGTTCTATTCCAGTTTGATCGAATAGCTCAATCTCGATTTTGGGTTCGTGATGAACTTTGGGTGGTTAGGATCAAAGGTGAGGATGATCAGTGATGTGCTGGAGGTAGCAACGGTGATCGGAATGGCATCGATTAACGGTGCATGTGCACGAGGTCTGGTGTCAGTTTGGGTTTCAAGGAGGAGGAAGCATCCTCGGGTGGGGACTCGAGGAAAGGCAGGATTTGCTCGGGTATTTTGGTGGAAGACTCGAGTAGGGTCTCGAGTAGATGCGTGAGTGTTAACTATTATGGATTTTAACAGTTTTAAAATTTAAACTAAATACTGTTTTAAAAAAAATATGGGAAGAAGAAGAAACTCGGGTTAGACCCAAGTGATCTTCGGGTTTGACTCGAAGCATGTGCTAAACAGTTTTAAAAGTTTTTTTTAAACAAAGTTTTGAAATTTAAAAACGAATTTAGTTTAACTTTTCTTTTATAAAATTACTTTATAAATAATAATTGTTTCCAAGCATCTAAATTTAATAAGATTTAAATGATAATTAAGTAATTAATTAAGATAGGTGGTTTATCTTAAGTTAATCAAGGCCTTGGATAATTAAAGACTAATTAATTATTTAATAATTAAAGGTTAATTTAATTATGATTGAGGGATAATTAATTAATGTAATTAATAAAGGATAATTACATAATGTAATTAGAGAATGATTAATCAAGGATGATTAATCAAGATGAATAATTAAGGGATGATTAATTAATTAATTAAGGTTAAATAAGCAAGATTTTTAAGTAATAAAGTAATTAATTTAATTCATTGGTAATTAATTAAATTAATCAGAAATGGTATGACTAATTTATCTTGCTTATGAATGATTGAATGATATTTGAATGCCTTGGATTATTTGTTATCCCTGATATGTGATTGTGATGCTTTGTGAAATGAAATGTTTTTGTAATATGATATGTTGGGTTGAACAGAGATAATTTGGTTATCTATGATGAATTGCTATATGAAAGTGACATCCTGTATTTAAAATTTAACCACTTGAATAAATTGGGTTAAGATGACATTGGATTCGAAGAGACCGGAGTCGGGTATTAGTTAATACCCGAAACCACTTCGATTCTTCGTAGATTGATATGTGAAATCAATAGGCTGGTATGGAATGATTTAAGTGAATTGGACCATTAAATCCAAGTTTTGGTACTTAGAAATTGATGTGTGAAATAAGTGATGTCTATAACAAATTGTGAATTTGTAAATTGATACGAGTTACCACGGGTTTTATGTAAGTTTTATGCTGTTGTATTCCATGTTAGATGGGTTTACTCACGCTGGTTTCCAGCCTGACCCGGTTTTTACTTTGATGTAATGCTCTGGTCAGACCGAGTATTACAGATTTTCAGGTAAGGGCGTTCTGGAGCACAGAAGACGAGCTGGATGGCTGGAACGTATGGAGTGTATTCCGCTGTGATATATTGTTATTTATCTAGAACAAGTTATTTTAACTGCCCAGTGATTGTGAAATGTTGTAACTCTGATGTATAAAAGTGTAATCGACTGATACAGTTTTCTTTGTGTAAAGTATTATTTGATATTATATTTTATCCGCTGCGAATGTGAGCTTTTGAGTTTGGTTTTATGTTTTTCTTCTTCTATCTCCTTTCTTTTTCTCCTAACTATCTGGAATTTTCGGGTTCGAAAATTTCGGGTCGTTACAGTTGGTATCAGAGTTGAAAGGTTAAGCGAGAACCTTGGTTCTGGAGGGTGTACTCATTAAGGATAGGGTCAATGGTACCCTAGAATGAGTTGAGTGTATATATATATATATATGAGAGCGTACTTGTTATTTTCTTATATAAAGATTTTAAATGATTTTATATAGGAGTATATATTTTGATATATAAAGAAATAATTGGTTATTAAATAAGAAATTAATTAATATACACATATATACAAATAAGGATTGGATAAAATGAACTATACAAATATGATGAATTAAAATGGATTCAAACTGAAATTAAATCTTGAATTTGGGGAAAAGTTTCAGAATAAGATAATAATGAATTAGTTCCCAGATATGATAATCTTGGTTATTATCATAAATGATTGTTGTGTTTAATAATAAGATGTGTATTAATGAGTAAGCAAAATGAAATGTTTTAGATAAGTATGACTTATAAATTGGAACTGAAGATGATCTAAATTGTGAAGTTTTAAATCTGAGCCTAGAATTTGAAAATTGTTTCAAAAGTGATAAAGAAATAATAAATAATATTATTTGAATGAAAAAGGTTGATTCAAACAGGAGTTGTTTGAAAATTTAAAGGAATTTGTTTTGAATTAAAAACCAAAGGTGGTTTAAAATTTAAGGATAACTTGGTGTGCAAAGGAAATATGTATATATGTGGAATATACATAATATCAAAGAATGGGTTGAAATAAACTCTAAATGTTGAGTTTTAAAATGGGAATGAGATGTGAAACCCAAGGTGATAAGTTTTTGAACTTATAAGATTATTAATGTGAAGTTTAAAATTTGAAATGGGAATTCAAATTGGGTAAGGTTGGCTGGATTAAGTAAATTGAATTTATCTTTGGAAAAGTTAAATAATTTAACAAGCAACCTAAATTGGAAATTTCAAGATGAAATTGAGGTTTAACTTGGGAAGTTAAATGGTTAATTTGAATTGGGAGTTTGTGTGAATTCAAAATGGGTTTGAGATTTGGAAATTGAAAATGGATGTTTTAGAATAAATTGGATGATATCATCCTATTGTTATTAATAATCTTTAAATTGTGAATTGGATTTGTTTAAACGAATGAGGAATGAAGTGTGGTGATATATCCATTATTTAGATAAAAAGGGAAATTAAAATCTGAAATTAAGGAGATGAAACAACTTTGAATTTAAGATTTAAATGTTCAAAAAGAACTTGGAAATTTAAATTGTTAAGCATTGGTTTCAAAATTGAAATTGGGAAATAAATTGGATATATCTATTATTATGAAGAAAATTTTAAATGGAATTTTGAAATTTCGACTTAGAATTAAATTGTTAGGTTGTTAAATAAAAAAGTAAAGGTTAGATTGATTTAAAGAAATTAAATCAAAATTTGAAATTTAACTCGAATTTATATAATTCGAGATGGTTTAAAGTGAAATGGAAATTGAAAATTAGTCCAAATTTAAATTTGATTTGAATGATTTGGAATTGTGATTAAAGTTGAATAGTTTTAAATTCAAATGGAATTTGATTTGAATTTGGAAAGAAATTGAGGATAATTCAACTTGTATTGGGATTAAATCAATTTAATGGGATGGGAAATTGATTAGAATGAAGATTGGGTAGTGGAACAGTTTGGCTTTGAACTATTTTTGAATAAATTGTTTTAAGATAAATCTATTTTTCCAAGCTATTTACTATATACAACCTTTCTTTTTAAAGCCCAAATTATCTTATACTTATTTTACAATTATTTTTGGAACTATTTAACAATTTTACAACTGTTTTATAAACTAATTATTGTTTTTCAACTATTTTATAACAAATTACTATTTACAACTATTTTGCAATTATCTAACTATTTTATAACTATTTTACAATTACTTAACTATTTTACAGCTATTTTACAAACTAATTATTATTTTTCAACTACTTATCTATTTTTAATTTTTCAAGCTATTTTCTAAATTTAAGCTGGATGGAGTTCAAACTGTTATTGATTAAATACCCAATAGAGATAAGAATTGAAGTGATAATCCAAATTTGATTGAAGCAACTGTGAATAAGTGAATAGAATCATAAATGAATATGAATAGAAAAGGGAATTGATTTGGTTAATAATCAATGTGGATAGTTACGTAGGATGTACGTATATTATTCTATTCGCATAGTGATTTGATCCAGATTCGAGCATAGAATTTCGAGATAGTATATCGATCCGAGTTGGGATTTTTCACTCGATTTTTGATGGCGAACTTGGATATGGATTTTTGATTTGGTTCTGGAAATTATCTATCATAGTTATGACTATGCAAGGAGAATGACGGTTTTTGATCAAGAAACCAGATCTGAGTCCGCACTAGGAAGTCGGGTGGACAATACTAGTTCGGAAGTAAAATTTTGTGATCGAGTGAGCGATCAGATGTGTACAGCGTACGGATGATATGTGTACATCATACGAGTTTGAATGAAATTGATATTGAAAATTTATGGATAAGAATTGTAAAATGGTCTTTGAAATGAAGAGTATATTTTGTGAAATATATGATGGGGGTAAAATGGAAATTGAAAATTTCTATGATTTAAGATTCACTTTATGAAGAAAAGTAGTGTGGTTAATAACTTTATAAAAGAGTAATCAAAATTAAATATTTGATTTGGGATAAACAGAGTTATATATATCTTTGTTATATATATGATAAAACTCCCCTTGTTGAATCTTTTGCCAAGAAGAAAAGGGTTTTTGAAAGTATTTGAAGTATAAAGAGGGAATTTATACAAGTTTAAAGTGGTCCAAAGATTTTTAAAGTTATATATATATCTATATATATGTAAAGGACCTTATAGGAATGATTTTGAGAAAAGGTTTTTGGAACCTTTGGATTTGGAAAGGCTTTTTGATTTTTGGGTAAAATCAATATTTGAATTTGGAAAGCCTAGTTTGTGAATTATCGATTTTGGGATAATCGATTTTGAGAAAGGAGATTTATATGAAATTCATACTTGGTGTATGATTTGGAAAATACTATATGTGTATAGTATAAAGTGTTTTGAAAGTGGCTCTGGGGAAAAAGGCGCTCCCTTGAATGAACTTCTCAGGAGTGCCACAGAGTGGTACTGCTTTGAGCCTTAAAGAGGGGGAGGCTCTAAAGTTGATCCTGTGAGGAGTCCGGACAAAACTAGTTCCTGAAGATTATTGGGTAGCGAAAGTCGAGGGTGCTGATGCCTACAGGGGCATTTGGGTTATGTTGTGACGACAGTGTAACTCGATGTCGCTGCGATCTACTGTGTGGACCATAGCGAAAATCGTGTGGAGGATGAGTGCCAACAGTCTACACTTGATTTTGTCGGGATGGCAACGTAAAATTGGTAGACTGCGATCTATGGTCAAGTGGAGGAGTTTCATTATTTTGGCAGCGAAATTAGAGGGCGTTGATGCCTACAGTAATATGGGTTTTTGTTGTGATAGCAACGTAAAGCGCGAGTATAACTGCGATCTGTAGCGGGTTCCATGGTTTAATCGAGGGGCATGGAGGCCTACAGTTATCTATGGATTTTGCCGGGACGGCAACGTAACCATCGGGTGAACTACGACCATGGATGGGGGTGATGATTTCCAGAGAATTCTCACCAAAGATATTTTCTCTATTTTCAAAACTGTTTTCTATATTTTCAATAAAATTATTTTCCGAAGTATTTTCACTGGGCGTTATAAACGAGTTTACCAAGTTGTTATCCCGCCTTTTGGCAAGGCCGTGACACCAAGGAATTGACTAGTAACCAATGAAGGTCCGTCCTAAAGATCGGTTATGCACAGGCTCACTATGGATATAGACGAATTTTGTCCGAGTCCGGATCGAGCTAAAATTGATATGACATGACAACCTAAGCTATGAGAGTCAACGTTCCAAATCTCAAGTCAATCCGAGTTCGTATGCTCATGTTGTGAACGATACAAAATTGGTTAAGAACAGCCTTCTTCGACTCGCTCCAGTTCGAATCCATTGGAAGTGCACATTTCGACTCGCTTCGCTTCGAGCCATACTTCGACTCACTCTGTTCGCAACCATCAGATGCCAACTTCGAATCGCTCAAATTCGACTCGCTTCGCAACCATCGGAAGTGACTATTTCGACTCGCTCCGCTTCACCTCCATTAGATGCCTTCTTCGACTCGGTCCGCTTCACCTCCATCAGATGCCTTCTTCGACTCGCTCCGCTCGAACCTCTGTTCGACTCCATCGAGTTCGACTCCATTGGCAAAGCCACTGTTCGAATCCCTCAGGACGCTCCACTTCGACTCGCTCAATCAATGCACAGTTCGACTCGATCAAAACAGCGTCAAGGGTAGAGTGAGATTCAAGCGCCACGTCACCGAGTCGAACGGAAGCGAGTCGAACAGAGCGAGTCGAACGAAACAGCCTACTGGGAATCCCATTTCGTATCGATCATATCTCCTAATCTACAAGTCCAAATGCTATGAAATTTTCACAGAAGACTACGTGCATGCTAAAGAATGTCCACGCCAAATTTCGACCCCATTGGATGAAATATTGATCGATACGAAATCTGTTCGTATCGATCACGGATCAGACCGAAACTTCACGAGCTTGGGCGCGCGGGCCTGGTCACGTGCCAGAGAGGGTCTCCCGAGATCTGAGCGAAATACCAGCCTCCTACACCTATAAATAGACCCCCAAAGCCAACAGAAAATGGGTTCTTCTTCCTCTTTGAGATCTCCAACGCCCAGACTCCGCCGGATCCAGACCTGAACTCCATTGCTGCTGCTACCAACGAATTTCACTGCTGCAAATCATTGTTATTCGCTGTAATTTGCTGAAATCAATTGTAAACATCAAAGAAAGATCAATAAAGCAAACTACTTCATAGTGGACGTAGGCAATATGCCGAACCACTCTAAATTCTTGTGTATCCTTGCATTTTCCTTAGTTTCATATCTGAGATTTGGAGTTTTTTTTAGATAAACCCACTTTTTACATTTATTTTCTTCACTTTATCTCTTCAAAGACTTTCGAAGAGTGCTGTGCCCAATTTTGGTACAAACACTTTGGTGCTTTCACTGAGAAAAACCCAATTTTTTTCCTGCTCTTTGGATCTCCTATCTATATCGGATTGCATAAATCCAAGAAGAAGATCCAGATCTAGAACTTTGAATCCCTTCCATTCTATTCAGATTTGCATCAGATCTAGGAAAGGACTTTCATCACCTCACCATGGTAAGTACATGGACTACCTCTACAGCTGCTGATCAAGGAGGACGGGACAGGCAGAATCCCGCGCAATTGCCTCCATCAAACCAAGATGCCGCCGGACCTTCAGATCCAACAGGCCCGGTTACCAGACAAGAGTTCCAGACGTTGTTCCAAGAATTGACCCAGAGTCGACAACAGCTAACTGAACAACTGCACGCCAACGCAGAGTTGACCAACTAGCTAAATCGCCAAAGGCGAAGAAGATCCAGAAGAGACCAAGGTTCCTATTCTTCCACAGAAAGTTCAGCCTCCTCCGATGGTCAAACCAGATCCACACGTCCACGGCTAGGTGTAAGCTACACCCAAGCCACGGGACACCAACCTGCTTTGAATCTTGGGCAACCTAGAGCTGTACCATCCGCTAGTCTCCGTACAGAACCTTCAACTCGAGGAGATGATGCTCCTTACCATGTCACCGACAACATTGCTACTACCACCACTACCGGACGGGAAGGTGATGCTAGAAACTAAGCTGATCCTCAACGTAACCAACGAGAGCGAACTCCTGAGCCTTATGTTGCTGAGGATGTTGAACCAAGGAGGCGAGGCACGAACCGTCGATCGCGTCCGGTCCAGACTCGCACTGTGGATCCCGACCACACCTTGGCACAACATGCTCCAAGTATCTGAATGCCGGATATACCAACAATGATCCGCCAAATGATCCGTGAAAGTCAGGGTCTCTCTAATGACGACTGGGGAATCTCCCAGAGCCATACCCCTTTCACCGATGATGTATTATATGCTGAACCACCTCGACACTTCAGGATGCCAGCTTTGCCAGTTTATGAAGGAAGTTCTGATCCCAATCAACATGTCCTGAAATACGAATGGCTGATGAATGCTGCGAGAGCTGATGACGGAGTAAAGTGCCGTTGTTTCCCCATTTCCCTAGGGTGCATCGCTACCAAGTGGTTTACTCGTTTTCCACCACGATCCATCTCTAACTTTGACCAGATGGCCACCAAGTTTGTCGAGCAATTCCGTACGCACATGGCGAGGCCTAAGGACGTTAACACTCTGTTTAGTGTTACACAAGCTCCCGGAGAAACACTTAGATGTTACTTGGAGCGATTCCATGCTGCGTGTGCAAAAATAAGCAATCCTAATGATAACTCTATCCTAATGGCATTGACTAAGGGGATTGATGTTGATTCCGAGTTTGGAAACTGGTTAGCTGGAAAACCACCTGTGTCATTGTACCGTTTCTATTCCAAGGCAGCCCAATTCTTGAGAAGGGAAGATGCGAAACAGTCTAGGAAGCAGGATGACGCAGGGCCCAACATCGAAGGAGTCCAAAATAACATTGCTGTTAAACAATCCGGAGATAGTTTTGGAAGAGTTCAGTTGAACATCCAAAATAAACAGAATCAGCAGAGGGACAATGGAAATCAAAACAAAAAACGCGATCAGAATCGTGGTCCACGGCGTAGAGCATCCATGTACGATAATTACACTCCATTGAACACGTCATTGGAAAATGTGTATTTGCAAACCTGCAATACCATGCAGTACAAGAAACCTGCCCCGAAACCACCAACTGAAAGACAAATCCAAACAGGAAAATTTTGTAGATTCCATGAGAGCTATAGCCATAACACCAATGAGTGTCGTCACCTACAAGACCTCATTGAAAAACTGATACGTGAATGGAAGTTGGATCAGTATGTGCGGGCGCCGTAGTCTGGTGGTGCGGGCCCATCAAATCAGAATCTTGCGCAAAATAAGGAAAAACAAGAGGAACCCGCTTGTACAGGCGGAAGGTTGGTCATCAATATAATAAGTGGTGGTCCTCACCCAGCAGATCGAAGCTGGAAGGAAATGGAGTCGTATGCCAGTTCTATCAGGCATGCAAACTTCGAGTGTTGTAGTAGTTTTGATGAAGGGGCTCCGGCCAAGCAACAGAAAATGATGGCAGTTGACATCGTGTTCAGGAATAGAGACATTGATAAAGTCGAAGCCCCCACCATCGATCCACTGGTCATCTCAGCAAAAGTAGGTCCCGCTTGGATGAAGAGGATCTTAGTTGACAGTGGAAGCTATGTGAATATTTTGTTCAAGCGAGCTTATGATCAAATGAAAATGGAAGCCACGGACTAAAGCCTTGTCAATCCCGAGTCCATGGTTTCAACGGAAGTGCTACTATACCCACTGGAATGGTGGAACTGCCAGTAGAGTTGGGAGTTGGAGAACGACAGAGAGTACGGATGCTACAGTTTATTGTTTTGGACATAGACTCCCCTTACAATGCTTTCTTGGGCCGACCGGCCCTCGCTGAATTCAGGAAGCCATCGCCCCGTGGTGTTTGACTTTAAAGTTTCCCATTGATCATGGAATAGGAATCATTCAGGGAGATCAGGCTGCTGCCAGAGCCTGCTATGTTGCTGAGCTGCGGGAGGCGCAGCAAAAGGAGAAAGGAAAGGGCGTAGAGGAATCTCTCTGCGTCCGTTTTGCCGATAATTGACAATTAACGCCCCGGCCCAGGCCCGGGCACTCCAGCCAATTCCTCAAGGATCTTGACCCAAGAGAAACTGAAGACGAAGGAGAACCAAAAGAAAGTCAAGCATCCACGGCCGAACTGACGATCGATGTCCTAATTGACAATGACGATGACTCAAAAATGATAAAGATTGGATCCAGCTAAGCCATCAAACTCAAGAGGAATTGGTTGAATTTCTGCGGGCAAATCTTGACGTATTTGCCTGGACACATTCCGATATGTGTGGGATCTCACCGGACATCGTGAGCCACACCCTGAACATTGACCTGCGGCATGTCCCGGTCAAACAGAAAAGGCGTGGTATGGATCCAGAGAGATCTGCCGCCCTTAAAGAAGAAATAGAAAAGCTTAAAGCGAGCGGGTTCATTCGGGATGCCCTATATCCTGAATGGGTGTCAAATCCCGTGCTCATCCGAAAGCCGAACGGAAAGTGGAGAACGTGTGTCGATTATTCCGATCTGAATAAAGCATGTCCCAAAGACAGTTTCCCGCTTCCCAGAATTGATCAGCTAGTAGATTCGACAGCTGGGCATGAACTCTTATCCTTCGTGGACGCGTATTCTGGCTACAATCAGATACCGATGCATTTATCCGATCAAGAACATACCAGCTTCGTAACCAATCTGGGACTTTACTGTTACAAGGATATGCCATTCGGACTCAAGAACGCCGGGGCTACTTATCAACGATTGGTCAATCAAATGTTTGCCAATCAAATCGGGAAAACAATGGAAGTATATGTAGACGACATGCTTGTGAAGTCACGGCTCTCCACCGACCATGTTAAAGACCTGGAAACTATGTTCAACATACTTCGAGAATACAAAATGAAGCTCAACCCACTGAAATGTCACTTCAGAGTTGCATCCGGAAAGTTCCTTGGGTTCATCGTTAACGCTCGGGGAATTGAAGCTAATCCTGAAAAGATTTGGGCAATCAGAAATCTTGAAACTCCAAAGACTATAAAGCAAGTCCAGAGTCTCAATGGAAAGGTAGCAGCATTGAGCAGGTTCATTTCAAAGTCCACTGACAAATGCATTCCCTTCTTCGATCTGATCCGAAAAGGGAAACGAAACTTTGAATGGACCACGGAGTGCGAGGGCGCTTTCCAAGCGCTAGTTCAACATCTATCCACACCACCGATCCTGTCAAAGCCTGTTGATCATGAGAAGTTGTACACATACTTGGCAATATCAGAAAACGCGATCAGCGCTGCCTTGGTTCGAGAAGAAGACGAGATACAGAAGCCAGTATACTACTTCAGCAAACAATTGACTGGGGCTGAAAGGAACTATCCAAAGCTAGAAAAGTTGGCCTACAGCCTTGTAATTGCATCAAGAAAACTCCGACCGTATTTCCAGGCACATCCCATTGTTGTTTGCACCGACCAGCCGTGATGACAGGTCCTTTCGCGGCCTGAGACGTCTGGTAGGTTACTCAAGTGGAATATCGAACTGAGTCAGTTTGATATTACTTACACTCCAAGACGAGCAATCCAAGGACAAGTCCTCGTTGATTTCATAGTTGAATTTACCATTCCAGAGGACTTGCCCGAAACCAGTAAATCCCCCGAATACTTCTGGAAGCTGTATACTGATGGTGCATCAAACGACCGGTGTTCGGGCGCTGGTGTTGTACTCGAAACCCCCGAAGGCCGATCCAAATGCTATGCTTTGAAGTTCGATTTTCATGCGACTAATAATGAAGCTGAATACGAAGCCCTCTTAGCTGGCCTAAAACTTGCCAGAGATATGAAAATTGTCGCTATGGAAATTTATTGCGGCTCGCAACTAGTCACGTGTCAAGTATGGGGAGAATAGCAAGCAAGAGATCGAAGGCTGACTGCTTACTTAGCTCGAGTTCGGGAAGTACTGAATCAGTTCGATTATTACGCCATCTATTGTATACCTCGGGAGCGCAACCAAAAGGCCGATTCATTGGCAAAGCTAGCCAGCACAGGTGAAGCTCAGCAAATGGGATTCGTTCCCGTAGAAACGCTGTCTTCCCCAAGCATCGAACGGACAGAAATAAACTGGGTATGAAAAACTGTTGTCGAAAAAGATTCATGGATGACTCCACTCAGGAATTACATTGAGCACGGAACCCTACCGGAGCGCAGGAGTGAAAAGAGACAAGTCCTCCGGAAGGCCTCTCGCTTTACCATCCAGAATGGAATCATGTAAAGAAGAGGGTACTCAGTCGCTCTACTCCAGTGTATCGCTCACGATGAAATTAAACGAGTATTGCACGATGTGCACGAGGAGAATGTGGCGATCACACCAGGGGGCAAGCACTTGCCAAGAAAATACTTCGATACGGATATTACTGGCCGACCGTGAATCGTGATGAGTCGTATTATGCAAAGAAATGTGATAGGTGCCAGAAATATGCCCGAATTCCTAGAGCTCCTCCTACCGAGATAACGCAAATGGTCAGCCCATGGCCATTTGCAATGTGGGGCATCGACATCATCCGTGCTCTACCTCTAGCAAAAGGTGGTGCGTAGTACGCCATCATCGCAGTTGATTACTTTACAAAGTAGGCTGAAGCCGAAGCTCTCACTACCATTACAACGAAGAAAGTAATCAACTTTGTGGTTCGTAACATCATCTGTCGATTCGGTCTCCCGCACACCATTATTACGTCCAACGGAACCCAATTCGACAGTGCTGAATTTAAAGATTTCTACAAACGATTTCACATCCAAAAGAAATTCTCTGCGGTTGCACACCCACAGGCAAACGGACAGGTCGAAGCAATTAATAAAGTTATAAAATCCATCCTGAAAAAATGACTGGAAAAGGTCAGGGGAAAGTGGGTCGATGAACTTCCTATGGCTCTATGGGCTTACCGAACAACCCACAAGACCGTGACCGGCCACACTCCATTCTCTCTCTTACGGTTCAGAAGCCGTTATTCCAGTTGAAGTATAAGTACATTCTCATCGTGTGACATACTACGATCCGAAGACAAATGCTATATTACTTGCTGAATCTCTCGATTTACTAGATGAGAAGCGTGAAGAGGCTGATTTGAGGGCAGATGCGCATCGAAGTCGATTCGCCCGATTGTACAATGCCAAGGTCCGTCCGCGAACCTTCGAACTAGGCGATCTCGTCTTAAAAAGAATCTATCCGGTTTCTTCGCATATGAAGCCGACATGGGAAGGACCGTATGTTATTGAACGAAGGCTCGGAGATGGCACATTCAAGTTATCAACCGTCGACGCTCTTACTCTGCCAAGAGCTTGGAATAGCGAGAGCCTTCGCCGCTATTACACATGACAGGCTATCTTTATCCATTTAGTTTACTTTCCTTTTTTGCAATTTGTTTCTGCATTTCGAAATTAGAACTTGTAATAGGGCAAGTGACTTTGCCATACTTTCTTATTTCAGTATTAAATGCAATCTCTTCGAGCCGGAGCTGTGATTTACTTGAAATGCTTCATATGACCATCACTATGCACAGAGAGCTAAGTTTCACCATACGGTGGAATTTATTCAAATAGAGAGTGGCTGCGATGCAACCAATCACTCACTAAGTGAAACCCGAGCTCGGGGACCAGCCATCACATCAAAGTCAAGAAAGGATTGATACACGACAATCCTTCATTCAACTCCGAACTCTCAGAGTGCGAGTCGGAGTATAAACATCAACTCCGTATTCCCAGAGTGCGAAGCAGAGTATAAACATCAACTCCGTATTCCCAGAGTGCGAAGCGGAGTATAAAAATCAACTCCGAACTCCCAGAGCGCGAGTCGGAGTATAAACATCAACTCCGTATTCCCAGAGTGCGAAGCGGAGTATAAACATCAACTCCGGACTCCCAGAGCGCGAGTCAGAGTATAAACATCAACTCCGAGTTCATAGAGTGCGAACCGGAGTATAAACATCAACTCCGAGTTCCCAGAGTGCGAACCGGGGTATAAACATCAACTCCGAACTCCCAGAGCTGGAGTCGGAGTATAAACATCAACTCCGAACTCCCAGAGTGCGAGTCGGAGTATAAACATCAACTCCGTATTCCTAGAGTGCGAAGCGGAGTATAAACATCAACTCCGGACTCCCAATGCGCGAGTCAGAGTATAAACATCAACTCCGAGTTCCCAGAGTGCGAACTGGAGTATAAACATCAACTCCGAGTTCCCAGAGTGCGAACCGGAGTATAAACATCAACTCCGTATTCCCAGAGTGCGAAGCGTAGTATAAACATCAACTCCGGACTCCCAAAGCGCGAGTCGGAGTATAAACATCAACTCCGAGTTCCCAGAGTGCGAACCGGAGTATAAACATCAACTCCGAGTTCCCAGAGTGCGAACCGGAGTATAAACATCAACTCCGAACTCCCAGAGCGTGAGTCAGAGTATAAACATCAACTCCGAACTCCCAGAGCGCGAGTCGGAGTATAAACATCAACTCCGTATTCCCAGAGTGCGAAGCGGAGTATAAACATCAACTCCGAATTCCCAGAGTGTGAACCGGAGTATAAACCTCAAGTCCAAATTCCCAGAGCGCGAATTGGAGTATAAACATCAACTCCGAGTTCCCAGAGCGCGAAGCGGAGTATAAACATCAACCCTGAACTCCCAGAGTGTGAGTCGGATTATAAACATCAATTCCGTGTTCCCGAAGCATGAATCGAAGTATAAATATCAACTCCAAACTCCCGGAGCGCGAGCCTGAGTACAAACGCCAATTCCAAGTCCCCAGATCGCGGACATATGATTGAAACTTAAGCCGGCATGACCAACCTCTAGTAAACGAATGAGAATCCCCGAAGCGCGGATATGATCATCGACAATCGGACAAGCGTGAATAAACCGCTCAATCTCCGTTTGTCTCAAACACCCATTCAGTGGCACTAGAGTCGACATGCTATAAGAAAAAGAGCGATCGCTGACTGATGTTTTACAACACACCACCAAGACTGGGGAAAAGACTTAAGCATCAACCATTGACTGAAGCAATGCGACGTCAAAATTCAACTCGCTTCCTGGTCGCAAACCATGTCCACAGTTTCCGAACTTGGCGTACAAAAACAAACTTGATTCGAAAGCTAAAACTTCACAAGTACACTTCAGATATTGAAACACTTGGATAAATACACAATGACAGAAAAGAAGCCAAAAAAGAGAAGTTTCATTTCTATTGTTTATAAAAGAAGTTCGTGTACAAGTTTCCAAAATTTCCTACTAGCAGGGGTCGAACCCGCATCTATACACGACTAACAAAATGCTAGTCAAAATAAAATGGGAAGCATGTTTAATATTTCTTCTTCCTTGGCTTCCTTCTCGGTGTAGACCCACTAGAGCCACCGCTAATCTTCCTCTTCGAGCCTTTGCTTTTCGGCGGTTGGTCTTAAGAAGAGGGCATTATATCAACATCCTCCTCCGAACTCGAGTGGATAGAAATGCTCCCTGTGGGCGGAGTCGGGGGGATAGGATCAAATGTGGAAGATGGCATGGCCACTGTTTGCACAAAAAATGGACAAACACCTCAAAGTTGTATGATTTAGCAGATCTGATGTTATTCTTAGTGATTTGAGCGATTTATGCAAATATATAAAAAACAGGGTCTAAACTGTAAAAAGACACGCAGATTTATAGTGGTTCAGCCAGAATGTGCCTACGTCCACTTTATATGTTATTTCTCTTCCCTTATTCTGATTACAAGTACAAAACTTTGATATCAGTAAAAGAAAGTTGTTTGAAAGTTCCTTCCGTGCTTGAGCTCTCAAACTTGTCCCCCATTGTTGTACCCCTGCCCCTCTATTTATAGAGTGAGGGTGGGAGCAGGGGTCTTGGATGTATATAGCTGCTGGTGGGCCTGGGCTGATGTGATCTGGCCTGGCACGTCTCGGTCCGGTGGTAGGAGGTGAGTTGGTTCGGCGAAGCATGGGAGGTGAGTTGGTTCGGCGAAGCATGGGAGGTGAGCTGGTTCGGTAGATGCTTGGTCCTGTAGATGGTGGGAGGAGCTTGGTATCAAGTTGGTCCGGCATCAAGTTGGTTCGGCAGTGTTGAAGGATGCCGGATGAAGCCTAGCTCTTCTTGGTCTTGAGATCCCCTGGGTGAGAAATTTACCCAACATTTGCCCCCCAAAGTAGGGCATATGCCTGTATATGGCGTGCTTTGTTTTAAGTTACCCAATTTCCCCTTCGACTTCTAGTACTGAACCGGTTGGTCCGGAGGTCCACCTTCGCCTATAAGTATGGAGCTAGGGCCCTTGTTATTTCCTACCGAACGAAGGACTTGAGCCAAATCAGTTGCATAGCCGAATCAATCTACCGAGCTGCTTTAGCCTGTCGAATAAGGTACCTAACTTCCCCTCGCCGAATGAAACTCGTGTGTACCGAATGAGTATTCTTATTTGGATCATCGAATGAATTCTACACGGGGAATGCCGAATAAACCTTGGGACTCTGAATACCAAATGAATTTTAACCTTCACCTTACCGAATGAATTTTACACGGGGAATGCCGAATGAACCTTGAGACTCTGAATACCGAATGACAATAGGAATTTGAGCATTTTGAGTGAAATTCTAGACTGCATACACTCGCTTCTTCATATCTCTACATCCTTTTTAAAGATGTATTCTTTTTCGTTGCAGATAATGTCTCACAGAGTTGAAACCCGATCAGAAAAGAAGAAATCCCAGGACAGAGAAGATCCTTCCGAGGTGCCCCCAGCTCAGTTAGAACCGGGACGTCATGGGCCCACCCCGAGGTCACTAGTAGATAGGTACGGCCCTCAGGATTGATGCGGTTACTGCCCAGTTTACCAAGGAGGAGAAGGTGGCAGTGAAGGAGGGCATGCGGTTGCTTGCAGCTGAGGAGGCAGGTGTGCAAGTAGAGGATGATGACCGAGATGATCGAGGAGCAGATGCTGGTAAGTCTTCCTTTCTAGTCTTTCCGTTAACTTGGTTGCTTATCACTAATGAATTCTTTTTCTGACCGGACAGGTGGGCAATAGGGCAAGGACAAGACTCCGACGCAGCCGGCTCCCTGATTAGGCCTGGAAAACTCTTTTTGTGGACTTGACATGGTTGTATATGTTAGTCTTAAAACAGTAGAGTAACTTTTAGGTTGTAATTCTTGCTACTTGTAATAAATAGCTCTATTCTTGATGTGTAATTCTTTAACTTAAGCTGATTTTGTCGTCTTTTGAATGTTTTTGCTATTTTGACATGTTGCATAAGAAATATAGCTATGCATATTCTTGTAATTAGATTGTGTTTGATGTCAGGTTCTTGTTTAGAACATAATTTCATGACTTGTAGGGTTAGCGTGAGGTGTGAACAAATTATAGGTATGTATGAAAGAAGGAAATACCGTCCTTTATATTTTGCTTGTAGATGGCAGCTTTGAATATCCTGCGTGACCGAGTAAGGGATGCGGTCTAGTGTCTTGCTGTGAGTATCTGCTTCTATTAGTGAGTGTCTCTTGTTTTGTGTCCTGCACTTCAGGGATTGTTACAGAGGATAGGAGAAAAGTTTCTTAAGTAAAATTGAAATATGTGAAATAGTAAAACTTCCAATCACGGAAGGCCTTCGATGTGCTTAAGTTCGTGGCAAACGGGTTTTGTAGTCACTTTCCCTAGCTGTGGGTCTTGGAGACATTTGTCACCCATCTTACGCCTCCGCGGGGAGTTAATTCTTTTTTACCACAGCCGCACTTAAGACACATCGGAGCCGAGATCGCGCACAGTAACTACCCGGGCCATTATGGCCCGTAATCGTGGGTATTATTCGATCTACTGTGGCCGGCTAGCGTGGGTGCCGATCGTCAACTGTGAACTGCCCCTGGCTGGCCACACCTTATGTTGGGGCTTATAGTCGGTTCACAGTTGCCAGCGAGCCTAACGCCGTAATGAGCTGCCTCGGCTATAGTCGGCCTTCTCGGTGGCTTATAATCGGCTCATTACAGTTGGCTTTAAGGGCCGTCGCGAGCAATGAGTTAACTCGCAGCAGAGGGATGCCGGAGCGAAAGTGTCTCATTGGCGAGGGCATAGATTCGCATAGTACCTGTTAGGTCTTGTCCAGGAGAAGTTGCGCTGTGGAGCGCCTTGAATGAAAATGCTATTTGCACAGGATTTTGTTCAACAGAAAAGGATACAGTTAACAAGCAGCCAAGATATGAAGGAACAAGTTAAAAAGAGACAAGTTTTTTAAAGTGGTTCGGCACGAAAATGCCTACGTCCACTGATTCTCTTTGTTAATTTACTTCATATGGGCAGTATGAGTTAAGAAAAGTATCGACGAAGGTGTTGGATGTTCCATGCCCTCTGGAACACCTCTCCGTCCACTGTTGACAAAATATAAGCTCCGTTGTGGAGATCTTTATGAATTACATATGATCCATCCCAGATTGGGTCTAGTGCTCCGGGACGAGGGAAGATTCGCTTGAGGACAAGATCCCCTTCTTGTAAGGTACGATGCTTGACTTTGGGGTTGTATTGCGTTGCCACTTTTTGCTTGTGAGCTGCTGCCCTGAGGGGCTGCATCATTTCTTCTTTCCTCAATTAGATCCAAAGACATGAGGAGGAACTCTTCGTTATCTTCTGGGTTGTAGTGGATCCTACAGTGGGAAGGCACTATAGTTTGAACTGGAAGCATAACATCCGATCCGTATGCCAAAGAGAAAAGGAGTATGCCCCGTTGATGTTCTGAAAGACGTGCGACTGGCCCATAGTGCCGTAGGAGGTTCATCCACCCATTCGCCTTTTGTCTTTTCGAGTTTCTTTTTTATTAGAGTTCTGAGAATTTTGTTGACGGCTTCGACTTTTCCGTTTGCCTGGGGATACGCTACGGATGAGAAGCTTTTGTGAATTCCGTGCTCTTGGCACCAGTTGGCGAATTCCTCCTGTCAAATTGAAGTCCATTGTCTGATATGATCTTGAATGGGACTTTGTACCTGCACAGAACATTTTTGATCAAGAAATTAATAAATTTTGCTAAAGATACTTTATTTAGGGGTTCTGCTTCCACCCATTTGGTGAAATAGTCGACTGTCACTATAGCATATTTGGCCCCGCCTCTGCCCATCGGTAGTTTGCCGATTAAGTAAATTCCCCATACTGCAAAGGGCCATGGGCTAGTCATTTGAGTAATCTCAGTTGTTGGTAGTCGCAAAATCTTAGCAAACTTCTGGCATCTGTCACATTTTCTGACGAAATCTAAGGTGTCCTTGCTTAAGGTGGTCCAGAAATATCCATATCGGAGTATCTTTTTTGCCAAAGTCTGTCCTCCGATGTGATCTCCGCAGCTCCCTTGATGAATGTTGGATAAGATTTCCTTGGCTTCCCTTCCAGCGACACACCTTAATAGGGGGTTAGAGAATCCGCGCCGATAGAGGGTGTCCTCCTGTATTGTGTAGCGGGAAGCTTTCCTCAAGATTTTCTTGACTTCATTACGCCCGTTGGGTAGTGAATTCTGCAATGAAATCAGCCATGGCTTGTCCCTTGATGGCGGTGTGAGGGTGATAGGTGATATCATACCGACTTAGTTCAATGCACCATTTAAGTAGTCGCCCAGAAGTGTCGGGACGATGGAGTACCTGCCTCAGTGGTTGATCGGTCAGAACTTTGATGGAATGGGACTGGAAGTAGTGACGCAGTTTTCGTGATGTGATTAGTAAACAGTATGCTAGCTTCTCAAGTTTATGATATCTGACTTTTGCCCCAGTAAACCTCTTGCTGACGAAGTAAACTGGCCGCTGTGTGCGGTTGTCTTCCCTTACCAAGGCAGCGCTTAGGGCGTGAGATGACACAGCAAGGTATAGGTATAATTCTTCGCCTTCGCTTGGAGTCGAGAGTACCGGTGGTTTCTGGAGGTATTCGATTAAGTTAAGGAAAGCGGTTAAGCATTCGTCAGTCCATTCGAACTTTCCTTTGTCTTTCTTTAGAGCTTCGAAGAAGGGAACGCACTTGTCCGTTGGAAATTTCATCTTTAAGCACTATGGAGCCAAGACAATTTGGAAGTCAGACAGGGCTGGCCTTCCCAAGAAAGCGTTGTAGTTTCTTCCTTCTGATGTGTTCTTCAATCAGGTCCCGGAGATGATGGCATTCATCGGTATCATGCCCATGAGATTCGTGGAAGCGGCAGAACTTTCCAGACTTCTGTGCGTTATCTGATTCCTTCTTGTACGGTGAGCGTTCGTATCTAACTTCGCCTTGGGTGGCAAGGAAGATGTTTTTCGACGGTTTCATTCAAAGGAGTGTAAGTGTCGATTCTCGGTCCTGGCCGATATAGGCGCTTTTTCTCCCTTCTTGCCCCCAGCATTGTCTCTAGAGTCATTTCTTCGAATGTCCTTTGCTACAGCGGGCGTGTTGCTGTGAGTTGCCTTATTTTGTTGCCTTGACTGCCCCTCAGTGGCAGCGTCTTCAAGCCTCATATATTTCCTGGCTTCATTGAAGAAATCGGATAAAGTAGTTGGTTTTTCTTTTGTTAGTCTTCTAGCGAATTTAGTATCCGGATGCACACCACTACAGAGGGCCATTAAGACAAGCTTCTCATCGGCATCTTGGACTACGGCTGCTGCGGCATTGAATCGGGTTAGGTATTGCTGTAGTTTTTCTCCAGGTTTCTGTTTGACGCTGGATAAGGAATAAGCGTCCTTAGGTTGTTCCACATGGATGCGGAACTGACTGATAAACTTTTCTTTCAACATTTCCCACGAGCTGATGGATCCCTGGGGTAGATGACAGAACCAGGAGGTAGCGAGATCTGCTAAGAAGAGCGGAAAGCATTTGCACAGTACTCCCTCTGTTGCTCCACTCATGAGCATATGTTGCGTGTACTTCTGTAAGTGTACAACGGGGTCGGAGGTTCCTTTGTAGGGTTCCATTGTTGGCATCTTCCATTCTCGGGGGGTGATAGCAATTTCGATATTGCGGGCGAAAGGGCTGGTTACCCTAGCGCCTATCCCTCGATCTCTTTGCTCCCGTTGGACACACTCTCTGAATAAGCGTGCCATCCTTTCATCAGAACTTGGAGCAGATAGAAATGAGTTTGGCTCTGTTCTGTGGGATTGATTCCGTCCAGATGACCTGTAGGGATGGTATCGTCTATCATTCCTCATATTTTCCAGTGGCTGCCTTTGGTCTTCTGGGAGCATGCTCGGGTCAGCTACAGTTGGCCCTTGCCTTGATCTCCCCCTGCTGGGTTCTGATCTAAGCACCTCCTCGGGTCCAACTTCGGGCTGGGCTCTAGCTCGGCCCCGTTCATTGGCGTTTCTGTGGTTAGGCAGCATGACAGGCTCAGCTACAGTTGACCTTCGCCCGGTACCTCCCCCGTTGGGTTCGGTACCAAACGTTTCCTCAGGCCTAACTTCGGGCTGTGCTCGGTCTCGGCTCCTACCATGGCTACTTCTGCCGTTAGCTCCTTCGAAGAAGGAAGATCTTTGTTGTCTCTGAGATCCTCCAGACTGGGACTCGCCCCATGATTCAGTGTTGTGGTTGGATTCTTCAGCGTCCCTTAAGCGTGACATGAGATGGTCCACAAAAGCTTCTTGCTGGGATGTGAAGCGGTTAGTTACTTCAGCCACAACCCTGTCTAGATCTGCCCTAGTAATGGCTGCAGGCTGTCCTGTAGCAGGAGTGGTTGGGTTAGCATGTCCTTCATTTGGTTCTACTGCTGGAGGAGGATGATTTCCTTGATTCGTGACAGCTGGATCTGGAAGACTGCTGGATGCGATGTTTTTTCCTTTATTAACATCTTTTCTCTGTTTGGGAGGCATGTTTTCTGAGTGGCGAATGATGCCGTTAGGAAAACTGTTAAGTGGATGAAGCTGAAGCTTCGAGTTTCTATCTCTCAATGAAAGCACCAAAAATGTTTGCACAAAAAATGGACAAACACCTCAAAGTTGTATGATTTAGCAGATCTGATGTTATTCTTAGTGATTTGAGCGATTTATGCAAATATATAAAAAACAGGGTCTAAACTGTAAAAAGACACGCAGATTTATAGTGGTTCAGCCAGAATGTGCCTACGTCCACTTTATATGTTATTTCTCTTCCCTTATTCTGATTACAAGTACAAAACTTTGATATCAGTAAAAGAAAGTTGTTTGAAAGTTCCTTCCGTGCTTGAGCTCTCAAACTTGTCCCCCATTGTTGTACCCCTGCCCCTCTATTTATAGAGTGAGGGTGGGAGCAGGGGTCTTGGATGTATATAGCTGCTGGTGGGCCTGGGCTGATGTGATCTGGCCTGGCACGTCTCGGTCCGGTGGTAGGAGGTGAGTTGGTTCGGCGAAGCATGGGAGGTGAGCTGGTTCGGCGAAGCATGGGAGGTGAGTTGGTTCGGCGAAGCATGGGAGGTGAGTTGGTTCGGCGAAGCATGGGAGGTGAGTTGGTTCGGCGAAGCATGGGAGGTGAGTTGGTTCGGCGAAGCATGGGAGGTGAGCTGGTTCGGCGAAGCATGGGAGTTGAGCTGGTTCGGTGAAGCATGGGAGGTGAGTTGGTTCGGCGAAGCATGGGAGGTGAGTTGGTTCGGCGAAGCATGGGAGGTGAGCTGGTTCGGTAGATGCTTGGTCCTGTAGATGGTGGGAGGAGCTTGGTATCAAGTTGGTCCGGCATCAAGTTGGTTCGGCAGTGTTGAAGGATGCCGGATGAAGCCTAGCTCTTCTTGGTCTTGAGATCCCCTGGGTGAGAAATTTACCCAACAGCCACACTAGTGTCAGAAAATGTACCGCCAGGCGATATCATTCTAAGTGGAGCTGGACCAAGTGTCGCCGTCCCACCTCCAAAACTGCCACCATGAGCTGCGGCATCCATTTCAGTGGCGATTTGCGCCAAGATTTCCTCTTCAGTACCCGAACGAGCCTCGCTAGGAGCGTTAGTAGTCGGCATCGAAGAGCTTTTGGCAGGAACTCCTCTGCCCATGACGAATGATAAGTCGGCTAAAGGATCGCCATGACGACGGAAGTGTTCTTCCATCAACTGCTCATCAAATACAAGTGTGCTTCCCTGAGCATCGTCGAGTGGGGCAGCTGCACTTACGGTGATTGCTTCGGTTACGATAGCCTCCTGCGTTTGGTGTGATTCTTGAGTAGCAGGAGGCATGGCCGGTGCAGCATCACTCACTGGACAAAGAATAAGAGAACTGTTAGAACTTAACTCGATCGAAGATTTCGACTTAAGAAAGATATGTGGAATGTCCAGAATACCTTCCTCAGTTTGACTCGTAGGCAGCGGGGTGGCATCAGTGACTTGCGCTGCAGCCAGAGACATCTGCGGCTGATCCAGATTGTAAGCAAGAACAGCCTGGAGATCGACCGCTGACGAGGATTCGGGCTGGGTTGACGTGGGAACTTCAAGACTTGCTTCATGGTGGTCAACTCCTGAACCCTATCCTACTTCAAAGTGCTGGGCGCCAAGTCTCTCCTTCTCACGCAGAATCATTGACTCGTGAAGAATCTTCTTTTCATCTTCAGTCAGAATGCGATTCTCGAGTTCAAATTCATCCACAGACTCGCCCTGATGCGCCTCCTTCTCTTCCTCAACCAGTCGGCCCCAAGCGTTATAAAGATGCGTTGGGTAATCGTCGAGCCAGGCTAGACCCCTGTGCCTCAGCACATTAGCATTGTAAACGACGAGGAGGTCTTCGATGTCAGCCTCTAGCATGGAATCGGCTGACTTCACTTTCTCCTCAACCTCAGCCTCCACCTTACGGACTTTAGCCACAGCCGCATCCTGTTCACCCCTAAGCAGGACAGCTTGCTCGCACGCCTCCTGGGCTGCATTGTTCGCGTCATCTTTTTCCTTGGCCATATCCGCAAATTTGACTTGAGTTCATTGAGCTCTTTGACCGCCGCGTCCCGCTCAGCGGTAACAGTAGTATTTCGATGACCCATATTTTCCACCAAGGCAACATGTGTCTGCCTCAGCCTCTCCATGGCCACATTCGCTTCATCGGCTTTTTTGGTGGCCGCGATTTCAGATTTCCGAGAGGACTTGGACTCAGCAGTGAGCACTTGAATGATCCAGTCCCTTTGAGCAAGTTCGGACTCCATTTTCTCAAGCGCTTTGGCTCGCTCAAAGGCCACCTTAGAAGCTTTCTCTACGGCCTTTACCCACTCTCTGTACTGGGTGTAGATGTCATGGACATAGTCATGCATCGTGCCTTCCACCCCTGATGTAATTCTTTTTAAGTGTGGTGGGAAGACATAGCCATCGAAGCAGATATTCGGAAAATCCTTCCTCATCTGAGCCAATTTAAGGGCCCCTTCCCCTGTGGGCTCAGTGGGGTCCTGCTCTGCAATTATGGGAGCCGTGGTCTCGACTCTCTGAAGATGAGTCTTAGATGTAGAAGTATGGGAAGATGGCCTGTGACGAGAAGGCTCTGGTGGGTGTGGAACAATAATAGGGGGTGGAGATGGAAGTCTTGGAGGAGGAGAGCGCGATCTAGACCAATGTCTGTATTCCCTATCCCTATCACGCCCGTACCTATCCTGGTTAGAGTACTCGCGATCACAATCTCTGTCCGAGTCCCTCATGCGGGAATCGTAATAAGAAGAGGCCTTTCGGGCCGAGCGAAGATTCCCAAGCATCGATCCTTTCCCACACATAGTACCTGAAAATGAGAAACGAAGAAAGAATTAGTAATTTCCTAAGTTGGACGATGTACAGTTGTGAACCATGTAGTGTGTGAGTGTGTGCTGTGCAGTACAGTACTGTATATCATTTGAGAAGATCTATAGGATTAAAGAAAGCATGTAAACGATGAGACTTCGGAATTCAGTCGGAAGGACCGTCATCGCTGACCGTCACAACTGTGCCGTCTAGCTATTAACTATCATTCCAAGTTAAAAAATTTATCATTTTGATAAGTTCTAGTTTCATCGACGAGCTTCGATAAGCAATCGGATATGCGGTGAAACGATTAAGTCCAGTTATGCAAGTTTGAAGCTCGTCAGAGTCAATTGTTCAAATGTGCAGGAAGTTTCAGATTATTTAATGTTCAATTCGTATCGCTCGCAAGGGCCGTGTTCGCATCGATAGATCATGGTCATTTACATACGAGTTAGACTCGGTCAGAAGATTGGCATGCAAGTTTGACTCGATCAAGGGGCTAAGGATTTCGAATCGATCGGAGCGCAACACTTCGACTTCATTAAAACCTCCAGTTCAAATCGATCCGAGAGGGTTGTGCATTTCGACTCGTTCCAGGGCACTCCATTTCGACTTATTCCAAGGCACTCCACTTCGACTCAATCCAAGGCCATCATCTCGAGTCGATCAGACGCAACCCCTTCGTATCGATCCACGTATTCAAAGCATTCGATGCGAAGCTCCACCATCGATCGATACGAAGGCCTCTGCCTCATCATCACGAAACCCCTACTCCAGATCGACGCGGAGCTGAGGCCAAGGAATTTTCGATCGATCGCAACTCTGATTGATTTGGTGTTAAAAACCCGAGTCTCATCGCTTACGTGTGGATTCTCTTATTGGATTACCTAGTTCTGTTAGTTTGTTCGAATGATTGAAGGTATGAATCGGTTCGAAGGCAAGAATGTTTCTTCTTTCTTCTCGAGTTTCTAAGCGATACGAAGGCAAGGAAGGAAAGTGAAAGGTAAAAAGTGGAAAAACGACTAAGTACAAAATATTTATATGGACTCGAAAGCAAAGGGAATAAACGATTCGTATCCCGGTGGATTCGAACACGCGTTTCGACTCCCTCTCCAGTGCGTCGATGCGAAGCTCCCCTTCGTATCGCTTGCCTTTGACTCCATCCCCCGTCCAGTTCGACTCCATCGATACGAGACCACACTTCGTATCGATCACCTTCGACTCCATCTCGTGTGCAGATCGACTCCATCAAATCACTGCTTCCAAAGGCCAACTCCATCGATACGAATTGCCTGTTCGTATCCAGTGACTCCATCTATATCGATTCGAAATACTTACTCCGTATCCATAAATTTAATAAAAATCGTCTTCAATGTTTCAACCCTTTACATCGATTCAGGAGAGGGTCGTTACGAAGGAACATTCAAAAACAACCATCGAGCGTTGTTACCACGAATTTCACGTCGGTTCAGGAGAGGATTGTTACGGAATTCAATATAAAATAAACTGACAACGACTCGTGAACATGTGAACGTCAACGAGAGTCAAGTTAACATATATGCATGTATGTCGGACCAATATTCAATGTTCCAGATTTACAGGAATCAAAAGCTCATATAATGACGATTACAACAGCAAACAGCTAATCGCTAGCATACAGTAATCGATTGCAACAATACAGGGTACAGCAGTAGGCAGTCAACAGTTTACATTATCGAGAAAAACAGTCGAAGATTACAGCTTTCATCAAAAAGACGATAACTATTCAGAATGAAGATTGCAGCACTTCAAAGCACATTATGTTTTCACAAGAAGTACTTTGGGGGGCAAATGTTATCCCGCCTTTTGGCAAGGCCGTGACACCAAGGAATTGACTAGTAACCAATGACGGCCCGTCCTAGAGATCGGTTATACACAGGCTCACTATGGATATCGACGAATTTTGTCCGAGTCTGGATCGAGCTAAAATTGATATGACATGACAACCTAAGCTATGAGAGTCAATGTTCCAAATCTCAAGTCAATCCGAGTTCGTATGCTCAAGTTGTGAACGATACAAAATTGGTTAAGAACGGCCTTCTTCGACTCGCTCCAATTCGAATCCATTGGAAGTGCACATTTCGACTCGCTTCGCTTCAAGCCATACTTCGACTCGCTCCGTTCACAACCATCAGAAGCCAAGTTCGAATTGCTCAGATTTGACTCGCTTCGCAACCATCGGAAGTGACTATTTCGACTCGCTCCGCTTCACCTCCATCAGATGCCTTCTTCGACTCGCTCCGCTCGAACCTCTGTTCGACTCCATCGAGTTCGACTCCATTGGCAAAGCCACTGTTCGAATCCCTCAGGACGCTCCACTTCAACTCGCTCAATCAATGCATAGTTCGACTCGATCAAAACAATGTCAAGGGTAGAGTGAGATTCAAGCGCCATGTCATCGAGTCGAACGGAACAGCCTATCGGGAGTCCCATTTCGTATCGATCATATCTCCTAATCTACAAGTCCAAATGCTATGAAATTTTCACAGAAGACTACGTGCATGCTAAAGAATGTCCACGCCAAATTTCGACCCCATTGGATGAAATCTTGATCGATACGAAATCTGTTCGTATCGATCACGGATCGGACCGAAACTTCACGGGCTTGGGCGCGCGGGCCTGGTCACGTGCCAGAGAGGGTCTCCCGAGATTAGAGCGAAATACCAGCCTCCTAGACCTACAAATAGACCCCCAAAGCCAATAGAAAAGGGTTTCTTCTTCCTCTTTGAGATCTCTAACGCCCAGACTCCGCCGGATCCAGATCTGAACTCCATTGCTGCTGCTACCAACGAATTTCACTGCTGCAAATCATTATTATTCGCTGTAATTTGCTGAAATCAATTGTAAACATCAAAGAAAGATCAATAAAGCACACTACTTCATAGTGGACGTAGGCAATACGCCGAACCACTCTAAATTCTTGTGTCTCCTTGCATTTTTCTTAGTTTCATATCTGAGATTTGGAGTTTTTATTAGATAAACCCTCTTTTTACATTTATTTTCTTCACTTTATCTCTTCAAAGACTTCCGAAGAGTGTTGTGCCCAATTTTATTACAAACACAAGTACTTATAGATTTTCAGTCCTACGCCTGATCAACGTATGACCGAATTTCTGTGAGAACAAGGATGGACTTTTTGAGACATCGAGTTATAAAAAGTATTTTTTATATAAAGCTAGTTTGGTAATATTATGAAATTTTAAAAGTGTTTTAAAATTTAAAATAAAGAGTAAGGAATTAAGGATGTTTAAAGAATAATTTATATAAGATAAACAGTAAATTAAAATTCTCGCTTCGTTCCTTTTCGAGGACGAAAAGTTCTAAAGGGGGGAGGAATGTAACGACCAGGATTTTCAAGCACTATTATTGGGTAATTAACTGAATTAAATCATTGAAAATACTGATTTTGTAAGTCAAACAAATAAAAAATTTGATAATTAAAATATCTGGACATACATAAATGATTTAAAAGCTATATTAGATATTTAATTTTTAAAATCTCTTGGTATGGTAGATCCTATAGAAAAGAAAATAAATTTTATGTATAGATAAACTCCAACATTTCAATCATGATGAAATATCTTTAAATATACGTATAGATAAAAATATACAACCTTTATGATGTTGGAAATATATGCATATATAAGTATATATATGAGGAAATTATGTATATATACACACACATATATACATATATAGGAAGGTATAAATGTAAATATGAAAAATAAATAAAAGTATATATACATAAGTTGAAATGTATATAGTACTTTTAAATATGGAAATGTATGTATATATGTATGTGATGACTACTACAAATTTCATATGGAAAATCCATATATATGTATATGCATTAGGTATATCTACATGTATAAATTTGTCAAGGTATATGTGTGTGTGGATGAATTTGGTAATAGTTTAACAGGAACAAGTAAATAAGAGGATAAAAGTAAGGCAAGAAATATGTTTAAGTATAAATAGGTATATGATATGTAAGTAGATAAGTATGTAAAAGAAAATATACATATGCAACGTATGTATATATTTGTAGGAACATGGGGGACAAGCATTTAATGCACGGTTCAACTCAAGCATACAATACATCATTTCAAGTTATAAAATATAAAATCAATAAAATCATGTCAGGTCAAAAAAAAATTTTCAAAGCAAACTGAAAGAAAATAAAAATGTAAAAGGGCTGAAGCAAAAATCTCACCTGTAGCTTGCTCTACAAACTTCATCCTCTATAAATTTATATACACAAATATGTGGCCGAGCCTGTCACCCTGTTCATTATGAAAGGAAAAAGTAAATGCCATCAGGAAAAAATTATTCAAACTGCCATTAGACAAAAACTAAACAGGTGAAGATCAAAACAAGATAAAAATAAAGCTACAGCAGATCAAATCCAAAGCAGAGCTATGTTCAAAGGAAAGGTGAGTAAACATCTTATTTTAAAGGTTTAAATAAATTAAAACTGTGCATGTGATTTCTGGATTGAATTGTGCTTTGCATGTGTATATACAAAAGTGAATCCCTGTATGTTTGTTTGTGTTTGAACAGTGTATGTTAGTTCTTCCCTGTTTCATAATTATAGATTTGAAAACAAATCAAATTTAATGCCTCTGCACCTGTTCTAGGTTTGGTTTAGTTTCAAACAACTTTTATTTGTTCAAACATAGATTAAAGTTTAAAATCTATTTAAGTAAATAAATGGTTTGTCTCTGAGATGAATGATGTTTGTTTGTGTATATATATAGTGGTATTTTCGTGTATATGAATGCATTTAAAGCATGCATATCTGATATATCAGAGTATACCTTTGTTTATATTACAGAGTTGAGTTTTGATAAAAAGTGCAAATCTATTTGTCTGTTCACTATTAAACTTAGGATTTCAAACAAGACAGTTTAGTTTAAACATAATCTAGGATTTAAAAATAGATTTAAGTCTTTTAAGTTTGAATATCATTTGAAATAAAAAATATAGTAGCAATTTTTATATCATGTTAAAAATCTAATGATGTAATTGACTGATTCAATTATACAAATTGAATCGTCTCAGGAAAACTTGATTTTTAAAAAGAAAATCACAATTTTTAACATTGTATCGAGTATTCAATTTGGAGAGGACCAGAAATTGGGTTTTTGAGTTTCTTTGGTGGTCGGCAGTTGCTGTGAGGTCGGGGCTTCCACTGGAGATAGTGGAATGATTAGGGGGTCTGGAAAAAATGGTGGCTGGTCGTAATGACCACTGTGGCTTAAGCGAATCGGAGGATGAGTTTTTAACCCTAGTTTAGTTTGGGTCAAAATTTGGGATCGTCGAGGGGTCTCTGATTGTTCGAGTTGCATCGGACGTGGGGCATTGGTCGAGTGGATGATCGGTGAAGGTGTGGACGAAGGTTCGTGATCTCTGGTGGTCGACAATGACAGGTCGAGGTGATTTAGGTTGGTTGATATCTGTTCCAGTTTGATCGAATAGCTCAATCTCGATTTTGGGTTCGTGATGAACTTTGGGTGGTTAGGATCGAAGGTGAGGATGATCAGTGATGTGCTGGAGGTAGCAACGGTGATCGGAATGGCATCGATTAACGGTGCATGTGCACGAGGTCTGGTGTCAGTTTGGGTTTCAAGGAGGAGGAAGCATCCTCGGGTGGGGACTCGAGGAAAGGCAGGATTTGCTCGGGTATTTTGGTGGAAGACTCGAGTAGGGTCTCGAGTAGATGCGTGAGTGTTAACTATTATGGATTTTAACAGTTTTAAAATTTAAACTAAATACTGTTTTAAAAAAAATATGGGAAGAAGTACAAACTCGGGTTATACCCAAGTGATCTTCGGGTTTGACTCGAAGCATGTGCTAAACAGTTTTAAAAGTTTTTTTAAAACAAAGTTTTGAAATTTAAAAACGAATTTAGTTTAGCTTTTCTTTTATAAAATTACTTTATAAATAATAATTGTTTCCAAGCATCTAAATTTAATAAGATTTAAATGATAATTAAGTAATTAATTAAGATAGGTGGTTTATCTTAAGTTAATTAAGGCCTTGGATAATTAAAGACTAATTAATTATTTAATAATTAAAGGTTAATTAAATTATGATTGAGGGATAATTAATTAATGTAATTAATAAAGAATAATTACATAATGTAATTAGAGAATGATTAATCAAGGATGATTAATCAAGATGAATAATTAAGAGATGATTTATTAATTAATTAAGGTTAAATAAGCAAGATTTTTAAGTAATAAAGTAATTAATTTAATTCATTGGTAATTAATTAAATTAATCAGAAATGGTATGACTAATTTATCTTGCTTATGAATGATTGAATGATATTTGAATGCCTTGGATTATTTTTTATCCCTGATATGTGATTGTGATGCTTTGTGAAATGAAATGTTTTTGTAATATGATATGTTGGGTTGAACAGAGATAATGTGGTTATCTATGATGAATTGCTATATGAAAGTAACATCCTGTATTTAAAATTTAACCACTTGAATAACTTGGGTTAAGATGACATTGGATTCGAAGAGACCGGAGTCGGGTATTAGTTAATACCCGAAATTACTTCGATTCTTTGTAGATTGATATGTGAAATCAATAGGCTGGTATGGAATGATTTAAGTGAATTGGACCATTTAATCTAAGTTTTGGTACTTAGAAATTGATGTGTGAAATAAGTGATGTCTATAACAAATTGTGAATTTGTAAATTGATACGAGTTACCCCGGGTTTTATGTAAGTTTTATGCTGTTGTATTCCATGTTAGATGGGTTTACTCACGCTGGTTTCCAGCCTGACCCGGGTGTTACTTTGATGTAATGCTCAGGTCAGACCAAGTATTATAGATTTTCAGGTAAGGACGTTCTAGAGCTCAGAAGACGAGCTGGATGGCTGGAACGTATGGAGTGTATTCCGCTGTGATATATTGTTATTTATTTGGGACAAGTTATTTTAACTGCCCAGTGATTGTGAAATGTTGTAACTCTGATGTATAAAAGTGTAATCGACTGATACAGTTTTCTTTGTGTAAAGTATTATTTGATATTATATTTTATCCCCTGCGAATGTGAGCTTCTGAGTTTGGTTTTATGTTTTTCTTCTTCTATCTCCTTTCTTTTTCTCCTAACTATCTGGAATTTTCAGGTTCGAAAATTTCGGGTCGTTATAGTCATTCAGCCCTAAATCAGCGAAAATCCTTTCACAATGCAGTAGCCAGTTCTCTACTTCAATCACATCCTTTGTACCAATGAACAGCTTTCCTCCGAGCCTAATGTAATCTCTACTTAGATTGGCATACTGGTTAACCGCAGGAACCTCTTGAGCTCCTCCTCTCGCAGTGTTTCCTCCAACTACACTTGCTGACACTCCAGCTTGCACCATAATCACAAAGAACTGATACATCACCCCCATATCCACCTGCAGAATTCCCGCACCAACATTCTCAGCTTGTGCCCGACCAGGGCCTCTCCTTGCATTTGGTCAGGCGTTTCCATTGGTAGTGGTGCGATCTCCTCCAACATTCACTCGGCTTCTCCTTCCCTCCATATCTGTATTCAAACCTCGTGAGATACAGATGAATAACCTAACTAAGATAGTAGTCTAAAGATAGAACGTATACTTATATATATATATATATATTTTAAAATACAAATACGTTATTATATTATTATCCCATACCCCGATCTGAACTCTAATTTCTATGGTTTATGTTTTCAAAAACCATTTTTAGTGAAAGTATTTCATAAACAATGCTCTAATACCAAGCTGTAACATCCTCTATTTAAAGGCCCAAAACTAAGCGGTACAGATGCTGTAGTCATCTATATTATTAGCTTTTGGCGACTAAACACGGCTATGTTAATGGTATCAATAATATCAGAAGCACTTGAATATGAAACAAAACACAGATTTAAAAACGCAGATTTACTTCATTACATTTCCAAATAAAACTTGTTCCATATTCACGTAACATAACCCAAATGTTTTCCCATGCTCTGAATAAATATAATTATTACAAATTACGTCGAGAGCTGTATATGTAGATACCCCCTCGATTGATCAGAGTCAAATGGTCATATAAGACCTAATACATCATAACACAACGGAAATTCTTCAAACATAAATAAAAAGCAGCAATTCCTAAATAGCTATTCATTGCCTCCTGCATCCTTCGGTAGCTTATTCGTCAAACAACCTAAAAACCTGAAAAGATCCTTAACTCTCAATCTACTCAAATTAGTTTGAGTACCCAAGAGTTTAAGGGGAAACATAAACTTCGAGTCAAACATAAAGCCTGGTATGAATAATACTATATATCCCGATTTAATTATGTTAAGTGAGACCACGCCGCTTAGCGTAACGGGTTTCCCCTCACTAACATTCTTTTAAAACATATCTTTGCAAATTCTTTCATATAACCATATTCTATGCACCTGCATCCACAATGGTTAATCTCAACAAAATAATCATTATGTAATCATACATAAATATCAGGTAATAAAGAACTATCTGTTCAAACACAAATAACTTTTAACCTTTGGCTAACTCGGAACTACCAGATAACATAATCATAATTATTCTAACAACTATTAGATATTTATATTTAGGATTTTCTACCCTTTATTATCTATTTAACGTTTCCCATCAGGATGGTCTACGCTAAATTATCTGTTAAATATCTTCCTTTTAGACGATCTGTCCCTAATTTAATCATCTCCTAGGTTCTCCCAAGCCTAATGGTTTTTTGGGCTTACCAATAACCTATCTGTATACAACATATGTTCCTTTCGGTGTGTAATCATAATTTTAGTCTATCTGTGTCCAAGCCCTACACACTGGAATTTTGGACAAGAATTAGCTGGGGCTACAAGCTAATGTACAGGGCGTGACCCCATACTTGTCCTATCTGGTTTTCTAATATCTGAGTAATTCATGCTTAAGGATCCCCTCCCATAATTTTCCTTGAAACAATTTCAAAATGATTTAAACCTTTAAATCAAACTTCGAATAAGGAAAAGAAATAAGTCTTTATACTTTACTCAAATCATATTACCATGTTAGATATATATTCTTTACTCAAAACTTGGTTGATGAAAACACTTACCATTTGAAGGAACCTATTTCCATACTTTGAAATTATCCCGTTCGAATTCAATGTATAAATCTTTCGAAAATCGTCTCTAATACCTTTCGAATTCATTCAAAACAAACCTTTCGAAAGTTATATGCTTTAGACATCCTTCTTTAAAATCACTTTAAGTCATTACCTTAGAAAAACCTTCGAAAAACCTTTCTTCCAAAACCTTTCGAAACAGATCTAGGAATAAACCCTTTCGAATTCTTAAACTCTTTAAAACATAACCTTTCGAAGGTTGATTGGGTTTAACTTTAAAACAATCCTGGAACTTATCTTTTAAAACCTTTCGTCTTTATTAAAGCAACCTTTCGAAAATATTCATATAACCTTTCGAGGATATCCAAACAACCTTTCGGAAGCCTTTAGTTATATTTCACAAAACAAGGGTAAACACCTAAGTTGAAAGCTTCCCTCTGAAAGCCTTGGAGAAACGCCTAAATTTAAAAAAAGGTGAACCTTTCAACTGGGCCGGAAGGTTCAAAGTAAAACCTTTGTAAAACAGTGGAAACCCTTCGACGACGGCGGAAGGTTTCGAAACAAAGTAATGGCGGCAGCAGCTACAACTTTTCGACACATTGGAAGGTTTTAAAGTCTTTCTTTAAATAACTTGACTTGGCCAGAAGTGACCAAGCCGAAATCTCAAGTTCGAAAGCAAAGCAGGCAAAAGCTTTTCACTTATAAAATAATTATAACCCAACCCTTTCGGCCATCAACCTTTCAGCTTAAACCTTTCAGCTTATATTCAATTCATTACGTACCAATTTCTTGATACCTTACGCATTGAACTATGAGTTTACCGAAAGCTAACCCTTCGCCTGGGATGAAAGGTCTGAGGTGGACGTTGTTTAGCCGTATGGATTGAAACATGGAAAAAGTGTGAATTTTGTCTTTGAACTTAAAAAGGAAACTTTTCATCTCACCTGCCTTTGTTTGTCAAATTCTCATTGGTCAATAAAATACTTTTCAGAATTTTGCTGCCGCAATTACCAGGATTTATAAAACATTTTATTTTGCAAAATGCCTCTTCTCCTTTATAAACTAGGGAGGGTACTGAAGAACCAGGATCGAATTTGGTGGTTCGCAGTTTAGGGAGATCGATGCGATTGGTGAGATTGAATTTAGGGATGAATAGAAGCATGAATTTTGTGATCGAATTCGGGGAGGAAGAGAATTAGGATTTAGGAAGGGAGAAGGGGAATGAGACGAATGGATGTAGGGGGAAGTAAGCGTACGTGAATAGATGTAGTGGAAAGTAAGTGAACGAGTGAGGGTAATTTGGGTATTTCAAAAAGACGCGGTTGAAATTAGTTCATGGAATTCTCATTATTAGTAGTAAAGATATATAAAACATTTAAGTCTCATATCTTAAATAATTTTATATATCCCTCAAATGACTTAGGAAAATTCTGGAGAAATTCCAGAAAATATATTTTAATATAGTGTCTAACATATTAAAATATCAAACCCAAGTAATTAATATTTCAGCCGAAAATAATTTAAAACCCAATAAACAATTTCCTTCATTCAAAAATTCATATAAAATCCATTTTAAATCGTAAAATTATGAAAACCAAAACCTGTCTCTAAAATATTATTCTAGACCTATATTTAAATTTTCAAAGTATTCAGATGTCATAAAATAGAGTTTTCATGCTAAACATTATCATAAAACACGAATAAGCATTTATAATTCCATCAACAACAAACGTATATATCTTAAAACATGAAACATGGCAATATTATAGCAAAATCATTTCGGATCTAAACAAAAACCGAAAACTAGAAATATTTGGGATGTAGTAATTATTCACCTTGGCTTTTAGAGATTGTAGACGAGATTTTAGAGTGTTGAATTAGTTGAGTTCTTCTTTCCTCTTGAATCTAAGCTTTCTTCTTCTTGAGATTGGAAATGGTGGCCAACCTTTGCAAGTTTTCATTTTTATGAAATGAGAATAGTGAACGTGAAACTCACAAGGGTTTAGGATATAAGGTTTTTCCATTTCCCAAAATACCCTTCTTGTTTCCTAACACATTACCTAGTGTTATTTCATTTTAATTACCCCTTCATTATGGCATGGTTACTTCTAACTAATTAAATCTCCATCTATTTTTACATCATTTAATTTAATTTAACTAATTAGATGTCTTACATAAGGTTATAAAATATATGAGGTGTTACACATACCATCTAGCCCTTCGATGAAACCTCCTCATTTACGTTTTAAATGACCCTTAAACGGTAACTCGATTTGGGATCTAGCTGTGCTTATCTATAATGCTGATAGTTTAAAAGGTTTACAACCAGGAACTTAGTGGTACAAAATTGAGAACTTAAGCTGGTATCTTAATAACTAAAACAGAAATCTAATATATGATAAGATAAGCTAGTATCTTAATATTTCTCTATACAACAAACGTAACAATTTTGTACATTTCTATTCTAAGAAAATATCTATGAAAAGAAGCATTCAACAATACTTCAGTTAGATAGTAAGATGTCTTTGAGTGAAGCCATTTATCAAACTCATAAAAGGACAAAGTAGAAGCTAAGACTAAATTTAGAAGACATTGCTTTTTAATTAGATCATTTAGAATGCATATTCCCAAAATCTAAATATTATTTTATTTAAATTAGCTATTAATTCTGTATTCCTAATCCATGTAACTTTATATACTAAACATGCATTCATCATATTAAGATAAAAATAATGTTGGTTATCTGAACTTACTCGAAACACTTACCTGGAGACTCTAGATGTGTTGATTATCAGGACTTACGTGTAATTTATTTTACTTGGCTTCTCCCTATTAGAAAATTTATTTAATGACATAGAACGGGGGTACTAGTATAATCGCTATAAGGTATGAGCAATCAATGTTACCTCTTTCGTACAAATTATGTGCACGTATTGGTTTATACTACAATATAAATATATAATTTATTTCAGAATTAAACAACTGTTCTCAATGGTCTTACACAATTTTGAATAACAAAGTTAAATAGTACTATAATTTCAAGCATAACTTAATATATTGATAAAGGCATATGAGGATATAATAAGTAGAAGTCAAATAGTAAGCAGCTAATCATTAAATCAGCTTTGAATGAACTACAGCCGATAAAGTACTATAATTGTTTGATGTAGTTGATAAACAGAGTTGATAAAGTATTATAACGGTACAAAGCAGTTGATAAACAGAGTTTAAATAAACAACTGCTATATTAGCTAGTTGCAAAACAATGATTTGTTACTAGCTTTAGAAAGAAGCTAAAATGAGTCAAGCTAGAAGCATGAGCGGAGGATACTTTGAGCATGCAAAGGAAAACAATAAACTAATTCAAATTACGTTGTACATGCATGTAATAATCAAATAGATGAATTTAGTAAACTAATTCACTTGCCTAACAAAACTTTCTTGAACTGAAAACTTCCACCAATAGCTTCCTCCATTTACTCCTTTCGGAAGTGATTCTTTGTTTGATAAAAGAATTCAAATTGTTTTGCATTTTGTTGAGGGCAATGACTTGTTAACCTGAATATAGTTTCAAACACTGAAGTTCCACGGTTCCTCCCGCTAAAACAGAAATAAGGTGACAATAATTATGATGTTATAACAGATTATTGGACAAATAAATAATTACAAGATGCACAATCACCCAGTTTAAACATTATTCTTATTTTTCCAAGCAGCGTGATGTAATGGTAGCATCCAAAACTAAAGTGTACCATACAAAATTGACTGGATACCAAGTAATCTCATCTTCCAATAGTTATTTTCTGTGATGCTGTTAAAAATCAGGATGTTCAAAATCCACACATAAATGATTCATATTAAATACAAAGAAACTTATGTATAAAAAACTAAACAAATATTGGTATATAGGAACTGTGATTATTCGAAATACATGCTAATTCAATCAATTTTTTCTCTAAAGTATTCCTTAAGAGGCTTGCCGTAATATATTTTTCGTAGATGCTAGAATCTGATAAAATGTAGAATCATCCATTGAACGTGAATACATAGGAACAGCTGGCAGATCACCTAATGAAGATACATAATAAGAAGGAAAACGTATAAATGGTTTCACTATTCCTGTCTATTCAAAACACACAGTTATTTAAACATTGACAAGCAAATGTTATTATATTCATGTCATGCCTATATAACAAAGTTACATGTCATGAATGAGGATCCAATGTATTCTGCAGATCATAGTAGCGTAAAGATAACGAACACATGAAATATAAATATGTTATGTGTATATAACCAGCAAAATATTGTTCTGTCATCGCGTTTGTGCATCTCATATGTCCCATTTTTTGTCTACCTGATAGGGTACCTCAAAATTGTACTTAAAATGTATCCAAAGAAGAGTAGTTTTAAATTTGAACTAAATTAACAGATGGTATCAAGGATAAGATAAGTTATGGATGATGGGATGTAGGAAAACCAAAGAAAGTTGGATAGGAAGGCTACCGATTACCATATTCACTTGAAAACTAAGATATTTGTGTTGGAGGTAACTTGTATCATTTTATCACTATGCAATTTGTTTGTAAACTATGTTTATGCATAGTTTTTATGTTTTATGACTTAAAGTGAGGTATTATTAAATTTTCAGACGTGTATTTAGTTTCTACCAAGCAGATTTACTTAGGAAATGAATTTGAAATACCCAGGCTTAAACCAAACTCTGATTATGATTTTAGTATATGGTATCTGATCCAGATTTTAATCCATTCAAACAGTATCCAATAAATTAATAGGTATACTTGTGAGCACTAATTTCATGTACAAAAATATCTAGATCAATAAATAGTATGTACTCATAATTTAATCCTGCTATTAGTTTTAGAAAATATCCTTAAAGCAGGTGCTGCTCGTAGAGTATATACACACAAAAAGAGTATCTAATAGCATACTATTATAGAGGATCCTGTATTAAGTTTCAGCGAGGTTAGAATCTGCTTGGTTTATTACTTGTTTCAAATAAATAACTTGATGGGAGTAACAAGTTGTCTTCAAGACTTATGTTTCAAATAAATAAAATAACTCGGCGACTAACTATGTATTTGCCAGCAATCATCTTTGAAAATGTAGATCATGGGACAAATAAAAAAGAAAAAACTACGTTATAGGTGTGTAGAGAATAAGTACTCTATGTTGAAGGATATACGGTATAAATGCACCAACAGTAAGACAGCCATATACAGCTGCTCGGAACAACAATGTGCAATTCAGCCATTATACTGTGTCATTCATTTCACACCAAGGTTTCAAATCTCGGATTTTGGCCAATATCTCGGGCAAATATCTCAGCTGTCTCGGGCGATATTTAAAAGACTTATAACTAACCAAGCTGCCAAATCTCGGATTTTGGCTAATATCTCGGATTTTCATCTCGGCTGATCTCGGGGAGATTTAAAACCTTGTTTCACACAGTAAAAATTTATTTCCAATTGTCACCCAATGCATATAGGCAAGATGAAACCACCTAACTTCATGTAATAGGAAATTACTGACTGAAGCAACATTATCCTGCCTAACAATTAAAATGTATCTCAGCACATAAAAAGTGTAATATTAAACTTAAATTCCTTATCATAATCGCTTGATTCTGTACCACCACCGGTAGCTTCAGGAGAAGAACCAACATTAACGATCTCAGCTTCTTCTTCCTTCTCTTCACTATTCTCTAATAGTTTCTTTTTACTTGGCATTAATTCAATAGCAACGACACTAGCTCTAGCAGCTGCAGCATCCTTAGCAGCAGCTTCTTCTTTCTTTCTCTCTTCTTCTTCTCTGGCTAGTGCTTCAATTCTAGCCTTCTCTGCTTCTTCTCTAGCTAACGCTTCTGTCTTTCCTTTCTCCACCTCTTCTTAAAGCTTCCCCATATACTCTTCCCTTAAATTCAATGAAAGTCGAATGATAAGCATACTAGATAAAGGTGGTTAGCCTTAAATAATATCCAACAGACAACAAAATTAAAGATATTTACACAGTTTCATGAATCGAACAACTATTGTATAGATAATGAATATCAACCAAATAAATTAACATAAAAAATTTATGTTTTACCTGAACCGTTGCTCCAAATGTTTGCAAATCATCAAAGTCCATGCCATTATTCTTCATATATCAATTCAAAATTCAACTAATGTATCCATATCACCATACAATCTCATAAGAGCAGCATTGGGGCACTGTGAGAAAATCGAGATGTGAACCACGATGAGGTAAGCCAATTCTAGGGTTTCCTAGCTTTGAAACAAAAGTCAAGGTTCGATGGAGACGAAAAGTGGATTAGATGGAAGTGGGTTAGACGAGACAGAGGTTAAGGCATGGACGAGATTGGAGGGGTCAGGTAGGGAAGCGTGGAGCGGAGGATGGCAGCTGAATTCTAAGCTCCTCTTGTTTTTTTTTTCTAAATGAAAGTAAGAAATGCTTTTGTTTAGTAAAGAAAGAGAGATATGAGCGGCCAGAAAAAAACTTTCACTAAAATTCTTGGCGGGAGCATTTGGTAGCGACTACCTATCTATTTACTTATTATAAATGATTATTAGTTACACTTGGCATTAAATGCTACTAATTAGTGCAACTAATAATAAGTTTTCTAGTACTGAATGGTTTCGAAGGGGTGGTTCCCCAATGGTTTCAAAAGGTTTATATGAATGGTTTCTAAAGGAATGTTTTGGCCTTTCGACATAGGTTATAAGAAGGGGTTTATTTGGCTTCGAAAGGGGTACTTTCAATGGATTCGAAAGTGGTACTATCAAAAGTTTAAATGTTTTCATCAACAAAGAATTGAGTAAAGTATGTATATATATATAACATGGCAAGGTGATTTTTAGTACAACATAAAGTATATATTTCCTTGTTTAAGTTTGATTTAAAGATTTTAAATCAATTTGGGATGAAAAGGTTTCCAAGGAAAATCTAAGGGAAGATTACCCTAAGTAAAATGACTCGAATATTTGTATACTAGATGGGACTGGTATAGGGTTGCGCCCTATACATTAACTATTAGCCCCAGCTAATTTAGTCCAAAATTCCAGTGTGTAGGGCTTTGTCATAGGTAAGACTAAAATTATGATTACACATAGAAGGGAATATATGTTTTTATAGAAGTAGGTTATTGGTGAGCCCACAAAACCATTAGGATCAGGTGAACCGGGGAGAAGATAAGTTAGGGACAAACCGTCTAGAGGAGGAGTATCTAATAGATAAGTTAGGGACGACCATCCAGAAGAGAAGTGTTTGGTAGATGTTAGATTATTTGTTTATATTGTCTGTTAGACCCGAGTCAGCCACAGGTTAGTAGTTAGCCAAACAAAACTATAATGTTCGAATAGATAGTTCATTTGTTACCTAACATGTATGTTTACATGATAATGCTTTACAGTTTTTAACCAGTTTTGGTTGCAGGTATAAGATTTGCAAAGGATATGTTTTAAAAGGATATTAGTGAGGGGAAACCTGTTCCGCTAAGCGGCATGGTCTCACTTAATATCAAATAAATGAGATGTATAGTATTATTCACACCAGGCTTTATGTCTGACTTGAAGTTTATGTTTTTCCCCTTAAACTCTCGGGTGCTCAAAATTGATTTGAGTAGACTGAGAGTTGGCGTTTACAGGTTATTTGTAGATTGGCGAATAAAGCTTCCGAAAACGAGCAGGTGGCTGACGGATAGCTATTTAGGAGATGATGTTTTATTTTGTTTAATTCCGCTATGTTTTATTATGTTAGTATGACTATATAGTACTTAGGTCAACCAAAGGGGCATAGTCATATGTCGCCCTTGGCGTATTTTGTAATAATTATACTTTATCTTTACATGGGAAATGATTATGGGACTATGTAATGGAATATGAAACATGTTTTGTGAAATCTATGATTTTGTTTCATTTTCATATGCTTCTGATATTATGGATACCCTTCACATTACCGTATTTGGTCATTGGAAGTTAATACTATGGATGACTATAGCATCTGTAGCGCTTAGCTTCGGGCCTCCAGATAGGGGATGTTACAACTTGGTATCGGAGCATAGGTTTATGAAAAACTTTAAACTAAAATGGTTTTTGAAAACATAATCCTAAGGAATTAGAGATAAGATCGGGGGTATGGGATAATGCTATAGTAACGTACTTGTATTTACTATATATAAGTATATGCTATATCTCTATTCACCTTTCTCTCTTAGGCTATTCTTCTGTATCTCATGAGGCTTGAACATAGATATAGACGCTATAAGTGGAAGAGTGAATCATGGAGGAAGCACAACCACAAATGGAAATGATAGACCGAATACTAGAAGGAACCAAGGTCGGGTACAAGCTCAGAATGTTGGTGTTGGAGTCCCACAAGTGGATTTGAGAGCTATGTATCGGTTTTTTGTGAATATGATGCAAGCTGGAATTGCTGCTAAAGTTGTTGGAGGAAATGCTAGAGTAGGAGTTCAAGAAGCTCTGGCAGTCAACAACTATTTTATCTTGAGTAGAGACTATGTTAGGCTTGGAGGAAAGCCATTTATCGGAACTGGAGATGCTATTGAGGTGGAGAGCTGGTTGTTGAATTGTGAAAGAATCTTTGCTGACTTAGGGCTCAATGATGAGCAAAAAAGGAGGCTTGCTTCGAGACAACTTCAGTGAGCAGCTTTATTCTGGTGGAATAGTGTGACAGCTAGAGTGGATGAAGAAACGATGACATTGGCTGAGTTTAGGAGAAGTATCTAGGAGAGGATCATGTCTTTGATGGCACAGTTGAGTTTGCTCAGAAAGTTTGTCTAGTTGAAGGAGAGGGAGATGTCTGTGTTAGAATATTCTAGAAGGTTTGAGGAGTTTGCAAGGTATGGTTATGCTACTGTGGATACCGTGTTGAAGAGGAATGAGAAGTTCATTAGGGGGTTGAAGCCTGAGTTGGCAAGGGCTACATTACCTCATATTAAGGATCCTTGTGATGTTGTAGTGGAGATGGCTTTAAGACACAAGGAGATGCTTGCTTCTCTAGAAAAGAATAACACAAACGATGTCCAGGTGGGGCAGAGTCAGAAAAGAAAGTTCTTTCATAAGAAGGGTGCTCAGAAAGGTGGAGCACCAAAGAAGGGAAAGTCTGAGGTTGTTTGCTTCAAGTGCAACAAGAAGGGGTATTTTGCTAATGAATGTCGTACTGGAAAGGCGAAGGAAGTAATCGGGATGACGAATATTATATGCTTCAACTGCGATCAGATTGGTCATTATAAGAATCAATGCAAGTAGCCTGCTAAGGATGGAAGGGGAAAAGTATTTGCATTGGAGCCAGCTACATCAGGACCAACAGCCCAGGAGAAAGGGAAGGCAGTGTTGGGAGGTACGCTTCAGATTCATGGTATGTTTGTTAGCGTTCTGTTTGATACCGGTGCATCGCATTCTTTTATATCTCATTGTTTGGTAAATAAGCTTAACCTAGAACCCACATACCTAGTTACTTCCTTAAGGGATGCAAATCCAATAGGAGGGTATGTGACACTTGGGATAAAGTATGACCACTTAGAGTTTGATTTGTTAGATCATACCTTTGTTTGCAGTTTGCATGTATTTGACTTTGTATGGTTCGAAATTACTTTGGGTATGGATTGGGTAAGTAAGTATGATGCTAGGATATTTTTCCATGATTGGAAAATATCGCTTAGACACCCTGACTGTAGTGATCGGATTGTATATACCGTAGAAAGCCCTAGATGTGAGGTGAATGCTTTGTTGGGTGTAGTGGAGTTGGAAGAAGAGTTGAACCACGTTTTCATGGTTAGAGAATTCGCAGATGTTTTTGAGCATATAGTAGGATTGTCATCGAAACGAGCCATTGAGTTTCGAATAGATTTGGTGCCTGGAGCAGAACTGGTGAGTAGACTGCCAAGCAGGATAACACCTACAGAGATGAGAGAGCTAAAGGTGTAGTTGCTAGATTTGAAAGCAAGAGTTTAATCAGATGTAGTAGTTCACCTTGGGGAGCAGCCATAATGTTTGCTAAGAAGCCGGACAGATCATTGAGGTTATGTATTGGTTATCGTAAGTTGAATGAGAAGATGATAAAGAATCGATATCCATTGCCTAGGATTGATGGTTTGTTCGATCAGTTGAGTGGAGCCAAAGTATTTTCTCAGTTGGATTTAGCAACAGGTTTCCATCATCTTAGAGTAGCAGAGGATAGTAGACCTTTGACTGCATTGTTTAACGACTAAATCTCTATCGAAAAAGAAAAATAGCCAAAAAAAATAAATTAAAATAACCGCAAGCGCACGACGTACAATTCTAGTACGTAGCGAGTACGGATCGATCCACAGGGAATTGTATTGATTTTAAAATTTCTATTCAATCAAATTAAACTAAGAATTTGAGATTGTGTTTAGCTAAAAATATTCTAGAAACTAACAAAAAATAAAAATGGATAAAAATATGAGAGTAGTAAGCAATTTAGAGGTAATTTCCTTCTCATAATCACATAAATCAATAAAATGAAATTTTGATCTCTCTTTTGGTCATTAGTGAATTTAGTTGATATGTTTCAATAAGTATGGCCTATTTATGGTATTAATTAGCCCAACATAAACCATCAAACTTTAACATACCCACTAAACCACTTGCTAACTCTCATGAAAATTGACAATGAACTTGAAAATAAAATCTATTCTAAGCATGATCTATTTACTATTGATTAGTAATATAGACCATCAAATTTTGATTTTAAATTCCACTTCATTACCAACATCATATGAAGATGAAGAGGTAACTTGTGTTTTTTTTTGTTTAAGCATAGCCTATTTAGTGTTAACAACATAAGCTATCAAATTCAAAGCTATAACAAAGAAATTAAACCACGTCAAATATTGTCATTAAGCACAAAAGGAGATCACAAGTTATCAAAATGTTGAATCTATATGATTGAGAGAGCTTCATTACCCCTAAATTGAAGGGGTTTAGCTTCTTATATTTGTTATCATTTCAACAAATGTAGAGTTCAACATGAAACAAAAACAAGAGGAAAACAAGAGCAAATTAAAATAAAATGAGAGCTAATCTACTTGCATAAGATAAAACTACACTACTAACATAAAAAGAAATAAACAAAAAATAAAATTGCATAAATTAAAATTGCATAAATGTAAATTACATAAAAGAAGAAAATGGCTAAATAGCCATGAAATAAAAGAAGAGAGTTTATATTTTTGAGCCTAAAACTAAACTAACTAAAGAGGAGGCTAAGGGCTTATTACATGAACATATGGGGTATTTATACATGTTTTGAAACCCTAATCATATTTTTGGGGACTACTAAAATTACCATTGAGAAAGTGTAGCCACCAAGTTATCATTAGTCTCTAATTAATCCATCATCAAGTATGAATGTAACTTTAACCTCCACTAACTTGTGCATTATCTCCTAATTTAAGATAAGCGGGTAGGTGGAGTCCTCCATGATGCATGAGTTGAATTATTTCCATCTTCATTCCTTTGTTTCCATCCTTGTGCATGCATGAATACCTAAAGCCTCTTGTAATTTCCATCCAATTTTCCTACAAATAAAAATAAAATGTGCAAATAAATATTCTCAAATTAATATATGCACAAAAATGACCATTTTGCCCCTATATGAAGATGAATAAATGACCATTTGAACATAATTTGAATTTTGATTTAAACATGTTAAAATACCCTATATGCTCATTTATTTAATTAAATTAGATTAAATATGGAAGTAAAAATATGCAAATTTATGTGCATATCAAATACCCTCACACTTATCTTTTTATTTGTCCTCGAATAAACTAAAACTAAGATAAATCTGTTTTCGTAGGAAGCACGATTGCATTGAGCGTATGCAACAAGCCGTTAAACCTCTAGGTGTCCCGTTAGCACCAAAATTGGTCACTAACACCATTGAACAGAATTGTATAGAGAGATTAATGAAGAAAGTAAATTAAAGCAGAGAAGTAACACAATTGAATGCAAAAAGAAAAACAAAAACGAGAACATCGGATTTATAGTGGTTCAGCGTAATTGCCTATGTCCACTTTGAATATAATCTTTATTACTTTTCCAATCGCTTGAGTGCAGATACAATCCGTAAACAAACAACTTGAATACAAGTTTGAACAGAAAAGAAGCGAGTACAGAAAATGGCAGAGTATCCCTAGAGTTCTCGAAAAAAGGTCCCCTAAACTGGACCCCTGCACCTCTATTTATAGGCAAAGATAGGATGGCTCCCCTATCCAAGCCCATGACTAAGATAGCTCGGCCCATAGCTGATAAGTTAGGTAGACCGAACCAGGCATCCCGAACTGTCATGACCGACCCATCTATTGCCGGTCCCCTCTTTCTAACTTAGCATCCTCTGAATGTTGACTCAGTGTAGCTCTCGTACATGCTCAAAGTAATCTGGATCACGACTCAGAGTAATCCATGCTTATGCTCATGCTGATCCACTCTTCTAATCTTGAAACCAAGCCATACTAATCGATCCCATATGATCGAACCATTAAGGCCGACCCATATACGACAGAACCATCAAGGCCGATCCACATACGACCGAGCCATTAAGGCCAACCCACATACGACCGAGCCATACTAACTGATCCCTATACGACCGAGCCATACTAACTGATCCCTATATGACCGAACCACCAAGGCCGATCCCTATACGACCGACCCACCAAGGCCGATCCCTATATGTTCTTTGATCATAGCCATCCTACCTCAACCGACCCATCATCTAATACCAAACCACCATGTCCATACTACAACACTGACCCATCTTCAATTCTGATACATCACAAGAACGCCAACCCAGTGTCATATATGACGAACCACATATTTATGCCGTAACACACATATTTTCCGAACCACATATATATGCTGAACCACACATATATGCCAACCCAATCAAGTCAGACTGATCCCTTAAACTTCCAATCCTTCCTTGGCTTGGATCCCGTCTAGGTCCAACCATCGCCTCTGCAACTATCGCCTTATAGCCAGGCCAGATAGCCGAGTAACATTTGCCTCCCTAAAGTGCGTTGTGTGAATCAACATGACGCACTTTGAATCAGCGAGTAATCCCTGCTTTTGGAAGGTGGCTCATCCAGAATGATAACTGACTATCACTTTTTCATTGGTCTTCGATGAAGCTTCGCGTCGTCTGAACGTCCTAGCTCAATCTCGAAGAGTCTCTTAAAGTCCTGCTTTAACTTTTCAAAAGCTGAATGTGTACAACCTTTCGAAGGCTGAATCACAGTGGGTTTTCTAGACCCATGCTTTTCCACTTACCCGATAGTACCTGTCTCTTTATCACACTAATATGCTCAATGACCATTACACGTGTATTTATTCATATATACACATTTTATCATATTATCATTTCCACCACATTTTTTTTATTATTTTTTTCTTCCTTTTTTTAGGAGGGATCGGTATACTAAAGCCGATTCACTCAATCAGTTATCTGGGTTGGGTCGGCATGTCATTTTGTCGAACCACATTAAAGCATGGTTACCGGGTCATCAGGAAGATGCCCGTTCACCTCCCCTTCACCATATATAAAAGTCCATGCTCCATCTTCTTCTTCTCACTTCTACTTCATTCTCACAAGCCTGCTAACTTACTTCCCTCCAAGTCTTGCTTGCCATTCAGTCCTCCCTTCCTCCTCTCAAACCCAGACTGCCCATTTCGCAACTCCAACCGCCACCGAACCCGAACAATCCTTAGCTCAATCATGCTTTCACAATAACAACCTCACAGCTAAAGTAATTCTAAACACAAATTTAACCCAACAAGAGCAAGTAACAGCCTTCACAATATATGATGCCAATGTTCGATTTCGAGACCTCTACTACCAAACATAGGACAAGCTGTCAGAAACGGTCAGCGATGACGGTCTCCGAAGACGATAGTTTAAAGCTCAATCATGATTTACCTGTCTTTAGAAATTTAATTCTTTTATATTCATGCTTGAATGGTTGCACTAGTTCACACACAACACGGGGGGAATATTTTGTTGTTATATTCTGATGTCGATCATCTTTCAAGTATAGCTTAAACAGGTATCTATTTACATCAATCACTTCTTGGAGATATCTAATAAGTCAAGCTCCGCCACTATTTCTGACAAGCCCGGACCAAGTTCACGACAAGAGGTTATGGGGATGTCAAGTCCGTCATTCGCCCTCATTCCTGACATTCCAGTTCTCCCGGCTAAGGTGATCGGTCCGGCCCCTGATGCCATGGACGGAGCTGTCATTTTAGATAACCCCGTTGATTCACAGGCCTCCAAAATCGACGACGCCGCTCTCCGTCGATTGTGCTCTATCCACAGAATCCATTCTGACGACGTCCTGGTTTCATCAGCTCAAGATCGGCCCCACTTGCCCCCAGCTGGCTACACTGCGTGCAACAAGTTCCTGTGTTGGGCAAGAAGCGTGCCACCCTTCAATTCATTTATCCATGAAGTATTACAATATGTAGGGATTGCTCTGGCATAACTACACCCTAATAGCCATGCATTTATTCACGGTACATACATTCACTTCATGAGCTTCCTATTTAGACCTTCAACTCCTGAGGACATCTGTTACATCTACCGCTTCAAGCGACGTACTAATAGTCCGTCCTACATATTCCTCGAGCCATACCCCAAATGTCAATTTCTGATGGGCGTATGGAATAAGCTTTCTCAGTTCAAACAGGAGTGGTTCTACGTACGTTGTCCTTTCGAATTTGCGAGAAGATGGATGGAAGGACGTAAGTCTCATCCTTATCACACTCTTCATTCTAAGACTTAAGGCACATTTTCTGTAAGTCTGAACTTCTTTTAATCCTTACAGGTATCCGCCCACGACCCGAAGGTGCCATGTACTCCGAGGTAGTTAAGGCTATTCGAGCTACTCCTATAGAAGATCGGGAAATAAAATCGATAGTTACCAACGAACTACTTTCGAGGTTCGGATTACTAGAAGAGGGTCGCAGGACTAGCCTTCCAAGTGGCACCATAATTGCAAGAAGAACCGTGGAAGCGAGTAAAGGACGAGCTGGTCCTTTAGTTCCCCCTACCGAAGGGGCCCCCGATACTACCGAGGAAGGCGAGATTAAAGCAACTGAGGCGCCAGTGGCGACTGAGGAGAAAATAAGTTCCGGCCAAGCGCCAGTAGCTGATACACCCGGCGTCGACCAACCACCGCCTCCTTCGAAAAAGAAGAAGAGCTTAGTATATAAGCTGAAAAAAAGAAAGGTCGGTGGAACTTCAAAGGTCACGATAACCCCTATCGAGAAAGGATCGCCTTCTCAAAAATTGGAAAGCTCGCTTAAGGGACTATCTAACTTGACCATCCCTGATGATCTGTTGAATTATGACTTCAATAATCCTGGTGCTATGGGATTTAATTCGCCTGTGAGAGGTGATGAAGGCGCCCAGCTTCATGATCAGTGAGAGAAAACTCCGATGAGTAAAGCAATAAACACTGGTCCGTTGGGAGGATGCACTAGGATGCACACAAACACTTACACTCCACCATGCACCTGAATTCAATTCATCGTGTGACTTCTACTAATTCATTCTTGCTTAATCTTACGTACAGGTGAAATGGGGTGCACACATGGCGTTGATCGTCTCCGAGGTTCCTCCATCTTCTATCATTCTGGTCGAGACTCAGGATCGGGTAAACGAAGAGATAGGGATGAACGCGAAGACAGAGACCATCATTCTAGAGAGTTGTTCTCCTCTTCCTGAAGGAGGTCCCATGACCACTCTTCATATCCAAATAATCCTCCCAATCCTCTGGCATGTAGTGGGGACAAGTCTGCTCAAAAAGGCTCCCGGTCTGAAGTCCCTCACGACCAACATTCTGGCTCCTCAAGCACCAAGCAAACTCGCGAGCCTCACAAGAAATCTGTGACTCCGGTAAGGCAGACTCCCCCGGCTCCCGCTCACGATCTGACCACTACAGAAAAATTAGCCGAGCTCAGAGCTATGTTTTCGAAGATTTGTTTCGACGGATTGAAATTTCTCCCTGTAATTCATCCCATTCCCGGGCACGTCAAACAGAGCGCTATTGCTTGTAACAACGACGTGTATTTCTAGCACAACGCATTCGTACACTTAGTGGAAAAAGTCTCGGAAGTCTCCATCGAGCGCCAACATGAAATTGACTGCCTTAAGCTCTAAGCCATTCATGATAGAGATATTATTTTAAAGGGCCAGGATGAGGAACTTCTCACATACAAGTCTCAACTTGAGACCGCCCAAAAGAACGCCAAGGAGACAACCGAGGCGGTCAGAAGCTTAGAGGCCAGTCATAAAAAATAGTTAAACGAGGCAGTTCAACGCAACAGCGCTCTAACTCTGGAGAAAGACTCTCTTCAAAAAGAGAAAGATGCCCTTGCCCGTCGGGTCAAAGAGTTGGAGGAGATACTTTCCAAAAAGAGGGAAGAAAAAATCGCAGCGCGGGAAGAATCACAAAAATACTGCGATGAAATCGTCGAGATGAGGGATTTTAAAACAAAACTCGACGAAGAGCTACTCAAGATCGAAGCACTAAAAGATGCCGCTCATGAAGAAGGCAGAATGGTGGCACTTTTAGAGGTAGACTCCTGAATTAAGGAAGCAACCAAAGCCGGCAGAGAGGAGATTAAGTGTTCCTTTGACTCGCTCATCGCGGAGTATAATGCACGAGTTCTCATGCACCGTGACCTATATTTCTTAGGCGACGGTTATCTCGAATCACTAGCCAAAGCATGGGATACTTTGATAAAAATTATGAGAGTGGAGCTAGGCGTCGAAGAGGTTGATGAAGAGGATCTTATGAGGGAAGTGCTCCAAGGAAATGAGCCTTCAGACTTATCCGCGGCAAAAGCCCTCTTTTGAAGAGACTCCCCGTCATCAAAGGGTAAGGAAGATATCGCTGGCCCGTTCGACACTGACTCTCAAGTTCCTCCTCCCATTCAACCAGCCGAGACTTCCTCACTTGGGCCACCTGAGCAGCATGTTGGTTATGACCTGGAGAAGCCCGGACTAGGCATTCACATTTTAGCCCCAATCCCTGAGGGTGATACTCCGAGGACCACCGAAAGTCAATTGGAAGCTGGTACGTAGCTTCACCTTTTAGAATTCAGGAAATCATCGCTTTTGGCGAGTAACGGATGTGTTCTAACATTTGCTTTCCATGAATTCGTATAGGTCACTCTGGTCCCGAGCCGGCTCCAAGGAACGACCTCGCCACAGAGCGGGAAGAAAAAGATGCTGAGGCTCCTCACATGGGAGATACCCCTGGTCCCGATGCTCAGGTGATCGGGGCGCTAGATGAGGATAAACTTGAAGATCCCTCAGCTGTAGAAGAACACGACAATGTCAAAATCACAGGCGCTTCCAAGCGTACTTCCCAGCTTAGCATGAAGGAGCAACTCAAGGAGGAGGAAAACGAGAGAATCAAAGTTAAGACAGAATCCAAGGTGTTGGAACTCGATGATCCCCTAAATAGGCCATTGAAGGTCATTCTCCCCGGTGGGACCACACCTTTGGAAGTTCCCCTTCCTTCTTCGGATACCATGTTGCTTGGAAGTAAGGGGTTCAGGAGAAAACGCTCAGCTGAGGTGACTTCAGAGAAGCCGAAGAAGGAAAGAAAGCCGAAGAAGTAGCTGTCGTCCGGTCATGCCTCGCTTAGTTTAAATAAGTCAAAATCATGTAGTTGTTTCCCTTTTCCCTATTTTTTTATTTTGTCGGTAGTCATTGTAGATAGACTTGGTCTCCGCACTTTCGGAGAAGTTGTAAGGAAAAAAAATTTAAGAAGTAAATAAAATCATGTTTCTTTGGATTCACGGATTATCATCGCTTAGCCTATAATTTAATCTGTAATGGAAATTCAAAGTCTTGTGGGTCATTTAAACTCTAGTCCGCTTTTAAAGGACTTGGAGATTTTTGAATCATTTATAATCTAGTCCACACATCGGGGACTTTGAGATTTTTGAATCGTTTGTACTCTAGTCCGCACTCTGGGGACTTAGAGATTTTTGAATCGTTTATACTCTAGTCCGCACTCTGGGGACTCGGAGTACTCTAGTCCGCACTCTGGGGAATTAGTGATTTTTGAATCGTTTATACTCTGGTATGCACTCTAGGGACTCAGAGTACTCTAGTCCGCACTCTGGGGACTCCGAGTACTCTAATCCGCACTCTGGGGACTTAGAGATTTTTGAATCGTTTATACTCTAGTCCGCACTCTGGGGACTCTGAGTACTCTAGTCCGTATTCTGGGGACTTAGAGATTTTTGAATCGTTTATACTCTAGTCCGCACTCTGGGGACTCAGAGTACTCTAGTCCGCACTCTAGGGACTTAAGAGATCTTTGAATCGTTTATAATCTAGTCCGCACTCTGGGGACTCAGAGTACTCTAGTCCGTACTCTAGGGACTTAGAGATTTTTGAATCGTTTATACTCTAGTCCGCACTCTAGGGAATCAGAGTACTCTAGTCCACACTCTGGGGACTTAGAGATTTTGGAATCGTTTATACTCTAGTCCGCACTCTGGGGACTCGGAGTACTCTATTTCACACTATGGGGACTTAGAGATTTTTGAATCGTAGCTGGTCGACTTTTAGTTTTGTGTGTTCGTTCATACGCCAGACGGATTAATGCAAATTAATTTTGCCATGAAATTATAAAACATGGAACACCAATAGTTCATAAAAAACAACTTCAAGCCATTATTGATTGTAGAAAATAGGGACAAACTGAATTGTCTTATTACATGTCGGAAACAGAGAACAAAAAAAGAAACATATACTGGAAACAATTGCTACTAAAATGCAAAAGAAATAAACTAAGTATAATAACGGTGCAAATGCTCGCTATTCCATGCTCTAGGGAGTGTCACGCCATCAACAATCGCTAGCTTGAAGGTTCTTCTCCAAGCTTCCGTTCGATGACGTAGGGACCTTCCCATGTGGGATTCATATGTGACCGGACCGGAAAAACTCGCTTCAAAAAAAGGTCTCCCACATCGAAAGTTCTTGGTCGAACTTTTTCATTATAATATCAGGCGACTCGGTGGCGATATGCGGCCGCTCTTAAATTAGCTTCTTCACGCTTCTTGTCAACAAAGTCCGACGACTCTAGTAAAAGATCTCGGTTCATTCTAGGATCATAATGAGTCACCTAGTGAGAAGGAACTTCAAGTTCCACGCATATAACAGCTTCAGTGTCGTATGCCAAGGCGAAAGGAGTGTGGCTAGTCGCAAACTTATGGGTGGTTCTGTAGGCCTAGAGTGTTGTTGGAAGCTCATCCACCCATTTGCCTCTAGCCTTCTCCAAACGTTTTTTCAAGATAGACTTGATTATCTTATTTACGGCTTCATCTTGCCCATTTGCTTTAGGGTGAGCGACTGCTGCAAACCTTTTCTCAATGCAATATTTTTGGCAGAACTCTTTGAATTCTCTACTCTCGAATTGAGTTCCGTTGCCAGTAATGATAGTCCATGGGAGACCAAAGCGGCATATAATGTTTCGCACAACAAAGTTAACGACCTTTTTGGTGGTGATCGTAGCTAATGGCTCCGCTTCTGGCCATTTGGTGAGTAATCGACCGCGACAATTGCGTATTTCGCACCACCTTTGGAGATTGGCAAGGAACTGATTATATCGATCCCCCATATCGCAAACGGCCATGGACTAACCATTTGCGTGAGTTCCGTCGGTGGCACTCTGGGGATCTTTGCGTACTTTTGACATTTGTCGCATCTCCTTACATAGTCCGCGGCATCCCGATTCATGGTCAGCCAATAATATCCATAGCGGAGTATCTTTTTGGCTAGTGTCTGCCCCCTAGTATGGTCGCTACACTCTCCTTCGTGGACTTCTCTTAAAACCCGCTTTATCTCGTCGTGGGCGATGCACCTAAGCAATGGAATGGATAATCCCTTCTGATACATCATTCCATCCTACATTATATATCATGAGGCCTTGCGAACGCTTGTCGTCTCTCGTTCTTTCTCTCGGGCAAGGTTCCGTGTAGCAAGTATTCTTTGAACGGGGTCATCCACGACTCCCTTTCAGCTTCCATCTTTGCCATAAAATCTACCTCCATCTCATTTATACTCAGGGCATGTAAAGTTTCCATGAGAACCAAGCCCATCTGCTGTGCATCACCAGTACTTGCAAACTTTGCCAAGGAATCGGCTTCCCCATTTTGTTCGCGTGGAATGTGCGAAACATCTTAGTATTCGAGGTCCGCCAACAATTCTTGAACCCGAGCGAGGTACGGGGCTATCCTTTGTCCCTTTGCCTGATAGTCTCCCCGTACATGGCACACCAACTGTTAATCACAAAAGATTTTAACCGATTTTACTCCAAGTTCTTTGGTAAGCTTCAGTTCAGCGATCAACGCTTCATACTCGGCTTCGTTGTTCGTAGCGGGGAAATTAAGTTTCAAAGCATAACAAATCGATCGATTCTCAGGAGTTACAAGAATAACACCAGCCCCAGAATAATGGTCGTTGGATGCCCCAACGGTATATAGCTTCCATCAAACAGCGGGAATCACATCACCTCCACTTGGCTCGTCTGATATAGTGAACTCTGCAATGAAATCTGCTAGTGCTTGTCCCTGGATAGCCCTCCGTGGCAGGTAGGTGATGTCGAACTGACCTAGCACAATGTTCCATTTGAATAATCTTCTAGAAGTCTCTGGTTATTGGAGCACCTGTCACAAAGGTTGATCGGTATAGATACTGACCAGATGTGTTTGGAAATACGAGCAGAGCTTGCGTGATGTGATCACCAAACAGTAAGCCAGCTTCTCAATCTTGGGATAATTCCTCTATTCCCCCGTTATACGCTTACTAACATAGTAAACTGGCTTTTGGATTCGGTCCTCCTCATGAATCAAAGCTACACTGATGGCATGCTGGGATACGGCGAAGTAAACATACAATTCCTCATGGTCTACGGGCTTTGACAGAACAAAGGGCCTCTCCAAGTGACTCGCCAGAGCTCGGAAAGCGTCCTCACAATCCGGCGTCCATTCAAAATTTCTTTTCCCTTTCCTTATCACATCAAAGAAAGGAATAGACTTGTCGGTTGCTCTCGATATAAATCGACTCAGCGCAGTGACTTTCCCATTCAGGCTTTGTACTTGCTTTATAGTTCTGGGTGCTTGTACGTCTCGAATAGCTTGAATCTTTTTTGGGTTCGCTTCGATTCCTCGCGCGTTGATAATGAAACCCAAAAAATTTCCCGATGCAACGCCAAAGGAACATTTCAATGGATTGATTTTCATTCCATAAAATCAGAGTATATCAAACATCTCTGCTAAGTCTCGAATGTGGTCGTTTGACTATCGTGACTTCACAAGCATATCATCTACATAGACTTCCATCGTTCTACCAATCTTGTCTTTAAACATCCGATTCACCAAACGCTGATAAGTTGCCCTTGCGTTCTTCAACCCGAAAGGCATCACTACGCAACAGTACAATCCAACGTCTGTGACAAAACTGGTATGCTCCTAGTCAGGAATGTGCATCGGGATTTGGTTGTATCCTGAATACGCATCCATAAATGACAATAACTCGTGTCCTGCTGTCGAGTTGACCAGCTGATCAATTCTGGGCAGTGGAAAACTATTCTTAGGGCATGCCTTATTCAGGTTCAAGTAATCAACACAAGTCCTCCATTTCCCATTTGCCTTCCTCACCAGCATGTGATTAGATATCCATTCAGGATAGAGGGTGTCGCGGATGAACCCATTGACTTTGAGTTTATCCACCTCTTCCTTGAGAGCAACGGACCTCTGCGGGTCCATGCCTCTCCTCTTTTGTTTCACAGGCACATACTTCAGGTCAATGTTCAACATATGACTTTTGATGGTGGGAGAAATCCCACACATACCAAAATGGGTCCAAGGGAAAACATCGAGATTCACTCGGAGGAAATCAGTAAGATCCCCCATCATCGAGGGGTTGAGCTATGATCCAATCTTAAGCACCAGTGATGGATCATCATGGCTGACTGGAATGTCAATCGTCAGTTCAGCCGGCTATGCCTTGGCTTCTATGGGTTCTTCATCATCATCCCTCGGATCTATGTCTCTATAGATCTAACTATGTTGCCCAAGCCAAGGCTCAGGCGCTATTTGTCAATTTTCAGCAATAAGGATTGGGACAGGCTTGTCCACACCCTTTCCCTTCTCTCTTCGTTGAGCCTCTCTCAGCTTAGCCACATAACAAGCACGACCAGTCGCTTGATCGCCTGCACTACACCAACTTCATTATCCGTTGGAAATTTCAAGGTCAAACACCACGGGGCCAAAGCTGCCCTAAACTTCTCCAGGGCCAGTCAGCCCAAAAAAACATTATACGGGGAATCAACATCCAAAACAATGAACGATAGGATCCGTGCCCTTCTGCGTTCACCTTCCCCTAGTTCAACTGGCAATTCCACAAAACCTAGTGCATCATTAGCTGCACCATTAAAGCCGTGAATGCAGGCTTTAGATGGTTTCAGATCCTTCGTCTCCATCTTCATTTGGTCATATGCCTTCTTGAAGATAATATTAACAAAACTCCCACAATCAATTAGTATTCTTCTCACAAGCGCCGGTCCGATCATAGCTGAGATGACCATCGGGTCAATGGTTGGTGCCTCCACCTGATCGGCATCCCTACTCCTGAATACTATATCATCGGTCATCATTCGCTGCTGTTTCGCCGGAGTCCTGTCTTCTGTGTTCGAGTAGCACTGGAAGCCCACATGCTTCAAAGAACTAGCATAGCGTTCCATTTCTTGCCAACTCTTGTCTGTCGGATGAGGTCCACCGATTATCGTGTTTATGACCAGCCTTCCTCTGGTCCGAGCGGGCTCCTCAAGTCAGTGTGAAGCTTGCCCACGATTGGGGTCGGATGTCCCCTGTCCGCCTTCCTGCGGATCCTTAACAAACTACTGTAACTTCTTCTGGCGAATTAGCTTTTCTATAGCATCATGGAGGTGTCTGCACTCTTCTGTATTGTGCCCGTAGGTCTTGTGAAACCGATAATACTTTCCAATCTGCTATTTTTCCTCAACCGATCCCTTTGGGCATGGCTTTCGGTATTGGAATGTATTACAAGTTGATAGATAAATATTCTCCAAAGATTTATTCAGAGGTGTATATTCACTATAGGTTGGGATTCTTGGTTTCCACTTTCCTGCTTCCCTCTTTCGTCTGTAATTTCCTCCTCCGGATCCTTTGGACCGCTTAAGCTTATTTTGAACATTGACTTGGATCTTACCAGAGTTTTCGCCAGATTGCTTTACCGCAATGTTGCTTTGCACCGCTTCCTTACTAGGTCCTGGCACACTGCTCCATCTTGACCACCTAGCCTCTTCCCTTCTCATGAATTGGTTCGCCTTTAAATAAAAGCGTTCCAAGGTAGTCGGTGGTTTGTCTGCCAGCCAATCACCAAACTCTGAGTCTGGATCTACTCCTCACATCACATCCATAAGGATAGCATGGTCATTCGGATTGCTAACTTCGGTAGCAGCAACGTGAAATCTTTGCAAATAATCCTTCAACGACTCCCCCGGAGCCTAGATCACACTGGACAACGACATCACGTCCTTTGGGCGAGTGGTAGAAATCTTAAACTGCTCCACGAATTTCACCGCTAACTCATCAAACCAGGAGATCAATCATGGGGAAAGTCTGGTGAACCACATGGTAGCAATTCCGGATAGGGTTATTGGGAAGCATCTGCATTTGGTCGCATCATTTGCCCTAGCTGAGTCCATCATCCACTCGTATCTCATTATGTGCTGTCAGGGGTCGGCCTTCCCTCCATAAGCTGGAATAGTAGGCATGCTGAATTTCCGAGGTACTCAGCTTGTAGGATGGTATCTGTAAACGGAGTATGGCTCCTTGATATGCCCCAATCATCATTGGTTAAGCCCTGATTCTCCCTCATCAGTTGCCTGACCATAGCTGATAAATCCGGAGTCTGGATGGGAGGTGGCAAGTCGGTATCCATCCTGCGTGATTTCTCCGGCTGGTGCCTCCTCGGTAGGCGATCACCTAAGTGTGCATCCTGAGGACCCACTTCATTATGACCCTATCGAGGTGGTGAACCAGCTCCCAAGCGTGCTTCAGATCCTAACTTTCCCACTCCAGGTTGGGTACGACTCCCCAGGTGCAATTGAGGGGCCACAGTTCCAGCTAAGGAATCTGGACCATTTATGTTGGTTTTCTCTTGGCGAGTCGTCAACAATTGCTCTGTTGCACCAGATTGTGTCGTTTCAATCCTATGGCCTCTACGCCTGGGGTGTTCATCTGACGAAGCGGAGCTGTCGGATGATGAGTAGGAAGCAAGGCTTCCTCCAGCGTTCTCACGCTGCTGCTGCGCGATCTGGGTCATCAGGTTAGCATTTGTTTGAATCTACTCATTAAGCTGTCTCCTACTTTCCACGAGCTCCCTTGCCGGCTTATTGAACTCTGCCTGGTGATAGCTTCTGCTTGGTTTGGGATGATGGCAAGTTCTGCACCGGCATTAGCTTACCAATTGCTAGGTCCTACTTGCTGGACGCTAGCGATCTCATTAGCATTGGCGTTGTAGGAGGTGGATCTGGTACGTGGTCTTGTCATCTTAGAGTTGTCCGTAGGAACTCTAAGTAGAATCTATGAACTCTTGAGAATGAACTTGGATCTCCTTCGAGGGATTTCCTCAATCCAGTAGCAACAAAGTAGATCCTAACAGCCTGAGAATGAGCGTTCTCGGTGAAAGCACCAAAATGTTAGCACCAAAATTGGTCACTAACACCCTTGAACAGAATTGTGTAGAGAGATTAACGAAGAAAGTAAATTAAAGCAGAGAAGTAACACAGTTGAATGCAAAAAGAACAACAAAAACGAGAACACCAGATTTATAGTGGTTCAGTGTAATTGCCTAGGTCCACTTTCAATATAATCTTTATTACATTTCCAGTTACTTGAGTACATATACAATCTGTAAACAAACAACTTGAATACAAGTTTGAACAGAAAAGAAGTGAGTACAGAAAATGGCAAAGTATCCCTGGAGTTCTCAAAAAAAGGTCCCCTAAACTAGACCCCTGCCCCTCTATTTATAGGCGAAGATAGACTGGCTCCCCTGTCCAGGCCCATGACTAAAATAGCTCGGCCCATAGCTAATAAGTTAGGTAGACTGAACCAGGCATCCCGAACCGTCATGACCGACCCATCTATTGCCGATCCCCTTTTGGTAACTTGGGATCCTCTGAATGTTGCCTCGGTGTAGCTCTTGTGCACGCTTGAAGTAATCTGGATCATGACTCGAAGTAATCCATGCTTATGCTCATGCTGATCCTCTCTTCCAATCTTGAAACCAAGCCATACTAACCGATCCCATACGACCGAACCATTAAGGCCGACCCACATACGACTGAACCATCAAGGCCGGTCCACATACGACCGAGCCATTAAGGCCGACCCATATACGACCGAACCATCAAGGCCGATCTACATATGACCGAGTCATTAAGGCCGACCCATATACGACTAAACCATCAAAGGCCGATCCACATACGACCGAGCCATACTAGCCGATCCCTATACGACCAACCCACCAAGGCCGATCCCTATATGTACTTTGATCATAGCCATCCTACCTCAACCGACCCATCATCTAATACCGAACCACCATGTCCATACGCACACACCGACCCACCTTCAATTTCGATACTTCACAAGCACGTCGACCCAGTGTCATATATGCCGAATCGCATATATTTGCCGAACCACATATTTATGCCGAACCATACATATTTGCCGAACCACATATATATGCTGAACCACACATATTTGCCGAACCACATATATATGTCGAACCACACATATATGCCGACCCAATCAAGTCACACCGATCCCTTAAACTTCCAATCCTTCCTTGGCTTGAATCCCGTCTAGGTCCAGCCATCGCCTCTGCAACTATCACCTTGTAGCCGGGCCAGGTAGCCGGGTAACATGTCTCTAGTGGGACGAGTGTTGTCTCGTGAGGATTTTCAGCGGATCCTACCCACAAAATCCCAAATGCAACATGAAAATATTTACAAAATGAAAAATTCCTAAATGCAAGATTTATTTACAAAGATATGAATGCAAGTTTTTTAAAATATTTACAAATGAAGAATTTACTTTTAAATTGCACAAATAAGTTAAATATAAGTTCTGGTCATTATCAAGAAATTTAAGTCTTTTTACTTGTCAAAATTTCTAATAAAAATTAAGTTATCATTACAATTAGACTCTAGTTTGGCTAGTTGGTTCGGTCGATAGCATAGTGTAACTATGAAATGGATCCTTAGTTGATTATCATAGTTTGCAAAGTGGTATTTCTATTTCTTTTGAGTAACAAATTGAATCAAATAAGTAAAAATAGTGCTTGGATTTCAATTGCTTACTCTCTCTCTATTTTCTAAAATTTTATTGATATTAACAGTTTTACATATGCCTAACTCAAATAACTGAGGCCAGATATACAACCCATGCACTGCCTTTTGGGCTTATATGAGGGGAATACAGAGCATGGCGAGTGAACACACAAGTGTGTACACCTATCGACTGTAGGCATTATTAATAAAAGAATTTTTATATACATATACCTAACTCAGATAAACTGAGGCTAGATATACAGATTGTACACTGCCTTTCGGGCTTACGTGAGAAGGGTACAGAGATGGCGAGTGTACACATTTGCGTTTGAACACATGACTCTACGTGTTTATTAAAATATATACATATATACAAAAAAAATTCTTTTGTTATATTTTTTTTTGTTTTTTTTAAAAGAGAGTTTTGCAAAATCATCTTAGCACCATTTAACTTAGAAGATAAAAAATGTTATATCCTTTACTTTAAATTAACCACTCTTTAAACAAAGATTTCAATTAGAATATACTTCATAATTATCACCCATGGACCTTCCTATATACTAGTTAAACCATAGTTACTTGTAATCAAACTTTATTTTTGCTGAGACAAATAATTTTATTTTTTTAAAACTCGATTTAATAACCAAAACCTATACTTATCTTATAGTGGTTCTCCAAAAATAAATTAAAATGCTAAAAAAATTGATTTTTTAGGATTTTTTGTTATTTTGTTTTTCTTTAAATTTTTTTAGTTTTTTGGAAGGAAAATGCAAAAAATAAACAATGAAAAAACAAAAATGAAGATGAGACTCCCCCCACACTTGATTTTGACTGTGTCCCCACGGTCAACCCAAGTGAAAGGAGAAAAAAATGACCTATATTTACATGAAAATGAAACGGTTATTATTTACACGACATTAGAAAGTATATCGTCAAAGAGTAAATGAAGCGATCTTCCGAAGACCAATTCATTTATCTCGTCAATTATGAGAGACATGGCTTAAGCACAAAAAACCAAACCATAAAAGATTTCACAGTTGAATGTTGATTTGGAAAAATGAATGTCGTTTTATTAAAAATTGTATGAGTTGTTTTATTTTGGATGATTTTTTGTGGAAGATAAAACAATTGGTTGAAGTACAAGTTTATTCTCACCAAGTTCAAATTCAAGTTTATTATTGAAAATTTCTTTAGAATTATCGATTTTAAAATCAAAATGGTGATTTAAGTCTACCCTTTCAGAATTCAACAACACATCTTTGTAAAGTCCAAAAAATTTATGTTCACAAAATTCGTTTTCCTTTGTTGGATTATCAACAACTTCATTGCATGTATTAATTTCAAAATCTAAAGTTGTTGTACTCAAATTTTCAAAATCGGAAAAAGAAAGATCGAATTTTGAATTTGGTTCCACACTCTCAAAAAAATATAAATCCAACTCAATGACCGTATTTTCAATTACTTCATTAAGATTGTCGTTTTCAATTTCAAAAGTTTTTATTTGAAAATCTTCAATTTTGGTAAAAAGAAGGATTATTATTTGACTCGTCACACATTGGGATTTGATTTTGTTTCTCACGTTGTTTCATGTATGTTTCAAACAACAAATCTGTGTGATCTTTGTGAATTTCTTCCATTTTCTCAACAAAATCAAATTTATAATTATTGATTTGAGAATTTTCAATTTGAAATTATTGAGAGTGAAAATTTTCAAATGCACCATATTCGAGATTATTCTCATTGCCAAAATTATTTGAAAAGCAGTTCACATTTCCATTTTGACTTTGAAATTCATTTTGGAGTTCGAAGTTGTATTAGCATGAGTTATAATCGAAATCATTTGAATTTTGAAGTGAATTCAAATTTTGATTATCTTGAAAACTTTGACTTGAGTTATTGCACAAATATGAATTACAGAAATCATTTATCCTTTGATCATTTTATGTAGAGAGTTCAAGTAAAGACGAAATAGTTTCAATACTCTTTACAAGGGTTACTCACTATTTTGAAAATTTTGTTCTTCAAGGTGCAAATTATTTATACAATAGTTGTTACTAAAATATCCATAAGAATTTGATGTGAAATTATATAGAATATATTGATTTTCACAACTATCGTAAAATCCATGTGAGTAGGTTCAGACATTTTCAAAAGTTTTTTTTCCTTTTTGGATATTTTTTTTGATTTTTTAATGAAGGAAAACTATTTGCCAAAAGGAATTTGTCTTTTCAAAAGGGAAATTCGATTTTTGTTTTATGGATTTTCCAAAAAAAAAATTTGAAAAGATTTTATTTTTTGAATTTTTGGTTTTGATTGAAAATTTTCAAAGGATTTAGAAACTAAGTTAAGAAATATTTACAATTTTTATAGTTTTTGGCTTTTGAATTTTTTTTCTTTTTTTAAATTGTGCATGAACTAATGCAACTAAATGAATGCAAGGGCTTAGTTACAAATTTTCTATCCTAAGTAGCTCCTAATCCAAAATTGTATAATCACATTTTGTCTTAATTCAACAAATTATTTCTTAGCCAGGTAACGGGGAGGAGTTATCGGTGCACCACGAATCACCATAGCAATGCCGCCGAAGGTTTAAGTACCTTCAAAGAAACAATCAGTATAATATTTACGATTCACCGTAATGTTTATAACTGATTATGGCTCTACCGTAGACTAGACGTCAATAATATAAATTGTTCAAAGAAGACAAATTGTCAAGATATAATTAAGCCCTGGGTGAGCTCGTGACACCCTTAAGTCGAATGTCTAACCGTTATTATTAGCAAATTCTAGGAAAAAAATGCAATTTGTGGGCCAAGGAAGGGGTGATGAAATCCCCCACCTTATATGGATTTGGGTATTACCCTTAAAAAGAAAATAAGATGGTATGAATGCAAAGCAGAAGTGAAACGTGAACTAACAATGCAACTACAAATGAATTTTGTTTTTGTTTTTTTTTTGTTTTTTTTTGAAGATATATACAAGTTTATATATATATATATATATCAAAGAAAAAAGTAAAACAAAACAAGTGAAAACAAAACAAATGAAAACAAAACAAAATGAAACAAAACAAAACAAGAGAAACAAACTTATTTGTTTTTTTTCTTTCTTTTTTTATACTTTTTTTTCTTTTTTTATGAAGAGCAACAAAAGGCAAATTAAAATAAAGATAAATAACTAACTAAATAAATAAAATGAAAAAAGACAAAGGCAAAGGCAACAACAAAGAAATTGTCGAATGGTTAGTTATGTCGTTCGGACTAACTAATTCGTCGGCATTCTTTGTGGATTTGATGAACCGAATTTTCCGGGAGCACTTAGATAGGTTCATGCTGGTTTTCACAGATGATATCTTGATATACTCTAAAGATGAAAGAGAGCATAAGGATCATCTTAGAGTTGTGCTTGAGACATTGAGGCAGCATCAACTGAAGGCGAAGTTTTCGAAGTGTCATTTCTGGAAGAAGGAAGTGAAGTTTCTTGGTCATATAGTCTCAAAGAAAGGGTTGTCTATAGATCTGACAAGCGGTGAATAATTAAAAGAGAACCGAGACAGTAACCGAGATAAAGAGTTTTCTTGACTTAGCTGGATATTATAGGAGGTTCATTAAGGATTTTTCGTAGATAGCCGCACCCATGACCAAGCTAATGCGAAAGGATGTGATGCTTGATTGGACCGGTAAGCGTGAGAAAGCATTCCAGAGCTTGAATCACTTATTGACTCATGAACTTGTATTAGTTGTTCCAGAAGGGAATCAGGATTTGGTAGTTTATACATATGCATGTGGAACTGGATTAGGAGCTGTGTTAATGTAGAGAGGTAAAGTGATTGCCTATGCTTCTCGACAGCTTAGACCGCATGAAATTAGATATCCAACGCATGATTTGGAGTTCGCTTGCGGTGATTTTTGCATTGAAGGTGTGGAGACATTACCTTTTGGGAGAAAGTTTTGAGCTTTATACGGATCATAAGTCGTTGAAGTATTTGTTCTCTCAAAAGGAGCTGAACATGAGACAGCATAGATGGTTGAAGTTCATTGCTACTTTTGATTTTGGAATTAAGTATACACCAGGAAAAGGTAATAAGGTTGCAGACGCACTTAGCAGAAAGCACCAAAATGCAGTGTTAGCAACGATAGCAGAGTGGAAAGATTTGGAAGCGTTGTCGACTTACAGATTACAGTGGAGATCTAAGAGTAGTTCTAGTATAGAAACTACTACGTTGTCATGTTTAGAAGTTCGACTGGTTATGATTGAGATGATTGCTTCTAAACAGATGGAGGATCCAGTATTAGTTGAACGGATCAGAAAGTTAAGGGATGGAACAAAGAGCGATGACTTGAAGGATTTTAGTCTTGACCAGAATGGGTGGTTGAGAAGGAAAGGTAGGTTATGTGTTCCAAATGTGGGAGACATAAGGAAGGAAGTTTTGGAGGAATGTCATCGTTCAAATTTCACTATTCATCCGGGAGGAACTAAGATGTATCAAGACATGAAGTGGAGTTTCTTCTGGGAAGGTATGAAGAAGGATGTAAGCTTACGGGTGAAGTAGTGTTTGAACTATTAACAAGTGAAAGCCGAACATCAGAAGCCAAGAGGGTTGCTTCAGCCTTTAGATGTTCCAATCCGGAAATGGGATTCTATTTCTATGGATTTTATAGACAGGTTACCAAGGTCTAGTAGAGGAAATGAAAGCATATGGGTCATAGTGGATAGATTGCCCAAGAGTGCCCATTTCATTCCAGTTAAGTCAACTAGGACGACACCTGTTTTGGCTAAGTTATTTATGAATAATATAGTTATAGACTGCATGGAATTCCTAGTAGTATAGTAAGTGATAGAGATTCCTTATTCACTAGCGAGTTTTGGAAGAGTCTACAGGAGATTTTAGGAACCAAGCTCAAGATGAGTATCGCTTACTATCCACAGACCGATGGACAAACGGAAAGAGTTAACAAAGTCTTGGAGGATTTGTTAAGAGCTTGTGTGTTAGATTTTGGAGGATCATGGGAAGACCATCTACACTTAGTCGAGTTTTCGTATAACAACAGTTATCAGACTGGTATAGGGATGGCACCGTTTGAAGCTTTGTATGGAAGGCCATGCAAATCTCCTGTTTGTTGGTTAGAGATCGGAGATAGGTTGGTTCTTGGTCCATATTTGGTTAGAGAAGCTGCGGAGAAGATTGAATTGATTCGAGCTAGGATGAAGGAAGCTCAGTCTAGGCAGAAGAGTTATGCAGATAGAAGACGGAAAGACATAGAGTTCTCTGTTGGAGATTGTGTTTTTATTAAGGTATCACCGATAAAGGGTGTGATTCGATTCGGGAAATTAGGGAAGTTGGCACCGAGATTTGTAGGACCATTTCCTATTGTAGAGAGGATCGGAAAACTCACATATAGAGTATAGTTACCGAGCAGTTTGGTAGGAGTCCATGATGTGTTGCATGTTTCTCATCTAAGGAAGTGTGTTAGAGATCCGGAGTCTATTATAGCACCGACTATGTTAGATGATTTAGTAGTAGAACCGGACTTGGCTATAGTTAAAAAGCCAGTTCGGATAGTTGCGAGGGATGAGAAGAGGCTAAGGAATAAGATAATCAGATTAGTAAAGGTCTAATGGACGATGATGAGAGAGACTATACTTGGGAGAATGAGAGCAGTATTAGAGACGCTTATCTTGATTTGTTTGATGGTAAGTTTTACCTTTTTGATTGATTTGTTGTGTACCTTATCATAATTTCGAGGACGAAATTCTTAAAGGAGGGGAGATTGTAACACCCCATATTTCTAGTAACACTATTTAGAATATTTAATTTGCTAAATTAATAAAATAATGGGAAGGTTAGGGGATTGAGATTTGATTTTAAAAATGGGTAGCCGTGCCATGTAACAAATGAACTAAAGAAGAGTTAAAATGAAATAGAGGAGAGGTAAAATAGGAAAGAGATCATTCTAATACCCTAAACCTTTATCCGTGTATGTTATACTCGTTCATTTGAAAAATAAAAAACAAATAGAGGCGGACCACCATTAGCCAAAAACAAGAGGAAGAAAAGCTAAAGGAAGAAGATTAATCAATTCAAATCCATTCAAATCTCAAACTCGTTAATCTCAAAGCTAAGGTGAATAATGACTACATCTCATATTTTTATTGATTTCGGTTATAAGGATAATCCAAAATTATTTACAATGTTATGCCATGATTTTGAAGGATATAATATTTATATATGCTTGCTGATGATTTATGCTTATTCATATAGGTTTTATGATATGTTTTAATGTAAAAACCCTATTTAATGACATTCAAATGCCTTGCGATTTTAGATTTGGATCAGAAATGATATTTTAGAGTTGGGTTTCAATTTTCATACTTTTCTGAATTTATGTGGATTTAATATAAATTTTCTAGTGAAGAAAATGATTATTTGGGTTTAAAATAGTTTATGGATAAATTATTTATGTTTTGGGTCTGAAATTATTATATGTTAGAAAACATATTAAAAATGATTTTCATGAATTTTTGTAGAGTTTTCCTAAGTGTTTTAATAGATATATAAAATTATTTAAGGTATGGGTAAATGTTTTATATATTTATAAAAGGAGAAGGGGTATTTTATAAATAAATTAAATTTTTTACTTTTGAAATATTGGCAGCACTTTTAGAAAAGAAAATTAGCAACCAATAATATTTTGACAAACAACGTAGGTTAGTTGAAAAGAACTTCTTTTTAAAGTTAGAATCAGTTTTTACATGCTTTTGGCATGTTTCATCACTTTCGGCACCAGGCCTTCCGACCTAGTAGCTCCGTCACCATCACCATCGAAACCAATGCGCACGGCATTAAAGCCTTGGTGTGCAGTGAATGGATATAGGCGGAAGGTATTGGGTCGAAACTAGGGTTTTCGAAGGAGGTCGAAACCTTACTTAGCTTTCAAATGAAAAACACGCCTGCTCTGCTTTCAAAGGATATGCTTTTGACTTAATTGGCTTTCGGCTGAGTCAAATGTTTTAAAGGAAAGGTTTCGAATGAGTTGCGCCTTTTGTTTTAGGTAAATGCTTTCGAATGAGGTCGAAACCCTTAGCCGTCGCTTTTCTACCTTTCGAAGTCAATGGTTTCGGAAGGTATACTTTGTTTTAAAACTTAGTCGCTTCTCCAATGCTTTCGGAAGGTTAGTTTCGACACCAACACTTATTTACTTAGGAAATTCTTTTGAAAGAGTGCTTTCGACTTAATTGTTTTATGACCATTTTTCTCTATTAAAGATAAAACCCAAAGGTTACGAAAGAGATGGTTTTCAATGGTTTCGTAAGGTGTTTCTGCATGTTTTAAATTGAACCCAATGCTTTCGAAAGGATTGTTGTTTACAAAGGTTTTGATGATTTTGAAAGGTTTTAAAGAATGGTTTCGAAGGGGTGGCTCCCCATGGTTTCGAAAGGTTTATATGAATGGTTTCGAAAGGAATGTTTTGTCCTTTTGACATAGGTTATAAAATAGGGTTTATTTGGCTTCGAAAGGGGTACTTTCAATGGATTTGAAAGGGGTACTTTCGAAGGCTTAAATGTTTTCATCAACAAAGATTTGAGTAAAAAATATATATATATATAATATGGCAAGATGATTTTGAGTAAAGGATAGAGTAAATATTTTCCTTGTTTAAGTTTGATTTAAAGGTTTTTAATCAATTTGGAATGAAAAGGTTTTCAAGGAAAATTTAATGGAAGATTACCCTAAGTAAAATGACTCAGATATTTGTATACCAGATGGGACTGGTATAGGGTCACACCCTAAACATTAGTTATTAGCCCTAGCTAATTTAGTCCAAAATTCCAGTGTGTAGGTCTTTATCATGGGTTAGACTAAAATTATGATTACATATAGAAGGGAATATATGTTTGTAAAGAGGTAGGTTATTGGTGAGCTCGCAAAACCATTAGGATCAGGTAACCCTGGGCGAAGATAAGTTAGGGACAGACCGTCCAGAAGTGGAGTATTAGATAAGTTAGAGACAAACCGTCCAGAAGAGGAGTGTCTAACAGATGTCAGATTATTTTCTTTATATTGTCTTGTAGGCCCGAGTCAGCCAAAGGCTAGTAGTTAGCCAAACAAAACTATAGTATTCGAACAGATAGTTCATTTGTTACCTGACATGTACGTTTACATAAATATGCTTTACAGTTTTTAACCAGTTATGGTTGCAGGTTTATGATTTGCAAATGATATGTTTTAAAAGGATATTAGTGAGTGGAAACCCGTTCCTCTAAGCAGTTTGGTCTCACTTAATATCAAATAACCGAGATGTATAGTATTATTCACACCAGGCTTTATGTCTGACTCGAAGTTTATGTTTTTCCCTTAAACTCTTGGGTGCTCAAAATTGATTTGAGTAGGCTAAGGGTTGAGGTTTACAGGTTATTAGCAGGTTGGCGATTAAAGCTTCCGAAGACGAGCAGGTGGCTGACGGATAGCTATTTAGGAGATACTGTTTTATTTTTTTACTTCCGCTGTGTTGTATTATGTCTGTATGACTATATAGTACACTGGACAACCAATGGTGCATCATCATATGCCGCCCTTGGCGTATTTTGTAATAATTATATTTGATATTTACCTAGGAAATGATTATGGGATTATGTAATGGAATATGAAACATGTTTTGTGAAATCTGTGATTTTGTTTCATATTCATATGCTTATGATATTGTGGATACCCTTAACATTACCGTATTTGGTTACCGGGAGTTAATACTATGGATGACTGCAGCATCTGTAGCGCTTAGATTTCGGCCTCCAGATAGGGGATGTTACATAATCCCACTTTTCGGAAAAATAAAGGGCAAGTCTATGGGAGCCTACCTTATCGATCGCACATGAGCTGGGTTCGTGGTTTGCGAGATGTTAAGTAGAACTGATTGATTAATGTTAAGGTTGAAGCATGAGTTTGATGCGGCCAGATGCTGGGGCCATGCGGGGTTACATCAAGCTTAACATGAGGAAACACAAAATTACTTCGGGTCGGACACACAAAAACTCAAGAATTTTGTGATGAGGCCAGAATCACTCTAAACTTCAATAACTCAAAGATATCAGTTGTTTAAGTTGAATGGGAAGTGTTTGAAGCATCTAGTCATGGTCTAAGGAGGAAAGATCGATGATGGAAACTTGTTAATGGAATGGGCGATGTGTTCTACTATTGGGAGGTATGCTAAGGAATCGTCGATAACTCGAGGATTTCGATGTGTGCTCATAAAAATGGGATTAGGTGAGGATGCTCACTTAGATTTGTCAATTTGTGATCTATATACCCAAACCTTATTGGTATATGGGTCAAGTTCCTGGCCGTCAAAGGGGCATGGGTTTGAGAACTTAGAAAACAGAGATGTTGAGTAGTCTTTGATCGTCGAATGGGACCATATGTGCTATCATATATTCAAGTTGCTTGAGTTGAGCGATAACCTATGTTTGATGTTTGCTATATTTTCTATTTTGTAATGTTTTGTTGTAGATGTCCCACGATGTAGGTATTGTCAATGTTAGATACCTAGACACCCATGGTATACTTTAAGTAGTAGTAAACCCATATGATGATCGTTTTGTGTATCTTATTACGTGCTACTTGTTGGATGCAGGGAATGGGCAGGTATGACACCGCATACCATTTGTTCCTACTTTGAATGTTTTTATGGCGTATATCTTATTTGAGGTTATAGATCACCCATATGAGGGTTATGCCTAACTCGAGGTTGTTTACTTTTCTTCTTATCATTTTGGGTACTCTTAAACAAGTAGATTAAATATATAGGGTATATGATAGTACATGGAGCTGTGTGGAGGACCAACTGGTGGGTAGCGCTTTCATGTATATATAGTTTTGGACTTATTATTGTTGTTTCCATTGTGTGGTACTGTGGAGCTACCAGTACTTGTTTACTTATTTATTCAGTTTAATTTGGAGTTTATTATTTAGATGTGTATACTTTATTCCATTTGCTTTGTATAATTGTGATAACCTGACGGTTTGATTATGTTTGGTTCATTTGGTTATATTGCTCTCTCGTATATTTTATATATATTTGATTATTATACTTTATCTTATGCGTTGTGTGATGTATGACAGCTTCTGCTTTTGATTGCTTTTATTGCACCTTTGGCTTCCATTCTACATCGATCGGGTGCCGTTGCAGCGTGCTATTTATGGTATTTGGATACCGGAGGTGTAGGGTTGTAACAACCAGTATATTACATATCGAAGGATCGTAAAATATTATTTTTAAATTCATCTGATGTCGTATGAGTCCTTAACTTTGGGAAATGCCTAATAATAACATTTCCTATCTTTAGAATTTTTCCAGACAATTTTACCTTTGAAAACTTATATCAGCAATAATTTTTTATATGAGCCGAATTAGCATCCGAGACCACTTCCATTGGAAAGATATAATAGTTTCCCTTCCCGTAGAGTGGACATAGTAGCTATTTGGATGCTTTGGCTAAGAGATATGGCTATCTAAAGATTGGTAGTTTTTAGAGTAGTTTAGTGGGTAATTAGTGAGTTTGGGGGCAAGTCTACTAACCCATTTCAGGTTTGGAGACCTTGTTAGGCTGAACAATCATCCCCAAATCAATTTTACACCTTCTCAAATGGATCTAAGCCTCCATTAACCTATTCTCCATTCAAAACCAACTTTTTCTCTTCGAATCAAGTCTAAATCATAGATTAGGGTTAGATTAGTAAGGGAATTTAGAGAACTTCACATCTACATTTTTGGGAAGAGAAAACTCGATCTTTGCTGTTCATTTTTCGATCTACCTCGATTTAGGTGCAAAACTTGGATTTTAGAGGCTTATGTAAGTGATTTATCGTCTCTCCCCTTATTAGATATGTATCTGTAGGTTTTGACATGTTTTAAACTCATTTTGAAAGTTAAATTAATGTTTTGGAACTATTATCTAAGTCAAACCTGTAGCAAAAGGAATTTGGAATATTTAAAGTGCCCTAATCATGTTGTTTTAGAGTATAGTTGCATTAATATATGATAGGCTATGTTATAGATGTATTAACATGATGAATTGTTAAGGTTTGATGTGTGTTTGGATGATTGAATATTGGTTGTGATTTATGTACGTTTATGTTTGTGAGAATGCTTATATGGTTAAAATGCTCAGCATAGCGACTTAGAATTCGAAACCGTGAAACTAGGCTTCGACAAGTTGACTTGAGATTGTCGAGAGTTGTATCATTTCATATGGAATGCACAAGGATCAAAGAATGGAGCGCAGTAGTGAAATCGATGCGAAAACTTAGATTCTATGATGCTACAAGATTTTGGTTCTGCGTGCATGGTTCGACGTTGGTTGGTTTGGGCTAGGCTTAGTTCGGCAAAGGAGTGGGCGTGGTGACCAAACGTGGAATCAGTTCGATGAGCGGACGACTCAGTGGTCGAACATGGAGTCAAGTTCGATGTTGGCGATGTTTGAGGGACCGAGCATAGTAGTCGGTTTGGTGGGGGAATTTGGTTTGGGCCTAGCTTGGCTCGGTCAGAGGTTAGACCGACAGAGGTGGAGCCTGAAATTTGGCTATGTACATTGGGTATGGCACAGACATAATTTTAGCTAGAGTTTGAGGGTCTTTGATGAGTTGATGGGGAGTAAGGATGGATGACTCTAGGACAACTCAGAATGACCTTGAACTTCATGTAGTGACTAGTGAAGCAATGACATGGTGCTTCAACGTTGACGATGTAATGATTTCAGGATTTTGGTACGATGGCTCTACAACTTACGATGGGTGTCTAGAGGTGTTCTGAATATGATGACTTAACGATGGAGTCATGATGGTGATCCATAAGAGCGAGCTTAACGATGGGGGCTTGCGAGTGGGATTTGTGATTGTGTCCTGTTGTGGAGATAGCCGTGATGGAATAACGATCGAGTTCCGTTATGGAGACCCGTGCAAAAGGGATTTTTGGTAACTCGGAGGCTTCAAGTTTGCTTGTAAAGAAGGGGTATGTTCGGATGTCCACCTAAATTTGCGATCATGTCTAGATCTTGTGGAAGTAGACTACCTTCGGCTTTGCGATTGTAGGCCTAGTTCGTTTCCTTTCGAGGTGGCATGGATTCGAGCACCAATGGAGTCGGGATTGCGATTGGGTCCCAGATTTGGGATTGTGCCACATGAGTTATCATATATCCAACAAAATGAGTGATAGTGATGATTGTTTGATGGATACTATGTTTTCCATGGTTGTTACTAGTCTAGGGTGTCACACGATGTAGGTGGTGACCGTATACCTAGACACTGGGCATTGTACTTTGACCGTAGTACACTTATATGGTTTTAATAGTATATTAGCATATATCGCTTGTTATATGTTAACTCTTTAGATACATGGACAAGTCAGGTATGGTTCTTCATTCCCTACATCCATATTTACTATATGTGATTTTTATAGTATTTTTGAGATGATATATCGCTCACATCAGACTGTTGTTTGACCCGAGCTTTTATGTTTTGCTTCTTATTATCTCGTGTACTCTTAAATCGGTATATTAGGGATAACAGGTCTAGATAGCGCATGGAGCTATACGGAGTACGAGTAGGAGACTGCACTTTCATATATCTATACTTTGGAGCTTACTACTGTTTGCAGTACTGTGAAACTATGTCAATACTTGTATTTTGAAAGACAGTTATAGAATTTTTTTTGGGATGTATAAACCCTTTATTTTAGTTTTGTATAATCTGCAAACCTAATGCACTCTGATGTTATTATTTACGGTTTATTTGAGTATATCACCGTCTTACCTATTTACGTCTATGTTATTATATTATATTTTGTCTCTGCACTGTGAGATGTTTACAGGTTCGGTGTTTGGATTTTTATTACTTTACACCCTTGACTACCATCTTGCATCGTTCAGGCACCCCCACAGTGCATTATATAGGTATACTTTGTACAGGAGGTGTAGGGCGGGAGTCTCATTTGGTATTAGAGCTTAGGTTGCGCAGACGACCTAAGTTGAAACTTGGACCCATCAGAGATAAGGATGGAGCTATCACCTTAGAATAGATTCAATGATATTTGTGAGAGTGTACTTATTAAATTTTGGTTTTCAAAACTATATAGTAGTATATATATTTAGTGTATAAATCGCATTACATTCATAGACAACACTTATTTCATATAGAGAGACTGATCATTCTTATTACAGCTTGTAAGAATAAGCCAGCCAACTAGGAATGCTGTTAGGAACTCCATTTTTGGAGTTAAGGAGGGGCGGGATCGATGGCTAACAACCTTGATAGGCAGAGCATGTTCCCCGAGATGGTGCAAAACATGGTCCAAAATGCCAAAGTTGCTCTGCTGTGGCTATTGGTGGTGGTGCTCCAATGCAAGTGTCGAGGGCTGACTTTGCCAAAACGAACAAGGAATGTTCTCTACTAGGAGGCAAACCGTTCCTTGGGATGGAATTAGCCACCGAAGTGCAGGATTGGTTGGATACATGCGAATACATCTTTGAGGATATGGAGTTAGAGGATGTGATAAAGAGGAAGCTGGCCTCTAGATAGCTTCGGGGAAGGGCTATATGGTGGTGGAACATCATCAAGATTACAACTCTCGAGGATCAAATTACTTGGGAGCAGTTTAAGGAAAGATTTGAGGACAAGTACATATCGACAACCCAGAAGTCGGTGCTTATTTTAAAAGTTTGCTAACTTGAGATAGGGGGATATGCCCGTGTCAAAGTACATGGCTGTGTTTGACACACTGTCGAAGTACGGTCTATCTTTTTTGATACTCTACAAAAGAAGAATGAAAAGTTTATCATGGGCTTGGATGATTATCTTTCAGAGAAGCTTGTTGGGAATATTGATGAGCCATTTGAGAGGCTGGTAGAGAAGGCTCTTTGACATAAGAGTTTGTATCCTAAGCCAAAGTTGGTTGTTCCTCCTAAGGATGAGCCAAAACCGCAAGCAAACGGGGGAGGCAAGAGAAAGTGGAACAATGTAACATCCCCCTACTTGGAGGCCCAAAACTAACGGCTACGGATGTTGCAGTCATCCATAGTTATTAATCCTCGGCGACCAATTACGGCAGTGTTAGATTCAATGATACACCACTACTACAAAACAGGCCATTTGAATCGGTTGTTTACCCCCCTTTTGCATCAGTTCAACAACCGATGCATATGCAACCGATGCAACAGGCTTAACACTTTTTCATCAGTTCTGAAACTGATGCAAAAAGGTCCTTTTTGCATCAGTTGTTAGTAACAACTGATGCAAAATATCATGGTTGGTTGCTTGAACACAGCCCCCATGTTGCATCGGTTGTAATGAAAACCGATGCAACAAAGGAACTTGTTGCATCAGTTGTTGAAAATCGATGCAAGCTAATCCCTCTATCGCATCAGTTTTTTATAACAACCGATGCAAACTAATCCCTCAGAAACCATTATTACAGTACTCAAATAGACTATATAGTATATATCTATATTTATTCCATTTGCATCACATTTACATTTTATATATTGGTTTTACAAGTTTCTTTGTTTTCTTTTCTTTACATTAAAAAAAATACTACTTCAATTCATTCACTTCAGCATCATTCACTGTCATCCACCATATCAAACCACTTCATTACAGTCACCATTCATTTGCAATCACCATCCACTGCTGCTAACAGCAACCTTCTCAAACACTGCTTACTACTTCAAATTGCCTTCACCACTTCAAATTGCTACAATCGCAACCTTGATCAACACTGCTCACAATCTGCTACAGCACTTCCACACTTCAATTCCTTCAACAACAATCACTATATCACAAACCCTCACAACTTTCACTGCCTCCCTGTCAACCTCCTCCACCATCTCCAACTAAACTCAATAGTCCAATACCATCCACCAGAAATTGCCATCTACCATCAATCCAACATACATTCAACCAACTGCTCCTTCACATTACTACATATCACCACTACTTACACACATACTCCTTCCACTACCTATCATCATTCAAAAACTTCTCCTCTCTCAACCAATTTCAATCAAATACCTTCACCACTCAAGCATCACTGTAGGAATAAAACTACAGCACACTATTCTTGCCTCATACCTGAACAACATCACTTACTCCATTACCATCATTCCATCACAGCAACTCCTCCACTTCCCGAATTCCACCACCATTCTCTGCTACTGACCACACTGACTTGCTTTCTTCATACAACCCCACCATCTCGCCTTCATTCACTGACACACTTAACAACAGACCATCCACAACTTACACTGCAGTAACCCTAACAAACAGCAGCAACCAACATCACCTCACCAAAACATCACAGTGCATGTGTAATAAATATCATTCAAATTTGTAAAAGATGAAGTTTTACCTGAAATTCCAATATCATATCCGAAAATGAGTCCTCCTGTTGTAGCAACAATAGAAGCCAAGACAACATAAAAGGTTATATAGACTATTTAAAACATGTAGCAGCTTTTATTGCTATATGAAATAAGTAGCAGCTTTTATTTTCATTACATTTGCATTCTTTTGTTTAATCTTTGCAGAATTTAGAAGAAATTTTTTCTCAAAAAATGATCAACATAAAGGCATAGTCAAAAGACCTACTTACAAGTTAATCGAATTTGGAATTGGTTATCAACTGAAACAACTCCTGCCATTATATATAAACACTAGTATGAAGCCCATGCCGATGGCACGGGTTCAAACATAATAACGTATTTATTTAATATTTTGGCAGATCTTCAAGCATAATAAAACGAAAGTATATTCCTTTGCTTGCAGAGTAGAAGATAATGATGAACTGAGATTTAATATTTCTTTATAACAGAAGCATATTTATTTTACTTATTATATGTTGTAGGTTCAGCCATTTATAGTGGTGCTTGAATGCTTCAGTTGAGATCTCCATTCTTACATAATCATCCTTTGACCTTTGGCATTGACCAATTATTCTGAAGTCCCTTTAATTTCGAAAGCAAAACTAAGCAATCATTCTTATATGACATGTCGTGATTGTGGGCATTTTGTAAGTTCTTAACATAAACAGCTTCCCTGGTAGATATTAGTAAAGCATAATAGCTTTATAAAAAGAAAGCAAGAAACCAAAACAGCGGTAGAAATGAAAAAAAAAACTATCCATTTAATCGAGAGAGAAAATCCTTTTAGGCATACTTATATTTAATGTAAAAAAATATTATTTCAAAATAGTTTCCTTAACAAAAAGTATCAAACCTATCTGCCAAAGAGAATCTATCAAGCGAAATAAATAGAATATTCTGTATATTTCAAAAGTGCACTGATTGTAATATCCAAAGAATATAAATGAAAAATATATATGATCAACTTCCAGATTTAAAAAAGATAAAAATTATTACGTACCTTCTGATTAGCAACACTACCAAGTGCAGGTATACCCAAATGAATAATGTATTCACCATCCACAACTCCAACAGATTTTGTTCGATCGCCCTAATTACAAAGAATACTATACCTTATCCTTATTATCAATATTTTATAGAGGGAAATGTCCTTTTCACAATCATTATTTTCTTACATGAGCACAATAACCAAGCATCTTATCTAGACCCCATGCATGTATTAAGTCATTCTGGAGAACAAAACAATAATATAAATGAATAGAGAAATTACTTAGGTAGTAAATATGCAACCAAATAAACCTGAATCATATGTCATACACAACGCCATGCTACTTTAGAGAATACGGGAGCCATCATTTCCACCCATCTACAAATATATCAATTTATTTATTTTTTGTTTATTGGAAGCTGAATACTGATAGTATAACGCACAAAAAAATCTAACAAATGTCTGAACATGCAGTTTCATTTGGGATTAAATTGTTTTATTCCCCTACAGCATACATAGGGAAAATAGTTACCCTGTACATGGAGGAGCGGAACTATTCTTGTAACACTTAATAAGTGTACTTAGTTTATAATTTGAATGACCTATTTACAGCAATAAATAGCATGCAGTAATCATAAATTATTTAATATTTTTTTTGAGTCATACTTTATTCAAGTATAGAACTCATTTCTGATGTATAGATAGCCAAAGACCTTCAAAACTCATGTTTAGGATGCCTTACGACTTACCACTTAAACTAGTGAATCTTGAAGTAATCATATATTGTTTATTTATATTTTTTTCATATTGTTTCAGTATTGTATTGCTCTTCATGAGTAATAAAGCAAGATTTTAACTTGCTTACTGCTCAGCCATTTATTCAAGTACACTTTTGAATTTGAATTAATATGTTGCAGAATTTTCATTCAATTCTAAAAAATATGTTTTATGCTTGAATTCAACAATATTTGAATTAATTTAAGTCTATCACTAAACCGGAGTTAATTGACTCAATAGGTTTCAAATGATATTCAGACTTAATTTCAACTTTATATCACTTTGAATCCATCTAAAAATTAGACATCGAAAACCAATCTCAAAATTTATTTCAAACATTATTATTTGAAATTCTAGATGTTCTAACCTAACTCGCTATGCTTCAGACATGAACTTGCATATGTACTAACAGTCAACCAAACAATCTAGTTATAAATTTTTATCGCAACGTCCAAGTTTTCCAGTCAATGTAACATACATGAACAATCACACATGCACTGCCATGAACATTACTAAAGAAATGCCAAAGTAGGAAATTTCAACTTGCAAACTATGGTCCAGGCCAAAAGAAACTATAAAAACGCATGACAACAAAATGCCACGAACTACACAGGTCCCATTGGGGCATTACCATTACGTAGAAAGATACATATCCTGTATTGGACTAAATTTACATCTCAAGGAAGCCCAAGAATAATAGCTTCACCATGCACAAACAAATATCAACTTTACCAGGCAACCATAAATGAAATAGTATATGAACATGGGTTCAAACAGCTATAAGAAGCCAACATCATAAAATAAACCAGCTACATATTTATCAACTGTAAGAAATGTAACATAAATAAAAACATAAGGCTTCCAAACATGTTTCTCAACAGCATAGTTTAAATAATACATAAGTAAAAAAACAACCAACGACTATCAATCATGATCACTCCATAATAGTAGAGAAGAAATTCAGACAGCAGCCACAAACTATTGAATGTTAATAATTATTAAAATAACAAAAAACACTTTAAATTATAAATATCTAATCGATTACTTATAATTTTGAAAAATTATTTGCCACGATAATTTGAAACAAAAATTCTTTTTAACTAGCCGGTTCGACTAAAAAACATTAACTATAAATTCCTATGAAAACAAAATTAGTTTTTATCAACAAATCTTGTGTTAACTAGCCATTAAAAAAATTCATTAGCTATTACCAAATCAATTCTTAGTATACAATTATTTCAAATAACAAATTAAATACACCAATTCTAATTTAATTCTTATTATACAAATTAATCTTTAATATACAATTAACTACTAACTTAAAATTAGAACATAGAGATCAAAATTGACGCTAGAACATAATGCTATTTGCGAATTACAAGTACAACAAACTTAAAATTAGATAATACAAACCAAAATGTTTCAAATTTTTATACAAACATTTAAATTGCCACTTGATCTGTTGCTAATAGGATAATTCAATAAAGACGGAGATCAACATATCCATACAGCAGACAATTTCTAAAACAGAGTTACAGATGGAAGAAACAGCCAAGTATGGTAATTGATAAGTAATAAATTAAGTACCTTTTCACTTTTCAGCAAACAAGCAGCCAAGCATGAAGTAGCCAAAGTAACAACCGAAGATGGAAGAAGATTGCTTATGTCTATGCGACTGTGCCCTAGCTGTGTTGGAGGCTAGAGCTTGGAGTTACCTATTTTCGTCGCCACGTCATCCTCGATTGGAGTCGCCACCTAATCATCGTCGATTGGAGTCGCCACCTAATCAACGTCGTTTGGAGTCATCGTCGGCCATCGTTGTCGATTATTATCAAGTGAAGTTGCGATAATTTTTCCTTTTGCTGCAGATTGAGATCGTGATTTTTTCCCTCTTTTTGTTGCACATTTGGTAGTGATGATGGTGCCCTAGAATTTCCGCGGCCCAAAGCCACTGCTTTGCTAGCTTTACCCAAAGGTCGGTCTTGCCAATACGCCATCGCCTTCTACAAACATCGCCTCTGCAAATACCACCTCCTTTCAACCACTGCAATTCGCCCCTCTTCAAATCGCGCAACCCAAATTAAAAAGTAATACAATTCGAGTAACATAATAAAAGGAAGATTTGGTACCTTGATAATGAGAAGCCGTGGCCAAATCTAATCCGCGAAATCACGTTTGAAATTAACGGTGAAAATCAATTTTAGGGTTTTTTTTGTTTTGAAGAAACGAATGGGAAAATAAGAAATTGGGATGGTAGGGATAATGGGTGCGTAAGGAAAAGGGTTTCATGTGACCTGCACGACCTAAATAATTTGAAATTCCATCGCCTTTGCTAATGAGCCCATGCAAATTAACGTAGTTGCATCGGTTGATTTTAAAACCGATGAGACTAAAACTATTTGCATCGACATATTTGCATCGGTTGTTGGTGACAACTGATGTAAATTTGATTTTTCATTACCTATTGCTTTCCACGTACCAATTGCATCAGTTATTAAGACAGAACTGATGCAAATAGTTCTATTTGCATCAGTTTTTACTTCAACCGATTCAAATGAGGCGATGCAAATGGCCTGTTTTGTAGTAGTGCACATAAACACATGAATATGGAAAATTTTAAACTTCAAACAAAATCATGTTCCATATCAAAACATTTCCTATTCATTACATAATCCCAATATTCTCAAACCACGTTCAGAGAAAATATACTTATTACAACATATGCCCAGAGCGACATATAAAGATGCCCCCGGGATGATTAGAGTATATATAGGCAATGTAACAACTTTGCCATTACAAACAACAAAGGTGAATCAAATGAATAAAGAAATCTAAATAGCTATCATGCCTCCTGCACATCTCCGGAAGTTTATTCATCTTAAGAGGTACCTGAAAACCTCAACTCTCAAACTATTCAAAAATCAATTAAGTACTCGAGAGTTTAAGAGGAAAATATAAACTTTGAGTCAGACATAAAGCCTGGTATAAATAATAATCTACCATCTACAATTATTTAGATAACTAGTGAGACCATGCCGCTTAGCCGAACGGGTTTACCTCCACTAGTATCTCAAAATATTTACAAAACCAAATAATGTGCTCCTGCCTCCACAATGGTTAAAACAATTCAAAATAGTATAATATGATGATATGCGAAGCAAATGAATCAATTCTGGATTTCCCATCCCCATTCATTTTAGACTATTTGTTTCAATTATAGTTTCTAGGATTACTATTAACTTATTAGTTTTCATGGGATGATTAATAACCAGTTAATCATTTAAGGACTCCTAGTCCAATTACATAGTTTTCATGGGATCACTATGAACCTATTGGTAACTCCGATATTACTCTTATCCTAGTTTTCATGGGTTGACTAGGAACCTATTGGTAACTCCAATATCCTTTCTTCTTACCCTTGTTTTCATGGGTTGACTAGGAACCTATTGACATCTGTCAATATTTCATCCGGATATAGTTTTCATGGGCTAACTACAAACCTACTGGCCCTGCTAGTATCCAGTCATAGTTTTCATGGGCTTACTATGAACCTGCCTATCTGACATCTTCCTTTTTACACAGTTTTCATGGGCTAATTATGAACCTGTTTATCCGACATCTTCTCTTATACATAGTTTTCATGGGCTAACTATGAACCTATTGGCCCCATCCAATATCATACAGTTTTCATGGGCTTACTGTGAACCTATTGGCCCCTGCCAATATCTTTCCTATATATTTTAGCATCCTATATCCTGGTCCACCTGACCTCCTGGATGCAATTTTACTCATTCAGGTGTTTATTCAATTTATATTCACTATTGGGTTAACCTAACTGGTTCCTACCCCTTTTTATCCCCAAAATGCAGTTATGGGTCCGTTATAAAGTGAATATATTCATATTAGAAGAAGCAATATATCAACATAGCAATACCACTCCTGTGGGTTTAAAATAGAACATGGTTAATCCCTTTAACCGTTTTCTTTATCAAAGATTGCTTCTTCTTAATATCATTATAAATGTCCTTAAATATTGCCATGGGTTTTTTTCCCTTTAAAAATAGAGTATGGGTCATAAAACCTTTCGAAACCTATCTTTCGACTTCATAGGATAACCTCCTTCGAAAGCTCTTAAAAACATTAGGCTCCTACCTTGTAATACTTTAAAAGCCAGCTTTCGAAACCTTTCGATTACATTAAAGTATTATCTTTTATCTTTGGAAGCTTAGCTTCGAAACCAGTTGAAATTACCCCTTTCGACACTATTGGAAGTAACCGAAATCATTGAAAGTACCCCTTTCGAAAACATTGGGTGTATACATAAAATATTATTTGGGTCAAAGTGAATATAGTCGAAAGCGTCTATTTTGAAACCACCCTTTATCATTTATAAAACATTGGGGAACCATGATGGTGTCGCCACCATCTCTTTCGAAAGCATAAAACATCTGGGTAAAACATTGGAAGGTTGGAGTCGAAACCCCTTTCGAAACCATCACCTTCGAAACCCCTAACCCCTTTCGAAAGCTTTAAGAAGTGGCTTAAACTTTACAAAACAAAATACCTTTCGACAGCATAGATATCTTCAATACCATCGAAAGGTCAAAGAACTGAAACCGGGTATCGACTAGGTCGGAACCCCTTCTTTTAAAACATCCTTTCTTAAGTATGGAACCTAGTCAAAAGCACTTATAAATTAATGGCAACGCTTTCGAAACCTCTTTAAATCCCCTTTCGAAACAAATTTCTTCAACACTGTCGAAGGCATAAAACAAAACATAGGTAGACGCTTTTCATTTTAAAAATAAACCCAGGTTCCGACACCTTCGGAAACTTTGCTTTCAACACTCTACCTTCCGCCTATCTCCAATCCGCTACGTACCATCCTAGTGATACCTTGTGTATTGGTTTCAGCATAAGGATGGAGTCGGAAGCTACTGTGTCGAAAGGCCCTTTCCTAAGTAGGCGGAACCACTTTTCTGAGCAAACCAGATTTAATTCTTATTTAAGTAAACTTTTCTCTAACTAACCTGCCACGTGTCAACACCAGATTGGTTGCCTTAACTTTTTCAAATTCTTTTCAAAAATTAAATGCCGCTAATCTGATCTAAATCAAGGTTAAATTAATCATACAAGCCCTTCCAATTTTTTTTGCAAAGAAGTCCCTTTTCTAAAACAATTTATTTTGCATAGCAAATCACTTTGGAAAAATCCACAAAAATTCCAGAAATTCAATTTAATCTTGTTATCTAACATATCAAAATTCCAAACCCAAATTCTTAATATATTTTCATTTGAAAATTCATAATAATCTTTCCATAGCTTGGAAAATTCTCAAAATTGAAACCAACTCCAAAATCATGTTTCTCATAACATAAAATTTTCTCATGGCAATTAAACCTCTTTAAATCTTGGTTATGATCTAAAATCGTGCTAAATCTCGTTTAAACAACCTTGTTTAAATCAAATAAATCATGAATCAAGCATATCATCATCCAATATATCATAAAAACGAATTTGTCCCTTAAATCCGAAAATATATGATTTAAAACAAAATATAGATGGAATTATTATTCAACTAGCTCTAGATAAGGTAATTTGATTGAGATTGATTTCCACTAAGCTTGATTTTCTAGCTTTGATTTGAATACCTCTTAATCTCTTAATGGCCGGTTGTTCCTCTATATCTTGTTTGCGTTTTAAAATGACGTGAATAGGAAGTAACAAGATGGGAACGAAATATATATAAAGGTGGAAGCTAGGGGCGGCAATTCCCAATATACCCTTATGTGACTTAATTAACCAAAATCCATTCTTAAGCCCATTAATTAGTTCATTAGGCATGGCCTTAATTAATTAATTAAAGTCTCAATCCCCTTATCACTTACATTTACATTATTCTATTTAATTTATCTAATTAAATCTTTTGAATGATGTTATAAAAAATTAAGGGTGTTACAGGCTCCCCTCTTTAAAGAATTTCGTCCTCGAAATTCAGTAAGGACTAAATACTAAGCATAGAAATCATCTATAACGACTCCTAACAACCATACTAGTCTACCTGACTAGGAAATATCTATATAAATCTAATATAGACATACCGTTAAAGAAGATCAGGATAAGTATCTCGAATCCTGTCCTTTGACTCCTAAGTATAGTCCTTCTCATTGTTGCTCCACTGAACTTTCACCAACTTGACTGTCTTGTTCCTCAATATTTTCTCATCTCTCACAACAACCCGAACGGGTTGTCTAACAAAAGTCAAATTAGGCTCTATTACCAAGTCCTCTAACTCTATCTGAGGAATGGTAGCCTCTGGATCATGCACATACTTACGAAGATGAGACACATGGAATATATTATGGACACATGCCATACTGCTCGGCAACTCAACTCTGTATGCGAGCTTTCCAATCCTCTCTATAATCTAAAATGGACCAACATATCTCGGGGTCAACTTTCCCGACTTCTTGAATCGTACCACAACCTTCATCGGTGATACTTTAATGAAAATCTTGTCTCCTACTGAGAACTCTAGGTCCTTACGCCTCTTACCTATGTAACGCTTTTGTTCGGATTGAGCTTCCTTCATCCGTTCTTGGATTAACTCAATCTTCTTCGACGCCTCCCTTACCAAATCTGGACCTAAGACCAATCTGTCTTCAGTCTCCAACCAACATGCAGGGGATTTGCATGGCCTTTCATACAAAGCTTCAAAAGGCACCATTCCTATACTAGACTGATAACTATTATTATAGGAAAACTCAATCAAATGTAGGTGATCCTCCCAGGATCCACTAAAGTCCAACACACAAGCCCTCAACAAATTTTCGAGTACCTAATTGACTCTCTCTGTCTGCCCATCTGTTCGTGGGTGATATGTTGTACTCATCTTGAGCTTAGTGCCTAACACATCCTGTAGACTCTTCCAGAATTCACTAGTGAATAAAGCATCTCTGTCGCTGACTATGCTACTAGGAACTCCACGAAGTCTAACCATGTTCTTCATAAACAACTTCGCCCAAATTGGTGTCTTTCTGGTCGACTTTACTGGAATGAAATGGGCATCCTTGGTCAACCTGTCTACAATAACCCATATGCTTTCATTTCCTCTCCTTGACCTTGGCATCCCATCAATAAAATCCATGGATATCGAATCTCATTTCCAAACTGGAATATCTAGAGGCTGAAGTAATCCACTCGGCTTCTGATGTTCGTCTTTCACATGTTGCTAGTTTACACACTGACTAACCCACAAGCCAACATCCATCTTCATTCCTTCACAATAGAAGCTCCTCTTCGTATCTTGATACAACTTAGTCCCTCCAGGATGAATCTTAAACTTGGATCAATGACATTCCTTAAGAACTTCTACTCTCAAGTTCTCCACATCTGGAACAAATAACCGTCGCTTCTTTCTCAATAATCCTCTCTGGTCAAGACAAATATCTTTCAAATCATCGACCTCAGTTCCAACCTCAAGTCTTCCGATCCTCTCAGCTAATAATGGATACTCCCTCTGATTAGAGGCAATTCTCTCGATCAACACTAGTCGAACTTCTAAACAGGATAACATGGCAGCATTTTGACCAGAACTAGCAGTCTATCTTAACTGCACACCACAATTGGCCAAAGCTTCTAAATCTTTCCACTATGCCAACATAGTAAACACCACATTCTGATGTCTTTTGCTAAGAGCATCTGCTACTTTATTTCCTTTCCCTAGGATATACTCTATACCAAAATCATAAGTAGCCAAAAATTTCAACTACCACTGCTGTCACATATTCAACTCCTTCTGAGAGAATAGATATCTCAAAGACTTATGATCGGTATATAACTCAAATATCTCCCCAAAAAGATAATGCCTCCAAATCTTCAAGGCAAAAATCACCGCTGCCAACTCCAAACAATGAGTAGGGAATCTTACTTCGTGTGGTATAAGCTGCCTAGATGCGTAAGAAATGACTTTTCCCTTTTGCATCAATATTGCTCCCAATCTAGTCCCACATGCATCTGTGTATACTACCAACCCTTGGTTACCATTTGGAACTACTAACACTGGAGCATTGGTCAACAAATGCTTTAACTTAAGGAATGCTTCCTCACATTTGTCGGACCAAATAAACTTCACTTCCTTCCTGGTAAGCTTAGTCAAAGGCGCTGCTATCCGTATGAAATCCTTAATGAATCTCCGACAATAGCCAGAAAGACCAAGAAAACTTATGATCTCGGTCACTGTCTCCGGTCACTTCCAATTGTTTACAGCTTCGATCTTATCTAGATCGAATGATAGTCCTTTTTCTAAAACCACATGACCAAGAAACTTAACCTCTTTCTTCCAAAAATGACACTTGGAAAACTTCGCATTTAGCTGATTCTGCCTCAGGGTTTCTAACACAACTCTAAGATGATCTTCATGTTGTTTCTCATCCTTAGAGTATACCAAAATGTCATTTATAAACACCAACACGAATCTGTCCAAATACTCTCGAAAGAGTCGATTCATCAAGTCCACAAAGAAAGTAGGTGCATTCGTCAATCCGAATTACATCACTAACCACTCATACGAACCATGTCTAGTCCGAAATGCAGTCAAAGGAATACTGTCCTCTACCACTCTCAACTGATGGAACCCCGTCGCCAAATCCAACTCGGAAAACACTTTGGCTCCGCTCAACTGATCAAAAAGATCATCAATTCTCGGCAAAGGATAATTATTCTTTATCATCCTTTCGTTCAGCTTACGATAGTCGATACACATCCTCAAAGACCCATCTGGTTTCTTCACCAATACCACAACCGCTCCCCAAGGCGAACTACTTGGTCTTATAAAACTCCTTCCTTCTAGATCCACTAGCTGCACCTTCAGTTCCCTCATCTCTGTCGGTGTCATCCTGCTAGGTGGTCTACTCACAGTTCAGCTCCTGGCACAAGATCTATTTGAAACTCAACAGCTCGTTTCGGTGGTAGCCCTGTGATTGGTTCAAACACATCTGCATACTCTCTTACAATTCGAACCTGACTTAACTCTTCACCCACTTCCATTGCCCTTAACAAAGCACAACAACTCTGGTCAGAATTCTCTACTGAGAATATAATTCAGTTATGACTATATGGGTGTCTCAAAGATATCTCTCCATCCTAGCAGAGTACCCTGGCCTCATACCTCCTCAACCAATCCATACCCAGAATGATTATGAAATCTACGAAATCATACACATACAAACTACATGCAAACTTATGACCTAACAAATCAAGTTCTAACTAGTCACACCTTATCCCCAAAGTTGCATACCCTACTATTGGATTCGCAACCCTTAAGGAAGTAACAAGGTATGTGGGCTCTAAGCATAACCTATCAAGCAAACACCGGGATATAAATGAATGTGATGCACCGGTATCAAAAAGTATCCTAACTGGTACACTCTGAATCAAAAATGAACCTTCCATCACAGTTTTTCATTTATCAGCTGCAGTGGGCTTAGCTAATGATCCAACAATGAAATTTTTTCCCTTTCCCACCATATCTGGCTCTAGACACTGGTTCTTATAATGCCCAACTTGATCACAATTAAATCATTTCACATTCTTCTTGCCTGCAGCTTTCTTTCCCTTGCCTGACCGGCACTCATTAGCATAATGACCCTTCTTGTCACATTTGTTGCAAACCAAATCAGCCTTTTCCTTCTTGGTAGCATCCCCTTTCTGGGCTCCCTTCTTCTTAAATAATTTCCTCTTCTTTCCGTGAGGACCCTGGGATTCAACTGGCTTCTCCCTAGCCGAAATAACAAGCATCTCTTCATAGTGAATGGCCATCTCCACCACCACATTAGAAGGATCTCGGATATGGGTCATGGTCATTCTAGCAAGCTCAGGTCTCAATCCTCGAATGAACCTTTCATTCCTCCTTACATCAGTGTCAACCAAAGCATATCCATATCGAGATAGCTCATCAAACTTAGCAGCATACTCGACCACTGACATGTCTCCCTGAACTAGATCCATAAACTTTCTCATCAATGCAGACTTAGCAACTTCAGATAGAAACTTGTTCTCAAACCTTCTCCTGAAATCAGCCCATGTCAGCTCTTCCTCAAGAACTTCGGCAGTAACACTATTCCACTAGTGAAGCACTGCCACATGCAACTATCTAGAGGCTAGCCTTCTCTTTTGCCCATCATCCAAGCCTAAATTAGTATAGATCCTTTCACAACTCAGTAGCCAATTCTCAACTTCAACAACGTCCTCCATTCCAATAAATGGCTTTCCACCCAAACTGGTGTTGTCTCTGCTTAGCTTAGCATAGTTATTCCCAATTGGAGTCATAGGATTAGCTCCTCCAACATTACTGGTAACTCTAGCTTGCAAAAGATTGGCCAACAACTGATATACCATCCCCGCATCTACTGGCGGATTTCTAGCACCTACATTAGCTTCAGCATTTGGATTAGCCTGTCGACCTTGGTTCCTCCTGGTATTAAGTCGAGCATTTCCATTGGTTGTGGTGCTTCCTCCACCTAGATTTCCTCTTCCATTTCCTGCTTCCATAGCTTCTTTATCATAAATCTGCATACGAGCCTTAGTAAGATACAAAAGAATGGTCTAAGAGAGAGGAGAACACGTACTTATATATATATATATCAAGTACAAGTACGTTACTATAGCGTTAACCCAAACCCCGATTATATTTTCAAATTCATTGGATTATGTTTGAAAAAGCTTTTAGGTTTAACTTTCTTTCAAAGTTTCAAAAACCTATGCTCTGATACCAACTTGAAACATCCCCCTACTTGGAGGCCCAAAACTAACGACTGCAGATGCTGCAGTCATCCATAGTTATTAATCCTCGGCGACCAATAACAGCAGTGTTAGATTCATTGATACACAAAAACACATGAATATGGAAAATTTTAAAATTCAAACAAAATCACATTCCATATCAAGACATTTCCTATTCATTGCATAATTCCAATATTTGCAAACCTCGTTCAGAGAAAATATACTTATTACAACATACGCCCAAGGCGACATATGAAGATGCCCTCCAGGATGATCAGAGTGTATGCATGCAATATAACAACTTTTCCATTCTAAAAAACACAGCGGAATCAAATGAATAGAGAACTCTAAATAGCTATCATGCCTCCTGCACGTCTCCGGAAGTTTATTTGTCTTAAGAGGTACTTGAAAACCTCAACTCTCAAACTACTCAAAATCAATAGAGTACCCGAGAGTTTAAGGGAAAAACATAAACTTAGAGTCAGACATAAAGCCTGATATGAATAATAATCTGCCGTATCAAATTATTTAGATATGTAGTGAGACCACGCCACTTAGTGGAACGGGTTTCCCCTTATTAGTATCTCAAAATCTATACAAAACCATATACTATGCTCCTGCATCCACAATGGTTAAATCAATTCAAAATAGTATAATATGATGATATGCAAAGCAAATGAATCAATTCTGGATTTCCCATCCCCATTCATTTTAGACTACTTGTTTCAATTATAGTTTCTAGGATTACTATTAACTTATTAGTTTTCATGGGCTGATTAATAACCAGTTAATCATTTAAGGACTCCTAGTCCAATTACATAGTTTTCATGGGATCACTATGAACCTATTGGTAACTCCGATATTACTCTTATCCTAGTTTTCATGGGTTGACTAGGAACCTATTGGTAACTCCAATATCCTTTCTTCTTACCCTTGTTTTCATGGGTTGACTAGGAACCTATTGACATCTGTCAATATTTCATTCGGATATAGTTTTCATGGGCTAACTACAAACCTACTGGCCCTGCCAGTATCCAGTCATAGTTTTCATGGGCTTACTATGAACCTGCCTATCTGACATCTTCCTTTTTACACAGTTTTCATGGGCTAACTATGAACCTATTGGCCCCATCCAATATCATACAGTTTTCATGGGCTTACTGTGAACCTATTGGCCCCTGCCAATATCTTTCCTATATATTTTAGCATCCTATATCCTGGTCTACCTGACCTCCTGGATGCAATTTTACTCATTCAGGTGTTTATTCAATTTATATTCACTACTGAGTTAACCTAAGTGGTTCTTCTAATCGTTTTATCCCCAAAATGCATTTATGGGTCCGTTATAAAGTGAATAATTTTATATTAGAAGAAGAAATATATCAACATAGCAATACCACTCTTGTGGGTTTAGAATAAAACATGGTTAATCCCTGTAACCATTTTCTTTGTCAAAGATTGCTTCTTCTTAAAATCATTATAAAACTCCTTTACTATTGCCATGGGTTTTTTTCCTTTAAAAATAGAATTTGGGTCATAAAACCTTTTGATACCTTCGAAACCTAGCTTTCGACTTCCTAGGATAACCTCCTTTGAAAGCTCTTAGAAACATTAGGCTCCTGCCTTATAATACTTTAAAGGCCACCTTTCGAAACCTTTCGAATACATTAAAGTATTATCTTTTGTCTTTAGAAGCTTTGCTTCGAAACAGTTGAAAGTACCCCTTTCGATACTATTGGAAGTAACTCTTTCGAAATCATTGAAAGTACCCCTTTCGAAAACATTGAGTTTCTACTTAAAACATTATTTGGGTCAAAGTGAATATAGTCGAAAGCATTTGTTTTGAAACCACCCTTTATCATTTATAAAACATTGGGGAACCATGATGGTGTCGGCACCATCTCTTTCGAAAGCATAAAACATCTGGGTAAAACATTGGAAGGTTGGAGCCGAAACCCCTTTTGAAACCATCACCTTCGCAATCCCTGACCCCTTTCGAAAGCTTTAGGAAGTGGCTTAAACTTTACAAAACAAAATACATTTCGACAGCATAGATATCTTCAATACCATCGAAAGGTCAAAGAACGACATCAGGGTATCGACTAGGTCGGAACCCCTTCTTTTAAAACATCTTTTCTTAAGTATGGAACCCGGTCAAAAGCACTTATAAATTAATGGAAACCCTTTCGAGACCTCTTTAAATCCTCTTTCGAAACCAATTGCTTCAACATTGTCAAAGGCTTAAAACAAAACATAGGTAGGCGCTTTTCATTTTAAAAACAAACCAAGATTTCGACCCCTTTGGTAGCTTTGCTTTCGGCACTCTACCTTCAGCCTGTCTCCAATCCACTACATATCATCCTCGTAATACCTTGTGTATCGGTTTCGGCATAAAGATAGAGGCGGAAGCTACTATGTCGAAAGGCACTTTCCTAAGTAGGCGGAACCACTTTTCTGAGCAAACAAGATTTAATTCTTGTTTAAGTAAACTTTTCTCTAACTAACCTGCCATGTGTCAACACTAGATTGGTTGCCTTAACTTTTTCAAATTCTTTTCAAAAATTAACCGCCGCTAATCAGATCTAAATCATGGTTAAATTAATCAACCATGCCCTTCCAATTTTTTTGCAAAGAAGTCCCTCTTCTAAAATAATTTATTTTGCATAGCAAATCACTTTGGAAAAATCCCCAAAAGTTCCAGAAATTCACTTTAATCATGTTATCTAAAATATCAAAATTCTAATATATTTTCCAATATAAATTACAAACCCAATTGAGTGTATTTTCCTTGAAAATTCATAATAATCTTTCCATAGCTTGGAAAATTCTCAAAATTGAAACCCAACTCCAAAATCATGTTTCTCATAACATAAAATTTTCCTATGGCATTTAAACCTATTTAAATCTCGGTTTTGATCTAAAACTATGCTAAATCTCTTTTAAACAACTTTGTTTAAATCAAATAAATCATGAATCAAGCATATCATCATCCAATATATCATAAAAACGAATTTATCCCTTAAATCCGATAATATATGATTTAAAACAAAATAGAGAAGGAATTATTATTCACCTTGCTCTAGATATGGAGATTGGATTGAGATTGATTTCCCCTAAGCTTGATTTTCTAGCTTTGATTTGAATTCCTCTTGATCTCTTAATGACCGGTCATTCCTCTATATCTTGTTTGCATTTTAAAATGATGTGAATGGGAAGTAAGAAGGTGGGAATGAAATATATATAAGGGTGGAAGCTAGGAGCGGCAATTCCCAATATACCCTTATGTGACTTAATTAAACAAAACTCATTCTTAAGCCCATTAATTATTTCATTAGGCACGGCCTTAATTAATTAAGTCAATTCTCAATCCCCTTATCACTTATATTTACATTATTCTATTTAATTTATCTAATTAAATCTCCTGAATAATGTTATCGAAAATTAGAGGTGTTACAAACAACAACAACAAGAAGCAGTTTTAGGAGAGTGGTCCGAAGAAGGGCAAGTGGGAGCCTACTTGCTAGAATTATCGAGATAAGGGCTATCTTGTCAAAGTCTACAAGGAAGAGGGCAAGAAGTGCTACAACAACAAGCTGGGGCATATCAAGAAGAAGGAATAAGCAAGTTATTTTTGCTTATGCTTTGAACGTTGTTCCAACTTCATCGAGTGCTCCACCGATGAAGAAAAAAAGGGAAGAGTCATTATACAGGGTATGCTTTCTATTTCTGGTACACCTGTACGTGTTTTACTCGATACTAGGGCTTCACATTCCTTCATATCTAGTGATTTGGTAGATAGAATGGGGTTGAGGCCCGAGATAGTTGACCGACCTTTGATTGTCATAAACCCTATTGACTGATCGACTGGCTTTTACATGGTTTGTCGAGACTTAGCCTTATCGAGTCATGGATGTTTGTTTGTTTGTGATTGCTTTGTTTTGGATTTTGTGGGTTTTGATATTATTCTTTGGATGGATTAGCTACAAAAGTATGGAGTAGTAGTGGATTGTGAGAAGCCGTTGTGACAAAGGGGATAGTAAATGGGTATAGGTTTGCGATAGGATGCCTACCTAACGATGAGGTGATGTTTAGCTTTTTATACTTGCTTGAGATACCATACGATGAGTTGTCATATGTTCCTATAATGAGGGAGTATGTGGACATATTCAAGGAGATGACAGATTACCACCATATAGGGAGATCGAGTTTTGTGCAGATTTGGTGGAGGACGTAAACCTATAGTTATGCGTTTGAGGTGTATAGCAACCAAAGAGCAAAGGGAGTTGGAGGTGTAGTGAATGACCTGTTAAGGCGAAGGTTCATTCATAGGAGCATTTCAAAGTGGGGCTTACCTGTAGTATTCGCCACCAAGGCGGATGGTTCTCTGAGGTTGTGTGTAGATTACCATGAGCTAAATAAGGTGACGAAGAAGAGCAATTATCCCTTCTTGCGTATTGATGACTTGTTCGATCAGCACTATGGTGCTAGGGTGTTTTCTCACTTGAACCTTACGATGGGTTTCATCAGCTGAGAGTGGCGAAGGAGAGTGTGTTGATTACATTGTTACATATCCCATCTGAGTTTTATAAGCGGTTGGTTATGCCATTCGGGCTAACCAACGCACCAGCATACATTGTTGATCTTATGAACCATGTTTTCATGCAACAACTAAATAAGTTTGTAGTTGTGTTCGTGGATGATATCCTTGTTTATTCGAGAATGGAGGAAGAACACAATGGGCATTTGAGGATTGTGCTCTAGGTGTTGAGGAAGCACCGACTAAAGGTAAAGTTTTCAAAATGCCACTTTTGGAGGAGGGAAGTGTGATTTTTGGGTCATGTTGTTTCTGAGCAGGGTATCGATGTAGATCTATCTTATGAAGGTGGCAACAGTATAGGACTGGGATCGACCTAAGATCACTATAGATGTGAGAAGTTTCCTTAGCTTGGCAGGATATTATAGATTTTTTATCCAGGACTTCTCTAAGGTAGAAGCGCCGTTAACCAACTTGACAAAGAAGAATCGGACTTTTAGTTGGGAAGCAAGGTGCGAGCATGCATTTGTGAGCCTAAAAGATAGGTTGACGAGCACACCAGTGTTGGTCATTCTGAGCATGAATGAGGAGCTGACGGTATACATAGACGTCTGTATTACTAGACTTGGTGCGGTGTTGATGCAAGGGGAAAGTTTTCTAAGCTAGTTGACAATTGAAACCGCATGAGAGGAAGTGTCCGACTCATGATTTGGAGTTGGCGGCGATAGTATTTGCATTGAGGATATGGATGCATTACTTGCTTGGGGAGAGGTTCGAGTTGTATACGGACTACGGGTCATTGAAGTATCTATTCTCCTAGAAGGACCTTAACCTTCGTCAACAGTGATGGTTAGAGTTCCCAGTCTCCGATGACTTTGACATTTCCTACACTCTTGGTAAGGGAAGTGTGGTCGTTGATGCTTTGAGTAGGAGACATTGTAGTTGGGAGCAATGTTCCTAGAGGGGAAGAAGTTGGAGTTTATCCCTAGCTATGATTTTAGAACTCGATGTGAGCTAGAGCCGAAAGTATTGGCTAGCGTGACAATCAGACCTAGCTTGATTGAGCAGATCGGTGCTAGTCAAAGGCAAGACACTAGACTAGTAGAGATCGTGGAGAAGATAGAGAAGGGGTAGAGTCTGAGGAGATGAAGCAGTACGGGATCAATGTGACGGTTGGCTCCATAAGAGCGGGAGATTATTTGTTATTGATGTCGATAGGTAGAGGGACTACGTCAGTGCCATCATTTGAGATGGACTATATAACCCAGTGGAAATAAAATGTACCACGATATGAGGCAAACATTTTATTAGGAAAGGATGAAGAAGGACATTGGGGGGTTCAGCTTAAAGTGCATGAACTGTTAGTTGGTAAAAATAGAGCAGAAGAAGCTGAGAAGTTTGATGTAACCGCTAGAAGTTCTCGAGTGGAAATGGGAGGTTTCTGTGGACTTCATCGATGGATTTCCAAGGACCAAAGGAGGGTGCGATAGCATTTGGGTCATAGTCGATAGACCGACGAAGAGTGCTTGATTTATACCCTTTAAGTCTAGTAGAATGACATCTAAATTAGCTGAATTATATGTGAAATGGGTTATGCAATTCCATGTTGTATCAAGGAGCATTGTGAGCGACCAAGTCCCAATTTCACTAGCGGGTTTTGGAAGAGCTTACGAGAGGTGTTGGGGATGGTGTTGCATCTCTGTATAGCTTATCACCCACAAACTGATGGGCAGACCGAGAGGGTGAATCGTATTCTAAAGAATCTCTTATGAGCTTTCATTCTCGATTTTGGTGGCTCGTGGGATGATCATTTACATTTAACATAGTTCGCATACAACAAGATCTATCGATCCAACGTCGGTATGACACCATTGAGCTATTATATAGCCGACCATGCAATGCCCATTCGTGTTGGTAGGAACGGATGAGAAACCGATACTCGGATATGATTAGAGAGACTTCAGAGAAGATCGAGATCATTCTGCAATGAATTAATGTTGCTTAGGATATATAGAAGAACTACACTAATATGAGGAGACGTGAATTAGAGTTCTACATTGGCGATATAGTGTTTGTCAAGATGTTTGCGTTGAAGAATGTAGTTCGATTTGGTACTATGAGGAAGTTGGCGTGGAGATTCGTTGTTCCTTTTTCGATACTTGAGAGGATTAGGAACCTCACTTACAAATTCAACTTACCTTAAAGGATAGCAGACGTGCACAATGTGTTACACGTACTTAGGAGACCGTTGAGAGCTTGAGGACCACTTATCCAGAGATTTTTACTTAGTGAGACTTCTGTTTATCACATTTACTTTCACTTTCGATATCTTATAGGCTAGTTTAGTGTCCTACATGTTAGGGTAGGAGTAGTATCATTTATTGCTTATATGTGCATATCTGATATTTTATATGTTTGCTCGTGGATGATAGGCATGCAAGGTAGTTATGTTTGACTTTATCTTGGTTGTGTGGGGATTTCGGGGGCAAAATTCTTAAAGGGAGGGAGAATGTAATGACCCATATTTTACGTATAAGAGGATTCATAAAATATTATTTTTTAATTCATTTGAGGTTGTATGATTCTATAACTTTGGGAAATTCCTATGGATTAAATTTCCAATATTTGGAATTTTTTCGAAGGATTTTACCCAAGGAAACGTGTATCTGCAATAACTTTTGATAGGAGCAGACTTAGCGTCCGACTGCTCCTCCATTGAAAATATATGATGGTTTTCCTTTCCGTAAAGTGCTCATAATAGCAATTTGGACTTTCTGACTAGGAGATATGGCTATTTGAAGATTTGTAGTTTTTCGAGCAGCTTAGTGGGTAATTAGTGAGTTTAAGGCAAGCTCACTGACCATTTCAGGTTTGGAGACCTTATTAGGCTGAACCATCATCTCTAAATCACTTTTACACCTCAAATAGATCTAAGCCTCCATTAAACCATTCTCCATCCAAAACCATCTGTTTTCTCTTCCAAATCAAGTCTAAATCATAAATTACGGTTAGATTAGCAAAGCAATTTAGAGATCTTCACTGCTACATTTTTGGGAAGAGAAAACTCCATTTTTTCTATTCATTTTCGGCTCTACATCGATTTATGTGCAAAACTTGGATTTTAGAAGCTTTGGTGAGTGATTTATCATCTCTCACCTTACCATATATGTATCTTAGGTTTTGACACTTTTTAAACTAATTATTAAAGTCAAATTAATGTTTTGGAACTATTGTCTAAGTCAAACCTGTAGCAAAAGGAATTTTGGAATATTATAAGTGCCTTAATCATGTCGTTTAGAGTATAATTGTATTTATATGTGATAGGCTATGTTATGGATGTATTATCGTGATGAATTCCTATGGTTTGATGTGTGTTTAGATGATTGCATTTTGGATGTGATTTGTGTACGTTATTTTTTCTGAGAATGCTTATATGGTTAAAACGCTCATCGGAGCGACTTAGAGTTGGGCACCGTGAAATTGGGCTTCGACAGGCTGACTAGAGATTGTCGGGGGCTGTAATGTTGCATATGGAATGCACAAGGATCGAAGATGGAGCGTAGCAGTGAAATCGATGCAAAAACTTAAATTCTGCGACGCTATAGGATTTTGGCTCGATGTGCTCGGTTCGGCGTTGGTTGGTTTGGGCACGACGACCGAATATGGAACTCGATTCAATGGATTGATGGCTCGGTGGCCGATAATGGAGTCATGTTTGGTGGGGGCGATGTTCGAGGGACTGAGGACAGAAGTCAGTTCAGTGGGAAAATTTGGTTTAGGCCTAGCTTCGCTCGACCAGAGTTTGGATCGACAAGGGTCAAGCACTAGATTTGGCTATGAACTTCGGGTATGGCATGGACGTAATTCGGGGCAGTGTTTGAGGGTCTTTAATGAGTTAATGGACAGTAAGGATGGATAACTCCGGGACGAATCGAGATGACCTTGGACTTCCTGCAATGACTAGTGACGCAATGGCATGGTGTTTCAATATTGACGATGCGATAACTTCGGGATTTTGGCACGATGGCTCTTTGACTTATGATGCATGTCTAAAGGTGTTTCGAAGATGATGACTTAACGATGGGAGTCATGATGTTGATCCACAAGGGCGATCTTAACAATAGGGGCTTGCGGGTAGGATTTGCGATTTTGTCCTGCTGTGGAGATAGCCATGATAATAACGATTGAGTTCTGTTATGGAGACGCGTGCGAAAGGGATTGTTGATAACTCGGAGGCTTTTAGTTTGCTTGTAAAGAAGGAGCATGTAGGGATGCCCACCTGGATTTGCGATTGTGTTTGGATCTTGCGATAGTAGATTACCCTGGGCATTGCGATTATGGGCCTAGTTCCTAGCCTTATGGAGTGGCGTGGACTCGACCAACAATGGAGTCGAGATTACGATTGGTTCCCTGGTTTGTGATTGTGTTGTATGAGTTATGATATATCCAACAAAAACGAGTAATGGGAAGTATTGTTTGATGGATGCTATGTTTGCCACAGTTGTTATCACTTTAGGGTGGCACATAATGTAGTTATTTTCGACTGTATACCTAGACACACTACATTGTACTGTGATTGTACTACACATATATGGTTTTGATAGTAGATTAGCATATATATATATTGTTATGTGCTAACTCTTTGGATGTAGGTACATGTCAGGTATGGTTCTTCATACCTTATGTCCATATTTACTATATGCTATTTTTATAGTATTTTATAGATGATGTATCGCTTACACCACACTGTTGTCTGACCCAAGGTTTTATGCTTTGCTTCTTATTATATCGGGTACTCTTAAATAAGTAGATTGGGGATAATACGTCTAGATTGTGCATAGAGCTGCATGTAGTATGAGCATGTGGCTACGCTTTTATATATCTATACTTTGGAGCTTACTATCACTTATATTCTGCTATGTAGTACTGTGGAGCTACATCGGTACTTATATTTTGAGAGGCAGTTATAGATTTTGTTTTGGGATGTATAAACTCTTTATTTCAGTTTTGTATAATTTGTGAACCTAATGCACTCTAATATTATTATTTATGGTACATTTGATTATATCATCTTCTCGCCTGCTTACATCTATGTTGTTATATTATATTTTGTCTATGAGCTATGAGGTGTTTTACAGGTTCTTTTTTGTGGAAATTAGCCACAAGGGCCTCTTTAGCTAGTGCAATTAGTTTCTAGGATGCACAACTGAAATAATTACTTTTAAGGACAAAATGCAAAATGATTAGTTTCTAAGGCCTAAAAACCTATGAAATTATGTCCTTTAAAGTAATTGGACTGCTGACTTTATCCTTAAAAGTAATTATTCTACTGACTTTGGCCTTGAAATTAATTTCTATGGATGTGTGTCCTAGAAACTAATTGGACTGCAAAGTTTGTCCTTTTAGTGAAATGCCCCTTCTTTTTTTTGGGTAGTTGTCGAATATCCCATTTGTTAATCGAAGAATTCCTTTATACTTTAACACTCATTTCTCTTTAAACCTACCTAGAACGGTGTAAAACTCCATCATCCAGATTTACAAGCAATCGACATAGATTTAGCCAATATCCAAATCGTCTTCGTTGTTATATCATTAAACCTCTTGCAATAGTCTTTTTGAGACACTCCCTAATTCTTCTTGATTTTTGCTAAAATACTAAAGCTAGCCATATAATCTTAGGTTGCGATGAACCGAGTAAGAAAGTTTAAGTAAACTGCTCCCATGAGTGAATAGAATTTGATGGATACTCTTGATACCATTTACCAATTGCAGCAATGATGGTCATTGGGAGAAATGATATTTTATAGCACTAGAAGCATATATCAAATTCGTTTGTATATCATATACCAACAAGAAGTGCTTAGGTCTTATAGGTCCATCATACATAAGCTCTGGAATCTTAAAATATGGACAAATGCACAACCATGACCACATCCAAGAATGGTTGCACAGTTTTGATTCTACTTTCAATCTAAAATCCTTTAGTGTTCCTTCTTCAATTCAGTTAACTTGGTTATCTAATTTTGAATCAGTCTACCTTTTGGTCTTCTCCAAGGCTTAAGTTATCTCCACAAAGCTTTAATCTTTTACCCCCGCCATAAATTGACCTTCAATTTTCCCTAATGTAAAGTCTTCCACTCTTGGTTCTGTAGCTGTAATGAGGACGTCAAGGTAGCGAAGTCGAGGGAAAGATCCAATTAAGGTCCTCCTCTTGAAATGGTCTTGAAATCTCTTGCTAAGCACAAGTAGCCATATACTTATGATATTGATATTCTTTGGCTTGTGCTTTCATCATCTTCTTCTTATCGAGATTCCATTCATTCCTCGAAAGAACATCCTTAGGTACAATAAGTTTGTTCATTAGAGTCTCCTTCTCGAGTCCTTTTATATTAACTCTTAAAGGATTGACAATAGATTGAATAGTATTAAGTCACTTTTGAATATCCTCCATGGAAGAAAGTACTAGCTTTTTAAACTCTTGATTAGAGATCGACCAAGAAAACTAACCTTTCCATCAGTTTAGTGTTTGAGTAAAATTTAAGGAATTCTCAATTTCTTCTTGAACCTCTTCCTCGACATCATTGTTTTGTTGAACTTCTTTATATTTCTTCTTTATTTCATTTCTAGTGATTATAGTAAAAAATCTCCATGGCAATAACATGCAAGCAAGTATTTAATAACAAGCAGTTGATTTCAACAAAATTCGAAGGTTGGGACCCTCCTTTTAGCAGAAATATATTTCATATCTTTTGGTAATACTAACACTCATGACCAAAAGCTCGATCGATAAAAGCACCCAGGTTTTCAGTGAAATTTCATGTGTTTATTGGAATAACATGTATATGAAAAAGGGCAAAAATAGTGAAAAACAAAAGTAGTAAAAATCCAAAGATTTCATAGTGGTCAAGGGTGATTTCTACATCCACTCTTAATACAATTCTTGCTTGATTCTTACATGCTGAACATACAAAAACAAAATGTCTAGAAGCCATTAATATTATTTTGAGTTATGCTCTATGCTAGAAAATTACAAATATTTAAAATAATGTAGTCACCTTTCATTATCTTTTTTGACCAAGTCATCACATATCATTTCTTGGGATGTGCGCCCTCTATTTATAGTAGTCTGGAACTGGTGTGAATTTGATAGCTTAGCAGATTGGTGAGTTGAGAATGAAACTAGTGATGTAATGTCATAGCGAGAATGGATCACACTTATTAGTGACACATCATTTTTTAATGATGCTTCCAATACCTTGCTTGCTCGCTTGATCCAATGCCTACCATTAAGTTGCGCATCTAATTTAGGCATATATGGTCTTTAGCTGATAAGTTTTGATCCTTAGGCAGATATTTGTACCAAAATTGGGCACAACACTCTTCGAAAGTCTTTGAAGAGATAAAGTTAAGAAATTAAATGAAAAAAGAGGAATTATCTACCAAAAACTCCAAATTTCAGAAATGAAAATAATTAAAGTGCAAGGAGACACAAGAATTTAGAGTGGTTCGGCGTATAGCCTACGTCCACTATGAAATAGTTTGCTTTATTGATCTCTTTTTTGTGTTTACAAGTGAATTCAATGATTTACAGCAGTCAATTGTAATTTGCAGCAGTGAATTTTGTTTATGGCAGCAGCAACTGAGTTCAGATTTGGATCTGGCAGAGTCCGGGCGTTGGAGATCTCAAAGAGGAAGAAGAACTCCTTTTTTGTTGGCTTTGGAGGTCTATTTATAGGTGTAGGAGGCTGGTATTTTGCCCAGATCTCGGGAGACCCTCTCTGGCACGTGACCAGGCCTGCTCGCCCAAGCCCGTGAAGTTTCGGTCTAATCCATGATCGACACGAGCAGATTTCGACTCGCCCGAGATTTCATCCAATGGAGTCGAAATTTGGCGTGGACATTCTTTAGCATGCACGTAGCCTTCTGTGAAAATTTCATAGCATTTGGACTTGTAGATTGGGAGATATGATCGGTATGAAATGGAGTTTTCAGTAGGCCGTTTCCTTCAACTCGCTTCCGTTTCGACTCGCTTATGTTTCGACTCGCTTCCTTTCGACTCGGTGACATGGAGCTTTGTTGGAGTAGAACTAGACGGAGTCGAACAGTGGTTCTGTGAAGGCAGTGGAGCGAGTCGAAGAGGACTCTCTAATGGATGCTGTTTCGAGCGAGTCGAAATAAGCACTTGGTTTGAGCGAGTCGAAGCAGGCTTTGGTCGAGCGAGTCGAAGTGGGTAGCTAGGCGAAGCAAGTCGAAATAGGTATTCCAGATGGTAGCGAGTCAAACAGGAACGAGTCGAAGTTGATATCTGAGGGAACCGGAGCGAGTCGAAGGAGCGAGTCGAAGGAGCGAGTCGAATGGTATCTGATTTTCGTCCAATTTTGCATCCCTCATAACTTGAGCATACGAACTCGGATTGACTTGAGATTTTGAATGTTGGCTCCCATGGCTTAGCTTGTCATGTCCTACCAATTTTGGCTTGATCCGGACTCGGAAAAAATTCGCCGATATCCGTAGTGAGCCCGTGTATAACTGATTTCTAGGATGGGCCATCATCGGTTATTAGTCAATTCTTTGGTGTTACAGCCTTGCCAAAAGGCGGGATAACATTTGCCCCCCAAATTATGTCTTGTGGGAACATGACGTGCTTTGAAATACTGCCATCTCTACTCTGAATAGTTATTGTCTCATCGATGAAAGCTGTAATCTTTGATCGTTCTTCTTGATAATGTAAACTATTGACCGTTGTACCATGTATTGTTGCAACTGATTGTTGTATGCTAGTGGTTACCCATTTGCCGTTGTAATCGTTATTAAATGAATTTCTGATTTCTGAAAATCTGGAATATTGAATATTAGTCCGACATTTATGCATATATGTTAATCTGACTACCGCTGATGTTTGTACGTTCTCGAGTCGTTGTCAGTTTATTGTTTTCTGAATTCCGTATCGATCCTCTCCTGAACCGATGTGAACTTCGATGCAACAACGCTTAATGTTTGGTTTTGAATGTTCCTTCGTAACGATCCTCTCGAAGCGCTTGTTTGACTCGATGATGGACGTGACCCGAGTGAGTCGAAATGGAGCGAGTCGAAATGGAGCGAGTCGAAAGGCGCTTCCCTAATGGATTCGAACCGCTTGTTTCGCTGCACTAGAGAGGGAGTCAAAACGCACCGGAGACAGGGGAGCGAGTCGAAGAAAAGACGGAGTCAAAGTGATGTCTTTCATTGCTGCATGAGGGAGTCGAACTGGTCATGGGGATGGAGTCGAAGGAGCGACATGAAAGGGAGCTCTGCATCAATGCGCTGAAGAGGGAGTTGAAGCACGTGTTCGACCCCACTGGAATTCGAATCGGTTATTCCCTTTACTTTCGTGTCCATATAAATACCTGGCACTTAGCCGTTTTTTCACTTTTTACGTTTTTTCACTTTTTACTTTTCATCTTTATCTTCCTTGCCTTCGTATCGCTCTGAGACTCGAGAAGAAAGAATGAAAATCCTTGCCTTCGAATCGATTCACACCATCACTTATTCGAACTAATTTGACAGATCTAGGTAACCCATTAAACGAATCCAACGCGTGAACGATGAGACTCGGTTTTCTAGCACTAAATCAACCTGAGTTGTGATTGATCGAAAGTTTCAGGATCTTAGCTTCGAGTCAATCTGGAGTGGGAGGTTTCGAGAGGATTAGGCAGAGGCTTTCGTATCGATCGATGGTGGAGCTTCGCATCGAGTCGAACGCCCTGAATCTATGGATCAATACGAATGGGTTGTGTTTGATCAATTTGAAACGATGGCCTTTGATCGAATCAAAGTGGGTAGCTTCGGAGCAAGTCGAAGCCGATGGCTCTGGATCGAGTTGAAGTGTAGAGCCTTGGGAGCGAGTCGAACTCGATGGTCCTGGGGAGCGAGTCGAATTGCGTGGTCTTAGGACCGAGTCAAACTCGTGGTCTTGGGACCGAGTCGAACTCGTGGTCTTGGGACCGAGTCGAACTCGTGATCTTGGGACCGAGTCGAACTCGTGATCTTGGGACCGAGTCGAAGGAGCGAATCGAACTGTGCGGTCTTTGGGAGCAAGTCAAATTTTGCATGCCAACCTTCTGATTGAGTCTGACTCATATGCATATGACCATAGCCTATTGATGCGAACACGGATCTTGCTAGCGATACAAATTTGATCGTCCAAAAATTTGACATTATTAACATAATTGAACAATTGCCTCCGGCGAGCTTCAAACTTGCATAACTGGACTTAACTTTTTCACTGCATATATGATTTTCCTATCGAAGCTCGTCGATGAAACTGCAACTTATAAAAAATGACAACGAACTTTGACCTGAAATGATAGTCGATGGTGGGATGGTATGGTTGTGACGGTCAGCGACGATGGTCTGTTCGACCGAATTCCGAAGTCTCGTCGTTCATACGCTTCCTTCAATCCTGTTGATCTTCTCAATTAACATACATTACCGCACTGCACAACACACTCACACACTTTACACTGGGGGATGCACGAGTGTTATTTGCCAGTTTAACAATGATTTTTTATAAGCTAGCTAGTCTTGGTCCCTTCAAGTTCTCAGCAGCCGAAATTCCCAAGTTCAGTTCCTCCTACTATAGAGATACCGGTTATAGAAGCCGAAGTTATTGAGATAGCTCCGGACGAGCGTCGAGGAGCTCGGTTTATTTGTACTCCACCGGATTCAGTGCCGTCGGGTATCTCCGAAGACATGTTAGGTCGGATTTGCTTAAGGCATGGAATGTCGCCTGACGACGTGCTACTTCCTGGGCCGAAGGACAGGCTACATTATCCTCCAGAAGGATTTACTGCTTTCAACCGTCACGCTTGCACAGCGGGGACACTTCCTTCCTTTAATGACTATATCAGGGAGATCTTATCGTTTCTTGGCATAGCCCCGTCTCAGCTACATCCGAATGGATATGCCTTGCTGAACAGCACCTTCGTCTTGTTTATGGAGATCCTATTTCGACCGCCGAAGCCGATCGAAATCAGATATTTATTCAATGTCAAAAGCCGTGGAGATAGCCCTTCCTTCACCTTCTTGGAGGCAGTTAGAAAATGTCACATTATGCTGGGCTCCTGGGGGAGGATAAGTAATTACAAATCCGAATGGTTCTACATTCGGTGCCCCCCTGGATTTGCTAGGCGGTGGTTAGATAGACGTAAGTGTCGCCATCCCCTCTTGAATTAACGAGATGTTAGTAACCAACTTCAAAAACTGACATACTTTTCCTTTCTTATAGCTGCAATCTCTCGCCCCGATGGCACGTACTTCAGGGAGCTTGTTTGGATTCTTCAAGCGTTTCTGGGCGAGGAGAGGCACATAGACTTAGTCCTGATCGATAGGAATTTGAGGGCTGTCAGGCTAATAGAACGAAGACAGAGCATACACCTGGATGTGATACATAGGGTGGCCCCGAAGAAACGTGTGAAGCGTAAAGCGCCCGCAGTTGTGATCACCGAAGAAGTTGACCCGGAAATAACACCCACCGATACTGAGCTCCCGGCCGTGCCTCCTTCCGATGTTCAGGATTCCAGAGGAAAAAGAAAAGGCAAGGCCGCTGCTTGCAAACGCCCTAAATCTAAGAGATTTAAATCTGTGGTCGTGTCTTTACCTTCCCAGGGGATTAGGATTTCAGAGGCTCCTCCCCCGCAGGTGGAGAGTCCTTTTGCAGGGCTTAATGATATCCCAATCCCGGATTTCATGTCGCCTTCACACGACGTCGGGATGGATGGGCTTGATAGTGCTTTTGAACCGAGCGGGTCGCTTGGTACGAGTGTGGCCGACATTTCTGGTTGGTCGGGGGATTGCACATGCATACACTTCACTACACTACATGATTCACAACTGTACTTCATCCGACTTAGGAAGTTGCTAACTCTTTCTTCGTTTCTCATTTTTAGGTACTATGTCCGGAAGGGGATCTATGCTCAGTAATCTTTGTTCTGCTCGAAAATCTTCTGGTTACTATGATTCCCGTAGGAGGGATTCGGACAGAGATCGCGGTCGCGATTATTCTAACCAGGATAGGTACGGGCGTGACAGGGAGTATAGACATCAATCCAGATCACGCTCTCCTCCTCCTAGACTTCCATCTCCTCCTCCTAGACTTCCGTCTCCTCCTCCCGTTCAAACTTCATATCCACCAGAGCCTCCTCGTCATAGGCCTTCTTCTCACACTTCCAGATCTGAGACTCATCTCCAGAGAGTAGAGACTACATCTTCCATGGTTACAGAGTAGGTCCCCGCTGATCCCACTGGAGAAGGGGCCCTTAAGTTGGCTCAAATGAATAAGGATTTTCCTAATATTTGCTTCGATGGTTATGTCTTCCCTCCCCACTTGAAGAGAATTCCATCAGGGGTAGAAGGCACGATGCATGACTTTGTCCACGACATTTATACCCAATATCGAGAGTGGGCAAATGCTGCCAAAAAAGCTTCTAAAGTGGCCTTCGAGCGGGCTAAAGAGATCGAGAAGATGGAGACCGAGCTCGCAAAAAGGGATCGTATTATTCAGGTACTCTCTGTTGAGTCCGAGTCTTCTTGGAAATCTGAGATAGAGCCCATTAAGAAGGCTGACGAAGCAAATGTGGCGATGGAGAGGTTGAGGCAGACGCATGTCGCCTTGGTGGAGGAGATGGGCCACCGGAATACTACGGTTACCGCCGAGCGGGATGCGGAAGTCAAGGAACTGAACGAACTTAAGGCCAAATTCGCTGACGTGGCCAAGGAAAAAGATGACGCGAACAACGCAACCCAGGAGGCGTGCGAACAGGCTGTTCTACTTAGGGGTGAACGGGATGCGGCGGTGGCTAAAGTCCAAAAGGTGGAGACTGAGGTCGAGGAGAGGGTGAAGTTGCCCGAGTCCAGGCTAGAGGCCGACATTGAAGACCTCCTCGTTGTCTACAATGCTAACGTGCTGAGGCACAGAGGTCTGGCCTGGCTCTATGACTATTCGACGCATCTCCACAGTGCTTGGGGCCGACTGGTTGAGGAAGAGAAAGAAGCGTGCCAGGGTGAGCCTGTGGATGAATTCGAGCTCGAGAATCGTCTGTTAACTGATGACGAAAAGAAGATTCTCCATGATTCAATGATCTCTTATGAGAAGGAGAGGCTCGGCACCCAGCACCTAGAGGTAGGAGAGGGCTCCGGGGTTGGACATCGTGATGCAAGTCTTGATCTTCCGGTGTCTACTCAGCTTGAATCTTTGCATGCGGTTGATCCTCAAGCTGTTCCTGCCTATAACCCGGATCAGCCGCAGATGCCTCCGACTACAGCGCAAACGACTGAAGCCGCCCCGTCGCTTACAAGCCAAACTGAGGAAGGTACTCCGAACATTCCACATGTCTTTCATGAGTCGAAGTCTTTGATCGAGTTTAAGTTCTAACAATTCTTTTATTCTTTGTCCAGTGATCGATGCCACACCGGCCATGCCTCCTGCCACTCAAGAGTCATATCAAATGCAGGAGGCTATCGTGACTGAGGCAACCACCATGAGTACAGCTGCCTCGCTTGGCGATCAGCAGGGTGGTACGATCGCGTTCTACGTGCAGCTGATGGATGAACTCTTCCACCGCCACGGCGATCCTCGTGTTGACTTGTCATCTGTTATGAGCGGAACTGATCCTGCTGCAAGCTCTTCAATGCCGACTGTTGATGCCCCCGGCGGGGCTCAAGCAGTAATCGAAGATGAGATGTTTGCTCAGATTGACGCTGAACTGGCAGCAGTGGGTTATGGCAGCAGCTTTGGAGGTGGAATGGCAGCATCGGGACATGCCCCGCTCGGAGTGATGTCTCCTGGTGGTTCTGTCTTTCTCACCAGCCTGCCCATTCCACCTTCTGTAATTGATCCCGTTCCTCCGACTCCGCCCGTAGGGAGCATTCTTATTCACACGAGTTCGGAGGAGGACGTCGACATAATGCCCTCGCCTGAAGACCAACCGCCGAAAAGTAAAGGCTCGAAGAGGAAGATTGGCGATGGCTCTAGCGGGTCAGGACTAAAGAGGAAGCCAAGGAAGAAGAGAGATTAGGCATGATCACCTGGCGTATTTTGATTTTGCATTTTGTTAGCCGTGTATAGATGCGGGTTCGGCCCCTGCTAGTAGGAATTTTTTGGAAACTTGTACACGAACGTCTTCTATAATCAATAGAAATGAAACTTTTTCTTTTTTGTCATTGTGTATTTGTCTAAGTGTTTCAGTGTTTGAAATGCACTTGTGAAGTTTCAGGTTCCGAATCAAGTTTGTTTTGGTTTGCCAAGTTTGGGAACTGTGGACATGGCTTGCGACCGGGAAGCGAGTTGAATTCTGACATCGCATTGCTTCAATCAGTGGTTGACGCCTAAGTCCTGCCCCCCAGTCTTGGGGATGAGTTGTAAACCGTCAGCCGACGATCGCTTCTTACTTGTAACTTGTTGAGTCTCGCGCCACCGAACGGATGTCTGAAGCAAGCGGAGATTGAGTAATGCGTCCATGTTTGTTTGATTGTCGATAATCATTTTCGTACTCCGGGGATTCCCTTTCATTCATCAGTGGCTGGTTACGCCGGCTTAAGTTTCGATCATATATCTGTGATCAGGAGACTTGGAATTAGCACTTGCACACTGGAAATTCGAAGTTGGATGTTTATACTCCGCTTCGCACTCTGGGAATACGGAGTTGAATGTTTATACTCCGGTTCGCGCTCTGGGAATTTGGAGTTGGATGTTTATACTCCGCTTCGCACTCTGGGAATACGGAGTTGAATGTTTATACTCCGGTTCGCACTCTGGGAATTCGGAGTTGGATGTTTATACTCCGCTTCGCACTCTGGGAATACGGAGTTGAATGTTTATACTCCGGTTCGCGCTCTGGGAATTTGGAGTTGGATGTTTATACTCCGCTTCGCACTCTGGGAATACGGAGTTGAATGTTTATACTCCAGTTCGCACTCTGTGAATTCAGAGTTGGATGTTTATACTCCGCTTCGCACTCTGGGAATACGGAGTTGAATGTTTATACTCCGGTTTGCTCTCTGGGAATTCAGAGTTGGATTTTTATACTCCGCTTCGCACTCTGGGAATACGGAGTTGAATGTTTATACTCCGGTTCGCGCTCTGGGAATTCGAAGTTGGATGTTTATACTCCGCTTCGCACTCTGGGAATACGGAGTTGAATGTTTATACACCGGTTCGCGCTCTGGGAATTCGGAGTTGGATGTTTATACTCCGCTTCGCACTCTGGGAATACGGAGTTGAATGTTTATACTCCGGTTCGCGCTCTGGGAATTCGGAGTTGGATGTTTATACTCCACTTCGCACTTCGGGAATACGGAGTTAAATGTTTATACTCCGGTTCGTGCTCTGGGAATTCGGAGTTGAATGTTTATACTCCGGTTCGCGCTCTGGGAACTCGGAGTTGGATAAGGATTGTCGTGTATCAATCCCTTTTTGACTTTAATGTGGTGACTTGCCCCCGAGCTCGGGTTTCACTTAGAGAGTGATTAGTTGCACCGCAGCCACTCTCTATTTGAATAAATCCCACCGTATGATGAGACTTAGCTCTCCGTGCATAGTGATGGTCGTATGAAGTATTTCAAGTAAATCACAGCTCTGGCTCGAAGAGGTTGCATTTTATTGCTGAAATAAGAAAGTATGGCAAAGTCAGTTGCCTTATTACAAGTTCTAATTTCGAAATGCATAAACAAATTGCAGAAAAGGAAAGTAAACTAAATGGATAAAGATAGCCTGTCAGGTGTAATAGCGGCGAAGGCTCTCGTTATTCCAAGCCCTTGGCAGGGTAAGACCGTCGACGGTCGATAACTTGAATGTGCTATCTCCGAGCCTTCGTTCAATAACATACGGTCCTTCACATGTCGGCTTCATGTGTGAAGGAACCAGATAGATTCTTTTTAAGACGAGATTGCCTATTTCAAAGGTTCGCGGACGGACCTTGGCGTTGTACAATCGGGCGACTCGACTACGATGCGCAGCTGCCCTCAAATCAGCCTCCTCACGCTTCTCATCCAGTAGATCAAGAGATTCAGCAAGTAATATAGCATTTGTCTTTGGATCATAGTATGTCACACGATGAGAAGGTATTTCTAGCTCGACTGGAATAACGGCCTCTGAACCGTAAGAAAGAGAGAATGGAGTGTGGCCGGTCGCGGTCTTGTGGGTTGTTCGGTAAGCCCATAGAGCCATAGGAAGTTCATCGACCCACTTGCCCCCGACCTTTTCTAGTCGTTTCTTCAGGATGGACTTTATGACCTTATTAACTACTTCGACCTGTCTATTTGCTTGAGGGTGTGCAACTGCGAAGAATTTCTTTTGGATGTGAAATCGTTTGCAGAAATCTTTGAATTCAGCACTGTCGAATTGGGTTCCGTTGTCCGTAATAATGGTGTGTGGGAGACCGAATCGACAGATGATGTTACGAACCACAAAGGTTATTACTTTCTTCGTTGTAATGGTAGCGAGGGCTTCGGCTTCAACCCACTTTGTAAAGTAATCAACCACGATGATGGCGTTCTTCGCACAACCTTTTGCCAGAGGTAGAGCACCGATGATGTCGATGCCCCACATTGCGAACGGCCATGGGCTGACCATTTGCGTTATGTCAATAGGAGGAGCCCTAGGGATTCGGGCATATTTCTGGCACCTATCACATTTCTTTGCATAGTCCAACGCATCGCGATTCACGGTAGGCCAGTAATATCCATAGCGAAGTATTTTCTTGGCAAGTGCTTGCCCCCCGGTGTGATCGCCGCATTCTCCCTCATACACATCGCGTAACACTTGTGTAATTTCATCGTGAGCGATACATCGGAGTAGAGGAACTGAGTATCCCCTTCTGTACATGAGTCCATTCTGGATGGTAAATCTTGAGGCCTTTCGAAGGACCTGTCTTTTATCACTCCTGCGCTCCGGCAGGGTTCCGTTCTCAATGTAATTTCTATGTGGAGTCATCCATGAATCCTTTTCGGGGATGGTTTCGCATACCTGGTTCATTTCCGCCCGATCGATACTTGGGGAAGATAGCGTTTATACGGGAACGAGTCCCATTTGTTGAGCTTCGCCCATGCTGGCTAGCTTTGCCAACGAATCGGCCTTTTGGTTGCGTTCTCGAGGTATACTGTAGATGGCGTAGTAATCGAAATGGTCTAGTACTTCCTTAACTCGAGCTAAGTAAGCAGCCAACCTTCGATCTCTCGCTTGATACTCTCCTCGTACCTAACACACAACTAATTGTGAATCACAATAAATTTCCACTGCGATAATTCTCAAATCTTTAGCAAGCTTCAAGCCAGCTAGGAGGGCTTCATACTCAGCTTCATTATTAGTCGCATGGAAATCGAACTTTAAGGCATAACATATGGATCGACCCTCGGGAGTTTCAAGCACAATACCGGCGCCTGAACACCGGTCGTTTGATACTCCATCGGTATAAAGTTTCCAGACATGTTTGGGGGATACACTGGCTTCGGGCAAGTCCTCTGGGATGGTAAATTCAGCTATGAAATCGGCTAGGACTTGTCCTTGTATGGCCCGTCTCGGAGCGTAAGTAAGGTCAAACTGGCTCAGTTCGATGTTCCATTTGAGTAACCTGCCAGACGTCTCAGGCCGTGAAATGACCTATCGTAATGGCTGGTCAGTGTAAACAATAATGGAATGTGCCTGGAAGTACGGTCGGAGTTTTCTTGATGCAATGACAAGGCAGTAAGCCAACTTTTCTAGCTTCGGATAATTTCTTTCAGCCCCAGTCAATCGTTCGCTGACATAGTATACTGGCCTCTGTATCTTGTCTTCTTCTCGGATTAATGCAGCGCTGATAGCGTTTTCTGATATCACCAAATATACGAACAATTTCTCATGATCGATAGGCTTTGACAGTATTGGTGGTGTGGAAAGATGTTGAACTAGTGCCGGGAAAGCGCCCTCGCATTTCGTGGTCCATTCAAAGTTTCGTTTCCTTTTTCGAATCAGATCGAAGAAGAGAATGCATTTGTCAGTGGATTTTGAAATGAACCTGCTCAATAATGCTACCTTTCCATTGAGACTCTGGACTTGCTTTATAGTTTTGGGAGTTTCAAGATTTCTGATTGCCCAAATCTTTTCGGGATTGGCTTCGATTCCCCGGGCGTTAATGATGAACCCAAGGAACTTTCCGGATGCAACTCCAAAGTGACATTTCAGTGGGTTGAGCTTCATCTTGTACTCCTGAAGTATGTTGAACATGGTTTCCAGGTCTTTTACGTGGTCGGTGGAGAGTCGTGACTTCACAAGCATGTCGTCTACATATACTTCCATTGTCTTCCCAATTTGATTAGGGAACATCCGATTAACCAACCGTTGGTAAGTAGCCCCATCATTCTTGAGTCCGAATGGCATAACCTTGTAACAGTAAAGTCCCAGATTGGTCACGAAGCTGGTATGTTCTTGATCGGGTAAATGCATTGGTATCTGATTGTAGCCTGAATACGCGTCCATGAAGGATAGGAGTTCATGTCCAACCGTCGAATCCACTAGCTGATCAATTCTAGGAAGCGGGAAACTGTCTTTGGGGCACGCTTTATTCAGATCGGAATAGTCGACACATGTTCTCCACTTCCCGTTTGGCTTTCGGACGAGCACGGGGTTTGACACCCACTTAGGATATAGCGCATCCCGAATGAATCCGTTTGCTTCAAGCTTTTCTACTTCCTCTTTAATGGCGGCAGATCTCTCTAGATCCAGACCGCGCCTTTTTTGTTTGACCGAGACATGCCGCGGGTCAATCTTCAGAGTGTGGCTTGCGATGTCCGGCGAGATCACACACATATCAGAATGTGTCCAGGCAAATACATCAAGATTTGCCCGCAGAAATTCAACCAATTCCTCTTGAGTTTTCTGGCTTAGCTGAGATCCAATCTTTATCATTTTTGAATCGTCGTTATTGTCAATTGGGACACCAATCGTTAGCTCGGCCGGGGATGCTTGACTTTCTTTAGATTCTCCTTTGTCTTCAGTCTCTCTCGGGTCAAGATCCTTGAGGATTGGCTGGGGAGCCCGGGCCTAGGCCCGGGCGTTAATTGTCAATTATCGGCAAAACGGACGCAGAGAGATTCCTCTACGCCCTTTCCCTTCTCCTTTCGCTGCGCCTCCCGCAGCTCAGCAACATAACAAGCTCTGGCAGTGGCCTGATCTCCCTGACCGACTCTTATTCCATGATCAGTGGGAAATTTTAAGGTCAAACACCATGGGGTAATGGCTATTCTGAATTCAGCGAGGGCTGGTCGGCCCAAGAACGCATTGTAAGGGGAGTCTATGTCCAAAACGATGAACTGCAACATCCGTACTCTCCGACGTTCTCCAACTCCCAACTCTACTGGGAGTTCCACCATCCCAGTGGGGATTGTGGCACTTTCGTTGAAACCATGGACTCGAGATTGACAGGGCTTCAAGTCTGCGGCTTCCATCTTTATTTGATCATAAGCTCGCTTAAACAAAATATTCACAGAGCTTCCACTGTCAACTAAGATCATTTTTATCCAAGCGGGACCTACTTGTGCTGAGATGACCAGTGGATCGATAGTGGGAGCTTCGATTTTATCTGCGTCTCTGCTCCTGAACACGATGTCATCTGTCATCGTTTTCTGTTGCTTGGCCGGAGCCCCCTCGTCAAAACTACTACAACACTCGAAGTCCGCATGCCTGATAGAACTGGCATACGACTCCATTTCCTTCCAGCTTTGATCTGTTGGGTGAGGACCACCACTTATTGTATTGATGACCAACCTCCCGTCCGCACGAGCGGGTTCTTCCTGTCTTTCCTGATTCTGCGCACGGTTCTGATTTGATGGGCCCACACCACCGGATTGCGGCGCCCGTACATACTGATCCAGCTTCCGCTCACGTATCAGTTTTTCAATGAGGTCTTGTAGGTGACGACACTCATTGTGTTGTGACCATAACTCTCATGGAATCTACAGTGTTAGCACCAAAATTGGTCACTAACCTTGTAGAGAAAGATTATGTAGAGAAATAAGTGATGAAGGTAAATTAAACAGAGAAGACAATGCTAATCTAAATGCAGAAAGTAAGAACACCAAATTTATAGTGGTTCAGCGTAATTGCCTACGTCCACTTTGAGGTTAAACTTTATTGATCTTCTTAATGATAGATTACAAATACAATTCGTAGGTCAAATGCTTGAATGAAGTTGTTAAGTAAAGAAGATGAGTCTGAAAAATGGCAGAGTCTCCCCAGTGTTCTCCAAAAAAAGGTCATTTTCACTGTGACCCTGCCCCTCTATTTATAGACAAAGATGGGTTGGACTTCCCAGATGGGCTCGGTAGCCGAACACTCTAGCCCAAGTATAGTGGTCGCAGCATGCCGAACCAGGTAGGCTGAACACAATGATGTCGAACCACCCTTCCTATGCCGAACGGTATGTTTGATGTGTGTGAAGTGTAGAATAGTTGTCAGTCGAAGCCGAACGTGCCTCTGTCCGAAGCGCTTGACCGAACAATGCACTCTGGCCGAACGATGCATTCCGGCCGAACGATACCTTTGGCCGAACGATCCTCCTTGGCCTAACGTGCCTTCTGGCTGAACGATGCTTTTTAGCCGAACGATCCCTTTGGCCGAACGATACTGCCATGTCGAGTAATCATATACGCCGAACGCCTTCTAATGCCGAGTATTCTTGCATGCCGAGTACTACGCCGAGTACTCCTTGATGCCGAGTGCTACTGGATGCCGAGTACTACGCCGAGTACTCCTAGATGCCGAGTGCTTCTAGACGCCGAGTGCTATTGGATGCCGGGTACTACGCCGAGTACTCCTAGATGCCGAGTACTCCTGTTGCCGAGTTCCACTGGATGCCGAGTACTATTGGATGTCGAGTACTCCTGTTGCCGAGTTCCAATGGATGCCGAGTACTATCTGATGTCGAGTGCTACCTGATGCCGAGCACTAGTTGCCTGGTCAAATCTCCAGGAAACACTTGCCCCCCAAAGTGTATCGCATGGCCGAACGTGGTACGCTTTGAATCATGTAACCTTTTCGTCTCGTCTTAAACCCTTGACTAACCTCGAATGGAGATGCCCTTTTGTGAACTCCAGCGGTTTAGATGTGTGCCGAGCATGTTCTAAATGTCGAACGAGACATTTGTAACCGAACGATGCTTCCTTGCCGAACGATACTTCAGTGCCAGACACCATTATGCGCCGATGCCGAACGATATGACCTTGACCGGTTCCACCGGATATGGCCTTTTCGACTTCTCCCGTTTTCCCTATAAAAGCCAGCACCTCTACCCTTCTTTCCTTTTTCACACTTCTAACACCTCTGCCCTATTCCTGCCGAAGCTACCAGCCAGCATACAATCAAGTTGATTCCTCCCAAGTCTTTATCTTTCCCACTAGGTACTGATCCTCTCACCTAGATGCAGCCTTCACGCTTGAACTCCTTTAATTTATGGGATAAATCAATGTCGAGTAGGAAGTCGTTGGTAGACATACCGTGGTTCGGCATAAATATTTCATGCCGGACCAGGTTGGAGGAAGGAGAAACATGGAGGAAGTAGGAGATGACTGGGGGCATTGGGCGGTACGGTCTGGTACGACTTGCTGAACGATATGCCCTCGTGGTTCGGTGTGGATGGAGGAGAAGATGAGGCCAATGTTAAGGACAACGTGCCGATGGTCATCTTAGCCGAACAGTCACAAAACACCGTACCATACTCAGGCTAAAACAAGCCGAACAACAACTTAGCCGAACCAGAATTTAGCCGAACACAGGCTTGGCCGAACAGTGACTTAGCCGAACAATGACTTAGCCGAACAATGACTTAGCTGAACAATGACTTAGCCAAACAATGACTTAGCCGAACAATGACTTAGCCGAACAAAGACTTAGCGAACAATGACTTTAGCCGGACAATGCTTTAGCCGAACAATGACTTTAGCCGGACAATGCTTTAGCCGAGCCAGGACTTTAGCCGAACGATGACTTTAGCCGAACCAAAATCTTAGCCGAACACTCATTAACTATATCTTCCCGTATAGCAAAACAAGAAACAGGGCCCAAGCATTCTAGCATACGTGAAGCCAACCCGGATCGCTAACTTCTTAGCTTCAGTAAACGTAAATCTGAACTTAGATTATCATACGTTTTCTGGATCTGGAATTGCAATCACCAAAAGGTAGGCTTCTGGGGACGGTCAGCGATGACGGTCTTCGAAGGCGATGTCTTGACGCTCAGTTTTATATCAACAGCTTTGCGACTTTCAAACTTTCAATGCTTTTACATGATTGCCTGCACTAGTTCACACATCACGTGGGGGGAATATTCGTGTTGTTAATTCTAACGTTCAACGTTTTTTAAGTATAGTTTTCTCAAGCGCTTAGCCAGATTCATTATTTATTGGGGATGTCAAAAAAGTCTAGCTCCACCACTATATCTAACAGGCCTGGGCCGTCATCAAGGCAAGAAACCGCTGATACTTCCAATCCGTCGACTTCTCCTGCCCATAACTTAGCACCCGATGCCCTGGAGGCAACAATTCTTTTAGACAACCCGATCGATTCGCAAGCTTCGAAAATCAATGAAGCCGCACTTCGACGGATATGTTCCATCCATGGGATTCCTTTCGCCGATGTGTTAGTCCCTTCACGACACGATCGTCCTCACCTGCCCCCAGTCGGATATACTACTTGCAACAAGTTCATGTGTTGGATGGGCAGCGTGCCTCCGTTTAATTTATTCCTTCGGGATGTGTTGCAGTACATCGACATTGCTCCGTCGCAGGTGCATCTGAACGGTCACGCATTTCTATATGGGACCTACCTACTCTTCATGGCCGTCTTCTCTAGACCTCCAACCTCTGGCGACATCAGATACATCTATATGATCAAGAAACGGAACGACAGCCCTTTCTTCATGTTCCTCGAGCCGTACCACAAATGCCAAATCTTGACAGGGGCATGTAGTAAATTCGCCCTGTACAAATAGGAATGGTTCTACGTGCGTTGCCATCCTGGTTTTGCGAGGAGATGGGTTGAAGGCAGTAAGTCTCTTCGCTGAGTCATTACTCGCATTTAATTGGAGTCATGCTTTTTCTAACTCCTCGTTTCATCTTTTCAGGTATCAACCCGCGTCCGGAGGGCCGAGGATATTCTGAGGCTGTTGAGGCCATTAGAGCTCTTCCTGCCGAGGAACGAGACATCCGAACCATCATCTCAAATGAATCATTGTCGGGGTTCGGCTTGCTAGCCCCTGGTCGTCGGATTAGCCTCCCGGAGGGCGTCTCCATTCCCAAGCCAGCGTCCGGTAAAGGGAAAAAACAGGCTGGATCGTCATCACGCCGCACTCCCGATGCGCACGAAGAAGGCAAGCACAAAGAGGATGAAGCTCCTGAGACCCAAGGCGAGAATGTGGGTCCTGCTTGGAATCCGGCTATCGAAGTCCACGATATTGAAACGTCATCCTCCCCTTCGAAGGGAAAGAAGAGGTTAAAATACAAGATTCGGAAGGAGAAAGTTAGTGGCACTTCAAAAGTTATGCCTATCCCGCTTGAGAAAGAGGCTTCCTCACAGCATCTGGAAAGTTCTCTAAGGGGTTTGTCGAATCTCTCTATCCCCGATGATATACTTAATTACGGGTTTGACGATCTTGAAGCCCTCAAGTTTTCTTCGCCCGCTAGAGGCAATGCGGGAGTTCAACTCCTAGTCCAGGGAGACAATACTTCGATTAGTAAAGATAAAAGAACTAGTCCGTCGGGGGCAACACAAGGACACACACGCACATACGCATTCCATCATACACTTCAAGTTTTTTCTTATTTCCCGGATTTTTCTTAACTCGTTGTTATACCCATTCTTTGCAGGTGACATGGGGCGCTCTCACGGACTCGATCGCCTTCATGGCCCTTCCATATTTCATCACTCTGGACGGGACTCAGGTTCAGGCAGACGTAGGGACAGAGATGATTATGAAGATAGAGACAATCATCCCCGCGATTCGTCTTATCGTAAGAAGGCATATTCTCAATCTTCACAGTCCCGTGATCCTCTTCCTCCAACTGAGCCGGATAGAGAGAAGTCTTCACAGAAGGGTTACCAACCTGATGCTCCTTGAGAACAACACTCCGGTTCATCGAGCACAAGGCAAATTCGGGAGCAACGAAAAAGAGCAGAACTTCCAAAGCCTCCTCCCCTACTCCCGCGGTTGACCCAACTATAGTAGAAAAGATGGTCGATCTTAAGGCCAAATTTCCAAAAATTTGCTTTGATGGTCTAAAATTCCTCCCAGCTATCCATCATATTCCCGGGCACGTGAAGCAGAGTGCCATTGCCTGTAACAACGACATCTATGTTCAACATGACGCGTTTGTTCACTTGGTTGAAAAGATCTCGGAGGTGTCTGTTGAGCGACAATATGAGATTGATCGTCTGAAATTGGAGGCTGGCTGTTACAAGAACATCATCAAGCACCAAGACGAGGAGCTCGCTTCGTACAAGTCGAAGCTGGAAGCCGCTGAGCAAAGCGCAAAAGATACTGTTGAGGCAGTCGCTCGTTTAGAGGTGGCTCACAAGAAGGAACTTGATGAAGCAGTCCAGCGTAGCGGTGCCCTTGCCCTAGAAAAAGATTCCATCCAAAAAGAAAGGGACGCGCTCGCTATACAAGTCAAAGAGTTGAAGGAATTACTTTCCAAGGAGAAAGAGGACAAAGTAGCTGCTCAAGAAGTGTCACAACGATACTGTGATGAAATCGTTGCTACTCGGCTCCTGAAAATGAAGCTCGATGACGAACTTGCTGGGGTTGAAAAAATGAAGGACGAAGCCCATGAGGAGGGCAAAAGAAAAGCTGCGGAGGAGATGGACTCTTGCCTCGAGGCGGCCGCAGAAGCCGGCAGGGAAGAGGTCAAATGCATGTTTGACCCGTTGATTGCTGAGTATGGAGCCCGCATCCTTATGCATCGTGACTTAACATTCTTGGGCGAGGGCTATCTCGAATCCCTAGCTGAGGCCTGGGAAACCTTAGTGAAGATTAGGAAAATCGAGTCGGGCTCTGAAGAGGTCGATGAGGATGCCTTGGTGAAGGAGTTTCTTAGGGGGAATGAGCCAGCGGATTTATCCGCAGCTTTGGCGCTTTATAACAAAGGCTCTCCCCTTCCAAAAGAGAAAAGTGATGAAGGTGGCCCGTCTAGGGCTGAGACTACGGCTCCTCATATTGCCGCTCCTCCCGCTGCTCAACCGGCCGGTCGACCGACACTTGACCCGTTCGAGTAGCATGCTGGCTATGATCCTGAAGATCCCGGGCTTGGCGTTCACGTGCTATCTCCTATTCTAGAGGGTGAAACCCCACGCGCAACTGATAGCCAACCAGAACCCGGTAGGAAACTCTTCTTTTCTAGAAGTCGAAAGATCTTGTTATTTTCCAGCATTGGTTATTCGTTCTAATGTCCATTCTTTATGTTTTCATGCAGGCTGCTCTGATCCCGAGCCAACTCCGAGGAGCGATGGCGCCAAGGAGGAGGCAGAGAAAACAAGCGATGTTGCTCACGCGGGAGTAACTCCTGGCCCTGATGCTCAAGTGATCGGGGCGCTAGATGATGACAAGCTTGACACTTCGTCTCCTGCCGAAGGGAGTGATGAAATCGAGATCACTGGCGCCTCTGAGCATACCTCAAAGATGAGCATGAAGGAACGCCTCGCCGAAGAGGAGAAGAAAAAGGTCGAGGTCAAAGTCGAACCTGAAATACTCGAACTTACCGACCCGCGGAACAGACCTCTGAAAATCATTCTCCCGGGCAGGTTTAAACCACTGGATGTTCCGTCTCCTACTCCTGACTCCGCTTCTTTAGTGAGCAAGAAATCCAAGAAAAAGCGTGAGGGAGAGGAGTCGTCGGAAAAAACAAAAGAAGACAAGAAGAAGAAACCGAAGAAATAATCGCTACACTCGTTCAACGAGTTCCTTGCTTAAGTCTTGTAATTACTTTTATCTTTTGTCTCTGTAGTTTGTATAGATAGGTCCCTGACTCCAAGCTTTGGAGGGATAACTGTGTAACCTCATTTTGAACTATTGAACGAAGTTTTAGTTTCTTTTTCGCTTGAATAATTCTCTTACTTTTCTTTGGTTTGCTGACTGACCGTGGTCATAACTCAAGTTTTTAGGAGTTGCATTATTTCCCAGTCCATTCTCGTGTTGTTCGAACATTTCCAGATGTGTCATACTTCTTGTCCCACATTTCTTGAGTACTTGGACTTTTTTCTAAATCCGTGCTCCAGGGATTTAGAGTAAGTTGATCCGCGTTCAAGGGATTCGGAGGTTCGTAACGTTTATACTCTAGTCCTCGCTCCGGGGACTTAGAGTACTCCGATCCGCGCTTTGGGGACTTAGAGTACTCTGATCCGCGCTCTGGGGATTCAGAGATTTGAAATCGTTTATACTCTAGTCCGCGCTCTGGGGACTTAGAGTACTCCGATCCGCGCTCTGGGGATTCGGAGATTTGAAATCGTTTATACTCTAGTCCACGCTCTAGGGACTTAGAGTACTCCGATCTGCGCTTTGGGGATTCGGAGATTTGAAATCGTTTATACTCTAGTCCGCGCTCTGGGGACTTAAAGTACTCCGATCCGCGCTCTGGGGATTCAGAGATTTGAAATCGTTTATACTCTAGTCCGCGCTCTGGGGACTTAGAGTACTCCGATCCGCGCTCTGGGGATTCGGAGATTTGAAATCGTTTATACTCTAGTCCGCGCTCTGGGGACTTAGAGTACTCCGATCCGCGCTCTGGGGATTCAGAGATTTGAAATCGTTTATACTCTAGTCCGCGCTCTGGGGACTTAGAGTACTCCGATCCGCGCTCTGGGGATTCGGAGATTTGAAACCGTTTATACTCTAGTCCGCGCTCTGGGGACTTAGAGTACTCCGATCCGCGCTCTAAGGATTCAGAGATTTGAAATCGTTTATACTCTAGTCCACGCTCTGGGGACTTAGAGTACTCTGATCCGCACTCTGGGGATTCGGAGATTTGAAATCGTTTATACTCTAGTCCGCGCTCTGGGGACTTAGAGTACTCTGATCCGCGCTCTGGGGATTCGGAGATTTGAAATCGTTTATACTCTAGTCCGCGCTCTGGGGACTTAGAGTACTCCGATCCACGCTCTGGGGATTCAGAGATTTGAAATCGTTTATACTCTAGTCCGCGCTCTGGGGACTTAGAGTACTCCGATCCGCGCTCTGGGGATTCGGAGATTTGAAACCGTTTATACGAGTTCGTGCATCGTACAGGATAATGTAGTTCTAGTAATTCATCACCCGACTATGAGATATAGAAACATTAGTAATTCGTGGAAAATACGGCTTCAAGCCTTTATTAATGAAAAACAACTAAACTGCTTGATTACATAGTTAAAAGGAAACTAAGTTGCGACTGAATGAAAACATACAGGAAATAACTGTGCCTAAAACAGGAAAGAAACATACTAAATGTAATAATGTCGCAAATGCTCACTGTTCCACGCCCGGGGGAGTGTCACGCCATCAACGGTCGCTAGCTTGAATGTTCCCTCTCCAAGCTTCCGCTCAATGACATACGGACCTTCCCAGCTAGGATTCATACGCGAAGGTACTGGGAAAACTCGTTTCAAAACGAGATCACCCACATCAAATATCCTTGGGCGGACTCTGCCGTCGTAGTAACGCTTGACTCGGTGCCTATGTGCTGCCGCCCTTAATTCGGCCTCTTCACGTTTTTCATCGATACAATCCAGTGATTCCAACAAGAGGTCCTAATTCGTCTTGGGATCATAATATGTCACCCGGTGCGATGGAACTTCAAGTTCCACGGGTATAACGGCTTCAGAGCCGTATGCCAAGGCGAATGGAGTGTGGCCGGTCGCGGACTTGTGGGTAGTTCTATAAACCCATAATGCTGTCGGGAGTTCATCTACTCACTTGCCTCCGACTTTCTCCAGACGCTTCTTCAGTATTGACTTGATTATTTTATTAATGGCCTCGACTTGTCCGTTAGCTTTCGGGTGTGCAACGGCGGCGAACTTCTTCTCGATGCCATACTTTAAACAGAACTCTTTGAACTCTCTACTTTCAAATTGCGTCCCGTTGTCCGTAATGATGGTGCGAGGAAGGCCAAAGCGGCATATAATGCTTCGTACAACGAAGTTAATGACCTTCTTAGAGGTGATTGTGGCCAAGGGTTCTGCCTCAGCCCATTTTGTGAAATAGTCGACTGCAACTATTGCGTATTTCGCACCACCTTTGGATATAGGCAAAGAGCCGATTATGTCGATTCCCCAGATTGCAAATGGCCAGGGACTAACCATTTGTGTGAGTTCCATTGATGGAGTCCTCGGGATTTTCACATATCTTTGACACTTGTCACATTTCCTTGCGTAGTCTACAACGTCCCGATTCACGGTCGGCCAGTAGTATCCATAGCGGAGGATCTTTTTTGCTAGCGTTTGCCCCCCGGTATGGTCGCCACATTCCCCTTCGTGAACCTCTTTCAAGACCCGCTTTGTCTCGTCATGAGCGATGCACCGTAATAAGGGGACTGATAACCCTTTTCGATACATTAATCCATCCTGCATCACGTATCGCGCGGCCTTTCGAAGGACCTGCCGCCTCTCGCTTCTTTTTTCTGGTAAAGCCCCGGTTGTCAGGTACAGTCTGAATGGGGTCATCCACGACTCCTTTTCGATTTCTGTTTCCAACACACGGTCAACTTTCATCTCGTCTATGCTCGGGGCATGCAAGGCCTCAACGGGATACAATCCCATTTGCTGCGCGTCGCCTGTGCTTGCAAACTTAGCCAACAAGTCGGCTTCTTTATTCTGTTCGCGCGGGACATGTGAAATGTCATAACGTTCAAGATTTGACAGTAGTTCTTGGACCTGAACAAGGTACGGAGCCAGCTTCTGTCCCTTTGCTTGGTAATCTCCCCGCACTTGGTAAACCACCAACTGTGAGTCACAAAAGATTTCAACTGATTTGATCCCGAGTTCTCCGATGAGCTTCAAGCCAGCGATCAGTGCTTCATATTCTGCTTCGTTATTTGTAGTTGGGAAATCAAGCTTCAAAGCATAACAGATTGATCGATTTTCCGGAGTTATAAGAACTACACCCACGCTGGAGCAACGGTCGTTTGATGCCCCATCAGTGTATAATTTCCAACGAACGGGGGGAATGACATCATGATTATCTGGTTCTATGGGTATGGTAAACTCAGCGATGAAATCTGCTAATGCTTGCCCTTGTATGGCCCTTCGTGGCAAGTAGGCGATATCGAACTGGCTTAACTCGATGTTCCATTTTAGCAATCTTCCGAAAGTTTCTGGTCGTTAGAGTACCTGCCGCAGGGGTTGATCGGTATAAACACTGATTGAGTGTGCTTGAAAATATGGGCGTAGCTTACGTGATGCAATCACCAAGCAATAGGCCAATTTCTCGATTTTAGGGTAATTTCTTTCTACCCCCGTTAAACGCTTGCTAACATAATACACTGGCTTCTGGATTCGGTCTTCCTCGCGAACTAAAGCCGCACTTATCGCATGTGGGGATACAGCTAAGTATACGTACAGCATCTCGTGGTCTACTGGTTTTGACAGCACTGGTAGACTCTCCAGATGCCTCACCAGATCCCGGAATGCTTCCTCACAACTAGACGTCCATTCGAAGTTCCTCTTCCCTTTCTTTATTATATCAAAGAATGGGATGCACTTGTCAGTTGCCCTGGATATAAATCGACTTAGCACAGCTACTTTCCCATTCAAGCTCCGTACCTGCTTTATAGTCCTGGGCACTTGCACATCTCGAATAGCTTGGATCTTTTCTGGGTTAGCTTAAATTCCCCTAGCATTGACGATGAATCCCAAAAACTTCCCCGACGCAACGCCGAAGGAACACTACGGAGGGTTGATCTTCATCCCGTAGAACCTGAGTATGTCGAACATTTCAGCCAAGTCTCGAATGTGGTCGTTTGACTGTCGTGACTTCACGAGCATGTCATCCACATAGACTTCCATCGTCCTACCAAGCTGGTCCTTGAACATTCGATTCACCAAACGTTGATAAGTCGCTCCTGCGTTCTTCAGTCCGAAGGGCATTACTACATAGCAGTATAGCTCGACATCCGTAACGAAGCTGGTGTGTTCTTGGTCCGGAATATGCATCGGGATTTGGTTGTATCCCGAGTATGCATCCATGAATGATAACAGCTCATGTCCTGCGGTGGAGTCGACCAACTGATCGAACCTTGGTAACGGGAAACTGTCCTTAGGGCATGCTTTGTTCAAATCGGAATAGTCTACGCAAGTTCTCCATTTCTCGTTTGCCTTTTTCACCAGTACGGGGTTCGATACCCATTCAGGATAGAGGGCGTCGCGGACGAACCCATTGGCTTTGAGTTTGTCCACCTCCTCTCTGAGAGCAGCGGACCTCTCCGGGTCCATTCCTCTCCTCTTTTGTTTAACCGGGACGTATTTCGGGTCTATGTTCAACATATGACTCGTGATAGCGGGAGAAATCCCACACATATCAGAATGCGTCCAGGCGAAAACATCAAGATTCGCCCGGAGGAAGTCACTAAGGTCTTCAGTCATTGCGGGGCCAAGCTGTGATCCGATCTTCAGTATCCGCGAAGGGTCGTTTCGGCTAACTGAAATGTCAACCGTTAGTTCAGCCGGCGCTGCCTTTTCTTCCCAGGGTTTCTCATCGTCGTCTCTCGGATCTATGTCTCTGAAGATTCGAGAATTATGCCCGAGCCAGGGCTCGGGCACTACTTGTCAATTATCCGTGTTAAGGATGCGGACGGGATTGTCTGCAATCTTTCCTTTCTCCCTCCGATGGGCTTCCCGGAGCTCAGCCACATAATAGGAATGACCAGCTGCTTGGTCGCCATGAACAATACCTACCCCTTTGTTAGTTGGGAACTTCAAAGTTAAGCACCACGGGGCTAATGCTGCCCTAAACTCAGCCAGGGCCGGTCGGCCCAAGAAAACATTATACGGAGAATCCACATCCAAAACTACGAAGGGTAGGATTTGCACCCTCCGACGTTCGCCTTGTCCCAGTTCAACTGGCAACTCAACATAGCCCACTGCATCGGTCGCTGCGCCATTAAAGCCGTGTATGCGAGCTTTGGACGGTTTCAAGTCCTCTGTTTCCATTTTCATCTGGTCATAAGCCTTCTTGAAGATGATGTTGACGGAACTTCCACAATCAATCAAAATTCTTTTCACATATGCTGGTTCGATTGTTGCAGATATGACCATCGGGTCGATGGTTAGAGCCTCCACTTGGTCAGCATCTCTATTTCTGAACACTATATCGTCTGTCATTACGCACTGTTGCTTAGCAGGGGTCCCATCCTCCGTGTTCGAACAACATTCGAAATCTGCATGCTTCAGGGCACTAGCATACCGCTCCATCTCCTGCCAATTTTTATCCGCGGGGTGAGGCCCGCCGATGATCGTGTTTATGACTAGCCTACCCACAGTTCGAGCAGGCTCCTCGGGATGACGCGGAGCCGGTGCACGACCTGGGTTGGATGTTCCCTGTCCTCCTTCCTATGGATCCTTCACAAATTCTTGCAACTTCTTTTGCCTAATCAACTTCTCGATAGCGTCGTGCAGGTGTCTGCATTCTTCCGTATTGTGCCCATAAGTCTCGTGGAAGCGGCAATATTTCCCGGTCCGTTTCTATTCCTCGGTTGATTCTTTTGGACGTGGCTTTCTGTACTGAAAGGCATTGCAGGTTGACAGGTAAATGTTCTCAAGAGACGCATTCAGCGGGGTATACTCGTTGTAGCTTGGAATTCTCGATTTCCACTTCTCTGCTTCTCTCTTCTTCCCTTGATTTCTTCCTCCGGACTCCTTAGGCTGCCCGGACTTATTCTGGACATTGACTTGGACCTTTCCCGAGTTGTCCCCGGACTGTTTCATAGCAACGTTGCTTTTCATGGACTCTTGGACAGGTCCTGGTGTCTTGTCTCGTCTTACACACCTAGCTTCCTCTCTCCTTATGGACTGGTGTGCCTTTGAGTAGAAACGCTCTAGCGTAGTCGGAGTTTTTCCTGCCAACCAGTCTCCAAACTCAGAATCCGGATCCACACCTCTCATCACAGCCATTAGGATTGCATGATCGTTGGGATTACTGACTTCAGTTGCCGCAACATGGAACCTTTGTAAATATTCCTTCAATGAATCCCCGGGACTTTGGATTACACTTGACAGAGACATTACGTCCTTTGGACGAGTAGTGTGTATCCTGAACTGCTCAATAAACTTCTTTGCCAACTCCTCGAAATTGGATACAGACCGCGGAGGAAGTCGGGTAAACCACATAGTAGCGATCCCAGATAGAGTAATTGGAAAGCATCTACACTTGGTGGCATCATTTGCTCTAGCTGAATCCATCATCCATTCGTACCTCATGACATGCTGTCTGGGGTCAGTCTTTCCCTCGTACGCATGGATAGTTGGCATACTAAACTTTCTGGGGTACGCCGCCTGTAACACAACATCTGTGAACGGAGTGTGACTCCTTGATACTCCCCAATCGTCATTCGACAAGCCCTGATTTTCTTTCATCAATTGCCTGACCATGGCTGTCAGGTCTGGTGTCTGTATGGAAGGTGGAAGGTTAGAGTCCGTTCTACGTGACTGTCCATGTTGATGCCTCCTCTCCTGGCGATCTGCCAATCGTGCGTCTTGAGGTTTGACATCATTAGCATTTTGATGGTTTGGGCCTCCAGCCTCCATCTGTACTCCAGTTCCTAAGTTTCCAGATCCGACTTGGTCATGGTTTCCAGCTGTTTGAGCAGCAGCACCCGTCCGCGCAGCTTCAGTCTTACGGCGTCTGCGCCTGGGAGGTTCATCAGAAGAAGTTGAGTTGTCGGATGAAGAATAGGGAGCGGGATTGCCCCCAGCATTCTGTTGCTGCTGTTGAGTGAGTTGTGCCATCAGGTTGGCGTTAGCTTGCATCTGCTCTCCTAGTTGTCTCTTGCTTTCCCTGAGTTCTCTCATCAAGTCTTTGAACTCTATTCCGGTGACAACTGGAGTTTGGTCCTGGGTGGCAATTCCTACACCCGGAATCGCTGGTTGATTGCTAGGTCCTGCTTCTTGCACGCTAGCAGTCTCATGGGCATCCGCATTATGAGAAGCTGACCTGGTACGTGGTCTTGCCATTGTAGATTTATTGGTAGGAACTCTGAGTAGAATCAACGGATGTCCTATCAATGAGTCGGATCTACTTTGGGGGATTTGTTCAATCCAGTAGCTTCAAAGCAAATCCTTGAGGTCTGAGAATTCAATTCTCAGTGAAAGCACCAAAGTGTTAGCACCAAAATTGGTCACTAACCTCGTAGAGAAAGATTATGTAGAGAAATAAGTGATGAAGGTAAATTAAACAGAGAAGACAATGCTAATCTAAATGCAGAAAGTAAGAACACCAAATTTATAGTGGTTCAGCGTAATTGCCTACGTCCACTTTGAGGTTAAACTTTATTGATCTTCTTAATGATTGATTATAAATACAATTCGTAGATCAAATGCTTGAATGAAGTTGTTAAGTAAAAAAGATGAGTCTGAAAAATGGTAGAGTCTCCCCAGTGTTCTTCAAAAAAAGGTCCTTTTCACTATGACCCTGCCCCTCTATTTATAGACAAAGATGGGCTGGACTTCCCAGATGGGCTCGGTAGCCGAACACTCTAGCCTAAGTATAGTGGTCACTGCATGCCGAACCAGGTAGGCCGAACACAATGATGCCGAACCACCCTTCCTATGCCAAACAGTATGTTTGATATGTGGGAAGTGCAGTGTAACATCCCGTATTTTTAAGCTATTGAATTTGAACATTTAATTCGTTTTAAATGTTAATGTGGATTCTTAATTGATTTTGAAATGAATGGATTTGGGTTCAATCAATGAAAATGAGCTATAATTTTAATTTATAGCAATTCTGGTTGAATTTGATTAATGGAAAAATAATAATTAAATATTCGGGATTAGGATAAAAAGGTGAATCTGGATGTAAATAGCTGTAAAATGATGTTTAAATGTATTTTTAGGTTCGATTGGTTATAAACAATAATGTTGGATTTTTAGATGAATTTAAAAGTGAATAAATTAATATTTGGAATTTTATATTAATTTAAAAATGAATTTAATATTATTAAAATGCAAATAATCAGATTTGAGTCTGGGATGAGCCAGAATGATTTTTAATGTTGTTATAAATTTTATATGATTTATTGTTAAGTTAATAAAATTTTTAAGGTGAAATTTGAAGCGTTTTCGACGATTTTCAGAAATCGCCTGATTTAATAGACGAGTTAAAATAGCCTTCCGGGGCATGGTCTTGGAATTTGACGAAACCAGTTCCATTGGATCCGTAATAGTTAGTTATTATCGAACTTTAATTTTCGTAGCGATCGGAGTTGTCGTGTGACCGTGGCAGCTCGAAACGCATCGAAATCGATTTAACCGATTCAATTTTAAATTGATCGTTTAATTCCGTATCTTGTGCATACGATCAAATTAGCTTACGAAACCTATTCCATTGTGTCCGGAACGCGGAAAAACCCCAGGATAGCCTATTGGAACGTGAAAATTGGAGTTCGTTTGCATAGGTGGTTAAAATATGAAGAACGATATTATAATAATATAAAATTTTATTTTATAAATCAATATCTTTTCTAAACCCTAGCATAATGAACGGGCCGCCATTCCTTTGTTTAATGGCCGACATTAAGCCTCGTTCTTCTCCATTTTGCTCCAAATCTACGCAGTATTTTCGAAAATTTTCTACTAGAAGATTGAAGAGGATGTAGGGATCTATAGATCCAACGGTCGTGATGAGTTCTCGCGTGACGTGGGCGAAGATGTTGGGGCCCGTTCATTTAACGTTTTCATGCGAATCGAGTGTCCTTAGGGAGCTCGAGTTCGTCCATATGCCGGCCGAAGGGAGAGGGGGTGGTGAGCTGTGGAGTGGCGGTTCCTGATCGAACGATAGTGAGTCGAAGTAGCCGCGATTTGAAACCCTAATAGGCGGCTATGGTTTGTGAGAGCTGGGAATGTTTGCGTGGGGAAGAAGAGGGTGATGGATTGGGCCGCGTTTGGTAATTGTAATAAAATAAAAAGAATTTGTTTTAAATTGTTATTCAAACTTTAAAAACTCATAACTATTTTGTTCGTACTCAGATTCGAACGAAACTGGAAGCGATGGAATCGCAGAGACGAACACTACGAAATGGAGTAGATCCGGAGTCATTCCGGGCTAGTAGAAATTTTGGGTTAAATCGGACGTCATCCGGTTTAATTCAAAATTTCGAACGCTCACCGAAACTCAAAGTGAGTTTTTCTCACTCACATCTGGATGCTAGGCATTTTAAATAGTTAATATTTAAATATCTGTGTGGATGGCTGAATATAATTGTTATTATCAGTCTGGATTGATATTTATATTGTGATATGCTAATATTTGTGGATGCAGGGAGAAACAGGTTGGAGGGATCCAACTGGATTCCTCACAATTGTAGCAATTATTTTATAATTGTTAGTGAATACCTGTTTATATGTTGTTATTGATAAATCTGGAAATTTAATTTTGTTGTGAAATTGTTGTATAAATCATAATTACATAATTTAATTTATAAATGGACAAAATTGGGTTTTTACGAAATAAGTAAATTGTTAAATTAAGAATTTTTGAAAAATAGAATTTGAAATCTGGTTTGGAATGGGAAATGAAAAAAATTGGTAAAATTGGGATTTAATATTGTAGGAAAATTTATCAATCGATAAATATGAAATATAAATTTTCTGGAGATTAAATTTATGAAATTATAAATTGTTTAAAATAACGGTGTTTATTTTAATAATGACTAATGTTATCCGGAAATTAAAAATATGTTAAAATGGAGTTTTCGACTATAAATTAACAAGTTCAAATGAAAAATAGAATGTTTTGAAATGTCGTATTTCATTGGAATTTAATTAAGTGAATTGGAAATTTGGCTTCCATCGGAAATTCACCAAAAATGTTTAATTTAAAATGTTTTAAACTATGATTTAAAAATGAATTTCCGGATATGGGAAATTGGGTGTGAACTTCGGATGAAGTTATAGTTAAATATGGGATTTGGGATTTATGTTGTAAAACATAATTGACTTGAAATAAATCAGTGGATTTATATGAAAGAGTACTTTGGAATGTTTTGAAACGGGAAAGTGTTTCCCTGGGAAAACCAAGTAAATGTTTATAAAAAAAAGATTTTATTTAACTAAAGGTTAAGTTTTAAATCGTTTTAAAAAGTATTTTTAAGAAATCGTTATTTTTAAAGAAATAAATTAATAATTTTTAATACCGTAATAATTTGGGAGTATATTAGCAATTATTTTACAAATGGATTTATTTAAAAGTTGGTTTTAGCTTAAGCTGTTAAAATTAGTATTTTTCTTCTTATAACGCTATTTTGAATTTAGTTAAACTAAACCCTTATCTTTAAATCGAAGTTTATGTGTTAATAACTAGTTTTCTTCACATATTTTAAATTTATATTTTGAGTAAATAAATAGAAGTAATTTTCATATTTTAAAGTATATTTCAGTATAAAGTATTTTAGCTGTTTTAATGCAAATTGTTTTATACTTGGTTTTTCCCGATGGGAATAAAGGGTAAAGGATTTACCTTGTAAAGGAAGAGTTTTGGAAAATTGTTTTCAAACGAGTTTTGAAAATGTGAAAATATATCTTTGAAAGATATTAGAAGTAAATAAATAATATGGAGATTATTTATTGTGTGATGGATGTGTATGGATGTTTGTGAACATTAATTGATAGTTAAATCACCGACTATCAATATTGGCCAAAAGTGCTAATCGTTTCGAAGAGACAGGGATCGAGTTTCCGTATACCGGGATTCTAGGTCTGGAGACTCGAATACCACTTCGATCCGGTTTGTACGTTTCGTGTAACGTGTTCGGAGTCGAAGATGGAGCAGTGAAGTGCAAGGGCTAGTCGCTACTAATCCCGAGGATATTTCCAAAATGAATGTAGTAGGAGTAGTGCCTTCGGTTCCGTTCGGACCCGGGACGGACTTGTATGGACGAATGCTTTCGTGACATCGTCAGGTGGACGATGGGCATTCAAAGTGAAATGTTCTGTAAAGGTAACGCTAAGCCTCAAGCCTCATCAACCGGGAATGACTGAAAATCAGGGGATATGCAGCAAGGCTTCGTGGGTAGCCCCCACTTGAGAGTAAGGTCATCCCTGTCTAGATGTCCCTTTTATTTCGGCTTAGTGGTGCGGTTGCTGATCACAACCGTGGGGTGATTTTGCTTGGAATTATCCAGTAAGGGATGATTCTGGTCTTGTGTTGCAGGGGAGCGGGCGTACTCCTCGGTACTGTGATCTAGGCCACGTACTGTGACAGGTGGTACCCCAGTGCCTAGTCATTCGTTGGAAATCCATTTTCCCTACGTGCCTTGTACGGTATTTGTTTGTATACCTAGTATGCTGGAATTTAATCATGTAACAATTTCAGCTATTTGAATAAGTATTTGTATCTAGACACTATTATAATATCAGAGGATTTTTATAAAAAGTGTTTTAGCTATCGTAAGGTAAAAACCCGACATGTTTATTTGTGGCGTGGTCTTACGAGATGCTTTTGTTTCAAAGGATTTTTGAACTTTAAAAATCAGTTTGGATGTATTTATGATGCGCTGGTATTCCAGACTGACTCGGGTGTTATTTTATTATAATGCTCGGGTCAGACCGAGTATATTTCAGGATAGGTTGCTATGGAGCTCAGGAGAGGAGCTGGAGTCCGAGACGTATTTCTCGTACTTGTATTATTCCGCTGCTGTGATTGTTGAGATTGTTTGACTGGCTATGGTTGGTTGTATTGATATACTCTGATAATGATGTATTGTATATAAACAGATATAGTTTTGATTTGTGTAAAGTTCTGTTCTATATATTATATTTTATTCCGCTGCGACTGTGAGGTTTTGATGTTGTTTAGTTCATTCTTCTTCTTCTACCTTCTTTCTTTTCCTACAATCTGTCTTTTTCCGGCGTTCGATCGTCGGCATATTATACTGTTGAGTATTTTGTGTCGATTTTCGAGGGCCGAGAAGGGCGGGTCGTCACAGTGGTATCAGAGCTTAGATTGGCGACAACCTAGGCTTTGGTGGGAAATTACTCATATTTTTAATAGAGTCGGAAGTACTCTATAATGAGTTGAGTGTAATAATAGCTATGAGAGCGTACTTGTTAGTGGATATAAAATTGTTTTTGTACTGTGTTGACTTATCGGTTGAGTGTTTATGAATTCTGGTCGGTGCAGGAAGTACAACCGTATCGATAGGGGTTTCTAAACTCTTAAACAAGATAAACCGACATAGTATTATTTTTAAAGTGGGTAAATGAAATAATTTTACCCAAAATTGTATTTTGATATAAAAAGAAATAATTTTCTAAATTATTATATGCATCGGATGCTTGTTTGGTTGTTCTTCTATAATCAAATAAGAAATTAAAACATGATCTAAAATTTGAAATGATATATATAAGCAAATAAGAAGTTAAAATATTAAAATGGTTTATAACCAAATGAAATTGACTGGATATGTTTTAAATAAGAAAAGTAAAAATTAAAAATTTGATTTAAACTAGAATTTTGACCTCGGAAATTTTGAAAGGGATTTCAAATGGAATTAAACAAAGTTTTGGGAGTTTGACTTTGTGGAAATGTTTGAAATGTTTTCCAAAGGTTTTGAAGTCAAGAATGGAGTATATTTTGGAAAATATTTTTTTGATGGAAATTGATTTGAGGTGAATTTTGGAAGTGGAAAGCATTGAACTCACTTCAGTCGCTGGAAAATAATCTTGATGATGCTGGCCACATCATTAGAATTCATTTTCGAGTTTCTAAAGTGATGGATTGCTACCAAAATAGTTGGTTATGACATTGTTTGGACTTGTTTGGGAAACAAGTGATTTTGGAATTTTCAAAGGAAAATTGTTTGGTAAAAGCAGTTTGTTTTGGAATTTGGTATTTGATTTGAATATCAAAAGAGAAATGTGTTGATTTTTATTTCGAATTGGTTTTGAAATGAATCCGGGTAAATTGAATTCTGGAAATTCTATTTTAAAATAAAAATGTGAAAGTTGAAATGATTCAACTATATAACTTATAAAGGAAAGTTGATTTAAAGAAGAATTGAGTATATATGGAATGTAAATTTACTTTGAATAAATGAAGGTGAATGGATATATCTGGATTTAACTTATGATAAGTTAAATAAAATTAAGAATTTGAAATTGAATTAAATCTAAATGAATTGGAATTAAATGGAAGTTGAGATAACGGTGAAATGTAAATGCTTATGATTGTGCAAATGAATTCATATTCTTAAGCTATTAAGTGTTAAAATTTGACATTGTGATTATAAAAATGTGGATTGGTTTGAAATGAGCAATATAAACTTACAAGTAAATAAGTTGGAGAACTTGAGAATGGAAGATTTGATTTTAACTCAAGTAAAATGGAATTATAATCACAAATGGAAATAATAAGTGGAATGGTGAATTCGAACTTAATTTTAAATGGAATGCAAAGTAAGGTGAAACAATTATAAAATATAAAAGAGGTAAGTGAACTGAAGTTAGTAAATAAGTTGAACTTGGATATGGAGAATTAAGATTAAATTGAATTTGGTTTAACTTCGACTAAGATGGAATTAAGCTGAATATTAAAATTTCTGTTGTGTTATGAATAAGAATGAATGTAATTAAATTTTTATTTAAAGTAGTAAAGGAAATGGTTTAAATTCGGGTGGGCTAAATAAAATTTAGATGAACTCGAATTAATTCTGGAAAGGAATTAAATTTGAAAGTGCATATATAATTTAGTTAACCTTGAATTAAATTTGGATAAGAATTTAATTAAATGGAAATTTAATTTAGTTGAAGTGATGTCGAATGAAGTAAATGCTTACTCAATTAAATCCAAAATGATTGTTTGGAAATAAATCTTGTGTAAGCTAAATTAAATGGAATTTGTATTGCAATAAATAGAATTTTGATAGTTTGGTCAAAATTTAGAAAGTAAGGGAAAAATCCAGTTGTTGAATGAAATTTAAGTTTGGTAATAAATGTTGGAAGTGAGAATGTATAATGGGATTAGATTATAATAGTGATGGTTTGAATTGTAAGTAAATTCAAATGAGAGAAATAATTTAAATGGTCTCTTTGTTGATAAAATAAATCTAAAATGGATTGGATAAATAAACGAAGAGCATTAAACTTTGTAAATGAATTGAAATTGGTTGAATGAGAATCAGATGGAAATAAAATTAAATAGATAATGGTAATATTGTGAAACTACTTAAGCAAATTGAAAGAAACAAATGATTGTGGATGAGCTTTATTAAGAAATTTGAATGGAATTTGTTGGATAATAAAATTGAATTGAAAGTGAAATGATATTCATTAATTATTGTGGTAAATTAAGAATGTATGAGTTAAATATAACCCAGGATCGAATGATATTAATATAAACTTGAATTTGGTTAATGGAAATAAAGATGTAAGGAAAATGTAATTTAACAATTACATTGGAAAGAGAAAATATTTGGTTTGTGAACCTTGTAATGGAATAAAATTTATATGAATCCAAGTTGAAATTAATTTTGAATGGTGATAAGCTTAAGTGGCAATTATTTTTGCTTGAATGACATGGAAATTTGCATGTATTTGCAATTGAGTGGTTAAAAGCAATTGGAATTGAATTGTGAATAAATTGAGATGAATGGGAACCCAATTCAAAGAGTTTTGTATATGAATGCAAGTGAATTGGTTAAGAACAGCAAATGGAATTGATTTTGAATCAATAGGAATGAATTGACCTCTTAATGAGTAAAGTTTGCATGTGAATGGAGGTGGATCATAAAGGTAATGCAAATGTTTCAAGTTTAAAATAAAATTTGATTGCAAATCAAATTTGGAATGTAAGTTAAAATAAAGAAATGTAAGTAAGACATATGTTAATCATATTGAATCAAAAATGAATTGGTTGTAATAAATATGAATGGTATATAGTAAACTTGAATATAGATCATTCAAGAGAAATAAATTGAAGCTTGGACTTGAATAAGAAAATTTAAAGGTGATTGAAATCTTTGGATTGTTGAAAATATAGTGACATTGTTAAACTATGGGGTTTGAGTTTGTAATGAGAGTTTAAATGATGTTGGAATTGTGAAATTTGTTTATAAAGTTGGTTAGCTTGCATAAATACGAAATTGCTTGGTTTGGTTATGAAATGAATATGTTTGGCTTACATTTACATTGGAAATGTTATTAAAATGCTCACATCTTTGAAACTGATAAGTTGTTTGAGTTTAGTACAGGTACGGAAGGCGTTCGAGAGAGTTGGAGCGCGAATATGCGTTATATTAGCCGCTCGCTATTAAAATTTGCTTAAAAGGTACGCCTACGCAAATATAATTGGGAAATGATATATATATTGTGATATATTTTGGTTTCCGGCCATGTGAGCCGATGTATATATATTTGTGTATCCTGCGATATCGCAGAAGCTCCTCCGTGCAAAGGAGACTCTGCCAAAATTTTTCGAAAATTTTGGGAGTTAGAAAATTTTTGGGGTTTTTGGGAAAATTTATTAATAAGTAAAGTTATTTTGAAAGCGAGTGTTAAAATAAAGGCTTTAGAGTAAATGTAGCAATTGAGTTTGGGATTGGGCTAAAGGATTTTGGAAAGTGAATATAAAGCTTTTAACTAAGCAAATTTGGAAATAAATGGGTTGGAGAGTATTTTCTACCTTAGCAAATTTCGGGGACGAAATTTTTATAAGGGGGGAGGAATGTAACATCCCGTATTTTTAAGCTATTGAATTTGAACATTTAATTCGTTTTAAATGTTAATGTGGATTCTTAATTGATTTTGAAATGAATGGATTTGGGTTCAATCAATGAAAATGAGCTATAATTTTAATTTATAGCAATTCTGGTTGAATTTGATTAATGGAAAAATAATAATTAAATATTCGGGATTAGGATAAAAAGGTGAATCTGGATGTAAATAGCTGTAAAATGATGTTTAAATGTATTTTTAGGTTCGATTGGTTATAAACAATAATGTTGGATTTTTAGATGAATTTAAAAGTGAATAAATTAATATTTAGAATTTTATATTAATTTAAAAATGAATTTAATATTATTAAAATGCAAATAATCAGATTTGAGTCTGGGATGAGCCAGAATGATTTTTAATGTTGTTATAAATCTTATATGATTTATTGTTAAGTTAATAAAATTTTAAAGGTGAAATTTGAAGCGTTTTCGACGATTTTCAGAAATCGCCTGATTTAATAGACGAGTTAAAATAGCCTTCGGGGGCACGGTCTCGGAATTTGACGAAACCAGTTCCATTGGATCCGTAATAGTTAGTTATTATCGAACTTCAATTTTCGTAGCGATCGGAGTTGTCGTGTGACCGTGGCAGCTCGAAACGCATCGAAATCTATTTAACCGATTCAATTTTAAATTGATCGTTTAATTCCGTATCTTGTGCATACGATCAAATTAGCTTACGAAACCTATTCCATTGTGTCCGGAACGCGGAAAAACCCCAGGATAGCCTATTGGAACGTGAAAATTGGAGTTCGTTTGCATAGGTGGTTAAAATATGAAGAACGATATTATAATAATATAAAATTTTATTTTATAAATCAATATCTTTTCTAAACCCTAGCATAATGAACGGGCCGCCATTCCATTGTTTAATGGCCGGCATTAAGCCTCGTTCTTCTCCATTTTGCTCCAAATCTACGCAGTATTTTCGAAAATTTTCTACTAGAAGATTGAAGAGGATGTAGGGATCTATAGATCCAACGGTCGTGATGAGTTCTCGCGTGACGTGGGCGAAGATGTTGGGGCCCGTTCATTTAACGTTTTCACGCGAATTGAGTGGCCTTAGGGAGCTCGAGTTCGTCCATATGCCGGCCGAAGGGAGAGGGGGTGGTGAGCTGTGGAGTGGCGGTTCCTGATCGAACGATAGTGAGTCGAAGTAGCCGCGATTTGAAACCCTAATGGGCGGCTATGGTTTGTGAGAGCTGGGAATGTTTGCGTGGGGAAGAAGAGGGTGATGGATCGGGCCGCGTTTGGTAATTGTAATAAAAAAAAGAATTTGTTTTAAATTGTTATTCAAACTTTAAAAACTCATAACTATTTTGTTCGTACTCAGATTCGAACGAAACTGAAAGCGATGGAATCGCAGAGACGAACACTACGAAATGGAGTAGATCCGGAGTCATTCCGGACAAGTAGAAATTTGGGTTAAATCGGACGTCATCCGGTTTAATTCAAAATTTCGAACGCTCACCGAAACTCAAAGTGAGTTTTTCTCACTCACATCTGGATGCTAGGCATTTTAAATAGTTAATATTTAAATATCTGTATGGATGGCTGAATATAATTGTTATTATCAGTCTGGATTGATATTTATATTGTGATATGCTAATATTTGTGGATGCAGGGAGAAACAGGTTGGAGGGATCCAACTGGATTCCTCACAATTGTAGCAATTATTTTATAATTGTTAGTGAATACCCATTTATATGTTGTGATTGATAAATCTGGAAATTTAATTTTGTTGTGAAATTGTTGTATAAATCATAATTACAGAATCTAATTTATAAATGGACAAAATTGGGTTTTTACGAAATAAGTAAATTGTTAAATTAAGAATTTTTGAAAAATAGAATTTGAAATCTGGTTTGGAATGGGAAATGAAAAAAATTGGTAAAATTGGGATTTAATATTGTGGGAAAATTTATCAATCGATAAATATGAAATATAAATTTTCTGGAGATTAAATTTATGAAATTATAAATTGTTTAAAATAACGGTGTTTATTTTAATAATGACTAATGTTATCCGGAAATTAAAAATATGTTAAAATGGAGTTTTCGACTATAAATTAACAAGTTCAAATGAAAAATAGAATGTTTTGAAATGCCGTATTTCATTGGAATTTAATTAAGTGAATTGGAAATTTGGCTTCCATTGGAAATTCACCAAAAATGTTTAATTTAAAATGTTTTAAACTATGATTTAAAAATGAATTTCCGGATATGGGAAATTGGGTGTGAACTTCGGATGAAGTTATAGTTAAATATGGGATTTGGGATTTATATTGTAAAACATAATTGACTTGAAATAAATCAGTGGATTTATATGAAAGAGTACTTTGGAATGTTTTGAAACGGGAAAGTGTTTCCCTGGGAAAACCAAGTAAATGTTTATAAAAAAAAGATTTTATTTAACTAAAGGTTAAGTTTTAAATCGTTTTAAAAAGTATTTTTAAGAAATCGTTATTTTTAAAGAAATAAATTAATAATTTTTAATACCGTAATAATTTGGGAGTATATTAGCAATTATTTTACAAATGGATTTATTTAAAAGTTGGTTTTAGCTTAAGCTGTTAAAATTAGTATTTTTCTTCTTATAACGCTATTTTGAATTTAGTTAAACTAAATCCTTATCTTTAAATCGAAGTTTATGTGTTAATAACTAGTTTTCTTCACATATTTTAAATTTATATTTTGAGTAAATAAATAGAAGTAATTTTCATATTTTAAAGTATATTTCAGTATAAAGTATTTTAGCTGTTTTAATGCAAATTGTTTTATACTTGGTTTTTCCCGATGGGAATAAAGGGTAAAGGATTTACCTTGTAAAGGAAGAGTTTTGGAAAATTGTTTTCAAACGAGTTTTGAAAATGTGAAAATATATCTTTGAAAGATATTAGAAGTAAATAAATAATATGGAGATTATTTATTGTGTGATGGATGTGTATGGATGTTTGTGAACATTAATTGATAGTTAAATCACCGACTATCAATATTGGCCAAAAGCGCTAATCGTTTCGAAGAGACCGGGATCGAGTTTCCGTATACCGGGATTCTAGGTCTGGAGACTCGAATACCACTTCGATCTGGTTTGTACGTTTCATGTAACGTGTTCGGAGTCGAAGATGGAGCAGTGAAGTGCAAGGGCTAGTCGCTACTAATCCCGAGGATATTTCCAAAATGGATGTAGTAGGAGTAGTGCCTTCGATTCCGTTCGGACCCGGGACGGACTTGTATGGACGAATGCTTTCGTGACATCGTCAGGTGGACGATGGGCATTCAAAGTGACATGTTCTGTAAAGGTAACGCTAAGCCTCAAGCCTCATCAACTGGGAATTACTGAAAATCAGGGGATATGCAGCAAGGCTTCGGGGTAGCCCCCACTTGAGAGTAAGGTCATCCCTGTCTAGATGTCCCTTTTATTTCGGCTTAGTGGTGCGGTTGCTGATCACAACCGTGGGGTGATTTTGCTTGGAATTATCCAGTAAGGGATGATTCCGGTCTTGTGTTGCAGGGGAGCGGGCGTACTCCTCGGTACTGTGATCTAGGCCACGTACTGTGACAGGTGGTACCCCAGTGCCTAGTCATTCGTTGGAAATCCATTTTCCCTACGTGCCTTGTACGGTATTTGTTTGTATACCTAGTATGCTGGAATTTAATCATGTAACAATTTCAGCTATTTGAATAAGTATTTGTATCTAGACACTATTATAATATCAGAGGATTTTTATAAAAAGTGTTTTAGCTATCGTAAGGTAAAAACCCGACATGTTTATTTGTGGCGTGGTCTTACGAGATGCTTTTGTTTCAAAGGATTTTTGAACTTTAAAAATCAGTTTGGATGTATTTATGATACGTTGGTATTCCAGACTGACTCGGGTGTTATTTTATTATAATGCTCGGGTCAGACCGAGTATATTTCAGGATAGGTTGCTATGGAGCTCAGGAGAGGAGCTGGAGTCCGAGACGTATTTCTCGTACTTGTATTATTCCGCTGCTGTGATTGTTGAGATTGTTTGACTGGCTATGGTTGGTTGTATTGATATACTCTGGTAATGATGTATTGTATATAAACAGATATAGTTTTGATTTGTGTAAAGTTCTGTTCTATATATTATATTTTATTCCACTGCGACTGTGAGGTTTTGATGTTGTTTAGTTCATTCTTCTTCTTCTACCTTCTTTCTTTTCCTACAATCTGTCTTTTTCCGGCGTTCGATCGTCGGCATATTATACTATTGAGTATTTTGTGTCGATTTTCGAGGGCCGAGAAGGGCGGGTCGTCACAGCAGAATAGTTGTCAGTCGAAGCCGAACGTGCCTCTGTCCGAAGCGCTTGATCGAACAATGCTCTCTGGCCGAACGATGCATTCTGGCCGAACGATACCTTTGGCCGAACGATCCTCCATGGCCTAACGTGCCTTCTGGCTGAACGATGCTTTTTAGCCGAACGATCCCTTTGGCCGAACGATACTGCCATGTCGAGTAATCATATATCCCGAACACCTTTTAATGCCGAGTATTCTTGCATGCCGAGTACTACGCCAAGTACTCCTTGATGCCGAGTGCTACTAGACGCCGAGTACTCCTAGATGCCGAGTTCTTCTGGACGCCGAGTGCTATTGGATGCCGAGTACTACGCCGAGTACTCCTAGATGCCGAGTGCTTCTGGACGCCGAGTGCTATTGGATGCCGAGTACTCCTGTTGCCGAGTTCCACTGGATGCCGAGTACTATCTGATGCCGAGTGCTACCTGATGCCAAGCACTAGTTGCCTGGTCAAATCTCTAGGAAACATACAGAACTTTCCTATTTGGATTTGTCTTTCAATTGGTGGTTTCGGGGCAGGTTTCTTGTACTGCATGGTATTGCAGGTCTCCAAATACACATTTTCCAACGACGTGTTCAATGGAGTGTAGTTTTCGAGCTCTACGCCATGGTCCACGATCCCGATCGCGTTTTTTGTTCTGATTTCTATTGTCCCTCTGCTGATTCTGTTTATTTTGGGCGTTCAACTGAATTTTTCCAGAACTATCTCCGGGCTGTTTAACAGCGACGTTACTCTAGATACCTTCGATGTTGGGTCCTGTGTCATCTTGCTTCCTAGACTGTTTCGCATCCTCCCTTCTCAGGAATTGAGCTGCCTTGGAATAGAAACGGTCCAATAACACAGGTGGTTTCCCAGCTAACCAACTTCCGAACTCGGAATCAGCATCGATCCCCTTAGACAGAGCCATCAGGATAGAGTTATTGTTGGGATTGCTTATTTCTGCACACACGGCATGGAATTGCTCCAAGTAACGTCTAAGCGTTTCTCCGGGAGCTTGCATAACACTAGAGAGAGTGTTAACGTCCTTCGGCCTTGCCACATGCATATGGAATTGTTCGACAAACTTGGTTTCCATATGGTAAAAGTTAGAGATAAATCGCGGTGGCAAAGGAGTGAACCACATGGTAGCAATGCCCCTAGGGAAATGGGGAAACTACGATACTTTACTGCCTCATCAGCTCTAGCAGCATTCATCAGCCATTCGTACTACAGGACGTGTTGATTGGGGTCAGAACTTCCTTCATAAATTGGCAAAGCAGGCATCCTGAAGTGCCGAGGTGGTTCAGCATATAAAACATCATCGGTGAAAGGGGTATGACTTCGGGAGATTTCCCAGTCGTCATTAGATAGACCCTGACTTTCACGGATCATTTGGCAGATCATCGCTGGTATATCTGTCGTTTGGATACTTGGAGCATGTTGTGCCAAGGTGTGGTCGGGTACCACAGCGCGAGTCTGGACCGGACGCGGTCGACGGTCCGTGCCTCGCCTCCTTGGTTCAACATCCTCAAGAACATAAGGTTCGGGAGTCTGCTCTCGTCGGGTATGTTGAGGATCAGCTTGGTTCCTAGCATCACCTTCTCGTCCGGCAGCGATGGTAGTAGCAATGTTGCTGGTAACATGATAAGGAGCAGCTCCACCTTGAGTAGAAGGTTTTGTGCGAAGGCTAATGGATGGTCCAGCTCTTGGTTGCCCAAGCTTCGAAGCAGGTTGGTGTCCCGTGGCCTGGGTGTAGTTTCCACCTAACCGTGGACGTGTGGATCTAGTTTGGCCATCGGAGGAGGCTGAACTTTCTGTGGAGGAGTGAGAACCTTGGTCTCTTCTAGATCTTCTTCGCCTTTGGCGATTTAGCTGGTTAGTCAACTCCGCGTTGGCGCGTAGTTGTTCCGCTAGCTGCTGTAGACTTTGGGTCAACTCTTGAAGCAATGTCTGAAATTCTTGTCTAGTGATTGGACCTGATGGATCTGAAGGTCCTGCGGCATTTTGGTTAGATGGAGGAGATTGTGCGGGATTTTGTCGGTCCCGTGCTCCCTGATCAGCAGCTGCAGAGGTGGTACGTGTGCTCACCATAATGAATTGGCGAAGTCCTTTCCTAGATCTGATTGCAAATCTGAATAGAATGGAAGGGCTTCAACGTTCTAGATCTGGATCTTCTTCTTAGATTTATGCAATCCAATATAGATAGGAGATCCAAAGAGTGGGAGAAAATTTGGGTTTTCTCTCAGTGAAAGCACCAAAGTGTTTGTACCAAAATTGGGCACAACACTCTTCGGAAGTCTTTGAAGAGATAAAGTGAAGAAATTAAATGAAAAAAGAGGAATTATCTAACAAAAACTCCAAATTTCAGAAATGAAAATAATTAAAGTGCAAGGAGACACAAGAATTTAGAGTGGTTCGGCGTATAGCCTACGTCCACTATGAAATAGTTTGCTTTATTGATCTCTTTTTTGTGTTTACAAGTGAATTCAATGATTTACAGCAGTCAATTGTAATTTGCAGCAGTGAATTTTGTTTATGGCAGCAGCAAGTGAGTTTAGATTTGGATCTGGCAGAGTCCGGGCGTTGGAGATCTCAAAGAGGAAGAAGAACCCCTTTTTTGTTGGCTTTGGGGGTCTATTTATAGGTGTAGGAGGCTGGTATTTCGCCCAAATCTCGGGTGACCCTCTCTGGCACGTGACCAGGCCCGCTCGCCCAAGCCCGGGAAGTTTCGGTCCGATCCGTGATCGACACGAGCAGATTTCGACTCGCTCGAGATTTCATCCAATGGAGTCGAAATTTGGCGTGGACATTCTTTAGCATGCACGGAGCCTTCTGTGAAAATTTCATAGCATTTGGACTTGTAGATTGGGAGATATGATCGGTACGAAATGGATTTTTCGGTAGGCTGTTTCCTTCGACTCGCTTCCGTTTCGACTCGCTTATGTTTCGACTCGCTTCCTTTCGACTTGGTGACATAGCGCTTTGTTGGAGTCGAACTAGACGGAGTCGAACAGTGGTTCTGTGAAGGTTGTGGAGCGAGTCGAAGAAGACTCTCTGATGAATGCTGTTTCGAGCGAGTCGAAATAAGCACTTGGTTTGAGCGAGTCGAAGCAGGCTTTGGTCGAGCGAGTCAAAGTGGGTAGCTGGATGAAGCGAGTCGAAATAGGTATTCCAGATGGCAGCGAGTCAAACAGGAACGAGTCGAAGTTGATATCTGAGGGAACCGGAGCGAGTCGAAGGAGGGAGTCGAAGGAGCGAGTCGAATGGTATCTGATTTTCGTCCAATTTTGCATCCCTCATAACTTGAGCATACGAACTCGGATTGACTTGAGATTTTGAACGTTGGCTCCCATGGCTTAGCTTGTCATGTCCTACCAATTTTGGCTTGATCCGGACTCGTACAAAATTCGCCGATATCCGTAGTGAGCCCGTGTATAACTGATTTCTAGGATGGGCCGTCATCGGTTATTAGTCAATTCCTTGGTGTTACGGCCTTGCCAAAAGGCGGGATAACAGCAGACATCTATCATGCCAATGGAGCTTTAGTACTGAAGATGAGAGTCAGATGGAAACTTTGATGAAATTCGAACCCTTTGTTTACTTTTTTGAAGTAAGTTGAGTATATATGAGGAAATTAGTGATTATTTTTTCAAGAATTTATTATTCTTTTCATATAATGGAATGCCATACTAGGCTCGCTTTAGAGCTTTAGTAAAGTTACCATGTCTTAACCACATGCAAGATTAATCTGCATCAAATAGAAACGATCCATACATTTTAGCTTTGATGTCTAAAGTTCATGTAAAAGCATTTGAACACATGAGCTACTACTATTGCCGAGGGAAAAAAACCCTTTTGATATTCCAAAAGCTTTTACCTCCACTACATTATATGTTCACAAGAGCACATCATACTTAGTAAAAATTTATTGTATGATAATATTCATAAGATCATGTACACCTTCTAGAGTTTTTAGTGAAAAATATCTTTTTGGTGTCTAGGATCTTTTTATTTCTCAACACTTGATAATGGTGACTGATGGGATGAAGTTAGTGTTGTTGATTTTTTTTCTACCACATAAGAGTTACTGGATTTCTTAGTTGCCGCCATTTCTCATAGGTGTTTAGACATTTTGAAGTGGAATAAATGATAAAGTGTTAATGTAAAGCAAGACAAAGCTCCATAAAAGAAAAATTAATGTCATGCTTATGTTAAGGGATATGCAAATTTTGGAGAAGTTTGTTTCCAATGATCTACAATGATGTGAAATATAATGATAACTTTTTGCCTTACTTCAAAGGATAGGTTTAATATTTCTTACCAAGAGGAAAAAAATTTAAAGTACATCTAGGGCATATATAGATGAAATCAAAGATGTTACACCCTAAATATATTAGCCATCGCAGGTCAACAAAAAAGAAGTATTACAAAAAAACAAGCTATAGTGGGTTGATTCCCAAGTGCCATCGAGGGATGCAACGGAAGCCTTTGTGGGTTAAATTACAAGAGCAAAGAGCTATCACGTAATGATTTAATTGGTCATCATGGGTTGATCTGTGTGAGCTATCATGGATGATTTCCCAAAATAATAAAGTGAGGAAACCAGGCCATCATTTGGTGACTTAATGAATTATCGTGCTTTGATTTAACAAAGATGTCGCAAGTTAATAAAGCTACAAAAGAATAGGGCAACCAAGCTATCATGAAACAAGAAATGGAGGTCATCGTGGAGATATTTCCAAATCTATAATGAAAGGAAAATGAAGAAGAGCCATCATGTGATGATATGGAGACATTGTGTAGTAATCCTAAAGCCATCATGAGATGATAAGTCAATCTGTTAAAGAAAGATGGAATGGAGCTATTGTGTGATGATACGGAGCCATCATGCAGTAATGCTAAAGCCATCGTGTAACATCCCCCATTTTGAGGCCCAAAACTAAGTGCTACATATGGTGCAGTCATCCGTAGTATTAATTTCCGATGATAAAATGAGATCAGTTAATTATATCTACAACATCAAGAGCACTTGAATATAAAAAATTTAAAGCATATTTCATTCATAACTTTCATATTCATTACATCTCATTACATAATCCTATCAATTCCACATCCAGAGAAAATTTAATGATAATTATAATTATATTCCAAGAGCAACATATGAGGATACCCCCTTAGGTGATAAGAGTCTGACTACGTGATAGATATAAATCTTGTAATTACATCCATTCAAACAAAAGATAAGCTTTAAATGTCATAGTGGAAATAAACTCCTAATATTAGCTAGCATGCCTCCTGCACGTCTCCGGAAGCTTATTCGTCTAACCTGAAATCCCTACTCCCAACCTACTCAAATGAGTGCCCGAGAGTTTAGGGGGAAAACAAAAACTTCAGGCCATACAAAAAGTGTGGTGTGAATAATAATATACCATCTTGAACCAAAAAAAGATATCTATGAGACCACGTTGCAGAATGGAATGTGTTTCCCCTCACCGGTATCTTATCAAAATATGCCATTCATAAATCATGCACCTACAACCACAATGGTTAGAACAAAACATAACATGATCATATGCATATATGCAACATGGGTAAGTTTGACTAATCTGTCATCCTAGGGTTGTGCATTCCCAAAGATTACATATCCCATAAAATAGACTATCTGTCTCAAATCAGAGGACTATTTGTCCCTATATCAAAGTTTTCCTATGGTTACTATGAATCTATTTGTATTCACAAGACAACTAATAGCCTATCAGGCCGGCTTGGGCCAAATAATAATCAGATGTAACAAAATCTCCAAATACTGTTTGGAGGTCTTTGGATACGGTTAGGAGGAAACTAGACTGTCTATCCAAATCATAGGTTTCCTAGGGTTACTATGAACCTAATGGTTTTGTAAGCCAACCAATAACTTATCGGGCTGACTCGAGCCAAAACATAACCAGATATACCAAAATTTCCAAATACAGTTATGTGGTAACAAGACTGTTTGTCCAAATCAAAGGACTATCTGTACCTGGATCATAGTTTTCCTAGGGATACTAAGAACCTGTTAGTTTTCATAGGACAACTAATAACCTATCTAGAATCATATGGACTATCTCTCATATATATATCATAGTTTCCTAGGGTTACTATGAACCTGTTAGTTTTCACAGGACAGCTAATAACCTATCTGAAACCATATGGACTATCTGTCTAATATATTATATTTTTCTATGGTTACTACGAACCTATTGGTTTTCACAAGACAATTAATCGCCTTTCTGGCTGTTAAGTCCATGAGTCATATCTTTTTGATCAATTCAAAGCATTCTAACATAATTGATTTGTCCGATCTCCAATATGTAATTCTACTCACTCGGGAGTTTAGTCTATCCATACTCACTACTGGAACAACCTAATGGTGATTTTGTCCCTAAATATTTGATATAATGTTGGGTCATGATGATGTAAGTATGACAATGATAAATATGCAAAATTAACCGATCTAAGGATAACAAGAACATAAAACATCATTCATCAAAATATGTTCAATCAACAGGCACATCCATCACAAAATTACTTAGGTTTAAGTAATAATTCTTCTTTGTAGAATCCATATATAATTGGATTAAACACTATTTCATTTCCTTGAAATCTTTTATCTTTAAAATGATAAATCACTTGAAACTCTTATTTAGAAACAAAGAAAACATTTCCCAAACACTTAGCCAAATTCTTGTGTGAAAGCACTATCTTCTTTACATAACATTTAAAAAAACATTTGCTATCAAAATAAGGATGTCGAACATCTCAAATACATGGGCTATAGAGCCTCCAAAACATAGTTTTTCAGTTTATAAACATATAGTTATATATGCCACTAAAATATTGGTGTCGTGCACCTACTCAAAAAGGTATCGAATCGCTATAATACAGTAGATGTCGAATTTCTTAAAAACTTAAGGTTTCGAGCCTCTAAACTAAGTTATCGAGTTTGTAAATATACGACAGTTAATGCAACTAAAAACATGGAAATCAAGTAGCTATATTGAAGCTATCAAATCTCTATAAAACAGGGGATGTCGAGTTTTAAAAACTTAAGGGGTTTCGGGCCCCTAAAAACTTAAGAGTGTCAAGTTCTTAAAAACAAGATATTATCGCCTTTATAAATGTTGAGTCTCTAAATCCTAGGGGTTATCAAGTCTCTTCAATACATGAGATATAGAACCCCTAACAATACAAAGTGTCGAGTCTCTACAAAAGTAAATGCATCACCAAGCTATCAAGTAGTTATCGCATGCATCAACCTTTGTCGAGTCTCCATAAATGCGGATCCATCACATAGCTATCAAGTAGCATCACATGCATCAACTCATGTCAAGTTCCTACAATCTTCAGGGTGTCGAGTCTCAATGTTATTGTATCAATGAACACTATCATAATTAAGATAAAAGTTGATTTGTTTCTCTTTAAAGATAAAACTTTCCACTTACTCTTGCCCCATGTCAAATTATTATTGGACAACAAAATATTTTTCGTATTCATTTCATAAATTGGTGGTAGATCACGTTAATCTACCTTCTCAAAAATTTTTACAAACCCATATACTTAATATTTTTAACTTATATTAATTAAACACTTTTCTAGAATAATAATTTCGTAGAAAATCATAACCATTAGGAAAATCTGCAAAAATCACCAAAAATCCGAATTTACGTCTTTTTTTATATATAAAAATTTCGGGACCAAAATATTAATTTTAATAACAAAACCTGAATTGTACAGATTTTCCTCATAGGAAATTCGTAAAATACTCATATGAACTTGGAAGATTATGAAATCGAAAACCCATCTCTAAAATAATGTTTTACACAACATATTCATATTTCAAGATAATTGAGACCTAAAACTAGGTTTTTTTTACCTTTAAAACCTACTAAAAAATTTCATACAAATCCCAATAAATATCATTCACTCAAATAATGATATAATCAATCCAAGCATGACATATTATCACAACCAAATAGGAAATCATTCATAGATCCAAAAATGAGCATAAATAAATGAGACGATACTATTATTCACCTTAGATTGGAAAAGAGAGATTGAGATTTGATGTTGATTAGTTTCCCTAGGCTGTTCCCTTTGTATCCCTTAGGTTTCCCCTTCTTTTCCTCTATGTAACGGCTAACCCTTCTTATGTTTTGTTTTGATTTAGAAAATGAAAATGAAAATGAATGAGAGAGGAAAGGTTTAGGGAATAAAATAAGGAGTTTTCCCTATTATTCCCCTCTCATTAATTCTATGTTATTCTATGTTTAAAACAGTCTTTGTAATTGATTATTTAAGGCACAACCTAATTAGTTAACAAATCTCATTCTCCTTATCACATCTCACAACATATTATTCTATTTAATTTTTCTAATTAAATTCCCTGAATAATGTTAAACAAAAATTAGGGGTGTTACACATCGTGAGATGGAAAATCAACCTATCAAAGAAAGATGGAATATAGCCATCGTCTGATGATATGAGGCCATCGTGTGATGATAAATCAAACCATAGAACTACGAAAGATGAGCCACATGTCCCTCCAAACATGTGACGCATCATCAAAATCACAACCATCAATCCTAAACAAGGTGTCGCGTGTCAAGGATCTAACGATCTGAATATCTATAAATAAGCATGTACCCCCCCACATAAGAAGGGGCCGATCTCTAGATGTTCTTCTCCCACATATTTTCCATTAATCTCTCAACATTGTATGAGCTTTAAATCAGGGAATTTATGGCCGCTGGGACAAATTGAATTGATGACTTGCAAACAAGGACTAGTACTTAGCATAATTTACAAATTTACTATTTTGGACTCTTGCTTATTCATATTACTACTCTCTTACCTTGAACATATGACTCTTATTCTCAAGCAAGCATGTATAATCGTGGATTACATGACGACTGCACCTCCCTAACTTGACTTAACTCAATAACTCGAAGCAAATAAGGCCCAACTTTAACCCTAACATTAAGTGATGCTTTCACCGAGAGCTATATTTAGGGATTCTCTCTCCTTCTCTTTAATATCAAGCCTGTCTATCTACTCGAATCATAAAGTTATAGTCCTATTTGAATTTCTACTACAATAATTAGATCTCAACAAGGATCCATTAAGCCACATTCAAACTCCTTGTCTTATATCCACAAACTGATCAATAGACTCGTGGCGAACAAGAGTTAAACTCGAGAAAATTAGCTGTAAAACCCACCCAAAATAGGCCTAACTTCCGACCAAGAAAAGGCCCATCGAAACTTAAAACCATTCCAAAGCTGGCTATTGGTTGGTAAAAATAACAATATAGAGCTATCCATCTATTCATTCAAAACTCACAGCAGAAGGAAAAAAGTATAATAGCAATAATAGTACCAATTATTTCAAATCAATTCTAATGTCATAAAACATAATATAATGTCAACAACAACAATTACATCATTTTGTTCAAATATACATTTTATGGGTACAATAGAAAATAACATGAATAGATAAATAACAACTACCACAAGACCACTCTCATCATCTCCAAGCATCATCAACTCCTTCTTTAACCTATGTTGTAATGAGGAGGAAGTCAGAACATCAAACGTTTGGTGAATAAAAACCTCAAGCCTTACTATTTCATTACATGGGCAGTATATTTCAAAATAAGAATATGTCAAGACCATTTGATACTTCATATAGGGAAAAGAGGCAGATCCTCAAATAACCACTTAGTAACATCCATTCCTAAAGTAGGTTTCCCAATCCCACAACCCAATGTTACAAAAGTCTAACAATGTGAGAGATAGTACCCAAGTCACTTAATACCTTTTACTGAGAATAGGCAGATTCTGACCATTTAAGACCTCAAATGAGGTAGGCCCCCCATTATTTAATACCTATTCCCAAGACGGACTCCTCACAAGTTCTTATGTAGCTGACATTGCACGAAATCTCTTCGAGCCACATAATACTTCTTTTATGGAAAGGCGGACCCTACAATAGCCGCTTAATACCTTTTCCCGAAGTGGACTCTTTCCAAGATACAACCTACCGTGCCTAATTACTAACCCTTGACCATTTAATACCTCATTTAGGAAAAAGAGGCGGGCCCTCAAACAACCACTTAATACCTTAGAATCCCGATGCAAGTCCTTCATATTATGACCCATACTCCAGAGTGACATCTCACATTAGTTCGACAATTCTTCGGTACTTGTAGCCAAATTAGCTAGGCAGATTTACCCTATAGAATTGGGACTAACCTCGTGTCATCGTAGTTACTTATCATAGGTGATGTCTCGCATCAGCCCCAAAGTCACACTGTTGGTAGCCATGTTAGCTGGGCAAATTTCTTTGTGCCTTTTGACTAATCTCGTATCCCTATGACTTAGTCATAATTTATATTTCAACTCTATATATATAATACTCATCTCATTGTTTTATATTTAAGGCCTTATAAGGAATATTCCTTATTAAGAATTAAAATATTAATTACTTTCCTAAAGGGAATTTAATAAGTTCGACAATCCATTTATCTATGCAATTTGTAACGACCCGATATTTTGGACCATTCGCATCCATTATAAGTGTATAGGTAGACACTCATGCCGGAGTTGAATTGCTCAAGATACCGCGTTGTTAATTTAAATTGGCAAAACTGAACATATACAATAAATAAAATAATCACATATCACAGACACAGAGTAATAAGTGCAGCGGAAATAAAAGAGATAGTAGTTCATGAAGCTACTATATGAATATATAAGATACATCAGAGTTTACAACAGAAGAGTAATATGATACATCAGAGTTAAATCAGATACAACGGAAGAGTAACATGATACATCAGATACAAATCAGAATACATCACTGGAATCATCGAATACTGAAAGCAGAATAGATGGCTGGATCTTCAAGCAAAGCTCCAACTCCAAAGGTGAGTCTCGAATACTGGTACACTCAGTCTGACCCGAGCGTAAAGCAAAACACAAGACACTCGAGTCAGGATTAACATTCTTATATTAATAAATCCAACTCAAGTGAAATAGCAATTGAAATACAAGTAACTCAAAGGATGTTTGGAATAACCATCCTTTAAGGATCCGTTAAACTATCTACTAGGTAGTAATGTACGCTAAGTAGATAATGTCTATCAGTAATATGTAAAGATATCAAAATAGTGTTAAGTCATGGCCCATTCCACCCTTAACACATTTTTATTCCCAAAAGCATATACAAGACCGTAGTTTCCCCAAAACCGGAAGTCACCAGAGGGCCATCCATATACTAAAGGTACAAAACAAATTCGTAGTGGTCGCGAATAAATGGAATACAAGTATGACAAGGCACATGAGGCAATACCCAAGGTAGTGATACTACCGTTTGCCTGATCCGGACTGGTGAGAATGCAACGCCGCAGCGCCCGCAACACCGTGAAACAACACTCCCAAAATCAAGGGTGCACCAATCGACAACAAGTAATGAGTAGTTCGAAGAAGTGTGTCCACTTGAGGTAGCTAATCCTCCATTGGCCCAGCACGGCTCCTGTTTTAGTCATTTCCAATTTGACACAAGTGTCAAGGCTATCCATTATCGTTCTCTTTCTTCAGTCATCACGTACATCATTCCAACCACTTCATTCTGGATCATCACTCCGCGTATAGTTATTAAAGTGGTTTTCGGTTTAGATAGAGAGTATATCCATAACCGATTCCGGTCTCTTTAATAACTTTCGTAATTTATTACACCAATTGGTCATTTAATATATTTCAAAACCAAATCAATTACAATTCCAATTAGAATTTGCAAACCAACATTTCATTTATCTTTCTAAATCAATTTCCAGAATTTCTGTTTCAAAACTTCCAAATTACCATTTCAAAATCTTATAATTCAATTTCTATTTCTATTTAAAACGATTCAAATATTGATTCAAATTCATATATAAGTTTCATTCCGAAATCATTTAAATTAATTTAACATTCAAACCAATTTAAATCCATTTATCAATTTCATTCAATGTTCGTTAAGTAAAATTTTCATTTAAACAATTTCTGTTTAATTTCCAATTCATTAAATCCATTATTTAAATTCAACTTCCTTATTTCAAAACTTACAATTTGAATTAAATTAAATTCATCAAATCAAATCCTTTAATCTTCAAGTCTTACATTAATTTCAATAAATCACATTTTACTTCTTGTTAAAGAAATTCAATTTCACTTATTTACTTACTTAAATAATTTTCCAAGACTTAATTAATAAAGAACTCAATTTCATTTATTTACGAAGTAAAAATTTACTTATTCAAAAGTTCAATTTTACTTATTAAAGAATTCAAGTCAATTTAATCATTAAATCATTCAATCTTATTTAATTATTAAATAATTCAAAACTTAATCATTAAATAATTTCAAAGTTTAATAATTTCAAACTTAATTATAATTTCAAACTTAATTATTAAATCATTTCTCAAATTAAACATCGTTCTTTCACCAATTTCATTTTTAATATTTTGTTTCAGATTTTTAAATATTAACATTTTCCCTTCATTAAAAATTCAAATTCAACTTCATTTCAAAACCATATTATTTATTCAAATAAAATCTTCGTTTTATTTTAAATCAAATTATTGACCAATCGGGTTTTTATTTAATTCTCTTTCCTAGGTCAAAGTTCAATTTGGGTATTTATCATTCCAACTCGATTCCAATTCAATTCAAAATCAAAACATAGCAAAGGGAACTTGTAGTGTGATAACTGGGATGGTGTCAAAGTAAATAAACAAGCAATAACAACGAACAATAACAATCCAATAATCAATTCAAATAATCCCGAAATAACCGTATTAATTCGCATTGTTATTTGTACGAATTAATATAATTATTTCTAGAATCTACACTATCATTTCATGTAGATTAAAGATTACTACATTATGGTTTTCACTTGTCATTCAATTTCAATTTTACACTACAACAATTAATCCAATATACGTCGATGGTTCAAAGTGTAATTATCACTATTCTACATGTCAATTAATTTAACAATTAAAAGGGGTCATATTCAACTAATCAAATTTAACATATAAATCAGTTTTAAAATTGTCAACTATCCTATATCAATTTCAATTCTGCATACTATTAATCACTTAACATTAACAAATTAACGTCCAAAATAAACATCGAACAATCAATCAATTATCAGCTACTAGATTATCATTTCATAATTAACAGTTAATGGTGTAAGATGTCATAAGTAAACTGATGCAGGTGATAGCATATAAAACAGTGTAATTAACTAACAACAGCATATTTCAATTGTCGTTTTAATTGAAATCAAATTTAATAAATAAAAGAACGTTAATCGTGAGTGAGTGCTCACCTTTCGAGGCTAGAGAAGAATGAGAATTAGACGAGTTACGAATCCAAAGCAAAGCTAGATTGAACGCGAATTTGACAAGCAAAGCTGACAATCTAAATTGACGAAATTGAATCAGAACTGGATCGATGAAATAATTGGTAACTGAATTGATATAGGCACAACATATACAATCATATATATATACATATTTACAAAATCGTGTTTTTATTTCAATACTTACTAATAATATATATATACATGTATTTGAAACTTATTGTTTTAAAATAAAACACCTAAAACAAAGTCACTAAAAAAATCAAACTAACGCGTTCATGTATATATACTAATTTATATAAAACACATCAAAGCCCATATTTGCAGAAAAGAATGAATATACGGTGCAAATTATATGTGCTGTAACCCACAAAAGTAACTAATATTATAATTTATATAATTAAATTTGCCAAATTATAACTTTATATATGCAACAACTTATAAAACTATATATGTATTCTTCATGCAACAACCAAGCCTAGATGCAAACTTATAAAACTAAACAAAGTACAGAATATATAAAAGAATAGTAACTGCCACTGTCCAACTTATAAATCAATATGCATACATATATAACAAACTAAATATACATTAAATGAAACCGGTACAGAGTGTTCAACTTTTATATAAATTTACTTATACTATTCAAGACATATACTTTTAAAAAATCAAATTTTCTAAGGTTTATAAATATACAGACCCAATATATAAACTTACTTACCTACTAACTATACACTATACTTTCCAAACACACAGTATAGAAGAGAACGATCGGGCAAGATAAAGTAAAATAGTATGCAACTTAAAAAACATATGTATACTATCTATAAAATAATATATAATGCTAGAACTCATATATATCTTAAACATAGTATAAGCTACGTGAAACATAAATTTTATATAACCAATAATGTGTACAGGCTTACACATAAAATTTTCAAGCCAAATTATATAACTTCCATTATTAGTTTACAAAATCTAACATGTATAACTTGAATATAACAACAATATAAACAAAACGTAATATACCTTTGCTTCAGTCATACAAAACGAGAAAACAAAACGTATAACAACAAAGCTAATATACCAATTCTATAATATATATGTAAACATTAATATATACAAGAACAGACACGTATACATATGTACCTCATAATAGAATGCTCAACCAAAGCTTAGGGAGGAGGAGACTCGGCCTGGCACATCTCAAAGCATGGGACGTGGAAGAGCTGTGGACTGCATACATGAAAGTGATGCGGAAGAGGTGAGGAGGCGGAGGTCGCTGCTCTGGTCGAGCGGGTGTGGACGTGGTGGCCTGGGTGGCGGCTGGGTGAGTGCAAATGCGGCGAAGTGGAACCGTGGAGGAATGATGGTGAAGTTTGGTTTCATACTTTTGTTTAGCAAATTATCAGTTGAAGAGATAAATGAAAGAGGAGGAACACGGTTTGCCTTGAAGCTTTCGAATGGATGTGAGGTGGAACAATGAAAATGAATTGCATTCTTTTAAGTTTTAAAAATTTTTTGTACCAATAAATTTCAGTCTTGGAAAACCGAAATGCCACAACTCTTTCCAATGTTAACCCTCGGCTGCCAACTAACCTATTTATTATCAGCTGAGATTTAGAATTTTTTTTCAAATTCAAATGGTTATGGGTTAAAGAATTTTGGGGCTGAAATTGTTTAACCGGTCCGTCCTGAACGATTAACGCGACGATTTCCGTCGGACCCCGATTTGCACGAATAAATATACCGTTTTGATCAGTGCGATGAGACGATCAAAACGGTATACGGATATCAGTGGTACGATTGAGTTTATAAAATTCAAATTTTTCTACTGGTGGAAAGTGCAAGAAAAACGCTGAAAAATAAGATCGACGGAGCCAAAGATGTCCGAATTTGGAAAAACGGCAAACTGAAATCTTGCTCAGAAGATGGTTTAGAATTTTTCTATGTAAAAATATTTAGGTTTCGGAAACATTTTATTTTCATCGCTTTTTAACTGATTAAATTGAAGTAAATTTACGCGCGAAATAAACTTTTATATTTTCGGACAAAAATTTCCAGTTGCTATGTTTAACTAGATGCATTTCAAATATCAAATTTTTTTATTTCAAAAATTTTATCGTTTAAAATTTCTCAAAATTTCAACTAATTGCGTTATTAAAACGGTTAAAATTTACGGGTCGTTACACTCTCCCCCACTCAAAACTTTTCGTCCCCGAAAAGGAACGAGGTAGGAGAATAGAAACAACCAGAAAGAAAAACAGATTTTGAAATACAAAATAACAATTAATTTAAACCATATAAATTCAATTTAAATTAATTGATATTCAATAATTGATTTAATCCATTTGATTTCACTAAAATCAATATTAACTATTTCTAAATTCATTATCATATTATCCAATTATCTTAAATTTACAGTTACTAAAACCATAAATTTGAATAGTCTTTTATTATAATCATATTTTTTTCAACAATTTAAATTCTTCTTTATTCCAAATTATTGTTAAATTTATTCTACTTAATATATCTAATCACATATATTTAACCCATATAAACTAATTTAAACCATAAAAGTTTCAATTTAAATTAATTTATATTTACTAATTGCTTTTAAATTCAAGGTATTTTCATAAGTTGATCAAATTTCAATTTTATTTCTTTTAAAACAAATTTATTAATTCTTTCAAAACAATTTATTTCATTATTACTGAGTTTACTTATTATCCTATCTAACTCTATTAACATCTTTATAATCAAAATTTAGTGTATAACATTTATTATAAACACTCAAATTTTATTTATAAATTCAATTTATCTTATATATTATCCAATTACATTTTCAACTCTGAATTATTTAGGTAAGTTGTATTAAAATGCAGTTGAACAATATACAAATAAATTTTTCCCAATTCAATTATTCAAGTTTAAATATTTATTCCAAATTTTGGTTTTATTTATAATTAAAATCATCCTTTAACAAAATTTAAGATTTAAATTTCTGATTTACTTTAAACAATTTAGAGATATATATAATATATTTATCAAATCAAATTAAATTTTAAAATAAGGTACTTATATATATAAATCAAACTATACTGAAGAAATTCAAATTAAAATATTTTTCAAAACAAAACCGTAGCAAAGTTACAGAATAGTATCTCCACTTCGAAACTCGAAAATGAATGTCGATGATGCGGCCGCCATCACCGAAATTATTTTCCAGCGACAAAGAGAAGAGCACTGATTTCAACATTTTAAAAATCCTTTGAAACGATTTCTATTCGAAAATACTTTCAATAATATATACTTTAAAATTTTAAAAACCAAAGTTCGAAATCACCGGAAACTAATAAATTCTCAAATTTCTGAATTAAATTCATTTCAAATTCCAATCAATTTATAACTAAGTTTATAAATTCATTTATTTATATTATGCAATAGTCAATGGTTTACGAAACAATAAATGAAAATCAAATATTATTATTTCTGACAATAAATTCATTAACAATTCAATTTCAGAAAACTTATATTTATATATAATATAATCATACAAAACTTTTATTTTATTTACCAAATTTGAAAACGATATTGTGTTAGTTTGTTCTGCTCAAGTGTTTTGGAAATCCTATCGATAGCGTTGATCAGACGAATCGATCGAAAACCCAAATCAACATCAACAACTCAAACAACACAATATATAAAACATTTTAAATATTAATTTATAAATACACTTCCTCGCTCGACGATACAAGGATGGATTTCAAAATAAGTATATAGATTCAAATTTGATGGAAATCAAATCAAAGAGAATTTTGATTCGAAAATAAGTTTGAAACAGAAGATAAGATAATTCAATTACCACAATCGGGAGATGGATGAGTTTATTTAATTCACGGGCAACCTTAACCGGGTCGTCCGTAACTTCAAGAATAAGATCGATGCTGAATTCCGAGGTAAATCAACACTCGATCTCAATTATGGAATTCAGGTATAGCAGGGAATAGATAGCATCGTAAACCGAGGATACAGAAATCTCCGGTAAATCAATGCCTATTGTAAAGGAGTTTTGCTCCTTTACGAATCATTCGAAGATTGGCGAGACCGTCGATCTATTATAGATAACATTCAGAATGGAGTTATGGGGTGCTCCAGGATTGAACGAAGACGAATGGTGAAGGACACGAATGAATTTCGAAACCGAGGGGAACGTTCCAAAATTCAAAGAATTGAGTCAAAGGAAGAGATTGAAACTCGAATGTGAGTGATTCTGTAAATATATTTACCCTATATGTTAAGTTTTGCCTAGAGCTACCAAAGCTCTGATACCAACTGTAACGACCCGATATTTTGGACCATTCGCATCCATTATAAGTGTATAGGTAGACACTCATGCCGGAGTTGAATTGCTCAAGATACCGCGTTGTTAATTTAAATTGGCAAAACTGAACATATACAATAAATAAAATAATCACAGATCACAGACACAGAGTAATAAGTGCAGCGGAAATAAAAGAGATAGTAGTTCATGAAGCTACTATATGAATATATAAGATACATCAGAGTTTACAACAGAAGAGTAATACGATACATTAGAGTTAAATCAGATACAACGGAAGAGTAACACGATACATCAGATACAAATCAGAATACATCACTGGAATCATCGAATACTGAAAGCAGAATAGATGGCTGGATCTTCAAGCAAAGCTCCAACTCCAAAGGTGAGTCTCGAATACTGGTACACTCAGTCTGACCCGAGCATAAAGCAAAACACAAGACACTCGAGTCAGGATTAACATTCTTATATTAATAAATCCAACTCAAGTGAAATAGCAATTGAAATACAAGTAACTCAAAGGATGTTTGGAATAACCATCCTTTAAGGATCCGTTAAACTATCTACTAGGTAGTAATGTACGCTAAGTAGATAATGTCTATCAGTAATATGTAAAGATATCAAAATAGTGTTAAGCCATGGCCCATTCCACCCTTAACACATTTTTATTCCCAAAAGCATATACAAGACCGTAGTTTCCTCAAAACCGGAAGTCACCGAAGGGCCATCCATATACTAAAGGTACAAAACAAATTCGTAGTGGTCGCGAATAAATGGAATACAAGTATGACAAGGCACATGAGGCAATACCCAAGGTAGTGATACTACCGTTTGCCTGATCCGGACTAGTGAGAACGCAACGCCGCAGTGCCCGCAACACCGTGAAACAACACTCCCAAAATCAAGGGTGCACCAATCGACAACAAGTAATGAGTAGTACGAAGAAGTGTGTCCACTTGAGGTAGCTAATCCTCCATTGGCCCGGCACGGCTCCTGTTTTAGTCATTTCCAATTTGACACAAGTGTCAAGGCTATCCATTATTGTTCTCTTTCTTCAGTCATCACGTACATCATTCCAACCACTTCATTCTGGATCATCACTCCGCGTATAGTTATTAAAGTGGTTTTCGGTTTAGATAGAGAGTATATCCATAACCGATTCCGGTCTCTTTAATAACTTTCGTAATTTATTACACCGATTGGTCATTTAATATATTTCAAAACCAAATCAATTACAATTCCAATTAGAATTTGCAAACCAACATTTCATTTACCTTTCTAAATCAATTTCCATAATTTCCGTTTCAAAACTTCCAAATTACCATTTCAAAATCTTATAATTCAATTTCAATTTCTATTTAAAACGATTCAAATATTGATTCAAATTCGTATATAAGTTTCATTCCGAAATCATTTAAATTAATTTAACATTCAAACCAATTTAAATCCATTTATCAATTTCATTCAATGTTCGTTAAGTAAAATTTTCATTTAAACAATTTCTGTTTAATTTCCAATTCATTAAATCCATTATTTAAATTCAACTTCCTTATTTCAAAACTTACAATTTGAATTAAATTAAATTCATCAAATCAAATCCTTTAATCTTCAAGTCTTACATTAATTTCAATAAATCACATTTTACTTCTTGTTAAAGAAATTCATTTTCACTTATTTACTTACTTAAATAATTTTCCAAGACTTAATTAATAAAGAAATCAATTTCATTTATTTACGAAGTAAAAATTTACTTATTCAAAAGTTCAATTTTACTTATTAAAGAATTCAAGTCAATTTAATCATTAAATCATTCAATCTTATTTAATTATTAAATAATTCAAAACTTAATCATTAAATAATTTCAAAGTTTAATATTTTCAAACTTAATTATAATTTCAAACTTAATTATTAAATCATTTCTCAAATTAAACATCGTTCTTTCATCAATTTCATTTTTAATATTTTGTTTCAGATTTTTAAATATTAACATTTTCCCTTCATTAAAAATTCAAATTCAACTTCATTTCAAAACCATATTATTTATTCAAATAAAATCTTCGTTTTATTTTAAATCAAATTATTGACCAATCGGGTTTTTATTTAATTCTCTTTTCTAGGTCAAAGTTCAATTTGGGTATTTATCATTCCAACCCGATTCCAATTCAATTCAAAATCAAAACATAGCAAAGGGAACTTGTAGTGTGATAATTGGGATGGTGTCAAAGTAAATAAACAAGCAATAACAACGAACAATAACAATCCAATAATCAATTCAAATAATCCCGAAATAACCGTATTAATTCGCATTGTTATTTGTACGAATTAATATAATTATTTCTAGAATCTACACTATCATTTCATGTAGATTAAAGATTACTACATTATGGTTTTCACTTGTCATTCAATTTCAATTTTACACTACAACAATTAATCCAATATACGTCGATGGTTCAAAGTGTAATTATCACTATTCTACATGTCAATTAATTTAACAATTAAAAGGGGTCATATTCAACTAATCAAATTTAACATATAAATCAGTTTTAAAATTGTCAACTATCCTATATCAATTTCAATTCTGCATACTATTAATCACTTAACATTAACAAATTAACGTCCAAAATAAACATCGAACAATCAATAAATTATCAGCTACTAGATTATCATTTCATAATTAACAGTTAATGGTGTAAGATGTCATAAGTAAACTGATACAGGTGATAGCATATAAAACAGTGTAATTAACTAACAGCAGCATATTTCAATTGTCGTTTTAATTAAAATCAAATTTAATAAATAAAAGAACATTAATCGTGAGTGAGTGCTCACCTTTTGAGGCTAGAGAAGAATGAGAATTAGACGAGTTACGAATCCAAAGCAAAGCTAGATTGAACGCGAATTTGACAAGCAAAGCTGACAATCTAAATTGACGAAATTGAATCAGAACTGGATCGATGAAATAATTGGTAACTGAATTGATATAGGCACAACATATACAATCATATATATATACATATTTACAAAATCGTGTTTTTATTTCAATACTTACTAATAATATATATATACATGTATTTGAAACTTATTGTTTTAAAATAAAACACCTAAAACAAAGTCACTAAAAAAAAATCAAACTAACGCGTTCATGTATATATACTAATTTATATAAAACACATCAAAGCCCATATTTGCAGAAAAGAATGAATATACGGTGCAAATTATATGTGCTGTAACCCACAAAAGTAACTAATTTATAATTTATATAATTAAATTTGCCAAATTATAACTTTATATATGCAACAACTTATAAAACTATATAGGTATTCTTCATGCAACAACCAAGCCTAGATGCAAACTTATAAAACTAAACAAAGTACATAATATATAAAAGAATAGTAACTACCACTGTCCAACTTATAAATCAATATGCATACATATATAACAAACTACATATACATTAAATGAAACCGGTACAGAGTGTTCAAATTTATATAAATTTACTTATACTATTCAAGACATATACTTTTAAAAAATCAAATTTTCAAGGTTTATAAATATACAGACCCAATATATAAACTTACTTACCTACTAACTATACACTATACTTTCCAAACACACAGTATAGAAGAGAACGATCAAGCAAGATAAAGTAAAATAGTATGCAACTTAAAAAACATATGTATACTATCTATAAAATAATATATAATGCTAGAACTCATATATATCTTAAACATAGTATAGGCTACGTGAAACATAAATTTTATATAACCAATAATGTGTACATGCTTACACATAAAATTTTCAAGCCAAATTATATAACTTCCATTATTAGTTTACAAAATCTAACATGTATAACTTGAATATAACAACAATATAAACAAAACGTAATATACCATTGCTTCAGTCATACAAAACGAGAAAACAAAACGTATAACAATAAAGCTAATATACCAATTCTATAATATATATGTAAACATCAATATATACAAGAACAGACACGTATACATATGTACCTCATAATAGAATGCTCGACCAAAGCTTAGGGAGGAGGAGACTCGGCCTGGCACATCTCAAAGCATGGGACGTGGAAGAGCTGTGGGCTGCATACATGAAAGTGATGCGGAAGAGGTGAGGAGGCGGAGGTCGCTGCTCTGGTCGAGCGGGTGTGGACGCGGTGGCCTGGGTGGCGGCTGGGTGAGTGCAAATGCGGCGAAGTGGAACCGTGGAGGAACGATGGTGAAGTTTGGTTTCATACTTTTGTTTAGCAAATTATCAGTTGAAGAGATAAATGAAAGAGGAGGAACACAGTTTGCCTTGAAGCTTTCGAATGGATGTGAGGTGGAACAGTGAAAATGAATTGCATTCTTTTAAGTTTTAAAAGTTTTTTGTACCAATAAATTTCAGTCTTGGAAAACCAAAATGCCACAACTCTTTCCAATGTTAACCCTCGGCTGCCAACTAACCTATTTATTATCAGCTGAGATTTAGAATTTTTTTTCAAATTCAAATGGATATGGGTTAAAGAATTTTGGGGCTGAAATTGTTTAACCGGTCCGTCCTGAACGATTAACGCGACGATTTCCATCGGACCCCGATTTGCACGAATAAATATACCGTTTTGATCAGTGCGACGAGACGATCAAAACGGTATACGGATATCAGTGGTACGATTGAATTTATAAAATTCAAATTTTTCTACTGGCGGAAAGTGCAAGAAAAACGCTGAAAAATAAGATCGACGGAGCCAAAGATGTCCGAATTTGGAAAAACGACAAACTGAAATCTTGCTCAGAAGATGCTTTAGAATTTTTCTATATAAAAATATTTAGGTTTCGGAAACATTTTATTTTCATCGCTTTTTAACTGATTAAATTGAAGTAAATTTACGCGCGAAATAAACTTTCATATTTTCGGACGAAAATTTCCAGTTGCTATGTTTAACTAGATGCATTTCAAATATCAAATTTTTTTATTTCAAAATTTTATCGTCTAAAATTTCACAAAATTTCAACTAATTGCGTTATTAAAACGGTTAAAATTTACGGATCGTTACACAATTATACGTTATAGTTATACATTTATTACACTAATACATATATATATATATATATATATTCATGCCTAGCAATTGCTAAATATGTGGAATATACGCCCTAAACTAGCGTTAAATGTCAATTACTTTTAACAACAATAATTAAAGTCCTTTCCGTATTTTCAATGATGCTGAAATTCCAATACCCATAACAAAGGATTCAATACTCATATCCAAGAAACTGCAATAAACGGACTTGTATATAAAAATCTAACTCAATCTATTACATCAAACCAATGGAATAATCTTAACAATAGAAATTGCAATTCCAATTTCACCTTCTGTTCAACACCTCTTTTACAAGGAAATAAATAAGAAAATTTATATTTAATTTTTATGGAATAAGTGATGCAAATTATGAATAAAATTCATACTTTACACCATTATTCTTTAATCAGAATTTCATGATCAAGTCAAAGAATAGGAGGAGTGCAATAGAATTTGAAATTATCAAAAACTGCAAAAACTATATAATTCCATTAATCCAATATAAGCAGTTGAGAGTTTCCATCTAGAATTGACATTTCAAATTAAATGAGTTTTGAGAGGTTTTATAGTATTTTGATTTTGCAATCCCAAAACCCCAAAGGCATATTCAAATCCATTATATACTAATAAATTACTAAAATATAAATGCTAAGATTTCCACTCACATAACACCGTTAGATTTATCTTCTTTGCATATGCAATGCCTTACAACCTCTTCCAGATCTCTCTTTTGATATACACACACTCACAACAACGGATAGGTATATATATTCGTTAGATTTAGAAAAGTTGGAGAAGAATGGGTTTGAAGAATTAATAGAAAACTAAATTGGATTCCTACCTGAATTTTTAATGGAGTTTCTGAATCTATTGGAGAGATAAAGTGGCAGAGTTTCGCTAGATTTTCCAAATATTTTATGAAGAAAAGTGGAGAGGGTAGGGTCCTATTTATAGAGGTTGAAACGCATCAGAGCCGTAGGATAACAATAGATTAAAAGCAGAAAATTCTGGTTGGTTCAACACAACAAAAACCCTAGCTGCCACTCTTGGATAGATGTCGACCGTTGCTATACATCGGTCGACCGTTAAGGGTCGACCAGTTGGGTCAATAATTCGACCGCTCCCTTATATTTGGGAACGTTTATTCTTTTAGCGTTGTTAATTAATTTTTTCCTTTAATTATTTTTTAACGTTAACTTTAATGTTTACTTAACCCCAAAGTCTAATCTCGATTAATTTTTAAATTATGAATTTCAAATTTGTTTTTTATTTGAATTTGAATTTAATTTAATTATTTTGAACCTGAAACTACAAATGCTTATAACTTCTTAGTTTGAGCTCATATAGAGAAATTCATCAGAATTTCGCCACGAAGGCAATGGTACAACTTCCGTGGCCAAATTCCAAATTTTACAAATTTTCATTTTTCTTCTATCTTATTTAATTTAATTAATTTATTTTATTTACTTATTCACTATTGATTTATGGTTGATTTTACTGGATGTCACATTCGCTCTTCAAACTTTAGAGGAAAAGAAAACGGTGGCTCAATATAGTCCAATCTAATAGAGTCTAAACCCTTTCCACATCGGAAGAGAAGTAATCTACTCCTTGACTAATAAAATAAGATACAAAAGACCAAACCAAAGATATAGGAATAACACAAGACATGGAAAAGACCCATTTTCACAAGCTAGGCAAAACATCCATCTTCAAGCTTGTAGAATAATTTTTGAAACTGAATTGAACCATGATTTCAAAGAATTTTCTAAAAAATAGAAAGATCTTGTTGATTTGACCTTCAAAAGAAAGGACTTCAATAAGGAAACAGAAACCGAAAACGGACTTTGAAGTTTAAAATTTTCAGAAAAGGTATAGAGATGATCAAAGGAATCTCGCAGCAAGAGGGACAAAAGGCAAAATTGTTACTCCTCTTCCCATTTCGCAAAGAGAAGTGTATCTTCATACCAGGAAGAGGTTAAACTATTAGATCTCCATGAAAATCTCAAGAAAAGAAGAGAGACATGAGGGAGGAATATATTGCCACTACCATAAATCGAATGGGCATTACGCTAACGATTGTCAAGATCTATCGGGAATTGTCGAATAATGCGTAAGAAAAAGGGAAAGATTAGATTTTGGTGAATCCGAATGTTCGAGGAGTTAAATGAAAGGTGAATGAAGCCTTGTACAAAAGGATGACAATAATCAAACTTTTATCTTCAAACAAAAGAGGGCATTAATGGACTTTCAAAAAGTTTTGGGTCCCACCCCCAAGCCTGGCCAAAGCACCCATATAAGGGAGATGGAAGAGAAGACTTCGGTCCTATAGCAAGGCCTGGCCAGAGCATCCACCTAAAGAGTGATGGTCAATTAACCTTTGGTCCTGCCACCCAGCCTAGCCAGAGCACCCATCCAAGGGTGATGGACGAAAAAGCCTGCGATCCTACTGCAATGAATTGCTGAAGCACCCATCCAAAGAGTGATGATCAACTAAGCATTTGGTCCTGCTGCCCTTTCTGGCCAAAGCACCCATCCAGGGGAGATGGATGAAAAGCATTTGGTCCCACTGTAAGGCCTGGCCGAAGCACCCATCCACAGATTGATGGTCAATTAAGCCTTTGATCCCATTGTCGAGTAGCCAAAGCACCCATCCAAGGGATATGGACGAAAACCTTTGATCCCCTTCCCCACCCTCCTCCCAGACCTTGTAAGGCCTGGTCGAAGCATCCATCCAAAGAGTGTTGGTTAATTAAGCCTTTGGTCCCACCACTGGACCTAGCCAAAGCACCCATCCAAGGAAGATGAACAAAAAGCCTTCGAATCCGCCAAATAGGAGATGGGTTCAACAATCAAGGTCGATCAACGTATTACAAAACATAAAAACTATAATCATGAACCGAAAGAAGCAATTCAACATAGTGCACCATGAGAGTTAGGTATGCAAAATTCTATTTATCAAAACAATCATGCTAAGAAAAATCATACAATGACGTCCACAATTTTATACAACAATATTATACAATATTTCATAATACAAAATTATGTTATATAGTAATTTTCTCTCACAACAAAATGTTTTTTCTCAAACTCATGGTTCTAGAGGATGAGATAGAGGGTGATGTTGGTAAACGAGCTTTTTTACTTTTCCACCAACGCCTAAAGTGCAAAGATGGTGCTCCTTGATCGAACCTACATCCTTATATAAAATTGGAGGCCCTCCAATTTCATTTAAGGCATTATAAAACCTATATTGGAAAAGGTGTTGATATGGTTAATAACTAGAAACAACCGCCTTCCTTAATCTCCAATCGCTCTCCATGCCTAAAAATGTGAAGTCGATTTTTAAGTCAAAAACCACTGTAACTTCAATTAAATAATCGACAAGAGAATCAAGTTAGAAGCCCTATTATAATAAAACTACATTAATTCTAGATCTTTAAGTTATTTTGTTATCCACATAATTTCAATGTTGGAAGTAAAGTTATAAGAAACGACATCATAAAGGGATTAAGGCCATTGAATTCTAAATTGAGGAATAAGGCAAGATGTCTCTTCAAGGGTGTCTCTCCACGCTTTATCGCTTCTTCAATAGCATATCTCTTCAGAGAATAGGAATGTGCCTCTTTGATAGATTATCACCTTGCACCTCAACATTTTGGTGTGGTCCATCTTCGGTAATACATTTCATTCCTTTTTTTACGCCACACTGAACTCCTAAAGATGGGCCAATCATATTGCATGATAGTAAGGTGGGGATGGACTTCGACACAAATCACACTACCTATCACCAGCACCACTACTCACATGACTTCAAAGGTGTTAAATATTAAAGATGAATTGGCATCAAAGAGGCATTTCACTAGCAATCACTGGAACAGCTAATACCACAACGACATCCTACCTTAAAAGTTCTTCAGAAGCATTCAAATCGAACAAAGTCATATCACTCTTCACCAATAACCACATCGCATTTATATGGCTCATCAAAAACATGCTAGTATTAATAGGCACCTCGAGTTGCTTACCAAAACCAAACAAGCTCATTGACATGCTGCTCTTAGACCGCTGAAGAACTTCGCCAATCATAGGTAACCACATATAGCTATGGAGACCTTAGCACAGCTTAGAGGACGTAGCTGGCAGCATCATCAACCATCTCGGAAATCCTTATGTTACATAAAGGCGGAGACATGGTCCATAGCGCCTCAATGACACCACTTTCACACCAGCAATGATCAGCAATGTCGAAGACGTTAAAGAGAGGCGATGCCACCTCTATAAATATTAAAAGTGTATTAAAAGCGCAAATGACACCGCTGAAGTCGAGGGCCGCTGAAGTCCACCTGATCGAAGAAGCTAGGTTCGAAGAGGGTGGCCGCTTGCCTCTATAAATACAACCCTAGGGGTGCCATTTTGGGGGCCGATTTTTCATTTTCTCTCACTCTTTTGAAATTAAAGTCTTGTAACCCTAAATCAAATTGGGGTGATTCAATTTGTCTATAACCATATTCGGATCGAATAAACATGAACTTAGCCTTGCATATTGACTTCGATTATGACTTAGTGAACATTATGACTTGGACATGCAGAATATGAACTAATCACAACCAAATCGACTTGAATCTAGTTGAAGAGCCTTAAATCTTAATGAATTTGTATATGCATACTCATATGAACTATGAGCTATAAACTATGGACTCCGAACATAAGGACAATATGTCTAGCTTAATGCCATACATAATGGACAATAGCATGACTTCGAGACCTATTTTCTCTGCCTATTGAACATATGACATAGCATGATCCCTTTGGATTATCTTATCTAAAGGCTAACATAATTCATATATATGAAACTTCTAATAGCCTTAGAGGACTTTGAACATATTAAACGATAATTATGAAGATGAACTTTTCCCCAAAGGCCATTGGACTGCCATTCTTTAATGATCGCATCATATGACTAGTCTTAAAGTAATAAATTATACGTTGGTATATCATCATATCAACGTGATTCCCTTAATTACTTCGATGTGGGGTCTTCGCATAAGCACTAATCTCATCAGCATGGTTAGTCTTTTCTTGATTACATCTTCACATAAGTACCGGTCAAATCGATGAGATTAGCTTGTTATGACTCCATATATACTCAAATCAAGGAATAATTCATTACCATTAGCATATGAGGTGTTGTACCATTTTTTGGTCTAACATTTTTGGCACTAGAAGGAGGGCTCGAACCTCCGATCTTGTTTGATCTTCCTCTTAAACTAATCAAGAAAACTTGTTTCAGGAAATGGAAAAATCAAATAAAACTAACATCGTTGGTGGTGAAGTGCCGCAAGCAACAACACTAGAAGAGAACATTACTCCTAATTTCAACCCAGGGAATGCTGAATCAGGGCAACCATTTGCACTAGTGCAACCATCCAATAATAAGGCCAAAATTAAAAACCTGGAACAACAATTGATGGATATGAAGGGATTATTAGAAGCGGTGCTCGCTTAGAGATCTTCTAAGAATACCAAATTCACAGGCGGAGCTGATGCTAAATCTTCAAGGAAAAATTTAAATGCTTCTTTGCTCGAAGACAAAAGCAAAAGCAAGTTTACTCAATCTTGGTAAGAAAAAGGAAATGATAAACAAGCTAGGGTTGACTATCAAGGAAGGACGAAGAAGAAACTTGGAGATAGTTTGGAAGTTCGACTTCTAAGGGATATAAACCAAAAAGGAGCAATTACCAAAATGATGAGTCTTACATGAAGGAACAGGCATAGAAGATGGCAAAGGACATGCTCAACCTCAAGGGAAAGAGGATTTTAGATGATCGGGCTAACGATAACCAACAAGAGGCTCCTTTTACTGATGAAATCATGGCCAACAAAATTCCATCCTCTATCAAGTTTCCTACTACCAAATATAACAAAACCACCAATCCAGATGACCATCTATTAGACTTTAAAAGTCAAATGGAATTGTATAATGCACCCGGAGCTATTTGATAAAGACTATTTCCAACCACATTCCAAGGAGTGGTAGCTAAGTGGTATGGATGGGCAGGACTATCTATTCGTGGAAGCAATTTTCTTACAATTTTTCAGCTCAATTTTGCATCTGCAAAGATCCTACTGTAGATTACACTGTACTGGCCAATATCAAGCAAAAACCTGGGGAGCTGCTAGGCGATTATCTCAAAAGATTCAATATGGAAGCTTTGAAGGCAAATAACATGACTGATAGAGACAAGTTAGTAGTTATGCATTCGGGGTTAATTGAGCAAACTCCATTCTGGCAGGAGCTTTACATCCACGGGTGCAAAGACTTGCAAGGCTTCCATTTCCAGGCCAACAAATTTATTCGCATGGATGAAATGTACATGCTAGGAAGAAAGCTGTAGTTAAGAAGGAAATAGGGAAATTTAACAATGGCCGCAATCTTAAAGAGCCAAGGTGGGAGGAAGATTTAAGTGCTAGTTATTTTATTCTGAATAAGCCACTCTCCTATATATACGCCACCACGTAGGAGAAGGACGATTTCCCTATTTCTTATAAGGCCAAAACCGACCCTAAAACTAGAAAAGGTGGAGACTACTGTGCATATCGCAACTCAAACAGACACAAGACAAATGAGTGCATAATGTTGGTAGGAATAATCCAGCGGATGATTCGCAATAGGCAACTGAAGGAATTTATCAAAGATGGACAAAGGGCTACCAATTCTGGAAACAACAACCAGAGACCACTAAGCAACACTGTAAATATGGTGGAAGACGATGTTCAGCTTGACTTCATTCCACCTCTTAATCGGATTGATGTAATTCATGGAGGCCCGCATTTGGCTGGGAGCAACAAAGGGGCTAGAAGCCGATATGTCAGGGAAGCGAAGAAAGGGATTTTCTCCATTCAAGAAGAACCATCGCTCAAAAATCCCAGGCTTCAGATTCAAATGCATACATTGACGATCACTTCACCAGAACTAAGAGAAATTCACAACCGATACAATGATCCACTGATGATTACCACATAAATCGGACACTCTGTGGTCTTCAAGATTTTAATTGATACTGGCAGTGCGATCAATGTAATCTTTAAACATGCTTTTGACCAAATGGGGATTCCGGCGGAGAAGCTAGAACCAAGCTTGGAGCTTGTCTTTGGGTTCAACAACAAGGGGTTGAATCCAGTAGGACAATTGAAGCTCCTGGTACAAATGGGAATTTTGCCATGTTGCAGGACCTTTGAAACCCTCTTCGTTGTTATGGACCAACCATCTTACTATAATGCTTTCTTTGGGAGGCCTGCTCTGGATGAGGTAGATGCCTTCATGTCACCAAAATACTTGATGGTGAAATTTCTGATGAAAAAAAAGATGTGGAGCTATAAGGAGTAATCAGTTCAGTGATTAAGAGATGTATTTTGCAAAAGTTGAATAAAATGAATGAAGCTATCTTTCTCATCATAATTTGGAGGGAAACAAACCAACTAAAGGTAATAGTGAAAAGACTTTGGATGATGATTCTTCAAACTAATCACCCAAAGCTAAAGCAAAGCCAGATGAGACAACTAGGTATGTGCTAAGAAAATTTAACTTCTCCAAGAAGAAAAGGAAAAAAGAAGAGGCAAACTTAATTGAGGACAAAATAGAGGAAGAAGAAATTGATACCGAGCTAGATTGTAGGAACGAGCAAGAAAGAATGAAACCTAATAGAAGACCTTGAGGAAGTAAGCATAAATTTGATACATAAAACGAAAATGGTGAAGATCGAAAAAGAACCAAATGGTTAAACTAGGGAAGAGTTGATTCAATTTCTCCAGTCTAGCAAGGACTTTTTTTCCTAGACTCATTGGAACATGGTCGGGATAGACCTAACTGTCATGTGTTGCGCCCTGAACAATGATTCAAACATCATGCCAGTATGACAAAAGAAAGGACAATTTGACAAGGTTCGACCTAACGCTCTAAAGGAAGAAATAAAAAGGCTGCTTGAGAATGGATTCATAAGAGAAGTATTATATCCAAAATGGTTAGCCAATCCAGTGCTAGTTAAAAAGTCCAATAGAAAATGGAGGACATGCGTCGATTATACTGACTTGAATAAAGCATACCCGAAGGACTATTATTCGCTTCCATGGATAGGCCGGTTGGTTGACGCGATAAGTGACATCGACTCTTATCTTTTTATAGATTCATATTCCGGATATAATTAAATCCCAATTTTCAAACCTAATGAAGAACATACCATCTTTATATAATAGATTGGGGTAACTATTGTTGCAAGGTGCCTTTTGGCTTAAAGAATACTGGAGTAAGCTATCAAAGACTAGTGAATCGAATGTTTAGGGAAAAGATAGGCCACAACATGGAAGTGTATGTAGAGGACATGCTGGTTAAGCACCAAGAAAAAGGGAGTCATCTCGGAGATCTAGAAAAGATGTCCAATGTGTTGCGAAGATACCAGATGAAGCTTAACTCACAAATGTGTTCTTTCAAGATCCAGTTCGGAAAGTTCCTAGGATAAATTGTTAGCGCAAGAGGAATTAAAGCCAACCCTAATCAAATCAAAGCAATAAGAAACATGGCAGAGCCTAAGACAAGTAAAGATGTGATGAGCCTGAATGGAAGAGTGGCAGCATTAAATAAGTTTATTCCTAAGGCCACTGACAAAAGCATTCCATTCTTAAATGTAATAAAGAAGAAGAATTTCAAATGGAGCGAAGATTTTCAAAAGGCTTTTGAAGAATACAGACCATTTGGAAAAACCACCAATTCTTTCTAGTCCAGTAGATGAGGAAAGTATCTACCTTTATATAGCAGTTTTCGAGCATGCTGTTAGTTCAATGCTAGTAAGAAAAAAAAGGGAACCCAATTTCCAGTATGTTACACTAGCAAAAGGCTTAAAGATGCAGAAACCAGATATCCAGTTATAGAGAAGCTAGCATACTGTCTAATGCTTATGGCTCGCAAATTAAGAACCTACTTTCGGCACACCAAATCAAAGTCTTGACTAATTTTCCACTCAAGCAAGTCTTTAGTAAGCAGAAGCTTCAAAATGGTTAGTTAAATAGAGGATTAAGTTTAGCCAGTATGATGTTGATTTTTTACCGCGAGTATCGATCAAGGAGCAAGCACTAGCCAAATTTGTTAATGAATGCATAGGGTTCATTAAGGAGCAATCAGAAAAGGAGAAAGACTTGAAACCTAAATGGAAACTATTTGTAGATGGAGCTTCAAATAAACAGGGGCCGATGCTGGATATGTGGTCATAACTCCCGATGGACATCGATTGCACTATGCAATGAATCTAGGGTTTCCAGCCACTAACAATGTAGCAGAATACGAGTCTATGATAGCAGGACTTACCCTAGCTCTTCAATTGAAAATCCTAAGAATTTACATCTTCAGTGATTCACAGTTGATGGTAAACCAACTAAACTAGAAATATCAGACAAAGGATCCTAAGTTAACATTATATGTCAAGAAAATATTGAAGATGCTAACTCAATTCAAAGATTTTTCGATGAATCAAGTGCCCAAAGACAAGAACTCTCAAGCCCCATCTTTGGCTAAGTTGGCAAGCACATGAGGAGCGCTAGAAGCTTGAATTGTACCGGTGGGATATTGGGAATATCCTAGCATCAAGGAGAATAAAACTAACTCAGAAAATGAAGTTTTAGTGCTAATTACATCTCAGGCTTCAACACATAAAGTGAAGGAAGACGAAGTTGGGATTCCTCAGAAAGAGCTCCCTCATGTAAGAACTAATGATCAATACGAGGACAATTGGTTGACTCCTATTGTTGAGTATATAACAAAATAAAAACTACTAGCGGATAAGAAGGAAGCAAGAAGGAAAAAGCGCTGATCCCCAACTTTTATTATGGCATATGAAATACTATATAAAAGGGATATTCACTCCCTTACTTGAGATGCATTAGTCTATAAACATGGGTCAAGTTGCTCAATGAGGCCTACGAAGGATTTTGTGGAGACCATTCTATCGAATAAAACTGGCTGAGAAAGTTATGAGACTGGGCTTCTATTAGCCTTAGATGACTAATCAAGCCGTTGACTATGTGAGAAAATGTGACAAGTGCCAAAAATTCTCTAAAATTCCTCATTTACCTCTAAGCGAACTGACTTCTATATCGGGACTGTTGCCTTTCGATGTGTTGGGAAGTTATTTAATAGGACCACTGCCAGTGTCTAAAGGAGGAGCTAACTATGCAGTGATAGCCATTGATTATTTTACAAAGTGGGTGGAAGCTGAACCACTTCCAAATATCATGGTGGGAAAGGTTCTCACATTTGTAATCAAAAATATCGTTACCCGATTCGGAATTCCACACAAGATAATTTCCGACTATATAACCCAATTTGAAAGCGAGGAATTCAACCGATTTTGCAACAAAAATGGAATTATCAAAACTTTTCATCTGTATCCCATCCCAAAGAAAACAAAGTAGTTGAAGCAGCGAACAGAACCATAAAGACTATTCTAAAGAAACGGTTAGACAAAGCAAAAGGGAATTGGGTGGAGGAGCTACCCTTTGTCTTGAGGGCATATAGAAGTTCTATTAAAACTACGACAAGGCACACCCCATACTCCCTCACATATCGATGTGAAGTTATGCTTCTAATCGAAGTCGAGGTGTCTTCTCACCAAAGGAACGCATATGCATTTGATCCAAATCAAGAGTTAAAGAAAGAATCCCTAAACCTAATTAATGAATTAAGAGATGAAGAAGCCGTCAGAATAACTGAGTACCAATGGAAAGCAACCAAGTACTATAATTCCAGGGTAAGAGAACGGTCATTCCCAAAGGGAGATCTAGTGCTCTGATGAGTCATGGAAAATAACAAGAATCCTATGGATGGACCATTGGGGCCAAACTAGAAAGGACCCTTAATCGAGCACAAAGTAATCCTTCTAGGGACTTATAAACTTTACCGACCGGATGGTAATGTCATAGTAAAAACATTGAACGTCGAACATTTACGGCCTTACTTTCTGACAATGGATGAAAAAAGAAGGAATTATCAGTTCAGTTGTAAAAAAAGTAAGGTTCTCTTAGGGCAAAGGAAAGGCCTCAGCCATTAAAGGCTTAACCGCAAGAGGTTTCGACCATCAAAAACCCCCAGCCATTAAAGGCTTGACCGCAAGAGGTCCCGACCATCAAAGGCCCGAACCATCAAAGGCTTGACCGCAAGAGGTCCTGGCCATCAAAGGACACAGCCATCAAAGGCTTGACCGCAAGAGGTCCAAGCCATCAAAGTCCTCAGCCATCAAATGCTTGACCATAAGATGTCCCGACCATCAAAGACCTTAAGCCTTCAGTGCCATCATCAAAGGCCTCACTGACGTGCCTCCTAGAGGAGGGTCGGGTAAGCCTTTAGTGCCTGCCATTATTTGGCCTCACTAAAGCACCGGTTCAGCGCCTGTCATCAAAGGCACTCACTGAAGTGCTTCCTAGAGGAAGGTTGGGTAAGCCTTTAGTGTCATCATCAAAGGCCTCACTAAAGCACCAGGAAAGCCTTTAACCCATACCTATGTGGTCTAGTTAAAACGCCTCAAAGAGGGAGGATGAAGTAAGCATTTAGTGTCATCATGAAAGGTCTTACTAAAGCATCAAAATTTTAAAAGGAAGAATAATCAAAATCAAGAGCCAAGTAAAGCTCCAAATCAATCAAAATCCGAGCCAAGTTGTGCACCCGGTCAATCAAAATCCAAACTAAGTAGTGCTCCCAATCTTTTAGACTCTGAGCTGGGTGGTACTCCAAATAAACCAATTCTTCTACAGGAAGGAAGCATCGAGTACATCAATATATGGTCTTCTATTACGGATTTTTGGTCTTCTCTTATCATGACCGAAATATGGGTTTCCAGTCTTCTATTATTGTTGTAAGATATGGATTTCTAGTCTTCTTATTTGAGTTTCTGGTCTTCTATTATTATTGCCAATTAAAGATTTATGGTCTTCTTATATAGGTTTTGATCTTCTATTATTATTGCTAGATATGGATTTCTGGTCTTCTTATATGAGTTTCTGGCCTTCTATTATTATATCCAGATATGGATTTTTGGTCTTCTTACATGAGTTTCTGGTCTTCTATTATTATTGCCATAAATGGATCTTAGGATTCTTATATGGGTTTTTGGTCTTCTATTATTGCCAGCTATTGGTTTCTGGTCTTCTTATATGGGTTTCTAATCTTATATTATTATTACTGGATATGGATTTCTTGTCTACTTATATGGATTTATGGTCTTCTTATATGGATTTCTGATCTTCTTATATAGATTTATAATCTTTAATTAGATACGGATTCTTGGTCTTCTCATATTAATATGATATATGGATCTATTGTTTCTTTTTTCACTGCTATTTTCGAACATGGATTTCTGGACTTCTTCCATCATTGCCAGACTTGGATTTATGATTTCCTGCTCTTCTACTATGTTTATTTATAACATGGATTGCTAGCCTTCCTTTGTTAAAGGGAGTTTCATTATAAAATAATCTTTTAGCCTCAACTATTTGCCAGAGAGAATCTCTTATGCCTAGATCTATGGCATGTCCAAATAATCTTATGGGCTTTGCTTGAATACTTATTATTATTCATTGATCTCTTACAATGAGATTGCAAACTTGGATACACGCTGGAAAATATGGGCAATAAATGCCAATTAATACCCAGAAGGGTAATTGCTAACAAAAATGTCATTTATTTCATGTTTTGTGGGAAAATAGGTCCGACAAGGAAGATTCAATGAAAGATTGGGCAATGCAAAGGAATCCTTGGTTTTATCTTAAAGAGTAAAAGCTTCTTTTATATGAGTTGGGGGAGTTAAATGTTTTCCACATAATTTCAATTGGAAATAAAATTATAAGCAATTGCATAATAAAGGGATTAAGGCCACTAAGTTCTAAATTGAAGAATAAAGCCAGATGTCTCTCCGGGATGTCTCTCCTCGCTTTGTCTCTCCTTCAACAGCACATCTCTTTAGAGACTAAGAATGCGCCTCTTCGATAGAGTATCGCCTTGCGCCTCGCCATTTCGGTGTGGTCCATCTTCGATAATACATTTCATTCCTTTTTTTGCACCACACTGAACTCCAAAAGATGGGCCAATCATACCGCATGATTACAAGGTTGGGAAGGACTGCGACCCAAATCACACCATCCATCACCAACACCACTACTCACACGACTTCGAAGGTGTAAAATATTAAAGATGAATTGGCACCGAAGAGGTATTTCGCTAGCAATCACTAGAATAGCTGAAACCACAACGGCATTCCACCCTACAAGCTCATTGGAAGCATTCAAGTCGAACATAGTCGCATCACTCTTCGCCAATAACCGCATTGTGTTTATGAGGCTCATCGAAGACATGCTCGTATTAACAGGCGCCTTGAGTTACTTACCAAAACCAAGCAGGCTCATCGACATGCTGCTCTTCGATCGCTAAAGCACTTTGCCATTCATAAGGAACCACATGTAGCTATGGAGACCTTGGCATAGCTTAGAGGACGTCGCTAGCGGCATCATCAACCACCTCGGAAATCCTTATGTTACATAAAGGTGGAGATATGGTCCGTAGTGCCTCGATGATACCACTTTTGAACTAGCAATTATCATCAGCATCGTAGACGTTAAAGAAAGGCGATGCCGCCTCCACAAATTTTAAAAGTGTAAATGACACCACCGAAGTCGAGGGCCGCCAAAGTCCACCTAATCAAAGACGCTAAGTACGGAGAGGGTGGTCGCCTGCTTCTATAAATACAATCCTTAGGGCACCATTATGGGGGCCGATTTTTAATTTTCTCTCTTTCTTCTAAAATTAAAGTCTTGTAATCCTAAATCAAATTGGGGATAATTCAATTTGATTGTAATCATATTCGAATCGAATGAAAATGAACTTAGCCTTGCATATTGACTTCAGTTATGACTTCGATTATGACTATTGAACATTATTTACTTAGACATGCATAATATGAGCTAATGATGACCAAATCGACTTGAATCTAGTTGAAGAGCCTAAAATCGTGATGAACCTCTACATGTGTACTCATATGAACTATGAACTATGGAATATGGACTCCGAACATAAGGACAAGATGTCTAGCCTAATGTCATACATAATGGACAATAACATGACTTCGAGACCTATTTTCTCTGTCCATTGAACATATGACATAACATGATCCCTTTGGATTATCTTGTTAAAGGCCAACATGAATTCATATATATGACACTTCTAATGGCCTTAGAGGACTTCGAACATATCAAACGATAATAATGAAGATGAACATTTCCTCAAAGGCCATTGGACTGCCATTCTTTAATGATCACATCATATGACTAGTCTCAAAGTAATAAGTTATACCTTGGTATATCATCATATCAACACGATGCCCTCAATCACTTCGATATGGGCGCTTCACATAAGCAATAATCACATCGGTGTGGCCATTCTTTTCTTGATTATGTCTCCACACATGTACTGGTCAAGGTGATGAGGTTAGCATGTCATGACTCTGTATATATTCGAATCAAGGAATAATTTATTACATTTAGCATCTGAGATGTTATATCTTTTTTGGCCTAACATCTTTTACCTCATTCATCAACATTTCTAGTGCAGCACAAGGGTCGATAATATGTTAAATAGCTACAAGAAGGTACTTCTTCAATTTCTTCACCTTATGGCGAATTACATTAGGGGAATCGATGGAATCGATCTAAAATGATAGAGCCTTTTCATAAGTTTTGTTGGCACTCTTTAGTTGAGAAGCTCTATAGGTCAAACTGCATTTATCGTTTTTAAGTGTTTGCATCTTCAGTGTACTTTCATTCTACTGACGTTCCAATGTCTCTCAACTTTCGATCTTAATTCTAAGAATGTTTCGATAAACTTCTTGCTCCAATAGTCTTTTACTTTCTAAGTGCATTGCATTCCAACTTGAAGAACTTACTTAACCTTGCTAGTTCGTCCAGTCTGTTTTCTTGAGATAGGTCGGATATGCTACTACTGCATGTTGATGTCCTCGGGGAAAAGTAGAAAAGGTATGCAATGATGCCTTATTAAGAGGCTCGATTGAAGTAAGAGTAGTTAACCCTTTCGCAACCTTATCGATATAAGTTCATATGATTAACATTCATTCTTGTATATCATTGCATCAATTTCCAAATCAAAAACGCATGGATTCAATTGAGCAATTTTTACATCATAATCTAATTGTCGTTAGGAAATGGAGCATGAGATGAGCATTTTAACCAATTCCGTAATCTCGTTGTCCTTTGACAAAATTTTCTCTTCAAAATCCTTAGACATCTCTTAGGAAGACTTTAGAATAGATTTCATGTAGACATACTTTTCATACCATTTATTAGCCTCGGCATCATTAATAGATTTTGAACCAAAGTAAGAACAAGTAGATCGATCTTCGATGGTCATCGCTAGCCTAGCTTGTATATTTTCGAGGCGTCTACTAAGATTGGGATCATTAAGTGATTAAGGAAATTATTCAACCTAATTAAACATGAATAATGATGAACTTTTAATAAATAAAAAGAAAAATATAAGACACTACAAACTTTCCATTGATAACCAATAGATACCATAAACCATTACATTCGTAATAACATTAGTCATGAAAATTACAATGCAACCAATTCCTAGGATTATAAAGGTGTAACGACCCACCGCGATACCCAGATTAGCAAAGAACATTACAATTAATATTGTCTTCTAATCTGGAGACTACGGCTTGATAAGGGCGATCGAATGTGAATATATCTTTATACTAACATTAACACGTCATTTATACCTTTTAACTTAATATATGAACTGAGTTTGACGTGTATAGTGTTAATACAAAGCAATAGCCATACCGATTTCACAGAATCGGAACAGTATATCATACAAATAACAATCACACATCACAGCGGAATAAATCTTAAGTTATACATATACAAATTATTTAGTTTACAAAATGAAATACTAAAATCGATTGTTATACAAATTTAACAATTCTCTAATCTCAATTATACATTTATATACAAGGTCCAAATTCCTAAATGTGATAAACTAAATGTCCAAATGTTTATCTCCTTGCTAGCGCAACCATTCAAAGGTCAACTTGTCCTATAACCTGAAAAGTCTTGGCCTGACCCGAGCAAAATAACACCCGGGTCAGACTATCTCTAAATATCCAATAGGGTGAAAACAAGATATAACACAAGAACAAACAACATATAAGTAAATACAGTTGTCCAGGATATAACAAGTCACGGGAATTAATTTAACTTAGAGCTCATCACAAGGCACATGGTTATACATTTAAGTAACGGACACATATTAGTCCCTAAACACTGAATTCACATAACAAAACAAAATATCTCTAATCACGCAGATATCAATGATTAACTCAGAATCGGGTTATAAGTTTAAGTCACAAACACGAACAAGTCACTAAACACAAAATAACAGAATTGACTTAACATCCATCACAAGACATAAGAACATATATTTATTTCACGAACACAGAACAGTCACAGAATCCTAATATCTGGAATCCAAGAGATCTTAATCCAAACCGATCGTAATGATCGTCCAAAACAATCGCAATGATTGTACTCAAAACCCATGGCAAACAAACAAACAAATTGGAATCACTCAAACCGATCTGATACCAAGGATCGTACTCAGACCGGTAACACAGAATCACAGAATGATCTCAAGGATAGTCCATACCGATCAAGGTGATCGTAAAAACCATGACTCGATAATTCCACATTTATTTAATATTATTAAATTATTATGTTTGAAAAGAAATCCAGGAATAAACATCTTAAGGATCTAGTAGCCACTTGCCGCACACCAAAAGAGAGTAAACTCTAAAGTGCCAAATATTGTCACCTTCAGTAATCACTAGAATTTAACCAATACGTCCCATACCGTATGGTAGAACTCAAGAATTTACTAAAAGCTAGTAAATATCACTTATTACGGATGCCACTGGAAAACCTGAACCATATTCTCTTAAGGATCTAACAACCACTTGTCGCATACCAGAAGAGAATACAACTCTAAAGTGTTAAGTACTTTCCCAAATACGATCACAAGAATTTAACCAAGGCATCCCATACTACCCGGTGAAATTCGAGTATTCGTTAATAGGTGTAACGACCCCGAATTTTAATTATATTTAAATTGATAATTAAATAAATTTTTGAATAAAAATTGTAAAATTAATTGATAAAGTAAGCGAGTTTCCCAAAACCAAATCGAACATATATAAAGTCGTATGGATTTGAAAATTTGTATATATATGTATATATATATATATTTATTTTGGATTTAAATCGTAAAATATATGGTTTTAAAAATAAATATAGAGATGAACTATAAAAAATAAAAGCAACACTTAAATAAAATCTAACAACAAATTAAAATAGGAATAAAACAAAAGATAGGCAAAGTAAGAATAAACAAAGTAAATTAATGAAACAAAGAAAAGCATAAGGAAATATAAAACATCACCTGTACCAGCATCATCTTCTTAGCCGAAATGCAATGTATAAAATAAAGTAATAAGGGGACAACAAGTACTTGGCAATTAAATGCCATATCCTCTAGTATACAAAATGGCATCTAAGTACCCTACGAAAATTAAAATAAAAGATATGTTTGTAGACATGAAGGACAAGGCATTAAATGTTGATATCTCTGGTACATTTTATATCTCCTTTCAGCCCCAAAGAGATAAAGATCTCTGAATTATTCGTGTACCAGAGCAGTAAACATATTTGTATATTTGCCAACTTGCCTCATTTTATTTCATTTCAAAAGCTTTGCAAATTCAGTTTCTACAAGTTTTAAAACAAGGCAAAGTCTTAAACAAGTATACAAACCTGGAAATCAATTTGAAGCCAAACACTTCAGTTTCAAAGCTAGTCAAACATTTCAGTTTTCAAGTTCAAGCATTTCAAAGTTTTCTGGAATCAACAACAAAAATAAATGCAAGTTTCCAGTTTTCGAGTTTCCTGTTCCAACATTTTTTCTCTGTTCTGTTTTCCTGGGAAATAAGGTGAGCAAACTGCCCCCTTTAAAATTTGGATCTATGATATATCTTGATGCTTTAATTGTTGTGAGAGAAAAATGAATGTAAGTATCTCTGCATGTATATGTTGTGTGTGGATTAAAGTATGCATGCCTATGCATATAAGTATACACTCTGTTGTGTTTTCAGAACTAATTAAGGACAACCAAAGAAAAAAATCATTTCTCCTTGATCTGCTTGCTAATTGAATTTTGGGTTAAAATAACAATTGTTTGTTATAGCCTATACTTAAGATTAAAAATTCATCCAAGTCAAAATAATCTGTTAGTATCTTTAGAAATCGAGATATCTGAACAAAACTTTTAACAAGTTGAAATTTAAACTTCTTAATTTACAAAATTCAGGTTTGTAATTCGAATTTGTATTCCATAACATGATTTTTAAAGCAAGAATCGTGATTTTTAGATAGAAGAGTAAAGAGCAGTTCAAAGATGATCGGAAATTGTACTTTGATCAATTCCCGGCGATCTAGGGAAGGAGAAATCTCGGGGTTGTTCGAAGTGGTAGACGAGCCTACGGGGTTGCTTGGAAAAATAGCCAGAGGTGGTGGAAGCGACGGTGGCGTCGGCGGTGAGGGATCGAATTTTTTAACCCTAGTTTAAATGAGGGGTCGCATTTTTTCTCGTTCTCTTTCCACGATGCGTCGAGTGCTACGAGATTTGGAGGGCTGGAGGAGCGAGTATCAGGGAGTGGATGGCCGAAGTTTTAGACGTAACGGTGGGAGGAGCTCGAAGAACTTGGCGTTGACAGGTATCAATGGTGATGGGCTTCGTTACTTCCAGGTTTCGATTCTTCTTGCTCGATTTTAAACTCGAGGCGATGATGAAGTTTCGAAGGTCGGAAAAAGGTCTGTGGATGGTTGTCGACTTGTTCGACGTAGTGATGTCGACCAGAGGTGGAAGGCGACGATGTGCATATGCACGGTACAATGGTGTGTCAGGTGAAGTTTGGGAGTTGTTGGATTTTGGACTCGGGTTATTCGAGTAAATTTCTCGAAGCGAACAGGGACAGGACTTGGAGCAATTTAAGGTTTTCTCGAGTAAATTTTGTGACCAGGTTTTCAAACCTGAACCTGTTTTCTGGGTTGGAATTTTAAATTAAAATTTTAACTTATAAAGAAAGATTTTGAACTAAGTTTAAATCAATATATAAATATAATTCCAATTTAAATTAAGAATTTAGTATTGAACACAAACAAAGTTTAAATTCAAATTTCTAAAACAACTTAAAAGTAACTAAATGTTGAAGAAATTGTAAAGAAAATAGATTAGAAATTGTGGATGAAAGATTTAAACAAGCTGAAATCTAAAAGTTTAAAACTGAAATAAATTTTAAAACCAGATTTCCAGAATTCGAAATCTAAATTAGTTTTAAAACTTAAGGGTTAAAAATAAGTTTAAGCGTGTTAAACCTAAAAAGAAATTTGATTTCAATTATATGGTAAATGAGAAAAGAAAATCAAATCATAAAATATGGATGAGTTTACTTTAATAAATGAAGATGAATGATTTGTAATTCATTAACTAATGAGTTTTTAACGGTTAATCAATTTATAATTTATAATAATTGATATAAGTAAATTTCTTTAGAAAAGTGACAGAAATTTAATAGTTAATAAAGATCATTAACTAAGATTGTTTCAATAAAAAATAAAAATAAAAAAAATCAATGTGATCAATTTAACAATAAAAATTAGAATAATTAATTTAATAACAATCATTTATGGAATTGTAAAAGTATAATTACTTAATGGAAGTAATTAAGGAATTAATTATTCATTGTAAATAAGTGAGTTAATCGGGTTAGTTTAAGTTAATTACTTGAGAAAATTAATCTAGAACAATCATTATAAAAGTATAATTACTTAGAAAAGTAATTAATAAATGATTATTGGATGTAATTAACTGAATGATGATTAGTAACTAGAGTATAATTATTTGTTAATAATCAAAGGATTAATTAATGAATGTGATTAACTAAGATTTATTAAATGATTAGAAGTTAACTGATTCATAAGTAATAAATCTGATTTAATTAATCAGATAATTAAATTTATCCTACTTATGGATATTTGAATTCTATTGGATGACTTGATGGTTTTATATACCTGATATATGATGCTCAGTGATACGTCCCGATTTATATTGTGATCTGTGATTTCTGATTCTGTGATATATTGTTATATGAATATGAAACCCTTGGCCCGTAAAACGGCACTTGAATTTCGATGCGACAGGGAGTCGGATTCCAGTTGGTTATCCGAAACCCACATCGAATTGTACTAGTGAATCTTTGTAACCGATAAATTTATTTTATCTATGAATCTGTGAATGAAGATAAGCGTTATCGATTATACCGCTTATCGATATATCTGTGATGATTGATGTTGTGCACTATTGTGTGAAACCCCTGGACCACACTTATACACACACAAAAATGGATTTCACGTGGAAATCGGTTAAGTCACAGATAATTTAAATCTGATGTTTTTGAAATTGAAATTTTAATTTTCAATTGGTTTTGAAATTAGAAATTCGGGTTTAAAGTAAAAAGTTTTTGAAATGGAATTTCAAAGATAAAAGTTATTTTAAATAACTTAACCGAGTTTTGAAAATTTAAATAATTAGATTTACATTTGAATTCAAGTTGAAATTGAATCCTATGATTTGAAACTAGGGATTAAAGATGATATAAATGTGTTTGTATGAATTAAACCATTTTAAAAGTATAAGTTGGGAATTTGAATTTAAACTAAGAACCTTGACTCGTATAAATGAATCAGATTTCCAGAATGAAAACTGTTTGTTTTCAAAGAATAAAAGCTTTTAGATAAGAAATGAAATTCCAATTTAGGTAAAGGAATTTCAAGATTAAATTGAAAAATGGTTTTCCAAGTTATAAATGAATTCTTTTCGAAAGCTATGAATTAAATCTGTTTATTTTTAACAGATTTAAAATGATGTTTTGTTAAACCATTCGAAGTGAAATTGTTTTGAAAGCTATTTGTTAAATCTTTGATTTAAAGATTCAACGAATTAATTAAATTGAAATGGAAATCGATTTGGAAAATCTGTGAATGAATCTTTGTGAAATTAAGTGAATTTTGTGAATTAAATCTTTTTGTTTAAAAAAGATTAAAATGGAAATTCGTTTAACCATTTGAAAGAGAAAGTTGGGGTTTAAATTGTGACTTAATTGAAATCCCATTATCCATTTGTTTTTGAATATTGCGCTCACTATTCGGGTTAGCCGGGAAAAGACATCTGTGTCATATAACCCATTCCGAATAGTGATACGTCGTATATGGATGGCATTTGAAGACCGGTGATGAAGACCGGATATTTTCGAAAATGAAAGGACAACCTGTCGAATGTCTCTGCACTGAGTTGCTCCGGTATAGAGATTTATATCACTCTTTTTGTGACAGGAAGTCCGGACGTGATTGGAAATTATCCGGATTTGCAAGGGCTTCGTGAGAAGTGCCTTCGGTTCTGTTCGAACCCGGAACAGACTTGTATGGATACATGTCTGACATTACACTTTGAGATATAAAGCCGATTTCTTTCAAATACATCTCTGTTGGTGGCGGAGAATTTATTCTCTTAGCTTAACACCCTTCTCTGAGACGTACGAGCTCAGAGGTTATGTAGTTGAAATTTATCAGCGATATATCCCAATTTGGTAATGTGACATGCTGAGTGTTGCTGTGTGATGATCAATGTTTGATCATTTGTGATATGATCTTTTGTTTGATCATTTATCTTTGTGATCATAGGTTGATCATCTGTTGACCCAAAGCGTGGCTTTTTGAAAAATCGTAGCTTTGTGGACGAGACTTCGTCGAGCCTCACAACCCGGTAATGGTCGAAACAGGAATTGTGCGGCAAGGTTTTCAGGGGTAGCTCCCGTAGGGTATGACCATTCCTTCTGGAAAAGGGTAGTATCATGGTATGGAGCCCAGATACTTACTCATGTGGATACACTTTCTTTATGATGTGTGATGTTGGTTATCGAGCGCTCGGATAAAGGTCCCAAAGGACCGGGGGTGGCATATCTGAGGTTTCTTTTATCCCTTGGGAAAAGGGGTTGCCGGCCTTGTTTGGCAGAGAACAGTTGGTTCTCGGAACGTCCCGCCAGAGGCGTTTCTTTCGTGGAATAGGAAGTTCCTTAGCCTGACCATTTGTTGGAAATCCAAACAAAACAATACGAGCCCTGTACGGTTTTAGTTGTATTACCTGCCATGGAATGTGGTGGTAACCTGCTATTGAACATGGTAGCTATAGTAGGCATAAGTGCGAAATGTCTATGCTGGCTAAGATTTATATTCTACTTTCGAAATTGTTTTCTACACTATGCACTAGTAATAATATCAAATGATTTGATTTTGCGTAGTAAGCATTTTTGACTATCATAAGAAGAAATCTCCTCCAATTCTGCGTTTGCATTGTGTGTGTGGTGGGAGGTCTTATGGTAGTTTCATTTTCCAAAAGCATTGCGAATTGACTTTAAAATTCTCTGCTATTTGTTTTAAAGATAAACTGTTTTTGTTGCTCACACCAGTCCCATGACTGATCCGGAGTTTATTGTTTCTTTCCTAAACTCTGGATGCTCAAAATTTTTCTACACGAGCAGTCTAGAGTTTGGTTTTACAGATAGTCAGATTAGTAGGTTATCTGGAGCTAGTTCAGTCTTTGGATCGGACTGCACTTGCTTATCTTGGTGTATCGTTATTGGGAGTTCAAGCTATTTCTGGATTAGTGCTTTGAAGATGGAGATTATCCGCTGCTGATGTTATCGTTTTCTTTTCCGCTGCTATTTGTTGTATCATATCTCTGATGTATATTGATATTCATTGTATCATTATGTTGTATCAGATATTGTATATCAATGTATTATTCATTTCTTCCGCTGTGTTATTTACTTAACTGTGTTATAAGCTCCGGCGACTCGGATTTGAACGCTCGAATCTACGACATTCGAGTACGATGTAAAGTATGGATGTCGATTTTCGAACGCGAAAATCTGGGACGTTACATTTGGTATCAGAGCTAAGGTTGGACTTTAGCTCAGGAGTATAACACGTTAAGTAGCTCATTAGAGATAGAGTGAAGTAAACTCTAGAATGAGTAATTCTCAGATATCAGTCTGAACGTCTCAGTAAATTCTCTTACTATCCACTGATAGTAAGTATGAGTGCAAGAAGAAGACGAGATAGGGGACGAGGAAATACGACTATAAATGGTCAATACCCTGCAACAGTGGAAATAACTTTCTCTATCAAATTTCTTTGATTCGTTCCCAAAATTCTTTTGATTTCTTCGTACCAGCTACAAGAAGTTTCGGTGTGATGATGGCTCTACGAATCGTTGTAGAAAATCTTTACTTCATATTTCATCGGTTTCTTATCAGCTTTTTGATTTAAACTTTAATGAATTTGAATTGGAAAATTTAAATTGAATTGAATCAATTAAAATGATATCGTTTAAAAACCGAATTTGAAATTCTATTGTAATTTCTTTTGAATACCGAAGTCTGAAGAGGGACAAATTGGTATGTATTCTGAGATATTCCGACTTGAGTTTGGAATTCATATCGTAAGTTTGAGGAATTATAGGAGATCGAATCTGTCTATCTTTGTCTTTGTTTTCGTGCCTGCGAATTTCGAGGACGAAATTCTTTTAAGGGGGGAAGTTTGTAACGACCCCGAATTTTAATTATATTTAAATTGATAATTAAATAAATTTTTGAATAAAAATTGTAAAATTAATTGATAAAGTAAGCGAGTTTCCCAGAACCAAATCGAACATATATAAAGTCGTATGGATTTGAAAATTTGTATATATATGTATATATATATTTATTTTGGATTTAAATCGTAAAATATATGGTTTTAAAAATAAATATAGAGATGAACTATAAAAAATAAAAGCAACACTTAAATAAAATCTAACAACAAATTAAAATAGGAATAAAACAAAAGATAGGCAAAGTAAGAATAAACAAAGTAAATTAATGAAACAAAGAAAAGCATAAGGAAATATAAAACATCACCTGTACCAGCATCATCTTCTTAGCCGAAATGCAATGTATAAAATAAAGTAATAAGGGGACAACAAGTACTTGGCAATTAAATGCCATATCCTCTAGTATACAAAATGGCATCTAAGTACCCTACGAAAATTAAAATAAAAGATATGTTTGTAGACATGAAGGACAAGGCATTAAATGTTGATATCTTTGGTACATTTTATATCTCCTTTCAGCCCCAAAGAGATAAAGATCTCTGAATTATTCGTGTACCAGAGCAGTAAACATATTTGTATATTTGCCAACTTGCCTCATTTTATTTCATTTCAAAAGCTTTGCAAATTCAGTTTCTACAAGTTTTAAAACAAGGCAAAGTCTTAAACAAGTATACAAACCTGGAAATCAATTTGAAGCCAAACACTTCAGTTTCAAAGCTAGTCAAACATTTCAGTTTTCAAGTTCAAGCATTTCAAAGTTTTCTGGAATCAACAACAAAAATAAATGCAAGTTTCAAGTTTCCAGTTTTCGAGTTTCTTGTTCCAACATTTTTTCTCTGTTCTGTTTTCCTGGGAAATAAGGTGAGCAAACTGCCCCCTTTAAAATTTGGATCTATGATATATCTTGATGCTTTAATTGTTGTGAGAGAAAAATGAATGTAAGTATCTCTGCATGTATATGTTGTGTGTGGATTAAAGTATGCATGCCTGTGCATATAAGTATACACTCTGTTGTGTTTTCAGAACTAATTAAGGACAACCAAAGAAAAAAATCATTTCTCCTTGATCTGCTTGCTAATTGAATTTTGGGTTAAAATAACAATTGTTTGTTATAGCCTATACTTAAGATTAAAAATTCATCCAAGTCAAAATAATCTGTTAGTATCTTTAGAAATCGAGATATCTGAACAAAACTTTTAACAAGTTGAAATTTAAACTTCTTAATTTACAAAATTCAGGTTTGTGATTCGAATTTGTATTCCATAACATGATTTTTAAAGCAAGAATCATGATTTTTAGATAGAAGAGTAAAGAGCAGTTCAAAGATGATCGGAAATTGTACTTTGATCAATTCCCGGCGATCTAGGGAAGGAGAAATCTCGGGGTTGTTCGAAGTGGTAGACGAGCCTACGGGGTTGCTTGGAAAAATAGCCGGAGGTGGTGGAAGCGACGGTGGCGTCGGCGGTGAGGGATCGAATTTTTTAACCCTAGTTTAAATGAGGGGTCGCATTTTTTCTCGTTCTCTTTCCACGATGCGTCGAGTGCTACAAGATTTGGAGGGCTGGAGGAGCGAGTATCAGGGAGTGGATGGCCGAAGTTTTAGACGTAACGGTGGGAGGAGCTCGAAGGACTTGGCGTTGACAGGTATCAATGGTGATGGGCTTCGTTACTTCCAGGTTTCGATTCTTCTTGCTCGATTTTAAACTCGAGGCGATGATGAAGTTTCGAAGGTCGGAAAAAGGTCTGTGGATGGTTGTCGACTTGTTCGACGTAGTGATGTCGACCAGAGGTGGAAGGCGACGATGTGCATATGCACGGTACAATGGTGTGTCAGGTGAAGTTTGGGAGTTGTTGGATTTTGGACTCGGGTTATTCGAGTAAATTTCTCGAAGCGAACAGGGACAGGACTCGGAGCAATTTAAGGTTTTCTCGAGTAAATTTTGTGACCAGGTTTTCAAACCTGAACCTGTATTCTGGGTTGGAATTTTAAATTAAAATTTTAACTTATAAAGAAAGGTTTTGAACTAAGTTTAAATCAATATATAAATATAATTCCAATTTAAATTAAGAATTTAGTATTGAACACAAACAAAGTTTAAATTCAAATTTCTAAAACAACTTAAAAGTAACTAAATGTTGAAGAAATTGTAAAGAAAATAGATTAGAAATTGTGGATGAAAGATTTAAACAAGTTGAAATCTAAAAGTTTAAAACTGAAATAAATTTTAAAACCAGATTTCCAGAATTCGAAATCTAAATTAGTTTTAAAACTTAAGGGTTAAAAATAAGTTTAAGCGTGTTAAACCTAAAAAGAAATTTGATTTCAATTATATGGTAAATGAGAAAAGAAAATCAAATCATAAAATATGGATGAGTTTACTTTAATAAATGAAGATGAATGATTTGTAATTCATTAACTAATGAGTTTTTAACGGTTAATCAATTTATAATTTATAATAATTGATATAAGTAAATTTCTTTAGAAAAGTGATTACAGAAATTTAATAGTTAATAAAGATCATTAACTAAGATTGTTTCAATAAAAAATAAAAATAAAAAAAATCAATGTGATCAATTTAACAATAAAAATTAATTAATTTAATAACAATCATTTATGGAATTGTAAAAGTATAATTACTTAATGGAAGTAATTAAGGAATTAATTATTCATTGTAAATAAGTGAGTTAATCGGGTTAGTTTAAGTTAATTACTTGAGAAAATTAATCTAGAACAATCATTATAAAAGTATAATTACTTAGAAAAGTAATTAATAAATGATTATTGGATGTAATTAACTGAATGATGATTAGTAACTAGAGTATAATTATTTGTTAATAATCAAAGGATTAATTAATGAATGTGATTAACTAAGATTTATTAAATGATTAGAAGTTAACTGATTCATAAGTAATAAATCTGATTTAATTAATCAGATAATTAAATTTATCCTACTTATGGATATTTGAATTCTATTGGATGACTTGATGGTTTTATATACCTGATATATGATGCTCAGTGATACGTCCCGATTTATATTGTGATCTGTGATTTCTGATTCTGTGATATATTGTTATATGAATATGAAACCCTTGGCCCGTAAAACGGCACTTGAATTTCGATGCGACAGGGAGTCGGATTCCAGTTGGTTATCCGAAACCCACATCGAATTGTACTAGTGAATCTTTGTAACCGATAAATTTATTTTATCTATGAATCTGTGAATGAAGATAAGCGTTATCGATTATACCGCTTATCGATATATCTGTGATGATTGATGTTGTGCACTATTGTGTGAAACCCCTGGACCACACTTATACACACACAAAAATGGATTTCACGTGGAAATCGGTTAAGTCACAGATAATTTAAATCTGATGTTTTTGAAATTGAAATTTTAATTTTCAATTGGTTTTGAAATTAGAAATTCGGGTTTAAAGTAAAAAGTTTTTGAAATGGAATTTCAAAGATAAAAGTTATTTTAAATAACTTAACCGAGTTTTGAAAATTTAAATAATTAGATTTACATTTGAATTCAAGTTGAAATTGAATCCTATGATTTGAAACTAGGGATTAAAGATGATATAAATGTGTTTGTATGAATTAAACCATTTTAAAAGTATAAGTTGGGAATTTGAATTTAAACTAAGAACCTTGACTCGTATAAATGAATCAGATTTCCAGAATGAAAACTGTTTGTTTTCAAAGAATAAAAGCTTTTAGATAAGAAATGAAATTCCAATTTAGGTAAAGGAATTTCAAGATTAAATTGAAAAATGGTTTTCCAAGTTATAAATGAATTCTTTTCGAAAGCTATGAATTAAATCTGTTTATTTTTAACAGATTTAAAATGATGTTTTGTTAAACCATTCGAAGTGAAATTGTTTTGAAAGCTATTTGTTAAATCTTTGATTTAAAGATTCAACGAATTAATTAAATTGAAATGGAAATCGATTTGGAAAATCTGTGAATGAATCTTTGTGAAATTAAGTGAATTTTGTGAATTAAATCTTTTTGTTTAAAAAAGATTAAAATGGAAATTCGTTTAACCATTTGAAAGAGAAAGTTGGGGTTTAAATTGTGACTTAATTGAAATCCCATTATCCATTTGTTTTTGAATATTGCGCTCACTATTCGGGTTAGCCGGGAAAAGACATCTGTGTCATATAACCCATTCCGAATAGTGATACGTCGTATATGGATGGCATTTGAAGACCGGTGATGAAGACCGGATATTTTCGAAAATGAAAGGACAACCTGTCGAATGTCTCTGCACTGAGTTGCTCCGGTATAGAGATTTATATCACTCTTTTTGTGACAGGAAGTCCGGACGTGATTGGAAATTATCCGGATTTGCAAGGGCTTCGTGAGAAGTGCCTTCGGTTCTGTTCGAACCCGGAACAGACTTGTATGGATACATGTCTGACATTACACTTTGAGATATAAAGCCGATTTCTTTCAAATACATCTCTGTTGGTGGCGGAGAATTTATTCTCTTAGCTTAACACCCTTCTCTGAGACGTACGAGCTCAGAGGTTATGTAGTTGAAATTTATCAGCGATATATCCCAATTTGGTAATGTGACATGCTGAGTGTTGCTGTGTGATGATCAATGTTTGATCATTTGTGATATGATCTTTTGTTTGATCATTTATCTTTGTGATCATAGGTTGATCATCTGTTGACCCAAAGCGTGGCTTTTTGAAAAAGCGTAGCTTTGTGGACGAGACTTCGTCGAGCCTCACAACCCGGTAATGGTCGAAACAGGAATTGTGCGGCAAGGTTTTCAGGGGTAGCTCCCCTAGGGTATGACCATTCCTTCTGGAAAAGGGTAGTATCATGGTATGGAGCCCAGATACTTACTCATGTGGATACACTTTCTTTATGATGTGTGATGTTGGTTATCGAGCGCTCGGATAAAGGTCCCAAAGGACCGGGGGTGGCATATCTGAGGTTTCTTTTATCCCTTGGGAAAAGGGGTTGCCGGCCTTGTTTGGCAGAGAACAGTTGGTTCTCGGAACGTCCCGCCAGAGGCGTTTCTTTCGTGGAATAGGAAGTTCCTTAGCCTGACCATTTGTTGGAAATCCAAACAAAACAATACGAGCCCTGTACGGTTTTAGTTGTATTACCTGCCATGGAATGTGGTGGTAACCTGCTATTGAACATGGTAGCTATAGCAGGCATAAGTGCGAAATGTTTATGCTGGCTAAGATTTATATTCTACTTTCGAAATTGTTTTCTACACTATGCACTAGTAATAATATCAAATGATTTGATTTTGCGTAGTAAGCATTTTTGACTATCATAAGAAGAAATCTCCTCCAATTCTGCGTTTGCATTGTGTGTGTGGTGGGAGGTCTTATGGTAGTTTCATTTTCCAAAAGCATTGCGAATTGACTTTAAAATTCTCTGCTATTTGTTTTAAAGATAAACTGTTTTTGTTGCTCACACCAGTCCCATGACTGATCCGGAGTTTATTGTTTCTTTCCTAAACTCTGGATGCTCAAAATTTTTCTACACGAGCAGTCTAGAGTTTGGTTTTTCAGATAGTCAGATTAGTAGGTTATCTGGAGCTAGTTCAGTCTTTGGATCGGACTGCACTTGCTTATCTTGGTGTATCGTTATTGGGAGTTCAAGCTATTTCTGGATTAGTGCTTTGAAGATGGAGATTATCCGCTGCTGATGTTATCGTTTTCTTTTCCGTTGCTATTTGTTGTATGATATCTCTGATGTATATTGATATTCATTGTATCATTCTGTTGTATCAGATATTGTATATCAATGTATTATTCATTTCTTCCGCTGTGTTATTTACTTAACTGTGTTATAAGCTCCGGCGACTCGGATTTGAACGCTCGAATCTACGACATTCGAGTACGATGTAAAGTATGGATGTCGATTTTCGAACGCGAAAATCTGGGACGTTACAATAGGCTAATAAATTCCACTCAAATATTATATTCAATGAGTTATACTATATTCGGCGAAGAGTTATTCGAAAGCATTTAAACCAATCGGTGACACTAAGTCGATTATTAGTACTCCTCAAATTATAGAATTAAGGTTCTTAAAATATTTATTTAATTTGTCACTTATTAAAATTATCCATTCTTCCAAATTGTTCCAAAAGTATTTATTTTACAAAACAAGAATTTTCATTTTCCAAAATCACATTGATTCCTTAAATTCCATATGGATATAAGGTTATACACCATATTCCAAAAGCTACTTATAAAGTATTCATTTATTCATGAATCCTCCATTTCCAAAACCAAATTAGTATTATAATTAATTAGTTAAAAAAATCCCTTACACTAGTATTTCCCAAAACCCAAAATTTCAAATCCATAAAATCATCTCTATTATTTAATTACTAGAATATACTACATTTATATAAAAAAACTTAAGTTTCTGGTCCCAAATCTATGCTTCCAAATCCCATATTAAATAAGTTCATTTATAGTGATAAAACCATTCTATTAGTAATACCTAATATTCGTATAAAACTTTGTTAAAATCATTTATAAAAGGAGTAATATTGTTTGAAAAACAAGTTGGAATCCATATTATTTTAATACACTAACTTTATATAATTTCTTTTTTTTAAAACCCATACATATACAAATATCATACCAAAACTCAATATAAATTAAATCCATAAACTTAATGAATTTAAACTCAGGAATTACACTTGAAAGATTAACTGGAAGCCAACAAAACCAAGCACTAAAATCTCCGAACAAACAACAAAACACTTTTTCACTAAACAACTAAATTCTGATTTTCAGTTTTGAAGTGCAATTTAGACCCATTAAACCTCAGAATTTTCAAAAACTTAAAACACAAAAGTTGTTCCTTAGAGTCTCCGCTTTCAAACACAAAATGGTTTGGTCAATTTGGGTTTAAGAGTAAAAATTTATGGCTATTTTAATTTCGGATTTTAACACATTAACTACAAAAGACAAAGCAACACTATCTGATTCTAACTCAGTTTAGACCACTTAAACTTGAGAATTTTCGAAACCTTAAAACATAAAAGTTATTCATTAAAGTCTCAGCTTTCCATCACAATAAGGTATGATCAATTTTGATTTACAGATAAAAAGTTATGGCTATTTTAATTTCGGATTCTAACACAGCAAATACAAAAGACAGAGCTACACTATGTTATTCAAACTCAATTTTGAACTAATAAACATTAGAATTTCGAAATGTGTTCAACAGCAAAGTTGTAGCTAACTAGAAGACCTTTCTATCCTAAAAAGTATGGCTCATTTTGGGTTAATTTACATCAAAATATCGCTATTTTACTGTAGCGATTTTCACAATTTATTTTCAGCAAGCAATCAAACAAAAATCAACAATCACTCAAACATCCAACATGAATCACACCACAAATCCAAGCTAATAATTAGAGATAGTTGTGAGTTTTTCCTCACCTTTTCCTTTGCAATTCTCTATTATATTTCTACAGCAACCCCAAACAAGAAATCAAAAAACCCTACGTTTTGCCTCAACCAAAAAGAAGAAGAACAACAATCAAATCCCATACAGTTTCTGAAATTGTTTGAACTATATGATAGAAAAGGTTTCAAAATACATAACTTGATTTTCTATTGATTTATCTTGATTTTCTTCTATTTTAAAACTTGACATTTGCTTCTAGGTTTTGAGAGAAAGATGGCTTTTTTTTCTTACTGTAAAAATGTTTACTTCTTCTGTAGAACGTACAGGAAGATAAGAGGAAGAAAAGGTTCCTCAATTACTTAACTTAATGGGCTAAGTTATATTATTAGACCTAACAAGAAATTAATGTATTTATATTATTCCACAAACTCTCTTCTATATAATTTAACTAACTAATGCCCACACAATTAATTTTGTTAAGTGATTCTAAAATTAATATCAAAATACATCGTAAGTAATTAGCTTGTTAAATTTGTTTCAACAAATTTATCACTATTTAATTTACTTTTATTCAAAATAAATTTCACAACACTTAAGTTTCGCCAGTTTCTACTTTAACCAATTTGAAACAAAGAATTTATATTACAAAATTCCATACTTTACTTATCTGATAATTTCATATTTCAAAATTCTCGTTCCAATTATTATTTAAATAAAACACTTAAATTCTAATTTTCCAACTTCAACAAATGATATATCAAAATTTTCATTTAAATTACTAGTTTAAATCTTTTTTTTTTCAAATTAACAACATTGAAAAATCAGGGTTGTTACAGACTTCCTCCCTTAAAGAAATTGCGTCCCCGCAATTTCCTTAAAGAAAAAAATCCATAGTATAAATTTCGTCTTAAAATAATTATTTGTTAACTGCTCTCTAGTATCATTTCCAAACATTCAATTAATACCACTCCAAATTATAATGCTAAACTCAAAATTTAGTTATCAAAATTTCTCAAAATTCTCAAAAATATTCTAACATCTACAATTTGCGGAAAATTTCACCAGAGCCTCCTTTGCGCGGTTAGCGTTTCTAAAATTTACAATATGGATATAATTACACAATATACATCTCATCTCAAGGATGAGGCATCCCGTAGGGAAAAATATAAAAATACGATATTTAATCCAAGATACGTACCTTATATTTGAAATATTAGCGAGTCCGCTAATATTCCTTAAGCAAATAATTTATAACTTTTTAAACGATGTCTATTTAACTTCAGATACCTACACCTATCTCAAAAATTCATATTAGTACTTAATATCAAATTCATATCATATAGGAGATATTAACAATTCATGATTACACTTTAATTAGATTGACAGCATAATATTACATAACGAAAGAAATTCGTACTTAAATTTCCAAGTTTTAATTATTTTTTATGTCAAAATGTCACGTTCGATGTTTAGGAACCCCTATCAATAACATGGCGTCCCACATATCGATCAGAATCCTTAAACACCGTCCGGATAAGTCAACACAATAGATAATCACAAGTTTAGATGCATTTGTTTTATTTCCATTAATATCCAAGCATCCAATTTTAAATAAATGCAAGCAAATAATCAATTCCTAGCAACCAATTAACCAAAATATACATAATCACTTACAGCGGAACAATTCAGTGTTTGAAATTGCACTGCGCAACTCTGACTATCCCTGGATCATTTAAATATCAAACTTATTTACTCAAATTTCCCAAATTTTCTATTAAAAGAAAATAGTTCATTTTAATTTAATTCATACCAATTAAATTTCAAAATTTTCTTAACTTTAAAATATTTTACTCGTTATTCACTAAAGGTTTTAAATGTCACAAATTCCAATTTGTCAAATTAATTTTTTTTTAAATCAATTTGCACCCCAAATGATTACCTCGATAATCATTTAATACTCCTATCCCTACTTAGATAATTAATATAACTATCTACCACACACTCCAGGGGATAGGACTCTAAGTCATCTAAGTCTCAGATCCATGATATTATATGTTATAATGTTCTGACACAGCTCTGATACCAAACTGTAACGACCCCACCGCGATACCCGGATTAGCAAAGAACATTACAATTAATATCGTCTGATAATCCGGAGAATACGGCTTGTTAAGGGCGATCGAATGTGAATATATCTTTATACTAACACTGACACGTCATTTATACCTTTTAACTTAATATCTGAACTGAGTTTGACGTGTACAGTGTTAATACGAAGCAATAGACACACCGATTTCTCAAAATCAGAACAATATATCATACAAATAACAATCACAGAACATAGCGGAATAAATCTTAACTTATACATATACAAATTATTTAGTTTACAAAATGAAATACTAAACTCGATTGTTATACAAATTTAACAATTCTCTAATATCAATTATACATTTATATACAGGGTCCAAATTCCTAAATATGATAAACTAAAAGTCCAAATGTTTATCTCCTTGCTAGCACAATCATTCAAAGGTCAACTTGTCCTATAACCTGAAAAGTCTCGGCCTGACCCGAGCAAAATAACACCCGGGTCAGACTATCTCTAAATATCCAATAGGGTGAAAACAAGATATAACACAAGAACAAACAACATATAAGTAAATACAGTTGTCCAGGATATAACAAGTCACGGGAATTAATTTAACTTAGAGCTCATCACAAGGCACATGGTTATACATTTAAGTCACAGACACATATTAGTTCCTAAACACTGAATTCACATAACAAAACACAATATCTCTAATCATGCAGATATCAATGATTAACTCAGAATTGGGTTATAAGTTTAAGTCACAAACACGAACAAGTTACTAACACAAAATAATAGAATTGACTTAACATCCATCACAAGACATAAGAACATATATTTATTTCACGAACACTGAACAGTCACAGAATCCTAATATCCGGAATCCAAGAGATCTTAATCCAAACTGATCGTAATGATCGTCCAAAACAATCGCAATGATTGTACTCAAAATCCATGGCAAACAAACAAATTGGTATCACTCGAACCGACCCGATACCAAGGATCGTACTCAGACCGGGAACACAGAATCAAAGAATCACAGAATGATCTCAAGGATAGTCCATACCGATCAAGGTGGTCGTAAAAACCATGACTCGATAATTCCACATTTATTTAATATTATTAAATTATTATATTTGAAAAGAAATCAAGGAATAAACATCTTAAGGATCTAGTAGCCACTTGCCGCGCACAAAAAGAGAGTAAACTCTAAAGTGCCAAATACAGTCACCTTCAGTAATCACTAGAATTTAACCAATACGTCTTATACCGTAAGATGAAACTCAAGTATTTACTAAAAGCTAGTAAATATCACTTATTACGGATGTCACTGGAAAACATAAACCATATTCTCTTAAGCATCTAGCAACCACTTGTCGCACACCAGAAGAGAATACAACTATAAAGTGTTAAGTATTTACCCGAATACGATTACAAGAATTTAACCAAGGCATCCCATACTACCCGGTGAAATTCAAGTATTCGTTAATAGGCTAGTAAATTCTACTCAAATATTCTATTCAATGAGTTATACTATATTCGGCGAAGAGTTATTCGAAAGCATTTAAACCAATCGGTGACACTAAGTCGATTATTAGTACTCCTCAAATTATGGAATTAAGGTTCTCAAAACATTTATTTAATTTGTCACTTATTAAAATTATCCATTCTTCCAAATTGTTCCAAAAGTATTTATTTTACAAAAAAAAATTTCATATTCCAAAATCACATTGATTTCTTAAATTCCATATGGATATAAGGTTATACACCATATTCCAAAAGCTACTTATAAAGTATTCATTTATTCATGAATCCTCCATTTCCAAAACCAAATTAATATTATAATTAATTAGTTAAAAAAATCCCTTACACTAGTATTTCCCAAAACCCAAAATTTCAAATCCATAAAATCATCTCTATTATTTAATTACTAGAATATACTACATTTATATAAAACAACTTAAGTTTCTGCTCCCAAATCCTTGCTTTCAAATCCCATATTAAATAAGTGCATTTATCGTGATAAAACCATTCTATTAGTAATACCTAATATTCATATAAAACTTTGTTAAAATCATTTATAAAAGGAGTAATATTGTTTGGAAAACAAGTTGGAAACCATATTATTTTAATACACTAACTTTATATAATTTCTTTTTTTTAAACCCATACATATATAAATATCATACCAAAACTCAATATAAATTAAATCCATAGACTTAATGAATTTAAACTCAGGAATTACACTTGAAAGATTAACTGGAAGCCAACAAAACCAAGCACTAAAATCTCCGAACAAACAACAAAACACTTTTTCACTAAATAACTAAATACTGATTTTCAGTTTTGAAGTGCAATTTAGACCCATTAAACCTCAGAATTTTCAAAAACTTAAAACACAAAAGTTGTTCCTTAGAGTCTCAACTTTCCAGCACCTAAAGGTTTGGTCAATTTGGATTTAAGGGTAAAAATTTATGGCTATTTTAATTTCGGATTTTAACACAGCAAATACAAAAGACAGAGCAACACTATCTGATTCTAACTCAGTTTAGACCACTTAAACTTAAGAATTTTTAAAAACATAAAACACAAAATTTATTCCTTAAAGTCTTCGCTTTCCAGCACAAAAAGGTTTGGTCAATTTGGATTTACGGATAAAAAGTTATGGTTATTTTAATTTTGGATTTTAACACAGCAAATACAAAAAACAGAGCTACACTATCTTATTCAAACTCGATTTTGAACTTAAAAAACATTAGAATTTCGAAATGTGTTCAACAGCAACGTTGTAGCTAACTAGAAGACCTTTCTATCCTAAAAAGAATGGCTCTTTTTGGGTTAATTTACATCAAAATATCGCTGTTTTCTGCAGTGATTTTCACAATTTATTTTCAGCAAGCAATCAAACAAAAATCAACAATCACTCAAACATCCAACATGAATCACACCACAAATCCAAGCTAATAATTAGAGATAGTTGTGAGTTTTTCCTCACCTTTTCCTTTGCAATTCTCTATTATATTTCTACAGCAACCCCAAACAAGAAATCAAAAAACCCTACGTTTTGCCTCAACCAAAAAGAAGAAGAACAACAATCAAATCCCATACAGTTTCTGAAATTGTTTGAACTATATGATAGAAAAGGGTTCAAAATACATAACTTGATTTTCTATTGATTTATCTTGATTTTCTTCTTTTTTAAAACTTGACATTTGCTTCTAGGTTTTGAGAGAAAGATGGCTTTTTTTTCTTATTGTAAAAATGTTTACTTCTTCTGTAGAACGTACAGGTAGATAAGAGGAAGAAAACGTTTCTCAATTACTTAACTTAATGGGCTAAGTTATATTATTAGACCCAACAATAAATTAATGTATTTATATTATTCCACAAACTCTCTTTTATATAATTTAACTAACTAATGCCCACACAATTAATTTTGTTAAGTGATTCTAAAATTAATATCAAAATACATCGTAAGTAATTAGCTTGTTAATTTTGTTTCAACAAATTTATCACTATTTAATTTACTTTTATTCAAAATAAATTACACAACACTTAAGTTTTGCCAATTTCTACTTTAACCAGTTTAAAACAAAGAATTTATATTACAAAATTAGATACTTTACTTATCTGATAATTTCATATTTCAAAATTCTCGTTCCAATTATTATTTTAATAAAACACTTAAATTCTAATTTTCTAACTTCAACAAATGATATATCAAAATTTTCATTTAAATTACTAGTTTAAATCTTTTTTTTTTCAAATTAACAACACTGAAAAATCAGGGTTGTTACAAAAGAACATCTTTAACCTTCTGAAAGGAGTAGCGCGAGATGGAAAATGTAGTACTAAAGGGTGCCTCAATAATAGGAATGGTGTTAACCGGGGGGGAACATCGATAGTCTCATTCTTTAGGAGGAGAGCTATGTTTGCCGCACAATAACTTTGCATAATTAGATTGAGTGTCATATAGGAATTTGTATTTATGGTCCCCTTAGAAATTTAAATCTAAATTTGGAAATTGAATATACACGTGATGGAGGTCACGAAAGAAATAGTATTTTGATAGGCGGGACTTGTTAATCAAGGAGTAATTTTCTTTACAAGTCATTTTTAATCTAACCAATTTACTTTGATTATCTCTTGATACGGGAGATGAGGAATAAAAAAGAACATATTTAGAAGCCTACACATTAATGATGGTTATATTAAAATATGAACTCCAAAAGATTATTACAATTTAAACTTAAAAGCAAAACACAATTAATTTACAAATAATAGGGGTTTATAAACAACCGACTCTTTCTAATATTCGGTAACAAATCCATCCCTATTAAATTTAACTTTATTAGGAAGTAGGGAGTCGATAGTTAATGGTGTGGTAGGGACCCTGGGAGAATTCTAACATTTCCTCGAATGAGGGCGAGATCCATGCAAGTCTAAGTATCTAATATGAAGACGTTTGATTAATCCCCTATAACCACTAGGAAAAGAAAAGTTTATCATGGGAAATCGGGAATATACAAGACATAAACACTTTATCATTATGGCTCTGTCCTCAATGAACATCCTAAAAAGCGTAGTCAGTTCTACATTTTCCTTGCGAAAGTTGGACTTATGAAAGTGTGCTTCCCGAAGAAGAGGTGCAACTTTTTTATTTTTGAAGTCCTTGGGATACTTGAGACGTTTTAAAAGTCTCATGTGTCTCTCATTCGACTTGTTAAATCCTTGCATGACCTTTCACCTTCTCGGTTAAGTTTTATAATTTCCACTTTCTTTTTGTCCAATATAATCTTTATGTAATTTCTAATTGCCCTTCTACACTGGTAATTAAGTTATATTAAACACTATCGACTATATATATATAAGAAATGGGCGATAAACAAGCAAATATAAAATACATGCGGGGATTTGCTGTAACACTTAGCTTAAAAGATTGAACATGAGGAGCATCAAAAGAAGACTGTCCTAACTCGCTTGACTCAACATGCACTGTCTTGCTAGAAGGATGTGCAGAAGGAGGAATTGTGTTACATTCTTTGTTAACATCAGAAGAAGGGGAATAAAGAGTATGACTTAGACCTTGAGGAGTTTCGGGTCAGCCTTAATTAGAGCCATCCTTTCCATCCCTTCTTGACGAGTTGCTATGGGCAGAGCCGCCAGTACCACCATTTCCATCGTTGTTATCGCCATCATTATTGTTGTAATCTTTACCATCTAGTTCATCACTCTCTAACTGTAACAACCCACCCTGAAATGTACCTAAATTTTGACCCAGAAAAGGCCCATCGAAACTTAGACCCATCTCAAAGCTGGCTGTTGGTTGGTAAAATGAACAATATAGGGCTATTTATCTACGCATTCAGAATCTCATAGCAGAAGGATAAAATATAATAATAATAATAATACTTATTTTATTCAAACTTTAAAATGCCATTGAAAACTATAACAAAATATCTGTAATCTCTGTTACATATCCATTGTACAATATTCCAAAACTACAACACCATATTTATTTTATGGGTACATCAAAAACTATAGAAAATAAAAAGTAAATAAATAGACTAACACCACAAGTCTCACCAACATCTCCACCTTCAGCATCGCTTTTCTTGACCTGTGTGGTAGTGAGGAGGGAGTCAGAACAACATATGTCTAGTGAGTAAAAAACTTGAGCCTGACTATACTAGTACTTGGGCCGTAAAATTTAAATAGGAATATGTCTTACGTATTCTACCTACATAATCAATATAACCCAAAGGCTTTTTTCAAACATAAATAAAAAGGCTTTCCAAATATAAGTTCATAGCCAACTTGCTACCAACCCCATAACCCGTATCTATCGTCCATAATGTCTTATCAATGTAAGAGATATTACTCAAGTCACTTGATACCTTTTAATGGGAATTAGGCAGACTCCGACAATTTAATACCTTATTTAAGGTAGATCCACATCATTTACTACCTATCCCAAGGAGGACTCCTCACTAGTAACTATCTAACTGGCATTGCACAGAATTTCCTTAGCTACTTAATACTTCCAATTGAAGCGGGCAATTTCTCGAGATATCCTCTACCATGCCTAACCCATAATCTTGAAAATTTACTACTTTCTACATAGAGAAGAGGCAGGCCCTCACACAATCACTTAATACCTTCAATCTCTAAAGCATGTCCTTTATATTATGACTCGTATCACACGGTGATATCTCAAATTTGTCTAACTATTTGTAGTACTGATAGCCATATTAGCTAGGAATTTACTCTACAGAATGTGGGAGTAACCTCATGTCATCGTAGTTACTTTTAATTGGCGATGTCTTACTTCAGCTCCAAAGTTACACTACTGGTAACCAAATTGGCTTGGCAGACTTCCATGTGCTTTTGACTGACCTCGCATTTCCATAACTTAGTCATAATCTATATCACTTTCTACATATATTATAACACATCTCATCATTTCCTTAATCAAGGCCTTATAAGAAATCTTTCTTATTTTGCATTTAACATTAATTACCTTTCTAAGGGGGATTTTAATAAAATTAAAACCCAATTTAACTACGCAATTATACGTTATTTATGCTAATATATGTATAAGCGTATGAAATATAGCCATAAACTAGCGTTTAAATGTCAACTCTTTCAACAATTATACAAATCCTATCTCATATTATCAATAATACCAAAATTTCAATATTCATATCCAAAAATTTCAGTCAACTGACTTGTATACAATAAAAATTTAAACCCAATTTATTACATCAAGATAAGAAAATATATTGATACTACAAACTTACAATTCCAATTTTTACACTCTACTCAACTCGTTTTTCACATAAAAATAAACAAAGGAATTTCTGTTTAATTCATGGAAATAAGCAGTGCAAACTACGAATAAAATTCGTTCCTTACACACTATTCCTTTATTTTGACATAAACAAAATAAACAATAGAGATTTCAATTACTAGTGGAATATAAGGTAAAATTATCAAAATAGCAAATCTACATTATTTCCATTATTTTGACATAAATAATAGAGATTTCAATATAGTATTGACATATAGCATTGATGGAGTTTTGGGGTTTATAACATGATGTTTTTGCAAACCAAAACTCCCTAAGGCATATTCAAACCCAAACAATACTAATCAATTACTAAAATAGAAAAGCTAAGATTTCTACTTACAGTATATCCTCAGCTTTGCCTCCTTTGGATTTGACAGGTCTTTAACAATCTCAACTAGATCTCTTCTATTTGATATATATATATATATATATATATATATATATATATATATATATTGAAATAATAGGTTCTATTATTAATAACAAATGAGAACTGTACAATAGCAGGATTCGCCTCCTTAAAAAACATTACCATTGTGGTAAGGAAAAAGAGCACGACATCCTCTATTAGCAACTCTAATACGGTATAAAAATACAAAAACCATAAAGATAACACAAAAATAAAATACAAAAACAAAAAAACAAAGAAAAATAAAACTAAGGCTGGCGCACATGGGTAAATAGCAACACCTCCACTTCCATAAAACAAATCGACTCGGCCCAAACAAGAAAAAGCCACTAAACCCTATTCAATCTTTACAGTAGCCGCCATACAATCATCCAGCATCGTCCAAATCAATTCCCCACTGCAAAAAAATTTGCTTTTCACTTAAAGAGAAGTCTCCATTACGGAATTCACCCCGTAGCTGCCAGCGAACGTCAATTTCAATTAGTTTACTCCTCTGCTCCATCGAACACCTCTTCCCTTCGAATCGTCTCCGAACCCTTTCCACCCATATATGATGTATGGTAGTAGCAACCGCCACATACGCCAAAGCTTGGATGCTTGATTTATGTGCAAAATAGCGGTGCATAGTTAGCTGTCGCTGTAGTGATTCAATCATGATCGGAAGTTCCAGCTTGCATAGAAATGATTTTCACAGGTAAGTGCTATATTCACATTCCATAAATAAGTGCTGATGAGTTTCATTATACGTATTGCATAATTCACATTGAGAATTAACACCCATTCCCTATGAAATTAGTCGATCCGAAGTAGGCAGATGGTGTATATAAGCCATATATGTGGTATAGCTAATATTCCGAGCGATTTTGTTATACCTTATTAGCTTGTATACATCATCTTGCAACATAAGGTGTCGGATTTCATTCCACACTCTTGAAAAAACAAATTTGGGTCGATTGGCAATAGTCCAGTAGTCTGATGGTTCTGCAGTAGATAGATTTACTTGCATGACATTAGCCGCTACCTCTCGAGTCTCAGCTAGTAACATAGATTGTAGTTGACCATTTTGTACAATACTGCTAACCTTGCTATTAGCTGCATTACTTAAGAAGACCATGTTCCATCCAATTAAGTCAACCAGAGACTTATGGTTAATCCAAGGATCATACCATAAGTCAGTATGTTCCCTATTAACGATGAGACGATTCATAATTTTAGCTGCCAAATCGCGTTGCCGTAAAATGGATTTCATGGTACCTAAAAAGTTGTTATTGATGGGAAGTACCCAAAAATTATATTTTGCTAAATATTTGGAACTCATCCATCTAGTCCATAAACAATTTGATGTTAGTAAGTTCCATAGCAATTTGATTCTGGTAGTAGTGTTAAGGTCTACGAACTTACGAAGTCCAATTCCACCTTCCATTTTCGGCTTTCTTAATGTATCCCACGATATTTTATGTAGTTTTCCCTTCCAGAAAAAATATGCGAAAAGACAATCAATTTTATTTAACACTTATGTCGATAACTGATATATGAGTATCCAATACATAACAATGAGAGTTATTATGCTTTGTATCAACTCTGCACGGCCTGTTATTGTTAGTAAATTACTATCCCATCCTTCTAATTTGGAAATGATGTTGTGTAACAAGGGAGCACAGTGAGCGTGGATATAATCATTCGATAATGGCACACCGAGGTATTTAAAAGGTAGTTCCTTCTCGTCTATGTTTAAAGTGTTAACTATTTCTTCCTTCCACATAGCTCCTTTACTGAAGAATATCTGTGATTTAGTTTGATTAGTTTTCAATCCGATAGTTTCCTCCAATCTAGTGAAAATGTGATTCATATAAGCAGCATTTTGTGCAGTGGCTTCTAGAAAAACCATGACCTCATCAGCATATAACAAATGAGATATATTAGGTTGTAGCTTGTTTAATGGCTCTAACTTGGTAGTTGCCACACCCTCCTCCATGAGTAGTGAAAAAAATTCCATGGTAATACAAAATAAGTAGGAAGATAAAGGGTCCCCTTGCCTTAACCACCTATTAGAAGTGATAAATCCCTCGGGTCTACCATCCACCATGATAGAGAAAGTAGGAGTCGAAATACACTCGTATAATAAATGAACAATGGAAAGGGGAAATCCAAAATAGTGGAGCATATAACATACAAATTCACGGTTAACCATATAATATGCCTTTTGTAGATCAATTTTGATGCACATTCTTTATTTACCTCATTTTGCAAAATCTCGAACTTGTTCATGTGCCAATAAAACATTTTCTCCAATATTTCTACCTGGTATGAAAGAGGATTGATTTTCTATAATTAGGAAAGGCAAAAACCATTTAATTCTATTGCATATAATTTTGGATATAACTTTGTATAAAACATTAGCACAAACAATAGGCCTATAATCAAAGATTAATTATGGCTTATCTTTTTTGGGTACTAGAGTAATGAAATTGTGATTAATCCCAAGAGGTAGCCTTTGGGAATTAAACACCTCTGTTACACCTTCATACATATCTTTGTGCAGGTTATCCCAGTGGAGCTTGTAGAATTTTGCTGAAAAACCATCTGGTCCTGGGCTCTTGGAGTCATTAATGGAGAATAAGGCCTCTTTAACTTCTTTCAAAGTTACTGGAGCAGATAAGTAATTCTGTCCCTCTAAATTAATGGTCATTCTAGTATCAATGTGTGGAAATCAGTGGTTACATCGCCATTAAACAGTTTTTGGTAATAGTCTATGGCTGCATTCGTAAAAGAAGTGCGGTTATGGATATATTGCCCTTGTGAATCAAGCAAAGCATGTATTTTATTTCTGTGTTTGCGCATGGACATTTTGGGGTAAAAATATTTAGAATTTCTGTCCTTTTGCTGAAGCCATAGCACTTTACTTTGTTGTCGTAGAAATTCATTATGCTGCTGAGTCTGCTCATTCAACCTCTGCCCCATCTGATTCACGGTGTCAGATAATGTAGTATTTTTAGGGTCTTGATCAATTTGATAAAATATATTTTCAAAATCTGCTTGTAATTGAGTAATAGGTTTGTCACAAGCTCTCAACTTATTCCATTTCTTAAGCTCAGTCTTAACTGCCTTTCGTTTGTAAATGAGCTTATCAGAACTGGAACCCCATACATAGGCTGATATGCCAACATCAACACGGTGACTATAACCCTATGCATAACACCAACTGTTGACATATCGAAACGGAGCTCGTTTACGATGTTGGTGTTGTGTACTGAAACAAATCAAGGTAGGGGTTTGGTCACTAATAGATGTAGGCAGCGCAATAGTAGACAATTGAGGGAACATAGACATAAATTCGTAGTTCACCAAAACTTTTTCTATGTTGGTAGCAATTCCCCTACGCCGCCAAGTATATTTACAATCCTGTAAATAAGATTCGACCAAACCGTAAGTAAATAAACAGTTTTTAAATGAATTCATATAGGAAAAGAGGATCGGCAAACCTCCCTTTTTGTCCTTTATGTTGAGAGCATTATTAAAATCCCCCATAGCTAGCCATGGAAACCTTATAGTTGAGGCGTTGAGACAAAGCAAATCCCACAATTTTTGTTGCTCTAAGAAAGAGTTGCTCGCATAAACACAAATGCAGTAATATTGAAATCCTCCTCTGTTATTAAGCAGTAAGGTTATGTGTTGTTGTGACGAGCTCACAGCAACATATTCCCAAATTGACTTGTCAAGAAAAATTAAAATCCGACCTTTACTACCAGTATCGTTGTTGTGAATGACATACCATGTCTGCATCTTCATTTGTAAACTGTCAATCCCAGTAGTTGACAGTTTAGTCTCAACTAAGCTTAGAAGACTAAGCTTGTGAGTCTTTAAAATCATGAATACTTGACCAATCTTATCGTCAGTATTCATGCCTCTAATATTCCAACTCATAATATTCATTTAATCGTCAAAGAGCTCCTTGTTGATCTTTTAGGCGGACTAGTTTTTGGTTTTTTAGGATTTGCAGTCATTTCATGCTTCTTCATGTATGAGGGGTTCTTCGAGACCATGGGGGAAAAATTTAATTCAATATTATCTTTGTTACCAATCTCTTGAATTTCTGAAGCAACATCATGAATTAAGTCTTCAGCACTGTCGTAGTTGTCAGTAAAAGAATTTGTAGTTATTGTGGCCTTCACTGTGTTTTGTTCTGTCTCGTTTGCAGGTAGGTCAGTAGATGTTAGTGGTTGAGGACGAGAAGATGCAGGCACGGTGACAGCAGCATGGCTAGGTGGTTCTTCCGCAATTTCAGTTAGGATCGAGAATTGGTTTTGTAAAGTAATAGTAGATGTAGTCGCACTTTGTTCAACTTCTGTATTAATTCCGGACTGTGTGACTGTATTGGTTAAACTATTAAACTCTGTAATATTATCAATAGGCATTTGTGAAACTGATGTACTTATGTTTTGGTTTCCTCTCTTTCCTTATTGTTTTGTTGCAACTACTGTCTGGATGCCCAAACGCTTTACACACTGAGCACGGAACTAGTTTATACTCATAATGAACCTGCACAATATCTGTTATGCCGTTATATAACGCTAACTTAATTGTGGAAGGATACGAAAACTGTACATCAACTTCTACCAACACACGTGCATAGTTTAGCCTATTCTCCATTACTGTAGTAGAGTTCATTCGTATCGGATATCCTAGGACGCTAGCAATTCGACTAATTTCTTCGTTACTCCAATATTCTAACTTCAATTCAATGAAACGTACCCAGATTGGAATTGTGGAGAAGGAATCTCTATTAATTTCAATATCGGGTTTCCATTTCTTAATAATCAAAATTCTGGACTCAATAGTGTAAGTACCCGATCTGATTATTTTAGCACAATCTTCTGAGTTATAAAACTTGATGAATATAAAACCATTCTACCTATAATATAAATCGAACATACCAGTAGGCTTCCAATTTTTATCAATAAAAGTTTTAAAATTGGCATATAGAGGCCTTCGTCCCAGAGTATTCATGACTAATGTGTTCTTCCATTTATCTATCGCGGAGGAGAGAACTGACTCCGGCATGATGCCTATAACCGTCTGGCCATCCTAAGAAGGAGGGTAAAAGGTGAGGTCTGTGACATCCATCTCTCTATGTTCACCATGAAAGACATTAATCGTACAAATAATTAATGAATATACATTATATATAGAGAGAGACACACATACACACACATAGCAAGGAATTTGTACATATAGTTAGATTCAGAAATTGAGGGATTACAGGAGAATAGATTAAGAATATAAAGATTAAACAAAAATAGATGTATATGATTTCTTACTTGAAACCCTAATAGAGTTTTCTAAATCTATGAAGAGATGAACCGGTAGAGCTTCGCTAAAGTTTCTAAAATATCTGTGAATAAAAGTGAGGGGTCTATGGTCTTATTTATAGTGATTGGAACGCACCGGAACCGTTGGATGAAGGTTATTTGCAAATTATAAAATCCAGAATGTTCAAATTCACAAACCCAAGCCACCACTTAACAGTCACCAGTCGAGCGGTCGACTGGCCCGTGACGTTTGTTTTAGGAAAATTTTTGTGCCATTATTTTTTATTTATTTTCTTCCTTAATTATCATTTAACGTTATTTTTAACGTTTACTTAACCCTAAGTCTAATCACTATTAACTTTCAAAGTTCAAACTTAAAAAATTATTTAATTATTCGAATTTGAATTTTATTTAAATTATTTTAAATTTAAAAACTTCAAACGTCCATAACCTTTTCATTTGAGCTCTTTTTCATAACACTATATATGGAAATTGATTAGAATTTCACCACAAATGCAACGGCATAACTTCCACGGTCAAATTCTAACTTTTGCAAAATTTCTATTTTTAGCCATATCTTATTTAATTAACTTATCTGTTTTATTTATTTCTTATTAATTTTTATAGGGTGTTACATTCTCACCCCTTAAAAAGATTTCGTCCCCAAAATCTTTCCAAGGGCGAACAGCATAACGCGTAATATACATCCATGTTATACTACCAAGTTATCTACACAACCATCTACTCAACAAAAAGAATAATGTGATTATGTGTGAAGACATACTATAGGTGAGCTCAATTCTAGTGTGAGTACAACTGTTGTGGCATATAGGCATGTGTGCAAACATCCTAAACATGTTAAAACTGTTCAATATAAGTGCAAAGGTGATTGTAAAAGTGTAGCAACCAACTTCTACCATCCAATCTAGCAAACACGATGCAACCAAAATCTAATTTTGGAGAGAAAAGTTCGCCAGTGAAAAGTTTAGGATGAGAAGTCTTCATGATTTCCGCCGAGTTTTTTCCTATTGTACTTAAACCAGCCTAATTTCCTTATTGCGGAGCTTCCTGTTTCATGCTCCGCAATGTGTGCGGTGGCATGGGATGCTATTACCTCCATCTCAGTATTCTCTAATTGATCAGGCTATACAACAATAGTTGTGCCATGAAGGCATTTCCTTAAGTGCAAAACGTAAAAACGTCATGGACTCCTATCAATTTATCTTGTAGCTCCACATGCTAAGTCTTCCTATTCTTTCTAAGATTAAGAAAGCTCCATCAAATCTTTGGTGCCAACTTTCCCGACTTTCCAAATCTCACAACCTTCCTAAGAGAGAAAACTTCAATAAACACCATGTCCTCTACTTCAAACTCTAACTCTTTTCTTCATTTGTTCATGTAGGATTTATGGCGTCCTTCATTCGCTGCTTAATGAATTCTACCTTTTTCTTTTTACATGCCAGATGCTTAGCGGTAAATTCTTCCACCTTCTTCTTCATCCCTGTCCAGTAGAAAATTCTCAACATATCTTTATTCATTGTATCTCCTCCGGGATGAATGGTCAACCTTGAATGGTGTCACTTCGTGAGCTAAATTTTATTTTTTTGAATATCCTAAATTTTTTGGATTGAAGCACTCTTTTATTTCTAGTTGCTAACCTAATTTCCTCATTAGCTTCCAATCTTAACTACAGTTTATCGCTAGTTAAGTGTCCTTATGAATTTCCTTATTTATGCTAATTTTCAATATATACAAGTATTTACCCGATGGTCTAGTCCTATACATAAGATCAATCCAATGATAAAACAGAAACATATCTTATACCATAACATACGCTTTTCCAATAACCTAAGGGAGACAACTAGTGATTACAACCTTAAAACTCTAAAAGAAAATTTTGCTGAAAGTTGCCATTTATCTTTGACTGGTGTTAATAATATTGGGGCCATAAGCCCATAATACCCCTTACTAGCTTAAGATGAACATTCTTAGTATGTCATTCCACTTAATTCTCCATCTTCCTTAATTCTCCTTCTTTCTTAATCCTCCTTCTTGGTTTCTAATAAATGCGGTCCATCCATTACTTCAATTAATATATCTGTAATTATTGATCATTAATGTTAAAGTTGGACCATCTCTAATCGATTCACATTTAAATCCCTTTAATTTTTTTGCCAATTTCCAAATCCATTTATTATGCCTATTCAATTTCTCCAGTAATGCCATATTGAATTCCATAATCACTCCCTATTTAATTCACATTAATTACAATTTATTTCCTGTTAAATTTATAATTAATGTCCATAAATCATAATCTGTTAATTACTAACTAATACGTATATAATCGTAAATTATGTTGCTTATATATTTCTATTTTTATACATTAAGCGTGATTATACATGTGTCCAGATATTAATTTCTAAACTAAAACATTCCTATCCACATTTTAATTTATCGAAGTTATCTTTCTTAAAAGGATTACCAATATAATTTTTCCATAAATTAACTAAATTCAGATCCATGTCTTACACATCTCTTTCCTTTTTGATGTATTCCTTGTTAATTCAAACGACACTCTTTTATACATATTTTAGAGTTGATTAATTTATGGAATTTACACAGAACTCGCTCCAAATAAATTAAAACATAGAAATTCACATTCGCAGTCAACTAGAGCAACCTAACTTACAACCCAATTATAAATTTGGAATATATTCGTAACTTTACCAATATTCTATAATTAAATATTTGGGATTGATTTCTAGATCAAGTTGTACATACTATTCCTATTTGATTCATATCTTAAAACCTTTACACCGCCTTACCTAGGTAGTAGTTTCTATCTACTCCATAAAAAATTTGTTTAGTTCTCAACATTCTTAAAACTAAAATTTCACTATTATAAAGTACCTTATTCGAACCCTTACTTTTTCAAAACAACTACCAAATAAATACTTTGAACACTTACTCAAAACATTTCAAGGAATTTTACCAAAAAAACCTTTATTTCAAATTCATTTACACGGGGTTGTATTTAGAAATTGATTTTAATTGCCCTTCCTATTGAACTTTCTTCTTCCCTACTCAATCTCCATAAAAATCCGATTATTTACTTATGGTGATTAATGTATACCTTCTTGTGGGGACTTGCTCCACTCCTTCTTCACATCTTGCTTCACTTCTTACTTCCGATCGTTTACAACAAATAGATTCTTATCTCCCATCTACTTTTATGTATTGGCTAGGCCCACTAACCTTCGTCTGTATAATTAAGGATATGTTTACCCAAATGACAAATATATTGTCTTATAATATATAATTGCTACCTAAAATGTTTATTTGGTATCTATATAAATGAAAATTGTTTGTAATAAATGATTGCTATTCTAATGAACAATTTTTAAAGGCATTTTTTTATGCACTCAAATTTTACTTACTGTGCCTTCCTTATCTCTCCATAATTCTCCAATAGTCTCTTTAATTGGTCTATTTATATACTTATTAAATTCTTGTAACTCCCTATTTATTGCCATAATAACTTTGGTGTTACAATCTATTCCATCTACATTTCCTAAGATAGTGTTATATGCTGAAGTAAAGATTTGCCTATTGTCTTTGAGTATGTTTATATATATAGTAGGATTTTTGAAAAATACTTTCAAAAATAACAAGTATGCTTCTCATACGTACACCTATCCTTGTTTATCGGGTAACCTAGGCTCTGATGCTAAACGTAACAATGGCCCTGAAATGGACCTAAATTCTGACCAAGAAAAGGCCCATCAAAACTTAGACCCATCTCAAAGTTGGTTATTGGTTGGCAAAAAGAACAATACAAGGTTACTTATCTACGCATTCAGAATCTCACAGCGGAAGGATAAAATATAATAATAACATTAGTACACATTTTATTCAAACTTCAAACTTCAAACTTCAAACTATCAATAATATCCAAAACAAAATATCCATTATCATCGTTACATATCCGTGGTATAATATTCCAAATTTCCACATCGTTTTTATTTTATGGGTAAATTAGAAACTATAGAAAATAAAAGGTAAATAAATAGACTACAGCCACAAGTCTCATCAACCTCTTTGCCTTCAGCATCGCTCTTCTTAACATGTGTTGTAATGAGGAGGGAGTCAAAACAACATGTGTCTGGTGAATAAAAATCTTGAGCCTTACTATATTAGTACTTAGGCAGTATAATTTAAATAGGAATACGTCTTACGTACTCTAATTACATCATCTTTTCAATATAAACCCAAAGTCTTTTCTCAAAACATAAATAAAATGGCTTTCCAAATATAAGCCCATAGCCAACTTACTATCAACTCCATAACCTATATATATCGTCCATAATGTCCTATCAATGTAAGAGATAGTACTCAAGTTACTTAATACCTTTTAATCAGAATTAGGCAGACTCCAACCATTTAATACCTTGTTTAAGGTAGGCCCATGTTATTTACTACCTATCCCAAGGTGGACTCCTCACCAGTAACTATCTAGTTGATATTGCATGGAGTCTCTTCAACCACTTGATACTTCCTATTGAAGCGGGCCCTTTCTCAAGATATCCTTTACCATGCCTAATCCATAATCCTGATCATTTACTAATTTCTACATAAAGAAGAGATAGGCTCTCACGCAACCACTTAATACCTTCAATTTCTAAAGTAGGTCCTTCATATTATGACATGTATCCCATGGTGACATCTCACATTAGTCCGATTATTCATGGGTACTGGTAGCTAGATTAGTTGGGTATATATATCCTATAGAATTTGGGCTAACCTCGCATCATTGTAGTTACTTATTATAGGCGACGTATCACATCAGCCTAAAGTCACATTGATGGTAGCCAGATTAGCTGGGTCGACTTCCGTATGCTTTTCACTGACCTAGCATCCCTATAACTTTGTCATATTCTATATCACTCTCTACATATAATCAAGGCATTATACGTTATCTTTCTTATTTTGCCTTTAACACTAATTACTTGCCTAAGGGGGATTTAATAAAATTAATAACCTACTTAACTACGCAATTATACGTTATAATTATACGTTAATTTTGCTAACATATATATACATTTACACATCTAGTAATTTCTAAGTGTGCAGAATAAATGCCCTAGACTAGTGTTTAAATGTCAACTCCTTAAACAGTTATACAAGTCTTATCTCATATTACCAACAATATCCAAAATTCTATTATTCATATCAAAAGTTCCAATCAATAGACTTGTATACAATTAAAATTTAAACCCAACTTATTGTAGCAAAATAATGGAATATATTGATACTAGAAACTTACAATTTCAATTTTTACGCTCTATTCAACTCTTTTTTCACATAAAATAAACAAAGGAATTTCTATTAATTCATGGGAATAAGCGGTGCAAACAACGAAAAAAATCCATACCTTGCACACTATTCCCAAATCAAACCCTTTAATCAAATTCAAAGAAAAATAATAAAAAGTGAAATAGAAGGTAAAATTATCAAAACTGCAAATATACACAATTTCCATTATTTTTGACATAAACAATTAAGATTTCATAGAATTGACATTTCGCATTGGAGGAGTTTTTGGGGTTTATAATATGATGTTTCGCAAACCAAAACTTCATAAGGCATATTCAAACCCAAACTATACTAAGTAATTACTAAAATAGAAAACCTTAGATTTGCACTCATAGTATATCCTTAGCTTTGCCTCTTGATTTGACATGCCTTTGGCAATCTTTATCAGATCACTTCTTTTTGATATATATAGCAAGGGATTTGTACATATAGATTAGATTCAAAAATTGAGGGATTGGAGGAGAATAGATTGAGAAAATAAACAGTAAACAAAAATAGATGTATAGGATTTTTAACTTGAAATCCTAATGGAGTTTCCTGAATCTATGAAGAGACGAACTGATAGAGCTTCGTTAATGTTCTAGAGTCTTATTTATAGTGGTTAGAATGTAGCAGAATAGTTGGACGAAGGTTGATTAGAAATTACAAAATCCAAAACGTTCAAATTCACAAACCCTAGCCGCCATTTGACAAGGAGCGGTCGACCGCCCCTCTACCGCCAGTCAACCACTAATGGTCAATCGGTCGAGGTCATGGGCCGACCTCTCCCCTTATTTCAGGAAGATTAATTTTGTCCTGTTGTTTTATTTATTATTTTCCTTAATTATAGCTTAACATTACCGTTAATTTTAACGTTTACCTAACCCCCAAGTCTAATTACTGTTAACTTTCAAATTTTAAATTTTAAATTTATTTAATTATTTGAATTTAAATTCTATTTAAATTGTTTTAAATCTAAAAACATCAAACGTCCACAACCTTTCCGTTTGAGCTCCGTTTTCAATATATTATATATGAAAATTGATCAGAATTTCTAATTCTGAGGCTGTGGGGTTTCTAGTTGATGAAGGTAATCAAACTATGGCTTTTGACATCTTCCTGATAGAGAATGGAATGGATGTTAACACTAGTGTAGATGAAGTAAGTTCTAATATAAATGCAAAGTCAGTATCTAGTAATGGTGTAATCTCTGGTGTTGTTCTCTCTGTTGATGATACACATAAGGATGGAGTTGTTATGCACATGGATAATGTTTTAGCTTTTAACGGTGATCGATTATTCTCAGACAATGTTAAAGTGGCAGGAGACTTATCACTATGTGCAAATAACATTTCAGAAGTAAAGATTCAAGCTGAGATTGAAGGTTTGAATTGGGCTTTAGAAAATCAAATTCAGATTTATGCTATTGCTTGTTCTGTCTGTATCATACGAGATGATGGTATTAAATGTTTCTTATCGAGTTCAGTTTTTGATAGGGTAATAGGCAATGTGATTTCGGTTGATATATCTTCAATAGTGATTGTTGATGATAAATTAGAGTATGGAATGTTTAAGCAGTTAAACTTTGTTAATGGTAGTGAGATGGATACTGTCATTTTGGATGGTAGGGTTGGTAATGAGGAGAAGTCAGGTTGTGTGGATGGTGATTTGGTTTGTTGTGATGTTGCCGAGGGATCTATGGATATAGTTTTGAATGATGTTGTGCTTGGAAATGTGGTGATATCAGAATGCTTGATTGGTCCTAATGCATGCATTGATGCTGAGAGGTTGTTAGGTACTATATTACATAATGTTGAAGTTGATTGCATGGTGAATGTAACATTTTTGGATAGTGATAAGGCTAGTTTTGACGTTGATGAGAGATCCAGTTATGCAAGTAAAGGATATTGAAGTGGTCTCTTCTGATACATCTAGACTATCTAATGTTCATGAAAGCGAATGCAATATTGATAGGTCTGCTTTTTATAATACTGGGGGTTTTAGATTTATTTTGTACTATTGCCTTGCATCTCTAAGAAGATCTTCACCGTCTACTATCCATGCTTGCGTTTTTACTCATACACCCAAAGCTGGTAAAAGAACTAATAGGAGTACGTCTACAGTAAATGTTAGAAGAATTCCTTATTTGAAACTTAAAGCTTCTTTGTTCTGATGGCTATTTGGGGGTGTTTTTATGGTGATTTGTTGCTTTGGTGACTATTTGTGTCTTGAGTAGTTGCAGCATGTATTTTGGAGGTTTTATTAGGTAGGTCATTGAGGTTGAGGTTGTGGGAATTGTTAAAGAAGACTTCTCACTTCTTGGAGTTGTTTCAGGTTTTAGTTTCTTTTTAGAGTAGTATGTTTAGGATGAGTCTTTAGTTTCATAGGCTTATGGGAGGGTTTTATTTTTCTTTTTGTATGGGGAATTTTAAGCTACCTGCCAGGCTTGTTGGCAGCTCCTTTACTTTTGGTCTTATATATATGTACATGTGTGCTCTCCTCTATTTTAGAGGATCGCACATTTCTCTCAAAATAAATTGATCGGAATTTCACCCCGAATGCAACATCATAACTTTTGTGGCCAAATTCCAACTTTTGTAAAATTTCCATTTCTATCTCTATCTTATTTAATTTAAGTTATCTACTTTGTTTATCATTGACTTTACGGGGTGTTACACTGACTCTTCATCATCATCGGATGGGAGATCGTCAAGAGCCCAAGACTTAGCAGGATCGATAATAGCTTCATCCACGGCTCAGAATAGTCATTAGGAATGCAGCCTAGAAGAGTATTGAACTACCTTTTGTAATCTGTTTCTACATTGTTAAATGAAGGAAAATCCAAATTTGGGCATTGGTCAACATTGTCCTTATAAACGATAAAAAAACTGCTTCATTACAGTGCTCCTTCCTTCAGGAAAGAGTATCTCCCAGAAAGGAAGAAACCTTGGACTTTATGGCATGCAAGAGTGACTTTTATTTACCGATGGTAAGGTGTTTCTTGTCCAAATTCTTCTTTAAGACAGGAACTCGAGCTGAAGTTTTTCGAAGTTCAAAAACCACCATTTGAACTTCGAAAAGTTTTTCCTCTAAGCCTTTTACCTTCTCTTCTAGATCTTGAGATCTTTTCTTTTCAGACTCTAAAAGAGTTGTAGCTGTAGCCTTTTTGGAAGAAAGCAACACATTGTTAGACGGAAGATCATAAAGCTGGGTTTCAAGAGCCGACATCTTCACGAAAAGTAATGAGTTTAATTCCTACAGCGAGGACATGCTTTAAGAAGAAAGTAGGGATGATTGCTGAGAGTTAAACAATTGTTTCCCAATGTGAAACGAATCGTGGCATCAGATTGTTAAAAAGGGAAGGAGATTTTATGATATATATATATATATATAGGTAGCCATACCTGAATGAGATGTTGTAAGAGGCAAACCAAAGTCTCCTAAGAAAGAGGGGAAGGAGAAGCTTTTAAAGAGCTCGACAAAGTAAAGACGAGATAACAGAGGATACTTATTAGCAATTCAATGAAATCCACAGTAGAGGGAGACCCTGCCCTAGAATAAGGAGGAAGAGGAACATCCTCAGAAGAACGAGAATTGAGCCCCATGGTTTGTTGTAAGGAGGCTAAAGATTCATGAAGGGAAAGACCAAAAATATCAATAATGGGAACTGGAAGAGCAGTAATAGTGATGACAATGCTAGAAGTAGAAACTAAGGGCAGAGATGTAGTAAGTTTGGCTTCTTTAGGTTTTTTAAAAGGGGCCTTAGAAGAAACAAGCTCAACACTAGAACCCTTTCATTTCTTTGCTCTAGCAAGTGCCAAAGCTTCTTCTAATAGTAGAAACAATAGACAGTTAAAGGGCTTTAGAGAGTGTTTGCTTCTCAACATCCTGGGAAGAAGTAGGCAAATCAAAATAACCTTTATCAGATGATAAAGCAGCAGCACAAACCAGATGTACCTCGAGAAGATCTTTTTGTAAAATAAGAAATAATAGGGAAATCCATATTATATAAAGAGAGGAAAAAGAAAGAGACGAAACCTGGAGAATATTTAGGATATTCAACGGCTAGGTATTGTGTTGGAGAATTCATGGAAAAAGCATTGAGTTTGACTACGATAAAGGTTGGCGAGCAATTTCCCTTTTTCTTCATCATTAGAGGTTCACCCATGATGCGATGAGATAGTTGAATCAAAAATTACTTCCTTAGCTTTTATTCAGAAGTAAGTCTCAGTCAACTCCTTGATAATTCTATAGCATTACCAAAGCGATTGACCTTAGCCATGATTTAGGATCTATGTTCTTCGAGTCAGCATTTGACAATCACCATCAAAGACAACTCAATAAAGATCAATAAAACTAATATAAGCGATAACCAAATGAAAATAATTAGAATAAGACAATTTACCAAGAATAGAAAACTCAGTGGCAATATTTGGAGAATAACATCTAACGAAAAAGAATTGACGACTCCAGTCTCTAGGCCTATTAATGAAATCGAAAACTACTCTACCACCTATAGAACTAAGATAATAAATGGAAATTTTAGGTTGGTTCTTCATCTTCTAAAGGGTGACCAAAGGGAATAGGTTAGAGGGGGATAAATCTTCCAACTTAAGCTCAAACATGACACCGATATTATCAGTTTGAAAGGTAAATAACAAGAATGATATATGTGAAGAGGAGTGAAGATAAAAAAAATCCATTTTGGAGGGGAGTTCATTCTGTCATCTGGGCCTTGATCCCTAGCTTTAATCCTTGATATGCCAAAGTAACATAAAATAGAGTCTACATCTTCTTGTCTCGTAAAGTAGGATTGGTGAGAGGTGTAGGTCTTCTCTTCTGAAAACCTTAAAACTTAGGAGAATTGAGAGATATAGATGTTCCTTTAGGATCTTCTTTCTTACCTCCGGCCATAGTACCTACAACGGTGAAATTTTAATTATAAAAGTTAACAAAGGAAGAACATTGTAAGCCAACATCCTATGGAAAATAAAATTTTAAGAAAATAAAACCACTCAATAAATGAATAAGATGTGATAGAAATAGTAAGTAAAGTAATACAAATATATATAATACTTCAAAATATCTCTAAAGTCATAGTCATATTAAACTATGGTAATATGTCCATCCTTTCTGAGTCAACACACACACACATGTGTCAACTTCTCTTGTATATGAAAACTATGTCCATATGTTCAAATATATAGATTAATAAACCATACACATATAACAATATATAATCAACAATAACTAGAGAAGACAATTTTTGATATTTGATTGTCATATAGTAAACTTGAAGTTATAAAGTGTGAATTTATGTCTTTACCTATCGAACCATTGCACATTGATCTACAAAAGCTATTGTATGCTTGGCTAATCATAAAACCATCTTCAAAATTACAAATTGTATGAGGAAAGTTATATATAAATTCTAACCTCTAGAAAATAGACTATGCATAATAAGACACTTGACTTTTGAATGATAAACTGTCACATTTATAAGGCCGGCTACTGAATGGCTAACGCTCATGTGATAGAGTATCGTGTACTAATAATGGTAAAGGAATTTTATTTTCAAACATTGCGTCACTGAATAATAAATATCCATGAATCAACAAGCTTAACTTTCGAGCCTTGAACCATCGAATAAAGGGTTACCACGGGAATATCAATCCACTGAAAAGTTAATATTATCATATGAAATATCATTGGAAGCATGATAATAGTAAACATGGCTTTCATATATAAAAATTAAAATAAAGCTTTCATATGTTAAACTTAAATGTAGCTTTCATGTAGAGAGTTTAAACAAGGCTTTTGTGTGTCAAGCTTAAATGCAGCTTTTGTGAATGGGGTTTAAAGCAAAGCTATCATGTGTTGGGATGAACATAGCTTTCGTTTGTTAATTTTAAAATAAGGCTTCGTGTGTCAAGCTTAAACATAGCTTTCATCAATTGGGTTTAAAAAAAGCTATCGTGTGTTGACCTAAATGTAGCTTTTGTGTGTGAATTTTAAAATAAGGCTTTCATGTATCAAGCGTAAACATAGCCTTTGTATATAGGGATTAAAACAAGGCTATAGTGTATTCAGCATGAATGTAGCTTTCACATATGGAATTTAAAACAAAGCTTTCGTATGTAAAGCCTAAACGAAGCGTTCATATGTAGTTTAAAATGTAGTTTCGTGTATTGAGCTCTCAAATGACAACTTAACATAGGTGTAACACCCTTAATTTTGAGTAACATTATTTAGGATACGTAATTAGATAAATTAAATAAAATAATGTATTGAGGTAAAGAGAATGAGATTTTATAATAAATAGTTTGTGCCTTAATTAATGAGTTAATAAGATTGATTATAACTTAAATAAGAATGAGGAATAATGTGAGGTGCAAAATAGAAAAATGCCTTATTTCCAAAACATAAACCATTCATTCTCACTTCTCCATTCACAATCACTTCATGCAAACTAAAATAAAGACAAGGCTGGCCATTTCTAGGAGATTTAAGAAGAGAAAACTCTAGGAAATTAAAGGATAAAGCTTAAAGGATCAAATCAACACTTGAATTTCAATCTCTCTACTAATCAAGGTGAATAATAGTTATCCATCTTACAATTGTACGTTTATTTTAGTTTTATGATTAAACCCGAACCATATGTTGTTGTTATGCCATATTATGATTCATTGGTTGACTATATGCTTGAATGGTTGATTATTGGATTTATTATGGAATTAAATAGTAGGGTTTAAGTGTGAAAATCTAGTTTATGACACCCAAACGGCTTGAAATTTGGATATGATGTTTATAACATTATTTTAGAAGTGATTTTTTAATTTCATAATTTTCCAAGCAAGTATGAATATTTTATAAAATTTTCAAAGTGGGGAAAATGATTTATTTTGGATTTTAATTATTAAACAAATTAAATAATGTTCTTGGTCCTGAAACTTTTATATGTCAAAGAATATATTAATTCTGATTTTCAGTGATTTTTAGGGATTTTTCTCAAGTGTTTATAATTTTATATGAATTTATTAGGCTAGAAAGGCATAATAATTATATTAAAATAATTATATAATTTAAAGGGTTTGCAAAATACTTTGGGAATGATAAATCTAGTTTACAGCATTTTTCCGGAAAAGAAATTGATAAAGTGTAGTCTTAACCAATAGAAATTGGACATGGATTAAAAGTAGGTGAAAAGATATTGCATTAAATAGGGAATAAACCATTTTTATGTTTATTACGAGTTTGCAATTACGCATGTAATTAATGCCGAAGTCCATCCATGTCGTAGCTATCAATGTTGTCTTCAAACATAAGGGAATATCAACTATGTTGGTATGGAATGATTCCAATCAGCTTGAAGCGAAGTTATAGGGATTCTCTACATTAAACTAACAGCGACATGAGTAATCACGTGACTTACCAATGCCAATATAAACCTAAAGCATGTGGTATTGACCCCGCAACTACATACTTCTAATATTAAGGATAGGTGGCATTGATGCCGCTTACCTTTGCCGCTTACTAATGATGCCTCTAGTATATGATGGCAATGATGCCGCATATTTTATTTTGGTTTTTTATGGCAGTAAGGCCGCTTGTAATACTTTCGAGATAAAAGTATTATGGCAATGACGTCGCATACTTAACATCGACATTATTCCTTTAAGGCAGTAATGCTGCATATGTTACTTTCGACATTAATGGTATAAAGCGGAATGACGCCACTGATTTTCTTATGGAAATAATGCCATAAGTAAATGATTATGGTATTCTTTGTATAGCGGCATAGTAGCCTAGTTTTAAGAAATCAATATCAGCTGTTTTAAGATATTGATGTTGGGGTCATCAATGCCGTTGTTCCCCTAGTTACAAGTTTAAAAGCATTATACTATGCACACCTTATAACTTATATTTTATACTATGTGACATAGATGATATCAACCTTATGGTTTTGTGATTTATAAATCAAAATAATTTATATAGTTTCGGCATAAAGAGGTGCGACATTGTATATTGCTATAGTGATGCCGTAAGTTATTGATTTAATGGTTTAATTTTAAGAGGCTTGATTGCCTAAAGTTTTGAGGCGCAATAACCTCAAATTGATTTTGTAGTTAATGAAAGCTAATTCATAAAAGCATATATCTTGGCATAATATTTTGGATAAACTAAAGGGCTATAATTTTCTTATTTTTAAGTATGATTTCAAAGGTTAAATTGATTATAAAGAATTATGTTTCTAAGGAAATAAAAAGGGTATTTAGCCCAGGATTTTACTAGAGAGATTATTGTTCTTATCACCTTTAGATAAATTGTGATAGGATAAATTGACTCAAGGATTAGAGAATAGAAAACCAGATGATGGAACTGGTGTAAGGTAGCACCTTATGCTTTAGCTGTTAGGTGCTAGTTGATATGAGTCCATAATTCCAATGCACAGGGCTTTGTTAAGTGTAAAACTAAAAGTAGATTTACGCATAGGAAGGAATATGCAACTTAGGTAGGTTATTGGTTGGCCTGCAAAATAATTAGATTCATAGTGAGTCTAGCAAAACTATGAGATAGACAGATAGTAAGGATAACACTATGATGGTTGTGTTTGGACGGACAGTCCAGTTTTCTCCTAACGGCAAGTAAGAGAAATTTGTTATATCTGGTAGGTCAGAGTCATCCATATAGGTTTGTAGTAACCCTTGGAAAACTATGAAGTAGGGACAGACGGTCAATTAAATGCGATAGATTGGTCAAGTTTACCCATTTAGCATGCATGCATATGACTGTTTATGTTTATTTAACCATTGTGAATGCATGAGCATGATTGTGATTGGCATATTTTCATAAGATACTAGTGAGGGGAAAACCCATTCCGCTCAGCGGTGTGGTCTCACTAGATATCTATTATCGAGATGGCATATTATCATTCACACCAGACTTTTTGTCTGAATCGAAGTTTTTGTGTTTCCCCTTTAACTCTCAGATGCTTATTTGATCAGTTCAAGAGTAAGGTTTCAAGGTTTTAGGTTTGATGAATAAAGCTTTTGAAGACGTGCAGGAGGAAGAGCTAGCTATATAGGAGTTTATTTCTATCCGTTGTGTTGTTATCATTTTGTTTGAATGTATGTAATGGCAGAAGTTGAATCTGACAAGTAGTAAACTATGATCAACCAAGGGTGCATTTTTATATGTCACTCTTGTAGTATTTTGTAATAATTATACTTTTCTGAACCTGGGAAATGTTTTAGGATTATGTAATGAATATGGAATTCATTAATGAAATATGTTTTTAAAATTCCATATACGGTGCTTCTGATGCTAACGACACTATTAATTGATGTCATTTTTCATCGGAGAATAACACTATTGATGACTTTAGCATCGACAGTGCTTATTTTTGGGCTTCCAAATGAGGAATGTTACAACTTGGTATCAAAGCAAAGGTTTATGTAAAACTAAAAGGATTTCAAACTTTAAAGGAGTTTTGAAAAATAATCAAAATAAATCAAAGAATGAGATTGGGGTATAGGATAACGCTATAGTAGCGTACTTGTATTTGATATATATAAGTATAAATTTGATCGCTATTCTTCCCTCTCTCTTAGACTGTTCTTATGTATCTTACTAAGGTTCGAATGTAGATTTAAGGAAAGTAAGATATGGAGGCAAGAAACGGAAGAGTGAATCTCAATGGAGGAAGCACCAACAACCAATGGAAATGTCAGGCCCAATACTAGGAGGAATCCAGGTCGACAAATAGCTGTTAATGTGGGTGTTGGAACCCCGCCAGTAGATGGGAGCTTTGTATCAGTTCTTTGTTAACATGATGCAAGTTGGAGCTACAGCTGGATTAGTGGGTTGCCATAGTGGAGGAGCAAAACCTGAAGTTCCGGTTGTCAACAACTATTTTGTGCTGAGTCGAAGTTATGCAAGATTTAGCGGAAAGCATTTATTAGAACAGAGGATGCTATCAAAGTAGAAAATTGGTTTCTTCATTATGAAAGGATTTTTGCTGATTTAGGATTGAATGGCGAGCAGAATAGGAGATTGGCATCTAGGAAATTGCAAGAGCTGCGTTGTACTGGTGGAATAGTGTAACTATGGGGGTATCGGAAGAGAACTTGACTTGGGCAGAGTTTAAAAGGAGATTCGAGGAAAGATTCATGTCAGAAATAGCCAAGTCGACTTTGCTCAAAAGGTTTGCTGAGTTGAAACATGGTGGTATGACAGTGCTTGAATATGCGACCAGATTGGAGGAGCTGTCCAAATATGGATATGCCACTATGGATATGGTAATCAATAGGAATGAAAAGTTCATTAGAAGATTGGAACCAGAGCTTGCCTGAGCAACACTACTATATCTTCGAGACCCTTGTGATGTAGTAGTGGAGATGGCATTGAGGAATGAAGCGATGTTTGCATTATTTAGTTTTAACAAGTCGATGGAGGCTCAGGGTGATCAGAGTCAGAAAAAAAGTTCTTTCAGAAAAAGGGAGCTCCTAAGTGTGAGCAGAAAAAAGGGAAAAGTTAATGTTGTTTGCTACAAGTGTGACAAGAAAGTGCACTTTGGTAACGAGTGTCGTTCCGATGATGGAAAGAAGGTCATTGGAAAGAAGAACATCAAGTGTTTCAACTGTGACCAGATGGGGCACTACAAGAATCAGTGTAGAGAACCGACTAAGGTTAAGAAACGAAAAGTGTTTACTTTGGAACCATCTGCCTCGAGACCAACAGTAGAGGAGAAGGGAAAGGCTATGATAGGAGGTATGCTTTTGATTCTTGTCAGACCTATTAGAGTAATGTTTGATATCGGTACATCACATTCTTTTATTTCTCATTGTTTGGTAGATAAGCTTACTTTAGAACCATCATACCTTGTCACTTCCTTAAGAGTTGCGAATTTGATAGGAGGATATGCAACTCTTGGATTGAGATGTGACCATTTAGAGTTTGGGTTGTAAGGTTATATATTTTCCTGCAGTTTGCATGTGTTTGATTTTGTGGGCTTTAGAATCATATTGGGTATGGATTGGTGAAGCAAATATGATGCTAGGATAATTTGCCAAGATAAGAAAATATCACTAAGATACCCTAATAGTAGCGATTGAATTATATACTTAGTAGAGAACTCGGATTTTGATGTTTGTGCTTTATTGGATGCAATAGAGGAGGAAGACGAGTTCAATTGAATTTTTGTCATTAGAGAATATACATATGTCTTTGAGCCAATGACAGGATTACCATTGAAACGAGTTATTGAATTTTTAATAGATCTTGTACCTAGAGCCAACCCATAAGTTGACTGCGTAGCAGAACGACACCTACTAAGATAAAGGAGTTAAAGATGCGGTTGGTGGACTTAAAAGGAAAGAGTTTCACTAGACCAAGCAATTCCCCTTGGGAAGCGGCTACGGTGTTCGTGAAGAAACTGGATAGGTCGTTAAGGTTATGTATTGACTATCGTAAACTAAATGAGAAGACAATAAAGAATAGATATCCCTTACCAAGAATAGATGATTTATTTGATCAACTGAGTGGAGCAAAAGTATTTTTTCATTAGATTTGGCGATAGGGTTCCTTCAATTGAAAGTGGCGGAGGACAGTATTCCTTTGACTGCATTTCAAACAAGATATAGTTCCCACGAGTGGTTAGTAATGCCATTCGGGTTGACTAATGCGCCTGCTTTCTTTGTAGATTTGATGAACCAAATCTTTCGAGAGCGTTTGGATAGGTTCGTGTTGGTATTTATAGATGACATCCCGATATATTCCAGAAATGAGCGAGACCATAAGACTCACCTTAGAATAGTGCTTGAGACGTTGAGGCAACATCAATTAAAAGAAAAATTTTCGAAATTTCATTTTTGGAAGAAAGAAGTGAAGTTCCTTGGTCATGTAGTCTCAGAAAAAGGGTTGTTGGTAGATCCGGTTAAGGTTGAGGCTCTTAATTGGAAGAGACCCAAGACGGTGACCGAGGTAAAAGAGTTTTCTTGGATTAGGTTGCTATTATTGGAGATTCAGTAAGGAGTTCTCTCGTATAGCAGCACCGGTGACTAAACTAACAAGGAAGGACGTGAAGTATGTTTGGATCAATAAATGTGAGGAGGTATTCCTGAAGCTAAAACGTTTGTTGACCAAGGCGCACTTGTTAGTTGTTCCGTATGGGAATTTAGATTAGGTGGTATATGCTGATGCATGCGGAATAGGATTAGGAGCTGTGTAAATGCAAAAAGGTGAAGTGATTGCCTACGCTTCTCGATAGCCTAGACCGCATGAAGTTAGGCATTCGACTCATGATTTGGAGTTGGCAGCAGTAATCTTTGCTTTGAAAGTGTGAAGACATTACCTTTTGGGAGAAAGATTCAAGTTGTTTACGGATCGCAAGTTTTTGAGTTATCTATTCTCTTAGAAGGAGTTGAATATGAGACAGTAGGGGTGGTTAGAGTTCAAAGCTGCTTATGGTTTTGGTATTAAGTATAGCTAGGGAAAGGAAAATAAAGTAGCTGATTTACTTAGGAGAAAACATCAGAATGCAGTATTAGCAAAGTTAGTGGAGTGGAAAGATTTAGAAGCATTGACTACTTGTAGTGTGCAGTGAAGGTCGACGATAGTACTGATCGGCTACTATGTTGTCTTGTTTAGAAGTTCAATCGGCAATGATCGAAAAGATTGTTTCTAAACAGAGTGATGATCCATTATTAGCTTAACGAATAAGAAGACTCAAAAGTGGAGCTGAGATTAATGATTTGAAAAAAAAAATTATCTTGACCAAAATGGATGGTTGAGAAAGAAGGGATGATTGCGTGTTCCAGATGTAGGAGACTTAAGGAAGGAAATTCTTAAGGAGCGTCATCAATCGAAGTTTACCATTCATCGTGGAGGAATTAAGATATACCAAGACATGAAGAGAAGTTTCTTTTAGTAAGGTTTGAAAAGGGATGTAGGCTTATGGGTAAAGCAATGTCTAAATTGCCAACGAGTGAAATTTGAGCATCAGAAGTCAAGTGGTTTGCTTCAGCCTTTAGATATACCAGTGTGGAAATGGGATTCTATATCTACGGATATCATTGGCAGGTTGCCAAGGTTGAATAGGAAAAATGAGAGTATTTGGGCTATAGTGGATAGACTGAATAAGATTGCACATTTCATTCCCATTAAGTCGACAAGGATAGCACCTGTTTTGGCCAAGTTATTTATGAAGGATATTGTCAGACTACACGGGATTCCTAGTAGTACAGTCAATGACAGACTCCTTATTCACTAGCGAATTCTGAAAGATTCTACAAGAGATTTTATGCACCACACTCAAGATGAGTACCGCTTACCATACACAGACAGATGGGCAAACGGGAAGAGTTAACAAAATCTTGGAAGATTTGTTAACAGCTTATGTGTTAGATTTTGGAGGATCTTGAAAAGAGCATCTACACTTAGTCGAATTTTCCTATAACAATAGTTATAAGACAAGTATAGGGATGGAACCTTGTGAAGCTTTATATGGAAGGCCATGTAAATCTCATGTATTTTGGTTAGAGACCGAAGATAGATTAGTTCTTGGTCCAGATATAGTAAGAGAAGCCACATAAAAGATTGAGTTGATCCAAGTAAGAATAAAGGAATCTCTGTCTAGGCAGAAAAGTTATGCAGATAAGAGACGTAAGTACTTGGAGTTCTCACTTGGTGATCATGTTTTTGTCAAGATATCACCGATGAAGGGTGTAATCCGATTTGGGAAGTTAGGGAAATTGGCACCTAAGTTTGTTAGACCATTTCCTATCATAGAAAGGATCGGGAAACTCGCTTATAGGATAGAGTTACCGAGCAGTTTGGCAAGAGTTCACAATGTTTTTCATGTTTCACATCTGCGGAAGTGTATTCATGATCCAAAGACCACTATGCCATAGATTGCATACTGCAACACCAAAGAAGTGATGCAGGAAGTGCCAAAAAATGTTGCTATATGCTAAAAAAGGGCAAAGGCAACACTTTCTCGGTGATGCATTTTGCCGCGTTGCCGCAGACCTCAATGGCAACATTTTGACTATCTAAGGCAACATAAGAAATATTGTTGCAATAGAACCTTATTTGGGTCTATAGCAACATCCATAGGTGTCTGTACCAACATTCCAAAATGTTGCTATAGATATTAACTTTCTGAATTTGTGGGACCCACAATGTAGAGCATATTTGATTTTTTAATAGAAATAAATATTTATTTAATAAAATGCTATTGCACAGAATTTGATATTCAAACAGTAATTTATTTAAATATTTTATTTCAACATTTAAAATAGTACAAATTCCTGACTCCACTATTTTACAATTCAATGATATATAACACTGATATTCACATATACAGATATTCCTCACTACATCATTCAGTTCACTCATTACATATGCAGTTTCAATTTATACAGACACCGACACTAACAAATATATGATGAGCCGAGTGCCGAGCCGAAGGCGAGCCGAGAAGCGGGTCCGGGCGCAGCGCCGGCGGGGGTCCGGGGCACCGCCCGATTCATCCGATTTTGGAAGATCGAGCCTTCTTTGAAACCTGTCTTCAAGCTCATGCATTCATACACTCATGCACATTTGATTTGACTCTGTCTTCAAGCTTGTATCCAGCTGTCCAGTCTTCAATACCTGTCACATATAATTCAAAAGCAGTAATCTGGAAAATAATATTTAACTCAAACAGAAAATGAAAATATTTTTGTTATAATATTTGCCTCAGGTATTTGGGTTGTTTCTTTTCATAAGTGCATAAGCCAAACATGAATGCAACACATGGATACAAGGACACGGCACAAGGTCAAACTCGAGTCATCGACTGGATTCAACTCAGGGCCAAGCAACCAACAAAACAAACAAGAACTAGGTTCAGAAAAATGTAGACAAGCCAGTGCAAGAAACACAGCAGTACACATAGGCAGCCCATCAAGCAAAAACAGTGAATGCATCAGGGATGTACAAGAGAAACATAGGCAGTAATATGATATACAGAGGACTTGGAGCATCAGTTCATGTTAAAGAACAAGGTTAGCATGGTACCAGTTCAGTCCAGACCAAGAAAAACCAACAAAGCTCAACACACATATGTTTGTATAAATTGTGGAAATCAAAACTCAATGTTCAGATTAGTCAACAATTTTAGAAAACCAAAGATCACTTTCAAAGTTCTGATTTTCAAAAATGCAGAAGTTTTCAAGTGAAGCAGTTTTCTAGAGGACAGCAGAATACAAATACTTCAAGTTCTGGTTTAACAAATGCAGCAAGGTACAAAGGTATGTGAACAAGTTTAACAAAGGTTCAAGTTCTGGTTTAACACAGGTTCAAGTTCTGGTTTAACAAATGCAGCAGAAAGGAGCTAACAAGCTCAGATCAGAAATCAAAAACAAGCCAGTGAACCAAAATCCAACATACCAAATAATATCACATCGCAATTCATCATCGGCAAAGCAAAATCAAGCCAGTGAACCAAAATCCAACATACCAATACATCATCGCAATCCAACATACCAGATTTCTCAAAGTCCAACAGAAAGATTAAACTCGAGATTATAGGAAATAAAGCCTATAAATAAATCCCAATTCATCATCGGCAAAAGCGTGCGAGTGTAACCAAAATCGAGAATAATCAAGTAAACCAAAAGGCAGAAAACATACCAAATAATATCACATCGCACCGGACGACGAAGTCAAAGCAATTCGAGCAATCAATCAAGGAGAACGAAGGAGCAAGCTACCAGGAACGTTTCTCACACTAGATTCGATCAATCAGAGCATCAAAGCAACTGGAATCGCGTGCCCTAGTTTTCACAGAGTGGAACGAGAAAGAAAAATGCCGTGCCCTAATTTTCACACAAAGAGGAACGAGAAAGAAAAGTAAAGCGGGAAATGGAAATTGCTAAGGTGTGGATTGATGGTGTGGATTGATGGTTGAGATTTTGTTTTAAATGATGGTGTGGATCGCTGAGGTGTAAAATTTTATTAATTTTATTAATTTGAATATATTTATAGCTACTGCAACATTTTGCTGATATCTATGCTAACACATTGAAGTGAATGTTGCAATAGACAAAAATCAGCATAGCTATCGTTACATTGTAGCTAGCAACACCTTGTAATTTCGTTGCAATAGGCCATCTATGGCGTAGTGGACTACTATCACTCTGACTACATTGAAAGATTTAGTGGTGGAACCGGACATGATTTTAGTTAGACATCCAATTCATATTGTAGCTAAGGATGAAAAAAATTTAGGAACAAGAAATTCATATTTGTAAATGTCCAGTGGAGTGAGAATGAGAAAGACAGTACTCGGAAAACAGAGGTTAAAGACATTTATCATGATTTGTTATGATGGTATGTTTTGATCTGTGTTATATGTTTAGTACTATATCGTAATTTCAAGGATGAAATTCTTTAAGGATGGGAGTCTAACACCCCTAATTTTGAGTAACATTATATAAGATATTTAATTAGATAAATTAAACAAAATAATGTATTGAGATAAGGAGAATTAGATTTGATAATTAAATAGGTCATGCTTAATTATCGAGTTAACAAGATTGATTATAACATAAATAAGAAGGTGTGAGGGGGAAAATAGGAAAAAGCCTTATTTCCTACACATAAACCCTTCCATTCTCACTTCCTCATTCACAAACACTTCATACAAACTAAAACAAAGACAAGACCGGCCATTACTAGGAGTTTTAAGAAGAGAAAAAGGTAAGAATTTAGAGGATAAAGCTTAAGGGGATTAAATCAGCATTTAAATCTCAACCTCTTTATCTAATCTAAGTGAATAACAGTCATCTACTTCCCTATTGTACTTTTATTTTGGTTTTTATGATTAAACCCAAATCATATGTTATTGTTATGCCATATTATGATTAATTGGTTGATTATATGCTTGAATGGTTGATTATTGGATTTATTATGGAATTAAATAATAGGGTTTAAGTGTTAAAACCTAGTTTATGACATCCAAACAGCTTGAAATTTGGATATGATATCTATAACATTATTTTAGAAGTGGTATTTTAATTTCATAATTTTCGAAGCAAGTATGAATATTTTATGAATTTCCAAAGTGCAGAAAAGGATTTATTTCGGGTATTAATTATTACAAAAATTAAATAATGTTTTGGTCCTGAAACTTTTATATGTCAAAGAATATATTAATTCTGATTTTCAGTGATTTTTAGGGATTTTTCCCATGTGTTTATAATTTTATATGAATTTATTAGGCTAGAAAGGCTTAATAAATATGTTAAAATAATTATATAAGTTAAAAGGTTTGCAAAATACTTTGGGAATGATAAATTTGGTTTATAGTAGTTTTCTGGAAAAGAAATTGATAAAGTGTAGTCTTAACAAATAGAAATTGTACATGGATTAAAAGTAGGTGAATAGATATTACGTTAAATGGGAAATAAATAGTTTTTATGTTAATTATGAGTTTGCAATGATGCCGGTAATCAATGCCGAAGTCCATCCACGTCGCTGCTATCAATGTTGTCTTCAACCAGAAGGGAATATCAACTATGTTGGTATGGAATGATTCCAATCAGCTTGAAGCGTAGTTATAGGGATTATCGGCATTAAACTAACAGCGACATTGGTAATCTCGTGACTTACCAATGTCGACGTAAACCTAAAGCATGTTATATTGTCCTCGCAACTACATACTTCCGATACTAAGGATAGGTGGCATTGATGCCGCTTACCTTTGCCACTTACTAATGCGGCATCTATCTATGCCGACACTAGTATATAATGGCAATTATGCTGCATATTTTATTTCGGCCTTTTATGGCAGTAACACGACTAGTATTACTTTCGAAATAAAATTATTATGGCAATGACACCGCATAACTTAACTTCAACATTATTCCTTTAAGGCGGCAATGTCGCATATGTATCTTTCGACATTAATGGTATAAAGCGGATACGATGATGTTGATTTTCTTATGCCAATAATGTCATAAGTAAATGATTTCGATATTCTATGTATAGCGACATAGTAGTCCATTTTTATGAAATCAATATCAACTATTTTTAGATATTGATGTCGGCGGCCATCAATGTCGACGTTCCCCTACTTACAAGTTTAAAATCCATATACTATGCAAGCCTTATAAGTTATATTTTATAGTATGTGACAAATGATCCTGACCTTATGGTTTTTGTGATTTATAATTTAGAATAATTTATATAGTTTTGGCATAAAGAGGTGCGACATGGTATATCGGTTGTAGTGATGCCACAAGTTATTGATTTAATGGTTTTATTTTAAGAGGCTTGATTACCTAAAGTTTTGAGGTGCAATAACCTCTAATTGATTTCGTAGTTAATGAAAGTTATTTCATAAAAGCATATACCTTAACATAATATTTTAAATAAACTAAAGGACTATAATTTCCTTGTTTTTAAGTATGATTTCAAGGGTTAAATCGATTATAAAGAATTCTGTTTTCAAGGAAATAAAATGGGTATTTGGACTAGGATTTTACTAGAGAGATTATTGTTCTTATCACCTTTAGATAAATTGTGATAAGAGAAATTGACTCAAGGATTAGAGAATAGAAAGCCAGATGATGGTACTGGTGTAGGGTAGCACCTTATGCTTTAACTGTTAGCCCTTAGATTATATTAGGCCACAATTCCAGTGTGTATGGCTTTGTTAAGGGTAAAAACTAAAAGTAGGTTTACACACAAGAAAGAATATATAACTTAGGTAAGTTATTGGTTGGCCTGCAAAACCATTAGGTTCTTAGTGAGCCTAGAAAAACTATGAGATAGATAGATAGTCGGTATAACACTAAGATGATTGTCTTTGGACGGACAGTCCAGTTTTGTCCTAATGGTAAGTTAGAAATTTTGGCGTATCTGGTAGGCCCGAATCAGCCATATAGATTTGTAGTAACCTTGAAAAAATTATAAAGTAGAGACAGACGGTCAATCAATTGAGACAGATTGGTCAGGTTTACCCATTTAGCATGCATGCATATGATTTTTTGTGTTTATTTAACCATTGCGAATGTAGGAGCATGATTGTGATTGGCATATTTTCAAAAGATACTAGTGAGGGAAAAACCTGTTTCGCTCAGTGGTGTGGTCTCACTGGATATCTATTACCGAGATGACATGTTATTATTCACACTAGACTTTTTGTTTGACCCGAAGTTTTTGTTTTTTCCCTTTAACTCTCAGCTGCTCATTTGAGTAGTTCAAGAATAAGGTTCCAGGTCTTTGGTTTGATGAATGAAGCTTCCGAAGACGTGTAGGAGGCAAAGCTAGCTATATAGGAGTTTATTTATGTCCACTATGTTATTATCATTTTGTTTGAATGTATGTAATGGTAGAAGTTGAATTTGTCTAGTAGTAAACTCTAATCAACCAAGGGGCATCTTTATATGTTGCTCTTGGAGTATTTTGTATTAATTATACTTTATCTGAACATGGGCAACGTTTTGGGATTATTTAATGAATAAGGAAATTATTAATTGTTGGGAGTGTTTTCGCCTACTACCGGACCAAACTCCCCTCTTATGCATGGCCGAACCAAACCCCAACCTCACCTACCGGTCCAACCTCACCTACCGGTCCAACCTCACCTACCGGTCCAACCTCATCACCGAACCAACCTCACCTACCGGACCAACCGCCTCTACCGAACCAACCTCACCTACCGGTCCAACCTCATCTACCGGTCCAACCTCACCTACCGGTCCAACCTCACTACCGAACCACCTCCTCTCCAACAGCCACCGGTCCAGATCAGGGCCGGACCAACCTACCACATCTCACCACCGAACCAAGGTATGCCGAACCAAGATGATCCAGGCCAGATTGCCTCAGCCCAGGCCCGCCAGCAGCCATATACATCCAAGACCCCTGCCCCCAGCCTCACTCTATAAATAGAGGGGCAGGGGTACAACAATGGGGGATAAGTTTGAGAGCTCAAGCACGGAGAGAACTTTCAAACAACTTTCTTTTACTTGTATCAAAGCTTTGTACTTGTAATATAAAAGGAGAGAAGAGAAATAATATATAAAGTGGACGTAGGCACATTCTGGCTGAACCACTATAAATCTGCGTGTCTTTTTACAGTTTAGCCCCTGCTTTTCACATATTTGCATAAATCACCCAAATCACTAAGAACAACATAAGATCTACTAAATCATACGACTTTGAGGTGTTTGTCCATTTTTTGTGCAAACATTTTTTGTGCTTTCACTGAGAACTAGAAGCTCGAAGCTTCAGCTTCATCCACTTAATAGTTTTCCTAACAGCATCGTTCGCCACTTGGAAAACATGCCTCCCAAACAGAAAAAAGATGTTAACAAAGGAAAAGACATCGCATCCAGCAGTCTTCCAGATCCAGCTATCACGAATCAAGTAAATCGTCCTCCTCCAGCAGCAGTGACAAGTGAAGGACAGGCTAACCCAACCACTCCTGCCACAGAACAGCCTGCAGCAATTACTAGGGCAGATTTGGATAGAGTTGTGGTTGAAGTAACTAACCGCTTCACGTCCCAACAGGAAGCCTTGGTGGACCATCTCATGTCACGCTTAAGGGACGCTGAAGAGTCCAACCGCAACACTGAATCATGGGGCGAGTCCTAGTCTGGAGGATCTCAGAGACAACAAAGATCTTCCTTCTTCGAAGGGGCTAACGGCAGAAGTAGCCATGGTAGGAGCCGAGACCGAGCACAGCCCAAAGTTAGGCCTGAGGAAACGTTTGGTACCGAACCCAACGAGGGAGGTACCGGACGAAGGTCAACTGTAGCTGAGCCTGTCATACTGCCTAACCACGGAAACGCCAGTGAACGGGGCCGAGCTAGAGTCCAGCCCGAAGTTGGACCCGAGGAAGTGCTTAGATCAGAACCCAGCAGGGGAAGATCAAGGCAAGGGCCAACTGTAGCTGACCCTAGCAAGCTCCCAGAAGATCAAAGGCAGCCGCCGGAAAATATGAGGAATGATAGACGATACCATCCCTACAGGTCATCTGGACGGAATCAATCCCACAGAACAGAACCAAACTCGTTTCTATCTGCTCCAAATTCTGATGAAAGGATGGCACGCTTATTCAGAGAGTGCGTCCAACGGGAGCAAAGAGATCGAGGGATAGGCGCTAGGGTGACCAGCCCTTTCGCCCGCAACATTGAAATTGCTATCACCCCCCGAGAATGGAAGATGCCAACAATGGAACCTTACAAGGGAACCTCCGACCCCATCGTACACTTACAAAGATACACACAGCACATGCTCATGAGTGGAGCAACAGAAGGAGTACTGTGCAAATGCTTTCCACTATTCTTAGCAGATCTCGCTACCTCCTGGTTCTGTCATTTACCCCAGGGATCCATCAGCTCGTGGGAAATGTTGAAAGAAAGGTTTATCAGTCAGTTCCGCATTCATGTGGAACAACCTAAGGACGCTTATTCCTTATCCAGCATCAAACAGAAACCCGGAGAAAAACTGCAGCAATACCTGACCCGATTCAATGCCACAGCGGCCGCAGTCCAAGATGCCGACGAGAAGCTTATCCTAATGGCCCTCTGTAGCGGTGTGCATCCGGACACTAAATTTGCTAGACGGTTGACAAAAGAAAAACCAGCTACTTTACCCGATTTCTTCCATGAAGCTGGGAAATATATGAGGCTCGAGGATGCTGCCGTTGAGGGGCAGTCAGGACAGCAAAATAAGGCAGCTCACAGCAACGCCCCCGCTGTGGCAAGGGACGTTCGAAGAAATGATTCCAGAGACAATGTTGGGGGCAAGAAGGGAGAAAAGCGCCTATATCGGCTTGGACCGAGATTCGACACTTACACTCCTTTGAACGAGACCGTCGAAAATATCTTCCTTGCCACCCAAGGCGAAGTTAGATACAAACGCCCACCATACAAGAAGGAATAAGATAATGCACAGAAGTCTGGAAAGTTCTGCCGCTTCCACGAATCTCACGGGCATGATACCAATGAATGCCATCATCTCCGGGATCTGATTGAGGAACACATCAGAAGGAAGAAACTGGAACGTTATGTAAAAAGTCAGGACATGGCTCCAGCTCCTGCCAATGAAAACCCAAGGCTACCCTCACCGGGGACCTACAGAGGAAACCGCAACGCTAGCAGCTCTAGCCAAGAGAAGATAGTGGTCCATACCATCTTAGGAGGACCGCACATCGCAGACAGAAGCTGGAAAGAGATGGAAAGATATGGAAAGTCGCTTAGAGACAATAAAGACTATGTCAATTCGGTTATAGAAGAGCGCCACCCGAAGCGGAAAGAAAGTGATGACATCACATTCGGTAAGCGTGACCTAGAAGGAAGGCAGTACCCTCACATGGATCCCATGGTTATCTCTGCCCGACTCGGTCCCGCCGAAGTTTACCGAATCCTGGTAGACACTGGAAGCTCAGTAAACATCCTGTTCAAACACGCATTCGACAAAATAAAGCTGTCAATAAAGGATGTATCTCCCTGCGATAAACCACTACACGATTTCACTGGAGATGCGAAGATGCCCCTCGGGCAACTAGACCTCTTTGTTGAGATTGGAAGCCATCCCCGCTCCGCTGTACGGAAACAGACGTTTGTGCTAATAGAAAACCATTCGGCCTACAACGCCTTCTTAGGAAGGCCAGCCTTGTCTGACTTCCAAATTGTCCTAGCCCCATGGTGTCTAAAGATGAAATTTCCAACAGACAATGGAGTAGGGGAAGTGGAAGGAGACCAGGACGTTGCTCGAGACTGCTATGTGACTGAACTTCGCAACAACCACAGGAAGGATAAAGGGAAGGGTGTAGAGATTGCCCTCTGCACAAAAAGTCTAGAAGCATAGCAACTAAAGAAAGCCCCTCCTCTTCGATATACCAGCGACCCTTTCAATGAATTAGACCCTAGGGACAAGGAGGAGGAGGCCACCGCCGAGCCTGCAGAGGCTATGGAGTTTATATCTGTAGACAAGCACGACTCAAGTAGACTATTGAAAATTGGATCCCAACTAAAAGCCGAATTGAAGGAACAACTCATCGATTTTCTCCGCCACAACTTGGATGTATTCGCATGGTCACACGCTGACATGACCGGAATCTCCCCCGACATAGCCTGCCACGTATTAAAAATTGATCCTACCAAGGCGCCTGTAAAACAAAGAAAGAGAAGTATGGGGGCAGAGCGATCAGCAGCCCTCGATGAAGAAGTAAAGAATCTACTCGCCAATGACTTCATACAAGAAGCTATCTACCCGAAATGGATCGCCAACCCGGTGCTGGTAAAGAAGGCTAATGGGAAGTGGCGAACCTGCATTGACTTTTCTAACCTAAACGACGCCTGCCCAAAGGATTGCTTCCCACTTCCTCGAATCGACCAGCTTGTAGACAGCACAGCCGGGCACGAGCTCTTATCTTTTATGGACGCATACTCAGGGTATAACCAAATTCCTATGCATGCTCCCAACCAAGACCACACTAGTTTCATCACCGACCGGGGTTTATACTGCTATAAGGTAATGCCTTTCGGACTTAAAAATGCAGGAGCCATCTACCAACACCTCGTCAACAAGATGTTTGCAGGGCTAATAGGGCAAACTATGGAAGTATACGTGGATGACATGCTGGTGAAGTCAAGGAAAGCCGACGATCACGTAAGCCACCTAGGCGAGATGTTTCAAGTACTTCGCCAGTATGGAATGAAGTTGAATCCTCTAAAATGCTCCTTCGGAGTATCATCAGGAAAGTTCTTAGGATTCATCGTCCATGCCAGAGGGATTGAAGCAAACCCAGAACAAGTCCGAGCGCTAAGGGATATCAAGGTACCTTCCACTCGAAAGGAAATGCAAAGCCTGAATGGAAAAGTGGCCGCCCTAAGCCGATTCATCTCCAAAGCAATAGACAAGTGTGTCCCCTTTTTCAAAGCTCTAAAGAAAGACAAAGGAAAGTTCGAATGGACTGACGAATGCTTAACCGCTTTCCTTAACTTAATCGAACACCTCTAGAAACCACCGGTACTCTCGACTCCAAGCGAAGGCGAAGAGTTATACCTATACCTTGTTTTGTCATCTCACGCCCTAAGCGCTGCCTTGGTAAGGGAAGACAACCGCACGCAGCGGCCAGTTTACTTCGTAAGTAAGAGGTTTACGGGGGCAGAGGTCAGATACCCTAAACTTGAGAAGATGGCATACTGTTTACTAATCACATCACGGAAACTGTGTCACTACTTCCAGTCCCATTCCATCAAAGTTCTGACCGATCAACCACTGAGGCAGGTACTCCATCGTCCCGACACTTCTGGGCGACTACTTAAATGGTGCATTGAACTAAGTCAGTATGATATCACCTATCACCCTCGCACCGCTATCAAGGGACATGCCATGGCCGATTTCATTGCAGAATTCACTACCAACGAAAGTAAGGAGCAATCATAAATAGAAGAAGACATCAAGTGGAATCTCTTCGTGGATGGTGCGTCAAACGAACAAGGCTCGGGGGCAGGTGTGGTAATTATCACTCCTAGGGGCAATAAGCTGCACTATGTATAAGGTTGGAGTTCGCTGCCACCAACAACGATGCAGAGTATGAAGCAGTGATAGCTGGATTAGAACTTGCCTTGGAAATCGGAGCCAATTCTTTGTGTCTTCATAGCGATTCTCAACTTATTGTTAATCAAATACTAGGAGAATTCCAAGCTCGAGAAGAACGACTCATAGCATATTTAAAGAAGACCAAGTTACTTCTCAGCCGATTGGACCACTACTTAGTCAAACACATCCCTCGGGAAGAGAACCAAGAGGCCGACGAATAGGCGAAGCAAGCAAGTGTGAGAGACATCGCCATCTTCGGGGCAGTAACCATCTCAAAGCAACTGGCCCCAAGTTTTGAGCAAATGAATCTGATAGCTGCAACCGAAGAAGCAACTTGGATGACTCCCATCCGAGACTACCTACAAAGCGGCATGCTACCCAACGGGCATAACGAAGCCAAGAAAATCTTGAGGAAAGCATCTCGCTACACAATACAAGAAGACATCCTCTATCGGCGCGGATTCTCTAACCCGTTATTAAGGTGTGTCGCTGGGAGGGAAGCCAAGGAAATCTTATTCAACATTCATCAGGGAAGCTGTGGAGATCACATCGGAGGGCAAACATTAGCGAAAAAGATACTCCGATATGGATATTTCTGGCCCACCTTAAGCAAGGACGCCTTAGATTTCGTCAAAAAATGCGACAGATGCTAGAAGTTTGCTAAGATTCCACGGCTACCAACAACTGAGATTACTTAAATGACCAGCCCTTGGCCCTTTGCAGTACGGGGAATTGACTTGATTGGCGAACTGCCAATAGGCCGAGGCGGGGCCAAATATGCTATAGTAGCAGTCGACTATTTCACCAAATGGGTGGAAGCAGAACCCCTAAATAAGGTATCTTCAGCAAAAGTTATTAACTTCTTGATCAAAAATGTTATATGCAGGTACGGAGTCCCATTCAAAATCATATCGGACAATGGACTTCAGTTTGACAGCGAGGAGTTCGCCAACTGGTGCCAAGGGCACGGAATTCACAAAAGCTTCTCATCCGTAGCTTATCCCCAGGAAAACGGACAAGTCGAAGCCGTCAACAAAGTTCTCAAAACTCTAATAAAAAAGAAACTCGAAAAGTCAAAAGGCGCTTGGGTGGATAAACTTCCTACGGCACTATGGGTCTATCGCATATCTTTCAAAACATCAACAGGGCATACTCCTTTCTCTTTGGCATACGGATCGGAGGCTATGCTCCCAGTTGAAACCATCGTGCCTTCCCACCGTAGGATCCACTATAACCTAGAAGAGAACGAAGAGCTCCTTTACATGTCTTTGGATCTAATTGAGGAGAGAAGAAATGATGCAGCCCTTAAAGCAGCAGCCCACAAGCAAAAAGTGGCAGCACAATACAATTCCAAAGTCAAGCATCGTACCTTACGAGAAGGGGATCTTGTCCTCAAGCGAATCTTCCCTCGCCCCGGAGCACTAGATCCAATCTGGGATGGTGTAATTCATAAAGATCTCCACAATGGAGCTTATATTTTGTCAACAGTGGACGGGGAGGTGTTCCAGAGGGCATGGAACATCCAACACCTTCGTCGATACTTTTCTTAATGTGTACTGCCCATATGAAGTGAATTAACAAAGAGAATCAGTGGACGTAGGCATTTTCGTGCCGAACCACTTTAAAAAAACTTGTCTCTTTTCAACTTGTTCCTTCATATCTTGGCTGCTTGTTAACTTTATCCTTTTCTGTTGAACAAAATCCTGTGCAAATAGCATTTTCATTCAAGGCGCTCCACAGCGCGACTTCTCCTGGACAAGACCTAACAGGTACTATACGAATCTATGCCCTCGCCAATGAAACACTTTTGCTCCGACATCCCTCTGCTGCGGGTTAACTCATTGCTCGCGACGGCCCTCAAAGCCAACTGTAATGAGCCGATTATAAGCCACCGAGAAGGCCGACTATAGCCGAGGCAGCTCATTACGGCGTTCGGCTCGCCGGCAACTGTGAACCGATTATAAACCCCAACATAAGGTGTGGCCAGCCAGGGGTAGTTCACGGTTGACGATCGGCACCCACGCTAGCCGGCCACACTAAATCGAATAATACCCACGATTACGGGCCATAATGGCCCGGGTAGTTACTGTGCGCGATCTCGGCTCCGATGTGTCTTAAGTGCGGCTGTGGTAAAAAAGAATTAACTCCCCATAGAGGCGTAAGATGGGTGACAAATGTCTCCAAGACCCACAGCTAGGGAAAGTGACTACAAAGCCCGTTTGCCATGAACTTAAGCACATTGTAGGCCTTCCGTGATTGGAAGTTTTACTATTTCACATATTTCAATTCTATTTAAAGAACTTTTCTCCTATCCTCTATAACTATCCCTGAAGTACAGGACACAGAGTAGAAGATACTCACCAGCGGGAATGGGAATTCACGGTTGGATAGCAGGACATTCAACTGAGCTCCATCCTCGGTCGTACAAAAATATTCAAAACTGCCATCTACAATTAGAACATGAAAGGCGGTATTTTCTTCTTTTATACAAATTCCTGACTATAATTTATTCATACATCACACTAGCATTATAAGGCATGAAATTATGCTTTAAGCAAGAACTTGGCATTAAACACAACTGAATTACAAGCATATGCATAGCTATATTTCTCATACAACATGTGAAAATAACAAAAGCATTCAAAAAACGACGAAATCAGCTTAAGTTAAAAAATTACACGTCAAGAATAGTGTTGTTTATTACAAGTAGCATAATTACAACCTAAGAGTTACGTTCCTGTTTTGAGACTAACGTATACAACAATGCCAAGCCCACCAAAAGATATCCAGGTCCAATCAAGGAGCCAGCCGCGTCGGAGTTTTATCCTTGCCCTGTTGCCCACCTGTCCGGTCAAAGAAAGAATTCATTAGTGATAAGCAACCAAGCTAACAGAAAGACCAGAAAGGAAGACTTACCAGCACCTGCTTCTTGTCCATCCTGGTCATCATCCTCTACTTGTACACCTGCCTCCTCCGGCAACAGCATGCGCGCTCTATCAATCCCAAAGGAGCGGGAGATAACATCAAGCTGCTCGCCTTTGAGAAAGCTTGGGAAATAGTCGGGAGGTGAGTTCAGAAGCTCCTGAGGGCCGTACCCATCCACTAGTGACCTCGGGGTAGGCCCATGACGTCCCAGTTCTGACTGAGCCGGGGGCACTGCGGAAGGATCGTCTCTATCCTGGGATTTCCTCTTTTCTGATCGGATTTCAACTTTACAAGACATTTATCTGCAAACACAAAGAAGTGCGTCATTATAATAAAGGAAGTAAACAAGCGAGTGTGTACAGTCTAGAATTTCACTCATAATTCAAGTCATAAAAATTCATTCGGTAGTCCAAGACCAAAAGGTCATTCGGTATTCAAACCATCAATCTCATTCAGCAATCATACTCCTCATGGTCATTCGGCATTTCAAGCATGAAGTTCATTCGGCAAAGAATGTCTCACCTAGTTCGGCAATAAGAAACCGGTTCGGCACTATAATCGATTCGGCAGTCAATAATTTGGTTCGGCTATTTCAAAAGGTAAGGGACAACGAAAGCCTCAAGCCCATACTTATAGGCAAGCACCAAATAGCCGGACCAGATAATTCGACATTCAAAACCGGATGGGGGCGTCCAGATAAACAAAGCGCGCCATACGCAAGCATATGCCCCACTTTGGGGGCAAATGTTGGGAGTGTTTTCGCCTACTACCGGACCAAACTCCCCTCTTATGCATGGCCGAACCAAACCCCAACCTCACCTACCGGTCCAACCTCACTTACCGGTCCAACCTCACTACCGAACCAACCTCATCACCGAGCCAACCTCACCTACCGGACCAACCGCCTCTACCGAACCAACCTCACCTACCGGTCCAACCTCATCTACCGGTCCAACCTCACCTACCGGTCCAACCTCACTACCGAACCACCTCCTCTCCAACAGCCACCGGTCCAGATCAGGGCCGGACCAACCTACCACATCTCACCACCGAACCAAGGTATGCCGAACCAAGATGAGCCAGGCCAGATTGCCTCAGCCCAGGCCCGCCAGCAGCCATATACATCCAAGACCCCTGCCCCCAGCCTCACTCTATAAATAGAGGGGCAGGGGTACAACAATGGGGGATAAGTTTGAGAGCTCAAGCACAAAGAGAACTTTCAAACAACTTTCTTTTACTTGTATCAAAGCTTTGTACTTGTAATATAAAAGGAGAGAAGAGAAATAATATATAAAGTGGACATAGGCACATTCTGGCTGAACCACTATAAATCATTGTGTCTTTTTACAGTTTAGCCCCTGCTTTTCACATATTTGCATAAATCACCCAAATCACTAAGAACAACATAAGATCTACTAAATCATACGACTTTGAGGTGTTTGTCCATTTTGTGTGCAAACATTAATGCTATGTATTTTAAAAAATTTATATCCATGTGCTTTTGATGTTAATGATACCATTAAATGAGCTCATTTTGTCATTGGAGAATAATACTATTGGTTGCTGCAGCAACAGTAAAGCTTATTTTCGAGCCTCAGAATGAGGGATGTTACACATGGCGACAAGTCAAGTATGTTGAAAGCAGATATTTAAGCAATAAGACCCCAAGTCCATAAACAAAAAACTACAACCTAAGCTAATAAATTTGGATCAAAAGAGCAATTTTGAAAAGAAACACGAAGAAAATCATTAACACCAAAATTAGAAACTAAATCCTCATTAACCTCTAAATCAAAAGTAGATAAATTAGATCGAATAGTAGCAGTAAAACAAATGATAAATAGATTAACAATGAATAAATCACTTACTAATTGAACGTCTAAAAGAAATCAGGCTTCTAGTAATGGGAGTAGATTGTTCATCTTTAATAAAACTAGTACAAATGAAAAAGGAGGGAGGAAGTGCAATATTTATAAAAAAAGAAAGGAAAATAGTGGTGAACGTTAGATCATGCATGATAAGAATAGACTGTTGGGATGAAAAAGCCAAGGGATACGAAGAGTTATTTTACACTAAAGTATAAAGATACTTTGTAAAATGGGGGGGCCAAATGTTATACCCTAAATATATTAGCCACCACTGGTCTACAAAGAAGAAGTATTACAAAAAATGAGCTATCGTGGGTTAATTACCAAGAACCATCGAGGGATAGCAACAAAATCCTTCGTGGGTTGACTTACAAGAGCAACTATCATGTAATGATTCCAATAGTTATCGTGGGTTGATATGTGTGAGCTATCATGGATGATTTCCTAAAATAATAAAGTGAGGAAACTAGGCCATCATGTGGTGACTCAATGAAGTTATGTGTGTTGATTTAACAAAGTTTTCCTGAGTTAATAAAGCTACCAAAGGATAGGGCAACCAAGCAATTGTGAAACAAAAAATGAGGGCCATTGTGAAGAGATTTCCAAAGCTATAACGGAAGGAAGATGAAGAAGAGCCATCATATGATGATATGGAGCCATCGTGAGTTGATAAGTAAAGCTATCAAAGGAAGATGGAACAAAGCTATCGTGTGATGATATGGAGCCATCGTCTAGCAATCCTAAAGCCATCGTGAGATGATAAGTCAAGCCATCAAAGGAAGATGGAATAAAGCTATATCGTATGATGATATGGAGTCATCGTGTAGTAATCCTAAAGCCATCGTGAGATGATAAGTCAAGCTATTAAAGGAAGAAGAAATAAAGCTATCGTGTGATTATATGGAGTCATCGTGTAGTAATCTTAAAGCCATCGGCTATCAAAGGAAGATGGAATAGAGCCATCATGTGATGATATGAGGCATCACGTGGTGATAAATCAAACCATACAACTATGAAAGATGAGCCATATGTCCCTCTGAACATGTGTCATGTCATCAAAATCACAACTGTCCTCCTAAACTAGGTGCCATATGCCAAGGATCCAAAGATCTGAATTCTATAAATATGCATGTACCCCCTAACCAAAAAGGGGCCAATCTCTAGATCTACTTCTCCCGCATTTTTCCATTTTTCTCTCAACATTGTAAACTAAGCTTTAAATTAGGAATTCATGGCCGCTAAGGAAAATTATATTGAAGACTTTGTAATCGAGGTTTTGTACTAAGTATAATTTGCATACTTGACTATTTTAGACTCTTGACTTGTTCATATGACTACTCTCATACCTTGAACATATAACTCTTATTCTAAAGCAAGCATGTATGACTATGGATTGCATGATGACTATCCTTCCTCAAGTTAATTTAACTCACCTCGAAGCATAGAAGACCCAACATTTACCCTAACAAAAGGAATGGGCTGAAGTACTTGAATGAATACATATGCAAAAAGAATATATGGAAATTTTGAAGAATAAGCTAAGTAAAATATTTAGACGAGTTTACAATATTCTACCAAAAGTTTCTAAGGTATGACTTTTTCTTAGTTGGTGGAGTCAACTAATTTCCATATGGGGGTAATCAAGCAAGAAATTCCCAAGGTAGAAAATTTTCCAAGTAAAAATGTTTTAAGTCCACAAAAATCCTTGGAATCTGATTTTTGAAAAAGTTTCCATTACAATTGAACTTTGAATAAAATTTCAATCTTTATTATATCATGTTCTTAGGTTGAACAATGCTTTTGTGGAGCTTCCATAAATTATAGAAGTAGTAAATCACTATTAATTGGAATTTCCAGGAATATTGAAGCATTATATAAGTTCCTAAGTTTATCAATCTTATGTTAAGATGAATTTAGGATGTTATCTTATCCGGAAATATGTTGTGAAATATAATTTTTAATTGAAATAACAAAGCTTTGAACATCAACAATCTCGACCAAAGTCAAACTTAGCTGAATGTTTTTGGTGATGAAATCAATCTTATGTACTGAAGAGTTAAATGCAAGTATGAGAGAAATATTTTATCTAAGTTTGATTACAGTTTGTTGTTGCAACGATTGAAATATGGAAATGCAAAGATGAAATATTTAGGGTTTACAAAATTTTCAATGGAAAACAAAAGGAACAATTAGGGCTAAAAATTAATAAGAAAATAGAAAGATTTCCAAAGGTCGTGCCTAATGGGTCGCAAGTAGCAGGTTTATGCAAAACATGTTGAACCAATTTTTTTAATAGTGAAGCAGATTTCGATCATGATTTCCATAATATAAACATTGACTTATTTTCCTCTAAATTTACGAAGACGATATAAAGACCAAAGGACGAAAATGGAAACCATAAATAAGTTCATCACTCACTCATTCTAATTAAAAAGGAACGACTTTAGGAATAGTTATGATAATTAATCAATTTAAATTTATTCTATATTCAAATAGACCTGATTCTTAAAGTTTGTTTCATTCACATAAATAAACTTTCAAGGGAAATGTTTTAGGCTAAATATCAATCAAGCAAGTTTTACTTAGTATTTTTTGGTTTTGAAGGTAGAGTGTTCAACTCCAAGTTAATTCGAGAGTTAAAGGAAACTGCATCAAAATGGATAAATAACAACGAAAGATAGAAATTTAGAAATAGAAAGATTTCGAAAAGAATAAGAACGATGGAAGAAAGAATGGTCCCAAATTTCTTATGATGTTTCATTTGGAACTTTACTGTAGTATTTTCAATCAAAATTAATATTTTCAATCCTTATCTTGCTTAAAGTTGGCTAAGTCAGAGCAGACGCAACACGATCTCCATGACTCTCCCACTTGTAACAACCCGCATATTTCATGATTATATATTTAAATGTTTTATTTAAATATAGCATCGTTAATCAGATTAAAGTCCGAAATGTTACTTTTTGTAAATAGTCGAATTGGGACTCGAGACCACTTCCATTAAGTCCAAAATGGCATTTACAACTTTTTTGAGTATAAACTTTGATATGTTTGGAGTTGAGTACAATTTTGCTATTTTTCTATTTGGGCTTTGGGTTTGGGTTTCAGCCCACTAACCCATCATAATACCCTAACTCCTCTACTCTTCATCCATTCACTCATTCTATTTCCTAACACTCAAGCTCAAAGTAAAAATGGGGGAAAGAAAGGGAAATGGAAATTCCTAAACCCTAGTTTTGATTAGGAAACTCAAATTCAAGTCCAAAATCAAGGAGAAGCTTAGGTAAGCATCCTCTTCATCTTCTCCATCTCTATCTCTCTTCAATTCTCAGAAATTCCTAACCCTAACTTAGGAAAAACTTTACCTTTGATAATAGATTGAAGATTCTAGAGGTGTATTGAAGAGGAATTGGCCTTTCCTTTGTTTTAGAGCTTCCCATTCATTGTTTTTGGGTTTAAAGGTGAGTTCTTTAACTCACATCTACGTCTATAACTTTCATTGTTGTTAGGTATGAATTCATAACATTTGTGCATGTTCATTTGCTTTTGATTTGAATTGATTTGGTGAATTTTCTAAATTTTGGTGTTTTGGTCCAATTTTATGAAAATCCTTTTATGGATGTTTGGACATGATATTTGGTGTGTATCGACGAGCCTATAAGGCTGGGTTGTCGCTTGGCATAAATCTCTAGTCCCCGTTGCTCGTCCGATAGCTTCCAATTCGTTTTGGCCATCAAGGCCTAGGCAAACTGTTGCCCAGACCAGGTCTTCAGACGTCTGGTTATGCCTTCTGGAGAAAAGAATATACGGTAGAAAAATAAAAATGGCAGAGGCTAATTTCAGAAGTCTGAATTTATGGTTCAGACGTTTGAAAGGTGTTTCAGACGTCTGCTTAGAGATTACAGACGTCTGGATGGTTTTCTGGAATATTTCCAGAGACCAAATCCAGACGTCTGGATTTATCCCCAGACGTCTGGAACTGTCCAGTTTTGCCTATTTGCCTATTTTTGAGTGAATTTCCATTGTTTAATCGATTTTTGTCGATCCAGTTAGTTGTTATCACTTATTATCGACTTTGATGACTTCTTTCTTTGGATTTTTGGGAATATCCGTTTGATGGATTTGATATCGATTTTTATGGATTTAATTCACATTTTCATATGTGAATTTTTGGTGATTGATTGTTTCTACAATCATTTCTGTGGTTTGTCACTTTAAAATACAAAGGTTTCTATACTAGTAGTAGATACTCAAACTCTTTCACAAAAACGATTTCAACACTACTTTTAAATACAAATCTCGTTTTTAAAACCGATTTCAAAATCTATTAGTATATACAAACCTTTACCTTATTCGTATGAGAAATCTAATTAAATGGCTTAGCAAAACAAGTGGTATGAAACGCTTGCGTTTACTTCGTCGGTTAATTCTTGGACTTGTTCGATTGAACTCTTGTGACAATTTTTGAGTGGAAATCTACAATTTGTTCGTAAATATTTAAGTTAAGCTAGTGGTTATGGGACATGAAGCTAAACTCTTATATTTACTAGCTTAGTGTAATTTACACTTATTTTCGAGTGGAAATCTACAATCTGTTCGTAAATATTTAAGTTAAGCTAGTTGTTATGGGACACGAAGCCTAACTCATTTATTTACTAGCTTAGTGTAATTTACACTTGTCGATCATTGATGATCATTTTGTGATTTAGACTAGCGATGTGTGATGTCTCTTTGTTTGTGTGGGGGACTAAAAACCCTGTTTGTGGAACTTCGGTTCAATTTGGTGGGGTAGCGACCCATGGTCTTCGGGCCGTTTGTGGAGTTCAGCTCAAACTTGATGGTTAGCGACCATGGAATAGCGTTCCATTGTGACACACGTGTTGGGGAGTTTTCGTGCTCCTGTTTGTGATAAGCCTTCCCCTTTATTGTGATTTTTGGATTTCTGGTTGATGATTTTTAGAATTTGTGTTTCACCGATTTTTATGTGATTGGAATTGATATGTTTTGTCAATATTTGTGTTTTGGTGAATAATTTAAAGAATATGACATTCTTTTTAGTGTTTGAGAATATTCGAGATATTGTATGATTTTTGTTGTTATCTTATGTATACTTGTCACAGTATGGCATTATTGTTATCATACGTTTTTGTCATATCTCTTATCCTATCTCATTTTATATGATATTTATAGTTAGACTGATCCGTTTATTATTTTCTTCTTAAATAATACTCGGGTCAGACCGAGGTATTTCAGGTTCTTCTGCTTGACTTCTTATCAGGGTTCGTCACCTGACTTTTGGCTAACTACTTTAGGTTAGTAGTTTTTGTTATTATACATTCGAGATAGAGACTCCTTGATGTATACTTATTCTTTTGTCTAACACTTGTACCTATTCTTTTGTGATGTAGTGGATCTTGTATGACCACTACTTTGATGTACACTTCTATGTGTTATATTCATATCTGTTTCCGCCTTTGTGATATGAATATCTATGACTGATTTGTGTTATGTTTATTTCTATATTTTTTTCTGAAGTCCACATAGCCACTGTGTGGTAGCTTTGAGTTTGTATTTGACATGTCGGATTTCCTCTTGAAATGAAATGTAAGTTATATTATCTGACATATCGGTACTCGCACAAAGCAATTACACAGACGGTCGCTCCTCAACAGCCTTATTCTTCGTGCTAGTCGATGGCATTACCCCCGTAGTGTCCTTGGCTAGTGTGTGTATAGAGGTGGGGCATCACACCACCGCAAGCACGATTGTTCACTATGTTTCTCCTAAAAATTCGATAACCAAATTTCAAGCCTATAAATATGATTGTATATTTTTTATCGCAATATTCTTGCCTAAAATATGCACTTTCGATCATTATTTCAAAACTTATCTTTGACTTCAAATCTTGATTTATGTTGTTTCAATTAATGAAACACATCTACACTATGATGACCACTCTACACCTCTGATACTCTAATATCATAAATAGTTCATTGTAATGATATCGGACCAATGTAGGATGATAGTCAAGGTTAAATAATAGCAATCTAAAGTAGAATCTGACATATATCTCATGACACATAGTATAAATTATAATAGTTACATTGATATAAAATAGGTGATAGAGTAATATGACTGAATGAACCAAACAGAATTAGAGCATACCAGATCTATCATAGTTATACAAAGCAAATGGAATAGAATTTATATATAAGGATAATAAACTCTAAATAAAAATGTCACTAAATAAATAAACAAGTACCGGTAGCTCAATAGTACCACACGTCAAAAATAACAATATTAGCCCCAAAAGAATAAATATATGAAAGCGCTAGCTACCTGCTCGTCCTCCGCACGGCTCCATGTACTATCTCATACCTACTAATATCTCATTTAAGAGCATCCAAGATGATAAGAAGCAAAACAAATAACCTTGAATCATACAATAGTCTAGTATGATCAATCTATAGTCTCGAACTATATAAAACTGATTCAATAAAGAGGAATACAAGGTTTGGAGAATCATATCTGAGCTACCACTACATCCAGTAAGTTAGCATATATATGCTACACTATCATTATATAGGGGTACTATGCTAAGTCCAGTAAAGGGTATTAGGGTTCCTGGTGCACTAGTATCTAATTCACATTACATCCATCCCAGTCACATAGAAATCAAAGCAAACATAGCAATCATAGTACAAAGGACACTCAAAGATTGCACATTGCATCATCGACTAAGATGCTATTGGATAATAGCTCATATGACAACGTAGATTGTCAGGACCACCGCATATGCTCAATGTTTAAAGTTGTGGCAAACATAGAATAGCAAGGAACTAGACATATACATATGTCCAATCACATGGCTATAGACAGACTACCCAGGGTACACATAAACTACGTTGGTGAGCGTCCTCACCTGTTCCTAAGTACGAGCACAACTTCATCCATAAGTTATCCAATGATACTTTGGTACTCACAAAGATAGTTGAACATGTCATACATTCCACTCTACCAACTCACATCACCACGCGTGGCTCATTTGACCACCACTAAGTCCTTCGAGCACTCTCCACTTGAAGCACTCATTCAAAACAACTCACGCCATCAAGACGTTGAAGCTTAGAACACCACATATAGTTCCGAGGATTTCCTATCCTCAAGCCCGTAGTAACATTTCACTTCCCTCATGTGAGGCCTAAAGAAAAATCATGAAATCCCCATGTCTTCACCATAGCTTCAATCGATAGTCTTTCCACCATAACTTGACGTTCAGTCATCAAGATCACTTTCGATCAACCACAAAAGCTTCACACGTTGCCACGACCACCCCATATCCATCGCAGCATCAGTTGGCCAACAGAGATCGTTCGTTACTGAACGATCACCTTGGACACATAGCCAAATTTTGGCTTCCTTCAACCTTCTCTGAAGCAACACTATACTTTCCCCGAAGTAAACATGCCCTTGCCCCAAAGCCATTTCACTATTTCCTTGCTTTTGCACCACATTTGACTAACATTTCTTTCAAGTCTTTTTGTCCATAACTTATGAACCATGGACCAAAACCTCCAGCGATTTATCATGGGAGTTCTGGCCACTATTTCAAAAACCTCAGATTGATTTAACCTTGATATGACCATTTTTGGTCTACCTTTGATGATCGATTAGTGGTAGCCATTTGCTCGCATTTTTTTCTCAAGTAGACCGAAATCATCTTCGGGCATGCCTTGTGTATGCCCTAAGTCACTCCCAGACACTTCAACACTTGCAAAACCTTACAATTATTCCATCTTCAATCGTTCTATGCCGGTCCATGGGGTCGGTCAGTGTCGATCGATGTGACTTTTCCAGTATTTCACCTAAGTCATTTTCTAGCCTTTTGCATCGACCATCCTTTGATTTTCGGTTTCAATCTGCATACAAACTCCAGACCTCTATAGATACATCTTCAATCTTTCGAGAGTCGATCCATATCCAAAGATGCACATCGATATGCAATTACCTATCCTAAATAAACAAGCACAAAGGCAACCAAATAAATGACATATCCATACAATAAAAACATCATATCAAATATATTCTAGTCTAACATGCATATTATGCATCAATGTATGGAAATTTATATCAACTCATTATAAAACAAATTTAAAACATTTTAATTCATTCTTACAACATTTATAAACTTAAACCATTTAAAGTCTTGGTTTTAACTTGAAAAGTGATTTAAAAACACATTTTTATCATTTAAAAACATTTAAGGATGGCGAGAGATGATATATCACTTACCAAGATACTATATTTCACCAAAAATGAGGTTGATCTAATATGAACAACTTAGCATGAATCCCAAGGTAGTAATTTCTGATATACCAAGAGTCCCTTGTGAATCAGAGGAATCGGGATCTTAAGGCTAAATTAATACAAGAGGGGGGTGAATAGTGTTTAATGGATTATGTGAATATTATTCAAATTCTTTAATATTTTACTTGGAATGATGGAATTAACAAACACAGAATCAAAGTACAGATAAATGTAAATGCAATAAAAGTAAAAAAGAAAAGAACACACCAGGATGTATACTTGTTCGAAGTTACCCTACATCCAGTACCTCACAATTCCTTGTATGGATTTCTTTTCAACTAGTAAATGCAAATACAATCTCAATTTCAAGGATATGAGACAAACCCTCTAGAATATCGGCGTCTAGGTAGAGCTACTTGATTTTTGGGCCATAAAAACACCCTTTAGATTTACGGGCTACAAAGCACACCCAGTTGATGTAATCGAGCTACAATCACAACTACTTGGATTTTTAGGGATACCAAGCACACCACAGAGTATAAGAGTATGATTTGAAAGAGTTTACAGACTCAGATCTTCGATCTTGATTACAAATGATCCTATAACTCTTGAATAGCACTTGATCTTAAGAGAGATGAGAGAAATCAGAGAGTGTATGAAAAAGAATCAAACTAGTAATGATGGAATTTGATTCTGGTTGAATTCCGACAAAGTTTCGATAAAAATTGCTTTATGAATCAAGAGAGTGAAAAGAGGAGAGAAAAATAAGAAAGTAATTAATGAAAATTCATTAGGAAGTCTAGTGTATATAGGAAAACAACGGTCATGTCCATTCGTGAAGAGAAATGATGAAAAGACACTTCCATTCAAAATTTGAATTTTGAAATTTACGGCTAATATGTCGACTTATGGGATTTGGATATGTCGACTTATGGGATTTGGATATGTCGATATATCCTTCACAAAATTGAGAAATACTTATAAAAATTATTTTGAAAATCTGTTGCTTTGTAAAATAATTTGATGCTTGCAGAATCAGTTAAATATAGTTTACACAAATTTTAATCAAAATATAACTTAATAAAACTTTATAAAATAATTTTGAAAGATTTTAATAAGTTTAGTCAATATAAAATAAATAATATATATAAAATCAATATAGTTATGAATTATTAAAGTATAAACAAAAATTTAATATATATAAATTTAAAAACACTAAAACAACATCTTACTAAGTATAAGAGATTTCAAAATCATTTTGGGAAATATTTTGAAAAGATTATTCTAAAAATAGAATATTTGAAAATAATTTAAAACAAAATTAGAGAAGACAAGAGGGATCGAGAAAGTGTTATCAAGGTTTTAACATAAATTATATGACTCTATAATTTATCTGGAATATCTTGAAATCTTGAACACTTTAATATCATGAGTCTTCATTCTTGAACTCTTGAAACTTTATTCCAGCATCTTGAATCTACTCTTGATATTAGCATCTTGATACTATACAGTCTTCTTAATCAATACCTCTATAATATCATGCATTATTTGCTATATATATCTTGATAGAACATTAGTGTCTATTATTTGCAACTAAATTGGTCAAAAACACCCAAAAATAGATTTATGTAGAGAAGCAAGTGAAGAAAAATAAAATTAAACCGATGAAATGATTAAACTAATAATAAATAAAAAAAGCAATAATCATATACACAGTGATTTATAGTGGTTCGACGTTGAATGCCTACATCTACTTTGAAGATTATCCTTTATTGATCACTTATAAATCTGATTATAGCAGTAAGAAATAGCAAACACTTGATTACAATAAAGCCCAGAGTAATAGGCAGCCAAAAGACCCTCAGAATGACCATTAGGCCAGTATTTATAAGTGAAGATGACCATCAATCTTACTGAAACTTCGGCTAAAGGACCTTCTAGTCCACATGGGCCGGCTAGAGAGATCGCTGGGTCCAATTCCCAATTAGGAGGGATCGGTACCGATCCCTTCAGTAGCCGATTTTTGGGCAGCGATCCCTACGATGGCTTCTCCATGCTAAAATACGTTTGTCCTTTAATTCACATGTCATTTGGACCACTAGAACTCGAGTAATTGCTCAATCTTTGACTTGATATCACTTGTGCATTGCTTGCAGCCGAACCCTCTACAGGGATGTATGCCGATCCCTCGAAGGTTGTTATTACGACGTGCGATCCTTAGGGTAGGTTCCAAGGGTCCTTTTACCTTGCCATCCAAACTTCATAGGGTTTGGATATGTAGATCCTAAGATATTGGTTGTTGTATGAATGAATGCACTTGATCCTTGATGGATGTCAATCCCTCTTCAGTGAAGCCGACCGATCCCTCTTGATCAAGTATGCCGATCCCTCACAATGTGTTATGCTATGTTGAACCCTTCCATTCGTTGAGTCATATTCCATACTTTGAGCATCCTATATCATACATCCATCAAATCCATTCAGTTCTAACTTCATATAATCATCTGTACTTGAATTTCGGCCCACACAATCATCAATCTGGAATTATTAGCCTTGATGGCAATCAGATCTAACTTGTGCAATTAGTTCAATATAGCCGGGCTAGAATGTCGAGTAACACTTTCCCTTCAAAGTAAGTCTTGTGATTAACATGACTTGCTTTGAATCATCAAGAATGAGATCTATCTAGCTTTCTGAACATTTGTTATTCCTTTATCGAATTGTTTTCCAAGGCGTCGAATTCCTTATTGATTATCATGACTCATGTTCGATTTCCAATAATATAAATCCAGTTCTATATTCCATTAATTGACATATATAAGTCCAAATCTGCGAGACTAATAAGCTTTTGTTATCTAGTCCAGCCTCGCACAAGAAGATTCCAGGTTTTAACTTAAATTTTTGCCGATTTCAAAAGTTGAACTCTTGGGTCATATACTACATGTTAATATACACATTTTTGTTGTTGACTCCCGGACGTGTTCGAACACTCACGGATCATTGCCAATTTTCATAGCATTTTGTATGCACATGCTTTCAATAATTTTTATGCCTATATTTAGTTGTGCACATACTCATAGCCAATCCCCATTATTCATTCTTTCCTTTTTCTCTCTTTTTTTAGCATTGGTAGGGATCGGTATATATAATGCTGATCCCTTTTTGGGTGCATGCTAATTGGGGTCGGCATGACTTTAACCAATCCCTCTCCTCCTATGCCAAGCACACAGCCGGCCTCCCACTTCCTTATAAAAGCTAACTTCACCCTTCTCCTTTTTCACATTCTTTTGCCATTTATCCACCCTTCTATCTTCGAACCCTCTCTTTTCTTAAAAAAGGAGACCCCTGCTTTTCCATTTATCCACCACACTAATCGGTAAATCCATCTCTTTAATTAGTCGCTCTTCCTTCCAATTGATCCATAATCCAATTTTTTCTTTCTACGGTTCGTCTTCGATTGAATTAGATAACCTTTTCACCTTGCTTTTGACTTTAAGGCGAGGCAATGGATCCTACTTCGTTGACGATAGTTTTATACGTGAAGAAGTGGATGACTAAGGACATATGTTGTTTAGGGAAGACGAGGTGTAGGAAGGAGTTAGCCTTGGTAAAATGATGAAGGAGGAAGAAGAGGGAGTGGAGGAGGGATCGGCGTCGGAGGCTTGGGCGTAGACCAATCCCTCGTTTGTTGATAAGGGATTGGTATTGAGGCCTGACGAGAGGATGGTAAAGTGGAGGCATTAGCGTGATTAGGGATCAGCAAACCCATGCTCAAATAATGGGATCAGTGATTTAAGGAGAGAGGGGTTGGTAGGACTTGGGTAAGAAGAGGGATCGGTAGAGAGGCTTTGGGATAGGGATCGGTATGTAGGGTTCGGTATATAGGGATCGGCATAACGACTTGTAGGGGTTCTTTGAACTTATAAACTAGTTTAACCTCAGCTGTTTAAACAGTTATTGCTAATTCATCCAACGAACTTGGTCATATGATGACGATGAATACTAAAACATTCACATTTACTACCACCTTGAGATTGAACAATCAAATCCTTAGATCTTTTGACATAGACTAAAGACTCGCATATGAACTTGAATGACAAACTTCACATTTCGATATACCAATAGTCGATCCCAAAGCTTTTACAACCGATCAATCTCTGTGCCAGTTGAGACGGTCAACAATGACGATCACTCTGGTCAAAACCCAAAGTTTCATCATTTAACTTCATCTTCTGAATTTAAGCTTGTTTATTTCTGTTATACACTTCACTACACTATACTAGCTTACACTTAACACGGGGGGAACAGGTAAACTTTTTTAACCTCAATTATCTATTGAGTGTGGCTTATATGGACTCCAAACGCTCTGAGCATTTAGCCGGTATGTCTTCCGAATCGACCATGCAACACATCGATCCTGAAGCAAAATCAAGTTCTACGACTATATCTGGTAGGCTTTCTCCCAGCCATCAAGCAGAACAGACAGAAGTTTCTGGCCCGTCGATCAACCTTTTCCCAAACGTTCCGGTCTCTTCGACGAAGGATATAAGTCCTGCTCCTAATGCAGTAGAGGGTGCCATTCTTCTAGATAACCCAATAGATTCTCAAGCCTCTCGAATTAGCAAGGCTCCCCTTCGCAGGCTGTGTTCCATCCATGGAATTCCGTTTGTAGATGTCCTGGTTCCTTTAATAAATGACAAGCCTCACTTGCCCCCGGAGGGGTACATGATGTGTAACAAATTTATCTATTTGGCCGGATGCATACCACCCTTTAATTTGTTTATTCAAGGGATGTTGAGATACCTTGGAATAGCTCCTACTCAACTCCATCCAAACAACTACGCCTTCCTACATGGAACCTTCCTGTATTTATGAGCGTTATATTTCGTCCTTCAATTCTCAAGGACATAAGATTCATCTACAACTTTAAACAGCAGTCAGGAAGTCCTTCCTACATTTTTCTCGAACCTTCGCCAAACTACCAAGTCTTAACAGGCGCTTGGAATAAACTCTCTCTGTTCAAGCACGAGTGGATTTATGTTCGATGTCCACCTGGCTTCGCGAGGCGATGGTTGGAAGGACGTAACTATTACCTTCATTTCATTCTTAAGTCCTTAATCCAAGTCATATTTTTGAATATATTAACATCCGAAATTCCTATAGGTGTCCGCCCACGTCCCGATGGCGTTAGTTTTTCAAGAGCAATCGCCGTTTTTCACGCTACCCCTGTCGAAGATAGGGATGTTATACATCTTGTTACCGATGGGTTACTATCTTTATTCGGGCTGCTAGAAGAGGGTCAAAGATTGGGCTCCCCAAAAGCACAGCATTCTCGAGAAACATTATAGAGCAAGAAAGCGATGATATTAATCCTGTCGTGCCCCCGCCGAGGGGACTCGGGATGACATTGAACAAGGTGAGATTAAGGATTTCCAGGCCAACAAACCCGACGACACTGATGCGGGCCAAGGAAAGGTGCATGTGGTCGAACTGCCACAAGGTGAGCAATCTCAAACACCCACCAAGAAAACGAAGAAGCTCAAACTTCGCAAAAGAAAAACTGCTGTAGATCAAGAATTTTTCATCACTCCTATTGAAGAAGAATCATCTTCCAACCACTTGGAAAGTTCACTGAAGGGTTTTTTAAATTTCCAAATTCTCGATGATATTATGACCTATGAATTTCCAAATATCAATATCGAAGGGCTCAATTCTCCTATTAGGAGAGGTGAAGGCATTCATCCTACCAATAAAGGAGAGAGAACGTCCATTAGCAAGGCTACAGCCACCAATCTATCAAGGGGAACACTAGGACACTCATGACCACATGCACTTTACTACACGCTCTTCTTTAATCCTTTGCATAATAGTTACTTACATGTATTCATTTGGTCTTTGCAGGTGCAATGACTCGATCCCGGGCCTTCGATCGCTTAAGAGGTTCTTCAACATATTATCGATCTAGTCGTGACTCGGAGTCTTGTAGGTGTAGGGAAAAAGACGATGGACGGGAAATAAGCTATCATTCAAAGGAATCCTCCTCTTCCAAGCACAAATCCCAATATCAAACATCTCATCAGGGAGACCAGACTAATTTTCCTACGTATAGCAGAGACCATCCTCCTTACCGCAGCCCTTAAATCGCCACATCACATGAGCACACTCTGGGTCTTCAAGCTCAAAGCAATCTCGTGACCTAGAATGAGCAAGCATCCAATTTTCGATTTCGATCCATCTTTTCTAGCTGCATCTTTTGAAACTTCTACAACGGAGAAATTTCCGAGCTTAAGGCCACTTTTCCTAAAATCTGCTTCGATGGGCTTAAATTCCTTCCCACAATCCACATGATCCCAAGGCACGCCAAAGCAAGTTCTCTCGCATGTGTTAATGACGTGTTCGTGCAGCATGAATCGGTTCAACACTTGGCGGAAAAAATCTCTGAAGTGCACATCGAGCGACGATACGAAATAGATTATCTCAAGCTAGAGGTGATACATGATAAAGACATAATCAAACACCAAGAAGATGAACTGAAAAAATTGAAAAAAAAAACTTGTTGAGGCAGGGAAAAGTGCTATGGAAACATCAGAGGTGGTAATTTGTATAGAAGCTTCCCAGAAAGGAACTCGATGCTGTCCTCAACCACAGCGGGGTACTCGCTCTGGAAAAAGATTCTTTGCAAAAGGAAAAAGATGTCTTAACCCACCGCATCGAGGAACTTAAGGAGCTTCTTAAGAAAGAAATGGAAGAGAAAACTGAGGCCCAGGAAGAAACCCAAAGGTACTGCGAAGAGGCTGTTGAAGATAGGAGCCAGAAAATTAAACTCATTGAGCAGTTTGGCAAGATAGACGCTCTTAAAGAGGAGGCTCGAGAGGATGCTCGCAAGAAGATGATGGGAGAAATTGAAACCCGAGAAGAAGATGTTAAAGAGTCCGGTCGGAATGAAATCAAGGACTTATTTGATCCATTGATCATCGAATATAATGCCAAAGTCCTCATCCACCGCGACTTGAGATTTCTTGGCGAATGTTATCTCGAATCACTTAATGAAGCTTGGGAGCACATCGTTGAGATGAAAAATAGGGAGTTGGGTGGAGCTGAATTTGATGTAGAAAAATTAGCGTGAGAGATCCTTCATGGAAATGAACCCCTAGATTTGGCTACTGCGAGACTTCGATACTTTAATATTTCTACACCTTCTGACAAAGGAAAACATATTGTCGGATCCTCGAAGGCCGATCCTAAGGGCCACTCTTCTTCCCAAGCGGCTGGAGGATCGGTTTCTTTTGGCCCGGAGCAGGACTTGGGCTGTGGTCCAAATAAGCCTGGTTATCCAAAGTATTGTCCCCTATTTTGGAAGGGGCACTCCAGCTACCACCGAAAGCCAGCAGGATAGGGTATTCCACTTTATCCTCCAATTTATTAAAGGTTTTGTTCTTCGCTCCCAATGGTTTTAGGCTTATCTCCTTGTTTTAACAAATTTATAGGTCTTTCGAGTTCCGTCAAACTCCTAAAAGCGATGCTGATGTGGAGCAATAAGAGAAACTAGCACAAATTCGGGCAGCCACTGATATTTGGGGCCCGATGCTCAAGTCATCGGAGCTCTTGACGATGATAAGGTTGAAGATCGACTTTCAGTGGATGAATTCGACGATGTTGTGATTACTGGCACCTCCGAACGCACTAATAAGATTAGCTTGAAAGAGCATATCGAGAAGGAGGAGTTGCTGAAGAAAGAGGCTAAAGCTGAGCCCGTCGAGGTGGACATCGACGATCCACACCTTATGCCATTACAAGTTATTCCACTTGGCGGGTTGATTTCTAGTGAACTCCTTCCTAGCTTTATAAGCTCTCTTGCAAAAGATGGCAAAGGATCTAGGAAGAGAAACATCGGGGGCTCAAGTGGCAGCACTCCCGAAAAATCCATAATGGAGAGGAGGTCGAAGAAAAACCTATCACTTTGGCCCCGTGTGTGCATAGTCTGCGTAGCTGCCTGTTCGTCGTTTCTTTTATTAGTTGTGGTTGTATGGGTATGATTCCCGGTTTTTTGAAATAACTTTTACCACGATCTCGAAAACTATCATGTGAATAAAAGTTCTTGTTTTCTATTGAGCTTTCATGTGAATTGCTATTAAAGTAGTTGAACTATTACTTTCCATTATTACTTGTAATTCGTTGTTCATTAATTCTGGTAACAATCCACTAGCTCTATCCTAAGGCCTCCATGCGGTCGTGGCCTTGAGACGTTTCAAATGCTAGGCTCAAGCCTTAGCGTTACGCTGTTGAATTCAGTGGTTTTTTGAGTAACTATACTCTTGCCCCCAATCTTAGGTTATAAGGGTTAAACGTTTGATGGTCGAACTCCATCCTTAATGAGTTTATACTCCTTCTGTCGGTTTCAAGCTGGAGTTCATGGACTAATGAATGGTCGAAACTCATTCAACCATCTATTTATGCTCATATCCACACTCTGGGGATAAAAGTTAGTTGATGGGTGGTCGAATTGGACCCAATCTATGTTTATACTCTAGTCCGCACTCTGGGGACTAAGAGTTATTTCACGGGCGGTCAATTCACGCCTGATTTATGTTTATACTTCGGTCCGCACTCTGGGGACTTAGAGTTATTTCGCGGGTGGTCGATTCATACCCGACTTGTGTTTATACTCTAGTCCACACTCTGGGCACTTAGAGTTATTTCACGGGCGGTCGATTCACGCCCGATTTACATTCATACTCCAGTCCGCACTCTGGTGACTTAGAGTTATTTCATGGGTGGTCGATTCACACCCGACTTGTGTTTATACCCTAGTCCACACTCTGGGGACTTAGAGTTATTTCGAAGAGCGATCGAATTATACTCTCCTTAATTGATTGATTTGCCCTCTAAGGTCTGGGGTTTGATTTAGCGAGTGATCGGCGTTTCATGGTCGCTCTTATTTAACTTTAGTTCTATAGTTTGACAGGATTTATTCAATCATCAGATGGTCGAGCCACTTTTATTCCTCATTGTGTATCCCGTCTATTGGATCATTAATGGGAGCCATTGAGAATTAGCGTGATTGATTAATTTCAAATCTGGGAGCCTGTTCATACAAATCGACATCAATCAGTTTCGTCATGTAACTAATACATAATGCTACAGCAAACATAAACATAAAGGAAGTCCGAAACTTTATTCGCTAAATGGAAAGGAATAACATAATCTATCTATTAAACATCTGGAAAATCAAATGCTAAAGCAAAATTCTGAAAGTAAATACAACTGAAATGAAAAAGAAATAAACTAAGTGAAATAGCATCGTAGATGCTCGCTATTCCATGCCCATGGAAGTGTGATGCCATCCGTAGTCGCTAGCTTGAAAGTTCCCTCTCCAAGCCTCTGTTCAATGACATATGGTCCTTTCATGATAAGATTCATGTGCGATAGGATAGGAAAAACCCATTTCAGGACGATATAATCGATTTCAAAGGTTCAAGGTCAGACTTTAATATGGTAATACCGGGCGACTCGGTGTCGATGCGCCGCTGCTCTCATATCGGCTTCATCGCACTTCTCATCTGTAAAGCCAAGAGATTCCAAGAGGAGATTTTTAATTGTTTTGGGATCGTAGTAAGTCAATTGATGAGAAGGAACTTCAAGCTCAACAGGAATGACGGCTTCGGAACCGTAAGCAAGAGCGAATGGAGTATGACTAGTCGTGGACCTGTGGGTGGTCCTGTAAGCCTGCAGTGCTTTAGGGAGTTCATCCACCCATCTGCTCTAGCCTTCTCCAAACACTTCTTCAGAATGCACTTTATGATTTTGTTTATAGCTTCAACTTGTCCATTTTCCTAAGGGTAAGCGACCACTGCAAATCTTTCGTCAATACGATACCTCCGATAGAAGTCTTTGAATTCAACATTGTCGAATTGAGTCCCATTATATATCATAATAGTTCATGGAAGACCGAAACGACATATGATGTTTCGAACAATAAACTTGATTACTTTCTTGGTCGTGATCGTAGCTAAAGGTTCTGCTTCGGCCCATTTGGTGAAGTAATCAACTACGACGATAGTGTACTCTGCTCCACCTATTAATGGTATTGAAGTCATCAATGCTTTCGAGAGGTACTGTTTGTTTTTAAAGATGTTTTAAGACACTTCCTAAATGCTTTCGAAAGGGTTCAAGGGTTTCGAAGGTAATGGCTTTGAAAAGGGGTTTCGATGCTATCCTTCAGTATTTTGTTTAAATTGCTTTCGAAAGGGATGGTGCCGACACCATCATGTTTTCCCCAATATGTTTATATGATAAAGGATGGTTTCGAAAGAGATACTTTTGTCTATATTCACTTTGACCCAAATAATATTTTATGTATAAACCCAGTGGTTTCGAAAGGGGGACTTTCAATGGTTTCAGAAGGGTCACTTCCAATGGTTTCGAAAGGGGGACTTTTAATGGTTTTTGAAGGGTCACTTATAATAGTTTCGAAAGGGGTACTGTTTGCAACCAAATTGGTCACAAACACCCAAGAACAGATTTAGGTAGTTGAATAAAATGAAGAGATTAAATGAAAACAGAGGAGAATCACAAAATATCAAAGAAAACACAGTAGAAAGCAAAAACAACAAGATTTATAGTGGTTCGGCGTTGATTGCCTACGTCCTCTTTGAATATTCTCTTTATTGCTTTTCAATTCACTTGATTACAATTGCAAACGGCAAGAAATAACAAGAATCAGAAAAGAATGGAGGAAGTCAGTTACAATAATGGCAGAGTTTAGCTAACAGCGTAAGAGTCCTTAAAATGGCCCACTATGCCTGTATTTATAGATGAAGGCGGCCTCCAATCTGACTCAAACTTTGGCAACATGACCTCCTCCACCATATAGGCCCACCATAGGAAGGGCTAGGCCGAACCCTAAATGGATAGGGATCGATACAGATCCCTCCATGAGTCGAGTTTGGGCTAGCGATCCCTATGGTAGCTTTCATATGTCTGTAATGATGGTGCTTCGAATATCTTAGTGCTTGGACTTGTAGAGCTTGAGTTCTTGCAATATTTCAACTCGAATCTGGAAGTGGTCTAGGCAATGCCAGTCCCTCCTGATGCCCTTTATATATGCCGACCCATACTCCACTAGCCATGCCCTGCCGATCCATACTATACGAACCATATCATGCCGATCCTTATCCTTCCAGGACACTATGCCGATCCATTCTCCACTCCAAATATATTATGCCGATCCATATCTCTTGAATATAGTATGTCGATCTGTGTCTCACCAGGGCATCATGTCGATCCATATCTCTTGAATATAGTATGTTGATCCGTGTCTCACTAGGGCATCATGCCGATCCCACTCTCATAAGCACACCATACCGAACCCTTTTGCTTCATGAGTCATGTTGATCCCTCCACATTCTCACCCAAACCAACTATCTTGCCAAATAACTATGCCGACCTCCCACCATATTAAGTGTACACCGATCCCTCCGTCATCTCATCCAATTCGACCAATGTCCATGTCGATCCATATTCCAACCAAGCTAAACTCCATAATTCCAACATCTTGCGTTGTCCATCTATTAACCCTATTCATCCTGGACTGGATACAACTACCCGAACATTATATTTAGGTCATGTGGCTGATGTCTCGTGATCATCCTTCTCATCATTAATCAAACCTGGCCTTTGTAGTCAGCCCTATGTAGCCGGGTCAAGGCACCGGGTAACACTTGCTCCCCAAAATATGTCTGGTGAGTAACACGATGTGCTTTGAATTCGAAAAACCCAGGCTCCCGAGAATAAGTCTATCCAACTTTCCGGTTGATCACTGTTCCTTTATTAATCTTTGATGATACAAGTTCGATGCCGTATTCCATTAGTATGCACAGATTTGGTCATGTGAGATTTACAGGCTTTCTTCTTATTTAACTTCAAACTTGATCGTTCTAAGCTAAACCGCCATTTCAGTTGATTTCAAAAGGTTTAATCCTTGAGTTTCTTCAGTGCACGTTCACATACACATTTCTGTTGTCGGCTCCCAGACGTGTTCGGACGTCCACTGGTCTTTGCCAAGCTATTTCATTCTGCATGCTTACGCTTGCAGTCTATCCTTCATGACATCGGTCATCACTTGGTTTCCAGCTATCTACTAATTTCTTTTACTTCCTTTATTATTTCACTCGTATCCATCATTCACGCATCTCTCTCCTTTTCTTTCTTTTTATATTACATTATTATGTATACTTTTATTTTATTATTATTATTATATATATATTTTTTATATAATAAGAAGGGTCGGCATTCATATGCCGATCCCTCGGGGAGTCTGCATGGATAGGGATCGGCTAGCATTGGGGCCGATCCCTTTTAGTCTCGTGACTGAGTCACATGGGATGACTGGTTCCACTTCCTCCCAAACACGCCTGTATATAACCGTACCTTCCACTTCTCCTTCCCTTCACTTCTTTACTTTGCAATTTTACTTAACCCTTTTTACCTACCCTTCGCATATCTTCCTCTCCTTTTCCCTATCACAACTTCCCTTTTTACAAGCGTTGTTCTTTCAATTGTAGACCTCAACTTCGATCACAAACCAAATCCATCCCCTCATAGCCACTCCTTCTCAATCTCCGATTCCTAAGCTTGAATACTCGATCTCGTAATTTACCCTAAGAATATAGGTATGAACCCTCTTTTATTTGCGTTAATGATTTCGAGTTTTAGTGAATTTGGGTGTTGTTAGGCCATGGTAGGATGAGAGACGGTTTGAGATGTAAGGAGAGGAGAAGAAGGAGAAAGGACTGAAAAAGGAGATAGGGAAATAAGGCTTCATCGAGTTGGACAAGGCACAGCCACGAAATGCTTTGGCGTTAGGTTGTGGAGGAGTTAGTGGAGGGATTGGTCTAAGTCAATTCGATGGGGTCGATAGGATATTAAAAATAAGGGATCGGTAAATTGTTGGAATGCAGGAAATGGTTCTAGGAGGGGTCGGCAGGAGTCATTGGTCTTAGGAATTAAGAAGCAAGGATTGCCCTGAAAGTTTAAGTACAGGGATCGGTATGTAGGCCAGAGAGAAGGGATCGATGATGATAATTCAAACATAGAGGTCGATGATGAGCCTAAAGGAAGGGATCGGTATTCCTATATGAGTTAAAGTGCAGGGATCGGTTATCTGGCTGAGGAATAGGGATCAACATATAACATAGGGATCGGTGTTGACTATAAAAAAAATCTAACTCAAGTCATTCAAACGTTTAACTGCATACTGCCTTGCCCGAACATAAAATGGCCTAAAACAACATGACTTGCATACTTGGATCAATATACTTGAACGAACAAACTTTTGGACTACCCAACATGAACTAAGTAAAAAGCTAGCTAAACAAACTTGAACAATGGACTTCGTAATTCAGAATGTTAGCATCCAATCCTAAAGCTTTGGTTGCCGATCAACTTTCTCGACAAGTGAGACGGTCGGCGATGACGGTCTCTCTGGACGAAATCCCCAAGTTTCGACATTTTACTTTCGCCTCTCTGATTTCAAACTATTTATGTTTGTTTCAAATTGCAATGCACCAATTCACACACAACATGGGGGTAATAGGTTTTTATTTCTAATATTGATTGTCTACTGAGTATAGCTGACATAGATCTCAAGTTACACGGAGCGCTCAACCATAATGTCTTCTGAATCGACCGCAAGATCAAGCTCCGCCACCATATTCAATAAACCTGCTCCGAGTCATCAAACAGACCAAGCAAGGGCATCTGACCTGCAAACAAATCTCTTTTCCGACATTCCAATCTTTCCTACAGAAGTTATTGACACGGCTTCTGATGCCGTTGAGGGTGCTATTGCCCTAAACAATCTGGTTGACTCACAAATGTCTAGAATTGGCGAAGCCGCTCTTCGTCGATAATGTTCCATCCATGGAATTCCTTTTGAAGACGTTCTAGTTCCATTGAGGCAAGACAGGCATCACTTCCCCCAACCGGATATACAGCTTGCAACCAGTTCATGTGCTGGGCCGGATGCGTGCCACCCTTCAACTCCTTCCTTCGATAAATGTTGAAATACTTGAGAATCGCTCCTACTCAACTGCACCCTAATAGTTATGCCTTTATCCATGGCACTTTTCTTCTATTCATGAATGTCCTATTCCATCCGCCAACTCTTGAAGACATCAGATACATCTACAATTTCAAAAGACGGAATGCGAGTCCTTCATATGTCTTCCTTAAACCCTCGCCCAGTTGCTTGGTCTTAACGGGCGCATAGAATAAGCTTTCTCTATTAAAACACAAATGGTTCTATGTACGGTGTCCTCCTAGCTTTGCAAGGAGATGGTTGAAAGGACGTAGTGCTACTCTTGTCTTCATCTTTAGTTCAAAGATTCAAGTCGCAACTTTTTTTCTTAATCATACTAATATCTCTGGTTCTTTCAGGTGTCCACCCTCAACCTGAAGGCGTCGATTATTCCAGGGCCGTCGCGGCCATTCGTGCCACTGCCGTTGAGGATCAAAACATCAATACCTTGTCACTGACGGGCTGCTCTTATTGTTTGGGTTATTGGAAGACGGCCGCAAAATTGGGCTTCCTGGTAGCAAAGTGGTCCCGAGAATTATTGTCAAAAGAAGGGTAGAAGCAAGTAACCCCGTGGTGCTCCAAGTTGAGGGAACCCGGGAAGACATTGAAGGAGGAGAGATAAGAGAATCTCAAGATGCGGGGCTGAAAGGCGAAGGCCTAGGCCTTGGAAAAGCGTCGGTGGTCGAAGCACCAAAAACCAGCCAAATGCCACTCCCTCGAAGAGGAGAAAAAGGTTGTTGTACAAGTTGCGGAAGAGCAAGGCCGAGGCAAACCCGGAATTCATCATAACTCCAATCGAAACGGAATCGTCTTCCTAGCAAATGGAAAGTTCGCTGAAGGGACTCTCTGACATTCCAATTTTGGATGATATATTAAATTACAACTTTGCTACAATTGACATCAAAGGGCTCAACTCTCCCATGAGAAGCAGCGAAGGCATGCAACCTTCCAACAAAGATGAGGCAACTCCAATGAGTAAAGCCAATGTTACTGGTCCATTGGGGGTAAACACTAGGACACACACAAATGCTCGCACTCCACCATACACATGTGATTAATTCCTCGTGTTACAACTTCTAATATGCTCCTATTTGGTTCTTTTACAGGTGCAATGTCACACTCTCACGCTTTTTACCGCCTCCGAGGCTCCTCCACTTATTATCGTTTGGGTCAAGATTCTGATTCTGGAAGACACGGAGACAAATATGATAGGTGAGACAAAGACTACAATTCCCGAGAGTCTTCTTCCTCATCCAGACGGAAGTCTCAACCACATGTTCCTCGCCATCACAATCAATCACACCTTCCCACTCATAGCAAAGATAATTCCTCACGCCGGGGTTCTCAAGCTGCTGCGCCTCACGACCAACTTTTCGGGTCATCCAGTTCAAGGCAATCACATGAGAACCATTCCGGCAAGCATCCGCTTGCTACTTCTGATCCGCTTCCACCGGTTCCTGCTCATGATCCTACCATAGCGGAAAAGTTGGCTGAACTCAAAGCTACTTTTCCAAAAATCTACGTTGATGAACTCGAGTTCCTCCCCTCTGTACATCTCATTCCTGGAAGTGCCAAAGAGAGCTCATTAGCATGTATGAATGACGTGTATGTCCAACATGAAGTGTTCATTCACTTAGCCGAGAAAGTCTCCGAAGTTTCCATCGAGCGCCAGCATGAAATTGATCGCCTCAAGTTGAAGGCTATTCACAACAAAGATATCATCAAGCATCAAGATGCTGGGTTGATCAAATATAAAGCCCAACTTACTGTGGCAGAGAAGAATGCGAAAGAAATGGTGGAGGCTATAAGTCGTTTGGAGACTTCGCACAAAAAGGAACTGGATGTAGCGCTCCATCGTAGTGGCACTTTGGCCTTAGAGAAGGACTCCTTAAAAATGGAGAAAGATGTCTTAGCTCGCCACGTTGAGGAGCTAGAAAAATTATTGTTCAAAGAGAGGGAGGAAAAAATCAAGGCATAGGAAGAATCGAAGAGATGCTGCGAGGAGATCATGGAGGCGAGAAACTAAAAAGCAAAACTTGACGAACAACTTGCCCCGATTGAAGCCTTGAAAGAAATAGCCCACGAAAAGGGTAGAAAATAAGAGCTAGAAGAAGCCAACTCCCGGGTGGAAGCTGCCGACGAGTCCGGTAGAGAAGAAATCAAGAACTTGTTTGATCCGCTCATTGCCGAATATAACGCCAAAGTTCTTCTTCATCGGGACTTGACTTTTCTAGGCGAAGGATATCTTGAATTGCTCGCCGAAGCCTAGGAGGTTATCACCAAAATCAAAAGGGTTGAGCTGGGAGTGGCAGAACTTAATGAGGAGGCACTCGTGCAAGAAGTGCTCCGAGGGAACGAGCCGTTTAACCTGGCCGCCGCGAAGCTTCAGTTCTCTAGGGCTCCTACATCTGACAAAGAAAGAGAGGACATCGCTGGGTCCTCTGGGACTGATCTCAAGGGTCCTTCTCCTACTTAGATGGTCGAAACATCATCTTCTCAGCCTTCGGAGCATCATATTGGTTACGACCTGGACAGACCTGGCCTTGGTCCACAAATGCTATCTCCCATTCTTGAAGGGAGCACTCTGATGACCACAGAAAGCCAACCGGATACTGGTATCATACTCGACTTTCCTAAATTCAAAAGGTTGTTATTTTTGGCACATAACGGTCGTTGACTAATGCTCGTGCTTTAACTAAGTTTTATAGGTCATCTCGGTTTATAGCAAACTCCTAGGAGCGATGTCTCCACGGAGCAACAAGAGAAGTTGGCCGAGGCTTCGGCTGCTGCAAATATTCCGAGGCCCGATGCTCGAGTCATCCATGCACTCGAGGAGGATAAGCCTGAAAACCCGTCCCTTAGCGAGAAGTGGATGATGTTTTGATCACGGGCGCCTCGGAGCACACTGCCAAAAGCAGTGTGAATGAGAAGATCGAAGAGGAAGAGAGATCGAAGCACAAAATTAAAACGAAGCCCATTAAGGCCGCAGCCGAAGATCCTATTCATTTACCTTTGCAGGTCATTCCACCTGGCGAGACAATTCCTACTAAATTCCTCCTTCTTCTTTAAGCGTCTCCACTATAGGCAGCAAAGGGTCCCGAAAAAGACGCTCGACTGATTCAACTCCTGAGAAATCCAAGAAGTCGAAGAAATAGTTAGTGTTATGTCATTGTACATAGTTTGAATAAGTGAGATGTGTGTTTCTTTTCTTAGCAGTAGGTGTACGGGTGTGGATCCCGAACTTTTGAATAATTTGTAATGAATTTTTGAGATAATGAATAAAAGTTTTTGTTTTTTTATTAATCATCTTGTGAATTATTACTTCAACGGTAGAGTAATTACTTCCCATTTCATGTAGTTGTAATAATTTTCACAAGTCTCGTTAATAATTCACTATCTCCATCTTAAAGCCTCTCTATAGACGCCGTCTTAAGTCATAAGCAATGCCAAGAAGGAACTATAATGAACAATTGTGTCTTGCCACTAACAGTTCGAGTCTTTTCCGTCGATTTGAGATCGGAATTTGTGGGATAGAGAACAGTAGAAATCCGTCCAATCACCCATTGGGTTTTCGAGTTAGCTTGTGGTCTGGGGACTTAGAATTTTTTGCAAGTAGTCAGCTATAATCCAAACGCCTATACTCTAATCCGGCTCCGAAGACTCGGAGCTTTCAGCGTGGGCAGTCATGTTCCCGCCCGTAGCAGTCATTCCTCTGTCGAATGATTTATACTCCAGTCCGCTGTCGAGGACTTAAAGTTTTCTATTCCGCGGTCTGGGACTTAGAATTTTTGTCGTGGGCAGTCGTGTTTCCGCCTGAATGGTTTGTACTCTGGTCCGCAGTCAGGGACTTAGAGTTTTCTAGTCCACGGTCGGAGACTTAGAATTTTTTAGTCCGCAGTCAGGGAATTGGGATTTTCTAATCCGCGGTCGGGGACTTAGAAATTTCGTTGTGAGCAGTCGTGTTTCCACCCGAATGGTTTAAACTCTGGTCCGTAGTCAGGGACTTAGAGCTATCTAGTCCACAGTTGGGGAATTAGAATTTTTTAGTCCGCAGTCAGGGACTTAGGATTTTCTAGTCCGCGGTCAGGGACTTAGATTTTTAGTCCGCGGTCAGGGACTTAGGATTTCTAGTCCGCAGTCAGGGACTTAGAATTTTTTGTCGTGGGCAGTCGTGTTTCAGCCCGAATGGTTTATACTCTAGTCCACAGTAAGGGACTTAGAGTTTTCTAGTCCGCAGTTGGGGACTTAGAATTTTTTAGTCAGCAATCGAGGACTTAGGATTTTCTAGTCCGTAGTGAGGGACTTAGTAATTTTTATTCTGCAGTTGGGAACTTAGGATTTTCTAGTCTGCAGTTAGGGACTTAGAATTTTTTAGTCCGTAGTCGGGAACCTAGGATTTTCTAGTCCGCGGTTAGGGACTTAGAATTTTTTTGTCATTCTCTCATCGTTGACAACCTTTGTTCCTTATTGCAAGCTTCGCTTTTTGATTCGTCCACGGGAATCGCCAGCCGAGCAAACTTACAAAGCTCACCTCGTGCGATCCCATTGGGGATTGGTACGATTGATCAACTGAAGACTTCGTGAATCTGTGCACACATCACAGATATCGATATCAATTAGTTCCAATGCATACTTGGCATAAAATGTAATGACGGTAGCTTATGCAAAGGAAGCTTCAAGATTTTATTCATCATATGAAAGGGAGCAGAATGACTCGTCCTATTACACATTAAAAAAGATCAAACACCAAAGCAAATGTCAAAAGTAACTAGTACTGAAATATAAAAGAAACAATTTAGGTGGAATAGCATCATAAATGCTCACTATTCCATGCTCTTGGAAGTGTTGCGCCATCAACAGTCGCTAGCTTGAAAGTCCCTTCTCCAAGTCTCTATTAAATGACATATGGTCCTTCCCATGTCGGGTTCATGTGCGATGGGACCAAGAAAACTCGTTTCAGGACAAGGTCACCAACTTCAATGGTTCTCGATCGGACTTTTGTATTATAGTACCGAGCGATTTGATGTTAGTGTGCGGCTGCTCTCAAATCGGCCCCCTTGCGCTTCTCATTGATAAAGTCCAATGACTCCAGTAAGAGGTTTTGGTTTGTTCTGGGAACGTAGTAAGTCACTCGATGAAAAGGGACTTCGAGTTCTATTGGAATAACTGTTTAGCTCCATAAGCAAGAGCAAATGGAGTATGGTCGGTTGCGGACTTGTGAGTGGTCCTATAGGCCCAAAGTGGCGTAGGAAGCTCATCCACCCACTTGCCTCTAGTCTTTTCTAAACGCTTTTTCAGAATAGATTTTATAATCTTGTTTACAGCTTCAACCTGTCCATTCGCCTGAGGGTGAGCGACCACCGAAAACCTCTTCTCAATATGATACCTTCGACAAAACTCTTTAAATTCGGCGCTATCGAATTGAGTCCCGTTATTAGTCACGATAGTCCGTGGAAGACCGAAACGGCATATGATGTTTCGAACAACGAAGTTAATTACTTTCTTGGTTGTAATCGTGGCTAATTGCTCCGCCTCGGCCCATTTGGTGAAGTAATCAACCGCGATGATCGCGTACTTCGCTCCACTTTTGGAGATTGGTAGAGAGCTGATGATGTCGATACTCCACATATCGAATGGACAAGGACTAACCATTTGTGTGATCTCTGTCAGTGGTGCTCTTGGTACTTTTGCAAATATTTGGCATTTGTCGCATCGTCTAACATAATCAGCAGCATCCCGGTTCACAATCGGCCAGTAGTATCCATAACGGAGTATCTTTTTTGCTAAAGTTTGCCCCCAGTGTGATCGCCACGTTCCCCCTCATGGACTTCCCTTAAGACACGTTTTATCTCATCATGGGCGATATACCGGAGTAAAGGAACGGAAAACCCCTTTTTGTACATAGTTCCTTCCTACATAATATACTATGAAGCTTTGCGAAGGACTTATCGCTTTTCGTTTCTCTTTTCCGACAAGGTCCCATGCGATAGGTATTTTTTATATGGAGTCATCCATGATTCCCTCTTGGGCACTGTCTCCAGTATTTGGTCAATTTCCATCGTATCTATACTTGGGGTGTGCAATGTCTCGATTGGAACCAAGCCCATTTGTTGCGCAACACTAGTGCTCGCGAGCTTTAACAATGAATCGGCTTCTCCGTTCTGCTCATGCGGGATATGCAAGATGCCATAGTATTCGATATCCGCCAACAGCTCCTAAACTCGGGTAAGATACGGGGCAAGTCATTGTCCCTTAGCCTGATAATATCCCCTTATCTGATATATCACCAGTTGTGAGTCACAAAAGATTTCAAGAGACTTTACTCCGAGCTCCCTTGCGAGTTTTAGCCCGGCGATCAACGCTTCATATTCGGCTTCGTTATTTTTAGCAGAAAAATCAAGCTTTGGAGCGTAACAAATTGACCGATTCATAGGGGTTACGAGAACAATTCAAGCTCCGGAACAATGCATTAGATGCTCCGTCGGTATACATCTTCCATCGCACTGCAGGGATTATTCGTTGTCTGGGGGCTCATCCTGCATGATAAACACCACTATGAAGTCTGTCAATGCTTGTCCTTGAATTGCTCTTCGCGGCAAATATGTATTGTCGAATTGGCTAAGTTCGATATTCCATTTAAATAATCTTCCGAACGTATCAGGTCATTGGAGGACCTATCACAACAGCTGATCGGTATACACGTTGATTAGATGGGCCTGGAAATACGGGCGAAGCTTACGGGATGCGATCACCAAGCAGTACGCCAACTTCTCTATCTTCGAGTAGTTTCTTTCTGCCCCCATTAATCGTTTATTAAAGTAGTACACCGGTCTCTGAATCCGGTTCTCCTCATGAATCAAGGCGGCACTTATGGCATTTGGCGATACAACTAAGTAAATATACAACTCCTCATGGTCTACCGGCTTTGACAAAACAGGGAGTCTCTCCAAATGATTCACCAAAGCTTGGAATGCGCCTTCACAATCTTGTGTCCACTCGAAATTCCTCTTCCCTTTCGTTATCAAATCGAAGAATGGAATGCATTTATCGATCGCCCTAGAGATGAACCGACTCAAAGCAGCGCCCTTCCCATTCAAACTCTGCACTTGCTCAATGGTTCTAGGCACTTATATATCCCGAATGGCTTGAACCATTTCAGGATTAACTTCAATTCCTTGAGCATTGACGATAAAGCCCAAGAACTTCCCCGACGCAACACCGAATAAGCCCTTCAAATGATTGATTTTCATGTTATAGAATCGAAGGAAATCGAACATCTCCGCTAAGTCTTGAATGTGGTCATTTGATTGTCGTGACTTTATGAACATATCGTCCACGTAGACTTCCATCATCCTCCAAATCTGATCCTTAAACATTCGGTTAACCAGACGTTGATAGGTCGCTCCAGCATTCTTTAATCCGAACAGAATCACTATGTAACAGTATAACCCAACATCCATGACAAAACTGGTATGTTCCTAATTTGGGACGTGCATCAGGATTTGGTTATACCCCGAGTACGCATCCATAAACGATAAAGGTTCGTGCCCCGCAGTTGAATCAACTAGCTGATCGATTCTCGGCAGGGGAAAACTATCTTTAGGGCACGCCTTGTTCAGGTCTAAATAGTCAATACACGTTCTCCACTTCCTATTTTCCTTCTTCACCAGCAGGGGGTTAGATATCCATTAGAGATAGAGAGCATCACGAATAAACCCAATGACTTTAAGTTTATCCACCTCCTCTTTAAGAGCGACGGATCTCTCCGGATCCATGCCCCGTCTTTACTATTTCACAGGTTGGATCAATGCTTAATGCATGGCTCGCGAGATCCCACACATGTCAGAATGAGCCCAAGCGAATACATCTAGATTCGCTCGAAGGAAATCAGTAAGTTCTCTCATCATTGAAGGGCTGAGTTATGATCCAATCTTCAACACCCGCGATGGGTCATCGTGGCTGACTATGATATCAACCGTCAGTTAAGCCGGCGCTGCCTTGGTCTCCTTGGGTTCTTCCTCATCATCTCTTGGATCTATATCTCTATAGAACCGACTGTAGTGCTCAAGCCAAGGCTTAGGCGCCATTTGTCAATCTTCCATAACTTGGATGCGGAAAGACTTATCCATACCCTTTCCTTTCTCTTTTCACTGAGCCTCTCTTAACTCAACCACATAACAGGCACACCCAGTCGCCTGATCACCATGCACAACCCTACTCCGTTATTAGTCGGAAATTTCAACATCAAACACCATGGGGCCAAAGCTACCCGAAATTCAACTAGGGTCGGACGACCAAGAAAAACATTGTACGGTGAATCCACATCTAAAACAATGAACGGTGGGATCTGCACCATCCTACGTTCACCTTGTCCTAACTCAACTGGCAATTCAACATAACCGACTGCCTTGGTAGCCTTACCATTGAAATCATGTATACGAGCTTTAGACGGTTTCAAATCCTTAGCCTCCATCCCCATTTAAATATATGCCTTCTTAAAGATAATGCTCACAGAGCTTCTGTAACATCCCTAATTTTGATAACATTATTCAAGGACATTTAATTAGATAAATTAAATAGAATAATGATGATGAGGGGATTGAGATTTGAATAAATTATGTAAAAGGGTCGTGCTTAATAATTAAATAAATGGGCTTTAAATGGTTTAATGGATAATTAGTTCACACATGGGCATATTAGTAAAATAGCCTCTTTATTTTACACGGCTATACATTTCTCACTATTGTCCATTCACGTTCTTTTTTCTCAAATCAATAACAAAATGCAAAAACCCTAAGAGCCAGCCATTAACAAGAAGGAAAAGAGGAATATTACAATCTCATACTAAGGATTAAGGCTAGGGAGGATTAAGCAACAACAAATTTCAAATTCCTTATCAAGTCTAAGGTGAATAATAATTTTATACCATCTCTATTTTATTATATGATTATGTGTTTTTGGATTTATGTTTAAATTCATTTTTATAATGATATGGATGATGATATGCTTGAATTATGTTATGATCGAATTATTTTAATTCATATACATATGAGTTTGCTCGGTTTTAAGGGAAAACCAAGGGTTTATGATTTTCGAATGCCATGGAAAAATTTTATGTTGAATAATACATGATTTGGAGATGGTTTTTGATTTTCAGAATTTTCCAAGCTATAAAAAATTTGTTATGGATTTCTGAAGGAAAATATGATATAATTGGGTTTAAATTTTTTTCGAGTATTTCAGGAAGAAATTGGGCCTGAAATTTTAATGTGTTCGATTACATGGTAAAATTGATTTTCTACGATTTTTGGGGAATTTTCCCAGTTGATTTATTTAGGAAAATAAATTATTGTTAAAGAGGGACATTTCTGCAAATATTGGTTTTGTTATATGGAAGGGCTTAAAACGTTATGTTTCTTTGATTTGGATCTAAATTAATGCGACAGTTTCTAATTTTAAAGTATTTGAAAAGTTTTAAAGTAACCAATCAAGGAATTACAACTGGTAGGTTAGTTATAAAGCAATTGCCATGTTTAGCTATAAATCAGCATTTCAGGAAAAAGGTGGTTCCTCCTATTTCAGAGGCACCTTTCGACTCCTTTTACCTCTGCACCATCTCAGTCGAAACCATCTCTATCGAAACCCACTTAGTCGGAACCAAGGCATATGGTATCAATGGATTTTGTACGAAGTGAATTGGTAAGTAGTGGAAGGTAGGGTGTCGAAAGCTAAGCTTTCATCAGAGTCAAAACCTTTAGTTTGTTTTCTAAAGTTAAATTCCTGCCTTGTATAACTTAAAGCTTTCAACATAGTCGAAATCCATGCTTTCGAAAAGGACTTCATATATAGCTTTTGAAGGGGTATTTTCCTTAAATAAGAGCTTCTGAAAGGATTGGTTTCGACCATGTCGAGACCAAGCTTCTGGTTTACCCTTCGACTGCATTGAAGTCATCTATGTTGTCGAAAGGTTATTTCTTTTTTAACCAAAGTTACGCCACTTGCTAAATGCTTTCGAAAGGGGTTAAGGGTTTCGAAGGCAATGGTGTTGAAAAGGGGTTTCGACACTATCCTTCAATAGTTTAATTTAAAAGGTTGTTGCTTTTTACTAGATGGTTCCGACACCATCAACTTTTCCCCAAAACAATTTTATAATTGGTTTCGAAAGAGATACTTTCATATATAATCAGTTTAACCCAAAGAATGTTTTAAAGAGTAAACCCAATGCTTTCGAAAGCGTACTTTTATTTGTTTCGAAGCTATGTTTTAAAGAATGTTTTTGATACCATCGAAAAGTATCATTGGTTCGAAAGGATTGATTATAGAGCTTTGAAAGGTATATACTTAGAGTTTTGAAAAGAGGTTTTCTATGCTTTCTAAGGAGTTCATCCAGTGGTTTCGAAAGTGGTGTTTTAAAGTTTCAAAACGGATAACCCATTCTCGTTTTAAAAAGGAAATACCATGGCATAAATAAAGATTTTGGAAATATTATTTGCATTGTTATTAACCTATAAATGTATGTTGGGGAAGGGTGGAATAACCAGATATGTTGACCCAGTAGTGAACATAAATTAAGGAATGTTAAAACCTTAAAACTAAAGATATTGCCTGGGGCCAATAGGTGTACAGTAAGCCCATGAAAACTGTATATAACTAATTATATTGGCAGGGGCCAATAGGTTCATAGTTAGCCCATGAAACTATAATTTGACACTGGCAGGGGCCAGTAGGTTTGTAGTTAGCCCATGAAAACTATATCCTGATTAAGATATTGACAGTCAGTCAATAGGTTCCTAGTTAGCCTATGAAAACTAGGATAAGAGAAAAGATATTGGAGTTACCAATAGGTTCTTAGTGATCCCATGAAAACTATGATATTGGACAGATGGTCCATAAACATTTAACAAGTTAATAGTAATCCTAGAAGCTATAATTGAGACAGATAGTCAAAATGAATGGGGATGGGTAATCCAGAATTGATTTACTTGTTTTGCATATCATCATAATGTTTTTGGAATACTATGTTTTAACCATTGTGGATGCAGGAGCACAGTATATGGTTTTATAAATGTTTTAGGATACTAGTGAGGGGAAAAGTCGTACCGCTAAGCGGGGTGGTCTCACTAGATATCTAAATGGTTTGAGATAGTAAATTATTATTCATACCAAGCTTTATGTCTGAATCGAGGTTTTTGTTTTCCCCTTAAAATCTCGTGTACTAAATTGGTTTTGAGTAGTTTGAGAGTTAAGGTTTCTAGGTGTTCTTTTAGACGAATAAAGCTTCCGAGGACATGCAGGAGGCAAACTTGTTATTAGAGTTCTTTTATTTCCAATATGTGTTTTGTTTGTAAAGGAAAATTGTTTTCTTGCCTATCTATATACTCTGATCTACCAAGGGGGCATCTTTATATGTCGCTCTTAGCATATTTTGTAATAATTATATGTTATCTGAACGTGGTCTTCGAACTAGGATTATGTAATCAATTCGGAATGTTTTGAAATGGAAATTGGAATTTGTTTGTTGTTTAGAAACTCTTTTATATTCTTGTGTTTCTGCATATCAATGTATCTAATATCGCCGTATTTGGTCACCGAGGATTAATAACTATAGATGATTGCACCATCCGTAGCCGTTAGTTTTGGGCCTCCAAGTAGGGGATGTTACAAGTTGGTATCAGAGCATAGGTTTATGAAACTTTAAAAGAAACTTATACCTATTTTCCAAACATAATCAAATGAATCAGATAATAAGATCGAGTTTTGGGTTAACGCTATAGTAACATACTTGTATTTGCTATATATAGTTATATATATATAAGTATGTATCCCCCGCTCTCTTAGACCATTCTTCTCTATCTTACTAAGGCTCGTATGTAGATTTACGAGAAGGGAGATATGGAAGCGGGAAATGGAAGTGGAAATCTCGGTGGGGGAAGCACCACAATAAATGGAAATTCTCGACCCACTACCAGGAGAAACCTAGGTTGACAGGATAATGCTAGTAATAAAATTCTGATGCCAATGTGAGTGCTGGAAATCCACCGGTAGATATGGGGATGATGTATCAGTTCTTTGTTGGTTTGAGGCAAGCTGGAGCTGCTGCTGGTGTTGTAGGAAATGCAGGAGGAGCTAATCATGTGGCTCCAGTTGGGAATAATTATGCTTTGCTGAGTAGAGATTACACCAGTTTGGGTGGGAAGTAATTTTTGGGAAAGGAGAGTGCCATAGAGGTTTGGAATTGGTTGTTGCATTGTGAGCATATATTTATTGATTTGGGCCTGAATGATGGTCAAAAGAGGAGGTTGGCCTCTAAACAGTTGCAAGGTTCAACATTACATTGGTGGAATAGTGTTACTACCGGGGTTTTGGAAGAGCAGTTCACTTGGGTTGATTTTAAAACAAGATTTGAACAAAAGTTCGTATTTGAGTTTGCTAAGTCTAAGCTAATGAGGAAGTTTATGGATTTAGTGCAAGGAGCGATGTTAGTAGTTGAGTATGCTACTAAGTTTGAAGAGCTGTCTCGATATGGATATGCTGTTATAGATACTGACATCAAAAAGAATGAGAGGTTCATTCGAGGATTGAGGCCTGAGCTTACTACAGTGATCATGAAACATGTCTGTGATGCTTGTAATATAGTAGTGTTGATGGCCATTCTCCATGAGGAGTTACTTGCTTATTTAGCTAAAGAGAAGTCGGTGGAAACTTAGGGTTCTCAGGGTAAGAAGAGGAAGTTCTTTAAAAAGAAGGGAGATACTGCTATGAAGTCAAAGGCTGAGGTAGTTTGCTATAACAATGACAAGAAGGGTCACTTTGCTAATGAATGCCGATTAGGAAATAGGAACAAAGCCGCAAATAAGAAGAATGTGAAGTGCTCCAACTGTGATCAAGTTGGGAATTACAAGAATCAGTGCCCAGAGCCAGTTAGGGAGGACAAAGAAAAAGTGTTCGTTATAGGACCGGCTAGGCCTGCCACAGCTGATAAAGGAAAGACTGTGATGGAAGGTATGCTTTTGATTCAGAGTATTCCAGTTAGAGTATTTTTTGATAATGATGCATCACATTCATTTATATCTCAGTGTTTGGTTGATAGATTATGTTTAGAACCCACCTATCTTGTTACTTCTTTAAGGGTTGTGAATCCAATAAGAGGGTATACAACTATAGGGTTAAGATGTTACCAGTTAGAACTTGATTTTTTAGGTCATAAGTTTGCATGCAGTTTGTATGTTATTGATTTCGTAGATATCGGAATCATTTTGGATATGGATTGGTTGGGTAGGTATGAGGCTGGAATATTTTTCCAGGATAGGGAATATCACTAAGACACCCTGATAGTCATAACCGAGTGACATTCTCAGTAGATAATACCGAACAAAGTGATAGTGCTATGCTTAATGCTATGGAGGTAGGAAATGGTTAAGTCAGGTTCGAGTAGCAAGAGAGATTGCAAATTTCTTTGAGAAGTCACTAGACTTCCCCCGAAAAGAGCTGTTGATTTTAGAATAGATCTTGTGCCAGGAGCTGAACCTGTAAGTAGACCACCTAGCAGGATGACACCAACTAAGATGAAGGAATTGAAGGTACAGCTAGTGGATCTAGAAGGAAGGAGTTTTATTAGACCAAGCAGTTCAACTTAGGGAGCGGCCACGGTGTTCGTGAAGAAACCGGATGGGTCGTTAAGAATGTGCATTGACTATCGTAAGTTAAACGAAAAGACAATTAAGAATAATTATCCTTTGCTGAGAATAGATGATCTGTTTGATCAGTTGAGTGGAGCCAGAGTGTTTTCCCAGTTGGACTTGGCGACAGGTTTCCATCAGTTAAGAGTGGCAGAGGACAGTATTCCTTTGATAGCAATTTGAACTAGGTATAGTTCATATGAGTGGTTGGTGATGCCATTTGGATTAACGAATGCACCTACTATCTTTGTGGATTTGATGAACCGAGTTTTCCAAGAGTATTTGGATAGGTTTGTGTTAGTGTTTATAGATATCATTCTAGTCTACTCTAGGGATGAGAGAGAGCATAAAGTTCATCTTAGAGTGGTACTTGAGATGCTGAGGCAGAATCAGCTAAAGGCGAAGTTTACCAAGTGTAATTTCTAGAAGAAAGAGGTAAAATTTCTTGGTCATATGGTTTCAAAGAAAGGATTGTCTGTCGATGCAGATAAGATCGAAGCCGTGAATAATTGGAAGAGACCAAAGATGGTGACTAAGATCGGGAGTTTTCTTGGACTTGCTGGCTACTACCAGAGATTCATTAAGGACTTCTCGTGGATAGCAGCACCCTTAACTAAGCTAACCAGGAAGGAAGTGAGATTTGTTTGCTCCAACAAATGTGAGGGAGCATTCCTTAAGTTAAATCATTTGTTTACCAATGCACCCGTATTAGTAGTTCCAGACGGAAACCAGGGATTGGTGGTATATACCGATGCATGTGGAACTAGATTAGGAGCAGTGTTGATGCAGAATGGTAAAGTCATCGCCTGCGCATCTAGGCAGCTTAGACCGCATGAAGTTAGATATCATACTCATGATTTGGAGTTGGCTGTTGTGATCTTCGCATTGAAGATTTGGAGACATTATCTCATAGGGGAGAGATTTGAGCTTTATGCTGGTCATAAGTCTTTACAGTATTTATTCTCTCGAAAGGAGTTGAATATGACGCAGCAGAGATGGCTGGAGTTTTTAGATGCTTAAGATTTTGGTATAGAGTATACACCGGGGAAAGGTAATAAAGTGGTAGATGCTCCTAGCAGAAAACATCAGAATGTGGTGTTAGCTAGGTTGGCAGAGTGGAAAGATTTAGAAGCTTTAGTCAGTTGTGATGTGCAGTTAAGATCGACTGCTAGTTCTAATTAGAGTTCCGCCCAGTTGTCTTGTTTAGAAGTTCGACCGATATTGTTTGAGAAAATTGCTTCTAAGTAGAAGGAGGACCATTCTTGGCTAAGAGAATTAGAAGGCTTGAGGTTGGAATTGAGATCGATGATCTAAAGGATTTTAGCCATGACCAGAAAGGATGGTTGAGAAAGAAGGGACGGTTGTGTGTTCAGAATGTGGAGGACTTGAGGAAAGAAGTTCTTGGAGAATGTCATCGGTTCAAGTTTACGGTTCATCCTGGAGGGACCAAGATGTATCAGGATAGGAAGAGGAGTTTCTATTGGGAAGGCATGAAGAGGGATGTTGGCTTGTGGGCTAAGCAGTGTGCAAACTCTCAACAATTGAAAGCTGAACATCAGAAACCAAGTGGGTTGCTTCAGCCTTTAGAGATTCCACTTTGGAAATGGGGTTCGATATCTATGGATTTTATAGATGGGTTGCCAAGGTCAAATAGAGATAATGAAAGTATACGGGTTATAGTGGATAGATTGACCAAGAGTGACCATTTCATTCCAGTTAAGTCAACCAGAACGGCACCTGTTTTAGCTAAGTTTTGCCTGAAGAACATAGTTAGACTGCATGGAGTTCCTAGTAGTGTAGTCAGTGACAGAGATGCTTTGTTCACTAGTGAATTCAAGAAGAGTCTACAAGAAGTAATGGGTACCAAGCTTAATATGAGTACTGTGTATCACCCTCAGACAGATGGTCAGACAGAGGGAGTCAACAAAGTACTTGAGGATCTATTGAGAGCTTGTGTATTGGACTTTGGTGGATCTTGGGAGGATCGCCTACATTTGGTTGATTTTTCCTATAATAACAGTTATCAGACAAGTATAGGAATGGCGCCGTTTGAGGCTTTGTATGGAAGACCATGAAAATCACCAGCATGTTGGTTGGAGATTGGAGACAGACTAGCCTTATTTCCAAATTTGGTCAGGGAAGCATCAGAGAAGATTGAGTTAATCCGAGGAAGGATGAAGGAAGCTCAGTCTAGACAGAAGAGTTATGCAAATAAGAGGCGTAAAGATCTATAATTCTCAGTTGGGGAAAAGGTTTTCATTAAGGTATCACCTATGAAGGGCATGGTGGGATTTGGAAAGTCAGGGAAGTTAGCCCCAAGATATATAGGTCCATTCCAGATTATAGAGAGGATTGGAAAGCTCGCATATAGAGTAGAGTTACCGAGCAGTATGGCAGGTGTCCATAATGTATTTCATGTATCTCAACTTTGCAAGTATGTGCATGATCCAGAGACTACTATTCCTCCGACAAGGTTAGAAGACTTAGTAGTATAGCCTAATTTGACTTTTGTTAGACAACCAATTCGGGTTGTAGCTAGAGATGAGAAAATATTAAGGAATAAGACAGTCAGGTTAGTGAAAGTTCAGTGAAGCGACAATGAGAAGGACTGTACTTAGGAGACAAAGGACAGGATTAGAGATACTTATCCTGATCTGCTTTAACGGTATGTCTATATTAGATTTATATAGATAGTTTCTAGTCAGTTAGACTAGTATGGTCTTTAAGGGGGGAGCCTGTAACATCCCTAATTTTGATAACATTATTCAGGGAAATTTAATTAGATAAATTAAATAGAATAATGATGGTAAGGGGATTGAGATTTGAATAAATTATGTAAAAGGGTCGTTCTTAATAATTAAATAAATGGGCTTTAATTGTTTTAAAGGATAATTAGTTCACACATGGGCATATTAGTAAAATAGCCTCTTTATTTTACATGGCTATACATTTCTCACTATTTTCCATTCACGTTCATTTTTCTCAAATCAAACACAAAACGCAAAAACCCTAAGAGCCGGCCATTAACAAGAAGGAAAAGAGGAAGATTACAATCTTAGACTAAGGATCAAGGCTAAGGAGGATTAAGCAACAACAAATCTCAAATTCCTTATCAAATAATAAGTTTATACCATCTCTATTTTATTCTATGATTATGTTTTTCAAATTTATGTTTAAGTTCGGTTTTATAATGATATGGATGATGATATGCTTGAATTATGTTATATCGAATTATTTTAATTCATATACATATGAAGTTGCTCGGTTTTAAGGGAAAACCAAGCGTTTATAATTATCGAATGCCATGGAAAAAATTTAAGTTGAATAATACATGATTTTGGAGATGGGTTTTGATTTTCAGATTTTTACAAGCTATAGAAAATTTGTTATGAATTTCTAAAGGAAAATATGATATAATTGGGTTTAAAAATTATTTGAGTATTTAAGGAAGAAATTGGGTTTGAATTTTAATGTATTCGATTACATGATAAAATTTATTTTCTATGATATTTGGGGATTTTTCCTAGTTGAATTATTTGGGAAAATAAATTATTGTTAAAGAGGGACTTTTCTACAAATGTTGGTTTTGTTATATGGAAGGGCTTAAAACGTTATGTTTCTTTGATTTGGATCTAAATTAATGCGGCAGTTTCTAATTGTAAAGTATTTGAAAAGTTTTAAAGTAACCAGTCATGGAATTACAACTAGCAGGTAAGTTATAAAGCAATTTCCATATTTAGCTATAAATCGGCATTTCAGGAAAAAGGTGGTTCCGCCTATTTCGGAGGCACCTTTCGACTCCTTTACCAACGCACCATCAAAATCAGAACCATCTCTGTCGAAACCCACTTAGTCAGAATCAAGGCACATGGTATCAATGAAATTGGTACGAAGTGAATTGGTAAGTAGCGGAAGGTAAGGTGTCGAAAGCTATGCTTTCGTCAGAGTCGAAACCTTTAGTTTGTTTTCTAAAGTTAAATTCCTGCCTTGTTTTACTTAAAACTTTCAACATAGTCGAAAGCCTTGCTTTCGAAAGGGACTTCATATATAGCTTTTGAAGGGGTATTTTCCTTAAATAAGAGCTTCCGAAAGGATTGGTTTCAACCATGTCGAGACCAAGCCACTGATTTACCTTTCGACTGCATTGAAGTCATCTATGTTGTCGAAAGGTTATTTCTGTTTTAACCAAAGTTAAGCCACTTCCTAAAGTTCTAGAATGATTTATACTGAAGAAATAAAGTGAAGAAATTAAATGTAAAAAGAGGATTATCTAACAAAAACTCCAAATTTCAGATATGAAAGCAATTAAAATGCAAGAAGACACAAGAATTTAGAGTGGTTCGGCGTATTGCCTACATCCACTTTGAAGTAGTTTGCTTTATTGATCTTCCTTTTGATGTTTACAATTGATTTCAACAAATTACAGTGAATTACAATGATTTGCAGTAATGAAATTTGTTGGTAGCAGCAGCAATGGAGTTCAGATCTGGATCTGGCGGAGTATGGGCGTTGGAGATCTCAAAGAGGAAGAAGAAACCCTTTTTTGTTGGCTTTGGGGGTCTATTTATAGGTGTAGGAGGCTGGTATTTCGCTCAGATCTCGGGAGCCCTCTTTGGCACGTGACCAGGCCCGCACGCCCAAGCCCGTAAAGTTTCGGTCCGATCCGTGATCGACACGAACAGATTTCGACTCGATCAAGATTTCATCCAATGGAGTCGAAATTTGACGTGGACATTCTTTAGCATGCACGTAGTCTTCTGTGAAAATTTCATAGCATTTGGACTTGTAGATTAGGAGATATGATCGATACGAAATGAGGTTTTCGGTAGGCTGTTTCCTTCGACTCGCTTCCGTTTCGACTCGCTTCCATTCGACTCAGTGACGTGGCGCCTGAATCTCACTCTGCCCTTGATGTTGTTTCGAGTGAGTCGAAATGTTCTCCAATTGAGCGAGTCGAAGTGTGCCCAGATCGAGCGAGTCGAAATGGAGCGTCCTGAGAGGTTTGAGCAGTGGCTTCGCCAATGTAGTCGATCAGTGGTTCGAATGGAGCGAGTCGAAGAGGACATCTGAGCGAAGCGAGTCGAAGTAGGTACTTCTGATGGCTGTGAAGCGAGTCGAACCTGAACGACTCGAAGTTGGCCTCTGAGCCAAGCGAGTCGAAGTGGTCGCTTCTGAGTGTTGCAAAGAGAGTCGAACCTGAACGACTCGAAATTGACCTTTGAACGAAGCGAGTCGAAGTGGTCACTTTTAAGTGTTGCAAAGCGAGTCGAAGTTGGCATCTGAGGGACGTGGAGCGAGTCAAAGGGAGCAAGTCGAACGGTGATTGATTTTCGTCCAATTTTTTATCGTTCATAACTTGAGCATACGAACTCGGATTGACTTGAGATTTGGAACGTTGGCTCTCATGGCTTAGCTTGTCATGTCCTACCAATTTTGGCTCGATCCGGACTCAGACAAAATTCGTCGATATCCATAGTGAGTCTGTGTATAACTGATCTCTAGGACGGGCCATCATTGATTACTAGTTAATTCCTTGGTGTCACGGCCTTGCCAAAAGGCGGGATAACATTTTCCCCCCAAAGTACGTCTTGTGGAAACATGATGTGCTTTGAAACGTTGCAATCTTTAGTTTGGATAACTATCGCTTTTTCGATGAAAGCTGTAATCTTTGACTGATTTTTTTCGATAATGTAAACTATTGACTGTCAACTGCTTTACCCTGTACTGTTGAAACTGATTGCTGTATGCTAGTGGTTACCCGTCTGTTGTTGTAATCGTTATTGGACGAGTTTCTGATTCCTGAAAATCTAGAATATTGAATATTAGTTCGACATTCATGCATATATGTTAACCTGACTCTCGTTGGCGTTTGTACGTCCACGAGTCATTGTCAGTTTATTTTACTTTTTGAATTTCGTATCGATCCTCTCCTGAACCGATGTGAAATTCGCTGCAACAACGCTCGATGGTTGCTTTTGAATGTTCCTTCGTAACGATCCTCTCCTGAATCGATGTGAAGGGTTGAAACATCGAAGATGATTTTCATTGGATTTATGGATGCGAAGTAAGTATGTCGAGTTGATGGAGTTGGCCTCTGGAAGCCATGATTTGATGGATTCGAACTGACTGTTCGTATCGATGCTCTAGTGAAGGAGTTGGAAACTATGGACACGAATAGGAATTTTGCATCGATAGACGCAGGGTTCGGTGGATACGAAGTGCTTGTTCGACTCGATGATGGACACGAACTGAACGAGTCGAAGTGGAGCGAGTCGAAGTAAACTTCCCTGATGGGTTCGAATGGTTTGTTTGACTGCACTAGAGATGGAGTCGAAGTCAAGCGATACGAAGGGGAGCTTCGCACCGATGTAATGGAAACGGAGTCGAAACGTGCGTTCGAATCCACTGGGATACGAAACGTTTCTTCCTTTTGCTTTCGAGTCCATATAAATACTTTGTACTTAGCCATTTTTTTACTTTTTACTTTTCGTTTTCCTGCCTTGCCTTCGTATCGCTCTGAGACTCGAGAAAACAAAGAAGAAAAACACTCTCGCCTTCGAACTGATTCACATCTTCAATTACTCGAACCAATTAACAAATTTAGGTAATCCATTGAGCGAAACCATCACGTAAACGAGGAGACTCGATTCTTAACACCAAATCGATCAGAGTCGTGACCGATCGAAAAGTCCTTGGCCTCAGCTTCTTATCGATCTGGAGTAGGGGTTTCGAGATGATGAGGTGGAGGCATTCGTATCGATCGATGGTGGAGCTTCGCATCGAGTCGAATGCTTTGAATCTATGGATCGATACGAAGGGGCTGCGTCTAATGGACTCAAAACAATGGCCCTGGATCGAGTCGAAAAGTACGCCTTTTGATCGAGTCGAAATAGTGGCCTTGGAACGGTTCGAAGTGGAGTGCCTTAAGATCGAGTCGAACTGCGTAGTTTTTTATCGAGTCGAAGAAGAGGCTTTGGATCGAGTCGAAGTGCGTGGTTTGGACCAAGTCGAAGTAGAGGCTTCGAAGCGAGTCGAAGCGCGTGGCTTTGGACCGAGTCGAAGCACGTGGTCTTGGATCGAGTCGAACTGCACAACCCCGAACGATCGATTCGAACTCGAGCCCTAGCAAATGATTCGAACTTGAATCGGAGTGATTGTCTTGAACTTGAACTTTTGATGTTTGACCATTGATTTAATTTCGATGATACCGAAAATTCTAGTGCCTTTGACCACTTAACTCCGACGAGCTTTAGATTTGCTTAACTGGACTTAATTGTTTCACCGCACACCTGATTGCCTATTGAAGTTCGTCGATGAAACTGGAACTTAAAATAATAACACATTTTAACTCGGTCTGATAGCTAATAATTGGATGGCACAGTTGTGACGGTCAGCGATGACGGTCCTTCCGACTGAATTCCGAAGTCTCGTCGTTTACATGCTTTTGCTTAATCCGGTTGATCTTCTCAAATAATATATAGTACTGCACTGCACAACACACTCACACACTTTACACTGGGGGATGCACGAGTGTTATTTGTCAGTTTAACAATGATTTTTTATAAGCTAGCTAGTCATGGACCCTTCAAGTTCTCAACAGCCGGAACTCCCAAGTTCTATTCCTCCAACCATAGAGATACCGGTTATTAAAGCCGAAGTTATAGAGCCAGCTCCTGACGAGCGTCTGGGTGCTCAGTTTATTCACAATCCAACAGATTCTGTGCCGTCGGGTATCTCCGAAGACATGCTAGGACGGATTTGCTTAAGGCATGGTTTGTTGGTTGACGACGTGCTACTTCCTGGGCCAACTGACAGGCCACACAATCCCCCGGAGGGGTTTACTGCTTTCAACCGTAACGCTTGCACAGCGGGGACACTTCCTCCCTTCAATGAATATATAAGGGAGATGTTATCGTTCCTTGGCATAACTCCATCTAAGCTACATCCCAACGGGTATGCCTTGTTGAACAACACCTTTGTCTTGTTTATGGAGATCCTCTTTCGACCGCCGAAGCCGATCGAAATCAGATATTTATTCAACGTCAAGAGCCATGGAGACAGCCCTTCTTTCACCTTCCTGGAAGCGGTCAGAAGCTGCCACATTGTACTGGGCTCCTCGGGAAGGCTAAGTTATTATAAAACTGAATGGTTCTAAGTTCAGTGCCCTCCTGGATTTGCTGGGCGGTGGTTGGATAGACGTAAGTGTTGTCATTTCTCTCTCGAATCATTGAGATACTAGTAACTGACCTCAAAACTGACATACTTTTCCTTTTCTATAGCTGCAATCTCTTGTCCCGATGGCGCATACTTCAAAGAGCTTGTTCGGATTCTTCAAGCATTTCCGGGCGAAGAAAGGCACATAGACTTAGTCTTGACCGACAGGAATTTGAGGGCTGTCGGGCTGATAGAACGAAGACAGAGCATACATCTGGAAGGGATACATAGAGTGGTTCCGAAGAAACGGGTGAAGCGCAAAGCGGCCGCAGCCGTGATCGCCGAAGAAGTTGATTCGGAAAGGACGCCTACCGATACCGAGCTCCCAGCTGAGCCTTCTGCCGATGTCCTGGATTCAGGAGGAAGAAGAAAAGGCAAGGCCGCTGCTCACAAACACCCTAAATCTAAGAGATTTAAATCCGTGGTCGTGTCTTTACCTTTCCAGGGGATTAGAATTTCGGAGGCTCCTCTCCCGCAAGTGGAGAGTCCTTTTGCAGGGCTTGCTGATATTTTGATCCCGGATTTTGTGTCGTCTCCACACGATGCCGGGACGGAGGGGCTTGATAGTGCTTTTGAACTGAGTGGGTCGCTTGCTACGAGTGCGGCCGACATTTCCGATTGGTCGGGGGATTGCACATGCATACACTTCACTACACTACATGATTCACAACTGTACTTCGTCCAACTTAGGAAGTTACTAACTCTTTCTTCATTTATCATTTTCAGGTACAATGTCTGGAAGGGGATCGATGCTCGGGAATCTCCGTTCAGCCCGAAAAGCTTCTGGTTACTATGATTCCCGCATGAGGGATTCAGATAGAGATCGTGATCGCAAATACTCTAACTAGGATAGGTATGGGCATGACAGGGAGTATAGACATCGATCCAGATCACGCTCTCCTCCTCCTAGACTTCAGTCTCCTCCTCCTGTTCAAACTTCAAATCCACCAGATCCTCCTCGTCACAGGCCGTCTTCTCATGCTTCTAGGTCCGAAACTCATCTTCAGAGAGTCGAGACCACGGCCTCCAAGATTACAGAGCAGGTCCCAGTTGACCCCATAGGAGAAGGGGCCCTCAAATTGGCCCAGATGAGGAAGGACTTTCCGAACATCAGTTTCGACGGTTATGTCTTCCCACCACACTTAAAGAGAATTCCATCAGGGGTGGAAAACACGGTGCACGACTTCGTTCACGACATATACACCCAGTACTGGGAGTGGGCAAAGGCTGCCGAGAAAGCTTCTAAAGTGGCCTTTGAGCGAGCCAAAGCGCTCGAGAAGATGGAGACCGAGCTCGCAAAAAGGGACCGGATTATTCAGGTACTCTCCGCTGAGTCCGAGTCTTCTCGGAAATCTGAGATTGAGGCCGTTAAAAGGGCTGACGAAGCGAAGGCGAAGATGGAGAGGTTGGGACAGACTCACGTTGCTCTGGTGGAGGAGATGGGCCACCGGAACACCAAAGGCATTGCCGAGCGGGACGCGACGGTAAAGGAGCTAAATGAACTTAAGGCCAAATTTGCTGATATGGCCAAGGAGAAAGATGACGCGAACAACGCAGCCCAGGAGGCGTGCGAACAAGCTGTCCTGCTCAGGGGTGAACGGGATGCGGCTATGGCTAAGGTCCAGAAGGTGGAGACCGAGGTCGAGGAGAGGGTGAAGTTGGCCGAGTCCAGGCTAGAGGCTGACATCGAAGACCTTCTTGTTGTCTACAACGCTAACGTGATGAGGCACAGGGGTCTAGCCTGGCTCGATGATTTTCCGACGCATCTCTATAATGCTTGGGGCCGACTGGTCGAGGAGGAGAAAGAGGCGCATCAGGGCGAGTCCGTGGATGAATTCGAACTCGAGAATCGCATTCTGACTGATGATGAAAAGGGGATTCTCCATGAGTCGATGATTCTGCGCGAGAAGGAAAAACTTGGCGCCCAGCACTTTGAAGTGGGAGAGGGTTCTGGAGTTGACCACCATGAAGCAAGTCTTGAAGTTCCCACGTCAACCCAGCCCGAATCCTCATCTGCGGCTGATCCCCAGGCCGTCCCTGCTTATAATCCAGATCAATCGCAGATGTCTTCGGTTGTAGCGCAAGTCACTGATGCCGCCCTACCGCATACGAGTCAAACTGAGGAAGGTATTCTGAACATTCCACATATCTTTCTTAAGTCAAAATCTTCGATCGAGTTAAGTTCTAACAGCTTTCTCATTCTTTGTCCAGTGATTGATGCCGCACCAGCCATGCCTCCTGCTACTCAAGAATTATATCAAACGCAGGAGGCTATCGTGACCGAAGCAATCACCGTGAGTGCAGCTGCTCCACCCTGTTGGAACCTCCATTCTATGGTTTCAATGACAACAACTATAAAATATTGTATATATAGATATATATTAACATATGCAGGTATTCAAGAGATTCATCACGTCAAAGAGCTATGATTTGAAGATTACAAGGAGATTATTCTGTAAACAAATATATAAGTAGTATATAGAATTATTGTACAATCTCCAATGAAGTGACACGCACAACAAACTATGAATTCTGGAAATAAACTACTCCAGACGTCTGTAGTATAAACTCAGACGTCTACAGTAAGGTTCAGGAAATTTTTTGAAATACACTCCAGACGTCTGAGCTCTACTGCAGACGTCTGGATACGAAGATTATTTTTTAAATGGCTCTATTTTGAAAAGGTGCAAAACTTTAAACAAACGTTTCTTCTTCAAACAGTTGCAACCTTTCGCCAATGGTTTCTAGTCACTTCTCTTCATTCATAACTCTTCAATTTCTATAAATACTATCAAATTGATTTGTGATTTACTTACTCAACTTACTGATTTCTACTTTCTTGAATTATTATTATCAAGTTGATTTCTGATACCTAATTTCTAATATTCTCAAATCAAAACTATAACCACTATTTATATTGGTTATATTCTTCTTCAAATCTATGCTCACACTTACACAATCACTCAAAGGAGATTATAGGAAGATTTGTATTATCAGTCAATAGCAGTGTTGATCAGAACACAAGATTGTCAAAGAAAACTCTATTGTAAAAAGACCTGTTCCTTCGGGTGAAGCAAGGGTATTTGGTTAGTGAAATACCGAAGGGGAGCTTCGGGACTGGACGTAGGACGGGAGGTCCGAACCAGTATAAAAACTCTGGTGTGATCGTTTTTATTTCTACTTACATTTACATATCTGCTTATATATTTGCTATACTGTTAGTACACTTGCACATTAGTAAAATATATACGATCCGCAAGACTTTCATTTGGTATCAGAGCTTTATTCAATTCAAGTTATAGTAACACGTAGTTGAATTATCACCAATATGGCAAGTACTTTTAAAGAAGGTCAATCTACTACACGTCCTCCACTATTTACTGTTTCAAATTATGCATATTGGTCTACACGTATGCGTATTTTTATGGAGTCTAACAGTCTAGATGTTTGGGAAACAACTCAAACTAAATTTGAAGCACCAACCACTGCTAGAAACACATGGACAGAAGCACAAAAACTCGTAGCTCGAAATAACGCAAAAGCTATGAATCTTTTATTTTGTTCTCTTGATAAAAATGAATTTTCTAGAGTTATGTTATGCACCACTTCATATGATATATGGCATACACTTCAAGTTACTCATGAAGGAACTACAAAAGTTAAACAAACAAAGATTTCAATTCTACAAAATCGGTTTTCATCATTCAAAATGAAAACCAATGAGACTATAAGTGATATGTACATGAGATTTCAAACTATACAACATGATCTTATGGCTCTAGGAGTAAAATTCACTCAATTTGAACTAGTTACTCGAATTTTAAATTCTTTGACTAATGAATGGGAAAGAAAAGTTTTGGTTATCGAAGAAGCTAATAATCTTTCCGAACTCAAAGTTGAAGAATTAATAGGAAATTTGATGTCATACGAAGCTAACTTGCAGGCACGAAAAGAAGCAAATCAAGAAAAGAAAATTATTGCTTTTCAAGCAAAGCCAATAATGAAAATTCAGATCTCGAAGAAGATGAAATTGTATTCATAGCAAAGAACTACAACAAATTCAAGAAATTCAAGCAAATGACAAAGTTTCAAAACGGAGGAAATTCAAATTCAAAAACAACTGATCTAACTTCAATCAAATGCTATGGATGTGATAAGTTCGGACATATGAAGAAGGATTGTCCTCAAGGTAACAATGATAAAAGAAAGAACAAATTCGATTTCAAGAAAAAGAAGAGAGCATTTCAAGTAACATGGGACGATTCTGACTCATCATCATCAGATAGTGAGAGTGATTCTGAACAAGCAAATGTTTGCTTTATGGCTAACACTGATGAGGTACTTTCCGATTTATCTTATAACGAACTACTTGAAATAAGTATGGAATTAGACGATAAATTTAGAGAATCAAAAAAATTAATCAAAGAATATAAAGGAAAATTTTCTCGATTAGAATTAGAAATCGGAATGTTAAAAGATGAGAAAACAATTCTAGAAGAAGAATTAGAATTAGTTCAAAATGAATGTAAAAAAATGTCTACAATTAATTCTGATTTAAATCATGAATTACAAAAAGAAGTAATTACAAAGGAAGTTATTCTAAAAAAATATTGATTTAACAAAAAGGATAGAATCTGACAATATTGAAATATCTAACTAGAAAAATAGTTTAGAAAAAATAACAAATAATGTTTCAAAATTTAATAAAGGGAAACAAAATTTAGAAAGTTTGATTAAAAATTCTAAACCATCAGGAAAGAAAAATGGATTAGGATTTGTTAAAAATCATGTCAAAACCAAGAAACAAAATTTGAATACTACAACTAAGTATAGTTATCTCTACACTAACTTTAAGAAATCAAGGGTATCTCATAAAAGCAACGAATCCAAAAATATTAAAATCTGGATTCCAAAAACAAATAATAATTTGATTAGAAAGAAATTTATAAATGAATATTTGGAAAAAGTAGTTCATAACAATAATTATTTGTTTAAAGGTCCCAAACCATCATGGGTATGGCTACCTTCCCCTACTAACCCTTAGGACCCTAACGGAGGAAGTGGGTACCAATTAAATTATTATTTATTTTTTGCAGGTACTCAAAAATAAAAGTAAGGGAAAAGAGAATTGGATACTAGATAGTGGATGCTCCAAGCACATGACGGGAAATAAAGCCATGCTTACAAATATCAAAAATATAGATGGCGGAACAGTAAAATTCGGAGATAATTCCAAAGGATTCGTCATTGGCATTGGTGAAGTCATCGATCTAGGTATATCTACATCTCCTATAATTACAAATGTTTTACTAGTAGAAAATTTAAAACATAACCTTCTTAGTATTAGTCAATTATGTGATAAAGGTTTTAAAATTGATTTTGAAAAAGATAAGTGCAACATCTATGATCAAACTAAAAATTTAATATTTGAAGGATTTAGAAAACAAAATATTTATGTTCTAAATATGAATGTTAATCATAAAAATGATGTATGCTTAGCAGCTAATCATAATGATCCATGGTTATGGCATAGACGCTTTTGTCATGTAAACTTTAAAAATATCAATAAATTAGCTAAACATGAATTAGTTAAAGGTTTACCTAAGATCAATTTTAAAGTTAAAAATCTTTGTGACGCATGTCAACTTGGCAAATTAACTAAAAGTTCTTTTAAATCTAAAAAGGAAATTTCCACTAAACAACCACTTGAATTACTTCATTTAGACTTATTCGGACCAACTCAAGTATGATCTATAAATCATAGTAAATATGTTTTTGTTATTGTGGATGATTATTCAAGATATACTTGGACTTTATTCTTAAAACATAAAAGTGATACTTTCGAAATGTTTAAAATATTTTCTAAAAGAATTAAAACCTCAATGGATTTAAAAATTAAAAATATACGAAGTGATCATGGTGGAGAATTTGAAAATGAATTATTTACAAATTTTTGTAATAAAAAGGGTATTATTCATAATTTCTCCTTTCCCCGAACACCACAGCAAAATGGTGTTGTTGAAAGAAAAAATCGTACTTTACAAGAATGTGCACATACACTATTAAATAGTAGCGATTTACCAAAGAATTTTTGGGCAGAAGCAGTCGCAATGGCATGCTATGTCTTAAATCGTGTAACTTTAAGACCTATGACTAAACACACGTGTTATGAAATGTTTTATAAAAGAAAACCAAAAATAACATATTCTAGAGTATTTGGTTCAAAATGTTTTATACTAAACACAAAAAATAATCTTGGAAAATTCGATGCAAAAGCAGATGAAGGAATATTTATTGGATATTCTGATAGAAGTAAAGCATATCGAATCTTTAATAAATGAACAAGTATAATAGAAGAAAGTTTACATGTATCCTTCGATGAAGACTTTTTTACTAAATCAAAAATTGACGATGAAAAAATTCCAATTTTATCACAAAATCAAGATATAAACTCAGAACAAATTTTAAATGAAAATAACGATATTAATACATTAAAATCACCGCCACGAATTTTAAAAGATCATCCTACAAATAATATTATAGGAAATTTAGATTCTAAAGTAACGACGAGAAATCAACTGAATCAAATGAGTCAAGTAGCGTTTATATCTAAATTTGAACCTAGAAACTATAAAGAAGCATCTAATGATGATTCTTGGATTTTAGCAATGCAAGAGGAATTAAATCAATTTGAACGAAATAATGTTTGGGAACTTACACCTCGACCAAGTGATCAATCTGTAATAGGAACAAAATGGGTTTTCAAAAATAAAGCAGATGAACACGGTAATATCGTTCGAAATAAGGCAAGACTAGCCGCACAAGGTTACAACCAAGAAGAAGGAATTGATTATGAAGAAACCTTTGCACCAGTAGCTCGTCTCGAAGCAATACGAATCTTACTTGCTTTTGCTTGTCATAATAATATTAAACTTTTTCAAATGGATGTTAAAAGTGCTTTCTTAAATGTTTTATAAAGGAAAATGTTTATGTTGAACAACCCCCGTTGTTTGTTCATGAAAAATTCCCGGATCATGTTTTTAAACTTAATAAAGCACTATATGGTTTAAAACAAGCACCTCGAGCTTGGTATGATCGCTTAAAATCTCATTTATTAAAATCCGATTTTCAAATTGGTAAAATTGACACAACATTGTTTATTAAGAAAAAGCAAAATGATATTTTAATAGTACAAATTTATGTTGATGATATAATTTTTGGATCAACAAATGAACTTTTATGTAAAGAATTTTCTCAAATAATGACTAATGAATTTGAAATGTCACATATGGGAGAATTAAATTTTTTCTTAGGATTACAAATAAAACAACTAGAAAATGGAATTTTTCTAAATCAAGAAAAATATTGTAAAGATTTATTAAATCGTTTTGGTATGAGTAAAACTTCTAGTAAACCAACACCAATGAGTACCACTACTCACTTGGATAAAGATGAAAATGGTAAAGATTTTGATCAAAAACTTTTTAGAAGTATGATAGGATCTCTTCTTTATTTAACTGCCAGTAGACCCGATATAATGATGAGTGTATGTTTATGTGCACGCTTTCAAGCACAACCTAAAGAATCACATCATCGTGCAATAAAACGTATTCTTCGCTATTTAACAAATACAACGGATTACGGCTTGTTCTATCCGAAAAATAATCCATTCGAACTCGTATCCTATAGTGATGCAGACTTTGGTGGATGCAAAACGGATAGAAAAAGTACTAGTGGTACATGTCATTTTTTAGGTCAATCACTAGTTTCATGGTTTAGTAAGAAACAAAATTGCGTATCTTTGTCTACTTGTGAAGCTGAGTACATTTCTGCCGCTTTAGCATGTGCTCAAGTAATATACATGCAACAGACATTACAAGACTATGGTAGTCAATTAAAAAATTCTATAATTTATTGTGATAATACAAGTGCAATTAACTTATCAAAAAATCCAATAAATCATTCTAGAACAAAACATATTGATATAAGACATCATTTCTTAAGAGATTGTCGAAAAAGGAACAATCAACTTAGAATATGTAAGTACCGAAAATCAAATTGCAGACATTTTTACTAAACCATTGAATGAAATGACTTTTATTAAACTAAGAAGAAACTTAGGAATTTGCTCATTATCCGAACTAGAATAGAATTTAGAGTGTATTTATTCTGATGTTTTTTTTTCGTTTTAAATAGAGTAAATAAAATATAATTTTTTTTACTGCCTTGTATATATAAAAACTTAAAGTTTTTCTATTTATAGCAAAATAGTTTTTTTATTATTGGTTAAAATTCTCTCAAATGTACTTCTAACAAATGGTTGGTTTCATTTATTAAAATAATGCATGGCTCAAAAACTTTTTATATATTACTATTTTTATATCATAAGCATATATAAATTCAAGAATCATTCGTATATTTAACTTCATACTTTCATTTAACTAGTATATCTTCCTTAAACTACAATGTCTTCTCACGAAGAAATTTACAATTCTGCCTCATCTCCAAATGAACACTCATCGATAAATCATTCTTCATCCGCCTATACCATTCCATCACCACCATCTAACTTTCCTAATGTTGATCACCTGGAACGCTATATTATTCCACCCGGATTCACTGTTCAATATCCAGATTGTGCTCCACCCCCTCACTACAAAGGTTCTCTACGAATCTCGACTCCTCCAAAAGATACTACTGGATATTCACCTAAAGGAAAGAAGGTAATATCTACGATTGAATTTCAAGGAACAATCATGCAAACCGATGATTATCGGATTGATGATTTACATCATTTTCAAAGGGAGAGTCTAGGCCTTCAAAAGGAAATGGCCTGGGAACAGCGACGCCAAGGAGAACAACTGAATTTCTTAACTCGTCAAATTGCAAAAATATGTGGTTGTTCTCCAAAGAAAGATACAGTTAATTGCATTCAACGTACTCCTTCTTCGGTTCACCCCAATCATTGGTCGCCCATTCGACCAATGTATGATCCTATCATCAAGGATGAACCAAACTCATGGGAGCAAGGAGGTCCTTTTGGAAACAACTAAATCTCTCTTTTATATAATTTTTTGAATAATCTGTGTATTCATCATCTTGTTTCAATAAGTTTTGATGTATATTTATATATATATTTGAATAAATTATTTGTTTCTTAAATTAAACTAAGAAAATAGTATAACAAATTCAACGGATTTCCAAAATACAGAAATAAACATTTAAAAAAAACAAAAATCAGTTACCTCAGACGTCTGGCCACCTATCTCAGACGTCTGCAGGAACATTCGGGACAAAAAAATTACAGCTGAAAATCACTATTTTTTGCCTCCCTATATAACATATTTTTACCTTCCTATCACACTTTTACCAGCCCCCATTATTTACCAAAACCCTAGCTCTCTAAATTTCTTCAAATCCTAATCAATGGCACCAAAGAAAGTAGCTTCCAAGAGACAAAAGCAAAGTCAATCATCATCCTCAGCAAATCTAGTCTCCGAAACACAAATTCTTCAATGGATGAGACATGAAAAAGCAACAATCAAAAGATTTGAAACCATCAAGAAGAAAAAGATTCACAATGGCCCTTTCTACAACATTCATCATCCGTTGGAATACCATCTCTATCAACTAACTCAAGCTTCTGGTTGCTCTTACTTGATTGACATTGAATTAAATTCAGTAAATATAGATCCTCTAGCTATCTATCTATTTTATGCAAATCTTTCAAGTTTCGGTTTATCACAAGAAGAAGAGAGTGATAATACTCTTTGGACATCCGTCTATGGTAAATTAATAAAACTTGATATTCCAACATTTGGGACAATTCTAGGTTGTAGTTATGAAGGAATGATTTTTGAGGATATACCCGATATGCTAGGAAAACCTAGAAATAAAATTACTCATCTTATATGGGAAGACAATATGAAATGGCGTTCAAACTTTCTACAACCCCGAGCTAGGTTACTAAATCGAATGATAATCAACACTATTATTCCTAGACTTGGTAGCCATGAGATGGTCTACGAAAATGATCATAAGGCATTGTATGCCATCTTTGGTAATGTCTCGGTAAATTGGGCATAATTTATCTTGACTCAAATAAAAGATTATTAGAATAATCCCAAACTAACCATTCCATATGCCGCATACATTATGCAGATTTTAACGGCATTGGAAATACCTTCATATCTATCTTCTTTTGAAGAAATTCCAACAAAAGACGGAGGTAAACGGTTTATTTCATTAATGCAACTCCCGAGAACACCACCTCCTATCATATCTTTCCAACAATGGGAAAAATGACCACGATCTTCTCAACCTCAACAACAACCAGCCTCTTCATCGCAACCAACACCATAATACTATTCTGACTCAGAAATCTTGGAAATCCAACCAACACTAGCTTCAAACGAGTCAATTAATGATGTGTTATTACGTAACCAATCCATTTTAGCAAGAAACCAAAAGAAGCTTGAAAGGTCGTTTTCTACACGAATGACCAAAATGGAGAAAACTCTTGACAAAGTGGTTTCAAGCTTAGGAAAAATGATGAAGAAGTTTAGAGGTCAGTCTAGTTCTAGTTCATCATCCTCACCGTCTCCTACTCCTCATGCTCCTACTCAAGAACAAGGATCCCGTCATCCTTCTTCAACCAATAAAGGTAAAATGATTATCGAAGAAGAAGAAGAAGAAGAGTACGATGACTCAACCGAAGAGGATAACAATGACAATGATGAGCCTACGGAATCATATCTACCATATGAGGCCATGCAAGGGCTTTCAATTCAAGAGGAACCTCCATATCAATATCAACAATGAGATTCTTCTTCATATGATCCCTATTCATCCTATGGTTCTTCTTATGGAGGGGCATTCTTTTATGAAGGAGAATAATGTGTTTCTGTATCTCTTTCCTTTTTTTTCTTTTTCTTTTTTGCATGTATTAACTATTTGTCTTATGTTATTTAAACTATGTGTTTTATATTTGTGTGCATACATTCTGTTTTGATTCTGACAAAGGGGGAGAAAATATATTTGCACATATTCAGGGGGAGATAACATATTTAGGGGGAGTAAATATGTTCATATCTCTAACAAAATATTGTATAGTTGTCATCATCAAAAAGGGGGAGAATGTTGGAACCTCCATTCTATGGTTTCAATGACAACAACTATACAATATTGTATATATAGATATATATTAACATATGCAGGTATTCAAGAGATTCATCACGTCAAAGAGCTATGATTTGAAGATTACAAGGAGATTATTCTGTAAACAAATATATAAGTAGTATATAGAATTATTGTACAATCTCCAATGAAGTGACACGCACAACAAACTATGAATTCTGGAAATAAACTATTCCAGACGTTTGCAGTATAAACTCAGACGTCTGCAGTAAGGTTCAGGAAATTTTCTGAAACATACTCCAGACGTCTGAGCTCTACTGCAGACGTCTGGATACGAATATTATTTTTTAAACGGCTCTATTTTGAAAAGGTGCAAAACTTTAAACAAACGTTTCTTCTTCAAACAGTTGCAACCTTTCGCCAATGGTTTCCAGTCACTTCTCTTCATTCATAACTCTTCAATTTCTATAAATACTATCAAATTGATTTGAGATTTACTTACTCAACTTACTGATTTCTACTCTCTTGAATTATTATTATCAAGTTGATTTCTGAAACCTAATTTCTAATATTCTCAAATCAAAACTATAACCACTATTTATATTGGTTATATTCTTCTTCAAATCTGTGCTCACACTTACACAATCACTCAAAGGAGATTATAAGAAGATTTGTATTATCAGTCAATATCAGTGTTGATTAGAACACAAGATTGTCAAAGAAAACTCTATTGTAAAAAGACCTGTTCCTCCGGGTGAAGCGAGGGTATTTGGTTAGTGAAATACCGAAGGGGAGCTTCGGGACTGGACATAGGACAGGAGGTCCGAACCAGTATAAAAACTCTGGTGTGATCGTTTTTATTTCTACTTACATTTACATATCTGCTTATATATTTGCTATACTGTTAGTACACTTGCACATTAGTAACATATATACGATCCGCAAGACTTTCACACCCGACGATGTTCAGGGAAGCACACTTGTGTTCGATGAACAGTTAATGGAAGAACTCTTTCGCCGTCATGGAGATCCTTTAGCTGACTTATCATTCGTCATGGGCGGAGGAGTTTCTGCCACAAGCTCTTCGATGCCGACTACTGACGCTCCCAGCGAGGCTCGTTTGGGTACTGAAGAGGAAATCTTGGCACAAATTGCCGCTGAAATGGATGCTGCAGCGCATGGTGGCAGTTTCGGAGGTGGGATGGCAGCACCAGGACCTGCTCCGCTCAGAATGCTATCTCCTGGTGGTACTGTTTTCATCACCAGCGTGCCCATTCCACCTCCTGTACTTGATCCCGTTCCTCCGACTCCACCCGTAGGGAGCATTCCTATCCACTCGAGTTCGGAGGAGGATGTTGATATAATGCCCTCGCCTGAAGACCAACCGCCGAAAAGCAAAGGCTCGAAGAGGAAGATTAGCGGTGGCTCCAACGGGTCTACACCGAGGAGGAAGCCAAGGAAGAAGAAAGATTAAACATGCTTCCCCGGTGTATTTTGACTTTCATTTTGTTGGCCGTGTATAGATGCGGGTTCAGCCCCTGCTAGTAGGAATTTTGGAAGCTTGTACACGAACTTATTTTATAAATGATAGAAATGAAACTTCTCTTTCTTGGCTTCTTTTCTGTCATTGTGTATTTGTCCAAGTGTTTCAATATCTGAAGCGTACTTGTGAAGTTTTAGCTTTTGAATCAAGTTTGTTTTTGTTTGCCAAGTTCGGAAACTGTGGACATGGCTTGCGACTAGGAAGCGAGTTGAATTCCGACGTCGCATCGCTTCAGTCAATGGTTGATGCTTAAGTCCTGCCCCCCAGTCTTGGGGTTGAGTTGTAGACCATCAGCCGACGATCGCTTCTTACTTATAACATGTTGAGTCTAGTGTCACCGAACGGATGTCTGAGGCAAGCGGAGATTGAGTAATGCATCCATGCTTGTTTGATTGTCGATGATCATATCCGCACTCCGGAGAGTCCCATCGGTTTGTCGACGGTTGGTCACGCCGGCTTAAGTTTCAGTCATATGCCCGCGATCTGGGGACTTGGAATTGACGTTTATACTCCGACTCGTGCTCTGGGAGTTTGGAGTTGATATCTACACTCTGCTTCGCACTCTGGGAACTCGGAGTTGATGTTTATACTCTGGTTCGCACTCTGGGAACTCGGAGTTGATGTTTATACTCCGCTTCGCACTCTGGGAGTTCGGAGTTGATGTTTATACTCCGACTCGCACTTTGGGAATACGGAGTTGATGTTTATACTCCGACTCGCGCTCCGGGAGTTCGGAGTTGATGTTTATACTCCGCTTCGCACTCTGGGAGTACGGAGTTGATGTTTATACTCCGACTCGCGCTCTGGGAGTTCGGAGTCGATGTTTATACTCCGCTTCGCACTCTGGGAACATGAAGTTGATGTTTATGATTCGACTCGCGCTCTGGGAGTTCGGAGTTGATGTTTATACTCCGCTTTGTACTCTGGGAATACGAAGTTGATGTTTATACTCCGGTTCGCACTCTGGGAACTCGGAGTTGATGCTTATACTCCGCTTCGCACTTTGGGAATACAGAGTTGATGTTTATACTCCGACTCGCGCTTTGGGAGTTCGGAGTTGATGTTTATACTCCGGTTCGCACTCTGGGAACTCGGAGTTGATGTTTATACTCCGGTTCGCACTCTGGGAACTCGGAGTTGATGCTTATACTCCGCTTCGCACTCTGGGAATACGGAGTTGATGTTTATACTCTGACTCACGCTCTGGGAGTTCGAAGTTGATGTTTATACTCCGGTTCGCACTCTGGGTCCTCGGAGTTGATGAAGGATTGTCGTGTGTCAATCCTTTTTTGACTTTGATGTGATGGCTTGCCCCCGAACTCGGGTTTCACTTAGCGAGTGATTGGTTGCATCGTAGTCACTCTCTATTTGAATAAATCCCACCGTATGGTGAAACTTAGCTCTTCGTGCATAGTGATGGTCATATGAAGTATTTCAAGTAAATCACAGCTCTAGCTCGAAGAGGTTGCATTTATTGCTGAAATAAGAAAGTATGGCAAAGTCAGTTGCCTTATTACAAGTTCTAATTTCGAAATGCATAAACAAATTGCAGAAAAGGAAAGTAAACTAAATGGATAAAAATAGCCTGTCAGGTGTAATAGCGGTGAAGGCTCTCGCTATTCCAAGCTCTTGGCAGGGTAAGACCGTCGACGGTCGGTAACTTGAATGTGCCATCTCCGAGCCTTCGTTCAATAACATATGGTCCTTCCCATGTCGGCTTCATATGCGAAGGAACCAGATAGATTCTTTTTAAGACGAGATCGCCTAGTTCGAAGGTTCGCGGACGGACCTTGGCATTGTACAATCGGGCGACTCGACTTCGATGCGCAGCTGCCCTCAAATCAGCTTCTTCACGCTTCTCATCTAGTAGATCGAGAGATTCAGCAAGTAATATAGCGTTTGTCTTCGGATCATAGTATGTCACACGATGAGAAGGTATTTCTAGCTCGACCGGAATAACGGCTTCTGTACCGTAAGAAAGAGAGAATGGAGTGTGGCCGGTCGCGGCCTTGTGGGTTGTTCGGTAAGCCCATAGAGCCATAGGAAGTTCATCGACCCACTTGCCCCCGACTTTTTCCAATCGTTTTTTCAGGATGGATTTTATAACTTTATTAACTGCTTCGACCTGTCCGTTTGCCTGAGGGTGTGCAACTGCGGAGAATTTCTTTTGGATGTGAAATCATTTGCAGAAATCTTTGAATTCAGCACTATCGAATTGGGTTCCGTTGTCCGTAATAATGGTGTGTGGGAGACCGAACCGACAGATGATGTTACGAACCACAAAGTTGATTACTTTCTTCGTTGTAATGGTAGTGAGAGCTTCGGCCTCAGCCCACTTTGTAAAGTAATCAACTACGACGATGGCGTACTTCGCACCACCTTTTGCCAGAGGTAGAGCACCGATGATGTCGATGCCCCACATTGCGAACGGCCATGGGCTGACCATTTGCGTTATCTCAATAGGAGGAGCTCTAGGAATTCGGGCATATTTCTGGCACCTATCACATTTCTTCGCATAGCTCAATGCATCACGGTTCACGGTAGGCCAGTAATATCCGTAACAAAGTATTTTCTTGGCAAGTGCTTGCCCCCCGGTGTGATCGCCACATTCTCCCTCGTGCACATCGTGCAATACTTGTTTAATTTCATCGTGAGCGATACACCGGAGTTGGGGAACCGAGTACCCTCTTCTGTACATGAGTCCATTCTGGATGGTAAATCGGGAGGCCTTCCGAAGGACTTGTCTCTTTTCACTCCTGCGCTTCGGTAGGGTTCCGTGCTCAATGTAATTTCTGAGTGGGATCATCCATGAATCCTTTTCGGGAACGGTTTCGCATACCCAGTTTATTTCTGTCCGGTCGATGCTCGGGGAAGATAGCGTTTCTATGGGAACGAGTCCCATTTGCTGAGCTTCACCTATGCTGGCTAGCTTTGCCAATGAGTCGGCCTTTTGGTTGCGCTCCCGAGGTATGCAATAGATGGCGTAGTAATCGAACTGATTCAATGCTTCCTGAACTCGAGCTAAGTAAGCAGCCAACCTTCGATCTCTTGCCCGATACTCTCCCCGTACTTGACACACAACCAATTGTGAATCACAATAAATTTCCACAGCGATAATTTTCAGATCTCTGGCGAGTTTCAAGCCAGCTAAGAGGGCTTCGTATTCATCTTCATTATTAGTCGCATGAAAATCGAACTTCACAGCATAACATATGGATCGGCCTTCGGGGGTTTCGAGTACAACACCAGCGCCCGAACATCGGTCGTTTGATGCACCATCAGTATACAGCTTCCAGACGTATTCGGGGGATTTACTGGTTTCGGGCAAGTCCTCTGGAATGGTAAATTCAACTATGAAATCAGCGAGGACTTGTCCTTGGATTACTCGTCTTGGAGTGTAAGTAATATCAAACTGACTCAGTTCGATGTTCCACTTGAGTAACCCACCAGACGTCTCAGGCCGCGAAAGGACCTGTCGTAACGGCTGGTCGGTGTAAACAACAATGGGATGTGCTTGGAAATACGGTCGGAGTTTTCTTGATGCGATTACAAGGCAATAAGCCAACTTTTCTAGCTTTGGATAGTTCCTTTCAGCCCCAGTCAATCGTTTGCTGACATAATACACTGGCTTCTGTATCCCGTCTTCTTCTCGAACTAAGGCAGCGCTGATAGCGTTTTCTGATATCGCCAAGTATGCATACAACTTCTCATGATCAATAGGCTTTGACAATATCGGTGGTGTGGATAGATGTTGAACTAGTGCTTGGAAAGCGCCTTCACACTCCGTGGTCCATTCAAAGTTTCGTTTCCCTTTTCGGATCAGATCAAAGAAGGGAATGCATTTGTCAGTGGACTTTGAAATGAACCTGCTCAATGCGGCTACCTTCCCTTGAGGCTCTGGACTTGCTTTATAGTTTTGGGAGTTTCAAGATTTATGATTGCCCAAATCTTTTCAGGATTGGATTCGATTCCCCGGGTGTTAACGATGAACCCAAGGAACTTTCTGGATGCAACTCCAAAGTGACATTTCAGTGGGTTGAGCTTCATCTTGTATTCCCGAAGTATGTTGAACATAGTTTCTAGGTCTTTTACATGGTTGGTGGAGAGTCGTGACTTCACAAGCATGTCGTCTACGTATACTTCCATTGTTTTCCCGATTTGATTGGCAAACATCCGATTGACAAATAGTTGATAAGTAGCCCCGGCGTTCTTGAGTCTGAACGGCATAACCTTGTAACAGTAAAGTCCCAGATTGGTTACGAAGCTGGTATGTTCTTGACCGGGTAAATGCATCGGTATCTGATTGTAGCTAGAATACGCGTCCATGAAGGATAAGAGTTGATGCCCAGCTGTCGAATCTACTAGCTGATCAATTCTGGGAAGCGGGAAGCTGTCTTTGGGACATGCTTTATTCAGATCGGAATAATCGACACACGTTCTCCACTTCCCGTTTGGCTTTCGGATGAGCACGGGATTTGACACCCATTCAGGATATAGCGCATCTCGAATGAATCCGTTCGCTTCAAGCTTTTCTACTTCTTCTTTAAGGGCGGCAGATCTCTCTGGATCCATACCGCGCCTTTTTTGTTTGACCGGGATATGCCGCGGGTCAATGTTCAGAGTGTGGCTCACGATGTCCGGTGAGATCCCACACATATCAGAATGTGTCCAGGCAAATACGTCAAGATTTGCGCACAGAAATTCAACCAATTCCTCTTGAGTTTGCTGGCTTAGCTGAGATCCAATCTTTATCATTTTCGAATCATCGTTATTGTCAATTGGGACAGCAATCGTCAGTTCGGCAGGAGATGCTTGACTTTCTTTAGATTCTCCTTCGTCTTCAGTTTCTCTCGGGTCAAGATCCTTGAGGAATTGGCCGGTGTGCTCGGGCCTGGGCCCGGGCGTTAATTGTCAATTATCGGTAGAACGGACGTAAAGAGATTCCTCCACGCCCTTTCCTTTTTCCATTCGCTGTGCCTCCCGCAGCTCAGCAACATAGCAGGCTCTGGCAGCAGCCTGATCTCCATGAATGATTCCTATTCCATGATCAGTGGGAAACTTTAAAGTCAAACACCACGGGGCGATGGATACCCTGAATTCAGCGAGGGCCGGTCGGCCCAAGAAAGCATTGCAATGGGAGTCTATGTCTAAAACAATGAACTGCAACACTCGTACTCTCCGACGTTCTCCGACTCCCAATTCTACTGGCAGTTCCACCATTCCGGTGGGTATAGTAGCAATTCCGTTGAAACCATGGACTCGAGATTGACAAGGCTTCAAGTCCGTGGCTTCCATTTTCATTTGATCATAAGCTCGCTTGAACAAAATATTCACAGAGCTCCCACTGTCAACTAAGATCCTCTTCATCCAAGCAGGACCTACTTGTGCCGAGATGACCAGTGGATCAATAGTGGGGGCTTCGACTTTATCAGCGTCTCTGTTCCTAAACATGATGTCATCCGTCATAGTCTTCTGTTGCTTGGCCGGAGCTCCTTCATCAAAGTTACTGCAACACTCGAAGTCCGCATGCCTTATAGAACTGGCATACGACTCCATTTCCTTCCAGCTTCGATCTGCTGGGTGAGGACCACCACTTATCGTATTGATAACTGACCTCCCGCTTGCACGAGCGGGTTCCTCCTGTCTTTCCTGATTCGGCGTACGATTCTGATTTGATGGGCCCGCACCACCAGACTACGGCGCTCGCACATACTGATCCAGCTTCCGCTCACGTATCAGTTTTTCAATGAGGTCTTGTAGGTGACGACACTCATTGGTGTTGTCGCCATAACTCTCATGGAATCTACAGAATTTTCCTGTCTGGATTTGTCTTTCAGTTGGTGGTTTTGGAGCAGGCTTCTTGTACTGTATGGTATTGCAGGTCTGCAAATACACATTTTCCAATGACGTGTTCAATGGAGTGTAATTATCGTACATTGAAGCTCTACGCCGTGGACCACGATTCTGATCGCGTTTTTTGTTCTGATTTCCATTGTCTCTCTGCTGACTCTGTTTATTTTGTACGTTCAACTGAATTTTCTCGGAACTATCTCCGGATTGTTTAACAGCGATGTTACTTTGTATTCCTTCGATGTTGGGCCCTGCGTCATCCTGCTTCCTAGACTGTTTCGCATCCTCCCTTCTCAGGAATTGGGCTGCCTTGGAATAGAAACGGTCCAATGACGCAGGTGGTTTTCCAGCTAACCAATTTCCAAACTCAGAATCAGCATCAATCCCCTTAGTCAATGCCATCAGGATAGAGTTATCATTGGGATTGCTTATCTCTGCACACGCAGCATGAATCGCTCCAAGTAATGTCTAAGTGTTTATCCGAGAGCTTGCATAACACTAGACAGAGTGTTAACGTCCTTAGGCCTCGCCACGTGCATACGGAATTGCTCGACAAACTTGGTGGCCATCTGGTCAAAGTTAGAGATGGATCGCAGTGGCAAACGGGTGAATCACATGGTAGCGATGCCCCCTAGGGAAATGGGGAAACCACGGCACTTTACTGCGTCATCAGCTCTAGCAGCGTTCATCAGCCATTCATATTTCAGGACGTGTTGATTGGGATTAGAACTTCCTTCATAAATTGGCAAAGCTGGCATCCTGAAGTGCCGAGGTGGTTCAGCATATAAAACGTCATCGGTGAAAGGGGTATGACTCCGAGAGATTCCCCAGTCGTCATTAGAGAGACCTTGACTTTCACGGATCATTTGGCGGATCATTGCTGGTATATCCTGCGTTCGGGTACTTGGAGAATGTTGTTCCAAGGTGTGGTCAGGTTCCACAGCGCGAGTCTGGACCGGACGCGGTCGACGGTCCGTGCCTCTCCTCCTTGGTTCAACATCCTCAGGGACATAAGGCTCAGGAGTCTGCTCTCGTTGGCTACATTGAGGATCAGCTTGGTTTCTAGCATCACCTCCCCGTTCAGCAATGGTGGTAGTAGCAATGTTGCCAATAACATGGTAAGGAGCAGCTCCTCCTCGAGTTGAAGGTTCTGTTCGGAGACTAGTGGATGGTCCAGCTCTAGGTTTCGCAAGGTTCGAAGCAGATTGGTGTCCCGTGGCTTGGGTGTAGCTTACACCCAGTCGTGGACGTGTGGATCTGGTTTGGCCATCGGAGGAGGCTGAACTTTCTGTGGAAGAGTGAGAACCTTGGTCTCTTCTGGATCTTCTTCGCCTTTGGCGATTTAGCTGGTTAGTCAACTCTGTGTTGGCGCGTAGTTGTTCAGTTAGCTGTTGTCGACTTTGGGTCAACTCTTGAAGCAATATCTGGAATTCTTGTCTAGTGATTGGACCTAATGGATCTGAAGGTCCTGCAGCATTTTGGTTGGATGGAGGTGATTGCATGGGATTTTGTCGGTCCCGTGCTCCTTGTTCAGCAGCTGCAGAAGTGGTACGTGTGCTTACCATAATGAATTGATGAAGTCCTTTCCTAGATCTGATTGCAAATATGTATTCTGGTTATTCATGAAAAAAAATTTCTCATGAATATGTATTCTGGTTATGAAAGCCTAGCTGGCAATCACACTGAGTGAAGTGTTTTGGTAAAAGTTTTACTCATGTCATGCAAGTGTAAATTAGCATATTATTGGTAATCTTCCAAAGGAAGAGCAATGATCGGTGTCTATGATGCTATGTATATTTTTATAGTAACCAATTAATTGAACTAATCGAGTGGAAAAAAAACTAAGTCCATAAATGCGTTGATATATAATTAGCGAAATCCAGTGGTATTTTAATAGTAGTAAAAGTTTTAGTGCAGGAGATGGTAGCATCCAAATTCTATAAAATATTAAGACAAGATTATTTATAGTACACACTGAATTTTTTTGGAAATTTTTTAGTAATACACACACATATACACACGAACATAAAAGCAGATTTGTTAAGTTAAAACAAATGTACTACAGTTCTCATCTATTCTGTAAAATGGCGGCCATTTGTATCAAGAACCTAAGATTATAGGTTGTCCGCACGGTATTGAAGTATTTTTGATTTTTTAAGAACTTGATTTAATTTTAATCAACGGCCCAGTATTTCGAAAGTCAAAAGGTATTGTTTGACTACAGTGTATATAAAATTTAAGCTTCCGAGTAGTTTTTGGTATTTTCTTGCTGATTGGAAGGAAAAGAGTAGACAATTAAGTCGACCTAGAAGACAGCTAAATTCAAAGTCACTTGAAAGTGTTCAAGATGGCAGTTTGATTATAATTCATATTTGCAATTGGTCACGCACACGCGCATATCATGTATTGTGGCTATCCAAATTCAGAAATTACAGCAGCAACAAAGTCTAGTCATTTGAAGGAGCTGAAGATGAAATTACAGCTAGACGAAAGGAAAAAAAAAGGAAACTAAATGCAAGACGGACCATTTTATCAATTTGAAGGAATTACACTTGTGTCTGAGAATAAGTATGTTTCAAACACACTTGCAAAAGTTGCAGTATCGATTATAACTGTGGAGGAGTTGTTAATCCCGACGCCAATCTAGTTGGTAAATGTTGAAAGATGTAATATCGTTTGGACCTTGTTTTTGGATGTCCAAAGTTTCAAGTTGAAAGGCTGACGGCCTAAGTGTGCTAACTTGTTTGATATGATCATATTTTCGTGTTCGACGTCACAGAGCTGTTCCATAGGGTAAAGTTAAGTAAGAGTAATTTTGGAGGAAATTGAGGATAGTGGTGAAAAAGAAAGAACATTTAGTGAAGCATACCGTATGATCAGATGTTATTGCACTTTTTAGGTAAACCAATCTCTTGGTTGAAGTTGATGCTGAAGTTTGTTATGGTATTAAACCAAACGGCTGTGTTGGAACATGGTGCCTCATTTAACGATCAGATGATTGTTTGGCGTAGTACAACTGATCGGTTATATAACAATGAATTGAGCTGCTTACTTTGTTTGACGACCACCTGATTTGGACATCTTTCGTTCTTAGATTTTCAACACCTTTGAGTATGAAATCATCCACCTATGGAAGAAAAATATAGAATAGGGTGATGCATATAATATTAAATAATGTCTAAAATAAATAGTTGGGGAATGGAACCAAAGATATGCACAGTATGCCACAGTCTTGTATTCTCCTTGGTAAGTTGTGCAAAAAGCATGATTCTACGTTTATACGGTGATGTGCGCTTATTCTAGAAGAACAAACTAATTATATATGTGGTATTCTAACTTTTATTTTGAAGAAAAACACAAATGTAAGAAACCAAGTTTACGAAAAATGGTTATGTGGTACGTGATGTTTGATGTTAGTTAATGGATATACAAAAAAACATCATCTGCTTGTAGTTTAATGTGGTTAGCGAAAGTTTACATGCATGAGTGTGTACTATTTGATATCTTACCATTTTTTATCACAATAGCAGACCAAAAGGGTTATTGATAAACAAATTTATGAAATGACTGTCTACTCTATAGTAGCATCGAAAAATTAAAGTTTAAATGCTAATGGCAAAGAGAAATTTAACTTACAATAAACTTGTTTACCATGTAATATACAAATTACAACGCAACAAAGGTATATTAACATTAAATATTGGATAGCAATTGAAGTCATTATATAATGTACTATATATTAGAAAAACTCTGTTCATATTTTGTTAAGTCAACCGCAATGACTGGGTAACTGACTATGGGTGACTGGTTATAAAAGAAAGGACATAAGATCATTATTTGGTGCATAATGGGTAATGAATTCATAATAGAATCACAAATGCTTTAACTCAACAGCAATTGAAAGGGACCTAATCTTCACGGGCGACACTTCTTTGACAAAGGCGCTAGCAACGTGGAGGAATTTAAGTAGATAGAGTTATGAAATCATCACGTCAGAATTAACAAAATATAGTTTCCATATGTATGTAATTTCAAAAACATGTTATAACTTATTTTAGGATATATCTTAGATGACTAAACAATAGTTCCTGGTGAAACCATGTTAGTTAAAGTTTCAATAAATCCATATACTTAAATCCAGTGATATCGATTAATTAGTAATACTACATGTCTGTAGTTAAAATGATCATATAATGATAGTTATGGACGATCGGTTCTCACTTTATTTTTATTACTAATAATATGCTAATGGGAACCAATTATAAGATAAAGTGCAGTAAACTAAAATGGCTGGCCTTTCTGGTTTCAACAGGAAATGAATAACATATCTTTTATTGAATGAACACCAAAATATAGAGAAATGGGATCTAAATCCTTTACACATAAATGCACAATTTATAAAAATAAGACTATAAAATGACAATGATGCAAATACTACTGTACCACCATAAAACAGTTTGACGTAAATGGTTAAAAAAATCCATGAAGATACTTTATATATAATAATATCCGTAGCAGTAGTAGTTATAAAAATAATACTAATAAGACGAAATAGTTACATTGCACTAAACCTGAGATTGAAATCCAAAAAGTGAAACAAATATGAGTATCCATTTCTCCAAATTTATAAGTAAAACTAAACATTTCTGAACAAAAAAAAGTCATATAGAAAACCTAATAAAGGGGAAAAAATAATTGAATAAGCTGACAGTTCGAAGATAGGATTCCGTTTCATATAGGATTAGTATAACAATTATGAACAGAATTTGGTATAGAAATATGGTTTGTACATTAAAAAGTAAATAATCAATGACAGTAAAATAAAATTTCATGTTTTAAACTACCATTTTTAGAAATAACACATAAAAACGATAATGTTAAACAGGTGAAGATCAGATAATTACCTGAACCAAACAGACGTGAAAATTAGATCAAAACATGATTTGTAGTAAATGTGTGTTTGAGCAAAATGATATACAGTCGGTTTTGGATTCAAGATTGGTGGTCGACAATAGGAAGAAATTAAATGAAATACTACTTTTTTTTAATCTTCTCTTCTAAGTCTAAATTGCTGATATACGGAAAAAAGACTTTTTTTGTAAATAGTTTTGAACGAAGCCTAAAGCTGAAATAGATTTTTTTTCTCCAGCCTATGAAAAAATTTGCCTTGTTTAATAACCTACATGCATAGTAGCAACATTTGATAAAACATTAAAATAATAAGGTAGGAAAATTTAATGAACCAAAAATTACAACCAAATCAGTAAAATATCAAATTGTTCCATTCTAAATAAGTGAAGATGGAGAATTTTGGCCATACAATGTAAAAGGTATAGTGTAATAAATATAATGTAGTCATCTTTCATTTATACAAAAAACTGTAAGCTTCAAAATGCATAATTCACGGAAAAATGGAGGAACCTAGTAAAGTCACATTGTTAACTGTGAAGATTGTAAATCAACTATACGTTTTTCCAAAACAAAAGGCTATCAAAGCACTTAAGGTGCTCAAATATACAATATGCATCAGTCTCTTTGTGTGTGTATATGTGAATATGAGTGTACGCAGGCAAATATATATGAATGCGTGCAAGGTAATTATATATTTATTTTTAGGCTAATATGTACCTTTTCGATGTAAAAAGGAGAGAAAATCGAGGAGAATTTGCCTTTTTCTTCAAAGTAACCAACTTTTCATAAGCGCAACAGAATTCCACATACATGTTCTGCATAAAAACTGTAACCATCATAATAAGTAATTCATTTAAAAATGGAAGAACTTTCATTGCTGTAAAGAACTTGTACTCTTTAACATTCCTTTTGTTTATAAAGTATTATGTATATAACTTTTACATATAGGAGCAACTATGAATACAGTGAAAAGAAATATGCAATATAGATTAGGAATACATAGATGGCTTGATCAAATAGGCAATATCACTTGTTAACTGTGAGTACTGTTATGGGCATTTGCAGTAAGTTCACCACTTAATGTTGCTTAAATCACTCACTTCTCTATGACTAAAAGTATAACCGTCAAAGTCCAGTCAGTAATTTAAACAAACAACTCAATTGGATGGATAAATCTTTTAAACCAATAAACCATAAGCCGCTTAAAAATTGAATTGGCAAACGCTGAATGGATTTAAAAAGACAATCATTCTATGAAAAAAACAGACTGACCATAGTAAGAACTTCAATTCATCAAAGTCTAGCTTCACGGCTGTAGAGGAAAATCACTTTCAATTATTATATCATTTCCAAAGCAACTGCAATATATGTTCATGAAAACAAACATTGGAATAGGGACTGACTAAACATCAGTGGTTGTTCGATTTCAAACAATAAACGATTGAATTTACCTTTGTTTCGACTTCAAGGATAGTGAAAGATCAAAAACAAAAATCAGAAGATAGAAGTAATAAATACCAGTTGAGCACTTTCTGAAAATCAGTTGAACTATTAACCTAAATTAGGCAGCGTTTGTTCAATTGATTTTATCTGAATTAATCGCGAAGGAATTGGTTGCAACCACTGATAATGGTGTCTACTGACTTTGCCAAAAATCAATTTTGTCGAACTTGGAGGAGATCGAAATAGATTTAAAATGATAGGTGGTCGGTGACTGTTGTAGAATTTGGGGAAGACAATGGGATGCAAATTGTTTTGGACTTTTGGGGAGATAATGGGATGCAGACGATGTTGGTTTTGTAGATTTAGGAATAAAATAACCGTCTTCAAAATTTTGAGTAAGAAATGGCACGGTTGTCTTTACAGGAAAAAGAGATGGTCTGATAGAAATGACACGTGGAAGAAGATAAAGAGTGTGGTTCCTGCTTTCCTATTTAAGTAATAGATTATTTTAGAAGAGGGACTTCTTTGCAATATTGATTTTGCTTAATGGAAGGGCTTATTTGTTAACTTAACCATAGTTTAGATCTGAAATTAGCGACAGTTATTTTAGAAAAGAATATGAAAAGTTAAGGCAACCAATATGGTGTTTACACGTGGCAGGTTAGTTAGAAAAAGGTTTGCTTTAATTAGTATTAAACCAAGTTTACTTAGAAAAGTTGGTTCCGCCTTCTTTAGAAGTACCTTTCGACACAGAGCTTTCGCCTTCAACCTAATCGAAACCTACTAAGTTGAAACCAATACACAAGTTATCATAAAGATGGTACGTAGTGGATTGGATAATGGCGGAAGGCTAGGTGTTGAAAGCATGGCTTCCGAAGGGGTCAATACATTGTTTTGTTTTAAAAGGAGAAGCACCTGCCATTGTTTATTTAAGCCTTCGAAGGAGTCGAAACATATTTTTTCGAAAGAGGTTTTTAAAGCTTTCAAAGGGGTTGCCATCAACTTATGTTTGTTTTGAATGGGTTCCTTTACTTATGAAATAATGCTTTTTAAAAAAGGGGTTCCGACCTAGTCGAAGCCCTACTGTCGTTCTTTAGCCTTTCGATGGTATTGAAGTCATCAATGCTTTCGAGAGGTAGTGTTTGTTTTTAAAGATGTTTTAATCCACTTCCTAAATGCTTTCGAAAGGGTCCAAGGGTTTCGAAGGTAATGGCTTCAAAAAGGTGTTTCGACGCTATCCTTCAGTATTTTGTTTAAATGGCTTTCGAAAGGGATGGTGCCGACACCATCATGTTTTCCCCAATATGTTTATATGATAAAGGATGGTTTCGAAAGAGATACTTTTGTCTATATTCACTTTGACCCAAATAATATTTTAAGTATAAACCCAATGGTTTCGAAAGGGGGACTTTCAATGGTTTCGGAAGGGTCACTTCCAATGCTTTCGAAAGGGGGACTTCCAATGGTTTCGGAAGGGTCGCTTCTAATGGTTTCGAAAGGGGAACTTTCAAGGGTTTCAAAGCTATGCTTATAATTGTTATTAAGTAATACTTTATTAAATTTGAAAGGTTTTGAAAGAGATGTTTTAATGTGTTTCGAAAGCCAGGGGCCTAATGTTTTGAAAAGAGATTTATATGCTTTTGAAGGAGGTTATCCAATGAAGTCGAAAGCAAGGTTTTGAAGGTTTCGACAACCTTAGTTTTCAAAGAAAATAACTCAATCTCGTTTTTAAAGAAAAACCATGGCATAAATATATAGTATTTTGAAAAGGAGTTTTGAAGAAGTTTTCCTTGATTAAAAGGTTAAAGGGATTAACCAAGTTATTATGTATACTTCTTCATATATGTTTATATTCATAATGTTTTGGACCCGTAACTGAATTTTGGGGAAGGGCAGAATAACCAACTAGGTTGACGCAGTAGTGAATATAAATTAAGTTAACTCCAGAAGGAGTAGAATTGCATCTAGGAGGTCAGGAAGACCAGAATATAGGATGTTAAATATTAAAGAAAGATATTGGCAGGGGCCAATAGGTTCTCAGTAAGTCCATGGAAGCTGTGTATAGGAAAAGATATTGGCAGGGGCCAATAGTTTCATAGTTAGCCCATGAAAACTACGTTAAAGGAAGATGTCAGAAAGACAGGTTCATGGTAAGCCCATGAAAACTATGACTTGATACTGGTAGGGGCCAGTAGGTTAATAGTTAGCCCATGAAAACTATATTCGGATTAAGATATTAACAGATGTCAATAGGTTCCTAGTCAGCCCATGAAAACTAGTATAAGAAAAGAGGATATTGGAGTCACCAATAGGTTCTTAGTCAACCCATGAAAACTAGGATAAGTAAAGATATTAAAGTTACCAATAGGTTCATAGTGATCCTATGAAAACTATGTAATTGGACAGCGAGTCCTTAAATATTTTACCAGTTATTAGTCAGCCCATGAAAACTAATAGGCTAATAGTAATCCTAGGAACTATAATTGAGATAGATAGTCAGAATGAATGGATATGGGTAATCCAGAATTGATTCATTTGTTTTGCATATCATCATATCATATTGTTTTGAATTGTTTTAACCATTGTGGATGCAGGAGCACAGTATATGGTTTTATAAAGGTTTTAAGATACTAGTGAGGGGAAAACCCGTTCCGCTAAGTGGCGTGGTCTCGCTAGATATCTAAATGGTTTGAGACGGTAGATTATTATTCATACCAGGCTTTATGTCTGACTCGAAGTTTATGTTTTCTCCTTAAACTCTCGTGTACTCAATTGATTTTGAGTAGTTTGAGAGTTTGAGTTTTTCTCCCAACTCTACAGGTAACTCCACATAACCAACAGCTTTAGTCGCAAGGTCGTTAAAACCGTGTATACGTGCTTTAGACGATTTTAAGTGTTTGGCTTCCAGCCTCATCTAATCATAAGCTTTTTTGAAGATTATATTTACTGAACTTCCACAATCAATCAATATCCTTCTCACCAAAGCGAGCCAATCATGGTCGAAATGACCATTGGGTTGATTGTCGGAACCTTGACCTTATCTGCATATCTGTTCCTAAACACAATATCGTCTGCCATCATGCGTTGCAGTTTTATCGGAGCTCAATCTTCCTTATTCGAACAACATTCAAAATCCACATGGCTAATCGTGCTAGCATAGCGATTCATCTCTTGCTAACTCTTATCTATTGGGTGCGGTCCTTCGACTATCATATTTATCACCGTTCTTCCACCAATCCACACAGGCTCCTCAGCCCTACGCGGTGCTTGTCCTCGGTTGGGGTCATATGTCCTATGCCTGCCATCCTACGGGGCTTTCACAAACTGTTCTAATTTCCTTTCTCGAATCGGCTTTTCTATAACATCCTAGAGATGCCTGCATTTATTTGTATTATGCCCATAGCACTCGTGAAACCGACAATATTTCTTGGTCTGTTTCTGCTTCTCTGTTGATTCCTTTGGAGGCGGCTTCCTGTATTGCATGGTATTGCAAGTAGATATATAGATATTCTCCAAGGACATATTTAACGGTGTGTAAGTATTATACATCGGAGTCTTAACCTTCCCTCGCCTAGAATCCCCCTTTCGTTCATGGTTCCTATCTCCACCTCCCTTTTGCTGATTTGGTTTATTCTGGACATTCACTTGGACTTTTCCAGAACTGTCATCAGACTATTTTATTGCAATGTTATTATGTACTCCCTCTCCACTTGGTCCCGCAACATTCTTCTTCCTGGAGGACCTGGCTTCCTCCTTTCTCAAATACTGAGCCGCCTTTGTGTAAAAGCGTTCCAACGTTGCGGGCGGCTTACCGGCAAACCAATCACCAAATTCAGACTCTAGATCAATCCCTCTCATCACAGCCATGAGTATTGCATAGTCATTCAGATTACTGACCTCCGTAACAGCTGTATGAAATCTCTCCAAATAATCTTTCAACGACTCTCCCAGAGCCTGAATCATGCTGGAATGGGACATCACATCTTTAGGACAAGTCGCGTGCATCTGAAACTGCTCCACAAACTTGGTTGCCAAATCATCGAACCTAGAAATTAATCATGGGGGTAGCCTTGTGAAACACATCGTTGCTATTCTGGAGAGAGTTATGGGAAAACATCTACACTTGGTTGCATCAACCGCTGTCGCGGAATCCATCAGCCATTCATATCTCATGATATGCTGCCTAGAGTCGGTTTTTCCCTCATAGGCAGGCATCGTCGGCATGTTCAACTTCCTTGGATACCGTGCATGTAATACACTATCAGTGAACAGGGTATGACTTCTTGAGATTCTCTGGTCATCGTTGGTTAAGCCTTGGCTCTCCATCACTAACTGTCTGACCATAGCCGATAAGTCCGACGTTTGGATGATTGGTGCCAAGCGGTGGTCGCGCTCCACCTCACATGAATGGTTCGATCGATGTCTGCGGGCCATTTTACGCCTTCTTGGTTCACCATCTTCCCGATGTGTATCTTGAAAATTCACTTCATTGTCATTCTAGGGAAGAGCTTGGTCAAGATTCAATTGATCTCCAGCATCCAAACCAACCATAGCAGCTCCAGTTTGATTGCCATAGGGCATGGATGAATTCCCCCTTCTGGTGGAGGGATCGGTACCGATCCTTATGGAGGGGTCGGCAACGATCGATCCTGGCAGACCATGATGGTCTGCCAGTTGACACCCGGAAGTTTCTACATGATATCCGTTTGTTCTGTGATTCCTATGCCTCGGATACTCATCTAATGAGCAATAACTCTTCGATGTTGAGTAGGGAGTGGGGTCCCTCCTAGCTTTCCCTCGCTGCTGCTGATTGGTTTGGTTCATCAAGTTGATATTGGTCTGGATTTGTTGATTTAGTTATCGATGGCTATCCATCAACTCCCTCATTAAATTATGAAATTCAGCTCTTGTAATAGAATCGGTGAGATTCTGAACTTCAACCGGATCAGCATACACATTTGTTGGTTGATTACTTGGGTCTCCTTGCTGAATGCTAGTATTCTCATTTCCTTCCACGTTATGAGAAGTAGATCCAGTATTTCTTACAATTATTAATAGCCTTGCTTAGATTTCAACAAATCTGAGTAGTATTAGCAACTTCTTGAATGTGACGCCCCACCCCGAGACCCACATTAACAAAGAGTATTACTGGGTAATACTGTCTGCTAATGCGGAGAATAGGGCTGGTTAGGAGCGACCATCTATAGTCTTGTCTTAAATATCTATTGAATACGTCAATTAGTGCTCTATATTTTTTTCCATTGCTATCTCAAGTGGATCGACACATCCAATAAATGTTTACAAAACTAAAGGTGGCTATAGGATCTATCAGAACAAAATACAACAACTCAAATGCATAACACATCACAGAACAACAAACAGATATATATATACACACATATATACTGATACATCCCAATACAATACAAATAATACATCATAAGTGGTATGACGACCACAATATACACATGAGTCAAAACAATAAATACATATCAGAGTCATATAGAATGATAATAAAACTACAAAAAGAGATGAGCTGATATCCAAGGCGAAAGCATCAAGTAAAGTCCAAAAGCAGGTATCTAACCTGAAACAACTCGGTCTGACCCGAGTATAAAATACACGGGTCAGTCTAGCTAAGCATATCGGTTTATAAGGATAAGCAGTAATAGATGCATAAGGATAAGGGTAATGTTCTTCTTAAACAAGAAGGAACAATGCTGAGTATAAGTATGGTATGGTTACGTTAAGTGATGGGATGATATCACTTACACCAACATATAATCTCAAAAGAGATAAGACAATCCATAAAACGCTAAAGATAGCAAGCCTTATATCATCAGCATATCACAAATCATTAATAGTGGTTTAGGGAAAATATAACTTCTAAAAAAGGGGAAATCCTAAACCCGCCATATCGGCAAACTCAAAGAAATCTCAAAGAAATCACCATCTCAAAAATACGCCATAAGGAAATCAAATATAACTCTCCAACATAGGAGAATATAATCCCAAATAAACGCCAAAAGGAAAATCTCATGTAATAACGCCAATAGGAAAATCTCAATAATAACGCCAAAAGGCAAATCTCAAATAACGCCAGTGTAGGCAACTCGAATCTCAAAATAGAACTCCTAAGAGTTCAAATTCCCGAAGGGTAATTGCCATAAATATATATCGAATGGTTCAAAGGACCAATTCCGGAAAGGGGCGATAAACCAAAGAAAACAGTCAAAGAAATCATCTCAAAAGTGTTTGCATGTGCATGTGGACGAAGCCTTGCCAAGTATTGTTATCTCAAATAGGTACCTTGCCTGAAGGTAAAAAGTCACAATGACAAATACGCCGCAATGGCAAATATGCCGCAATGACAATGACCCGAAGGTCCAGTACTGGCACGCCGCAATGGCAAATGTGTCACAAACTCTCGAATAGGAACCCGAACAGTGTTAATGTGTGTCCCATACCACACGTTCGCACTAAACAGTTTACTAACCGCTAGTAAATTTCACACTCAAAGCAGTAAAAAGTTTACCTCATCTCATCGGTAAACTCGACTCGAAGGTCAAAACAATCAAACGGACAAGTTGGGAATTAACCGATAAGATAAACGCACATGTCCCATACCACATGTTTTACCAAATCGTTTAATTCTCCTTCTCATTCGCTCAAAATGTGCAAAAACATGTAATTTATATATAAAATAATTTACTTTGGAAAACAAGCTTTGAAACAAATTTTCTAAATCAATCCGAAAACCCATATTTGAAAATTCCCTTATTATAGAGAACAAATAGATTTTACAATTGAAAATACTTCAAAATATTATATAATAATTATTTTGAAATGCCTATTAATTTTAAATATCATTTCAACAAGATTCAGAGAAAACCGTGCTAAAAACGAATAAAAACAAGGAAAATCACTCAAACCGATATTCGAATTTAAATTCAAATTGAATTCAAATAATTCAAAATTTGAATTTTAAAATCTCCAAAATTTGGCTAGTCAATTGATAGACATCATGGCCTTCAGAAATGATCAAAATCATCACAAAATATAACCAGGAAATGGAGCAAAAGAAGTCGGAAACATCGAAACAAAAGAGGAGAACAAGGCAAAACTTTGCCTTTGCTAGGTCGACCTGGAGGTCGACCTACTTGGTCCCTAGGTCGACCGTATGGTCGACCTAGAAGCCTCTGGTTCGACAGTCAGGTCGACCCAGGGAGAGTTGGCAGTCGACCTAGCATATGAACTTTGTTTCAGTTCGATTTCTGCCTGCAAACTGATTTTTTGAGCAACTTCTGACTTATCAAACAACAATATTTTTCAATGAAATTTTACAGGGGTTGAAGTTCAACATGCAAGCTACCAAATGCAAGAAATTCGTTAGCATTTCGTTGCTGGAACCATAAGATATAAGGATTCAAAGATGCAACAGAAACTGAATATAAACAAGCAAAATATTCACCACAGGAAATTGCAGACAGAAACAAATTTTCTACAGATTCAAGCACTGGCACCTTTTTTGGCTAGTTTGTGAGTTTATACAACTCACTTTGCTATAGTTGTGCAAATACCTGGATTATGGCTGAAAGATGGAAGCTTTGGTGGTGAAATAGGCCTCTAGAACCTGTATAAACTTAGAAACAGAACATGCAAAGAAGAAGGAAAAAGATTATAGACAATTCACTAAATTTTTTGATGAAATAGATTAAGTATTGGATTTGGTTACCTTCTCTTATTTTTGCTTTGGTGATTTTCTCTTTTATTTCAGCAAAATTAAGCAAAGTTTTTATTTTTAAAAGAGGAAGCCATGGATTTACTGTAAGTTGTATTTTTTGAGAAGAATAAGGAGATAGGAAGTGTACGTACAGGTAATAAGATAATGTTTCTCACTTCCTAACTATAGGCTATTACTTGGCTAATGGGCCTTTGAACCCAAAATTAAAAGAAAAGATAAATTAGCTTAAGTTTTAATTCATACTTAAACTAAAATACATATATTTACCCATATGTAATTAACAAAGCCATTTTCTTTCAAATTTTCACACAAATAAAATTGTAAACTTACACACACATGAAATAAATTCTTTTGCACTATATAAAAAGATTAATTTTTTTATTTTTAAAATATTATTATTATTAAAATCCTTTATTACACAATTTTCACCAATAAATGTAAAAGTCTACATTTTTAACTTCTAAAATTCAACAAAAATCATTTTCTTACTTCGAAAAATATTTCAAACCATATCCAAACTTTATTTATAGCCAAAACTTATTTTTAAACCAATTTCCATCTTTTTACTTAATTGAACACCCTTTAAAAATCAAATACTTCATTTAAAAATTATTAAAAGAAGTAATTGGCAATAATTAATAAAATTATTGCATTTTCTCTAAATAAAGCTCATTTTCCATCATTATTAACCCAAATAAATAAAATAAAGTTCCAAACTTTATTTTTCTCATTTTATTTTCAAAATTCATTATTTATTCCAAATAAACAAATAAAATTTCCAATTTTGTTTTAATTTACAATATTAAATTATAACTACCGTTATAATTTAATATTAACAAGTAATCTCAAAATCCAGGGTTGTTACAGACTCCCCCCCCTAACAAAATTGCATCCTCGCAATTTCTAGAGAAGAGTTTGTATTCAACATAATTATTTCATCAATCAAAGGAAGATAGATAAGCTCGAGTTTAAAATTTCTCACCCTCAACACAAGATGATAGAAAACCAAGATAAGATTCCTCGATTAATTCTATGGTTCCCAAGTGGAATTACTAGGATTTGCGGACCATTGAATTTCTACGAGCAATGCATCCCTATTTCGAAGGCATTTCACCTTCGAAGCAAAACACGGATATGATGTTACGCAATAGATAAATCGGGTGAGATCGATTCCTAAGAAGCTTCACGAACAGAGTCGGGATTTATTCACAACTTTATCTCGAACTCTAACCATAAGATGATAATCGATATGACTTTCCATATAACACTACAAAGGGAGTCATACCGATATTAGATTGACCACTATTATGGAAAAAAAACCCAATAAGAGGTAGGTGGCTTTCTCCCAATACCATCAAACTCATACGACTACATAAATGCAAGTCATAAAATAATTGCACAAAGGCAAGATAAACACAAGGAACAGATTTTTAATTTCTCTCTTACTAATCAAATATTCTTAAAGTTTTCCAACCCATTATCTTCAAGATTTAAAATTCTCAATTTTCAACACTTGAAAATTTCTAAAGCTTCTTACTTAGACTTTTAAATTTATATTCATTACTCTTCATTAGAGTAAATAAAGTTTAAGTTGTTTGTTTTCTAATTCTTCCAAAGGTATTCTCTAGTTTGCAACATATATATTTTTCCAATTTGTTTCTCAAATTTTCTAAGTGTTAGGAATTTTCGAAAAAATCGGCAGAGTTTTCTTTTTACGAAGGGCCATATACAATATTACAAAAATGATTTGTATAACATACATCGACCATTACGTCGGAAACACAATATATATCATCATTTAACACTTTAAAATTAATCCGAAAACATACCTTCCTTTTAACATTTTAAAGCGAGTTCGCACAAACTTATATATATTCTTTTTGCTCAAAATATATTCCAACTATCCTCTTTTCACATGTACTTAACTCATATAGAAGATATTACTTCATATTCATAAATAAGAAGTGCTACGCTTAACTATTAAGGGGAAAAATAGATCAATTTCATTCTAGATCTACTGTAAAGATGACATGTTTTGACCTAGCAAATAACAAAATCTGAAAAAATTTAAAATATCAAAGTTGTTCTAATAAGTCTATTCTTTCCAGCAATATAAAGATCTTCAAAATCGGATTTACGGTTTGAAAGTTATGCTAAATTACTTTCAGCTCAAATTTTTAGAAAATTGTAATAGGGCAGAACTGCTTATCCACTTCCAAACCTATTTTAGACTCAGTAAAAAGAAAAATCATTTAAAGTGGTAAAAAGAAACTTTATAGCTTACTAAAAGCTCTTTCATTTTCGAAAAGATTGAACTCATTTGGAGTTATTAATCTCAAGTTATCGCTATTTTAGTACAGCACTTTTCCAAACAAAATTTCAGTTTTTAAATCAATTTGAAATTTGAAATTTTCCCAAACCATTTTAAGTTCAAACTACATTTTCAAACAAGCTTTTTGCTAAATCGTTTATTAAATGATTTTCTTTTTCCCCGGAAAGCTAAAACATACAAAATTATGATCAACTTATGTAATCATCATAAAACATTTCATTAAGTGGAAATATTTTCATTACTTTCCAAAATCTAGCTTTAAAAACAATTAATTATGCAAACTCATTTTGGAAGAGATAACTAATCTCCTTCATTATCAAAAGATGATTATTGATTATCCACAAAAATAAAAATTTGGATATATATAAAGTTTAAAATTATTCACATAATCTAAAATGATTATTCTACATGAATTGTTCATTTATCAAAACAATCCAAAATCACATTTCCACTAGTCACAAAAATTAAATTTCCATCTAATTATCAACATAAAACTAATTAAAGTTGATAATTAATTCAAACTTGTTTTCAAAAGAATTTTTTCATTTCAAACCCACAAGCTTTAATACCATTTAAGTTTAAAACAAAAACTAACTCACAATTTTATACTAAATGTTCTAAACTAACACTTCTTTATTTTCTCTTAAGATAGAGTTTTATCTATCCTCTATTATTACTCAAATAACTAAGTGCCAAAACATATTTTATAGTCATCATTAATAACTTATACTAAAACAATCAATTAATATTTTAATTTTTCAAACTGAAGTATTCTTTTACCTTAAATACATCATTTTATTAATCAAAGCATCAAATGATATTTTCTTCTAATTAAGACATCCCCTTAATTAGAATTATTCACTTTTTACTTATCCAAATTACCATATTCAATTTCTCAAATTTCAAATAATATAAAGGTATTGCCTTGCCATTGATTTATAGTGAATGACCCCATCGATTGGCTACCGAGTTAATCAAAACTGCCTCGCCACTCATCCAACACTCACTATGGTTCAATGGTTTCATTAAACATTTAAAATAAAAAATTAATACTCCACCATATTAATTATATTCAAATTTTACTTATTAAAACCCAATTTACTGTGTCAGACTTTCTCATCACAGCGTTTAGGAAATTCTTATCGATAACGTTGGCCAAACGCATTGACCAGAATTCTTAAAGCACTAGACGGACAACCCAACACAAAAATTCATTTTCTTATAAAAAGAAATACCTCATATATAATACTCAAAATATTCTTTGATTTTCCCATAAAAAATCCAATTTCTCTCAAAAACTTATCTTCAATTTGAAAGATTTGAAAATTCAATTATAACTTATTCTCAAAATCAAAGACACAAGAAGAACTCATCGAGATATTCCCAGAATACTCGATTCACAAGATTGATGGAATAGACTGGAGTGTTCATTAATCCGAATGGTATAACGAACCACTCCTCATAACGAGTGCAGAATGCGATAAGAGTAAGACTATACTCCGCGATTCGTAGCTCATGAAAAATCGGTGTAGGGTCAAGCTGAAGAATGACCCTAGCACCACACAATAGATTAAAAAGAGAGAAATGAGATATAAAAGCAAGGGTAAATATCCTCTCAAATAAGGAGAAGTAACATTAACAAAAAAATATTACTTCGAATGAAGTAATACCACAAAGTATATCAACAATTGAGTATCCAAAGAGGATATCTCAAAAGGGGTAAGAATGGCAATATAAAATAAATTTAATGAATCGCCTTATTTCCCTAGTGGACATCCTCGTGGAAGGATGACCGAAAGGCTAAGAATGGGAAAAGAGGTCAATACAATACTCGATTGCCCGATTGGGTGTTATTCCCGAACGGACTCACAGAAATCAGCAGAGTCACAATGACTAGAATTCGAGATATATCATCAACATCTCGAAACTCAAGAGTGAATACAGAGACTTCAGAATCATCGTTAACATTCCGAAGGACAAGAAGCAACAAATCAGCCGAATAAGGATACCTAATATAGGATTCTTCGAATCACAAAATGTGGCTTGATAATAGGAAAGCCACTTCATCTCAAACACTCCAAACTCTAGATAGCAAATGGCGTGCTAATTCGCACAAAAAGATAAGCTATAAGCAACAATCCCAAATCCTCATACATCATGTCAAATATTGTGGATCCACTTAATAGGATTCGCAATCCTCATAAAAGAACAAGACAATAACATCATCAACAAACTCCTTTGATACGGATGGGTGTCAAGCACCCGTATTGAAGAGGACTCGAATAAAACAATCACGATTAGGATTACTCCTAAGATAAAATGTAATCAATTCAATTATGGAATACTACGGAATAAAATATATTCCTACACATATCACAAACTTCAACCTCAAAGGACATGATAAGATAAAGGACACGATGATTAAGGGATTCGTAACACTTGTACTATACTCGGATATATCGTAATATATGCTTCTGTTCTGTGTTTATCCTATTTTGTTCTGAACCACGCTCTGATACCAAGCTATGACGCCCCACCCCAAGATCCACATTAACAAAGAGTATTACTGGGTAATACTGTCTGCTAATGCGAAGAATAGGGACGGTTAGGAGCGACCATCTATAGTCTTGTCTTAAATATCTATTGAATACGTCGATTAGTGCTCTATTTTTTTCCATTGCTATCTCAAGTGGATCGACATATCCAATAAATGTTTAATACAAAACTACAGGTGGCTATAGGATCTGTCAGAACAAAATACAACAACTCAAATGCATAACACATCACAGAACAGCAAAAAGATATATATACATATATACTGATACATCCTAATACAATACAAATAATACATCATAAGTGGTATGACGACTACAATATACACATGAGTCAAAACAATAAATACATATCAGAGTCATACAGAACGACTATAAAACTAGAAAAAGAGATGATCTGATATCCAAGGCGGAAGCATCAAGTAAAGTCCGAAAGCAGGTATCTAACCTTAAATAACTCGGTCTAACCCGAGTATAAAATAAACGGGTCAGTCTAGCAAAACATATCGATTTATAAGGATAAGCGGTAATAAATGCATAAGGATAAGGGTAATGTTCTTCTTAAACAAGAAGGAACAATATTGAGTATAAGCATGAGTATAAGTATGGTATGGTTACTTTAAGTAATGGGATGATATCACTTACACCAACATATATCTCAAAAGAGATAAGACAATCCATAAAACGCTAAAGATAGCAAGCCTCATATCATCAGCATATCACAAATCATTAATAGTGGTTTAGGGAAAATATAACTTCTAAAAAAGGAGAAATCCCAAACCTGCCATATCGACAAACTCAAAGAAATCTCAAAGAAATTACCATCTCAAAAATATGCCACAAGGCAATCAAATATAACTCTCCAACATAGGAGAATATAATCCCAAATAAACGCCAAAAGGCAAATCTCATGTAATAACGCCAATAGGCAAATCTCAATAATAATGCCAAAAGGCAAACCTCAAATAACGCCAGTGTAGGCAACTTGAATCTCAAAATAGAACTCCCAAGAGTTCAAATTCTCAAAGGGTAATCGCCACAAATATATATCAAATGGTTCAAAAAACCAATTCTGGAAAGAGGCGATAAACTAGGGAAAATAGTCAAAGAAATCATCTCAAAAGTGTTTGCACGTGTATGTGGCCGAAGCCTTGCCAAGTACTGTTATCTCAAATAGGTACCTCGCCTGAAGGCAAAACGTCACAATGACAAATACGCCGCAATGGCAAATACGCCGCAATGGAAAATGCCTCAAAGACAAATACGCCGCAATGGCAATGACTCGAAGGTCCAATACTGGCACGCTACAATGGCAAATGTGTCACAAACTCTCGGATAGGAACCCAAACAGTGTTAACGTGTGTCCCACACCATACGTTCGCACTAAACGGTTTACTAACCGCTAGTAAATTTCACACTCAAAGCAGTAAAAAGTTTACCTCATCTCATCGGCAAACTCGACTCGAAGGTCAAAACGATCAAACTGACAAGTTGGGAATTAACCGATAAGATAAACGCACATGTCCCATACCATGTGTTTTACCAAACCATTTAATTCTCCTTCTCATTCGCTCGAAATGTGCAAAAACGTGTAATTTATATATAAAATAATTTACTTTGGAAAACAAGCTTTGAAACAAATTTCTGAAATCAATTCGAAAACCCATATTTGAAAATTCCCTTATTATAGAGAATAAATAGATTTTACACTTGAAAATACTTCAAAATATTATATAATAATTATTTTGAAATGCCCATTAATTTTTAAAATCATTTCAAAAAGATTCGGAGAAAACCGTGCTCGAAAACGAATAAAAACAAGGAAAATCTCTCAAACCGATACTCGAATTTAAATTCAAATAAGTCAAAATTTGAATTTTAAAATCTCCAAAATTTGGCTAGTCTATTGATAGACATCATGGCCTTCAGAAATGATCAAAACCATCACAAAATATAACCAGGAAATGGAGCAAAAGAAGTCGGAAACAACCAAACAAAAGAGGAGAACAAGGCAAAACTTTGCCTCTGCTAGGTCGACCTCCTTGGTCCCTAGGTCAACCATATGGTCGACCTAGGAGCCTCTTGGTCGATGGTTAGGTCGACCCAGGGAGAGGTGGCAGTCGACCTAGCATACGAACTTTGTTTCAGTTCGATTTCTGCATGCGAACTGATTTTCCGAGCAACTTCTGACTTATCAAACAGCAATATTTTTCAATGAAATTTTACAGGGATGAAGTTCAACATGCAAGCTACCAAATGCAAGAAATCCGGAAGTATTTCATTGTCGGAACCACAAGATATAAGGATTCAAAGATGCAACATAAACTGAATACAAACAAGCTGTTTGCACAAAAAATGGACAAACACCTCAAAGTCGTTTGATTTACTTGATTTTATGTTGTTCTTAGTGATTTTGGTGATCTATGCAAATATATGAAAAACAGGGACTAAACTGTAAAAGACACGCAGATTTATAGTGGTTCAGCCAGAATGTGCCTACGTCCACTTTATATATTATTTCTCTTTTCTTGATTAGATTACAAGTACAAAGCTTTGATACAAGTATCTAAAAGTTGTTTGAAAGTTCTCTTCGTGCTTGAGCTCTCAAACCTGTCCCCTGTTGTTGTACCCCTGTCCCTCTATTTATAGAGTGAGGCTGGGCGTAGGGGTCTTGGATGTGCATAGCTGCTGGTGGGCCTGGGCTGATGTGATCTGGCCTGGCACGTCTTGGTCCGGTAGCACTCTGGTTTGGCTATGCATGGAAGTGGGGTTTGGACCGGTAGTGAGGTTGGTTCGGTGGTGAGGTTGGTTCGGTGGTGAGTTTGGTTCGGTAGGTGAGGTTGGTTTGGTGGTGAGTTTGGTTCGGTAGGTGAGGTTGGTTTGGTAGGTGAGGTTGGTTCGGTAGGTTTGCCTTGTAGTTGGTTCGGTTAGGGAATGCCGTATAGTTGGTTCGGTTATTCTGGTGGCTCGTCCCTTGCTTCCTCGTGTTGGCTCGATGATGGTAGAAACATACCCAACACAAGCAAAATATTCACTACAGAAAGTTGCAGACAGAAATAAATTTTCTACATATTCAAGCACTGGCACTTTTGTTTTGGCTAGTTTGTGAGTTTATACAACTCACCTTGCTGTAGTTGTGCAAATACCCGGATTATGGCTGAAAGATGGAAGCTTTGGTGGTGAAATAGGCCTCTAGAACCTGTATAAACTTAGAAACAGAACATGCAAAGAAGAAGGAAAAAGATTACAGACAATTCTCTAAATTTTTTGATGAAATAGATTCAGTATTGGATTTGATTACCTTCTCTTATTTTTGCTTTGGTGATTTTGTCTTTTATTTCAGCAAAATTAAGCAAAGTTTTTATTTTTAAAAGAGGAAGCCATGGATTTACTGTAAGTTGTATTTTTTGAGAAGAAGAAGGAGATAGGAATTGTACGTACAGGTAATAAGATAATGTTTCTCACTTCCTAACTATAGGCTATTACTTGGCTAATGGGCCTTTGAACCCAAAATTAAAAGAAAGGATAATTAGCTTAAGTTTTAATTCATACTTAAACTAAAATACATATATTTACCCATATGTAATTAACAAAGGCCATTTTCTTTCAAATTTTCACACAAATAAAATTGTAAACTTACACACACATGAAATAAATTCTTTTGCACTATATAAAAGATTAATTTTTTATTTTTAAAACATTATTATTATTAAAATCCTTTATTTCAAAATAATACACAATTTTCACCAATAAATGTAAAAGTCTACAATTTTAACTTCTAAAATTCAACAAAAATCATTTTCTTACTTAGAAAAATATTTCAAACCATATCTAAACTTTATTTATAGCTCAAACTTATTTTTAAACCAATTTCCATATTTTTACTTAATTAAACATCCTTTAAAAATCAAATACTTCATTTAAAAGTTATTAAAAGAAGTAATTGGGAATAATTAATAAAATTATTGCATTTTCTCTAAATAAAGATCATTTTCAATCATTATTAACCCAAATAAATAAAATAAAGTTCCAACTTTAGTTTTCTCATTTTATTTTCAAAATTCATTGTTTATTCCAAATAAACAAATAAAATTTCCAATTTTATTTTAATTTACAATATTAAATTATAACTACCGTTATAATTTAATATTAACAAGTAATCTCAAAAACCAGGGTTGTCACATTGAAGATAACTGCAGATCTCCTTTGGGTGATTTATCTAATCCAGTAGCAACAAAGGAATCCTAGTAAGCTAAGAATCAAGGTTCTCAGTGAAAACACCAAAATGTTTGCAACTAAATTGGTCACAAACACCCATGAATAGATTTATGTAGAGAAGCAAGTGAAGAAAAATAAAATTAAACTACGGAAATGATTAAACTAATAATAGATAAAAAGCAATAATCAGAGACACGGGATTTATAGTGGTTCGGTGTTGAATGCCTACATCCACTTTGAAGATTATGCTTTATTAATCACTTATAAATCTGATTACGGCAGTAAGGAATAGCAAACACTTGATTACAATAGAGCCTTGAGTAATAAGCAGTCTAAAGATCCTCAGAATGACCCATTAGGCCAGTATTTATAGGTGAAGATGACCACCGATCTTTCTAAAACTTTGGTTGAAGGGCCTTCTAATCCACTTTGGCCCGCTAGAGGGATCGCTAGGCCCAATTCCCAATGAGGAGGGATCGGTGTCAATCCCTTTATTGGTCGATTTTTGGATGACAACCCCTATAGTGGCTTCTCCATGCTAAAATATGTTTATCCTTCAATTCTCATGTCATTTGGACCACTAGAACTCGAGTAATTGCTCGATCTTTTACTTGATATAACTTGTGCACTGCTTGTAGCCAAACTCTCTATAGGGATGTATGCCGATTCCTCGAAGGTTTTTATTATGACGTGTGATCCCTAGGGTAGGTTCCCTAGGGTCCATTTACCTTGCTATCCAAATTTCATAGGGTTTGGACACGTAGATCCTGAGATATTGATTGTTGTATGCATTAATGCACTTGATCCTTGATGGATGTTGATCCCTCTTCAGTGAAGCCGACCGATCCCTCTTGATCAAGTATGTCGATCCCTCATAATGTGTCATGCTATGCCAAACCCTTCCATTCGTTGAGCCATTTTCCATGCTTTCAGCATCCTACATCATACATCCATTAAATCCATTCAGTTCTGACTTCATATAACCATCTATACTTGATTTTCGGGCCCCACGATCATCATTTTGGAATCATCGACCTTGATGGCAGTCGGATCTAACTCGTGCAATTAGTTCAATATAGTCGGGCTAGAATGCCGGTTAACATCTATATTTCATATAATGTCATATAGTTGTTATCATCAAAACCAATACCTAAGGTACTAAAAATCTCCCCCTTTTGATGATAACAACTTTGTATATAAAATATATTATAACTCCCCCTATGTTACGAAACTTCCCCTTAATCTATGCCTAGATTTTATATATTTCACCACTTTGTCATTAACTAACTAAATTATAACTCTAACACTAATTTTTACTATAATCCTAACTCTAACTTTCCTAAATAAAGTAGTAATCAATCTGTATAAGAATTATATATAATGATGAGAAAGATTATATACAAACAATAAGTGATATGTAAAACGAAATGACCAATCCAAAAATTCATCCAATCAAAAAAGTTTATGTCACACTGCATTTAAAATAATCCACACAAATCAAAACCAATCAAATCCGAACCAAACTAAGTATTATTATTTATATTCAATCAAACCTATTTAAACTAGATATTTCGAGGAACTTCAACCCATCCATCAGCAACAAAGATTGGATCCGCTTTGATAGTATCCCAATCTTCGTCATCTTTGTTGATAGTACACTCTGGATTGGTAGTTGGTTCTTTGTTCAAGGCAGAAATCATCCATCGAATCGCATCGAAACGCCTTTCTTGCTCCTTGATCATATACATTTGACTTAATTCTAAGTGCCTTTGATTTCTTAGGATGAAAGAAAGAATGTTCTTGAATGATTCAATTGTTTTTTTAAGTTTTTCGGTTAGTTCTTGGATAGGAGAAGCCATTATTTTGGTTTTAGAGTTTAGGAATGCAAAGGAAGAAGAAAGATAGTAGTAAATAATGATTCTCTGGTCTCAACATATATTTAAAGAGGTGGAAATTCGTTGGAAATGAATAGACATTTGTTGTCTATTCAATTTTCAAAATTAAATTTTTGAAAAGTTACCGTTGTATATCGACATACATAACTAGGGTATGTCGACATATATGCAGAAATTCTCAAAACAGCTTCATTTTGATATTTTAATGTATTTAGCTTACACTATTATACTTTAATGTTTTTTAGATGATAACCAATGTATAACAATAAGGAATTAAATTTTCATTAATATGTAGATAGAGATTACATAGAACATAAAGAAATGAAAAGATACATAAGATTCAACATAAACTAAAACTAGAAAATCCAAATACAAGATAGTTTAAACAACTAGAAAGATACGGATGAAGATGATGAAGAACTACCAAGCTTGTGGATGATCTTTCCAAAGATTTCATCCATTTTGTTGGAAATTGAAGGAAATTTCCCCGAAAATGATTTCTTAAGCTTCCTTTGGTTATGGACGATATTCTCTTGATTTTTAAGAAGATCTTTGTTGGATGGATTTGATGGCATATTGATACTTTCCAAAGAAGTATCCTCCTCTTCTTCTTGTTCTTCCTCCTCGACTTCCATTTTATCTCCTTCCTCTTCCTCCTCTTCCTCCTCTTCTCTTATTTCATGCTCTTCTTCCCAAGCCAACATTTATTTCTTTTTCGCAAGCGTTTCATAAGGCTCGAAAAAAGGTGAAATATGCATAAGTGAAATGTTTGTCTTGTTAAATATTTTTTGAGGAATTGTTTCCTTTCCTTTAAGGTCAACACCAAAATAATTGAAAACACGAGTAAGATACATACCATGAAATAGTGTGTTTTCATGTTTAAAAAGATTCTTAGGAAATATTTCATCCAGAATGACTTGAGACCGATTTATGTTGTATCGACCATAAATTGCGATAAGAGCTTAAAAACCTTTTGAGTCGGGTTATTATAATTACCCGTTCTAGGAAGGATACTTTGTTGTAAAAGAAGGCTTAAAATTCTTGCTTTTGGATGCAAGTTTTTATTTTTGAATTCAAAATCATTATCACTTTCGAAAATACCATGAATTACTTCAAGATTTTGAAAATGAATTTGAAAAGATGAAAGGTCCATTCCACTACATTTGCATCCAAGAATGAGACCCAAAGTTCATATTTAAAACAATTTATGTCCCTTTGACACTACTCTAAACTTCTCCTTCTCTACCATCATAAAAATTTCCTTTTAAATTTGCATAGAACATCTTTATTAACCTTGGATAACAAACAAAATCATTTTGAGAAGCATCGATTAAACCAAGAATTTCATTTTGCAAACAAATATTGAAAAGATCATAAGTAGGAAAATCTTCAGAAATAGAAAATCTTCCGGGAAAGAATTTTCCGAAAGATAAATACTCTATATAGGATTGAATGGCTTCTTGATCATTGAAAAGATATTCTTCTATTTTTTTAGAAAGCCTTACGGTTGCCTTAGTATTGCTTGAGGATTCCATTAAAGAATAGTTTGAAGAGATAAGAGAGTTTATGATTTTTGAATTTGAAAATGAAAGTGAGAAATAAATGGATGGAGATAGAGTAATTAAACAAAGAATCAAATAACATGTTCTCTGATCAAAAGGCAACTTCTCATAACATAGGAGTTGGTGAAAAGGTGGAGGAAAATTTAAATTTTGAATTTGAAATTCAAATTCAAATTCGCTTGCATATGTCGACGTATGCTCGTGGGGTATGTCGACATATAGATCGAACTTTTCAAAAATGATTTTTGTTTAACTATTTCATATTTTATTATATAGATCTATTTATAGTTATTATATTTTAAGAAAAATTATTTAAAAAATTATTTTAAATATTTTATTTTACTATTAAATTATTAAAATTATTAAAATATTTAAAATATAATCACACAATATTCAACTAATTTTATTATTAATCTATAGGATATTCCTAACAACCAATAAAGCAACCAAAAGAAAAGAAATATTCATTTAAGAAATTAAAAAAAAACTTTTGTTATATTAAATGCGTACCTTTTTCTTATTCATTTCACCATTTTGTTTTGAATTATGTATTGCTCTGAAGCACACGTTAGCAATTTCTGTATCTGATTCATTATAACTTAAGGTTGTATCTGAGTCGTCTAATGATACAGTATAGGCTCTTCTCCATTTTCTAGATGAATCGGCATTTGGTGTAGTTTTCAGTTTATCGAGATGTGGACGGTCTCGTTTTAAATAACCAGGGTCATCACAGTTATAATATCTAATGCCATTTCCTTTTCTACTTCTGCTTCCTAGATTTTTTTTGTCATTTCTTTTGAAATTGTTCATCTTCCTATATTTTAGGAATTTTCTAAAATTCCTTGTCATGAAAGCAATTTCTTTATCTTCATCGCTGCCTGAATTCAGATTATATGTCATTGCATTAAAAGCTATAGATTTCTTCTCTGTTGTTTTACTTTCTCTCATGCCCTGCATTTGTGCTTCAAAAGACATTAAATTGCCAATTAACTCTTCAATTTTTTGAGTGCTAATGTCATTAGCCTCTTCGACTGCAAGAGTCTTTTGATGCCATTTAGGAGTTAGTGAATTGATGATTTTTCTAACTTGATCATCTTCAGAAAAACTTTTACCCGGTGCAATAAGTGGGTATACTATATCTTGGAATCTACTATACATATCAGATATGGACACATTCGGACTCATTTTGAATAATTGAAACTAGTTTTTTAACATGGAAATTTTGGTCTATTTGACCTTACTTGTCCCTTCATGTGTAACTTGCAAAGTTCTCCAAATTTCAAATGCAGACTTACATATAGATACTCTATTAAATTCATTTCTATCTAGTCAACAAATAATATATTCATAGCCTTAGAGTTACTTTGTGAAACTGCTTTTTGGTCAGCAGTCCATTGTGCAAAATTTGTCATAGGTTCAGTGTACTCAGTTTGTGTGATATTTCACGTGTCTAAACCGATTGACTGTAAATAAATTTTCATTCTACATGGCTAATATATGTAATTACTGCTATTAAAAAGTGGAGGACAAACAGTGGATTGTCCTTCGACAAATGAGTTACTAACAAGCGTATTAACATTGTTACTAACAGTACTATTATCAAGGTTGGTAGCCATTTAAACTTTTTCAAAAACCAGATAATGAATACTTTTAAAACTAATGCTCTGATACCAAATGTGAGTCAATGGAATAGGGATCTTAAGACTAAATTAACACTAGAGGAGGGTGAATAGTGTTTAATGGATTATATGAATATTATTCAAATTCTTTAAGATTTTACTTGGAATAATGGAATTAACAATCATAGAAATAATCACAGAATCAAAGTACATATAAAAGTAAATGTAGTAAAAGTAAAAAGGAAAGAACACATCATAATTTTATACTGGTTCGGAGTTACCCTACATCCAGTCCTGCACAATTCCTTGTATGGATTTCTTTTCAACTAGTAAATGCAAATACAATCTCGATTTCAAGGCTACGAGACACACTCTTCAAAATCCCAACCTTTGGGTAGAGCCACTTGATTTCAAGGCTAGAAGCACACCCACTAGATTTACGGACTACTAAGCACATCCAATTGATTTAATCGGGCTACAATCACACCTACTTGGATTTCAGGGATACCAAGCACACCCAATTGATCCTATGACCCTTGAGTAGCACTTGATGTTGGGGGGATGAGAGAAATCAGAGAGTATATGAAAGAGAATCAAACTAGTAATGATTGGATTTGATTCTGGTTGAATTTCGGTAGAGTTTCGAAAGAAATTGCTTTAGAAATCAAGAGAGTGAAAAGAGGAGAGAAAAATAAGAAAGTAGTTAATGAAAATGCATTTGGAAGTCTGGTATATATAAAGTCATGCCCATTCGCGAAGAGAAACGATGAAAAGACACTTCCATTCAAACTTTGAATTTTTAAATTTATGGCTAGTATGTCGACATATGGGATTTGGATATGTCGACGTATCGTTCACAAAATTGAAAGGTACTTTATAAAAATTCTTTTGAAAATCTGTTGCTCTGTAAAATAATTTGATACTTTGTAGAATCATTTAAATTTAGTTTGTACAAATTTTAATCAAAATATAACTTAATAAAACTTTATAAAATAATTTTGAAAGATTGTAATAAGTATATTCAATATAATATAAATAATATATATAAAATCAATATAGTTATAAATTATTAAAGTATAAACAAAAAATCAAAATATATAAACTTAAAAACACTAAAACAATATCTTAATAAGTATAAGAGTTTTCAAAATCATTTTGGGAAATATTTTGAAAAGATTGTTTTAAAAATAGAATATTTGAAAAACAATTTTAAAACAAAATTAGAGAAAACGAGAGAGATCAGGAAAGTGCTATTAAGGTTTTAACATAAATCCTACAGCTCTATAACTTATATAGAATATCTTGAAATCTTGAACTCTTCAATACTCATGAGTCTTCATTCTTGAACTCTTGAAACTTTATATCAACAACTTGAATCTACTCTTGATATCAACATCTTGATACTGTATAGTCTTCTTAATCAACACCTAGTTTATATCCTGCACTATATGCTATATATATCTTGATAAAACATTAGTATCTATATATTATATAATGTCCTATAGTTGTTATCATCAAAACAAATACCTAAGGTACAAACATCCCATTGCTAATCTCTATACCAATCACCCTTTAATTGCTTGTTTTGTCTATAGTTAGTGAGAAATTTAGGGTCACTAGTACAAAACAGATCAGTTGCTTCGCCTCATTTGTGTCGGTTGTCCATAAAACCGACACAAATAGTGTAATTTGTGTCGGTTGTTTATTAACAACCGAAACTATTGACTTATGGGGTAAGAAGAAAATGTTAAAAATGTAATTTGCATATGTTGTTCTTAAGAAACCGACACAATTGAAGGGAAGCAATAGATTTATTCGTGTCGGTTGTTTGAACAACCGACACAATTAAATACAATAGCATCGGTTGTCCAAAAACCGACACCATAGGCACACAACTTTTCCCCCCAAATCCATTTCAGCCGCCCCATCTTTTCCCGCGAACCCCAATAATTCCAGACTAATTCGTAAATCATGTCTGAAATCCTAATTCTCATTCTTCTCCTTTTCCAAACCCTAAATCTAATCTCCGCCTCGCCACCTCCAGGCCTGGACACCTTCCTCTCCTCCCTCCCCCTCTCTGATCCCCTCAACGCCAACGACTCCTTCCTCACTCTCCCCTCCTCCCTCAAAAAGTCCCTCTCCCGAACACTAGACCCAACTTTCAAGCTCCACGTCTCCGTCCCAGTTTACGTCAAGCAGCCACCAGTAGCCACGAACCCACTACTTTCGTCCCCTCCACCTCGACTGCTCCTCATGCCGACCAAGCACCGCGCCCAGATCTGGCCTTCACCGTCGAGCACATCTTGCCCAAAGCCTCAGCTCATCACCACCAAAACTTGCCGAACAACTACCCCTCTCCTTTCTCCACGCACAGCAATTTCCACGCAATATCTTCCCACTTTCCTCCTTCCTCCGCTCGCCTCCATCACCTAGAACGGTCGCGTTACCTATCCACCTGCCACCACCGTACAGACCATCATCACCCTCTCTAGCGATCGAACCCACGTTTCCCTGCAACTACTTCCCAGCCGAGATAGAGAGCCATCACCGAAGCAGTCATGACCGCTCCTCCCACTGCCCTGCGTCTTCACCGCATCGCCTGTATCATCACGGCCACACATAGCTTCCATCTCGGTGGAAATCTTCTCTTCTTGCTTCATATCTCCTCTCTGTTGCATTGAGGTAAATGAATAAATCTTATTTTGTATATATTCGAACGGTACAGAGTATCAGTGTTAGATATATTGATTTTTAAAAATATTGTTTAAAGAAAAATTTTGTAGCTTGTATTGATGTTTCCTATAGCTTGTTCACATCCATTTCTTTGCATTGGCCATTAAGCCTGCTTGTGACATTCGACTAAAGATATTAATATATATTTGTATATTTATAACCTGAGTATGATTTTGAATAGTTTATATATACAGTTTTTGTTCACAACATGGAAATAATCAACGAGAACAAGATAGACGAAACCTAGCTAGAGCAAGACCAACAATCTTGGGTGTAGATCAAATTATTATTGGTGTGGATTTGTTACCTCGGTAGTCATTAGAAATGGTAACGGTATAGGTTGTTATTTCATATGTGTATGCATCCCCTATGGCTGTGGGTTCAACAAGCAAATCGACAGCCCTTTACCTCGAAGAGTTGTTGAATATACGTTTTAGAATCGCAAAATGAAATTGAATCACTTTGTAATACCTAAGTGAACTGCAGATATATCATTGTAGAGATGCTTGGCGTAATAATTAGGAATATTTTGAGGTTCATGTTATGTTTAGGGAGGAGGTTGTATCACTTTATCTTGTATCATTGCTAATATTTATCTTTCTTTAATTGTGTTAATTTATCTTTGTATGCGTGCGTATCAAATGCATTTGTATTTATGTTCATATTTCCATCCGGTTATACAATCATTTTACAGAAAAATAAAGAAAAACATTACACGAAACAGTAAGTAATTTACATCATTCATAGTATACATTGACATTCATGTTAGCAGTAGCACCATTATCAGTAGCACCATTATCCTTTTTAGCGTGATTAACAAACATGACATAATTGTTAGCAGTAGCACCATTATCCTTTTTATTTCATTTATAGATGTTGTAAATATAGCATTCATTCATGAAATGTATTGTTTATAGATATAAAAAACACTTCCTTCATTCATGTCATAGTTCCTATAAATTTTTAAGTGAGATTTAATGGATGTTGTTTTGTTGCTAAGAAATGACACGGTGCCTGTAATATCAGTTACAAAGCAATCTAGTCAAGATTACTATATTAGTTAGCAGACTTTCAATTTTATAGTATACACTCCAGATTACAACATGTAACTAGCATATGATTCACATTTACATCCTGAATTTACCAAAAAAATATAGTTCTGCATACAACAAAAGAAATTTACATCCTAAATCTACCACAGAAAATATAGTTCCGCATACAACAAAAGAAATTTACATCTTAAATCTACCCCAGAAAATATAGCTCTGGATACAATAACAACAACAACATGGTTTCACTCTTTAAGCTTCAAAATGAACTGTCAAAGCTCATGTTGATGTTACTGCATATGCTTGTAAGCTCCTAAAAATCGAGTCCTATTTTAAAAGTTTTATCGTCATTAGATGGGAAATAAAGAAATAAAATAAAGCCAGAAATAAGTGATGCGTCTTTGTTGTTTATGTGCAGCTTTTGGGGCATGGACATGCCAAATGTAGAGTTGGTATGTGCATGCATTGACATTTGCTGTAACAATATTTAACTAATTTATTAGTGCATGTGCCGGTTGGACATCTTTACAAATTTGTGAGTGTGATTTAATTCTTTAGTATAATCGTTGCTATTTTTTTGAGAAGAAGAGACAATATCATAATCGGCTATATATGGTTTCTCTTTATCTCATGTTCAATCTTATGATTTCTCTCTGTTTTGGCATTTGGGCTTAGGCTATTATGCAAAGCTGAAGTTCATTTTCATTACATTACTTCAGTATGCTTTGGATATAAGACATTTCTCCATCTTCATCTTTTTCGAGAGAGATATATATGTTTGTGATATTACTCTTACATTTACATTCTAAAATGGTATAGGCATATTAGAATACTACCAATTTTATTACCGAATTTTCCGGAAGTTTTATCATTGTTTATGAACTTTTTAAAACTTAAGGATTATGCAGTTTTCTTTTGTCTAATACCTGTGAAATTTCCATCTAGAACATAATTTTATTGATGAATTATTCTTCTAATGCATGAAACAATTGTTTCCTAGCATATCATGTTATTAAAAGCCCTCACTATAGTTCAATTAACGAATATAAATACGTTTTCCTCTCATACCAGTTTGCTTTTATGCATATGAACGGTTGGAAAAAATTGTGTGGGCTATACGTATTTGTGCTGATGTGCCCCTTATGAATTTATACTGCAATCTTGTGGCATTTTAGTTTCAACGTTCATTTGCCCAACTGTTGGTCTCTACACGCTTTTGATAGTGCAAATAGAATAATTCTTATGACTGACTAAGTTGATTTGAATAGATATAAAGGTTAGCTTGGTAATAATACTTTGTGTGGAACACAATTGAAAGGGTGGTTCAAAACTTCAAATTTAACTTCATGATCCTATTCGAACATACCAGTTACAAACAAGCATATGTAATTATTGTTGTGATGCAGTCTGCTTTGTCAATGATAAAAAGTTTCACATTTGTTTGGTGGTTCATTTGCTTATTAAGTTGTCCTATATGCTCAAGCTATTGATGATGACTGCAACCAAACAGGTCAAATGGTCGCTGGAATTCTTAAATGGCCACAGGGAACCTTTGCCTCAAAGGTTAGATATTATACTGAAGTGTCTTTAATTACTTTACAGGGCCGTTTATATTTGTTATTTGGACATATGCTTACACCAGAATATAAATTCTTGGCCATATTTGATTCATTTGTTTTTATTTATGCTTTAGGTTGAGTAATTGATTCATCCTGAATTGTTTATTATGTTTTTTCTGGAGGGTGTATTCATATATATATATATAATCATTTGCAATATTCCTACTTATTTTGTGCGTCTAGATCTGTTAATTGTTCTAGTTCTACTCCTTTTCCAGCTCAGTTGAAAGATTTTGGAATATTTTTCTCTAAGACAATACTCCAAGCAGTAAAGAATTTGCATCTGCAAAATTTTGATTTATTTACAATTATGTTAATAGGTGTATGTAAAATTAAAAATTTATACATGAAATTAGTGTATGTAAATTAGTGCACCTATTATTTCTTAAATTTGGCTCATCACGTTAGAAGTTTGATTGTATATTGGTAAATCCTTGTGTATATATACTTTTTATACTGATTTGGTCATTGATATTACTGGATTTTAGTTAATTTATGATGATTATTTTGACATTTGTTTGTTTTACTGAAATAACAATGTCTAATTTAGTATGCTTTTTTGATTTTCATGAGTTATGTGATGCCTAGAATTGATACAAATTATTACTCATATGCTTACATCAACTCGGAAAAATTGATTGCAAATAAAAAATATTCTTAAGTCCATTTTTTTTCTTTCTGATTTGCAAGTCATCAATTCGGTGGTTTTCCCAAATATTGTAATCAAATGGTAGGTTACAAAACATTGGATTTTTAAACTCCTTATTATCTATAATTAGCATATATTTTTAGTATCTTTCTTTCTTACATAAAAAAATATTAGTGTATGAAAATCAAAATCAACATTTGAAAGAACATACAAAGATGTGTCGGGTGTTTGTACGGGTCGGGTCTTATCCAGACCCATATGGGCCTTAGGTTGGGACGAAAATTTGGACCTGCACTGGGTCTACGGGGAGGGTCTGGGCAGTGTTTAATAAACCCAGGTCGGGTATGGGGCACAAAATACCGTCCCAACCCACCCCATTGCCATCCCTAGTTTCTGGTTGTTCTTTTTGTTTTGGCTCTCGATTTCCGCATAAGATAAGTTATGTCTGTTTGAATAAGCTTCGATCTTTCTTTTTAGTTTGTACTTCATGGCTAAAAAACTCATTTGTTCCTTTCATCCCATAGGTGGTAGATTGTCATGACATAACGACATGCTGCTAGTTGGCCAATCTGATAATTGCAGTTAAAGTTAGATCTGATTATTTATATCTCGTCATCAATTTTCAAGGAAATGTCTTCATTAGTAATTACATTTAACTTCATAAGAGTCCACATACATCAGCTGTGGCTATAGTTAAAGAATAGATGATTGATTGTTACACATTGCTCTTCACATTCTACCCCCATTGCCGTATTTTATTTTTTATGTTTAGTCTACTTAGAACTACTGTATTGGCACAACTTGACATTTTTTGTTGTCAATATTGTTCCAAATGATAGGGCACCGGTTGTGCTATCCATAAATCTGTCTGCATGTTTGCCACGTTTTTGAGAAAGAGAATTATTGTTGCCTGCACCATTCCCGGTAGTCATTATTGTTTAATGCTTTGATATGTGCTTGTTGGATTAATGTGTTGCTTTCTCTTGTCTCTGTTAGATGTATTCCACTAGCCATCTTGAATGATATATGAGACATGGACATTTCTGTATTCACTGATGTGATATCTGTCCCAACCCAGAATATCTACCAGACTTTTATTGTTTATCCCTTGTTCCGTCCATAATAGAGTGTCTTTACCATTGATAATTACCTTTTTGATATACTTCAAACTTTTTGCTCTATTTAATCATATTCTTCATTGTACACAACATGTTGAATGTAAATCTACAATAAGAGTTTGTAAATAGTATCATGCCATGTCAGTCGAGTGTAACTAGATTAAATGTTCCTTTAAGCAGACTGGGGAAAATTGCCAAAAACTTCTCATGTGCTATATTTTCTGAATGTTATAGCAATTAAATTATCAAGGTCCTTCCTTCATAAACAAATTGAAATCCATTTAATATGATGCAGGATGATATGAACTGTGCTGAAAACTATGTACGATTTCTCTGCAAGTGGTTGCTTGAACATTGTCTTCCAGACATGGAATTCATGGTGAAAAATTATGACAAAACAGCTATAGAACGCCTAAAGCTTGTTTCCTCTACCCCATTTGAGCGCATATCATATACAAAGGCAGTGCAACTCTTACAGAATGTCACAGACAAAGAGTTTGAGAATAAAGTTGAGTGGGGCATAGATTTGGCTTCTGAGCATGAAAGGTTAGTGAATATTTGTTCTTAATCCTTTGTGAGTTTGCTCTTATATTCATTTTGCTCATAGTCTTTATTTTGTTGATTGAAGGTACTTGACCGAGATGATTTTCAAAAAGCCTGTCATCGTGTACAACTATCCCAAAGAAATAAAAGCATTTTATATGAGACTTAATGATGACAAAAAGACAGTTGCAGCAATGGATGTTCTTGTGCCTAAGGTACATATACGAACTTTTGTGCAACTGTCATATGATCAAAAACTTCTAATACCATACATCTTTGCTTTTTTTGCCTACAATTATGTTATTGCTGCCAATACCACACATTTGCTATGTTACTCTGTATCACAATCCCTCTATTTTAATCCACTTTGTTTATTAGGTCGGCGAGCTGATCGGAGGAAGTCAGAGGGAGGAACGCTTGGATGTTCTTGTAGAAAGGTACATATACATTTACTTCATAGGAATTTGGATCGTTAAAGTTGAAAATGGTTCTGATTTGCACACTTGATATTTATTTCAATATGCTTTCAGTATATCTCTCATCTCATCCGAATCAATGCTATTTATCTAACTGTTAAACAACATATAGATGTATTTAAACCTCGAGAACAGTTCAACTGTCATACGTATTTAAATCTCATCCCAAATATTCTTAAGTCCATTTTTACTGTGGTTGTTTTGGAATTCAATTATTTGCTTTGTAACTTGTTTTGAATGGTATACTAAGAAATAACAACTTGTACATCTTCGTTTGTGGATTGTGTATAAGTTCTGGACAAAGAAAATAATTATGGCTGTAATTTGTTTTGTGAAATGCAAAGTAGATGAATCTGAAATCATAACTGATATATTTTTGAAAAATTAGGAATTGGATTATATTTTCTAATTGGAAATAAATAGTAAAGATATTTGTTTAAAATCGAGTAAAATAATGAACTTGACAAATTGGAAACGAAAATCAATTATTAAATGGATTGTATGATATGGATTGGGGATAATACATAATATATTCAGCTTATGGTTCAACCTGTGTTTGAATTACACTCTCAAATTCTTTTATGCAGAGCATTCCTGACTTAATTATTGTCTTTTGTATAACAATTCTCTTAATTGCAGGACTTTGTACGAGACGGTTCTTATAACCAACAAGAGATAGACGAGGTTCGAGAGAATTTAGCTAGTTATATCATGTATAATTGGATGTAGTTGTTTTTTGTTGTGTACGCTGATCTTTTATAACGTACGTTGGTATTTTGTTATGTACGTTATGTTTGTGATATATTATATTCTATTTTGTTCTGTAAACAAGAATTATGTTGATGGATAATATAATTATATTTTTTGTTCAATCAGTTCATAGTAACGTTCGTTTATAAAAAATTAAAATTCAATTTCATACTGTTTTTATAATCTTAAACGGTAATAATATATTTTTTTGCTTCAGATATAACTTGTGTCGGTTGTTACTTCAAAGGGAACCGATACAATTGCATATCAATTGTGTCGGTTGAAAAAACAAACATAACCGACACAACTATTAATCATTTGTGTCGGTCGTCAATAAGGAACCGACACAAAACAAGCAACAGTTGTGTCGGTTTTTCTTAAAGGACCGACACAATAAACGGCGGTTTGCTTCACTATACAAGCTGATTTGTGTCGGTCCTATTAGAAAGACCGACACAACTGTTCATAGTTTTGTGTCGGTTCTCTATTACCAACCGACACAAATAATTGATATTTGTGTCGGTTGTACAACCGACACAACAGAAAAATGTCTTTTGTGTCATCTTCATTTGAGTCGGTTGTAAAACCGACACAACAAGGGTTACACAACCGACACAAATGACCAGTTTTGTACTAGTGGGTCTTTAGCTCAGAAGTTAATTGATAAAGGTTAGTGAAAGTTTCTAAGAGTTAGAAAATGATAAAGGGCTGTCAACTCAGCTAGGGTTAGGTGAAAATCTCAAAATAATTAAGTGGGTTTAGTAGGGCTTAAGTTAACTACCCACTAACCTGCATAAAAACAAATAGAGTAAACAAACACAGATAGCGATCTTTTATATCTCGTTTACAAGCATCTCCACCGTTTATATAAATCAACGGTGTATATTTTTGTTTTCTCTTATTTTGGATTACAGGCTTTCGGCCCATACTTTGTATAAATACTTGTATTTTGTTTCTGTACAAAAATGAGAAGTAATAACATTTTACAGTTTACTTCAAATACATCAATTCTTGATATGGTATCAGAGCTTTAAAACAGTCTAACGACTGAATCATCAGATCTTGCTCTAAAGATCATCATCGAGCCATCCTTAAAGATAGATCATCTATCTTTGGTTGCTCTTAATTCTTTCATTGAGCAAATCATCATTTGATTTGTTTTCTTTCTCTCTATACCTCTCACAAAATTCTTCCCAAGCCTTACTTCTGAAAATTACTTTCAAGAATCAATTTCTTGATACAATTTCTGGCTGCAAATTTAAAAATCTGCCTCGCCAGCATCTGTTTCCAGCATGGCAGGAGATGAAGATACTGTTTCTTCATCCTCACCCAAAAACAATGTTTCTGCTGCATCAAATAGTGATCACAACACTGCAAAAGAATCAAGAAACATCATTAATCCAAAAAATCAGATTATCTCTATACAACTCGATGAGGCAAATTATCTATTATGGAAATGTCAAATCATGGCTGCCCTAACTGGGTTTAGAAGAATACATCAGTGGAACTCTTGCAATTCCAGCAAAAATGATTTCTGACAGTGAAGGAAAACTTATAATAAATCAAGAATTTACTCACTACAAAAGACAAGATAGTCTCCTATGTGCTTGGCTATTTTCATCAATCAGCCATTCTTTATTACCACAGTTGATAGGGTGTAAAACAGCCCAAGAAATTTGGGAAACAGTGGAGAAAACCTTCAACACTCAGTCATCAGCAAGAATTATGCATTACAAACGTCAACTTAACAACATTAGCAAGGATTCTATGTCTATGAGAGAGTATTTAACAAAAATCAAAACGCTATGTGACTTACTTGAAGTTGCTGGTCACAATATTTCTGAAGCAGATCAAGTTCTCACCATTTTAAGTGGTCTTGATGATGATTACGAGTCAGTTGTTACTATGCTTTCCTCCCAACCTACCACTCCATCAATTCAGCATATTCAGTCAACACTCATTGCTCATGAAGGAAGAATTGAAGCCAAGAAAACAAGAAACAGTGAGTATATGGTCAATTATGCTTCCACAAACAGAAATAAAAATCAAGAAAGGCCTCAAAACAATAAAACTGATCAAAATGTTCAAAGAAATACTCAGATGTCAAACAGAGGAAGAGGGAGAGGCAGGTTTGGTAATAATTCAAATAGAATTAAGTGTCAAATTTGTGAGAAATTTGGCCATACAGCTGGAAAGTGTTATTTTAGGTTTGATCAAAATTTTTCTCTAAGTCAACAAGGAAATAACAATCAGAAATCAAACTATCCAAGTGCTAACATTGCTCAAGCAGGAACAGAAAAAAATCAAGACTCCAAAAATAATGGAGATTCTAATACCAAAGTTGATGATATTCAGACTGAAGATTGGTTTCTTGATTCTGGAGCCACAAATCATATTACCAACAATCTGAACAACTTGAACATTGGCAATAAAGAATATAAAGGTACACATTCTTTATTTATGGGTAATGGCATTTCTTCAAAAATTACTCATACTGGTACTGCTATGCTTAACAGTAAAAGGAAGTTATATTTAAATAATCTTCTTAGGGTACCAGAAATTAAGAAAAACTTGCTTAGTGTATCACAATTTGCTAATGATAATCAAGTCTATTTTGAGTTTTTTCCTCACCATTACACAATTAGAGATATTCTAAATAATGAAATTTTATTACAGGGTAATGTGCAAAATGGACTATATCTGTTCAATCCTGGCAAGAACAATAGAAACTGTGAAAGTAGATACTGGTACAATTTCTCTAAAACTGGGTGTACAACAGTTATGAATAAACTAGATTTGTGGCATTGTAAGCTAGGACATCCAAGTATTAACATTGTAAGGAATATTTTGAGAAATAACAATATTAAGTTTGATGATATATCTCATAGTTATGTTTGTTCTGCATGTCAGTTAGGGAAAAGTCATAAGCTACCATTTCCAAATTCTCAAACTAAATATAGTAAACCATTAGAAATGGTAGCTACTGACTTATGGGGACCAGCCCCAATAACTTCTGATTACGGTTATAAATATTATGTTTCTTTTGTTGATTCATACTCAATATATACATGGATATATTTCTTAAAATCAAAAGCAGATACAGCTAATGCTGTAATATAGTTTATAACTCAAGCAGAAAGACAAACAGGTGCAAAGTTAAAAATTCTTCAGACAGATGGAGGGACAGAGTATAAACCTCTGAAAGAATATTTTAATATGAAAGGTATTCTACATCGAATGACATGTCCCTATACTTCTGAACAGAATGGGCTTGTTGAAAGAAAGCACAGGCATATTGTGGAAACAGGGTTAACTTTATTAGCTCAAGCCTCTCTTCCTTTAAAATTTTGGCCTGATGCTTTTATTTCTAGTGTTTTTCTTATTAACAGGTTGCCAACAAAAGTTTTGCACAATACAAGTCCATTAGAAAATTTATTCAATATCAAGCCAGATTATAATTCTCTCAAAATTTTTGGATGTTTATGTTTTCCAAATTTAAGATCTTATAATACTCATAAACTAAGTTTTAGATCTGAGCCATGTACTTTTATTGGATATGCTCAAAATCAAAAGGGTTATAAGTGTCTTACCAGTAAAGGTAAACTGATCATCTCAAGACATGTAGCTTTCAATGAGCTCATCTTTCCTTTTAAGGAAGCTGAAGTGAAACCTACACAAAAAGTCTATGATGCAAAGGTATCCATTCCAGCTATTCCAGTTCATACTTTCAATCAAGCCAAAGTAATCAATTCACATCAGCAAGCTGTATCACCACTCCAACACACAGTGCTCAATAGAAAGCCAGATCAGAGTGATGCTTCACCCCGAAACACAATGCTCTCTGTTGAGCCAGGTCAGAATGAAAATGATGTCAGCAATTCTTCACCTAATCAAGAAAATCAGAGAATTAGTGATAATGATAGTTCAAAAGCCAGCAGTGAAGAAAATATGCAACAAAAAACTGGACATCATATGATTACAAGAGCCAAAAGTGGAATCTTCAAACCAAAAGTATATAACATCAGTATTGAAGAAAGGGAACCTACAATTTATGAAGAAGCAAGCAGACATGTCCATTGGAAAGCTGCTATGGATGAGGAATTCTCAGCTTTAACCAAAAATAAAACTTGGAGCCTTGTAGAAAAACCTCACAATAGAAATATTGTTGGAAATAAATGGGTCTACAAAATCAAAAGAAGATCTGATGGATCTATTCTCAAGTATAAAGCAAGGCTTGTTGCTAAAGGATATGCTCAACAATATGGATTCGATTTTAATGAAACCTTCTCTCCAGTTATCAAACCCACAACAATTAGAATTATTTTAACTACTGCCTTACATTATAAATGGGAATTGAAGCAGCTTGATGTCAACAATGCATTTCTTAATGGAGAACTTCAAGAAGAAGTATATATGCATCAACCACAGGGGTATGATAAGCATGACAGTAAACTTGTATGTACACAAAGCTCTATATGGATTAAAGCAGGCACCAAGGGTATGGTATGATAAATTAAAACAAGCTCTTACTGCTATAGGTTATCACAATGCAAAATCTGATAACTCTTTATATTTTAAGAATGAAGGAGGTCACAAAACATACATTTTAGTGTATGTAGATGATCTTATTTTAACTGGTAGTAGCAGTTTAGAAATAACAAATGTCACCAAGTATTTAAATTCAACTTTTTCAATCAAAGACTTGGGGCAGCTAAATTATTTTCTTGGAATAGAAGTCATCAGAAAATCTGATACAAATATAATTCTTTCTCAAAGAAAATATATTTCTGAAATTTTAGCAAAAGCAAAAATGGATTTAGCAAAATCTTTGCCTACTCCTATGATTAGTAACTTGGGATTGTCTAAGCATAGTGGAGACATATTTTATGATCCTACATTATATAGAAGTATAGTTGGAGCATTACAGTATGCTACTGCTACTAGACCTGATATAACATATAGTGTAAACAAAGTCTCACAATTTATGCATGAACCTCATGATGATCATTGGAAGGCAGTAAAACGAATTTTAAGATATCTTAAAGGAACTATTAATCATGGGCTATATTTTAGTACTAACAAAAACTTTGAGTTAAGAAGTTACTCAGATGCAGATTGGGCCTCCGATCATGATGATCGAAGATCCACAAGTGGTTTTATCATTTATCTGGGAGACAACCCTATCTCATGGAGCTCAAAGAAGCAACCCACTGTTTCTCGGTCTAGCACGGAGGCGGAATATCGAAGTGTTGCAAGTACCACTGCAGAGCTAATCTGGATCCAGACCTTGCTCAAAGAAATCAGTCTGCCTACTCGAAGTAAACCAATTATTTGGTGTGATAATCTGAGTACTATCGCCATGTCTGCCAACCCAGTGCTTCATTCTCGTACAAAGCATATAGAATTGGATCTATACTTTGTACGAGAACATGTTATCAGCGGCAAATTAGAGATCAATCATGTTCCAGCAAGTCATCAGAGAGCTGACATGCTGATTAAAGCTTTATCAAGGAGGAATTTTGAGAGATTCAAAGAAGATTTCAGAGTTCGATGTATCGGAGAAGAAGAAAGGGGAAAAGAAAAAACCCTAGCTGAAGAATAAAACCCTCGCTCTTTTTGACGGGGAGAAATAGAGTAAACAAACACAGATAGCGATCTTTTATATCTCGTTTACAAGCATCTCCACCGTTTATATAAATCAACGGTGTATATTTTTGTTTTCTCTTATTTTGGATTACAGGCTTTCGGCCCATACTTTGTATAAATACTTGTATTTTGTTTCTGTACAAAAATGAGAAGTAATAACATTTTACAGTTTACTTCAAATACATCAATTCTTGATAAAAACTATCCAAACTTTAAATAGGCATGCCACATAAACCGTAAGACCAAAATTCTATTATGACCACTCCATGGAAAGAGAAAACATCATATCTTTCATTTGGAAGTGGTTTCAAGACCCAATTCATCTTCTATTAAAAGTTATAAGTAATACAATATTTTCAAGGTCGACCAACACCACTGTCCCAGTGGTTAGACGCTCGGCTTTGGTGTGAGAGGTTACAAATTTGAAATTTGCATAGCATGATTCAAATCACATATATTGACAGGTACTATGTTGTATACCACCTAAGAGTTGTAATACTAATAAGTACTACCATCTAAGTACCTAATTTTAAAAGAAAAAATATTTTCAAGGTCAAAACTACCCATAATTTATTTTAAGGGTAGAAACTGTCGATATTCAACGTTTTCCAAAGATATAACCTAATCCGATCCAGTTTGGTTATGAAAATAATATTTTACAATCTATCGATATGTAAAAATATGGGCCATTACATACACAATAATAGAAAGAGAAGCAAAGTAGATGTAGACATGATTCTCCATCAAGTCGCTATAAATGTTTGGTGTTATTTCATTTTCTAATACTTTATTTCTATACATATTCAATCATGATATTGTGGTTATATTCTTTAATGAAGAATAATAGTAATGGTAAGTAATCATTGATAGGTTGTATAATAGATATTTGAAAAGTCGTAGTGAGTAGCCTCTCGATAGAAGAAAAACTAATATGTATATCCTAGTAAGAGAAAGTTAAATACAAATGGTAGAGCCTTCAATTTTTTTATATAATAGGGTCTTCAGTATTTGTTGTTAAAGTGATAATAACAGAAGTAGGTACTTCGATGTTCGTAAATCTTATCGTAATAAGTATGATTTTTTTTAGTAGGGGCTGGAAATATGATTGTTTTATATAGTGGTAGAATCTAACTTAGGTAGATAACGCCATTCAAGTATATAGATAAAACCTGACATTGGAACCTTGGTATATAAAGAATAAACATGTACAAAATGTAAGTACACCGGTGAAGTGAAACCACATTCAACTTTGTAGCATGGTCTTACTATATATCATTATGCTATGAATTGTTAAGGCCTATATAATTCATACCAAGCTTATGCTTTACTCGACGTTTATGTTTTCCCCCTTAAACTCTCGAGTATTCTTTTGAGTAGGCTTATGGTTGCAGATTAACAAATTTTCGCCAAACAGCTGAAGGCGACTGTAGGAGGTCGATTTATTATGCTATTTGTTTTGTTATGTAAAAGTTGGTGTAATATAAACTCTGATCGCCTAGTGATATCGTCATATATCAATCATTTTGTATCATATTGTTTATTATATTACCTCTCTGCTGTGGAAACGTTTGGTAGTTAGTACTGTCTAAATAATGGTGTTAACCTATTTTAAGATCTATAACTCTTTATCACTTTATTGTTGTATGAAAAAGTGGACTTAATATTGTCATTTAAAAATAATACTAGAGTGGCTGCAGCACTCTAGTGTTCATTCTTGAATCTAAAAACGATAGGTATTGCACCTTTATTTGTCAAAATCTAGAGAGAAAAAATCATTTTTTTCAACTAAATATACTTTTGATTAATGTTTCTTCTTGATCTGATCTCGATTGTTTATGTTCAAGGTAAGCATGTTGCTCCCTAATATAGAGACAACAATTTTTGAATCCAAGTTTATTTTTAAAGGGATACATTACATTGTTCTTAAAAGAAATTATGTTCTTAATTTTGTATATAAGATAGGAAAATGGAGTTGAAACTCCAACTTATCCTATAAATCTATTCTATTATATATAAGATTCAATATGTGACCATTTGTATTGTTTCTCCATATTCATTCTCATCTCTAATATTTGATTCTAACTACTTGAAAGGTAAATATGCATTTAGGTGTTCTATTTATTCTTTTTTTTCCATGATGAAACATTAACTCTTTTTACTCTTACATTAAATGATACATTACTCTATCTCTTTTATTTCTCTCATCAACTCCTTTATTCCAGTATCTCATCATTCTTTGTCCATTCTATTATTGGTTTTAATTTTTATTTTCTGTTACCATAAATTTCATCGAGATAAAATTGTTTCTTCTCTCAGTCATCTTCCAAAAGATAGCTCCACTCTTCTCAACATATATTTAATATACTTCTTCAATACTCTTATTTCATTCTACATTGGATTAATGTTTGATTTGTGAAGAATGGAAAATCAATAATTTTTATTAATTTTGTGTAATTAATTTAGTGATTTCGTATTGAATTTTATATCATAGGTACTAGATCTTCATTTTACGAAACTATTTTGATATTTACAACTGTTATCTGACATAGTCAATATTTGATGTAAATTTAGTCACCTCAAATACTACCAAATTTTTGTGAATTATTTATCTATGCAAAATTATTTTACCAAGATCTTAATTTGATAACAAAGTTGGATGCCCACTCCTTTGCCTGTATTAATCCTTATGAAAATATTTTTAATGATTCACTAACGAAATGTAAAAAGATTAAGTGAGTAACTTCAATCCTAAAATATTTTCCAAGAATTAATTCATTAAAAGTCTTTGCTGCTGAGGAACTTTGACATGATTAAATGTTACTTTTTATTAGTGAAACAATTTATCGATTCCGTCGTATAAGAAATTCAGTATGATCATTCCCATTCACTTTCAGCTCATATCCTGAATCCTCCTTAATTCAAGCATTATTTTATATTTGACCCCCTTCAAGTATATTTATATCTTAACGAACCACTAAAAATACATAAGTGATCAACATGTTTGGTTTTCCTCTTCGATAATCATTGTACAACCATCTTTTTCCTCAAATTAAAAGCTACTAAATACAAAGATATCATTAGAAGTGCTCATTACATGATATCATTAGAATTCCATTGCTTATGTCAATTTAAGTTCCTTTATTATGATTCTCAAATTATATATGCTTATATACTACTCCTTTTTTATCTTCATATTTATTTTTATGGGTTGGTAATTCAGCACTTACTGTCTCTTTTATTATAAAGCTTCATTGCATATGGAACTATGAGTGTTTTTTTTATTGCTTTGGCTAGTTTTGATTTTCAATTTCAATTAATAAACACCTAAAATTGATGAATTATGCAAATCACTTTAGTTCATCATTTGTTTGTTTTTATTTTATGATAATGTATGTTAATTATTCATGCTACGAATATATATATATATATATATATATATTCTATTATATAAAGTATTCGACCTTCTTTACATTTACCTTTTTCCTTATTTTATCTCGATCTCACTGATATATATGCCTTAATTTACTGTACATTTTTTTCTTTTATCTCTTACAAAATATTCATTTTTTTCAAAGCATATTAGTATTAAAGCTTAACAATTAATAAGAGAAAGAATTTGTTGTTTATGTTTTAAGTATATGGTTTAATATCTTTGTCTCAAGTTCTATGTCCAAAATTATGTTTTTTATTATTATTTTTCCATTTTGTATGATTATGAATTTGATTTTCTTCACAGTTTGTAGAGTAATATTGGATTTATTCATACATAGATACTATGGAATCTTTTACAGTACTTTAAAATCGGTAAAAGGCCAAACTGAAATGAAATATCGAGTCACTTCTAAAGTGCCACTAATTTTTAGGGTAATATTTGTTTGTGATTTTTAAGGCGACAATGTATTTTACATATTTGTATATGCTTGAAATGGAATATTATATATCCTATATATAATAAACATGATTATAATCTTTATCTTATATGGAAAACAAATGGATTGGGCTATAAGTACTATATTGTGAAGTTTGGATGTAAAAAAATGTACGAGCACTAGTATTGATGATAAATTGACACTCCAAGGAATATTTACATCTAATGTTTGAATGGATCTTCGAAGAAAACTCATGATCAATGTTTCAAACCATGATATCATGTGAAGAATAAAATAAATAAAGGTTAATTACATGAAGATAAAACATGGTGAATGTGATGAATTATTAAATAAGCTGTGGTATTTAGATGAAACATACACCTTCGCATTGAGTTAGGTATTAAGCGATGTGTTTGTTGAAGGAGGAAGGGTACGAAAGATGTTTTCATTCAATCAATTATTTTGAAGAATTTGCAAGAAAATAATAAATATTAGTAAATGGCATAATTTAAGTTTTAACATTGCTCTTTATGGAATAAAGCATAATCTAACTAGGAGTAATCCGTAGTTTCCATAAATTTTGTTTCATTAATAAAACAAATTAATTTTAGCTACTTTTTGCATTTTACAATTCATTTTTCTTCCTGCATATCATTCCTTCTTATACTATAATAGTTTCTCAAATTTACGAACTATTGTGTAATCTCATAAAATGTAATAATTCAAGTGTCGCAATGTTATTTTTGTGAACCAACTGTGAATACTACTTCACTTGCAGCAAAATTTTCTACTTCAGGTTTAGAACAATATTTCCAAACCAAATTGTATATGTATTGAAAACTGCATGTTAAACAGAGGGTAAATCCATCTTAAATTGAAATCGCCTACTTTTAGAAATTAAATAATAGCCATGCTTGATAATATAATGTTTATCAAGTTATGAACAATTTGTGGTTAACGTTATCGTTTACCGTATAAAACCATGTGCCATAAAATATTAATTATACCTTACTTCAATGTCAATAGATTCATCGACACTCGTCTATCCGTAATGTCCAAAGAAAAAATTCTAAAAAATCACAACTCATAAAAATGAACAGTCAACTTCAAGTATCTAAAAAATGCATCACAAGGTGAAAGTCGTGTGCTGGCACGAGTTTGTACTACTTATGTAATATTATATTAGAAGAGCCAAAACTTTGTGCATGTTAGAATAAACGTTTAGTTTATCTTCAAATAGATAGACCATCTTGAAGTAGACATGGCTAGTTTATCTTCTATTCGGTAGGCCACAAGTACCGTCTTGATAATAGACATGCATAGTTTTCCTAATAGGTACACGACAAATATATTGTTGGTGCATGGCACCATGTACAAGAAACGCAATGATTCCGTATAAGTATAAAACAATATTTGCGCAAGTTACACAGGACAAATAGCATAAGCTGAATGGTCATTACATTGATTTTTAGACAAGTAGTACAAAATAGTATAAGCTGAATGGTCATTACATTGATTTTTAGTTCATTGCAAAGCTTGAACATAAATTTAACTAGCATCGTTCTATGCCACGTGGAGAGCACAGGCATGTAAAAGCCCTTTGTAAAAATACTAAATTTAAAATTTCTATGAATTTTTGAAAATAAATTGAAATATAATTAAGAACAGCATTTCGAACTTGTAACATTATTTTTGTTTAAATTTTCATTTAAAACTAGATTTTAATTTTTGTTTCGCAGGATTCGAACTCTTGTTTACATATACGGATATTTTCGTAATTTCGCGGTCGTATCGAAAAATTGCGTTTATTATCAAAAAATTTAAAAATAAATGTTAACTTTTGTTCTTCGTGGGATTCAAACACCTGACCTTTTATTTGCATGTAAAGGTATTTTTTGAATTTCAAGATAAAAAAAATCTAACTTCTATTCCAATTATTAACAAACATATAATATATTTGCATTTTCCGACGGTCGCTCTTATGATTGTTGGTCCTTGGATATGGCTAGGCCTGTCAATGGGCAGGGTTCGGTTCGGATATTATAAAACCTAGGCCCGAGTCCAATTACAATAATTAAAACCCGAGCCCGGCCCGAACCCGTAGGGTATTTCAATCCAATATCCGAGCCGGGTCCGTCGGGCTTTTTAAGCCCGCTGGGTAATAACTATATACTTAACTCAGAATATTTATGTTAAAACCATATTTTAAAACTGCAACTTTGGTAAAATTTGTATACAAACAATGTTAGCATATAAATTGGACGGTGATGTAGTCAAGCTTATAACAAAAGTATACAAAAACATCTACATGTAAACAAACAAAATGGTAAATAAATAACATACGCACTCATGTTTTGATACGACGAAAAAATTATAGTCGGGTCGGGCCCTAACTGGGCCGGGTTTTGATAAAACCGTACCCGATCCGGATCGGACCTGAGTCGGGCTTGGGTAGTAAAAGGCAAAACCCGTACCCGCATAAATATGGCGGGTTCGGGCCAGGCTCGGGCCGAAGCCCGTACCATTGACAGGCCTAGATATGGCCCAACAAAATTAGGCTGAGATTCAAAATTATACGCAATTTCTCGCGGTTAATATTTACAAAAATCATCAGTCTCGCTCCCACTGATATTCCTATTTTACAGCGAACAAGAAAAGATCGAGTAATAAGCCGACGTTTAGTTTGTCCCTGAGCTGCCGAATTTTATCACACTTCAGATGTGTCTTAAAGGTTAGAGAATCTAGTTTGTTTTGCGTTTATATTGCGCTCAACTTATTTGATGCAATGTTTATTAGAGAATTCGTTTTTAAACTCAATGGTTTTAGCACCTAAAAATTTAGAAGTATAACAACCATAAATTGAGCTATTAGTAATCTGTATTTTAGAAGTAATTTATAAAGAAGATTGACAAACTCTTTTCATCAGGTAACATAACTCTATATAGTCTTGATAGACTTAATGATAGGCCCTCTTTCCTTGTTTGATATTTTGTGCCTGCGATTATCTTGTTTGCAAAGAGCAACTGATCGTATGAGTAGAACTGAGGCTTTGGGAAGGAAAAGAGAAGTGCAGGAGAAAGAAACGAGAACAAAAGAGAAGTAATGGTGAATAATTCAGTAGAGAGAGTGAGTAAGCAAGAATTATTCAAGAACTGAGTGGAGGAATGGATTGTGTTTCAGTAAGAAAATAAAAGTAGAATCAGGGTTTCACTTTATTAATAATACTTCTGATCATTACAAGCACACATTCTATTATATTCAGTAGAGAGAGGGAGTAAGCAAGAATTATTCAAGAATTGAGTGGAGGAATGGATTGTGTTTCAGTTTTGAACAAGAGAATAATGAGATGTACACGGTAGTGAGAAAGAAGAAAATAAATGTAGAAGTAGGATTTCATTTTATTAATAATGCTTCCGATCATTACAATCACACATTCTACTATATATACATGTTAACTGAATCAAGTAACGGCTGCATTAAGCAGTTTCAGGTCCATTTCTTCCCACACAAGTGCCACTAAATGCATGTTAACAGTGTGCATGCATGACACAGCGTATATGCCATGCACATGTATGTACACACATTATTCATCCTCCTCATCACATACATCATCATTCCTCTTGTCACCATCAATAGTAGCTGTAGTGACTCTAAGCTGTGTTGGAATTTAAGCAGTAACGTGTTTGGTGATATGCTTCTTAAGTGTTTGATGGAATGGGCTGTAACAGTTCCCTTCCCCGTAAAACAACCTTGTCCTCAAGGTTGAGTTGAAGTATGGAGAGCAATTAGATACTAGAAATTTATATAGCTGAGGTGAGTACCATTTGTAGACCACACCTTAAAATTGCGCTTTGTATCAGCTGTACTACCACCCGGGTCAAAAATGGACACCTTCCTTTTACTAACAACTAACTTACATGCATAAAGAACGTCCAATGTCATTGAAGAACGATTCAGCTTAGAACCACAAAGAAAATGCACCACCTTATTATTGATGGTGCCTTGCACTTTTGTGATATGTAGAACTGGGATCCCAAACATAGCATGAAATGATATGGTGGGTGGTTATTCCGGTTGATGATCTGCTGCAGTCTCTCGTCTTTGGGTTTGCTTTCACCCTCTTCTTCATTTTCAGTCAAGTTTTTATGTTCATAGCACCGTCAAGAATGCAAACTTGGGTTTTACACTGATGCTCCACATGTAATTTTTCATTACAACCACAACATAGTTCCTCTCTTCTCCTTTCTAGCAACTTTACAAGGATTAGGCCCTTGCTTTTTGCCAAGTTTTTAAGGTTGTTTTAACGTGCATTTTTGGTGATAGGAATTGGGTATTAGGATTTCTAGTTGTTGATGCACTGCTATCAAGGATTCAAGAATTAGTTTGGACATTATTGCTTTGTCATATGCAGTTATCTTGTTATCCTTCTTATTACGAGTCTTTTGGCTTCAAATAATTTGGCTACTGAAACTACTGCTCTGAAATCTACAGGTTTACATGCCAATACATCATATCTAATTTTCTCTTTTAATCCACCCAAGAATTTCTCTAATTGTTCTTGGTTGCTTCTTGATGGAGAACAGTGGAGATTTTGTCGAATTTCAGGATTGGTAGACTTTCTTGTTGAAGTTTGATGATGAAGTTCATGAAGAGTGGTGGTTTTTGCCGGCCTTTTCCCTTCTTGAAGCAAAATTTTGGTTGAATTCTTGATTTCCTTTAATTCAGTTGCCATAGAAGCAAGAATTTTGACCATGCTATCCATTTTTTCAGATAGAGTTCAAGTTGCTGCATGCAACTACGAGTTTTCTTCCAGTTGCCTTATGGACTGAGTAAATCGGTTGTTAAAAATCTCTTGCCTTTGCCACTAATTAGTAGATTTGTGAGATACATGTCCTATGACTTGAGACTAATTTCTTTGCCTGCCTTGTTTCTTTTTTCCAGGCTTCACCAAGAGCTTTAGCTACTTTTACTGCATCATATGAAGCACCTGCTAATCCTCTTTTTGTAAAACAAACAACATAAAGTCCAAATTGTTGTTAATTCAATTTAGCCCTAATCAATTCAAGAGAGACTAAAACCACAAACAAACGAAGATTAGCGGAAGCGTACCGGAGTCCATTGATTCAATTGTATATGGGTTTGCAATCTTCCAGAAAAGCAGTTTATCCTTAATGTCGATGTTTTTCTTCTGATGAGGAAGAAGAAAATAAAGAACGTACTGTTTTCTGGGGACCACAACCGTTTAAATAACGGACAAAAATTAGTTATTTCTTATTTACAATTTAGCCCCTCATTAAATTGTAAATACCGCTTAATGTTTTATACCTTAATTTTTAATAGCATTATACACTTTAACATATGTGCCCATAATATAATTTTAATCCAACAATCTTCCACTTGGGCAACATATGTTTCCTTATAAATGTACAACCTTATGAGCTCAAAATTTGCTATAAAATAAAGGTAATCTTTAACAATCTTGTCCATTAACCATATTTATATAGGATTACAGTGGTCTTTGTCACATTAATCATGACTAAACCCATCAGTAATCACACACATATATATAGTTAAATGACATAGATCAATATGTTTTCAATTGGTCCTCCTTAATCTTAAGTGAGGTCAGAATCAAAATAGTAAACAGAGTAAACGAACTGAATACTTTACTTCTGATCAGAAAGTTAAACACATAAATGTCTTAAAGCAAATATATATAGCATATATAATACAAACTCCCACTAAACCATAACATCCTCAAGCAATACAACACTCATATGAGCAATGTGCTCATGAAAGACCTTGGGTGGTAAACCTTTTGTGAGCGGATCCGCTATCATGAAGTTTGTTCCAATATGCTCTATAGATATATGTCCACTCTGTACTCTTTCTTTCACAACTACGTATTTTATGTCAATATGCTTTGACTTAGTTGAGCTTCTATTATTGTTAGAATATAGCACTGCTGACTTATTATCACAATATAACTTCAGTGGTCTTTCTACATTCTTCAAAATGCGCAGCCCAGTGACAAAGTTGCGTAGCCATATTCCATGATTTGATGCCTCATAACATGCTACAAATTCTGCTTCCATGGTGGAAGCAGTAACAAGTGTTTGCTTAACACTTTTCCAGGATATAGCTCCTCCAGCCAACAGATAAATATAGCCTGATGTAGACTTTCTGCTATCTTGGCATCCAGCAAAATCAGAATCAGAATACCCTACGACCTCTAAATGATCTGATCTTCTATAAGTGAGCATGTAATCTTTTGTTCTCTGAAGATACCTCATAACCCTCTTGGCTGCTTTCCAATGGTCTATACCAGGGTTGCTTAAGTATCTGCCTAACATCCCAACAATGTATGCAATATCTGGACGTGTACATACTTAGCATACATTAGACTCCCAATAGTTGAAGCATAGGGAATCTTTTGCATTTCTTGAATTTCAAGATTGCTTTTAGGGCACTGACTAAGACTGAATTTATCTCCTTTAGCAACAGGGGTATCTCCTGGTCTACAATCTTGCATGCCAAACCTTTTAAGTACTTTGTCAATATAGCTCTTTTGTGATAACCCAAGAATACCCCGAGAACGATCTCGAAGTATTTGGATACCTAATACAAAAGAGGCATCACCAAGATCTTTCATCTCAAAATGTTTTGATAGAAATTTCTTGGTTTCGTGCAATAAACCTACATCATTAGTGGCAAGCAAAATGTCATCGACATATAGAACCAAGAATATATGTTTACTCCCACTGAACTTGTGATACACACAATCATCAACAATATTTGTCTCAAAACCGAACGAGATGATTACTTGATGAAATTTGTGGTACCATTGACGAGAAGCTTACTTAAGTCCATAGATGGATTTTGTTAATTTGCAAACCATATTCTTTGGATCTCCCGACACAAAGTTTTCTGGTTGTACCATATAAATTGTCTCATCAATGTCTCCATTGAGAAACGCCGTCTTAACATCCATCTGATGTAACTCAAGATCGAAATGAGCAACAAGTACCATAATTTTTCTAAAGAGTCTTTCGATGAAACTGGAGAGAAAGTTTCTATAAAATCGATACCTTCCTTTTGAGTATAGCCTTTTGCTACAAGACGTGCCTTATACCTCTCCACATTACCCTTTGCATCCCTCTTGGTTTTAAATATCCATTTACAACCAATTAGTTTTGCACCTTCTGGTAATGGGACAAGTTCCCAAACTTTATTGTCTTGCATAGACTTATACTCTTCATTCATGGCATCTATCCATTTTTGAGAGTTAGAACATTTCATGGCATGGTGAAAGTTGATTGAATCATCTTCCATCATTCCATTGTCGTTCTCTTGTTCTTGGAGAAATACAATATAATCATCTGAAATAACATTTCTCCTTTCTCTCATGGACCTCCTTAATGGCACTAGTTCTTGAGGTTGTTGAGTTTGTTCTTCTGGAACAATAGCTTCATTTTGAATAAGGGGTTGTATAACATTGTCTTGTTGAGGTTCCAGATTTACTTCTTGATCAATGATAGGTGTAGGCAACTGTATAACATTGTCAAAAGTTATAATAGGAACTGAGTTTGAATCCAATTCCTCCTCAAAAGAAATGTTTTTAACTTTATTTCTCCCCCCAAACTCAATATCCTCAAAGAATACTGCATTTCCCGTCTCAAAAATATTCTTAGCAATGGGATCATAAAACTTATAGCCCCTAGAACGCTCAGAATAGCCAATAAAGTAGCTGCTCACTGTTTTGGAATCCAGCTTCTTTTCATGTGGCCTATAAGGCCTTGCCTCAGCTGGACATCCCCAAATATGAAAGTGCTTTAGACTAGGCTTTCGACCCGTCCAAAGCTCATAAGGTGTTTTTGCAGCCGCTTTAGTTGATACTCTATTGAGAATATAAGCTGCTGTCTTTAATGCTTCTCCCCAGAGAGACTCGGGTAAGGTGGAATGAGCAATCATACTCCTTACCATATCCTTAAGAGTTCGGTTTCGTCTTTCAGCAACACCATTCATGATAGGTGATCCTGGCATGGTGTACTGTGGGACAATACCACATTCCTCTAGGAATCTAGCAAACGGTCTTGGACATTGTTCACCTGAGCCATCATATCGACCATAGTACTCACCACCACGATCAGATCTGACACTTTTAATTCTTTTGTTGAGTTGATTTTCAACTTCAACTTTATAAGCTTTAAACACATCCAATGATTGCGACTTTTCATGAATGAGATATAGGTACCCATAACGTGAGTAATCGTCTATGAATGATATGAAATATTGTTGACCATTCCAAGATGCCGTAGGGAAAGGTCCACAAATATCTGTATGAATTAATTCTAAGACGTCTGAAGATTTATTGGCACCCAATCTTTTACTTTTGGTCTGTTTTCCCTTGATACAATCTACACAAACATCAAAATTTGTAAAGTCAAGAGATTCTAAAATGCCATTAGACACTAAGCGCTCAACTCTACCTTTTGAGATATGACCTAAGCGCTTATGCCACAAGGATGCTGAATTTTCCTTATTTAATTTACGTTTAGTACCACGTGAATCTACATGCAAGGTTTCATTATAAGATGCAACTGTTTCCAATAAATAAAGATTGTCATAAGCATTTAAATAACCAGTTCCAACAATATTTGAATTCAAAGACAAAGTAAACTGATTGTTTCCAAATGAACAACAATATCCAAATTTGTCCAACACAGAAACTGAAACCAAATTCCGTCTAAATGACGGTACAACAAAAGTGTCTTTTAAATCCAAATAAAAACCAGTTTCTAACAACAATCTAAAATGTCCAATTGCTTCTACTTCTACCGACTGTCCATCGCCCACAAAGATGTGTCTTTCACCATCACTTGGCTTTCGGTAGCTCAGGCAACCCTGCATAGAAACATTTATGTGAGTAATAGCACTAGAATCTATCCACCAAGTGTTTCTAGGTACTGAAGATAAATTAATCTCAGAACAGACCAAAGTAACAAATGTACCTTTCTTTGCACGCCATGCGTGATATTTAGTACATTCTTTCTTCATATGTCCAGGCTTGTGACAAAAGAAACAGCCATCCCTTTTGTTGTTTCTTTTGATCTGAATCCTTAGCAGCTTCATTGTTAAATTTCCTTTTCTTACCCTTACCTTTAGAGGTGCTTGCCAAATGAGCACTCTCAATCTTATCTTGCTTCAATCTTTCTTCCTCTTGCACACAATATGAAATGAGCTCATTAAGAGTTCACTTCTCCTTTTGACAGTTATAACTGACCTTAAATTGACTGAATTGTGGAGGAAGTCAGATAAGCACTAAATGCACAAGCAAGTCATCCGAAAGCTCAAGCTTTAGTGCCTTCAATTTTGAAGCAATGTGAGACATTTCCATAATGTACTCCTTTATGTTTTCCTTGCCTTTGAACCTCATGGAAATAAGTTTCTGCAAAAGAGTACTTGTTTCCGTCTTATCGCTTTTGGCAAAGCGTTTCTCAATTTCAGCAAGGAAATCTGTGGCATCGGTAATCTCTTCGGATACCGCACCCCTAAAAGCCTCAGGTATGCCCCGTTTAATGATCATAAGACTCATGCGATTTGAACGGTCCCATTTCTCAAAAATTCTCCTTTCCTCGGAGGTACTAGCATCTATAAGAGAAGCAGGCCGATCCATCCTTAATGCAAAGTCCAGATCCATGCAACCAAGAACAATTAATATGTTCTCCTTCCAGTCCTTAAAGTTATTACCATTAAGGACCGGTACTGAATTAAGGTTAGTAGATACAGTAGCAACAGCTGAAAAAAGAACGGTATAATTATGTAAATAACATGCTCATATAAGAATTCATATAAAACAAGAAATTCAAATAATGGTTAATCACATCTCAAGATACCAAACACATCATTAATATCAAGTCTTTGGACAGTAATATTAACTGTAAACGGTACTCTTGTTGTAGTGGTCAAACATTGACAATAAATTATGTCAAACAATATGCAGTCTTTGGACTAATACATTGCTTACATAAAACACCTTATAATTGTCACACATTTATCACCACGGGTATGCATGAAATTCTGCCAAATAATAATTCACCTTTGGGTTCGTTAATAAATGCATGAATTACATACACACAATTATTTTGATATTTTGATTTGATTAATCTACACACAAAAGTGATCACTTTGGTGATATTTTGCTTCAATTAATCTATTTAAAACACCAAATTTCCGTGGAAACCAAATTTGAATATACTTTAGCAACACCAAATATTATATGTTAGGTGGTCTAATATACCAAGTCATTTTTGTGTATATAGCTATCGTAGACCTAGTATAAATCAATAAGCAGCCACAGTTACTTCTGGAGTTCAACTTAAAATGACAACCATCCAAAATATATATATATATATATATATATATATAAATGATGACATGAAGACTGCATCTTTGATATAGATTATGTCTGAACAATGTATTGCTAAAGCTCCTTCCAAACTGACAAAGCAACAGTCGTCATTACAAAGCTTGCCTAATTATCAACATATAAAACTGGCAAAATGTATTGATTCAGTTTGTACATGAGGCAATGCCTCACTGTAGCATGCAATTTTGTCTAATAAAACAATTGCTATTGCTGGCTTCTGGAAGATTAAAAGAAAAAAAAATATTGACAGTTCTTTGCATTGTACGATACTCTTTAGGTCCATACAAGAAACTAATGTTTTAGTCAATACTTTATTTATGTAATGAAACAAGTAACCATGGCAGCGTTTACAGGACAATGACAGAGAAATAGCAATGGTGTGAATAAAACAAAATCTAACATGATAGTCTGTCATCAATACCAAAATTGTATGTGAAGATGGCGCATTGATATTCTTTTCTCGGTTATATCAATGTAATATATTTTAGGCTATCCATAGGCATTTCAGGCTATTCAATGACGCAATAACATTTTCAGACAGCCGATATCAAATACTACTGCAAATTCTCAAGAATCAATTTAGGGTTGCTCTGATACCAATTGTTGTTAATTCAATTTAGCCCTAATCAATTCAAGAGAGACTAAAACCACAAACAAACGAAGATTAGCGGAAGCGTACCGGAGTCCATTGATTCAATTGTATATGGGTTTGCAATCTTCCAGAAAAGCAGTTTATCCTTAATGTCGATGTTTTTCTTCTGATGGGGAAGAAGAAAATAAAGAACGTACTGTTTTCTGGGGACCACAACCGTTTAAATAACGGACAAAAATTAGTTATTTTTATTTACAATTTAGCCCCTCATTAAATTGTAAATACCGCTTAATGTTTTATACCTTAATTTTTAATAGCATTATACACTTTAACATATATGCCCATAATATAATTTTAATCCAACACAAATTTCCCTTTCCATGAATTTGGGAACTGCGATTTGGGTAATCCATTCTTGGAAAAGAAATCGATTCCCTGTAACCAGTAAGATACACTACTTCTATAACTGATAACCATGATGACAGAATCAAAATCAAGGATTCTTCCATCAAGAAATTCAACTCCTCCAGGTAAAATCTCTTGAAACCAGGCACAACTTCAATTCCACATGATTTTATTTTGCTTAAGCTCCATAATCTAAAACTGGGGTCCGTCAATGTGTACTTTTTAGCTTCAATGGTTGTAACGACCCGCTATTTTGGACCATTCGTATCCATTATAAGTGTATAGGTAGACACTCGTGCCGGAATTGAATTGCTCAAAATACCGCGTTGTTAATTTAAATTTGGCAAAACTGAACATATACAGTAAATAAATAATCACAGATCACAGACACAGAGTAATAATTGCAGCGGAAATAAAAGAGATAGTAGTTCATGAAGCTACTATATGAATATATAAAATACATCAGAGTTAGAACAGATACAACGGAAGAGTAATACAATACATCAGATACAAATCAGAATACATCACTGGAATCATCGGATACTGAAAGCAGAATAGATGGCTGGATCTTCAAGCAAAGCTCCAACTTCAAAGGTGAGTCTTGAATACTGGTACACTCAGTCTGATCCGAGCGTAAAGCAAAAACACAAGACACTCGAGTCAGGATTAACATCCTTATATTAATAAATCCAACTCAAGTGAAATAGCAATTGAAATACAAGTAACTCAAAGGATGTTTGGAATAACCATCCTTTAAGGATCCGTTAAACTATCTACTATGTAGTAGTGTACGATAAGTAGATAATGTCTATCAGTAATAATAAGATATCAAAATAGTGTTAAGTCATGGCCCATTCCACCCTTAACACATTTTTATTCCCAAAAGCATATACAAGACCGTAGTTTCCCCAAAATCGGAAGTCACCAGAGGGTATACTAAAGATACAAACCAAAATCGTAGTGGTCGCGTATACAGGAATACAAGTATGACAAGGCACATGAGGCAATACCCAAGGTAGTGATACTACCGTTCGCCTGATCCGGACTGGTGAGAACGCAACGTCGCAGCGCCCGCAACACCGTGAAACAACACTCCCAAAATCAAGGGTGCACCAATCGACAACAAGTAATGAGTAATTCGAAGAAGTGTGTCCACTTGAGGTAGCTAATCCTCCATTGGCCCGGCACGGCTCCTGTTTTAGTCATTTCCAATTTGACACAAGTGTCAAGGCTATCCATTATCGTTCTCTTTCTTCAGTCATCACGTACATCAATCCAACCACTTCATTCTGGATCATCACTCCGCGTATAGTTATTAAAGTGGTTTTCGGTTTAGATAGAGAGTATATCCATAACCGATTCCGGTCTCTTTAATAACCTTCGAAATTATTTCACCGATTGGTCGTTTATATATTTCAAAAACCAAATCAAATTCAATTTCAATTTCAATTCGTAAACCAACATTTCATTTGTCTTTCTAAATCAATTTCCAATATTTACGTTTCAAAACTTCCACATTCATAATTTCAAAATCTATAATTCAATTTCAATTTCTATTTAAAACAATTCAAATATTGATTCAAGTTCATATAAGTTTCATTCCGAAATCATTTAAATTAATTTAAATTTAACATTCAAATCAGTTTAACTTCATTTATCGATTTTATTCAATATTCGTTAAGTAAATTTATCATTCAAAACAATTCTATTAAATTTCCAATTCATTAAATCCATTATTTAAATTCAACTTCATTATATCAAAACTTACAATTTGAATTAAATTTAATTCATCAAATCAAATTCTTTAAAGTTCAAGTCTTACATTAATTTCAATAAATCATATTTTATTTCTTGATAAAGAAATTCAATTTCACTTATTTACTTACTTAAATAATTTTCCAAAAACTTAATTAATAAACTCAATTTCAATTATTACGAAGTAAAATTCACTTATTCAAAAGTTCAATTTCTCTTATTAAAGAATTCAATTTAATTTAATCATTAAATAATTCAATCTTATTTAATTATTAAATAATTCAAAACTTAATTATTAAATAATTTCAAAGTTTAATAATTTCAAACTTAACTCAATCATTTCAAACTTTAATAATTTCAACTTAATTAAAATTTCAAACTTAATTCAATCATTTCTCAAATTAAACATCATTCTTTTATCAATTACATTTTTAATATTTTGTTTCAGATTATTAAACATTAACATTTTCCTTTCATTAAAATGCAAATTTCAACTTCATTTCAAAACCATATTATTTATTCAAATAAAATCTTCGTTGTATTTTTAAATCAAATTATTGACCAATCGGGTTTTATTTAATTTCTTATCCTAGGTCAAAGTTCAATTTGGGTATTTATCATTTCAACCCGATTCCAATTCAATTCAAAAATCAAAACATAACAAAGGGAACTTGCAGTGTGATAACTGGGATGGTGTCAAAGTAAATAAACAAGCAATAACAACAACCAATATCAATCCAATAATCAATTCAAATAATCCCGAAATAACCGTATTAATTCGCATTGTTATTTGTACGAATTAATATAATTATTTCTAGAATCTACACTATCATTTCATGTAGATTAAAGATTATTACATTACGGTTTTCACTTGTCATTCAATTTCAATTTTTAACACTACAACAATTAATCCAATATTCGTTCAACGGTTCAAAGTGTAATTATCACTATTCTATATGTCAATTAATTTAACAATTAAAAGGGGTCATATTCAAGTAATCAAATTCAACATATATGTCGATTTAAAATTTCAATTATCCTACGTCAAATTTACTTGCATAATATTTATCACTTTATACATTTCAATTTTAACGTCCAATTTTAAACATCAAACAATCAATCATTTAACAACCAAACTGGATTATCATTTCATATATAACAGATAATGGTGTCAGATGTCATAGGTGAACTGATACAGGTGATAACAGTGTAAATATCTAACAGCAGCATATTTCAATTGTCGTTTCAATTGAAATCAAATTTAATAAATAAAAGAACGTTAATCGTGAGTGATTGCTCATCTTTCGAGGCTAGAGATGGACGAGAATAAGATGCAAACGGACATGGATAAGCATGGACAATTGACAAAGCTAGAAGACTGTTGCTAAAATGTGGATTCGGACAATGACAAATAGAATGGCTGTGACAAAATTCGACAGAAGAAAACCACGTCAATATGGATAGAATTTCAATCAATATATATAAATTTTCATAAAACTTTATATAAAATAAAAAAAATAAGTATTAAATTTAAACACATCAAATTAAATATCGCCATACAATAAATAACATCGTTATTTCCTAAACGGAACTTTTCTTTTCAAAATATAAGACGACACATGTATGAATCCATATATACCTATCTATATATATTTATAGCAAATATGCATACTACGAATGAATAAAAAATGCAACGAATATTTATAACCAAATATATAGATCCGACTATAAGTGGTTACATGTAGATTTCATTTACAAACCGTCATATGCAAACTGTAAACTAATATATGGAGTAAAGGTATAAACTTATGCATATATGACATATTTACTGTATACAACTCACAAATATAGTGTATCTTTAAATCAATGTAAAAAAAATAAGTTTTGTATGAACTGATTTATATAATAAGGAACTTGGTACCTATACGTACTATACTGTCATGTATGTAATACCGTAACATGAATATAGTCGCCAAATGGTATAAACTCACTGTCTTACTTCAAAAAAAATCAAACAGCAAGTGCACTTATAGTATAAATAAAATATGAGGTAGCATGATGTGATGAAATATATTATACTACATATATTACCTACCCACTTCACAGCAGATATAGGTTGATACCATACATACATTAGTTTTTTTTTCTTTTCCACATCAACCTTACTACATAGACACGTTACTACTCCCAAGTAGCCACTTGATGCATGAATAGTATATATAAAATAATACTTTGTAGACTCTAACAGTTTATAGTACAGAATACCTATTATAAATACAGATCACACTTTATATTATATACTTTAAAACAGAACTCAAATGTTTATAACTAATATATATAAATAACTAGACTGTCGTTTAAATATGTAAACATAACACTGTTATGAATTCACTATACATATGATTTTCTTTCATAGAACAGGACGCAGAAGGAAACGATGTACAAAATTTAATATAAGCATATATTATTAAGATGTAAATCAATAACAAACTGTGCACACAAACCTAGGGGTGAAGGCTGTCAGGGGAAGGCGAAGCCGGCTGACGAGGCACGGTAGGGAGGAGGTGCGGTCACGCCGTGGATTGGATGCGGCCGTGCAGTGCTCGGCTCAAGGGGTGGCTGCACGAGGGTTGTTCCAGAGTGTTGCGTGGTGGAGGTTTTCGGTGAGGTTGGAGTTGCTAGGCACGTGGCAGAGAGGAGATGGTAGGCGATGGAGCAAAGTAGGCCTGAAGGAGAAACGGGGTGAGTTGAGAGCAGCAGTTGTGGGAAGTGTCGCTTGGATTTTGTGGCAAGGGTGGAAGGCGTTCGGCAGAGGGGATGATCGGAATGGAGGAAGGATGAAGGGCTGTGGAGGTTGCAACAAATGTATTTCGGCCATGGGGGAAAAAGCAGGCAACCATAGTTTATACTTTGTCATATTATAAATTTGAGAGCAAAAATCAAAGGAAGACAGAGAGAAAGATAAACTGGGAACGAGCAAAAATGAATAGCAATTTCATTTAACAGCTAGGATACGAAAAGTTAGTAAATAAATTTTGGGAATAGAAACGGTTACTGTCCCTTTGTTTCTCACGATGAATAACGAATGGTCATAGGGAATCCCAAAAGCCAGATGGCGGAACCGATACGAAGAATTTGTCTCCGTAAATTTCGCCGGTTTTTCGGACTTCGAAATACACAATCGAATATATCGTAGAGGTCAGCACGACGAGACGATCAAAACAGTATACACGTATTAGTGGTACGATTGAATTATAAAAATTCGAATTTTCTACTAGTGGAAAATGCAAGAAAAACGCTGAAAAATAAGATCGACGGAGCCAAAGATGTCCGAATTTGGAAAAACGACAAACTGACATCTTGCTCAGAAGATGGTTTAGAATTTTTCTATGTAAAAATATTTATGTTTCGGAAACATTTTATTTTCATCGCTTTTTAACTGATTAAATTGAAGTAAATTTACCCGCGAAATAAACTTTCATATTTTCGGACGAAAATTTACCAGTCGCTATGTTTAACTAGACGTATTCCAAATATCAAATTTATATTTCAAAATTTTATCGTTTAAAGTTTCACAAAATTTTAACTAATTACGTTTTAAAAACAGTGGAAATTTACGGGTCGTTACAATGGTCCAGTTGTAGGTCTTTTTAGCCCATACTTTTCGAAGCTTCCAAGTACAAACCAAGGTATTAAAGTCCGGCTGGCACGCCGGAGTTCCGGCCATCTCGGCCCGGTTCCGGCGTGGGCCGGACCGAAACTAGGGCAGTATCCCGGTTTTCGTCTTGAATAAAAAAAAATCAGAGAAAAACAGAAAACACAAAATCGAGAACGCCCGTGAAGCAAACATACAAAATTCAATCCAACCAATCACAATTTGTCTGCCACAAACAAATTGAAACCAAAAATTCACGTGAATAACAATCGAATTGCACTCTATAAAACCAGCGACATTCATACAATGTAAAGACAGTAAAACTTACCTCCTCTTCGCGTCGCATCTGAGAGCTTGGCAACGGCAGAAACGAAGCGTGGCAACAGCAGAAACGAACAACGACAGCACCAGTTCGCGTCGCATCTGAGAGCTCGAGCTCTGACGATTCTTGCACCTCCTCATTCGCGTCAAAGTATCTTGCTCGAGCTTGGCAGCACCACCTCTGACGATCTTGCTCGAGCTTGGCAGCGGCGACCAGGTATTTTAATTTTTCCCTAATTTCGTGTCTTTTGATTTGCGTTCTGTAGTGGATAAGTGAAATAGGTACTGGGCCGTGTTTGTTAATTAATGAAATATGTAACAGTATTGCATAAATGAACTGTTTAATGGTATTGCATAAATGGGCCGTTAGTTAACTATTGCAGTAATCAATATTTAATGGTATTGCATAAATGAAATGTCATAGTTACTGATTATGGCAAAAGCAATTGCTAAATGGAAGTTCTATAATGTAATTACTGAAATGTCATAGTTATAGTTGCATAAATGGAAGTTCTATAATGCAATTGCTAAAGATAAAAGCAATTTTGAAAATATATTGTGACAAAAATTATTATGTAAAAAAAAATATTGGTTACTTTAATTCGATAATGAATAACCATGAATGTAAGTTGTATAATGCAAATAATATATTGTTTAGTTTGCATTAAAATGTATTAGCGTTAAGTAATTAAATATTAAATTATTTTGTTTCTTATTTAGGTGGCTGATTATGGCAAATCGTGATATCGTTTGAAATTATTGTACAGCAGTTATTGGTGAAAAAAGAAAAAACAAATGTAATTATTGTCATAAAATAATTTCTGGTGGTGGTATAACACGTATGAAAGAACATTTAACAGGACAAACAGGCGACGTAGCAGTATGTCCGACTGTTCCCATAGAAGTCAGGAAACTTATACGAGAACATCTGAATAAAAAGAGAAGTGAGCGAAATCAAGGAAAGCTCGAAAAACAACGTGTGCAAGAAGAGCTAATGAGCATGCCCGAACAACATAATGAAGATACCGACAGTGATGGAGGCGAAGATGACATAGAGCTACGATGCGCCTTGCAAGAAAGTAAAGAAAGTTATATGAACTCAGGTGTAGGATCTAGTGGAACAGGTATACGATCTAGCGGACTAAAGCGCAATGATCGTTCTAAATCAATCAGAATAGATGACGATTTAGCAACACGGGCAGCTGGAAGGATTGATCCCTATGTAAAAAACGAGGAGGTAGAACTCAAACTTCTATTAGAACTGCAATAAAAGGCATTAAAGATGCCAAAAAACACATAGGTCGTGCAATATCAAATTTTTTTTACTTTAATCATATCCCACATAATGCTGCTAATAGTCCTTACTATGAAACTATGGTAGAAGCCATTCAAGAAGCTGGTCCTGGAATTAAAGGACCGACAACACATGAATTATCAAAAACATATTTAGATTTAGAGTGCACTGAAATCAAACAACACATCGACACTTATTCCAACTTTTGGGATGAGTATGGTTGTACGTTGATGTGCGATGGTTGGAGCACACAAAATAGAAGAAAAATCATAAATTTTCTTGTATATTCTACCCAAGGAACTGTCTTTCTTAAATCTGTAGATGCTACCGACAAATTTCAAAGTGTTGAGTATATTTATGGTCTAATGGATAATGTTGTTAATTTTATTGGAGAAGATATAATTGTGCAAATAGTAACTGACAATGGAGCAAATTACAAAGCTGCTGGCCAACTACTGATGGAAAAAAGAAGAAAACTATATTGGACACCATGCGCAGCACATTGTATCGATTTGATTCTTGAAGATATCTCAAAAGAAACTGAGGTGAAATCAATAATTTTAAATTGTCAATCAATAACAGGATTCATATACAATCATGGTTGGTTGCTTACCATAATGAGAAAAGAAACCAATAATAAAGAACTGATTCGGCCAGCAGTAACCAGGTTTGCTACTCACTTTATTGCATTGGAATCCATATATACACATAAAGAGAATCTAAGAAGAATGATTTCTTCGAGAGAGTGGAGCGCAAAGATTCCTAAACTCGGTTCTAAAGATAAAAAAACTGCAATTCTTATCTATAATTTGATCCACAGTGATAAATTTTGAGCCAACGTTGCTGCTATTATTCTCGTATTTGGTCCACTTGTAAAAGTTTTAAGAATGGTGGACAATGATGATAAAGCAGAGATGGGATATTTATATGAAGCAATGGATCGAGCTAAGGAATCAATTAAGAAAAATGTCGGTATAAGACAGTGTCAAAAGTGGTGGAATATAATCGATAAAAGATGGGAAAGACAATTGCATCGACTTATTCATGCAGCAGGTAATTTTTTTTAATTATTGCACAATTATAAAAGTACATATCATGTCAATATTTTTTTGAACTATCAAATTGTTTTAGGTTATTTTCTCAATCCTCATATACAATACGGAGATAATGCAACGAACGATGATGAGGTTTTAAATGGATGGACAAATGTTCTTGAAAAAATGGTACCTGATATTGCTATGCAAATTAAAATTTCAAAAGAGGTAATAAACAAATTATTAAACTACTCATGATTCTTGCTATTATGTTTAACGCAAAGAATAACTTGGTTTATTATGAATGATTTGTAGGTTGAAAAATATAGAATGAAACTTGATATATTTGGTTCTGCAAAAGCGAAACGTGCAGTTAAGTCGTGTCTTCCAGCTATGTGGTGGTCAATAATTGGTAGGGAAGCTGCTCCAAATTTAACACGCATAGCTATGCGTATTCTTAGTCAAACAGTTTCTTCTTCAAATTGTGAAAGAAATTGGACAACATTTGCAATGATTCACACGAAGTTAAGAAACAGAATAAAAATGGAGAATTTAGAAAAACTGGTATTTGTACATTATAATATGCGATTAAGAGTACGACATGCTAAACGCCAACAAACAACCGACCAACTTATTGATTTAGATTACATCTTTCATGAGGAGGATCCACTTGCAGAATGGACTAGAGAAGCTGAGAATCCACTACTTGATAATGCAAGCGATAATCCTTGGTCGGACAATGATAATGTATCTGCAGAAAATACTGAAAATGATAGTTCATCAAATGATGATTCAGGTAATGCTGGTGGTGACGGTATTGGTTCTAGTGGTTATGGCGTTGGTTCCACTTTTGATGAGTCTCAAAGACATATCCAAAATTACGAAGAAGATGACTATAGTCGACGAAGAGATAGAAATTTGAACGTTGTACATGAAGATCAAGGGGATTATGATGGAAGATATACTTCTAACAATGTCCCTAGTTTTAGGTATTCTACGTCTGACTATACCGGAGATTATTTGTATTGTTGGTTAAATCAACCGTATGCTGCTGAGGCATCAAGTAGCCAAGATGAACCTTCACCCTTTGATAATATGATGACGACATTTTTAAGTTCGGATCAGATATAGCAGTATGCTTTTCCGGCATATTATAATCCGACACCGATGAAGAGAGCGATGGAAAAAATTTATATGATGCTCAGAGAAATAGCTTTTGGTATTAAACTTTTATGTTGTATGTTTTGTAACTTCTATGTCACTTGAATAATTTAGTGTAATTGACTATTAGTATTGTGTATTTATTTGCGTATTTATAATAAAAATGTACCGGAATTTCACAAACCGGATTTAAAACGGAATTTCCGGAAATCCCGAAACGGGACCGAAATTTTGAATTTTTCAGATGACCGGAACGGGAACGGAATTCGGAACTTCGAACCTTGGTACAAACCATGAAAAAAGTAATATTATCTTGTCGACTAGCGACAATGGTAGCCATCTCATCAAGAAACAAGCTATCTCGAATGTTGATTTGCCATATATTTCTCTTGGTAACACATGAACCTGTGTAAATTAATTGAAAACTTGGTTAGGACATAAAATTCATTGGAAAACATAATTAAATTCATAAAATTGAAAGTTGCACCGAAGACTTACCGAGTCATGTACAACCATAGAAGGCATTGCACCATGATCACAAAGGTCCAGACAAACTTCCATGCCGGAGTTTCCACACCCGACCACTAACACGATCTTTCCTTTATAATCCTCACCGGATTTATAATCACATGCATGAGTAATTTGGCTACCAAATGAATCAAATCCATCAATTTCAGGCATAACACTCTCGGCGTCATCTCCTGTTGCCAACAACTAGCCATCTTCCTAAATATTCCGCTTCTTCATTGTTTGATCCTACAGTCTTGACCCGCCATAAACCACTAGTTTCTTCATATTTGGCCGATTGAACGCTCTGATTGAATTTTGGGCATATGTTGAAGTGTTTTGCATAGGATTCTAAATAGTCTATGAATTGCTTTTTGCATGGATATTCGGGGTAAGAATCTGGGAAGGGCAACCCAGGAAGCTGGCAGAATTTTTTGAGCAGATGTAAATTTAGGCGATCATATGTTTTCTTTTGCCATAGAGATGCAATGCGGTTTGAACGCTCAAGCATGCCATATGGAACACCATGCTCTTTTAGTTGGGCAGCTACTACAAGACCTGAGGGTCCTGCTCCGACTACTATTGGACCATTCACGCACATACATTTCCTAGAAAAGAAATCCATGTTGTTATTGTTTGTACCAAAAATGGGCACAACACTCTTCGGAAGTTTTTGAAGAGATAAAAATGAAGAAAGAAAATTAAAACTGAGGATTATCTAACAAAAACTCTAAATAACAGAAAGTAAATTGCACAGAAAACAGCGATTTAGAGTGGTTCGGCGTTTCGCCTACGTCCACTATGAAGTTTGATGATTTTATTGCTCGATGCTTGAAGATTACAATTTCTTATAATGTAATACCACTGATTTTCTAAGTTAAGTCTGAAACTAAAGCAGCGGTGGTGATTTGAAGTAAATCTGGCAGAGTCTGGGCGCTCTTTAGCTCTTAGAATTATCCGACCCCTTTTCTGAATGACCAGAGGCTCTATTTATAGGTGTAGGAGGCTGATATTTCGCCTAAAATTTGGGGAGACCAGTTCTGGTACGTGAGGGGGCCCACATGCTCGCTTTCAGGAAATCCGGGCCCACTTCGGGATCGATTCGAACTCAACTTCGAATCGATCAAGATTTGCTCCGATTGAGCTGAAATTTGGCATGAACATTCCTTAGGTTGTCAGTAAGCTACTGTGAAAATTTCATAGCACTTGAACTTATAGATCTCAAGTTATGATCGATTCAAGGTTGCATTTTCGGTTGGTGTGTTCTGTTCGAATCGATCCCCTTTGAATCGATAGGGTCGACTCGATGGCTTCGCGCATGGCATTGTTGACGTGGCGCATTTTCTTCGTATCGATCCGCCTTTCACTCCGAGTTGACTGGGTCGACTCCGTGGTTTTAGCTGCTTTGACTTGGTGGATTCGAGGTAACGGATTCGAAGGTATGCTTCTTCGAATCGATCGAATGGATGTCTTCTTCGTATCGATCAAGGTAGGCCATAGTTGATCGATACGAAGGCTTCTCAGCTGGATGGATTCGAAGGTTGTCGTGGGATGGAATCGAAGTTCTTCAACTACATGGATTCGAAGGTATTCCCTTTGATAGATTCGAAGCAGGGTTATGCTTCGTGGATTCGAAGCACCTCCTCTCGATGGATTCGGAGCAGAGGAAATTCGATGGAGTCGAGCAAAGGTTGTCTCATGGATTCGAAGTGGCTTTAACTTGACTGATTCGAATGAACGCTTGTCGAGGGTTGCGAACCATATGGAGTTGAACTGATGGATTCGAACATAGGCTCGGCCTATGGATCCGAAGCTCTTCAATCTGATGGATTCGAACAAAGAAATAACGAACGATTCGGGGCTAACATATGTTGATGGATTCGAATCATAGGCTCGGCCTAACGATTCGAACTTAGGGCCATTTACTCCGTTTTTCATCGACGATAACTTGGTCATACGAACTCGGATTGTCTTGGAATTTGGAACGTTGACTTTCACGGCTTTGCTTGACGTGTCTTATCAATTGCAGTCCGATCTGGACTTGGACAAAAATTCATCGACATCAATAGTTGACCTATGTATAACCGGTTTTCAAGACGAACTGTCCTTGATTTCTAGTCGAGTTCTTGGTGTCACGGCCTTGCCAAAAGGCGGGATAACAGTTATACCTTTGGTTGAATTGGTTGTGGATAAAAAGAGAAGTTAATTGATGATATTTGCAGTATAAGTTGGAGATAATAATTGAGAGTTTATTGGTTTTGTGATATAGAGTGAGAGGAAGAGGGGGCTGTTTACATAGACAAAGGGTCAGTAATCTGTGCATGCGATTTTGGAGCGGAATGTAGTGCCTTTCAACTGATACCTCTTTGTTTGTTTAAGTTTTAATAATTTTATTGATATACTCTATTCTTAATCCGATGCTTTAAGTATAATTCTTTTCTAGTAATTATATAGAGAAGCTTATTTAGAAGTAGAATATTCAATATCTATTTATTGACATTTTAGAACTAGTTATTATCAACCTCATACTCCACAGTAGTTACATTTAATGAGAAGAGGGAACTTACCACATGTTTCTGGGAAAGATTGGGCTTTTTCTTTCTTTTTTTTTTTTTTTTTTTTTGGTCTGTTCACGTTTTATCATTTTTATTGTTCTATTATTGCACATGATTGTCAATTTTCAATTTTTTTTTTTTCAGTTTATTATTTCTGTGCTCAAGCTATTGATTCAGATTATAATATAAGAACTTTTTTGTCAATACAATGGCCGTCCACAATCCCTAATTATCATATTTCTGATTCAAAATCCTCTCATAATGACTGGCATTGTTTCTTTAACTGCTTCTGTATGTCCGTATTTTTTATGCTTGTTTTACTCATAAATACAAAATTAACATTGTTTTTACCAAGTCTTTTTGTCAGCCTTCGGTGTATTAATGCTCAAATAATCTGGGGCACTCCATAATACTATCTTTTCTTCAGAGGATTAAAATCCTCCATTTGTCAGCCTTCAGATGTTACATTTAATGTACTAATTGTTTCAAAAATTATACACGAGTGCCTAAAAATTGTGTTGGATAATATTGCATTGCTGAACCTATTAACCTACATGTCACATATTAAACATTTCATTGCTTTTGGGTATCTGACTACTGGCATATCTCCGGTAGGAATGTGAGGTTTCTTGTATGTACTTGAAGCCTGATGTATAACCCTTTTGACCTACAATTTTCACTTTACATTGTTTGATTATTTTATATTGATTCCTTTTTTTCCCCTGATATGGGTGATACAAGATCTTCGAAAAAGCTTTTGCAACTGGTTTACTATTTGGTTGGTTTTGCGCACTTAAACCCCAACAAATTAGTTAACACATGAATCAAATAAAAAATGTTTAGTGCTTGAATCAATTATGCGTAAGCATTTTAGTTTTTTTTCCCTAGGTTTATCCTAACTATATCGTGACATAAAATAATAATAAAACAAGCTGGCAATTTACCGATGTTTATAATGCCATGACCTGAACCATATTGTTTGTTGCTCTGCTGGCGACATTGGAGCTTTAAGACTGATATTAACCATTTCTTGATGCAGGCTAAGTTGTCACTAACTAATTTAGGTCATTATGCCAAACCCCAACTAAGTTAACTGTCAACTGTCACGTATGACTGTTCTAACCTTATTTAAATTCAATCAAAAAAGTATGGTAAAACCAAGGTCTGAGATTTCAACCGAAACACCGAGATTTCAGTCGTTCTGTTCCGGTTTCGGTAGAGACCAAAACAAAACCAAACATAAACTCCGATCGTTCCATTCGGGTTTCACCGAAACTCCAATCCAATATAAAAACTATTGAAATTCAAAGTTTATAGAAGAAAATCAAAAAAGGAATTAATTTGAAATATATAAATATTCAAAATCAACTTTGAAAACATGCAAACCACAAAATATATGAATAGTATAACTAAAATGATTAAATACAAAGTAATAAATAGATATTTATTAGTGTTAGAAATATTTATAGCTAATAAATATTGTTCATTTATATCTTATTTTTCAATTAAACATAAATATCACATCTTGTTTCAATTACTAAACAAATATATGAGTAATTATATGAAAAATAAATAATAAAATGAGAAACCTAAAATTACAAAAGATCTAAACCGAGATCGAAACCGAGATTTTGAACTTTGGCTAAAACTACCATATTCATAAAAATCATAAATGTGATTGCTAAGGTTGGAAAATAAGTTGCTGCATTATCTAATATATGCCTGTCATTCTCGTCATATTTGTTAGGTGTGGTTCGCATTTGAAAGTGCATGGCTTGAACATTATGTCCCACATCGTAAGAAATATGACGCATAACGTGATATATATGTGGGATTGGTGGCATATAACATTGAGAATTCCTTTTGTTACAAGCAAGTAAGTGTTGTCAAGGCCATGTATGTGTCTGTTCCGGAAGGCGATGAAATTGATGTTCAATCGGGATGCTAGCACATCGGAAGCTTCATTAAGTGGCGTCATTACAGAACAATGAAGCGCGCTTTTATGGGGACGCGTTGAAGTGTCGAAACACAACAAGTTTCACTGATTTTTAGTTTTTTGATTGTGTTTGTTCAGTTTAGCGCTACTGCATGGACCAAGGACCTTGCTCAAACTATTATGGGACTAGTCTATATTTCTACAAAATAGAAAAAATATTGATGATCTTGTTTGTTTAGTGGTGGTAATTTAGTCAGGTATAGAGGCATGATATTTTGTTTTGCAACTCTATAATTTAATTTTGGAAATTTTACAATATTAGCCCAGTTTTGAGAAGATATAACATGAATAGACCAGCTGTAAAAGTATTTACAAATATAGACCAGTTTTTGTTTAACTGGTCTACGCCAACGGGCAATTTTTCAAAAATCGCCCAGAGGGAATAACATATTAGTTTTTGCTCTGGGCGATTTTTGAAAAATGTCCAGAAACCCTGCTATAAATCCAACCAGCAACCTACCTTCTTCTTCACTATCAACTTTACCAAACTCATCATCAAATTTCTGAAACTTCGCAAACCCTACCTCTTCTTAGAAAACCCATAAAAGTCCGATTCTCACAAGATACAGTCAAAGCTTCTCAACAAGTAAGTGTAATCTTCGGTACAAGGTAATGTAAATCGATTTATAATATGTTTACGCTAACTAAAATCCTAATTCGAAGCTGTTGTGTATTCTAACCAATGTTGACGTACTCACAGTTGAACTAAACATGGATGATTGGAAGATAGACGACGAGACGATGTTGAAATGTTATGATGATTTTGAAGCTCGAAGAGACATTACGCATCTAAGTGATGTTGAATTTGTTCCGGAAACGCAATTTGAGCCGATACGTCAAAAGTTCCATTCGGGAACATCATCTCTCAACACTCGCTTACGTGAAATTGTAGCGAACCAAAGACCGGGCAAGCAAATTTCTATTGAAGGTAAAATACTAAGTCCTGGTAATCCTGTAGGTCCTACGTTGCCATCCGGTGCATATCCAACTTGCCGATGTGGCGATGAATGCGTGGTTGTCGTAGCCAGAACTGAAACCAATGTTGGACGTAGATTTTACGGTTGTACTTCGTACGAAGATCACATGATAAATCCTGACGAAGTGGAGTGCTGTAATTTTATGAAGTGGATCAATCCTCCATTGTGTGCTCGAGGAGTGCAATACGCCCCCGAAATGCAAGCTGAAGTTAGGCGTTTGAAAAAATTAATTGAAGAAATGAATAGAAAATGTTGGTAGAGAAGAAAATATCATCTTTAGCTTATGTTCGCAATCGAAACATATGACAAACGGTTTCATAGCATGAACCCTATGTTGCGTACTTCATTTATTTTCATGTAATCGATGGATATTTTTACCTTTCGTAGACCATACGTTATTAGTTTTGTGTTATTAGTTCTATATGTTGTTAGTACTCTGTAATTGAGGGATAATTTCACCTATTCGTAGAATGTATGTTTGATTTTCTCTGAAATTGATGGTTATATCCAAGTATCTCTCGTCGGATGAATTTCTATGATCATATAGAGTTGGTTGGAGGAATCTGTATATCACTTCTACCTTTTAAGTGAAAACAAATAGCTGCCATAAAAGGCAGCCCACTGTTTGCCTTTGGCGATTTTTCAAAAATCGCCCACTGTTTTGCCTGTTACAAAACAGACAGCCAGCCAAGTCATCTCCCACTCACTCTACAACATTCAACTTTTCTCCAAAAAACCCATTTCCGGTTTTAGCTTTCTCCCTCCCAAAAATTAATATTTTCTTTGCTTTTTAATCAAATTCTAAGCTCATTCGGACGATGGCTTCAACATCCGGAATAGTGGGGGATATTGGTAATGCACTCATCTCCAATTTGTTGATTTAGGGCATTTTTAGGGTTTTTAGATTTGAATTTTTGCAAGTTGTTGTGAAAGCTATATGTTGTAGATTGCATTACGAGGTATTTGCAAGTGAATGATCATTCAATTGCGTGTATTTTAGTATAGATTGAAGAAAAATAAATTTATGATAACTAAGGGTTGTATGCATTAATCTTTATGTTGTAGATTACATCGAGATGGAGCCCGGTCCAGTAGACCCGAGCGTGTTGTACTTACAGCCTAGACACCGCACGTCTAGTGAAGCGTATATGATGGTAATTTCCTATGATTTTCGTTTCACTAATTGTGTGAATGTTAATATATGTACATGTTATCTTAAACAGAGCGAAGAAGCAGATTTCACCATCGATCACTCTATTTCTCTCAAGAAAGTCACTTCACATCATCCTAGAGTATTAGAGGAGATTGATCGGGCGGGCTTTTCGACAGTACTGCGGTTAGGCTACTTCTAGTTAGATCATCATCTGGTCACAGCTCTTGTCGATAGATGGAGACCGGAGACATCTACATTCCATCTTCCTATCGGAGAGATGACGATCACATTAGGGGATGTGGCCGTACTTTTAGTTTTGCTTATAGAAGGCAATCCAGTGACGGGTGAGGACCATCACGATTATATTCAGTTGTGCATCGATTTGCTCGGTATTACTCGTCCTCCGCAACAAGTAAGGGGTAGCGACATGGTAGAAGTGAAATGGTTTCGACACGCTGTAGCTGATGATATACCTGCCGATGCTACAGAGGTCCAAATACAGCAGCGGGCTCGAGCCATTATTCTACACATCATTACATCCCGTTTAATGTGCGATCATTTCAAAAATCGCGTGGACTTGAAATGGCTACCATATTTAGCCGATCTCAATCAGTGCGCCCAGTACTCATGGGGTAGTGCTGTTTTGGCGTACACATATATGGAATTCTCTAATCCCGCTCTTATGGTGACTAAGCTTATAGGCGGGTGTTTGACGCTTGTTCAGGTACACGTTTAATTTATCTTCCTACTTCGACCAAATTCGAAATATGTTTTAAGTAGCTAAATTGTTTTTTCCCTATAGATTTGGTCGTGGACATATCTACCTGTCGGACGGATCTAAGTCCGAAATGTTGTCGTCGATCACACACACCCTCTTGGTTCACGGTATAACTTCATGTCCTTTGAAAATTATTTTTATAATTCTAAATTTGTTTACGCTAAAATATTGATTCTTCGCTTTTTGACAGTTGGGTTGGTCCGAAAAAGACATCTCAGACCCCCCCGGCGGAATATACACTTTTACCGCAACGAGCTAGATGTTCTAGACCTAGCTGCAGTGACCTGGACTCCATACACGCAGGATGTATTGGAGGGTCTTCCGGCTATATGTACGGCCGCTAGATATCTGTGGACTGCCAGGCTTCCACTCATTTGCACTACTCGTTTCGCACATCACCTACCCGATAGGGTAATGCGTCAGTTTGCAATGGCGCAACATATTCCAGAAAACGCTCCAGTTTATAACGACGAGTACCATGTCGGGGAAATTGCAAATGCTACGGAGATATGGAATCAGCGCCATTTGTTTACGCAATTTGAGAGAGAGCCGATCACCCCTTTAGAGACATACATGCGGTGGTATTGGCATATCACGCGTAGATATGTTCTTTAGGCGCCTGTACAGGCTGTTCCCCACCATCCATACACCCCCCTCTTGAGAGAAACGTTGTAAGTATACTGAACCTCGTTAATTTAACTATATTTTCGAAAAAAGATAACTAATTCTCTTTGCGTTGTACAGGCTGATGACATTTACAAGGCGTTGGAAACCGCTGAAAAGCTCGAACAACGTCTAGATCACGATGCGCAGTCGAAAGGAATGTGCATGAACATCAAAAACATTCTACGCGCAGTCTTGGGAAGAAACAAATTAGAGAGGCCAAGACGTCCTTCCCCCCCCCCTATACCTCCAACAGACATACCTGCACCTCAAGGGAAGGCACCGCCGCTCCTACTTACTTACAGGCGGCGACACAGAAGAGGTGAAGGAACTTCGTTCGAAGAAGGCCCTTCGACGTCCCAACAACCGGAAGATTTCATCCATGGACCTTCTCAACCACCGTGTACATTTGATCCTACCACCGAGATCGAGGAAGAAGAGTACATGTCCCAACGGCCGGAACGTCGTCGTCGTCGGACGCCTATGGAAGTTCGTCGCTTGCGTTGATGACACGTGCATTATATTAGATATAGCTATGTAATTTTAACTGTGTTGTGTACTGATTGGATATGGATACTAATGATGCTTTTGTGGACTGATTGGATATCAATACTAATGATGTTTTTGTATGGTATGGACATGTCATTAATGTTTGTGTGCATTGTGTATGGTATGGACTTGCTGCTGTTTGTCAGTAGCAGCAGGTTGTGGAAGTGCGATTTTTTAAAAATCGCATGTTGGTGATTTTTGAAAAATCGCCGTTGGCTATTTTCGTTGACGATTTTTGAAATTTTCAAAAATCGCAGGCATCTCTTTTCCTGCTGCTACTGGACAGCAGCAGGTTGTTTCATATGTAACAAACAATATATAGCATTTGACAAATTTTCGAACAGCAGCAAACAACAGTACATGTTAAGTAGAAAGTAGAGTTCAATTACATAGAATTTAAATAATACGAACACATCTACACGGCAGTAACACATCGCTTACAATTATGGCCTAACACACCGCATTTGGTACACCTGTTTGATTTGGACGACTGGCCTTCATCCATCACACCTTTCATCCTTGTAGACCGTGGCCTCCCCGGTGGCCGTCTCACAGTCGGAGGCAATATCTGAGGACCGTTATATGCGCCCCAAAATCTCCTATCACGCACGAGATGAAACTCCGGCTATAAGCGGCTTTGTAGCTGTCAACCGAGTACCAGCTTGACGCTAAGTCATGGTGTGCTCTATGAGCACCACCTGCTTGCGCCGAACAAGCTGCCATTACATGAGAGCATGGTACCTTCTGCAGTATCGGAATGTTGCATGTGCATGAGCAATTGGTGTCGTCGATTATAACTTTGTATTCATCACCAAAATAGTGAATTACCTGCCATTCAGTTTGACTAAATCGTACTAGTCTGCAGCGACGTGCTTCACTGGCTCTTTCTGCTATTTTGGCTTCCCACTTTGGAGTCAAGCGTGTCGCTAGTTCATCTGCAATTTGGCGACGCTTGCAGAAATATTCAACTGAGCGATAGAATGTTCGTGCAACCAAAGCCTTTATAGGTAGCGATCTAGCTCCTTTCAATACGCCGTTAAAACTTTCAGAAGCATTAGTTGTCATTACATGATAGCGTCCTCCATCGTCTTTGCACAAAGCCCAGTTTTCTTCAAAATTACCCAGACTCCGCTCAATCCACTCATGCGCACGCCTACTTGTTGCTTTTATCTCTTCTATGATTTTCAGGTACTCGACTACTTCAGATGCGCACGCTGCCGAATAAAATAATCCTGTCAAACGCTTATCTCTGAATCCTGCCGCTTGAAAGTTGGCTTTGAGATGTCTTGCACAATAACGATGTTTATGTGGTTGTCGCCATTTTCCATGTAAAGCTTTTGGAATTCCTTTCATCCTATCGGATATGAAAGTAATACAACGACCGCGAACACTATGTATGAATTCTAGCATGCAAGAAAAAAACCAACCCCAAGAATCACATGACTCCGATTCAACTACTGCGTATGCCAAAGGATAAAAACAATCATCTGCATCTATCGCGGTTGCAACAAGCAATGTGCCTTTGTATTTATCGTACAAGTGTGTCCTGTCAATACATAACAACGGCCAACAACGTGCAAAACCTGTAATGCAAGGCCCAAATGCCCAAAAAGCGCGATCGAACACTCCCACTTCATCATATGTCACGTGACCTATAGAGCCAGGGTTCGTTCCTTTTATCTCGTCAAAGAACTGTGGTAAAGTCGAGTACGATTCTGCCCAATCAACATTAATTCTCTCTATTGCTTTGCTTAATGCCCGTCACGTTTTCATGTAACTTATGTTGATGAACAACTGATCGTGCACAAACACTTGGACTGTACCAGCTGAAATATCCAAATCGGCTTTGACAAAAGACATTATTTTTGTCATAAGAAATTTTGAAGTTGCTTGCTTATGGTTGGAATTAACTATTGGGTTGACACAAGTGTGTTCGCTTGGATACTTACGAATTTCCCATCATCCCGACTCGGATTTTTTCGAAACTATGGCATGTATTCTCCAAGGACAATTACCTTCAACGGTGCATATAACGGTATATTGTGTTCTGTTCGACTTTATTGGTTTGTATGAAATAGCATGCAGAATTGACCATTCCGTTAGCTGTTGAAGAAACTTCTCTTTCGTCTCAAAAACCATTCCAACACTGAAACCAGCTTGAACGCAAGAGGTCGAAAATCTTTCACCGGAAAATTGAAGATTAGCAACAACAGATCTTGCCAACATTTGAGCGGTGCAAAGATCATCATCCAAAGGCACTTCCATCTCTGCTTCATCACTATCTGCATCATTGTCATATGCTGCAGGGAAGTCATAGTTCAACGGCTCGTTGTTAACTTGCATTCTTTGTATCCAAGAGTCTTCGTTAACATTCATAGAAGCAACGACCATGCTATCTACATGACGTTCTTCATCCACGGCTGCATTCCCACCAACATCCATATCATTGTCAAAATTTGCATAGGGAGAATGGATGGATGGTCCAGCACTCCATTGCGCACCAGAATCAGCTGTCATATACCTAATTGATATATAGAAGTCAACTAACCGACAATAGAGACCAAATGAGACGAAAAATATAGCCCAATTTGTAAACATACCTTTGACTCATATCATATAGTTCGCATGGATTATGATACATTGACTGCGACAAATTTGCATTAACATGTCCATCGCTTTCATCATGTTGAATGTCTTGTTGATGGAAGCTGTTTAAATTACGGCATAGCTTCAGAAAAATTATCTACATAATAGTACATCTACCAATTCATCAAAAAAAATTACCTTGCACTCGTATTAGCATCCCTAGGCGGGTTGCAATAAATGTTGTTTTGTTGCGTAAATGGCTGCTCGTCTTCGTACGGCATAAATCCGTACTGCATTGCTGGAGGACGGTGTATTCCATCGTTTGGAAAAGGATTGCTATAGCTAGGAGATACGTAATCAGTAGATGGATCCGCAGTCTCCAACATCTGTGTATAATATCCAATTCCAGTACTCACAACGGGAGATGACACCTGATGTTCTTGTTGTTGCTTTGCTACTTGCCCTACATATAACTCAATAGATTTTGCAACAGCAGAAAACATTACTTCTACATCGTCATCGTCCGCTAATGCTATTGCTTTAGAACCCGAGTCCGTAGGCCAGTTAACCACCAGCTCAAGTTCAAATTCTTCTTTATTAATCTTCGTCGTTTTGTACACAGCTTCTTTTAATTCCGTCAAATTGCAACCTTTTCGCACTCTTCCTGGTTTACAAATACCACCAACATATTTACCATTCCTTTGATCATCGACAAGTAGTTCGCCGTCGTAGTAGCAAAGCGTAGGCATCATATTTCTTGCCATTCTGCAGATCAATATACAATTCGTTCAGTATGTACACATTAAACTAACTTTTTACCTTAACATAATCAATTACTAATTTCAGCAAAATACAGAAATTAGACAAAAAGACTAAGGTTTGATGAATTTACCTTCAACTAGCTGAAATTTACCACCGAACCAAGGTTTTAAAGAGCATGAAATTTGATTTCAGAATAGATCTGCCATTATAGAAGTTTGCTTCAGTTTTGATGAAAATGTGGAAATGAGAGAGAAAAGTATGTTGTTTATGGTTATACCCTCTGGGCGATTTTTGAAAAATCGCCAACGCTATAGACCAGTTAAACAAAAACGGGTCTATATTTGTAAATACTTTTACAACTGGTCTATTCATGTTATATCTTCTCAAAACTAGGCTAATATGGTAAAATTTCCTTTAATTTTTAATATCCAGAAGAGTTCAGCTTAGACAGTTGATTTTTTGTGCTCAAGGTGAACTGGGAAAGAATGAGAATCATTAATATAGCGGCAATCAATGATTTATGCATATGATAGCTCTGATTCGATGCTTTCCAAAATGATAAGCCTGCCTACCTTCCAATATTATAAGAGTCATTTAACTGCATTTTATATTCTTCAGCAAATGCTGCTTTTGTATATTCAATGCTGAGAGTTAAGAAATATGCACAAGATTCTCTCATTTTTTTTCATCAACTATATTCTGTTGTTTATTTATGTGTTAAATTCTATCTCTCACTTTGTGCCTACCTCTAGTTTTTGTTAAGGTTTCAAATCTTGGATTTCAGACGAGATATCGAACTGATATCTCGATCTGTACCTCGGATTGAAATCTTAATATCTTCGGTGAAACGAGTGTCATACAATATAAACTTTACGGTTGAAGTTTTGTTTTGTTCAAGTATGAAAGTGATATTGGGAAAGATTAAGGACGTTTAAAACTTTGTTTTTGTACTACATAAACAAAACTGAAGCCAACTGTAGCTCACTTGAAAATTAACTACACTGTAAGTTAAGTTGCCTTTGAATAGAACACTACCTTCAAACTCGATATGTGTTGGTTCGTTTTGGATTTTATATACCTCTGTACCTGACGGAAGCATGTCTTGACCTATTACTGCCCTAGCTTCAGTTTTTTCTTCTTACCCGATATATCATTTCTACCCCTGCAGAGTATCAACTTGAAAGCATTTAGATAGAAGGTGCTTAGCTCAACACATTCAGAGCTCTTATTTGAATGTTGGCTCATATAACTCTTAGATGCTTTATTGTGCTTATTAAATAGTTAAATACACAAATTTAAATATTAATAATGCAGTCAATGGTAGCAATCGAAATGATTCATGTTTAGAATGAGATATGATTTTTAATGTAAATCATTTCTGGATATATTCTGGATGTGCATTAGACAAATATGTGAATATGACATGTGTATTAGTCTTAAGAGACGATGTTACACTTCAGGGATGTTTAGACTTTGCAGACATTATTTTGCTGACACATTTCACAGTCCTACAATGGTCCGATGCATGAATGCATGTCTAATTGGATGAATATTGAGAATTGACGGCTTTTTTCACAGAGCTAACTGGATGACTGTGATACAAATTTGTCATGGTATACACTGATTTATGAATGAATTTTTGTTGCTATACTATTTATAAGTGAGTGAGACACGTTATATTACTTTAATATTTCTAATCCAATCGGCAATATCTTTCTGCATCACAAGATCAAATATTGCTTGTAGTAGAATTTCTATTTACAAAAGGATAGAATGCTCAATTTACACATTGATGTGAATAGCAGAGTATGTATATCTAAATAAGAAGGAAAAAAATCTTAGGAGATCCAATCATTCCAGATGTGGTATGCTAGGAGTCGTAAAAAGTTGCACATTTTCAAAAAGTGAGAAACAGCCTCATCGCCTCATTGATAGATACAACGACACCCATTCTTTAAAAATCTCTGGGCTCATGAGAGAGGGCTGTTTGAACTACTCTAAACTCACTCTAAAACTTAGAAAATCAAATGAACACAGTAGCTCAATAATTAGTAAATTTGTGAGATGCATCTCCTATGATTTGAGACTAATTTCTTTGCCTGCCTTGTTTCTTCTTTCCAGGCTTCACCAAGAGCTTTAGCTACTTTTACTGCATCACTTGAAGCACCTGCTAACCCTCTTTTTGTAAAACCAACAGCATAAAGTCCTGATTTCCCTTTCCATGAATTTGGGAATTGTGATTTGGGTAATCCATTTTTGGAAAAGAAGTCAGTTCCCTGTAACCAGTAAGACACACTGCTTCTATAACCAGTAGCCATGATGATAGAATCAAATTCAAGGACTCTTCCATCAAGAAATTCAACTCTTCCAGGTAAAAATCTCTTGACACCAGGCACAACTTCAATTTCACCGGATTCTATTTTGCCTAGAGCTCCATAATCTAAAACTGGGGTTCGTCCATGTGTACTTTTTAGCTCCAATGGTCCAGTTGTAGGTCGTTTTAGCCCATAATTTTCGATGTTTCCAAGTACAAACCATGAAAGAAGTAGTATTATCTTGTCGACCAACCACAATGGTAGCCATCTCATCAAGAAGCAAGCTATCTCAAATGTTGATTTTCCACATATTTCTCTTGGTAATACATGAACCTGTGTAAATTAATCGAAATTTTGGTTAGGACATAAAATTCTTTGGTAAACAGAATTAAATTCATGGAATTAAAAGTTGGAACAAAGACTTACCGAGTCACGCACGACCATAGAAGGCATTGCACCATGATCGCAAAGGTCGAGGCAAACTTCCATGCCTGAGTTTCCACACCCGACCACTAACACATTCTTTCCTTTGTAAACCTCACCGGATTTATAATCACATACATGGGTAATTTGGCTACCAAATGAATCTGATCCATCGATTTCAGGCATAACACTCTCGGCATTCTCTCCTGTAGCCACTACTAGCCATCTTCCTAAATATTCCAGTTCTTCATTGTTTGATCCTACAGTCTTGACCCGCCATAAACCACTTGTTTCTTCATATTTGGCCGACTGGACGCTCTGGTTGAATTTTGGGCATATGTCGAAGTGCTTTGCATAGGATTCCAAATAGTCTATGAATTGTTTTTTGCACGGATATTCGGGGTAAGTATCTGGAAAGGGTAACCCAGGAAGCTGGCAGAACTTTTTGGGCAGATGTAGCTTTAGGCGGTCGTATGTTTTCTTTTGCCATAGAGATGCAATGCAGTCTGAACGCTCAAGCATGACATATGGAACACCACGTTCCTTCAGTTGGGCAGCTACTGCAAGACCTGAGGGTCCTGCACCAACTATTATTGGACCATTCACCCACATACATTTCCTTGAAAAGAAATCCATGTTGTTGTTGTTGGTTTTGAGTTGGATAAAAAGAGAGACTGATTGATGATATCTGTAGTATAAGTTGGAGAAGCCTTAGAAACTTTGGTTTATGATTTTAATAGTTGTTGGAAATAAGAATTGAGATTTTATTGGTCATGTGATGAAGAGTGAGAGGAAGAAGGGGCTGTTTATATAGACAGAGTCAGTGGTCTGTGCATGTGATTTTGGAGCGAAATGTGGTGCCTCCCAATCGATACCTCTTCCTTTGTTTAAGTTTTAATAGTTTGTATAAAGGTATAATATTCAATATCTATTCAACATTTTAGGACTGGTTACTATCAACCTCTTACTCTGCAGTTGTTACATTTAATGTGAAGAATGAACAGTTACCACATGTTTCTGAGCGTGATTTAAGTTTACTATTTTTTTTCTAATGTTTATATTTTATCATTCAATATCGTTATATTTTATTGGCATATGATTGTCCGTTTTCAGTTTTTATTCAGCTTTTCGGCCTTCAAGCTATTGATTTGGTTTGTAATTTTTTTTCCCTCCATACAAATCATCCAACATCTTTAATTATAAGATGATTAGTGCTAGAACTACCGGCTCTTAAAGTACGGATCTCACACGGTGGAAATCAGGGGGGAAGAATTCAAGTCTTTTGATCTGATGGCTGATGTTCATTCCGTATTATTTCGGCTCTAAAATAGCCGGTTAACATAGAATTATTGTTATAAGATTGCCCATGCAAAATCTTCTTTCATAATGACTATAGCAATGTTTCTTTAACTGCTTCTACATTTACATGCTTTTTCTGCTTAGTTTACTTGTTTCTGATAAATACAAAATTAACATGACCTTTTGTTGGGTCGGGATTCGGACTGGAGACTAGGCCTGTCAATGGGCAGGGTTCGGTCCGGGTATTATAAAACCCGGACCCGAGTCCAATTACAATAATTAAAATTCGAGTCCAGCCTGAATCCACAAGGTATTTCAACCCAATATCCGAGTCCGGCCCGTCGGGTAATAACTATATGCCTAACTCAGAATATTTATGTTAAAACCATATTTTAAAACTGCAGCTTTGGTAAAATTTGTATACAAACAATGTTAACATATAAATTGGACAGTGATGTAGTCAAACTCATAACAAAATCATGCAAAAACATCTACATGTAAATAAACAAAATGGTAAATAAATAACATACGCACTCATGTTTTGATACGATGAAAAACTAATAGTCGGATCGGGTTCTAACCGGGTCGGGTTTTGATAAAACCGTACCCGACCCGGATCGGGCCTGAGTCGGGCTTGGGTAGTAAAAGGCAAAACTCGTACCCGCATAAATAGGGCGGGTTTGGACCGGGCTCGGGCCGAAACCCGTACCATTGACAGGCCTACTGGAGACTACTCAAATCGAAACCCCACAAGCACAGTGGAAGGCGGGATCGTGGTAAGAAGTGTAAAAACAACCAATCAATAACACAATTTCAATCTAAACCAATCCAAAAGCAATCACAATTCCAAACAAACACTATAGAAATCAAAGCAATAACGAAAAATAAATCACACAGAGATTTATAGTGATTCCACTAACGTTGTGTTAGTGTACATCCACTTTAAGAGAGAGCTTTTATTAATATTGATGAGAAGAGTACAAGAGATTGATTACAATGATCAAAATTCTAATTAAAAATTGATTTGTGGATAAGAGAATTGAAGAAAATTAGGTTTTAATAAACCCTAATTAGTGGAGGCTAATCTCTTACAGTCGCTTTTCGTTGCTTTCACGCACGCAGATCTGGAACCTGAAGCCAGCTTATATAGGAGAATAAAAACCCTAGGCAATGTTCCAGAATTGCCCTTACAAATATCACAAATCTTCACGCCAAGCCCACGCCTGAAAACAGACGGAAGTCGTCTCAGACGTCTGTCATAAAGGGACAGACGTCTGCCCATATCCTCTGGAAAAAGTTCTCTACAGGCTCAGACGTCTGTCATAAAGGGACAGACGTCTCCCCATATCCTCTGGAAAAAGTTCTCTATAGGCTCAGACGTCTGACCATTTTGGTCAAACGTCCGACTTAAGCCTCTGGAAGAAATTCTGCACAGACTAAGATGTCTGACATATTTGGTCAGACGTCTGACCTAACTCTCTGGAACAGGTCTGGTGCAGATTTGCTGAAGCGTCAGACATCTGAATTTTCTTCTCAGACGTCTGACGTTGTCAATTCAGCACACTTCACATTTTCCCTTATAACTTCCACCTCCGAACTCCGATTTACGAACCGTTTTCTTCGTTACGAAGCTACTTCCTACCTCTACAATTCTTCATATAGTGTCGCCAAAATTTAACACTCCACCTCGACACTATATCCATCTCCAACTCCAATGGTACCATACCATCTACGACAACCGATAGCACCAACTATCACTTCTTCTATCTTCAACCAAACATGAATGCTTTCCCAATGAGCTCCGGCAAAGCCACCACCCATTGCACTCCACCAACGAGCTCAGGCAAAGCCCCCGCCCGCTAATGAAATGTTGAAAACATCCAAATCCTAAGCTATCTCACCAAAGACTAGCACTTACCAAGAAGATAGAACCTCAATCTCTCATCGATACTCTTCCTCATCTACCACCAAGCACCTCCCTTAACCGTGCCACCCCGTGGCACCTAGCACTTCTCCAAGCGAATCAAGTTCGAGTAATGCTCGAACTTCCCAACCGGCAATGACTTAGTGAACATGTCCGCCGCGTTATCCTTTGTGTGCACTTTCCGAAGATATACATGCTTATCATCATCCATGGCTACTAGAAATGACTCTCTCACCTCAATATGCTTAGTCCGTGAGCTAAACGCCAAATTATTTTCCAAGTGAATAGCGGTAAGAAGTAGCTTCGTAAGGGAGAAAACGGTTCGCAAATCGGAGTTCGGATGTGAAAGTTATAAGGGAAAAGGTGAAGTGGGCTGAATTGACAGCATCGGACGTCTGAGAAGAAAATTTAGACGTCTGACGCTTCAACAAATTTGCACCAGACCTGTTCCAAAGAGTTCGGTCAGACATCTGACTAAATGGGTCAGACGTCTAAGTCTATGCAGAATTTCTTCCAGAGGCTTAAGTCAGACGTCTGACCAAAATGGTCAGACGTCTGAGCCTATAGAGAACTTTTTCCAGAGGATATGGATAGATGTCTGTCCCTTTATGATAGACTTCTAAGGCGACTTCCGCCTGTTTTTCACGCGTGGGCTTGGCGTGAAGATTTGTGATATTTGCAGGAGCAATTCTGGAACATTGCCTAGGGTTTCTATTCTCCTATATAAGCTAGCTTCAGGTTCCAGATCTGCGTGCGTGAAAGCGACGAAAAGCGACTGCAAGAGATTAGCCTCCACTAATTAGGGTTTATCAAAAAATAATTTTCTTCAATTTTCTTCTCCACAAATCAATTTCTAATTAGAATTTTGATCATTGTAATCAATCTCTTATACTCTTCTCATCAATATTAATAAAAGCTCTCTCTTAAAGTGGATGTACACTAACACAACGTTAGTGGAACCACTATAAATCTCTGTGTGATTTATTTTTCGTTATTGCTTTGATTTCTATATTGCTTGTTTGAGATTGTGATTGCTTTTGGATTGGTTGAGATTGGAATTGTGTTATTGATTGGTTGTTTTTACACTTCTTACCACGATCCCGCCTTCCGCTGTGCTTGTGGGGTTTCAATTTGAGTAGTTCCAGTCCGAATCTTGTCCCAACATTTGGTATCAGATAATTGGTGTGGGTAGATGGTTGTAGAAATACCAGAATCAAATAATACCTTAAGTAGTTCCTCAATGGGTAATCCAAGTGGTGTAGCTCCTTATATACGTGGTTCGTACGCAGCTTTAGGATCACAATTGGTTATAGACAAGTGGAATGGAGATAATAATTTTGAAAAATGGCAATGGAAGATGAAAGCAGTTCTAAGGATGAATCAGGTCCATTGGGTAGTGTTTGACACACATTTGTTGCCAGTGGACATCTCGGATGTTGAGAGAGAGGAGATGGAAGAGTGGACATTCACTACACTTCAACTTGCTATGCGAGAGAATGTTATCTCTGAAATTAGCGGTGAGACAACCGCTAAGAGTATTTGTGACAAGTTGGAGGAGTTGTATATGAAGAAATCACTGACAAATCGTTTGATCTTATTGCGAACGTTCTTCACCTATAAGACGAAGGACGGTATTTCGCTAAAGGTGCACTTGAATACTTTTGATGATTTGCTAATGAAGATGAAGACAGTAGATTTGAAGATTGAGGAAGATCAAAATGCGATGATATTGTTGTGTTCGCTGCCGGACCGCTATACAGGTTTCTCAAATAGTTTGATCTATAGCCGGGATACATTGACTCTTGATGATGTCAAGACTGGTCTTCTTGGCGAGAAGTTGCGGGATCAAATGAAGGAGTTAGGTGATGGAAGTGGTGGTGCTATTAATGGTCATGGTTTATTTGTGGAGAATGAGAGATATGTGAAGAAGGAGAACCAGAGGCGTTCTAAATCAAGGAACCCCGGTTGGAGAGGAAAGTCGAAAGAAAGAAAAGATAAGTGCTGTATTTGCAAGAAGCCCGGTCATTGGAAGAATGAGTGTTCGGAAAAGGAGAAGGCAAAGAAGAAAGTAGCATCTTCATCAGTAGCGATGGAGAGTGGAGTTGGTGAGGGTAATGTAGATGTTTTGTCGGCGGTAGCATCGAATGTTTCGGATAGCGAATGGGTGCTCGATTCGTGGGCGTCTTATCATATGACACCAAATAGGAATTTTTTTCTTTTTACATCGACAAAGAATGAAATTCAATTGTTATGGGAAATGGTGCTATTTGTAAGTCGAAAGGAATTGGTTCCGTGCAAATTCTGATGTTTGACGGAGTGGTTCGTACTCTCACTTATGTACGCTATGTTCCGAGACTTAGGAACTCTCTTATCTCTTTGGAGCAGCTGGATTCTTTAAGTTGTAAGATCACTATTGAGAGTGATAGCTTGCGGGTTTCAAAGGGTGCGCTTGTGGTGATGAAGGGTGCTAGGAGTCATGGTGTATTTATTTGCTTCAAGGAGTGACTGTGGAAGGCGAAACTTGTATAGGAGTTGATAGTTCTCGTGGCTTGGATGCAATTAGATTGTGGTATTTGAGGTTAGGTCATGCATCGGAGAGGAGTTTGGATGTTCTTCGAAAGAGAAAGATGATCAATGGAGAAAGTTTCAACAAGTTAGAGTTTTGCGAAGAATGCGTCATGGGGAAGCAAACTAAAGTTTCATTCGGTGAGGAAAAGCATAATACGAGAAGGGTTCTTGAGTATGTTCACATGGTTGTATGCGGACCAACACCTATAGCTTCTTTAGGTAGCTCGCTATTATATTTCTTTTATAGATGACTTTTCTCGGAAAGTTTGGGTGTATGTAATGAAGGCCAAGTCGGAGGCATTTGCAAAGTTCAAAGCATGGAAAGCCCTTGTTGAGAATGAGAGTGGTAAGTATTTGAAGGTTTTAAGGTCCGGCAATGGCAGAGAGTATGTTTCTGGAGATTTTTTGGAGTTTTGCAAGTATCATGGTATTCAGAGGCATTTTACTACACTTGGAGCTCCGCAGTCGAATGATGTTGCGGAAAGGATGAATCGTACTCTACTTGAGAAAGCTTGATGCTTGAGATTGACATCGGGTTTGGCGAAGGGATTTTGGGCTGAAGCTTTGTCAACCGCAGTGCATATTATTAATCGAATTTCATGCTCAGCTATTGGTAACAAAATTCCGAAGGAAGTGTGGAAGGGAAAGAGCATTGACTTGAGTTATTTTCGTGTGTTTGGTAGTCCTGTTTATGTGCATGATTCGGAAAATGATAAGCTTGAACCTAGAGCTTTCAAGGGGATTTTGCTTGGCTATACGGATGGAGTAAAAGGTTATCGGATTTGGAATCCAGAAACGAAGAAGGTAGTAAATTCTCGTCATGTTACTTTTGATGAGTCGGCGATGTTCAAGGAGAATGTGAGCTCATCGGATGTTCCGGATTTGGTTCATGGTGAATCAAAGGAGAAGGAAATTATTTCCACATTTTGTTCAAGGGGTAGAGAGAGTAGAGTAGTTGGAGATGCGTGTGAGAAAGTAGCGGTTAATGTTACATCACATAGTCCTCTAGTAGTATTGGTGATGTGCATGATTCTAGAGAAGATTCGGTTCAAGGTGGAGCCGAAGAGAGTTTTGGTGATGATATTGCTACTCGGGTTGGTCGTCGTACGATAAGACCACCCGAAAGATATGGTGATTGGAACTATCTTAGCTTTTATGATAATTTGGACTATACTCTTTATGTAGTCCAAGATGAGCCGATGGACCTTGATGACGTCATGGAGTCGAGTGATAGCTCGAAATGGATTTGTGTCATGGAGGAAGAGATGCAATCATTGCTGAAGAATCAAACTTGGAATTTGGTTCCACTTCCTAAAGGAAACCGTGCTATTGGGTGTAAATGGATATACAAGGTGAAAGACGATGGGCGATACAAAGCTAAGCTGGTGGCTAATGGGTTTGCACAAAGGAAGAGGAAGGAGTATGATGAGATATTCACACCGATTGTGCGCCATACTTCTATCCGGATATTACTTGCTATAGTTGCTATTCACGACTTGGAGTTGGAGCAACTTGATGTGAAAACCGTCTTCTTGCATGGTGACTTGGATGAAGATATTTACATGGAGCAACCGGAAGTTTTTGTTGTGGATGGTAAGTCAAATTTGGTTTGCAAGTTGAAGAAATCACTATATGGATTAAAGCAATCACCTAGACAATGGTATAAGAGATTTGATCATTTTATGTTTCAAAATGATTTTGATAGAAGCATCAAAGATGCTTGTGTTTATTTCAAGAAGTTGAGAAATGATTGTTGGGTGTATTTACTCTTGTATGTGGACGACATGTTCATTGCTTCTAAGGATAAGAATGAAATCAACAAGCTAAAACTGAGTTTGAAATCGGAGTTCGAAATGAAGGATCTTGGAGAAGCAAGAAGGATATTGGGTATGAAAATTGTAAGAGATCGAAAGCATTTTGAGTTGAAACTAACTCAAAAGGAGTACATTGGGAAAGTGCTTTGCCGGTTTAGCATGGAGAATGCAAAGGCGTCAAATACACCTTTACCTTTGCATATGAAGCTTTCGAGTAAAGGATCATCTATCTTGGAGGAAGACAAGGCTTATATGACAAAGCTGTCATATGTAGTTCGATTGAAAGTCTAATGTATGCTATGGTGTGTACAAGGCCCGATATTTCAAATGTCGTCGGGATGGTTAGTCGATATATGGATAATCTAGGGAAATCGCATTGGGAAGCTGTGAAGCTTATATTGAGATACCTTAGAGGCACATCATCTCATGGTCTTATTTTCTGGCGGTAGTAAGACGATGGATTGCAAGTTGGTTGGTTATTGTGATTCAGACTACGCCAGTGATAAGGATCGAAGAAAGTCAACTTTCGAATATGTCTTCACACTTGGGGGTACAGCCATTAGTTGGAGATCGAGATTGTAGACCGTAGTTGCTTTATCCACTATGGAGGCGGAGTTGATAGCCGCAGTGGAGGCGGCAAAGGAGGCACTCTATTTGAAGCGATTTTTGTGTGACTTGAGATTCGGGCATGATAGTATTGATGTTTGATGTGATAGCCAGAGTGCTATTCACTTGGCGGAGAATTTGGCGTTTAGCTCACGGACTAAGCATATTGAGGTGAGAGTCATTTCTAGTAGCCATAGATGAGGATAAACAAGTATATCTTCGGAAAGTACACACAAAGGATAACGCGGAGGACATGTTCACTAAGGCATTGCCGGTTGGGAAGTTCGAGCATTGCTCGAACTTGATTCGCTTAGAGAAGTGCTAGGTGCCATGGGGTGGCACGGTTAAGGGAGGAGCTTGGTGGTAGATGAGGAAGAGTATTGGTGAGAGATTGAGGTTCTATTTTCTTGGTAAGTGCTAGTCTTTGGTGAGATAGCTTAGGATTTGGATGTTTTCAACATTTCATTAGCGGGCGGAGGCTTTGTCTGAGCTCGTTGGTGGAGTGCAATGGGCGGTGGCTTTGCCGGAGCTCATTCTTGATTCGCTTAGAGAAGTGCTAGGTGCCATGGGGTGGCACGGTTAAGGGAGGAGCTTGGTGGTAGATGAGGAAGAGTATTGGTGAGAGATTGAGGTTCTATTTTCTTGGTAAGTGCTAGTCTTTGGTGAGATAGCTTAGGATTTGGATGTTTTCAACATTTCATTAGCGGGCGGGGGCTTTTTCTGAGCTCGTTGGTGGAGTGCAATGGGCGGTGGCTTTGTCGGAGCTCATTGGAAAAGCATTCATGTTTGGTTGAAGGTAGAAGAAGTGATAGTTGGTGCTATCGGTTGTCATTGATGGTATGGTACCATTGGAGTTGGAGATGGATATAGTGTCGAGGTTGTTGAGTTTCAACATTCCCGCGTACCGTACGCGTTCGCTTCACCGTGTCTAGCTGGAGCCAACGGTCGAAGTCTTCCATGCTGGCGTCCCGATTGAACATCCCTTCATCGCCTTCATCGAGAATATAATCTGGTCTTGGCAACATATTAATTGTAACAAAAATTCCCCAATGTTACGTACCACCAATCTCATATATATACCACGATTATTCCAAATATCCTGAGACGTGGGACTTTTCCGTTCAATCCATGCACCCACTCCAGTTACAATGCGAGCCACACCTAACAATCTCCACCTTGCCGAGCATTGCTCAAGTCACCTTGGAGTTATACTGAGTCCTCTTCGCAGTTGGATGAGGCTGCTACTCTGAGTTCTCATAAGCAGGAAGGAGCGACTGCTTAACCATATCTCCACCTTGAAGAGCATCCCATGCTCAAGCCCTTAGAAGCCATGCTTCCGTCACGCTGCATCATACCGGTCCCATCGAACCATGGAGCTCTGATACCATGTTGAGTTTCGGCATTCCCGCGTACCGTACGCGTTCGCTTCACCGTGTGTAGCTGGAGTCAACGGTCGAAGTCTCCCAATGCGACGTTCTGATTGAACATCCTTCCATCGCCTACATTGAGCATATAATCTGGTCTTGGCAACACATTGTAACAAAAAGAATCTCCAATGTACGTGACACCAATTCCATATATATATCACGATTAATCCAAATATTCTACGATGTGAGACTTTTCGGTTCAATCCATACACTCACTCCATTTACAATGCGAGCCACACCTAACAGAGATGGAGTGTTAAAATTTAGAGACACTATATGGAGAATTGTAGAGGTAAGAAGTAGCTTCTTAACGGAAAAGATGAAGTGGGTTGAATTGACAGTGTCAGACGTATGAAAAAAAATTCAGACGTCTGACGCTTAAGCAAATTTGCACCAGACTTGTTCCAGAGAATAGGATCAGACGTCTGACCAAATGGGTCAGACGTCTGAGTCTGTGCAAAATTTCTTCCAAAGGCTTAAGTCAGACGTCTGAGCCTGTAGAGAACTTTTTCCAAAGGATATGGACAGACGTCTGTCCCTTTATGACAGACGTCTGAGGCGCCTTCCACCTGTTTTTCAAGCGTGGGCTTGGCGTGAAGATTTGTGATATTTGCAAGGGCAATTTTGAAACATTGCCTAGGGTTTCTACTCTCCTGTATAAGCTAGCTTCAGGTTCCAGATCTGGGTGCGTAAAAGCGACGAAAAGCGACTGCAAGAGATTAGCCTCCACTAATTAGGGTTTATCAAAATTTAATTTTCTTCAATTTCCTTCTTCACAAATCAATTTCTAATTAGAATTTTGATCATTGTATTCAATCTCTTGTACTCTTCTCATCAATATTAATAAAAGCTCTTTTTTAAAGTGATGTATACTAACACAACGTTAGTGGAACCACTATAAATCTTTGTGCGATTTATTTTTCGTTATTGCTTTGATTTCTGAATTGCTTGTTTTAGGATTGTGATTGCTTTTGGATTGGATTGATTGGAATTAAGATATTGAGTAGTTGTTTTTACACTTCTTACCACGATCTCGTCTTACGCTGTGCTTGTGGGGTTACGATTTGAGTGGTCTCCAGTCCGAATTCCGTCCCAACACTTTTTGTCAATCTTCAATGCACATATAGTCGTATCGACATTTCAGCTTTACATGGAGTCATGAGGCACTCCACTATACTACCGCTTTTTCAGGGGCATAAAATTGTCCCATCTTCGTTTTTATTTGGGTGCACTAATTGTTTCAAACATTAATATTGTGTATCCACATATGGTGTTGGTGTTGGATGATATTGCATTGCTGAACTGATTAATGGAATATGCATGCCGAATACTGAAAGTCATTGCTTTTGTGTATCCAACAACTGACATATCACACATAGAAGTGTAAGGCTTCTTGTATGTGCTTGGAGTATAATATAGCTTTTTTGATAATTTCCACATCGCCTAGTTTAATTATCCTTTTTTTTATTCTGTTATGATTTCATTTGTTACCTATTTTGTGTCAATATTTGCTTTCTGTCATTGTGCACATTAGTATCACAGTGTTATTAGAACTAGGAATTTGTTCTTCCTTGAAATTCTTTATATTATCATTAAATATCTTAATGTGCCACTTGACTTGACCCTGGCCAAGCTGAGTTGGATGCATTTTCCTTCCTCCACACATACATGGGCTCCACGAAGAAATGTAAACTGAAACTTCCCATTGGATGATTCCAAATTGTGGGCCCTGGATAGCAGGTTGCATGAACTCCCACCATCCTTAACCACTCTATGGCTTCTTGCTAAAAACTATCCCATACCAAAAGCTGTTCACATAGATCGCTTTACAGCTCTATCTGAATGATAACCTTCTCTTTTGCACTGGCAACTTAACCAACAAAACTAAACATTATGTTATCTTGTGAGATGGGAAAATATTTTCCTACCAAGTTGCAACCAGTAATCCTATCTGTATCCTACTCATTCATATCGATATTTTATTGTATATATTGACATTTTGTTACAATATTTTATTCGTTTCCCTAGACTTAAGCTATTCTACATGGTTTCTCTGTCTAAATAGTTTTGTTTGGTATACTACGCATGACAGTTTAATAACTAATAAGTCTAATTTTTTTCTTTAAGCTTGCATTGTCAAATTTTGCTAGAGATGCAAATCATGAATAATGATAACGACCATTTGTTAACATTCCATTTGTCAAAAATACCCTAAAACGGTGTAGCTCTTGAGCTTGAACTAATATCAAATGACGTAGGAGGGAAACTTTTGGTTTGTGCCTTGGAATTAGCATTGTATATTGCAAAAAAATATTATATACAGTACTAAATGATACCGACTCCACTCACTAGTATAGAGTAAAAGCTTTTTAGGCACGCATGTGCATGAACTAGGTTTCCTTTAACAATCTCTTCTTTCCATATACCTTTCTCACCACATTCAGTTCTTACTCATTTCTATCATTATATTTTTAAAAAAAAAATTAAAAGCATGGCTAGAAAGATATATGAGAGTATACGTATCATTCCTATGCTTTATTATATTTACATGTGATAATTCCTTGCTTATTTCATAATCATCATAACTACTTCCTAGGACAATTCTATGCATGTGGCTCAATGCACTATTGCCAAGTCACTGACTTTTAAAACTTAGTTGTACCGCGTTTCAGTCACAATTTTCGATTACTGACCTTACATATGATATAAGGTCGGTTGAACAAGGCATTTTGATTGCTGTATGTTGAAGCAAGTTCTCGTGCAAATTGTATGGTTCAATGGCATAATCGTTATCCTTAAGCTCCTGGTTTTACGCGAGCATGCATTGCAGGCTGTGTTTCAACAGTGAGACGTTACCTTTTATTTTTGATTGCCTCTTCCTTCCAAATCTTTGTTATTTTTAGGGCCAGGTTGTCAAGAGAGAAAAAGAGAGGAAAATTTTAGAGGAGAGACAAATGAATAACTTTCTCTTCTTCTAATTCAACTTTTGTTACTTCATTACAATCTTAACTACCAACACAATAAATGACCACTATTTATAGTGGAACACACACTCTTATAAATAGACACAACTTTTTAGATAGACACCTTTTCGTTTTAACGGACACGACCCTTCATTAAATAGACACGACTTTTCATTAAACAGACACGACTCTTCACTTCAACAGACATGACTCTTCACTCTAATAGACATGACTTTTCATTGTTTTCATTTCCCACTAATATAACATTTAATGTTTATTCAACAAAACTCCCCTGTAAACTTAAATGTTTCTTCCATCCGTCATGCCAATCATTTTCTTGCATCTGTTGAGAAGTACTTTCGGCAGTGGTTTTGTAAAGATATCCGCAGCTTGATCCTGACTTGTCACATGCACCAATTCCACACTTCCTTCCTTCACATGATCTCGGATAAAGTGAAAACGAGCATCAATGTGTTTGCTTCTTTCATGGTTTACAGGATTCTTTGCCAACTTAATTGCTGATTTGTTGTCAATATGAATCACGATTGCACCAAGTTGCTTTAGCTCCATCTTGCTCAACAAATTTCTAAGCCATATCGCATGACATACACACCAAGATGCTGCCACATATTCAGCTTCGCACGTCGAGAGCGTTACGATCGGTTGCTTCTTTGAAAGCCAAGTAAACGCATTACCTCCCATAAAGAACACATATCCCCAAGTACTTTTCCGATCATCTATGTCTCCGCACCAATCGTTGTCGGAATAGCCAACCAACTTGTAATCTTCTGCTTTTGAGTATAACAGCCCCAGTGACAACGTTCCTTGGATATACCGTAGGATTCGCTTTAGCGCTTTTCAATGCGAATGAGTCGGATCCTCCATGAACCGACTTACAATGCCGACACTAAATGAAAGATCCGGCCTTGTGCATGTGAGATAGCGAAGGCTTCCTATCAAACTCCGGTATCTATTCGTATCGACACGTTCTCCTCCACCGAACTTTGAAAGTTTTGCACCTGGTTCCATTGGTGTTGATACAGGGGTGCAATTTGCCATATTGAACTTCTTCAATATCTCTTTTGCATATGCCTCCTGTGATATAAAAATTCCCGTCTCTACTTGTCTAATCTCCAAATCCAGGAAAAACTTCATCAAGTCCAAATCTGTCATCTCGAATTCACGTGTCATTGTGCCCTTAAACTCTTATATCATCTCATTATTGTTACCCATAAAGATGAGATCATCGACATAAAGAGCAACAAATAATATGTTATCTCCATTCTTCTTTACATAAAGGGCGTGCTCATAAGGACATTGCTTGAACCCGTTCACCTTGAAATATGAATCGATGCGTGTATTCCAAGCCCGCGGTGCTTGCTTCAACCCATAAAGTGTCTTCTTCAATTTTAGCACCTTCTTCTCTCCTCTGACTTTTATGTATCCGGGTGGTTGTTCGATGTAGACATCTTCTTCGAGCACTCCATTCAAGAATGCCGACTTGGCATTCATTTGAAATATCGGCCATTTGAATTGAGCAGCTTGTGTAATGAGTAATCGGATTGTCACCATTCTTGCAACAGGAGCAAATATCTCGTCATAGTCGATTCCTTCCTTTTGCTTGTATCCCTTCGCAACAAGTCGTGCCTTGTACCATTCTATCTCGCCTTGAGCATTCATCTTTTTCTTGAACATCCATTTCACACCAATGGGCTAACTTCCTTTCGGCAATTCTACTAGCTCCCATGTATTGTTGCGGTCAATTGCCTTAATCTCCTCGTTCATGGCAGTTTGCCACTTCTTGTCTCGAACCGCCTCTTCAAAACTGATATTTTCAGCATCTGACAGAAGACATACAAGGTGTACCTCATTTGTCGAATCATACAAATCTTGCAAACTTCGTATTTTGGGTTGTAGTGGTTCATCTTCATTATCAGCAGTTTCAGGGTCTGTTGATATACTTGCTGGTGCAATGGCTGATGATTTTCCAACTTTTATGATAGCCTCTGTCGAATTATTCCAGTCCCACTTGCTTGCTTCGTTTACTCGCACATCACGACTCACCATCACCTTCTTGCTTATCGGGTCGAGTAGCTTGTACCCTTTTGTCTTCTCATCATACCCAATAAAAATATACCTTTTGCTTTTGTCTTCAAGCTTCGTTCTTTGCTGATCTGGTACGTGTGCATAAGCCACACTACCGAACACTTTGAGATGAGAAACTGTCGGCTTTTGTCCGCTCCATGCCTCTTGTGGTGTTTGATCATTTAACTTCATATGTGGACATCGATTTTGTACATAGATGACACATTGTACAGCTTCTGCCCAGAATTCCTTCGGCATCTTCTTGCTTTTGAGCATTGATCGAACCATATCGAGAATAGTCTGGTTCTTCCTCTCGGCCACACCGTTTTGTTGTGGAGAGTATGATGCGGTTAGAAATCTCCTTATGCCTTGCTCCACGCAATACTCCATTAATGCCGTCGAAGTATACTCGCCACCTCTATCGGATCGTATGGCTTTGATGTGTCTACCAGTTGCCTTTTCCACCATAACTTTGAACTTTTTGAACACCTCGAATGCCTCAGACTTTTCTTTCAAAAAATAACCCCAAGTTTTCCGTGAGAAGTCATCGATAAAAGAAATGAAGTACCTTTTACCGCTGAAAGATTCGGGGGTAATCGGTCCACATATGTCGGTATGAATCAACTCGAGAATATGTTTAGCTCGATATTCTGCATTCTTTTGAAACGAGGTTCTCGTTTGTTTCCCAAGTACACATTCTTCACAAAATTTGCCCTCATAGTCCATATCTGGCAGTCCATGCACCATATTCTTCTTTGCTAACTTTTTTAGACCACCATGATATAGGTGACCAAAGCGGAGATGCCACAGCGATGCCTTGTCTTCTATATTGACTCGCAAACATTTTTCCTGTATGCTTCTCAATTTCAGTTTGTACATCCGATTTCTTCCCATCTCGACTTGAGCAACTAAACGCCCTTCATTATCTTTCAATTGCAGTGCTCGGTTTTTCATGAATACTGAGTATCCTTTCTCCATGAATTGCCCCATGCTCAAAATATTGCTCTTAAGATTAGGTACAAAATAAACATTCTCAATTGATCCTTCTGTACCATCTTTTTGTAGATAATAAATTATACCTTGGCCTTTTACTTGGATCCTTGACGCGTCTCCAAATGAAACGTGTCCATCTTCAACCTCTCGCATCCCCCTGAACAAGTGCTTGTGCTCGCACATGTGGTTACTAGCGCCGGTATCGAGATACCACTCCATGTCATTGTCGGAAACGGTATTTTTGTAAGCCATCATGAGAACACCATCTTCTTTTGTCTCTTCTTCCGCGACTAAATTTGCGTTTTCTTCTATCTTTTTCTCGGAATAGCACTCCTTTGCATAGTGTCCATATTTACCACAATTATAGCAATCGATGTTTGATTTGCACTCTTTTGCGTAGTGTCCATACTTGCCGCAGTTGTGGCATTCGATATTTGACTAATTTGATCGGCCATCTCTACCACGACTACGTCCTCTACCTCGACTATTTTGTTGGCTTGACTGTCCCTTTTTTTCATAATATTCACCCTAACCGCGGCCTACACCACCGCGACCATTGTAGCGACCTCCACGGCCACGCCCTCTACCACGAAAATTTTGTGCATGAGGTACCTTTTTGTCTTTGATTGACACCTTGGTTTGAAGTGCCTGCTCAAGTGTCTCCTCCTTCCTTTTCTTCTTACGTTGTTCGTGTGTCTCGAGAGAACCGGCAAGTTCGTCGACTGTAAGCGTCGCAAGATCCTTTGATTCTTCTATCGCGCACACAACATTCTCAAAATTGTCGGTCAATGATCTCAAAATCTTTTCCACAACACGCGCATTAGTCAGCGCTTCGCCATTACGATTGAATTAGTTCACCACAGCCTGTACACGTGTGATGTAGTCAAATACAGTTTTTGACTCCTTCATCTTAATCCTCTCCAACTCACCACAAAGAGTTTGAAGACGCACTTGCTTAACTCGGTCGGCTCCTCTAAACACTTTTTTTAAAATGTCTCATGCTTCTTTTGAAGTAGTTGCACCAGCAATCTTCTCAAAGCCCGACTCGTCGACGGCTCGGAACAACATGTATAGTGCCGCCTTATCCTTCGATCGTAACTCTTTCAGCGCCTTGTTTTGAGCTGCCATATATCCCGTGGTATTTGTTGGTTCTTCAAAACCTTCTTGGACCACCTCCCATGCATCTTGAGATCCGAGGAGAGCTTTCATTTGAATACTCCAGTTCTCATAATTCGCCTTCGTTAGTCGTGGTAGCGGCATTTGGCTCATCATACTCTCCATTGGCTCTGATACCAATTTGTCAAGAAAGAAAAAGGGGAGTATAATTTTAGAGGAGAGACAAATGAATAACTTTCTCTTCTTCTAATTCAACTTTTGTTACTTCATTACAATCTTAACTACCAACACAATAAAATGATCACTATTTATAGTGGAACACACACTCTTACAAATAGACACAACTTTTAGATAGACACTTTTTTGTTTCAATGGACACGACCCTTCATTAAATAGACACGACTTTTCATTAAACAGACACGACTCTTTCACTTCAACAGACATGACCTTTTCACTCTAATAGACATGACTTTTCATTATTTTCATTTCCCACTAATATAGCATTTAATGTTTATTCAACACAGGTGACGATGACTAGAATTTGAATTGGAAATTGGGACAAATAGCATGTTGAATTGTGCGTTTTTTCATAAAGATAAAAAATAAAAAAGTTGTTGTTGGTGCCTCAAGGCATCAATAAATTTGATTCGTATTTGGTGTCTCAAGGTATTTGGTTATAATTCCAAAGGGCTTACCACTGAACTAGTTGTGATTATTGGCATCGAAACACATTGATTTGTCGAGTTTCTTGTATCAAGAATGGTAGACGAGAATTATTTTATGAAGTGAAAATGCATTATTCTTCTCCTTTTAAAAATTGATCTTCTTTGTAAAATGTGCAGCCTTAACTTAAAAAGGGAGAAAACCGAGTGTAAATTACAATTGCTTTATTTTAATATGTTTTTGATATAGTTGGACCTAAAACTTGTGGCTCTTGATTCTGTTGATGATTGGATATGGCCCATTGGATTTTCGAAGAGTGGGTTTGTTAGCTGAATATATTAATGCTGGTTGATTAAAGTACCAATAAATTAGAATATACAGGTTTGTATTTATTGCCATGTGAGCAGAAGTATTTTTATACTCTTTGCTATTAATCATCCAGTCGACTTTTGAGAATGATTGATCATATTACTTGCGCCACAAATATGATTATATTCTTTGGAAGAGGGTTAAAAAATCGTTCTATATTCATGGAGATAATGAGAGCGATCATGATGAGAATTATTTTATTTTTTTAGTTATATATATAAACTAGATTCCTTATAGGAGGATAGATAAATTTTGTTTGTTACCTTTTAGATGATAATGACATATGGTTTGAAGCAGTTTGGATTTTATATATATGTATATGTGTGTATGTATGTATGTATATCTAGATGTTTACACACATTTATATATACATGTGTGTGTGTGTATATATATATATGTATGTATATGTATATATATATATGTATGTATATGTATACACACATCTCTAGCTGAAAAATGACTAAATTTCGAGTTGATCTCTTTAGGTGGCTGCATATGCTTTAGCTTACTCTGGGCTAACAGTCACAAAAAGTTGTGTATATCCAATGCATATATTCCCGTCCGGTTCATCAACACAATATTTTATGTTTCTTTATTAACTATAATGCCTACAGAATCCAGATATTTTTTCTAAGAACAGTAATATTATACACATAATTCAATTTGGTATAACGGTCTTCGCATTATTATAAACAACTAACATGGCGGGTAGTTCATTGCATAATATTTTGACGAGATGACAATATATTGTTCTGGACTAATGATCCTATACTAATTAGAAATACCACTATGGTATATCAAGTCACTAATTACATGATCCTATATTAGAATAAAAATTAGGAATATTAAGTCACTAATTGTAGTCTTACCTGAAATATAGTAGTATGCTTTTATTATATAAAATAAAGAAGGTGTTAGTGCCTAATGCTTGCTCTTAGTCAAACAAGAATTTAACAAATGGTTTAGTCACATGTTAACATGGTAATACTTGGAATCAAATTATTTGCACATTTTGCCTTTAGAATCTAGATTTCCAATAGCTTACTCATTCTCAACCTAATTTTTTTTTCTATGTAATATAATTGAATTAATGAATATAATTAACTGTATTCTCCAGATATATTATGATTTACAGCTTCTCAGATTACGAAGGTTCTACTCAAATAATCCACAACACACTTGGAAAATCGGACGCCTTCTAAAGGTTTTTCAAAGAAAAACCAGAATGAAAGTTAACCTGACACATCTTTTGATCTTAAGATTACAATAAGGTTAAGACAGAATGAGGTTAGGTCTAAGGTTAGATTGTATCTTAGGATTAGACATATGTTATGCTCTTGGTCTTAGATTGCAAAGAAGCTAGATTTTACTTTCAAGTTTCACCGTATATTTACTTAGGGAGATGCTAGAAGGCCCGAAAAGTAGAGGCCAGGGAAGTGCGGATCTAAGATTGAAAGGAGGAAAATATTGGGGGGCAATAACAGGTTAAAGGCTATGATTAATTCTGTCCTCTTTCCTGTCAGTATATCCGGGCCTGCAAGAATTATTGATTTACTTTAGACGCCGTTAGCTATTATTTTGAAAGTACGTCAACGATGTATTTTTTAGTTATTACATCTCACTTTTTGAATTATTTAAAACTGTTGTAACTTATGAAAAGAATTTTATAACACAACGGAAGAAGGCAGTAACATGCTCATTAAAATTTCATGGCCCATATCATCTAATGTTCATTTTAGAAGTCAAATGACATTCTAAATCTTAAATTCATATCTTTTAATTTTTTATCATATGACTTTGAGTCGTGGACCGCCTCCAGATGACTAGGTTCACCTTATTTGGTCGGTTTGGTTGATTCTTAAATAACTGCCATGTGAAGAACCTTCAGTATCAGTGTCCATTTATTTAGCCAATGTCCATATGATATTAAGAATTTGCATAAATATTATATAAACTAGCGCTTTCTACTCTTGGTTTTTATTACAAAATAAATAATTTCTTGATTGAATGAATTAAAAGTTCAATAGGCAAAGAAGAAGTTCGTGGCACATGTTGTTGGCATATATTTTTCTATAACGAGTATTCCTAGAGGAGCAAGTGTCTCCAGTCCCTAGCCCAAGGTCCAGCATGTTGATGTTGAATTTTGGGATTTTTTTTCTCTGACCTGTAAATTTATCTTTTAATATTGGAAAATTTTCAAACATAAGCTTGTTTTGGTAAACAATAACACAAATAGCCTAGTTTTGATTATAATTACAAACATAGGCATGTTTTTGCCAGCTAGACGAGGGCGAATTTTCAAAATGCGCCTTTGGTGAACTTTCAAAATGCGCCAACAGACGACTTTCGAAAATTCGCCCAAAGGCGCATTTTGAAAATTCGCCCTCGAAAAAACCATGCACACATATTAACTAGACACCAGCCCCCCCTCTTCATATTCACTCTCTCCCAACTCTTTCAACCAAAACCCAAAAGACACAAATTCCTCAAAACCTTCCTCCACTTCCATTTCTTCAATTTTTATTCAAATTCTTTCACAAATTAGTCAATGGCAAGCACGTCAGGTATAGAACAAGAAATAGGTATAAATCTATACCCATAATTTGTTGTTTATAATTTAGGGCTTGAAGTCAATTATCTTATAATTTGTTGTTCAAGAAAAAAAATTGTGCTTGTAAAGTGAATCATTTTAACATCACCATTGATAAAGCATTTACAACACTATCATTATAAGTATTTGTACACATTTTAGTATTAGATTTTGAACTAAGTTAGAAGTAGAGTATAAAAACCATAATAAAAAATGTTCTTAAAAGCAACTTAAGATTATTGTTATAAGCAATCTATATGAACGACAAGGATTTTACGTGCATTCATACTACTTTGTGGGTTAGGAGGTTGTCAATTTTTAGTTAGTGTATATTTTTTATCGAAATGAAATGATTTTTAATATTTGTATTTTGTAGATTATGTTGAGATGGAGGCCGGACCCGTTGATGGAAGGGTATTATTTCTTCAAGCACAACATCGTACTTCTAACGACATATGGATGCAGGTGGTTTTTAAAAAAAATATAATTTTGTGTCAGGTGGTATAATTCCTGCTTTTTAATTGTATTTATCATTTGATCAGGGTGACGATCCAGATACAACTATAGATCACTCCACGTCGGTGAAGAAAGTGACTTCAAACCATCCAGGAGTATTGGCTGAGATTGAGAGGGCCGGTTTTTTTACACATAATGAAGTTAAGATACATCCAGCTTGACCACTATCTTATCACTTCTTTGGTAGACAGATGGCGATCGGAGACTTCCACTTTTCATTTCCCTGTTGGTGAGATGACGATTACATTAGAAGATGTAGCCGTGTTGTTAGGTTTGCCTATTGAAGACAATGCAGTGGCTTATGGAGAAGTGGCATATGACTATGTGCAATTGTATCATGATTTACTTGGTCTTGACCCACCCCCCGAACAAACAAGGGGCAATGAGTTCGTGGAAGTCTTGTGGTATAGACGTCAATTGTCGCACGATATTCCTGCTGATGCTACAGAGGCTCAGATTCAGCAGCGAGCACGTGCTATTATTTTACACATCATTGTTTCCCGATTGATGTGCGACCATACAAAGACTCGGGTAGATCTGAAATGGCTACCGTATATTGCTGATTTAGGAGAGTGTGGTAAGTTTTCTTGGGGCAGTGCTGTGTTATCTTATACATATATGGAGTTATCCAGGCTTTCTCTTTTGGAGAATAAATCTATTGGTGGATGTCTGACACTAGTACAGGTTTGAAACAAACTTCAATAGTTTACTGTTTTACATGATTTGTCTCATTTTTTATCGTAATTTTTTCTTATAAATGCAGCTTTGGTCGTGGACTTATCTTCCGATCGGAAGATTGTTAGTGACAAACGTTGTTGTCGATCAGTCGATGCCGCTTGGGTCTCGGTATATTTGTATCCTTTTAAATTACTTAAACAGTCCAATTTTCATGTGTAATATTCAATTGTTAACATCTTATAACAGTTGGGTAGGACAAAAAAAAACGCGCCAAACCCCAAGACGGAGTGTGAAGTTCTACCGTAACGAGTTAGATGTGCTGGAGGATGAAATGGTGACATGGACACCGTACACACAAGATGTGCTAGCACAGCTTCCAGCCATGTGTACAGCTGCTAGATACTTGTGGACTGCGAGAGTACCACTCATATCTTACACCCAGACTGCATTTCACTTACCTGACAGGGTTATGAGACAGTTTGGCATGATGCAACATATACCGGATGATGCGCCACCATGCACGTCTACGTACAATGCAGAGGAGTATGGATCCTACATTTAGTTGTGGAATGAGCGTCATACAGCTACCCAGATTGAGAGGGAGCCCACCATCACGCTAGAGCGGTACAAACGGTGGTACTGGAACATAACACGACGATATGATCTTACGGCGCCAGTGGAGGCAGTGTATAGAAGTCCGTACGTTCCCAGAGCACCACTTGAGAGGAACGTGGTAAGTTGATGTTGTAAGTACTATATCAATTACTTATGATAGTTTTGTCTTTTGCTAATTTTCATTCAACTTTATAGGTAGCCGGTATAAGCAGGGCTTGGGAAGAAGCAGAAAATCTTCGCAAACGACAAACCGACAAGAAGGGTAGGAGGATGTGCACTAACATCCAAAGAATTCTAGATGTTGTGTTATGCAGGAATAAACTTGATAGGCCGAGAGCTCCATCTCCACCTCCACCGCCTCCAGCGCTTGTGTACACACGACGTCGTCCTAGAGGAGGTGCGGGTTCATCGTCACAAGGCACCTCGTCACAAAATGCACCGGTACACGAAGAATTTGTTCCTGGCCCATCTCAACCAATGGCCGCATTACCTTCGCCCTCCACTGCCCGTAGAGAACGGAGTAGCAGCAGCAGCAGCAGTAGCAGTTCGAGACCATTGGTAACGCGTCGGCAAAGAAGAAGCCCGTGCGAATTTCATGAGCTTCACGAGTAAATAGATAATGTGGTTTGATGCAAACTAATGTTGTTTGGATTTGTAATGTACAAACTAATGTTGTTTGGATTTGTAATGTAAAAACTAGTGTTGTTTGGATTTGCAAACTGTTGTTAAATTTGTGTGGCTGTGTTTTGTTAAATGTGTGTAGTTGTGTTTTGTTTGTGCAATACGCTGTAGTTTAGTCGGGGATTGAAATTGCTTCTCTGTTTGCAGCAGCATGTTTCTTTGGGCGCATTTCAAAATTCGCCAATGGGCGAATTCCTAAAATTCGCCCAAAGGCGAATCTTGAAAATTCGCCAATAGAAACCTGCACTGTTATAACCAGTTAGCCCCTTCTACCTTTTTCATTTCTTTTTGCTTTAAGCTCGAACCAAAAACCTAAATTTGTGCAAAATAATTCGCAGAAGTCATTAAGGTTGGTATTTTTTCCAATTTATTCCTTTATTCTCATACTTGTTGATTTATAGTACGCCATTCTTCAATTTTGTTCAAATCGGAAAGTAAATCAATCCATGGTTGCAAGTTTGACTAATTTAGGTATTTTACTCAACTTTTATTCTAGGTGTAAATGGATGATTGGGAGATCGATGATCAAACGATGATGAAAATATACGACGATTACGAGCGGAACAAGGGCGTAGACGGTGAGGTCGATTTTGTTCCGGAGACCCAAGTGGAAGATCTACCAACAGTGGATGCTACAGAGACAAATGAAGAAGTAGAGACCGAACTTGTTTGTGCTACGCAAGCAAATGTCGTACTCGAGAATCCCCAACCGGTTCAAAAATCAATGCATTCCAGATTGATGACTGTACTTGCTCATCAAAACCCTGATAGATCAAGTTCTAGCATCATGGGACGTTCAGTACTTTGCTATTGCGGAGTTGAATGTAATGTTGTTTCCAAAAGTCAGAGAAATGCAGGACGTCGGTTTTATGGCTGTAAAGCGTATATCGATGCACAAATGCATCAGGGGGTGCATAGTTGTAAATTTTTTGAATGGTTCGATCCTCCACTGACAAAAAGGGGGGTCCAATACGCGCTTGAGATGCAAGCTAAGGTTAGTCGCTTGGAGAGGATGAATATTGCAATTCACAATGAAATGCTTGCAGGGTGCTACTGGTTACCACGTGATTGACTGTATGTTTTGGTGTATTGGTAGTAAAGTAGTATCCGGTGGTTGTTGTTTGTATATACTTGCTTTTTATCGTCTGTCCGTCCTGTATTTTCTATTAAGAGGTATTATGTAGTTCAACAGACTAATAATCTGTTTTATATCGTGTTTTAGGCTGTTTTTTAATTGGTGACTTTTCAAAAGTCGCCTTTGGGTGAATTCTCAAAACTCGCCTTTGGGCGACTTTTGAAAATGCGCACAAAGGCGACTTTTAAAAAGTCGCCAATTAAAAAACTTCTTTATATCTAGTCAGCTTTAGCACTCACCTCCTCATAACACACCCCAAGTTTTTTCCAGACCTGAAGAAACCATTTTCTTTTAGCTTACATTCCCAAACACCAAGCCTCAATTTCTTTCGATAATCGGTTAGTTGTTGCCATAGAGTCGTTGCTGGTCTACGCAAACGTCTTCACTATATCCCTGCACAGAAATTGGTAAGAAAATTACAAATCCTAGCTTTGTTAGATCCATTAAAATATTTTCATATGAATGGACATAAAGTGGTTGGTCAAATAAAAACTATTTGTTTGTAGAATGGCTAGAAATCTCGTTTCCACACTTTGCTACTACGACGGTGAACTGATCGTCGACGAACAGAAAAACGGGAAGTATGTCGGCGGTTTTTGTAAACCAAGGAGAGTACGCAAATGTTGCACACTATTTGAGTTGAAAGAATCTGTTTACAAAGCGACAAAAATAAGCGCAATCGAATTTGATATTGAGTTGGTCGTTAACTGGCCAACGGATTCGGGTTCAAAAGCAATAACACTTTCAGACGATGAGGATGTTGAAGTTATATTTTCTGTGGTTACCAAATCCATTGAGTTGTACGTTGGGAAAGTTGCAAAAGAAAATCTGCAAGAACATGTACAATCTCCTATCGTTAGCACAGGATTAGGGAATTTTACAGAAATGTTGGAAACTGATATTCCTTCAGCAAGCTTAGGATCCCCTACTTATAGTAATCCATATGTACATGCTGGGGGTCATGGTCATCCTCCCATAAACTATGGTTTCATGCATTACATGATGTCGCAACCAACTCCAGAACAGTACTTTCCGTACTATACACCACCAACGATGCATCCAAGGTATCGTTGTTAACATTGGTATTTTGTGTGTACCTTTTTAAATTACAATTGCCTAATACTTTCTTCTAACACATTCAGCTTCTAATAACAAATGCATCTACAAAATGTCTGTGCTGAACAACAAAATATACATTTGTCGCAACCGGTATATCCTACTCCATCACAAATGTATGTTATAAGTCAAAGGTTTGTTTAGCAATTTATTTGGGTAATGTTTCCTATCTACTCTAGCTTCGTACTAAGATACGGTTGTAAAGAGATGTACAAGTCTTGAGGATACTGCTGCAGAATGTGGTGCTGGACCGTCACAACACTCACATGATTCCAATATTGCCACTAATATGGATGTTAATACAGATGGAGACACCGAACATGCTCTTCAAATTGATAGTATGGCTGTTGCGACCACTAATAATGATGCGCGTTGGGTAGAACGAATGTAGGTGAACAATGAATCGTTAAACTACGATTTTCCAAGCGTAGAAGATGCTGAAGGTGATGGTAAAGAAGCTCAAATGGAAGTACCGTTGGATGATGATCTATGTACTGCACAAATGATGGCAAGATCGGTCGTTGCAAACCTGCAATTTGCTGGGGAAACATTTTCAACCGCGTGCATACAAAATGGATTTGCTGTTGGAATGGTATTTGAAAGTAAGCAAAACATGCTACACCAATTAACCGAATGGTCAATTCTACATGGAGTTTCGTACAAGTCGGTCAAGTTGAATAAAACTATATACACTGCTATATGTAATGTTGACACTAACTGTCCATGGAGAATACATGCAATGGTCTCAAAGAAATCGCAGTCTGGCTGGTGGGAAATCAGAAAGTTGCCTAGCGAACATACCTGTGTCAATCCTACAGTTAATTCCCACCACAAGCAAGCCACTTCTAATTTTCTTGTGTCAAAAATCATGTCATTTGTGAAGGCCGATTTGGATATCACTGCAGGTACAGTTCAAGTGCTTGTCGACGACCAATTGTTCATCAAAATTAGTTACATGAAAGCTTGGCGAGCATTAAACAAAACAATAGAAAGAATTTATGGTGACTGGGCCGAATCGTATGCAACTTTGCCTCAATATTTTGAGGAAATAAAGAGAAGTAATCCGGGGACTATTGGACATGTGACCCACGATGAAGTTGGCGTATTTGATCGTGCGTTTTGGGCATTTGGCCCTTGCATTACAGGTTTTCTACACTGCCGGCCATTGCTATGTATTGACGGGACATATTTGTATGGTAAATACAAAGGGACATTGCTTGTTGCTACTGCTGTAGATGCGGATGACTATCTGTTTCCATTAGCTTATGCGGTTGTCGAATCCGAGTCATATGATAGCTGGGGTTGGTTTTTTTCTTGCATGCGTGAATTCATTCACAGTGTTTGCAATCGTCGTATTACTTTCATATCGGATGAAAGGAATTCCGAAGGCTTTACAGGAGAAGTGGCGAGAACCACACAAACATAGGTTCTGTGCACGACATCTTAAAGCTAATTTTCAAACAACGGGTTTTAGGGATAACCGACTTACATCTTTATTTTATTCAGCTGCATGTGCTTCAGAAGTAGTTGAGTACAACAAAATCAAAGAAGAAATTAAACCTACAAATTCACGGGCTCATGAATGGATTGAAAGAAGTTTAGGGAATTTTGAAGAGAATTGGGCCCTTTGCAAAGACGATGGAGGACGCTTTCATGTTATGACCACCAATGCATCCGAAAGTTTTAATGGTGTGCTGAAAGGTGCTCGATCATTACCTATAAAAGCGTTGGTTGCACGAACCTTCTTTCGATCGGTTGAATATTTTTGTAAGAGACGAGAGACGGCGGATGCTATCACAACATGTTTGACTCCAAAATGGGAAGCTAAAATAGCAGATCGAGCTATTGAAGCACGTCGTTGTAAACTAGTTCGCTTTAGTCGAATAGAATGGCAAGTTATTCAGTGCTACGGCGATGAATTTAAAGTGTTAATTGATGGTCCTAACTGCTCCTATACATGCAACATCCCCCTACTGCAAAAAATACCATGTGCCCATGTAATGGCGGCTTGTTCGGCACAGGATTACGGTGCTAACAGAGCACATCATGAGTTCGCATCAGAGTGGTACTCTGTTCGAAGTTACAAAGCTTCATATCAGGCAGAGTTTCATCCCGTGCGTGATAAGAGATACTTGAGACCATACACCGGTCCACATATATTGCCTCCACCTACAAGAAGACAACTTGGACGACCTAAATCTACGAGGATAAAAAACGTTATGGACGAGCATCAAACGCCTAAATCAAACAGGTGCAGCAAATGTGGATCACTGGGCCATAACAGAAAGCGATGTACTGCAGTGACCTAAACTTCCATTATCAGATGTATGACTGCGTAACGAATTTAGATTTTTGTGTTTTCAATTTTAAACGAATGTAATTTCTATGTATCAAACCAACTAGTTATGTGTCGAACTTAAATGAACTTCGCAATTGTTAGATTTGCAAGCTGATATCTACGAAAGTTGTTAGATAAGAAATTATATATGTATGTGATTGTTAAATGGACCAACATAACTTGTTTATATGCAGGGTTTTTTCGAGGGCGAATTTTCAAAATACGCCTTTGGGTGAATTTTCAAAAGTCGCCTGTTGGCGCATTTTGAAAGTTCGCCAAAGGCGCATTTTGAAAATGCCCTCGTCTAGCTGGAAAAAACAGGCCTATGTTTGTAATTATAATCAAAACTATGCTATTTGTGTTATTGTTTACCAAAACAAGCTTATGTTTGAAAATTTTCCTTTAATATTTTGAACTACCTTCACCTTCAGTGTGGAGTTGTAAGCCATACTTTATATTTTGTGTTTTGGAAATCATCATTCACCTAACATATTTTGACAGTCTTTAGAAATATGCTGATATTTGATGGATTTTTTTTATTGTTTTAGTCTACTTTTCCAAAGTTACTAAACGTTTAGAGCATCTCCAATCCTATTTGAATGTAATGTCATGAAATGCTTATGTGTCTTCATCTATTTCACAATGTGAACTATATAAAACAAGCCTCTACAATAAAATAGAAGATTGTTCTTCAATACAAATGTCTAAAAGAATACAATTTTGTACATGTGTCATTTTAGGAGCAATTTAAAAATCAAATAACTAAATAATTGTGAATATATGCACATCCACATTGTGGACTACAATGTCTACAACTAGACATTATGTTTCACAATGTCTTGTGAATTGTTTGACACGTCATCTTCAAAATTCATTCAACATTTGCATTAGAGAAAGTAAACTTAACAAAAATATTAATTGATGATGTGTCTTTGACTTTACATTCAAATTAACAAAGGGTTGAAGATGCTCTTAGTCTTTGTTATAATGAATTTTTAGTTAATATAGTCCAGTTTCAGGACTAAAACATAAAAAAGCTTGCCAATGCTGATGACAAATGTAGATCCGTTGTTCTCAAACTGATTCTAAGTTAGTTTTTGAAGTGACATGATTTCGGATCGTGCTACCGTATTTTATCTGAAGAATTTGCATAGGTGCAATTTCAAATCACATTGGTTAAAATTGCATTGGCACGCTATCAAAGTGCTCCAATACAAATTGCTAAATCAACATCAACATGACAAAAACCAATCTATTGAAATGGGTCTGAATTTGTTATGTGTTCATAGAAACGTAAACTACCGAAAACGCCTCTTTATATATTATCAAATTTTAATCAATTAAAAATAAGATCTAACAATTAAACATGCTTTACAAATTCAAAACGCTTCTAAAAATAGGATCTAAAATTAAACTTTTTTTACAAAATCAAAATACTTTTTACAAATACACAAATCTTAACATCACTTGAAAATAAAAAATTATTTTTTTGACTGGTTTAAATACATACAATTTATAAAGAAAAATAATTCACGTGCGAAACGCGTGTCATAACACTCGTATTTAAAATTAGTTTACAAAACTTGCCCAAATTAGTATGACTTTTCATGAAGTAACCTAAACCAATAAAATATTCCATTTATATTTTACGAGCGTTACGATATGCGCTTCGCACGTGGTAATAGCACACGTTTCACATGTGAATATTTTTTTACAAATTGTACATATGTTTAACCTATTCAAGAGAAAATGCTTTGCACACATATCTAGACATATTTTTGCATTGAAATCATGTGTAATTGGTTTCAATTTTTATTTCTAACTTGCAACATCTAACTTTTTATTAGTTTAAATTTTTATTTATTATTATTAATTAATAATGAACGAATAAAGTGGTTTATTTGTTAGATTTTATTTTCAAGTGATATTAAGATTTGGTAATATTTATAGACGGACGTTTTGAATTGGTAAAGAAAATTTACTTATTAGACCCTATTATTAATCCTATTTTTAAGTGATATTAAAATTTGATGATATCTATAGAGGAGGTGTTTTGAATTAGCAAAGGAAGTTTATTTGTTAGATCCCGGCATCCCGCGATATTAAGATTTGGTGATATCTGTAAAGGGATGTTTTCAAAAAAAGTGTGACGGCAAATGTATTACAACAATTATTAAAGATTTAGATGATTTTTTTCTCAAGTTCGTCCTATTGACCAGCGGTGAACACATAGATTTAACCCGCGGGAATAGGAATACTTTTTTTTATAACATGTTCTCATAATAAAAACAATTGCATTTTCAGTCTCAGCCATGAAATGCTTTAGTGCAGTAATGAAATGGAAAGTGTATAGTGAAAAATAGAACCAATATCAAAGATAGTATAAAGTTACTCATAAAGATTAGTTTGCTTTTTTCTGAAAATAAGATATACCTATTTTTGTTGAAATTGATGTATGCATGTATGTGTGCGTGTTTCTATACTAATGATAGTCGGGTCGCTCGACCTCACAGGTCTTAGTTTGGTTTGGTCCCTCATCCACAGGTTACAAATTGCTTCCCTACTTTTTACAATATAAACACCACCATCACTTTAGTATACAAAATCCTAAATATTTTTTCGTAGTAAAGTTGAAATAAAATTTCGTTTTCTCCATAAAATCATAAAATTTATCTTTTTATTAGTTCATAAATTATATCTATTGATAAGGTTAATTGTTTTGCAAGTGCGTTGTAAATATTTGCAATTCTATCGTTAGTATTTGCACTGCATTTCGTGCTTCAACTTGCAACTATTTGCAATTTCTGCTTTGAACTGCTAATAAAATATAGGAAATTGCAAATATTTGTAGATTTTACATTGGATTGTAAACTATTTATACAACAATATTTTACGAAGTTTTATGACATATGAATAATGTTGAAAAGACTGAAATTTGTGATTAATGGTGAAAACATAATATCAATTGGATGTCTGAAGTTTGAGAAAAGTGCAAATACTTTATCACTTATGTATAATGTAAGAGTTTGCATGTAGAATGCAAACATTTGCACATGTGTGCATGGTAACTACTTCTGCAAATATTTCCAAAACCTAAGTTTTTACCAAAGTGTGTGACATATGAATATTGTGAAAAGAGTGTAAAATTTATAAACTAATGGTAAAAATGAAATTTCAGTCGGATGTTTGAAATGATGGATATCATATTTTTTATGTTTGAATTCATATGGAGGTAAGAATTGTACTAAGATTATTTGAGAGGTGATTACATTCGTAGATTTTTTTTAGGGGTCTGATTTTGATTATTTGGTTAAAAGCGACTTTGATGGAATAAGTTTAATATGAGGATATTAGTGTCACTTATAAACAAGGGTTGTGTTAACGTGTTTCAATTGAGCATACATTAATGTTTAATTTATTATACAAGAAAACAAAATTTATTACATAATAAGCAAAAATGTAATGTTAAAATGTACGATTACCCTTGTAACCAATATCACTTAGGGGGAATTAATTTAAAGGACAAAGATTTGTATATTTTTTACCTCAAGGACACAACCTCAATATTTTTACCACAAGGACAAATATTCTTCTAAAAATTATTCATAAGGACAAACATTTTCCAAAATTATTCATAAGGACAACAAAACTGCTACCAAGCTAAAAACTGATACCTAAAAACTGCTACCGATAACTACAAACTGAGACCTAAAAACTACTATCAATGACTAAAAACTGATACCTAAAGAAAGTTGTCCTTTAGGATAAAATATTGAAGTCCTATCATTAAATAAAATTACTGAGAAATTTTGTCCTTGACAATAATTTCCTGTATCACTTATTTGCATTCAGTAAGAACAAAAGTAAATTTTGTTTTTTTTTAAAAGAAAAATCATATAACAATAGGAGAAAAACTGCCTTTCTCCGGTGGCACATACAGCAAGTACAAAGGAGCAAAAGCCTCCCAAAATCAAAACCGCTGAACACCAGCAGAAAATCTGATCACAGCTAACACAAACAAAAACCAGCCTAATACAGAAGAGAAAAAAGGATAAAAGATCCACCACCAAACACAAACCCGCGTAGATCCAAAGGAACAGGCCAGACCTCCAAGCCGTTGCACAAAAGCAGCAATCTAGAAATCACAGTGCAAGCCAATCTAAGGAATGAGTAGACCGTTTGGTGCTGGAGGAGCATAACAACCAAAATGTCACCAACGTAAATCCAGCAGAAAAAGCAGGACCAACCAACGCAGTCATACAACCACACAGAACCACCCAAGAGCAAGCGAAGAAAAGGAGAACCAGGCCTCGAATCTAGACAACCAAAGCTCAAACCGGCCCGTTGAAGAAGCCAAAGAAATCTGAATCAGAAAAACTGAGCAACAACGTTAACCACCCAAGAGCATTCAGTAAGAACAAAAGTAAATATGCAATATTAAAATGTGTTCAATGGGCATATAATTGCCATGGGAAGCCTAGAACATGTTGTTCATATAATGTAATGCATATTTTAAGTTAGTATCTGCTAAGTTAAAATCAATAGAACAGCAGGCTAAATGTTAGAAATTGGGATTGATCTTATCGCTCTAAAGCATAAACAAATCACTCTTTTTGAAATAATTTTCCTTTTCGAATCGCGCATAGTTGAACAAAAATGTTCTCTCGGTATGCAAAGATTACTTCTGCAAGTTTGTGACTATTTCTAGCACATATTAGAATGAGCACTTTTGGATGAGCATATGATGTTTTTTATTGTAATTCAGAAACCTAAAATAAAACTTTTTTTTTGAAAAAGTAAAAGGCCCAAGGCCTGCTTGATAAATGAAATAAACGAATACAAACCAACACCCGAAACACCAACACCCGAAACAAAAGCTCACCCAAAACAAAACAGCACCTCATCAACCAAACCCTAGCCGCAAACCGAAATGAAAGAAGAAAGAAAAATGGCGAACATCGCTAGCAACCAGCCACCCCTAAACAAGCAACTCCTCACGGGGGTTTTCAAACTCTCTCCTGCGCATTAATGTCCTCTTTAGCTAACCACAATTGAAGCTCTTCACTAAAATTAGAAGATTTAATACAGCTGAATCTCTTCCTCTTCCGGAGTTTGATGCTATTCTCCAGATCCATGCTATCATCGTCAGAGAAATGGTGATTGGGAAAGTGTGAGGCTTTGCCCTTTCCGATATCGTTGTTATCCTTTAGAGCTTCTGTTGAATAGCAATGACTGGGGAGATTAAAGCCGATTTGAGTTGTATCTTCAGAGATCTTGCTACTGTCACCCTTGCTCCAGCAAGATATGTGATAAACTTTATCGTTTAACAAACTTTTATAAAAAAAGATCTCGCTTTTATTGTCGCTGACGTTGATATTGATGTAGTCTCCCTTGTACAGCAACTTGATCTCCTTGGGAACGTTGCTGGATGTGCGGTAGCTCCTTCGAGCTGAAACAGGTAAAAACCCAGCATTAGTGTTCATAATATGATATGAATAAGAATTATTACTAATTATATTATGTTCACTTCCCTTGCAGTTATTAGAAATGTTATCAGCTCTGGAATGGCCGCCTCCAGTGAGATAGCTCCGGGAGTGGCTGTCGTGACCGAGGAAAGATGTGCTATTGGAATTATTGGGAGCATAGATTTGGCAGTAATTGTGTCTTCTTTGGGAAATATCAGTAGAGTGTTTCCCCCTGAGTAAGAAATCTACTACTCCTATACATGTCCAGATTGCTTTTTTCTTGATGTTTCATAGTTTTCCTGCTAAGAATTTGAAAGTCAGTGTATATGTTGTTCCAAAGTTGGTTACTATTCCTCTCAGTGTTATTATGAAATCTAAGATTTCTTTCTCTCCATATATGGTAGATAACCGTGGTAAGCATGATAGATGCAATTTTGAAGTCTTTTGATTTTGGATTGTATCTGCTTTGGATATATCGAATACTCTCTTCTATATTTTGTATGGATTGATGTTGATAAAATCTTAAAGAATTTTTAGCATTGAACCATACATGCCTAGAGTAGATACTATCAAAGAAGAGATGGTCTGCATTTTCAACACCATTATTACATAGCAGACATCTATTATCTGCATTTTAAAACCATTTGGCACATCTTTCTTTTGTTGGAAGTCTGTTGAGAATGGCAAAGTAGGAACAGTGAGCCATTTTGGGACAATTTGATTTACACCAAATAACTCTGTGCCAACTGACTTCAGTGTCATCCCCCTTGAAAAATTTCCAAACATTTTTAAAGGAGAATTTTTCTTTTGAGTTAAGTTTCCAAACCCAAGTGTCTCTTTGAAGATTTTGATCTATTGAGATGTTGTTAATGGCAGCTCTAAAAATATTAGCAGCTTGATGCTTTTTTGAATTCCATGCTTGATTTTGAATGATGCTTTGAACATTTTCAGTAGTATTGCCAAATAAATACATGTTATTCCATCCTAATAGATCAATTAGAGATTTTCCAAAAATCCAAGGGTCGAACCAAAGGCTAGTAAAATTTCCATCTTTGAATTTTCTCTCTAAAAGAGTTTTGCCTTTTTCCCTGCAGTTAAGAATATTTTTCCAAGTGTATGAATGATGGTTTTCAACCCTTGTAGTCCAAAATTTTTTATTTTTGAGATATTTTTCTCTCATCCATCTAGCCCAAAGAGATCTGCCTTCAATGAATTTCCAAAAAAGTTTGTATTTGGCTGCTTCACTCAAATCTCTGATATTTCTAAGTCCCAGACCACCTGCATTTTTGGGCATACAGACTTTTTCCCATGCAATCTTGTGCTGTTTGCCCTGCCAAATAAAGTTAGCACACATTTTTTCGATTTTGCAAATTGCTTTTGCGGGAATATTATGAGCTTGAATCCAATACATAACAATAGCAGTGATGACAGTATGGGTGAGTTCTATTCTACTAGCTAGAGATAAAAGCTTACTAGACCATCCATCAAGTTTATTTTGAATAATGTCATATAATCTTAAACAATCCCTCTCATTTAGCTGGTTTATACTTAAAGGCAGGCCTAAATATTTGACTGGCAAACTACCTTCTTTAAATTTGAGAATGTTTAAAATTTCCTCTTTACAATTGCATCCTTTACTGAAATATATTTTGCTTTTACACTCATTAACTTTTAAGCCAGCAAAAGTTTCTAATTTTTTAAAAATGCTAACAATAGTATTAGCACTTTTAGCATCAGCTTTAATGAACAGAAGCAAATCATCTGCATATAACAGATGGGTAATGGAGGGTATGTTTCTATTTAAAGCTTTCAAACTACCCCTTTTATATTCAGAATTAATTAATGAGGAGAAATACTCCATAACAATGGTGAATAGATAAGGAGAGAGGGGGTCTCCTTGTCTAATTCCTCTGTTGCTATGAATATATCCTTTTGGGGAGCCATTAATCATTACAGAGTAAGTTACATTGTCAATACATTCCTTTATTAGACCACAATTTTTTTTATTGAAGCCCATTTGAATCATCATATGAATAATGAAGTGTCTATTAATTTTATCAAAGGCTTTGTGTAAGTCAATTTTAATACACATTGCATTTTTATTTTTATTGTTGAAATTTCTAATTTGCTCATGTGCTAATAAAATATTATCAGTTATGAGCCTTCCAGGGATGAAGGCACATTGATTTTCAGCAATTAGAAATTTTAAAAACAATTTAATTCTATTGCATAAAATTGAGGAAATGATTTTATATATAAAATTGCAACAAGAAATAGGTCTATAATCTTCCAATCCAATTGGATTACTAATTTTTGGGATAAGAGTAATGAAAGTGTGATTGAAAGATTTTAGAAGCTTGCCATTCTTAAAAAAATTCAGAAATAACTTCCAAAATATTGTTCTTAATATCATCCCAATGAGTTTTGTAAAATTTGGCATTAAAGCCATCTGGCCCAGGGCTTTTGTCATTATCAGCATTAAAAATTATATTTTTAATATCCAAGATATTTACAGGAGCTAATAAAATATCCCGGCTACACTCTTTTAGTGAGAAGTTAGTATTAATATTAGGAAAAGCATTCAAATAGTTCTCAGAGTTGAATAACTCTGTGAAATAATTAATGGCTTCCTCCTCAATTTCAACTAAATTTTTTAAAACAATACCATTAGCATCAATGAGTTTGCCAATGACATTTCTGTTCTTCCTAGTAGACATTTTGGCATAAAAAAATTTGCTAGCTTCATCTCAATTAGTTAGCCAGTCAATTTTGGCCTTTTGCCTATTATTTACTGATTGAATATGAAGGGATGTACTAAGATTATTTTGAGCCTGAAAAAATCTATTTATGGTATTACTGTCTGAGCAATTACTATCAAGATCATTCTACAATTTCTCAGAGTCTGCTCTTAATTGTTTTAGCTCATTTTTATTTCTACTATTATTCCAGCTCTTAAAATTCCCCTTAGCAATTTGAAGAAATTTAAAAAATTTGAACTGAGCAGTTCCATGAATCTTGAAAGATAAACTTTTATTTATGATGTCTTTATAATTATCCTCAAGCACCCATCCATTCATGAATCTGAATAGGGTATTATTTTTATAATGCATGTTGTTCGTGAGGAGAATTTGTAGAGGTGTGTGATCACTTGTAGCTTGGGGAAGAGTAAAACTTTTGTAATGCGGGAAAATACTTAAAAAACTTTGATTAAATAAAATCTTATCAAGTTTACAGTGAATATTCCTAAATTGACCTGATTTCCAAGTGAATTTATTACCATTAATGTTAGCTTCAATTAGGCCTGTCCTAAGAAAAAAGTTATTAAAAAAATCAAGCTTGCTAAAAGGGACAGGGAGACCACCTCTTTTATCAGATGCATGCATTATGGAATTTAAATCACCCATTAAAATCCAAGGATGAGAGATTTTTTTATTCATTGTTTCAATGTGATTCCATAGAGTAAGTCTCTCATATTCAAAATTTGATGCATAGACAAAAGTGATCTCCAAATTTAGACCCCCTTTATTTACAAACAAACAGTGAATAAATTGGAAATTTAGGGAATGGATAACTAAATTCCAAATGTTATCATCCCATAATATTAAAATTCTGCCATTACCCCCCATTTGATTGTTGTGAATAATATTCCAATTAGAGAGATGTCTGGTGTGATATTCAATTATTTTTAAATCATCTAATTTATGCTCTAAAAGACCTAAAATACTAGGTTTTTCAGTAAAAATTAAGTTGGAAATATCCAGTTTTCTGATAGGGGAATTAAGCTCCCTGACATTCCATGAAATAATAAACATAATAGAAATTATGAATAACAATAAAAATAATAAAGGATACACAGTGAGAAGTGTATAGTTATAGTGAATCACTGTAACTATCCTCATTCTCCATCACTACTTCAAGCTTCTTCCCTTTCTTTTTGTATGCTGAATCATTTTTGACTTTGAGAAGCTTTTCACTTTTGTCATTTTTGGAAATATACATGTCTCTAAATTCTTTATCTGCTGCATCTTCCACAAGTTCTGTAGAAGTGATATCATTTAAGCTTTTAATTCTTGGTTTAGCTTTTTTCTTCTTTTTCTTGTATTTGTCTGTAGATGAGGTGGAAGATACTGCATTAATTGTTGCTTGGATAGCTTTATCAGATATTGGCTTCTTATTATGAGGAGTGAGAGAATCTGGAAGAAATGTTAATCCAGTGCTAACTGGAGGAATGTGCAAATCAGGATTAACCAGAATATTTGGTTGGCTGTGTTCAACTAGCATAGAATCCCCTTGAATATTAACCAGAGCAACATTCTTATTCATTCCTGTCTCTTCCATGCTTGAGATTGAAGCAGGTTGAGCAATAGAGTCAATATCTTTATCCATGATACCTTGGGCAGTCTGAGGGGAGTAAATTTCCTTATTTACCAAAATTTCCTGAATGTTTGTAGATTTGTTAATGTCCATTGCATTTAGTTCATCAGCATCTTTTTGAATGTTTAAGGTATCCATTGCATTTTTCTCTGCAGCATCATAATTCCCACTAGATTTTTCTTCCCAAACTTTCTTTGTAGTACAATTTTCATTTGTGTGACCAAAACACACACAGGCTTTGCATCTTGGAGGAATCCATTCATACTCAATTTTTTGCATTATAGTATCTCCATCATACATAGAGATATAAGCTTCCTCGGGAAAGTCTGCATCAGCCTTTATTTCAACAAGAATTCTTGCATAACTCAGTCTGGTTTCTTTAGCAGTTGGTTCATCCAACTTAAGTGGCATACCCACCACACTTGCAATGGCACTGAATGCATCTTTATCCCATAATCTTAAATTTAATTCAGGTAACCTGATCCATATTGGCATAGTAGAGAGAAGGTCTTTGTCAAAGTTTATTTTCTTATTCCATTTTTTCAGAATGATTAACTTGCCATAAATAAAGTATGGCCCTCCTTTAGGAATTTTTTCACAGTCTTCAAGATTTGAAAATTTGATAATAAAGAAACCATGGTTTCTTGTATAGATTTCAAAGTTACCTGTGGGATTCCAATATCTAGAGATGTAATTCTTGAAATGATGATATGGGGGACGAGGACCAAACACATAAGCAATAACTGAAAACCCCCATTTATTCTTTGTGCGCTTATCGGTGTCCTCTTTTACAGCAACGAATTTTTTGTTGTTGATATTGATAGGAGCTACATACTGCAAGTCAAAATCAGAGACTGCCCCACCCTTCTTCAATAGATCTGCCCAGGAAGAAGCATGTGGCTTCTGTGCAGCGTTTGTGATAACAGTTGCATTGGAGAATTGGCTTCTTGAGTTCAACAGGGGCTTATTAACATTTCTTGAAGATGGATTCAGAATTCTTGAATCAGAATTCCTTACTGACTTATGGTTTAGATGTGAATTTTCTTGTTTTCTTTGAAAGTTTCTCTGAAAACTCGGAATTCCATCTTTTCTGCTTGCTTTCTTGTTGTATGAAACTATCTGAAACCCATCTTCATCAGTTTTCGAATTATTAGGGTTAGGAGGGCTATCTCTGATAATGGCAAACTGTGAGAGAGGATTAGAGATAAGAGTAGGAGGAGGAGAGGAAGGGGGAGAAGAAGAGTCCCCAATCTGATCAAGATTTTCGAAAATAGGATTGTTTTGTAATTTGATGGAATCTGCCATTTTTATTACATTTGAAACTTGAATCCCTTCAAGCATACCTGAAATAAAACTTGAACACAGTGTTTTGTTCTGTTTTGTAACTAGAGGAAATGTTTATTTAAGGTGTTAAAGGTGATTACTGAAGTCAACAGACACCTCCATAACCTGATCGGCTAGTTTGATTTACGTTTGTCAATGGATATCTGAAAAATTCAAAATCCATCCGCATCTATATCCGAAATGCTAAAAAATATCTGATATTCGAAAAAACGGATATAGATGCGGATACAGATACCCAGACATCCCCATTTGAGAATTGTCCGTCCCGTTTTTGTCAAGAATATAGTTTATATTATGTGTATTTTAGTACAATAAAAAATATTTATTAATTATTTTATTAAGTTAACCGTTTATGTTATATGATTTAATGCATATTAGCTATTCAAAATTATTTATCATCATCACGGTTGATTATTTTTCATATTTTTATAATCAAATGGATTGAAATTTTTTAATGTTAAAACCAAAAATTTATATTTGTGTTTCTGATTTATCAATCGTAATAAAATAAATATTTGATATTCGTCCACATCGCGGATGGTGATATCCAATACCTGAAATTAGGGTTGTCAACGGATGCAAACGAATACGGATATGGCTGTATCCGCATCCGAATCCGAAAATTTAAATCCGCATCCGAATCCGCATCCGATATCCGCGGATATATGAGAATTAACATCCGTATCCGCATCCGCGGATATTTTTTGGATATCCGAAAATATCCGCATCCGAAAAAAAAACGGATATTTCCGGATATCCGAAAATATCCGAAATATCCGCATCCGAAATTGAATAAGATTTTTATTATACTAATATTTTTGAACAAAAACAATAACTTTCTCAAATGACAATACACACACTACAATACTAATCAGTTTTTCAAATGATAAAATGGCAACACATATAATATCAAACAAGTTTACACGATATTACATCAATTCAAATGATAAAATAGCAACAACATAATGACAAAATGGCAACACACATAAAATTTCGGATCGGACGGATGTTTTTCGGATACGAATATGCCCATATCCGCATCCGGATTTCTTTTCGGATATCCGCATCCGCTTTTCGGATATCGGATAATATCCTTTTTTCGGATACGGATCCTGTAACATTCCCCCTTTTGACCGCCTCCAGTCGGTAATTAAACCAACTCGAAACGTTCAAAAAGACGAATTGTTATTTAGTTTATAAGGTTTAAACAGAATCAGCCACAGAAACACAGATAATAACAATCAATTAAAACAAATGAATCTTTATTTCATTACTATAAATCTTTTTATATACATCAGAGTTTATACAATTTTAATACTGATACAGCGGAATATCCTAAAATACAATTTTCTCGAAATAAATGATTCTTTACTCTCTCTCTAACTTCGCTGCTCGAAAATCTTCAAGCTGTAAAAATACTCGGTCTGACCCGAGTATTATATTCAAAAGAAAATAATACACAGGTCAGTCTAATTCAAACCAGTTTATTAGTGCATAGAGGCAATAATAATTTAAGTAGACGACAGTCACAATAATTCTCGTCTATCCGACTCTTTTAACAAAGAAATCGGATAACGAAAATATAACACTTAACAGTGTTTAACAATAAATCAACAGATTTAAATCATCAACAGAGATAAATAAACAATTTATCAAATCGACTAAATCAATTTAAAACAATTAAAATTGTCACTTTAAAATCATCAAAAACTCGATTGGCTGCGGTACACGCACGCGTGTACGGCCTTGCCACCAGTATCAAAGGCATAAAAGATCAATGCATCACGACATAAAGAAAATATCAGTTCAAAATTGTTAATTCTGGGTGGCTGGAGTGCACGCACGCGTGCACTGCCTCGCCAACTCGAGTGAAGAAATAGAAATCAGCACAAGGTCAAATCCGAAACACGGATTGAACTCAAGTTTGTTCGAAAAACAAATTCAATTTTGCATCCATGCGATGCAAGCTCAAAATTTTCAACAAGAACACTGAAATAAAGCAAATGCCCAGACCCTCAAGTGGAACTAGAAACAGATGTGTACAAAAACAACATGAACTGGACAGTGCAAGTGCAGAGCTCGGCTGGTCAGCCTTAACCAACAGTGAACGTGAACCAACAGTGCATGGACAAGTATACAAGTATATGGAACGTGAACCAAAAGTGTATAGTCTAACTAGAGTTAACAAAGTAGAAGTGACGTAAAATGTAACTGCACTAACCCATATAGCATGAAATGGGCAGTTTATTAACTAGCAGGTGACACACGACAGTGGAAATGCAACAGTTCCAAATAGCAAGCAACACGGGACAAACAAGACAGAAGTGCAAATCGAATGTGTACAATTTCTTCAACGTGAAGGCTTATATGAACCACTTTCAATGGAAAGGCACAGGGACGTGTGCAACTTTAAGGCAACAAAACAAGTAGTATATGCTACTATTCACTAAAGAAAAGTTTGTATTTAGCTCCAACAAGATGTGTTCCACTATACTTCATTTTAAAGCAATAAATCAAAACATAGATTGATAGAGGATGCTGGCAAATATTGGCAAAACAATAGATCATCAATAATCACTTATCACTAGATTCAACTAACATTTTAAATCAGCACTAGAGATGAGTTTTACTCACTTGCAAAACTTGATGAACAGAGATGCATACATACTTATTCACAAACATATAGATACAACAGATTTTATACTTTTTCAAATTATTTTAAAGTAGTGCAATGCAGACTATAACATCAAAGTTCAGGTTAGTCCAAACATCAAGCTGAAGCCATGATTTTTCTGACCGAAGGCAATTTCTTAAGGCAAATACAAAGTCGAATGAATTTCCATCTAACATAACTTCACAAAATTAATTCAAAATGAACAACACAGTGAATGTTACAACAACATGTAGAAGTTTCAAGTTAAACAAGTAAATGCCAATTGAAAGCATCAAAGAACAAGTCACAGCCGAAATGGTCATCATCACAAGCTAATTATCAGTTGTGATCAAGTCAACAAAAGTATTTATTGGAACTTATATCTTGATTTTCATAAACACCTTTTTGTTTAAACCTTTAAGCCATAAAAGGATCAGAGAACTTAAAGCCGTGGTAGACACAAATCACGAGTTCAAAAATCAATGCCGTGCGATTCAAGTACCAATTTATACCTATTTTATAAAATCTGGGAAAATCATCAACTTCCAAACAAAATTGATTGCCAAAGCACTGTATTGTCAACCAAGCAAAAAGTCGAAAATTTCAAGTGGCCGAAGTCACAGTAAATTGCCGAAGTCAAAAAGGAACGATATCAACATCGTAATTTCAAGTAAGCGAAAACGAAAATCACCAATCACTAAAACGAAAATCGAATTGCAGAAGTATTAAATTACGAGTGAATTAGATGTGAGTAACTAGGGTTACTCACCTTAGATCGAAGCACGTAGGACCAGCCGCGAGTGAAGAGGAAGATGGAGACGAACGAAATCGAAGAACGAAGCCCTATATTCGCCAGATCGAACGAGAGAAGAACGAGAAACGAGGCCAAGCCCTAAAATTTTGCCAGAGGATCGATCGAGATCGCCGAAGCCCTAGTTTATCAAGTCGCCATTTTTTTTTATCTCGTCGTATATTTTTTTTTTCGATTATTTGTGAAGTGAGGGGGGCGTGGGTTTTACAGAAGATAAGGGAAACGGGTATGGGTTGTACGTGATTGAAGTATGGGCTGAGATATGGGTTAGACGTGGTATAGGGTATGGGGTATATTATTGTTTTTATTATTTCTCTTTATTCAAAATTTGTTTTGTTTTTAAATTATCATGTTAAAATTTAGCTATGTGTATTTATTTTATTTTTGTATTAATAAAATTTAACAAAAGAATTTCAATCGATTTACAATTTCCAATTTAAACTATTATATAAATTTATCAGTTTTCCATTTCCAAGATAATCAACTAGTTCTTTAGTAAATCATTCATCGACTTGATTTTCAATTAAATCACATTTAATTCATTCACATTGGATTTTACTAACATTCATTCATATCCAATTAGTTCACTTTCACTAATTTATATTCAAGTTAGTTTGCTTTCAATTCAAATCAAATTTGGTTCTATTTAGATTTCTTATCTTTCAATTTGAATTCAATTTACATAGCTTCCAATTTCCATTAATACAATTTCATTAATACTTAGTGAATTTCCATACGATCAACTAGCAACCAATGCACATTCAACTTAACCAAATTTATTTACTTTGCTTACATTCGATTTGGTTCAACACACTTAATTTCAATTGGTTTATATTCTAATTCAGATTGAATTCTTATACTCACCATATTCACTAATTCACTTTTACAATTAAAGTTGAATTTCCTTTCTATAACTCAATTTCATATTCATTCTTCACTTTATCAATTCATTTTGATATCAAATTCAACCTCATTCAACATTACTTAACTATGTTCCATTTTTATCTTCACTTGCATTTATTTTCACCATACAACTTAAGTTCGCCTCAAATTTATTTGAAATTCTATTTTATTTAACTTTACTAAAGTCAAATTCATATCACATTTCAAAATGCAGATTTTGTTTACTTAACAAAACTATTTAACCATTTAAAAACTGGTTTTACTTAAACTTTCTCATTTTATAAGTTAAACAACTTATTAATTTAAATTTCCCAATTCATATTGTATAATCACTTATCTTTCAAGTTTAACTTTCCATCTCAATAATTTATCAAATCAAGTTCAATTTATTTAACTTTCCTTTAGTTAAATTCCAAATCCTATATTTATTAATACTAATTCAATTCAATTTAACTTTTCTTAAGTTAAAAATCTTCATTTTATATTCAATATTCACTTTACTTATATAAGATCTATTCCAAATTCATTCATCTTATATTTTCTAAAACAATTTTATACTTCTTTCGCTTTGAAAAACATTCTCCTTTAAAGTGTTTCTAGTAACTATTCATATTAAACATCATAAACTAAGCTTTGTGTAAACCAAAGCTCTGATACCACTCTGATAAATATGAAATTTGAAATCCGGTAATAATTTAATATTACGGACCCAATGAAACTGGTTTCGTCAAATTCCGAGACTGTGCCTCGGAAGGTTATTTTTAAATTCAATTCAAACAATACAATTTCAAAATTGAACAAATCGCTTTTAAAATCAATTCTGAAGCTTCTATTACCTTCAGTATTATCAATATGAATTTTCTAAGCCTTTAAATTATTTTTAATCGGCTTAAAATTGAAGATTCAAATTTTATTCAACTTTCAATAGATTAAATTCAAAAATTTAATCGCCAATTTATTCTGATAATTTGAAATTCAAGCCAAATCATCGTTCAAATATTTAAAATTAATTAAATATTTTCAATTTAAATTGTTCAAAATTCAGGGTCGTTACAAACTCCCCTCCTTAAAAACTTTTCGTCCACGAAAAGGAAAGGTTGTTAAAATTTCATCGATATTTATACTCTACTATTTTTTCCAAGCTCGATACTTATTACAAATAAATGAATATAGGATTCATTCCATTTGTTTAATCTCACTAGTTTTGTTTATCTTCTCTTTTATTCAATGATTTTCAAAAATCAAAACACAAAAGTCTTTTACCAAATTTTTCGACTTACAAACTCAGATTTAAACTTTAAAATCCGTCATATTAGAGATTTATATAATATATCTCTTCCAAAACTGTGAACTTTCAAAACATTTCAAAGATCCTCTTTCTTAATTTATTAGGTAGGAATTTTGAAATTTTAATTTCAGATCATTGATTTGCTATTTACAGTTTGAAAATACTTGCTAACTCGAAATTTAACAAGTCCATCTTCGTTCTCACAGACATTAGGCATACGCTGGCCAGGCGCAGGTCTAAAAATCTCCAAGTACTAAACATACTTGCTTCAATTCCCAGTGAAAATACTTTTAAAAATTCTTTTATAAAAATGGATATGGAAAGCACGTTCCCCCATGGATTACAGTTCCACCCGGCGGTTACGCTACTATCCCAGTAGAGTCGCTTGTGGCTGTAGATTTCTCATCTCTTAAATTTCGCCATGGTTGCCGCCATAGATTGCAGTACACACGGCGGTTACGCTACTATCCCAGTAGAATCGCTCGTGTCCGTAGGCATCACGCCCCTCAAATTTCGCCTGGCATTAGATTGCAGTTTACCCGGCGGTTGCGCCACTATCCCAGTGGAATCGCTTGTAACTGTGGGCATCTCGCCCCTCAAATTACGCTAATCATCAATCAAATCTAATCTCATCGCGATGATCTATCGCGAAGGATTTCCGATTCAAATAGTCACTCTGACTAAATGTAAATTCTACGTAGCTACGAATTTCAAATGGACACTCTTCACGAGTTCCAATACCTTCTCCAATAATAAATGGAAGGTACTTTTCCACATCCTCAGTTTAGAAAACATAATATCATATATGTAGTACTTTCATTTCACATTTCGTACATATAACATCTATGTAAACATACATAAGATTTCCATAACAATGTCTTTCTAAACTAACGGTTTCAAATTTACCGTATTCATATATATAAGTTCTAAAACTTACATATTCCATATTCATAACAAAATAGAGGTTTTCAAAATTTTCCTCTAAGTCGATTTGGAAATTTAAGGTTATCTCAAACCTAATTCATATTCATAATTCCATTTATTATCGACTTTCACATTTGATTTGAATTACACGTTACATCGTCAATTCTCAACACAGAATTGATGTCTATCGATATATAACCTCTGAGCTCGTACGTCTCAGAGAAGGGTGTTAAGCTAAGAGAATAAATTCTCCGCCACCAACAGATATATATTTAATAGAGATCAATTGCTATGTCATCAATTTACAATGTTAGACATACAATCCAAATCATCATCTGAAATTCAAAGCTCAACTTATATTGTCTTTGATGTCGAAGTTAAACTCAATTTTAACTCAACGATTCAATCTTTTTGAAAAATTCCAAATTGAACAAATTGTTCAAATTCTCATTTAACTTTTCAACTTTGACTTCAAAAAAATGAATTTCAAATCATTTATCCCTTACGGAATATATTCACAACATTTCATATTTGGAAAAACATTTCCATACTTATTTAAAAATAAGTAATTCACAAATCTTATTTTATTTTCAACATTTGAAAATATTCGATATACTTAAATCAAAATTAAGTATATATTTCATCTTTAAGGAAATCATTCTCTTTCACATATTCATTTGAGTCAAAACGAATGTTACGTAAAACATCGTTACGACAACTCAAAATCACTAGTATAGGGATTCGAAATTTAGATAGATGTATAAATCCCAATACTATACAAAACATTTCCTTTCGGAAATCATTTACTATAACAACAGTGTTATAGTCTACCATTTCCTTATATTCGAAAACGTCTATTTCAACAATGAATGTTGAAATCTATGGTTTCGATATTCAATGCTTTGAAAACATCTTTTTAAAACAATTACTTCGTTTTAAAATATCCCTTTCCCAAACATGTCCATTTTATTCAATAATATATTCACTGTCTAAAATCGTGAATATACTTCATTTAACAAACTATACAGAATTTTACTTATCAAAATAAGTCAGTTTCGAATTTATAAACAACGTTTATAAATTCTATTCCTATTTATAAGGACTTCAATTTATAAAAATTGCTTTATTAACCCATTCCTTTATAACTCAATTTTATATCAGAATTTTAATTTACAAGTAAATTACTTATAAATTCTTTTATTTCGCAACTTCGATTCATTTTATAACTTCACAATCTTAATTCTGTAATTTCCATTCACTTATGAAATCCATTAAATATTTCACTTTTAACACTTATACAAATTATTTTAAAATTCCAATATAATATCAACACTTTCAAATCTTCAATTTAAGCCGTTTATAATAATTCAAAATTTCCAACAAAAACACTGAAATAAAGCAAATGTCCAGACCCTCAAGTGGAACTAGAAACAGATGTGTACAAAAACAACATGAACATGAACTGTACGAATGCACACGTGTGTACGGCACCCAATAACACTGTTTATCTCTGTTGATCTCTGTAACATTCCCCCTTTTGACCGCCTCCAGTCGGTAATTAAACCAACTTAAGTTCGTCTCAAATTTATTTGAAATTCTATTTTATTTAACTTTTGCTAAAGTCAAATTCATATCACATTTCAAAATTCAGATTTTGTTTTACTTAACAAAACTGTTCAAACATTTTAACAATTGGTTTGATTCAAATTTCTTCATTTTATAAGTTAAGCAACTTATTAATTTAAACGTTTCAATTCATATTATATAATCGCTTATCTTTCAAGTTTTAACTTTCCATCTCAATAATTTATCAAATCCAGTTCAATTTATTTAACTTTCCTTTAGTTAAATTCTAAATCGTATATTTATTACTGCTAACTCAATTCAATTTGACTTCTCTTAAGTTAAAAATCTTTATTTTCAAAAACAATTTTATTTATCAAAACAAAGCTTCTTTAGATTTGAAAAACATTCTCTTTTTTAAAGTGTTTCTAGTAACTATTCATATTAAACATCATAAACTAAGCTTTGTGTAAACCAAAGCTCTGATACCACTCTGTAACATTCCCCCTTTTGACCGCCTCCAGTCGGTAATTAAACCAACTCGAAACGTTCAAAAAGACGAATTGTTATTTAGTTTATAAGGTTTAAACAGAATCAGCAACAGAAACACAGATAATAACAATCAATTAAAACAAATGAATCTTTATTTCATTACTATAAATCTTTTTATATACATCAGAGTTTATACAATTTTAATACTGATACAGCGGAATATCTTAAAATACAATTTTCTCGAAATAAATGATTCTTTACTCTCTCTCTAACTTCGCTGCTCGAAAATCTTCAAGCTGTAAAAATACTCGGTCTGACCCAAGTATTATATTCAAAAGAAAATAATACACAGGTCAGTCTAATTCAAACCAGTTTATTAGTGCATAGAGGCAATAATAATTTAAGTAGACGACAGTCACAATAATTCTCGTCTATCCGACTCTTTTAACAAAGAAATCGGATAATGAAAATATAACACTTAACAGTGTTTAACAATAAATCAACAGATTTAAATCATCAACAGAGATAAATAAACAATTTATCAAATCGACTAAATCAATTTAAAATAATTAAAATTGTCACTTTAAAATCATCAAAAACTCGATTGGATGCCGTACACGCACGCGTGTACGGCCTCGCCACCAGTATCAAAGGCATAAAAGATCAATGCATCATGACATAAAGAAAATATCAGTTCAAAATTGTTAATTCTGGGTGGCTGCAGTGCACGCACGCGTGCACTGCCTCGCCAACTCGAGTGAAGAAATAGAAATCAGCACAAGGTCAAATCCGAAACACGGATTGAACTCAAGTTTGTTCGAAAAACAAATTCAATTTTGCATCCATGCGATGCAAGCTCAAAATTTTCAACAAGAACACTGAAATAAAGCAAATGTCCAGACCCTCAAGTGGAACTAGAAACAGATGTGTACAAAAACAACATGAACTGGACAGTGCAAGTGCAGAGCTCGGCTGGTCAGCCTTAACCAACAGTGAACGTGAACCAACAGTGCATGGACAAGTATACAAGTATATGGAACGTGAACCAAAAGTGTATAGTCTAACTAGAGTTAACAAAGTAGAAGTGACGTAAAATGTAACTGCACTAACCCATACAGCATGAAATGGGCAGTTTATTAACTAGCAGGTGACACACGACAGTGGAAATGCAACAGTTCCAAATAGCAAGCAACACGGGACAAACAAGACAGAAGTGCAAATTGAATGTGTACAATTTCTTCAACGTGAAGGCTTATATGAACCACTTTCAATGGAAAGGCACAGGGACGTGTGCAACTTCAAGGCAACAAAACAAGTAGTATATGCTACTATTCACTAAAGAAAAGTTTGTATTTAGCTCCAACAAGATGTGTTCCACTATACTTCATTTTAAAGCAATAAATCAAAACATAGATTGACAGAGGATGCTGGCAAATATTGGCAAAACAATAGATCATCAATAATCACTTATCACTAGATTCAACTAACATTTTAAATCAGCACTAGAGATGAGTTTTACTCACTTGCAAAACTTGATGAACAGAGATGCATACATACTTATTCACAAACATATAAATACAACAGATTTTATACTTTTTCAAATTATTTTAAAGTAGTGCAATGCAGACTATAATATCAAAGTTCAGGTTAGTCCAAACATCAAGCTGAAGCCATGATTTTTCTGACCGAAGGCAATTTCTTAAGGCAAATACAAAGTCGAATGAATTTCCATCTAACATAACTTCACAAAATTAATTCAAAATGAACAACACAGTGAATGTTACAACAACATGTAGAAGTTTCAAGTTAAACAAGTAAATGCCAATTGAAAGCATCAAAGAACAAGTCACAGCCGAAATGGTCATCATCACAAGCTAATTATCAGTTGTGATCAAGTCAACAAAAGTATTTATTGGAACTTATATCTTGATTTTCATAAACACCTTTTTGTTTAAACCTTTAAGCCATAAAAGGATCAGAGAACTTAAAGCCGTGGTAGACACAAATCATGAGTTCAAAAATCAATGCCGTGCGATTCAAGTACCAATTTATACCTATTTTATAAAATCTGGGAAAATCATCAACTTCCAAACAAAATTGATTGCCAAAGCACTGTATTGTCAACCAAGCAAAAAGTCGAAAATTTCAAGTGGCCGAAGTCACAGTAAATTGCCGAAGTCAAAAAGGAACGATATCAACATCGTAATTTCAAGTAAGCGAAAACGAAAATCACCAATCACTAAAACGAAAATCGAATTGCAGAAGTATTAAATTACGAGTGAATTAGATGTGAGTAACTAGGGTTACTCACCTTAGATCGAAGCACGTAGGACCAGCCGCGAGTGAAGAGGAAGATGGAGACGAACGAAATCGAAGAACGAAGCCCTAAATTCGCCAGATCGAACGAGAGAAGAACGAGAAACGAGGCCAAGCCCTAAAATTTTGCCAGAGGATCGATCGAGATCGCCGAAGCCCTAGTTTATCAAGTCGCCATTTTTTTTATCTCGTCGTATATTTTTTTTTTCCGATTATTTGTGAAGTGAGGGGGGCGTGGGTTTTACAGAAGATACGGGAAACGGGTATGGGTTGTACGTGATTGAAGTATGGGCTGAGATATGGGTTAGACGTGGTATAGGGTATGGGGTATATTATTGTTTTTATTATTTCTCTTTATTCAAAATTTGTTTTGTTTTTAAATTATCATGTTAAAATTTAGCTATGTGTATTTATTTTATTTTTGTATTAATAAAATTTAACAAAAGAATTTCAATCGATTTACAATTTCCAATTTAAACTATTATATAAATTTATCAGTTTTCCATTTCCAAGATAATCAACTAGTTCTTTAGTAAATCATTCATCGACTTGATTTTCAATTAAATCACATTTAATTCATTCACATTGGATTTTACTAACATTCATTCATATCCAATTAGTTCACTTTCACTAATTTATATTCAAGTTAGTTTGCTTTCAATTCAAATCAAATTTGGTTCTATTTAGATTTCTTATCTTTCAATTTGAATTCAATTTACATAGCTTCCAATTTCCATTAATACAATTTCATTAATACTTAGTGAATTTCCATACGATCAACTAGCAACCAATGCACATTCAACTTAACCAAATTTATTTACTTTGCTTACATTCGATTTGGTTCAACACACTTAATTTCAATTGGTTTATATTCTAATTCAGATTGAATTCTTATACTCACCATATTCACTAATTCACTTTTACAATTAAAGTTGAATTTCCTTTCTATAACTCAATTTCATATTCATTCTTCACTTTATCAATTCATTTTGATATCAAATTCAACCTCATTCAACATTACTTAACTATGTTCCATTTTTATCTTCACTTGCATTTATTTTCACCATACAACTTAAGTTCGCCTCAAATTTATTTGAAATTCTATTTTATTTAACTTTACTAAAGTCAAATTCATATCACATTTCAAAATGCAGATTTTGTTTACTTAACAAAACTATTTAACCATTTAAAAACTGGTTTTACTTAAACTTTCTCATTTTATAAGTTAAACAACTTATTAATTTAAATTTCCCAATTCATATTGTATAATCACTTATCTTTCAAGTTTAACTTTCCATCTCAATAATTTATCAAATCAAGTTCAATTTATTTAACTTTCCTTTAGTTAAATTCCAAATCCTATATTTATTAATACTAATTCAATTCAATTTAACTTTTCTTAAGTTAAAAATCTTCATTTTATATTCAATATTCACTTTACTTATATAAGATCTATTCCAAATTCATTCATCTTATATTTTCTAAAACAATTTTATACTTCTTTCGCTTTGAAAAACATTCTCCTTTAAAGTGTTTCTAGTAACTATTCATATTAAACATCATAAACTAAGCTTTGTGTAAACCAAAGCTCTGATACCACTCTGATAAATACGAAATTTGAAATCCGGTAATAATTTAATATTACGGACCCAATGAAACTGGTTTCGTCAAATTCCGAGACTGTGCCTCGGAAGGTTATTTTTAAATTCAATTCAAACAATACAATTTCAAAATTGAACAAATCGCTTTTAAAATCAATTCTGAAGCTTCTATTACCTTCAGTATTATCAATATGAATTTTCTAAGCCTTTAAATTATTTTTAATCGGCTTAAAATTGAAGATTCAAATTTTATTCAACTTTCAATAGATTAAATTCAAAAATTTAATCGCCAATTTATTCTGATAATTTTAAATTCAAGCCAAATCATCGTTCAAATATTTAAAATTAATTAAATATTTTCAATTTAAATTGTTCAAAATTCAGGGTCGTTACAGATCCGGACAGATTTCGAATTTTTCGGGTATCCATTGACAGGCCTACCTGAAATGCTTTCGGATGTGGATGCAGATATATAGTGATATGTCCGCATCCGAAAGTATCAGTTAACCTGTTTAGTTTGATTATTGCTCCGAGGAGCATTACCATTGCACCCCCACCTAGGAAATTGTTGTTCCCAGACTCCCCTCCGTAGTGACAAATATTATAAGAAAAACTACGAGAAAACCAAAAACTTCCAACAACTATGTGGGGATAGTGATCATGAGATGCGGCTAGTAGCTTCTGCAGTCAAAAACATAAACTGTTAGAAGAATGCTGTGAAGACATGCAACAATGCACACTTTGGCCAGTAGCTTCTGCGCTACTGCAGTCACCAATCTAGTATACACAAGTCGATACAATGCAATAAAGCAATGTGATAGCATCAGAACTTATGTTGCTACTGATACAGAGAAGACTTTCTCTTCCCTGAGCATATAGATTTATTTTCTTTTGTTGCAAGGCATAATAAAAGACGTGGTTGAGTCAAATTAAAAGTTTGCGACAGGAAAGGATGGCACTGTAATCAGTACTTTGAATATGAACTTACGTTAATCAAATAATCTACAAGAAAAATATCTGCTTGGTGGCGCTGATGTTTGTCTAACTGTGTGTTAGGGTATTTGCAGAAGTTACCGAGTATGACGCAGCGGTGGAATACAAAAATTGATGATACGATGAACGTAGCAATCGATGGATTGATGAATACTGAAATGCCCAAACTCGTTGATCCGAAGATACCGAATTCTAGCTATCCCGAACTCGTTGATCGCGCACGATACCGGGTTCAAAGATCTGCGATTCTTCACGCGTTGATCAAGCGCACTTGATTCCACGAATCGGCTTCAACAATCGAAGATTCGAGCGCACTCGAATGTCGAAGGTGGAGATAGGAGATACACTCGACTACCAATTGTAATTGAAAGCACAAAGCTAACAAAAGAGAATTTTATTCAACAATCAACAACCCTTTACAAATGATATAACTCGCCTATTTATAGGCATACAACACAACACTTACATCACAACTCATAGGTCTTGAATGACCTAACACTTAGAATATTTACAACACTTAACAGAAAATACGAGCTACAGTACAAACGACTTAACAATAGTGTTTAACGACCTAAAGAAAATTACAACACTTTACACACCAATGTATAAGAAACAAACACGACTTATCAACAGTATTTATAACGACTTATCAACAGTACTTATCACCAATGTTTAACGACTTATCAACAGTACTTCACGACTTCCAAATCATCTCGCGACTTAGAAGAAACTCGCGACTTATCAAAACATTTTCCGCTTATCAAAACTCGCGACTTATCCCAGCATCTCCATTTATCAAATCTTGCGACTTATCCCAGCATCAGCTCACGAGTTATCACTTCTTCTTCCGACTTATCAAATCTTTACGCGAGTTAACAAAAATCATCTTCGCGACTTAACTAGGTCGTTCACGATCTACTGAGTTTTCTTCAGCGACTCAAGGAATCATCAGCGACCTAAATGTCTTCATCTTGCGACCTAAACGACATGGCGGGACCTTCAGCTTTGCGACCTAACTGTGTTTGCGATCTAACGAGCTATTCCTTTTCGAGATTTCGATCGCGACCTAAGATAGTTCGTCTGCAATCTTCAATGGAGGAGGAGCGATCTACTGGAGCGGTATGACTTGAGCTTGCCATGATGTAGTTCGCTCACTCGCGACTTACGGTAGCTCGCTCGCGATTCAAGGTGGAGCGACCTAGGGCTGGAGGCAGGCGACATACGGTGGGTCGTTGCTCGTGACCTAGAATTTGCCACGACCTAGCTTGGAGTGAAGAAGTTCGCGACTTAAGCTGGAGATGCCATAGGTCGTTCGCGACTTAAGGATCGCGACCTAGAGTTTTCCGCGACTCACAAAGGAGGAGCGATCTAAGCGATTGGGATTTAAATCGCTTAGCGACGTACGATAGGTCGGGGATGGATTTAGGTCGTGGGGCGATGGATGATAGATCGTTGCTGGGGTTAGGTCGCGAGGCGACGTATGGTGGTTGTTCGCGATTTCGACTTAAGGTAACTCGTTTTACTTTATCTCGCGCTGCATCATCCTCGCCTGGTTGAAAAAATTCGTCCTCGAATTTAAAAGTTCTTCCCCATTGGGTTGTTTAACATGAAATACGTCAGAAATGAACACATCCTCCAGTTGAAAAGAATTCGTACTGAATTTACACACTTTCCTCCTTCGAGACGCTGTCTTCCATTCATTATCTGGTTTGATGCGGCCCTGGTGATAACCATTCTTGAGATTGATCTTGTTTTGACCTTTGGACGATGCGGTTCGAAATAAAGAACGCATGGAATAAAACAGATGTGGCATCAGGCAGGCGGCATAAGAAAGTGATCTGAGGGAGATGGCATATGGAAAATTGCGGAATAAACTAAGCACTAGATGCCAGATCCACTTCATGTAGCACAGAACTTCATAAGAATAGTGTCGTGTACCATATTGCTTGTGCCAATAGGAAGACGTGATACAGAACCAAAACATGTCAAAAATGTGAGACGATATAAGGAAGTTTAAAATCATGGAACGACTTGGGAAATCACGACCGAAAAAGTGTGAGGACTCATGCTCAGATTCTCGTCTTTCCTGTTCTTTCAGATTCTGAAGATCATACGATCCCTGTAGTAGAATGGCAACTGGTACTAGTTCAGTGTGAGGTTGAATGTCCTGTAGTGGTGGTAACTCTTCGGATAGTTCTTCAGGATATTCGCCTTCAGATTCATCGAATTCTGATCTAACTTCCTCAAAAACATCAAGATCTTCACTCGTTCCTTGCCCGGTCAACACAAACAATTCATTCCTCATATCCACATACTCTTCCAACAATAAAAAGTTAATTTCTTCAGGCAGTTTCCCAGAAATATCATCTTCACAATCTTCAAATACTTCAATCTCTTCAGAATTCTCAAAATCAATACTTTCTCCAAGTTCAATCAACATTGATAGTTCATCACCATCTTTTATTTCACTGTCGAACTCTTTCAAAGATAATAAATCATCTGATTCTACCTTCTCTTCTGTTTCATGTTTACTTTGTTCGGACTCCTCGAAAACTAAAAAAGTTTCACTTGGCTGGTCTTCCTCCATAAACTCATGTGTCAAGCAAGAATCCTTCATCGTCAAATTATTTCCTTCAACTCCGAACACAATTTCTTCTTCCACACTATCAACATCAATCTTTGGTGGTGACGAATAATCAACTTCTACATCCACATATTTTGACTCAATTTCTTCATCATCATCAAATTTCGATGGTTGATAAAAGTCAATTTCAACAGTCCTCCTCAACAAGTTACCTCCTTTCTCTATTGACAAAACTTCTACTTTCCCTGACAAAGATTCCTCAAATCCTGGCAGAAATTCTTTATCGTCGTCAAATTGTGGTGGTTGATAAAAATCAATTTCATCAGTCCTCTTCTTCAACAAATTACATCCTTCGTTCTCTAACTCGACCCCTTCAACTTCGATGTCAAACTTTAATGGTAAGACTTCGAATGATTCTGTAGGACTGACCTCTTCATCTTCGTTGTCAAACTTTGGTGGTAAGATTTCGAATGATTCTGTAGGACCGACTCCTTCAAACTCTTCCAACATTGGTTTAACCCCCTCAGGAGTTTTAAGCTCTTTACTTGTCTCATACCTAACCAATGTTTCAGCACTACCTTCCGCTTCTTCAACACTCTTGCTGAAAGATAATGGACTAGTCGGTGCCTCTTCCCTTTCCGGCTCGCTTTCAATTGAATCATCCTCATCCTCGTTTTCACATTCTTCTACAACTAAGGCTTTCATCTTGGGTTCCGTACATTCAATACTTCTATGGCCCGACTCCTGATAACGATAGCGCTTAAATTGGTCATCAACATTTGTCTTCGTGATTCCATGTACAAGGGGTTTGTTGACTTTCTTAGAAACATTGATACTGCAATTAACGCCTTTATTCTGATTGCTGGGGTTTGCAACCACACCCTTTCCTCGATTCCCTTGACTCAACTTCTGCAATTGTTGATCAATACGAGCTTGATAATTGTAGGGTAAGAAATTTGCTTTCATCATCCTTTTCATCTTATCCCACTTGACAACTTTAGACTTCTTCATCCTCTCTCTGGTTGATTTAGTTTGTTGCCACCAGTCCATGGCTTTTCCTTTCAAACTTGCAGCAACTAACTTCACTTGACGATCCTCAGGAACGTAGTTGAGCTCAAAAACATTTTCAATCGTGGATAACCAGTCCAAGAATTCCTCTGCTTGTAGTCCACCCTGGAATTCTGGAATATCCGTATCCTTTCTTGATTTCCATGTATAACCATCCCCTTCGATATTCTTGTATCGATGTTGCCCTTGATCGGAATATCGAAAATGAACGCGATCACCATAACTTTCCTCTTCAAAATTAGTTGAACTTCGTCGTCGATTCTGAACATCGACTCTTCTATGCCCATGCACGTCCTCTCTACTTCTTTTCTCATAATCATAAGATGGCTCATGCTCGTAACCACGATACGCTCTTCTTTCTTCCTTCTGATAATCACGATTGTCTCGAGCTCCACGATCTCGATTTATTGACAAAGATGATTCTCTTCTTTCTCTACCATAACGGGGCGACATTCTCCGTTGATTTCGATTCATGTCAAACTTCATTCTCTCTACTTTTTCGAAATCTTTATTGAATCTTTCATCACTATGTTGCTTCATCTGTTCAGGATCTTCTCTCTCATACAAATCTGCAACACTATGATGACGGTTAACATATCTCGGAGGCATGATCAAGTCTTCAACAGATCCAAACAAAAACTTCACTTTGATCCAAAAAATTTCGAATCAAACTTTCCCACTTGTTTGAAATTCACGAACACCCACATAAACAAACGACTTCAATCGAACTCCAAACTTCAAATCCCAAAATTGATGCCCAATGAACTTGAACAAATCTCCCACACACTTGAACAAGTTCGCTTCTAGCTCACGACTTGACTCTACTCTTCTCCTTGACTCGGCTGAAGTTGAGCAAGCACTTCTTCTCAGTCCAATAGGCTCGTCTTAGCTATGATTGGCTAAGTCTTGCTCTGATACCAAACTGACGCAGCGGCGGAATAAAAAAATTGATGATACGATGAACGTAGCAATCGATGGATTGATGAATACTGAAATGCCCGAACTCGTTGATCCGAAGATACCGAATTCTAGCTATCCCGAACTCGTTGATCGCGCACGATACCGGGTTCAAAGATCTGCGATTCTTCACGCGTTGATCAAGCGCACTTGATTCCGCGAATCGGCTTCAACAATCGAAGATTCGAGCGCACTCGAATGTCGAAGGTGGAGATAGGAGATACACTCGACTACCAATTGTAATTGAAAGCACAAAGCTAACAAAAGAGAATTTTATTCAACAATCAACAACCCTTTACAAATGATATAACTCGCCTATTTATAGGCATACAACACAACACTTACATCACAACTCATAGGTCTTGAATGACCTAACACTTAGAATATTTACAACACTTAACAGAAAATACGAGCTATAGTACAAACGACTTAACAATAGTGTTTAACGACCTAAAGAAAATTACAACACTTTACACACAAATGTATAAGAAACAAACACGACTTATCAACAGTATTTATAACGACTTATCAACAGTACTTATCACCAATGTTTAACGACTTATCAACAGTACTTCACGACTTCCAAATCATCTCGCGACTTAGAAGAAACTCGCGACTTATCAAAACGTTTTCCGCTTATCAAAACTCGCGACTTATCCCAGCATCTCCATTTATCAAATCTTGCGACTTATCCCAGCATCAGCTCACGAGTTATCACTTCTTCTTCCGACTTATCAAATCTTTACGCGAGTTAACAAAAATCATCTTCGCGACTTAACTAGGTCGTTCACTGAGTTTTCTTCAGCGACTCAAGGAATCATCAGCGACCTAAATGTCTTCATCTTGCGACCTAAACGACATGGCGCGACCTTCAGCTTCGTGACCTAACTGTGTTTGCGATCTAACGAGCTATTCCTTTTCGAGATTTCGATCGCGACCTAAGATAGTTCGTCTGCAATCTTCAATGGAGGAGGAGCGATCTACTGGAGCGGTATGACTTGAGCTTGCCGTGATGTAGTTCGCTCACTCGTGACTTACGGTAGCTCGCTCGCGATTCAAGGTGGAGCGACCTAGGGCTGGAGGCAGGCAACATACGGTGGGTCATTGCTCGTGACCTAGAATTTGCCACGACCTAGCTTGGAGTGAAGAAGTTCGCGACTTAAGCTGGAGATGCCATAGGTCGTTCGCGACTTAAGGATCGCGACCTAGAGTTTGCCGCGACTCACAAAGGAGGAGCGATCTAAGCGATTGGGATTTAAATCGCTTAGCGACGTACGATAGGTCGGGGATGGATTTAGGTCGTGGGGCGATGGATGATAGATCGTTGCTGGGGTTAGGTCGCGAGGCGACGTATGGTGGTTGTTCGCGATTTCGACTTAAGGTAACTCGTTTTACTTTATCTCGCGCTGCATCAGAGTATATTATTATTTGACTCTTTGGATGCAGTGTTCGTCTGACATTCATCAAGTTGGATTGGATAAAGATCTAATCAATTCAACTGGCGATCGTTTATTGGCTCTAATCTCAGGTATTTTGGTTACTTGAATAGTATGATTCACCTATTGCGGTCTTGCACTTGCACTTGCTCTAGAATTTTGGCCAACTTCCTTTAGTTTTCGTCCATCCTAAAATTCAACCTAATAAGAAAAAAAAAACCATATAAAACGTATACCCCCAGTAACTGCTAATACTTCATTGGTGGTTCTCTCTGTATGGAAACAAAAGACAGTATCTGCTACCCTCAGATTTAAAATTGAGCAGCGATCATGAACTCTTAACAATGCAGATTATAAATTGCACGCAAATTGTAAACCTCATGAACCAAAAGCCATAACAAAAACAAAAAGCTCTAACAGGAACAAAATTTTGGAAATTTCTCCGAACCTTATTTTAGTTGCATTCTGCAATTTCTCTCGCATTCCATATTGTTTGCAGTGTTAGCTTCAATTTCTCCTCCAACCTAACTAGTCAATGTAAACTGGCTCTGTAAACTTGAAAGGTAAATTGGAAAAGTTGGCTTCTTGCTTAATCTCCGAACGCAGGTTCATTCTTTTCTTATGACTATTGCACTTTACCATGATTGTATTGGGAATTTTGGGGCGAAATTCGTAAAGGGAAGAGTGCAAGGACCTATGTTTATACATTTCATAGGATTGTAAAAAATTATTTTAAAATTCACACTTGGTCATATGATGCTATAACTATAGAAAATGTTGAGTAATGATATTTCCGACCCCTAGAAATTTTATTGGATGATTTTAACCCTGAAAACTTATAAGATCTATCGCTTTTGATAGGAGTTGAATTAGGGATCAACCCCACTTCCATTGGAAGGATACGATGGTTTCCCTTTGCGTAGAGTAATACAATAGCTTTTTAGACTTCTCGTTTAGGAGATATGACTGTTTGAAGTTTTGACAGTTTTTAGACATTTAAGTGGATAATTAGTGAAATGCAGGTTAGACCCGAAAGTCTATTTCAGGAATTGTGTTAAGCGAGGTTGATGAGACATTTTCTTCCTCATCACACACTTCCCAAAATTAGTAAAAACCTCCACTATCTAGTTCATAGCAAAAAAAACTATTTTTCCTACTTTAATTAGCTTAAACACGTCATTTAGAGGTATATTTTCAAACCACCTAAGGATTCAGGCATCTACTGTTCTACCTTAGCTTTACCTCGAGATTCATGTATTTTTGTATAAGGTGAGTAATTTTGTATCTCTCACTACCCTATGTTAGTTAATATAGAAAAATGGATATTTTTAAGATGATTATTAATGTTCAGCGTTTTCAAACTTATGTTAGTGGCAGAAAGCAAATCATGTCAATAGTGCCCTAAGAAATAGGTCAGAGGGGAATGATGGGAGGAAACATCGAGATCAAAGCGTAAGGACTTCATGCTAGGATGCTGGAAACTCCAGGTTTGCAAGATGTTGAAAGATTTTACTTAGAAAATTTTGGAGGAATTAAGTCGGTGCCTACTTGATTCACTTCGAGACATGCTAGCTGCTACTTCGGGACAAAAAGGGGAAAATTCGGGTAAACTAGAAGGTGGCGAGAAGTTTGTTTCGAATGTAGAAAATTTTCAACCATGGGAAGCACTCTGTACCGACTTGATTCACCCCGAGATGTTTAGGAAGATTCCTTGGGACATACAAGAGTATTCTTCGGGAAAGGAGTTAGGGGATGAGAACTTTAAGTTAAAGAACTCAAGTTAAGAATTGACTAAGCACACAACTCGATACTGACATGATTAGGAGTTGACCAATCATAGTCAAACTTAGTGGAGGCGACAATGAGGCTTTCGGGAATGTGCTTTATGTGTTCTTTCAACGTTCGATTTCGATGCTATAGCGCGATCAAGAGAGATTTTGGTAGTGAAGCGAGGACACGGCGCTTCGACGAGATAACTTCAGAATTTTGATATGATTTCTCTACGACTTAGAAATGTGTATCTAGAGATGTTCCTATGATGGAGACTCGATGGTTGGAGTTACGATATATAAGGACAAGTTCAAGAATGGGAACTTCTGAGTAGAATGAGGAATGTATTCGACTATAGAGATAAATGTGATGGAATGAGGGTTGAGTTCGGCTATGAAAATTTGTGTAGAGGAATTGTTGACACTCGAAGGTATTTAGGTGTGCACATAAAGAGGCGGATAGATGTGGATGCCCAATTGGATATGAGGATATGATATCCAGGATCGTTAATACATATCCGTATACCCTGGACCTTGAGGAAATAATGGTCTAGTTCTTGGCCTTAGTTTGTTGCATGGATTCAAGCACAGATGAATTGAGACTTTCCATTAGCTGCTGGCAGAGGATTGGACATAAGAGTTACCTTATATCCACGCAGCTAAGTGATGTGAAGATTGTTTGATGGATGCTATGTCTACTGTGTATTTTTCATAGTTTTTTATCACCCTTGCGATATCGTATTACGTAGGTATTATGGACTTGGATGCCCGGACATCTGATAATGTACTTAAGTATGTAGTACACTTACCGAAAGATGGTGATATTAGTTTTGCATATACTATTTTGTGTTAACTCTTTGGATGCAGGAACAGGTCAGGTATGACCCTTCATACTTAGTGTCTTTATTTTACTTTATTGACTTTAATAGTATTTTGAGATCTCTTATCGCTCACACTGGACTATTTTCCGACTCGAGGTTTTATGCTTTGCTACTTATTATCTCAGGTATTTTTACATGAGTAGACTAGATACTAGGTGCAGTATTAGCGCATGGAGATGTTTAAAGGATGAGCAGAGGCTGGCATTATTCTATATTTATTCATTTGATTTTTATTGCTTATTCTACTGTGCAACGCTATGGTGCTTTATCAGTGCTTGACTTATTTAGAGACAAATATTTGGTTTATTTATCAGTTGCGTAAACTCTATTACTGTTTTGTATAACTTTATTAAACCCGTGCTCTGATTTTTGATAGTTCATTTAGTTATATTTTTGTCTCATCCATTTTATATATGTGATTGATATTATATTTTACCCTTGTGTTGTAAGATATGCGACAAATTCTATGATTGTTTTAATCACTTTACAACTTAATAATCATCCTACATCGGTCAGGTACCATCTCAGTGCACTATACATGTATATTGGATACCAGAGGTGTAGGTCGGTCGTCACAAAGCTGGTGGACGTAGGATTATAGGACGTTGGTACACTTTTCTCCTCTTACGAACTTCCCAAGTGCAGGAATGACTTCCACTCAATGAATCCTTATATAGAATGGGTGACCATCTATATTTCTGAGTTCGTCGGAACATCCTTAAAGGAAAAAGTGTTGACATCGATGATAGCTTAAGATTACAACCTTCCTTAAACTTAATTCTTCTCTGGGCCTAAAAATGAGAAATCAATCCTCAAGTTGAAGGCAACGATGGTTTCAACCAAGCAATCTACTAAAGAATCAAGTTAGGGAGGCCCTCGAAGATTAATAATGCATTAGTCCCAACTGTTCTTTAAGCCATTTTACTTTCTTTTCCATCGTCTCAACAGTTGTAAAAGGCTCGGTAATGTGCTGAACCATTGCTAGCCTTCACTGCTCAACCTTTCTCTCTTTCTTGGGTATCATATTTAGAGAATCAATGGAGTTGCGTTCAAACGTTTTATTGGGGCCCTTCAATTGTGAAATCTCTTAAAAAAGATTTTATTTATCATTTTCCATGTCTTGGACCTTTAAGGAAAGTGTATTCTTTTTACGTTCAAGGATTCCGAGTTATAAACAAAGATTGGAGAGTTCATCCATGAATTTTTATTCCAATAATCCTTTAGCTTTTGGTTACATTGTAACATGAATGTCCAATTCAATCTTGCCAATTCCCCCTCGACTTATATCCTGATGTTGAAGGGGAGAAGGAAGAGAGGACGATGAGGTACAACAACTAGTGTTGCGTGTTGAGCGATCATGAGAAGAATTTTTCTAATTTTTTGAAGGAGGAATGAGTAGTTGTGGGTAGTTTAGTCCCTCCTTTAGTCAGATTAGCTCGCACAATTGACGTTCGTTGCGTAATTTTAGTAAATTGACCTTCAAATCAAATATACGTTGATTGAGCTAGGACATCTTCGCATCATAGTTTGTCTACTGAGCTAATATTAGCAAAATGAAAAAATGTGTTTCAGAAGAGGATGTTCTAGAAAGCTTGCGAATTTCTTCAACCTTATGTAAAACTTTCTTTTCAAGGTCTGAGATTAGCTTGAGAACCCTTTAGAATGGATTCTGCATGAAGTTATTTGTTATACCATTTATTTGCTTCGGGGTTATTAATAGGAACCAAACCAGAAGCAAGTCGCGACAGGTGGTTATCTATACCACGAATCAGTTTAACTTGAATATTGGTGAGACGTTGTAACAAGTTAAGGTTTCCAAACAATAGATTCTCACTCTCATCCTAAAACAGATCATAAAGTATAATATCAAAATAAATAACCAGCAAAGGTATTTACTGAAAGAAAAATATTCTATTAACAATGAAAGAATAATAAACAATCCCATTACAAACTTATTAAATCAAGTTAAGAGTACATTTAACTAAAACACAATTGGATCATCCTTGGTACCCTCAACAGTTATATGTAATTCACCGTTCATCATATAGAGAGTGTTGCGTACAGTATTCTCAATGAATTTATTGATATCTCGTTCTTGATACATCTTAACGATGAACATTTAAAAATAAGTATTTACTAATATGACTTAATACTCATACTAATGAATACATTCGTAACTCCAACCATTTAAATGCTTTTCTAAAGGATTTTCAACTTATGTATATTTAATGTATTTGTAACATTACTTATATCCTAATATATACATATTATAGTAAATAAAACCAAAAGCTTACTTTATTTCAAACATGATTGTCTCTAAAATTAAGTTATATAATCAAATTACATAACTACCCTTAGGACGCATCCTTAACTTTATAGATCTCCCAATTACACTTCGGGTCAACTATGGTATCTTATAACCATACTCTTGATCAGTTCTCCAGGACTAAACTGACTAAAATCATTAATGAGTGAATATATGATATTACTATTTTATACCTACTTTTCGATTATACATTTCTATCATTGATAGATTGTTTTATCATATACTAATTATGGAGAACATGTCTCGACCTATCATTGAGCTATTGATTCCCATTTCAATTTATATTTCATCATTGTTACCCCAATACATTATGGATTTCTTAATGTTGGGAGCCATTCATGGCTTTCTTATGAATTTGCATGCTCATACTTCTTCTGTTATGGTACTATTTAAGGTAATGTATTAACTTTCATAGTTGAATCTACCACAAACTTTCATTTGGAACCTTTCCAAAACATGTATTTGTTAAGGGTGAACATGAAGTTGAGATTGACTTACTATTTTCGCTATCATTTATGAAGTTTGAGTCCAAACACTGTTTCAAAATAAGTTCGTTGCTTCATAAACAATTCTCTAGTATTTCGTAAATACCTGAAAATATTCTTAACCGCCATTTAGTGATTACCACTTGGTTCTTAGTGATATATTCTTACTTCACCTTATGCATAAAGCAATTTGTTATCCCGCCTTTTGGCAAGGCCGTGACACCAAGGAATTGACCAGTAACCAATGACGGTCCGTCCTAGAGATCAGTCATACACAGGCTCACTATGGATCGACGAATTTTGTCCGAGTCCGGATCGAGCCAAAATTGGTAGGACATGACAAGCTAAGCCATGAGAGTCAGCGCTCCAAATCTTAAGTCAATCCGAGTTCGTATGCTCAAGTTATGAACGATACAAAATTGGGTGAAAACCAATCACCGGTCGACTCGCTCCCTTCGACTCACTCCCTTCGACTCGCTTCACAACCCTCAGATGCCTGCTTCGACTCGCTTTGCATCCCTCAGAAGTGAATCCTTTGACTCACTTCGCATCCCTCAGAAGTGACTCCTTCGACTCGCTTCGCAACCACCAGAAATGACTCCTTCGACTCGCTCCACTTTGTGTCCATCACGGAGTCTTTGTTCGAATTCCTCAGGACGCTCCACTTCGACTCGCTCAACCAGTGCACGCTTCGACTCGCTCAATCTGGGCACACTTTGACTCGCTCAATCGATGTACATTTCGACTCGCTCGAGACAGCATTAAAGACAGAGTGATCCAAAGACTCAAGCGCCACGTCACCGAGTCGAACGGAAGCGAGTCGAACCAAACAGCCAACGAGAATCCCATCTCGTATCGATCATATCTCCTAATCTACAGGTCCAAATCCATTCGTATCGATCACGAATCGGACCGAAACTTCACGGGCTTGGGCGCGCGGGCCTGGTCACGTGCCAGAGAGGGTCTCCCGAAATCTGAGTGAAATATCAGCCTCCTACACCTATAAATAGACCCCCAAAGCCAATAGAAAAGGGGTTCTTCTTCCTCTTTGAGATCTCCAACGCCCAAACTACGCCAGATCCAGATCTGAACTCCATTGCTGCAGCTACCAACGAATTTCACTGCTGCAAATCATTGTTATTCGCTGTAAAATGCTGAAATCAATTGTAAACATCAAAGAAAGATCAATAAAGCAAAGTACTTCATAGTGGACGTAGGCAATATGCCAAACCACTCTAAATTCTTGTGTCTCCCGGCACTTTAATTATTCTCATTTCTGAAATTTGGAGTTTTTGTTAGATAAATCCTCTTTTTACATTTAATTTCTTCACTTTATCTCTTCAAAGACTTCCGAAGAGTGTTGTGCCCAATTTTGGTACAAACACTTTGGTGCTTTCACTGAGAAAAACCCAATTTTTCTCCTGCTCTTTGGATCTCCTATCTATATTGGATTGCATAAATCTAAGAAGAAGATCCAGATCTAGAACTTTGAAGCCCTTCCATTCTATTCAGATTTGCAATCAGATCTAGGAAAGGACTTCATCAATTCATTATGGTGAGCACACGTACCACTTCTACAGCTGCTGATCAAGGAGCACGGGACCGGCAAAATCCCGTGCAATCACCTCCATCCAACCAAAATGCTGCAGGACCTTCAAATCCGTCAGGTCCAATCACTAGACAAGAATTCCAGACATTGCTTCAAGAGTTGAGCCAAAGTCGACAGCAGCTAACTGAACAACTGCGCGCCAACACAGAGTTGACTAACCAGCTAAATCGCCAAAGGCGAAGAAGGTCCAGAAGAGACCAAGGTTCTTATTCTTCCACAGAAAGTTCAGCCTCCTCCGATGGTCAAACCAGATCCACACGTCCACGGCTAGGTGTAAGCTACACCCAAGCCACGGGACACCAACCTGCTTCGAACCTTGGGCAACCTAGAGCTGGACCATCCGCTAGTCTCCGTACAGAACCTTCAACTCGAGGAGGAGCTGCTCCTTACCATGTTACCGACAACATTGCTACTACCACCACTGCCGGACGGGGAGGTGATGATAAAAGCCAAGCTGATCCTCAATGTAACCAACGAGAGCAGACTCCAGAGCCTTATGTCCCTAAGGATGTTGAACCAAGGAGGCGAGGCACGGACCGTCGACCACGTCCGGTCCAGACTCGCGGTGTGGAACCCGACCACACCTTGGCACAACATGCTCTAAGTATCCGAACGTCGGATATACCAGCGATGATCCACCAAATGATCCGTGAAAGTCAGGGTCTCTCTAATGATGACTGGGGAATCTCCCGGAGTCATACCCCTTTCACCGATGACGTTTTATATGCTGAACCCCCTCGGCACTTCAGGATGCCAGCTTTGCCAGTTTATGAAGGAAGTTCTGATCCCAATCAACACGTCCTGAAATACGAATGGCTGATGAATGCTGCTAGAGCTGATGACGCAGTAAAGTGCCGTAGTTTCCCCATTTCCCTAGGGGGCATCGCTACCATGTGGTTCACTCGTTTGCCACCGCGATCCATCTCTAACTTTGACCAGATGGCCACCAAGTTTGTCGAACAATTCCGTATGCACGTGGCGCGGCCTAAGGACGTTAAAACTCTGTCTAGTGTTACACAAGCTTCCGAAGAAACACTTAGACGTTACTTGGAGCGATTCCATGCTGCGTGTGCAGAAATAAGTAATCCCAATGAAAACTCTATCCTGATGGCACCGACTAAGGGGATTGATGCTGATTCCGAGTTCGAAAATTGGTTAGTTGGGAAACCACCTGCGTCATTGCACCGTTTCTATTCTAAGGCAGCCCAATTCCTGAGAAGGGAGGATGCGAAATAGTCTAGGAAGCAGGATGACGTAGGGCCCAACATCGAAGGTATCCAAAGTAACGTCGCTGTTAAACAGTCCGGAGATAGTTCTGGAAAAACTCAGTTGAACGTCCAAAATAAACAGAATCAGCAGAGGGACAATAGAAATCAGAACAAAAAACGCGATCAGGATCGTGGACCACGGCGTAGAGCTTCCATGTACGATAATTATACTCCATTGAACACGTCGTTGGAAAATGTGTATTTGCAGACCTGCAATATCATGCAATACAAGAAGCCTGCCCCAAAACCGCCAACTGAGAGGCAAATCCAAACAGGAAAATTCTGTAGATTCCATGAGAGTTATGGCCACAACACCAATGAGTGTCGTCACTTACAAGACCTCATTGAAAAACTGATACGTGAGCGGAAGTTGGATCAGTATGTGCGGGCACCGCAATCCGTTGGTGCGGGCCCATCAAATCAGAATCGTGTGCCGAATCAGGAAAGACAGGAGGAACCCGCTCATACAGGCGGGAGGTTGGTTATCAATACGATAAGTGGTGGTCCTCACCCAGCAGATCGAAGATGGAAGGAAATGGAGTCGTATGCCAGTTCTATCAGGCATGCGGACTTCGAGTGTTGTAGTAGTTTTGATGAAGGGGCTCCGGCCAAGCAACAGAAAATGATGACAGACGACATCGTGTTCAGGAGCAGGGACGTTGATAAAGTTGAAGCCCCCACTATCGATCCACTGGTCATCTCAGCACAAGTAGGCCCCGCATGGATGAAAAGGATCTTAGTTGGCAGTGGAAGCTCTGTGAATATTTTGTTCAAGCGAGCTTATGATCAAATGAAGATGGAAGCCGCGGACTTGAAGCCTTGTCAATCTCGAGTCCATGGTTTCAACGGAAGTGCCACTATACCCACTGGAATGGTGGAACTGCCAGTAGAGTTGGGAGCTGGAGAACGTCGGAGAGTACGGATGTTGCAGTTCATTGTTTTGGACATAGACTCCCCTTACAATGCTTTGTTGGGCCGACCGGCCCTCGCTGAATTCAGGATAGCCATTGCCCCATGGTGTTTGACTTTAAAGTTTCCCACTGATCATGGAATAGGAATCGTTCAGGAAGATCAAGCTACTGCCAGAGCCTGTTATGTTGCTGAGCTGCGGGAGGCGCAGCGAAAGGAGAAAGGAAAGGGCATAAAGGAATCTCTCTACGTTTGTTTCGCCGATAATTGACAATTAACGCCCAGGCCCAGGCCCGGGCACCCCAGCCAATTCCTCAAGGATCTTGATCCAAGAGAAACTGAAGACGAAGGAGAATCTAAAGAAAATCAAGCATCACCGGCCGAACTGACGATTGATGTCCCAGTTGACAGTGACGATGATTCGAAAATGATAAAGATTGGATCTCAGCTAAGCCAGCAAGCTCGGGAGGAATTGGTTGAATTTCTACGGGCAAACCTTGACGTATTTGCCTGGACACATTCTGATATGTATGGGATCTCGCCGGACATCGCGAGCCACACTCTGAACATTGATTCGCGGCATGTCCCGGTCAAACAAAAAAGGCGCGGTATGGATCCAGAGAGATCTGCCGCCCTTAAAGAAGAAGTAGAAAAGCTTGAAACAAACGGATTCATTCGAGATGCGCTATATCCTGAATGGGTGTCGAATCCCGTGCTCATCCGAAAGCCGAATGGAAAGTGGAGAACATGTGTCGATTATTCCGATCTGGATAAAGCATGTCCCAAAGACAGCTTCCCGCTTCCCAGAATTGATCAGCTAGTAGATTCGACGGCTGGGCATGAACTCTTATCCTTCATGGACGCGTATTCAGGCTACAATCAGATACCAATGCATTTACCCGATCAAGAACATACCAGCTTCGTAACCAATCTGGGACTTTATTGTTACAAGGTTATGCCATTCGGACTCAAGAATGCCGGGGCTACTTATCAACGATTGGTCAATCAGATGTTTACTAATCAAATCGGGAAAACAATGGAAGTATATGTAGACGACATGCTTGTGAAGTCACGACTCTCCACCAACCATGTTAAAGACCTGGAAACTATGTTTAACATACTTCGGGAATACAAGATGAAGCTCAACCCGCTGAAATGTCACTTTGGAGTTGCATCCGGAAAGTTCCTTGGGTTCATCGTTAACGCCCGGGGAGTCGAAGCCAATCCTGAAAAGATTTGGGCAATCAGAAATCTTGAAACTCCCAAGACTATAAAGCAAGTCCAGAGTCTCAATGGAAAGGTAGCAGCATTGAGAAGGTTCATTTCAAAGTCCACTGACAAATGCATTCCCTTCTTCGATCTGATCCGAAAAGGGAAAAGAAACTTTGAATGGACCACGGAGTGTGAGGGCGCTTTCCAAGCACTAGTTCAACATCTATCCACACCGCCAATACTGTCAAAGCCTATTGATCATGAGAAGTTGTATGCATACTTGGCGATATCAGAAAACGCTATCAGCACTGCCTTGGTTCGAGAAGAAGACGGGATACAAAAGCCAGTGTACTACGTCAGCAAACGATTGACTGGGCCTGAAAGGAACTATCCAAAGCTAGAAAAGTTGGCTTATTGCCTTGTAATCGCATCAAGAAAAATCCGACCGTATTTCCAAGCACATCCCATAGTTGTTTACACCGACCAACCGTTACGACAGGTCCTTTCGCGGCCTGAGACGTCTGGTAGGCTACTCAAGTGGAACATCGAACTGAGTCAGTTTGATATTACTTACACTCCAAGAAGAGCAATCTAAGGACAAGTCCTCGCTGATTTCATAACTGAATTCACCGTTCCAGAGGACTTGCCCGAAACCAGTAAATCCCCCGAATGTGTTTGGAAGCTGTATACTGATGGTGCATCGAACGACCGGTGTTCGGGCGCTGGTGTTGTGCTCGAAACCCCCGAAGGTCGATCTATATGCTACGCTTTGAAGTTTGGCTTTCATGCAACCAATAATGAAGCTGAATACGAAGCCCTCTTAGCTGGCTTGAAACTCGCCAGAGATCTGAAAATTATCGCTGTGGAAATTTATTATGATTCACAATTGGTTGTGTGTCAAGTACGGGGAGAGTATCGGGCAAGAGATCGAAGGTTGGCTGCTTACTTAGTTCGAGTTCGGGAAGCACTGAATCAGTTCGATTACTACGCCATCTATTGTATACCTCGGGAGCGCAACCAAAAGGCCGATTCATTGGTAAAGCTAGCCAGCACAGGTGAAGCTTAGCAAATGGGACTCGTTCCCGTAGAAATGCTATCTTCCCCAAGTATCGATCGGATAGAAATAAACCGGGTATGCGAAACCGTTCCCGAAAAGGATTCATGGATAACCCCACTCAGAAATTACATTGAGCATGGAACCTTGCTGGAGCGCAGGAGTGAAAAGAGACAAGTCCTTCGGAAGGCCTCAAGATTTACCATCCAGAATGGACTCATGTACAGAAGGGGGTACTCAGTTCTCATACACCGGTGTATCGCTCACAATGAAATTAAACAAGTATTGCGCGATGTGCACGAGGGAGAATGTGGCGATCACACCGGGGGGCAAGCACTTGCCAAGAAATACTTCGCTACGGGTATTACTGGCCTACCGTGAATCATGATGCGTTGGACTATGCAAAGAAATGTGATAGGTGCCAGAAATATGCCCGAATTCCTAGAGCTCCTCACACCGAGATAACGCATATGGTCAGCCCATGGCCATTCGCAATGTAGGGCATTGATATCATCGGTGCTCTACCTCTGGCAAAGGGTGGTGCGAAGTACGCCATCGTCGTAGTTGATTACTTTACAAAGTCGGATGAAGCCGAAGCTCTCGCTACCATTACAACGAAGAAAGTGATCAACTTTGTGGTTTGTAATATCATCTGTCGATTCGGTCTCCCACACACCATTATTACGGACAACGGAACCCAATTCGACAGTGCTGAATTTAAAGATTTCTGCAAACGATTTCACATCCAAAAGAAATTCTCCGTAGTTGCACACCCTCAGGCAAACGGACAGGTCGAAGCAGTTAATAAATTTATAAAATCCATCTTGAAAAAACGACTGGAAAAGGTCGGGGGCAAGTGGGTCGATGAACTTCCTATGGCTCTATAGGCTTACCGAACAACCCATAAGACCGCGATCGGCCACACTCCATTCTCTCTTTCTTACAGTTCAGAGGCCGTTATTCCAGTCGAGCTAGAAGTACTTTCTCATCGTGTGACATACTATGATCCAAAGACAAATGCTATATTACTTGCTGAATCTCTCGATCTACTAGATGAGAAGCATGAAGAAGCTGATTTGAGGGAAGCTGCACATCGAAGTCGAGTCGCCCGATTGTACAATACCAAGGTCCATCCGCGAACCTTCGAACTAGGCGATCTCGTCTTAAAAAGAATCTATCCGGTTCCTTCGCATATGAAGCCGACATGGGAAGGACCGTATGTTATTGAACGAAGGCTCGGAGATGGCACATTCAAGTTATCGACCGTCGACGGTCTTACCCTGCCAAGAGCTTGGAATAGCGAGAGCCTTCGCCGCTATTACACTTGACAGGCTATCTTTATACATTTAGTTTACTTTCCTTTTCTGCAATTTGTTTATGCATTTCGAAATTAGAACTTGTAATAAGGCAACTGACTTTACCATACTTTCTTATTTCAGCAATAAAATGCAACCTCTTCGAGCCAGAGCTGTGATTTACTTGAAATACTTCATATGACCATCACTATGCACGAAGAGCTAAGTTTCACCATACGGTGGATTTATTCAAATAGAGAGTGACTGCAATGCAACCAATCACTCGCTAAGTGAAACTCGAGTTCAGGGACAAGCCATCACATCAAAGTCAAAAAAGGATTGATACACGACAATCCTTCATCAACTCTGTATTCCCAGAGTGCGAAACGGAGTATAAACATCAACTCCGAACTCCCAGAGCGTGAGTCAGAGTATAAACATCAACTCCGTATTCCCAGAGTGCGAAGCGGAGTATAAACCTCAACTCCGAACTCCCAGAGCGTGAGTCGGAGTATAAACATCAACTCCGTATTCCCAAAGCGCGAAGCAGAGTATAAACATCAACTCCAAACTCCCAGAGCGCGAGTCAGAGTATAAACATCAACTCCGTATTCCCAGAGCGCGAAGCGGAGTATAAACCTCAACTCCGAACTCCCAGAGCGTGAGTCAGAGTATAAACATCAACTCCATATTCCCAGATTGCGAAGCGGAGCATAAACCTCAACTCCAAACTCCCAGAGCGCGAGTCGGAGTATAAACATCAACTCCGTATTCCTAGAGCGCAAAGCAGAGTATAAACCTCAACTCCAAACTCCCAGAGCGCGAATCGGAGTATAAACATCAACTCCGTATTCCCAGAGCGCGAAGCGGAGTATAAACCTCAACCTCGAACTCCCAGAGCGCGAGTTGGAGTATAAACATCAACTCCGTATTCCCAAAGTGTGAAGCGGAGCATAAACCTCAACTCCTAACTCCTAGAGCGCGAGTCGGTGTATAAACATCAACTCTGTATTCCCAGAGCGCGAAGCGGAGTATAAACCTCAACTCCAAACTCCCAGAGCGCGAGTCGGAGTATAAACATCAACTCCGTATTCCCAGAGTGCGAAGCGGAGTATAAACCTCAACTCCGAACTCCCAGAGCGTGAGTCGGAGTATAAACATCAACTCCAAGTTCCCAGAGTGTGAACTGGAGTATAAACATCAACTCCGAACTCCCAGAGTGCAAGTTGGAGCGTCGACATCGACTCCGGGTTCCCTAAGCGTGAGGCGGAGAGTAGACACCAACTTCAAGTTCCCGAAGCATGAATCAAAGCATAAATATCAACTCCAAACTCCCAGAGCGCGAGTCAGAGTATTAACGTCAATTCCAAGTCCCCAGATCGCGGGCATATGGTTGAAACTTAAGCCGGCGTGACCAACCGCCGATAAACAAATGAGAATCCCCGGAGTGTGGATATGATCGTCGACGATCGGACAAGCGTGAATAAAACGCTTAATCTATGTTTGTCTCAAACACCCATTCAGTGGCACTAGACTCGACATGCTATGAGAAAAGAGCGATCGCTGACTAATGTTTTGCAACACACCACCAAGACTGGGGGGGTAAGACTTAAGCGTCAACCATAAACTTAAGCAATGCGACGTCAAAATTCAACTCGTTTCCCGGTCGCAAACCATGTCCACAATTTCCGAACTTGGCAAACAAAAACAAACTTGATTCGAAAGCTAAAACTTCGCAAGTACACTTCAGATATTGAAACACTTGGACAAATACACAATGACAGAAAAGAAGCCAAAAAAGAGAAGTTTCATTTCTATTATTTATAAAAGAAGTTCGCGTACAAGTTTCCAAAAATTCCTACTAGCAGGGGCCGAACCCGCATCTATACACGGCTAACAAAATGCAAGTCAAAATAAACCGGGAAAGCATGTCTAATCTTTCTTCTTCCGCAGCTTCCTTTTCGGCACAGGCCCATCGGAGCCACGACTATCCTTCCTCTTCGAGCCTTTGCCTGTCGGTGGACGGTCTCCGGGCGAGGGCATAATTTCAATGTCTTCCTCCGAACTCGAAGGAACCAGGATGCTTCCTGCCGGAGGAGTCGGAGGGATAGGATCAAACGTGGAAGATGGAATAGCCGCACTAGTATCGAAAAATGTACCGCTAGGCGATATCGTTCTAAGCGGAGCTGGATCAAGTGCCGCCGTCCCACCTCCAAGACTACCACCATGTGTTGCGGCATCCATTTCAACAGCGATTTGTGCCAAGATTTCCTCTTGCCGACCGAGCCTCGTTGGGAGCGTCAGCAGTCGGCATCGAAAAACTCGTGGTGGGAACGCCTCCGCCCATGACAAATGATAGATCAGCCAAAGGGTCGCCATGACGGCAAAAGGGCCCTCCATCAGTTGCTTGTCAAAAACAAGTGTGCCTCCCTGAATATCGTCAAGAGGCACTGCAGTAGTCACGGTGATTGCTTCGATGACGATAGCCTCCTGTATATGATGTGATTCTTGAGTAGCAGGAGGCCCGACATGTGTAGCATCGATCACTGGACGAAAAATAAGAGAACTGTTAGAAGTTAGCTCGGTCAAAGATTTCGACTTTAGAGAGATATGAAGAATGTTCAGAGTACCTTCCTCAATTTGGCTCGTAGGCGGCAGAGCGACATCAATAACTTACGCTGCAGCCGGTGACTTCTGCGGCTGATCTGGATTATAAGCAGGAACAGCCTGGGGATCGACCGCAAATGAGGATTCGAGCTGGGTTGACGCTGGAACTTCAAGACTTGCTTCATGATGGTCAACTCCAGAACCCTCTCCCACTTCAAAGTGTTGGGCGCCAAGTTTTTCCTTCTCGCGCAGAATCATCGACTCATGGAGAATCTTCTTTTCATCATCAGTCAGAATGCGATTCTCAAGTTCGAATTCATCCACAGACTCGCCCTGATGCGCCTCCTTCTCTTCCTCAACCAGTCGGCTCCAAGCATTATAGAGATGCGTCGAAAAATCATCGAGCCAGGCTAGAGCCCTGTGCCTCAGCACATTAGCGTTGTAACGACGAGAAGGTCTTCGATGTCAGCCTCTAGCCTGGACTCGGCCAACTTCACCCTCTCCTCGACCTCAGTCTCCACCTTCTGGACTTTAGCCACAGCCGCATCCCGTTCACCCCTGAGCAGAACAGCTTGTTCGCACGCCTCCTGGGCTGCGTTGTTCGCATCATCTTTCTCCTTGGCCATATCAGCAAATTTGGCCTTGAGTTCATTAAGCTCCTTGACCGCCGCATCCCGCTCGGCGGACTTTGGTGTTCCAGTGGCCCATCTCCTCCACCAGGGCAACGTGTGTCTGCCCCAACCTCTCCATTTCCGCCTTCGCTTCATCAGCTTTCTTGGTGGCCTCAATCTCCGATTTTCGAGAAGACTCGGCCTCAGCAGTAAGCACTTGTATAATCCGGTCCCTTTGGGCGAGTTCGGTCTCCAGTTTCTCAAGCGCTTTAGCTCACTCAAAGGCCACCTTAGAAGCCTTCTCTGCAGCCTTAACCCACTCTCGGTATTGGGTGTAGATGTCGTGGACATAATCGTGCATCGTGCCTTCTACCCTTGATGGAATTCTCTTTAAGTGAGGAGGGAAGACATAGCCATCAAAGCAGATATTCGGAAAATCCTTCCTCATCTGAGCTAATTTAAGGGCCACTTCTCTTGTGGGCTCAGCGGGAACCTTCTCTGTAATCATGGAGGTCGTAGTCTCAATTCTCTGAAGATGAGTTTCGGACCTAGAAGCATGAGAAGACGGCCTGTGACGTGGAGGCTCTGGTGGATTTGAAGTTTGAACAGGAGGAGGAGACGGAAGTCTAGGAGGAGGAGAGCGTGATCTGGATCGATGTCTATACTCTCTGTCACGCCCGTACCTGTCCTAGTTAGAGTATTCACGATCGCGATCTCTATCTGAATCCCTCCTACGGGAATCATAGTAACCAGAAGCTTTTCGGGCTGAGCGAAGATTCCCGAGCATCGATCCTCTCTCGGACATAGTACCTGAGAATGAGAAACGAAGAAAGAGTTAGCAATTTCCTAAGTTAGACGATTTACAGTTGTGAATCATGTAGTGTAGTGAAGTGTATGCATGTGCAACCCCCCGACCAACCGGAAATGTCGGCCGCACTCGTAGCAAGCGACCCGCTCAGTTCAAGAGCACTATCAAGCTCCTCCATCCTGGCGTCATGTGGAGACGACGCAAAATCCGGGATCAGAATATCAGCAAGCCCTACAAAAGGACTCTCTACTTGCGGGGGAGGAGCCTCCGAAATTCTAACCCCCTGGAAAGGTAAAGACACGACCATAGATTTAAATCTCTCAGATTTAGGGCGTTTGTGAGCAGCAGCCTTGCCTTTTCTTCTTCCTCCCGAATCCAGGACATCAGCAGAAGGCCCAGTTGGGAGCTCCGTATCGGTAGGCGTTCTTTCTAGATCAACTTCTTCGACGATCACGACTGTGGGCGCTTTGTGCTTCACCCGTTTCTTAGAGACCACTTTAAGTGTCCCTTCCAGCCGAATGCTCTGCCTCCGTTCTATCAGCCCGACAGCCCTCAAATTCCTATCGGTCAGGACCAAGTCAATGTGCCTTTCTTCGCCCGGAAACGCTTGAAGAATCCGAACAAGCTCTCTGAAGTATGCGCCATCGGGACGAGAGATTGCGGTTATAAAAAAGGAAAAGTATGTCAGTTTTGAAGTCGGTTACTAGTATCTCAATGATTCAAGAGAGAAATGGCAATACTTACGTCTATCCAACCACCGCCTAGCAAATCCAGGGGGCACCGAACGTAGAACCATTCAGTTTATAGTAACTTAGCCTTCCCCAGGAGCCTAGTACAATGTGGCAGTTTCTGACCGCTTCCAAGAAGGTGAAAGAAGGGCTGTCTCCACGGCTCTTGACGTTGAATAAATATCTGATTTCGATCGGCTTTGGCGGTCGAAAGAGGATCTCCATAAACAGGACAAAGGTGATGTTCAACAAGGCATACCCGTTGGGATGTAGCTGAGATGGAGCTTTGCCAAGAAACGATAACATCTCCCTTATATATTGGTTGAAGGGAGGGAGTGTCCCCACTGTGCAAGCGTGACGATTAAAAGCAGTAAACCCCTCCGGGGGATCGTGCGGCCTGTCATTTGGCCCAGGAAGTAGCACGTCGTTGAGCGAAAAACCGTGCCATAAGCAAATCCGTCCTAGCATATCCTCGGAGATACCCGACGGCATTGAATCTTGCGGATTACAAATGAACCGGGCATCCGAACGCTCATCAGGAGCTGGCTCTATAACTTCGGCTTCAATAACTGGTATCTCGATGGATGGAGGAATAGAGCTCGGGAGTTCATGCTGCTGTGAACTTGAGGGTTCCATGAATAGCTAGCTCATGAAAAATCATTGTTAAACAGGCAATAACGCTCGTGCATCCCCTAGTGTAAAATGTGTGAGTGTGTGTTGTGCAGTGCGGTACTGTATATCATTCGAGAAGATCTACAGGATTAAAGAAAGCATATAAACAAAGACTTCGGAATTCGGTCGGAAGGACCGTCATCGCTGACTATCACAACCGTGCCATCTAGTTGTTAACTATCACTCCAAGTTAAAATCTGTTATTATTTCGATAAGTTCCAGTTTCATCGATGAGCTTCGATAGGCAATCAGATATGCGGTGAAACTATTAAGTCCAGTTATGCAAGTTTGAAGCTCGTCGGAGTCAATTGTTCAAGTATGCAAGGAATTTCAGATTTGTTAATGTTCAATTCGTATCGCTAACGAGAGCCGTGTTCGCATCGATAGGTCATGGTCATCCGAGTATGGGTTAGACTCGGTCAGAAGGTTGGCATGCAAGTTCGACTCGATCAAAGGGTTGGGGATTTCGAATCGATCAGAGCGCAACATTTCGAATCGATCCCAAGACTACCCAGTTCGACTCGCTCCTAAACCTCTGGTTCGACTCGCTCCCAAACCTCCGGTTCGACTCGCTCCCAAACCTCCGGTTCGACTCGCTCCCAAACCTCCGGTTCGACTCGCTCCCAAACTTCCAGATCGACTCAATCCCAACACCTCCAGTTCGACTCGGTCCCAAACAACCACTACGACTCAATCGAAGGCCATCACTTCGAATCGATTAAAAGCCTCAAGTTCGAGTCGATCCGAAGACTACGCAGTTCGACTCGATCCCAAGGCTACGTAGTTCGTCTCGAAACCCCTACTCAAGATCGACGCGAAGCTGAGGCGAAGGAATCTCGATCGATTGCAAAGGAGTCTCGATTGATCATGACTCTGGTTGATCTGGTATTAAAAATCTAGTCTCGTCGTCTACATGTTGCATTCGCTTGGGGGGATTACCTAGATCTGTCAGATTAGTTCAAGTAATTGATGGTATGAATCGGTTCGAAGGCAAAGTTGTTTTCTCCTTTGTTGTCTCGAGTCTCAAAGCGTTGCGAAAGTAAGGCAGGGAAACGAAAAGTAAAAAGTGAAAAAACGGCTAAGTACAAAGTATTTATATGGACTCGAAAGCAAAGGGAATAAACGTTTCGTATCCCAGTGGATTCGAACGCGCTCTTCGACTCCGTCTCCAGTACTTCGATGCAAAGCTCCTCTTCGTATCGCTTCTCTTCGACTCCCTCTCCGTTGCAGCAATACAAGCCATCATTTTGACTCGCTCCTCCGCCTCATGTGCATTTCGACTTACTCCTCCGTCTCATGTGCATTTCGACTCGCTCCTCCATCTCCTGTGCATTTCGACTCGCTCCTCCGTCTCCTGTGCGTTTCGACTCCGACTCCTATGCAGTTCGAATCCAAGACCGAGTCGAACAAGCAGTTTGGATCCATCAAGTCATGGCTTCCGGAGGCCAACTCCATCGAGTCGAAATACTTACTACGTATCCAAAGATTCAATAAGAAAAAAAATCATCTTCGATATTTCAACCCTTCACCTCAATTCAGGAGAGAGTCGTTACGAAGGAACATTCAAGGACAACCATCGAGCATTATTACCATGAATTTCACGTCGGTTCAGGAGAGGATCGATACGGAATTCAAAAATAAAATAAACTGACAACGACTCGCGAACGTGCAACGTCAACGAGAGTCAGGTTAACATATATGCATGAACGTCAGACTAATATTCAATATTCCAGATTTTCAGGAATTAGAAACTCATCCAATAACGATTACAACAACAAACGGTAACCACTAACATACAGCAATCGGTCGCAACAATACAGGGTACAGCAGTTGACCGTCAGCAGCTTACATTTTCAAGAAAAAATAGTCGAAGATTACAGCTTTCATCGAAAAGACGATAACTATTCAGAATGAAGACTGCAGCACTTCAAAGCACATCATGTTTTCACAAGACGTACTTTGGGGGGCAAATGTTATCCCGCCTTTTGGCAAGGCCGTGACACCAAGGAATTGACCAGTAACCAATGACGGTCCGTCTTAGAGATCAGTCATACAGAGGCTCACTATGGATATCGACGAATTTTGTCCAAGTCCGGATCGAGCCAAAATTGGTAGGACATGACAAGCTAAGCAATGAGAGTCAGCGTTCTAAATCTCAAGTCAATCCGAGTTCGTATGCTCAAGTTATGAACGATACAAAATTGGGTGAAAACCAATCACCGGTCAACTCGCTCCCTTCGACTCACTCGTTTCGACTCGCTTCACAACCCTCAGATGCCTGCTTCGACTCTTTTCGCATCCCTCAGAAGTGACTCCTTCGACTCGCTTCGCATCCCTCATAAGTGACTCCTTCGACTCGCTTCACAACCACCAGAAATGACTCCTTCGACTCGCTCCACTTCATGTCCATCACGGAGTCTTTGTTCGAATCCCTCAGGACGCTCCACTTCAACTCGCTCAACCAGTGCACACTTCGACTCGCTCAATCTGGGCACACTTCGACTCGCTCAATCGATGTACATTTCGACTCGCTCGAGACAGCATCAAAGGCAGAGTGATCCAAAGACTCAAGCGCCACGTCACCGAGTCGAATGGAAGCGAGTCGAAACGAGAGCGAGTCGAACCAAACAACCACCGAGAATCCCATTTCGTATCGATCATATCTCCTAATCTACAGGTCCAAATGCTATGAAATTTTCATAGAAGACTACGTGCATGCTAAAGAATGTCCACGCCAAATTTCGACTCCATTGGATGAAATCTTGATCGATACGAAATCTGTTCGTATCGATCACGGATCGGACCGAAACTTCACGGGCTTGGGCGCGCGGGCCTGGTCACGTGCCAAAGAGGGTCTCCCAAGATCTGAGCGAAATATCAGCCTCCTACACCTATAAATAGACCCCCAAAGCCAACAGAAAAGGGATTCTTCTTCCTCTTTGAGATCTCCAACGCCCAGACTCCGCCAGATCCAGATCTGAACTCCATTGCTGCAGCTACCAACGAATTTCACTGCTGCAAATCATTGTTATTCGCTGTAATAATTTGCTGAAATCAATTGTAAACATCAAAGAAAGATCAATAAAGCAAACTACTTCATAGTGGACATAGGCAATACGCCGAACCACTCTAAATTCTTGTGTCTCCCTGCACTTTAATTATTCTCATTTCTGAAATTTGGAGTTTTTGTTAGATAAATCCTCTTTTTACATTTAATTTCTTCGCTTTATCTCTTCAAAGACTTCCGAAGAGTGTTGTGCCCAATTTTGGTACAAACACAATTTTTGGTCTAGTACATGACATATGATGGCTCCTATTGATGCTGCATAAGCATTTCATATCATATGCTTCATATTAAACATTTCAATATGGTGTCTACGTGAATTCAGTGGGAAAATCCTAACATCCTTTTATACCGAGTATGGAGGAAGCCCCTTTCAAATCCTTCATCGATAATTGAACCACCAAGCTTAACCGATTTTAACATGGATACATCATTACCAATCAGTAGTATGTTTACTTACTTATAGTATTAAAACTGTTTTAGTACGTTTTATTTTATTTCTTATGGACACGTGCTTTCTATGTTTTTTTTACTAAAATCAAAACAATTGATTTCTCAATCCAATTACTTTCTTAATCTCTAGATGCTTATTTAAGATACACTGCACTGAAATGGGCTTTGGTAGAGTCCATATGACGCTGCCAAATTCTATAGAGCGTTTTACTAAACGTCGTTATAGAAGATGCAACTAAAAGTTCAGAATTTTCTGTTATATTTTCATAAACGCTACCATAAAACAACATATTGTAGCTTTTGCTGCACGTGATACAAAAATTCTTTCAAAATGTCCAATAAACGCTGCTAAAGACTATAGTTGCACTTTTGGATATAATTTTTGTAATCTTTAGTAAACGCTGCAAAATTTTGTTGATTATTTCATTGCAATTTTTACACGCTATTTCTCCTTGTTGGTTGCTTGTTTAGTTTCTTCTGCATTTTTCTCATTAAATATACTATATAGTAGTAATCAATAGTTTTTTGTATTAAAAAAGTATTAATCAAGTAACCATAATACTCAAACAACTGACAAAAGACATTAATTACATAACAAAACACAGTATCCATAAGTACTCTAATACAAAAGTCTTTAGACAAAATAGGCAAGTTCATATAAAATCCTTAAACATTTGTGGACACAAATTTACATTACCAACAAAATGTTATAATATAAATGACGATCGAAACCATGTACTATTCCTTTGCCGCAACTGGTCTTTTCTTCGAAAACACTTAATTACCTTTAGACAAGTTTAACCATCAAGTGGGAACTTGTACAAAAATTTTAACATTTGAACACATTCACCCACACAACACTCCAACTACAAAGGAGGCATACTATTATTGAATGACTATGGTGGGCTGTAGTCGACTGTTGCATCAAAAAATGAAAGAAAACAAAAGTTGTAGCTTGTTTCATAAAGGAGCTGCTTATATTGGACAATAAATTAAAACAATACCAGGATCGCAAACATTAAGATCGACTACTAAGTAGTACATACTAGGCAATTTTTTGTCCAAGCTCTCAACTTTTCCACAACCACCATAAGCACATAGAAGACTAATTTGTATTGACATGAATACACCTATTTTTATTATTATATCGACTGTCAACGTAACCTTGGACGTTTGATCACAACAGATTCAATAGTAAATTCAACTTCAATCCAGTTTCATAACAAAATAGCAGTAGACGTAGAGAATACATATAGATTTTAATAGAGTTTTGAACATGGATACAAAGTTTTTTTATTAAGAGAATTGGTTTGAATGAAAAAAAGAAGATGAAGGATGGCGAATGATAATGTGTGAACCAAGACTGCAAAGTCAATAGAATTCTTATACCTATTAGTTGTATACTATGTAAAAGTTTATTTTAGTTCCTAAGTTAACGAATGATAATATGTGAATCAGGACTACAAAAAATAAATGATGATGTTAAGCAGTTCATGCTACTGGAACACAAATCACTCCGTTTAAATAAGTTTCATAAAATCTTGAAACCGTTTATTTATGTCTATAAAATGATAAATTCTAATTTTGTAAATAAGTCCATTATCGTAATTTTTTATTACTAAAATAAATTTGAAGACGACACATCTCATTGGTTAATGTCTTTTGATGAAGCAACAAACATTTTTCATCTCAGTATTTGTATGGTTTGAAATCATTGAAAACATCCATGTGATGACAGATAAACATAACTATACATGAGAACATACATACTAAACATTAAGGTTGTGCCAAATGGCTTATTCTAAACATTAAGGTTTACAACAAGTATCCCTTCTAATGGAGATGACTTAAGTAGGAAAACACTGTCACAAAGTACCGAATTAATAGAAGCATTATTTTCAGTAAAAAAATCGCATGGCCAAATGTGAAGGATGTTCATTCAGCCTATAAGGATCAGATACACAGAGAACTATGCATGATGTACCGGTTTTTGTGAGAAACTTGATAAGTGTAGATAAAGTCTTTCCTGTAGATCAATTTTTTTTATCATTCAGAAATAAAAAATATACAACCAAGCTAAGAAAGAAACAGATTGAATATAAAAAGAAATTACCTTAAGAATGAGAGTCTTCATCACAGTAGACAATTATCTCTGTTTTGCTACTCACCCCTATTTTCCATCTTGGAACTCACTAGGTCTTGTTTCACACCGCTAATTTCAATCCATTTCCTTAATACATCAAGCAATAGCAATACTTAAAGGAACAATAAATGACATGATTGCGTCAAATTCTTTCAGCCCTTGGAGTTTTTTTAGATTTTTACCATCGACGGAACAAGATTCCATATAAAAAATACACATGTGTGCATGTTGAAGCTAAAAACCGCATTCCAACCAAAATTCCTACCGCCACACATATTTGGATTTGTCGTTGTTGATATTAGGTTTAGCTCTAGAATGGCGTGCACGACATTATTGATTCGGCTAAAAATTAGGAGTTTCAGATTCTAGGGTTTGGATCGGGTAGTATTTGATTTTGGACAGTAAGAAAACTCCCTGACGGTATATTTGATTAAATGAATCACTAAAACGACCATGTTTTTTTAACACAAATGCACAATTTAATTCATATATGGCTATATGTCATAATATTTATTTGTGAATCTTGCATAACGTTATATTATTAGATACTCATTCATCCGGTTTCTTGTATACTGCTATAAACATATTCATTTGGATGTTCTGCACGCTGAATAACCCAGGTACATAGCTCAAATCTGATGTAAACAAACAAATTTTTGAGTGGGAAAAAATATACTACATGATACACATATTACATTATCCATATATTTTTCAGGACATAAATGTTACATGTTTCGATTGGGCATGTTTATACATGCATTTATATATGTAAGTGGAGCGAATGGCTCATCAGCAAGTATCTGTGCAAATTTCCATTGTAACACCCAGTAAAAATTAATAAAATTAAATAATTATGAATAATAAGACTAAAAATGAAAATGTTACAAACTTCGAAATTTGGCCATGAAAGTTACACCATTGTGTTCGTGGTAATTTTCTGAGCAACTTTCATATGCACAGTCTGAGCTCAAACGAAGAAGTTATCAATGTTTGAAAATTTCAAAATGGAAATAATTCAAAATGAATTAAGTAAATAATTCGAAATAAATATTTTAAAAATTAACGTTAAAAATAATTAAATGCTAGGGAACCGTTAATGTTAACATGAAGTTTAAAAAGCTAATAAATATAAATAAATGACAATAAATAAATTACGACCACGAATGAAGGCCGATCGACCGCCTTTATTAGGTCGGTCGACTAATCGAGTTCAGGTGGTTGGGATTTCCCTGGGCCCGAATGTAACAATCTGCTTTTTTGATTCCGGATGTAATGCCGAACTAACGTTAATGCTTGAGAATCGAAAAGTCGATTCGTTGGAGTTTGAGATAAGATATATATATATATATATATATATATATATATATATAAAGTCACAACCACAGTCACTGACATATATTATACGCAATTCTAACTAAAAACTATCTACCTTCAGAGTCTCATAGCGGAATGAGTATAATATAATACATAGTTGATTTTATAATCACATCACCATAACGTATCTGAATGTCAAATACATATGTCTGAATAAGTACATATACAATCCAAACCCACACACAATAAGAAAAATCCAGGTATCACACTTATATGCATAATGAACACTATATACAAGTAAATCTCTATCTATGATATTGTACCATCACCAAACTCCATCAACCTAGATATATAGAAAAGTAAAAGTAGGAGTGAGTCAGACATAAGTTTGTTGAGTGAACCATACTTTATTCTACAAATACTACAAAAATAATACAATAACATGATATGAGTCTATTGCTCAGCCACCACACGTTCCGTTCCCACACCATAGATGACTGTTATATAGATCGAGCTATATCGCGTTGTCATTATGCAGATCACGCCCTGGACTTACCTCGTGTGCTATAGGGTCGCCTATCGTCCGCCGTCATGCAAATCGTATATAAGACTAATGCCCTAGACTAGCCTCATGCCCTATAAGGTCGCCTTGCCCCCACTCTAACAAACTGAACTCACCCCCTGGACTAACCTCATGCCCTACAGGGTTGCTTAACACCCACCTCCACATTGGTTTGTCAAAGCCTTCAGGGGAGCACCACACTAGTTGGGACATCTACTTGTGCAACAGGTCTGTACCAGCATTCACATATACATTCTGGGGCATCTAACCTGCATCCCAGTCTAGTTCCCATCCACATTCACCATCGTATCATATATCCAAATCATCTATATCATATATCTTACTGCATATCACATATAACTTTGAATTGCAACCAAATTATCTCATATATTTATTCTTCCATACCACTGTCATATGTATCTTCACGTCTCAGATCAACTTCCAGAACACAAGAGAAAACAGGAGTTGAGTCGGTTATTTAATATTTATATGGGCCTTTATGGCCAAGGTTCAATCTGACAGGAATCTTGTGTGAACCATTCAGAAGCAACCGGTGCACCAGTGTGCACTTTTCCTGTAGATTTCTGAGTTCAGGATATTTCATTTAGGCCTCCATTTCTCGCCTTTGGTCACCACCGCCTCACCTCAAATCGTCAGAGATTATGTTTATACCCTAGTTTTAGTATCCTAAGTCAAATTCCATCATTATTCACAAGTTTTGTTTATGTAATCATAAGGGTTTCGGATTTCAACCTAATCTAGTTTCGAAGCATTGATTTCATTTAAATCCCTCCCAAAACCCAATTTAATCCAAATTTAATCTTCTATAAATGTTTAACTACTCTAATATAGGTTTCATATCATAATTATAGGATCATAATCATATTATATGGGGAAGAGTGCTAGAATCACTCACAAAACAATCTATTCTTGTCCAAAGCTTCACCGTTCGGGATCGCTGCACTTCCTTTCTTCAAGTTTTGGTCTCCAAATTATCTTAGGGTCATGACTAAATCTGATAGCTTCACATTGATTCTAGTTTCATTCAATTTGATTAAGAAGTGAGTGATAAAATGGGATTTGATTGAAGTGGTTCAGAGAGGGTTGGAAGAAGAAGAGAAGTTACAGGGTTGGTTTTTGAGTGAGGAAGTGTACGTAATTTCTGTTATAACTTAAGGAGGGAAAAGCTCAACTGTCAAATTCAATTTTCATTTTTGGTGCCCATTCGACTCGACCACCTTTTCATCCGTAACTCCTCCATACAGACTCGACAAAACAAACAAAATACCGCCAAACTCAGAAAACAAAACGGTCGGAATGATGCTAGTTTCATCGTCAAATTCTAAAGTTTGTAAAATTTTCATTTTGTCCCTCCTTATAATTAATTTATTTAATTAATCCATTAATTCTAATAATTTTCACATTACTAAATAATTATTAGTTGATTAAAATATTACTCAAATTTTTGGAGTATTACATTCTCCCTTTCAAAAGAATTTTGTCCGAAATTCCTAAGAAACGAATAAATATGATATAGTGCTTATTCGTTAACATTCACGAATCATGTATAGCATTCAAATTAAAGTAGCCAAACAATATATCATGATATCAGCATATACAGGTAGGCATGCCGGAAACTTATAGTTTCTAAACTAGAAATGCGTTAATGCAGCTAACGCATCCTATATGAATGCGGAATAAATGGCATATTAGGCATGATGCATAACATCCTAGTATATATAAATATATAAACATACATATATAACTTTCTATATGAATGCAAATCAAACATGTATATAAATTCAACCATAAAATCATTCAAAGCGTCCACCTCCTAATCCTAAAATAATCTAGCTAATGAAGTCAAATAATTATCGCGAAATGTACCGGTGAAAAGTCGTGGATGTGTACCCTCATCTTCTCTTTAGGCTCCCACGCGCTCTCCGCCAGGTCATTTCCCCGTTGTACTTTAACCAATTTTACTGTTTTATTTCTAAGTTGTTTCACCTCATATTCCATAATGTGGGCTGGACCGCGAGATGAACTAGGCTCAGACTCTAACTCCACTTCCTCCAACTGTTTAGGCGCTATTACGGTCGCCAGGTCATGCACACATTTTTGCAAATGTGACACACGAAACACGTTATGGACTCCTACCATCTTTTCCGGCAGTTCTACTCCATATGCCAATCTTCCTATCTTTCCAAAACAAAGAATGGGCCGAAAAATCTAGGTGCTAGTTTTCTTGAATTTCCAAATCTTACTACCCTCTTTAACAGAGAAACTTTAACAAAAACTAAATCTCCTACTTCAAATTCCAAATCTTTCTCCTTTTATTTGCATATGATTTCTATTGGTCATGTGCAGCTTTCACCCTTTTCCTTATATTACCACCTTCTCCGCGATATCTCTAACCATTTCTAGACCCGAAATAACCTTATCTTTAGATTCCCACCAATATGAAGGTGATTTACATAGGCACCAATACAAAGCTTCATACGGGGCCATGCCTATACTTGCTTGGAAGCTATTATTATATGTGAATTCCACCAGAGGTAGATGATCCTCCCATGATCCCTCAAATCCAATATACAGTCTCTAAATAAATCTTCCACCACCTTATTTACTCTTTCCATCTTCACATCGGTCTGTGGAAGATACGTCATGCTTAAGTTAATTTTGTTCTCAATGTTTCTTGTAGACTTCTCCAGAATTCACTTGTGAAAAGTGGATCTAGATCGCTTACTATAATTGCTCAAACTCCATGTAATTGAACCATTTTTTTAATATACTATGTTGCTAATGTTGTCATGGTTCTCGTAATCTTCACCGGAATGAAATGTGCGCTCTTCGTAAGGCTATCTACTATCATCCATATACTCTCGTTTCCCCTTCTACTATGAGGTAATCTATCTACAAAATCCATAGATATGCACTCCCATTTCCATAGTGGTTTGTTTAATGGGAGTAATAGTCCACTTGGTCCATCTTTACCCTTCAGCATGTCATACACTTCGTCCCATATTCAGCTACCTGCTTCTTCATTTCTGGCCAATAAAATATTCTCTTCACATCTCGATACATATGATCTCCTCCAGTATGAATAGTCATTCTCGAGTGGTGACATTCAACCAAGACCTCCTCTATCTGTTCCTTAACCCGTTGTACACATAGTCTTCAATCTTTCCTTAGATACCCTTTTTGCTCTTTGGAGTAATGATCTAAATGAATTAACCGTTCACGTCGTTCTAACTGCTCCATAATATCAACCAAAGATGTATCTTGTCTTTAACTCCCTCCAATACGATCCATCAATGTGATTCTAACCTCCATTGCTGCTAATAATCTAGGTGTATATTCTAATCTAGGTTTAAAATTAAACTCCGATATCAATTCTAAAATTTTCCATTCCAACAACATAACATTCACTTCGACATGTCTCCTACTCAAAGCATCTGCAACTACGTTTCCCTTCCCTAGAGTGTAAGAAATCCAAAAATCATAAGATGATAAGAACTATATCCATCTCTACTGCCTTAGGTTTAGATCTTTCTCCAAAAAAAGTATTTAAGGGATTTATGGTCCATAAATAATTACAATCTCTCACCTAATAAATAATACCTGTTTGCAACCAAATTGGTCACAAACACGCAAGAACAGATTTAAGTAGCGAAATAAATGAAGTACATTTTGTGCAACAGCCCTTTCTATCTGATAGAAAAGACCCCATGATCCTAAACTGATCTTACCTTGGATCGCAAATCCCAAGTTTGTCTATATGAAATAGATGGGATATCAAAACCTAGGATAAGCACTGGACTTGTTGACTTGACTTGTTTACTTGGTTTCCCGTACCCCTATTATCAATATGCATGAACACCTTAGGGAAGCTGAGATGTCAGATAGTTATGGTATATTAACCATTGGCTAATGGCGGAGTTTAACTAACAGCATAAGAGTCCTTAGAATGGCCCCCTGTGCCCATATTTATAGACGAAGGCGGCCTCTAATCTGACTGAAACTTCAGCAACAGGACCTCCCCAACCATATGGGCCCACCATAGAGAGGGCTAGGCCCAACTCTCAATGTATAGGGATCGGTACCGATCCCTCCATGAGTCGAGTTTGGGCTAGTGATCCTTATGGTAGCTCCATTTTGGTCTATAATGATGGTGTTTCAAATATCAAGGCAGTTGGATGCGTGAAGATCTAGTTCTTGTAATACTTTAGTTCGAATCTTAAATTGGTCTTGGTAATGCCAATCCTTCCAGGTCCCCCAATGTGTGCCAATCCATCCTCTACGAGCCATGCCATTTTGGTCCATATCACATAGTCCATTCCATGCCGACCCATATCCCATAAGTAAACCATGCCGATCCATTTCGCTCAAACCATACCATGCCGATCCATCCTCCACGACCCACACCATGTTGATCCGTACTTTACGAACAAACCATGCCAGTCCCTTTCCCGTGACTATCGACATGCCAATCCATACTTCATAAGCTACACCATATCTTGTGCTGATCCATTCACTTCAAAGACACCATGTCGATCCCTCTACATGTCCATTCAAACTAACCATCTTGCCAAGTAACCATGCCGACCCTCTATCATCTTAAGTGTATACCGACCCCTTCAATATCTCATCCAACTCGACCAATGTCCATGCCGATCCCTAGTCCAACCAAACTAAACTCCATAGTTCCGACATTTTGCACTGTCTATCCATTAACCCTATTTACCCTAGGCTTGATGCAACTGGCTGAACATTATATTTTGGTCATGTGGCTGTTGTCTCATGACCACCCTTCTCATCAACAGTAGAGTTTGGCCCATGCGACCAGTCCAATATAGGCGGGTCATGGCACCGGGTAACACTTGCCCTCCAAAGTACGTCTTGTGAGTAACATGACGTGCTTTGAATTGGAAAAACATAGGCCCCCGGGAATAAGTCTATCCAACTTTCTGGTTGATCTCTGTTCCTTTATTAATCTTCGATGATACAAGTTTGATGTCATATTCCATTAATATGCACAGATTTGTTTATGTGAGATATACAGGTTTTCTTATGATTTGATTTTAAACCTGACCGTTTTAAGCTAAACTGCCACTTTAGTTAATTTCAAAAGGTTGAATCCTTAAATTTCTCCCATGCATGTTCACACACACGTTTCTGTTGTCATCTTTCAGACGTATCAGGATGTTCGCAGGCCATTGCCAAGTTTAACAGTTCTCTGTATATTTATGTTTTCAATTGAATCTCCATGACGATAATTATTTTTCACTCTCTAATTGCTTGCCACTTTTCTATTCTCATTTCCCTTTCCATCCATATCCACCATTCATTTCATCTTCTCTTTTTTTCTTTATTATATATTTTTTTATGGAGGGATCGGTATCTGACATGTCAATCCATTGTAAGATAGACGTTAATAGGGATTGGTAAATCTCAATACCGATCCCCATTCATTTCAGACTTAGTCAACCCAGAATAACCGGTTCCTCTCCCCTTCATATTCGTGCATATATAAGCATAACTTCCTCGTCTCCTTTCTTTCACTTTTCTACTTTACAATTTATGCTTAATCTTTTTATCTGCCCTCCACATACTTCTCTTGCCTCCTCTCCACCGAACCTATACCACCACAAAATCTCCCTTCACAAGCATGGTTCCTTCAATTTCACACCTCAAATTCAATCAAGAACCCAATCCATGCCTAAGCCCGAACACTCGATCTCTAATTGAGCCTGAGAATATAGGTATGAACCCTTTTCTGTTTGCGTTAATGACTTGCGAGTTTCAGGCCTTGGTGAGTTTGAGTGTTTCTTAGGCCGTGGTAGGTAGATGGATGGCTTTAGAGGTAAGGAAGAGGATGTGAAGGAGACAAAAGTTGAAAAGGAATAGGGAAAGAGGGATCCATCGGATCGGAGAGGGTTCGGTGTGGACTTAGAGGAAGAGGTCTAGCGTTGATGTTGTGGAATTGTGAAGTAAGGATTGATAATAGAGTGCATTGAAGAGGGTTCGGTCATGAATAGCTCCAGCAATTGGTTGCGGAGGAGTTATTTGAGGGATCAGTGCCATTTGCGGAGAGGAGTTACAGTGTTCGGTAATGTATATGAGAGAGGTTGGTAGTAAAGCTAGGATGAGGGGTCGGTATAGAGTCTTAAATATAAGGGTTGGCTTAGGAATTAAAAAGTATGGATCGTCCCGAAAGTTAAAGTTTAAGGGTCGGCATATATGCTAGAAGGAAGGGATCAGTAATGAGAGTTAAAACATAGGGATCGGTTATGAGCTAAAGGGAAGGGATCAGTGTTGCCATATGAGTTGAAGTGTAGGGATCAGTTATGAGGCTAGGGCATAGGGATCGACATATAAAGTAGGGATCGGTGTTGACTACAAAAACTAATTTAACTCAAGTCATTCAAACGTTTAACTGCATACTGCCTTGCCCCAACATCGGTGGGAACTTAGAATTTTTGTCATGGGCAGTCGTGTTTCCACCCATGGCAGTCGTTTTTACACCAAACGGTTTATACACTAAACCACAGTTGGGACTTAGAGTACTCTAGTCTGCAGTCGGCGACTTAGAGTTTTTATCGTGGGTAGTCTTGTTTCCGCCCGTGGCAGTCATTTTTCCCCCGAATGGTTTATACTCTAATCCATAGTCGGGGACTTAGAGAGTACTCTAGTGCGTAGTTGGGGACTTAGAGCTTTTTTCGTGGGCAGTCGTGTTTTCACCCATGGTAGTCATTTTTCTGCCGAATGGTTTATACTCTAATCCACAGTCGGGGATTTAGAGTACTCTAGTCCGCAGTCGGGGATTTAGAGTTTTTGTCGTGAGCAGTCATGTTTCCGCCCGTGGTAGTTGTTTTTGCGTTGAATGGTTTATACTATAATCCGAAATTGGCGACTTAGAGTACTCTATTCCACAGTCGGGGACTTAGAGTTTTTGTCGTTTTCTCATCGTCGACGGCCTTTGTTCCTTGTTGCGAGGATCTCTCTTTGGTTCGTCTACGGGAGTCATCAACCGAGCGAACACACAAAGCTCACCTCGTTCGATCCCATCGGGGATTGGTAGATTGATTGACTTCAAACTTCACGAATCTGTTCACACATCGCACATATCGATATCAATCAGTTTCATCGCATACTTAGCATGAAATGTAAAGCAGTAGCTTATGCAAAGGAAGCTTTAAAATTTTATTCCTCATATGAAAAGTAACAAAGTAACTTGTCTTATTACACATTGAAAGGGTCAAACACAAAAGCAAATGTTGAAAGTAACTAGTACCGAAATACAAAAGAAATAGTCTAGGTGAAATAACGTTGTAAATGCTCGCTATTCCACGCTCTTGGAAGTGTCGTGCCATCAACAGTCGCTAGCTTGAAAGTCCCTTCTCCAAGCCTCTGTTCAATGACGTATGGTCCTTCCCATGTCGGGTTCATATGTAACGGGACCCGGAAAACCTATTTCAGTACAAGGTCGCCAACCTCGAAGGTTCTCGATTGGACTTTTATGTTGTAATATCGGGTGATTCGATGTCGGTGCGCAGCTGCTTTCAAATCGGCCTCCTCGTGCTTATCATCGATAGAGTCCAAAGATTATAATAGAAGATCTTGGTTCGTTTTGGGGTCGTAGTAAGTCACTCGATGAAGGGACTTCCAGTTCCACCAGAATCACTGCTTCGGCTCTATAAGCAAGAGCAAATGGAGTATGACCAGTCGTGGACTTGTGAGTGTCCGTAGGCCCAAAGTGCCGTAGGAAGCTCATACACCCACTTGCCTCTAGCCTTCTCCAAACGCTTTTTTAGAATAGATTTGATAATCTTGTTTACAGCTTCAACTTGTCCATTCACCTTGGGGTGAGCGACCGCCGCAAATCTCTTCTCAATACGATATCTCCGACAAAATTCTTTAAATTCAGCACTATCAAATTGAGTCCCATTATCTGTCACGATAGTTTGTGGGAGACCAAAACAACACATGATGTTCCAAACAATGAAGTTGATAACTTACTTGGTTGTAATCGTGGCTAATGGCTCCACTTTGACTCATTTGGTGAAGTAGTCAACTGTGATAATCGCATACTTTGCGCCACCTTTGGAAATTGGCAAAGAGGCGATGATGTTGATTCCCCACATAGCGAATGGCCATGGGCTAACCATTTGTGTGATTTCTATCGACGGAGCTCTCGGGACTTTCGCATATATCTGGCATTTGTCGCATCGTCTCACATAATCAACAACATTCCGGTTCACAGTTGGCCAGTAGTATCCATAATGGAGTATCTTTTTCGCTAACGTTTGCCCCCTAGTGTGATCGCACATTCTCCCTCATGGACTTCTCTCAAGACACGCTTTATCTCGTCATGAGCGATACACCAGAGTAAGGGAATGGAAAACCCCTTTCTATACATAGTTCCCTCTTGCATAATATACCGTGAAGCTTTACGAAGGACTTGTCGCTTTTCGTTTCTCTTTTCGGGCAAGATTCCATGTAACGGGTATTCTTTAAATGGAGTCATCCATGATTCCCTCTCGGGCTCCATTTCCAGTATTCGATCAACTTCAATCATTTTTATACTTGGGGTGTGCAATGTCTCGACTGGAACCAAGCCCATCTGTTGTGCGTCACCAGTACTCGTGAACTTTGCCAGTGAATCTGCTCCCCCGTTCTGCTCATGCGTGATATGTGAAATGTCATAGTATTCGATATCCGCCAACAACTCCTGAAATCGGGTAAGATACGGGGTAAGTCGCTGTCCTTTGGCTTGATAGTTTCCACTAACCTGATACGCCTCCAGTTGTGAGTCGCAAAAGATTTCAAGAGATTTCACCCCGAATTCTCTAGCATGTTTAAGTCCAACGATCAACGCCTCATACCCGGCTTCATTGTTTGTAGCAGGAAAATCAAGCTTCAAAGCATATCAAATTGACCGGTTCTCAGGGGTTACAAGAACATTACCAGCTCTGGAACAATGATCATTAGATGCTCCATCGGTGTACATCTTCCATCGTATGGCAGGGATTATTCCGTTCTCTAGGGGCTCGTCCTGCACGGTAAACTCTACTATGAAGTCTGCCAATGCTTGTCCCTGGATAGTTCTCCATGATAGATATGTAATATCGAAATGGCCGAGTTCGATGTTCCATTTAAGCAACCTTCTAAATGTCTTAGGTCGCTGTAGGACCCGTCGTAACGGCTGGTTAGTGTAAATGCTGATTGGATGGGCCTGAAAATACGGGCGAAGCTTGCGCGATGCGATCACCAAGCAGTATGCCAGTTTCTCTATCTTCGGGTAGTTTCTTTCTACCCCTGTTAATCATTTACTAACATAATACACTGGTCTCTGGATCCGGTTCTCCTCACGAATCAAGGCGGCACTTATAGCATGTGACGATACAACCAAGTAAATATACAACTCCTAATGATCTACCAGCTTTGAAAAAACATGGGGCTCTCCAAATGATCGACCAAAGCTTGGAATGCGCCTTCACAATCTTGCATCCACTCGAAATTCCTCTTTCCTTTCCTTATCAGAACGAAGAAAGGAATGCATTTGTTGGTCGCCCTGGAGATGAACTGATTCAAAGCAGCAACATTGTCGTTCAAACTCTACACATGTTTAATGGTTCTGGGCACTTGTATATCTCGAATGGCTTAAATATTTTCTGGATTAACTTCTATTCCTTGAGCATTGACAATGAAGCCCAAGAACTTCCCCGATGCAACACCAAATGAGCACTTCAGAGGGTTGATTTTCATGTTATAGAATCGAAGGATATCGAACATCTCTGCCAAGTCTCAAATGTGGTCGTTTGATAGTCGTGACTTCACGAGCATATCATCCACAAAGATTTCCATCGTCCTCCCAATCTGGTCCTTAAACATTCGGTTAACCGAACGTTGATAGGTTGCTCCAGCATTCTTTAGCCCGAACGACATCACTACATAACAGTATAACCCAACATCCGTCATGAAACTGGTATGTTCCTGATCTGGGACATGCATCGGGATTTGATTATACCTCGAGTATGCATCCATAAACGATAACAACTCGTGTCCAGCAGTTGAATCAACTAGTTGAGTGATTCTAGGCCGGGGAAACTATCTTTAGGGCACGCCTTGTTCAAATCCAAATAGTCAATGCACGTTCTCCACTTCCCATTCGCCTTCTTCACCAGCGGGGGATTAGTTATCCATTCGGGGTAGAGGGCATCGTGAATAAACCCATTGACTTTAAGTTTACCCACCTCCTCTTTAAGAGCGACGGATCTCTTCGGATCCATGCCCCGTCTTTTCTGTTTCATTGGGACATATTTCGGATCAATGTTTAATGCATGACTTGCGATGGAAAGCGAGATCCCACACATGTCAGAATGAGTCTAAGCGAATACATCCAGATTTTCTTGGAGGAAATCAGAAAGTTCTCTCATCATTGAAAGGCTGAGTTGCGATCCAATCTTCAACACCCGCGATGGGTCGTCGTGGTTGACTATAATATCAATCGTCAGCTCAACCGGTGTTGCCTTGGTCTCCTTGGGTTCCTCCACATCATCCCTTGGATCTACATCTCTATAGAACCGACTGTGGTGCCTAAACCAAGGCTTAGGCACCATTTGTCAATCTTCAGTAACTTGGATGCGGACAGTCTTGTCCACACCCTTTCCTTTCTCTTTTCGCTGAGCCTCTCTCAACTCAGCCACATAAAAGGCACGTCTAGTCACCTAATCACCATGCACAACACCTACTATGTTATCATTTGGAAATTTCAACGTTAAACACCAAGAGGCCAAAGCTTCCCGAAATTCAGCTAGGGCCGGACGGCCCAGATAAATATTGTACGGTGAATCCACATCCAAAATAATGAACGGTAGGATCCGCACCCTCCTACGTTCACTTTCTCCGAACTCAACTGCCAATTCGACATAACCTACTGCTTCAGTAGCCACACCGTTGAAACCGTGTATACGAGCTTTAGCTGGTTTCAAATCCTTATCCTCCATCCTCATTTGATCATACGCCTTCTTAAAGATAATGTTCACAGAACTTCCACAATCAATAAGAATTCTTCTCACCAGAGCAGGGCCAATCATGGCTGAGATAACCATCAGATCAATAGTAGGGGCCTCTACTCTATCGACATCCCTACTTCTGAATACTATATCATTCGTCATTGTACGTTGTTGCTTGGCCGGAGTTCCATCCTCCGTATTTGAACAACATTCAAAATCCATATGTCACATTAAATTAGCATAGTGCTCCATTTCCTACCAACTCCTATCTGCATGATGCGGTCCACCAACTATCATGTTTATTAACAACCTTCTACCGGTCCATGCAGGCTCCTCAGCCCTGCGCGGAGCCAACGCACGATTGGAATCAGACGTCCCCTATCCGCCACTCTATGGATTTTTCACAAACTGCTGCAACTTTTTCTCCCAAATCAATTTCTCAATGGCATCCTAGAGATGCCTACACTCGTCCGTATTGTGCCCGTAACATTCATGAAACCGATAATACTTTCTGGTTTGCTTTTGTGCCTCTGTCGATTCTTTCGGACGTGGCTTCTTATATTAGAAAGTATTACAGGTGGGCAGATAAATGTTCTCTAGGGATGCATTCAAAGGTGTATAGTTGTCATACATAGGAAACTTTGGCTTTGGCTTTCCAAGCTTCCTCTTCCGGTCTCGATTCCCTTCTCCGCTTCTTTTCTTTTGTTTCGGCTTGTTTTGAACATTAACCTGAACCTTCCCGGAACTCTCGTCAAACTGCTTTATTGCGATGTTGCTTTGTGCCACTTCCCCGCTCAGCCCTGTACCATTAATCTTTCTAGAAAACTTGACCTCTTCCTTCCTTATAAACTAGGCCGCCATTGAGTAGAAACGCTCCAACGTGGCCGACGGTTTTCCAGCTAGCCAGTCGCCGAACTCGGATTCGAGGTCTACCCCCCTTGTCACAACCATAATTATTGCGTGGTAATTAGGGTTACTTACTTCAATGGCAGCAACATGAAATCTCTGCAAGTTGTCCTTTAGTGGTTCACCGGGAGCCTGGATTACACTGGACAATGACATCACATCTTCGAGGCGAGTAGCATGAATCTGGAACTGATCCACAAATCTTGTTGCCAGCTCGTCAAATCTTGAGATTGATCACGGGGGTAATCTTATGAACCACAGTAGCGATCCTAGAAAGAGTTATGGGGAAGCATCTGCATTTGGTGGCATCATTCGCTCTTGCTGAGTCCATCAACCATTCGTACCTCATGATGTGCTTCATGGGGTCAGTTTTCCCCTTATAAGCAGGCATCGTAGGCATGTTATACCTTCTAGGATACTCCGCATGTCAAAAAATGTTAGTAAATGGGGTGTGGCTCCTAGAGACTCTCTGGTCATCATTTGTCAAGCCCTGGTTCTCCCTCACCAGCTGTCTGACCATTATGGATAAATCCAGTGTCTGGATAGGTGGCACCAAGTGGTGGTCGTGCTCCACCTCACGTGAATGTTCCGGCCGGTGTCTCCAGGCCATTTCACGCCTTCTTGGCCTATCATCCTCCTGATGTACATTCTGAGCATTCACTTCATTATCATTCCGGAGAGGTAGTTGGTCAGCATCCAAATGTACTCCAACGTCCAAGTTCTCGGATCCAAGTCAAGCATGACCCTCCGGCTGTAGTTGAGAAGCTGTCCCCCTAGCCGAGGGATCGGCACCGACCCATCTTGGCAGACCATGTTAGTCTGCCAAGTGTTGCTTCGATGTCCCTGCTTGTGCTGCTTCAACTCTACGATGCCTTCTCCTATGATGTTCGTCTGATGAAGTTGAGCTATTTGACGCCGAGTAAGAAGCGAGATCCCTTTTGGCGCTTTGGTGCTGTAGTTGAGCAATCTTGGTCATCAAGTTGGCATTAGTCTGGATTTGCTCATTTAGCTGCCTATGACTTTCTATCAGCTACCTCATCAAGTCATTGAATTCAGCTCTAGTTATGGAATTAGCGAGGTTCTGGGCTACAGCAGGCTCCACATTTACATTAGCAAGTTGGTTGCTTGGACCCCCTTGTTGGACGCTGGCAGTTTCGTGGGCATCAACATTTTGGGAAGTAGATCTGGTGCACCTCACCATTCTGGATTCCTTTGCTTAGATCTTGGTAAATCTAAATAGTATTTGCAAGCTTCTGGAGATGAACCTGGATCTCCTTCGGGGGATTTCCTCAATCCAGTAACCACAAAGGTGATTCTAATAGCCTGAGAATCAACATTCTCAGTAAAAGCACCAAAATGTTTGCAACCAAATTGACCACAAACACCCAAGAAAAGATTTAATAAGTGAAATAAATAAAGAAATTAAATGAAAATAGAGGAGAATCACAAAATATCAAAGAAAACACAACAGAGAGCAAAAACAACAAGATTTATAGTGGTTCGGCGTTGATTTCCTACGTCCACTTTGATTCTCTTTATTGCTTCTTAATTCACTTGATTACAATTACAAATAGCAAGAAATAGAAAGAAATCAGAAATGAATGGAGGAAGTTAGTTACAATAATGGTGGAGTTTAACTAACAGCGTAAATGTCCCTAGAATGGCTCCCTGTGCCTGTATTTATAGACGAAGGAGGCCTCCAATCTGAATGAAACTTCGGCAATAGCACCTCCCCAACCATATGGGCCCACCATAGGGAGCTCTAGGCCCAACTCTCAATGGATATGGATTGGTACTGATCCCTCCATGAGTCGAGTTTTGGCTAGTGATCCCTATGGTAGCTCTCTTCTGGTCTATAATGATGATGTTTCAAATATCAAGGCGGTTGGATGCATGGAGCTCTAGTTCTTGTAATACTTTAGTTCGAATCTTATCTTGGTCTTGGTAATGTCGATCCCTCATAGTCCCCCAATGTGTGTCGATCCATCCTCTACGAGCCATTCCATTCTGATCCATATCGCATAGTCCATTCCATGCCGACCCATATCCCACAAGTAAACCATGCCGATTCATTTCACTCAAACCATACCATGCCGATCCATCCTCCACGAGCCACACCATGCCGATCCGTACCTTACAAACAAATCATGTCGATCCCTTTCCCATGACCATCGACATGCCGATCCATACTTCATAAGCTACACCATATCTGGTGTCGATCCATTCCCTTCGAAGATACCATGCCGATCCCTTTACATGTCCATTCAAACTAACCATATTGCCAAGTAACCATGTGGACCGCCTATCATCTTAAGTGTACACCATCCCCTTCTTATCTCATCCAACTCAACCAATGTCCATGTTGATCCCTATTCCAACCAAACTAAACTGCATAGTTCCAACATTCTACATTGTCTATCTACTAACCCTATTCACCCTGGGCTTGATACAACTGCCTGGACATTATATTTTGGTCATGTGGCTGTTTTCTTATGACCACCCTTCTCATCAACAATAGATACTGGCCCATGCGACCAGTCCAATATAGCCTGGTCATGGCACCGAGTAACAATACCTTCACAATTTTAATGCAAATACAAGAGTAGCTAACTCCTAGTCGTGTGTCAGATAATTCCTCTCGTGGTTCTTTAGCTATGGACTCGCATAGGATACTACCCTTCTTTGTGCATAAGAAAAACTCCAAGACTAGTACCGCATTCATCGGTATAAGTAGTAAACTATTTGTTACCATTTGGAATAACCAAAATTGGAGCATTCATCAATAACTCCTTCAATCTAATAAATGCTTCGTCACATTCCAAATTCTATGTCTAAATCAGGTTCTTCTTGATCAAATGGGTCAGTGGTGCCAATATCTTTGCAAAATCCTTTATAAACTCCCAAAAAATCCAGAGAAACCGAAAAAGCTACGAATTTCTGAAGCGTTCTTCGATGTCTTCCAATCCTTGACTGCAACTACTCTCCCTGGGTCTACTGCCAATCCATTTGCTGATACTACATGCCCAAGAAAACAAACTTCATCTCTCCAAAAGTGATAGTTTGAAAATTAGCTTTCAATTGATTCCTTCTCAAAACATCCATCACTTCTCTCAGATGAATTTCACGCTCCTCTTCATTTCTAGAATAAATAAGAATGTCATCCATGAAGACCACTATAAACTTGTTCAATTGCTCCCGGAATACTCTACTCATCAAATCCACAAAATAAGCTGAAGCATCAGTCAACCCAAATAGCATGAACTAGCTACTCAAACAATCCATCAGGTGTACAAAATGCAATCTTTGGGATACTATCTTCAGCCATTCACAACTGGTTAAATCCAGTCGCCAAATCAGGCTACCAGAAAAACTTTGCCCCACCTAATTGATAAAAGAGGTCATTAATATAAGGCAAGGGATAGTGGTTTTTCCTTGTTAGCTTATTCAACTCTTGATAATCAATGCACAACCTTAGGGAACTATCTGCCTTAGTAGCAAAAATGATAGGTGCTCCCCATTCCGAGATACTTCTTTGAATAAAACCTTTATGCAATAATTCTGATACTTGTTTATCAAATTCTCGCCTTTTCTTCGGAGCCATATGACTAAGAGGCATCACAACTGCTCATACGTCTTTCTCGTGGTCAATAAGAAACTCAATTTCCCTTTGGGAAGGAAGATCGAAACTCCTTCGAATACATTAGGATAGTTCTTCACTACAGGTATACATAATAGCTATTCTTGTGACAGGCCGAGTAAATATAGATACGTCGCCATAACAGAAACATCAGGCTCACAACATAGAATCAAATCAAGTCCATTATCCTTCGGTAATCGAACTATCCTCCTATCACAATCCAACACTACCTCATAGAAAGACATCCAATCTATTCTCAATATCAATCCATGCCCAAAGAAGTTTAGTATATATGCATTACAATGGAAATCCACACCATGGATGACCAACTTTAGATTATAATATAACATCGATAGATGGGTCAATCCCCTAACAGGATTCAACACCATAATAGAATCATATACAAGATCAGGTTTAAGAGCTAAACTATCGATAGATGCACTTGATATGAACGAATGAGATGCACCGGTATTAAACAATGCATGAACAGGAGAATCAGATAAAATTAACACATCTTCTGTCACAATCTGCTTTCCCTTCTCCTAAACCGACTATGGTGCCATACACGAGGTTGGAACAACATCTAGGGTATATGCCTTCCCAAGCCGAATTTCACCCTTTAGAGCTGAGCAATCCTTCTTTATGTGTCCGAACTGATCACAATTATAACACCTACACTTTTTTTTTTGCATTGGAGCTTCCTTACAATCTTTAGCTAGGTGTTCCACTTTGTTGCAATTATAGCATATGCCACCCTTTAAATCCTTCGAGAGGTTCGTTCTATAATTCTTTGCAACGTGCCACACCTTTTGACATCTATTACAAGTAACCACCTACTTCTTACCTTGTCCTCTTTGTAATCCATTCCCTTTTCATTTATTTTGTTGAAAGGATCCTATAATTTGTTTCCACCTTTCATTGAATTCAACAAAGCTGCCTCCACTACTCCTTCGAATGTAGCTCCATAAATTTGATTCAATGCAAGTTCCCTCAAAGACAAAATCAAACCCATTATAAATTTCAAGACTTTCTTTCCCTAGGTATTCAATGATTTAAATCAAAACCTTGCCAATTCGTTGAACTGATTTACATATTCCCCAACTATCGTCTTTCCTTGCTTCAGATAAATAAACTTCTGTAACAATGAATCCCTTTCAGCACCTGAAAAGAACTTTCTTTCGAATCTAGTCTTAAACATCCTCTAGGTAATAGTGTTATCATCTGTTTTTGCCGTCACCACTTCCTACCAACATGCTGCCTCTCCTTTCAAATGCCTAGTAGCTAGTTGTCTCTTAGTAGCATCACCACAGATTGATAAACTGTTCACAATCATTAAGCCATGCCTGAGTTATTGAGTATGGTTTCGTTCCTTCAAAAGGCTTCCTACCAAGGCTGAAGAAATCCCTACACAGCTAGGAAAATCCACATTTGGTGTTGCTGGAGCTAGAATCACATCTTGGTCGGTAGTGGTAGTGACTGTAGGTTCAGTGGGGTTGGTGCTAGTTTGGTTCATCACCCGAAGGAAGCGTCGGAACCATACTGGAATGTTAACACCAAGAATATCCAATGTATCCATTCGAATGCTAGTCCCTGCTCTGTTTTCTACTCCACCAGCATTGGTTATATTAGTCCCTGTCCTTATTGAATCACTCATATTTGACTATTTGGGAAAAGAAAATAGGATACTACCAACTCCTCAAATAGATAGAGAATAAAACTAAAATAGTAAATGGGTGTGTGCATATGTACTTTTGTTCCTATATATACATATCCTATATATATCTAATAGAAAAATACAAAATATGTTCTCTCAATACTTTCCTAGATCCTAACCTATGCTCTAATACCAAATGTAACAATCTGCGTTTTTGAACTTGGATTTAATACTTGAACCAATGTTAACACTCGAGAACCGAATAGTCGAGTCATTAGGGTTTAAGAAAAGATACATATATAAACACACACACACACACACAGATATATATATATATATATAAAGTCACGATCATAGGTAGATATCAGATACAATTCTAACAATAAACTATCTACCTTCAGAGTCTCACTGCAGAATGAATAAAAAATAATTCATAGTTGATATTATAATCACATCACCATAACATATTTGAATGTCAAATACATATGTCTGAATATGTACAAATAGAATCCAAACCCATACACAATAAGAAAACTCCAGGCATCACAAGTATATACATCATGAACACTATATAAAGGTAAATCTCTATCTTTGATATTGTACCATCACCAGTCTCCGTCAACCTGGATATATAGAAAAATAAGTAGGAGTGGGTTGGACATAAGTCTGGTGAGTGAACCATACTTTATTCTACATATACTACAAAAATAATACTATAACATGATATGAGTCTATCGTTCAGCCATCACATGTTCCGTTGCCACACAATAACTGACTGTCATATACATTTAGTTGTATCGCATTATATTTATGCAAACTCATGCCCTGGAATTGTCTTATGCACTATAGGGTCACCTATCGTCCACCACCATGCAAATCGTATATAAGACTCATGCCCTGGACTAGCCTCATGCCCTACAGGACTGGACTCATGCTCTGAAATGGTCTTACACCCTATAGGGTCGCTTAACATCCACCTCTACACCAGTCTGCTAAAGCCTTCAGGGGAGTACCACACTACTTGGCACACCTACTTGTGTTACAGGTCCATATCTGCATATACATTCAAGGGTGTCTAATCTACATCCCAGTCTTCTCTCATCTGCATTCACCATCGTACCTTATATCCATATCATAACATATATCATATATCATACCACATATCGCATATCATACATCACTTTGAATAGTGACCAAATTATCTCATATATTCACTCGTTCCATATCATAGTCATCCGTACCGTCACGTCTAAGATGTCCTCCGAGAACATAAGAGAAAACAAGAGTTGAATCAATTATTTATTTATATGGCCTTTTAGCCAATGTTCAATAAGACAGGACTCTTGTGCACCGACGGATCGGTCAGTAGAAATCGGTGCACCGGTGTGCACATTTCCTATAGACTTCTAAGTTCAGTATATTGCATCTTACCCTCCATTTCTCGCCTCTGGTCACCACCGCCTCAGCTCAGATCATAGGAGATTATGTCTATACCCTATTTCTAGTTTCCTAAGTCAAATTCCATCATTAATTCGCAAATTTTATTTATGTAATCATTAGTGTTTCAAATTTCAACCTAATCTAGTTTCTAAGCACCTATTACATTTAAATCCCTCCCAATACCCAATTTAATCTGAATTTAGTCATCTATAAATGTTTATCTACTCTAATATAGGCTTCAAATCATAACTATATGATCAAATCATATTATATGGGGAAGAGAACAGAATCACTTACAAAACGGCTTATTCCTATCCAAAGCTTGGCTGTCCAAGATTGTTGCACTTCCTCTCTTTGATTTTCGATCTGCAATTCGTCTCAGGATAGTGGCCTAATGCAATAGCTTCACATTACTTCTAATTGTTTTCAATTTGATTAAGAAATGAGTCAGAAAAGGGCATTTGATTGAAGTGTTTTAGTGAGGGCTTGAGGAAGAAAAGAAGTTACAGTGTTGATTTTTGAATGAGGAAGTGTGCAGACTTTCTGTTATAACTTAAGGAGTAAAAAGCCCAACTGTCAAACTCAAATTCAAATCTTATTTTTACCGCCTGTTTGAATTGATCACCTTTTCATCCGTAACTCCTCCATACAGACTCCAAACGGAACAAACAAAAACACTTTACAACTCAGAAAAAGAGACGGTCGTGCTGGTTTCGTCGTCAATTCTAAAGTTTGTAAAGGTACCATTTTGCCCTCCTTAGAATTAATTTAATTTATAAATCCATTAATTCAATACTTTTCACATTACCAAATAATAATTATTTAATTAAAATATTACTCAAATTTTTGAGTATTACACATAACGGGCTGGATTTTATTATTTTTAACCGACTTTGATCATACGGTCCTAGTGCATTCTAACTCCTAAAAAAGAGGCTAGCCCCCTCACTTTTATTCACTAGAAGCGAAACTCTACCAATTTTCTTCTTTTATACCAAACTCTTCTTAATTCAAAAACGAAGTTATATATATATATATATATGTGTGTGTGTGTGTGTGTGTATGCATGTATGTATGTATTCATAGTTCAAGGATTTGGAAAAGGTTAATTAAGCTAAGAAAGAGGTAAAGGATTTATATGAATATCTCTATTTATATTCCTTACTGATCTTCCAAATCTAATACACACACATACGTACAAATGAATTATGAAATAAAAAGGGTAATTATAGGAAGGAATAGGCATTAACACGAGAGCAAATCTAAAGAAATTAAGAGAAGAATTTCTATGAGCGGAAATCTTAGTTTTTCTCATTTGGTAGTTTGTTTAGTTAATATTTGGATTTGTTTTATGCCTTGGGGAATTTTGTAAACAAAAGCTTTAAATTTAAAACCCCAAAATTCCCTTATAAAATGTTAATTCTTGAATTGGTTGGAATCTTATTTGTTTTATGTTAACATAGTAGAATTAAATATATTATTTGCAATATGAATAATTTATGTTCTATTCAACTTCCACTTCTCAATTTCTATTTGTTCCGACGAAGGGTTCTAGAAGAAAAGGAATTAGGAAAGGGTGTGCAAAGTATGAACTTTATCTATCTATATTTTGCACCAACTATTTTCGTAATTAAAATAAATATGAATCCTTTTTCACTCTAATCTTACATATTTAGAAGTCGAATATAATAGAAAGGATTTAAATTATAAATTTTTGTTCCCTTGAAATAGAGGCATTAATTCTACTATGTTAATGTAAAATAAGTTGGATGTTTTGATTCCATTCTTTTAAATATATATGCAAGTCTGTTTTGTTTGGCTAATTTTAAATGTGATGTTAGCTATTGTGTAAAATATTAAATTAGATAGGTAATTGTAAGGATATGGAAAATTTTTACATTTAGAATATTTTTAAAACTTGCATAGGAGTCAAAAACCTTAGTTTAGAAATACTTTTATGAATGGGAATATTTAATAAAAACTAGTTAGCGTAGAATTTACGTTAAGTATAAAAATATTAACATATAAATCATTATGTATAAAATAAATAGGTCGGCAAATGACATTAAACCCTACATAAAGAAGTTAAGAATAATAATGGAAATTAATCCATAACTGAAAAGCAAAATAAGAAGTTTCCCCTTATATGGCGTTAATGCGTTAATGCGGGTGAGGTATATTATTCATATATGTTACCATATTTTCGTAAGTTTGGAGAATGAAAATATGACCAAGTTATAGAGATGTGAGATCAGTTAAAAGTACACAGAAGTTTGCCTAGCTAATTTGACGACCAGTAGTGTGACTTTGAAACTGATATGAGACATCACCTCTAATGAGTACCCACAGCGGATGCGAGGTTAGTCCTAATTCTATAGGCTAAGTCTGCCCAACTAATGTGGCTACTAGTGCCTATGAATGATCAGACTAATGCGAGACGTCGTTTGAGTTATGGATCATAGAACGGATATCATAGTATATGCCTGCTTTGGGCTTGAAGGTATTAAATGGTTATTGTATGGTTTGCCTGCTTTCTATTCAAGAAGTATTAAATGGTCTAGATTATCATTTAGGTAGAGTAGTCAGAAATATATGGAGGGGGTCTGCTTTGGGGTTGAGGTATTGAATGGTTATTGTAGGGTCTGCCTCTTCTCCATAAAAGAAGTATTAAGTGGCCTTGTGGAATTTCATACGATGTCAGCTAGAAAGTACCAAGGAGGGGTCTGCCTTGGGTCTAGGTATTAAATGATGGGGATCTGCCTAGGATGTAGGTATTAAATGGTCAGGGTCTATCTATTTCCTATTAAAAAGGGTATTAAGTGGCTTAGGTACTTTTTCTTGCATCGTTAGGACATGGTTGATGAAGATGGGTCATTGGCTTAACATATATTCTATAGCTGTTTTGCAATCGCATTATAGTTACAAAGTTAGACTGGAAAGGAACCTTGGCCTACAGTTGGAGATATGTTATTGTGTTGGACTGGAAGAGCCTTTGGCTTATAATTGGAAGTATACTCGGTAGGACATAGTATAGAATGCGTAGGGCATAATACTCATCTAAATGATACTACCTGATGTGCACGTAAATGTGCATATTTTACCATCATATTTAATCTATTTAAATTAAATAAATGATCATATCGGGTATTTTAACTTGTTTAAACCAAAATTCAAATAATTCCAAATTGTCACATATTCATCTTCATCCAAGGGCAAAATAGACATTTTTGTGCATAAATTAACTTGAGAAAATTTAATTATAAATTTCCATACTATTTTGTAGGAATTTGATTTCAATTACAAGTGGTTTGATGAAGAGGATATGCATGCACAAATAGAACACAAAGGAATGAAGATGAAAATAATTCAAAGTGAAGATCATGGAGGACCCCACCCACTTACCTTGATTTTCAAATTAGGAGCTAAGCACATGACAAAAGGACATTGAAGCTTCATGTACATTTAGGTGGGGGATTAGTGGATGTTAATGATTACTTGGCCACCACACTACCTCAAGGGCAATTTGGGCATTCCCCAAAAATATGAATTAGGGTTTAACAATTGTATAAATACCACATATCTTCATGTAACCTCTTCTCTCTTCTCTTAGTCTCTCTTAGTTTAGTTTTAGATCAAATAAAAGAAAACTCTCTTCTCTTTTCCATGGCTACTTAGCCATTTTTATTTTCATATAACTTCCATTTTTTTATGCAATGTTAATTAGAGCTCTCTTTCTTTTACATGCTTCTTTTGTTTGTTTACTTTCATGTTAGTAGAGTAGATTTATTTTTCATGCAAGTAGAATAGTTTTTTTTTCTTTCATTTTTCTCTTTTTTTCCCTCTTGTTAGTTTCATGTTGTTTTCTACATTTGTTGATTTGATAACAAATATGAGAGCTTAATCCCTACAATTTAGAAGCAATGAAGCACTCTAATATGTAGATGATTTTAGGGGTAATGAATTTGTGAATTTGAAAGATGATTTTAGAGTTTCTATGCTTGCTGAAAATGCATTAGAAAAAATTGAATAGAAGTAAAATAGTGATATCATACATGTTTCTAACCCGTTTGAGTTCATTCTTTTTGGTTTAGAAACTAGACTCAAGGAGAAACAATTTCTCTTTTGGTTACATTTCGATTTATGGAAGTTTGATTGACCTGAAACAGAATTGAAATGTAGAAGTGCAATTCTGTCCTTAAAGAAAAATTTCCTGACTTTATACCAGAAATATATTTTACCATATCTTTTACATTACTCATCCAAATTCGATAATTTTATATGTTCTTGAAAGATTAGACATATTTCTACAAGTTTCATGTTTTGAGTTTTATGAAATTTTGAAGCTAAGTTAGTCAAAATTGCACTTCTTTCTTACAATCCCGAGAGCAGAGTGACAGTGACAGTAATTTTAGACCTGAGAATTGAAATTGCAATAACTTTTGACTCGTGCATCCGAATTAGATGCTTCTTTTTCTGACTTCTAGCTTTGGAAATGCTCTTAAACTTTCATGTTTTATGATTTACCGATTTCTGAGTTTTACAGGGTCCAAATAGCTCTTTTAGCCACAGCCTTGTCGTTATTTTAATTATTCAAAGTTTTATCATTTTAAACCTGAGAATTAAAATTGCCGTAACTTTTGACTCAAATGTTCAAATTAGATGATTCTTTTTCTAACTTTGAGCTTTAACAATCTTCTTCAACTTTTATGTTTCATATTTTCTCAAATTCTGAGTTTAAAAGGGGCGAACTGGCAAAACAAGCCGCTAGCTTGAGTTCTTTTGCAAAGTTTGGCATTTTCCGTTGAATTGTTTTTGAATTCGATGATTTCGAGCATTTTTTTGGAGATGGTTCTAAAAGGCTAACTCCTACTAATAGAAAAGCCGACATTAATGTCGATTCGCACTACTAATTGACGGTTTCATTTTGGTTTTATCGTATGTTAATTTTATTGAATTTTCATCGATTTTTGCTGTTTCTGTGCACGCGTTTTCTAAACCGTTTTCGAAATGATTTTTAAAATGGAAAAGCTTTCAAATTAAATGTTTTTACAAAAATTTATAATTATTTTATATATATAATACACACTTTTATACTATTCGAATGAATGGGAAAGAGAATTAAACGATTTAGTAAAACATGTGGTATGAGACATGTGCGTTTACTATTTCGGTTAATTTCGGACTTGTACGATCGAAGCTATTTGAGATTATTGATTCTGAGATGTTTTGCCATTTTATGGCGTATTTTGAGTTTTATAATTTCTATTTATTGTAATTATTTAAGATGGCCAATATTTGACAAGTATTATGGTTTGAGATCTCCTATGTAGGAGTATGGTCGATGAGAACCATCACGATGTTTTGTTTACTTGCCAATGATATAAGGCAAGTCATGGGTTTATGATTTCATATTTTGAGATTTATGGTTTATGAGGAACCATCATGATGTTTCACTTGTCGATGAGATGAGACAAGTTACGATGCCATTTAATACTTGTCGATGAGATGAGACAAGTATGGTGTCTCTTTATCACTCGCTAATGAGACTAGGCGAGATATAATTTTCTGAGTCTTATGATGTTTCTAGTGTGGCATTGACTAACGGCTAGTAAACTGCTAAGTGCGAATGTGTGGTATGGGACACACATTAACACTTTTCGGGTTTCTATCCATGAGTTTGTGACACATTCACGATGTTTACCTAACATAACTGCTTTGAGAGGTGTTAGCTACCTTGTCATGAGGACGAAATGATTTGGAAGGTGTTAGCGACCTTGTTAGGGCAGACAAAATGGCTTGGAGAGGTGTTAGCGACCTTGTCTAAGGCTTCGGCCGTTTAAGTTTAGCACGTGCGGCATTGCTTTGGCATTACAATCGGGGATTTGGCCAATCCAGATTTTGTGAGTTTTCTGTTTTATTGTGATTTCACCTTTTTAAGATGTTTTATTACATCAATAGCCTAGTGCTATATGAGATGTTATATATATAGTGATTTCAATTATGATGTTTTGAACTCTTATCGAGTTCCTTGAGTTATGAGTTTGGATAATTTCAGGATTTTATAGGATATTCTGGGTTTCGCCATTTTGGCGAGTTGAGATTGAGATTTATATACATTTATACCGATGAGATGAGGTATAATTGAATTTGGATATTCATCTATAATTGAGTTTTGGATCATCATATTTGAGAATGTTTTATGTTTGCCATTTTGGCGAGAGTTTGTATTGATGTTTCTCCTTTTGAGGAGATATGGTTCATGGAAACCATTAAGACATTTTGGGATGTCGCCGATGATATGAGGCACTTGTGTTTAATTTGAGTATTGAGTTTGAGTTACCTCCTTCGAGGTATTTGTTAACTTAAGTAGCGTTTGTTACTTAAGTGTTGAGCTTATGAGTTTATCAATTCATTCTTCTCTTTTGAGAAGAAGTATCTTCATGTCTATTCTGCTTCATATTACCGATATTGACTGATTTGTGTAGCTAGACTGACCCGTGTATTTATACTCAGGTCAGACCGAGTTGTTTCAGGTATTGTCTATTGGACTTAGCTTGAGGTTGGTGCTAGATATCAGCTCTTCTTTCTCTTGAATAATTTATGTTCTTCCGCATACTCTGATGTATTTATATTTGATTCAATGTATATGGTGTGGTCGAGTACTACCTTTACTGAATTCATATTGTATTGTACTAAACATGTATCAGTGTATATGTATATATATGATGTTGATTACTGTTCTGTGATGTGCTTTACATTTAGTTATTGTATTTTGTTCTGATAGATCCGTTATCCACCTATAGTTTTGGATTAAGCATTTACTGGGTATGTCGATCCATTGAGATAGAAAAGAAAAATCATATAGCATATATCGATGTATTTAGTAGATGTTTAAGACAAAGTTATAGATGGTCGCCCTTAACCAGCCCTATTCTCCGCTTTAGTAGACGGAATTACTCATTAATTCTCTTTACTAAGGTGGGTCTCGGGGTGGGGCGTTACAGTTTGATGTTTATACTCTCTTTTTGTGCTTTAATGGAAACACTTGAAGTAGTTTAATGATGTTGTTTAGCTTTGAATTTGATAGTCTATATTGTTCATAACAAATAGGCTATGCTTAAACAAACATAACACAAATTGCCTCTTCATCTAAATATGATTATGGCAAAGAAGTGAATGTTGAAATTGAAATTTGATAGCCTATATTTCTAAACAATAGTTAATAGGCTATGCTTAAAATAGATTTTTATTCCAACTTTGTTGTCATATTTCATAAGAGTTAAATGTGTATTAGTGGTTGTGTTATAGTTTGATGGTTTATATTGGGCTAATTAATAGCACAAATATATCATACTTATGATAAGCACATTAACTAATTACACTAATGACAAGAAAAGAGAGATCATAACTTCATTTTGTTGATTTATGTGATCTAGAGAGTGGATTTATCTCTAAATTGCAAACTCTCATATTTTTATCAATTTTCTTTTGTTTGTTTTTCTCATTTTTTAGCTAATCACTCTCAACTTTGGTTTAATTTGATTGAATAGAAATTTAAAATCATCAATTCCCTACGGATCGACCCGTATTCGCCACGTACTACAAGTGTACGCCGTGCACTTGCGGTTATATTTTAATTTAAATTCGTTCGACGGTTTTCTAAACCGATAGAATTTCCATCGACGAACACTACCTCAATAATAATATGGTAAGACTTGAGATTTTCATTTAGCAGACATTTATTGTTCCGCCTCCCTCCTCATTACAACCTACAGGTTAGGGGGAACGATGCTGATGAAGATAGTGATGGAGGCGGTAAAGACATGTGGTAGTTTAGTTATTTATATGTATTTTTGATTCATTTGATGTACCCAGATTTTGGACTTGATAATGTTCTATTTTGAGACATTGTGTTATGGATATTTGGAATTTTATATTTGTGAGCTTTGGAATATAATGAGCCCTCATTTGGTATTATATTTTATCCCTTTCAACCAACAACCAGTTCGGGAATGAGCCTAAGGTTTATTGAGATTTTATTGGATAGAATATTAAGCCCATTCTGGATAGGGTTGTTACATCCATAATGTGGATATATACATTTATAACTGACAGTTTTTGTTGTGTTATGCATTGATTGAATTTGATGACTTTTGTACCTTAGAAACTATTAATATTTATTACTTACACATCTTTTTTTGCCTATTTCTTCTCTCTAAATACATACCATCCTCTTATCAAATATGAAAGCCACATCCCTAGATAATAATACTACATAAAAAATAAACAATTACAACCATAATTCAACATAATGTAGTACACAACTAATAAAACAAGCACAAAATTACTTGGATAGCCTTGTCAATATTCCTTGCTCTCTTCTTCGGCCTATGCGGCGGCTTAGTACCTTTAAGGGCAAAGGAGTCGGTAATATTTAGTAATAAAAGTGAAAAATGTATAGTAGTACAAACCAAGGTAGTAAGTCTAGTCTTTCAAGAATGGAGAAGAGCTCCTACACCATGTGCCAATGCATAACTAAAAATAACTTGTGTAAGAAATGTATGAAAGTGCCAAGATAAAACGTAAATTGGTGTGACAAACTCTAAAATGACAATTAATAGTTAAGAAAAATACGTGATAAAGCATTTACCCCAAAAAAGTGAGATTGTCTTTTGAATTGCCCTACATACTTTCCCTCTGAATTTCTCTTCTCCAACTCAGTCTCAACCATCTGAATGAGCATCTTTTCTATTTTTACAACAAGGTCATAGAAAAAAATATATTCATACATGCATGTACCTTCGTGTTCGCGACAGAAAATTCTATCCATTAGAATACCGTCGGAAATACATCATAATAAAAACTGCAAGCGCACGGCGTACAATTGTAGTACGTATGCGAGTATGGGTTGATCCATAGGAAAAGAATAAAATTCTAAAATTACTCAATCAAATTAGCCCAAAAGTTGAGAGAATTTTTAACTAAAAAGTTTAGAAAAAATGATAGTGAAAATAGAATCAAAATGAGAATAAAACTATGAGATTAAAGAGCAATTTAGAGGTAAATCCACTTTCATATTTTCATATAAATCAACACAATATAAATCTATAATCTTTTTTTATCATTTATGGAATTAATGGATGTATTTATTATAAGTATGGCCTAATTGTGTTATTAACTAACAGAACTTAAACCATCAAACTCTAACACACCCTCTAACCACTTTACCACTCTTAAGAAAATGATATGAAATTAAGAATAAAATCTATTTTAAGCATGATCTATTTACTATGAATTAGTAACATAGAGCATAAAATTTTGATTCTAGTTTCATTTTCGTTATCAAAATCATAGTTAGATGAAAATGTAACTTTTGTTTACATTTGATTAAGTATAGCCTATTTGTTATTAACAACATAAGCCATCAAATTCACTAGTAAACAACAAACTTCCATTAACATCCAAAATTCCATCAAGCAAAAAAATGAGAGATTATAAATGAAATAATTATGTTGAGTTTATATGATTCATGAGAGCTTCATTACCCTTAAATTGAAGGTGTTTAGCTTCTCATAATTGAAACCATCTCGACATAAAATGATTTAAACATAAAAAGCAAGGAAAATAAGGAGCTAATCAAAAGAAAAGAGAGTTAACTATTTGCATGAAATGAAACTAAACTAATTGCATAAATTAAAACTAACTGCTAATATGAAATAAAGAAGCATAAACTCAATAAAAGAGCATGAAATAAAATAGCATGAAAGGAAGAAAAACATGTAGACAATAAAAGGAAATAAGAAGAGGCTTAAGAAGCCATTTTATTTATCATTGATTTTATGACTACAACTTGCATAAAAGAGAATAAAAAGAAGAACATTGCATGAAGCATAAAGGGGTATTTATACATTCCTAAAACTCGAATTCCATTTTTAGGGAGCTACCCAAAATACTCTTTAGTTTGTTTAGCCTCCAAGTAATCATTAAGGAATTAATTATTCCCCACTAACATGTTTTTTTGCCTTTAATCTCCACTAACATATGCATTTGCTTTTAACTATGGTCCATAAGTAAGTGGGCATGTAGGCTCCTCCATGTTGGATTATTTCCATCCTCTTCTCATTCTTTTGATTTCCTATGTATGCATGCATAAGCCCCTTTCATTTTGAGTCCAAAATTCTTATAAAACAAAATAAAAATGCACAAGTAAATTTTCTTCAAATTAATTTACATAAAAATTACCATTTTGCCCACATGTTAATGTATGAATGATGATTTGAAAATCCCTTTGTATTTTTGGTGTAGACATGTAAAATCATCCTAATATACCTTTTATTTTAATAAAAGAAGATTAAATATGAGAGTATAAATATATACTTTTACATGCACATCAATACCCCTACACTTATTTTTTTATTCTTCCTCGAATAAACCAAAACTAAGGTAAATCCGTTTTCGTAGGAAACACGATTGCATTGAGTGTATGCAACAAGCCATTAAACCTCTAGGTGGCCCTAGTAGAACGAGTGTTGTCTTGTGAGGGTTTTTGGCGGATAATACCCACAAAATCCAAATGCGATATGCAAATTCTAATGCGACTACATGATGCAAGTTTTCGAAAAATATTTACAAATGAAGAATTTACTTTTTAATTGACAAGAGTAAGTAAGATATAAGTTTTGGTTATTATCAAGAAATTTTAGCCTTTTTACTCATCAAAACATCCAACAAAAATTAAGTTATCATTACAATTGGACGGTAGTTTGGCTAGTTGTTTTGGTTGATTACATAGTGTAACTATGAAATGAATCCTTTAGTTGATTATCAAAGTTTTGCAAAGTGGCATTTTTATTTCTTTTGGATAACAAGTCAAATCAATTAAGTGAAGATAGTGCTTGGATTTCAATTGCTTGATCTCCCTATTTTGAAAATTATTATTGTTTACATACCTGACTTAGGTATGCTGAGGCCAGATATACTGATCATGCACTGCCTTTCGGGCTTACGTGAGAAGAGTACAGTGCATGGTGAGTGTACACACTTGTGTATGAACACATGACTCTAGGTGTTTATTATTATTATTTTAATTTTATTTACATACACCTAATTCATATATACCAATCATGTACTACCTTTCGGGTTTATGTGAGAAGGGTACAGAGCCTGGCGAGTGTACACACTTACATGTGAACACATGACTCTAGGTGGTTCTTATTATTATGATTTTTTTTCTTTTTCTTTTTTTTGAAAAGAGAGAGTTATGCAAAATCATCTTAGCACCACTTAACTTAGAAGATCAAAAATGCTATGCCTTTACTTTAAATCAACCACCCTTTTAAACAAAGTTACAATTAGGATACTTCATAATTATCACCTATGAACCTTCCTATGTACTAGTTACACCATAGTTGCTTGTAATTTAAACTTTACTTTTTATTATTCGTTGAGATAAGTAATTTTTCAAAGATTTCAATCTAACGACCAAAGTTGTATGCTTACTCTATCATGCCTATTCAGAAGTAAATTAACATGCAATTTTTTATTAAAATTTAAAAATAAAATTTGAAAGAAAGGAAAGAAAATGTAAAGATCACACCATGTAAAATTAAAATGAAAATGAGACTCCCCCATACTTGATTTTGACTGTGTCCCCACAGTCAATGCATGATATAATGAATATAATGGAGGAAAATTTGTACATATTTACAAGAGAGAGTTAAAATTTCTTACTAGACGTAGTGTGGCTCTTGAAGAATCATGAGCTCCTCCTCCCGATCACTCGGCAACTCCAAGTAAGTTTTTAAACTATGACCATTGACTTTAAAAGCCGGTCCATCCCTAGGGTTTTCTATTTCTATGAAATCATGTGAAAAAACAGTACGTACCATGTACGGTCCCATCCACCTTGATTTTAATTTCTCAGGGAACAAATGAAGTCGAGAATCATACAAAAGAACCCTTTGATTTGGCGAATTTTTTTATTAGGATTGACTTATCATGAAAAACTTTTGTTTTTTCTTTGTAAATTTTATCATTTTCATACGCGTCGTTCTTAATTTCCTCTAACTCATTAATTTGTAATTTCCTATTTTCACCAGCTTTTCCAAGATCAAATTTTATGTTCTTAATCACCCACAATGCTTTATGTTCAAGTTTGACAGGTAAATGACATGCTTTACCATACACTAACCTAAAAAGAGACATCCCTAGATTAGTTTTGGATGCAGTTTTACAAGCCCAAAGGGCATCGGTCAATTTTTATGATCAATCTTTTAGATTTTTATTTATAGTTTTCTCCAAAATTTGTTTGATTTGACGATTTGAAACTTCAACTTGACTGTAAGTTTTAGGATGATAATGAGTGGATAACTTGTGGATTATCAAGTATTTCTTCATTAGAGTTTTAAATGATCGATTACAGAAATGGGTTCCATTATTGCTTATTATTGTGAAGGTGTTCCAAACCTTCAAAAGATGGTTTCTTTTATGAATTTCACGACAACTTTGTGGTCATTTGTTTTACATGAAATGGCTTCAATCCATTTAGAGACGTAATCAATAGCAAGAATAATGTGTAGATTTCTGAAAGAGTTGCGAAACGATCCCATAAAGTCAATACCCCAAACGTAAAAGGTTTCGATCATAAGAATAGGGTTCAAAGGCATCATGTTTCATTGATAGATTTTTCCTAACATTTGGCAGCAATCACAAGTTTCATAGAACTCGAATGCATCTTTGAAAAGTGTAGGCCTGTAAAAACAACATTGGAGCAATTTTTCCATTGTTTTCTTAGGATCGAAATGACCACCACAAGCTTGGTAATGACAAAACGAAAGGACAATCTTAATTTCACAATTTGTGATGCAGCGTCGAATGATTTTGTCGGAATAGTACTTAAACAAGTATAGACCATCCCAATAGAAATATTTCACTTGGGAAAGAAATTTGTATTTATCTTATTTCGTTAAAAATGAAGGAGTTTCCTTAGTGATTAAATAGTTCACTATATCGGCATACCATGGATCGATGGAAACAAAAAGGAGTTGTTCATCGGGAAAGTTCTCGTTTATCGATAAAGAAGATGGTGCATTTAGAAGACATGACAGATGATCAGCAATGACGTTGTCGGGCTCTTTTTTTGTCTTTGATTGTAAAGTCAAATTCTTGGAGTAAAAGGATCCAACGGATCAAATGAGACTTAGCATCCTTTTTAGCAAAAAGGTACCTAAGAGCATAGTAGTCAGTGTAAACCGTAATGTGTGAGCTAGTCAAATAAGGTCGGCACTTTTCAAGCGCAAAGACTACCGCTAGAAGCTCTTCTTCAGTGGTCCTGTAATTGAGTTGAGCACCGTTTAAAGTCATACTGGCGTAATAGACGAGATGAAGAATTTTGTTGATGTGTTATCCTAAGACAGGGCCAACTCGATGTTAGAGGCATCGCACATTATTTCAAAAGGAAGATCACAATTGGGTGAGCAAGTGATGGGAGCGGAAAGGAGTTCATTTTTGAGATGTTTGAAAGCAGGAACACAGTCATAATTAAATTCAAATGGGATGTCTTTTTCAAGTAGAGCAGTTATAGGTCGAGCAATTTTACTGAAATCCTTTATAAAACGTAGATAGAAGCCAGCATGCCCAAGAAATGAAGGAATGTCCTTGATAGATTTGGGAATGGGTAGATTCGCAATTACGTCAACTTTCAATCTATCTACCTCAATGCCTTTGTTTGAAATGACATGCCCAAGGACAATGCCATGTTTGACCATGAAATGACATTTTTCCCAATTTAACGTTAAGTGTTTTTCTTTGCATCGACTTAGAAGCATCTTGTGATGGTGTAAGCACTCAGAAAAGAGTTTCCAAAGATGGAAAAATCATCCATAAACACTTCTAGAAAGCTTTCGATCATGTCTGAAAAGATGATGACCATGCATCTTTGGAAAGTAGTAAGAGCATTGCTAAGGCCAAATGGCATACGTCGATATGCAAAGGTGCCAAAGGGACATGTGAAAAACATTTTCTCGTGATCTTTGGAAACGATTAGAATTTGGTTATAACCGGAATAACCATTAAGAAAGTAATAAAATTCATGGAAGCCTAAACGTTCGAGCATTTGGTCAATGAAAGAAAGAACAAAGTGATCTTTATGTGCTGCAGCATTTAATTTTCGATAATCAATGAAAACACACTAACCCGTTTGAGTACGAGTTGGAATGAGTTCATTAGCATCGTTCGTGATAACGGTAAGTCCGAAATTTTTAGGCACGACATGAATTGGGCTAACCCACGCACTATCAAAGATGGGATATATGATTCTATTATCGAGGAGCTTAAGAATTTCATCACGAACTGTGTCCTTCATTTTTGGGTTAAGCTTTCATTGCACGTCACAAACAGGCTTTGCTTCGTCAACTTAGTGGATGTGATGTTGAAAAAGAGCGGGACTAATTCCCTTAATATCGTTAATTGACCATCCAATTGCCTCTTTGTTTTTCGACAGAATTGAAAGAAGAGAGGCTTCTTGATCAGGAGAAAGATTTGAAGAGATTATGACATGAAACATTTTATTATCACCTAAGTATGCGTACTTAAGGTGATCAGGAAGAGGTTTGAGTTCCAACCTAGGAGGTTGCTTAATCAAAGAATTTGGTTTAAGCTCTGACTCAACCGTGAAGGGTTCAAACGGAAATGCATTTTCAATCTCGTTAGGTTCGTCTTGAAATAGTTGTGCATATTCAATCTTGTGTTCGTAGTTAAGGTCAACTGTTTCATTGTCAAAATTTTCTTGAATAGAGCTAACTTCCAACATTCGGTCAAGTGGTTTGTTCGATTGATTTTCGAGATTGAAGATGTTAAGATCCAAATTCATGTTACTAAAAGAAATTTTCATCGAACCATTTCGACAATTTATTAGGACATTCGAAGTGGCTAAGAAAGGTTGTCCTAGAATAAGTGGAATTTGAACCATCGGAACATTAATAGGCCGTGTCTTTAGGACGATGAAATCGACGGGGAATATGAATTGACTGATTTTTATGAGTACGTCCTCGATTTCTCCCGTGGGTTCCTTTATCGAACGATCGACAAATTGAAGAGTTGTTTTCATTTGTTTCAGTTCACTGTTATATAGGTTTTTAACCCAGCAGAATCCAGTAGAAGTCTAACAACTTGATCAAGTCAGAATAGCTCAAAAGCCAACCAAAAGGACTAGAACAAGGAGCCAAAGGAGTCAGGAAAAAAAGAAAGAAACATACTCTAAGGACATGGATCGTTAGCGATCCATGGCATTACTCGGGAGTTCATAAACAACATCAATGCAAGACAAAGAAGGTTATCCAAAAGGCAAAGTCCAAAATTAGGCTAAGTATATGGATCGCCAGCAATCCATATACCATGGATCGCCAGCGATCCATGCAATTTCATCAACCAGCTACGAACTTTATGGAGAAAGGCAAGGGGAGAACGCTAAGGCATCGACTCATCTTCAAACCAATCCTATAGATCGCCAACGATCCATCCTTTTAGCTCGGTTCGCGCTGTGACCTCCAGTGTGCCTTCTTGTGTCGATCTGCAATCATGTGGCAAGCAGGCTCTGCCCAGTAGCTCTCCAACCTCTATAAATACAGTCCTACCTATAACATAAATGGGATCTTTTGGACTTGTTGATGAAACTCTACATAAAGCTCTCTTCACTCTTCTCCTTCCTCATAACCGTCATCCAAAGGGTTCACCGTGATTCTCCAGTGAACTCAAACATTGGGGACTTGATCAAACCAGGGATATTCAAGAACTTTGTAATCTGATTAACTTTGTAACAGCAATCTGTCAATAATAAAAACTATAAAGTGGACGTAGGCTTCATTAACAGCCGAACCACTATAAAAATCTTCTTGTCTTAATTCTATTTCTGCTCTTTTACAGTTATTTTCTATATTATTGCTCCGTAAGAACAGGGCTGGTGCTTTCACACTCAATCCAAGGTGTTGATACATTTCACTAAGAAGGTCAACACAAGGTTCAGATCTAGCTATCTACTTTGGATCAGATAGGTCCAGAAGTTAGATCCTCAATCTTTGCTTGAAAAATTTGCTGCTTGGAATCAATGGCTCCAGAAAGGAAGAGAACTGCCTCTGGAAGATCTATAGAGGCAGTAATAGCTGGAGAATAAATGAATCATCAACAAACTGAAGTAAATGGTGTCAACATAGGAGATCAAGTGCCAACATCTTCCAATCAACGCGAAGTCATTACAAGAGATGGGTTGAACAAAATGGTTGACGAAATCAGCCAAAAAATGGAAAGCAGTCAGAGAGCTCTGATGGATAATCTCAATACTCTCTTAACCTTACAGTCAAATCCTGCTCCAAGAACTATGACTGAACCCACAGTTATCATAGAGAAAGAAAATTCTTCCGTTTCTAGCCTAAACAGAAGAAACTGGAAGCAGCCGCCAAGAAGGCTGATGGCAGGAACTATGGGAATCAACGTAGAAGGAAATACAAGTACTCCGCTCGCCGCAAGGCAGCCAACTTTGAACTTGAATCAAAGAGCGAAAACCCCACGAGAGGATATAGCCATGGACCTTTTCGACTCAGATGGAGAACAATTTAATGATGATAAGTTGGAAGAAAATACCAATGCATTCGATAAGGCTAAAAATGCCCAGACTGCCCTAGTCAGGCCAACCGACGGCCACCGGGCTCCCGAGGGAGTGGTTCTCCTAAAGACAGGAGAGCCTAGGCTTCAGCCCACTCGCCAAGACCGTTTGTGAAGCCAAACACTTGGTGTAGTGACTGACAGCAGTCCCCAAGACTACCGGACATCAGAGGCATTTATCGTGGATTTGGTTATGCGATTGATGAGTGAAAATAAAAATAGAAGAGATGATGAATGAGAATCCGCACCAAGTCGAACTCCCTTTACTAATGAGATCTTGAATGAGGGATATCCGAAAAAGTTCACAATGCCAACTATTTCATCCTATGACGGGAAAAAAGACCCAAAACCCCATTTGTACAAGTATAGTTAGTACATGGACAGAGCAATTGCTTCAGAAGCTGTTCGATGTAGATGTTTTCCCATTTTCCTAGAAGGAATCGTTTCCATGTGGTTCACTAGGCTTCCACCGAAATCCATCTCTACTTTCAACCAACTAGCCTCAAGATTCCTCGATCAGTTCAAGCTCCATACCGTGCAACCTAAAGATGTAATGTCCCTGTCCAGACTATTCCAAGAACGAAATCAATCGCTAAAGTCTTTCATGAACCGGTTCAATATCGCAGTGACAGAGGTGAGCAATCCAAATGATGACATGGTTTTCGTAGCTTTGGTTCGAGCCATTCACCCCAAAACTGAATTCGGAAAGTGGATCAAAATGAAGCAATCCACTGTAATGAAGGACTTTAGTCGTAAAGCAAGCCAATACTTGAGATTAGAGGAGGCGTAGGAGCCAGAGAGGAAGTTTATTGGCATGCAACCAATGAACGTCGGGTAGAGTGATGTGGTAATGAATCAGAATACAAACGCTTCCGGGACTGCTGAAGGAACCACAGGGAAAAATGGAAGTCAAAAGAGGAAGAATCAAAATTACAAAAAACTAAAAACAATAAACACCTTAAAGGTTTTAGACTGGAAGATTACACTCCTCTCAACAATACACCAGAAAACATCTATTCGCGACACAAGGGACTGAGGAATATAAGAAACCCCTAAGAAGGAAGCAACTGAACAACAAAGCGCTCAGGGAAGTTCTGCCGCTTCCACAAGATGCACGGTCACAAAAACAAACGAATGCCGCCACCTAAAGAACTTGATTGAAGAGCTAATTCGGGAAAACTAGCTTCATCAATACGTGAGAAAATCGCAGAATCCTGACCAGCCTTCGGTTCCTCAAGCCCCTAGGAACCAAAGAAACTAGGCCGGAACCATTGAAGAGGGATCAAAGCGAACTGACCAGAGACTCATTATTGGAACGATATTTGGAGGCCCACATCCTGCACAGAGAAGTTGGAGAGAGATGGAGTGGTATGCAAATTCATTAAAGCATGCTCCGAAGGAATCGTGTCTCACAATCGAAGATGGGGCTGCAACCAAGCAGTAGAAAACTTTGAATGACGATATTGTATAGAAATCCAGATACCGAAGAGATCAAAGCTCCAACTCTTGATCCAATGGTGGTGACGGTAGGAATTGGACCTGCTGTAGTTCGACGAGTATTGGTCGGTAGCGGCAGTTCTATTAATATTCTATTCAAACGTACCTTTGACCAAATGAAGATCGGCATGAAAAGCGTGTCTGCATACCAAACAAAAATCCAAGGGTTTACCGGTGAATCCAAACAACCCGTGGGGATGATTGACTTGCCAATGGAGCTTGGAGAGGCTGATCGAAGGGTCACCCTCATTTAGACCTTCGTAATTGTGGACGAAACTTCCGCGTATAATGCCTTCTTGGGATGACCCACCCTAGCTAATTTCAGAGTCGCTCTGGCCTAATGGTGCCTTACCATGAAGTTACTAATGGCAAACAGAATCGGGGTGGTCAAAGGAGATCAATGCACCGCCAGAGAATGTTACATGGTAGAGTTACGTGAATCTAAAAGAAGGGAAAAGGGGAAGGATATGGGAGAACTCTCCACATTCGTGAACCTTCTGAATAGCAACTATAGAGCCGCCCCTGGCTTGGGTACCATAGCCGATTCGACAAGGCTTTGGACCCTGCGAAGAAGAGTTCAGGGGAGGATCGGGCGGCACCGGCAAAATTAACAATGCCTGTCCCAGTTGATATTGATGACCTAACAAGAGTCTTGAAGAGGATCCCACCTTGGAAACAAGATGCGATTGGAACTTACCAAATTTCTTCATAACAACTTAGATGTGTTCGCTTGGACACATTCTGATATGTGTGGGGTATCATCAGAAATCGCATGCCACATGCTCAACATTGACCCCAAGTTCACACCAGTAAAACAAAAGAGGCGCAACCTAGAGCTTGAAGGTCCAAGGCGTTAAGAGAAGAGGTGGACAAGCTAATGTCCAACGGTTTTATCCGTGACGCAACTTATCCTGAATGGGTATCTAACCCGGTCTTAGTGAAAAAGTCCAATGGGAAGTGGCGAACCTGTATTGACTACTCGGACTTAAACAAAGCTTGTCTGAAGGATAGCTTCCCTCTACCCAGAATTGACCAGCTTGTGGATGGGACGGCGGGACATGAACTGCTATCATTCATGGACGCATACTCAGGGTACAACCAGATCCTGATGCATGAACCTGATAAAGAAAACACTAGCTTCATCACCAATCTGGGACTATACTGCTACAGGGTAATGCCATTTGGTTTAAAGAATGCTGGGGCAACCTACCAAAGATTGGTAAATAATATGTTCAATCGTCAAATCGGGAAAACCATGAAGGTTTACGCGGATGACATGTTAGTCAAATCATAAGTAGCTACCAATCACTTGGATAATCTCACTGAAATGTTTGAAATACTCCGTATGTATGGAATGAAACTCAATCCACTCAAATGTCACTTCTGAGTAGCCTTTGGGAAGTTCCTAGGATTCATAGTAAGTGCCAGAGGCATTGAAGCAAATGCAGAGCAAATAGCTGCTCTACGTGAAGTTCAAGCCCCGAAGAACAAGAAAGAATTGCAAAGCTTGATGAGAGGGTCGCAGCACTAAGCTGATTTATCTCGAAATCCATCGACAAGTGCATACCATTCTTTGATGCATTAAAGAAAGGAAAGCAAAACTTCGAATGGAGTGAGGCATGTCAAACTGCATTTGAAGAATTGCTGCGACACATGGAAGCCCCGCCGATCCTATCAAAGCCAGTAGACGGAGAGGACCTATTCATTTACATAACAATCTCACCTCATGCGTTGAGCGCCGCCCTTGTGCATGAAGAGGCGAAAATCCAATGACCCATACACTACATTAGCAAGCAGTTAACCGGGGCCGAGGAGAATTATCCAAAGCTGGAAAAGCTAGCATATTGCCTCCTGATCGCATCTAAGAAGTTATGACCGTATTTCCAAGCACATCCAATCAAAGTACTGATTGATCGGCCTCTGAAGCAAGTACTGTACTGACCCGAAACTTCCAGACGACTTCTAAAGTGGAACATCAAACTGAGCCAATATGATATTATTTACCATCCGAGAAAGGCTATTAATGGGCAAGCGTTGGTAGATTTCATCGCCGAGTTTACCATACGGGATGACGAATGGGAAACACCGTTGGAAGTGGAGACGCAATGGAAACCCTTTGTTGATGGCTCATCTAACAACCTCTATTCGAGGGCAGGGATAGTACTTGAAACCCCCGAAGGACGAGCCATTTGCTACGCCTTACGCTTGGAATTCCCTGCAACAAATAAAGAAGCGGAATAGGAAGCATTGATAGCATGGCTAAAAGTTATGAAAGAACTCAGAATAAAGATTGTTCACATCTACAACGACTCCCAGCTAGTCGTCTACCAAGTAAAAGGCAAGTACCAGGCTCGAGGGGAGAACCTTGCCCTATATCTATCTAAAGTACAAGAGTTGCTGAGCGACATCGAACATTATACCATAAGTCACATTCCACGGGAGCAAAACACTAAGGCTGACTACTTAGCTAAACTGCAAGCTCCGGAGAAGCTTAATCTTTGGGAGTAGTCCCGGTTGAGACTCTGACTGCCCCAAGTATATACGAAATGGGTCTCGACTGGATTCTCGAGACCACAGCCGAACTGGAAACATGGATGATTCCAATCAAGGACTACTTACTTACAGGGAGCCTTCCAATTGACCAGAATCAACGGAAAAAGCATCTCCAGAAGGCTCCACAATTCGTAATACTGGATGGAATACTCCACCCAAGGTGATTCTCCACCCCCTTCTTAGATGTGTGACCGAAGACGAAGCTCGACGGATCTTGAGAGAAGTGCACGAAGGCGAATGCGGAGACCATACTGGGGGGCAGACCCTTGCAAAGAAAGTTCTACGGTACAGGTACTTCTGGCCAACACTAAACCACGATGCGGAAGACTACACCAGATGGTGCGATCATTGCCAAAGATTCGGCAAAACTAAAAGAACTCCCTCAATAGAGTTAACGTAGATGCTCAACCCGTGGCCGTTTGCGATATGGGGAATCGACTTGATTGGCGTATTTCCAATAGCTAAAGAAGAGGCCAAATACACTATAGTTACTGTTAACTATTTCACGAAATGGGCTGAAGTGGAACCGCTGGCCACCATTACCACAAAGAAATTCATTAATTTTGTTACTAAAAAAATTATTTGCAGGTTTGGTGTGCCACAAAAAATCATCATTGATAACGGGACCAATTCGAAAGCGTTGAGTTCAAAGACTTCTGCAAACACTTCCGAATTGAGAAGAGCTTTTCCGCAGTCACCATTCACAAGAAAACGGGCAAGTAGAAGCAATAAAAAACATCATGAAGTCCACCATCAAAAAGCGACTAACTAAAGAAAAATGGAACTAGGTTGATGAACTTCCACTCGCACTATGGGCTTACAGGACAACTCACAAAGCGGCAACCAATTACACTCCATTCTCCTTGGCATATGGCTTAGAAGCAATGATTCCCATCGAACTAGAAGTCCCCTCTCATCGAAGGCAAAATTTTATTCAGAAGAAAAACGAACAACTCCTACTCGAATCATTGGATATTATCGACGAAAGGAGGGAAGAAGCCAAGTTGAGGGCCGCTGCCCACCAAAAAAGGGTCGCGTGATACTTCAACTCTAAAGTTCACAACCAAACCTTCGAAGTGAGAGACCTCATCCTCAAACAAGTCTATCTCGTGCCAAAAGCCTTCAAACCAAACTATAAAGGGCAGTATGTGATCAATCAAAAGCTAAGGGATGGAACTTTCAAACCGACAACCGTCGACGGAATCGAAATTCCTAGAGCATGGAACATCGAATCGCTGCACCGCTACTTCACCTGAAAACTACCTTATGTACTTTCTACTTTTCAGCAAATAAGTCATCCTGGGATGCCGTGGCATTGTAAATAGGCAAAAGCTTGCCTAACTTCTCTTAATAAAATTAATTCGCTTTTTAAACCAAACAAAAATGTGTTCATAATAGTAACCTGCTGAGTCGACGAGGTCAAATCGGCTCAAAACCATGCAATTGCTACTTGAGAAAGTGGAATCACACTCAAGTACGCCCCACTTACCCACCGAGTCGATGAAAGCAAATAGACTCAAACCGTTTGACCGACAAAACCCGATCCCTGCCTTCTAAGAACCGGTGCTGCGCAGGCAGCATCGGGAAGGCTCAAAAAAAAAAGTCGCACACCTCATAAGCCGTGCACTAACTTTCCAAGCCGTGAAATCATGCACTTAAAACATAACTCACGTTGCCCAAAGATAAGCAACATTGAGAAGTATAAAAAGTCGAACATCTCATAAGCCATGCACTAACTTTCTGAGCCATGAAATCACGCACTTAAAACATAAACTCCTCATGTTGCCCGAAGATAGGCAACATTGAGAAGTATCTGCGCATCCCATAAAGCCGTGCACACTTTTAAGTACCAGAATTGCCCCAACAATACCGGGAAACTTATCCATCACAGGAATGACGAGGACCAACCTACTCTCATTATCAGGAGTAATGGGCGTGAATCCAACAAATTGAAGTGCTACAAACTGGTAGAAAACTCCAACTACTGACACCCAATGATCAACTATAACGTTTAATGTGGATAACATTTAGCTATCTATAGTTAACTCATACAATGTGCATGCTCTAAGCAATGAAGCGAATGTTTGAAGATTCCAAAACTCTTAAGAAATAATGTGCATAAGTATTTACTCACGTTCTTGAGGAATGACAAGTGGTTCAACGTTCAAAAATTTGCAAAAATTATTCATTTACACGAAGAGTGTTTCTAAATTTTTTTAATAGTTATTCTTATAACTATATATTCTGCACTCAATTACATTGTTATGCACATTTCTACCATACATATGTTACACACTTTCCCGAGTTGCATAAAAAAACTATATACTAAAATTGTGAAACTTACAGAAAATCAACTCGAAACTTAGTTTTATTCCAAGTTTTGGTATACGGACTATTCGAATCATAAATCATCGGTCGTTTGCCAAGTGTTCAAAGTAAACAGCCCTGTGAACTGGGGGCCATACACCGGTACTCGGGTAGAAATGCTTAAAAACAAAAACAAAAACACTTCACAAGTTCTGTTACTTCAAACAAAGAATTTGGGCAGTAATCACAGGACTAGACAAAATAAAATAAAAGTGAGCAAAGTAGACATGAGTACACAAAACACAGATAAGCAAAGTTACAGTCAAAATGTCAGCAATATATTACTTACAACTATTTTTCTGTACAAGGTCAAAAAGTGGGGGCCGTACCCACAATGCCAACCAATAAAAAGAAAAAAGTATAGACAATGCAATAAAAGCAGTGAGTGCAAACTCTTCACTTGAACAAAACCACACAAAACGACTCAACAAAAGCAGATTAACCACCGGCCAAGCTTCTCAACTCCTTTTTCTATCACTCTCTTCCCGCCTTTCGTTTGAAGTTTCTGCTTCACCTCGGGAGTGGTATCTCAGCCAGCAATGTCAACTATTTCCTCGGTGCTGATGTCCTCTTCCTGCTCTTTAATTTTCTTGGAAGTTTCCCCTTTAGTCTTGCACTTCCGAGATCTGTGAGAGCTCTTAGAGGACTTTATCGCTTCAACTTTCTCCTTCTTGGTGGCAACCAATTGTTGTTGAGACCTGCACGATTGCTTTATCTGAGTCTCCGGCTCCCGAACCTCGGCCGCCGTGAAGTCACCTTCCAAAGATACGGAAGGATCATCCAAGCAATGTAATGCGGCAACTTTCTCGGACTCCGGCCCAGGTTGCGAGCCGGACACAGACATGACAACCTGAGCAGCTACAGAAATGAGCACGGACGTGGTTGAAATAGAAACAGGTCCAGTCACCGAGGAAACCGACGGATCAGTGGATAAGGAAGATGGACCTATAAGATCAAAAATGAAAGCGTTAAGTTCGTCCTGCTCTTGCGGTTTAAGTTGAAGTTCTTGAACTCGGGGGAAACAAGGAGATTACCTACACCAGAGAAGTGACCTAGAATGTTAACTTCATATTCACCGCCTTCTCCCTCCTTGAATGGTTCCACAACCCGAGGAGAAACTTTAAGCCTAGAACTTGTTGGTGGATTGCAGTGCTGCCTCGATGATTAGTCGGGGTCGGAAATAAAAGGCTCTGGCAATGCTTTAGCAGTTACCATCGTGGCGGCATCAACAGCTTCCTTCTCCCTTTCAATTCGCAAAATCTCCCGGGGTTCTAGCAACACTTTCTTTGATTCTTTATTCAGATAAAAGCTCTTTAGCTCTCGCTCTATGTAAACATCCCCGCTAGCACTAAAACGGGTCAGGAATTCCTCCCAAACCATGGCGGGAGTGCGCAGGAATTTAGTGCCCAAGTAACTGAGACTCCCCTGGTGCAGCGGGGAGTGGACATAAAAGTTTAAGACGGTCTCATATATCTTCTCCATCTTTCTCTCGAAGGCATTCTAAAGCTCCAAATAATCCGTCGTAACGGCGGCCTTTTCAACGTCGACGCGAGCTTTATCAGCGCTAAGCTGCGCAATTCGCTCCTGGAGCATGGCGATCATCTCAGCCAGGTCGGAGATGGTTTTATCGCGCGACTTCACGACTTCTTCATATTCCGCAATCATTTTATTATACCCGTCTATGATAAGGTCGTGGTCGGAAATGGTCTTCTTTTGGGCCTCAATTGTTGCGCTACAAGCTGCCACCTCCTCTTTTAACTTGGCTTCTTCTGCATGAGCCTTCTTAATTTCATCCCCGTAGACGATCTCTATTCTCTCATGAGCCTCTTTCAGCTCTTTTAGCAATCCAACGCTGTTCTTGCTTTCTCGAAGCATCGCGACTCTTTCTTCTTCCAGCCGCTTGACTTTGGCATCGCATTTCGCTACTGCTTTTTCATAGTTATCCTTCTCCGATTCAAAGGATAGGATTTCTTGATAGTTATTGTGGTTCATGTCCGTCAGTTGTTTGCACAATTTCTCCCACCCCTCGGCCTTCTCTAAATCATTCTGGATTGCCTGGAGGTGGGGTATATATGTATCTTTGTGAACTGGATGAAGATCGCGATCAAATTTAACTCCCCTTAAAAACCACCCGGTGAGCGCCGCTTCAAGCCTGGGAGGACCAGACGGAAGAACATAAGCAGATCTTCGGTGCGGGCGTGAAGAACTGGAGGCAAGCACCACATGAGATGAAGGAACTTGAGATGAAGATGGAATAAAGATAGAAGTGGCTGGGATTTTAGGACCGATTGGAGTGGGTGCCAAAGCGAAGGCCTGTTGTTCCAAAGAATGAGAACCACGATCAACTTTTGACTTTTTAGATGGCTCCTCTCGCTCATCGAAAGACTTTCTTTTCTCGTATCCGCCTTTGTACACTCGACCCCATTCCCTCTCATCTCGGCGACAAGCTTCAGCCTCTTAATCTTTTCTTCTTCTCCATTCCTCCTCTGTTTCGCGAGGATGGTGATGGCCGGAAGATCGTTTCGACCAACGTTGAGAGTTGGTAAATTCCTTAAGATCGTCGTAATGGTTGCGTCCTCTCATGGTACCCGACAGGAAGAATAAATAAAGAGCCTTAGGAACGGAGAATAAACATGAAAAATATGTGTATAAGTGAGTGTAACCCTAGTGAAACGTGTAGTGTGTTTGGGGGAGAGCCTAAAACGACGTCACAAACCAGATCGAGCAGACGTCGTGAAGGAATCAGAATAACTTCAAGTGCAACGTGGCCCGGACGAGGAGACACCTCCTCAAATTTGAAGTCTTCCCCCATGAGCACTGTAACATCACCCTACTTGGAGGCCCAAAACTAACGGCTACGGATGTTGCAGTCATCCATAGTTATTAATCCTCGGCGATCAAGTACGACAATGTTAGATACATTGATACACAGAAACACATGAATATGGAAAAAATTTAAAACAACAAACAAAGTCCACATTCCATTTCAAAATATTTCAAATTCATTACATAATCCTAATGCGCAGACCACGTTCAGACAAAACATACTTATTACAAAATATGCCAAGAGCGACATATGAAGATGCCCCCTTGGATAATCAGAGTACATAATAAGGCAATAAAAAATGTTTGCCTTTACAACCGAATATAGTGAAAATAAAACAACTCTAAGTAGCTAACATGCCTCCTGCATGTCGCCGGAAACTTTATTCGTCTAAAAGAACACCTGAAAACCCTAAACCTCAAACTACTCAAAATCAATTGAGTACCCGAAAGTTTAAGAGGAAAAAAAAACTTCGAGTCAGATATAAAGCCTGGTATGAATAATAATCTTCCATCTCAAATCATTTAGATATCTAGCGAGACAACACCGCTTAGCGGAACGGGTTTTCTCCATACTGGTATCTTAAAACCTTTATAAAACCATATACTGTGCTGCTGTATCCACAATGGTTAAAACAATTCAAAACTGTATAATATGATGATATGCAAAACAAGTGAATCAATTCTGGATTACCCATTCCTATTCGTTTTGACTATCTGTCTCTATTAACCTATTAGTTTTCATGGGCTCACTAATAACCGGTTAAATGTTTATTGACTACCTATCTGATTTCATAGTTTTCATGGGATCACTAAGAACCTATTGGTAACTCCAATATCTTTTCACTTATCCTAGTTTTCATGGACTGACTAGGAACCTATTGACTAACTGTCAATATCTTAATCGGGATATAGTTTTCATGGGCTAACTATAAACCTATTGGCCCCTACCAATATCAAATCATAGTTTTCATAGGCTGATTATGAACCTATTGGCCCCTGCCAATATATTTCCCTTTAAACAGTTTTCATGGGCTTACTATGAACCTATTGGCCCGTGCCAACATCTATAATTAAGATTTTAACATTTCTTAAGTTATATTCACTACTGGTTCAACCTAGCTGGTTATTTTGCCCTTCCCCAAAGTACTGTTATGTGTTAATTACAATGTGAATAAATATATGAAGAAGTAATACTCTCTAAAACCTTTGTTTATGCCATGTTATTTCCTTTAAAATGAAAATGGGTTATTTGTTTTGAAATCTTAAAACATCACTTTCGAAACCACTGGATGACCTCCATCGAAAGCATAGACAACCTTTTTTCAAAAATCTAAGTATATACCTTTCGAAGCTCTATAAATCAATCCTTTCGAAACCAAGTCATACCTTTCGAATATGTCACAACATTGCTAAATAATCTTTAGAAATATAGTTCGAAACTAATGAAAGTACTCCTTTCGAAAACATTGGGTTTTACTCTTTAATAACATCTTTTGGGTCAAAGTGGTTACACATGAAAGTATCTCTTTCGAAACCTTTAATAATTTTTGGGAAAAATTAATGGTGTCGGAACCATTTATTCGAAAGCTCAAAACCTTGGAGTAAAATTTTGAAGGATAGCATCAAAACCTCCTTTCGACACCATTGCCTTCGAAACCCCTGAACCCCCTCGAAAGCATTTAGGAAGTGATTTAGCTTAAGTTTAGAACAAAAGAACCCTTCAAAAGCATTGATGGCTGCAACATATCCGAAAGGTAAAAGAATAGCGGCTGGGTTTCAACTAAGTTGGAACCACTTTTTTCGAAAGTATTATATGAAAACAAAGGAACCCATTCGAAAGCTCCTACTTAAAACATGATATGGCAACCTACTTAGAAAGATATTTAGAAAAACCCCTTTCGAAAACATAGGTTTCGACTACATCAAAATCTTTAGGTAAAACAAAGCAGGCACTTAAAATTTGAAAACAGAACTACGGTTTCGACCGCATCGGAAGCATTGCTTTCGACACCATAGCTTCCGCCTTTCCTACAATCCACTGCTTACCATCTAAGTGATACCCTATGTATTGGTTTCGACTAGGTGGGTTTTGGTTGGGTTGATTTCGACTGAGTTGGAGCGAAAGCACTGGAGTCAAAAGGTACTACTAAAGGAGGTGGAACACTCTTTTCTAATTAAAGGCTGAAATTATGCTCATTTTTAGTAATTGCTTTAACTAACCTGCCTATGTGCAATCTTTTAATTGGTTGCCTTAAAACTTTTCAAATACTTTACAAAATAACTGCCGCATTTATCAGATCTAAATCAAAGGAAAAATTAACGTTTAAGCCCTTCCATCAAACAAAACTAATATTGCAATTCCTTCTTTTAAAATAATTTATTTTCCATAGCAAATCAATTGGGGAAAAATCCCCAAAAATCACAGAAATTCAATTTCATCATGTTATCTAACATATTAAAATTTCAAACCCAATTTCTTCCTTAAATAATCGAAATAAATTTTAAACCCAAATATCATATTTTCCTTTAGAAATTCATAATAAATTTTACATAGCTTGGAAATTTATGAAAATTGAAACCCATCTCTAAAATCATGTTTTCCCTAACATATAATTTTTCAATGGAATTCTAAATTCAATAACAATCGGTTTTGCCCTAAAATCGTGCTATGTAAATGAGTTGGTTTAAATCAAACATACAATAATTGAAGCATATCATCATCCAAAACATTATAAAAATGAATTTATTCTTAAATCCGAAAACATATGATTATAAAAACAAAAAAAGGATGGAATCAATTGTTATTCACCTTAAATATGATAAGAGCTTTGATATTTGATTTGAAATTAATCCCGTAGCTTTAATTCCTTAGCTTGATTGAATTTCTCTTCCTCTTCTTCCTTGTTAATGACCGGCTCTTCTTAGGTTAAATTTGCATTTTTAAGAAAATGAACGTGAATGGGCGAATAAAAGTGTATGACCGTGAATAATAAGGTGCAGCTATATTTACTAATATGCCCATGTTTTAATTAATAATTTAAAAGCCATTTTAAGCCCATTTAAGGTAAATTAAGCACGACCTTCTTATAGTTTTATTCAACTCTCAATCCCCTTATCATCATTATTCTATTTAATTTATCTAATTAAATCTCTTGAATAATGTTATCAAAAATTAGGGTTGTTACAGGCTCCCTCCTTAAAGAATTTCATCCTCGAAATTCAGTAAGGGCTAAACACTAAACATAGCAATCATTTGTAACAACTCCAACATCCATACTAGCCTATTTGACTAGCAACTATCTATATAAATCTAATATAGACATACTCTCACATAGATCAGGATAAGTATCTCTAATCCTGTCTTCTGTCTCCCAAGTACAGTTTTGTTCATTGTCGCTCCACTGAACTTTCACCAACCTGACTATCTTATTCCTCAATCTTTTCTCATCTCTCGCTACAACTTGAACTGATTGTCTAACAAAAGTCAAATTAGGCTCTACTATCAAGTCTTCCAACCCTATTGGAGGAATAGTAGTCTCTGAATCATGCACATACTTGCAAAGATGAGACACATGAAATACATTATGGGCACCTGCCATACTGCTCGGCAACTCTACTCTATATGCGAGCTTCCTAATCCTCTCTATAATTTGGAATGGTCCAACATATCTCGAGGCTAACTTCCTTGACTTTCCAAATCGTACCATACCCTTCATTGGTGACACCTTAATAAAAACCTTATCTCCAACTAAGAACTCTAGGTCTTTATGCCTCTTATCTGCGTAACTCTTCGGTCTGGATTGAGCTTCCTTCATCCTTTCTTAGATTAACTCGATCTTCTCTGACGCCTCCCTAACCAAATTTGGACCTAAGACTAATTTGTCACCTGCCTCCAACCAACATGCTGGTGATTTGCATGGCCTTCCATACAAAACTTCAAAAGGCGCCATTCCTATACTAGTCTAGTAACTATTATTATAGGAAAACTCAACTAAATGTAGGTGATCTTCCCAAGATCCACCCAAAGTCTAAGATACAAGCTCTCAGTAAATCCTCGAGTACCTTGTTGACTCTCTCATCTGCCCATCTGTCTAAGGGTGATATGCAATACTCATATTAAGCGTAGTACCCAATACTTCCTGTAGACTCTTCCAGAATTCATTAGTGAACAAGGCATCTCTGTCACTCACTATACTACTAGGAACTCCACATAGTCTAACTATGTTCTTCATGAACAACTTAGCTAAAACAGGTGCCATCCGAGTTGACTTAATTAGAATGAAATGGGCACTCTTGGTCAGTCTGTCCACTATAACCCATATACTTTCATTTTCTCTATTTTACCTTGGCAACCCATCTATAAAATCCGTGGATATCGAATCCCATTTCCAAACTGGAATCTCTAGAGGTTGAAGCAATCCAATCGGCTTCTGATGTTCGTCCTTCACTTGTTGATAGTTTGCACACTACCTAACCCACATGCCAACATCCCTCTTCATACCTTCCCAATAGAAGCTCCTTTTCATATCCTGATACATCTTGGTTCATCCAGGATGAATCGTAAACTTGGACTAATGACATTCTCCAAGAACTTCTTTCCTCAAGTCCTCCACATTCGGAACACACAACCTTCCCTTCTTTCTCAACCATCCTCTTTGGTCAAGACTAAAGTCTTTTAGATCATCGATCTAATCTCAAGCCTTTTAATCCTCTCCACTAACAGTAGATCCTCTTTTTTCTTAGAAGCAATCCTTTCGACAACATGGCGGTACTCTGACTAGAACTAGTAGTCGATCTTAACTGCACACCACAACTGGCCAAACCTTCTAAATCCTTACACTCCGCCAACATAGCTAATACCACATCCTGATGTCTTTGGCTAAGAGCATCTGCTACCTTATTACCTTTTCCTAGTGTATGCTCTATACCAAAATCATTAGTAGCCAAAAACTCCAGCCACCCCTGCTGTCTCATATTCAACTCCTTCTAAGAGAATAAGTATCTTAAAGACCTATGGTTGGTATAAAGCTTAAATCTCTCCCCTAAGAGATAATGTCTGCAAATCTTCAGTGCAAAGATCACCGCAGCCAACTCCAAATCATGTGTAGGATACCTCACTTCATGCGGTCTAGACTGTCTGGATGCGTAGGCAATAACTTTACCCTTCTGCATCAATACCACTCCCAATCCAGTTCCACATGCATTAGTATACATCACCAACCCCTGGTTTCCAACTGGAACTACTAAAACCAGTGCATTGGTCAACAAATGCTTTAACTTAACGAATGCTTCCTCATATTTGTTGGACCAGATAAAATTCACCTCTTTCATCGTTAACTTAGTCAAAGATGGTGCTATCCGCGAGAAATCCTTGATGAATCTCCGGTAGTAGCCAGTAAGTCCAAGAAAACTTCTAATCTCAGTTACTGTCTTTGGTCTCTTCCAATTATTCACAGCTTCGATATTATCTGGATTGATTGACAAGCCTTTTTTTGAAACCACATGACCAAGAAACTTAACATATTTCTCCAAAAATGACACTTGGTAAACTTCGCCTTTAGCTGATTCTGTCTCGGCGTCTCCAGTACCACTCTAAGATGAACTTCATGCTCTCTCTCATCCTTAGAGTATACTAAAATGTCATCTATAGACACTAGTAAAAACCTATCCAAGTACTCTTGGAAGACTCGGTTCATCAAATCCACGAAGAAAGCAGGTGCATTTGTCAATCCAAATGGCATCACTAACCACTCATACGAACCATACCTAGTCTGAAATGCTGTCAAAGGAATATTGTCCTCTGCCACCCTTAACTGATGGAAACCTGTCACTAAATCCAACTGGGAAAACACTCTGACTCCACTCAATTGATCGAAAAGATCGTCTATTCTTGGCAAAGGATACGTATTTTTAATCGTTCTTACGTTCAACTTACGATAGTCGATACACATCTTCAATGATCCATCTGGTTTCTTTACAAACACTATGGTCGCTCCCTAAGGCGAACTGCTTGGCCTGATAAAATTTCTTCCTTCAAGATCCACTAGTTGCACCTTCAATTCCTTCATCTCTGTAAGTGTTATCCTACTAGGTGGTCTACTAATAGGTTCAGCTTTGGGAATAAGATCTATACGCAACTCAACTGCTTGTTTCAGTGGTAGTCTTGTGACTGGCTCAAAGACATCTGCAAACTCTCTTGCTACCCGAACCTGACTTAACTCATCTCCTATCTCCATAGAATTAAGCAAAGTACTAACACTCCGGTCAGAATTCTCCATTGAGAGTATTACTCGGTTATGGCTATCAGAATGTCTCAGTGATATCTCCCTATCCTAGCAAAATATTCTAGCATCATACCTACCCAACCAATCCATACCCAAGATGATTCCGAAATCTACGAAATTAAAAACATACAGACTGCATGCAAACTTATGACCTAACAAATCCAATTCTAACTGGTCACATCTCAACCCTAGAGTTGCATGCCCTCCTATTGGATTCACAATCCTTAAGGAAGTAACAAGGTAGGTGGGTTCTAAGCATAATCTATCAACCAAACACTGAGATATAAATGAATGTGATGCATCGGTATCAAAAAGTATTCTAACTGGTATACTCTAAATCAAAAAACGTACCTTCCATCACAGTCTTCTCTTTATCAGCTGTAGTAGGCCTAGTTGGTCCAATAGAAAAAACCTTTCCTTTGTCCTCCCTAACTGCCTCCGGACACTGATTCTTGTAATGCCCAACTTGATCACAGTTGAAGCACTTCACATTCTTCTTATTTGCAGCCTTCTTCCCATTACTTGACCGACACTCATTAGCATAATGACCCTTCTTGTCACACTTAAAGCAAACTAACTCAGCCTTTTCCTTCTTGGCAGTATCTCCCTTCTGGGCTCCCTTCTTTTCAAAGAACTTTCTCTTCTTCCCCGGAGAACACTTAATTTCCATTGGCTTCTCTCTACCACAACTAGCAAGCATCTCCTCATGGCGAATGGCCTTCTCCACAACTAAATTACTAGGATCTTGAATATGTGGTAGGGTTGCCCTAGCAATCTCGGGCCTCGTTCCCCTAATGAACTTCTTGTTCCTTCCGATGACGGTGTCTATAGTATTATGTCCATAAAGGGATAACTCCTCAAACTTAGTGGCATACTCAATGACCGACATCTCTCCCTGCTCCAGATCCATAAACTTCCTCATCAGCTCTGACTTAGCAAACAAAGACACAAACTTTTGCTCAAATCTCCTTCTAAACTCAGCCCAAGTAAACTGTTCTTTCAAAACTCCGGCAGTAACGCTATTCCACCAATGAGCGCTTACCCTTGCAACTGTCTAGAGGCCAACCTTCTCTTTTACGCATCATCTAAACCCAAATCAGCAAATACGCTCATAATGCAACAACCAATTATAAACCTCAATAGCATTCTCCATCCTCATGAATGGCTTCCCACCAAGGCTCGTGTAGTCCATGCTCAACCTAGCATAATTATTCCCACCTGGAGCTACAGGATTGGCTCCTCCAACATTTCTAGCAATTCTGGCAGCAGCTCCTGCTTGCATTATATTGATGAAGAAATGATACATCTCCCTCATGTCTATTGGTGGATTTCCAGCACCCACATTGGCATCAGCATTTTGGTTATTAGCATTAGCCGATCGTCCTAGGTTCCTCTTAGTGGTGGGTCGAGCATTTCCATTAGTTGTGGTGCTTCCTCCACCGAGATTTCCTCTTCCATTTCCTGCTTCCATATCTTCTTTCTCATAAATTTGCATATGAGCCTTAGTAAGATACAGAAGAACGCTCTAAGAGAGCGGGGAATACATACTTATATATATAACTATATAACAAATACAAGTACGTTGCTATATTGTTAACCCAAAATCTAACCTTGTTTTTTGATTCATTGGATTATGTTTGAAAAATCTTTTAGGTTTATGTTATCCCGTCTTTTGGCAAGGCCGTGACACCAAAAAGGTGACTGGAAATCAAGAACAGTTCGTCCCAAAGATTGGTAATACACTGTTTCACTATGGATATCGGTAAATTTTGTCTAAGTCCAGATTGAGCTGCAATTGACAAGACATGACAAGCAAAGCTATAAAAGACGACGTTTCAAATTTCAAGTCAATCCGAGTTCGTATGCTCAAGATATGATCGATGCAAACTTGGGAATCAACTGTTTGTATCCATCAATCCTCTACTGTTCGTATCCATCAGGCCTCACTTGTTCGTATCCATCAATCCTCTACAGTTCATATCCATCAGGCCTCAACTGTTCGTATCCATCAATCCTCTACTGTTTGTATCCATCATTCTTCTGTTGTTCGTATCCATCAAGTGCAACAGCGATCGAGTACGAACAGTGCAACATCGATCGATATGAACAGTGCAACAGCAATCGATAGGAACAGTGCAACAACGATCGAGTACGAATAGTGCAATCGATCGAGTACGAACAGTGCAACAACGATCGATACGAACAGTGCAACATCGATCGAGTACGAACAGTGCAACATCGATTGAGTACGTATAGTGCAACAACGATCGATACGAACAGTGCAACAGCGATCGAGTATGAACAGTGCAACATCGATCGAGTACGAACAGTGCAACAATGATTGATACAAAGGAGACAGCCTTTGAAAAACACAAACTTGCATCGATCATATCTCACAATCTACAAGTCCAAATGCTACGAAATTTTCACTGGAGCTTACGTACAACCTAAAGAATGTTCATGCTCGATTTAGACTCGATTGGGCAAAATCTTGATCGATACGAAATTCATTCGTATCGATCATGGATTGAGTGCAAACCACATGGGATCGATTGTGTGGGTCCGCCCACGTGCCAGAAGAGGTCTCCTGAGATCTAAGCGAGATATTTGCAGCCCATGCCTATAAATAGCATCCCAATGGCTTCAAAAAGGGGGGACTTTTGGCTCTTCTATGTTCAGACTCTGCCGGATTCATCATTGTACGATTTTGCTGTTGTAATCAGTTGTAACTGGATATAATCAGCAAGCAAACTTTAATAAAATTATCAACTTCAAAGTGGGCGTAGATCGGATTGCCGAACCACCATAAACCCTGTGTTCTTTACTGCTTTCATCTAAATTTTCTGAGTGTTCTTCATTTTTAATTCTCTACATACTTGTTATCTGTGATTGTGAACTAGTGCTTTCATTGGCAAATGGGTGTTTGTGACCAATTTTGGCGCAAACATTTTGGTGCTTTCACTGAGAAAGGCAAAGTATTTAGGGATTCTAAAGTTTGGAGTTCAGATTTGGAGAGCTAGAGAATCAGATCTAGGAGGAACTATGGAAAAGCAATCAACAAGAAGACAAAGAACTGAAAGGAGTCAGCATGAAGGGAGTCAGGAAGCTTCCTCAGGAGCGAATCAGGCCTCAGTCTTCATCACCCAAGACAAGATGGAGATGATGATGGGAGCCATGTAGGAGGGAATGCTGAAAAGGCAAGAAGAGATGATGCAGAATCTACTTCGACAAGTTGGTCAAGTTGGAGTGCAAAATCAAGGGAATGCAACTGCAGGAGATGCTATAGATAGGGATCGGGAGCATGGAGCAACCAAAATTCAGAATAGAGCAGGACCATCAGGAGCAGCACCAGAGCTAGGGGGCACTCACCCGGAGCATGTCGATCCAACCGCAAGCAGGACACCAAGTGGAGTTGTGCAACACGACGTTGATAGAGAGATGGATGCTCGTCCAGGAGAGTAGACTCCAGGAATCCCTCGTGAACTCGGGGGGCAGATCAGAGGCAACGGACAAGGGCCGCAGCTTGGCGACAGTGACAGATTGGCGGAGATGGTCAGACGAGCCATGAAAGGCGGACTAGTTAATAGAGATCTGGAAGACGTGAACAGGAGCCCCTTCGCTCCCGCAATTAGATAGGCCAGGAATCCACCAGAATTTAAGCTACCAACACCGGAGACGTACGTGGGAGGACGGATCCTGCAGTTCATCTGGCATGGTATATGAGGCATATGGAGGTACTGGGGGCATCGGAGGAGGTCATGGCCCGGGGTTTCCTATTGTATTTGATGCACATTGCAGCATTATGGTTTAGACAACTGGGAAGCGGCTCCATTGGAACATGGACCGATTTGACTGAGAAGTTTATAAGGCAGTTCATAGTTCACATTTCGAGACCCAAGAATGTGATGAGTTTGGCAGCACTAAAGCAAAGAACGGGGGAATTTTTGAGGAATTTTCAAACGCAATTCAATGTAGCGGCAACATAAGTGGATCGACCAGATCCATCCATGGTTTTGATGGCAGCCGTATCTGGCATAGCTGATGGAACTGAATTTAAAAATTCACTAACAAGGGATCCGCCTATGGATCTAGAAGATTTTTATCATGAGGCCAAAGGATTCCTGTGATTAGAGGATGCAAATGTTGAAAGAAAGGAAGGAGAGGGAACATAAGTTTATGCAGTCAAAGACAGAAATCCTCCCGAAAGAGATTCAGGCAAGGATAAAGAAAAACAAAAGCCAAGGATAGCGATAATGGACCAAAACGATCACGAAAAGAACGACGATTTACTTCCTATTTAGAGCTGAGTGAAACCTTAGAACGGATCTACCAGGACACCAGGGGCAGATTACTTATCGGAAGCCAGTGAGAAGGGACCTAACCAGCAATGAGAAGAAATCAGACAAGTACTGCTTATTCCATGAGCTAAGCGGCCACAATACCAATGATTGCAGGCACTTGAGGGATGAAATAGAGAGACATATCCGGAATGGCCTGATATCGCAATATGTAAGGAGATGAGCCACAACGGTAGAGCAAGAACAACCACCACCTGCACCAGCTGGGAACGGCTCAGGATCGAGGCATCAGCTTGTCATCAACTGATTGAAATAATGATGAATAAGTAGCAAACTCCACACCAACACGATTAAGTCATATACACATGTACAAGATCGCAAACGATCCTCAAGCATGCTCTGATAAGACTGCCAATCGCGTCATTATAGGTGTTTGCACTTTGACGTCTCTGTTTTACTTTTGTTTTCTATTTTGCATGTTTGAACTTGATTTTGTTGAACATTTCTATTGAAATATTTATTTTGAATGAAAATCCGCTATTTGTGATTCCATAACAGCTAAGCTACTTATACATGTACGTGATCGCGAACGATCCTCAGGCATGCTCTGAGATGGCGATAAACCGCCATAACAAGCAACTTAGAAACTCACTAGAACGTGAAATATGAAGTTAATGATACCAAGTCCCCCCGGGCACACATAATTCGCCGCGAACGGCACTCGACCGCGAACGATCACAACTCGCCGCGAACGGCACCCGACCGCGAACGGTCACAACTCGCCGCGAACGGCACCCGACCGCGAACGGTCACAACTCGCCGCGAATGGCACCCGACCGCGAATGGTCATAACTCGTCGCGAACAGCATCCGACCGCGAACGATCACAATTCACCTCGAACGGCACCTGACCGCGAACGGTTACATACCACCCTGAACGGCATACGATCGCGAACGATCACTATTCACAGTCATATAAGATTATCAATTTCTTTGCAGGTCATTAATAGGATACGAACATCCAGCTTATCGAACTACAAAACACACCTTCCTATCGCAAGGCATGTTTTGGGGGGCAAGTGTTATCCCATCTTTTGGCAAGGCCGTGACACCAAAAAGTTGACTGGAAATCAAGAACAGTTCGTCCCAAAGATTGGTTATACACTGTTTCACTATGGATATCGGTAAATATTGTCCTAGTCCAGATTGAGCTACAATTGACAAGACATGACAAGTAAAGCTATAAAAGCCAACGTTTCAAATTTCGAGTCAATCCGAGTTCATATGCTCAAGATATGATCGATGCAAACTTGGGAATCAACTGTTCGTATCCATCAATCCTCTACTGTTCGTATCCAGCAGGCATCATCTGTTCGTATCCATCAATCCTCTACTTTTCGTATCCATCAGGCCTCAACTGTTCGTATCCATCAATCCTCTACTATTCGTATCCATCATTCTTCTGTTGTTCGTATCCATCAAGTGCAACAGCGATCGAGTACGAACAGTGCAACATCGATCGATATGAACAGTGCAATAGCGATCGATACAAAAAGTGCAACAACGATCGAGTACGTATAGTGCAACATCGATCGAGTACGAATAGTGCAACAGTGATCGAGTACGAACAGTGCAACATCGATCGAGTACGAACAGTGCAACATCGATCGAGTACGAACAGTGCAACATCGATCGAGTACGAACAGTGCAACAGCGATCGATACGAACAGTGCAACAGCGATCGATACGAACAGTGCAACATTGATCGAGTACGAACAGTGCAACATCGATCGAGTACGAACAGTGCAACAACGATCAATACGAAGGAGACAGCCTTCGAATAACACAAACTTGCATCGATCATATCTCACAATCTACAAGTCCAAATGCTACTAAATTTTCACTGGAGCTTACATACAACCTAAAGAATGTTCATGCTCGATTTCGACTCGATTGGGCAAAATCTTGGTCGATATGAAATTCGTTCGTATCGATCACGGATCGAGTACAAACAACATGGGATCGATCGCGTGGGTCCACCCACGTGCCAGAAGAGATCTCCAGAGGTCTAAGCGAGATATTTGCAGCCTATGCCTATAAATAGCATCCCAATGGCTTCAGAAAAGGGGGACTTTTGGCTCTTCTACGTCCAGACTCTGGCGGATTCATCATTATACTAGGATTTTGCTGTTGTAATCAGTTGTAACTCATTTTAATCAGCAAGCAAACTTCAATAAATTATCAACTTCAAAGTGGATGTAGGCCGGATTGCCGAACCACTATAAACCCTGTGTTCTTTACTGCTTTCATCTAAATTTTCTGAGTGTTCTTCATTTTTAATTCTCTACATACTTGTTATCTGTGATTGTGAACTGGTGCTTTCATTGGCAATTGGGTGTTTGTGACCAATTTTGGCGCAAACAGTTTAAGTTTCTTTTAAATTTTCATTAACCACGCTCAATACCAACTTGTAACATCCCCCTACTTAGAGGCCCAAAACTAACGGCTACGGATGCTGTAGTCATCCATAGTTATTAATCCTTGATGACCTAATACGACAATGTTAGATACATTGATACACAAAAACACATGAATATGGAAAAATTTTAAAATAGCAAACAAAGTCCACATTCCATTTAAAAATATTTCAAATTCATTATATAATGCAAGTGCGCAGACCACGTTCAGACAAAATATACTTATTACAAAATACGCCAAGAGCGACATATGAAGATGTCCCCTTGGATGATTAGAGTATATAATAAGGCAATAAAACATGTTTTCCTTTACAACCAAATACAGCGGAAATAAAAGAACTCTAAGTAGCTAACATGCCTCATGCACGTCACCAGAAACTTTATTCGTCTAAAAGAACACCTGAATACCCTAAACCTCAAACTACTCAAAATCAATTGAGTACCCAAAAGTTCAAGGGGAAAACAAAAACTTCAAGTCAGACATAAAGCCTGGTATGAATAATAATCTACCATCTCAAATCATTTAGATATCTAGGGAGACCACGCCGCTTAGCGAAACGGGTTTTCCCCTCACTAGTATCTTAAAACATTTATAAAACCATATACTGTGCTCCTGCATCCACAATGGTTAAAATAGTTCAAAATAGTATAATATGATGATATGCAAAATAGGTGAATCAATTCTGGATTACCCATCCCCATTCATTTTGACTATCTGTCTCAATTATAGTTTCTAGGATTACTATTAACCTATTAGTTTTCATGGGCTCACTAATAACCGGTTAAATGTTTATGGACTACTCGTCCAATTTAATAGTTTTCATAGGATCACTATGAACCTATTGGTAATTCTAATATCTTTTCTCCTATCCTAGTTTTCATGGGCTGACTAGGAGCCTATTGACTAACTGTCAATATCTTAATCCGGATATAGTTTTCATGAGCTAACTATAAACCTATTGTCCCTGCCAATATCAAATCATAGTTTTAATGGATGACTATGAACCTATTGACCCCTGCCAATATCTTTCCCTTTACACAATTTTCATGGGTTTACTATGAACCTATTGGCCCCTACCAATATCTTTAATTAAGATTTTAACATTTCTTAAGTTTTATTCACTACTGGGTCAACTTAGCTGATTATTCTGCCCTTCCCCAAAGTACCGTTATGGGTTAATTATAATGTAAATAAATATATAAAGAAGTAATATGCTAAAAAATCTTTATTTATGCCATGGTATTTCCTTTGAAATGAGAATGGGTTATTTGTTTTGAAACCTTGAAACATCACTTTCGAAACCACTGGATGACCTCCATCGAAAGCATAGAAAACCTTTTTTTTCAAAACTCTAAGTATATACCTTTCGAAGCTCTATAAATCAATCCTTTCAAATATGTCACAACAATGTTAAATAATCTTTAGATTCGAAACCAATGAAAGTACCCCTTTCGAAAACATTGGGTTTTACTCTTTAAAAACATCTTTTGGGTCAAAGTGGTTACATAAGAAAATATCTCTTTCGAAACCTATAATATTTTTGAGGAAAAATTGATGGCGTCGGAACCATCTATTCGAAAGCTCAAAACCTTGGAGTAAAATTTTGAAGGATAGCATCGAAACCCCCTTTCGACACCATTGCCTTCGAAACCCCTGAACCCCTTCGAAAGCGTTGAGGAAGTGACTTAGCTTAAGTTTAGAACAAAGAGAACCCTTCAAAAGCATTGATGGCTGCAATACATCCGAAAGGTAAAAGAATAGCGGTTGGGTATCGACCAGGTCGGAACCGTTTCTTTCGAAAGCATTATATAAAAACAAAGGAACCAATTCGAAATCTTCTACTTAAAACATGATATGGCAACCTACTTAGAAAGCTATTTAGAAAAACCCTTTTCGAAAACATAGGTTTTGACTACATCAAAATCTTGAGGCAAAACACAACAGGCACTTAACATTTGAAAACAGAACTAAGGTTTCGACCCCATCCAAAGCATTGTTTTCGACACCATAGTTTCCGCCTTTCCTCCAATCCACTGCATACCATCTATGTGATACCTTGTGTATTGGTTTCGAATAGGTGGGTTTCGACTGGGTTGGTTTCGACTGAGTTGGAGCAGAAGCATTGGAGTCGAAAGGTACTACTAAAGGAGGCGGAACATTCTTTTCTGATTAAAGGCTGAAATCATGCTTAGTTTTAGTAATTGCTTTAACTAACCTGCCTATGTGCAATCTTTTAATTGGTTGCCTTAAAACTTTTCAAATACTTTACAAAATAACTGCCGCATTTATCAGATCTAAATCAAAGGAAAAATTAACGTTTAAGTCCTTCCATTAAACAAAACTAATATGGCAAATAATTCCTTCTTTTAAAATAATTTATTTTCCATAGCAAATCAATTGGGGATAAATCCCTAAAAATCATAGAAATTCAATTTCATCATGTTATCTAACATATTAAAATTTCAAACCCAATTTCTTCCTTAAATAATCGAAATAAATTTTAAACCCAAATATCATATTTTCCTTTAGAAATTCATAATAAATTTTCCATAGCTTGGAAAATTATGAAAATTGAAACCCATCACTAAAATCATGTTTTACCTAACATATAATACTTTCATGGCATTCTAAATTCAATAACAATCGGTTTTGCCCTAAAACCGTGCAAATTCATATGTAAATGAATTGGTTTAAATCAAAAATATAATAATTCAAGCATATCATCATCCAAAACATCATAAAAACGAATTTAATCGTAAATCCAAAAATTTATGATTATAAAAAATAATAGAGATGGAATGAATTATTATTCACCTTGAATCAGATAAGAGCTTTGAGATTTGATTTGAAATTAATCCTCTAGCTTTAATTCATTAGCTTGATTGAATTTCTCTTCCTTGTTAATGGCCGACTCTTCTTAGGTTAAATTTGTGTTTTTGAGTTTTTGAGAAAAAGAAAGTGAATATGCGAATAAAAGTGTATGGCCGTGAATAATAAGGTGTGCCTATATTTACTAATATGCCCATGTTTTAATTAATAATTAAAAAGCCATTTTAAGCCCATTTAAGGTAAATTAAGCATGGCCTTCTTATAGTTTTATTCAACTCTCAATCCCCTTATCATCATTATTCTATTTAATTTATCTAATTAAATCACTTGAATAATGTTATCAAAAATTAGGGGTGTTACAAGCGCGTCAAATTCGACGTAAACATTGCTCATATCTCCAAAGTCTATGCCAGCATCTTTATTCGGAGAATCCCGACATCGTCTGACTTCTGGAGCATCATCTTTACCACTCATGTCTGGGGGAGGCGAGCTCGGAACAACGGGACTCATCCCCAGAGTCTCGTCGCATGATTCAGAATCTCCATCGTCGGATTACGCATAGAAATCTTCGTCGTCACTAGAGTAGGACTCACACTACTACTCCTAATATCACCCTCCTCCTTTTCTATGTCTATATCGACCTTGCCTTCTCTTTGATTAAACACCTCTTCCTCTTCTTTCAGAATCGGGGGCATTCTAGTAGGGCAACTGGCTTCGGTCGTGGCATCTTTTTCCTTGTGAGTCTCTTCAACTGACTCAATGGAAAAGCCTTCCCTCTCTTGAAAAACACCCTCTTCGAAACCATGAGATGAAGAAGTGGACCGTGTACGTATCCTGGATCAAGAAGAGGATAGGACCTCAACTGGGACTGTGATCTCCCTGGATGCAACAGTCCGAATCGAAGCAGGTTTTCATCTGTCAACAAGAATTTAACTGATCTCTCCTCCGCATCGACAGCCTTTAGGGTTTGGAAAGTTTCATCGAGAGATAAGTCCTTGTTCGGCCTTGGAATAACTGTATAAAGTAATTTACTCATTAGAAATTCCATAGCAACATATCGGAGCTCTATAAGTAAGAAAAAGAACTCACCCACGGTTGTCCAGAGACAATTGAATCCCTCAGGACACCTAACAAAGAAGTATTGAGCCTTGAATCGAGATAAGTTGCTCTATAGTTGCAACACAATTTTACGGTTTCTCTATGCCTTAATCACAACCAAGGATGGACACTCTCTCTTCTTTTGAACGTGAGAAAATATCTTAACTCGTCAAAGCTCGTGACACAGTTGAGAATCCGCATGAAATGAACGTGCAGGCAGGTTAGAATGGCGTATCCATTGGGATGAATCTGAAACGGAGCGATTCCCATGTTCGAGAGGGTTTCTCTCAAAAATTCATTGAAGCGGGGCACTGTTTCGTTCAGGCACATATACCGATGACAAAAAGTATATCCTAGAGGCGGCATATGAGAAAATTCATCTTTCTCAGGGAGGCACACGTCTTCCTTCGGAATGCCATGCCGTAGGCAAACGTTTTGCAAGACATTAACAGAAATTACAGAGGAGGCTCTCTCCAGCGAATTGAGAAGAACTCTAAAGTTAGGAGGAGTTCGATCCAAGATTGGACCGACTAGAACTAGTTGGCCATATTCAGCCCATGAAGTAGAAGAAGGAGGGGCGATAAACGACGACTCGGCCTCCGAAAGCGTAGGACTTCCTCCGCTAGACTTACGGCAAGAAGACGGGCGCTTCATTCTAAACAACAGGACTTGCATCCGAAACGGTCAGGTAATTCTACTCTACAATAAGAATTCCCCCTACTACACTTGAATTCCGAAGAAATATTGGTTCATGCTGACATGTCGGATTTCAAGTATGTACCGGGGTAAGTGTGGTGTGTTATCTATCGGTGGAGGGCTCGGTGTTCTGAACACTACAAACGCTCTATCCCATGTAAATAGTACGCTCGCAGCTGAAAGGGAAAAGGGCTTCCCGTATCGCTTTCTTTTTTAATTACTTCTTCTACACTTACCTGTTATCGATCAACGATCGATAACGGATCCGTTGTCTGAAACGACATAAAAAGTTCCTCCCGGTACATGTACACCATGGTGCAAAAGAAAGCAAAAACAATCTGAATCCTTTGGAAGGGTTAAACCAATTCACGATGTGTTGTGCGGTATCGGCAATGGAACCTAGCACAAGTCAATTCTGGTTAAATGGACGAAGACAGCAAAACATGTCTTGCACCGAGGCAAGGCCCGAACGTCATTCCATGAAGAACTCAAGACTCGATTTACTATCTTCCTCCATTAAACTACAATCAACTCGGATTTTCCACGGCTTACATCATGAATACAACTCCATCCCCAAATCGATAAATATACGTCATAATTAGAAAACCCACCTTGAATCAATAACAAAACATAGAGATGGTCGAGTTTTCAAATTAGCAAGCTAAGTGCAGTGGATCATCGGCAATCCAAGGAGGTAAGTAGGAGAACTAGGATTTAGGCGCACTATGCCATAGATGGCCTAATGCAACGAAATTACATGGTGTTGCTAGCTATAATGTAACGATAGGTATGCTGATTTTTGTCTATTACAACACTCGCTTCAAGGTGTTAGCACAGGCATCAACAAGATGTTGCAGTAGCTATAGATGTTTTCAAATTAAAAAATTAATAAAATTAGCAATCCGCTTGAATACGATCTAACGGCCTACATTTAATCTGGTTGTTAAAATGGATCACCACTGCAATTTGCCCCAAAATTTCGTTTTCCCGCTTTACTTTTCATACATTTCGTTCTCACCCTCAATTTCCAAATCCCCAATTTCCAAATCCCTAATTTCCAAATCATATTTTCGTTCCCATTTCGTTCTCACCCCCAATTTCGCCGCTGTTTGCCTACATGTCGATACACAACCTCTCCCAAATCCTACCAACCGCAGCCCCCAACAAAACTCCACTACCCCACCGCCGTTTCTACGGCCTGATTCCGATGGTCATCGAGCACACATCCCGTGGCCAGCGTGCCTGTGATATCTTTTCCTGGCTTCTCAAAGAGCGCGTCATCTGCCTTAACGGACCCATCGAGGACGATACGTCGGCGATAGTTGTGGCTCAGCTGCTGTTCCTCGAATCTGGTGGTTCCGTGACGGCAGGGTTGGCAATTTATGATACTTCGACCAGATCCGATGCTTGAATCTTTCTCACCAATGTTCAAAAGAAGTTCGATTCTGATGAAGCTTTGCTCGATTGCTTCAAAAAGTACCATTTTCGGATTCAAGGAAGATGTTAAACGCAGATTTGTTGTTTGAGAGAATGCCGCTTAAATTTTCAAATTGGCCAGCAATCATAAAACCAGTTTCAATTCCTTAATTGATTGCTCGAATTGCTTTGACTTCGTCGTCAGGTGCGATATGATATTATTTGGTATGTTTTCTGCCTTCTGGTTTACTTGATTATTCTCGATTTTGGTTACACTTGCATGCTTTTGCCGATGATGAATTGAGATTTATTTATAGGCTTTATTTCCTATAATCTCGTGTTTAATCTTTCTGTTGGACTTTGATAAATCTGGTATGTTGGATTGCGATGATGTATTGGTATGTTGGATTTTAGTTCACTGGCTTGATTTTGCTTTGCCGATGATGAATTGCGATGTGATATTATTTGGTATGTTGGATTTTGGTTCACTGGCTTGTTTCTTATTTCTGATCTGAGCTTGTTAGCTCCTTTCTGCTGCATTTGTTAAACCAGAACATGAACTGATGCTCCAAGTCCTCTGTATATCATATTACTGCCCATGTTTCTCTTGTACATGCCTGATGCATTCACTGTTTTTGCTTGATGGGCTGCCTATGTGTACTGCTGTGTTTCTTGCACTGGCTTGTCTATATTTTGCTGAACCTGGTTCTTGTTTGTTTTGTTGGTTTCTTGGACCTGAGTTGAATCCAGTCGATGACTCGGGTTTGACCTTGTGCCGTGTCCTTGTATCCATGTGTTGCATTCATGTTTGGCTTATGCACTTATGAAAAGAAACAACCCAAATACCCGAGGCAAATATTATAACAAAAATATTTTCATTTTCTGTTTGAGTTAAATATTGTTTTCCAGATTACAGCTTTTGAATTATATATGACAGGTATTGAAGACTGGACAGCTGGATACAAGCTTGAAGACAGAGTCAAATCAAATGTGCATGAGTGTATGAATGCATGAGCTTGAAGACAGATTTCAAAGAAGGCTTGATCTTGCGAAATCGGATGAATCGGGCAGTGCCCACTTGTTCTAACCCCCGCCGGGACTGCGGTGCCTTGGACCCCCGCCGGCGCTGCGCCCGGACCCGCTACTCGGCTCGCCTTCGGCTTGGCACTCGGCTCGTCATATATTTTTCAGTGTCGGTGTCTGTATAAATTGAAACTTCATATGTAATGAGTGAACTGAGTGTTGTAGTGAGGAATACCTGTATATGTGAATATCAGTGTTATTTATCATTGAATTGTAAAATAGTGGAGTCAGGAATTTGTACTATTTTAAATGTTGAAATAAAACATTTATTTAAATAAATTACTGTTTGAATATCAAATTCTGTGCAATAGCATTTTATTAAATAAAAATTTATTTCTATTAAAAAATCAAATATGCTCTACATTGTGGGCCCCACAAATTCAGAAAGTTAATATTTATAGCAACATTTTGGAATGTTGGTACAAACACCTACTGATGTTGCTATAGACCCAAATAGGGTTCTATTGCAACAATATTTCTTATGTTGCCTTAGATAGTCAAAATGTTGCCTTTGAGGTCTGCGGCAACGCGGCAAAATGCATCACCGAGAAAGTGTTGCCTTTGCCCTTTTTTAGCCTACAGCAACATTTTTTGGCACTTCCTGCATCACTTCTTTGGTGTTGCAGTATGCAATCTATGGCGTAGTGGCGCAGCAGAGATCAAAGTGGTGGCGAAGTACTAAGGTCAGTGACAAAGCAAATCCGGCGGTGAAGTATTGAGGTGAAGGTTGGATCGGATTGCTGGAAGCGGTGAGTCAAATCGCTGAAGGCAGCTCAGATCATAGCAAGTCGGAAGATTAGGTCGCGAGATTGAGAATATACTGAAGAAGGTCGGCTCGTAAGGTTTAAATAGGAATGAACGAAATGGCAAGAAAAAAATCCTAAGTAATTGGATCGCTAGCGATCCATCACAATGGATCGCTAGCGATCCATAAGGTTGCCTGCGTTTGGTTCCAAACTTGCCTGGCAAAAACCATGTATGATTTCAAGACGTGTTGGGAAGCTATAAAGTAAAATTTGGGCCGTTACGACAAGCAATGGCAGACCAGGTCAAACCTTTGTAAGCGATAGTCTAATCTAATTCAAATTCATGTGGCCCTAACACGACTACTTGAAATTTAACAAGCATAAATTGATGTTTGCTCAAAAATTGGACAAACACCTCTAAATTTGATTTTTAGTTAAGTCTCGTTTGATTTGATTGATTGGGGATTTTATACGTTCCAATACGTAATGGAATGAATTTCATCAAGTGCAGAGATAGTTCACAAGTTCAAAGTTCGGAAAGTAAATAACACAGAGTTTTATAGTGGTTCAACCCGAATGTGCCTATATCCACTTTCCATCTGATCATTCTCTCTTTGATTTGATTACAAGTACAAGATTATTCGAAAAGAGTAAAAACTTTAAATAGCCGAAGTGATGGATTTTTAGCAGAGTTTTCTCTCTTTTTCTCCAAAAATCTTTCCCCGTTGTTGTTGAGAAGCTCCAGTATTTATAGAGTGGAGTTGTGAAGTGTGGAGGAGAAGTTATAGCTTCCTGAGTTTGGTTCGGCATTTGAGTCGTGGACAATTGGATCGACATTTAGGTTAGGAAGTTTGCTTTGGTCGGTGATTCTTTTTTGCTTTGGAGTACCTTACTTTTCGGTCCAAACATTTGATTCGGCGTGTTCGTCATACTGGACCAAATGTTTGGTCCGACAATTGATGTGTTATGCCAGACCAAATACATGGTACATCATATCAGAGAATGCCGAATCAAATGTTTGGTCCAACATCTCTAAGGATACCGGACCAGATACTTGGTCTGGTATACCATAGGATGTCGGACCGAATATCTGGTCCGGCATGCCGGTCCATATGTTTGGTTCAGCATTTTTGCAAATGTCGAACCAAGCATTTGGTCTAGTAGTTCTATTTCCTATTCCCTTGCTTACCTTTGCCTCCTTCTTCCTTCGCTTTCCAGAAAACCGAGCCAACACTTGCCTCCTAAAGTATGTTGTGTAACTGCACTGCATGCTTTGTTTTTGGTTCGGCGTTGAGCTACCACCACCGAATGAGACTGGTGAACGTTCGTCTTCCCATCCTTTTCCTTTAAATACGCCTTCTTCCCTTCAATCCTTCACCTTCACTTTCTCTTCATCAAATTTCTTCAACTCTACTAGGTCGATTGCAACTGATTTAAGCTCGTTTTCTTCTTGTTCAAATTTGACTTTTCTCGTGCCAGCATAGCTTGAGGTAAGTCTGTTTTAATTCGATTACCTACTATTAGAGTTCTAGGGTTTTGATGGGTAGGGGAGTTTTAGAGTTGTGATGGGTGACTTCGGTCTTGAATTGGTGAGGAGGTACTTCGTTTGAATGAGCGCCCGAATGATTATAGCATTTGTGATGGTCGTGAGGAATGGTAGATTAAGAGATGTTATTTGGTTGATAGAACGTGAGAGGTTGTGCCCGATTTCATGCAGGGCCATTCGCCCATCAGGTGTTCGATAGATTGTTTGACCGACTAATGGTTATTGCTTGGGTGATGAAAGCATAGGTTGGTTATATTAGTCTCATTTGCAATTCTAATCCGTATTGTGTATTGTCTAGGTATAATGTTAAAACTGAGAATAGGTAAGGTCGTAGGGGGGGTGTGCCTTGGGTCGGCAGTTGAGGATTTTGGTTCGGCATTCGTCATAGGGTAATACCGAACCAGATTTGCTGAGCGCGTTGTTTTTTGAGTTTGTCGAGCCAAAAGCAAGTCTTCCCATGAGATGGTTAGGCTAGGGGTATGGATTCAATTAGGCTAGACGATAGGAGATTTCCATGCTTGTTTTAACTTCTGCTTATGATTTGGACCTCTGCTTGACTTTCATTTTCTTGCACAGGAAATATGTCTTCTGGACGTGAGCTTCGTTCAAAGTTTGCTGCTTCACAGCCTGTCAGGGCTGGCCCTTCTTCTTCCGATGCTCCAGCCAATCCTCCCAGGCAACCCAGTTCGGCTTACTCTTTGGTGGAAGGCTATGCTCCTAATCAACCGCTGGTTAGACCTTCGGAGTGTTATCCCAACGTGTTGACGATAGAGAAGCTGAACTCTATAGCTATACATTTGGGACAGATCGCCGAGACATGATATTACCTGGTCCCCATGATAAAGCATGCTTTCCCCTAGGCGGGTATATGGCATTTATGAAGTATCATTGTATGTGCGGCGTGATTCCTCCACTTACCAACTAGATCGCTAGCTTCGTGATCTATTTGAAGGTCGCTCCCATTCAACTTCAGTCGAATTCTTATGCTATCCTGACATGTTTATACCTAATATTCATGAAGCGGTATCAGAGACCCCCCACCTATAAAGAGAACTGATATCTATATAACGTGAGAAGTTATCGAAAGGGGAGTCCTTTTATCAGTTTAGAGTCCGCCCACAAATTCAAACCCATCCTGGATCTATATTCTAAGTTTAGTATGTTCAAGAGGGAATATTTCTTTATACGCGACGATACCATGGCCCAACATGCCTTTAATTCTGGCTGTAAGTTATCGTATTATCTTTTCTAAGCTTTCTGTCGACTTGGCATCTTAATGCTCCATAATTTTCAGGTTGTGTATAGGCGACGGAGGATGACGGCTTGAAAAAGATGACCAAGGAAATATTGGTTATCCTAGAGGCTGAGCGGGAAGCGTCATTCCTACTCCGTGATGCAGCCCTCTGATTCTACAACTTGATCACCCCCAGACAGTCCGTGTACAAGATTAGGCCAAGTTTGGCTGAGAGAGCAGCGGGATCCGGAGACGGAGGTGACGGAGACAAAGGCAAGGACCCAGATGAGGAGGGTGGTGTGGCTGAAGCCCCGAAGAAACTGAGACACAAGAAGAGTGTAGTTTGTCCTCCTCGCTCAGGGAAATCTCTGCGTATTCGAGATGCTCCTTCCCTGGCGACGAGGGAGGTTTTCATTTGGGAGGAGAAAGTGAAGAGGAGAAAGGATCGGAGAGCGACTCTGAAGCAACAGAAGGGGATGTTCATGTATCTCTAGACGTGGATATTATAAGCAGCGAGGGATTGGGCGTGGATCCTTTAAAGAATGCTGAGGCTGTGCGAGAGTGGCCCGACAGTTGGAACAATCCGAGCCGGTCCCCAAGGCCGACTCCTGCTGCCGATCTTTTCCAGGAGAACGCGGCTTCGAGTGATTTGGGTGGAACACCGCCTCTTCCAGTACAAGATGGAGTGGAAATTGGGGAGGAGTTTGGGCTTTCTCCGGGTACTTTCGATTACTGTATGGATTTTGAGATACTTCTTGAAATCTTTTTGTTTTTCGACAGGTCCCAGCCTCCTCCTACTCCTCAATCTAATGAAGTCTGGTCGCCATGTGTTCTCCTTCCTTCGAGTGGAGTCCCATCCCAGTGTATTCTTTACTTGAGTGAGACCCCACCCCGACCATATGATCCAGTCTACCCTAAGGGCTTGTAGTAGCTTGTAGTGTCCTAGTGTCTTGAGCGTTTCGTTTTTTATGCTTTCTCACTTTCTTGAATCTAACGTTGTTGCCCGTATTCCAGGGAAAAGGAGAAATCCAGGGAGGAATAAAGTGTCCAGGCGGCTTAAGCAGTTCAAATAGATGAAAATGGCTTCCGTTTCTTCCAAGTTGACATTTCAGGAGGAAAAAACTGTGCAAGAGAATATTAGGGAGATCCCGTCAGGTCCAAGGGAGAGAGCCGTAAGTCATCCGGGAAACATGCGAGGTCCCCGGATAAGGAAGCCACCTCCCCTAGTTCCCAAACTTCCTCCCACCCTCACCATCACTATCCGATGGGTTCTGAAGTGCATGAAGTGCCAGATGAGTTGGGAGAGGGCAACGTTGATCCCTTTTTCTCGGATTATCAACAGCCGATGCGGAATCCCTTTGAGAGTCATCCTGATATAAATCCTGACTATGTGGGTCGTCATGCGGTGGATTCTGACACCGAGTTCCTTTTACCTCTAAATCCCTTGGTTCGGATCCTAGATGAGGCGAAGACTCTTGATTTTGCTAACTTGACAGCAAGGATGGTCCAGATTATAGACGAGACCAGAAACATTGTTGATTATCAGTCCCGTTTGGCCAAAGCTAGTGAAGAAGTTGGGAGCGCCAATGTGTGGTTGCGTCTAGAGATGGAGGACCTTCGCAAGGCACTCAGGGAGAAAGAGGCTAAGTTAGAGGAAGTCGAAGCATCCCGCGACTCCGATATAATGAAGGCCAAGGAAGAGGCAAGAAAATAGGCTGCCGACTATGCAAGACACAGATTGACATGGCTATCAGTTCAGTGGATGAGGCTCGATAGAAGGATCTGGAGCGAATCCGCTTCCTTAAGGGAAAAGTGAAGAAATCAGAAGAGGCCTTAGCTGAGCTGAAGGAGTTTTGAGGCAAGTGGCAAAAGGAGAAGGACTCATATCAGGTTGGGATCGACAGGTTGAAGGTGGAGCGTGCTCAGTTGAGGAGAGATAAGGAGCAGTACATGAATAAGGAGGTGGCCCTCCAGACCGAAGTCGATAAATCCAGCGATTTTTATAACACGGTCAACTAGATGCTGAAGGATACTTATTACATGTTCTGGAAACACGGGAACCTTCAGTGGATCGATGACTACCCTTAGGTGATGGCATGAATCCATGCTCGGCTTATCGAGGAGACCAAGGCCGTAGTCGTGCAGGAAGAAGGGGCTGTGTATGACGTTAGGATGGTGAACAACCAGTTCACAGTGGAGGACACCAAAGCCATTGCCAAGGGGTATGAGCTGCTTGTTAAGGACGAGGATGATGAGGACGGCTCGGATCTCGAGGGGCTTGGTGATCCACGTCATGTCACTACAGGTATCTCGTCTTTTTACTTTAGCTCTGCCATTACCTATTATGGATTGCAAAACTATGATTATTTATGCTTGCATTGTGCAGGGATGTCTTCGGGGCAATTTGGGCCTTCGCGAAAGGAAGGCGAGTCCGTTGAGCAATCCGAGTTCTCGAAGGACATGGCTGGAGGGAGCGGGCTGAGCGACAAGGATGTCCCCCCTTCTTAGTCGAGGAGATTTCCTTTTCCCTTTTTTGCACGTATTTTTGGAGGATGTATGGACGTTCTGCATATGTATATAAATACAAGGGATAAGCTTTGTATGAGAAAAATATTTAACGTTGTACTATTCAACTTCTGTTTTTTGTATGTTTATCTGGGATGACTTTTGTGAGCTTTTTATAGTCTGCTCTGTGTAACGACCCGTATATTTGGACCATATAAATTGACAATAATCCACACATGTCAACTTAAATAATACAAAACACAAATCATTATGGGATTATGAATATATATATATGTAAATGAGAATCAATACAACATCACAGACACAGAACAGTCACAGAATAATGCAGTGGAAAGGTACATCATCATAATAGTAGTTCATGAAGCTACTACAGGAATACAACAATGTTTCAACATAAAGTGACAAAGGGAAATACAAGATGTTCAATACATAAGTTCATCAAATACTAGAAATGAAATAACTGATAAAGATAAATGCTAAGTCTTCAGCATCTTCAACCAACCTTGATCAGCAACTGGATAGCTTCAGACTGACCCGAGCATATACAAAAGAAACGCTCGAGTCAGGACTCAAAAGTTTATACAGGATAATCAGGTGCTAATAATAAAGTTCATAACTCAAAGATGAATGTGATACACATCTTTAAGGATCCGATAAACTATCTATATATACAATAGAATACGCTAAATAGATAATGTCTAATCAATAAAGTATGATATCAAAATAGTGTTAAGTCATGGCCCATTCCACCCTTAACACATTTTTATTCCCAAGAGCATATACAAGACCGTAGTTTCCCCCAAAACCGGAAGTCACCAGAGGGCAATCCATATACTAAAGGTACAAAACAAAACGTAGTGGTCGCGAATAGGATAATCAGTATGACAAGGTACATGAGGCGATACCAACTAGGATACTAGTAGTTGCGTGATCCGGACCGATGTTGAGCATAGCAGCTACTACCTCAACACCGCGAAACAACACTCCCAAATCAGGGGGTGCACCCAAATCGAATCACATAAGTAATAGATAAGGTATCGAAGAAGTGTGTCCGCTAGAGATGGCGATCCTCAATGACCCGGCGCGGCTCCTGTTTTAGTCATGTCAGGGGTCATCCAAAATCGTTCTCTTTCTTCAGTCAACGCGTTCATCAAAACCATCCACTTCATTCTGGATCAACACTCCGCGTATATTAGTTATTAAAGTGGTTTTCGGTATCGACAGAGAGTATGTCCATATCCGATCCCCGTCTCTTTAATAACTACGCATTAATTACCCGATGGTCATTTAATATTAAAGTTTAAAACAAATCAAAGTCCAAAATTCAAGTTGCAAGTTTGACTTTCAAAATTTGACACTTCACAATTCAATTTATTTCGAACATTTAAAATCATATTTCTAAATGAAGTTTTAGTTCAAGCCCTTGAGTTAACAATACTTAAGTATTCAAGTTCAATTTTATTCCTATTCCCATTCATCGTTACATTAAATTTAATCAAAACTTTGATTTAATCAATTTCACAGCTAAATCAAATCCTTAACTTTAGTTGGTTTTGCATTCCCTTTAAGTCACTTTGTTACTTAATCTCAAATTAAATTTATAACAAATTCCAAATTTATTAAATTTATCCAAATTAGATTTAATTTCGAATCTAATAAATTCAATTTATTAGATTCTAAAACTTACTTATTCAAATCTCATTTCAATTAAACGTGTCCATCCGTTTATCTAATTAAATAGATTTATTAATCTGTTTCAATTTAATCCATTAATTTATTTCAATTAGGTCCACTTATTTTTTTCATTAATTCATTGCAATTAAATCCATTAATTATTACAATTAAGTCCATTAATTTATTACAATTAATCCTATTAATTTAATACCATTAAATCCATTGATTTATTTCAATTAAATCCATTCATTTATTACAATTAAATCCATTGATTTATTACAATTAAATCCATTGATTTATTACAATTAAATCCATTGAGTTATTAAAATTAAATTCATTTCTTAATTTCAAATAAATTTCAATTCCAAAATGATTTTTGTCGACCAATCTGGTTTCTTATTTTTAATTATCTATCCTAGGCCAAAGTTTTTCAATTGGGTATTTATCATTTCAACCCAATATCAATCAATAAAACAAAGCATAGCAAAGGAAACTTGCAGTGTGATAACTGGGATGGTGTCAAAGTAAATAAACAATCAATAGCAGCCATACATAACAATTCAACCGTTTATTTTAAATAATCCCGAAATAATTGTATTTAATTTACATTTGTTATTTATGTAAATAAATAAAATTATTCCTAGAATCCACACTATCATTTCATGTAGATTAAAGATTATTACATTATGGGTTTCACTTGGCGTTTTATTATCAAATTATTACATCAATCATACATTCAATGGTTCAAAGTGTAGTTAACACTATTTCTACGTGTCGATTTATTTAACATTTAAAGGGACAAGTTCAACATATATAATCTATTTTAAATTTTAGACTATCCTATATCAATTTCAATTTCATATTAATTATCACTTATATTAACAACCAAATTCAACGTCACATAACAAATTTAATGTCACAATTATTTCCATACCTAACTTCAAGTCACAATTTAACATCAACCATTTTAACATTCAAATTAATATCAATAACATCTATCACTTGATTATCATAGCATAATAGATTGAGTCGTGAATGAAATATTCACCTTGCGTGGTTAAAGAAGATGACGGCGAAGCACGAAAATGAATAAACTAGATAGACGACACAAGCACGAATCCGAACACGAACAAAACAAAGAAACTAGATAGATCTGACAGGCTGAATGGAAGCCTAAGTCTCCGAAGCAGTAGCTGGAACAAAACATAGAAAACACTGTATATGAGTAACCAGAAATTCAAAGCTATATACTGCTATAAAATATACAGTTTCATATATATATTTATATATAAAACGGAAGTGCAAATGAAAATTCGACCGCGGCCAAGGTGGGCACGACAGTGGCGGTGGAGCAGAGGACAACGTGGTGGTCGGGGTGTAAAGCGGGCTGGTCGTTGGCGGTTGCGGGCTGGGGTTCGGCTGGGTCGTTGGCGGGTCCGGGTGGTCGGGCGGATTCGGCAGGGGAAGGTGGAACGACAGGCGGGCGGAGGCAGTGGGGCTGATGGTAGTAGAGGCCTGGGCGGAGGGGCTGGTGGGGTTGAGATGGGCTGTTGGCGGTGAGGGTGGTGGCGGCAGGCGGACAGATGCCTGGGCTGGGCGGGCGAAGGCTGGGCTGGATCGGGTTTGGTGGGCTGGGTGGGTATGGGTGGCGGAGGAAACCGGGCAGGCGGGTGGAGGTCTGGGCGGAGGGGAGTGGGACGGGCTGGGCTGGGGCGAAGGCGGAGGGTTGGGTGAATGGGGCTGGGCGTGGGCGAAGGCAGAGCGGAGGCCTGGACTGGGGTGAAAGTGGAGGGTTGGGCGAATGGGGCTGGCGTACGGGTGGCAGGCGATTGGCCGGTGGGAGGGGACTGGGGCAGTGGGACAGAGGGGACTGGGCTGGGCGGAGGGGACAGGAGGCGGCGGTGGCTCGGACTGGGCAAGCTGGCGAAGGGCTAGGTGGAGGCGAAGGGGACGGGCAGCAGGTTCGGGGCCAGGTGGTTAGGGCAGCAGGGTGGAGGGCTGGTGGGAGGCAGTGGGAGGAAGGTCTCATTTTGCTATTTGAGAAGAAAGAAATGAAAAAATATATGAAGAGAAGAGGAAGGCAGAGGAATACGTACCAAAGATGTAAAATGCAAACGAGTGAATAGTGGGATGATAGCTTATTATATAACCTAGTACAGAAATTGAAAGGGCTCCAATTTATTTGTCTTGGTAACCGAATGGCTGTTGGGTTTCCAAGGCAATTGAATAGTCAAAGGACCCCTAGAATTCTGAACTGAGTAGGTTATTGGGTACCGGTTTGGGCTGCGTAACGGACCAGTTTATACTCCGTTAAACAATTGTAACTTGCACCGCCGAACTCCGATTGACACAAATAAATATACCATTTTGATCAGCGCGACGAGGCGAACACAACGGTATACAGATATCAGTGGTACGATTAAATTATAAAATTCGAAAATTTTCTATTGTGGAAAATGCAGCAAAACGCCGAAGAATAAGATCGACGGAGCTGAAGATGTCCGAAATTTGAAAAACGAAAAATGACGTCTTGATCAGAAGATGATTTAGAATTTTTCTATGTAAAAATATTCTGGTTCAGAAGATAAAAAATTTCGCATTTAAAATGAACTGATGTGAAATAAACGCGAACGAAATTTACTGCGGTATTTTCCGACGTAACTTTTCCCATATCTATACCCATCTAGGCGCAATTTATAAACAAAGTTTGGACGCTAATTGAAATCGTATGAAAGTTCCATATTTTATATTAAAATAAGGGATTCAAAATTTTAAAATTGGATCGGAATTTCAGGGTCGTTACATTCTCCCCCACTCAAAACTTTTCGTCCTCGAAAAGAACGAGACGGTGAAGTAAGAATGGAGTAAGCGGAAAAATCAAGATAGATTTTAAGAGAATTGTATATGTATATGTATATGTAGTAGGGAACTATAGGGGGACTATTGATCCCTCCCCTCATATAAAATGAAGCAAGCAAGTGTCATTTGGATTTTAAGAGAATTTGATTTATACCTGAAATCAGTAATTCGGGGTTTGAATCCCGGATACTATCCTCAGTTTCCCATGTGCAATCTCGCTCATCTGCACTCCATTGGACTTTGACGAGATTTATAGACTTCCTTCTTAGTTGCCTTGTTTCCCGATCGACTATTCGAAGTGGTCTTCTTTCGATAGTCAAATCTGGCTCGATATCTACTTCATCTAACTGAGCAATTGGAATGGTCATGGATGGATCACGCACGACTTTCCGGAGATGTGAAACATGGAATACATTGTGTACACCCTCAAACTTTTCTGGTAATGCAACTCTATAAGCTAGTGTGCCAATTCTATCGGTGATAGTAAATGGTCCAACAAATCTTGGAGCAAGCTTCCCTCTACGACCAAATCGGATAACATTCTTCAAAGGTGATACTTTCAGAAATACCTTATCCCCAACCTGGAATTCCAAATCTCTTCTACGCCTATCTGCATAGCTCTTCTGCCTATCCTGTGCGGTCTTCATCTTCCTTCTGATCTCATTAACCTTCTCTGATGCTTCCATAATCATATCTGGGCCAAGAACCAATCGATCACCAGGCTCAATCCAACAAGCTGGCAATTTGCATGGCCGTCCATATAAAGCTTCGAACGGTGCCATATCGATACTTGCCTGATAACTGTTATTATAAGTGAATTCAACCAAATGGAGATGGTCTTCCCAAGATCCACCGAAATCAATTATTCAAGCTCGGAGCAGGTCCTCCAAAATCTGATTCACCCTTTCAGTTTGGCCATCTGTTTGAGGATGATAAGCTGTGCTCAGATTCAGTTTAGTGCCCAAGACGTCCTGAAACGCCTTCCAGAATTTACTAGTGAATATAGGGTCTCGATCGCATACAATACTAGATGGAACCCCATGAAGTCTAACAGTCTCTTTCATATAAATCTCCGCCAAACTTGAAGCAGTACGAGTGGTCTTAACAGGAATAAAGTGAGCAGATTTTGTTAACCTATCAACGATCACCCATATACTCTCGTTACCTTTTCTGGTCCTTGGTAATCCATCGATGAAGTCTATAGAAATCTGATCCCATTTCCAACAAGAAATCTCTAGGGGTTGAAGTAAACCGGCAGTCTTCTGGTGATCGGCCTTGACTTGTTGGCAAGTGGTGCATATACTGACATATATAGAAATATCTCTCTTCATCCCACTCCACCAATATAAACGCTTCATATTATGATACATCTTAGTGACACCAGGATGAAATGAAAGTGACGACTGATGATTCTCCCTAAGTACTTCTTGTCTCAATCCATCGACATTAGGAACACAAATACGGTTGTCGATGCTTAGAATTCCATTACTATCAATCTGCGCTCCTATTTTACCGTCAACATTTCCGACTCTACCAAGAACTAACTCCTTCATACGATAAAGCAAAGTGTCCTCATATTGTTTAGCTTTTATGCGATCCATAAGAGAGGGAGAGATGACAAGCTGAAATAACATGCCTTCAACAATATTACAGCAAGACAATGCTTTGCTACGACTCAATGCATCGGCTACAACATTTGCTTTCCCAGGAGTATAAGTGATGTCGAGATCATATGCAGCTAAAAATTCGAGCCATCGGACTTGCCTCTGGTTCAAATCCTTCTGGGAAAAGATATATCTCAAGGACTTATGATCAGTGAATAATTCGAATTTTGTTCCCAAAAGATGATGCCTCCATAGTTTCAGAGCAAATACAACGGCAAGAAGATCTAGGTCATGTGTGGCATAGTTTAATTCATGGGTCTTCAACTGACGGCCCGCATAGGCAATAACCTTTCCATTTTTCATAAGAACAGCGCCTAAACCTTCTCGGCAAGCATCTGTATAGACAGTTAATCCTTCACTTCCATCGATTACCGCAAGAACAGGGGCTGAAGTTAACTTACGCTTCAACTCATTAAAGGCTGATTCGCACTTCTCACTCCAAATAAACTTAACATCTTTCCGAGTTAAAGCAGTAAGTGGGGCAGAAATCCGGGCAAAGTGCTCAATAAATCTGCGATAATAACTGGTTAAACCCAAGAAACTACGAATATCTGTAGGAGTTTTAGGAGTCTCCCAATCCTGTAGATAAATTTCAAATTAGACAGGGATAAGAGGAATTGAATAGAAATAGCGAATAGGATAGAACTTACATTGATTACGGCGATCTTAGCTGGATCGACCGAAATCCCATTTTCAGAAACTATGTGGCCCAGGAATCTCACTTCGTCTCGCCAGAAGTGGCATTTAGAGAATTTGGCCTTAAGTTGATGATTTCGGAGAGTTTCCAGAACATAAGCAAGATGTGTCTCATGCTCCTCCTTGTCTTTGGAAAAGACGAGAATATCATCAATGAAAACAAGAACAAACTTGTTAAGCACATCACGGAAGACTTGATTCATCAAGTCGACGAAATAAGCAGGTGCGTTGGTCAAACCGAATGGCATAACCAACCATTCATAGAATCCATTCTCGGTACGGAAAGCTGTCTTATGGATACTATCTTCAGCAACTCTTAGTTGGTGGAACCCAGTGGCTAGATCAAGTTGTGAGAAAATTTTAGCTCCATGGAGCTGATCGAATAAATCGTTGATGCGAGGCATCAGATAACGATTCTTGAGAGTGCGTTTGTTCAGTTCTCGGTAATCAACACACATGCGAAGAGATCCATCTGATTTGGTGACAAATACAACTGCGGCGCCCCATTCAGAGCAACTTCTCCTAATCAAGCCTTTAGCAAATAGATCATCAATTTGGGTTTTTAGTTCATCTTTTTCTTTAGGAGTCATCTTTCGGTGTGGGAGAACTACGGGAGTAGCTCCAGGAATAAGATCAATACGGAAATCGATTTCCCGTTTAGGCAGTAGAGAGTTGACCTCTCCAAATACATCGGGAAATTTCTGAACGGTAGGGGTAGTACTAAGATCATCCGGGTGAGCATCAAGAGAGAATATGAAGCTTCCGGCATATTTCTGCGGTGATTTGCGTTCAATGACAAGCGGTAGGCCCTTGTCATTGACTAGAGAAACAGAACGAGCCTTGCAAGAAATAAAAACATCGAATTTCCTTAACCAATCAGCACCTAACAAGATGTCAAATGCTGCGAAGCCAAGCACATAAAAATCCCAAGTGAATCGATATCTTCCATACAAGAGCACAACCTCTTTACAAATTCTACTGAGGTTGGCAAGTCCTCCAATAGGGTTGGAGACGCATAAGGAAGTAGTAGCAAGAGTAGGTTCTAATTTGAGCTTATTACAAAGATCAATAGATATGAAGCTATGAGAAGCACCAGTATCGAATAATACCCTAATAGGTAAATCATGTAATGAAAAAGTACTTCGTAAGGTACCTTGGTTATCCTGGGTGGGTGGTGCAAGGGGTGCAGGTGTGGTGATAGCAAATACTCCAGATGGTGTGCCACGCTTATACAGTGGGCAGTCTTTCTTGAAATGACCCGACTGGAGGTAGACATAGCATAAATCTTTCCTAGTCGTAGAAGGTGGTGGAACAGCAGCTCCTGTAGATGGACAACTATTAGCATAATGGCCTTTCTTATCTCATTTAAAGCAAGTGATATTAGCAAGGTCGATTGGGCTTTTCTAAGCATATCCCAATCCTGTAGTCTTCTGCCAAGCTTTCTTTTGTTGATCAAAGTTCATCTTCCTTTTCCCGGGCTGGCTAGAAGAGGGCTGAGTAGGAGTGGCCTTTGTAGTAGGTCCCTTAGGTTTTGCCTCATATCTAAGAGCATAGTCTACAAGCTCTGTGAAGGTGCAGTGAGTGTGGCCAGTAAGCAAGTCATAATACTCTGGTCTTGCTCCCAAAATGAACTTCTCATTTTTTAGAAGGGGTGTATCAATCAATCCTGGGCCAAACTTGGAGAGTTCGTTGAATTTCCTCTCGTACTCAGAAAAAGTCATACTGCCTTGCTTAAGATCCATGAAATCTCTATAAAGTTGGGTTTTCCCAGCAGTTGGCATCCATTGTGCCGATAAAGTATCCCTAATCAAAAGATAGACAAGATGAATAACATTCCAAGGATTAAAGAAGAATTTAGACTACGGAATCCAATTAAATTTTATACCTAAACTGGGCCCAAGTGATGGTGTTCTCCTCGATACGAGAAGTAACTGATTCCCACCAATCTTGCGCGACATCCTCAAGTTGCCAAGCAGCAAGCTGACGCTTCTGAGCATCAGTGATCTCTAGACCCGAAAATATCTTCTCTAAGCCTTTAAGCCATTGCTGAGCCTCAATAATGTTCTCGGATCTAGAAAACTTAATACCTCCAAGCTGTGAATACTCCTTACTAAGAATGGTGAATTTGACAGGAGCTGGAGTGACAGGTGCAGCCTGAGCAGGACCATTGCCTCTTCCACCCCTATTATTTATTCTGGCACTCATCCTGAAATACCAAAAGAAATTTAGAACCAAGGATAAAATCATAGAACTCAAAGTAAAATTCAATCGACGAATCAAAGGAGTTCGAATAGAAAGGGTTTGGATATTGAATCGATTCTCCTCATTCTAGGGTATTGCTACCCTATCTCTAATGAGTTTCATAATCCCGAACTAAGGTTTTTAGGGAAACCGAAGCTCTAATACCAACTGTAACGACCCGTATATTTGGACCATTTAAATTGACAATAATCCACACATGTCAACTTAAATAATACAAGACACGAATCATTATGGGATTATGAATACATATATGTAAATGAGAATCAATACAACATCACAGACATAGAACAGTCACAGAATAATGCAGCAGAAAGGTACATCATCATAATAGTAGTTCATGAAGCTACTACAGGAATACAACAATGTTTCAACATAAAGTGACAAAGGGAAATACAAGATGTTCAATACATAAGTTCATCGAGTACTAGAAAGGAAATAACTGATAAAGATAAATGCTAAGTCTTCAGCATCTTCAACCAACCTTGATCAGCAACTGGATAGCTTCAGACTAACCCGAGCATATACAAAAGAAACGCTCGAGTCAGGACTCAAAATCTTATACAGGATAATCAAGTGCTAATAATAAAGTTCATAACTCAAAGATGAATGTGATACACATCTTTAAGGATCCGATAAACTATCTATATATACAATAGAATACGCTAAATAGATAATGTCTAATCAATAAAGTATGATATCAAAATAGTGTTAAGTCATGGCCCATTCCACCCTTAACACATTTTTATTCCCAAGAGCATATACAAGACCGTAGTTTCCCCCAAAACCGGAAGTCACCAGAGGGCAATCCATATACTAAAGGTACAAAACAAAACGTAGTGGTCGCGAATAGGATAATCAGTATGACAAGGTACATGAGGCGATACCAACTAGGATACTAGTAGTTGCGTGATCCGGACTGATGTTGAGCATAGCAGCTACTACCTCAACACCGCGAAACAACACTCCCAAATCAAGGGGTGCACCCAAATCGAATCACATAAGTAATAGATAAGGTATCGAAGAAGTGTGTCCGCTAGAGATGGCGATCCTCAATGGCCCGGTGCGGCTCCTGTTTTAGTCATGTCAGGGGTCATCCAAAATCATTCTCTTTCTTCAGTCAACGCGTTCATCAAAACCATCCACTTCATTCTGGATCAACACTCCGCGTATATTAGTTATTAAAGTGGTTTTCGGTATCGACAGAGAGTATGTCCATATCTGATCCCGGTCTCTTTAATAACTACGCATTAATTACCCGATGGTCATTTAATATTAAAGTTTAAAACAAATCAAAGTCCAAAAGTCAAGTTGCAAGTTTGACTTTCAAAATTTGACACTTCACAATTCAATTTATTTCGAACATTTAAAATCATATTTCCAAATGAAGTTTTAGTTCAAGCCCTTGAGTTAACAATACTTAAGTATTCAAGTTCAATTTTATTCCTATTCCCATTCATCGTTACATTAAATTTAATCAAAACTTTGATTTAATCAATTTCACAGCTAAATCAAATCCTTAACTTTATTTGGTTTTGCATTCCTTTTAAGTCACTTTGTTACTTAATCTCAAATTAAATTTATAACAAATTCCAAATTTATTAAATTTATCCAAATTAGATTTAATTTCGAATCTAATAAATTCAATTTATTAGATTCTAAAACTTACTTATTCAAATCTCATTTCAATTAAACGTGTCCATCCGTTTATCCAATTAAATAGATTTATTAATCCGTTTCAATTTAATCCATTAATTTATTTCAATTAGGTCAACTTATTTTTTTTCATTAATTCATTGCAATTAAATCCATTAATTATTACAATTAAGTCCATTAATTTATTACAATTAATCCTATTAATTTAATACCATTAAATCCATTGATTTATTTCAATTAAATCCATTCATTTATTACAATTAAATCCATTGATTTATTACAATTAAATCCACTGATTTATTACAATTAAATCCATTGAGTTATTAAAATTAAATTCATTTCTTAATTTCAAATAAATTTCAATTCCAAAATGATTTTTGTCGACCAATCGGGGTTCTTATTTTTAATTATCTATCCTAGGCCAAAGTTTTTCAATTGGGTATTTATCATTTCAACCCAATATCAATAAATAAAACAAAGCATAGCAAAGGGAACTTGCAGTGTGATAACTGGGATGGTGTCAAAGTAAATAAACAATCAATAGCAACCATACATAACAATTCAACCGTTTATTTTAAATAATCCCAAAATAATCGTATTTAATTTACATTTGTTATTTATGTAAATAAATAAAATTATTCCTAGAATCCATACTATCATTTCATGCAGATTAAAGATTATTACATTATGGGTTTCACTTGGCGTTTTATTATCAAATTATTACATCAATCATACATTCAATGGTTCAAAGTGTAGTTGACACTATTTCTACGTGTCGATTTATTTAACATTTAAAGGGACAAGTTCAACATATATAATCTATTTTAAATTTTAGACTATCCTATATCAATTTCAATTTCATATTAATTATCACTTATATTAACAACCAAATTCAACGTCACATAACAAATTTAATGTCACAATTATTTCCATACCTAACTTCAAGTCACAATTTAACATCAACCATTTTAACATTCAAATTAATATCAATAACATCTATCACTTGATTATCATAGCATAATAGATTGAGCCGTGAATGAAATATTCACCTTGCGTGGTTAAAGAAGATGACGACGAAGCACGAAAATGAATAAACTAGATAGACGACACAAGCACGAATCCGAACACGAACAAAACAAAGAAACTAGATAGATCTGACAGGCTGAATGGAAGCCTAAGTCTCCGAAGCAGTAGCTGGAACAAAACATAGTAAAACACTGTATATGAGTAACCAGAAATTCAAAGTTATATACTGCTATAAAATATACAGTTTCATATATATATATTTATATATAAAACAGAAGTGCAAATGAAAATTCGACCGCGGCCAAGGTGGGCACGACAGTGGCGGTGGAGCAGAGGACAACGTGGTGGTCGGAGTGTAAAGCGGGCTGGTCGCTGGCGGTTGCGGGCTGGGGTTCGGCTGGGTCGTTGGCGGGTCTGGGTGGTCGGGCGGATTCGGCAGGGGAAGGTGGAACGACCGGCGGGCGGAGGCAGTGGGGCAGGGCGGCTGATGGTGGCAGAGGCCCGGGCGGAGGGGCTGGTGGGGTTGGGGACGGGCTGCTGGCGGTGAGGGTGGTGGCGGCAAGCGGACAGTGGCCTGGGCTGGGCGAGCGAAGGCTGGGCTGGGGCGAAGGTGGAGGGTTGGGCGAATGGGGCTGGGCGTGGGCGAAGGCGGAGCGGAGGCCTGGACTGGGGTGAAGGCGGAGGGTTGGGCGAATGGGGCTGGCGTACGGGTGGCAGGCGGTTGGCCGGTGGGAGGGGACTGGGGCAGTGGGACGGAGGGGACTGGGCTGGGCGGAGGGGACGGGAGGCGGCGGTGGCTCGGACTGGGCAGGCTGGCGAAGGGCTGGGCGGAGGCGAAGGGGACGGGCAGCAGGTTCGGGGCCAGGTGGTTGGGGCAGCAGGGTGGAGGGCTGGTGGGAGGCAGTGGGAGGAAGGTCTCATTTTGCTGTTTGAGAAGAAATAAATGAACAAATATATGAAGAGAAGAGGAAGGCAGAGGAATACGTACCAAAGATGTAAAATGCAAACGAGTGAATAGTGGGATGATAGCTTATTATATAACGTAGTACAGAAATTGAAAGGTCTCCAATTTATTTGTCTTGGTAACCGAATGGCTGTTGGCTTTCCAAGGCAATTGAATAGTCAAAGGACCCCTAGAATTCTGAACTGATTAGGTAATTGGGTACCGGTTTGGGCTGCGTAACGGACCAGTTTATACTCCGTTAAACAATTGTAACTTGCACCGCCGAACTCCGATTGACACAAATAAATATACCATTTTGATCAGCGCGACGAGGCGAACACAACGGTATACAGATATCAGTGGTACGATTAAATTATAAAATTCGAAATTTTTCTATTGTGGAAAATGCAACAAAACGCCGAAGAATAAGATCGACGGAGCTGAAGATGTCCGAAATTTGAAAAACGAAAAATGACGTCTTGATCAGAAGATGATTTAGAATTTTTCTGTGTAAAAATATTCTTGTTCAGAAGATAAAAATTTTCGCGTTTAAAATGAACTGATGTGAAATAAACGCGAACGAAATTTACTATGGTATTTTCCGACGAAACTTTTCCCATATCTATACCCATCTAGGCGCAATTTATAAACAAAGTTTGGACGCTAATTGAAATCGTATGAAATTTCCATATTTTATATTAAAATAATGGATTCAAAATTTTAAAATTGGGTCGGAATTTCAGGGTCGTTACACTCTGTCTATTTGTGAAATGTTTACGACTTAGTTAATCATTATACTGTTCAATGATGCAGAGAACCATAAAAGCATTGTTATATTCAAGGCCGATCGCGAACGATAACTACTCGGGCTAATGCCCGTGTTGTGAGCATTATTCGATTTATCTTTGCTGGCATGTGTAATGCCGATCGTCAAGTGCGAACTACCTCTGGCTGCCGCCACGCCTTAATCGTGAGGTTTACAATCGGTTCGCAGTTGCCGGCAAGCCGAACGCCAATGTTGAATCGCCTAGGCTATAAATTATGCCTAATTCATGGCTTATGATCGGTTCATCATTGTCGGCTTAGGGGTGTCGATCGTCAGTAGTGAATTGCCAAGGCTTGTTTCGTGCCCTTTATCGTGGCTATCTTACTTTTACTGCTGCCGGCGAGTGTCTGCGATTGCTCGTAGTAGGAATAGTCATCAGATAAAATAACTAAACGAAAGAGCATTTAAATAAGATAAGTAATGCGAGACACCAGATTTTTATAGTGGTTCGGCCGAAATATGCCACGTCCACTGTCTTTCTTTTATTGCTTTAGTACATGTTTCTTTACAACTCAAGAGATGTAGCGGCGGAGATGTTGGAGATTCCATGCTTTCCCAAACACCTTTCCATCTACCACCGACAAGATGTAAGCTCCATTGTGAAGATACTTATGAATTACAAACGGCCCCTCCCAAATTGGATCTAGTGCTCCGGGTCGTGGGAAGACTCATTTGAGTACCAAGTCTCCTTCTTGCAGCGTTCGAGGCTTCACCTTAGAGTTGTACTGCCTTGCCACCTTCTGCCTATGGGCGGCGGCTTTGAGGGCGGCGTCGGTTCTTTTTTCCTCGATTAGGTTAAGTGACATGTTCAAAAGCTTCTCTTTTTCTTCTAGATTGTAATGTATCCTGCGGTGCGAGGGGATGACTCTTTCGATGAGGAGCATGGCCTCGGTTCCATATGCTAATGCGAATGGCGTGTGCCCTGTCGCAGTCTTATGAGAAGTTTGGTAGGCCCACAAAGTAGTAGGTAGTTCGTCGACCCATGCCCCTTGGACTTTTCTAGCTTCTTCTTGGTTAGTGTCTTCAACACCTTGTTCACTGCTTTGACTTGTCCATTTGCCTAGGGGTATGCTACAGCTAAAAAGCTTTGGGCAATCCCATGTTCATGGCACAAATTGGAGAATTCTTCACTGTTGAATTGAAGTCTGCTATCCGATATGATTTTCTACGGCACCCATACCTGCATAGGATGTTACGTATTAGGAAGTTTATCACTTTAGTAGATGAAATTTTGTTTAAAGGCCCCGCTTTCACCCATTTGGTGAAATAATCCATTGCCACTATAGCGTATTTTTCTCCTCCTCGACCCATGGGGAGTTCCCAGATCAGATCAGTTCCCTAGATGGAAAAGGTCCAGGGGCTGACCATCTGGATTAAACCGGTAGGTGGCAATCTCGAGATTTTGGCAAATCTTTAGCATTTGTCACATTTCCTAGCAAACTCGACTGCATCCTTGTCACTGTTTCAGATCTCGTTCGAGATCTCGCTCGAGATCTCATTTTCGAACTTGAACGAGACGAGATTTAGCGAAACGAGACATTAATTTTCTTAAATATATTATTTGACGCTCATCTCATCCAAGATAGTGAAATTTAAGGTGATATCTCAATAGAAGCTCCTATAGAAAGTATGTTTTTTCATTTACAGTTTTTTTACTTCTTATGTGAGAGCACAATAAATTGCACTCTAATGACTTTTTACTTACACTCTAATTCTTCTTTTACCGTTTAATGAATGAGCAAAAAAACTTATTATTTATTTTTTAACTTTTAATATTCATATGATTAGGGAATTATTTAGTTAATACCAAATCAATCGTGTTATAACTCTGATCAAAAATGTAAAACTAATATTATCATTTTATATAAATTATGTATGTTAAAAACTTTTATATATATAGATAACAGTTATTACAATAATCTTAAAAATATCAAATTTTGACTTAAGTTACTCCGAGATAGTCCCGAGATGGACTTTAAATTCCGAGATGTCAATCCGAGATGTACACCCGAGATACACTCATCTCACTCGAGATCTCGTCCGATACGAGATAATGTATGTAAAATTTTCGAGACGAAACGCGACCGAAATCCGAGATTTAAAACCTTGATCCTTGTTCAATGTGGGCCAAAAGTATCCATAACGTAGGATCTTTCTTGCTAGAGTTTGCCCTCCGATGTGGTCTCTGCAACTTCCTTGATGTATGTTGTTAAGGATATCTTTTGCTTCATTCCCGGTGACACACCTTAGTAGCAGATTGGAAAAGCCGCGACGGTACAACATGCCGTTCTAGAGGGTGCTGCGGGATGCCCTCCTCAAGGTTCTCCTGACTTTGTTTCGATCTGTTGGTAAGGTTCCTTCTTGTAAGTACGTAACGATGGGGGTCATACATGTCTCCTCCTTGTCTGCGATCGTTGTGATTTGTAGACACTCGAAACTCGGTGCGGATTGTCTCATGACAGGGGTTGCCCCCGGCATTGGTTCGGTTCTTATGCTAGCCCCTTTGGCGAGGGCATCCGCCTCTTGATTTTCCCCTCGTGGGATGTGTTTTATTACATAGTAGTCTAGCTCATCAAGGAGGGTTTTGGCCTTTTTGAGGTAGGACGCAAGCTTTTGTTCATGAGTATGGAATTCTCCAAGGATCTAGTTAACAATTAGTTGTGAATCGTTGTGCATACATATTGATTTAACTCCTGTTTCTTTAATGATTTCTAAGCCGGCTATTATTGCCTCATATTCAGCTTCGTTATTGGTTGCAAGAACTCTAGTCTCAGTGCATGGCTTAATTTCCTTCCTTGGGGTGTGAATATTATGACACCTGCACTCGAGCCGAGCTCGTTCGATGCTCCATCAACGAACATATTCCATTTGATAGTTTTCTCAATCCTTGCCGCAGCCTCCTCGTCTCGCATTGTGAACTCAGCTATGAAATCAGCCGAGGCTTGTCCCTTAATTGCGGTGCACGGGTGGTAGGTAATGTCGTACTAGCTTAACTCAATGCACCATTTTAACAGTCGCCCTGACGTGTCCGGTTTATATAAGACTTGCCTCAAAGGTTGATCCATTAGAACACTAATGGAGTGCGATTAAAAGTAGTGTCGTAATGTCTGGATGCTATCAGCATACAGTAAGCCAATTTTTTGATCTTTGGGTATCTAGCTTCTGCCCCCATGAATCTTTTGCTAATGAAGTATATCGGTCTTGGGATATGATCATCTTCTCGTACTAATGAGGCACTTAGTGCATGGGAGGATACAGCTAGATATAGGTAGAGGCTTTCTCCATTTATCGGAGTGGAGAGTACTGGAGGCTTCTATAGGTGTTCTAGCAAACTCCGAAAGGCTGAATAGCACTCATCGGTCCATTAAAATTTCCCTTTGTCCTTTTTAAGGGCTTCAAAGAACGGGATGCACTTGTCCATGGCCTTGGATATAAACCTACTCAGAGCAGCTACCTTCCCGTTTAGGCTCTGCATTTCCCTCCGTGTGGCTGGAATTTTGACGTCATTCAAAGCTTGTACGTTTTCAGGATTCGCCCCTATTCTTTTAGCGTGCACAATGAAACCTAAGAATTTACCCGAAGATACCCTAAACGAGCATTTCAGAGGATTCAGCTTTATTTGGTATTTGCGTAATATTTGAAACATCTCGTCAGGTGGCTCAAATGATCCGTTGCTCTTCTTGATTTGACAAGCATGTCGTCGACATAGACTCCATCGAGTGACCAATTTGCTGCTCAAACATCTTATTAACTAGACATTGATAGGTAGTGCCGGCATTCTTAAGCCCGAAGGGCATGACCTTGTAGGCCTAGATCCGTAATGAAGCTAGTATGTTCTTGATTTGGCACATGCATAGGGATCTGGTTGTATCCTGAATATGCGTCCATGAATGACAATAACTCATGTTCTGCGGTTCCATCTAGTAGTCGGTCAATTCGAGGCAAAGGAAAACAATCTTTGGGGCAAGCATCATTGAGGTTGGAGAATTCAATGCAGGTCCGCCATTTCCCATTAGGCTTTTCACTAAAACCGGGTTGGAGATCCATTTTGGGTAAATGGCTTCGCAGATAAAACCGTTGGAGAGCAAGTTCTCCAACTCTTCGTTAAGAGCGGTCGACCGTTCTATCCCCATGCTTCTTTTCTTTTGTTTGATCAGTATCTTGGCTGGGTCGATATTGAGGGAATGACAAGCTACCTCTAAGGATATTCTCACCATGTCTTCGTGGGTCCATGCGAATACATTCAAGTTCTTGCGTAGAAATCCTATCAGTTGGATTTTTAGGTTCTGGTTCAACTGAGAACCTATCTTTAAAAGCCTTGTTTTGTCATGTTCTTCTACCATCACATGTTTTATAGCCTCCACGGGCTCAGCGTTGACCTCCTTCTATCTCTGGGGTCCAACTCATTAAAAGGGTCACTAGTATTTTCAAGAGGAGGAGCCTTCTTTGATTGCTATGCTTCTGCAGTTTTGGCACAAAGGGTGACCCCTATGCTCTTACCTTTTTCCTTCCTTTTGTTTTAGCGGAGTTCTATCACATAACAATCGCAAGCTATGTCTTGGTCGCCTTGTACCTCTCCTATTCCATTATCAGTTGGGAATTTCATCTTCAGACACCATGGGGCTAAGACTATCTAGAAATCTGACGACGCAGGCCTCCCTAAAAATGCGTTGTAAGTAGAGTGTCCATCTACCAACACGAATGTTTACTTTTGGACGATGGATCAGGGGTGACTTCCCAGCTCAACAAACAAGTCTAACTGTCCAAGTGGCATCGTGGCCTCCCCCATGAACCCGTGTAAGGGCTTATTGCATAGGGATACATCTTTCATTGATAACTTCATTTTCTTGAAGGCATGTTTGAACAAAATATTCATTGAGCTTCTTGTATCCACTAAGATGCGGAACACCTCTACCGGGTCGATCCAGGCGGAGATAACCATGGGATCGGTATGCGGATACTGCTTTCCAACCAAATCTTCATCACTGAAGGTTATGTTGGCCCTTTCTCTTCGTTTTGCGATGCATCCCTCAGTAATGGAATGAACACATCCTTCCCTATCTTTCAAAGACTTTCCTTACATCTCCATCTCGGCCCAACTTCCGTCGGCCACATGCGGTCCTCTAGATATGGTATGGAAAACTATCTTCTCCTGGTTGGAATGGCTTGTTTCTGCTCCTTCTTTGTTGTTTCCTTGTGGGTGTGGCCCAGGTCCCTCGTGGACTAGAGCGGGAGAGTTGTGTCTTTGCTGCACGTATTGTTCCAATTTCTTTTTTCGAATGTACTCCTCAATGAGATCCCGCAAATGTTGACTTCTTCGATGTTATGCCAATGAGACTCGTGGAAGCGACAATATTTTCCTATTCTAATTGCGGCTTCTGACTCTTTTTTACATGGAGGGCATTTGTATTTTAATTCATGTTGAGTAGCCAGGTAAATGTTCTCCCCAGTGTCATTCAAAGGAGTGTATGAATCGAATCTTGATCCAGGTCTATATCGTCGCTTATTGCCCTTTTTAGTTCCCGAATTGCCTTGATGGTTACTTTTTCCTTCGTTTTTTGGCTCATTCCCCTCGTCTCGGGGAGGGGCACTCATGTTTCCTTGGACGCTAGAACCCCCTGTGGGTTGCTCGCTATGTCGGTGAGCCGCCACGTCTTCCAATCTCATGTATTTTCCGGCTTCATGAAAGAATTCTTGAAGAGTTAAAGGCTTTTCCTTCGTCAACCTTCTTGCAAGCTTTGAATCGGGGTGGACGCCTCCGCATAGCGCCATCAGTGTAAGCCTTTCATCCGTGTTTTGTACTGTTGCTGCTGCGACAGCGTTGAAACGGGTAAGATATTGCTGTAGCGGTTCTCCAGCTTTTTGTTTTATGTCTGACAAGGAATAAGCATCTCTGGGTTGTTCCACATGGATCCAGAATTGACTTATGAATTTTTGCTTCAACATTTCCCAAGAGCTAATGGAGCCATGAGCCAGGCGACAAAACCATATGGTTGCTAAGTCTGATAGGAACATCGGAAAACATTTACACAGAACACCCTCTGTTTCTCCATTCATGAGCATGTGCTGGGTGTAGTGCTGCAAGTGGATGATTGGGTCGGAGGTGCCTTTGTAAGGATCCATAGTGGGCATCATCCATTCTCGAGGAGTGGCCGTCGCTTCTATGTCCCTAGTGAAGGGGCTGGACACCCTTGCCCCTATCCCTCTTTCGAATTGTTCGCGTCTGAGATATTCCCTGAAGAGGCATGTCATCCTCTCCTCGAATTCTGGGGCAGCCCTAGGAAAAGTGGGGGCTTCCCTTTGATGGCGTCTGGAACCTTGGTTGAGGCTAGAATGGCGATGATTGGCTCGAAGCATGACAGGGTCAGCCACAGTCGGTCCTTGCTTGGTGCCCCCTTGACTGAGCCCAGCTCTTGATGCTCTTTGAGGACCGACTTCGGGCTGAGTCCTGGCTTGGCTTTGAGTTCTTGTATCTTCTTGATTGATTTCTTCATTTACAGGGAATCTATTCCATCTATGCGACTCTCCGGATTGAGACTCACCTTGAGATTCAGTGTTGTGAGTGGATTCCTCCGTGCCTCTCAAGTGTGTCATGAGTTGGTCCACTAAAGCTTTTTGCTGGGCAGCGAAGCGATCAGTCATCTCATTCACAACCCTATCTATATCTTCTTGGGTGACAGCTGAGTCTGGAGGTTGAGAGTAGGTAGCTGGGTTTTCTTGATCTTCTTGGATGAGGTTGAGTGTATTGGCAATGGCTGCGCTCTTACCCTTATCGGTGTTGCGCCTAGAGGGAGCCATGTTTGAATGTTGAGTTAAGGTTTGGAAGGATGGTGGACAGAAGAGTTCGGCTTTCCACGCGGCTCGCTCTTAGTGAAAGCACCAAAAATGTTTGCTCAAAAATTAGACAAACACTTCTAAATTTGATTTTTAGTTAAGTCTCGTTTGATTTGATTGATTTGAGGTTTTTAAATGTTCCAATGCGTAATGGAATGGATTTCAGCAAGTGTAGAGATAGTTCACAAGTTCAAAGTTCGAAAAGCAGATAAGGAAAGTAAATAACACAGAGTTTTATAGTGGTTCAGCCCGAATGTGCCTACATCCACTTTCCATCTTATTACTCTCTTTGATTTGATTACAAGTACAAGATTATTCGAAAAGAGTAAAAACTTTAAGTAGCCAAAGTGATGGATTTTCAGTAGAGTTTTCTCTCTTTTTCTCCAAAAATCTATCCCCATTGTTGTTGAGAAGCTCCGGTATTTATAGAGTGGAGTTGTGAAGTGTAAAGGAGAAGTTATAGCTTCTTGAGTTTGGTTCGGCATTTGAGTTAGGGATAGTTGGATCGGCATTTAGGCTAGGAAGTTTGCTTTGGTTCGGTGATCCTTTTTTGCTTTGGAGTACCTTACTTGCCGGTCCAAACATTTGATTCGGCATGTTCGACATAACGGACCAAATGTTTGGTCTGAAAATTAATGTGTTGTGCCAGACCAAATACTTGGTCTGGCATATCAGAAGATGCCAGACCAAATTTTGGTCCGGCATCTCTAAGGATACCGGACCAGATACTTGGTCCGGTATACCATAGGATCCCGGACCAAATATCTGGTCCGGCATGCCGGTCCATATGTTTGGTTTGACATTTTCGCAAATGCCGAACCAAGCATCTGGTCCAATAATTCTAATTCCTATACCCCTGCTTGCCTTTGCCTCCATCTTCCTTCGCTTGCCAGAAAACTGAGCCAACAGCTGAAAAATGATAACTTCCAAAGCACGCCTTGTTTTCAACGAAGACATGCTTTGGAGGGCAAATGTTATTTGGGTTTTTAACCCAGCAGAATCCAGCAGAAGTCGGAACAACTTGATCGAGTCAGAATAGCTCAAAAGCCAATCTAAAGGACTATAACAAGGATGCAAAAGGAGTCAGGAAAAAAGAAAGAAAAATACTCTAAGGACATGAATCGCTAGCAATCCTTGACGATGGATGGCGTTAACTCGGGAGTTCATGAACAACATCGACGCAAGACAACGAAGGTTATTCAAAAGTCAATGTCCAAAACTAGGCTGAGTATATGGATCGCTAGCGATCCATATACCATGGATCGCTAGCGATTCATATACCATGGATCACCAGCGATCCAAGCAATTTCATCAACCAGTTGCGAACTATATGGAGCAAGGCAAGGGGAGAATGCTAAGGCATTGACTCATCTTTGAACCAATCCTATGGATCGCCAGTGATCCATGGCCATGGATCGCTAGTGATCCATCATTTTCGCTCGGTTCATGGTGCGACCTCCAGTGCGCCTTCCTGTGTCGATCTTCAATCATGTGGAAAGCAGGCTTGGCCCAGTAGCTCTCCAACCTCTATAAATACAGTCCTACCAGCAACATAAACAGGATCTTCCGGACTGGTTGCTGAAACTCTGCAAAAAGTTCTCTTCACTCTTCTCTTTCCTCACAACGGCCATCCAAAGTGTTCACTGTGATTCTCCAATGAACTCAAACATCAGGGACTTGATCTAACTAGGTGTTATCCCACTTTTTGGCAAAACTGGGATACCCAAAAATTGGCTGGAAACCGATAATAACTAGTCATGAATATTCAGCTATGCATTGCAGGATAACCATGGATATCGATGAATTTTGCCCGAGTCCAGATTGGGCCGTAATTGACAAGACATGACAAGCAAAGCCATGAAAGCCAACGTTCCAATTTTCAGGTAAATCGGAGTTCGTATGAACGAGATATGATCGATACAAGTTAGATAAAATGTGATGTTCTTATCCATCAGAGACAACCTGTTCGAATCGATCAGATTCGTATCCATCGGAGGAGTATCGTCAAGTTTGAATCCATCGGGGCTTGGGAACTTCGAATCGATCATCTTCGAATCGATCAGGCACGAGTCAGTTTGCGGTCATGAAGCTCGAGTCCATCTGCTCGTATCCATCACCGCACCTTGGTTCGTATCCATTAACTTCGTATCGATTAGAATGGACAAGCCTTCGTATCCATGAATTTCGTATCGATTGATCGATGCTTAGTTCGAATCGATGAATAATTAGAACTAGACGTTGAAAGCTGAAACGAGATACGCGAAGGACTGATTCAAAATAGATAACAGTACTCGATACAAACAAGGCGAAATTCATGGATACGAATCGGTCAATGCGCCACTGGAAGTGGATCGATATGGGAAACTCGTGCCACGTTATCCCTTGCGCATGTGCTTCTGATCGATACGAAGGGACGAATGCAAAACATGGATTCGAACGCGACAGTGCACACGAAAACACAATATTGAATCGATCATATCTCACGAACTGTTGATCCAAATGCAATGAAATTTTCACAGTAGCTTGCGTACGAGGTAAAGAATGTCCCTGCCAAGTTTCAGCTCGATTGGATCATTTTTTGATGGATACGAAATGGATTCGTATCGATCACAGATCGAGTCGAAACTTGGTGGGGTCGGTCGCGTGGGCCCCCCCATGTGCCAGAAGAAGTCTCCCGAAGTTTGGGCGCGATCTCAGCCTCCTACGCCTATAAATAGCCCCCTGAAGCCTACAGAAAGGAGAGCTTTTTGGCGACTCAACGTCCAGACTCTGCCGGATTCAATTCTACTTCTTTCCATTGCTGTTATACTCGAATTTATTCATTGTATCTGCTGCACTCATTTGTAACCAGCAAAGAACATCAATAAAAGATAAAAATCTTGAAGTGGACGTAGGCCGGAGATAGCCGAACCACTATAAATTGTGCGTCACTGTTCATCATTTATGGATTGCTGTTTATTGCTAGCTTAGATCTGTGATTTGTGTCTGAATATTGCTGATCTGTATTCATACACTGGTGCTTTCACAATACTTGGGGTTTGTGACCATTTTTGGTGCAAACACTTTGGTGCTTTCACTGAGAAGGACTAGCATCCGCTACGCAAGATTTGAAGTTCAGATTTGAAAGCTTGAAGATTTGAAAGACAATGACTCGACAAACGAGACAAAGAGCTGAGAGAAGCCAACAAGGAGGAAGTCAAGAGGCATCCTCTGGCGCTGGAGAAGAACCAGCTTCGATCTACATCACCAGAGACAAAATGGAGACCATGACCAATCTGATGCACGAAAGAATAATGAAGAGCCAACAAGAGATGCTGCAGAATTTCTTTGAACAGATGAGAGCTGCAGGGATGTAGAGCCTTGGAGCAGCTACAGCGGGTATGAATGTGGAACAAGGAGCTAGGATTGCGGAACCTAATGAAGGTCAGAATGCAGATCCAGAAGACAATCAACAAGGACTTGGGGGCAGACCCTCAGGATCCGATGCTGGAAGGCCTACAGATTGAGCTCAACAAGCTGGGGCCAACGCTGATGCTAACGGGCCACACGAAGAATACGTACCAGAATACTTTTCAAGACTAAGAGGGCAACCCCAAGATGGAGATGAAAAGATGGCTGGATTAGTGCGACGACTCATGAGAGGAGGATTGTCTAGCGGAGGATTGGAGGAAGTCAGTCGGAGTCCGTTCACTCCGAATATCAGGAATGCAAGGAACCCTCCAAAGTTCAAACTACCAACGCTGAATCCGTATGACGGGAAGTCGGATCTGACCATGCACATTACCAGATACATTAGACACATGGAAGTACTGGGAGCATCCGAGGAATTGATGGCACGATGTTTCCCTTTATTTTTGTCAGACTTGGCTGCACTTTGGTTCAGGCAATTCAAGACCGGATCGATCAGGACATGGGGTGAGCTTGTAGATTGCTTCATGGAACAATTTAGGGTCCATGTGACAAGACCCAAGAGTGTGATGACTTTAGCTTCGATAAAGCAAAGGACCGGAGAGTCCATAAAAGGTTTTCTGCTGCGATTCAATGCAACGGTGACTTCTGTAGATCGCCCGGATCCATCGATGATTTTGATGGCGACGGTGGCAGGAGTTGGAGAAGGCACCGAATTCAAAGATTCGTTGACAAGAGATCCACCACAAGATCTTGAAGAGTTTTACCATGAAGCTGAGAAATTCATTCGATTAGAAGAATCACGAGCCGAGAGGCAGGAAGTAAATGCTGCACAAGGCGAAGGAACTGCCAGGGAACAGTCCGGGGCAGACAAAGGAAAGAGAAAGCAGGATGACGCACATGATGGTCCTGATAAACGGAAGAAATTCAGGGAGCCTAGATTCAGATAATACACAGATTTGACGGAAAGCCTAGAAAGGATTTACACTGAAACTCGGGGGCAACTCCCCTATCGAAAACCACCCAGGAGAGATCCCACGGAGCGGGAACGCAGGACTGAAAAATACTGCCTATTCCATGAGCTGGATGGGCACACTACCGATGAATGCCGCCACCTAAGGGATGAGGTGGAAGAACATGCCAGGAGTGGTAGATTGCCACAATATGTCAGAGAACGGGCAGCGGCAGTAAGGCCCGAACAACTACCGCCTCCACCTAACAGGAATGATCCTAGAGCGGGATCATGACTCGTCATCAACTGATTGTGATGGCAAGGGCCAAGTTCAAGATTTGGACTCTGGTCGATTAGTTTTCTTAGATTTGATTTCCAAAATAAAACGGCTATCCCACTTACTCATGTACAGGAACCGGAGAGATCCCTAGGCATGCTCTAAGATGGAAATAGACCGCTCCGCCCGGAGAGGCATTGTCTTGTTTTTCCTGATGTTTGAGATTGAACATCTAGGATTTGAATTTAATAAAGAAACATTTATTGAAACAAACCTTTGACCGGAGAGTTAAAGGATAAACATTAAATATCAATATAAAGATGATCGCTTTATGATCCTACCCGGAGAGGCGGGGTCCGGAGTGCAGGAAGTGAGTTGCTTCGCCAGAGAGCGACAGGATCGACTCACTTAAGCATCGTTTCCTATTCACCGGAGAGTGATTGGATCGGGATTCGATAAGAGCCCAGAGAGGCTATGATCGGCCGATGATTCAGGTCAAGACATCGCTTAATGTTCAGATACACTGAACCGGAGTGCAAGAAGTGGGTCGCTTCGCCGGAGAGCGACAGGATCGACCCACTTAACGTTGTTTCCCCTTCACCGAAGAGTGACAGGATGGGATCCAGCATGAGCCCGGAGAGGCTACGATCGGTCCAGAACGACCAAGACGTCGCTTTACGCCCTAACTGGGGCTAGAGTGTAAGGAATAGGAAGCAACGCCGGAGTACAATAGGATCTTTCTATTCGATCGCTAAGTCTGGAATGGGCTTGGCAAGGGTCCGAAGTGGCCATCGGTAGTCCGAAGAGACTGTAGAATTTCATTCTTAACTTCCACTGAAAGAAATTGATAACGATTCGGCTTCGAACAGCCATGGATTTGATTGATAACACTCTAGCTATGAATAACTCATGAGCCCACAGCATTTGATTTGAAGTTATTCAAAACACGCCTTTTACAAAAAGGCATGTTTTGGGGGGCAAAATGTTATCCCACTTTTTGGCAAAACTGGGATACCCAAAAATTGGCTGGAAACTGATAATAACTAGTCATGAATATTCAGCTATGCATTGCAGGATAACCATGGATATCGATGAATTTTGCCCGAGTCCAGATCGGGCCGTAATTGACAAGACATGACAAGCAAAGCCATGAAAGCCAACGTTCCAATTTTCAGGTAAACCGGAGTTCGTATGAACGAGATATGATCGATACAAGTTAAATAAAATGTGATGTTCGTATCCATCATAGACAACCTGTTCGAATCGATCAGATTCGTATCCATCGGAGGAGTATCGTCAAGTTTGAATCCATCGGGGCTTGGGAACTTCGAATCGATCGTCTTCGAATCGATCAGGCACGAGTCAGTTTGCGGTCATGAAGCTCGAGTCCATCTGCTCGTATCCATCACCGCACCTTGGTTCGTATCCATTAACTTCGTATCGATCAGAATGGACAAGCCTTCGTATCCATGAATTTCGTATCGATTGATCGATGCTTAGTTCGAATCGATGAATAATTCGAACTAGACGTTGAAAGCTGAAACGAGATACGCGAAGGACTGATTCAAAATAGATAACAGTACTCGATACAAACAAGGCGAAATTCATGGATACGAATCGTTCAATGCGCCACTGGAAGTGGATCGATACGGGAAACTCGTGCCACGTTATCCCTTGCGTACGTGCTTCTGATCGATACGAAGGGATGAATGCAAAACATGGATTCGAACGCAACAGTGCACACGAAAACACAATATTGAATCGATCATATCTCACGAACTGTTGATCCAAATGCAATGAAATTTTCACAGTAGCTTGCGTACGAGGTAAAGAATGTCCCTGCCAAGTTTCAGCTCGATTGGATCATTTTTTGAGGGATACGAAATGGATTCGTATCGATCACAGATCGAGTCGAAACTTGGTGGGGTCGGTCGCATGGGCCCCCTCACGTGCCAGAAGAAGTCTCCCGAAGTTTGGGCGCGATCTCAGCCTCCTACGCCTATAAATAGCCCCCTGAAGCCTACAGAAAGGAGAGCTTTTTGGCGACTCAACGTCCAGACTCTGCCGGATTCAATTCTACTTCTTTCCATTGCTGTTATACTCGAATTTATTCATTTTATCTGCTGCACTCATTTGTAACCAGCAAAGAACATCAATAAAAGATAAAAATCTTGAAGTGGACGTAGGCCGGAGATAGCCGAACCACTATAAATTGTGTGTCACTGTTCATCATTTCTGGATTGCTGTTTATTGCTAGCTTAGATCTGTGATTTGTGTCTGAATATTGCTGATCTGTATTCATACACTGGTGCTTTCACAATACTTGGGGTTTGTGACCATTTTTGGTGCAAACACTAGGGATATTCAATAACTTTGTAATCCGATAAACTCTGTAACAACATTTAGTTAATAATAAAAACTATAAAGTGGACGTAGGCTTCATTAACAGCCAAACCACTATAAAAATCTTCTTGTCTTCCTTCTATTTCTTCTCTTTTACAGTTATTTTCTATATTGTTGCATTGTAAGAACAGAGCTGGTGCTTTCACACTCAATCCGGAGTGTTGATTCATTTTTTGGTTTAACAGTTACCCAAGCCAAGTTGATGCAACTGAATAAGGAATCAAATTGACACTCGCACCCAAGTCTAATAAGCATTTTAATTGTTTTACCTCCTATCATGCACGAGATCGTCGGACATCCAGGATCTTTGTATTTTATGGGAATTGATTGAGACAAGACTTCGCTAAAACCAATAGCTAAGATAACTTTCTTGGGTACATGAGTGTGTCATTTTTTAGTACACAAGTCCTTTAGAAACTCAGCGTAAGTTGGGACTTATTGAACGGTATCAAGGAGAAGGATATTTGAAATGACCCACTATTTTTTTTTACATACAGTGGCCATTTAATCAAGAAAACATTGCATTCCAATTTTTCTTCTATCCAGGACCTTTTGTCAATATAAAAATATTGGTTTACTCATTTCATCTTAAACTTACATATATGAAGATATATAAGTCATTTTCTACTTAAATCAGAGTATAGAAAGTTGTAAGTAGAAATCTGTTTGGGTATTACTTAAAGGAAATACTCTCTACATAGCAATAGTGAATCTAAAAACCAGATTTTTAAAGTATACTTGGGTTAGTGCATATATTGGTTTCATGTCTCAAGACTTATCATTTTGCATGAATTTTCATAATTTTATTATTGTATGAACAGTGCTTTTGCTTGTGCATGTGTGTGTGCATGTTCCTGTGCATGTGTGTGTCAGAGGAAGTTTAAGTGTTTAATTTTCTATTTCTTCTTGTTATCCAAAGTGACTGAGTCTCTCCTATATCTGGATTGTAAAATAACCTAACTGAAAATTTAGTTTAGAAGTTCTTGTGTGCTGGCTTAACCCAGACTCAATAAAATGGCTATGTTAGCCATATTCAGTTTGCATTGTTTCATAACAAAACACATGTTATACTGTTTCCTTTCTAAAGTGACTCAGAGCCTTATTTGCCAAATTTTCCATCATCTGTAAACATGAATCTCTCATGCCAAATACCTAGTTGTTCATTTAGTTTATAAATCCTTACAAGCTCAAGTTCCCTAACATTATAAATTAATTAGTCATAAAGCTTAAAAACTTCATTACATAGTGAAACATTTTCAAAATAAATCCCATAAGTTTCAGCTGAAACACCCACTTAAATTCAATACTTACAAAACAGTGAATAACAATACATTGGTTTTTCTAATCAACTTAAACAAAATATCTTAACATAGTTCAACATGAATATCTAATTTAACTTCAGCAAAGTCTTTAAAAATAGCATTCAAATCCTTAAGCAAATAACTCATCCAAAGCTTGATCAATGAAATTCATATTTTCCTGCATAATCACCCTGAACTGCCTCATACAAATATGAGACACCCAATGGTGCATACACACAAAAGGGTCATACTAATGTCTGGTATGAGTAATCTACCTGAAAACATGATTTTATATGACTTTTATTTATATTCAAATACTTTGAATGAATTAAGAAACTCAGTATCATCTTTGTGCATGTTTTTGTGAGGCATGTGCATTCATATTAGTGCAAAAAAAATTATATATGATACAAGTAATTTAGTTCAAAGAAAAACAATCATAAGATTCACTAATAAAACATCATAAACCAACCAATGCAACCATCAATTCAATCATCAAACCCCCTTTACAAATTTACTGGCCATCAGGGACTTCACCCAAGCCTCCCCTGAACCTATTTCTATTGTTCACTATCAAGTGTCATATGGACTTTAGCTACTTTCTCTTTTTTTTAAACACACACTGCCTGGGACATCTCTTTGTTAACCCAGCACACTCAGGCCCCTGGGTATAAACATACCATGTGTGAGCTTGCAATGTTCACCTTGCCAAGCTATATTTTGTAGCCCTAAGATCCAAAGTCTTTAGTTAAATTACTAAGTGTTATTTCTTCTTTCATAATTGTGCTAATCCCCTCTACATCTGACTTTTCAATCAGACAAAAATACACAATTCAACTAACATGTATTCATCTAGAGATTGGTAAGTCATATTCTCAGAAGCAAACATTTAATCATGAAAATAGATGTGATTTCTTAGCATATTATTTTGCCTATGGGTTTCAATGGATCAAGTTATAAACATATGGTCATAAGTAGTTTACTAGTTATCTTCTCTTACCTCTGGTTCAATCAGATCCTTATTAATCTTGAAGATCTGGCTAAACCATAAGTATATATTTTGATTTGGGTAGTTCATAAAACATAGAAGCTCAGCACATGTATAACATTGCACTTCTACATTTTCTTTTGTTTCAGTTAACATGAGACATAAGCAACAACACAATGTTGCAGCCTCATATTTGTTTCAATTTTCAGACCATATATCTACCACATGAATCCTGGGATTTTATAAATGACTTTATGAAGAAAACCCATAAAAAGAAATAACTCCATCTCAAAGTTAATTCACAGCACAGATAAACATTTTAAACATGAAATCCATGACTCTTATTTTTGGGTAAATCACTATGAAGGGTTTTACACTTGAACAGATCATTAACGAACCAAAGTCATCAAATCATAAAATGAACATAACTTGCAAAAGTGAATTATTAATTCAAATAGGCTGCCTCAATATTCAGGACTTAATGCCAAAGTTTTCAGTGAGGTTACTCACACTAATTCCTTTTTCCTAAGCTTTTCTTTTCTTTTGATCCTCTGCCTTCCTCTAACTCTAATGGCCGGTGCTCCTTATTTTCTCTGGCTTATGATTTTTTTTCTTTTGGTTATGAAGAGAAAAATGTGTATGATCTCACTATACTAAGCCTCCTTATATAAACCCTGGCTGTTACTAGGGTTTTATGAAATTACCCAATGTCAGTTCTACCCTATAATCTGATCTGCCTTACACTTGATTCATATATATAAGAAAAGGGTATGTGGTCCTTGTTATATTTTTTCCAGAAGATAAACCTCATTCTTTTAATCTTACCCCGGGTCATGTTATATGCATGACTTTAATTTTTCCTAAGCAAAAGAATTGCTGGAAATGGATAAAGTGTATATTTAAGGGTTCATACCATTTCCATGCAAGCTTTGTTTTTTTCTCTCTTTTTTTTTCACCTGCAATGCTTGCCTGTGTACATGTATAACATATGTATGCCTATTTTTGCCTAAGTCTTTTTATTTTTCTTTCTTTAAATAATATTTAAATATCTTATAATTTCTGCATATATTTACTATTTCTGCATATATATATATATATTTGTAATTTATTTATCCTAACATATATATTAACTATTGCCTATTTTATCACACAGAAAAATGTGTGCATGTATGTGCACTATCTTGTGCACATGTACATGTTTTAGACCATATCTGCAAATCAGTTTCCTATTCTTATCTTTTCAATGCAATTTTTAAACAAATATAAATTAAATTAAATCATGAATCTGCTCACAAAATCAGGGTTATCACATATACCCCCCTTTTAGGAATTGTGTCCCACAATTCTTTTATACTTAACTTAAGTATCATTACTCCAGAAAAATCAATTTTCTGACCTCAAACCATTCTCAAGCCAATCACTTGATTAAACACTATGCATAAAAAAAATCATAATGCATATTCAATCAAAACATTCATCAATATATATAAATTTACCTTTCATTTAATCAAACAGTTGTGGATAATCATTTCTGATTTTATCCTCCACTTCCCATGTGCAATCATTTGGGTCAAGACTCCATTGCACTTTCACTAATTTAATTCCTTTGTTTCTCAATTTCTTGGTTTCTCTAGAAACTATGCCCACTGGCTCCTTTTCATAGATCATCCTAGGTTCAATTTGCACATCCTTAAAGGATTCTAGGATTGCCTCCTTATCATGAACCCATCTTCTTAGTTGAGACACATGAAAAACATCATGCATTGCTCTCATTTCTTCTGGTAACTCTAGCTTATAGGCTACAGTTCCTATTCTTTCTAAAATTTTATATGGCCCTATATATCTAGGAATCAACTTTCCTTGTTTCCCAAACCTTAGAACCTTTTTCATGGGTGATATCTTGATAAATACATAATCTCCAACATCATATTGTACTGCCTTTCTTCTTTGATCTGCATATTTCTTTTACCTATCTTGGGCAGAAGCAATTCTTTTTCTGATCAAAGCTATTTTCTCAGAAGTTTCCTTCACATTTTCTGGTCCTAAGACCACTTTTTCCCCAGATTCAAGCCAACTTGAGGGTGATAAACATGGTATCCCATAAAGAGCTTCAAGGAGTGCCATTCCTATGCTACTATGATGGCTATTGTTGTATGCAAATTCAGCTAAAAAGATATGATCCTCCCAACTTCCTCCCCAATCCAATACACAAGCTCTTAACATGTCTTCAAGCAATTTGTTCACAATTTCTGTTTGGCCATCAGATTGAGGATGGTATGCTGTGCTTAAGCATAAATCAGTCCCCATTGCCCTGTGAAAACTCTGCCAAAATTTTGAAGTGAAGATGGTATCTCTATCACTTACTATAGTCTTTGGTATACCATGCAGTCTGACTACTTCTTTAATAAACAACTGGGCTAATGTACTTGCATTTCTTTCTGATTTCACTGGTATAAAGTGGGCTGACTTGGTTAACCTATCAACCACTACCCAAATACTATCATTTCCCCTCCTAGTTCTAGGCAAACCATAAATGAAATCCATTGATATCTCTTCCCATTTCCACTGTGGTATTTGTAAAGGTTGAAGCATTCCTGAGGGTTTTTGATACTCAGCCTTCACCTGTTGGCAAACCATACATTTAGATACATAAGTTGCCACTGCACTCTTCATACCACTCCACCAATAATCCCTCTTGAGGTTGTGATACATTCTTGTGCTTCCTGGGTGTATAGTGTATTTGCTTTTGTGGTAAGCATCCAAGATTTCTTGCTTCAACTCATCAATTGCTGGAACACATATTCTTTTTCCTTTCTTCAAATGGCCTTGATCATTCAACTGAAAACCTTCCACTGCCTCACCATTTAATATCTGAGTCTTCTTTTCAAATAAAAATGGATCTTGGTCTTGTAGCTTTACAACTTTATTCTTCAATTCCGACCCTAGAGTAATAAAACTTAATTTTCCCAATTCTACATTCTCACTGCATAGGCTCATGTTTTCTATATTATCACTTTCTATCTCTGAATCAATTAACAATGATAAAGTGTTAAACTCTTTTACCATCAATCTAGCCATGTTAGCATATTGTCTACTTAGGGCATCTGCTACTTTATTAGCCTTACCAGGGGTGTATAATATTTCAAAATCATATGAGGCTAGGAGTTCAATCCATCTCTGCTGCCTCATATTTAATTCTTTTTGTGAAAACAAATATTTAAGTGATTTATGGTCTGTATAAACTTCAAATTTTGCTCCTAACAAGTAGTGCCTCCATAACTTAAGAGCATACACTATAGCAGCCAATTCAAGGTCATGAGTAGCATACCTTACCTCACTTGGTTTCAACTGCCTAGAAGCATAAGCTATCACTTGATGTTGTTGCATCAATACTACCCCAAGCCCTTGTCCACTTGCATCAGTATACACCACCAAGTCTTCATTCCCTTCAGGTACTTTGAGGATTGAGCTTGCACTAGTGCTTCCTTTAATTTCCCAAAGGCTTTCTCACACTCTTCAGTCCAAGTGAACACTTGATTTTTCCTAGTCAATCTGGTTAATGGGATTGAAATTTTTGCAAATTCTTTTATAAACCTTCTATAGTAACCAGCCATTCCCATGAATGATCTGACCTCAGTGACATTAGTAGGCCTTTTCCAAGCTTGCACTGCAATGACTTTATTGGGATCCATAGATATTCCTTTTTCTGATATAATGTGACCTAGAAAATTCACTTCATTGTGCCAAAAAGTGCATTTTGAAAATTTGGCTTTTAAATCTTCCTGTCTCAGTTTCTTGAATACCATGTGCAAATGATTTTCATGCTCTCTAACTGACTTAGAATAAATTAGTATATCATCAATAAATATCAATACAAACTTATCCAAGTATTCTCTAAAAATCCTATTCATCAAATCAACAAAATAGGAAGGAGCATTTGTCAAGCCAAATGGCATTACTAAAAATTCATAAAGTCCATATCTTGTGTTAAAGGCTGTATACTTAATGCTTTCCTCTTCTACTTTCATCTGATGAAAGCCTGAAGCTAAATCAAGCCTAGAAAATATTTTTGCACCACTCAATTGATCAAAGAGATCATCAATTCTTGGTAAGGGATATTTATTTTTAACTGTGACTTTATTTAATTCCCTATAGTCAATACATAACCTAAGGGATCCATCTTGTTTCTTAACAAAGACTACTGGTGCTCCCCATGATGAGCTACTGGGTCTAATAAAACCTTTTTCTTCTAGTTCAACCAATTGCTTTTTCAGTTCCATCAACTCCTTAGGCCCCATTCTGGTTGGTCTTTTAACTACTGGGCTAGCTCCTGGAATTATTTTGATTGAAAACTCAACTGGTCTGTGGTTTGGAACTCCTCTCACTTCACCAAACACATCAACATATTGATTCACTATGGGGATTTCTTCTAATGCAGGCATGGGTTTTTCATTAGACAATGTAAAAAGGTTGGCTATACTTCTATTCTTGTTTGCCTCACAAAGAACAACTATTCTTTGTCCATCAGAAACTTTCAATGATATGGTGGATGTCTCCATATTTATTATAGCCTTATATCTACTCAACCAATCAACTCCTAGAATAATTCCTATGCCCGAATATTGCAACACATATAGGTCTGACTCAAACACATGTCCTCCTATATTTAACCCTAGTTGCATACATATCATACCCAGAACACATGAACTACCTATAGGGTTCTAATTAACAGTGGCTTATCAACAATCATACAATTCAATTTTAATTGTTGTGCAATATCATGGGAGATCAATGAGTGTGTAGCCCCAGTATCATACACTACTGCAAAAGTTATTGAGTGAATAAGCAAAGTACCTTCAACTTGACCATGCTTTTCAACACTTGATCCCTCAGCTGCCTTGCCTTTTCCTTCCAAAGCCCCTAATTTTCCTTGCTTAAAATCTGGACAATTCCTCTCTATGTGACCTTCCTTCCCACAATGGTGATAATTGAAGGATGTGGGCCTAACATTTGTGCATCTATTCTTCATATGCCCCTCTTGGCCACAGTTATAACAAGTAATCTTCTTCTTAATTTCAGTAGCCCTGACTTCTTCTGATTTCTTGGTGGAAGCTATGTCTGTTTTCTTCTTATCATAAGGGTGAAATTTACCCTTTCCCTTTTTGTTTTGGTTATTCTTGAATTCCCTGAAATTCTCTCTAGCTTTATTATGTTGTTCAATGCTCAGAGTCAAATCCAAAACTTGATCAAAAGTCCTGTCCTTGTATGGTAGCATGGCTCTACTAAGGCTAGGGTTCAGCCCTTGAATATATCTGCCATTCTTAGCCTCCTCAGTAGTGATGAGTACTGCACCATACTATACCAAGGATTCAAACTTCTGAGTGTACTCAGTGACACTCATAGTCCCTTGCCTTAATTTGATGAATTCCTCTAGCAAAGATTCCTTAGCTGATGCAGGGACAAACCTACCTTCCAACATTGCTTTAAATTGATCCCATGTCACTTCTCCTTCAGGTCTTCTAGCTATGATAACCTCCCACCAATCCAAAGCTGCTCCTCTCAATTTCCTGGATGCAATTTTCCTCTTCCTTTGGTCTCCAACATGCATGTCTGCAAAGATTCTTTCCAAAATTTTGAGCCAATTTTGAACTCCCATAACTCCTTCTGTGCCATCAAAAGTTTTGCCTCCAAGATTGGTAAAAGTCTTGAGTAGTTTGGAAAGCTCCTCATGTGGATTTTCCTGCCTGTTGCCTACTCCATCCCTTATGGCCCTCATGAATTCTTGCACATTCACCATGGGTGGTTCACTTGTTCCTGCATTTTGATGTCTGGGTCCTACCATAGCTCTATGGATATAACACTTAGGTTAGTCTATTTTGCCTAATTCTCTATAGATTAATTCATTTTAATCTATCACTTATTTTGTCATAATAGATATTAATAGTGTAATAATTAACAAATAAAGCATCCAAAGCAGTCAACGCCTCCATACATCCAATGCAAACAAGTTTATACAAATTTTTGCTATGTTATTTAACAACATAGCTCTGATACCAAATGAAATGACCCACTAATTTTATTTTTTACATACAGTGGCCATTTAATCAAGAAAACATTGCATTCCAATTTTTCTTCTATCCAGGACCTTTTGTCAATATAAAAGTATTGGTTTACTCATTTCATCTTAAACTTACATATATGAAGATATATAAGTCATTTTCTACTTAAATCAGAGTATAGAAAGTTGTAAGTAGAAATCTGTTTGGGTATTACTTAAAGGAAATACTCTCTTCATAGCAATAGTGAATCTAAAAACCAGATTTTTAAAGTATACCTGGGTTAGTGCATAACTATTGGTTTCATGTCTCAAGACTTATCATTTTGCATGAATTTCCATAATTTTATTACTGTATGAACAGTGCTTTTGCTTGTGCATGTGTGTGTGCATGTTCCTGTGCATGTGTGTGTCAGAGGAAGTTTAAGGGTTTAATTTTCTATTTCTTCTTGTTATCCAAAGTGACTGAGTCTCTCCTATATCTGGATTATAAAATAACCTAACTGAAAATTTAGTTTAGAAGTTCTTGTGTGCTGGCTTAACCCAGACTCATTAAAATGGCTATGTTAGCCATATTCAGTTTGCATTGTTTCATAACAAAACACATGTTATACTGTTTCCTTTCTAAAGTGACTCAGAGCCTTATTTGCCAAATTTTCCATCATCTGTAAACATGAATATCTCATGCCAAATACCTAGTTGTTCATTTAGTTTATAAATCCTTACAAGCTCAAGTTCCCTAACATTATAAATTAATTAGTCAGAAAGCTTAAAAACTTCATTACATAGTGAAACATTTTCAAAATAAATCCCATAAGTTTTAGCTGAAACACCCACTTAAATTCAATACTAACAAAACAGTGAATAATAATACATTGGTTTTTCTAATCAACTTAAACAAAATATGTTAACATAGTTCAACATGAATATCTAATTTAACTTCAGCAAAGTCTTTAAAAATAGCATCCAAATCCTTAAGCAGATAACTCATCCAAAGCTTGATCAATGAAATTCCTATTTTCCTGCATAATCACCCTGAACTGCCTCATACAAATATGAGACACCCAATGGTGCATAAACACAAAAGGGTCAGACTAATGTCTGGTATGAGTAATCTACCTGAAAACATGATTTTATATGACTTTTATTTATATTCAAATACTTTGAATGAACTAAGAAACTCAGTATCATCTTTGTGCATGTTTTTGTGAGGCATGTGCATTCATATTAGTGCAAAACAAATTATATATGATACAAGTAATTTAGTTCAGAGAAAAACAATCATAAGATTCACTAATAAAACATCATAAACCAACCAATGCAATCATCAATTCAATAATCAAACCCCCTTTACAAATTTACTGGCCATCAGGGACTTCACCCAAGCCTCCCCTGAACCTATTTCTATTGTTCACTATCAAGTGTCATATGGACTTTAGCTACTTTTTTTTTAAACACACACTGCCTGGGACATCTCTCTGTTAACCCAGCACACTCAGGCCCCTAGGTATAAACATACCATGTGTGTGCTTGCAATGTTCACCTTGCCAAGCTATATTTTGTAGCCCTAAGATCCAAAGTCCTTAGTTAAATTACTAAGTGTTATTTCTTTTTTCATAATTGTGCTAATCCCCTCTGCATCTCACTTTTCAATCAGAGAAAAATACACAATTCAACTAACATGTATTCATCTAGAGATTGGTAAGTCATATTCTCATAAGCAAACATTTAATCATGAAAATAGATGTGATTTCTTAGCATATTATTTTGCCTATGGGTTTCAATGGATCAAGTTATAAACATATGGTCATAAGTAGTTTACTGGTTATCTTCTCTTACCTTTGGTTTAATCAGATCCTTATTAGTCTTGAAGATCTGGCTAAACCATAAGTATATATATTTTGATTTGGGTAGTTCGTAAAACATAGAAGCTCAGCACATGTATAACATTGCACTTCTACATTTTCTTTTGTTTCAGTTAACATGAGACATAAGCAACAACACAATTTTGCAGCCCCATATTTCTTTCCATTTTCAGACCATATATCTACCACATGAATCCTGGGATTTTATAAATGACTTTATGAAGAAAACCCATAAAAAGAAATCACTCCATCTCAAAGTTAATTCACAGCACAGATAAACATTTTAAACATGAAATCCATGACCCTTATTTTTGGGTAAATCACTATGAAGGGTTTTACACTTGAACAGATCATTAACGAACCAAAGTCATCAAATCATAAAATGAACATAACTTGCAAAAGTGAATTATTAATTCAAATAGGCTGCCTCAATATTCAGGACTTAATGCCAAAGTTTTTAGTGAGGTTACTCACACCAATTCCTTTTTCCTAAGCTTTTCTTTTCTTTTGATCCTCTGCCTTCCTCTAACTCTAATGGCCGGTGCTCCTTATTTTCTCTGGCTTATGTTTTTTTTTCTTCTTTTGGTTATGAAGAGCAAAATGTGTATGATCTCACTATACTAAGCCTCCTTATATAAACCTTGGCTGTTACTAGGGTTTTATGAAATTACCCAATGTCAGTTCTACCCCATAATCTGATCTGCCTTACACTTGATTCATATATACAAGAAAATGGTATGTGGTCCTTGTTATATTTTTTCCCGAAGATAAACCTCATTCTTTTAATCTTACCCCGGGTCATGTTATATGCATGACTTTAATTTTTCCTAAGCAAAAGAATTGCTCGAAATGGATAAAGTGTATATTTAAGGGTTCATACCATTTCCATGCAAGCTTTGTTTTTTTTCTCTCTTTTTTTTCACCTGCAATGTTTGCCTGTGTACATGTATAACATATGTATGCCTATTTTTGCCTAAGTCTTTTTATTTTTCTTTCTTTAAATAATATTTAAATATCTTATACTTTCTGCATATATTTACTATTTCTGCATATATATATATATATATTTGTAATTTATTTATCCTAACTTATATATTAACTGTTGCCTATTTTATCACACAGAAAAATGTGTGCATGTATGTGCACTATCTTGTGCACATGTACATGTTTTAGACCATATCTGCAAATCAGTTTCCTATTCCTATCTTTTCAATGCAATTTTTAAACAAATATAAATTAAATTAAATCATGAATCTGCTCACAAAATCAGGGTTATCAAAAAATTCACTTTGACTTGTTTGAAAATTTTCAACATCTTTTCCATTTGATCGGAATGTTTCTTAAGTTGAAGTCGATATGGAAATGGAATTCGATACTCAGTAGGTTGGTTTACTTGAGTAGAAGATTGGATTGGAATTTGATTCGATATTTGACTCAATGTTTTGTTCAGAATCGCTTGTCATTTTCGAAGTTTCAAGAGGAGCTTTTGATAAATCGTTTGGATTGACAACTTCCTTATCGATTAGTTTACATTGCTATCTTGAATGACATGAGCTTGATTCGAATTCATGTTTTGATTTCTAGGGTTCAAAACTAGTTGACTTAGCAACATGCCTCGTTTACATTCACTCACAGAAGTGGCTAATTGACTCATTTGTATTTCGAATTTAGCAATTGATTGACTCGTATTTTGCATGTATCAGGTTAACAAATTTTGCAAACTTCTATTTGATTGGAGGTTTTGAGTGGTCACTTTAGCCAAAGTTTCAAGACTTTTCTCAAGTGAAGTCATTCTTTTATCATCTTAGGGAGCGAAAGACTGTTGCGATTGACTTGGAGACGAAGGCGCAAAATTTTGATGAAAGTGGTTGGTTGTAAAGGAGGATTCGAAGCATTGTTCCGAAATGCTTGAAAATTGGTCGAACCTAATTCGTGATAGAATTATTTTGGTTCCATGCAAAGTTAGGATGATTTCTCCAACTGGGATTGTACGTTGGAGAAAATGGGTCATTCTTAACTTTGTTAAAAGCGTTGAGTTGTTCTAACAATTGAGGACATTGATCGGTGATGTGATTCGGATCGTTACATTTATAACACATTGGTCGGGAAGCTTGGTCCATTTGATTGGATGAGAAAACGTTGTTAAATTTATTGATCATCGCATCAATTTTCACTTCCAAAGCCAATGATGATCCTATCGAGTGTGCGTTCAATCGTGAATAAATGGATTTCTTGCTAGAACGTTCCCATTAGGGTGGTTTTTCGGCCAAGTTTTCAAGGAATTGCCAAGCATCGTCGTGATGTTGGGTGAGAAAATTGCCTTGGCACATCGATTCAAGCATGGTTCGTGAACTATTTTTAGGTCCATATATAAGATTTGGCAAATAGTCCATTTTTTAAAATTATGGTGTGGTCATTTTATCAAAAGCTCTTTAAATCTTTCAAATTATTTTCCAAAAGGTTCACCCCTAAATTGATAAAAGTTTATAATTTTGTTTCATATTTTGGTCATTTTTTCTAAGGGGTAGAACTTTATTAAGATAACTTTAACAAATTCGTCCCAAGTTTTGATTGAATTCGAAGGCAAGCTATACAATCATTTTTATGCATAATCGGTTAGAGCGAATGAAATTAACCTAAGTTTGATTGATCGTCACATAATTGTTGATGTTTAATGGTTCCATAGACTTGTTCGAATTTTGCTAAGTAGATTATGGGTCGTCGTGTTCAAAATTGCCAAATTTCGGGAGCGTGGCAATATGATTTGAATGAATTTCGAAGTGATTACCGTTGGGGCGGGTAAGGTGATACAAGAAGGAATAGATACTATGTCTGCAAAGATTCTATCCATGAGAGATCGAGGAGGGTTTTCATTAACCATCGTTGGAGGTTCATTGGTTTGGGTTAGACGATTTGTCGTTGTGTCATGAGTCCAGCACTCATGCATAACTGAAAAGATCAAGGAGAGAATGACGTGAAAATCAAGGTTAAGAGAATGAAACAAGGTTTAGAGAATGAAATGAAGTGAAAAGTTCTTTTCTTTTGTTTTTCTAAAAGAAAAATATTTACCAAAAAGAAATTATTTTCAAAAGGAAGTTTAGTTTTGTTTTGAATTTTGGATTTTAAATTTTTTTCCTTTTTTAAAATGTTTTTGTTTTATTAGTTTTTTTTTGAAAAGATTTTTTTGGATTTTCGTTTAAAAACTAAAGGAAAATGTGAATTTTTTTTGTTTTTTATATATGCATGAACTAATGCAACTAAATGAATGCAAGTACTTAACTATAAATTTTCTGTCCTTAGTAGCTCCCAACCTAAAACTGTATAATCAGACATTGACTTAATTCAACAAAATAGTTCTTAGCCAGATAGCGGACAAGAGTTATCGGTGCACCACGAATCACCGTAGCAATGCAGCCGAAGGTTTAAGTACCTTCAGAGAAATAATCACTATAATATTTACGAATCACCGTAATATTTATAAATGATTATTGTTCTGTCGTAGCCTAGACGCCAAGAATTAATTTTTTAAAAGAAACCAACTTGTCAAGATACAATTTTTCCTTAGATAAGCTCATGACTCCCTTAAGTCCAACATCTAGCCGTTATTATTACTCAAATTCTAAGATGGTATGCAATTTGTAGGCCAAGAAAGCGGTGATGATGTAACGACCCGACTTCCTACGCCCAGAAAGTCGTATCGTTTTGAAGAAAAGAAAGAGGTGAGAAAATAGAAAAGGTAGAGAAGAAGAAGAAACAACAACAGAATCTCAACAGCGGAACGAATAAAATATAATATATCACATAAATATTACATAGTATCATATACATCAGAGTACACAGATAATACAACACATACTTGATAGTTATAAACACCTGTCTAGTTAATACAACTCACACATCACAGAGATACAACACAGCGGAAATACAGAATAAACTCTAACACAGCGGAACCAATATATATCTATACGCTGAAGCCTCCTGCTCCATTTGCTCCTCCAGAACTCGTCAAAGCTAACCTGAATCCCTTGACTACCCGTAAAAATTTGGGTACCCGAGAGTTTATGAAAAACAGAAATAAACTTCGGGTCAGACATGGGTCTGGTATGAGTAACAGGTTAAAGTTGCTTAACTTTTAAAATTATTTGAAACAAAGGTATCACGTAAGACTTCCCACAAATAAATATGGAAAAGTTTTTACCTTACGCTAACCAAACATTTTTAAGAAATCCAGTGATATTATAATAGTGTCTAGGGTTTTCAAGTAAATAGAAAATAGCTGAAATGCTTGCATCTCACATCTCAACATAGTTGGGCACAATCAAAACGTACGGCGCTTATTGGAGATTGGATTCCATACAATGGCTGGGCTACTGGGGTACCGCCCGTCACAGTACGTGGCCTAGATCACCGTACCGAGGAGTACGCCCGCTCCCCTGCAACACAAAGCCGGACCCGTTCCTTACTGAACAGTTCCAAATAGAATAACCCCGCAGATGGCTGCAGACCAACTGCCACTACCGAATAAAAAGGAACCTCTAGACAGGGGTATATCCTACTCTCAAGTGGGTGCTACCCACGAAGCTTTGCTGCACCTCCCCTGTTTTAGCCATTCCCGGTTGATGAGGCTTGAGGTCCCGATTACCTTTATAGAACTCATCACTTAGAATGCTCATCGTCCGCCTGACGATGTTCTGAAAGCATTCGATCCATACAAGTTCGTTCCGGGTTCGAACGAAACCGAAGGCATTATCTCGTTACACTCGTATTGGAATCACCCTCAGAGTCAACGACAATAACCCTTGCACTCTAAATCACCATCTCGAATCTATAAGTACTATCACCGTCAAACTCATTACGGAATCACCCACAGAGTTATACTGACATATAGTTCTTATACCTCGAGTCTTCACTTGCTCCATTTGAATTCACGACCTAACGTTATTTTGGATCGATGTGGTTTTCGGGTCTCCAGACCTAGAATCCCGGTATACGGAAACCCGATCCCGGTCTCATCGAAATCCAAACCGTGTCTTTTAAGGCCAAGTTGTTTTAAAGGTTTTAAACAATTTCAATACATTATCTATATCAATACAGATAGATAATTCACAGCATCACAATAGATAATCAACATTATCATAACAGATAATTCACAACATACTTCAAATCAAAGCATCCATATCATATAGCATCAATTATCTCATATCAGGGATATTAAACCATTCAATTCATACATAAGCAAGAATTAAACAATCATACTATAATTAATTTAAAATGAATTAAATTAATTACTTCATCAATATAAACTTGCTTACATAACCAGCTGTAAACCAATCAATTAATCAATCATCAATTATTTATTACTTCCGATTAATCATCTTTGATTAATCAACTTTTACTTGCATTCCAGTAATTACCCTTTAATTAATTTCAGTAATTAATCTTTAAATAAATCCATAAATTAATTATTCATAATTATTTACATTCATATTGAATTTATTACATTTTAATTACTATATTGATTTATTATTTGCAAATTAATCAATTCGTAATCACATCATTAGTTATAATAATTAATGATCTCTAATTAGTTATTTTATTGATTAATTATATTAAGAAAACTTGATCTTCAAATCACATATATTAACCACCTTTGATTAATATCATATAGTAATTAACTTCCTTAGTTAATTACTTCACAATAACAACTTAATTAATCCCATGATTAAGTTCAAGTAATTATACTCCAATTACTTCCATTACCCATCATCCAATTAATTACATCTAGTAATTTCTCATTAATTACTTCTCCAAGTAATTATACTTCCAAAATTATCAAGTGATTAATCTAAATTAATTAATTCAAATTAACCAAATTACTTAATTAATTACAATAAGCAATTCATTCCTTAATTACTTTCCAATAAGTAATTACATTTAACAATTTCAATGATTATTATTAGATTAATTAATCCAATTAATTACTAAATATATTAATCACATTAATATATTATAAGAATAATCTAGTTAATGACCTTTATTAACATTCATTTAATTACTTTCTAAAATAATTAACTTCCTTAGTCATTATTAATTTTAAGTTCAAATAACCATTAATAATTCATTTATTAATAAAAATTTAATCTATGGTTCTTAATTACATATTAATTACTTATTCCATTATTTAAATTTTAATCAATATATTCAACTTATATTTATTAATTTAATTGATATAAATTATCAATTATCTATTCAAATTTGTCTTAATAGTTAATGAATATAATTCTTAAATCTTCATTTCTTAAAGTAAACTTATTTTTATTATTGATTAAATTTTCACTATCAATATGTTTTAAAACATTTATTTCAGATTACTTCCTAAATAAATTCCATTTTACCCTTAACAAAGTTAAAACTAATTTTCCAAAACCTTTTTAAACCCTCATGTTTAAAAGCATATTTTTTTATACTTAAAATCCTTTAAATCATTTAAAATTATAAACTTTATTTTATTTCCAAATCAGTTATAAAACTAACTTGAATTCACATATTTAAACTTTTATTTAGAGAATCAGTTTACTTTGATTTTAAATTTAAAACTAAAATTTAAAATTTGTTAAAACTATTACAGGTTTAAAACCATTTCACATTAAATCTGTTACAACATCACCCCGAGCCTCCTCATTTCTACTTCGAGCCACACGCGAAGCTTCCCCGAGAAAATCACAACCTTCTTCGAGTCATCCAACCCCAACTCAAAACTAACAAACAAAATCAACCCCACCATAAACAACCCACCGTGCACATGCACGGTGGCTCCGATCGTCTATGGCCATCGCCAAAATCTCCAATACCACGGTGATCATCTTCCCATATGTTCTCGACCACCCTGATTCACGCAGTCGCTCGAAATCAAAATCGAGACTTCACCCTAAACCTGGAACTCAAAACCAACCTCAAACCCAAACCTGTCAACGTCAATTACTCGACGCTCTGACCACCAGAGGCCACCAAACTTCGGCCACAGCCTCGCCTAACTTCCCTCTACCTCCTCCCAAAACCACGTGGCGCTCGATCCACTGTCGACGATGCGCGAAACAAAACTCCGGCCATCCCAAAATTAGGTCACCGTAGAAAATCCCCTCGCCGCCGCTTCCACAAGGCGCTGCACCCTCACCCGCTATTTTTCCCCCACTCCCTGTTCGCTCCTCCACCTCCAGCCCAATTCCCAACCATCACCAACCATTGGATCACCCACGGCAACTCGAAAAGCCCAAAACAGACGAACTCGAACTGCTCTCAAACCTCACAGTTAAAAATCATCAAACCATGTTTAAAAATCATGTTATGGTACAGGGATTTAGTCCAGATGCCTGAATTCGAAATTTAAGAGATTCGAATTTTTGATTAGATTGGAGTTGTTCAAACATTTTGCTTCCCAGAGATGATACCAAGTTATTTTAATTTGAATATTTTTTTTTTAAATTTCAGTTCAAAGTCAAACTAACAATAACTGTTTTAACTCTAGGTCCAAATATCAAGTAGATTGAGTAGAAAGGATTTTTGAAAGCAAGACTTGTTTTAGAATTCAAAACAGGGGATAAATGTTTCAACCTGCACACATTACAACATTCTACAAGTATAGACAGAGGATTCAACATATATATAATTATATACACCTACTTTTCCACAGGCATATATACAACATATTCATTCCTTAAATTTTTAAAAATAAAGTTACTCACCTGACTTTAGAAATGAACAGAGCACTTTACTTTGAAAACTGGGATATGCATTAGCTTTTAAAAACTTGAGTTGTCTTCTTCGTTTTGAAACTGTAGTTGCATGCTAATGGAACTTTGTTGAAGACATAAGACTTGATTTCTTAAGATTGAATGCTCTGAAACCAGACAGTTTGCACTAAAAATCCCTTTTAAAACTGGAAAAGATTTTGCTCTGATCTTCCTCTAATCTTCTTGCTTTTGTTTAGTTGTAGTTGAATGTTGGATGTTTGTTTTAGTTTTAATTTAAGCTTACTTTAGATTTATACTCGAACTGCTAGGAAGATAAATATATATATAAAAGATAGCTTACCAGAGAAACCATTTGTACAGAGTGATATTATGGTCTCTTGTACCATACAGTGTATATGTTTTGTACCAAACAAAGATATTTTTGTTTTGTTTGACTAAAAATCTTATTTCGGTGGCTGATATAAGATATGTTATTGCTGGCATTTAATGCTTTGTGCAAATCATGTTGGCCCTATATTTTATACTAATCTTGTATATATCTTGCCCTTTGTTATTTGAAACTGTATATGCTACTGTTTCCTCTTGCCAGTCTACACTTGAAAATTTATTTGTTCATATACTTATCATATGCAACTTACAAATATACTTATATTTTATATTTGGTGGCTGATATGAAACGTATTGTGTGCTATAGATATTAGTATTAATTGCTTTTGTACAAATCACACTTACTTTTATTTGTTTATACTTGGATGTATATGCTAGTGTCTTCCTTTACAAGCTTACATTGATATTTATGTTTTCCTGTTTTGTTTAAGTGTACATGAATATTTTTATTTTATTTCCTTTTTAAATTTTCAGCCTGCACACATATCCATATTGGTTTGTACAAAACTTGAATATATATACTTTGTTTGTGGTTAAATTGTTGACTCATTATTGGGTATGTTTCTACTTGCCTAATCATGCTTGAGAGTATATTGTTTGATATATTTATTTAGTCATGTTGCTTTTGTACAATCTGGTATATATGTTTTGAATTTATGTATGAGCTTACATTATTTTGTTTTGTATCTTGTTTGTATTGTTGTCTTGTTTTATTTTCTATCCTAGCTTAATACTTATAGCCATGTATTTCTACAAGTACATTTATTTATTAATATTATTTAAAAATAACCTATTTATCAAATTTGAAATGATTTATAAAAGAAACTATCTCTTTACTATAAGCTACTTATTTTATAACATATTAAAGTATCGTTTGACAAATATTGTATTAAAACTTACATATATTTTTAAACCATCTTTTATCAAGCTATACTAAAAAGAAAATAAAACAAATCTTTTTGTTAATAAATTTTAAATCTAAACTTAAGCTAGAATAAGTTTTAAACTATTTAAACATTTATCTTAAGTATTTAAAATCATATATTTATTTAATAGCTTTGAAAAGCTTATTTTAAATAAATCATAATTCCCAAATCACTAAAATGTATATTAGAAATTTGAAAACATAAATTTATTAGTTAAAATTAAAACAATACTTTCCCATTTACAATGTATACAAATATATACATATATAAATAGAAAACAATCAATTAATTTTAAAAGATAAAATTCACTAATTAGATATTTATTAAAAGAAAAGATCAATTCAAATCTTTTTAACAAAGATATACCAAATCAATTTAATATTTAAATACAGATTATTAAATTGATATTGCTCGAAAATCCCAGGTTGTCACATTCCTCCCTCCTTAAAAGAATTTCGTCCCCGAAATTTAAAAGCAAAGGTAATTTAATAGTCTATTTAAGATTTTAATTTTAAATCACAAGTATATATCAATCATATGTTAACAATCATCACAACCAATCCACCCAATCAAACAAATCAAATTATCCAGAAAAATTCTGGATAAAGCTTCCTAGAGTTTTCCAGGTATAATACCGGAATACTCAATCTACACAATCCAAACAGTCTATACTACTAAGCCATAGATCTCCTACTCATCAAGATCTACAAAACTGCACCGATACCAGACTACAGACGAGTCTGACTCACTACTCAAAACTTCTAAACTGCTGGTTTTACACCCAGAGATAGATTATACACGTACTCCCTCAGATATACGTGAAACACCTCAAATTCCAGATATCCAGACTGGCAATTCACTCCCGAAGATCCATACTTAACCTCTTCAGAACACAGAGAAAATACAGAACACTTCGGAGCTAACTTCCCAGACTTATCCAATTATAGAGCTCCTTCTAAAACAGAGAAAACTTATCCAGAATCAAACTTTGACTTCTAAATCCAAATTCTCCCATCTCTTATCCATCAAATTTCTTCGAACGATCCAAAGCTGCTTCCATCACTACTGATCAACTCAATCTCCACTGATGTCTCTTAGAACAATCTGAATCCGGTAGAATGATCTTCTCAAGATCAACAAAAATCAAGAACAAAATCACTACTATCATCAGTAGAAAACAACTTCTCCTTTCAAAAGAACAGCAGATGTACTTCCAACTGCTTCCGCTGCACAACTCTGATATGGGTAGATGAAAATGATGATGACGCACATAAGCACAACTTCCGCTGATACCAAATGTGACGGACCTAGGCTTTGCAACCGTCTGTCAGCGATCACAACTGGTAAGATTTCTCAACTATTCCCGAAATATGGTTCAACAGATCTTCAAGGAGAAACTCAGAAATTTCACGGTAGCCTGATCTGCTTAACTAAAGATATCTCCCTAGGAATCATCCTCAACTAGCTGGACTCTCGGTACCATTCTTGGAATCCCAGTCGATACCACCCAATCTCCCAATGCTGACAAAACTCTTCGAAAACACAAGAGAACACTCAGCTCTAGATGCTCAGGCAACCACTGATTTTCCCGAAGACATTCAGAAAGATTCTGACAAACCAAGAGAACACTCAACTATCGCAAGTCACTTTTGCGATTAATCCAGCCTGATCCAAAGAAAAACTGTTCTCTCTTTACCAAACAGAACAGCCCAAGCTTCACTGACCAATCCAACAAAGAAACGAAACCACTCTGCTGCTTCTGAACTTCACTGCTAAGCTAGAAAGCTTCCTGCCAATACACAGAATACTCCGAGCTGCACTGCTGACACCAATACCAAGGAAATCCAAATCCAAAGCTCTTCGAGAAACTCGGACTTCAAACCAACCAAAAACATCCTGCTGAACACAGCCACAACACCGAAGCAAACTTACTTCCTTAACTCGTTCCAAAGAAACATCTTCGGAGACATCCATAGTCACTGTGTCCCATCACACAACTACAACATCCTGAGATATCAAGATATCATCACTTTCTTCTGTCCACCCGACAGATCCAAACTCTACTCATCCAACTTATACATTTCAAAAATGATCTCCAAATCTTAACAGATTCCTTCAGAGACTTGGTGAAATCCTTACACCACAAATTCACTCGAGACGGTATTAGGTCTACGGTCTCGTCAGACACTTCCAACCCCAACAAATTCAACCATTGGTAGTCGTGTTACACACACCACCACCCTATCTACCTTTATAACATATATTGGAAAACCCGAACAGGTAACCCAACAGATAGGTAGGAATATATAAATATATATATATATATCAAAAATACAAATACGCTCTCTCAAGAAAGAAATCACTTAAGAGCCTAGGTATTCGCTCAACCTAGTGCTCTGATACCAACTGTAACGACCCGACTTCCTACGCCCAGAAAGTCGTATCGTTTTGAAGAAAAGAAAGAGGTGAGAAAATAGAAAAGGTAGAGAAGAAGAAGAAACAACAACAGAATCTCAACAGCGGAACGAATAAAATATAATATATCACATAAATATTACATAGTATCATATACATCAGAGTACACAGATAATACAACACATACTTGATAGTTATAAACACCTGTCTAGTTAATACAACTCACACATCACAGAGATACAACACAGCGGAAATACAGAATAAACTCTAACACAGCGGAACCAATATATATATCTATACGCTGAAGCCTCCTGCTCCATTTGCTCCTCCAGAACTCGTCAAAGCTAACCTGAATCCCTTGACTACCCGTAAAAATTTGGGTACCCGAGAGTTTATGAAAAACAGAAATAAACTTCGGGTCAGACATGGGTCTGGTATGAGTAGCAGGTTAAAGTTGCTTAACTTTTAAAATTATTTGAAACAAAGGTATCACGTAAGACTTCCCACAAATAAATATGGAAAAGTTTTTACCTTACGCTAACCAAACATTTTTAAGAAATCCAGTGATATTATAATAGTGTCTAGGGTTTTCAAGTAAATAGAAAATAGCTGAAATGCTTGCATCTCACATCTCAACATAGTTGGGCACAATCAAAACGTACGGCGCTTATTGGAGATTGGATTCCATACAATGGCTGGGCTACTGGGGTACCGCCCGTCACAGTACGTGGCCTAGATCACCGTACCGAGGAGTACGCCCGCTCCCCTGCAACACAAAGCCGGACCCGTTCCTTACTGAACAGTTCCAAATAGAATAACCCCGCAGATGGCTGCAGACCAACTGCCACTACCGAATAAAAAGGAACCTCTAGACAGGGGTATATCCTACTCTCAAGTGGGTGCTACCCACGAAGCTTTGCTGCACCTCCCCTGTTTTAGCCATTCCCGGTTGATGAGGCTTGAGGTCCCGATTACCTTTATAGAACTCATCACTTAGAATGCTCATCGTCCGCCTGACGATGTTCTGAAAGCATTCGATCCATACAAGTTCGTTCCGGGTTCGAACGAAACCGAAGGCATTATCTCGTTACACTCGTATTGGAATCACCCTCAGAGTCAACGACAATAACCCTTGCACTCTAAATCACCATCTCGAATCTATAAGTACTATCACCGTCAAACTCATTACGGAATCACCCACAGAGTTATACTGACATATAGTTCTTATACCTCGAGTCTTCACTTGCTCCATTTGAATTCACGACCTAACGTTATTTTGGATCGATGTGGTTTTCGGGTCTCCAGACCTAGAATCCCGGTATACGGAAACCCGATCCCGGTCTCATCGAAATCCAAACCGTGTCTTTTAAGGCCAAGTTGTTTTAAAGGTTTTAAACAATTTCAATACATTATCTATATCAATACAGATAGATAATTCACAGCATCACAATAGATAATCAACATTATCATAACAGATAATTCACAACATACTTCAAATCAAAGCATCCATATCATATAGCATCAATTATCTCATATCAGGGATATTAAACCATTCAATTCATACATAAGCAAGAATTAAACAATCATACTATAATTAATTTAAAATGAATTAAATTAATTACTCCATCAATATAAACTTGCTTACATAACCAGCTGTAAACCAATCAATTAATCAATCATCAATTATTTATTACTTCCGATTAATCATCTTTGATTAATCAACTTTTACTTGCATTCCAGTAATTACCCTTTAATTAATTTCAGTAATTAATCTTTAAATAAATCCATAAATTAATTATTCATAATTATTTACATTCATATTGAATTTATTACATTTTAATTACTATATTGATTTATTATTTGCAAATTAATCAATTCGTAATCACATCATTAGTTATAATAATTAATGATCTCTAATTAGTTATTTTATTGATTAATTATATTAAGAAAACTTGATCTTCAAATCACATATATTAACCACCTTTGATTAATATCATATAGTAATTAACTTCCTTAGTTAATTACTTCACAATAACAACTTAATTAATCCCATGATTAAGTTCAAGTAATTATACTCCAATTACTTCCATTACCCATCATCCAATTAATTACATCTAGTAATTTCTCATTAATTACTTCTCCAAGTAATTATACTTCCAAAATTATCAAGTGATTAATCTAAATTAATTAATTCAAATTAACCAAATTACTTAATTAATTACAATAAGCAATTCATTCCTTAATTACTTTCCAATAAGTAATTACATTTAACAATTTCAATGATTATTATTAGATTAATTAATCCAATTAATTACTAAATATATTAATCACATTAATATATTATAAGAATAATCTAGTTAATGACCTTTATTAACATTCATTTAATTACTTTCTAAAATAATTAACTTCCTTAGTCATTATTAATTTTAAGTTCAAATAACCATTAATAATTCATTTATTAATAAAAATTTAATCTATGGTTCTTAATTACATATTAATTACTTATTCCATTATTTAAATTTTAATCAATATATTCAACTTATATTTACTAATTTAATTGATATAAATTATCAATTATCTATTCAAATTTGTCTTAATAGTTAATGAATATAATTCTTAAATCTTCATTTCTTAAAGTAAACTTATTTTTATTATTGATTAAATTTTCACTATCAATATGTTTTAAAACATTTATTTCAGATTACTTCCTAAATAAATTCCATTTTACCCTTAACAAAGTTAAAACTAATTTTCCAAAACCTTTTTAAACCCTCATGTTTAAAAGCATATTTTTTTATACTTAAAATCCTTTAAATCATTTAAAATTATAAACTTTATTTTATTTCCAAATCAGTTATAAAACTAACTTGAATTCACATATTTAAACTTTTATTTAGAGAATCAGTTTACTTTGATTTTAAATTTAAAACTAAAATTTAAAATCTGTTAAAACTATTACAGGTTTAAAACCATTTCACATTAAATCTGTTACAACATCACCCCGAGCCTCCTCATTTCTACTTCGAGCCACACGCGAAGCTTCCCCGAGAAAATCACAACCTTCTTCGAGTCATCCAACCCCAACTCAAAACTAACAAACAAAATCAACCCCACCATAAACAACCCACCGTGCACATGCACGGTGGCTCCGATCGTCTATGGCCATCGCCAAAATCTCCAATACCACGGTGATCATCTTCCCATATGTTCTCGACCACCCTGATTCACGCAGTCGCTCGAAATCAAAATCGAGACTTCACCCTAAACCTGGAACTCAAAACCAACCACAAACCCAAACCTGTCAACGTCAATTACTCGACGCTCTGACCACCAGAGGCCACCAAACTTCGGCCACAGCCTCGCCTAACTTCCCTCTACCTCCTCCCAAAACCACGTGGCGCTCGATCCACTGTCGACGATGCGCGAAACAAAACTCCGGCCATCCCAAAATTAGGTCACCGTAGAAAATCCCCTCGCCGCCGCTTCCACAAGGCGCTGCACCCTCACCCGCTATTTTTCCCCCACTCCCTGTTCGCTCCTCCACCTCCAGCCCAATTCCCAACCATCACCAACCATTGGATCACCCACGGCAACTCGAAAAGCCCAAAACAGACGAACTCGAACTGCTCTCAAACCTCACAGTTAAAAATCATCAAACCATGTTTAAAAATCATGTTATGGTACAGGGATTTAGTCCAGATGCCTGAATTCGAAATTTAAGAGATTCGAATTTTTGATTAGATTGGAGTTGTTCAAACATTTTGCTTCCCAGAGATGATACCAAGTTATTTTAATTTGAATATTTTTTTTTTAAATTTCAGTTCAAAGTCAAACTAACAATAACTGTTTTAACTCTAGGTCCAAATATCAAGTAGATTGAGTAGAAAGGATTTTTGAAAGCAAGACTTGTTTTAGAATTCAAAACAGGGGATAAATGTTTCAACCTGCACACATTACAACATTCTACAAGTATAGACAGAGGATTCAACATATATATAATTATATACACCTACTTTTCCACAGGCATATATACAACATATTCATTCCTTAAATTTTTAAAAATAAAGTTACTCACCTGACTTTAGAAATGAACAGAGCACTTTACTTTGAAAACTGGGATATGCATTAGCTTTTAAAAACTTGAGTTGTCTTCTTCGTTTTGAAACTGTAGTTGCATGCTAATGGAACTTTGTTGAAGACATAAGACTTGATTTCTTAAGATTGAATGCTCTGAAACCAGACAGTTTGCACTAAAAATCCCTTTTAAAACTGGAAAAGATTTTGCTCTGATCTTCCTCTAATCTTCTTGCTTTTGTTTAGTTGTAGTTGAATGTTGGATGTTTGTTTTAGTTTTAATTTAAGCTTACTTTAGATTTATACTCGAACTGCTAGGAAGATAAATATATATATAAAAGATAGCTTACCAGAGAAACCATTTGTACAGAGTGATATTATGGTCTCTTGTACCATACAGTGTATATGTTTTGTACCAAACAAAGATATTTTTGTTTTGTTTGACTAAAAATCTTATTTCGGTGGCTGATATAAGATATGTTATTGCTGGCATTTAATGCTTTGTGCAAATCATGTTGGCCCTATATTTTATACTAATCTTGTATATATCTTGCCCTTTGTTATTTGAAACTGTATATGCTACTGTTTCCTCTTGCCAGTCTACACTTGAAAATTTATTTGTTCATATACTTATCATATGCAACTTACAAATATACTTATATTTTATATTTGGTGGCTGATATGAAACGTATTGTGTGCTATAGATATTAGTATTAATTGCTTTTGTACAAATCACACTTACTTTTATTTGTTTATACTTGGATGTATATGCTAGTGTCTTCCTTTACAAGCTTACATTGATATTTATGTTTTCCTGTTTTGTTTAAGTGTACATGAATATTTTTATTTTATTTCCTTTTTAAATTTTCAGCCTGCACACATATCCATATTGGTTTGTACAAAACTTGAATATATATACTTTGTTTGTGGTTAAATTGTTGACTCATTATTGGGTATGTTTCTACTTGCCTAATCATGCTTGAGAGTATATTGTTTGATATATTTATTTAGTCATGTTGCTTTTGTACAATCTGGTATATATGTTTTGAATTTATGTATGAGCTTACATTATTTTGTTTTGTATCTTGTTTGTATTGTTGTCTTGTTTTATTTTCTATCCTAGCTTAATACTTATAGCCATGTATTTCTACAAGTACATTTATTTATTAATATTATTTAAAAATAACCTATTTATCAAATTTGAAATGATTTATAAAAGAAACTATCTCTTTACTATAAGCTACTTATTTTATAACATATTAAAGTATCGTTTGACAAATATTGTATTAAAACTTACATATATTTTTAAACCATCTTTTATCAAGCTATACTAAAAAGAAAATAAAACAAATCTTTTTGTTAATAAATTTTAAATCTAAACTTAAGCTAGAATAAGTTTTAAACTATTTAAACATTTATCTTAAGTATTTAAAATCATATATTTATTTAATAGCTTTGAAAAGCTTATTTTAAATAAATCATAATTCCCAAATCACTAAAATGTATATTAGAAATTTGAAAACATAAATTTATTAGTTAAAATTAAAACAATACTTTCCCATTTACAATGTATACAAATATATACATATATAAATAGAAAACAATCAATTAATTTTAAAAGATAAAATTCACTAATTAGATATTTATTAAAAGAAAAGATCAATTCAAATCTTTTTAACAAAGATATACCAAATCAATTTAATATTTAAATACAGATTATTAAATTGATATTGCTCGAAAATCCCGGGTTGTCACAGATGAAATCCTCCACCTTATGTGAAGTTGGGTATTGCCCTTAGAAAAGTAAATAAGATGAAATGAATGCAAAACATAAATTAAAAGTGTATTAACAATGCAACTACAAATGATTTTTTATAAATACAAGTAGTCAACAATGCAAGAAAAAATAAAAACAGTAGATAAGAATACGATACTAGAACGTGCATAATTATTAACAAATTTTATTTTAAAGCGGGATTTTTCATTAGCACGGATTTTCTTTGGCAAGCAAGCAATCAGGGCAATTTTGCAAGCAATTCCTTCTCCTTTTCTGCTTTTGCAACTTGAAAAGGTATTGAAAAAGATTTTTTTTAATAAGGATAGGAAGAATAAAAGTTTTGAGAAAAGAAAACCTAAAAAAAAATTTAACTAAAATCTGAATTTCCCAAGCGAATTTTCTTTTAACAAAAAAACAACTTAACAAAAGTTTTAATCAAAAGAAAACTTAAATAGAATTTTTTTGTTTTGAAAGAAAAAAAAATAAAACAAAAACAATGGCAATTTATTATTATTATTATTACTAACTATTTGTAGCAAGCAATTCAAATTGTTTGAAATATAAAAACAAGATTATTTAAGTGCTTCAAAATCAGCCCAATATGGGTCCTCAACCCCAAAATTTCAAACTCAATACGCTACTCTTGCTACCCTAATCCTCTTCTCTGCTTAAAAAAAATGAAAAGAAAAGAACGCGAAATACGAATACGGAAGGAACGCGATTTTTTAATTTCTCAATCCAATTCCAAATCAAAATTCTCAGAAAGGGAAGGAATGCGATCGTTCAATCGATTGCTGTAGGCGTAGGAACTAAATAGGTATGATGAAGGTTGTATTCGGGTTGTGGTGGTTGTGATAGGTTATTGAAAGTTGCGATCGGGGAATTGGTGTTAGATCTCGGTGAATTGTAGGTCAACGAGGTGGTTTGGTTGATAGTAAAGTGTTTCAGGCTTCGGTTTGGGATTAGGTTAGTCGATCGTGGTTCAACGTAGGAGCTTGGGTGATGATGGTGTTGTTTTGGGGGTGAGTGAAGGCAAGTGACAATGGGAGGTTGAAGGTTTTGGGTTTGGCTGACGTGATTGCGGGATTGGCTGTGGTTTGTTTGGATTTGCAGGCAGGCGCTTGGTGATTGGATGGAGATGATTGGAGGTTGGTGAGGTTGTCAGTGGTTGTGGTAGTGATGGCTACTTCTATGGTGATTGAAGGCTGGAATTTGTCTATATAATTAGGATTTGGGTGATGGTTGTTGAAGGCACTGGACGGGGCCGGCCCTGAGCACTTGGAGGTCCAAGACAATTTTTATTAAAGTGTAATAGAATAAAATTTAGAGGGCCTCAGATGAAGGTTGTATTCGGGTTGTATTCGGGTTGGTGTTAGATCTCGGTGAATTGTAGGCGTAGGAACTAAAATTGTAGGTCAACGAGGTGAATTGTAGGTCAACAAAATGCAATGTAATGCTGAAATTGATGGCAAACGACAATGCAAAAAAAATTGAAAACAAATGCAATGGAATATTTTTTTAATGAAAACTAACACTAAACAAAATAAAAGAACTACAAAAATAATTCAAAGAGTAAGATTAAAATTAATTTTCTTTCCCCAGTAACGGTGCCAAAAACTTGTTCACGACGGAAAATTTTACCGATTAGAATACCATCAGAAATATATCGTAATAAAAACCGCAAGCGCATGGCGTACAATCATAGTACGTATGCGAGTATGGGTTGGTCCACATGGAAAGAATAAAATTCTAAAATTACTCAATCAAATTAGCCCAAATTTGAGAGAATTTTTAAATAAAAAGTTTAGAAAAAATGATAGTAAAAACTAGAGTCAAAATGAAAATAAAACTATGAGTTTAAAGAGCAATTTAGGGGTAAATTCGCTTTCAAATTTTCATATAAATCAACACAATATAAATGTATAATCTCTCTTTTTAATCATTTGTGGAATTAGTGTATGTATTTATTATTATTATTTTTTTGAGAAAAATGTGTGATCCTCTTCGAAAAGAGGAGAGCACACATGCGAATCTATATATATATATATAACACTAATATAAAGTGCTGCCAACATGCCTGGCAGGTAACAAAAAACCAAAAACAAATATAAATCTAAACTCAAGTACTCCTAAGACGAGTTCCGGCAAGGCCACCACCCATCACACCCCAATATCAAGCTCCGGCAAGGCCACCACCCGATGTTGAGGTGTTAGAAGTACCTAAAAAGCAAGAGGAAATACAAAAAACTACAGGAAGACGTCCTAGACTAAAGAGGAAGCTCCACACTGCTGGAAAGTGAATAAGCATCTGCTCTGAAGTGGATCTGCAAAATGAACCAGAAATCCTATCTCCCATACCTGTTTCTGGAAAAAAAACTAGAGAAAAAAATTAGAATGATACATATATATATATATATGTATATTTATATAATAAATATACATATATATGTATTAATAAGGGAAGAAAAACAAACCTAAATAAGACTAATCTGGACAATAACAAAATAAACTAAAAAACCTAAAAGCCAAAACCAAACAGAGACAAGAACCACTTTTAAGACGGATCTATCTTATGAACCTTTAATCAAAAGTAAGTTATGATTAGAAGTGAAGATATTATCTAAATTAGAGAAAATATTAATAATACTATTATTATTATTAAAAAAAATTATTGTTGTGTTTAAATAAATTAATATTATGATTAACCTTATTAAGATAACTTTTGAAAAAAATATTTTTAGCTAATTTATATTTGGGATTTGAGATCCAATTAAAACAAAATGAAGAAACTGAAAAAATCAATTTGTTAAAATGACTATTATTATTATTGAAAATTCTTTGATTTCTTTCAAACCAAATAAACCAACTAATAATAATGAATAATGTGTCTAGTAAAAATCTAATATTCTTATTGAATTTAAATCTATAAATGTTCCAGTAAAATTCGCAATCCGAAATTTTAGATGTTATATTAAAGTTAAAAATTTTAAGAGTGTTAATTAGAATGTAGTTAGAATCCATACAATTATAGTATATATGATTAATGTCCTCAAGATACTGATTACAAAAATAACATTTATTGTCATTTTGAATATTTTTTCTCTTTAATAATTCGATTGTATTAAGTTTTCCATGAAGAATTAACCACATGTGAATTTTGGATTTAGGAGGAGCATTAGATTTCCACATATATTTGAAAGAGTTATTTATTGTACCTGAAAAATTGATGAATCTGTAGAAAGAATTAGAAGTATATTTCTTACTTTTATCCCATTCCCAACTAATAAAATCATTGACATTATCAATATTATAAAGATTTAATCTGGCATAAAGCAAAGAAAGTTGTCTAAAAATTGTATCAACTAAAATTCTGTTAAAACTGAAATTCCAAGAAGGATCATCTTCAGGAGAATAAACATCTTTAATTAAAGCATACTTAAAGTTACAAATATCATAAAGATCCTTAAAATCAATCTTAAGAGGAAAGATCGAAATCCAGCGGTCATGCCAAAACGAAGTACGATTACCAGAGTGAACAATTGTATTTATACCTAAATTAAAAATCTCATTACATTTTAAAATGTTTTTCCAAAAGTTAGAAATATTTTGAGCGGTTGGAGGAGCAATTTGATATAAATTGCTATTTCCATTATAGTAATATTTAGAAATGATCTCTTTCCAAATAGCATTATCATTTATATCATTGAACTTCCAAAGCCACTTACCTAACAGAGACAAATTCATATTACGCAAATTAATAACACCTAATCCACCTTCCTTTTTGGCCTTACAGACAGTTTCCCAATTTACAAGACATTTAATACTATTATTAGAATTTTCACCACTCCAAAGAAAATATCTTCTAATCTTATCAATTTTATCAATAACCCAATCCGGGAATAAATGCAAGGACATCCAATAAATCGGAAGGGCTGATAAAACTGAATTTATTAAAACTAATCTACCAGCTCTAGAGAGAAATCTCCCATTCCAGTTTGAAATCTTATTTTTAATTTTATCAATGATAATAATCCAATCGTCATGTTTGAGTTTAGTGGGTCTAATCACAAAACCGAGATAGTCAAAAGGAAATTTCATGGTTTTGCAATTAAGAGTATTAGCAACTAAGTTTTCAACTTTATCAGAATCATTTAAAACTAATACAGAACTTTTGTCAAAATTTATTCTTAAACTAGATAAAAGTTCAAAACTGTAAAGGATAAACTTAAGGGTAATGATGTGTCTAGGAAGATGGGAAGAAAAAAGTAAGGTATCATCAGCAAATTGAAGAACCGATAAACCATTACGCGAGATCTCATTGCCTACATGCCCGAGAGATCCATTATCCACTGATCTTTTAATAATTTTAGCAAAAACATCCGCAGCTAAGTTAAATAATAAAGGTGATAAGGGATCTCCTTGCCTTAAACTTCTCTTAGATTGAATTCTATTACCTAATATACCGTTAACCATAATGCTAGAGTTTCCAGTTCTAAGCAAATTCGAAACCCAAGAGATCCATCTATGACTAAAACCTCTAGCATGAAAAATATCTACAAGAAAATCCCAATCTACTGAATCAAAAGCTTTAGCAAAATCAAGTTTTAAAATCGCACAAGTAATGTTATTCTTACAACAGAAATTGATATATTCTTGAACCACTGCCACTCCATCAGTGATATTTCTCCCTTTAATAAAAGCCGATTGTGAACAATCGATTAATTCGTTCATTCTTTTACTAAGTCTATTAGCTAGAACTTTTGAAATGATTTTAACTGAACAGTTAATCAAAGAAATAGGTCTAAAATCTTTTAAGTTTTTAGCCCCTATTATTTTGTGTAACAAAATAACATTTGCGAAATTAAATCTCCCTAATTGCAAATTACCATTGTAAAAATCATTAAACATATTAACTAAGTCAAATTTTAAAACGTCCCAAAAAGTATTATAAAATAAAATAGGAAAACCGTCAGGACCCGGGGATTTATCACTAGGCATGTCATTAATTGCTTTTTTAATTTCCTCTTCAGAAAAAGGATTATCTAACTCTGATAAATCAACAGAAAAATCAGTTGGATACAGATCTATCCAACTAACATTAATTCTATGCTTAATTTTAGTACCTAAAATATCCTTATAATAGTCTGTAAAAGCCTTGTTAAGGTCTCTTTGATCCACTAACTCTATATTATTTACAAATATTGAGTTAATTGTATTACTACATTTTCTACCATTAGCTATATTATGAAAAAATTTGGTATTATTATCACCTTCATTGATCCATTGAATTTTGGATCGTTGTTTCCACATAACCTCCTCCTTTTCTAAAATAGAATTTAAATCATCTTTTAAATTAGCAAGAATATTACGTTCTCCTATATTTAGAGATCTAGATTCTTCTATCTTATTAATTTTTAGCATTTCATTAAGAATATTATCTTTTTTAATTTCTAAATTGCCAAAAACATGTTTGTTCCAATTTTTAAGAAAAATCCTAAGCTCCCTAAGTTTAGAAACGAAAGCTTTTGCAGAATTTTCCTTATTTCTGAAATTATAGTAACTCAAAGAAATCCATTTGCCTTTAACTAGATTCACAAAATTAGATTCCAAAAACCACATCTTTTCAAATTTAAAATTGTTAATAATAACCCTATGGAAATCACAATTAAGAATAATTGGACAATGATCAGAGTAAGTATAAGGTAAACCAGTAACTCTACAGATTGGGAATTTGTCTTCGATTTCATCGCTAACAAAAAATCTGTCAAGAAGAGCCATGGATGGAGACTCTCTAGCATTGCTCCAAGTAAACTTTCTATTAGAAAGGGGAATTTCAATCACATTATAATTAATAATAAAATGGTCAAATTCCTCCATGGCAGAGTAATCCCCTTCTCTAGGAAAACGCTCACCTATGAAGCGCGTAACATTAAAATCACCCCCCAAAATCCAAGAACCCGGGGCAAAGGATCTAAATTCTAAGCACTCATTCCATAAAATTCTCCGATTAATTTTTGAATTAGGCCCGTAAATATTAGAAACATTTAAAATAGAGTTATCAGAAAGATTAATAAGAATAACATGAAGAGAATGATGTTTAACAATACATTGAAGTAATTTAAAGTAATTATCTCGCCAACCAATCATTAGTCCCCCTGAAGAACCCACTGAAGGTAAAAATACCCATTTTCTAAAGTAAAAACCTCCTAATCTTCTAAAAAAACGAATGTCAGGGCAATTAATTTTAGTCTCCTGAAGTAAAGCAATGTCGAAAGAATAGTCTTTAAAAAACGCTCTAACCTTATCACACTTATTCAAATCATTCAAACCTCTAATATTCCAACTAACGATCCTCATAAACCAACTGAACTAGCCCTCTCTAATTCCTTACATCTAATATACTCTCTATCAATCTCAACATCTGAAAAAATAAAAGAAGTATCCCGAGCAAGCTGACTAAACTCAGCTGAAGAAAGGCTGCCTAATGCATAAGTAGAAAAAGTACTACCCAAACATAAACTCATACCTGAGCCTGGATTCATAGTGCCACATGTGGCACTTGTACCAGGTAACTCACCAAAAGAAAGTGGCTGGCAGTTACGAAGCCTAGCACTTCGGCGTACTGATCCACTAGAGGCAACAACTCTCTTACTTTTATCTTTCTTCACCGCTGAATCCAAGGCCTTTGCTGTTGAACTAGCTGCAGAAAAGCCCTCAGAAAACTGATCCCTGCTTGCATTCTTCGAAGAGAAAAAGTCTGAAACTGAAGAAGATACAAGCATTCTATCACCAGCTATAAAATCCGATAAGCCTTCAGGTTGGTAACATTGAACAACCATGCCAAAATCCACAATTGGTGCACGAGAATTGTTGTGCATATCAGTTGTACATGAATGAGAAACAGAAGAAATCCTATCCATATCAACTTTGATCTCCAGCATCTTATCCAATGAGACAAACAACTCATCATTATAGTCATCCACCTCCATTGAGCTATCAATCCATTCCAGTAATTGGACATTGGCCAAAACACAATCTGTGAGAACATAAGGCTTATACAAAAAACAGCTGCTATCAACTTCTTCTAGATTTGAGGAACCAACCGATAAAAAATCCTCTTGAAAGTTTTCTGAAGTATTAAACAAATCCAAAGATGGAATCACGCAACACCTTATAGAATTTAAAACAGTGACAAAACTGTTTACTTCTAATTTAGTATAAGCAACAAAACTCTTAATTCCAAAAATCATCTGAACCCCACAATTGTTACTTCCTAGAATTATTGAGTCATGATCCACTAAATCAACAAAAGTATCACCGAGACCATCAGACCAATCAATCAATGCAAGGCTCGAGAAACTACAGTCAAGCGATTTAACTTCTCCACTACAATCACTCGAGATATTCGATTGAACTGAAATAGTATTGCAGTCAAGTGATTTAAACTCTCCACTACAATCAGGGATTGTAGGACATTCACTCGGGATACTCGATTGAACTGAAACAGTATGCTCCAATAAGTCATCTTCAGGAATCAACGAAAGGCAATCAAATTTGTTAAATTTAGATATCTCGAAATTTTTCTGAACACCCTGTTTGGAAGTACATTTTTCTCTTCGAGTTGAAATGAATGGGAGATCCTGAACTTCAACAATTTCGCAATTTTTCGAAGATGGAATAAAAAATGACTGATCCAAACATGAGTAAACAGCAGGATCAAGGAGAATTGGGTCAACTCCCAGAAAAATCTCATTATCATCAAGAGTCGAACCAACTGGAAAAACATCAGTAGTGGATGAATTATAATTCATGATTTCAGAAAGACTAACAAAATCTGGCGAACCACCTGAATGACCAACAACATCTGGCGAACCTCCATGATTAACAGCGAAACCTTTACCAACAACATCTGGCGAGCCTCCATGATTAACAGCGAAGCCTTTGCCATAGTTCGGCTCATTGATTATGTCGAAATGAAAAAAAAGAACATCAAGAAAGCTTAAACCTAAATCTTTATTTGGCCAGAGATAATCAATCAACAAACCTCGTAACATCAAATACTTCAAAAAAAATTGAAAACCATGATTGACCAATGTTGAAGAAGAACCACCCTGTTTTCTGAAATTAGAACCAATGGCTTCCTTAACTTCTCCATCATCAGAATTACCAGAAAAGATCTTTGGGTTGCCAAATCTATCCATACAATCCTTGCCTATATACGGCTCATTAATGATATTAAAGTGATACAGCAATTCATCCAATAATTTCATTCTCTCATCTTTCTTATCCCAGTGATAGTCAAGGAGAATACCTTTCAGCTTCAAGAAATTCAGAACGAATAAGAAACCATGATTTTTCGAATTCGATTTAGCATTCAAAATCCCGCAAACATTACTTTTGTGCCCAAAATTTCCACATGAGAAACAACGAATTGGATCCCTACAGCTAAAAGCTAAGTGGCTGAAATCCCCGCATCTAAAACAGAATTTCTTACCCTTTCTAGATTCAATCCATTTCGGTTTGGATTTGCGATAAAACGCTTCTTTATAATGAGAAGAAGATCTGTTTTTAACTGCTTGAGCGTATGAATAGGGAAGAGAATTTCGATTTAGAGGATATGATGAAGCATGAGGCGATGCAGAAGACAATCTATAATCTTGGGAAAAAGATGGAAGGTTCAGCCAACTTTCTTGCGAGAACGAAGATAAACCCAGACGTATTTCTTGAGAAGACGCCATTTTCTTTTTATTGTTTTTCGTAATGGATTTTGGAATTGATTTGGATAAATCGAGAAATAAATTTTAAAGGGAATTTGATTTAGCATGCGTTAGTTATAAGTGTAAGTACACTACAACTGTGTATTTTGTTCAAATATATCATTTATGCTCACTTGCAATGGCCATGCTAAAGTACTCATAGCCTAAAAGAATTACAATGATTCACTTTTGTCTCATTGTGGAATTTCCAATTAAACGTATATAGTTTAAAATAAAAATAATTCAATTTATTATAAGTGCTAACTTCTAATTTGATTTAAAAAAATTCGTTATTTAAAATTTGACTTAGTTAGCCAAATTTTAAAGTACGTGTTAAAATGTGAAATTTACTTGACAAATATTTATTGAACGTATTATTAAAAAATTTATAGTTGTTAAAATATAAATTAGAAAGTTTGTTTTATTTGTGTGAACCCCTTAGACAATTTTTGGCCCCGTCTGACAAGTGTTGTATATGATCGTTATATGGATGTTCGTTTTTACACAGAACGGGCATCTGTATTCATCTGATACAATATTTGTTGGATTTGTCCCAGTATTGGACAAGTTACAAACACAATAACGTAATCGCAGTTTATAAATCATTTCAGTTTAAACGGTTAATGAAATTTCGATGGCACTTCCTTTTTTTCCCTGTGTACATGCATTTGTGTACGATACAGGGAATAAAGGGAAGTGCCGCCGAAATTTTGTTGAATCGTTTAATCTGAAATGATTTATAAAATATAATTACGTTATTGTGTTTGTAATGGGAAGTAGGATGACCGGCCGTTAAACAAGTATTAACAAGTGTTGTATATATATGATCTGTATTTTATAAAACAATCAAATAATTTATTAAGTGCAATTTACTAAAGTAATAAAATTTAAAAGTTAGTTTGAAACTAATAAATTTGTTCAGTCTAATTTATTAAAGTTTGTTTAAAATTTACTAAAGTTAGTTTAAAACTTACCAAATTAATAAAGTTAGTCTAGTTTACCAAATTATTAAATTTACTGAAGTTCAGTCTAATTTGTCAAATTAATAAAGTTACTAAATTAATAAAATTTACTAAAGTCCGGTCTAATTTGTTTCAGTGAAGTGTTTGTTTGAATTTTCTAATATAATTTTTGCAAATCAGGAGATATGTTCGATTATTTTCTCGATCGTAGTTGGATGTATGAATCCCGAAAAGGTATGAAAGGATCAATAAAGGAACATTTTGTTAACGGTGTACATGAGTTTATTAGATTTGCTAAATCTAATAATGGAAATAACGTAGACATTCGTTGTCTGTGTGCTAAGTGCAAACATCTGAAGCATTGGAAGGCAGATGTAGTAGAAGTTCATTTGTATAAATTTGGTTTTGTACCGAATTATTATTTATGGGATCGTCACGGAGAGTTTGTTCAATATACACCTAATCCTGTAGTGGAAGAGGATGATAATACAGCGGCAAATCCAATAGAAAATATGGTGCAAGATGCAGCCCGATCAATGTTTCCATCCATTGATCAAGATGACATTGAAAACGAAAATGGTGAAGAACCGACTATGGAAGCTAAAAAAATTTATGATTTATTGAATTCCGCTAAGAGACCATTGTGGGATGGATGTGAAAGTGGAACCGAATTATCTGTAACCGCTGAATACATCACGATGAAATCAAAATTCAATCTTACAGAAGCATCGTTTACAGCAATTGTACAAACTGCTAAACGACACATGCCACCCAATAATTTGATGTGCGATAGTCATTATAAAGTTAAAAAACTTATGTCTGCTTTTGGATTGCCATACCAGAAGATAGATACATGTGTTAAAGGTTGCATGTTATTTTGGAAAGACGACGCTCACCTTAGAAAATGCAGAATATGTAACGAGGAAAGATACAAACCAAGGAAAAAGAAAGGAAAAGAAGTCCCTTATAAAAGAATGCATTATTTACCCATCACTCCCAGACTTCAACGGTTATATGCTTCTTCTGCTACAGCATGTCATATGCGATGGCACAGCGTGAGAACACCAGTAGAAGGAACATTGATACATCCATCTGATGGAGAAGCATGGAAACATTTCGATAGGACGTATCCTGAATTTGCTCGAGAGAGCCGTAATGTTAGGCTCGGTTTATGTACAGATGGATTTTCGCCATTCTCTCAATTTGGTAGTAAATATTCATCATGGCCTATTATTGTCACTCCTTATAACTTACCTCCATGGATGTGTATGAAAACTCCATATATGTTTTTAACGATTGTCGTTCCCGGTCCTGATGATCCGACTCAAGGAATTGATGTTTATCTACAACCGTTGATCGAAGAATTGAAAACACTATGGCATGAAGGAGTTGAAACATATGACATTTCGAGAAAAAGAAATTTTCGTATGTTCGCTTCTTTATTATGGACTATTAATGATTTTCCCGCATATGGCATGCTTTCAAGTTGGAGCACAGCTGGACGTCTAGCTTGTCCATATTGTATGGAAGAATCACGAGCATTTTCATTAAAGTACGGCAAGAAAATTTCCTGATTTGACTGTCATCGGTGTTTTCTACGTATTAATCATAAATTTAGAATGGATAAAAAGAACTTTAAAGCTAACAGAGTAGAGAATATGCTACCACCTAAAGTTTGGACAAGTGAAGAGATATATGAAATCGTGAAAGACTATCCTAAGATTCATGAAACTGGGAAACAGGTCGACATTCCGGGTAAATCGGACATTCATAACGGGTGCAAGCAAAGTATATTTTGGGAGTTACCTTATTGGAAAAATCTCTTACTACGACATAATATTGACGTCATGCACAATGAAAAAAATGTGTTTGATAACGTTTTTAATACAGTTTTGAATGTAAAGGGGAAAACCAAGGACGATGCGAATTCGAGACGTGATATATTACATTTCTGTAAGCGGCCCGAACTTCAGTTGTACGACGATAACAAAAAACCCAAAGCATGTTATGAGCTAGACAACAAGCAAGCAAAACTCGTGCTCAAATGGGTGGAAGGACTAAGATGTCCTGATGGAATTTCTTCTAACCTTCGCAGATGTGTTGACTTGAAAAACAATAAATTGAGTGGGATGAAAAGTCATGATTGCCATATCATGATGGAATATTTCTTACCTGTGATATTCAAAGAACTGTTGCCAACAAAAATATGGAGTGTTATAACAGAATTAAGTATGTTTTACAAACAGCTTTGTTCGACCACGTTAAAGGTAGATCATTTACATAAACTTGAAGTAGAAATTCCTGTATTGCTCTGCAAACTTGAGAAAATATTTCCGCCCGGTTTTTTTAATGTAATGGAGCATTTGCCTGTGCATCTGCCATCCGAAGCACTCCTTCGAGGTCCTGTGCAATATGGATGGATGTATCCATTTGAGAGGTGATTTTAAACTCCTCAATATTCTTGTTGATTAGTTGAAAATGTATATTCTTGTACCAATATACAAAATTAATTATTTTTGTTATAGGTACTTGAATCATTTGAAGAAAAAAATTAGACAAAAAGCACGAGTAGAAGGTTCGATTTGCAAATCGTACCTTAAAGAGGAAGCTTCTTTTTTTTTCTCACACTACTTTAGTGACGATGTGAACTTATCGTTTGTAAGTGTTCCCCGTAATGAAGAAGCTGTTGAGCATGATTCTTCTCAAACAATGTTATCTATTTTTAGACAACATGGAAGACCTGCCGGAAAATGTGTGGAAATATGGTTAGATGATAGAGACTACCATGTGGCACACACATATGTTCTTTTAAATTGTGTTGAAGTTGGACCATTTATCAGGTAATACTGAATGATTGTACAGTTCAATTATACGTGTATTTATATATTAATAATTAGGGGAATATAATACATTTATTTGCAGCATATACGAATCACAACATCCATCTGGTGATTTCAGTAAACAATTTGATGGGTGGTTTGCAAGCTATGTTCACGATCCGAATAACAATGTTGTTGACGAAGGAATACGACACCTTGCTATCGGACCAAGAAGAAATGTCAAGACCTATCCTATATACTTCGTCAACGGATTTAAATTTAACACCAAAGATTATGGAGCTGAAAAATCAACGTATAACAGCGTTGTATTTGTCAAAGGCAGCGATGATCCAGAAGAGCATATAAAAGATTTTTATGGAGTCTTAACACAAATTTTAGAGTTGACTTATTATACACAACCGCTAGAGAAAGTTTTTTTATTCAAATGCAACTGGTTTAGCAACGTTCCCGGTTCTGGAATTAACGTACATAAGGATTATAAGTTAATTGAAATAAAGCATACGTCACATTACTATAAATATGATCCTTTCGTGTTAGCTAAGCAAGCATTACAAGTTTATTTTGCTCCATATCCATCCTTAAAAAAAGATAAAGCAGACTGGTGGGCTGTTTTTAAAACAAAGGCAAGATTTACATTTGATGGAAATAATATTCCAGATGAAGCAGCGTATCAAGCAGATCTTGAGCCAAATTCCGAAATAATAATAGCCGATGACATCGATGTAGGATCGTTGAATGATGAAGCGAATGTTTTAATAGATGCATTTGTTAGTAACGAAGAAAACGATATAGAGTACGAGACCGAGACGTCTGAATCAGAAGATGATGAAGAATGATCACATATGGCATCGTTTGTTGTATTATGTGATGTACTATTCTGAGTTATGTCATGTGTTATATTGAGCTATGTATTCACTTATGCAATGTACTATTCTGAGCTATGTATTCACTTATGAAATGTACTATTCTGAGCTATGTATTCACTTATGCAATGTACTATTCTGAGCTATGTATTCACTTATGCAATGTACTATTCTGAGCTATGTAATATTCTGAGCGATGTACTATTCTGAGCGATATATTATTCTGATTTATGCGTTATCGTTTTATTGTATGATATATATAATATATGATTGTGGCAGATATGGCTGATAGAAGACGTAGGAGTACATCTCAGCCTTCTCCATCTCAGTCTCCTGGAGCTGCAGCGGGTCCTAGTAGCTTAGAGGCAGATACACGCCGAGTTGCAGAGATTATTCCGAAGAGTGTTGGGTAAATGTTAAATTTATTTCAATTATATTATTTAAAATATATAAACTATATAAAATATGCACGTTAACAATTACAGGGGGTTCGAGGTGGAACCATCACAGTTTATTTTAGATGTCTCGAAGAAATCATATAAGGGTCGGATGTCAGCAGTTTGGCCGCATTGGGATAACATTCCAGCTCATATTAAAAATGCTATATGGGCCGACTTGATGGTAATTACAATTTATATATTTCTATTGAAAATAATATGTTGTATGTAATTCAAAATAAATTCAATATGCAGGTTGTTGTACGAGTGGAGCCGCATGATTTAGATGTTTTTAGCAATAATTGGAACCAAAAAATGCGGAAGAATTATAGAGAGACAATATCAAGAGCGAAGAAGGCTGGCAAAAAGCCAGGTTGGATGAGCGATGAAGTCTGGAACGGATTTCTCACATATTGGGAGTCAGAAGCAGCTAAAGTAAGCTATGATGAGAATGCTTACAATTATGTTAGTTGCATTATTTTAATCGTGTATCTAAATTAATAGGAAGTAGCAGCAAGAAACCAAGCCAATAGGAATAAGAATCCTGGTTTACATCGAGGTGGCTCTAAATCTTTCCAACAGCATAGGAGAGAATTGGTAAATATAAAATATATTTAGCATATGGTGATGCATATCTTCATGTATAACATTTATGCTTATTTTCAATATATCTTATTCGTGTATATCTTCAGTTTGCAAAGTACGGAAGGGAGCCTACAATGGCTGAGGTTTTTAGAGCCACACACGCAGTTGAGTCTGTTGATGATGAGGGGAATGCGACCTATGATTGGACCGACAACAAAGCTGAAGCAGCGATGGTAAATATGCTAACTCGTGATTCAAATTGTATATATGTAAATTGTATACCAATTATTTCAAAATTATGTTTGTAATTGCAGGGGCGATATGAGGCAAAGGCATCGGCATTGACACAGGCGAGTGGAAGAGCAGAGCTTACAGTTGAGGAGTCCAACAGGATTTGGGATTCCGTTATTGCACCGCCTACTTGAAATAGGCGTTATGGTTTCGGCAATCAGGAGGTAAACCATTTCACTAACTTCATATTAAAAGATCCACATTATTCTCACATCAATACAAATTTCCCTCCAATGTTGTGAAGTACTAGCTTATTGACACATACTTTATAATAATTATGATACAATTGCTCACATTCAACTTTATAGTCCAATTACACATACTTTGGCATAATCATTATTATTGTTATTGACACATACTTTATAGTCCAAATACACATAATAATTATTATTGTTATTGACACATACTTTACAGTCAAAGCATATAACTTCATATTAAAAGATCCACATTATTCTCACATCAAAAGAATTATTTATATACTATCCAATTCATTCAAAATTCATGTGAAATGCTATCGTATTAACTTCAGTTATTTCACAGGCTGTTAATTTTCAAAGAGCTTATGGCAAATCGATGGAGGAGGAGCGTATTGCTCAGATGCAGAGGCAGCTGGATGAGCTCAATGATTGGCGAAAGGGCCAACTGACACAGCAGATAGATGAGCGCATTGCAGCATTTTATCAGGAGCACGGCTCTATGCCTGGGGAGCAGGGAGATGGATCTGATGATGCCGAGGAGGATGATGATGCATAGTTTTACTATTCTTGTGGGTATGTATTTATGTACGTATTTAGACTAGATTTGATACTTGGTTTGGATACTTGGTATTTTGGATGATGTTTGGGTTTGGTTATATTTAGATTTGATCCTTGTACCTTGATACTTGGTTTGGTTTTGTATACTATGTTGGTTTGGTTGGTTTTTGTGTTTTTTTGGTTATATTGTTGAATATTGATGTTGTGGGTATTGTTGAGATGTGTTATTGTTGATATTATTGAGGTTTGAAAAGACGGTTTGAGGTTTGGGATGAGGTTTGATGGAAGGATAGCTGCTGTGTGCACAGCAGATTTTGCCCAGAAAAGCAACGGCTAGCGACGGCTAGTAACGGCTTTCTGGGCCAAAAATAGCAACGGCTAGTAACGGCGCGTAACGGCAAGTAACATACTTGCTATGGAAACAAACTAACTGCCACGTGGCGTTGACACGTGTAAGATACCGTCGTTTGTCGTCGCTATCTTAGCGACGGAGCCGTCGCTTCTGCCGTCGCTTTTCCTGATGGCAACGGATTGAATAGCGACGGCTCGCAACGGCTAGCGACGGCCGCCGATGCATTTTTGCCGTCGCTATACACTGCCTTTGTTGTAGTGATAACCCCTAAATTGAAGGGGTTTAGCTTTTCATAATTGAAATCATCTCAACACAAAATGATTTAAACATAAAAAGAAAGGAAAATGAGACCTTATCAATAGAAAAGAGAGTTAACTACTTGCATAAAATGAAACTAAACTAATTGCATAAATTAAAACTAACTACTATCATAAAATAAAGAAGCATAAACTCAATAAAAGAGCATGAAATAAAGTAGCATTAAAGGAAGAAAAGCAGGTAGACAATAAAAGGAAATAAGAAGAGGCTTAAGAAGCCATTTTATTTATTATTGATTTTGTGACTACAACTTGCATAAAAGAGAATAAAAAGAAGAACATTACATTAAGCTTAAGGGGCATTTATACATGCCTAAAACTCTACTTCCATTTCTTTAGTTTGTGTAGCCTCCAAGTAATCATTCAGAAATTAATTAATCCCCACTAACTTGTTTTTTTGCCTTTAATCTCCACTAACATGCGCATTTGCTTTTAATTGTGGTTCATAAGTAAGTGGGCATGTGGGCTCCTCGATGTTGCATCATTTCCATCCTCATCTCATTCTTTTGATTTTCCATGTATATGCACGCATAAGCCTCTTCCATTTCGAGTCCAAAATTCCTATAAATAAAAATAAAAATGCGCAAGTAAATTTTTCAAATTAATTTACATAATAATTACCATTTTGTCCACATGTTAATGTATGAATGATGATTTTAAAATCCTTTTGTATTTTTGGTTTAGACATGTAAAATCACCCTAATATGCTTTTTATTTTAACAAAGGAAGATTAAATATGAGAGTAAAAATATATAGTTTTACATGCACATCACTTTGCTTGATGACTGTACAAGTCCATTTGCTCGCAATTGGGTAAGTTGGTCATGTAGCTGGAATGTTTGCCGACCAACATTCACTCATCTCCACCGAGTTTCAGCAAAGGAGCATACATGGTGGATAATTGAACTATTTTGCGTGCATGTTGTCTTATGAATGCAAAAACAGGCTACATAATTCATATTGTATATTCGATAGTTGTTTTGTGTATTGCATCTCTTTTAAGTTTGTATATAGTTTAAATGTTGCTAAAGTTATGTCATGTTACATTTAAGCTATGATCTAACTGGATATTAACAATTGATTGGCAGAGATTTATGCCTCTGAAAAAAAAGTTCAAAAAATATATATATGAAATGAAATGGAGAAATATTGTGCACTGTCCCAATGTAGTTGTCTTTCATTTCCATAAACCATTTCGAAGCTCGGAGGGGAATAAGTATAATAAAGGTATCACAATATTCCATAAGCTTGGTTTGCTAGAGTTAAAATGGTGTGCATAAGCAGGTCATACATCAACAATCAAATGCTCTACTTCATGCTGATATAATGCCTCCCCATGCTTTTGTTGATCAACCGGATGCTACAAGATTGAATCCATATTCTATGCATCAATTTGCTGCTCAAATTACTCAGTTTGCTGATGAGCATGTCCAAAATCTTAAAGCTTATACTTCAGCTCCAGTTCATGCTTTACCAGCATACCCAAATGTTTAGGTATCAACTGGATTTCAAGCTTTTCCGCATTAAGAAATAACTGTTGCAGTCTGTGACACCCTTGGCTCCATTGATGTTGTAGCTAATAATTCACATCATGTGTATTTACATGATTTTGGAAGCTGTGAACCTCTTCAATATGATGTGGTGCTGCCTTCCCCAATTTCCTCAGCTGCTTCTAATCATCAAGCTCTATTTCTTCTTGCCGAGCAACATTACTCTCTGTTTGTTCAGGCCTTGCAAGTTGCAAAATTCTATGTTGGTCATAATGCTCAATTTCTGCCTGTGAACCATGCTGCAAGTAATCAAAGAACAACAAAGAAAAAGTTGAATATGAAGTATAAGTATATCCGTATTGAATGGTTTGCAAGAGATAAGTATTGATGATGTAGGACAAAGAAACACCAAATGAAATTTGAACCACTACAACAAAAACACCCTTTAATAGCGTTGAAAAAACGCTATTATAGGCTACTATAGCGTGTTTTGGTACGCTGTATATTAACATGTTGTTATAGGTCAGTGACCTATAATAGCAACTTAAAAAACGCTATAAGAGACGCTATGGACAAGGACTTTTCATAGCGGTTTAAAAGTGCTATAAACATAATTTGTAATAGCCTTGAAAAATCGCTATGAAGTAAAACTATAGCGTTTTTATGAATGCTATATAACAATAAGTTGCCATACATACGAAATATACAATAGCGTCCAAAAACGCTATACAAAACAAAATTCAACAGCGTTTTGGGCTGCAATCGTAAATTGTATGCATAAATACAACTACTTTTTATAGTGTTTAGCTGTCTTTTATAGCATTGTTTATTTGCTATGAAAACTGTTTATAGCACTATCATAATGCTGTAGTATATTAAAACTAGGAAAAACCATCTTTCCATAGCACAGTTAAAACGCTATAAGTTTTTATCATTGCTGCTACATACATTCCAGCTTACAATTTACAATTCTACGAATATATTATAAAATTTCAAAAAAACACAATTATCACATTGTGATGTCCGTAATCAAATGAAGACATAAGCCAAACCACAATATATATATATATATATATATATATATATCCATAATATTTCGTAAACAAAGTTTCAAACATTAAATATTTGTGATCTCAAAAAAAACAATAACAACCGTAGCTAACCAAAACGATACATACTAAAAGCAAAGATATACGTCAATACAAAATACATTAATCCAAGCTTTAGACCGATTTGAAAGAGAATGAATGCAGCAAAATAATTTTTTCTCCCTTGCAACTTGTAGTAACCCCGGTATCATCATACAGCACCTGTCAAAACGAAGCACATAGGTTATTTTTCAACCTAAACATCATCCGCAAGTTATATAATTTTTCATAACAAAAAAAGATAAGGACTGTATATGAGCTGATTGAGCTCATGAACTCAGCCTACTAAATGAACTAGTATATGAGCTGAGAATACTTTAGTCGAAAAAAAGAAAGAAAAATCAAAATCAAAATTTTGATCATGCAAATAGAAGAATAATATGACTCTCCTAACAAGCAATACAAAACAGGATCGGAAGAAATGGGTATGGATTTCCAGCGTGGCTCAACTCGCTTCCTGCTGGAAAAAGCTTTGAATTCGTTTACATTCACTCGGTTTGATAAAAGCAATGTCATCTAACCAAATAATTACATTTTAACCCAGATAATTACATTTAACCAAATATGCAACTGTATATTTCCACCCAGTTTGATAAAAGCAATGTCATCTAACCAAATATACAACTATACATTTTATTAACATTGCTCCTACATGACAGTAACAATTTTATTTATTTCATTCACTAAATAAATGACTAAGCGTTATCATTCAGATAATATTGCCATATGATACAGTTCAAACAAAACAAAAGTTCAGACTATACTTGTGTATTAAACGCAAACAGTTTATCAATATAATGAATCAATAATAGTAAGTAAGAAAGTTAACAATATATTATGCCATAAGAACCATAAAATATTACTAGTAATACTAAGTGTATCATGTGAAATCTTCATTTTAACATGAACATGACTATATAAGTAGTAGATTAAGTTTCTGTTGAAAGGAGATATCACATGACAATTTGTAATGCACCATTTACAGTGCTATCAAGTTTATCTATCACAATTTGCTACACTATAACTTCCTATGCTATCGGTTATTTGTGTATAAAAGCTGGGAACCTGTTTGTAAGTAACTTAGATTATACATATAGTTAACATTCGTCTTGAGAAATATTAAACATTAAAATATAAAAGTGGTTAGATGAACAAGTTGAGATATAAAACATCTAAAGTTGCAAAACGGTTGAAAGATGTCATATAGCTGTTGTTTATAACGTATTAAGAATCAACTTTTCTTAGCAACGTATTTTATCTTTAAATAATAAGTTAAGTATAACTACATATAAATAGCTGTCAAACATGCGTGCTCTGATAGTGACTGAAAAGCATATCGACTATTCTAGCTAAAATCAAAGTATGCACTATGGCAAACACTCATGCTCCTATATCAACTATTACTATTAGATAGTGGTCTGTAACTTTGTGAACCAATATTATAACTGGCTAACCAAAGTTGGAATACGCTCATGCTCCTATAAAAAGGAACCTTCCTCCACACCCATTACTCGCAACCTTTCATAAACACTCACTTGAAGACATTCTTTCAAATAATAAAATGACAAAGTTTGGTGCAAAGAAGTTAAGCAAGCTGAAGTCAATTCTCAAACGCCTACCATCGGTATCCGGTCAGACAACCACGACATCAACCATGGAGAACGAAGTAAATGACATGTCCTACGGGCTACAACAGGTGTATGTAGGGAAGTCGAGGCGTAGGTACATGATATCACCTAAACTTGTAGGGCACCCTTTGATACAAGGACTCTTGCAAAACGAAGGAAGGGATACTTGTTGAGGGTAGATCTACGAATATGCAGAGAAGATTGACTAAAATGTTCTACTCTATGAGATAGAAGATGGCAATGAAAATCACGCTGCCACTAAGGAATGTAAGAAGAGCGAAACGAAAACTGGATCACCGCCTAGAAATAGAAGAAGACCATCGGAACTGGAGAAAAGTTGAGAAAATCGAAGATATCAAAGAGAACTGGAAGTGCAGGATCGAGAGAAGAATTCTTTAGTGTTGGGCTTTCAATATTAGGACTGAGAGAAGATTTCTTCAAAGTTTCATCATTTTTGAGGTGGGGGGAATGAAGGTACTTGGAACGGAAATAGGAAGAATAAAAACCGTTGAAATAAAAAAAAATTAGCGGCCTCCTAAAATTTTGCGAGGGAAACAAAAAAATAACGTTTACTTATTTTATTCTTTTTTAGAAAATGATTAAAAATAGCATATAGCATTGAAACGCTATATTTAACGATATTTTAGTGTATAATTGACAACTTTTCTTGTAGTGTGAGTTAAGCTCTTCTAAATCCTCGTTAAGTCCTTCAAGTGCTTTGATTGCCTGCACTTGGTAACGTTCTACTTATGGTATATGAATAAACTGGTATGAATAAATATGCACTCTAGGTTATAACATAAATTCATATATGAAAGTAATGATAGTAAAAGATTTGAATAAAATAAATCCTTTGCATTAGAATTTGGAAGATCATAATCCTGCTAATTAATCACAAAGACTCGACATGCTGCATACAAGGTTTAGTAGATTTGTTTCCCTTTGTTTATTCACAAAAAAGTACTTAGTATAGTCTCCAAATACATATAAACCAACTTGATTTATATCCTATGTAGTTTAATCAATGACTGTACCTAAAAACACTTAAAATACTGCCTAGCCTATCATCGAACACTTTAGACTGAAAACGGATGCAATTAGTTGCATTTTAAAGCTGAGCATGCATCACATAGCACATGAGCTTGGTCTAATCGACAGCAAGGATAGTACCAACGTTTTTTCTTTAATCGATCAAAAACGACGGGTTCACCAATTAGAAATATTTACTAATAAACATAAGTATAGTTTAATTGAAAGCAAGAAGAATCCAATGACCAACGTAATTATTTAACACCACAAATCATCGGTAAAGTTATTCATATTTTATATTGACTAAAGGCTCTGCTAACTCTATTAGCTAACAAGATAGCCTTTTTCTCCAATAAGCCGGTCAACTACCATTTACAACCCTTGCACTTTTGGTCGGACCCAAAACACTTTTCTAAGTAGAAAACCACCCTAAGCCTTTTCTACTAACAATTATCACGTACATGGTAATTTATTAACGTTTTAAGGGTAAGCTTATCCCAACTAAATATTGTTTCAGTGCAAATACATTGGATTAAATTTGTTTGACTACCAATTGGCCTTGCTTAAGATATAACATGCCTCAGAAAAAATGGAGGGAAAAAATAATGATTGGGCATATGACTTAGCATACTTAAGCAATATTTGACAGTGGATTTTGATATGGTTATGATTAAACAACAACAAATAATGATGGATGCATACATAATTTAGGAATTTTGTACCAAAACATAATGATTAACTCACTTTAGACAATGGCGTGACATGAAAATCAATACTGACAACTATTCCAGAAGTGTGTCTAGCAGAATACAAAGCTAAAATTGCCTGCACAAATGTAAATAAATGATTAGATTGGAGCCTTTCATATGCAAGATTGCAGACGTTTCACGTCATGTGATAAACAAGATTTTTAAAGCATCTGGCTTTGTATTTGAATCTAATAATAACAATGAAAAGCCTAAAACTTTCATGCTAATTAATACGTGATATTCTATACTAATTACAGTTTTGCTCATGCAAAAATATGATACACGATACTGTCCAGAATAACGAGTATTGTGCGAAAATATGAAAGGCAAGTCGAGATGAATTATGAAAACTCGTGAATTTATCAACTTACAGCTATAATGACCAACTGTTATTCAAAACTAGTGCAATATCATAGACTAAATTATTAACATAATGTTTGCAATTGCTTTTTACCGTAAGGATCATACCACATGGTCCTAATTTTCTCTAGTTCCTTGTAGACTTGTGCAACAGTTATAGGCAAATCAAGATTTTTGATATGAACAGAATAACCTTCCACAGTTTGACTAGTAAGGAATAAAAAAATAACTATATTAAAAAATATTTATCAAGTACATAACAAAACTCATATGTTTTTCAAAATTTGAACTTACCATCTATAAAGTTACCATCTCCATTAACTTGAGCTTTCAGTGCACTCTTGGTTGTCACAGCTGGGCTTTTAGCATAAGTAGGCAGCAGATTTTGCCTTAACTTTAGCAATAGTCTTAAATGCCCCATCTCCCAATCTATTGACCTATCATAATTTAGGAAAAACAAAAATGCTATAAAAAATATACGAGAAAATCAACAAATCCTATTTATTTTTAGGTGTGACTTGAGAAAGCATATTGAATACTTCATTAAATACTAACAAAGATTTGATATAAAGCTCTATCTTTTAAAGATATAATCTTAATAGTTAGAAAACTCCATATGCATGTGAATATTTCAATAATTATTCACATTAACACTTTTTACATTGACAAATAAAACGTTTCAGTAATGATATATGATATGTAACTTGTATATGTGTGTGTTTGTACACACACATCCAAAAAAAGATTTCTAACTCCATGCCATGTATCTTTCCATATTATTTTGAATGTAACATGGCCAATATGACTTTCTTATTCTTTCAGTACCTCCCTAGAATAATAACCAAAATTAGCAGTCAAACCCCATATTTATTCTAATCTCTATCAAGCAAACTCAAAGGTATCAATTTAAAGCCCTTCTTGCTTTTATATCTAGTTCTTTAGGTATAACGTGGTTTTTTCTGGAAAAGAAACTTAAAATTCCTAAAATTGCACTTTACTGACATCATGAACTTATATATTAAAATAAAGTTGTCAGTGAGGTTTGTTTGATTTCCCTACAAATATACTGCTTTCACCTACAATGAATATACTACTTTCACCTAAAATTCAACTTTTATAAATAACCATAGTCGGGTCCAAATATAAACAAAAAATTAACTTTTTATATCCATAAGGATACATATAGATCATTATCTACCAGAAAACGAAGTAATACAATCAATGATGGCAAAATACATGCTTAAAATTTAAAACGTAGCACAAAATCGCAGTACCTCTGTCGAGCGATTCAAATTGAAGAGGCGTTGGATCTATTATTCTTGAATTAGGGACGATGTGATTTAGGGTTATAAAATAAGGAGATAAAGCAGTGTGATTTAGCGTTTTTTAAGAGAAGCTGGGTTTTTTTGTTTTGCGGCTGCTCGTTTTTTGTTTTGAGGAGACGAAGTGAAAAGAGGAAGAGGGAAACGAAAAAAACGCAAGGTCACCACCTAAATAATTTGTTGCCACCTTTTACCGTACATAGTGTTGAAAATTATACGTTTATTTATTTCATATGCGTTTAATAGCATACAAAGCGGAAACGCTTTGGAGCAGTGCTATAGATGATACATTTTGTTGTAGTGAACCTAAAGAATTTGATCCACACATAAATCATCAACGTGTGCTCAGTGTATGTGGATATCCTAATATCACTTTACTGCCTTATAACATGAAATACCAACTAGACTTATGAAAACCAAAATGATTAAATAGACAAATCATAATTACATTACCAAAGTATTTTTTAAAAATTCGATAACATAAGCTTCCTTTGTAGTAACAAAATAGTATCTTTAGGAATTTGAAGCCCAACATCTTTAGGCAATTTGTTAATTTCCTGGGCCTAATTATTAAGCAGTCGGGCACCATGTTTATATGCAAAATTTAATTAATAAAATATATTAACTTTGTTGGAACATTTATTATTTGTAAACCAAATTTAGCAACCAATTATGTCCAAAGTTATAAACCAAAGCCGTAAACCAAATATGTCCAAGATACTAAAATCATGAACCAAAGCTATAAACAAATTTCGCTAAACTTAATTGATAAAATATAAACCACTATGTCCATGTGTTGGAATTCCTTAAAAAGATAAAATTGAATGATATATACAATAGTCCCACATCGCCAAAAATAAGAGAAGTTTCATAGATATATACCAATTCCTCAAACCCTATATTGGCCCTTAGGGTCAGGTAATTTTGTGCGAGGGGGAAGATGTATATCTTATGACCAAAACACACACGCCCGCCCGTCCCGTACCGGGCTCGGGCTCGGGCTTGGGTCTAAATGAAATCTTATTTTTGCACAGAAAAACAAGGCCGGTTTCGAACAAGTTTTTCTGAAGAGGTGTGGCCTCTGATGGACGGTAGCAACGGATATAAACGGACGCGGCCCGTTTAAAACGAACAGTTATGCGCGGTTCAAACGAACAGACGCGACTGTCTGAAGGGATGCAAACTGGACTATAAAAAGGACAGAATACTGATCACATTCTATCAATTCGAAATTCCAGTTTTATATCTTCTTCTTCTTCCAAACTACTGCTGCCATATCAAACATCACAGAGTGACATTGCTCGTTACAGTTTCGTGCAATGTCTTCTTCTGATTCTTCCTGTTGGAAAGAAGCAATCAAAAGTGAGATTGATTCAATTCTAAGTAATAAAACTTGAGAAATAGTTGATATTCCCCCTGGAATAAAACCGGTTGGCTGCAAATGGATTTTCAAGAAGAAAATGAAACCGGATGGCTCTATTGATAAATATAAAGCCAGATTAGTAGCCAAAGGATATCGTCAAAAAGAAGGAGTAGACTTCTTTGATACCTATTCACCGGTAACACGAATAACCTCTATAAGAATGTTAATAGCAATTGCATCTATCTATAATCTAGAGATTCATCAGATGGATGTAAAAACAGCATTTTTAAATGGAGATCTCGATGAGGAGATTTACATGGAGCAACCTGAGGGTTTTATTTCCAAAGGAAATGAAAAGAAAGTATGTCGATTAGTAAAATCACTATACGGACTCAAACAAGCTCCTAAACAATGGCACGAAAAATTTGACAGTGTCATGATGAAAAATGGTTTTCGTATAAATGAATGTGATAAATGTGTTTATTACAAACAAGTTGGACAATCATTTGTGATGATCTGTCTATACGTTGACGATATGCTAATCTTTGGTCCTAACACTAAAGTAATAGAGACCATAAAGAAGATGTTAATCAACAATTTCGATATGAAAGACTTAGGAGTTGCCGATGTTATTTTAGGAATCAAAATAATAAGAACACCTAATGGAATTGAATTATCTCAGTCACACTATGTAGACAAAGTGATTGAAAAATTCCAAGACTATGGCATTAAAGGAGTAAAAACACCTTTTAACCCATCAGAAGTACTGCATAAAAACATTAATGCGAGTGTAATGCAACTGGAATACTCTCGTGTAATAGGATGCTTAATGTATCTCATGAATTGCACTAGACCAGATATTGCCTATGCGGTAAGTCGACTGAGTCGATATACAAGTAATCCAGGAAAGGAACACTGGAAAACTCTAATGAGAGTATTGGGATATTTAAAGAATACCACTAAATTTTCCTTACATTATGGAAAATATCCTGCTGTTTTAGAAGGATATAGTGATGCAAATTGGATTGCAGATTCAGAGGAGTCAAAATCCACAAGTGGTTATGTCTTTACCCTTGCAGGAGCTGCAGTGTCATGGAAATCTACTAAACAAACATGCATAGCTAGATCCACTATGGAATCTGAGTTTATCGCATTAGATAAGGCTGGCGAAGAAGCAGAATATCTTCGTCAATTCTTAGAAGATATTCCATTTTGGCCTAAACCTGTGACGGCCATATGTATTCACTGCGATAATCAAGCAGCGCTAAGTAGAGCGAAAAATTTTGTGTATAATGGCAAATCACGACACATTCGTCGACGCCACAACACGGTTAGGCAGTTACTCTCTAATGGAACCATTTCCATTGATTATGTGAGAACCAATGATAACCTAGCGGATCCATTTACTAAAGGTTTATCAAGAGAGAAAATCGACTGCGCATCGAGGGGAATGGGATTAAAAGCCTAAATTCAACAAGAGTTAACTTATACGGAAACCTAACCTAGCGACTGGAGATCCCACGGACTAGGTTCAATAGGCAAACCAGTTATGATTAACTCAAGAAGTAATGCATTTGTTTGGACTTAGTCCTACCTAATTCCTATGATGCAAAATAAAATGCATGCCTACAGAAGTATTAAAAGGTGAAAGCTATGTTTTTTAATGATGTCCATATCTTGAAAATAACAAGTGGGGTATATGTAGGATACTCTACATGGATGCGATCACCTATGTTAGTGTGAGCTGGGTCGGCTCTATGAGATTATTACAGGCTTATAATTCTCTATAACACTCGCAGAACCAATAACTGTTCAGGACCAAAATGAACACAACCAAGAAATTGGATGAGAAGGGAATCAATGCTTCGTGAAACTTATTGTCTGGTTATATAATAACGGCTGACGGTTCAAGATGAAATAATTCACCGATTAGCCAAGTATATCCGATGAGTTTTAACTAGGGAAAGTTCATAGTGAAACATCAACTTATCCTCAATATAGCATTATTCCATATGTACTCTGTGATATTCCACTTTGTGTGGGGGATATGTATATTATCATTCATGTGGGGGATTGTTGGAATTCCTTAAAAAGATAAAATTGAATGATATATACAATAGTCCCACATCGCCAAAAATAAGAGAAGTTTCATAGATATATACCAATTCCTCAAACCCTATATTGGCCCTTAGGGTCAGGTAATTTTGTGCGAGGGGGAAGACGTATATCTTATGACCAAAACACACACGTGCGCGCCACCCGCCCGTCCCGTACCAAACCGAACCGGGACCGGGCTCGGGCTTGGGCTTGGGCTTGGGTCTAAATGAAATCTTATTTTTGCACAGAAAAACAAGGCTGGTTTCGAACAAGTTTTTCTGAAGAGGTGTGACCTCTGGTGGACGGTAGCAACGGATATAAATGGACGCGGCCCGTTTAAAACGAACAGTTATGCGCGGTTCAAACGAACAGACGCGACTGTCTGAATGGATGCAAACTGGACTATAAAAAGGACAGAATACTGATCACATTCTATCAATTCGAAATTCCAGTTTTATATCTTCTTCTTCTTCCAAACTACTGCTGCCATATCAAACATCACAGAGTGACATTGCTCGTTACAGTTTCGTGCAGAATCATTCTGTTGTATCTTGGGAAACTTTGGAAATAAAAGTTTTAAGGAAATTGCTAAGGCAAGCCTCAGAATTCCTTTGTTATACGGTTAGATTATTCTGTTTTCCTTCATTTGAATACTGCACATCTACACCATGTTGCTAAAAGTGTAATTTAATAATACTATTGTCGTAACTTAGCTAAAATAGAAATGCCAGAGAGCTGATATTTTGAAATATAGGTTAACAGACTGCATAACATAGACCACGCTTACTGTTTATTAAAAAATTAACTAACTAACTAACACCAGCACATTGTTCAGCAAAAGAAAAAAACTCAACATCAAAACGATAAGATATGAAATAGAAAGTAAACCATTTTTTTATCAAACTGAATTTGAAAACCATAATTTCATAGTACGATACCTTCTTAGGAGAAACTGAGATGATATATAGACCTATTAATTGGCAAAATAACAATTTACATTAAGATCGCATATATCCCTTTCTAGTTGACTAGCAAAGCCCTGCAAAATAGAAAGTAGCTTAAAAGCATTTTCCATGTTCAGAAGTAATAAAAAGTTTATATCATAATTTGCATGTATGTAAACGACAACACAAGAAAGGAAGTAGAATGATAACCTATATTTCTACCAAAACTGGTTCTCTTTGAAAGCAAAGGATACCAAGATGAGCATGTATGAAAATAGTGAAACCCATGGCTGATATTAATAGGAAACATAAGGGCACTCAAATCGTATCTGATTATACTACTACATGTTTATCCAGAAAATGGATCAACATCCAAAAATCAGATGAAAGCACCGGTTCTGTTCAAAATAAAAGAGAACGCAAAAAAAGAAAAACGAGAGATAAGAATTTTTATAGTGGTTCGGTGTAATCTCCGACCTAGATCCACTTTAACCTCTGTTATTATTTGTTCTCTCTCTGGATTACAACTAGTTATACCAGATTTGACCACTATCTAATGGATCTCAGATTTAGAATGAAGTTTTTATATTGTTTTTGAGGTAGAGGATAGGAGTGAAGAAGACGAAGTCTTCAATGGTAGAGAGATCCAATCCTATTTTGGTTGCAAGTAGGTTGGTATTTTATAATATTCCACATTTTAATGTCCAAAAATAAGTGTTACTAATGCTACAGTCATCTATAGTTTTATTCTTTAGTGACAAAATGAGATTAGTTAATTGTATCTATAGTATCAAGAGCATATGAATATGAAAAAATTCAAAACTCATTTCATTAATAACTTTCATATTCATTACATCTCATACATAATCTCATCGATTCCACATTCAGAGAAAATATAATAATTACAAATATATTCCAGGAGCGACATATGAAGATGCCCCATTGGGTGATCAAAATCTAACTATTTGACTATTATAAATCCTACCATTACATCCATTTGACAAAGCAAAAACTTTAAACAACATAGTAGAAATAGACTTTTAATATTAGCTAGCTTGCCTCTTGCATGTCTCCAAAAGCTTATTCACCTAATCTAAAATTCTATACTCCCAACCTACTCAAATGAGTACCCGAGAGTTTACGGGGGAAACAAAAACTTCGGATTAGACAAAAAATCAGGTGTGAATAATAATATGTCATCTCAAATCAAAATTGATATCTAGTGAGACCACGCCACTGAGCGGATCAAGTTTCCCTCACTAGTATCTTATCCAAATATGTCAATCATAAATCATGCACATGCAACCACATTGGTTAGAACATTATAATATAATCATATGCAGCCATGCACTGTGGGTAAGTCCGACTAATCTGTTTTCATAGGGTTATGCACTCCCATAATCTATCCAATCTCATAAAATGAACTATCCCTGATCTTTGAACCATCTATCTCAAATTAAATGAACTATATGTCTCAAATTAAATGGACTATCTGTCGCAACTCATATGAACTACCCATCCCACATCTTATATGGACTATCTGTCTTAGGTTATGTGGATTATCCATCACACATATCATAGTTTTTCTAAGGTTACTATGAGCCTATCAAGAATCATATGGACTATCTGTCGCATATGCTAGGTAGACTATCCATCGCACATATCATAGTATTTTAGGATTACTATAAACCTGTTGGTTTTCATAAGTGACCAGTAACCTACTCCTCATATGGTTAGGATTAAACAAGTATTATTTTGATCAGTTTAAGGCATCATACACAATTGATCTATTTGATCTCCTGGATGCAATTTTACTCACTTAGGAGTTTAGTCTGACCATACTCACTGTTGGGTCAACCTAACTAGTAATTTCTGCCCTTACACCCCAAGAAGTAATGTTAGGTCATGACGATGTGAGTTTGACAATGCAAATCATATAAATATAACTAATCATATGGTAACAAGAACATATAGCATTATTTATTCAAATATGTTCAATCAACAGTCCTTGGCATCAAAACATTTCTTAATTCAAGTAATAATTTCCTTTGGCAAATTCATATAAAACTTTGAGCTAAAATAACATTTTATTTCCATGAAAACAATTATCATCATAAATAATTAACCACTTAAAATCTTTCTTTAAAACAAGGAAAACATAGCCCAATACTTAGCCAAAATCCTATGCAAAAATACAACCATCTTCAAATGGCTTTTAAATCATTCGGTATCAAAAACAAGGTTGTCGAACCTCTAAAGCACATGGCTTATCGAGCCACTAAATAAAATTATTCAATTTATAAACTTACATCATCTATGCCGTCAGAATCGGATATCGAGCAACTATATCGACTCTTTGAAACAATCATTCTGATTTATGAAACATAAGGCTATAATGCTGAAAATTTATGCTTATTAAATTTCTAATCACATAGGTTATCGTGCCATCAAAACATAACTTTTGGTTTGCAAAATATAAGGCCATCGCGCCTATAAATCATAAGTGTCGAATTTATACACATACAACATCAATGCTGCAAAAACATAAATGTAGAATAAACATGTGACAAGGGGTGTCGGGTTTAAAACAATTGGATGATACCGATCATCTAAACACTGGAGGGTATCGGACTCTTAAAAACTTGGGATGCTGAATCTTTAAAAGGCTTAAGAGTACCAAACCCTAAAAAAACTAAGGGGTGTTGATCCCCTAAAATAAAAATAATGTCGAGCTTTTAAAAGAATAATATAGAGTTTCGAAACACAAGGTGCCGAAGTTCTACAAATTGATATACTGAACTCCAACAGAAGTTGGTGTTGAACTTCTATATAAATAGATACATCACATACCTACAAGGTAGATATCTTATGTATCACTCCATATAGATATTGAACCTATAAAATCGATATCTAATATAACTATTAGATGGTTATTCCAGGTATCGGCTTTCATGGATGTCAAAAGTGCAGGGGTATTGAATCTCTAAGTTTAACACAGTGGCATTTCTCTAAATAAATATAAAACTAAAATTTTCTTTTTAAAGACAAATCTTTCCACCAACTCTTGTCCCTTGTTAATTTTCTATTGGATAATAAATTACATTTCATTTTCTTTTCAGAAATTTGTTGTAAGGTTAGTTTTACCTACCCAAAACAATTTTCAAACCTATGTATATAATAATATTAATTATAACCATTATAGAATAATAAATTAATAAAAAATCATAAGCACTTGGAAAAAATCCCCAAAAATCACCAAAAATCATAGTTGCCATATTCTTTTACATATAAAATTTCGGGGCCAAAGAATTTGTTTGATTATTTTTAATAATTAAAACATGATATAAACTCCTTTTCCATTTTAGGAAATTTGTAAAATATTCATATAAACTTGAAAATGATGAAATTAAAAATTCATCTCCAAAATAAGGTTTTATACACGATATCAAAATTTCAAGACGATTGGAGTTCAAAATTTAGGTTTTTTACCTTCTAAAACTCATAAGAATAATTCCATAATAATTCCAGTAAATAATCATTCAACCAAACAATTGTATAATCAACTATAGCATGACATATTATCATAAAACGATTTGAAAATTATCCTATCTCCAAATCAAACATAAACAAGTGAGATGGATATTATTATTCACCTTAGATTAAATAAGATAGATTGAGATTTGTTGTTGATTAATTCCCCTTAGCCTTTTAGCTTGAATGCTTAAGATTTCCTCTTCTTGGTAATGGCCAACCTCTTATGTTGGTTTTGGAGTTTGAAAAATGAAAATGAGAATGAATGATGAAGAAAAGGGGTTTAGGAATGAAGTAAGTAATTATTCCCAATTTGCCCCTCTTGTTAATTCCCTTATATTCTATGTTTAAATCAATCTTATTAATTGATTAATTAAGGCATGACCCAATTAATTATCAAATCTTATTCTCTTTATCCCCAATCATCACATTATTCTAATTAATTTATCTCATTAAATCTCCTGAACAATGTTATAAAATAATTAGGGCTGTTATAGGCTCCCACCTTAAAGAATTTCATCCTCGAAATTACGATAAAGAAAACAACCACCATATCAATCATGCAAACATGTGTAATAAACACATAACAACAATACTAGTATATCCTACTAGCACAAGTTCTATATAACAAATATAGAACATACCATCAAAACAACACAGGATAACTATCTCTAATCATGTCTTATGTCTCTCAAGTACAGTCTTTCTCATTGTCACTCCACTGGACTTTCACCAACTTGACTATCTTAATTTCTTAACTTCTTCCCATCTCTTACTTCAACACAAACTGGTTGTCTAACAAAAGTCATATCTTATTCCACCACTAATTATCCAATACAGTAGGTGCGATAGTAGTCTTTGGATGATGAACACACTTTCTATGATGAAAAACATAAAAAACATTATGGACTCTTGCAAAACTATTTGATAACTCTATCCAATAAGATTGTTTACAATCCTTTCTATGATCGAAAACAGATAAACGTATCTTAGTGCCAAATTTCCTGACTTCCCAAATCGCACTACACCTTTCATCGATTATACTTTAACAAAAAATGGTCTCTAACCAAGAACTCTAAATGCTTATGGCTCTTATCCGCATAACTTTTCTTCCTAGACTGAGCTTCTTCATCCTTGCTCGGATTAATTCAATCATTTCTATAGCTTCTCTCACCATATCTGAACTAAAAATCAATCTGTCCTCGGTCTCTAGCCAACCTGTTAGTGATTTGCAGGGTCTTCCATACGAAGCTTTGAAAGGCACCATTCCTATACTAGCATGATAGCTATTATTATAGGAAAAATCAAATAATTACAAATGGTCTTCCCACGACCCTCTAACGTTTAGTATACAAGCTCTAAGCAAATCTTCAAGTACCTTGTTGACTCTTTTTATCTACACATCTGCCTGTTGGTGATAAGCGGTACTCATCTTTAGCTTAGTACGTAACACTTCTTGTAGATTCTTCCAGAATTCACTAGTGAATAAAGTATCTCTGGCAATGACTATACTACTAGGAATCCCATGCAGTCTCGTAATATCCCCCATGAACAATTTCGCTAAAGTAGGTGCCATCCTTGTCGACTTAACGGGTATAAAGTGTGCACTCTTAGTCAGTCTATCTATCACGACCCAAATACTTTTATTTTCGCGATTCAACCTTGGCAACCCATCAATAAATTCCATGGATATAGAGTCCTATTTCCAAAGTGGCACTTCTAACGGTTGAAGCAACCCACTTGGCTTCTAATGCTCAGCTCTTACTTGTTGATAATTCAAACATTGTTTCGCCCATAAGCCTACATTTCTTTTCATTCCTTTCCAGAAGAAACTTCTCTTCATATCCTAATACATTTTAGTTCCTCTAGGGTGAATATTAAATTTTGATCGATGACACTTCCTAAGAACTTCCTTCCTTAGGTCAAAAATATCTAGAACACACAAACATCCCTTCTTCCTCAACCATCCATTCTATTCAAGACTAAAACCTTTCAAATTATTAATCTCAATTCCACATTTTAGCCTTCTAATCCATTCAGCTAGTAATGAATCATCTCTCTACTTGGAAGAAATTTTTTCAGTCATTATTGGTCGTACTTCTAAACATGACAACATGGCAGTTTCCTGACTAGATCTAGCCGTCGATCTTAACTGCACGCCACAAGTAGTCAATGGCTCTAAATCCTTTTATTCTGCTAAAGCTAACACCACATTATGATGTTCCCTGCTAAGTGCATCTGCAACCTTATTTCCTTTCCTTGACGTGTACTCAATTCCAAAGTTATAAGCTGCCAAAAACTCTAGCCATATCTGCTGCCGCATATTCAACTCCTTCTGAGAGAATAAATATTTTAAAGACTTATGATCCATGAATAACTCGAATCTTTCTCCTAAGAGATAGTGTTTACACACCTTCAAAGCAAAGATCATCGTTGCCAACTCTAAATAATAAGTTGGATACCTAACTTCATGTGGTCGAAGCTGTCGAGAAGCGAAGGCAATCACTTTACCTCTTTGCATTAACACACCTCCTTACCTCATCCCACATGCATCAGTATACACCACTATGTCTTGATTCCTATCTGGAACAACTAATACAGGCACATTGGTTAATAAATGTTTCAACCTTAAGAATACTTCTTCACGTTTATCGGTCCAAACAAACTTTACGTCCTTCCTTGTTAGCTTAGTCATAGGTGCCGCTATACGAGAGAAATCCTTGATGAATCTCCGATAATAGCCAGCTAGTCCAAGAACTCTTCCAATTATTAACAGCTTCAATCTTAGTTGGATCCATAGATAACCCTTCTTCTAAAACTACATAACAAAGAAACTTCACTTCTCTATTCTAAAAATGAAATTTTGGAAACTTCGCTTTTAGTTGATGTTGCCTTAACGTCTCAAGCACTATTCTAAGGTAAGTCTCATGATCTCGCTCATTCTTAGAATATATCAAAATGGCAACTATGAACACTAACATGAACCTGTCTAAATGCTCTCGGAAGATTCGGTTCATCAAATCCACAAAGAAAGCAGGCGCATTAGTCAGTCCATAGGGCATGACTAACCATTCATACGAACCATACCTAGTTCGAAATGCCATCAAAGAAATACTGTCCTCCGCCACTCTCATTTGATGGAATCCTACCGCCACATCCAATTAGGAAAATACTTTGACCCCACTCAACTGATCAAACAAGTCATCTATTCTCAGCAAAGGATACCAATTCTTTATCGTCCCAATTATTCAAATTACGATAATTAAAACACATCCTTAACGACCTGTCCGGTTTCTTCATGAACTCCGTGGTCGCTCCCCAAGGTGAATTACTTGGTCTAATTAAATTCTTCCCTTCTTAGTCCACCGGCTGCACCTTTAACTCTTTCATCTCAGTAGGTATCATTCTGCTAGGCAGTCTACTTATGAGTTCACCTCTAAGTATAAGATCTATGAAAACTCAATAGCTCGTTTCAATGGTAGTCCTATAATAGGTTCAAAGGCATCTGCATACTCTCTTACAATAAAAACTCGATTCACCTCATCTTCCACTTCCATTGCACCAAATAAAGTCGAATGTTCTACTGAGTATATAATTCGATCACGGCTATTAGGGTGTCTTAGTGATATATTTCTATCCTAGCAAAGTATCATAGCATCATATCTGCTTAACCAATCTATACTCAGAATAATCCCAAAACCCACAAAATCAAGCACATGCAAACTACAGGTAAATGCATGACCTAGCAACTTAATTTCTAAATGGTCACATCTCATCCCAAGAGTTGCATAACCTCCTATCGGATTCGCAACCCTTAAGGAAATAATTAGGTATGATGGTTCTAGATTTAACTTATCTACTAAACAATGTGAGATAAAAAAATGTGATGTGCCAACATCAAATAATACTTTAACAGGTATGTCATGAATCAAAAATTTACCTCCCATCACATACTTTCCTTTTTCCTCTACAGTCGTTTAGAAGCTGACGGCTCTAGAGCAAAAACTCTCTCTTTATCAGCGATGATAGCTTTTATTTATTATTGTAATGCCCCACCTGGTTGCGGATAAAACATTTCACGTTCTTCTTTCCCACAACCATCACCATATCGACACTCATTAGCAAAGTGTCCTTTCTTATCACACTTATAGCAAAGAATATCAGCTTTCCTTTCTTGGCAGCTCTGCCCTTCTGAGCTCCTTTCTTTTTGAAGAACTTTCTCTTCTTGCCCTGAAAACCTTGAGTCTCCACATGCTTAACCTTTCCAAATGTTGAGAGCATTTCCTCGTTTCTTATTGCCATTCTACTACTACATCGCATGGATCTCTAAGATGCGTCATTATTGTTCGGGCAATCTCTAGCTTCAATCATGAATGGACTTCTCATTCCTTTTGATTAGAGTGTCAATAGTAGAATGTCCGTATCAAGCTAACTCATCAAATTTAATTGTATATTCCAGTATAGACATTTCTCCCTGCTCCAATTCCATAAACTTCCAGAGCAAAGTTAACTTGGCTATCTCAGAAAGGAACCTTTCTTCAAACCTCCTTCTAAACTCAGCCTAAGTCAAGTTCTCCTCTAGTATTCCTACCATCATGTTGTTCCACCAATAAAAAACAGCTTCTTACAACTGTCTAGATGTCAGCCTTCTCTTTTGCTCATCATTCAACCTAAGTCAAAAAAGGTCCTATCATGGTGCAACAGCCAGTTCTCAACTTCAATAGCATTCTCCATTCCTTGAAAAGGCTTTCCTCCGAGATTGGTATATTCTCGGCTCAACTTAGCATAGTTGTTGCCAGACTATACTTCGGGATTAGCTTCATTTGCATTAGCAACATCTCCTCCAGGAAAACCAGTAGCAGCTCCAGCTTGCATCACATTCACAAAGAATTGATACATTGTCCCCACAACTACTATGGGGTTCTAGCACCCATGTTAGTATTTGCTTATCGACTCGAATTCCTTCTAGTATTGGGATGAACATTTCCATTAGTTATGGTGCTTCCTCCATCGAGATTCACTCTTCAATTTCATGCTTCCATACCTTGCTTTCTCGTAATCTACATACGATTCTTAATAAGATAAAGAAGAATGGTCTAAGAGAGAGGGGAATATATATAGTACATACTTGTATATAGCAAGTACAAGTATGTTACTATAGCATTATCCCAAACCCCAATCTTATTTTCTGATTTATTTGGATTATGCTTTCAAAATCTTTTAGGTTATAAAATTCTTTTAAGTTTTACATAAACCTACACGCTGATACTAAGTTGTAACATCCCCCATTTTGAGGTCTAAAGGTAAGCACTGTTGATGCTGCAGTCATCAATAGTATCATTCTCCGATGGCAATATGAGATAAGTTAATTGTCTCTATAACATCAAGAGCATACGAATATGAAAATTTTCAAAACTTTCATTAATAACTTTCATATTTGTTACGTCCTATTACATAATCCCATTGATTCCACATGTAGAAAAAATATAATAATTACATCCAGGAGCGACTTATAAAGTGCCTCCTTGGATGATCAGAGTCTAACTACTTGACAGTTATGAATCCTGGCATTACATCCATTTAACAAAGCGAAGACTTTAAACAACACAATGGAAATAAACTTCTAATATTAGCTAGCTTGCCTCTTGTACGTCTCCGAAAGCTTATTTGTCTAACCTGAAAGTCCTTACTCCCGACCTACTCAAGTGAATACCGGAGAGTTTAGTGGGAAAAACAAAAACTTCAGATCAGACAAAAAGTCTGATGTGAATAATAATATGCCATCTCGAATCAAAATCGATATCTAGTAAGATCATGCCGCTAAGCGGATCGATTTTTCCCCTCACTAATATCTTATCCAAATATGCCAATCATAAATCATGAACAGTAATCACATTAGTTAAAACATCATAATATAATCATATGCAGGTATGCACTGTGGTTAAGTCTGACTAATCTGTCTTCATAGGATTATGCACTCCCATAATCTACCCAATCTCATAAAATGGACTATCTGTCCCTAGTCCACGGACTATCAACTATTGACCTCAACTGAATCATAAAATATTTGCAAATAAGAGGTACTCTGAAATTTGAAAATCTGCAACACTTTATTGGAGTTGCTGTTCTTTTTGCAACACCTATATGTCGACATATCCCCCTAGTGTATGTCAACATACTAGCCGTTGGCTAGTTTTTCAAAATTCAAATGAAGAGATATTTCCCTCCCCCGCTTTACAAAAGACACGTCTCTTAACCACTACTTAAAGGCTTTGGAAGATGAATTTTGAGAACAATAATTCTCATTTTCTCCTAATCTTTCATCTGCATATATTTATGAGAGAAATCCATCGAATGCTCTTCCATTATCACTGCAAATCCAAAATCTTTCACTCCAATTCTTCATTGATTTGCAAACCACACAATATCAGTGAGTTTGTACCTGAATTCATATCATTTTCTCTCTAATTTCATCATATTCCTCAAAGAATTCAAAGATATATTGCTATTGGAGGTCTGTAGGATTATTAATCGAATCTGCAAGAATTTGTATTGAAGATACGACACTTGCCGTACTATATTGTTATTTCTATAGAGAAGAAGGTGTTCTTGTAACTCGTGAATCAAGAGGGTGCATCTTGTAGCCTGTGAAATCAAGATTGTAAAGGTGCTCTTGCCACCCGTGGAAAGCAATTTGTGATAGTGAAATTCTATACAATGCTATACGGGACTGGATGTAGGATTGGTTCATCCGAACCAGTATAAAATCCCTGGTGTTATTTACTTTAATGCATTTTACTTTATTACTTACTTATTCTCTGATTACTTGTTTTTGTTTGCAAACTAGAGTAGGTAAAGTTCAAATTCGTAAGTAAGTGGTTAATACACACTTCACCATCTCTAGTGCTTAAATAGGCTTAAGATCCATTCCTCATCGTTTTATAGAAAACCTAGTTTTTAAAAATGATCCTCTAAAATAAAAATAATGCTGAGCTTTTAAAAGAATAATACAGAGTTTCGAAACCATAAGGTGTCGAATTTCTACAACTTGAGATACCGAATTCCTACAGAACTTGGTATCGAACTTCTATATGAATGGATACATCACAAACTTAGAAGTTAGATATAGTTTGTATCACTCCATATAGATGTCGAAGCTATAGAGTCGGTACCTCATATAACTATTTCATAGTTATTCCAAGTATCGACTTTCATAGGTGTCGAAAGTATAGGGGTATGGAATCTCTAAGTTTAACATGGTAGCATTTTTGTAAATAAATATAAAACTGATTTTTTTCAAAGACAAATCATTCCACCAGCTCTTATCCCTTATCGATTTTATATTGGATAATAAATTACTTTTCATTTTCTTTTTAGAAATTTGTTGGAAGGTCTGTTTTACCTTTCGAAAACAATTTGCAAACCCATGTGAATAATATTATTAATTAATAACCTTTCTAAAATAATAAATTCATAGCAAATCATAATCACTGGTGAAAATCACCAAAAATCAAAATTACCATATTCTTTTACATATAAAAATTTCATGGCCAAAATATTTATTTAATTATTCTTAATAATTAAAACCCGAAATAAACTCCTTTTCCACCTTAGGAAATTCATAAAATATTCATATAAACATGGAAAATTATGAAATTAAAAACTCATCTCCAAAATAAGGTTTTATACATCATATCAAAATTTCAAGTCGATTAGAGATCAAAAATTAGATTTTTTACCTTCTAAAACCGATAAGAATAATTCCATAATAATTCCAATAAATCCTCATTCAACCAAACAATGATATAATCAACCATAGCATCACATATTATCACAAAACAATTCGAAAATCATCCTAGATCTAAAGTTAAACATAAACAAGTGAGACGAATCATATTATTTACCTTAGATTTGATAAGAGAGATTGAGATTTGTTGTTGATTGATTCCCCTTAGCTTTTTCCCCTTGAATTCTTTAGATTTCCTCTTATTGGTAATGGCTGGCCTCTTATGTTGGTTTTGGAATTTGTAAAATGAAAATGAGAACGAATGAGGGAGGAAAGAGTTTCAGGAATGGAGTAAGGAACTATTCCAAATTTGCCCCTCTCATTAATTCCCTTCTATTTTATATTTAAATCAATCTTATTAATTGTTTAATTAACACCCGACCTAATAAATAATCAAATCTCATTCTCTTTATCTACCCACATCACATTATTATATTTAATTTATCTAATTAAATCTTCGAAATAATGTTAAATAGAAATTAGGGGTGTTAGATATTTATAGAGAAACAAAGGTATTGGTTCAAAAGCCCGCTTACATTGAAGCCCATGAGATAGCCCGAAGTCATACAAGAAAAATTGGAGACCACCGAGACAAAACCATAGCTCGGTACCGACCTATCTATAGCTTGGTACTGAGCTATGTATCTTGGTGCAAGTTGTATCATTTTACTTGCTTTGCCTTTCTTTCATCTACTCGAGTTGTTCTAAGTCTTTTTCCTTCGGCTTTGAGTTGATTCTCGCGATCTTCTTAATAGCAGTTTGGCTTCCTTCTCGTTAATCTTTGGAAATGATCATCCATATCATTGGAAAATCACTTGGTCATAAGTTATTGGAGTAGCATAAGAGGTGTATGGGGTTTTGGAAGTGAAATGGAGAGGATTTATAAGTCAGTACTAACCTATGATAGCTCGGCATCGAACTATGTACTTAGCCACATTTTGGTTAAAACTTCTCTAAGTTGTTTTCCTTCTTCTTCAGACCATGCTTCCAAGTCTGTGAATCTTTCGTCCTTGTTTAGATCTTTTAAGTCCAGTTAAGAGCTACTTGGCTAAAATGCGGGTTAACACTTGCCCTTAAAAGTACGCACTTTGAATGTAAGGTGTGTTTTGCTCAATAACATATTCCAGCATCAATCATTCTTCAATAGTTGAGCTCTCCGGCCTTCCATCGATCCCGATCTTGGTGAATTGTCTAGTTCCTTCGGATTCTCTTGCAAATCGAAAGCCGTTCTAAAACTGTTATAACTAAAGACTCTAGTCTCTGCTTAGGCATTATTCATACATCACAAACATTCCAATTTAATTCAGAGTTATCACATCACATATCAAAATTGTTTCGTGTTCATCCAGGATTTATCTATTTTATTCTTATTACAAGCTGTTCAAATCCTTTTGTTAAACATGTTTCCATTTTAGGTTCGATATCTACGAATCATTTTACATTCAATTTAATGAGTGATCTCTCTGAATCGTTCATGATGCAATCTAGGATTCGATCTCTTCAAGCCATTTAACTTCCAATCTAAGGTTTGATCTCTCTAGATCGTCTTATAGCCTAATCTAGGGTTTCAATCTCACCGGATTCTAACTGAGTCCAATTCATTCGCTCTCCGACGAAAGGACCCAATGACCAACCAAGCCCATGTGCTCACTCTCTGGTGAGGATACTTACTTTCGTATAAGCCCATCCACTCGCTCTCTGACAAGGGAGCTTGCACACTATACTCCAGTCTCATCTCTCCGGATGGGAATTAAAGCGATCAATATCATACAAGCGCATTCACTCGCTCTCTAACAAGGGGACTTGCACCCTGCACTCTGGTCCTGTTTGTTTTACGACAAGTTTTCTATCAATTAGAAAATCGATGAAAAATAATAAAAATAACCGCAAGCGCATGGCGTACAATTTTAGCACGTGGCGAGTACGGGCCGATTCGTAGGGAATTGAATTAATTTAAATTCTATTCAATAAAATTAACCCAAGCATTTAAGTTTTTTGAAAACTAAGAAAGATTGCAAAAATTAAACTAGACAAAAGTGAATAAAAATATGAGTTTAAATAACAATTTATAGGCAAATCCACTCTCATACTCTTACATAAATCAACACAAGAACAATTAAAACTATAATACAACAACTAAAACCACTTATCAATTGTAATGAAAATGAACATGAAGTAAAAGAAAAAGCTATTTTAAGTATGATCTATTTACTATTTTGTTTAGTAACATAGATCATCAAATTTTGTTTCTCCTTTAATTCCATGACCAAATTAAATTAGTTAGATGATGATGTAAATTGTGTTTATGTTGGATTAAGCATAACCCATTTGTGATGATAACATAGGCTATCAAATTCCCTAATAAACTTACATCAACATCTAACCTTTCATGAAGCATAAAAAGAGATCATAAATCATAGAATATGTTGAATTTACATAATTTTAAGAGAGCTTCATTACCTCTAAATTGAAGGGGTTTAGCTACTCATTTGTGTTATCATTTCAACACATGTAAATTTCAACATAGGAAACAAAATAAAGCAAGCTAATTTAAATAAGAAGAGAGCTAAACTACTTGCATAAATTAAATCTAAGGTACTAACATGAAAGAAAAGAGAGCATGTAAAAAAATGAGCATAAAATAAAATAAACGTATATAAAAAAAAGAGGCTTAGGAAGCCAATTTATTTTTCATATAATTTGTTGCTACAACTTTCATAATATGATAAGAAGATTCAAGCTCCATTACATGAACATAAGAGGGTTATTTATACATGCCTAAAACCCTAATTCATATTTTAAGGGACTACCCAAAATGCCCCTTAGGAAGTATGGCCATCAATATATCATTAGCATGTAATTAATCCTCCATTAAATGTGCATGTGCTTTTAATCTCCACTAACATGTGCATTAGCCCCTAATTGTAGATCATGTTAAGTGGGTAAGTGGGGTCCTCCATGATTTCATGAATTCTTTTATTTCTTTATCTTTATTTGCCTTCTAACTCTTGTGCATGCATTTTTCCATGAAAGTTTCTTCATATTTCCATCCAATTCCTACAAATAAAACTAGAATGTGCAAATAAATATTCACAAAATTAATACATGCACAAAATTACCGATTTGCCCCTAAATGAAGAAGAATGAATGATGATTTGATGACATTTGGATTTTGGTAAAAACATGTAAAAATACCCAATTATTTTATTTATTTAAATAAAAGTAGATTAAATATGGAAGTAAAATATGGACTTTTACGTGCACATCATCGTCTCTCTGGATGGGACTTAAAGCAATCAATATCGGTCATCACATTCAGTGTGGATTTTTCAAAAGTCGAATACTCAAATTAAAGCAAACAAGCAGAAGTCCTAATTATGCATCTCAGACATCCATCTCAGAGTGTGCCTAGGGACCAATCTAGGTCCCATACACGTGTAAACGGTCTGAGGTTATTATTGTCCTAAATAGTCTTCCTAGACATCCGTCTTAGAGCATGCCTAAAGATCAATCTAGGCCTCGTACATGTGTAAGTGGTCCGAATTTTATTATTATTCTAATTATTCAAAGTAAGAAAAAGCAAAGTGAGAGAGTCGAACCTGACACCCGACCATCCTGATCATGGGATTTTGAGTCTCGGACAAGATCCCTGGTTGTTCATTGATGCATTCACTGTAGATAGTGGTTGATCTGGCCGCACCATTGCAGTTCGATTCCTCACGTACTGCTGCAGCTGGTTGCTCCGAACCAGTTCTTCTATCAGATCACTAAGGTATCAGAACTAGTTCTTTTCATGTCCATCCAGCTCATTGAAGATGTAGAATTTTCTAGATCTTTTCTCCCAATCAGTGGGCTCTCTCCTTGCTAGCTTTCGATAAGGGATCTGCCCCCTAGTGTCCGAATATATCCTCTCGGGGATCTTTGTTAGTTCAGTGTAAGAAGAAAACTTCAGTTCCCTCCTCTGCCATTTCGATTCTCCGAAGTCATCATCGGCTCTTATCTTTCCTTTGTCCTTTCTGTTTTCTGCTCCTGATAATCCTCTACCATCCATAGCATTAATTGCAGCATCTTCAGCTTTGTCATCTTCCTGATGCAAATATCTCTCAGCTTCATAGTAGAATTCCGCAAGACTCGTCAGTGGATCCCATTTTAGTGCAACTTTGAAGTTGGTCTTGCTCGCGACTCCAGATACTGTTGCTATTAAGATTATATATGTATCCATTTTATCGACGGCTGCAGCTGTCGCATTGAATCTTATCAAATAGCTACTCAAGGTCTCTCTGAGCCTTTGTTTCATGCTTGATAACGTCATCAAATTCTTTAGTCATGAGACATGCACTCTGAAATGTCTTAAGAACTTACTCACCACATCGGTCCATGTACTTATAGATCCATTCTCTAGTTGTCGGAACTACATTGCCGCCAAGTCCGTCAAGTATAAAGGAAAGCACCACCCTATTACCTACTCAAAAGCACCCAACACCTTCATATGTCGGATGTATCTCATCAGATGAACCGGCAGATCTAACTTTCCATCGTACATTTCCAGCATCGAAAGCTTTAAATCAAGAGGATTCCTCACATTTAGGATATTTAAAGTGAACAGGTTCCTGCTCATGTCCTTTAAGCTTTGATATGGGGGTCCATCCCTAATTATTCTCCTAACTAATTTAGCAATTCGGTTTTCACAATCCAATGGTGGTCTTCGACCAAAAGCAATATTTGCCTCCTACTCCTGTTGGGGAACTCCGGCACATACTCTGACATGTACTCCTCTAGCTGCACATTAGCATTCTGATCAGCTCCTTTGGCTTCATTCCATCCTCCGTTCCTATAGGGAAGCTCTACCAGATATTCCTTTGGTTGTTGCGCATTTGCATTCTGTTCTGTGTTTCTAGCTCCAGCATCGTTTGCTATTGGCATTCTTACACATCCCAAGTTTACACCAGCATTGCCCTCGAGTATAATTCACTTGGTACCAAGTTGATTTGGGTCGGTGCCGAGTTGTACTATTTGTGGGGGCATCGTCCCAGTTTGCTTTGCTCTAACTCCATATATTCCTACATTAGCTCCTTGTCCTTGGTTCTAAATTCTAGCGGTCCTACCTATTCCTTGTTGTCTCATCCATTAAAAAAATCCTTCAAGCATTTCCTATTGTCGAGCCATTAATCCATCATGCATCTACTTCATCATTTTCTCTATCTCTTCTCTAGTCACGTAGATTGATTAATGAGAATTTGAGAATATATCCTGGCTGCCCCCATGCTCTAATTGGCTTGCTCTAGTTTTAGATTTAGTGTTAGATCTCTTCATCTTCTCCAAATTTTAGATCCAAGCTCTAGGTTGTGAATCTAGTTTCCTTCTCAGTGAAACCACCAGAATGCTAACTTAGAAAATGGATCAACATCTAGAAAACAGATGAAAGCACCAGTTCTATTCAAAATAAAATAAAAGGTAGAAAAGTAAAAGGTCATAAGAAATTTTATAGTGGATCGACTTAATCTCCGACCTATGTCCGCTTTAATCTCTATTATTAGTTGTTCTCTCTTTGCATTACAACTAAATATACCAGATCTGACCATTATTTAGTGGATCTCGGATTTACAATGGAGTTTTAAAATAGTTTTTAAGGTAGAGGATAGAAGTGAAGAGGAAGAAGTTTCCAATAGCAAAGAGATCGGGTCCTGTATTGGTTGTAGGTAGGTTGGTATTTAGAGAGAAACAAAGGTATTGATCCTGAAGCCTGCTTGCACTGAAGCCGAGGATATAGCCCGAAGTCACACAAGAAAAATTGGAGACCATTGAGCCAAAACCGTAGCTCGGTACCGACCTATCTATCTATAGCTTGGTACCGAGCTATGTATCTTTGTGCAAGTTGCATCATTCCAGTTGCTTGTCTTTCTTTCATCTACTCGAGTTGTTCTAAGTCTTTTTCCTTCGGCATTGAGTTAATTCTCGAATCTTCTTGATAGCACTTGAATCATCCTGCTTTTTCGGCTTTCTTCTCGTCAATCCTTGGAAATGCTCGTCAAATCATTGGAAAATCACTTGGCCATGAGCTACTGGAGTAGCATATGAGGTGTATGGTGTTTGAAAAGTGAAATGGAGAGGATTTATAGGTCGGTACCGACCTATAATAGTTAAGCATCAAGTTATGTACTTAGCTCCATTTTGGTTCTGTTATCCCGCCTTTGGGTAAGACCGTGACACCAAGGAAGTGACTAAAAACCAAGGACAGTTCGTCCCGAAGATCGATTATACACAGGTTTACTATGGATGTCGATAAATTTTATTCGAGTCCGGATCGAGCTACAATTGATATGACACGACAAGCAAAGCTATGAAAGCCAACATTCCAAATTTCAAGTCAATCAGAAGTCGTACGCTAAGGATGTGATCGATGCAACTCAAGCAATAATCTGATTCGCATCCACTCAGAAAGGCTTCGTTCGTATCGATCAAGCGCACGTCTGGTTCGTATCCATCAACTAAAAGGCCTTGTTCGAATACATCAAGCCACGGCTATTCGTATCCGTCAATCGATATTGTTTCGTATCCATCAGATAACCGCTCTCTTCGTATACATCAGCCAGTAACATCATTCCTAATCCACTTGGTCAACTGTTGCCATTTTCGTATCGATCCCTTTCTACCCATTTCGTATCGGTCAGCTGAGGGGAACGATACAAACTCGAGGATTTCTATCTATATGAAGTGGAGTGCATAAAAGTGATACGAAGTGAGATGCAACTAATGGATACGAACAAAGTAATGACAAATTGATACGAACGGAGGATTGACAATCGATACGAACAAGACAGTTTCGATCGATACGAACAAGACTCAATTAGATCGATACGAACAAGATGTGTCCTAATGAAAGACTTGGTCACTCGGCACAAAAACTGGATCGATTCGAGGAGTTAGAGCCACGTCAACTTACAGGCACGTGCTCGGACCGATACGAGGGGTATCGATATGAACGACGCAGCATAGAAAAAACGCAAGTTTGCATCGATCATAACTCACAATCTACAAGTCCAAATGCTACGAAATTTTCACAGAAGCTTGCGCACATCCTCAGCAACACTCATAATTGATCCCGACCCAATTGGATGAATTTTAGATTGATACGAATCTCATTCGTATCGATCCTGGATTGCGTGCAAATCACGTGGGATAGATCATGTGGGCCCACTCATATGCCAAAAGAAGTCTCCCGAGATCTGAGCGAGATATTTGCAGCCTACGCCTATAAATCGCAACCCCAGGACCTACAGAAAAGGGATCTTTTGGCTCTTTGATGTCCAGACACTGCCGAATTCACCATTGTACTCGAATTTCACTGATTGTACTCGAGATTTACTGTTGTAATCCACTGCAACCAGCAATCAAAAGTTAATAAAGACCAATCATTTCATAGTGGATACGCCGAACCACTCTAAATCTCTGCGTTCTTTTGCTATTTTTCTGATTATTGTTTGAATTGTTTGTTAGATAATCCTCTTTTTACATTTAATTCTTCATTTTATCTCTTCAAACTCTTCCGAAGAGTGTTGTGCCCAATTTTGGTACAAACACTTTGGTGCTTTCACCAAGAGAACACAGTTTTTCTCCGGCACATTGGATGTACTATCGATATCGGATTGCACAAATCTAAGAAGAAGATCCAGATTTCAAAGATTAAAGTTCTTCCATCCTATTCAGATTTGCATCAAGTCTAGGAAAGAGCTTCGCTATCCATCATGGTTAACACAAGGACTACCTCGAATGCCGCAGATCCAGAAGGACGGGGCAAACAGAGTCCCGTACAACAGCCTCCAACTGATCAGAATGCTGCCAGACCATCAGATCCGTAAGGCCCTGTACCAGGGAAGAATTCCAGATGCTAATGCAAGAACTGACTCAGAGCCGCCAACAGCTCACTCAACAGCTACGTACTAATGCGGAACTGACCAACCAGTTGAACCGTCAATGATGAAGGAGATCCAGGAGGGATCAAGCTTCCTATTCCTCTACAGAGAGTTCAGCTTCTTCGGATTACCATCATAGATCTACACGCCCAAGGCTAGATGGGAGTTACACTCAAGCCACTGGACATCAGAATACATTGAGTCTTGGGAAACTGAGAGTTGGCCCATCAACTAGCCACCAGACTGGAGCCTCCTCCCGAGGAGGCGCTACCCCATACCATATTACTGATAACCGTACTGCCACAGCTACTGATTTAGGAGTTGACGCTCGGAACCAACGGATCCGATCCACCGCCAACGTAACTACACTCCCGAACCTTACGTCCCCGAAGACGTAGAACCAAGGAGGCAAGACATGGACCGTCGACAGTGACCGGCCCCTCCTCGCATTGTGGAACCCGACCACACCTTTGCCCAACCTGCTCAAAATGTCCAGATGCCCGACATTCCGACGATGATTCGTCAAATGATCCTTGAAAGTCAGGGTCTTAGCAATGACAACTGGGGAATCTCACAGAGTCATACCCCTTTTACTGATGAGATACTTTATGCTGAACCACCTCGGCGATTCAGGATGCTGACTTTACCCGTTTATGAAGGGAGCTTTGATCCTAATCAACATATCCTGAAGTATGAATGGTTGATGAATGATGCACGAGCTGATGATGCAATCAAGTGCTGAAGCTTCCCGATCTCTCTAGGGGGCATAGCGACTATGTGGTTTACCCGACTGCCACCTCGATCCATCTCATGTTTTGATCAGTTGGCAACAAAGTTTATTGAGAAATTTCATATGCATGTCGCAAGACCGAAGGATGTTAATACTTTAGCTAGTGTCACTCAAGCTCCTGGAGAGACACTCAGGTGTTATTTAGAGAGATTTCATGCTGCATGCGCTTAGATAAGCAACTCTAATGATAACTCCATTCTAATGACACTGACTAAAGGGATTGATCCTAATTCTGAGTTCGGCAACTGGTTGGCCGGAAAACCTCCTGCATCATTGGACCGTTTCTATTCCAAGGTAGCCCAATTCTTGAGAAGGGAGGATGCGAAATAGTCTAGAAAGAAGGATGATGCAGGGCCTAGTACGGAAGGAATTCAGAGTAATATTGTTGTTAAACAATCCGGGGAAAGCTCCGGGAAATTGCAATTGAACATTCAGAATAAACAAAATCAGGAGAAAGGCAATGGTAACCAAAATAGAAAATGGGATCAGAACCGTGGTCCACGACGTAGGGCTCCTATGTTTGATAACTACACTCCTTTGAATACGTCGCTGGAGAATGTGTATTTACAGACCTGTAATACTATTCAATACAAGAAACCTGCTTCGAAATAGTCATCGGAGAAGTAGATTCAGACAGGGAAGTTTTGCAGATTCTACGAAAGTTACGGCCATAACACAAATGAATGCCGTCATTTGTAGGATCTCATTGAAAAGTTTATACGTGAAAGGAAGTTGGAACAGTTTGTGCTGGCACCGCAGTCTGGTGGTGCGGGCCCAACAAATCATAGTAATATACCGAATCAGGCAAGATAGGAGGAACCCGCTCGTACTGGCGGGAGGTTGGTGATAAATACCATTAGTGGTGGTCCTCATCTAGCAGACCGAAGCTGGAAGGAAATTGAGTCGTATACTAGCTTCGTAACTAATATGGGACTTTATTGCTACAAGGTTATGCCTTTTGGACACAAGAATGCTGGCGCAACTTATCAACGATTAGTTAATCGAATGTTCACCAATCAGATTGGGAAAACCATGGAGGTATACGTGGACGACATGCTAGTCAAGTCACGATTCTCCACTGACCACATCAAAGACCTGGAGTCAATGTTTAATATTCTCTGAGAATATAGAATGTAGCTCAATCTATTGAAATGTCACTTTGGGGTCGCATCAGGAAAATTCCTTGGGTTTATTGTCAACGCTCGAGGAATCGAAGCCAGTCCCGAAAAGATCTAGGCGATTAGAAACCTTGAAACTCCGAGAACTATAAAGCAAGTCCAGAGTCTCAACGAGAAAGTAGTAGCACTGAGCAGGTTCATTTCAAAATCTACTGACAAATGCATTCCCTTCTTCGATCTGATCATAAAAGGGAAACGAAACTTTAAATGGACTACGGAATTTGAGGGCGCATTCCGAGCATTAATTCAACATCTCTCCACACCGCCAATTTTGTCGAAGCCTATCGATCACAAGAAATTGTACATTTATTTGGCGGTATCAGAAAACGCAATCAGTGCTGCCCTAATTCGGGAGGAAGACCGAATACAAAAGCCGGTCTATTATATTAGCAAACGACTAACCGGAGCTGAGAGAAATTATCCGAAGCTAGAGAAGTTGGCTTATTGTCTTGTTATTACCTCGGGGAAGCTCTGTCCGTATTTCCAGACTCATCCTATCACCGTTTACACCGACTAGCCATTACGATAGGTCCTTACGCAGCCTGAGACGTTTGGTAGGTTACTCAAATGGAATATTGAGTTAAGTCAGTTTGACATTACTTACACTCCAAGGCGAGCCATTCAAGGACAAGTCCTAGCAGATTTCATAGCTGAATTTACCATCCCAGAAGACTTGCCCGAAACTAGTGAATCTCCCGAGTATATCTAGAAGCTGCATGCTGATGGTGCATCTAATGACCGTTGCTCCGGTGTAGGGGTTATGCTTGAAACTCCTGAAGGTCGATCTATATACTATGCTTTAAATTTTGATTTTCGCGCGACCAACAATGAAGCCGAGTATGAAGCCCTACTTGCCGGATTGAGGCTTGCCAGAGATTTGAAAATCATTGCTGTGGAGATTTATTGCGATTCGCAATTGGTCGTGTGTCAAGTTCGGGGGGAATACTAGGCCAAGGACCGAAGACTGGCTACTTACCTTGCTCGGGTTCAAGAAATATTAAATCAGTTCGATTATTATGCCATTTACTTCATACCCCGAGAGTGCAATAAAAAAGCCGATTCATTGGTGAAGTTAGCCAACACAGGTGAGGCACAATAAATGGGACTCGTTCCAGTGGAGACACTAGCTTCCCCGAGCATCGACCGAATGGAGACAGATTGGATATTTGAGGTTGTTCGTGATAAGGAGTCGTGGATGACTCCGTTCAGAAATTATCTCGAGCATGGAACCCTGCCAGAGTGCTGGAGTGAGAAGAGATAGATTCTTCGAAAAGCTTCATGGTTCACTATTCAGAACGGAGTCATGTATAGGAGAGGGTACTCTGTTCCTTTACTCCGATGTATCGCTCACGATGAAATCAAACGAGTGTTGTATGATGTGCATGAAGGAGAATATGGCGATCACACCGGGGGCAAGCCCTTGCCAAGAAAGTGTTCAGATATGGATACTACTGGCCAACCGTAAATCGTGATGCATCAGATTATGCCAGAAAGTGTGACAAATGCCAGAAGCACGCTCGGATTCCGAGGGCCCCACCTACCGAAATAACTCAAATAGTCAGTCCATGGCCATTTGCAGTATGGGGCATTGACATTATTGGCCCTCTACCTCTAGCCAAAGGTGGTGCGAAGTACGCCATCGTAGTATTTGATTACTTCACCAAATGGGCAGAATCCGAACCCCTTGCTACAATTACAACAAAGAAGGTGATCAACTTTGTAGTGCGCAACATCATCTGCCAATTTGGTCTCCCACATAGTATCATCACTGATAACGGGACCCAATTCGACAGTGCTGAATTTAAAGACTTCTATCAATGATTCCACATTCAGAAGAAATTCTCTGCAGTCTCACACCCTTAAGCGAATGGACAAGCCGAAGCCGTTAATAAAGTTATAAAGTCTATTCTGAAAAAAACGACTGGAAAAGGCCGAAGGCAAATGGGTCGATGAACTTCCTATGGCTTTATGGGCTTACCGAACAACCCACAAGTCCGCGACCGGTCACACTCCATTCTCCCTTGCTTAGAAGTGCCTTCTCATCGTGTGACATACTATGATCCGAAGAAAAATGCTATATTACTTGCCAAATCTTTGGATTTATTGGATGAGAAATGTGAAGAGGCTGATTTGAGGGCAGCCGCATACCGAAGTCGAGTCGCCCGATTATATAATGCCAAGGTCCGACCCCGAACCTTTGAACTCGTCGATCTCGTCCTTAAGAGAATTTATCTGTTCCCTTCGCATATGAAGCCAACTTGGGAAGGGTCGTATGTTATTGAATGAAAGCTCGGAGATGGCACATTCAAGTTATCGACCGTTGACGGTCTGACTCTTTCGAGAGCCTGGAACAGCGAAAGTCTTCGTCGCTACTACACATGACAGGCTCTGTTTATTTATTCAATTTATTTCTCATTTACAATTTGTTTCTGCATTTTGAAATTTGAATTTGTAATAAGGTAACCGATTTTGCCATATTTTCTTATTTCAGCAATAAAATGCAATTTCTTCGAGCCAGAGTAGTGATTTATTGAATGCGTCATACAACTATCACTATGCACGGAGAGCTAAATTCCACCGGATGGTGGAATTTATTCAAATAGGGAGTGACTTTGATACGACTAGTTACTCGCTAGATGATACCCGAGCTCGGGGGTAAGTCATCACACTAAAGTCAAAAAAGGATTGATACACGACAATCCTTTAACCAACTCCAGATTCCCAGAGTGTGAACTGGAGTATAAACTTACAAATACGGTTTCGAAGAGGGTGAATCCGTCCACCTAACGACTTCACCCGTATCTTGACCAAGTTTGAGGAAGTTGGATCCGTCCATCTAACGACCTCACTTGTTAACTCAGGGTGGATGTGAACCAACCATCCACGATCTTGATAGATTCGTCATTCCGGAGTGCGAACGAAATCCTAAAGCCTGAACAGATGTGACTGACCATCTTTCGGTTAACTCTAATTTCCCAGAGCGCAAACTAGAGTATAAACATTAACTAACTCCGGATTCCCAGAGTGTGAACCGGAGTGTCAACATAAACACCAACTCCAAATTCCCAGAGCGCGAATTGGAGTATAAATGTTGACTCAAAATCCCCGGAGAGTGGATTGGAGTTTGAACACAAACCGGATTGGGATTGACTGTCCGTAAAACAACTCTAAGTCCCCGGAGCGTGGTTAGAGTGTAAATGCAAATTGGGTGTGACTGACCACCCACGAATCCATCTAAAGTCCCCAGAGTGTGGACATGGTTGCAAACATTAAGCGGGTGTGACTGATCACCCGTGAAAATGACTTAAGTCCTCAGAGTGTGGATGTATCTTTGAAACTCAAGCAGGCGAGCCCGACCACCGACATACGAATGCAAATCCCCAGAGTGTGGATGCGATCGTTGATAAATGAGCAAGTGTGATTCGACCACTCGAGTTTCCTTGTTTCAGCATCAATTCGACGACGTTAAGATCGATAAGTTGAAAGCGGAGTACAATTGCTACTTGATCTTACCATTCGTCCCTGAAACTGGGGCAGAACTTAAGCGTCAATCACTGATTGAGACAGTGTAGCATCAGAGTCCAGCTTGACTTTCAGTCATCACTCATAGTCGTGATTTCAGGACTTAACGACTAAACTTGGGTCCAATCCAAAGGTCGAAACTCAACAAGCACATTGGACTGGAGTTCAAATGCTGGAACACTTAAGCAAATAAACGAAAATTGAGTCAAAGACAAAATGGAATTTCATTTCAACTGTTTGTAGAAGAAAACTAAGTACAAGTTTATCCAAAAAATTCTACTAGTAGGGATCGAACTTGCATCTATACATGACCAACAAAAGCTAAAGAAATTCCTATCTACTCAAAAATGAACCGAAGAGATGTGTCTATTCTTCTTTCTTCTTCGGTTTCCTCTTTGGTGTGGACCCGCTAGAGCTCTCGCTTGGTTTTCTCTTTGATCCTTTGCCTTTCGACGGACGATCTCTAGTCGGGGCCATTATATCAACATCCTCCTCCTCACTCAAATGTATTGGAACGCTTCCTGCAGGCGGAGTCGGAGGGACAGGATCAACATAAGGAGGTGGGGTAGGCGCGCTCGTCTCAACGACTGTTCCTCCCGGAGATATCATCCACAAAGGAGCCGGACCAGGTCCAGCCATTCCACCGCCAAAACCACTACCCCGCTTGGCTGCCTCCATCTCAGCATTGATTTCAGCTATGATTTCCTCCTCATGAAGCATTTGTGCAGCGTTAGGAACTCCCACAGTTGGAGCCGAAGAACTTGCCATTGGTGCACTTCTACCCATAACGAACGGCAAATCTGCAAAAGGATCACTATGATGACCGAGGAGTTCCTCCATCATCTGCTCAACAAAAATAAGAGTGCTCCCCTATGTTCCATCAGTTGCTGCCATAGTCGTTATGGTGGTCACTTCAGTTATAATAGCCTCCTGCATATGATGTGGTTCTTGAGTTCCAGGAGGCACAACCAGTGTAGCTTCAATCATTGGATAAAAACAAAAGAAGAACTGTTAATAATTACTTCAAGTGACGCTTCCGATTTTGGATAAGCATAGAGAATGTTCGGAGTACCTTCCTCAGTTTGGCTTGCGGGTGGCGGAACTACCTCAGAGACTTGCTCGTGAGCTGGAGACATCAGCGGTTGATCCGGATTATAAGAAGGAACGGGCTAAGGATCAACCGCAGGTGTGGATTCGAGCTGAGTCGGCACAAGAGTTTCAGAAGTTGTATTATGACGCTCGACGCCAGAGCCTTCTCCAACTTCCAAATGCTGAGCGCCAAGCTTCTCCTTCTCATATGAAATCATGGCATCGTGGAGAACTTTCCGCTCGTCTTCGCTCAACACCCGATTCTCGAGCTCGAACTCATCAATCGATTCGGCTTGGTGGGCGGCCTTTTCATCTTCTACTAATCGGCACCAGGCGTTGTGTAGATGTGTCGGGTAATTATCGAGCTAGGCTAGATTTCTATTCTTCAAGACGTTAGTATTATAAACAATGAAGAGATCTTCAATATCAGCTTCTAGCCTAGACTCCGCCATTCGGACTTCCTCCTCGACCTTAGTCTCCACCTCCCGAACCTTAGCTGTTGCCGCATCCCGTTCGCCCCGAAGCACTACGGCCTGTTCACATGCTTCCTGAGGTGCTCTATTCGCATCATCCTTCTCCTTGATGATTTCGAAAAATTTAGCTTTAAGCTCAGCGAGTTCTTTCAAAGAAGATCTCGTTCAGCTGTGACAGTGGTGTTCCGGTGGCCCATCTGCTCCACCAAAGCGAAGTGTGTCTGCCTCATCCTCTCCATAGCCAAGTTTGCCTCGTCGGCCTTCTGAATGGCCTTTATTTCTGATTTTCGAGAGGATTCGGCTTCATTAAGAACTTGAATGATCCGGTCTATTTGAGCAAGTTCAGTTTCTAGTTTCTCGACCGTTTTTGCCTGCTCAAAGGCCACCTTTGATGCTTTTTCTACAGCTTTCACCCACTCTTTGTACTAGGTATAGATGTCATGAATGTAATCATGCATTTTGTTCTCTGCATCCGATGGAATTCTCTTTAAGTGAGGAGGGAAGATGTAGCCATCAAAGTATATATTTGGAAAATCTTTCTTTAACTGAGCAATTCTAATAGCCCCCTCCCCAGTAGGCTCAGTGATAGCTTGTTCAGCTACGACTGGAGGCTCAACCTCAGTTCTATGGCGCTGAGACTCAGACCTTGGAGCATAATGTTTATTCAAGGTCTGAAATCGTGGAGAGACAAGTCGGTTTGGATAGGATTGCAGTTAAAAATCAAAGGTGAGTTAATCTCACTCATTTGGAATACCATTAAATTTAAATAGTTAAAATTTAAATTATTGGTCGTTTGCTTGAATTGATAATTTATTATCAGCTTGGATGTGATATGTTATATATAGTATATATACTGGAGTGATTGATTTCCCGCAAGCGGATGAGACCCTATGCACCCCGCATAATAGCGGATGACCCTTTATACCATGATATCCCCCTCGAAGTGGGATCAGTATTTTAAATTTTTGTGCTAACATCTGTGGATGCATGGAAACAGGATGGAGGGATTCAACTGGATTCCTCCAACCATTGAATTTATTTTATATTCAGCGATGTGATATATGTGATAAATCTGTGATGATTATATTGATTTTATTGGTAATGGAAATTTTTGAATGCTATGGTTTGCTGGAATATATTTGGATATTTTGAAGATATGAAAAATATAAAAGAATTGATTTTGGAAAGAGATATAAGAGAGAAATATTAAGTAAAATAATTTTAGATAAATTAAAGAATGAATTCGAAAAAAATATAAAGGTTTGATTTTAAATTCTATTAAATAAATGCTGGGTATGGAAAAGAAAAATATAGAGATTTTAAATAAATGAAAATAAGGAAATTTGGAGACTTAAGTGATATTGCTTAAGAATTAAAGGATTTTATTTTTAAATTTTAAGATTTAAAATGATTGGGAAGAAATAAATGGGAGAATTTTGAAGAAAGAATGAAATGGATATTTTCGAGATATAAGAGAGAAATATTAAGTAAAATAATTTTAGATAAATTAAAGAATGAATTCGGAAAAAATATAAAGGTTTGATTTTAAATTCTATTAAATAAATGCTGGGTATGAAAAAGAAAAATATAGAGATTTTAAATAAATGAAAATAAGGAAATTTGGAGACTTAAGTGATATTGCTTAAGAATTAAAGGATTTTATTTTTAAATTTTAAGATTTAAAATGATTGGGAAGAAATAAAAGGGAGAATTTTGAATAAAGAATGAAATGGATATTTCGAGATATAAGAGAGAAATATTAAGTAAAATAATTTTAGATAAATTAAAGAATGAATTCGAAAAAAAATATAAAGGTTTGATTTTAAATTCTATTAAATAAATGTTGGGTATGGAAAAGAAAAATATAGAGATTTTAAATAAATGAAAATAAGGAAATTTGGAGACTTAAGTGATATTGCTTAAGAATTAAAGGATTTTATTTTTAAATTTTAAGATTTAAAATGATTGGGAAGAAATAAAAGGGAGAATTTTGAATAAAGAATGAAATGGATATTTTCAGTTTAAAATAAGATTTTGAATCATAAATAAGAAATGAGTTTGGGATTAATAGATTTTGAAATAAATTTGGATAAGTAAAGGAGTAATTTTTAAATGGAGTAAATTTTGGAAATCGATTTGGAAATTGATTTAGTATTTGAAACTATGTTTTAAAAGGAGAATGAGACTATGGAATTTATAAACTGGGTTTATAAAGTGAAATAAGATATCAGTGGATATTTGGAAGTATAAATTCATGGTGGGAATTTATAAAGGAATGGGTAATTTGTTTTAAAAATAAGTAGTGGTTTATTTTTAAAGGTAAGAAAGGATAGTGTATTTTCCTAAAAAGCCAAGTACATTTTCGAAGCAGATTTTTTTTAAGTATAAGTGTTTTAAAAGAATGTTTTTTGGGAAATTATTATTTAAGTTGTTTAAAATTTTAAAGGTACATATTTATTAAAATTAGTTATAGTAGTAATTATTTTGAAAGGTTAATTGGTATTATGATTTAAAAGGATAATTATTAATATTTATATTTTATAAGTAGTTTTATTTTAATGATAGTAGACTAAAGTTTTTATTTTAAAACTTGTATAGAATTTCATAATTTTTATTTTATTTTTATTTTAAAATTTTGTTTTGGCTTATGTTTTACTTGAGAATTTTTAGGAAATTTCATAGTTAGTATTTTTAATAAAGTGTTTTAAAATAGTTTTTATTTTAAGTATTTTTAAAAGTATATAATTTGGATTAAATGATTAAATTATTTTAAAATCTAAAGTATTTAAGACTTGGTGGTTTTCAGTGGAAATAAAACAATCGGATGGAAATTTATTTCCACGAGAGAGAAAAGTGATTTGAAAACTATTTTCAATGGGTTAAAGTGTAGAAAAATATCTTGCGAAGATATTTTGAAATAAATAATTTGGAAATTATTAAGGCCTGATCATTGTTTGTGAATGTTATTTGATAGTTAAATAACCGACTATCAATATTGACCAATGCGTTGATCGTTTCGAAGAGATCGGGATTAATTTCCCGAAAACCACTTCGATCCGGTTTGAACGTTTTCGTGAGGAAGACAAGAGCTTGGAGTCGAAGATGGAGCAGTGAAGTGCAAGGGCTAATCGCTACTAATCCTGAGGGTGATTCCGAAATGGATGTAGTAGGAGTAGTGCCTTCAGTTTCGTTCGAACCCAGAACGGACTTGTATGGATGAATGCTTTCAGAACATCGTCAGGAGGACGATGAGCATTCTAAGTTAGATGTGTTCTAAAAAGGTAACGCATGGCCTCGAGCCTCATCAACCGAGAATGGATAAAATAGGGGAGATGCACATAAGGCTAAGTGGCTAGCAACCAATCAGGGTAAGATCATCCCTGTCTTGATGTCCCTTTTTATTCGGTTGTGTGGGCGGTTGTGGATCCCATACGCGGGGTGATCTTATTCGGACTATCCAGTAAGGGGTAGCTCCGGTCTTGTGTAGCAGGGGATCAGGGTGGATCCTCGGTACGGTGATCTAGACCACGTACTGTGACGGGCGGTACCCAGTAGCCCTGCCATTGTATGGAATCCAATCTCCAATAAGCGCATGTACGGTTTTAATTGTGCCCAACTATTGCTGAAACGTGAGATGCAAGCATTTCAGCTAGATTCTATTTTACTTTCTATAGACACTATTATAATATCAGATGAATTTGATAAAAATGTTTTGGTTATCGTAAGGTAAAAACCCGACATGTTTATTTGTGGCGTGATCTTACGAGATACCTTTGATTTCTAAGGATTTTGAAAACTTTAATAATCCAATTGAGTGTGTTTTCTCACTCTGGTTTTCCAGACTGGCTCGGGTGTTATTTAAGTACAATGCTCGGGTCAGACCGAGTATTATAGAGTACAGATTCTAGATGGACTGCTATGGAGCTCAGGAGACGAGCTGGATGGCGAGACGTATCACGCGTATTTGATGAATATTCCGCTGTGTTTGTTTAACTGCAAGTCAGATTTGTGAGGACAAGTTATGATAACTGTCCAGTTGTGTGTTATGAATTTTGTTGTACTCTGATGATGTAATGTATAAACAGATATAATTCTTTTTGTATTAAAGATTAGTCATTTATCTATTATATATTGTTTCGCTGCATTTGTGAGATTCTGATGTTGATTTCTATTTCTTCTTCTCCCTTCTTCTTCTTTAACCCTAATGGTTCGGTTTTCCAGCATTCGATTGTTCGGCATTTGATACAGTGGACGTATTGATGTCGAATTTCGGGCGTCGAAAAATCGGGTCGTTACAGATAACATCCAAATTCACATTTTCTTAAGAAATACCTTTTAGTAATTAGAATACACACACATTTTCTTCGTCAAAACTTTATCATTTTAGGATTTATGAAATTTGGTATTAGTCAAGATTCTAACATTATCCATATTCAACTTGGTTAGCCCAAAAACCAAAGTCCTTGGTTCAAGAATAACATTTATTATTATTGTTCTACTTTAGCCAGAGAATTTGAGTTTAAGTTGACTAGAGATAACCATGATACTAACCGCATACAACTGAGACAAATTCTCTATTATAGTGTTTCACTTCCAATGCTTATCCCTGACCCAACTATATTCACTCAATGAATCGCCATAAAATGATTTAATATGATCAAAGTTGAGTATTCACATCGAAGTTTCATATATTCTCAAGTCGAGTGAACCGTGTAACATTGTCACATTGAGATTTCATGTTTGACCTAGTTATTATTAACCAAAAGAGAACTCTCATATGAGTCATTCCATTCTTAACTAATAACTATGAGTACATAATGCCTTGGTGCCCCCAGTAGTCATGAGTAATACACTGCCTAACATTTGGAGAGCGTTAAGCACTCTGATCTCAAAGGATGTATCAATATCCTCTGTCGAAATATCTTGATCAGGAATATTTAAGACAAAATAAAAAATGTATTATTCAATAATTAATTACTCACGATTGTAACTATTTTAACTACAATCACATAACATTTAATTTAAGGATTTCTTATTAATATGCTTTAAATTAATTACTCAATTAATTATATCACAATATAACAAAGCATATATAAGAAAACAAACAACTTTATTACAATCAAGATTGATTACAGAGTTAGATATATGTAACAAATTACATAATTGGCTCTAGGACACACCACCAACTATCAAACTCGACGAGGGTCTTCTGTAGATTAATATAACTAAGTCAAAATAGAGTATCTTTGGGTAATGATGTACAATAGTGTAACGAGACTCAACTTTTCGATCCCCAAATGTCGATACTAATACATCCACGATATTCACGTGCCGAGCACCCAAGTGCCAAAAAGACAAATTATTAGGGTGAAATAAAAGAAAAAGAAATAGAATTTAGAAGAAGGAACACAATATCTGTAACGACTGGAATTTTGACCCTCGAAAATCGACACTAATATATCCTCGTGCCACAAATCGAAGTGTCGGAAAGCCCGATTGTTAGGAGAAAAAGTAAATAAAGATAGAATAGAATCTCACACGAATGGAATAGTATATATTATTTCAACAATAATCTTTACAGTGGAAAATTTTAAATATAATATAAGAGTCTAACCTAGATTTAGCCTTGATAGTTATAAACCATCTGTCCTTACAACTGCTAAAAAATAAAAACAAATGCAATAGATGCAACGGATAATAGAATACGTCCATATGTAGATGAAGATCTCCAGCTCTCCTTTGGAAACTCCATGGGCCTTCAACTAAACCTGAAACTACTCGGATCTGACCCGAGTACTAAAAATACCCAGATCGGGCTTGATAAACCAGCGTGAGAAATTCGAACCATAAACATATGACAGAGTCATAAATGGGTACTAAACAAAACCTTTGAAAACAATAGTATCTCATAAGATCACGCTGCTCATATATACGGACGGGTTTTTTTCTTATGATAAGCAAAATAATTTATACGAAAAATCACTTTGATATTATTATTAATGACATCAATTTTAAAACACTTTCAAATAAATTTATGTACAAAGAAAGTACCAATACCTGGACTATGGTAATATATCTGAACTAGGTCAACGAATTATACCGGATGGAATATATGATACCAAAAGGGGTAGCTGAAATGTTTGCAAAGCATTATAGCTATTATGGGACTACAATCAAAACCATAAAGCTCGTATTTGAAATTATATTTCCAACATGATAGGGAACAAGTGGTCTTTTCCTTCAACCAACGGATAACAACCATAGTTCCCACGGTGACCTTATTGCTTGTCTCAAGATAGCCAATTGGAACTGCACTTGCTACAAATGCCTTTCATTACTCATAACTGATAGCCTAAAATATATCCTGTAGACCACATAGTATCCCATATCATTCCTGAGATGCGAAGCTCGTGAGGGTACGCTTTTTTTCCATAAAGCCAAACTTTGTTTTTCACAAAGCCGCGCTTTATTTTTCCACAAAGCACATTCCACTTAGAATGCCACATTGCCATTCCTTAATCACACAACTGATTTCTACAAACGTATAACTCCTGAGCTCGTACGTCTTAGGAAAGGGTTTCAAGCTAAGAGGTGTTGCCTCCTCCAACCCTAAGCAGATAATACGTTGAAAGAGATCAATTAATATGATTAGAAATGCACTCTCAAACACTCATCCATATAATTTTGTTCTGGGACCGAACGCAACCGAAGGCACTCCTCCTAGCACATCCTTTTTTTTCTTGGAATCACTCCTAGGGTCAGTAGCAAGTAACATGGAGATTTCAAAACACAACAGGACCATTGCTATGATCAATATCTCTATATTGGTAGCGACCCCTAGAATGTCAACAAGCAGTCCTTCACTATGAAGATCTTCGGTCTTCAATACAACAAAGATTTCAGAATGAAGACACCACTGCCATATAAATATATATATATATATATGGGGTAAACCCCTAGAAGTCGTGACACCAATCACAACATTCTGAAGATCCCGGTCTTCAATAATCATCACATCTTCACTTCTGAACTTATACATTGGTTCGAAGTAGTTTTCGGATAGGAATCGCCCAAATCCAACCTTGGTTTCTCCGACCAACCATCGATAAAAAAGCATTTATGTATATAATTGATTATCATACATCATTCAATTAATTAACCTTTTTATTTAAATCAATTTCTCTTAGAGATATATTCATTAACTCATTTCTTTAACTATTTCAAAGTATATGGAATCATTAAGCCTCATTTATCAAATCCTTTGGTTAATTAATACCCTTTTTAAATCTTGGAATAATTCTAAATCGTTTCACTTTTTACTTAGGAAAAATATTTCCAAATTATTTATTTAAATCTCATATTGGAAAACGTAAAATATCATGGAAATTATACTAATTCTACTCAATATCAATTTCCCTATTCAACCTTTACTATTCGTCGAATAATGGTGAAATCAACTTTTAATTCACACGGATAGAATGGATTCCCTTCCTGAAATTTAATACCATGTATAAGATCATTTCTATGCAATCCAAGTTGTTTTAACTTCGAAAGTTATATCTTTTATACTTTGGGAAATTTTGATCAAAGTAAATCAAATTTACTATCCCCTCCATCGGGCCAGTCCGGGTAGCTTGGGAGGGAGGCAACTGGTTTCCCAAACCCAAGCCTGGAGACTACCTCTCTGTCACCCACAAGGTGGTCATGTTATTTGGTCGACTTTAAATCTTTTAACATACTTAATTTACTTTTAATTATTCTAGAGTATCCGGGCTTTCCCTTTGATCTGTTCCATTCCTTGGTCGGATTTTCTATGACACTTACAAATGTACTAGTTGTTTCCGCATACTCAATTTTAATACCACTTAATCATCTTTAAGTTTATTAATTATCTATTTGAAAAGGTTCATAAAATATTCAGGAAAGAGTAATTAAGTTAAAACCATTATTTGCAAAAGTTATTAAAAAGTGTTGCGAAAAAGTGCTGCAAATAGTGTTTTAAAAGCTTATTTGGTTAAAATAACTTTTCTATCATTTTGTAAATTCATTTATATAACTCAAATCTCTTTTAAACCATTTTAAAAGATTTATAAATTTAATTCCGTATTTTTAATCATTTAAAAATATTCATTTTAAATTAATCTCTAATTCGGGTTTTAAACTACAAAACCGCGATTTTTCTTAAAACTTGTTTTAGACTTATTTAAAAATTTATAAGATAAAATCTTGATTTTCTTTCTTCACTTAAAAACTATGGATATAATAGTCCAAAAAATTCTTATCTCGAAGAATTCGAAGCTATATTCCGTTTGCTACACTTGTTTGAATTCTACGATGCGAAATCGTGAACTACCGTTATGCGACACGTCTAGTTTTGACTTGTTTTTCAATTTCTTTTCAATTTCATGGAAATGCTTCTAAATGTTTATAAACAATTTCTAAATCATTTTAAACTCATTTAAACAAATACTTTTCATATTTCAAACCCATTTTTCATCTCATTTCATATTATAATACTATAATATTCATTTTAACTCTTTTTAGATGTTTAAAATCATTAAGAGGCTAAACAACTCCTATACACATATTTATGGATTTTATTATCATTTTCTAATTATGTTTAATCAACTAACCATTTCCATTTTTCAGTTATCAAACCAAGTTTTCATCCATATTAACAACCATATACTTAATCAAGTAATCATCTAAGTAATCAAACATTTAAATATCCAATATATTTTAAACTTTAAAATCATTATACTTGAAATAATTTAGAGATTAATTAGTAAAAATGTGATTACTCACTATCACAAATGATCCCTCCTTCCCAAGCTCCAACAAAACTGGTGGAGCTACCGTAGTACTTCAAACTTCCTCTTATCTTATTGGAACGAATCCGGTGGCATTTCTCTCGAATATTTTCACTCTAGAGCTTCCCAAACTCATTCCTTTATTCCAAATGAATTCGGTCTTAGTGATGATGGTGGTGGTCGTGTACATAGAAGAGAAATAGGTGGAGTTTGGACTTTCTTTTGAGGTGGAATACTATATTTTTACTTTACTTTCTTTTTTTCTACTTTTTTCACCATTATTTTCCTAAGAAATGAAGCCATTAAAACTCTAAGGAAGATAAAGAAAGCTACGAAAAGAATGAATGGAAGTGTGAAGAAATGAAAGCATAAGGGTCCATATTTATAGCCTTAGAAGCCATTGCCTTTAAGGAATGTAATTTAACAAAAATACCCTCCCCTACATCATTCCTTGCACAAGTAACTACCCTCCCTCCTTACATCATCTTCCATTTCCATCAATTCTTGTCTTTCTTACTTAATACTTAAGAAATGAACCTAGTTGGAAAAGTGGACTAAGGTGGAGATTTGGTTTGATTTGCTTTTGTTTTCATGTGGTTTGATTTGATATGTGTTGGATTTGGTGAAAATATCTTCTTTAAGTACATTTTTCTTTACTTAATTTAACACTTAGCTTAATTAATCCTTACTAAATATAAGTGGGGTGTTTATTTATTTGTTAACGTGTTTATATAATAATTATTCAAGTTGCAAAATATTTGCACAACTTATATTGAACAAAACGTTGATTATTGACAAAACGTTTTCCGGTCACATTTTTTGTTGTAAATCAAACTATTTTTTTATGTAAACAAAACTTGAAATAAGTTTCTTATCATCTTTAAAAAATTAAAAAAAGTTTATTTTCATTATAAAACCATATTTTATAATATTAAAATCCAATTGTAAAAATACAACGTTGATTAGTCAAAGTGCGATGAAGTTTGTCTATCTTTATAAAACAAGTATATATGTTTATAAAACTTTTATCAGTCAATTATTATCATTGTACAACAATTTAAAAGGAGTTATTTATCATTTAAAACAATAATTGAACGTATATCCAATATTGTCGAAAACTGGCTTTTGTCAATTTTATGATAAAATTCCAAAATCTCTTATTTTTGTAAACCAATTCTAAAAATAAGTTCACCATTCTTTTCATCACATAAAACATGATTATTTAAGTTTGAAAATTTCTATATTTAAATATTTGAAGTTTATTAAATATTTCATTTAAAAGTGGTAAAATTACGGGTCATTACATACTCCCCCCTTATAATAATCTCGTCACCGAAATTAAACCCAAACCCAAAACCCGATAATACGTACTCAGAACAATATTTAATCTCAATTCTGTATGATATACACAGATCATCCATACATGATATCTGATTCGATCTTTAATTTGAATCCACAACTTTACTTCCGAACTAGTATTGATCCCCCGATCCCCTAGTGGGGACTCTGATCAGGCTCTTTGATCAAAAACCTTCGTTTTCCTTATATAGTTCTCAACTATGATAGAAAACTTAAGTACCCAACCATAAACCCTTATCAACGTTCATCGTCAAGAATCGAGTGATAAATCCTTTTTCAGGATGGTGTAAACACGCAAAGTTCTGTACTTGAATCTTTAGATCAAAATCGTGCGACGAAATGATCTACGTAAAACATACATATTTAATTAACTTTCCAAAACCTTTATGAAACTTTTAGCTTTGTTTTTTTTAATTTATCCAAAAAATACTTCTATCCTTTTTCCAAAAAAAACCATTTCAAATTAAAAGATAATTTACCTCTTATTATTATTTTTCAATAACTTCTCGTATTAAAATTCTATCTCAAAATCCATTTGAATTTTCTTTGTTAATAATTTCAATTTGGATAACTTTCCCTTTAAATTTTCAAAAGATTAGGATAGGAGTTCTTAAATTCCTTTTTATTAAACGTATATCTGTTACACTTTATTTTGTAAAAGATACCTTTATAAAATATATTCTTAAATAAGTTTCTTAGTTTAAACACTTTTTATAATGCCATTTCTAATATTCCTTTAAACTTTTTATTTATAATTTTTTTATTAAATTGATTTGATGGAAGATAGAAGAAATGCACAGAGAGAATGATTAAAAGAGATCTATTAATTAACATTATATTTATACATCCACTTCTAACCCTAATCTTTACTATAGACCTATAAAATACTGCTTACCATCTATTATCCCATCTTTTGGCAAGGCCGTGATACCAAAAAGTTGACTGGACATCAAGAATAGTTCGTCCCAAAGATTGGTTATACACTGTTTCACTATGGATATCGGTAAATTTTGTCCAAATCCAGATTGGGCTGCAATTGACAAGACATGACAAGCAAAGCTATAAAAGCCAACGTTCCGAGTTTCAAGTCAATTGGAGTTTTTATGCTCAAGATACGGATCGATCAAGATCGAGGGGGAAGACCTCTGTTCGTATCCATCACCCTGCAGTAGCACTGTTTGCATCCATCAAAAAACCATTGTTCGAGTCGATCTGTTCGAATCCATCCATAACCGCGCTATTCACATCCATCTATTCGTGTCCATCAACTCGTGTTCCTCTGTTCGAATCCATCAAATACCCCTCTGTTCGAATCCATCGTGTTACCTATAGCTCGTATCCATCGTGTTATCATTTGTTCGTATCCATGCTACTGGTTCAACTTCGTATCGATCGATAGAAGTTAATTTCGATCGATACGAAGAAAACCAAGTCCACCAATACAAATAGGACGACTTCAACCGATACGAGCAAAGTCACGGTGAATCGAGTCGAACAGACCCACTCTGATCGATACGAACAGAGATGAGTGATCGAAACGAACCGAACGGGCTCTGATCGATACGAACAGTACAAAATGCCTTTATAATTGATCGATACGAACAGAGCAGTGGATTGATGTGAATTTAAGCTAGCCCAGGTCGATACAAACGACGCGAAAATCTTGTAAATACTTGGTCGATCCGGCATGAAATGTGGATCGATCCAGGAATCAAGCGCCACGTCAACTCGCAGGCGCGTGCTCAACATCGATTCGAACAGAGCGATACGAAAGGATCGATTCGAACTGAACAGCCTACCGAAGAGTCTAATTTGTATCGATCATAACTAGCAATCCACAAGTCCAAATGCTATGAAATTTTCACAGGAACTTACGTACAACTCAAAGAACATCCATGTCAAATTTTGACTCGATAGGGTGAAATCTTGATCGATACGAAATTCATTCGTATCGATCACGGTTCAAGTCGAAACCACGTGGGATCGATCGCATGGGCCCGCCCACATGCCGGAAGAAATCTCTCGAGATCTGAGCGAGATATTTGCATCCTACGCCTATAAATAGCATCCCAGAGCCTCAAGAAAAGGGGACTTTTGGCTTTTCCACGTCCAGACTCTGCCGGATTCATCATTGTACTCGGATTTTGCTGTTGTAACCAATTGTAACTCATTGTAATCAGCAAGCAAACTTCAATAAAATTATCAACTTAAAAGTGGACGTAGGCCGGATTGCCGAACCACTATAAACCCAGTGTTCTTTACTGCTTTCATCTAAATTTTCTGAGTGTTCTTCACTTTTAATTCTCTACATGCTTGTTATCTGTGATCTGTGATTGTGAACATGTGCTTTCATCGACAATTGGGTGTTTGTGACCAATTTTGGCGCAAACACCATCGTACACTATACGGATACTAATACTACCATTCTATCCTTGAGCCCTTTCTGAGGTAGATGGTATCTTATCCTTGATAACTAAGTCACCAATCTCATCTTTGGACGGTCCTTCATTAAATGTCTCCCCTCGAAGCACCAAATGCAAGTCCGTTTGGGACAATTTTTGGCTTCATGTCATATGTTCTTGCATCGGTAGTAACCCATTGTCTTCTTTGTTTTAATTCTTGGTTTCTTCTTTGTTCTAGAGCATTCACGTAGAAAATGCCCTTGCCTTTTACACTTGAAACAAAATATATCAACCCTAAAAGATTTTTTGTTCTTTTTCTTTGCTTTCCATTTATCCATTTCCTTTATTCTCCTATCCTTACACAGAACTACATAATGCCCTTCTTTAATCCATCTATAATAGAAGATCCCGACATAAGATCCTAGTTTTAATTTCTCTTCTACCTCTTTTTGGGCACGTACTTTTCGTGCTTGCTTTGGATTAGCCTAATACTCATCACTGGTATGTTATAAGACATCCTGCCCCTAAGCGATATTCCAAGTTATTATCAGAAGTTTCATACCGTTAATTTCTGGACTTATCCAAATTACTTGATTTATACTTGTTCGGATTTGAACTTCCCTTGATTGTACAATGATAATAAGAATAACTTACCAAGCATTCGATAACATTCGCCTAACCCAATATATGATTGATACTTAGAAGTTTATTCCCACCATCACCAAACATACCAAGACCTTATTCTTAGAATTTTCCAAAGGGATAACATCTTATAATTTTTCCATATCACATGAACATTTGTACTTTTGTATATATAAAATATACTCCTTTTAAAATGGTGTGTCGAATCATCCTATTTAAGTATTTAGGAATCCTTATCGATACATGGAGCTCTTCATGCACCGACCAAAATTATAAACCACTCAATAGATTAATCACCACAAGACATTTTTATATCAAATAAAAAATATGCACTCATATATATAATACTCTCATACTCATTATAGGGTGTTACTAACCTTATCTCTAATAAGTCACTCATTCTAGGTATTACTAACCCTATCTATAATGATCAGAATTTTGACCCTCGAAAATCGACACTAATACATCCTCGTACTGAAAATTTTGAACACAATATCAGTAGTCTAACCAAGATTTCAACTGCTGAAAAATTAAAACAAATGCAATAGATGCAGCGGATAATAGAATACGTCTATACATAGATAAAGATCTCCAACTCCCCTTTGGAAACTCCAAGCATCTTTAACCAAACTTGAAACTACTCGGATCTAACCCGAGTATTAAAAATACCCGGATCAGGCTTGATAAATCCTGTGAAAAGAAATAGTATCTCATAAGACCACATTGCTCATAAATACGGACGGGTTTTTTTCCTTACGATAACCAAAATACTTTATATGAAAAACCACTTTGATATTATTATTAATGACATCTGTTTGAAAACACTTTCAAATAAATATATACAAAGAAAGTATTAATACCCAGACTATGGTAATATATCCGGACTAGGTCAATGGAATATACCATACGGAATATATGATACCAAAAGGGGTAGCTGAAATGTTTGCAAAGCATTATAGCTATTTTGGGACTATAATCAAAACTGTAAAGCTCTTATTTGGAATTGGATTTCCAACATTATAGGTAACTAATGGCCTTTTCCCTCGATCCACTCATAACAACCATAGTTCCTACGGTGACCTTATCACTTGTCTCAAGCTATCCACTTGGAATTGCACTTGCTACATTACTATGGTACAACGTATTTTCCCAGTGGCTTTACATGGTCTTCGTCGGCCTCTAGTACCTGTCCATTTCATCATCTTAAGGCAACAAATGCCTTGCGGCAACAAATGCCTTTCATTTCTCATAACCGATAGCCTGAAATATATGCTGCAGACCACATAGTATCCCGTATCATTCCTGGGATGTGAGGCTCGTGAGGCTATGCTTTTTTTCATAAATCCATACTTTGTTTTTCACAAAGCCGCACTTTATTTTTCCACAAAGCACATTCCACTTAGAATGCCACATTGCCATTCCTTAATCACACAACTGATTTCTACAGACGTATAACTCCTGAGCTCGTACATCTCAGAAAAGGGTGTTAAGCTAAGAGGAGTTGCCTCCTCCGCCACCAAGAAGATATTACGTTGATAGAGATCAGTTAATATGATTAGAAATGCACTATCAGACACTCTTCTATACAAGTTCGTTTTAAGACTGAAAGAAACCGAAGGAACTCCTCCTACCGCATCTCTTGTTTTTTAGGAATCACCCCTAGGATCAGTAGCAAGTAGTCCATGAAGTACGAAGATTTCAAAACACAACAAGACCACTGTTATAATAAAAATCTCTATATTAGGAGCAACCTAGAGAATGTCAACAAGTAGTCCTTTCGCTATGAAGATCTTCGGTCTTCAATACAATGAAGTTTTCAGAATGTTGACACCACTGCCATATAAATATATACATGGGGTAAGACCCGTGACTCATGACATAAATCCTTACATTCTAAAGATCTCCCATCTTCAATAATCGTCACATCTTCGCTTCCAAACTTATACATTAGTTTGAAGTGGTTTTCGGATAGGAATCACCCAAATCCGACACTAGTTTCTCTGAACCAACCATCGATAAAAAAGCATTTAGGTTAATTTATTATCACACGCATTCAATTAATTAACCTTTTTATTTAAATAAAATTTCTCTTAGAGTTATATTCATTAAACCATTTCTTTATCTTTTTCAGAGTATATGGAATCATTAAGCCTCATTTATCAAATCCTTTGGTTAATTAACACCCTTTTTAAATCTTGGAATAATTCTAAATCTTTTCACTTTTTCCTTAGGAAAAACATTTCCAAATTATTTATTTAAATCTCATATTGGAAAACATTATTAATTAAAAAAGGATCATGGAAATTATACTAATTCTACTCAATATCAATTTTCGTATTAAACTTTTACTATCCATCGAATAACGATGAAATCACCTTTTAAATTCACACGGATAGTACGGATTCCCTCTTCGGAATTTAATACCAAGTATAAGAAGATTATTTATATGCAATACAAATTGTTTGAATTTGGGAAATTATATCTTTTATACTTTGGGAAATTTTGATCCGAGTAAAACAAATTTACTATCCCTTCCGTCGGGCCAGTCCGGGTAGCTAGGGAGGGTAGACAACTGGTTTCCCAAACCCAAGCCTAGAGACTACCTCTCTGTCACTCATAAGGTGGTCAAGTTATTTGATCGACTCTTAATCTTTTGACATATCTAAATTATTTTTAATCATTTTAGAGCATTCGAGCTTCCCCTTCGATCTGTTTCATTCCTTGATCAGATTTTCTATGACACTTACAAATGGAATAAATGTATTAGTCATTTCTGCATACTCATTTTGACACCTCTTAATCATCTTTAATTTACTTAATTATTTATTTGAAAAGGTTCACAAAAGATTCGGGAAAGAATAATTAAGTTAAAATCATTGTTTGGAAAAGTAATTAAAAAGTGCTACGGATAGTGTTTTAAAAGCTTTTTTGGTTAAAACAACATTTCTATCATTTTGGTAATTCATTTATATAACTCAAATCTCTTTTAAACCATTTTCAAAGATTTATAAAATTTATTCCATATTTTTACAATCATTTAAAAAATATCCACTTTAAATTAATTTCAAATTCGGGTTTTAAACTGCAAAACCGCGATTTTTCTGAAAACTTGTTTTGGACTTATTTAAAAATTTATAAGATGAGATCTTGATTTTCTTTCTTCATTTAAAAACTATGGATCTAATAGTCCGAAAAATCCTAATCTCAAAGAATTGTGAGCTATATTCTGTTCTTTACACTTGTTTGAATTATACGGCGCGAAATCGCGAACTACCGTTACGCGACGCGCCTAGTTTTGACTTGTTTTTTAATTTCTTTTCAACATCATGGAAATACTTTTAAATTTTTATGAAACATTTCTAAATCATTTTAAACTCATTTAAACAAATATTTTTCATATTTCAAACTCATTTTCCATTTCATTTCATATTATAATATAATATTATTATAATATTCATTTTAACTCTTTTTAGATGTTTAAAATCATTAAGAGGCTAAACTACTCCTATACACATATTTATGGATTTTATTATCATTTGTTAATAACGGTCAATCAACTAACCATTTCCATTTTTCAATTATCAAACCAAGTTATCGTCTATATTAACAACCATATACTTAATCAAGTAATCATCCAAGTAATCAAACATTTAATCATCCAATATATTTTAAACTTTCAAATCATTATACTTGAAATAATTAATTAATTAGTAAAAATGTGAGTGCTCAGTATCATAAATGCTCCATCCTTCCCAAGCTCTAAAAAAATCCAGCAGAGCTTCCGTAGTACTTCAAACTTCCTCTTCTTCTTGGAACGAATCCGGCGGCACTTCTCTCCGGTGTTTTCACTCTGAAGCTTCCCGAACTCCTTCCTTTCTTCCAAATGGGTCTGGCCTTGGTGATGACAATGGTGGTCGTGTACTTATAAGAGAGAGAGGTGGAGTTTGGACTTGCTTTTGAGGTGGAATAATATATTTTGTTTTACTTTCTTTTTTTCTACTTTTTCACCATTATTTTCCTAGGAAAGAAGCCATTAAAACTCTAAGGAAGAAGAAGAAATCAAAGAAAAGAATGAAAGGAAATATGAAGAAATGAAAGCATAAGCGTCCATATTTATAGCCTTAGCCTTTAAGGAATGTAATTTGACAAAAAATACCCCTCTCCCTGATAGAGTTAGGGGTATGCCCTAGAGGCAATGAAAATCCATAAATGGTATGTTATGTGATAGTACTTACAAAGTGTTGTAATCATGAGTAATTTATTACAATGAAACAAATGTACCATTGTAAATGTTCCTAGTCAAGATGCATCGAGACTTGACATCATGTATCCGTTGAGACTAGAGTACATAACACTCTCCAAATGTTGGGCAGTGTATTACTCATGACTACTAGGGCACCAAAGGATTACGTACTGATAGTTATTGGATAACTATGGAATGACTCACTCGATAGTTTTCTGTTTGTTAATATAACTAAGGTCAAATAGAAAATATCGATGTGACTAATTTACACAATTATTTCAACATGAGAATACTGTCAACCTTCAATATGAAAAACTTTGCTTTGATTATAGTCAAATCATGGAACGACATCCATCAAGTGATTATAGTTGGGTCGAGTGGAAGTATTGGAAGGAAGACACTATTCAAGAGAGGATTCATCACTTCAGTTATATGAGGTTAGTATCATGGTCAACTTAAGTCAACCCAAAGTCAAAATCTCTGGCCAGAGTAGTACGGTTAATAATAATTGTTATTATTGAACCAAGGATTTTGTGTTTGGACTATAGAGTTGAATATGGACAATATAGGAATTTTGACCATTACCAAATTCCATAAATCCAAAGTGATACAGTTTTTGACGAAGAGAATTGGTGTGTATAAATGTCACTAACGGGTAACGGTTATTAAATTAAATAAAATTTTACTGAAAATGAATAAGCGATAAATTTGGCCATAATGTCACACCACTTGCTAAGTGACGTGTGAACATTAACATTCAAATAGTTCAGTGTTAATTGTTGACCAAATTTACACCCAAGAGTTACACAACTGAAATGATGAATTCCCTTAAGACTGAATGATTTAATTAGTTTATAATTGTTATAAAAAAATTAAATTAATTAATATTTATGAAATATTAATTATAAAAATTTGAATATGGTTTGAAAAATAAAAATTGTTATATATTTATAATAGTTATGTACCAATCGATATACGATATCGATAAGCGATTAAATTAGATTTAATTGCATATCATTTTGGCTTAGGCTTAAATGGGTTTAAAGCCCATCATTATGGCTGCAAATTTCGGTTTTGACAAGTTATTGGAGGCGGTTAAAACTTAGGATTAGACCAAGAGATAGATGGCTAAGATTAGGAGAGAATAGGTAATGAGATTGTCCTAATATCTCTCTTGTACAAGGCTATATATATGGATCTCTAAACCCTTAATCAAAAACAACTTTTGGCTGCCATAATTATCAAGTTTGCTGGCCGAAATTAATCCCCATACCAGTTCTAAGAATCCCAACTCAATTCAAGTTAAGTAAAAGCACTATTTGATAGAAAAGGTCGATGATTCCAAACTTGCAATCTGACGGATCGAGCATAACTAGAGAAGGGAATTCATTGATTTAAGTGGACTCAAAGGCATCATCAATTGGTATTTTATTTATATATTAAAGTAGTCATATCATATTTTATGATTTAATATTGATTAATCCCAAATCTCTGTGTGTGTGTGTATTAATGATGTATATCTAGTTAGGTGAGATTTTCGCAGGTATATGTAGTTGTCACAAATTAGTTGGTTATGTGCATGGTTATATTATTATGTGTTATAATTTATGTATAAACAAATCTAATTTGCTGTAAAAATTAAATTTTGTCATTATTAATTATTTTATGTATATTTATATATTAATTTAAATATAGACTAATGTATATTTTAAACATATAATTGCATATATGTAAATTTATAATGTATAAACAGCTTAGAATTTTTCCTTACACCTATTTATACATAATATGAATTATCAAATTATCAAATAATTTTTTTATATATATAAATAATTTTAAATTATCTTTTATTGATTATTTGAATTGTTTATTGTATCTAAAATAATTATTGCACTGAAAATTCGATTTTACATTTTTTTAAATTGTTACATTTATGTAATAACCCATGGAACGTTTTTCAGAATTTTTTTTAACATTTAATATTTTTAATAATTAAATTACTTCGGTTGAACATTTCTTTTATTTATAAAAATAATATTTTATTTCAAAAAATCATGAAAAAATTTTGAACCTGTATTTTATAATCCTAAATTTTTGTAAATTTTAAAATTTGATTTTTAAAATTTATTACTAATAGTATTAATTATTATGATCAAACCTATTTATTATATATATATATATATATAATAATGATAAAATTATAAAATTATTATTTTATGTTTGTTATGCTAATTTCGATCTGGAAATTATTTTAAAATATATATATTTATATTATAAATATTTGAATGTAATTAATTATTCATATATATACATTTTATTTAACCTTATATATATAATTTTAATTATTATATATATATATGTATAATTGTATATGTTTAATTATGTATATATATTTATACAAATGTTTTAAATTATATATATATATATAATTTTGAAACTTTTAGTTATAAAATATATTTTAAATATTTGTATACGTATTTATATAAATATACTTTGCATTATAGATTTATGCACATATTTAGACAACATACAATACATACGAAATGAGGTAATGTGTTTGTTGCGATGTAAATCCCAACATCTATGTACGGGCATGTTAAACCATTCACGGATTATTATGTCACACATGCACACACATATGTATATGATACATGTATACATATAAATTAAATCATTCAATTAACTTTACATTACAAAATACTTAAATTTAAATAAAATACATGATTTTATTTTTTTTAAAATAGAACTAAATGAATTAGACTTCATAGGCCCAATAAAGATCCAATAGGATAAAAAAATTAAAATACCCCCACCTCTACCGCTGTGGGCTGGCCTAGTTCCAACAATGGCATCAGAGCCCAATAGCCTATGCGGTCTAAATTAGTCATGTTAGGGCTAACTTATTAAGCTTGCCCACTCAGTATGGTGTCTAGAAAGGTAATGTCTAGGCTTGGAATTGGGTAATCAAGTACCTTATCCTACCTGGTTACCGGCCTGGCTTGAAAGGTAAAGTGAGCCCAAAGGTTGCCCCTAATAGAAAAGGCCCAACTTAATTTGGGAATTGGGCTAATTTTCAAAATTGTCTTGAAAAATAAAGTATTTTAAATTTAATTGTTAAATTTAAAATAAAATATACGTTTATTATAATAGTTATAATGTAACATATTTTTCAAAATGTTTGAAAAACAAAATAACATAATTTTCGAAAATTATAAATTTTATTAATAAGTTAATTAATAAAATGTATATGCATGTAGTAAATATATTATGAAATATGTTATGATATTTTAAAATGTTTAAGATATCATAAATATGCATGCATAAATATGAATAATGGTTTTCGAAATCAAGATAATTTAATTAATTTAATTAAAAGGTTAATTAACCAAAATTATAATTACACATGTATATGATATATGTGTTATACTATAAAGGTTATCGTACATAATAAATATAAATGTTATATCAATATAAAATATATTAAAATATTAATTAATTAAATTAATTAAATATGATTTAATTAATATAATATTATACACAAGACTATTATATAAGTTATGTGAAATATAAAAACTATATAATAACAAAACTTATATGATATGAATGTATAAACTAAAAGTGGAACATTAAAGAAACCTAAATAGACTTAAGGAATAAATACATACGTAAATATACGTATACTGTGATTTCTGATGTGTCTAACACTTGAATTACAAGGGTATTTCATAAGAAATACATTATTTCATAAGTCGATATCACTCAATATAATATATTGAAGATTATGAATCTTTAATATAATGTTGTCCTCTACTATATGTATATTAATAAATTACTTGCATACTCCTTAGTTGTTGAGCAAACTCAAGTTGGGGATGTTATGTGTAGTATTATTAATATATTGAACATATAAGGTAAGATAACTATATGTATTTGTTGAGCAAACTCAAGGTACATATACTATACTTAGGCCATCACGATATGGTAGGTATGAGTGAATAATCTCTTTCGATTTGTTGAGAAAACTCAAGGTCGAAATGAGATTAGGACAAGGAAAAATGGGTTAGAAGTTGTATGTGAAACAACCGATAAGGAGTTATCCATCGTTTGTGGGGCTATGATTTGTTGAGCAAACTCAAGGTCAGAATACCAAGACAGACGAGTCCTAACATCCACTAGTGAAGTCGAAAGACTTTTATATTTCATCTTAGGGTTTGGAGAAACATAAAAGACTAATGGGAGCCTTATTGGAAAAATAAAATGGTAACATTTAACCTTTCTAATATTGTAAGAACATATGCTAAATAATTTTATAATTATTTACAATGATAAATTTGTGCATTTAATATGATTGATAAAATGTTTATCAATTAACATATACAAACGAACTGAATTGAAAGTTGGCAAATGGATATATAATACCCACTATCAAATTCCTATTGCATGTTAACGTTTCAACACCCATGCAAGTGCCTGATTTTACAACTGCTGAATACATTCGTGGTTTGGTCACTTATGCATTTATTTGGTCAAGACCATATATTCCATTTTATGAGTTTCAAACTCTAAAACAATACAAGACTATGGATATTTGATCCATATACAATTGTATATAAATGTTATATGGTGAATGGTCAAAATTTGTAATGTACAATATTTCAATGAAATTAGTTCATCCGAAAAACCGAAAAAACCTTAGTGCGAGATCAAGTATTCAATCTGATTAATTACAAAAGAGATCATATTGGATTATTGTAACACAAGACCAGAAACTACAAGATAGATATAAGAACTTGATCGCTGAAATGTCATTTTGAGAAATAATCTTATTGTATGATTTTGAATCATATGATACTTGTTAATTATATCTCAAACAATAAAGGGCTATGCACCCATTAAGTGGGAGTATCATAAGAGTTGATGAACTCCTTGGATTGATACATATAGATGTATGCAATCATAATTCTATAAATACCAAAACGATTCCTTGTACTTCGTCATATTCACCGATGAGTTATCGTCGACATGGAAATGTGTATTCGATACACATGTAGTATGTCTACGGTAAACTCATAGAGTACAAAACATAAGTAGATAAAATAACATGCAATAGAAATGATTCGATTTGATCGAATGAGTGAGTATATTAGAAAAAGGCCAAATGTACCTAAACATGAATAAAGATCTCAAAAGTCACCCCTCCATGTGATGCATAATGATGCATCGATAAGGGTTAATCGAACTTTGTTAAACAATGTGCGATTGATTGTGAGTGAAGTTGAGTTAGTTTCTTTCTATAAGGTCATGTACTTAAGAGTAGTACACAAGGTTAATATTATTTCATCTAAATAATGGTTTACAAAATCACACAAGATAAGGGTTTATAAGAAACTCCAACATATCCTAGGCCAAGGAGTAGGTAGGTTCTATGAGTCAAAAGATTGCACGTAATAATTGTTCATGAAGGATCTTGTATGAATCTTCCCAAAAGGATTTTGAAAAGTCTGCCATTGGATGACATATTTATGTTTCGAACATAACTTTTGTAAACTAAAACCAATTCAGATTAATGAATAAGGAAATTCATAAAACGTTTATGAATACCTATTCTATTGCGCTGAGAAACATTTCAAGAAATACCAGCTTCATTGTGAAAGAATTTCCTTGAGAAATTATTGGTAGTAAAAAGGATTTGGATACGATCCAAAGATAGAACTGAATAGATGAGATGAAATAAAATTGACTAACCTAAACGAACACATTGTATTAGAACGTCTAATAAGTGTTCTCGCTCATTAAAGAGAAACTATGAGTTTCTTGTCAATGCCGAAAATATATAATCCTCGATTGTTTAATTAAACGACCAAGAGTGTTGACTCTATCATATGGTATGTGCGCAAATCTCAAAGAATTCCAAGTACGGTGTCAAAATATGATTTTGGTAGTCGTAACTTAAGGGATGTGATCCATCGGTCGTGATTATGTCTTATGAGCAAGACTAATGCAGTTGGAATTAAATGAGCAACGTTGATGAGAATAATATCGCAAACTTCAATTGATGAAATTAGTGTAATAGATTCGGTATTCAACGTGCTCAAGTTAATTCGGATTTACTCACAAAAGTACCACTTGATATGACTTTATGTTTAGTACGTATATATTGAAACAGAAAAATCTAAATAATGATTTAGAGTAAACTGTTTACACATAACAACCAAAATATCTCGAAGTCGGTGGGAGAGATATTGAGTTTGTGAGTCTTTGGATATGATCCAAGAAATGATTCGAAATTATCACTTTATAAGCATCAAGATTGAATAAGTATTTTGATAGAAATATCAAATAGTTTGATTTTCAATCAAAGTGCAGAGGAAGCGTGTGTTCATAAGAAAGAATGTTAAAAGGTACAATGATATTTCTAAGCTATAAGCAAACAACACGTTGTTGATTTTAATGACGTGCTTGTGTTAAAATCAGCCTTAGTTGTTTTAATACTCAACATTGGATTAATAAATGATGTCTTTTATAGTAAGTATAAAAGATGTCAGGAATGTCCCAAATGATATGCAAAGACACCGTATGAAAATGTTTAATATGGAACATGTAAGATTGATTCCTTTGCATTGGAAAAAGGAATTATCATACATGTTGTGTTGTCTACTATTGAACCAAGGATTTTTTTTTTGGACTATAGAGTTGAATATGGACAATATTGGAATTTTGACCATTACCAAATTCCATAAATCCAAAGTGATACAGTTTTTGACGAAGAGAATTGGTGTATATAAATGTCACTAACGGGTAACTCTTATTAAATTAAATAAGATTTTACTGAAAATGAATAAACGATAAATTTGGCCATAATGTCACACCACTTGCTAAGTGACGTGTGAACGTTAACATTTGAATAGTTCGGTGTTAATTGCTGACCAAATTTACACCCAAGAGTTACACAACTGAAATGATGAATTCCCTTAAGATCGAATGATTTAATTAGTTTATAATTATTATAAATCAATTAAATAAATTAATATTTATGAAATATTAATTATAAAAATTTGAATATGGTTTGAGAAATAAAAATTGTTATATATTTATAATAGTTATAAATGTACCAATCGATATACGATATCGATAAGCGATTAAATTGAATTTAATTGCATAGCATTTTGGCTTGGGCTTAAATGGGTATAAAGCCCATCATTAGGGCGGTAAATTTTGGTTTTGACAAGTTATTGGAGGCAGCTAAAACTTAGGATTAGACCTAGAGATGGATGGCTAAGATTAAGAGAGAATAGGTAATGAGATTGTCATAATATCTTTCTTGTACAAGGCTATATATATGGATCTCTAAACCCTTAATCAAAAACAACTTTTGGCTGCCATAATTATCAGGTTTGCTGGCCGAAATTAATCCCCATATCAGTTCTAAGAATCTCGACTCAATTCTAGTTAAGTACAAGCACTATTTGATAGAAAAGGTCGACGATTCTAGACTTGCAATCTGATGGATCGAGCATAACTAGAGAAGGGAATTCATTGATTCAAGTGGACTAAAAGGCATCATCAATTGGTATTTTATTTATATATTACAGTAATCATATCATATTTTATGATTTAATATTTATTATTCCCGAATCTGTATATATATTAATTCTGTATATCTAGTTAGGTGAGATTTTCGTAGGTATATGTAGTTGTCACAAATTAGTTTGGTTATGTGCATGGTTATATTATTATGTGTTAAAATTTATGTACAAACAAATCTAATTTGCTGTAAAAATTAAAACATTTCATTACTAATTATTTTATGTATATTTATATATTAATTTAAATATAGACTAATGTATATTTTAAACATATAATTACATGTAAGTATATTTATAATGTATAAACAGAGCTTAGAATTTTTCCTTTAACCTATTTATATATACATAATATGAATTATAAAATTCGAAAATAAATTTTTTATATATATAAATAATTTTAAATTATCTTTTGTTGATTATTTGAAATGTATATTATATCTAAAATAACTATTGCACTGAAAATTTGATTTTATATTTTCTAAAATTACTACATTTATGTAGTAACCCACAAAAAAAAATCCATGATTTTTTTAGTATTTATTATTTTTAATAATTAAATTACATCGGTTGAACATTTCTTTTATTTATTAAAAATAATAATTTATTTCAAACAATCATGAAAAAAAATTTGAACCTATATCTTATAATCCTAAATTTTTGTAAATTTTAAAATTTGATTTTTTTAATATTTATTACTAATATTTTTAATTATTATGATCAAAACTATTTATTATATATGTATAGTAATGGTAAAATTGTAAAATTATTACTTTATGTTTGTTATGCTAATTTCAATCTGGAAATAATTTTAAAATATATATATTTATATTTTTAGTATTTGAATGTAATTAATTATTCATATATATTTTTTTTATTTAACCTTATATATAATTTTATTTATTATATATATATATGTATGTATAATTTTATATGTTTAATTATGTGTATATATATTTATACAAATGTTTTAAATTATATACATATTTAGTTTTGAGACTTTTAGTTATAAAATATATTTTAAATATAGGAAAATAGGCACGAGGACAAACTAGAAAAAAATTTAGGCTGAAGGACAACAAGTTTGTTTTTTAGGCTGAAGGACAATGCTAGTTATAACTAGCATATTGTATAGTGTAAAACTGAATATAATGCTAGATATATCTAGCATTTTGTATAGTGTAAAAGTTGAATATAATGATAACTATAACTAGCATTTATCCTTCGGCCTAAAAATGAAACTTGGTGTCCTTCAGCCTAATTTTTTTTCAAAGTTTGTCTTTTTCCCTAATTCCCTCTTTTAAATATATGTATATATATTTATATAAATATACTTTGCATTATAGATTTATGCACATATTTAGACAGCATACAATACATACGAAATGAGCTAATGTGTCCGTTGCGATGTAAATCCCAACATCTATATACGGGCATGTTATACCCTTCACGAATTATTATGTTACACATGCACACACATATGTATATGTATATGTATATGATACATGTATATATATAAATTAAATCATTCAATTAACTTTACCTTACAAAATACTTAAATTTAAATAAAATACATGATTTTATTTAAAACAAATTTAGAATTGTTCTAAATGAATTAGACTTCATAGGCCCAATAAAGATCCAATAGGATAAAAAAATTAAAATACACCCACCACTACCGCTGCGGGCTGGCCCAGTTCCAACTAGGGGTGTTACGGTTGCGGTAACCGTCGCTATTATCACCAACCGTAACCGTAACCGTTGTTGACGGTTATAAATTCTTATAACCGTTACCGCAACCGCCTATGACGGTTAACCGTCGTATTTTCAATTTTGAAGCATGTCGTACATATATTTTCAATTATATGCATTGTGATGATAAATTGATATAGCTCTAACTGTTTTTTGCAAATTTATTTATTTGTTTATAAATGTATGCACATGTTATTAGTTCATTAAGACACATATTATTAATGTACATGCTATTTCTTTAACTTAAATTACTAATTTTTATACTTTAATGTTAAATATTACACAAAACAATCATTTACGGTTGGTATGGTTAACCGTGGTTTTCAAAATTTTCAACCGTTACTGTTATAGATGGTAACCGCATGAACGGTTGGTACGGTTGAACGGTTGAGCGATTCAACCGTAACAGCCCTAGTTCCAACACTGCCTACATCATTCCTTGTGCAAGCAACTACCCTCCTCCTTACATCATCTTCCATCCTTTCCATCACTTCTTGTCTTTCTTACTTAATACTTAAGGAATGAACCTAGTTGGAAAAGTGGACTAAGGTGGAGATTTTGCTTGATTTGCTTTTGTTTTGATGTGATCTAATTTGATATGTGTTGGATTTGGTGAAAATGTCTTCTTTAAGTAGTTTTCTTTACTTAATTAAACATTTAGCTTAATTAATCCTTAATTAATATAAGTAGGTTATTTTTTTTAATGTGTTTATATAATAACTATTCAAGTTCTAAAACTTTTACACTACTTATATTGAACAAAACATTGATTTTTGACAAAAACTTTTCTGGCCATATTTTCTGTTTTAATCAAACTATTTATTTATGTATAAAAAACTTGAAAATAAGTTTCTTATCATCTTTAAAAAATAAATAAATAATATTTTGGTTATAAAATCACGTTTAATAATATTAAAATCCAACTGTAAAAATACGACGTCGATTGGTCGAAGTGCGACGAAGTTTGTCTAACTATATAAAAAAGCATATATATATTTATAAAAAATTTATCAATAAATTATCATAATTTTATAACAATTTAAAAGGAGTTATTTATCATTTAAAATAATAATTGAATGTACATCCAATTTTATCGAAAACCGGCTTTTGTCAATTTTACGATAAAACTCCAAAATCTCTTATTTTTGTTAACCAATTCTAAAAATAAGTTCACCATTCTTTTTATCACATAAAACATGATTATTTAAGTTTGAAAATTCTATATTTGGATATTTAAAGTTAATTAGATATTTCATTTAAGAGTGATAAAATTACGGGTCGTTACAATATTAGAATCTCACAATGAAACGATCATATATAATATCAAAATACAATATAAACTGTCATCCTAATATGCAAAGTTTTTTAGAGTTACGGTAATCAGCCCTGATAGTTATAATAACCTGTCCTAACAAATGCTGATGATAAACACAAAGTAATGCAGCTAAAATAAATACCATGATATGTAGAACTCCAACTCTTCTTCGAAATCTTCAAAGCGTCCAAAGCTAAATCTGGAAACATACACGGGGTTGACCCGAGCATCATAAGAAAATAACACCCATATCAGTTTAATAAACCAGCGTGAGAAACACAGATCAAATAGATTTTTAACGTCATAAAAACCTTTCAAATTAAAGGTATCCGATAAGGCCATGCCGCACATAAACACGGACGGGTTTTTCACCTTACTAGTGATATTATAATAATGTCTAAGGTTCAAAATAAATATTAATCGGTCGAAATGGTTACATTGATTACATTCCAGCATAATAGGGGTACAACCAAAACCGATAAGGAACGTTCGCATAATGGATTTTCCATAGAGATCACTTCGGAGAAGCCGAATCCAAACTCCATGCACAAGGATTAGAAACTACCATCCGAGCATCGTATATCTTTAGATATGGTATACCATAAGGTAAACACAAGAGGCCAAGCGTCCAAACATAAACATGAACAACGTGAACCAAATATCATTTACTTCTGCCAACCAACAATCGATAAGTATCGCTAGATATAGAGTTGATAATACCCTGACATGAGTTGCTAACCACAGGTTGTGCATCCTACTCTGCCTTTAGCCATTTCCAATGTCGAGGTTACTTTTGGCATCTTTCACACTTCTTCAATACTCGAATAGAACAATCCCAAATTGGATCCTCTCATCTTGGATAGATCGAATTCTCAAATGAACTCCCATATCTCGAACAGATCACGAATAACTACATGGATTCAAGCATCTTGATCAAATCTCAAACCTCCACATAGGTTCTCCTTGCATAAGTCTACCAATGAATGCTAAAGCTATCCTCTCTCATGGAGTAGTCTTCAAGATAGACAGTTCCACACGATAACATCATTTAAAATGTTAACGCTGACCTCTCCCTTGGACTTTAACATTAGGATTGATAGTTCAACTCTATAATATTTCACTTCTAAACCGCTTCCAAAACATAGAACTTGTATACTAGTTTTGAAGTGGTATTCGATAAGTAAAACACTTACCTATCCCAGTCTCTTTAAAACTAAGTCGATGAATTTCCTGCTAAGTCAATTTTGGTTCTCTCAAAAGTAAGCGAAAGCTATAGACATTTCATACCAATACTCCTCCCCGGGGGTTCTTATTGGTATGAAATCATGAAGCCTTTCGGTAACTTCTTAAGTCGTATTTTAGTCAAATTCGATAGTCGACTAATCGACTATCTAGCATAAGATAGATGTTTGTAAATAGAAACCAAGTCTAAGTTACTTTCCATAAGCAAATAAACAAAAAAAACACTATCATCATCCAAAACACAATCAAGCCACACAAAGTATAATTAAGTTACTTAAGTAACCCTAAATCCCTTCCATTTAATTAACCCTTTTATTAATTAAAACTTCTTTCTTAGTAAACTTCATTTACCTAATAAATGTCTACTTTTTCTATCTTTTTCCAAAAGATTCCATTACTTATTATTTCATTTAAAATATTCATCTTAAGGATCTAAGTACTTTCTCAAATTCATTCAAAAGATTTAAGAGTAATGTTAATTAAACATTGTCACTACAAACCTAAAACCATTTCACTTTTGCTTATCTTTAAATCATTCTTTTAAAGGTCTATTTACATTTCATAAGTATAATCAAAATGGGTTAAAGTCAAATGTTAATAACACATTGTCACAACAAACCCAAAACCATTCTCATACTTGTTACTATCTTTACAAACATTTGTTTAAAGATCTAAGTTCATATTCGATCAAGTTTGGTATGGACTAGTTAACTATCAAGTTCTAAAGACAATTGCTTATACAAATCACGATTTGTACGCTTAACTCGTTTTTGACATTCCAACTTAACTATTCCTCACCCAAGAATGAAGCCAAATAAGTTTGGACATTAGTTGCTCCAAGCCTTGCCTAGATACTTCAGTCTTGAATCTCACAAACAAATAAGTCTACCTCGTCGGCTTATAGTGTAAGTTATAGTATTAATGATTTCAATAAAAAAATAAGAAATCAACACGATTAACATGTTTCTGACATTTTCCACTTACCTATTCCTCGGCTAAGAGAAAAGTCTGATAGGTTAGAGCTTTATTGCTCCGTCCCTACTCGGCATCAATCTTAACTCTCATAAATAGATAAGATTACTTTTTTCTTATTAGTGTTAAGCATAATCAATTACTTTTCAAAAAGTAATTAAACAATTTAACCATTTTGTCATTAAGCAATTACTAACCCCTTTCTCGATGTTTTGTTTTATAATTTAAAACAAGATATTTATATAAGATATTTTCCATAATATTTATATAAAATATTTCCAAGATATTTATATAAAATATTTCCAAGATATCTATATAAGATATTTAAACTCCAAAATACTTATAATATGTTTTAAAACATTCCTTTAAAATATCACTTGAAAATAACAAGTTTGAAAAATCAATAGAAACTTGAAAACGACATGTTTTAACAAAATATATCTTCTTTGAAAATTCACTACTAATTCTTATAAATTCACTACTAATTCTTATAAATTCATAAATATCTTAAACCACTTTTAAAATACTCTAAAAATAGTTAGTAACCACTTGTAAAAAGAAGGAAACAAAATACTTAAATCTAAATATCTTTTCAAATCTTTTAAGTCCAAAAATCAAGTCTAAACGGGGCAGTTTTGCACCAGTGATGTTTTGGCCGTTTTCGAGATGTTACTTAACTTTTTAATATCGAACCTTTTAATACCAACAAACACACACACACACACATATATATATATATAACAATATAAATATGGTGAGAAACCCATAAGGAACTCTCTACAAAATTTCATAACAATGGCAAAAAATAAGGCAATTCCAAACTGCTTCTATAGCGAATATCGCTATAAGAGCACTTCTAAATCCAAGTCAAAACTAAATCAAAGTCCATCTATAACCGATATGCTTTATTCAAGGTCTAATCACATGTTATATATGTCCATTCAAGTCCATTCCAAGTTTATTCAAGTCCATGTTCATGGATCACATATGTCACTTACCTTTAAAGTAAGAATTTTAAACCAATTTTTCAAACATAAGTTAACAACAATTCAAACAACATTATCACAATCAAACACAACATATAAGAGTTATATTTTTCATACAAGGTGAGGTGTTAACTCATCTTTAATCCAACTAAAATAAGATCCAAGAAACAAAGCCTAACCCCACTTGCAACCACCTCTTTCCTTTGCTTTAGCCTCGCTTTTCCTCCCCCCATCACCATAATTGCTCATGACCATAGCTTCCCACGAGAGTCTGGCTTCACTTCTTCATGTTTTGGTATGGTGGAAGGATTTCTAATATTGTACTAAGCCTTATCAAAAAGTTTGAGGTGATTTGGAGTTGATTTGAAACTCTTTCTTTTTAGAACATAAGAGATGAAGAAGAAGAAGAAGAAGAAGATGCCATTGACTTTAGAACTCAAGCTTTGCAATTATTGTGATTTATTCCTAAGGGTGTACCCTTCCTTATATAGGCTTAGGAATGCGATGGGAAAATATCAACCCCACCCAAAAACCTTATGACAACTTTACACCACATAGCATAAATTATAAGTCATTTCCACTTATGCTTATTTCATATATATCTAAGATGACGTCACCCATGACATATTCCATAAATTTTATTTCCATAAATGAAAAAATATTTTTATTTCGTTAAATTGATTTCCTAAGCAAATAAGTGTATGTAAAAAAAATCTGAACAACTTCAGACAGTTAAAAAGCGGTTTATTAATAAAACAATTTTCGGTCGCATTATCGATATTTTTTCAAAGTATTTATTTTTGTAAAAAAATTTCCACAACAAGTTTACCATCATTACTTATTATATAAAAAGGGGTTAAAATATTAAATCATTTTGATGACACTTAATCAAAGTTTCAAATATTTGAATAATTTAGATATTTAAATACGAAGTGACCAAAATTTCGGGTCGTTACCATAGTCTTTAGACTTGAGGATACTGTTGACTTTAAGTAATCAGGATATACTTTGATTATGGCTAAATACTTGGTATGATGACCATATTATGACTATGGTTGAGTATACATTAAACTACTTGAAGTAAAACACTACACAAGAGAGGATTCATCTTCTTTATTATAGAAGGTCAATATCACCATAATTGGTAGTCAACTTAAAGTCAAAATCTCTAGCAAGAGTAGAACCGTTAGTCATTAAATATTATCGAATTGAACCAAAGATTTTAAAGAGGTCGATGCAATTAAATAAGGATATCAATATAGATTTTGACCTTAGGCCAAACTATGAATATCTAAGTGATACAATGATGACAAAAAGAATATGTATACAAAATATTATTACCAGATGAGCTTATTATGGATTATAAATTAGATTTTGTCTAAATAACTTATAAGAATTGAACTTCTGCCTGATATTATACTTCAACAAAGTCTGTATATGATTTAGTATTTAATTTGTCTAAATATCAACTAAGGTTTGCACCAAGAGTCAATAAAAATGCATTGTTAATTATTTCGAAATTCGACCAATGAGAAAATTAGTTTATGAATATTATAAACTAATAATTAATTAACACAAATTTTGTACTAATATTTTATGGTATTTTTAATTATTTATTTGAACCTTAAAATTTATTAGAATTATGTATAAAAGTTGTACATCGATCCAACCACTTATGGAGCTAGAATTAAATAACTGAAAAAATGATTCACAGTGGACTCAAAGGGGTCATTGACCGTGCTAAGCCATTGCCTAGGCTGGCCATAACATTTTAAATTGAAAGACTAAGCTAAGTCTTCTAGGGCTAGAGAAAAATAAGGAGAAATAGGTGCAAATCCTTGACTATAAATAATATAACCTCCACTCATTTATTATTACACTTTTTGAACGAGATCTTACCCCTATTAGCCCCAATTGGTAAAGCTAAAGAATCAAACTTGTAAACTTAATCCGAGGAGAACAAATTGATTTAAGAGAAAATATTAGCAAACGATGTGTTAGGCTTTCGGCAAGATATATTTTTCACTTAATTTTATAACATTAAAAATTCATAATATTTGAGTTTCTCACACTGGTTTACTAGATTGATCCGGGTGTTATTTTCTTATAATGCTCGGGTCAGCCCCGAGCATATTTTCAAATCTAGTTGGATGCTTTGGAGCTTTAGCAGACGAGCTGGATGCCTTTAGACCTATTCATGTATTTTATCTTCCACTGCATTTTTCGTATTGTATTTATCAACGTTTGTAAGGACATGCTGTTATAACTGTTCAGGTTGATGATATGCTAGCTTACTCTGATTATTGAATGTATATTCAGGTTTTCTATTTTATGCTATGTTGTATATTATATATTACTCGTCATGATATGATATTTTGTTATGTCTTTTCTTTTCTTTCACCTCAACAATCTATCTTTCCAACACTTGATGCTCGGCATGTGAATACGGTGGGTGTATTAGAGTCGACTTTGAGGGTCAAAAAAGCTGATCATTACACGTTGTATCAGAGCTTAGGTTGAGCAAATACCTAGGGCTTGGTGGAGTAAACTCATTAGAGATAGGGTAAGTGATGCCCTAGAATGAGTTTGAGTATGTGTGTGTGTATGCGTCTATATGTGTGTGTGTGTGTGTGCATATTTGTTATCGTTATAAAAATGTTTTATATTGTGTTAATTGATCTGTTGAGTGATTTATGAATTATGCTCGATACAGAAGGTACAACTATGTCGATAGGGGTTCCTAAACACTTAGACAAGGCAAACCAACACATTATTGTTTTAAAATTTGATAAATGAAATAATTTTACCTCGGATTATATTTTATATATAGAAGAATAATTTTAGAAAATTGATATAATTATTTATGATGTGTTTGTTTGTTGGGAAATGATAATATTCAATTATTATCGTTTATTGTTTGATTAGTCATGCTTATCTAGTTTGGAGCATTAGCTATTGTTTATTTATTGCTGTGCTCAGCTAATTTATGAGCATTTATTGGTTTGATTTAGAATAAATATGAATACCTTATGAATTTAGTTTCACAATTTGACTATAAGGTGTTTGGTAGTAATATTGTTGTAAGGTTTATTTTGGAAGTAATGATTTTATATAAAGTTGATTCTATAAATCAGGTTTATAAAAATTGGTTTTAAAAAAAGGAGGAGGATTTTTGGGAATTTAAATTCCGATGTCATTGGAATTTCAAATGATTTTGAGAAAATTAATAATAGTATTACTTGAAAGTATTCAAAAGTATAAATATCTCAAGGAGAATTTTGAGTAAGATACATCTTCTTTGGATAGTTCGGGGAAAACGTATTGATTTGTTTTGTGATGGTCTGCATAATATTCTAAGTGACGATCATACGTTTACTTAGGTGAACATTATAGTGCACTTAGTAAATGATTCTCTTTATCATTGTACGATCAAAATGAGTTTGAATCTGGATGAACCCAAAGCAAGTAATAATAGATATTTTATTAAAACTATTCATATGGAAATATATACAATACCGTTTCAAAATGGGATTCGAAAAAGAAGAAGTATTTTTATGTTAACTAGTTCGAGTGACTCGAAAACGACTAAAAATGGGCAAGAGATGTATTCGAATGGTAACACATCTCTAAGTATTATCCTTCTTGGTAAGGGAGTGTGTGATACTACTTGGTAGGACCTAGTTTCTTGGTATCATTTTGGTATTACTCGATCTATATGTATATTTTCTATAAATTAACATATATAGTATTATTACAAAAAAATTGAAATAAAAACTGGGTATTTAGTTCTTAAGTCTCCTTAAAGAGAATAGATTCAAATAAAAATGTATTTTGATAAAAGAGTGTTGATAAATGAAATTTTTAATATGAGTTTATATCACTCTTGGTTTGAGAAGAAATAATTTAATACAAGCTTAACGTGTTAAATTTAATAGGAAAGTTTTAATAAACTCTATTTTATTAAAACCATGTCTTTGGTTTTAACATCTAAGTTATGTAAACTATTGATGTTATTAGGTAGACCAATAAATTTTTTTTACCTTAGAGGTGTCTAAGAAAAAGTAGACTCTAGGAATAAGTTGGATACTGTCATCCTACTCTTCTTAGCTACTTACCAGACCAAATGGGTAAAGAGGTCGAATCAATACAAGACCCAGATTATTTATTTGGGCCTGCATTTGAATTTAAGGAAAAAGAAAATGCAAAAGATTAAATCAGATAGTTGTATATACTCTTAGGATATAGTAGGGTATTACACAAGTTTAAAACTTAAGTTATGTTTTTTTGAAATGTTTTCATAAATAATTTTAGGAAGTAAAATGATTTGGAGTAGTTAAGAAACCAATGGAATAAATACACAAGTTGTACGTATATCATTTCATTTACATAACTATTCTTGATCCAGATTCGAGCACATGACTTTGAGGTGATTCACACCGATTCGAACAAGGAATTTTCATTCGATTCTTGATGACGAATACTTGATGCAGCTTCTTAATATGATTCTAAAGTTTTCTATCATAATATGTAGCTATGTAAGGAGAATGAAGTTTTCTAATCAAGGAACCTGATCAAAGTCCACACTAGGGAAGTCAAGTGAGCGATACTAGTTCGGAAGATAAGTTTATGTGATCGAGCAAGTGATCAATTTAATATTGTGTATGGATGACATATGTATATCGTACAAGATTTAATGTAGTTTTATGCTTCTTACATTAGAAATGCACGTTACATGGTTTGATATGGCATGTTTATGTGAGATGATTGCTATATATGATTTAGCAGACTCGGATTCATGGTATGATGAATGAGTTGTTATATTGTTTCATTTATCGTGTTTAACTCTCTTTTAGGTTACGTAAGTGAAATACAGGTACATGGAAGCAAAGGCTTGCCGGTTGCTTTTGGTTTCATGAGTAGAGTTAGCTTGCTCGCAAATGGTACGTGTTTATGCTTAATGGGTGTGTTTGCTATGTGACATACATAGTTCGTAAGGTATATCATACATATATGTTATTGTTGTGTTATCCCCAAATATGGGCTTATATTGATGTTATGATTTTTTTGGACCTAGCCGCGTAAAGGAAATGCTGCTGATATTTTATGTACATAAGAAAATCTAAAAGCCCAAGGGTGAGAAGATAGTTTCTTCAGTTGGGAACTGTGAGAAAGAAATTCTTTTAAGGGAAGAAGGATGTAACGACCTGGAATTTTATTGTTTTGATTGTGAATATTTAATTAATTTTAAATATTTAAATAAATGATTTTAAAAGCTTAGTAAACTCATTTTAATAATAAATGACGGTGGTAAACTCTTCTATACTATTAATAATGAGAATTCAACCGTGTCTTTTTGAATTTCCTAAAATACCCTTTACATCTCCATAAAGAAATATTGATGTATTAGCTAAAAATATTTGAACTGTCTCTCATTTTCATGGCATACATATGTTCATAGGCCATATTATTAAACTTCACAACAACATCTTATCTCAATTAGATAATACTATAACTACTTACTTTTTCATCCCTTAGCTTATATACAACAACAATCACTATATTTTGGACGATGTGGGACTAATTAAAACAATTTTACTCCCCAAAACTCTTCCTCCGCTCACCCACTCACGTTATGGAAGCAACTACAATTCCTTCGACCTTTCCTTATTTTTATCTCCATTCTTCTTCCGATCGTTGGAAATATATGACATTCCACAAGTGATTGGCCTACCATTTGATTTATTTTATTTATCAAACTGCTAATGCGCCTTTAGTAATTTTCTCATAATTCATTATATTAATCGTTGTTTTTATTTTTCAAATGAAAGCCGAGAAATTTGGATGGCTACATATGGACTGCAACAAAAACTACTTGAGATTGCAACCTTCTATAATGGGACATCGGTTCATCCACAACTTGCAGTAATGTTTGTCCATAAGTTGGCTCAGTTCATATTTTAATACTCTTTAACATATATATTATAATGAAGATGTATATTATAATGAAAACGTTTGTCCATAAGTTTTGTTAGCAACATATGGGTGCTCAACACATTAAACTGTCTATTAGAAGTAAATATTTCTATTTATCTTGATATCTCTACTACAGCAACAAACATTACTTCAAATGTTGTTGAAAAATATCTTAATATCACAAACAAAGTGAAAAAAATTTAATTTAATAGAAAAGAAATTTCATAATTTAAAACCTTATTATGTGGATTTGGGTGTTCTAAATGTTAAGTGAAGAGAAACGAATATCAAGGCAACATGATGGTAAACTAAAGAATTAAATGAGCGAACATCGTTAAGGGCTAAATCTGTTAAAATTGTCTCAAATGTTGAAATAGGAACAGCGGTTTAAAATTGAAATAGTCCCGCATCGCTAAAATTTTACGGGTCATTTGGTTTATCACTAACAATTCAAAGATGAAAGATGCATGATTTGAATGTGTATACCTACCATTACAAACAAGCAATTTTGTAAATCTATTCGATTAATTTAGTGCAACGAATCATGTTAGAAAATTTAGTGCAAAGAATGTATAATTGTTAGCAAATAATCTTATAAGATGTGCAAGTATTTACTATGCTATTTTTTATTGAAATGTTAGATGGGGTACACTTATAACAAAGTTACAACGCTAATATAACAACAAATATACCTGCATCTATATCGATCTGAATATGACATGGTTCTATAGTAAATTTTGCATCACCTTGAAAGTTTGAAACGTTGTTTCTCTAATCTATCAACTTATATCCTACTACAAAAATATATCCTCTTTTACATGTTTTAAATTGGCAAGGAATCCTGACTTTTTGTTGTTAGATGTAAAAGTTAATGTGTAATTAAATGTTTTAAATTGGCAAGGAATCTTGACTTTTGGTTGTTAGATGTGAAAGTTAATGTAAAATTAATTATGAGTGGAACTGATTCATGTTTTAATTTGACTAATATGTAATAAATTGATTTTAAATTGAACCGTTAATCTTGGCTCTCTCCCATCTTAGCATCTTTTAAGTTTCCCATGTCTTAAATTTGCAGGTAATTCTTATGTCAGCTATTGTTTCTCACTCCTTTGTCTGATTAATGCTGATGCTTCAAGAATTATTTACATTTGTTACATAATTTGATGAGTACTTTTAACAAATAACATAATTGCAAATTCTGTTGTTCCACAGAAAAACGTAACATTTCCCATCTTCCTTCCATTTTTTCATATATTTACTCTAAACTTATGTGGATGGTCACCTATATCCTCTATATGATTAATAATTAATTTATTAGTTTTTCTTTTTTCTTGAATTTTAGATTTTTGAAAGTTTGATCATATACGAATTAGTAAGCATGAACCTCCTGCTTTTTTTATGAATTTGACTCAGAAACGTAATGTACAATGATAATTGCCTTTGTATAATGCTTATATATAACTGTCCTTTCTTGAATAATGAATAGAAAAGAATAAATAATACACCTTCCATCTTTTTACATTTATTGATTAGTCTACTATTATTTAAATTGTACTTTAACTGTCTTATAACTTGATTCATTGTTCTTTATTTAAACATAACCAGAGGTTAAGAAATCATTGTACTTTATTTATTTTATTTTAGCCTTATTAAGCAAGCTCTAACTGATTTTGATATCTTCTTGAAATTATTACTATTTTAATTCAGTGGTTCTGATTGAAATATAAAAAAAATCATCGTAAATAAAAAATACTAGGTAACGAATTTTCTTTTAGTAAACATTTATTATAGAAGTGTCCATTATATTTATTGAGACAACCATATCTATTACTGCTTTTTATCACATGGCCATAAATTTGCTTTATATCTTGATGCATCATGGCCAATTTTTATAAATGGATGTTGGATTTGGGCGATGTATATCTCATTGGATTTCACGATAAAGATCTTATGACTTTTTTAATCAGGATATAGGTATCTTGGTAAGAAAGTTATCATGCAAGAATTTCAGGGCAACATTGTGTATGTTTGGATAACTTGGAGCTCTTTCTGAATTGTAAATCATTTAGTGGACCAGATTTATTCTAGACAAAGACATCAAATGGTTGTGCTTCTCCCACGTTAGCATATGAAAAACGTCTTTGCAATCCGTAAGTTACACATTAACTAACTGAAATGTGGACTCAAATTCCTTATTTTTTGCAAACTACTTCATCCGTGCTCTACAAGCTGTAACCCACTAAATCACTGATGTATTTAGATACATTTTTGCTCACAGCCCACACATTAACTAAAAAAGCATATGCATGTAAAAGTACAAGTATTATTTCCATTTCCAATAGTATAAAACAAAATAAACAAATGATAAAACTACGAATGTTTTCAAGCTAATGGTTCCATGAATATTCTTCAAATATCTTGGTCTTCTCGGACGTTGCTTCAGGTTTAGTTTATGCTTACAATGGTACTGCCAAATCTACTTCCATAGGTACAACTATAAATGCATGACATTGTGATTAAATGCAGACCCACCTGGGCGTGCATATATACTCGTAATTAATAATTAATGTTATTAAACTTGTTTAATAATAAAATTTTTTAGTTAACGCATGAAATTATCATCTTGGGACACTGCCTCAAATTTTGATGAAACTAGTGTCGTTGGGTCCATAATAATTAGTTGTTGTGCATTAACGAGTTTTGTAGCGATCTGACATCCCGTGTGATCTTGCGAGCTCGAAAAGCATAGCGATTAATTTCAGAAATTAAATTATAATATTTATTTTTCTATAAATACATCTTCCTTCCTCACTCTATCTTCCTTCTCATGAAATGAAATAAAGTAGCCGCCTCCTCTTCCTCTTCTTCAAGCAATTAATTTCGAAGCTAGAAGCCATGAAAGTTGACGATTTTGAATCCATTGGATTTGTGTGAGTGAGAGCTTTAAATCCATGTAGTCGTTGATGGGTGCGGCAGTGGTCGAGGTGGTTCATATTTCGGCAGCCGAAGATTGTGTTGAGCCTTGGAGGAGCTGTAGGCGGCAATAGGTGACGGGGTGAATGTCATTGCATTTCTCTTAGCAAGCTATACCTATCGACATCGATAAGGAGAGCTCTGGCCTTGGGAGGTTAAAAGCAACATGGGGTTTGTCATGAGTTGAGGAAGTAGTCAGATTTTGGAGGAGGAGTGCAGACCTGACGTGGTGGGGTGGAGCGTGGAGAGAACGTGAAGAGGAGTTCGATGGAAGTGACGGTGCAATGATTCATCGAGAAGAGAGGGAGCGATTGAGGAGAGAAGGGGATGGATATTTTCATAGGTGATACGGCATGTACAGGAGAGGGAAATTGTTTTGGGGAAAATGATTAGGGAGGAGGAATTAATTAGTAAATTAATTAAGTTACTTAATGAATATATTAATTCAAAATTTTATAAAATCCTTAACTCTTTCATACGAGGTCCAAATTGAACGCAGTCTTTTGCGTAGTGCTTGTAGGAGTGTTATCTACGCACTGGAGTTAATTTCGTCAAGTTTGAAACAAGTAATATTTTGAGCTAAAATCGAATGTTGTTTGATTTTAAATCGAGCAGAAACGCAAAAGCATTGGTTGGGATTTTTTGAAATTCAATCTTTTTACCCCGCTGTTGATGTACCTGATCTAAGAAATATGTGCAAATGGCTGGCTATCATGAGAATATATTTACATTATCAATGATAACTTTATATGTTCAATTATATATTTCGATCAGTTATGTGTTTGCCTACGTAAATTGTTGATGTGCCCACTTGTATGAAATCACCAATTATTGATGACATTGGGGAATTTGGAATTGATAACCATGTGGGATTGTTCCATTAGTGGGTACGATCAAACTAAATTCTAGTGTGAGCAGAATTGCATCCAGGAGATTTTTGTGTTATAATGTCCAAAATTGAGCAAACTAAATGACTTATTCGATGTCTAGAAAAACAAATGTATGGAATGGTGTCGAGGTAGCGTCCCACACTATAAACGATTAAGCCCCTCAGTCATCAAGATCAACGATTCTAACGCGTAGGACTTTTCCAATAAATTTAGTGTGTACGCATTCAAGAATCGAGTGGGGATGCTCACTATTAATTTTCTTCTGTTACTGGGGTATCTTGGTATCACTACAACAAAATTTGGTTTTGATGGAAATAATTCTCAGCATTTTAATCACAAATGCAGTGAAGATGATTTATACGAAAAGAAAATCATGTCCAAACGTTGTGCGATGTATCAAGCAAAATTATAAGGCGGACTCTAATGAAATTACATGGCGGTCTTTCCTTTCATTTTGTGGCCAAATCATTTTACTATTATCTCTTCTTCTTTTTGTTTCCAAAGGCAAAATGGAAACGAAACGATTCTCATCGATGCCAACCTCCTAAAAAGTAATCGTTCGTCCTCCTCCTCCGTGTTGGACTTATTTCTTCGCTCAATCAAAACTTCCCTCTACGCAATTGTCAGGCCTCTTGAAGCAATCGTTCAGCCTCCTTCTCCTTGCTAGATGGAATCATTCAGTCATTTAGTTTCCACCATGAAGATCTACTCAATTTTCAGGTCAATTTTTTTTTTTTGCAATTCATCATGATTTATTAATTTTGCAATTTTCTGGTCAATTTTCAAGTCAACATTAAATTCGCTATGGCATCCACGGATTTGGCCAATTTCATAACCTAGAAATTCATAACAGTCAACTAATGAAATTTAACCATATTTCCTAATTAGTAAATCAGCTCCCCGTTGATTGGATTCCCATCACCGAAGTTTGGGATAAGGTCAACAACCGCCTACGGGTTTGAGACAAATACAATGACAAACGCTTGATGCCATCTGCGGTGTTTGTAATGCTCTCTGCTAGATTTAGTGCAATTGCCTGATATCGGATGTTGGGATGCCTAAAAGTTGTGGATTGGAAAAAAAATTAAGACGAGGCTGCTCCAATAATCAATTTAGGGGTATCAATGTTGCTTTAATGGGGATGATGGGGATGATACTTGAAACCACCGATTGCTATTTGTGGAGTCCTAATGCTGTAACAAAGTTCATGTTTTGAAATATAGCTGACAAAGTTAAAGACCTATTTAAAAAAATACAAGCTTTGAATGTATTTAGCAAAAGGAAGAAGTATATTGGTTCATTTGCAGGTGAAATTTTGCAGACTAGGTTCTTAGAAGGTATGCAACATGTTTTTCCAGATATCAAGCATACATAAATTAAAATTTAGTGCATATACACAGTTTAATTATGAGTTAAACTATAACGTTTACATTATTTTTGTTTGGAAAGTTTAATATCACTAAACAGTTAGAAGAGGCATGTACTTATATGGATGATGGTGTTGAAATACAAATGTTTCGATCCAATCCATGGAATCAAAATCATTTCATTCCATCTTTTGCTAGAATCGAGACAACTGCAAAAAAGTTTTTCTTTTTTCTGCATGCTCCATAGCCATGGTATTAACCAGCAATTGGACAAATAAGTTTCACTCTATTTTTGATGACTTATTAGAAGCATTGTTGTTTATTCACATACTTTGTACATAGAACTCGATCTTTTTTTAATGATAATGACATTGCTATTTCCACTTGAGCTACTATAATTAACTGTAGCACTTTGAAGGATATGTGTATGCCACTTAAGGTTATAATGAAGCACTGCTATGATTTATTAGTATTAATGAATGTATATTGGCTTGGACTATAGTTCTATTTTACATCCGTAGACTAAAGAGGCTATAAACCGTTACTGTTGTGTTTTGTCATAACTTTTCAAGTTTTTCTTACATAAGTTGTGCATGATAAAGGTAAAACTTCTAGCATGTTTCTTTATTCAGCTGCTGGAATTGAAATTCAGAACAACACTTCCAACTTTCAGGAGAGGAAGGGTGCATGCTTTAGTATCGATAACATGTTTATCATGATGCCCGTGGAGAGTGGGATGATGCTAACATATATATACATAATGCAACAAAAGAAAAAGCAGGTAATATGCAAGTATATATTTTATCTAATATTTCCAGTTGTTAGATTCATACTCTGTGGTGAAGTATTTAACATCAATTCATTGCGGATGACTAATTGGTATTGGTACATCGAAAATATTGTTTATATCAGTAATTCCTTACTATTCTATGTTGTCTAAAAATCCCAGTTGCATGATTTTATTGTTATGGGTGAAGTGCATGCTGAAGTTTTGAAATGTTCCGGGTGTCATTATAATTTTTTCCCTATCATGACGGATGACATTGTTTGAACTGGACACTTAAGCTTTCTTAAAGGAACTCTCCTTTACATCTTACTAGGTATGGCATCATCATATTTATGAACTTTTATTTCATGCATTTTTGCTTCGAACTGTTACCATGATGTTATATCAATAATCATGATGTTAGAACATATTTAAAATAATCTATATAAATGAATACTTTTAACTTTTTTTAATTCTTATATTGGATTACTAATTTATTGTTCAACTTATAAGTGCTAGGAAAATATTACTATTAGTTATATTTGGAGCATGCATTAGGTCAGAATGATTACCAAATTCTCTCATTACAAACCACTTGAGAAAGGTGAGTTGTTTCTCTCTTGCTCATATTATGGTAGGGTGAATTTACTTTATATTTCTTCACATATGGTCTTCTTTAATTTTTATTCTCCCACTTATATGCTTCATTGAAATGGTTCTGTCTGTAGTTTTGCTGGCCATCCACATACTTATCAACTTTTCAGTAAAGATTATTGTACACCATACACAATCTTTCGATTGACTTCCTTTTTAATAAATAACGAGATATCATATGAAGTATAATTATTGAGACTAGTTTAGAGCCCGTGCGATGCACAGATTTGTGTTGGTTTGTGTTTAATTTTTTCTATATTTTTATTACAAATAGATACTATTTTGGAATGTGGATCAATATGAGGTTTTGTTACACATAGATTGTAACAAATTATGAATTGTCTATATTAGTTAGAGATGCATTAAAATAAATACGTTTAAACTCGAGTGGAATTATTTACATTCACTAATAGTTTCGTTGATGCCACTTAAAAGGGACACAAAGAATTAAAAAACACTCAAAATACACACCGTTATTGTTAATGCAAATGATTTAAATTTCTATAAGCTAATCTCAGTTCAAATATTTTATTTATTAAATTGAGCAATTACTATAAACTTGGGTGGAGCTTTTATCTAAAGACTATTATTCTAAGATTTTGATTAAGAAATTTAACTGCAAAAAATCCATTCATTTTATGGTCATATTAATATAGTACAAGCTCTTATATGTAAATATTTTATAACTTGGAAACAAATAATTGGTTCTCTAAGCTAAACAATCTAAAGTACCGTTGTGTACCATATATGCCTATTATGAGTGACGGCAAAAATAATGTAATTTAATACCTCCACCTATAAATCAGATTGTTAATTTACTTAATTGATGCTAATCTATGTATTTTAAGGAAATACTGTTACAGAAATATTTTAAAGAATGATTCACACAATCAATTAGAAAATAAACATCTAAATTGTTTGTAACTGCATATTTGCAAAGAAACGTAATTTGTTCAAGTTTGAGTATCACATTGCTCCATGGGATTTACAAAATAGAACATAAAAAATCCGATCGAGGTAAACAAAATAAAAGTTTAATGGACATAAATAGCATTACGATACGTAAATGTATTTGTCATGAAATACTTTTGAACATTAGATTATAATAGATAAATATTGACCAAGAAATACTTCTTAAAATTACATCTATATTTACCCGAGGTAATTGAGAAATCTAAGCCAAAGAAGAAGTAAATATTTATCCAACGGAAGCATATGTCTAATGGTAAAACACATACCAAAAGAACAATTTTTGAAGCTTAGATTAAAATTTTAACATCTGTAGAATGAGCAGAAAATAAATTTACAACAAAAACACACTAAAATGAGTTTCCTCCTAAGCTTGTGAATTAAAGATTGAATCCTATATCTGCAAACAAATAATAGTAAAAATTAATATGAAATGCTCACAAATAAATAAGGAGTACATTATTCATTGCAATAAACAAATAAAAAAGTCAAAAATTTACAATCTATACTATTATATTATTACTGAGTTGCATTTCAAGAGCTCACAAGCCCCCTGAGTATTTTCAAAAATGAACAGTCACGTTGTTTATTTTCTAATATTCCTACCCTTCTTATCTTTTCATTTTTCCACGCATCTCCTTCACTACTCTTTCCACCCTAAACCTAACCCTAGATCCAACATTTTCTTTCTCCTTCTGTCCGCATGCACTCCCATGTTTCTCTGTAGATCGCCTACCCCTATCCCACCATTACCCCATCAATACCGCTTATTTTACCTAAAAATTACCTACGATTTGCAGAGCGCTGAACAAATTTGAAAACTCTTTCTTCCTACAGATGAATTTGTATCTATTTTCTTCGAGTCTTCTATTTATTGATCAATATTTTCTAGTTAAGGGATCCAGAAAGTCCACTGATGTTTTGGGCGAACTTTTCCAAACCAATCCGAAGAGGGTATTTAATTTTTAATTGGATATTTTGGTTTGTCTACGGTTAATCATTGTATAATAATGAATATCATTTCATCATTATTGTTTCAGCAGACTTTTAGAAAGCATGGAAATTATGGGAGTCATAACTTGAATTTTCATAGTGGAGTTGCAGGTTGCTAAACTACATGTTCTTGGATTCTTCATTGCAGTTTGAAATCAGTTAAATATTTTTAATTACCTCAGTTAACTGCCATTATTAGAGTTAAATATTGCATCTATTTGATTTACTGAAAAATGAGATGAAACTTGATTTCTTTTCTTCATATAACTATATACCGTCTAAAAACTCTTCGACGATTTCTGATCTGTTGCGCAGATCATGCTTTAATCGTTGATAATATAATTTTATGTCATCCATGATATTAAATCCAGTTACATGCATTGAAATTACATTAGATTTTGTGATGGTTTAGAAGAATATTATGCAATAATTATCTCCCCTTATACAAGGAGTATAAATTTGTTTATATATTATTGGTGAATATACCAGAATATAAGAATCCACAAGTGTGAATTATTTATTATTCACCGATTGGTGATGAGTGTGACGTTAGCACCCAAAATTAAGTGTCAACAAAAAATATATTATTCTTTTACAATAAGGATATACATTATTTTTGCTTTTATGTTTTACCTAGGTTTCTGTTTAAGAGTTGGTTAAACATTTGAATTGATTAAAAATAATATTTTTAAGTTAGTACCAGAGGTTATTATGGGGGTATTATGCTTAAATATTGTTTTATGGTCTAGGGTCTTTTCTGAGTTGGAAACCTTTAAACAGTATTCTATTTTTTATGTCTTTTTTCGGACAAACTCTTCCAATATTGCAAGCCATTATTATAATGGAATTAAAATTTATAAAATAAAAGTAAAAAAGAGAAAATGAAAGGAGAGTTTGAACTTCTAATTGCCTGCTTATATATTTCTATTTTGTTTCAGCAATTATCTCCAGTTGTAGTTGAAGCAAGTATTTGTTGGGATCCCTCCTTAATTGGAGAGTTTCTAGAAAATTCTAGATCTTTCTAGAGAAGTATAGAATTTTCTGGAACATTCCGGAGAACTCTCTAGAAGCTTGTGGAAGAGTGTGGAACCCTCTGGAATATTTTAGAGATGTGTGGAACCTTCCGGAACCTTACGGAAGAGTATGTAAGGATGTAGAAGGGACTGAAAGAGTGTATAGATTCCTAGAGAGTGTGGAGCATTCTAGAGAATCAATCTCCACCCTTGGATACAAGTAATCTCCACCATTCATTATGGAGCTTGAGTAGTATAAATAGGGGTAGGAGCCTTCATTCTTAATCATCAATCAACCCAAGAATTATAAAAGAGAGCCTCTTTGAGAGAAAAAGAGAGATAGCTTGGGAAGTCTCTATCCTCAAACTTGAGTGAGCCACCAAGTGTGAGTTGCTTTTGTAATCATATTTTTGTAATCCTACTATTCTTTGCTATAGTGGAAGAATCTCCATATTGGAGAATTATAAACTCTTGTGCTTCCATTACTACTTTCAACCTTAAAGTGCCTATCTTAACTTCACGAAGCGGGAAAGCTTGAGATTTCCCAACAGTGGTATCAAAGCCAGGTTCATCTAAAGCCGCAATCAAGCTCGTGCAAGTTCAAGATGGAGGATAATGTCGCTCATGATGGAGACATGTTCAAGCTCACATCCAACAACTACTCATATTGGAAGCCGATGATGAAGGACCACTTGTATTGCAAGGATTTTCATGAGCCCATCATCTACAAAGACAAGGTAGAAGGAAAGAGTGATGCTCAGTGGGAACTATTGAAGCGGAAAGCTGTTGCTATGATCCGTAATACTGACAAAACTCTCTTCGAGCATGTTTCTACTTATAAAAATGCTTATGAATTATGGACAAAACTTGAGTCCATGATTCAGAAGAAAACGCCTCGTAACAAGGCTAATTTAGTTCGACGGTTGGTGAAGTTGGAGTATAAGAATGGTCATAGTATGATTGAGCACTTGAATAATTTTAAGGGTCTCGTAAATCAACTAACAAAAATTGATATAAAGATTGATGATGAGTTACAAGCCCTTCTACTCCTTAGTTCCTTACCGGAAAGCTGGGACACACTCGTAGTTACACTTAGTAACTCAGCTTCGGAAGAAAAGCTAACCATGGATACCGTCAGTGACAGTCTTCTTGTTGAAGAAGCAAGGAGAATGGAACGAGGTGAGTCTATCCATCCCGAAGCAAATGTTGTTGAGAATCAGGGTAGGAATGAAACTCGTGGACGTAGTAAGAGCCGAGATCCACATCAATCTCAAGGTAGATCCAAGTCATGCTCGACGATTGCATGCTATTACTGTGGAAGGATGGGTCACAAGAAAATGGAATGTCGATCCTTTAAGAAAGACCAAAAGGCCGGTAATGTTAAGCCAAACCAAGCCCAATGAAGAAGCAAGAAGAGAAGAGTACTACTGCCATAGTATTAAAAGAAGATCTGCTATATCTTGTTGGTTAAGGTAACATTCTAAATATTTCTTACGATGAGAGCTCTTGGATTGTTGATTCTGGTGCTTCCTTCCATGTTACTCCACATAAAAGCTTCTTCTCATCCTACCAAAGCGGTGGCTTTGGTACGATGCAAATGGGAAATCAAGATAGAAGCAAGATCTTTGAGATAGGAGACATCATTCTGGTAACAAGCACCGGATGCAAGCTTGTTTTGAAAGATGTGAGGCATGTCCCGGTCATGCGCCTCAATCTTATCTCCGTCGGAAAGCTAGATGATGATGATCCGATGAATTACTTTGGTGAAGGAAAGTGGAAGCTCAACAAAGGAAGTTTAATAATGGCTCGAGGAAAGAAGGTAGGATCATTGTACATAATGGTAGGATCATTGTACATAATGCAATCTAAGCTCTGCAAAGGGGAGGTAAACATCACCACTGATGATATGGACACATGGCATAAACGACTTGGGCACATCAGTGAGAAGGGTCTTCACATACTTGCTCGGAAACAACTACTCCCTGACGTGAAAGGTAAACCACTCGATCCTTGTGCTCATTGTTTAGCTGGGAAACAACACAGAGTTGCCTTCCAAAGATCTTCTCAGCCCACAAGGAGAAAGAACATTCTAGACCTCGTGCACACTGACGTGTGTTCGATGTCTGAGAGATCCATTGGTAGTGCTTTACATTTTGTCACCTTCATTGATGATCATTCAAGGAAAGTGTGGTTGCACCTATTAAAATCAAAGGATCAAGTGCTTGATGCCTTCAAAGAATTCCATGCTCTAGTGGAGCGTAATACTGGATGGAAGATCAAGCGTGTACAATCAGATAACGGAGGTGAGTATAGAGGTCCTTTTGAAGCCTATTGCAAGAAATATGGCATTAGGCTAGAGAAGACTCCACCCAAGACACCACAATTGAATGGGCTAGCTGAGAGAATGAATCGTACCATTGAAGAAAGAGTTCGTTGTGTGCTCTCTCATGCTAAGTTACCCAAATCATTTTCGGGAGAAGCTATAATGACCATGGTTGACATTGTCAACCTCACACCATCAGTTCCTTTGGATGGGGCCATCCCAGAGGAAGTTTGGACGGGCAAGAGGGCTTCATACAATCATCTCAAGGTGTTCGGGTGCAGGGCATTTGTTCACATCCCCAAAGATGAGAGAGCTAAACTTGATGCAAAGACAAAGGAGTGTATCTACCTTCGTTCACCAAAGGATGAATTTGGGTACCGACTCTGGGATCCAACTAACAAGAAGATTGTTCGTAGTAGAGATGTTGTATTCTTCGAAGATCAAACAATTGAAGATATCAAGAATTTAGAGAGGCCAGATTGAGAAGCAGTAAGAACACCGAACCTACTCTAGTTCGACATGAAGATAATAACACAGAAGAAAGTAGTGATGTTGAAGATCATGAAATTCATAATGAACCAGCTCAGAAAGAACCTCAATCTAGCACTCCAACCGCACCAGAGCCGAGACGATCCTCAAGGGACAGACGACCATCCACCGGATACAACACAGAGGAGTATGTTATGCTCACTAATGATGGGGAGCCTCAAAGCTATAAAGAAGAAATGAGTGATTGTCATAAAGAAGAATGGAGAATAGCCATGTAAGAAGAAATGAAATCCTTGCATGAGAATGACACATGTGAACTAGTGGAGCTGCCAAAAGGGAGAAGAGCTTTGAATAATAAGTGGGTGTATAGAATCAAGACCAAAGAGAACTGTTCAAAGCCTCGCTATAAAGCTCGGTTAGTCATCAAAGGATTCAGATAAGAAAAAAGTATCGACTTTGAAGAGATATTCTCTCCCATGGTAAAGATGTCATCCATCCGAGTTGTTCTTGGCCTAGCAGCCGTGCAAGATTTGGAGATTGAACAGCTCGATGTCAAGACGGCATTTCTTCATGGTGACCTAGAGGAAGAGATCTACATGGAACAGCCTGGGGGATTCAAAGTTCCAGGTAAAGAAAATTTAGTGTGCCGCCTCACTAAGAGTCTATACGGGCTTAAGCAAGCACCAAGGCAATGGTACAAGAAGTTCAACGCATTCATGGAAGAACATGATTTCAAAAAGATGGAAAGCGATCATTGTGTCTTCACTAAGAGGTATGTAAGTGGTGACTTTCTCATACTTATACTCTATGTTGATAATATGTTAATTATTGGTCAAGATCGCATAAAGATAGCTGCTTTAAAGAAAGATCTAAGCAAGAGCTTCGCCATGAAAGATTTGGGACTGGCTAAACAAATCCTTGGGATGAGAATAACTCGTGATAGATCAAAAAGACTGTTATGGCTATCCCAAGAAAGGTACATTGAGAAAGTGTTGGAAAGGTTCAACATGCACAAATCAAAGTCGGTTAACACTCCACTTGCCGGACACTTCAAGCTAAGTTCGAAGCAGAGTCTGACAAGTGAAAAAGACATGGAGGAAATGAAGAAGATACCATACTCATCTGTAGTAGACAGTCTCATGTATGCAATGATATGCACAAGGCCAGATATCGCCTATGCAGTTGGTGTTGTCAGTCGCTTCTTGGCTAACCCAGGGAATGAACATTGGGTTGCAATCAAATGGATCCTCCGATATCTACGTGGAACTTCCAAAAGATGTTTATGCTTTGGAAAATGAAAACCTGTATTAGAAGGATACACAGATGCAGACTTGGCCGGTGACATTGATTCAAGGAAATCAACATCGGGATACTTAACTACTTTTGTAGGGGGAGCTATTTCATGGCAATCAAAGCTGCAAAAGTGTGTTGCATTATCTACTACAGAGGCAGAGTATATCGCAGCTACCGAAGCTTGCAAGGAGATGTTGTGGATAAAGAACTTATTGCATGAGTTGGGAATAGATCAAGAAAAGTATGTCTTGAAGTGTGACAATCAAAGTGCAATTTACTTGGCAAAGAATTCAACATTTCATTCCCGCACAAAGCACGTTGATACAAGATATCATTGGATCCGAGAAGTCCTTGAGGAAAAGCAAATACATCTTGATAAGGTTCACATAGATGAGAACTGGTCTGACATGATGACCAAGGTAATACCAACAAAGAAGTTTGAAGATTGCTGTCAAGGTGTCGGTTTGCTACTACCCCCCAATTAAGTCGGGAGGGGGAGGTTTGTTGGGATCCCTCCTTAATTGGAGAGTTTCTAGAAAATTCTAGATCTTTCTAGAGAAGTATAGAATTTTCTAGAACGTTCCGGAGAACTCTCTAGAAGCTTGTGGAAGAGTGTGGAACCCTCTGGAATATTTTGGAGATGTGTGGAACCTTCCAGAACCTTACGGAAGAGTATGTAAGGATGTAGAAGGGACTGAAAGAGTGTAGAGATTCCTAGAGAGTGTGGTGCATTCTAGAGAATCAATCTCCACCCTTGGATACAAGTAATCTCCACCATTCATTGTGGAGCTTGAGTAGTATAAGTAGGGGTAGGAGCCTTCATTATTAATCATCAATCAATCAATCCCAAAATTATAAAAGAGAGCCTCTTTGAGAGAAAAAGAGAGATAGCTTGGGAAGTCTCTATCCTCAAGCTTGAGTGAGCCACCGAGTGTGAGTTTCTTTTGTAACCATATTCTTGTAATCCTAATATTCTTTGGTATAGTGGAAGAATCTCCATATTGAAGAATTATAAACTCTTGTGCTCCCATTACCACTTTCAACCTTAAAGTACCTATCTTAACTTCACGAAGCGGGAAAGCCCGAGATTTCCCAACAGTATTTGATCAGCTAATTATTAGTTGCTACTGCCTGAAGAAAAATGAATGCCTTTACAGATGGAAAACTTAAAGGAAGCATGAAGAAGGACCAAAGCATACCATAAAAGGGCAACAGTTCAGAAGAGCATTGTGTAGTATTAGAGCCATGCCTCATGAGTTCATCTATTGATTACGGTTGCCGTGATAATTACCCTTATTACTTTAACCATCGAGATAATTACCATTACAATCCAAACCACCGATACAGTTGCCCTTCTACTTATATTGTAAGTGGTTCAGTTTATAATATATAACAAGGTTTAATCATATTTTATTATTAAAATTTGTTCTAGATCACCCTTGACCTTTTTCTCGATGGATAAGACTTTTTATTTAAACCATTAACCTATGAAAATACATAAAATAATAATTGAAAAATGGGTTTAATATTTAACACTAAAATCAGTTTTATTATTTTATTACACAGGATAAAAAAGACAAAGAGGAGGGTTCAAACTACGATAACCCTAAAACTCACGGAGCCGCTAAATGGTGGCAAGGTAATACTACATATAAGTTGCAATATCTTGCAGGTATCATGCTACTTTTGTCTATTGATACAACTTATTTTATTTTACAGTGTCATATTACTATTGAAGATAATGCTCTATGCTTTATGCAGATTAAAAACGGGTAATATACCTTCTGAAAATGAGATTAGTAAGATATATCATTTGTGTTGGCACATACTTAAAGACTTCCTATGCAACTTTATTTAGAGACTTATAAATGAATCACTCTGTAACCAAAATTTTGCAATGCTTTATATATTTCAGGTTTGTGTCGTTCTTTACTTTGTACTAATCTACTGTATTGAAGTTGCTAAAGATGCATTTGGCACTCTCTAGGGAAGATAAAAATTCTACACGACAAGACTGCTCAAACCCTTGCCTCATGGCAAAGTCAAATCTTATACTACTTTCCTGTTCTTGATTTTCTAGAGTATCATATTATATGATGTTGATATAGAGTCCCATATGAATTAATGTACCACTAAATTTACTGCTTTCAAACAGTTAATGCCTGCTATGCTATATTCTTAGATTGATATTCTATGTTAAAGTCATCGAAATCAAACTTCAGCCATCTGTTCCGCTCGTTCCGCTCTTAACTTCTGGGTTTTCTATATTTTCTGCATTGCTCCACTACCCATTCATTATTCCACATGCTGTCTAACTAAATTGTTTGTTGTTTTTCACTCCTCCTACGTCATCCACTTTATATTGACTGCTTTATTCTTACGCTATATTTCATAATTTTATGGAATTTGGGTTTTTTTTAATTCTTTGGTTTTTTCTTCATTTGACTATTTGATGCAATTTGCTCAGTTTCATAAAAAATTAGGCAGATAATAATATACTTCCCATTGATATAAAATGTATATATTCACTCACAACGTTATCACCTATGTAGTAGTCCATTTTCGGGGTTGACTTATATTACAATGCTTAATTATTAATCCGAAAAACTTTTTAATTTTGTTCCTTCAGCCAGTCACTTTCCATTTAGAAACAAGACATCTCCTTTAGGTGGTTATGTAACTTATCGACTCTCTTATACATAAATTGTATCGCCGGCCTTGAACAATTTCAATAACATTTGATACTTATATATAAAAAACAAAATATGACTTTTCCCATTAGCAAATTTTTTATATACATTTGTACCCTTTTGAAAAATTTCTTTTATGATCCATATTTAGTGCCATATGCATTTCCACTGAAAATTACACATTTAGCACCATGTTCTAAATCTTTTGTTATGTCCATTGTGTGTTCAAATAGACTTATTACTTATATACCACCAAATTTTGTTCGATGACTGTGTATTAATTTTGTACAGCCACAGCCGATGAAGTGTAACAACTCAAAGTTTCAGCTGTAGCATTTAATTTGGTTGAATATGTCATCAACTACATCAATAAATAATGTTTTTCGCATCTGTTAGTGGTGGGCTTGGATGGATTATTGTCCTTGCATTGCATAATAGAATTCCTCAATGTTATTGAGGCGGTTTTTTACATATTCTATTCAGTGGTAAGTGTTCAAAACTCCTACGAATGAACCTTGCATTTTGATATATTTCTGTTATTTTCGTTGCTGTGTTCCAATATGTTCCACTGATTGGACATAAAGTACTATTACTTTATTCACTTTGCTTTCCTATGCGATGTATTGAACCGGTAAGCTAAGTTGTACTTCATTTCTATAAAGTTGGTTGAATAATCCTTAGTTGAATTGAGATTTAAATATGGGTTTTAAAATTTCTCTCCATATACTTCATCATTCATTTTAAAGTACGAGACCTTTTTTTGTTCCCACTAACCCTTTTTTACAATAATTACACCGCTCTTGCATATATAAACGAAGTTTCCATACTTGTCTATTTCAAGGAATATGGTAGACACGTGTTCTTTTTGTAAAAATTTAAATTGCTTACTCTGCTTGCATAATGTTTGTAAACTAACATACTGACTTTGCGGAATATAAAACCCTTTTTATGCTCCTATGTACAAATTAGATGTTCCAATGTGTAGATATTTGTTACGAATTTCTATCGAATGTATAGCCAATGCTTGCGCAATGACAACCGAAATTTGTGCTTCAAATATTATCTAATCTTAACAACTAATCATGATCTTCCAAATTTGGACAACCATATTTGGTTTAAATTAATGGTCCATTAATCAAACAGTATTAAGTTGGGTTTTCATTGACAGGATTTTTTTTAAATTTTTCTACAACAGGCAATGGGCAATCGATCGTGCGTTGCTAAAACATTTTTTCCATGCCCATGTGCGAAGCACGGGTTCACACTAGTATGTAATATAGTAATAACTATTCCTAAAATTTCTCTTCGTTAAATTCGCTTGCCAAGTATGTAAGAAGATATGATAAAGATTCAATGCATAAAGTAAGGGACTCACCTTATAATTAGTTCTCGTAAAGCGTCAAATTTATCTTTGCATAGTATAATCCAAGATCAGTTGATATAGATTAAATAACCAATACGCAGTATAATTACATCTTTGTTATTAACTAAATATGCTATCAACTATAGTAACAACCAATGGTTTAATCAGATCTCATTGACAGAGCAAGACAATGAAATACCTAAAATGTATATATGTTAGAGATGCGTCCACTGTGATTTATTAAATTTTTAGTTAGAGATAGACATGCATGTAACATATAAAGGCGGATAAGAGCATAATATTTTATCATTCACAGTGGAAAATTTGAGTTTCCTATTTAAGTTTCCGTAAGTATCGAAAAATGCAGTATTTCGGATGCAATGTAGGTTATGTTCTATAAATAGAAATGATAATGAGCAAAGGAATTGTAATTGGAATGTAAGAAGAAAATAATAGCTTGAGATCTAAACTACCATCCTAAAGAATTAAATTGGTTTCCATTAACCCAACTCTTTTCTCACTCCTATCATTAAAATTAGGGATAAAGCCAAACATGGTAACTAACTAAGCAATTCAATTATTTACCTAAATAACAAACTGATTGATTTTGCATTCCTTATCTTCTTTCCTTTAGCAAATTTTCTATATATAACAGTAAGTATACATACCAATTATCCGTCAGTCATGAGTAAAATATCAATAGGGCCAGAAGGGAGTAAGCTTAACAAATTGAGCAATTATACAGACCTCTCTCTTTCCTAAAAATGATACATAACTCTGCAATTACGTTAATTCTTACCATTCTGATTGATTTTCCCTAAAAGTGACAAAAAAATAAATTACAAAAATCAATTTACTGAAATTTCACGATGTGAATATATAGTATAGTGGAAGTAATTGAGAAATTACTAATCATGAATGATGAATTTGATAACAGTTGAGAAGAAATTCATTGATTGTCATGAAGGCACATTTGCAATATAAACGGAAAGCAAGGGCATTTTTGAAATTTCAAAAAGACACCGAGTAAATTGGTTCAACTAATTAAATTAGTAGTAGAGATAATAATACCTGAAATTAAAATTAAACAATTAGTCAACTGCTATAAAAAGTAAACAATGATTTATATTATTTATTTAATAACTTATGAACTTAATATAAAATTTATGATAAAATTTAAATAAATGTATAAAATTTTGATTCAAAAATAATAAAATAAACTGAAAAATGTAAGCTTACATAAGAAGTAAGCTCACATGAGAAGTGAATACTTTAAACAATATAGATGCATCTTTTATATATCAAATCTTTTTCTCGATTTTGATTTCTTTTGAGCATTCAGTTGTTCATGTGTGTTAGCAGAGAATGCATGAAAATATACGAACAAATCACACATGGGCATGCCGCGTCTAACAGACCTGCTTGGTCAATGTCTACTTTTTCTGATTTGCAAACCCTTTTTTTAGTTTTATTTGTTTTTCTCCCCTATTTCCCCTAAATTAATTTAAATAAATCCTTTATTTTTTCTAGATTAAAAGATGTAGTTTCAAAGCTTACATTTGACCTGCAAAAACTTAATTGGACATAAATCTAAAATCAAACGTGAACCTTCTAATTTCCAATATTTGGTCAGATCTATAGAAACGGTGACAAAATCTTACGTCCATTTAGACATAAACTTACGTCCAATATAAAACATGTAGAACACACTATTGGTCCGATCAATATGTCCACGAATGTCCCTTAGTATATGATGGTTTTGTCAAATGGACACAATTGTCCTTTGGACTCGTATGCCGTATGCTATTAGGTGGAGTTCAATATAAGGTTGCATTTGTTTGCAACTGGATGTTTCACTGTTGAATATTCACAAATTTAAGTGTTTCTTTAAAAAATATACTGAAATAATTGTTTACAGTAAGAATTTTATACATATTAAGGGTTTGTTTAAAGTTAGAGCTTTATATTTATGAAGTGTTTTATAATTTAATAATCATTAATTTTATTGATTGGAAGAAAACTAAACAAATGTTCATCAAACTAATAACAGGAAGTTAGCACCATGTAATTAAGTCTATATAAATCAACGGGAGAATTGACTATATCTTTCGATGGGTCCAAATGGAGGTGGAAAAGCTTCATTTATAAACATGGTAACTACTTCATTTTTAGCAAAATACCTATAAACAAAATTACATCTTCCATGCTATTATATTACTTAGGCATTTAAAATCCCATCATATTGCAAGGTTTTTTTTAACATGAGAAAGAACCCAGAAGCTAGCATTAATTGTTTTCTTTAACATGGTTATTATGTAGACTTGAGGATCAAATACAAACTGGCAACAACTTAGGCTAGTCGTCTTTCTACTGGACCAGTTGACACCAGTATTGATCTTCGTATAAATAGGTTTAGTCTTTACTGAGGATAATAGATCAAACATTTTTATGTAGTCATAATAATATCACAAAAAAAATCTATTTTGTATCAGTAGAATTTTCGTGTGGTATAATTCAAATTTAACCCGGTACATAGCCCTAGATCATTTGGATTTCAGTTTGGAATTGGGAGATATAATGTTCACTGTGTCATAGCACATGAAATTTCCTCTGCACGAGAGAATCGTTGTAATATTATAGTACAAAGTTGACCAATAATAAGAAAGGAAATATGTATATTTCTCAACATAGATTTTTGATTGATGTTTTTATTTTTACATCTGCAGATGATTGGTTTTTCGTCCCCTACATATGGCAAGTGCATTTGTTCAAGGATTAGACATTCGGACAAGCATGACAGAAATTTATTCAAGCATAGGTGTATGCCCACAACATGAGTAACATTTTTTTTGCACTTATCAAATAAGAAATATTTATGAAGACATATCAAGCTGGTCTTCAATACTTCATTTGATTAGTCACTAATTTGTTTTTATAGCTTGTTGTGTGAAACATTAATAAGCAAGGAGCATTTATTATTTTATGGTCGGTTGAAAAATCTGAAAGGTAATTATGTAGGTACTATATATTCTCTATCTTTTCCCTTACTTGGTAACTGTCATTTCACAAGAAATAAACTCATGATAATAAAATTCTAATTTTCAAACTAGTTTGAATATCTATAACGCACCATTGCCTCAAACAACAATAACAAACCACATTCTAATCCGAGTTATCAAAAGTTCAAGAAAATACAAGCATTTTCCAGAGTAACATTTTGAGGAAATGAACTGCATGTCCCTTTTTAGATGATTATTGCGTATAAGAAATTTATGGCAGATATTTGATAATTGTTGATATGGATCGATGGCTGATAATGTTGATTAAACACATTCATAATGCTAGAAAAGTATAACATGCTGAGTTGATTAATGGGAATTATTAATCCAAAGATAATAATTCAAATGTTATTAGTTTAAAAGGCCATTCATTTAGCTTCATGAAATCAGAACCAGTGCCAACCTTGAGATTTGAGAGGCTTGTTGAAAATAGGAGATGCAATCATTCATTGCCGACGACACTGGAAGAAAAGAATTTGCAACGAAATGTTTGGTTTCAATGTGTGCATGCTTTTGTGAATTTGATTTATATAAATTTATAAAATTAACTATGATTCATACAAATGTAACTTTTATTTATCCTCACTGTTTTAAATAAGTCAACAATAATAACTATGATTTTTTTTTAATTTGATTGTTGTAGCTTTGTAGGCAATCCTATGTTGTTCGATAACTTTAAAGAATCTTGTGGATATCCAGAAACAAAAGGTAATACGAAAAGTTTGTTGATCTCTTCATGAAAGATTTGTACATCTCTATGTGTTTTTTGCAGTTTCTTTTTCAAGAGTTGCTATTGCAGTCACAGGTTTTGTTGCTCTTCTAACAATGCTCTTTATAGCAATATAAAAGTTTAATCAATCATATCTGTTCATGAAAGGCTCAAACAGAACAGTTCATGAAAGGCTCAAACAGAACAGTGCAAGGTGTGTAATTATACATTTTCACTAGGAATGCAAGCTTTTCTTTGTTATAATAGATTATGGGAGAAAAATCATTTACTCGGGATGAAAATTTAAGTAGTTGTTCGGCTAATTTTTTTAGTGACTTAATTTTAAATCTAATGAGGCGCAGGTTAGACTTTGCTAACAAGATAATGCATTTGTGACGTTTTAGGTTTTTGTTTCGCAAACATGATAAATCCACACACATATTGTAAATAGTAATAGAAGTAGTAGCGGCAGTAATAATATCTTTATAAACTTAACCAAAGCTTGAAAACGTATTATAAAATTATACATATTAATTAATATAAATTACATATGAATTAATATATAAAAAATGATATAATAAATGTATATAATAGGTATATGAACTAATACAAATTATATATGTGATAAATATTATGTTAGATTTTAGTGATACAATATTCCATATTTAAGTAGATCTTAGAGATATTTAAGTCTATGTGGAATTATGACTCAAATTCATTACCTATTTTATAGATTTGGTAGATTTTGGAGTGTGATTAATTGCACATTTTAGAGATTGTGTGTATTTGGTAGAGTGATTAGTTGCCTCTTTTATTGCATTAGAGAATGCAACAAATCATCTACATGGGAAAGGTTTATGGAAGTATTCAATAACTTATTAACGAAGATATTTTGTCAAGTCTATTATAAATAAACATGTCTAGGGTTCATAAGATGGGTGGGAAAAAGTGTATTTTGTTGGGTGTTTGGGATTGAGATTTCTTCTCAATTTTAAGTCTCTTTGTATTTTCTTGGTTGAATCAATAAAAGTTTTTGTTTTAGGGGAATTAATTTTGTTTGCTTTCTTCACTACTTTCTCTTCTAAATCTAATTGTGTAGTGATCCCGGAAAATTCTTAACATTTGGTATCAGAGCCAACTACACAAATTTTTGGAAGAGTCTTTGGCTATGGAGAAGATAAGTGTTGAAAAGCTTAATGGAAGGAACTGGGGGTTATGGAAGGAGAAGATGGAAGATTATCTTTATCTTAATGATCTTCACCAACCCTTGGAAAACAAAGGGGAAAAGCCAAATGGAATAACTGAGGCAAAGTGGGAAATTTTGGATAGGAAGGCAGCTGTAGCAATTTGGTGTTTTATGGAGAATTCTGTGTTTCATATCGTTGCTTGTGAAACTTCTGCTATTGGCATATGGAAGAAATTGGAAGGAATTTATGCAAAAAATTCTACAACGAATAAGGCATTCCTGATGATAAAGTTGGTCAATCTAAAACTAAAGGAAGGCGAATCGATTAGCGAACATCTCAACAGCTTTCAAGCAATTGTGAACCAATTGACGGAGATAAGCTTCAAAGTTAATGACGAAACTCAAGCTTTAATATTAATGAGCTCATTGCCTGAAAGTTGGGAAACTCTAGTAGTCGCATTGAACAATTCAAATTCTAATGGTGTTGTTTCCATGGAGACTGTGGTTAGCAGCCTTCTTAATGAGGAGATGCGGAGGATAAATTCATCGGAAGGAAAGGCCATTGAAGAAAAGGAAACTACAAATCCATTGGCAGAGGTCCACTTTGCAAAGAGAGAAAGACGCTCATTCAAATCAAATACGGACCGAGACTTGATTTGCTATTACTGTGAAAAACCAGGCCATCAGCTGAAATTTTGCAATAAATTAAGAGATGATAAAGAGAGGATGAAAAATCAAGTAGGAAGCAAAAATAAGCTGGAGGTAGACCGTGATGAGGAGGTAAACTTTAGCATTAGCAATGATGTTCTTTGTGTTGATATGAGTATGGGAGGAGAGTGGGTGCTAGATTCTGGTGCATGTTTCCATATTTGCAATCAAAGGGAAGCATTCACTGATTATAAGGAGGAAGCATGCAAGGTGGAGTCCGCTAATGGTGGAGATCTACAAGTTCAAGGCACGGGTTCTGTCATGTTGAAGATGGATACTGGAAGGTTGGTGACGCTTACAGAGGTTAGGCATATCCCAGAAATTAAAAGGAATCTTGTCTCTGTTGGATAGTGGAAGGGAAAGGCTGTAACTTCTCGACTCGAGGTGGAGTAACTAGGGTTTGGAAGGGTAACAGGGAGGTGCTGCGCGCGAAGAGAAGAAGCAATAATATTTATTCATTGCTTGGGAAAACCTTAAAGATCGCAAAACCTTATACAAGTGAAGTTGGAGAGACAAGTCTGTCTGAATCAAAGTGGAGTCAGCAACGGAAAGCCACAAAGACTGCATTGAGGCCATTGTGGTATTACAAATAGTTCTGATTTATTAATGATATGCATGTTCAACTGAGAGCATGTATAATTAGGTGGTTTGAAGGCTGATCATTTTTGGAATAGTGACATTTGTTTCTATGGTAATATTGGAGTTTAAGGTTCTGGGAGGAGCTTGGGTGACATTTATGGAATATTGTATCAAGGTGGAGATTGTTAGATTTTAGTGATACAATATTCCATATTTAAGTAGATCTTAGAGATATTTAAGTCTATGTGGAATTATGACTCAAATTCATTACCTATTTTATAGATTTGGTAGATTTTGGAGTGTGATTAATTGCACATTTTAGAGATTGTGTGTATTTGGTAGAGTGATTAGTTGCCTCTTTTATTGCATTAGAGAATGCAACAAATCATCTACATGGGAAAGGTTTATGGAAGTATTCAATAACTTATTAACGAAGATATTTTGTCAAGTCTATTATAAATAAACATGTCTAGGGTTCATAAGATGGGTGGGAAAAAGTGTATTTTGTTGGGTGTTTGGGATTGAGATTTCTTCTCAATTTTAAGTCTCTTTGTATTTTCTTGGTTGAATCAATAAAAGTTTTTGTTTTGGGGGAATTAATTTTGTTTGCTTTCTTCACTATTTTCTCTTCTAAATCTAATTGTGTAGTGATCCCGGAAAATTCTTAACATATTATATAAACGATACATATATATTATATCATATATCTGTACATATACAAGCAAATCATATAAATTATATATGTAAATTGCATACACACACATATATACATATACATATATTAAATAAGTATATGAAAAATAATCAAGTTTATGTATGAAAATATATACTATTATAAATTATATTATATAGAGTATATCTTTGTAAATTGTACACATATATATTATATAAAATTTATATATGAATAAATATAAATTTCATATTTATATGTAAATCATATAATTATACATTTAAATCACACACACATATTGTAAATAGCGTGCATGTATGTGTGTGTGTATTGTAAATAGTAATAGTAGTAGGAGGAGGAGTAATAATAATACCTTGATGAACTTAACCAAAGCTTGAAAACGTATTATAGAATTATGTGTATTAAATAGTATAAATTAATATAAATTACATATATGAATTAATTTATAATAAATAACATAATAAATGTATATAATAAGTATATGAATTAATAAAAATTATATATAAAAAAATAAATATTATATAAACGATACATGATATCATATCATATATCTCTACATATACACACAAATCATATAAATTATATATGTAAATTGCATATACATACATACATACATACATACATACATACATACATACATACATACATACATACATACATACATACATACATACATACATAGATATAACGTCTTATATACTAATAGTAACAGTAATATGAGTAATTAGAAATATTGGTTATAATAATAATGTCTTAATAAACTTATTAAACCACAGGATATAAACATACCATATAAATATATGTATGAAAATAATACATAATTATATATGAATTTGCAAAGTCTGTGATGGTGGTTAGTGTATTTGCATGATCGGTTTCTTTTTAGGTGGTGCCAAATCTAAGTGGTGGGCTTGTCAAAGGCTATCAATTAAATTGTTGAGCTCGTTTCTGTTAAGTATATGGTCAGGTTTCTTTATTCATTTAGGAAACATATTTTCATTATATACTGTAGAATTCTAGATGAATCCTTGAGCACCACTTAGATCATCATACAATAGGTTCATCAAAGTTAAACACTATAGAATGGGGAATGTATTAAAATGGTATGACACATTATCTTGATCGTTCTGTAATTGATTATTAATTGATTGAGCCTTGGGAAGGTGGACTATTGTACTTGTTGTAAGGCGTAACCATTATGGAAAATTTATTACTCTAACTTAATGTAAATTTTGCTTTAAAGTTGCAGCTAGAAATGAGCGTACTAACTAATGAAGTGAATCCTAAAAATTGGAATCATGAGAGGATGGCAAGACAATTAATCTTATGGTCACTACATAGATTAGAAACGATTATATGATGAAATTTAATTTAATTTTCAAATGATTCAAATTCAAATCCCAACATAAGTACCTTTTATAACATAATGCAGAATTTCAAATGATTAGAAATAAGCTAGTATCTTCAAAATGTAATAGTAATATATGGCCATGGTATAGACTTATGTATCTTCTATAATTATGGCCAATAATTTTGGTTTCTATTTCTTTTGAGTTGTGGCTAGAAACGAGCTCAACAATCAAAAAAAGCTATCAAATGGGGAACATACTATTTTTTCATGTCCAACCCCAAACTTGAAGTATTTTATGTAGAAGTAGGCCATGGTAACTCTGATCATCAATGTTGGCTAAGATCAAAAGTATGACTACTACCCATAATTCTCATCAACTTAATGCTTCCCATCCTTGCTCTGATTGGTTGTCAAAACCATTACTGCTTTAACTATTGCCTCCAAAGTATTCAAATGGATACATATTGTTCTGATGTTCTTCTCTTCCATGCATGACAGGCATTTATTTGTCTTATTCTAATTGTTCGCCTTACTTAATTATTCTATCTGTAGTGATAATGAGAGGATTTGCGTTGTTTTTAGGAATACAAGCTTGGGGAATTTGTTCTTCAAAGTGGCCGGAATACCTGAAACTGTGAAAAACACCGTTTACTAGGTACTTTTTGTTTAAAATTAGATGTAATTTTTATTAATGATGGCTTAGTTAGAAATTATTGCTATTTAACTAGTATTATCTATAAAATTGTCATAAAACATTAAAGAAGGGAAATTTGTTATGCTTTTATCCAAAATTGTGATATATTCATTGACATTGTTGTTGTTGGTACCTCTATGAAGTTGCAGTTTGTAATTTATTAAATGTTTTATAGTACTTTGTAAATTTTATTATATAAGGTATTCTTAAACAATGGTTTATAGTATAATTAAGGTATTTTTGTATTGTGGATTGCATGCTCTCTAGAGTTTCCTGGACAACATACGTATCATATTCTTTTCTTCCTTTTTTAACGTGAAAAGATAAAGACGAAAGGACACTAAAATAGTATTATGATATTTTTCCTTTGCGGGTGGATAGATATATTTGATCGAAAAAAATAGTAACATACCGTAGCAAGTTATGGATTCGAAGTTACTTCTGATGCCATAACTACATTTTGGTTTGTATGCTTGTATGTATTACTACTTTTGGTCACTAGTTGTTGCTTGTTCTACATTGAAATATTATGAACTTATTATCTATTTTGATGTAAGAATATTGCGTATGTTTATTATGTAATGTTTCATGTTAATCGTAAGACGTGTGATTAATATAATATGTTGATTATAAAATGTGTGATTAATATAATATATGTTTGTTATGAAATATATATGTTTATATAAACCGTGTTATACATAAATTGTGGCTGCATATAGAATTGGAACCTGCTATATATTGATGTTATACATAAATTGTGGCTGCATATAGAATTGGAACCTGCTATATATTGGTTAGGAATTGAGAAAATACGACAGCGTTTATAAAATGCTATGAAAAGATTTAACAACATTTCTAAATCGCTATAGAAAAGATTAAACAGCGTTTTTGAAACGCTATAGAAAGTTCTAACAGCGTTTTTGAAACCCCATAGAAACACTATAAAATAGGACCCAAGCATTTCAGAAAACGCTGTAAATAAACATCATAGCAGCAAAAGAAACGCTGTAAAAAGAAATCACAGCAATGAAAAGAACGTTGTAAAATGTTAACATAGCATATTATAACCGCTATTGAATATATCAACAAAAACGTTGTAAAACGTATTAATGACATAAAAACGCTATAAATACATGGATTCTACAGCATTTCTGCCTTGCTATGGTATATGTCTGACCTATTATGGCATGTTAATATACATCGTAGTTAAAAATGATGTTAAAGGTTTTTATAGCGTTTTTTAAATGCTATGATAGGTACATTTTGTTGTAGTGTAATGGAAGCCATCCGTTTTATCTGGTTTGGCTTGAGTCAGCCTGATAGGTTTTGGTTGGTCTGTGAAAACTAATAGGTTTGTAGTGACCCTACGAAAACTATATTGATGTATTAACACCTAATGAGATGGGTAGATGAGGGGAATGTGTAACCCTTAAACCCTATTGAATATTGGCCTATTCAATTTTAACTCATTTTGTATGATGTTATGTTACGTTCTACCAGCTGTGGTTGGAGGTGGGTGCAAAGTGCACAGTGCGTTAGGCATGTCTCATTACCCAATGAATGATATGTCGACATTTTGATTGTTAAGTTACCAGTGATGGGAAAACTCATTCCGCTCGGTGGCGTAGTCTCATTATGTATCCATTTTGATTTAGGAGGACTAATATTATTCATACCAGATTTTTTGTCTGACCCAAAGTTTTTTATTTCCACCTAAACTCTCAAGTACTCATTTTAGTAGGTCTGGAGTAGGGAATTCGTATTTTTAAGCAAATAAAGTTTCTGAAGACATGCATGAGGCAAGCTAATTATTACCGTTCATAATTATGACTCTGATCATGCAAGGTGATATTACCATATGTCGCTCTTAAAATTATAACTTCTAATTATTATATTTTTATTCAACCTTGTAATCAGGGGGTTATGTAATAAAACATGTAATGAATGAATGAAATTGTTTTATAAATTTTTTTAAATTCTTGTGCTCTTGATGGTAATGATACAATAACCAATATAATTTTGTTGTTGTAAAACAGTACTAACGATGACTATAGCATCCTTAGTGGTTATTTTTGGATCTCAAAATAGGGGATGTTACAACCTCCGTCATCATCATCTTTGTGATGCCTACACCATCACAGTCTCCCCTGTATCCATCATCATTGCCTCAACCCTAATTCACTACATCACTAGACCACACTTATAGATCTCTCTGTCGGAACTGGTCACCATGCCGCTTCACCTCACCAAAACCCTAAGAGGCATAGCTGCAACGACTAAAAATAAAAAAGAAATAGTAACAAATAGAAAATTGTTACATTAAACTAACATCATATGGATATATAATGTTATATCATTTTTATAGTGTAATAAATGCAAAAATAAAGTACCATTAGATGAATTAATGTTATGTTCACAAATTGTTTATCTTTTTTAGAATAAAAGTGGTATTTTATTGAAGCATAACACATAATTTAATATCTCGAGGGTTAGAAGGTAAGATCTCTAAAACCTCAATCTAAAACGCCTAACCACGTGCCGCTTGAACTAGTGATCCTTAACACAAAATGTTAAACTAGCAATATTTTAAATTTAATATTACACTTATTTACCGTTAAAAAAATTGCAAATTATAACTAGAATTATAAAATATAGTGCTATAATGATTTTGACAATACAAAAAATGTTAATGATATTTAGCATTTCCGTCTGTTATTTCACACAAAAAGCCAACAGCCGCCCCCACCACTGCTGTCAATGTCAAACGTCTACCAAATATCACCACGACACCACCCATTGGCATGTATGTCGCATCATGATCAAAAATCCAACCTCCCTCTCAGAAAAGAAAACCGTAAATCTAAGCTCCACCACCACACGACGTCCGTCAACTCCAATTTGTCACTATCCTCACTTGTACTTGCCACCGCTTGTAGTTGCTATTTACGGCTACCGCCGCCGCCTATCGTTTTGTTGCAAAATTGAAGGGAAGAACTGTATCTGTAATTTTTTATCTTTATACTAAATATTGAGCAAAAGTTTGTCCTTGAGGCGAAAATTAAAAGCACTATCCCTTAGAGCTAAAAAATTTCGAAGTTGGTCATTATGTATATTTTCTGTAGAATACAATAGCCTATTATTTTTGTTTGATGATAATAAACATATATATTCGTTTAAATGTATTTGTTATTGTACTATTTTATTTTTCACATAATTAAATAAATATTTGTTGAATAAAATAAATAACACATAATTCATATTCAAACAAATATTTTATTCAAACAAATATTTTATTCAAACAAATATTTTATTACAAATTCAAATAGTACAAATTTGAGCTCTCACTACATTTTCACATTTTCAATTACAATACAAATTCATACTACAACACAATTTTCACTATACAATTTTTTACACACCATTTCACCTCACTACATTCACTCATCACTCGTATTTGATCTTCAACTCTAATCTAGGTTGTATCCCGCATTTGAATTATCTACAAAATAAACACTAACACGGTAAAATTGAAAAAGAAATATTTTGTAGTTCAAAATGAAGTGTGTGCGTTTGAAAATGTTATTTGCCTCAGTTATTTGGGTTGTTCGTCATCATTTTCTTTTGAATTCATCTTACACGAACAGCATGTAACATGCACAGTGTATCACTGTACATGTCACAAGGCCGTGCACACCGATATACACTTGCGTGTTAGAACTACATGGACATGTGAGCACAAGGTCAAACCCGAGCCGAGGCTGGATTCAACACATGTGCATTCCAAAATACAAAACAAAATTCAGTTCAGAAAGCAACAAAGTGAACATGTTCAAATATATATGGATGTGCATGAATACACACATCAGTTCAGACTCAAGCAATTCGAATACATCGGGCTTTCGAGTTCAACCACACAAGCAAAACTCCATGATGCAACAACACAAGGCTTAAATGAAACTAGACTGCACATGTACAAGCCCATGAAACAAATCACATAACAATGCAGACTCAACAAACAGAGGAACAGAGGATACAAGTACACTCAACCATGCAAATAACTAAAGTCTGTTTCAACACAACAGTGAACAAATTAAACTCGAGCAACTCACAACACATATATACACACATACATATGTGTGTATACACATGGTGACACACTTTGAGTGGAACAAGAAAACAAAGCAACCTGACATGTAACAAGGCTAGAAAATCAAAGTGCAACCAAACTTCAATACAAGGAACTGGAAATAAAGCAAACCAGTATAACATGAAAACCAGACTCCAAGAGGACACAACAACACATGCTCAAGTCCACAACAACAACAAGCAGTTCAATTTCACCAGAATCAATACAACAGAGAAGACCATATGAAGACATCAAGAACCAATCAAATTCACTTCAACATCCATCAAACCAAACTTCAAGTGCAACAAGACCATCACACATGAAAACTCACCATGCCAGCAAATATGGAACAATGAAGCAACATGTATATACATATGCAATAGAGTGAAATGCAAGGCTACCAAGTTCAAATATACACAGTAGCAGTTCGAGTAACATAGTCGAGTTGTTGAAAAAGCAGCAGTTTGAATAGGTTTTCAAAATAAACAAGTCGAAGTCAAAAATCACGTCAACCCAATATATTATCTCAAATATTCAAATGCCAAAATCAAAGGTGAAAAGGACGGAACCAAATTCAAATTCATGGAGTATACGTACGAGATGGAACAAGTCAGCAAATATCATATCGTTTGATCTAAAATCCATGGCCGATCATCGTAAATCAAAGCAAGAGATAAAATCATGAAGAATTCAAACATATTTATACGAACGAAATATAGGGTGTTCGATACCTATAAATTCAACCCAAATCATCATCGACAAAGTCGTTCGAGTTCAAGCAATTACCAGAGAAATAAATCACTAAACTCGAAACGAAGTCGAGCATAATCATAATCGAAAAAAGCAATTCACGTACCAGCTCAAAGCATTGATTCGAACTCGACTAATTGAAGCGACCGCATGTACTCAAAGGGATCAATTGAAGAAGCAAACCAGAGTTGAAATCATCACGTCAATTGATTGATATTAAGGCGACGACTTCGATTTTGAGCAAAGCCCCAATTCTACGCAAGCCCTAATTTCCAGTCCAGATTGATAAAGAAAGAGCGACCGAAGGCATTAACAAGAAGGGAACAGACTTATTTGATTTTATCACAGTGTTAATTTTGTGACGGTCTTCTACTGTTGTATTGGGCTTTAGTTTAAAACTATAGGGTTTTGTTTTTAGTCTATTTATATTTGTGTAATTTTATTTTTAATTTGTGTAATTTTTAGTCATGTGACTATGTACAAACTACAGTGGTGTAGTTTGAGAGTTTGCAATTCAATGGTTGAGTTGTGGTAGGATTTTGAGTGTAGAGTTAGGTTAGTCAAGTAGCGGGTGTCGCAAGTTTACGTGTGTAAGCGTCTGACTATTTAATTTCTAGTAGAAACCTTAGGGGTAGTACGTAGGTAGGGTTTTGCCGAAGCTGGGTAAATTTGTGTGTGATCTCTTCTGCATTATTTACTGTTATTGTTTTTATTTTTGCATTAATTATTATTATTATTAGTATCACCCTATTCACCTCTTCTAGGGTGAAAACGATCCTACAAGTGGTATCAAAGCTAGGAACAAAAACCAATTTTTGTTTTAAAAATTTGATTTTTTTAAATGGCTTCTTTTAATAATGCTTTTGTTGAGGCTCAGTCCATAGTTAGACCACCCATGTTCAATGGTGAATATGCTTATTGGAAAAATAAAATGAGATTTTTTCCGAAAACCATATATGCATGGAATATTGTTGAAACGGGATATAGGACACCAACAATAATGGTAGATAATCAAGAAGTTGAAAAAACTATGGATCAATGGACAGATCTGGAAAATAAATTGCAAAATGCTAATGCTAAAGCTATGAATTCTATCATTTGTTCATTAGATCAAATTGAATTTAACCATGTCTCACATTATCTAACTGCGCAGGAAATTTGGCACACGCTTGAAGTGACTCATGAAGGAACCTCCCAGGTTAAAGAATCACGTCTTGCCATGCTCAGTAGCGAATACGAAAACTTCACAATGGCAAAGGATGAAAGTGTTAAAGAAATGTATGATCGACTTTCCAATCTCGTATACAAATCAAAATCCATAGGAAGACCATACACGGAGCTGGAAATAGTTCGAAAAATCCTCAGAATTTTTCCACGAAATTTCGAAGCAAAAGTGACTGCCATTCAAGAATCAAAGGATCTTAAATAGGTAAAAGTCGAAGAACTCATCGGAAATCTCACCACTTATGAGCTAGAAATCAAATTCAAGGAAGAATGTGAAGGAGGAGATACTCGAAAGAAATCAATAGCTCTCAAAGGAACAACATAAAATGATGATGATGATGATGATGGAGCAGCTGAACTGGCACTGATAATAAAGAGATTCGAAAGGTGGAACCGCAAATATGGAAATCCTGCCCTAAATCAACAACCGAAGAACATAATTGTCAAAGTTCTAGACAACTCAAAAGAGCAGGAGATCATCTGTCATAAGTGCAATAAACCTGGTCATATCAAGCCAAATTGTCCTCAAAATCAATTCAACAAAGGAAAGAAACCGAAAAGGAGAAGCTTTGCAGCAACTTGGGATGAAAGTGATGAAAATGATAAAAGCACTAGCAGTGAGAGTGAAAGAGCAAATATGTGTCTTTGAGGAGAAATAAGTGATATCGATGATGACGAGCCAAGCGAGGTATGAAAACTTACTCGCTCGCAATTACTTATATATTTTCATGAAGTAAATGACTGTTTCGAAAGACTTAGGGAGAAGTACGCTAAGATTGAATCACAAAGAGATAGTTTGATAGATCTAAATAAGCAGTTTGATCAATTAGTTAAAAACTATCAAAATAAGAGCCCTAAGTGTGATAAGTGTCCATCATTTGAAGAGGAAATAAAAAAAATCAGAAATTAAAATTAAATCGCTTGAAAATGAAATTTTGATTTTGAAAGAAAGTGAAAATACTAGGAGAGAAAATTCTATTAAAAAGTGCACTTTGTTATTAAATGAAAATGAATCTCTTAAATCACAAGTCCAACAATTATCTACAACTTTAGGAAAATTCTCCAAAGGACAAAAATCGCTAAATATGCAATTAGGAAAACAAACTGTTAATACTGTTAGACTAGGACTTGGGTATACTCAATCTGCAAGAGTTAGAGGTGAAACTAATCATGTAAATTCCAAGTGCACGATTTGTGGAAAAGTTGGACACAATCACAATAATTGCTGGTTTAGATCCAAACACACGAAAACCATACCAATTTGGGTTCCTAAAGGCACGAATGTTAGATCTCTTAAAATCAAACAAATCTGGATGCCAAAAGGAACAGATATAAACTGTGTTGGCTCTATACAAACTTGATTTTCAAAATCTTCTGTCACTAACAATCATGGACATATAAAAATAAATAGGTCATAAAAATCTTTCCTCGTGTAGGTGTGGTGGCAGACTAAGGAACAACAAGAGTGTCACCTGGATTCTGGCTATTCTAGGCACACGATGAACGACAAATCAAAGTTCCTTAGCCTAGATTAGTACAATGGTGGCAGAGTCACAATGGGCAACAAAGATAAATGAAATATTATCGGTAAAGGTAAGATAGGTAACGGTACATTTATCTTGAACGATATATTATATGTTGTAAATCTGCACCATAATCTGATTTAAATCAGCTAGTTATGTGATAAGGAAATGAATGTTGATTTTGATTCTGATTTATGCAAAAACGTTGACCAATCATCTTTTCATCCTTGAACTAGTTCATATAGATTTGTTTGGACTAACGATATTGAAAGTTTAGGTGGTAAGAGATGTTGTTTTATATTGGTTGATAATTACTCTAGATACACGTGGATATATTTGTTTATCTTACTGCTTCTAGACCAGACACTATATTCACTATTTGTTTATGTGCACGGTGTCAATCAAATCCAAAAGAACCTCTTTTAAAAGTTGTAAAAAGGATTTTTAGATATTTATTGCACATCCCACGATTTGGTATCCAACGAATGATAACTTTGAGTTAAATGGGTTTTTCAGATGCAGATTATGCTGGTTGACTAGTTGATAGAAAAAGTACTAGTGGAATGGGTTTTATGTAGGGACATTCATTGGTTGCATCACATTTCCAAAGAAAATATCTGCATAATTTTCATTTTAATTGATTTTCAATTGGCATATTTTTATTTTCATAAAACCCCTTCTAGAAAATAGTCTTTGTTGACTTCGTTTTAGATTAGGCAGTTTAAAATTTTGATTTTATATTTATTTTTGGATTTAATCTTAAATTAATATATTAACTAATCTAACTCCCTACTGATTATCGAAAAGATAAATAGTGATTGAAAATATGATGAGTGTTGATATTAATCATATATTATGACTTGAGATAGTATATTTAGTAAATTTCTTTAAAAATTTAAATAAAAGTTGTAATAACTTTGGTTGGTAAAAATTCCATGACCATCTTTGTCTCTATCATATTTCTAACGACCATCACTCATCAAACTTTAATATAGTATGTCAAAATGTGGTATTTTAAACGAGAAATTATTCATTTAAAAAAAATTAATTAGCAATAAAAACATCTGAAGTATTCACTTTCATTTAAAAGTCCTCACGGTTATGCATGGGTTAATTACTTGAAATCTTTGATTATGTGCTTTCATGCTCATTTAAAAGTCCTCATGGTTATGCATGTATAGAACACATATCAAAATTGATTATTAAATAGACGAGTTGATTCTAATCCCATTTAAAAGTCCTCACGGTTATGCGTTGTTAGAAGATACTTAAAATTCATTTTTTTTAAAATATGGGAATACTACTAATCTCATTTAAAAGTCCTTACGGTTATGCATGGTAAGTAAGTATTCAAATTCCTGTTATAAATATACCACAAATAGACAAAACTATATGGTTTTTCTGTATCGACATCACCCATATCACTCTAAAGTGGAATATGCACCTAACAGAGTATTTATGATTTTTGTTTGATTTTTTATTGAAATTTAATATTTATACTCGATTAGGTATTAATGTTGTATTAATGTCTATCACTTTATCTCTATTATTCTAATACTATTACTCTTTTGCTGATAACAAAAGGAGGAGAGAGAAGTTAAGATTTTGGCAAATAAGTCAAGCCATATTTTTTTATTTGCATATTCCCATCTAGGTTCATTTGCATTTTTTTTATTTTCATGCATATGTGAAAGGGGAGCTTTGGTGTAGGGGGAGCATTCAAATAGGGGGAGCTAATGGAATTCTTCATGACCAAATACATTTAATAGAGTCAAAATCTTAATATATGTTTGTTATCATCAAAAGGGGGAGATTGTAGAATACAATAGCCTATGATTTTTGTTTGATGATAATAATCATATATATATTCGTTTAAATGTATTTGTTGTTGTACTATTTTATTTTTTACATAATTAAATAAATATTTGTTGAATAAAATAAATAACACATAATTCATATTCAAACAAATATTTTATTCAAACAAATATTTTATTACAAATTCAAATAGTACAAATTTGAGCTCTCACTACATTTTCACATTTTCAATTAAAATACAAATTCATACTACAACACAATTTTCACTATACAATTTTTACATACATTTTCACCTCACTACATTCACTCATCACTCGTATTTGATCTTCAACTCTATTCTAGGTTGTATCCCGTATTTGAATTATCTACAAAATAAACACTAATACGGTAAAATTGAAAAAGAAATATTTTGTAGTTCAAAATGAAGTGTGTGTGTTTGAAAATGTTATTTGCCTCAGTTATTTGGCTTGTTCGTCATCTTTTCTTTTGAATTCATCTTACACGAACATCTTGTAACATGCACAGTGTATCACTGTACATGTCAAAAGCCGTGCACACCGATATACACTTGCGTGGTAGAACTACATGGACATGTGAGCACAAGGTCAAACCCGAGCCGAGGCTGGATTCAACACAGGTGCATTCCAAAATACAAAACAAAATTCAGTTCAGAAAGCAACAAAGTGAACATGTTCGAATATATATGGATATGCATGAATACACACATCAGTTCAGACTCGAGCAATTCGAATACATCAGGCTTTCGAGTTCAACCACACAAGCAAAACTCCATGATGCAACAACACAAGACTCAAATGAAACTAGACTGCACATGTACAAGCCCATGAAACAAATCACATAACAATGCAGACTCAACAAACAGAGGAACAGAGGATACAAGTACACTCAACCATGCAAATAACCAAAGTCTGTTTCAACACAACAGTGAACAAATTAAACTCGAGCAATTCACAACACATATACACACACATACATATGTATGTATACACATGGTGACACACTTTGAGTGGAACAAGAAAACAAAGCAACCTGACATGTAACAAGGCCAGAAAATCAAAGTGCAACCAAACTTCAATACAAGGAACTGGAAACAAAGCAAACCAGTACAACATGAAAACCAGACTCCAAGAGGACACAACAACACATGCTCAAGTCCACAACAACAACAACAAGCAGTTCAATTTCACCAGACTCAATACAACAGAGAAGAAAACTTGAAGACATCAAGAACCAAACAAATTCACTTCAACAACCATCAAACCAAACTTCAGTGCAACAAGACCATCACACATGAAAACTCACCATGCCAGCAAATATGGAACAATGAAGCAACATGTATATACATATGCAACAGAGTGAAGTGCAAGGCCACCATGTTCAAATATACACAGTAGCAGTTCGAGTAACAAAGTCGAGTAACAAAGTCGAGTTGTTGAAAAAGCAGCATTTTGAATAGGATTTCAAAATAAACAAGTCGAAGTCAAAAATCACGTCAACCCAATATATTATCTCAAATATTCAAATGCCAAAATCAAAGGAGAAAAGGACGGAACCAAATTCAAATTCATGGAGTATACGTACGAGATGGAACAAGTTAGCAAATATCATATCGTTCGATCTAAAATCCATGGCCGAGCATAGTAAATCAAATCAAGAGATAAAATCATGAAGAATTCAAACATATTTATACGAACGAAAATATAGGGTGTTCGAACCCTATAAATTCAACCCAAATCATCATCGAAAAAGTCGTTCGAGTTCAAGCAATTACCAGAGAAATAAATCACTAAACTCGAAACGAAGTCGAGCATAATCATAATCGAAAAAAGCAATTCACGTACCAGCTCAAAGCATTGATTCGAACTCGACTAATTGAAGCGACTGCATGTACTCAAAGGGATCAATTGAAGAAGCAAACCAGAGTTGAAATCATCACGTCAATTGATTGATATTAAGGCGACGACTTCGATTTTGAGCAAAGCCCCAATTCTACGCAAGCCCTAATTTCCAGTCCAGATTGATAAAGAAAGAGCGGCCGAAGGCATTAACAAGAAAAGAACAGACTTGTTTGATTTTATCACAGTGTTAATTTTGTGACGGTCTTCTACTGTTGTATTGGGCTTTAGTTTAAAACTATAGGGTTTTGTTTTTAGTTTATTTATATTTGTGTAATTTTCTTTTTAATTTGTGTAATTTTTAGTCGTGTGACTATATACAAACTACGGTGGTGTAGTTTGAGAGATCGCAACTCAGTGGTTGAGTTGTGGTAAGGTTTTGAGCGTAGAGTTAGGTTAGTCAACTAGCGGGTGTCGCAAGTTTACGTGTGTAAGTGTCTGATTACTTAATTTCTAGTAGAAACCTTGGGGGCAGCACGTAGGCAAGGTTTTGCCGAAGCTGGGTAAATTTGTCTGTGATCTCTTCTGCATTATTTACTGTTATTGTTTTTATTTCCGCATTAATTTTTATTATTATTAGTATCACCCTACTCAACCACCTCTATGGTAAAAACGATTCTACATTTTCCAACTAAAAGAATATATCTATAAAATGTTACTTCTTTTCGAATTTTTTTCCACAAGAGATGGGATTTCTTCATAACAAGTTTTTTTATTTGTTTATTATTTTGCAACAAGTCTTTATTCAACAAAAAAATTTCTATATGTCAAATGGCAAAACTCATTATTAATTTTGAAGTTTAGAACCTAGGTAGATTCATGTACTTCAAGTAGAAATATACACGATCGTAGTTAATGCTATAAATTCACTGCATTGTCAGATCATAAGCAAGGAAAGTTAATTACTTTGCTACATCATATTTTATTTAATTTAATTCCATGGAGGAAGTACATTTTGGAAACGCTCTGCAAGGACTCTATAAAAATAAAAATAAAAAATAAAAAATAAAACAGAAATCAATAGAAATAGACGACAAAATACAACAGAGAAAGACTCGGAAAGCAGCAGTCTAAAGAACATCAGTAAAACAAATCCCAAAAGCGGCGGGTGAAATTTTGAATGTTTTCCTTCGTTTTTTGTTCATTTTATCTCAATATATCTGAATAAAATCCGAGGCAAAATCAAAACTCAGATTTGATTATTTTTGTGCCAGTCCGTGAACTCAAACCTGAACGTCCATCAACTGTACGAAAATGGTACCGTTTTTTCTCCGATTAATAAATTTCTGGGAAGTTTTTGACATTTTGAAAATCTTGAACAAAAATTGATTTTGCAGACAAATTTGAGTAACATTGATCCAGGCAGTCATGTTTGGATTGAAGATCCTGACGTGGCTTGGATTGATGGAGAAGTACTGGAAGTCAATGGTGATCAAATCAAAGTCAAATGTTCAAATGGAAAGATTGTAAGTTATTAAGATTGGAGTTTTGAGTTGATGTTATGTGCTGTTTGGTCCTTGTAAATATGTGTTTCTGATAATGCTGTTTTGTTAAGTAGAAAGATCATAATAATATTCAGTAATTGTTATTTAAGATTGTATAAATATGTGAAATTCAATCATTTGAGCAATTTAATGATGTATTAGACAAAGTACTTAAACCATTTGCTGCAAAATAGATGTAAACTTTGCAATGTTAAACAAGAAACTTGTGGTTAATAGTAGAAATGATTAATCTTTAGATTGTCTTAACTCTCAAGGATGCCAGGAATAAATAATTTGCTGTTCTTTATGATTACAGGTTACAACCAAAGTATTGGATGTATATGCAATGGATTCTGAAGCATCACCATGTGGAGTTGATGACATGACGAAACTAGCATATTTGCATGAGCCAGGAGTGTTACAAAACTTGAAATCTAGATATGATATGAATGAAATATATGTGAGTTTAAATTTACAGAAACTTCTCTGGCTCAGATTTTAATATATTTTAGTTACATTATAATTGATTAGCCTTTTATGCAAAATACCAGACATATACTGGAAATATATTAATTGCTGTCAACCCTTTTCAAAGATTGCCTCACCTCTATGATATCCATATGATGCAACAATACAAAGGAGCAGCTATTGGGGAGCTGAGCCCTCATCCATTCGCTATTGCAGATGCTGCATACAGGTATATGCTTTCAGCTGCAGCTATTACAACTGCATCATATGGGCCAATATATTTATTTTTATTTTTTGTTTATACTAATATATTACTCCCAAAGGGCAGGTGACAAAGAAATGGCAAATGTTAGATTCAAACAACAAATCTCTTCAATTGATTAGAATATATATATTGTGGGGTCGGCATAAATAACAGACATACCAACTTTTCTTTCAATCAAGCTAAATTATTAGCTGATACAGATAGAAGTTATAATGACCCACATCCGCATACAACATAAATATTGTACCATATTTAGTTCTCTCTACCCAATGAACCTTGTCAAGATTTGAGATTGTGTTCTTCTAAAGGCATTAGTTTTATTTGAATCGACGACTTTGTTATACGTACTACATGTATCTATTTTTAGTGCTAATTGTTGTTACGACTACACCTAAGACCACTCGAATACAATCGCAACGCGCAACGCGGAAAAGCCAAATCGTGCTAGATAGTGCAAAACAACCAAACACTCGAAGAATTCAATAAAACCAAATCCGAACACGATCACAACACCAATACAAGCAATATATGAATGCAATAACAATAAGTAAATCACACACGATTTTATAGTGGTTCCACTAACGTTGTGTTAGTGTACATCCACTTGAGAGAGCTTTTATTATATCACCAATAGAAAGAGTACAAGAGATTGTTTACAATGATCTATTCAATAAGAATCAATGTTTGTGGAGATTAGAATTGAAGAAATAGGGTTTTGCCTAAAACCCTAATTAATGGAGGACTAAACCCTAGGTTAGATTGCTTGATGAATTGCCTCCCTTTCAGACCTGAAAAGAGTATAAATACTAATAGAGAAAACCCTTGGCGAAAGACCACTTTGTCCTTCACAAATCACAAAACAGCTCAGAAAATCCGGCCCAGGAAAAAACAGGTTTATACCGCCTCAGACGTCTGACCTTTGGCCTCAGACGTCTGAGCCAGGTTCAAACAGGCTGAAACAGACAGGCCCAGACGTCTGGCCAGAGGGACCAGACGTCTGCAGGAACTTTCGGGAACCAGCCTGAACCTCGTCAGACGTCTGGCCCTCTCAGCCAGACATCTGACCTCTAACAGAAAAACAGCCCAGCTTCTTCCCTTCATATCTTCTTCCTCCGGACTCCGATTTGCGAACCGTTTTCTCCGACACGAAGCTACTTCCATCCTCTTCAATTCTCCATCATATAGTGTCACAAAATTTAACACTAATTGCACCTTTTGTAGCATCAATTTAGTACCTTGTCATGTCAACCCGTGCAGACTCTACATCCACTCATGCACACTGCCTGCAATGTTCCAAGATTTCGACTGGAAATGTACTTCACTACCATCTACATTCTATAATGATCCACATCCACAAACAATACATATGTTATACAAAGTTAACCACCTTCATCTGATGGGCTAAGTCAATATGTGAGTTGTTGTTCCTAAGAAAGTTTCGGTAGTTTCGGTAAACATTTGTGCATTCAAGTGTTTATTTTTGGGATGTAAGACTTTGTTTTCCTTCGGGCAATATGAGAATCCAGTGCATGCAGTATACCAATGTTGAGATCCGAGAGATTCTAAGCAATAATTTTTTCTATGCCTCATTAAATTAAGAAAAGGAATATTTTTATGCATTACACAATGCATAAAACTGTCATACAGTACCAATTTTGGATGTTATTTATGAGAAGTTGCTATATTTTCATGTGGGAATAAAGAAATCTAAAGCCAAAAGGAAAGGAAATGTAGATGTCTGCTAAGAGAAAATAATGTATAAATTGACCATTAAGTCATGACTACTCAATTGGAAACCAGATGAACAATCAACTAAGCTATGGGTACGAATGTTACCATTTCTAGTAATACCCAAGAGTCCAAAACCCATACCTTTTAGACCCTAGACAACACGGGTAGTGGCCTTGGATAAGAGTCGGTCCCGTATGAGTGTTAGCTCTCATGTGTGCAAATTTTCCCAAAAGGATTCACCATGTCTTGCCTAAAGTTTGACGAGTCGTGGACGCTTGATGTCAAACCTTTCACTTAGCTAACTAATAGCTGATATGCCCTTTAAATTGCAGGCTTATGATAAACGATGGAGTAAGCCAGTCCATCCTAGTAAGTGGAGAAAGCGGAGCTGGTAAAACTGAAAGCACAAAAATGCTTATGCAGTACCTAGCTTACATGGGAGGGAGAGCTGTAAATGAAGGGAGAACCGTTGAACAAAAAGTGTTAGAGGTTAGTAATTGTAGTCACACATTCATATTAATAATATTCTGATCAGAATTTAAACAATTTGGACTAATATTTCAGTCAAATCCTGTTCTCGAAGCATTTGGTAATGCGAAGACTGTTAGAAACAACAATTCCAGGTGATAGAAACAATTAATTAGACTTATGTTAATTGCAATTTATGTTTTTGGTGTTTGAGTAACTCTTATGCCATATCATCAGTCGATTCGGAAAGTTTGTGGAGATTCAGTTTGATCAGAAAGGGAAGATATCAGGAGCCGCTATCAGAACATACCTGCTCGAACGGTCTCGTGTTTGTCAAGTTTCTGATCCTGAGAGGAACTATCATTGCTTTTATATGCTTTGTGCTGCTCCTCACAAGGTAAATCTTTGACAAAAATAAATAACTAAAATATAAGCATTTTTGCCTACAATTTACAACTAGTAATAATCGACATTTTTGGAAACTGAATGCTTGCCTCCCATATTTGGATTAATAATAAAGAAGCTAAACTGGACATGATTCATGTGTTTGTGTTTGCATATATAATTACACACATAAAAGAATGCAGAGTGCAGACAATGAAAAATTAACACAGCAAGAAACGGTTCCCACATTACACGTGTTCACGTTAAAGATTGGAGTTCAAAGAAAGTGCACTGACTTTGAACGCTATCTGTTTCCGCGTTCTTATATAAAAGAAGAGTACTTCATAAATTTATATTCGCAATATAGCAGAAAGTACCTGTATTTTCTTTATATGTGCATGCGTTTTAGTAGCAACTCACTACGGAGTCTTAAAAGATGCACTCCACCTACACACACAGATCAACTAGTTTCTGGTTAAACCTTGTAGAACATTTATATTACTTCGCTTCTGCATGCTATTTGACCTTGATTATTTATTTACTTACTTTGTCAGGATCTTGCTAGATTTAAGCTTGGAAATCCTAGAACATTCCGATACCTTAATCAATCTAACTGCTATGAGCTTGATGGCGTAAATGATGCCAAAGCATATCTTGAAACAAGAAGAGCTATGGAAGTAGTTGGAATTAGTGACGATGAACAGGTAAATTACTTGCTTTTTTGGCTTTAGATGGGAAATATTACAGTAAAAAAATATCAGCATCTCAAGTATTTAATCTCTAAACAAGCTTCACATTATTACCAGGATGCAATATTTCGGGTGGTGGCTGGTATTCTTCATTTAGGAAATATCGAATTCTGTGAGGGGAAAGAGCTAGATTCATCAATCCCTAAAGATGAAAAGTCACGGTTTCATCTTAAAACTGCAGCTGAACTTTTTATGTAAGTATTTCATTTCAAAGACATGTTTCCCCCCAAGTCATATGAGCACATTTGAAATTCTTATTGCAATGTTGCACTCCAGGTGCGATGAAAAAGCCCTAGAAGATTCTTTATGCAAGCGTATCATGGTAACTCGTGATGAGAACATAACTAAATGTCTTGATCCAGAAGCTGCAACTCTCAGTAGAGATGCATTGGCTAAGATTGTTTACACGCGCCTATTTGATTGGTAAAGAATAACTCTGTATAGTATTCTTGTTGTGTCAATATCCATATTGGTTGCCTCAAGTTTCCTTATTTTCTTATCAATTGCAGGCTTGTGAACAAGATTAATGGTTCAATTGGACAAGATCCAAATGCAAAATTTTTGATTGGGGTGCTGGATATTTATGGCTTTGAGAGTTTCAAGAATAACAGGTGCTTAGTTAATATGCTTTTGGGTTTGATTTGGATGAAAGATTATTGCACTTGGATAACATTTTTAAGAACATAGTTGCTTCGTGTTTGCTATTAATGGAATACTCTGAAATCAAATTTCGTATTTACTATTTCCGACACAAATATGTAGCAATTCTTTAACTATAGGCTATACATGGCCTTCATTATGGTCTCAGTCTTCTCGCTGTTGATACAATTTAGAAAATTATGCTCCTTTAGAATGATAGTATTTTATACTCTCTAGATATTCCACTGAGGATTTTATTTCTTAAAATTGATTTTTGCAGTTTTGAGCAATTTTGCATTAATTTGACGAACGAAAAACTTCAGCAACATTTTAACCAAGTAGGCACAAATTTATTCCCATAATTCCCATTGAAAGCAACTTTTTATGAGTTGCTGACACAATGGTCGTGATATATTATTTTCACTCTGATAATTTGAGGCACTCTGTTTCTTCTTGTAACAGCATGTATTTAAAATGGAGCAAGAAGAATATACAAAGGAGGAAATAAATTGGAGCTATATCGAGTTCATTGACAATCAGGACATTCTTGATCTGATTGAGAAGGTTGTATTTATTGCTAAATTATGCCTTGTGAAATTAAATGCCTATTTATTAATGTATATTACTGTAGTCAAATTACCTGGTATGCTACAGAAATATTTTTGATCTCTACTATTTGATACATTGTTATTCATTCTGATAACTTAAGAAAGCTGATAATACTTGCTCAACTTCTTAATTACATTGAACAGATTTCTCTCCAATTTTCTATGTTTTTATTAGCTCTCCGTTGTACATAAAAGCATAAAGCATTTGTGCACTTGCATGCATCACCTTCTCTCATACAATATTTACTTAATATTTGCAGAAACCAGGTGGGATCATTTCTCTTCTGGATGAAGCTTGGTAAACATATACTTTCAATAAGCATTAAATAATTGCTAACAAATTTTATTCAATGGTTTGACGAATGAGTTTGTCATATTGTAGTATGTTACCAAGGTCAACTTATGAGACCTTTGCCCAAAATTTGTACAAAGCTTACAAGAATCATCCACGCTTTAGCAAGCCAAAATTATCACGCTCAGACTTCACAATTCGACACTATGCTGGTGATGTAAGTACGTGATCATTTCATATATGATGGTGGCATTTGCCATATCTAACAAAATATGTTCAGGTAACATACCAAACAGAGCTGTTTCTGGACAAGAACAAAGATTATGTTGTGGCCGAGCATCAAGCTCTTTTAAATGCTTCCAAATGTTCATTTGTATCTGGTCTTTTCCCTCCTCCATCTGTAGAGTCATCGAAATCTTCCAAGTTTTCTTCGATTGGAGCAAGATTTAAGGTAGTGGTTATTGTTTATGGGATAGTTCTCTCAATTTTTTTTTTAATTAATGAATTCTTGTGTATTTGTATCTCACAGCAACAACTTCAATCTTTGCTTGAGACACTGAGTGCTACAGAGCCACATTATATTCGTTGTGTGAAACCTAATAATCTTCTGAAACCTACAATATTTGAAAATAGGAATGTTCTTAATCAACTTCGTTGCGGGGTAAATATTCTAACCTCAGTGCATGGAAAATCATGAAAATGCTATCTAAACAGCGCAAGATTTTCACTTTATAATTTTATTATTTTTACTGTAGGGAGTAATGGAGGCAATTAGAATAAGCTGTGCTGGTTATCCATCTAGACGTTTATTTGATGAATTTTTAGATCGGTTTGGTATCCTTGCGCCTGAAGTTTTGAATGGGAGGTGATTACATTATATCTGTTGATACAAAAAATAAAATTTATGTTTGATTGTATTAGTTTATTTATATGTCATTTACTGTAGTTTTGATGAAGTCACAGCTACAAAAAAACTGCTCGAGAAGGTGAAACTTGATGGCTGTCAGGTAATCTTGAAATTAAAGCCTGTGGCAGTAAATCTTTTTACACACATAAATCATGTCCCTATTTTTTTTGGTCTACTTTTGTTTTTGTTTTTTTAACTCGAAAGTGTCTTTGCAGTGCCCCCAAAAGCTGGTCCATATTTTTGTATATGTTTATTAGTGTTATTAAAGTTTATAGCAGACTTAAAAATAATCATTTTCGGTACTAGCATAATGAATGCTAGTCAATGGTTCAGCGGTAAGGCATCTAATATGAGTTGCTAGAGTGCCCTTGGGTTTGATCCCTAGGCATACACATTAACCAAATCACACGCGCATGCGTGTGTATGATATGTATAATGAATGCTAGAAATTGACGGCAATACTTGAACTTGAAGCTGGCTAATTTCTCATGAAACATACATGCTTTCTGAAATTCGTTACATTATGATTAGGAGCTAAGAGAACTTCATGTTTCAAGTACCCTAACATTTCATCTTAGTTTATCATTAGGTTAAATATGAAATTCTTCCGCGATAATGCAATGCAAAGATAGTAGTTGTTAATCATTATCGTATTTCAAATATAACTTTCAGATTGGGAAAACAAAGGTCTTTTTACGTGCTGGTCAAATGGCTGAACTAGATGCACTCAAAAGTAAAGTATTGGTAAGATCTGCCACCAAAATTCAAAGTAAAGTTCGCTCTTATTTTGCACGGAAGAGCTTCATTGTTCTTAAATCATATGTTTTGCTGCTTCAAGCTGCATGCAGAGGTACTCATGTCAATTATTAACTGGACACATTTCTTTACCGATATTTCAAGCTGATTATATGTTATAATTTTCATTTTAGGACAAAATGCACGCCTCAAATACGAAAACATGCGTTTAGAAGCTGCATCTTTAACAATTCAAGCATGCATACTAATGCATCTTGCAAGAAAATCATACAGAGGATTGTTACATGCATCTAGAAACATTCAATCATGCATTCGTGGCATGGCTGCTCGTAGAGTACTCCTATTTAGAAGACAGATGAAAGCTTCAATTTTCATTCAGGTAAATAATGTAAATATCAAAAAGTATCATGAATATTCTTCTGATTTTAGAGCCATTTAAATATGTTTCTTCTTCTCCTTATATACATATGGTTCTAGTTCTTGTGTACTGCCAACAGACTGTCACAGTTATGAGCACTATACTCGAGTTAATATGATGTTCTAGCTATTCTTATCCTGATTGCCATATGGTTGCTAATCTTCAAAATTATCTTATATATCTTCTTTTTTCTCCATATTTCTTTTCTAAATTCTCCTTTACATGCATTTATTTCAACAAAAGTCTCCTGCTTTTTCACTGTGGGGTTGTCATTTTGATAGTAAACGCTATGTTTGTATATATGTAGAGTCATGTCCGTGGATTTTTGGCATGCTTACATTATAGGAGGACAATAAAAGCAGCTATTACTACTCAGTGCGCCTGGAGAAGGAAACTTGCTAGAAGGGAACTAAGGGTGCTAAAACAGGTTTGCATGCCCAATAAATGTTTTATTCCTAACTGTAGAACAGATTACGTACGTAATTGTATAATTATCCGTCTGTGGTATGTTCCCTGTATTTTTCTTTCTTTCTTGGTATTAGGCTGCAAGGGACACTGGTGCCCTCCAAGAGGCAAAGAATAAGTTGGAAAAACAGGTTGAGGAACTTACATGGAGGCTACAGCTAGAGAAACGCATGAGGGTATGCTTCTTGAGTAGAGATTTGTTCTGAGTTTGAATTGTTTTAACTCCCATAAATTTATGATTGACTAACACCCAATTGAACTCCAATATTTATGTAAAGCAAATCCTAGAACGTCTCGATTGACTCCTTTTAAATTGACATACTATATTAACTTGTAGGCTGACATGGAAGAAGCAAAATCACAAGAAAATGCAAATTTGAAAGTTGAATTGCAGAATATGAAACTAGAGGTAACCGATACCAAAGCATTGCTGATAAAGGAGAAGGAGATTTCCAAAAAGGCAATTGAAGAAGCTCGTATGTTAAAGGAGGTTCCAGTTATCGATACAAAGCTAACAGATAAACTTACCGTTGAAAATAATAAGCTTAAGGTGAAATTACATGATCACCTGCAACATTATGGGTGAACAATACTGTAAATTTTCCAACTTCATTGTTCGGTTCTATATTTTTATTCTTTATGGAATGTAGGAATTGGTCAGTTCTTTAGAGAAGAAGGTTGAGGAGACTGAGAAGAAATTTGAAGAAACAAGCCGAATAAGCGAGGAAAGACTTAAACAGGCTATGGAGGCAGAGTCCCAGCTTAATCAATTGAGTGATTCGATGAAGAGGTGCTTGAAATTTTTCAACAAAACTTTTTTCTTAATTCAGATCAAAACTCCTTGATTAGCTTATCTACTTCATGGAAAAACAGTGGTGGAATCATCATGATCAAACATTGAGACAGCATGGGGTAATTTTTTTTACTTATGCTTAATTTCAATTTTCTTCATTTCATAACAGGCTTCTAGATAAGGTATCGGATTTGGAAGCTGAGAATCAAGTTCTCCGTCAACAGTCATTATTAAGTTCATCTGTGACCCCCAAACATTTGTCTAAACCTTCTATCCCAACACAAGTAAAACTTTTAATCTTAGATTCTAAATTCATTACTTTACCACCTTTATCTATTATTATTTACTATCTCTTTCTTCTATATTTATATGCAGACACTGCAAAATGGTCAACATGATAGTGAAGAGCCTAAGGTCATGCCTGTGAGTTGACACCTTAAAACTTTTCCTTGTCTTAGCTGTTTACTTACTTTAAAGGTTAAAATAACCACTAATTTTACAGGAGCCACAAAATGCACCTCCAGCTTTAAAGAATTATGCAAATTCAGACCCTAAATTAAGAAGATCATATACTGAGAGTCAACATGTATGCTTTAGATGTATTTGAATTTTCCATATATGAGATCTAATTAGGCTTCAATCCAGGTTTTGACTAAAAAATTAAATTAAAGAAGGTAAAAACAGGAAATTATTGTCAAGGACAAAATTTCTCAGCGTTTTTGCCTCAAAGACAGGCCTTCAATATTTTATCCTGAATGACAACTTTATTTAGGTATCAGTTTTTAGTCATTGATAGCAGTTTTTAGATATCAGTTTCTAATTATCAGTAGCAGTTTTTAGCTTGGTAGCAGTTTTGTTGTCCTTATGAATAATTTTGGAAAATGTTTGTCCTTATGAATAATTTTTAGGAGAATATTTGTCCTTGTGGTAAAAATATTGAGGTTGTGTCCTTGAGGCAAAAAATATACAAATTTTTGTCCTTTAAATTAATTCCCCCAGGTTATTGAATTCAAAGTTTATGCAGAATGAAAAGACAGCGGAGCAAGAGAGAAATGATCTTTTATATTTCTTACTATTTGATATATTTACATGTCTGCTGTTTATAAACAGTAGTACACTGTGTAGTAACATAAAACAAGGAGCAATCCGATTGATTTGCTCATCCTTCCTACATGTTTGATTCAAACATGTTGCTTGGTCTTCCTAAATACATGTGATGATATTTTACTTTTACTGTTTCTCAATACCCTCCCTCAAGTTGGAGCGTGCGGAACTTCGGAACGGACGCCCAACTTGCTTGCTAGTCGTCGAAATTGATCTGCCCCCAATGGTTTCGTAAATATATCTGCAAGTTGTTGAGTAGAAGGGATGTAAATGGGTTTGATTAAACCGGAGATAATTTTCTCACGAACGAAGTAACAATCAATTTCAATATGTTTTGTTCGTTCATGAAAAACCGGATTTTCAGCGATGTGAATAGCAGCCTGACTATCACAAAATACAGAAATAGGCTGATGAATATGGACTCCAAGATCCTGAAAAAGATAATGTAACCATTGTAGTTCTGATGTTAATTTTGCAAGAGCTCTATATTCAGCTTCCGCTGAAGATAATGAAACTGTTGGTTGTTTCTTCGATTTCCAGGAAATGGGACTAGAACCGAGCATTGTAAAATAACCAGTGGTTGAACGACGGCTGGTAGGACACCCAGCCCAATCAGAATCGGTGTATCCTTGAAGAGTAAGAGTACTTGAGGAGGATAAAAATATACCATGGCTAATAGTACCCTTTAAGTAACGAATAATGCGAGTGGCAGCCTCTAAATGAGATGTCCGTGGACTTTGCATGAACTGACTAAGATAATTGACCGAGAATGTAATATCCGGTCGAGTAATAGTGAGATACAAGAGACGACCGATGAGACGTCGATATTGACTTGGATCAGTTAGAGGAGTACCATCATTGGGAAGAACCTTAAAATGTTGTTCCATAGGAAAGGACGATGGTTTGGCATTAGTGAGTTTGGAATCCTTGAGAATATCAAGGATATACTTGCGTTGACATAAAAATATTCCAGCTGGAGATCTAGAAACTTCAATACCTAGAAAATATTGAAGGCGTCCTAAATTTTTTATAGAAAACTGAGAATCCAGGGATTTTTTGAGTGCTGCAATTTTTGATTCATTATCACCGGTAATAATTATATCATCAACGTAAACTAGTACAAATATTGAAAATTCACTAGTACGAAGAGTGAAGAGAGAGTAATCTGCGTGAGATTGAGTAAAACCCTCGTTAATAAGGCTGGTAGAGAATTTAGCAAACCATTGACGAGAGGCTTGCTTAAGACCATATAATGATTTGTTGAGCTTGCATACACGGGTTTCACCTTTTTTATTAAAACCCGGTGGAATTTGCATGTAAACATCTTCATTTAGATCCCCTTGTAAAAAAGCATTGTTGACATCGAGTTGATGAAGATGCCAACCACGAATTGTTGCAAGGGAAAGTAGAACTCTTACTGTAACTAATTTAGCTACAGGGGCAAAAGTGTCGTGAAAGTCAATGCCTTCTTGTTGTGTGTACCCTTTTGCAACTAAACGCGCCTTGTATCGCTCAATGGATCCATCAGCTCGAAATTTGATCTTATAAACCCATTTAGAGCCAACAATAGATTTACCATCCGGAAGTGGAGTGAGGGTCCAAGTGTTATTGGATTCTAAAGCCTTAATTTCTTTAGACATAGCATCACGCCAATGAGAATGTTTCATTGCTTCCGTAAAGGTTTTAGGTTCCTTTGTGGTGATAACAGTATTTAAAAAGGCACGGTGCATTGGATTGAACTTTGAAAAAGATAGATGATTAGTGAGTGGATAAGGCGATGATGAAGTACACTCACTAATCAAACAAGTGAAGTCTTTCAAATAATGTGGAGGATGTTTTTCTCGAACGGATCGACGTAGAGGAGGTTGAATCTCCGTAGTAGGATGAAGATCATGAGCCTGAGTGTGTGACTCAGGTTCTAAAATTGGTTGACATTGACTAACTGAATTTGGTGAGGATGTGATAGACGGATTAGAAGTTTGAGTGGTTTGCTTTTCACAAGGATGAGAGCTTGTGAAAGGGATAAAATCATCATAAACAGCTATAGGAGGATTAGGATCCGTAGAAATTAAGAAATCTTCTGTTACCTTTGATGAGTCTTTGAACGGAAAGAGATGCTCATGAAAAACAACATCACGAGACACATATTTTTGTTTTGTTTCTATATCTAAAATGATGTAACCTTTGTGATTGTAAGGATAACCGATGAAGATTCCCGGTCTTGCTCTTGGATCAAATTTATTTTTAATAGATTTGTTGTGAGCATAACATAAACATCCAAAGATACGTAAATGTCGATAGCTAGGAGGAGAACCAATAAGAACTTCATGTGGAGATTTGTTATCAAGTATTGGAGTGGGCAACTTATTTATTAAATAAGCTGCGGTGAGTATACATTCTCCCCAATACTCAAGAGGAATGTTGGCTTGAAAACGAAGAGCACGAGCTACAGAAAGGAGGTGTCGATGTTTACGTTCAACCACTCCATTTTGTTGGGGTGTGAAAACACAACTTCTTTGATGATGAATGCCATTTTCGGAAAACCAATTTTGCATTTCTTGAGAAAGGAATTCCATCCCATTATCCGACCTAAAACGTTGAAGTTTAGGTAGAAATATATTTTGTGCACCAGTTGAAATTGTGGTTATTTTCTTAGAATATTGTGTCATTACATATTGAAAGAAAAATTTGAGGAACTTGAAAGTTTCCGATTTAGTGTGCATGAGATACACCCAAGTGCATCTTGAATAATCATCAACAATTGTTAGAAAATATTTAGCACCAGTCATAGAAGGAGTTTTGAAAGGACCCCATATATCACAATGTAATAATTCAAAGCAAGAAGTAGAAGAAATGCTACTTTTACTAAAAGTTAAACGAAAGTTGGGCGTCCGTTCCGAAGTTCCGCACGCTCCAACTTGAGGGGGGTATTGAGAAACAGTAAAAGTAAAATATCATCACATGTATTTAGGAAGACCAAGCAACATGTTTGAATCAAACATGTAGGAAGGATGAGCAAATCAATCGGATTGCTCCTTGTTTTATGTTACTACACAGTGTACTACTGTTTATAAACAGCAGACATGTAAATATATCAAATAGTAAGAAATATAAAAGATCTTTTCATTTCAAAGTTTATGCAGAATGAAAAGACAGCGGAGCAAGAGAGAAATGATCTTTTATATTTCTTACTATTTGATATATTTACATGTCTGCTGTTTATAAACAGTAGTACACTGTGTAGTAACATAAAACAAGGAGCAATCCGATTGATTTGCTCATCCTTCCTACATGTTTGATTCAAACATGTTGCTTGGTCTTCCTAAATACATGTGATGATATTTTACTTTTACTGTTTCTCAATACAGGTAAAAAACTAAATTTATTTATTTTTCCTTCTAAAATTGGACCAATGCAAAATCTGTAAAGGGAAAAAAAATGTAACCAAATTGAATTGATTAATCTAGTTCGGCAATCAGTTTAACCTTGGTAACTTGAATATTTAATTCATATTATAACACTGCATTAAAGGCGACACAGCAAAAAAGCGTAAAATAAATTAGAAATATAGAGATACTACGGAAAGTCTTCCTATATAAGAACGCAAAATCAACCATGTGCGAGTAAAGTGATAAATGTATCGCTTATTCTTTTCAATCTGTACATTTCTTATTTCTCGTTGTGTTAATGATTGTATCTTACAGGAGAGTGTGGATGCCCTTATTAATTGTGTAGTTGAGAATCTTGGCTTTAGTGACGGAAAGCCAGTAACGGCATACACAGTATACAAATGTCTCGTGCAATGGAAATCCTTTGAGGCAGACAGAACTGATGTATTTGATCGACTTATCCATATGATTGGTTCAGCAATTGAGGTATTCTACTTTTTCTGCGCTACATAATCTCTTTTGGTAATAACATGTCATCAAAGTTATACATGTTGTACACAGCATAACTATTTATGAAATATATGCTTATATCATTCCTATGATGCAGAATGAAAAGAATAATGAACATATGGCATACTGGTTATCAAATACATCTGTTTTGCTATTTTTGCTGCAAAAGAGCCTTAAAGTTTCAGAATCTGGATTTGTACCACGCCATAAACGTACACGTTCAGTATTTGGCAGAATGAGACAAGTAATTTTATTTTATTTTTAAATTTAGAACTGCTGCATATTTACTACAATCAGCTAAATTAGTTTATTATTTTTGTTCACTCACATTTTATTTATTTTCCCTTCATAGAGTTTTCGATCTTCAGCTACTATGGATTTTGATTTATCGAATATTATGCATCAAGCTGATGCCAAAAATTCTGCTCTTCTTTTCAAGCAGCAGCTTGCTGCTTATGTTGAGAAAATATATGGAATTATTCGTGATAATGTGAAAACAGAAATAAATTCTTTGATATCCTTGTGTATCCAGGTAATCCTTTTACGTTCACTATTCATTTTCAGTCATTATATTTTTAATAATCATTTTATATCAATTCTAGATCAGCTATTGATATTATTATTTGTATACCTATTGCAGCATATTTTAGTCAATTCACTGTAACACTATTGTGTAGTGAGTGTAAGTATGTAACGATATTTGACACTGGCTTTTGCTTTTTCATGGAATTTAAGGCACCAAGAACAGGTAGAGTTAGCATGCTTAGAGGAAATAGTCGTTCATCTGGAAATTCATCTCAAAGCAATCATTGGTTAAGTATCATCGAGTGTCTCAATAAACATCTCAAAACCCTGCAAGCAAATCATGTGAGCATTTTTCAGTTAAACAATTGGAAAACAGGGTTTTTTTAGGTCTTCAAAATTAATTCTTTATCATGTGGTTTGTACATTAGGTGCCTCAAATCTTCATTCAGAGCTGTTTTAGTCAGATTTTCTCATTCATCAATATGCAACTATTCAATAGGTGAATTTCTACTATGTTTTAAATAATAATAATAATATTAATCACAATTTGATTATGATTCTCTCAAATTTCAAATTTACCCTTCTGTAGCCTATTATTGCGTCGTGAGTGCTGTTCATTTAGCAATGGAGAATATGTAAAATCTGGTTTGGCTGAACTTGAACTATGGTGTGCAAGAGAAAACCAAGTAAGAACACTTTTTAATGTCTGTTTTGTTTGCATGTTCCTTATTTTTGTATTAGTTCTGAATTCTTATTTGCGGAACATTTTCTCCGTTAGTATGCAGGCTCATCATGGGATGCACTTGTGCATACAAGACAAGCTGTTGGCTTCTTGGTTAGTATTGTGTCTGCAATTTATAATGCAATCTATAGATTGTATAAAACATAGAGATTTAATTTGGAAATGCTAATGGTAGCATAGTTACATGATTAGCTTTTAAGTACATTATTTAACAACTTTTTTCCTGTTATTTTTCATTTGCAAAGTAGGTGTGGAAACACCAAGTTCTACTATTTTATAACTTTTAGTTGTGAAAATTAATTGTCATTCCGTCTGCTAAGAGAAATTTTGAAATTTACAATTTCAATATTTTAGTCAAAACAATTGCCTTGGTCTGCATAAAGGATATAGCTAGATTGGTATGAAAAAATTAAAGGTTAAAAAAGGAACGAGTATGAAAATATTGGTAAAGGTAACATGGATAATTACAAAACTTTTAGCCCTCGTATTTTCTCTATCAGTGCAGATTTTAAAAACATAGATGATCGACTTTAATGTATAGATTCATTTTAATGCTAGTATGTATTTGTTGTTTGTGGAAATCATATTGGAAATATTTATTCAGAATTTAGCTGTTTTTAAGAACTAAGCATGTACTAGTTCACAGTAATTAATGGCCCTCAAGATTAATCGTATCAGTCAATTGTTGTGCCATGTCCATGGTTTGATGATTTGTTGCAATAAAATAAGAAACCGAACTTTTTCCTTTTTCTGTGGCAGTTATTTAGTACTACTTTTTTTCCTTGAAATTACAGGTAATATTTAAGAAGTACAGAATTTCATACGATGAAATAGTCAATGATCTCTGCCCGGTACTCCATTTTTGCATCTCTTTAGTTATCTAGTTGTATATTTTAGCTTTAATCTGTACTTAATCATTAAATTTATGTAGGTTCTGAGTGTTCAGCAACTATATAGAATTTGCACCCTGTACTGGGATGACAAATACAACACACAAAGTGTTTCTTCAAGTGTAAGTTTAAAAATAATAGAATATCATCCTCTTCTAGTCTTCTTCAGTGCATCATTATACCAATGAGCTATTATCGTGTTGGCTGTTTTTGTAACACAATAAAAAAATTGGTATATTATATGTACACTATTTTCTTTTTTAGAAAAAAAAAAGGTTAGATGGGATACATTTTAGAATCTTTATCGTGGAGAGATAATATGTAGCTAATATCAATATCCATGTCTGGATATTGAAACAAACCTACAAGGGTAAACATTTCCGACGAGAGACAAAAGGCAACCTTTCCGTAGATATTGCTGCAAGCTTAATATATGCAGAATACAGTTATGTATCAAGGAAAGTGCTAAAATATGCTAGAACCCCTTAAATTTCAGTTGGAATAAATAATTAGTTTCATTTTTTTTAAGACAGTATGATAATACATCATGATGCTTTAGTATAAAATGCCGCAACTTTTTAATTATTTTTATTTTTATTTTTTTATTACAGGTTATTTCTAGCATGAGAATATTAATGGTCGAGGAATCAAATAATGCTGTTAGTAGTGCATTCTTGCTTGATGACAATTCAAGGTAATTCTCATACAGGCAATATGAGTTATGTTGAAACTTGAAAACATACTCAAAACTAAAATTAGTGCTGTGTATCTATGCTAACCATTTGACTGCAAGTAGTGCATAACCAAATTTCCACAGCTTTTCTATGTAAAGTTGTCCAGGGATTAGTATATAGAAACTTATATTAGTATTAGGAGACCACTAATCACATTGATTTTGTGATAACATCTGGTTCGTTAATAGGGCATCAAAATTACTTAAGACACATCTATATTCTGAATATCAGGAGACTATTGTTTCTGCCAAATTGTTTTGTACTAATAAGTGGTTTTCTAATAAAAACATAATTTGGTCGAATTATGCCATTTCCCCCTCAACAAATCTTTGTTCTTTCATATGTACGTGTGTTCCCAAATTTTCTCCTTCAGTATGCATAGTTGCATACTGCTAATGTCATGAATTAAATGACCTTGAAAATCATTATAACACATGTCATTAGAGTAACAAATGTAAAATGTACAGTCATTATTAATCTTGCATATGCAAATGTATTATCTTTAATAATAGTTGTAATATCTTGGGGGATTTAATTTAAAGGACAAAAATTTGTATATTTTTAGTCTCAAGGACATGACCTCAATATTTTAACCACAAGGACAAACATTCTCCTAAAAATTATTCGTAAGGACAAACATTCTTTCAAAATTATCCATAAGGACAAACATTTTTTTAAAACTGCTACCGAACTAAAAACTGATACCTAAAAACTGCTACCTAAAGAAAGTCACAGGAAAATATCTACATTTGATCTCGTCTGTTGCCCTTCCTGAGTTACTAGGTCGCTAGGTCGCTAACTCGTTAGGTCGCTCTTTCTTTATTTCGCTAGGTCGCAGGAGACCTTCAGTCTAAAATACTTAAGGTCTGTCATTGAGGCTAAAATGCTGAGAAATTTTGTCCTTGACAATAATTTCCTTTAATATCTTTGGTGTCACACTTTTTTGGTATCAACGTGAACTACCAAAAATTCTTCTTTACAAATATTATTGAATATTAATATTACTTAAAAATAGGATCTAACGGATAAGTTTTCTTTACCAATTCAAAACGTCCAATTATGGATATTATCGAAATCCTAATATCACTTAAAAATAGGATCTAACAAATAATATTTTTTTCAAAATCGTTTTATATTAATTAATAATAGAAATAAAAATTCAAACTAATAAAAAATTAAATTCATTATTCATTAATTAATAATAGAAATAAAAATTTAAACAAACAAAAAAAAATTAGATGTTACAATTTAGAAAGTAAAATTAAAACTAATTGCATATCATTTCAGCACAAAAATTCGGTTAAATATTTGTGCAAATCATATTTTTTCGATGGAGTTAAACATATACAATTTGTAAACAAACAATTCACGCACGAAGTGCGTGCCATCATCACACGCGAAGCGCGTGCCGTACCACTCGTATTTCATAAATGGAGTCTATTATTTATACATAACTTGGTATTTGATAATGCAGCATTCCATTCTCAATTGATGATATAACTACAGCACTACAAGAGAAAGAAATGACAGATATTAAATATCCTGAGCAGCTTCTTGAGAAACCAGACTTCCAGTTTTTACTGGACTGAAGTTCCATGCTTGATTTAGTTCAGAAAAATCACACATTTTATGCACCAGGTGTTATGAATGAAGTCCTTAGTCAATCAATTTTCCGACTTAGACTGCATCTGCCGCTTGCCCATCTCTTCGAGTCGGTATATTTATGTTTTATATCATTTTATGGAAAGAACTATCAATTATCCTCATTTTTACACCATAGCTGTTTGAAGGACAGATCATTCATGGGATTTGTGTACATGTGATTGGAGAGTATATATATATATAATACAAAAAGGGATTATTTATTAGATAATCCCAACAGTGGGGAATTGTCTGCAAGTAAATTTTGTTGTATAAACTTAGTAAATGGAACAGAACAGATTTTGAAATTCGATGAATGTAGGGATAAACTACTCTGCTTTAATTATTTTTGTATATGAAGTATAAGTTTTGCAGATGTTAGACAATATAGCATGTAATTATAAAGAAAATTGTTATTAATTTTAGAGTCATTTTCGCTTCTGTTTTGCAAATATATTCACCTCCCATTGCTCCTATAAAAAGTTAATGCAAAACAAATTTCATTTTTTTTTATATATTTATAAAATTATTGTTCTACGCGTTGAAATTTATGTTTTAAATTTCTTCTTTAATTATTGCATTTAACATTTTTCTTAATGTCAAAATCTTGAATCAGTTGTACTTAAAAACTGTTGCTTTTATGCCATAAAACAATATTTTGTAGGATTATTAAATAATTGTAATACAATTAACTGCAGTACAAAATATTTATTGTGTAATTAACCGCAGTTATGCTACAAATATTAACAGCACCAATATTTATTATGTTACTTTTGACTCGACCCTAATATTTTTGAGTTGCTCCCCATTTTCATTTTAACAAATTGATAAATATGACCCTATGATATTACTTTATCTTTTCATTCTGATTTTGTTATGGCTCTTTTTCTTTTGCTGTCTGGTTGTCATTTCTTTATTCAAGAATTGGTTAGAAGTGATGGGGAATGGGTCAGGAAAAGGAGTAACAGCAGTTTCAGCGTAAAGTCAGAGCAATGATGGAGATGTACATGAGGAAAGGTAAAGGAAATAGAGTTGCAAGAATATGAGGGAGTATTCAGAAAATGAAGATAAAAGAAAAAGCACACAAATGAACAGTAACAGATTTTAAGAGAATTCAAAATGAAATTTATTAATTCATTCATATCATAGATTTACAAACCCTTCGCACTGCTATTTATAGATCATTAGAGACACTTAACACAACTAACAAATCATCATTTAGTGGGTTAAACAGCCCTTAAATCTGGATCAAAAGTTAATAGCCCATTTATGTTTTTGCACTGGAAGTGCACGTGCACATGCACATGAAATCTCGGCCTCTTCTCATACTTTAAGCTATTGGTTCTTCTTACTATCTTTCCCATCATCATGTTCTTGCCGCATTTGAGTTGCCATGGCATTGGAGTTGGCCAGAATAGCTGATCTTGCTTCCGTAATTGAGTCGTCCGAATAGCTGTTTGGTTAAATGCCCTTGAGAATTTCTGCCGTTTGAACTGAGGCACCAACATTCCCTTCCCCATCAAATTGCAACCTTGTCTCAAGGTCGAACGTAGGGAATCTTGCAATGAGATTCCAACGGTCTTCCCAAGTGGCTTCTTCATCAATTCTACCCTTCCACTTGACCAACACCATTGTAGTAGCCTTCCTGTTTTTCTGCATCATTCTTTTGTTTAATATGCCTTTTGGTTCACCAACTATTTCCTCTGAGAAGCAAGGTAAATTATCTTGAAGTGTAACGTTTGAACCAATTTGTCTTTTTAGTTGGGCACATGAAAAACATAATGTATTCTACGCTCCATAGGCAATTGCATTCTATAAGCCACTGTGCCAATCTTTTCAATTATCAAATAGGGTTCATTGTACTTAGGAGAAAGTTTCTCTATTGGCTCATTGTTGTTTGCCTATAAGTTTGTAATTTTAAATAAACTCAATCACCCACTTCAAACTATCATTTTATTTTTCTTCAAGTCTGCCTACCTTTTCATTTTGTTGCCGGAAGCATTTAGGCTATCCTTAAGCATTTGAGTGACAACGACTCTAGAAAAAAGAGCCTCTTCACTGCAGGCAACATAGCGGTGTGAGGAATATAGTGCATAATATTTAGAGGTGGCCTTCCATAATTTTTTGGAAAGGGGTAGTATTAGCGGCTGATTTACATGTGGTATTATAACAGAATTCAGCCATGGTCAACCATTTGGACCACCCACTAGGCTAATGACACACAAATCATCTCAATAACATTCCATAATTTTCTTAACTTCCTCACTTTGACCATCCGTTTGAGGATGGTAGGCTGAGCTCATAGATAATGTGCACCCTTGCAGTTTGAAGAGTTTTTGCCAGAAAAGACTGGTGAATATTGAATCCCTGTCACTTACTATTGATTTTGTTAGCCCATGCAATTTGTACACCTCATCAAAGAAAACTTGAGCTACTTGCTGAGCAGTGTAAGGTTGATGAAGAGGAAAAAAGTGTGCATATTTAGACAACCTATCTACCACCACATATATGACATTGATGTTTCACTTCTAGGCAAGTTTGTGATGAAGTCCATACTTGTATCACTCCAGATAAGTTTAGGTATGGGGAGCGGTTGAAAACGACCTTGGGAAGCTAAATTTTCCAACTTCATCCATTGACAATGTCACATTTCTTGATGTATTTTCTGATTTGTTTCTTCGTGCCTTTCCATTTAATATTTTGCTTTAACCTATGCAGTTTGCCTTTGATTTGTTAGGATCTAGGCCAGCATGCAGTGGATTAAATGAGTAGATTTCAAAATTTTTTTGGTCATTTTGGATCTTATTAGGTCTATGAAGTCTAAATTTATTTAGATTTGATCCAAATTAATTTTAAATAAAATAATTATTTTATTTTATTTCTATCTAAAGTTTTATTCTGATATTATATTTATATTATAATGTGTACATGCATATCATATACACGTGTATGTGCATGTGTAAATATACAGTGTTACATGGTTTAACATGCCTGTAACTAATTGTGGGATTTACACCATAACGAATATATTAGCCCCTCCATATAAATATGTGATATCTAATACACACACATATAAATTTAATATGATATAAAATTATGTTTACATTAGGGCAAATGTATGTGTGTACATATAATATGTGATATTGTAAAATTAGTATTATATATATATATATATAATATACAAAATTGTGTTTATAATTATAAATAAAGATAATTCCAAACTCAACTTCAAAATTCAAATTTCAAATACCAAATCGAGATCTTGATAAACTTTAATTTGAAATTTGAAATTTAAATTTTGTAAACAATTATATTTAATATATATATATACACACACACGTAGATAATTTTTTTTCAAAAGATATTTATAACTATATATATATATGTATGCATGTATGTGTGTGTATATATATATATATATATTAATATCTCAAGATATTTAATAATAAATAAAAGTTATGTAGTTAAGTATATAATAAATAATTACATATACGCACACGTATATTCGACCATATTTATATTTTGAAAAATTCAAGTTCTTTATTAAATCCTTTTAGATTTATTTTAATTTTTCTTTAAAAATTTCCTTATGGAAATTTATAAAAAATTATTATTATTATTATATGAAAAATTACTTTTTGATGTATGTGAATTTTATGCATATTAAATATGCATATACACACACACACATTTATATTTACAAGGGGTATTTAGTTTTAAGGACACATTTTATAAAATAATTAGATTCAAGGACAACTAACTTTAATAATTAGATCAAGGATGAAGACCCTATTAGATTATGTAAATCTCAAATTCATTTTAATTACTCATCTTCATTAAATTAATGAAAAAAACAAAGAATGACACTCGAAATTGTAAAAATAAAGTGATTTCAAAAATACTTCAGTGATTAATCTTATCATAAAAATATAGAAGTAAACAACACAGGAAGCTAAATGAATATAGCTTTATAACTTAAAAATAACGTTATATCATATAACTGAAATATAGAAGTAAGCAATTTAAAAGCTAGCTCCATTTAGCATTTGAAAAATGTTAGCAGTAAATAATGAAGCTACATGCATTTAGCTTGCATTCTGTTTTTTTATATATTCTTTTCTCCCGTATTCACAAGAAAAAAATGTTTCCGTAATTAATTTTTACTATTTTTTTCTCAAATTCATAGGAAAATTTTGCCATTGTTAATTTTTATTATTTGTGAAATGTCAACGTGTATCCTTTATTTAAAATATTTGGATTTTATCCAATTAAAACTTAAAAGTTGTCCTTGATGTGAATAATAAAAGTTGGGTTTCCATTGAAATAAAATGAAAAACAATTTCATCCTTAAACCAAATATCCACTATTTATAATGTATACTGTTTGCACTAAAATTGGTCATAAACACCCAATAGAGTTTTAGTAGAGATCAAATGAAGAATAAAATTAAAATAGAGTAGAAAAAGTAAACCAGACACAAATTTTTATAGTGATTCGACAATCTTGGTCTATGTCCACTTGGTTCTTTTATTGATCTTGCACTAGTTGTTTGATTACAAGAGATTTGGATCAGCTGGGATCCAGTAATACAAGAATAAAGAATAGTAATGGCAGAGCCTTAGCACCAGAAAGAAAAAGATCCCTATCATGGAGAATGGTCGTGGTATTTATAGGGGAAGACGACTGAATATCTTCCTGAAATTTCACATATAGAATCTCACGGAGTAGACGAGGCCACTTCAAAAGTTTGTGGCCCAACTCCCAATGGTAGGCGATCGGCTTCGATCGGTCTGAATGGCCACATGGCACCGGGCGATCGTTCTAGTAAGTCCACCTTGATGTTGGCTTTGTGTTTCCAAAGTTAGTCTGCATAGTCGTCCACATGTTATTTGAAGATATTGGTTGATTTCTGTTGAGTTAAACTGTTGGGCTGATACGATCCGATCCCCTATCTAGGGGAAGTGGTACGATCCGATCCCCAACCCAGAGTAAGTAATACGATCTGATCCTTTGCCTAGGAGAAGTGATGTCATCTGATCCCCTGTGTCATATCCCGGAATTTTTGAGTAATATCAATTTAATAATCTATATTAAATATTAAATTGATTTAATAATCTTCTTTTAAATAAATATTTAAATGAGTGATCTATCTTTTAAAAGCTAATAAATTGTTTTCTACTTATAATGTGTATATATTTGTATATATTGTAAATAGAAATCCTTGGTTTGAATTTAATAAATAAATAAATCTTGTTTCCAAATTCTAATATATTTTCGTAATTTGGAAATTATGATTTAAGTTAGAATATATGGTTTTAAAAATATTTATAATAAAAATTTATCTTATATAATGGAATTAAAATACTTTACTTTGTTTACATTTGATAAATATTATATATATATCATAATGTTGAAATAAAATCAAAGTCTATCAATATAAAATATAAATATTAAATGTAAGTCAAGCATGTGCATGTAATTTAAATATTGATAGTTGGAATATAAGATATAAATATAAGATGAAATATAATTTGAATGATTGATGATTAAAATACAAAATAAAAATGAAAATAAAAGCCAAATGAATAAGTTTATAAACAAAGTATAAAAGTAAGCACTAAGTAGAAAATGAAATCAGACAAACATATGTATATTGTGTAAGCAAGAAAAAGGCAAATAAAAATAATCTTCATTCACAAGACAATCTAGAGTAAAACCTGAGATAAATATGTACATGAGTTTAAGCTAGAAATAACAAAACAAATATCTTCATATACAAGCTAACATAATAGAAATAACACATAAGTACATATGCACATATAATATCTCTTTACAAAGTAAAAGCATAAGTAGGCAAGTAATTATATATGTTTGTAGCTGTAAAAAATATGTTGCAGGCAAATAAACAAAGGGCAAGTAAAATATATCTATGTACGAAATAGGATTAGGATGAAGCATAAAGTACCTTTGCAATTAATGCTAGCTTCAACAAGTCAATTCGAAATGTTTGAAAATCCTTTCAGCCTCCTTATGCAAGAAAAATCTCCGATCGAAATGTAAAAAAATCTTGTACCAAGCTAGAACAAATATTATTTTTGTACAAATGCAAGTATCAGCCTTGTGTACCTGTTTTCTATTTATCAAGCATCCTTTCTTCTTTTCGTTCATTTAAACAATGCAAGCCAGAGATTATCAAACCTGGGAGTTTGTTTTCCTCAAAACATTTTTAAGTCCTGTAACCAGATTTCACTTTCAAAATTGCAACCTGAACTCAAGTATTGGGTTATCATCATCATGTTCCGATTTAACAATCAAGACCAAAGCATTTTAGAAGATCACAGCAATTCAAAGCTTCAAGTTTCAAGCATTTCTTTCCAGTTTTCAAAATCTAACATCTCAGCTTTTAAGTCTCTGCTCATCTTTTTGTTCAGGTGAGTAAACTTTTTTTTAAAATATAATAAGTGATAATCTGTGAATATGATTCTTGGATTTTAATTGTGCTTTGTATGTGTATTTATTAGTGTAGAATTCTGTATATATGAATGTGTCATGTGTGCATGTCTGATTTTTATTTATCTTCTCTGTTTCATATAACAGAGTTTAAATCCTAGATCAAAATTCCAATTTCTTTCACCTGTTGTTGTTAAACTTGGGTCTTCAAACAGAATAGCCTAGTTTAAACATAATCTAAGATATATAAAATATGTGCAAATGTTTTAAGTTTGAAATATGGTAGAATCTGGAAATACAGTAGCAAATCTAAATAATATGATAAAATCAAGTGTTGAAATCTATTGATTTAAGTACATATCTTGAATCATTTCTGGAAGTTAGGATTTTTAAAAGTAAAATCATAATTTTTAACATTATATCGAGTGTGGGAATTGATGTTGACTAGAATTTGGGTTTTGAGTAAATTCTGGTGGTCGGAGGGACTATGGTGTTCAGGGTTTCGACTGGAGGTGGAATGATGATGGGTGGTCACGGTAAAAATAATCGGAGGCGTTCTCGATCGATATGGTGGTCGGACGACGTGGGATTAGGGTTTAAGCCCTATGTTTGGTCGAGGTTGGGTTCGTGATTGCTGCTCCATCTACAGGGCATCGGAGTTCGTCGTTCAAAGGGGAAAAGAAGCTTGGGACGTGGACGAGGCTGTGGCCGGAGTTTGGGTAGTCCTGGTGGTCGACATCGCCTGAACGAGGAGTTTTGGTCGGAGTCATTTGTTCCAGGCCTTCTGGGTAGCTCGATTTTGATTCGAGTCTGGTGTTAGTGTTTTAAGGGTTAGTGATGGTCGCTGCTTTGTTGTTCGATATGCGTGAGAGTTCATCGGAGGTGTTGAGCAACTCCGGCGATGGTGCAGGTGCACGAGTGGTTGGGTTGTGTCAGCGTGTCTGTTGTTTTGGGATTGTGGAATTTCTCGAAGTGGATAGCGGGTTTTTGGAGTTGAGACTCGAGTGGATACTCGAGTAGGTTCGTGTGTTAGCCTGTGTAGATTTTAAACTTAAGAAATTTTCTAAGTATTTTTTTAAATGAAGAAGCAGGGGAGAACTCGAGCTTGAACTCGAGTTAGTCTCGGTAGGACCCGAAGGAGCTTTAAAAGCAGATTTTAACAGTTTTTAAAAATAAGTGTAAGTTTAAATTGAATCTAATTCTTAACTATTATGTAAAGAAAATGTTTCTTTTAACATTTCATTTAGAAGTTTTTATAATTTGTTTTACTTAAAATTTGTTAAGTAAAATTGTAAGTTATTTCTTTATCATAAATTTAAAAGTTAAATTAAAAGTGGAATGTTATAAATGTATTTAAATTATGTAAATGTTAAGTGAGTCATTAAATAAAGATAAAGATTTATCTTAAAGGTTAAATTAAGATTTTGATAATTAATGTCTAACTGATACAATGATGTAATTAAGAGTAATTAAGAGAAATTAGTTAATTTAATTAATTAAGGATAAAGGATTAATTAGGTAATTAATTAAGAATAATTAATTAATTTCATTAACTAATGAATATGATTTGATTTATGATTAAGAGATTAATTAATTAGTAATTAGAAGATTAATTAACTTATAATTAGAAGTACTTAAATTGTAATTGAGTTGTATTAATTAATAATTAGGCTTATTAATTAACAATTAAGAAATAATTAATCTAAAGATTTTTAAGGGTTAATTAATGGTAATTAAGGATTTGATTAACTGATTAATTAAGAAGCAATTAATTTAGTTTTATAAACTGATAGTTAGGATTTATTAATTAATAGTTAAAGGATAATTAATCTTCAATTAAAGGTTAATTAAATTGTTTTAAAGGCAATTAAGGAATGAATTACCAATTGTAATTAATCAAATGAATGTGTTTAATTTAAGATAATTAATTGATTAATTAAGATAATCATTTGGTGGTTGATTAAGTATGAATACTTAATAAGATGGATAAGTATAATTACTTAGCGAAGTAATTAATGTATAATTACGGGATGTAATTAAGTAAGGGAATTACTTTATGGGAAGTAATTAAAGGGTATTTACTTGGAAGGAGTAATTAAGGATTTATTTCTTGGTATAAATAAATCAAAGGATTTATATAATTAATTAAGGAGTTAATTAATTAAGATAAGTAATTATAGGGTGGTAATTTCTATTTATGATTAAGGTTGGGTAATGAAGTGATTTATTAAAGTTAATTAATTTATATAATTAATTAAGGATTAATGTAAATAATTATAGTTAATTAATTAATTATAGTTAATTAATTAAGGGTCATTAATTAATATAATAAATGAAGTAAGTAATGGTTAATCATTGTGAATGGTTAAGGATAATTAATTTGTAAAAATAATTAAAGGATAATTACTTAAATGTAATTAAAGATAATTAATCAAGGATGATTAATTAAGATGGAAATTAGAGAATGATTAATTAATTGACTTGTAATTAATTAATGGTTATGTAAGCAAGATTTATAATAATGAAGTAATTAATTTAATTTACTTTAAATTAATTAGAGATAAGAAATTAATTTAATTCATTTTAAATTAATTATAAATGGTGTGATTATTAATCCTTGTTTATATATGATGGATGATATTGATTTCCTTGATTGATTGTGATCTCAGATATGAGATGAGTAATATCTATATGATATGGATGCTTGTTTTAAATATGATAATATTGATTATCTGTTTGAGTTGATAATATGGATTATCTGTTTATGATGAAAATGTGATTATCCATTGTTATATTATGATTTATCTATCTGTATGTATATAGATAATTGATTAAATTGTTTTAAACTTTAAAACAACTTGGACCTAAAAGATGGCGATTTGGATTTCGATGAGACCGGGATCGGGTTTCCAGATTTGGATATCCGAAAACCACATCGATCCAAATTAACGATAGGTCGTGAATCTCAAGTGAAGATGAAGATTCAGAGTGCAAGGGTTATTGTCGTTAACTCTGAGGGTGATTCCAAAATGAGTGTAACGAGATAATGCCTTCGGTTTCGTTCGAACCCGGAACGAACTTGTAGGGATTGAATGCTTTCAGAACATCGTCAGGTGGACGATGAGCATTCTAAGAGATGTGTTCTCTAAAGGTAATCGTAGCCTCAAGCCTCATCAACCGGGAATGGCTAAAACATGGGAGGTGCAGCAAGGTTAGTGGGTAGCACCCAAGTAGGATGAGATTTCCCCTGTCTAGAGTCCCTTTTTATTCGGCTGTGTGGGCGGTTGAATAGCTACAACCGCCGGGGTTTCTTATCCGGGAATTATCCAGTAAGGGATGGTTCCGGCCTTGTGTTCCAAGGGAGCGGGCGTACTCCTCGGTATGGTGATCTAGGCCACGTACTGTGACGGGCGGTACCCCAGTAGCCCTGCCATTGTATGGAATCCAATCTCCAATAAGTGCCCTCGGATTTGATTGTATTACCCACGTTGTGGCTAGTATGCTGGAATTTAATGAATGTAACAATTTCGGCTATTTTCTATTTACTTGAAAACCCTAGACACTATTATAATATCACTGAATTTCCTATCAAATGTTTGGTTAGCGTAAGGTAAAAACTTTTCCATGTTTATGTGTGGGAAGTCTTACGTGATACCTTTGTTTCAAAAGGATTTTAAAGTTAAGCAACTTTAACCGTTTACTCATACCAGACCCATGTCTGACCCGGAGTTTATTTCTGTTTTTCTTAAACTCTCGGGTACTCAAATTGTTACGAGTAGCCAAGAGATTCAGGTTAGCTTTGACGAATTCTGGTGGAGCAATGGAGCAGGAGGCTTCAGCGTATAGATATATAGTGGTTCCGCTGTGTTAGTGTTTATCTGTATTTCCGCTGTGTTGTATCTCTGTGTTGTATTGAGTTGTATTAACTAGACAGGTGTTTATAACTGTTTAGTATGTGTTGTATTATCTGTGTTTCTCTGATGTATATGATACTATGTAATAGTTATGTGATGTATTATATTTTGTTTCGTTTCCGCTGTGAGATTCTGATGTTGTTTAGTTCTATCTTCTCTATCTTTTCTCTTTTCTATCCCTTTCTTTCTTATTAATGATGCGACTTTCTAGTGATGGAAAGTCGGGTCGTTACACCCTGCCTAGGGGAAGTGATACGGTCTGATCCCCTGCCTAGGAGAAGTGATATGATCTGATCTCCTGCCTATGGAAAGTGAAACGATCTGATCCCCTACATAGGAGAAATATCAATCCATACTTAGAATATTCCGTAGAGTCTATCGCTTGGTCTCGCTTAATCGCTGCTTTATACCATTATCTGTGTTTGATCTCTAAACCATGATCATCCCTCTGGGCTACTTGCCTTGTCACCGTCAAGTCTAATTTGTCGAACTGGTTTGGATATAGCCACACCAAAAGGTCGAATAACACTTGCCCCAAAGTATGTCTTCTTTCACACATGACGTGCTTTGAATCGAAGCATGTTAGAGTTGTTGGAAAGGATTCCACTCAGTTTTTTGAACTGTCGTTATCCTTTCGTTGAGTTATCTCTCCATAGAATTGTAACTCTCTTTGGTTGCTGTGACGCTTGGTCGATATTCATCATTACAAAACTGGAGTGTTATCTCTCAATTATTATTTGTGCTCGGTTCCTTTGAGCTTATCGGTCAAGTCAATAGGCCTCGGTTATTTGAACTTCTTCTCTCTCCTAAGAGTTCTCAGGTAATAATTCAATTTCCATCGAGTCAAAAAATCAAATGTCGAGTGTGCACACACGCTCATTCGTGTATTCTCTGTTGTCATTGGCTACCAAGCACGTTTGGATGGTGATAGGTCGTTGCCAATTTCCACCAAATTCCGCTCACAATTTCATCCATCATTTTTTCATTTTTTTTAATACGGGTAGGATTTGGTACTGACCCCTATAGGGGGATCGGTACCGATCACGTAAGCACACGTTTAATGCTTGGACCCGTTTATAATAGGTTGCATAGCGTACTGAGTGAAAACATATGCTTTTTATTTTGGATTATTGGGCTGCGTATGGTATAACCCACTTAATCAATCCTTTATTTCCATTTTCTATCATTTGCTTATATTCATTCCTGATTGCAACCGATCTAATCCCTCATCCTTCTTCACTTTCTTACACTGATCTCTTCTTTTCATTCGTTTAGTCATTTCCAGTCTATTTGCAACCGAACCCATTCCATTCCTTCAGCCACCATTAAAGAGCTCGAGTTCCCAACCTCCAACAATGCCAAATCTCGAATCGACTAGGTCGAACCCCATATCCACATTACCTCCGCCTATTCATGCTCCAAATCCACCAATCATCACTTCCAATTGATTAACTCTCAAGGTCGAATCCCTCTTGAAGCCCTAGATCCGATCCGCCTAGGTGTTGCTTGATTTCGTTTTGAAATTCATCACCACATGCATAGGTAGGTGTTGGGCTGCAGTGAGCATAGGGATCGGTTGCAAGCATGGGATCAGTGCTGATGTTTTAGAGATAAAGTGAGGTGTGGGATCAGACATTGGTTGGCGTAGGGCATTCGGTATGGATATGGGATGGATGAGATGGAGTTGCAGATAAATGTGGGATCAATATTGTTGTAGAGGAGATGAAGTGGAGTGGTTGCAAGCATTGGGATCGATCAAGGGTTAGAAGCACAGGGGATCAGTTGCAGGCATGTTCGAGACGATGTTGAGTCTCAATATTTGATCTGATTGAATGCATATGTGGTCTTGGTGTTGAGATTAAGATGTGTACCACATTTTTATGAAGATTGCAGTATAGTATCATGATGATTCAAGGTTGCTTGATGTTGTTGATTAAATGAACAGCTGTTGGAGTTTGGTTGATTAGATGAACAAATTGATATTTTATTGTAGTTGTTGGTTCATTTTGATTGCCAATGTCTGCTCAATGATATGGAGCTTTTGTGTTAATGAAGAGAAAAAAATCCTATATGATACTTGATTGAAATCGATCCCTATATAATTGATCTTCTCCTATCATTGTGAGTCATATTTAGGGATCGGTAGTCCATATTATTGTTCTCCTGTCACGTAATATTCACATGTACATATTTATGGATCGTTATTCCATATTTTCCTGTGTGCACACGCTTGCAAGTGAATGTCTCCTTGGTATGGGATCGGTTATGATCTCATACTTGGGTGAATTTTTTTATATCTCTACCTTGTACTCCTGGGTTATATACGAACATATTTTTCCTATAAGGATACTTTCTTTGTGACCTTGGACTCAAACATATGCACATGTATGCATGTATGGACTTGAACTTAAATGTATGAACATGCTTGTTTGTTTGAATGTGAATTTAGATATCTGCATATTCCCTGAATGTTAATGACATGCTCTTATGTGCCGATAGCCGATCCTTAAACTCGAATGTAACTCTCACGTATACCCATCGACGTGAAATCTGGTTGGGACGACCAGCGATGACGATCACTCTGGTCGAACTTCCAAGTTTCGCCATAACTGTTGTATAATAGTGAACTGTAAAATACTGCACAACACAACACCACACTAGATTACACTTGGCATGGGGGAACAGGTTAATCCACTTATGACTATCCGTTAAGCTTGATAGTTATGGGTTCTAGACGCTTCAAGCGATTGCCTGCAATGACTGGATTTTGCTTTAAATTTGAATCTACTTGTGTATTGAGTTATGCGCTTTCCATTCAATGTACTCCCAATTTGTTTCTCGTCATTCGGGTTGGAATGATAGTTAGTTGCCCATGTGCTTGGGCGTCGATCTGATGATTCTATTTCTAGGCATCCTTTTGGCCGTATCCTCGAGTCATTTTAAATACTAGGCATGAGTCACAGTATTGACCTGTCGCAGTCAGCTTTTGGCTGATCACACTTCTGCCCCCGGTATCGGGTTGACTGATGTACTACATGGATAGTCGAGTCTCGTCCTAGTTGTGTTTATACTCCCGCCTAGGCTCCAAAGACTTAGAGTTGATTGATGAATGGTCGAGTCACATTCATCTTGATTCTCGCTCGTGCCCCCAAGTAAGAGGCAAACCTCAATAAGTGGATGGGCAAGTCACGTCCGCTTTAGTTTTATACCTTTTCTGCCAAATCTTAGGTCAGAGTTTGCTGATGGAAGGCCGATCCATGCCTATTCTGGATTGTATCCTGATTTCTCCTTCCCGAGGGAAGACTTTGATGCTTTATCGGATTCGGGTCATGAGCTAAGTACCGGATGGTCAATCACGTCCACTTTTGGTGTAGAAGTTGCCATATTCTGGGCAGGAATTGAAGAATGGTTGGTCAGGTCACATCCATTTTGTGATTCATGCTTCCCATGTTGAATCAAGGAAAATAACTGAGAGATGGATGGTCTGATCACATCCATTTTTCGTTGCTGTGGGTCAATATTGACTGTCGATCAGCGGGCATGATATAGAAGGTTTGGTTCGATATTGCCTGTCGATCCAGTGGTACGATATAGTCGGTGTCTCATTACTTCGGACGTCATTCCGATTGATTTTGTATTAAAGCCTCTTGCGGTCGTTGCCTTAAGTCGTAAAGAACACTAAGCCGAAGCTATAATAAGCTGTTGTATTAAGCTTTTAGCAGTTTGTATTCCTGCCCCCAGTCTTGGTTAGCGGATTTATTCGTGGACGGTTGAGTCACACCTTTTGAGTTTATACTTGTCCTGTCAGGTTCACGTCGGAGTTGATGGATGAACGGTCGAATCACATCCATTTGCTGTTTATACTCCTATCCATGCTTTGGGGACCAGATTTTATTGATGGGTAGTCGAACCGCATCCATTTTTGTGTGTGTTTATACTTTGATCTACGCTTGGGGAACATAGTTTGTTGACGGGCAGTCAATCACATCCATTGGTGTTTATACTCTAGTCCGCACTCTGGGGACCTGAGTTGATCAATGGACGGTCGGACCGTGCCCACGTTTTTTATAATCCAGTCCGCACCGGGGGACCAGAATAGGTGACGGATGGTCAAACCACATCTGATTTTTGGTTTGGATTTTGGGCTTGCCAATGTCCGGACAAGGCTTGAATAGTTCGCCGTACTTCAGGCATGAGCAGGGTCACGGATGGACGGATCACATCCTCCTTGGTTGGATGGTTGAATCATGTCCAATTTAAGCTTGGGCTCTTAAACTGTCCCTACATCCGGGGCAAGCGTTGATGCTTGGATGGTCATGCCGCGTCCATTTTCATTTGGATCTTGTTTCTGCCCAGCCTTGGGAGTAAGATGAGTGTTCTGGTGAACTTCAAGCTTGAGCAAGGGAGCGGATGGTCAGACCGCATCCACTTTGAGTTGTGTCTTCACCCCTAAGTCCGAGGCAAGAGTTGGAGAGCAGACGATCGAGTCACGTTTGTTTCGAATTGCTCTTCTAGTCGGATCATGGTCAGAGTTAGCGAATGAACGGTCATGTCACATTCATTCTGAGCTAGGTGGTTAGTCACGTTCATTTTGATTTATATTATCCCGTCGGATCAAGGGATAGAGTTAGCTCAGGAGCGGTCGAGTCATGCTCATATGGTTTCATACTCCTCCTGAAGGATCGAAGGAGGGCACTGGAGAATGAATGGTCAAGTCACACTCTTTCATGGTTTATTCTCCCATCCACGCTCTGGGGACCGCAGTTATCCGATGGACGGTCGGGTCCTATCTATCTCTATTTTATACTCTTATCTGCGCATTAGTGATTAGAGTTATTCGTTCATACCCATCTTTAGTTTATACTCCTATCCACTCTCTGGGGACCAAAGTTGATTGATGGACGATTGGACCACGTCCAACTTTTTGTGTTTATACTCTAGTCTGCACTTGAGAACTAGAGTTATATGATGGGTGGTCGGTCACATCCATTTTTATGAGTTTATACTCCACCATTCGAATCAAGGCAGGAGTTGTTGAATGAACGGTCGAGTCACGTTCATTCGTGGAATGGAACTCTGCTCCGTAACGTGGAGGACAGAAGTTGGAGAGTAGATGGTCGATACACGTCCACTTGGTGATTGTAGCTCCTCCTGTCAAGTCAAGGAAGGGAGTAAGTGTTGGATGGCTGGATCACATCCATGTTTGGGTTGGACGGTCAGGTCACATCCAATTTGCTTCGTACTCCTCTCAGAAAGTCGAGGGAGGGAGTTGCTGGGTGGACGGTCAGGTCACATCTACCTCAAGCTACAGTCGTGCCTCCGTGTCAAGGGCAACGGTTGATCAGTAGACGGTCAGTCACGCCTGCTTTAGGTCGAGCTTCCAAACTACCCCCGGTGTCCAGGCCAGGAGTCGATGTGTGGATGACCAGGTTACGTCCACCTGTAGTTGAATCCTGGTCTCGTTGAGCTTCGGGAGAGGCATAAGTATCTTGGCGAACTTTAAGTATGATTTGAGGAGTAGATGATCGGGTCACATCCACTCCAAGACTTTCTTTGGTCTCTAAGTGTAGTGCAGAGGTTGATGAGTGGATGTTCAGTCGCGTCTACTTTATATTGGAGTTTGACCTTGTTAGGCTCTAAGCAAGGCATAGATGTTCTGTTGGAATAAAAGCACAAAATAGGAGGTGGATGGTCGAGTCACACCCACTTTCCGTTTAGAGTTCTTGCCCCCAAGTCAGGGACGTATGGTAGCTGATGAGCGGTCAACTTGTGCTCATCTTTATGAAACTCCCAAGATCTGATCATGGTCCGTGGAGGTCGTTTGGTGCCTAACTCTGGGTACTTGGTCACCTGCATCGTTCGCATGTAATTTAAGTTGGTCGTAGTTCACAACATAATTACATAAAGATAGAAGTACACGGTCGAAGGGCCATTTTATTCGAAAATAGAAATAACAAACTCTATTTAATGAAGTATTTTAATGAAAATCGAAATAAATCTTATTGATAAGTGAAGCAATGTCGTGTGCTCGCTGTTCCACTTTTCTCCAGCCCTTCTCAACTGGAAGTTTACCGTCGACGGTCCAATTGATAACCAAAGGTCTTTATTGGTAAGGGTCAGACATTCCTTACCCGCCATCCTGCAAGGCTTGCACATACTATTGAATCTTTCCTTTTTAGATCAACTCTTCGATTACATCTCGGAGGTGTCTACAATCGCCAGTGTTATAGCGTATCTCTCATGTAATATGCAATATTTCCCAGATTTCTTTTGGGTTTCGGTGGACTCTCTTGGGGCTGGCTTCTTGTATTACTCCAAGTCGAGAGTCTCTAGGTGGATGTTTTCACTCGAACCATTCAATGGAGTGTATGCGTTGAATTTTGGGATCCTGGGTCGTCTCTTAGAATCCGAGTCCTCATCTGGGGCATCATCATTGCACTTGTTTTGAACCCCTTTGGCCAACAGGCCTGCACTATTCTTTTTCCCAAACAGCTTTGCCTCCTCCTTGCATAAATACTAGTTCATCTCATAGTAAAAATGATCCAAGGTGGTAGGAGGATTTTCAGCTAACCAGCCATAAAAGATCTATCTTAGGGTCGATTCCCCTTATCAACGCCATCAGCATGGTATTCTCGCTAAGATTGCTCAATTCGGTTACAACGGCATTGAACCTTTGCAAGAATTCTTTGAGCGGCTTTCCCGGCGCTTGGAACAGGTTTGACAGTGACGTCGAATGCTTAGGGCGAGTCACTAATATTCGGAATTGCTCAACAAACTTTTGCGCTAGCTGGTCGAATGAGGAGACGGACCTGGGCGGTAGCCGTGTGAACCACATGATTGCCGCTCCTTCAAGAAAGATGGGAAATCAACTATAGTTGATTGCGTCCGTCGCTCTGGCGGAATCCATATGCCATTCATATTTCATGAGCTGTAGTCCAAGGTCAGTTTTTCCTGAGCATGCCGGTATGGTTGGATGTTGAATTTGCGAGGATACTCTGCACATTGAATGGTTTCAGTAAAAGATTATGGCCCCTGGATTCTCCCCAATCGTCATCGATTTGGCTTTGGATTTTTCTCACAAGCCGTTGAACCACAGCCGCCAAGTCAGGTAGCTAGTGGCTGGTCAGTTGGGAGTAGTTGTCATCTACCTCGAAAGTTTGGCCCGGTAATCCATCCCGGTTTGTTCCATATTGCTTTGGTTCTGCGGCTTTTGGGAGTGCGTTTGAGTAACAGTTCCTTTTTCGTTCCTTGGCAGCAATTAAGCAGCTACCGCTTAGTTTCCGATGCCTCGGTCAGTCACAGGGAGTAAAGAGAATGCATCATCTTCAAGTTAAGTTCCGAATCTAGAACGCGAGAGCTGCATATCATCGCAATGGAGGTGGGGCTGATCCCCCATTGGAGGGATTGATAGAGTGGGATAGGTAGAGAGGGTTTGGTACCTATCCCTAATTTTTGTCCAAAACTGGGTAAGATCAATATGGGGTGACAAGGAAGGTCCTAAAAGTCTACATTTTAAATTTTCAGTCGTTTGAAGTTTGTATGCTAGAGTTATGGGCAAAAGAAGATGGATCAGTGATAATTTACTTGGAGCCACCGGGAAAATTCGCTATTTGCTTGGAATCAACACATGGTTCACTTGGAGTTACAGAAATTTGAAGTGCCGGGTCGATGACGAATGGTGCTTGGAGTCATTTGCATGTTTGCTTGGGGTTCAATACCAAACTATGGGTATGGTTTTGGTGATGAATGATACTTGGAGCCAAATTGGAGTTTGCTTGAAAAAATCATGGTTTTACCCAAGTTGACTTCGGGTTGGAATTTCAAAGTTTGCTTCAAGTCAAATGGATGATTACTTCGGGTCAACTCTGAAGTGAGTTTTTCGACGACAATTTCTACGATTTTCGACGACGACCACTCATGGCTCGACGATGTGAGTTCTATGATAGGAAGTATGACTTTGATGATGGATAACTATACTTCGAGAGGTAGAGTAGGCGACGACGAGTCAGATTGAGGGGACTGTTAGAGGCATGTTATGAGGACCTTGTCTTCCTAGATTTGTTTCTGCGATTCTGCATGAGTCTCATGGAGCTCCCTCCGTAGTCTCTTTGTATCAGCATTAGGTATCACGTCAGAAGGGGCCTACGTGCTAGAGACTCCCTGTTGCGCTCCATCATCCAAAATTGCGATCTCTGTGTTCTCTACTACTTCATCGGCAGGTCATGAAGAGGTAGTAATGGAATTTTCCTTCCTAGGAGGCATTTAGATAGCTTCCTTCTAGATCTTCTTCAAATCTGAGTAGAAACGAAAACTTATCGGTAGAAATCTGGATCTATCTCACGGATATGGGAATCCACAAGTTGATGATGAGATCCAATCAAGTCGAGAATTCTCTCTCAATGAAAGCACCAAAATATTTGCACCAAAATTGGTCAAAAACACCTAGTATAGTTTTAGTAGAGATCAAATGAAGAATAAAATTAAAATAGAACATAAAAAGTAAATCAGACACAAATTTTTATAGTATTTCGGCAATCTTGGCATACGTCCACTTTGTTCTTTTATTGACCTTGCAATAGTTGTTTGATTACAAGAGATATGGATAAGCTAGGATTCAATAATACAAGAATAAAGAATAGTAATGGCAGAGCCTTAGCAGTAGAAAGAAAAAGATCCCCATTATGGAGAATGGTCACTGTATTTATAGGGGAAGACGATTAAATATCTTCCTGAAATTTTGCAGGTAGAATCTTACGGAATAGACTACCCTTCCTTATCCTCCAAACCAATTATGCTCCTAATTTTTGCCTTTGCCATACATCCTCTCCTCTGATGACCATCGTCGCCCCTACCGCTTCCGGTCTCCCCATCTTTACAAGCCTCCTGTTAGTATTTCGATTCCCATCCAGTGATCCCCTCATATCTTCCATCATCCTGAGTTTCATCTCTCCAGTCCTCGATTTTGATTATCGATTTCATGCCACGATTAAAGAATTCATCCAGTTGCATGGTTAAAGGATCCTCACTGTTGCAGACGGATTGTCTTTTCAAAGCTTTAGTTTCAGCTCTATCATCCTATTTTGTTGTTTCAGTCAAACCTGTTTGAAAATTTGAAGGTTCGTCTTTTAATCATCACGTTTCTACTTTTCATAAGAAAAGCATAATTTGATGCTTATGAAAATTTTCGATTTTTAAAAGTCATGGACTCTAGTTTCGCTTTTAGCGCGTTTTAAATAGTTTTGAGCGTAACAATTTACTAACCATATGATTTTTCTATGTATTTATTTTCTTTCTATAAATAGTACACGAGCATGAAGTTTGGTGACAGCTTTACTATACCCTCCTCAGGAGTTTACCGGTCTGCCGGGTTCTCCTGGGTTTTCAAAAAAAAATAGTTTTTATGTAACGATCCCGGATTTTAATAAAATTTAAATTGATAATTAATTTCATTTTTGAATAAAAATTGTGAAATGATTTGGCAATTGATATAAAATATCAGTTAAATTATGAATTAATTGAGGATTAATTTGGATATTTGAAGATAAATAATAAATAAGTAAATAAAATGTTAGATAGTTAAACTTTAAAAGAAAATAAAATTTGTGTTGGTATTAAACAAATATTTCAAATAAATTATAGTTATATAAACTATGAAATGAACATATAATAAGATAAGTCTGATAATATGAAACATGACAAAGCATAAGACAGCAAATATATGTATATTCATGTACAAGCCAAATATAAGTATGAAGACAAAGCAAAGGATAAGTATGCAAGTTTGCAAAGAAAGATAGCAATAAATATATTCAAGTATGAAACAAAGGAAAAGATTTGAGGAAAACAAACAAGAGTAATGAATGCTTGAATCTCTCAGCCACCAAAACAAAGATATCATTCTCAACCATCAAAATATAGATCATATCAGCCCACTAAAGTAGAAAAAATCAGTTGAGTCAAATAAACAAAGAAAAGAAAATATATACTCAAGACAGTGCAACATATCTATGAAGCTTGCGAAACAAGTCAGTGCACATGCATTCATATCTATAAACAAGAGTTATATTAGCCTGCATAAGTTTGTAAGCAAATCAAATTTGATATGAAAATGTATAAGAAAAAGGACAATGTGAATTAATGCAGCCACCAAAGAAAAGTAAGCAAATCAGGTTGGTCAACATACAAAGGAAAAATCTTTAGTCAAAACAAAGAACAGGAATAAAATCTTTGATTGTACAAAAGGAAAATATAACATCACCTTGTACAAGTAATAATATACACCTGTAAACTTCTTGTTATATACATAAACTTCTCATTTCAGTCTCGTTCATTCAAAGCTCAATAAAATCTGAAATGTATTTCTTCTCTAACTCAAACAAACAAATCAACTCAAGCCAGAGATCAAAGAAGAGGCTTTAGCTTGCAGTTTCAACAAGCTTGTTTCAAGCTCTGTTCATTCCTTAATCAGGTGAGTAACATATAGCCGTTTAAACTTGAATCTATGTTGCCATTGCTCTGTTTTTATATACATGTGCCAGTGCTCCTTCTTCTCTGTTTAGTTCCAGAGCACCAAACAACAAAGCAATTTCAATTTCTTTTTTTCTAATCAATATTAGGCTTGGGTTTCAACACAAAATAATTGTGTTCAAGTATGAGTTATCATCTAAAAATGGTTTCGTGAAGTATAAATGCATATATAATGAAAGATTAAATTTTTACAGTGAAAACTTTGTTTTCTGGAAATTTCGAGTTTCATAAAACATTGATTCAAAAACATGAATCGAATCCCTGACCAAACTATGATTTTTAAAACTAAAAAGATGTTCTTTAGTTGCGTGGTTTAAGAGCAGTTCGATGATGAACGGAAGTTGGTTTTTTGGGCAAGTTTAGGTGATCGGAGGCAATATTGTGGTCGGGGTTCCTACTGGAGATGGACGAGCCTACGGTGGTGGTAGGAAAAATGGTCGAATGTGCCAACGATGGCGGTGGTGACAACGGCGTGGGATTTTTATTTCTAAACCTAGTTTTGGTGAGGTCGGTATCTTCGATTCGTTTGCCGTCGTGGATTGACCGAGTGTCTCGGGGTTTTGGGCGATGGTAGCTATGGGTTTGACACGTCGATGGTCGGAATTGTAGGCTGGCTAGTGATCGGAGCCGCGTGGACGAAGTGTTGACAGGTTGGGGTGGTGATGTTTGGGCTGTTTCCAGGTTTCAATTTTATCTCGAATTCAAATTCCGAGACGTAGGCGAAGTTCAAGTGGTCGGAAATGGATCTGGGGTTGATCTTCGACTTGTTCGACGTTGCAGCGTCGACCAGAGGCGATTGGGGCGGTATGCAACGTGCACGAGTTACTAGAGTGTATCAGTGAGAATGTTTGGGGAAGAAAGGGTTGTGTCTCGAAGTTGTTTTCGGGGATTCAGGGTATTGGCTCGAGTTTAGTACCGGGTATTTTAGATTGTGTTCCAGGTATCAAAACTTAATTAAAAATTTTAAGTTTTAAAATAAAATTTTGGGGTTTAACCAGGGGGAGACTCGAAGTAAATATGCATTTGTCTCAGGAGTGTCTCGGGAGGACTCGGGTTAGTTATAAACCAGTTTTCAAAGTTTTAAACTAATTCAAATTTAAACATGTTAATTCATTCTTTTGAATAAGTATTTTATTTTAAATATGGGATTAGTTTTAAAGTTTAAAAATAAATTATCTTAAAAGTAATTAAGTTTAATTAATTTATTTTTGTGATATTATTTATTAATTAATTCTTAATTTAAATTAAATAAATAATGTAATTATTTAGGATAATTAATTGGTTTAATTAATTAAGGATAATCATTTAAGAAATTGATTAAGTATAATTACTTAATGTAATTAATAAAGTATGATTACTTAGTGTAAGTAATTTATGGATAATTTCTGAATGTAATTAATTATAGTACAATTAATTAATGAGGGTAATTAAAAGTTAATTGATTCATTAATTAAGAATGATTAGTTAATAATTAAAGGTTAACTAATAAATGATGAAAGGGAAATTATTTCAAATAATTTGTAATTAACTTATGATAATTAACCCGGATTAATAATTGATACATCTGATTTAAATTAATCAGTTGATTAATAGGTTTACTTGTGAATGTTTGGACTTTACTGAATGATTGAATTGCTTGATATCTCTGATCTGTAATGCTTTATGATATATTCTGATTTGTGTGTGATCTGTACTATAGTTATTTATCTGGGATGAATGTAAATTATTATCTGTGACTTATATATCTGTGAATGAAAGATAAGCGTTATAGTTTATACCGCTTATCAACTATATTTCTGTATTTTGAATCTGTGATGATTGAATGATGTTGCACTATTGTGTGAAACATCTGGACTACACCATACACACATAAATATGGATTTCACGAGGAAATCGGTTAAGTCACAGATTTTTAATAATTTTAGAAATTGAATTCTTGAGTTCAAAATAGTTTTGGAAATTGGAATTGAGTACTTTTGAAATAAGTTTCAAAAAAAAATAAAAGTTATTTTAAATAACTTAATAGAATTTGAAATTCAAATTATTTGATTTAAATTTGAATTCAATATTGGAAATTGAATTCAATAACTTGGGATTTTGGGTCTAAAAGATTGTACAAGTTATAAAAGGTGTTTATCTGGGTTTTTAACCATTTAAAAGTGTGGTTTTGGAAATCTAAATTTAAATCCAAGTTTTATACTTGGATGGCTTTAACCTATGTAATTATAATCAGTTTTTCCAAAACGAAAACTAGTTGTTTCAAGTAATAACAGCTTTCATAAAGGAAAGGGTTTCCAATTTGTATCGAAACATTTCAAGTTGAAATGAAATTGTAATTAGTTTGAGAAAATTATGAATTAACCTTTGTGACGATGATTAAATTGTGTTTTGAAAACGGGAATTTTTTTTTTAAAAAATGGTGTATCTTTTATATTATATTATAAAAGATTTGAATTGTGAATTATTTTGAAAGCTATCAATTAAATCTTTGGTTTAAAGATTGAATGGGTTAATTCAATTTGAAATTGAATTGGTTTGAAAAGCTATAAATTGAACCTTTGTGGAAGATCGTTAAATTTTGTTTTGAAATTGGAAAAGTATATCTTTTGTATAAAAGATTTGGAAATTGAAATAGTTTTGAGAACTATGAATTAATCTTTGTGAAACTGGGTGAACTTTGTGAGATGAATCTTTTTGTAAAAGATTAAAATGGTAATGTGTTTAAACCATTTGAAGAAAAGTTTTGGGCAATAAGTTGCGATTTAATTGAAATCCCCATATCCATATATTTTAAAATATTACGCTCACTATTCGGTTTAGCCGGGAGAGGACTTTATGTCATATAACCCATTCCGAATAATGATACGACGTATATGGATAGCATTTGAAGACCGGTGGTGAAGACCGGATACTTTCGAAAACGAAAGGATGACCATCGAATGTCTCTACATCGGCTGATCCCCGGTATAGAGATTTTAGCGCCCTTTGTGATGGGAAGTCCGAACGTGATTAGAAATTATCCGGATTTGCAAGGGCTTCTTTGGAAGTGCCTTCGGTTCTGTTCAAACTCGGAACATACTTGTATGGTTGTATGTCTGACATTACACTTTGAGATATAAAGCTGATTTCTTTCAAATACATTTCTGTTTGGTGGCGGAGAATTTATTCTCTTAGCTTAACACCCTTCTCTGAGATGTACGAGCTCAGAGGTTATGTAGTTGAAGGTTATCAGTGATATATTCCCAATTTGGTAGTGTGGCATGCTAAGTGTTGTTGTGTGTTGCTGATTATTTGTTGATCATTTGTTGGCTTTGTGAATAAGCATAGCTTTGTGGACGAGACCTCATCGAGCCTCACAAACCGGTAATGGTCGAAACAGGAAAGATGCGACAATGTTTCAGGGGTAGCTCCCCTAGGGTATGTCCATTCCTTCTGGAAAAAGGTGGTATCATGGTATGTAGCCCAGATATTTTACCTGTGTGGTTGCTCCAATCTCATTTACTGTGTGACTGTTGCTGTGTGATCGAGGCACCTCGGATAAAGCTCGCAAACGACTGGGGGTGGCATATCTCAGGTTTACTACCCGGGAAGGGGGTAACCGGCCTTGTGTTGGCAGAGAGCCAGGTGGTTCTCGGGGCGTCCCTCCAGAGGCATTCCTACGTGGCATAGGAAGTTCCTTAGCTTGACCATTTGTTGGAAATCCAATCAAACAATACGAACCCAGTACGGTTTTAGTTGTAGAACCTGCCATTTACTTATGGTGGTCACCACTGTTTAGATGGTATCTATAGTAGGCATAGTTCAGAATGTCTATGCTGGCTAAGATTAATATTATATTTTTGAAATGTTTCCTACACTATGCACTAGTAATAATATCAAAAGAGTTTTTTTGCGTAGTAAGCATGTTTGAATATCATAAGGAGAAATCTCCTCCAATTCTGCGTTTGCATTGTGTGTGGCGGGAGGCCTTATGGTAGTTTCATTTTCCCAAAGCATTGCGAAATTCTTTTATTTTCTTTGTGAAAATAACTGTTTTTGTTACTCATACCAGTCCCATGACTGACTCGGAGTTTATTGTTCCCTTCGTAAACTCTGGGTGCCCATAATTTTCCACACGGGCAGTCTAGAGTTGGGGTTTTCAGATAGTCGGGTTTAGTAGATTATCGGGAGCTAGTTCAGTTTTTGGAGTTCGTCCGGATGATTGACCTTGCTTATCTTTGTGAACCGTGATGGTGGTTCGAGCTGATTTTGGAGTTGTTGGATTCATTCTCTTTTAAAGATCTTTTGGAGTTATCACTTCTGTTGTTTCCGCTGTAACATTATTATTTGTCTCTGATATTCTTGTATCATATTGATATCATTGTTGTGTATCATTCTGGATATTGTATTCATTGGAGTTATATATGATATTATCCATTTCTTTATTCCACCATGTTGTTATACTTACTGTGTTATAAGCTCCGGTGAGCCAGATTCGGCGTTTGAATCTGCGGCATTTCGAGTACAAATGAAGTACGGGTGCCGATTTTCGAAGGCCGAGTTCAGGATCATCACATTTTATCAAGTAAATACTACTCATTTTGAAGTTTGATCGAGGGCTGGCCTTTGGGTAAAGCGGGCAAAGCATTCGCTTTGGGCCGTGTATAGATCTAGGGCACCAGCAACCACCTCCCCCATCGCACCAGTAGGAGAAAAAGAAAAAAAAGACGTGTTGAAAGAAAAAAATGGCGATGCGTAGCAGTAAGAAATTGCGACGCGCTGGCAAACATTGATTCAAAAAATGGTGATGCGCAGCAGTAGGAACTTGCGACCCTTTCCTTGCTGTAAGCAGAAAATAAATGCTTTAGCTAATTACTAAGCTATACCACCAGTACAAACTGGGATTAAATCACAATTTACCTTCGCCGATACAAATTCAATTACTCTTGATTCTTGAAGTTAATACTTGATTACAACATGAGGCGTCAGTTATTTTAGTAGGTTCTTAATTGATAGTAATTCTGTGTTATTTGGGGGTGGATTGAGGATTAGTTTATAGGAATATATATGATAAAGCACAACAGGCTTACTGTGTTTCTTCCCTAATTGTATTTTGTTCACTCATTTATAATACAAATTTATTGTTGCTACCTTTGCTACTTAAAGAACAATAGTAAAACTAAATTTTATTTGTAGTGTAAATATATAAAATATCTTTGAAAATCATGTAATAGAAACACATGCATTTTGAAAATCAGCAATCACATAAGTGAGAGCAGAATGCAGGTTCAAGATAATTCTTTGTGTTAAAGAATTTCACTTTTATTTTAGATATAACATATTTGAAATATCATTGGGCAAAAATAATGACTACATTACTTGTTATGTCTCCTTATCTTTGATTTAGATTTTTTTTTCTTCTCTCGAGATAGGAGCATGTAAAGGTATCTATTACTGCTTGGTAGTGATAATTTATTGTTGTATACACACACAACAAACAGATTGGTTAATAGTTTAAAAATATCATTTTTTTGCTTGGTATATTTGCTTGGCGAAGAGGATGCAAACATTGGTTCATCATCACACCATGTTAGTAGAAAGATTGAATGGTTTGGCAATGTTATCGACTGAGAAAGGTATGATCAATGAACTTTAATATGAAAATATTATTAGTACATTTGCAAGCTAAAAAACTAAAAAAATGTTTGTAAGCAATTAAAATTAATTTTGATGTGTAACTTGAATTATGGTTAGGATAAAGTTATTTATTTTTGTTCCTCTTTTCATTATTATAAATTACATGGATTATTTTCATGATGGGATAATCTCATTAATTTTTCTACAAAGGCCTTGATGTTTCAATTGGCTTTAGGTACCAAAAGTTCTAGGACCGGCCCTGGTTTGATCATAATTGTTTTATTTTAAGAAACCTTTTTGCCTCATTCATTATTTATTTATCTCTAATATCATAGTTCTTTTCCATGTTTGATCATAATAATCTAGCATTATTGGCTGGATAAATTGCTCTTTGGTATTTGATATTTATAAATTCATGAATATCACCTTGCTTTGATTCAATGTTTTTTTTTAAATATTGAGTCTGATCCCTTTGTAGTGCAAATGACACTACTGCGGTGTAATGTGTGATTTTTGAGGTGGGGCCATTTCAGATAAAGTAGAAAGATGCAAGTTTTTTATATGTTATAGTTTTAGAGGAAAAATAATAACTGCACTTATATACATCACATTCGATGAAATAAATAATGACTAGTTTTATATACCTTGCATTGAAGTGGAATGAATGGTAATTTCATGGCCTTCATACATGACCATCAGTCTATGATTATATGGATGTTTAATGCAGTATGTTAGATATGCTAAAATTCAAAGACACGTGAGTTTTAATGTTATATGGACATTCAATGCAATATGTTAGCTGTGCTAGAATTCAAATATCCACACGAATTTTACTGTAATTATTCATCAGTTTAGGACTTTATATATGAACGTAGTAATTTATGATCATTTTTTGAATTAACATGTGTCTTACCATATACAATTTTGGTCTAACTGTAAATGTAATCAGTAAACGATTCTAATTAACAACAATCCTTTTATGAAAAATGATATTGCATAATTCCATGAATGCATATAGCGAAAATACGACTCCTCTGATTTTAGTATTGTTTGGCAACAATCAAAATCCCTTTCAACATGAGCTTTTCTCTTTCAATATCAATAGGCGGAACAATGTTTACATTTCCTCCAAAAAACCATAATTTGTTTCATATATGGCACACCTCATGAATTATAGAGAATGTTATCCTTCCCTGTTTTTCAGTGGATATTCATTTTTTATTAGTTGATATCCAGTGGCGTAGCCAGAAAATAAATCTGGGGTGGTCACAAAGTGAGAATATTGCCATTAATTTTTTTTTCAATTATCCAAATAAGAGCTGCCATTAAATTTAATGTTGAATAGATTGATGAGTGATTCATAGATTTGCAAGATCTAGTTGGTATGGTTCAACAAAGAGAAGGGTTACAAACTGCGTTTTTGTTTTATGGAGATGTGGTTGGGTTTGAAATCAATGGTTTGAATATTGCTGATGCAAATTGTGAACTGGGTTGCAAAACTGTGGAGAATGTTAGTAAATCCTGGGGGGGTCACGTGCCCACCCCAGCTATAATGTGCCTCCGCCCCTATTGATATCTACAAAGGTTCGCAATATTAGAGAAAGGATGGTCTCAGTGCTTGAGAGAAGTTAGTTATCACTTGGACCTGACTTTATCAGCTGAAGGTTTAATAAGATTAAGTGTAACCTTTAAATGGAGTACACCTCATTTATGAACATAATAGTTTGTTGTTATTTTGCATTTCCTAGACAAGAAAAGTGTCACAGGTCCCTATTTTTGATGTTGTTATAAGAAAAGTCCCTCTAGATAAGAATATTATAATTTTAGTCCCAGTTTTTTGCAAAATAGAAAAGGCAAGGTGTTTTGCATTTTTCTGATAGAAAATGCAAACTAATTTGCAACTTTTTGACTATGAATTTTTTTTTGAAAATTTTAAAACTTTTCAAAATTTTAAAAAGCGCAAGTTAACTTGCGTTTTTTATCGGGAAAGCGCAAGCTAGTTTGCGCTTATATTTTGAATTTTTTGAAATTTTTGAAAATTTTAAAATTTTTGAAAAATGCAAGTTAACTTGATGGAAAGCGCAAGTTAGTTTGCGCTTTCTGATTGTGAAATTTTCTTTGAAATTTTCAGAATTTTCGAAAATTTTTAAATGTTTGAAAAGCGCAAGTTAACTTGCACTTTTTATCAGGAAAGCACAAGCTAGTTTGCGCATTTTGATTTTAAATTTTTTTTTGAAAATTTTGAATTTTTCAAAAAAATTTAACTTTTTAAAAAGCGCAAGTTAACTTCCACTTTCTATAAGGAAAGTGCAAGATAGTTTGCACTTTCTGATTTAGAAAAAAAAACAAGGACTTAATTTACATGCTCATTATCATGTGGACTTTTCTTACAACAACATCAAAAATAGAGACCTTTGGTGCAAAGCCCCTTTCCTAGAATTATCTACATTGAGAGGATAAAGCTGTTGTCTTTAATACTTGAATTAATTCCCAGAGATGCATTTATACGAAGTGATACAACACATAAGCCATGTTTAACGCTATAACTTTTACAAGCTAGACAAGGCATTGAGTTCTTGATTTATTTAGGAGATTTTCACTTCAAGGGCTTATTTGTGCAGGGTAATAATTTTAAGTATACTTCTTCTGAAAAATTAGTTTTAAAGACATTTTACAGGAAAAAGATAAAAACATTTATCATTTTCATTTATACAAAAATAATGATAAAAGGATTTATCATTTTCCTGTATAACTTAAAATACGAGAGACATCGATTTATTTTGAATATAAGCTGCTCAAAAATTAATCTTTATAATATATATAATTTATTAGTGAATATGTAATTTGTAATAACTTGAGCAATGATCATCAACTTCTTCATTTTTTAGCTCTTAATCTTAGCTTCCTACTTTCCTTCACAAAACAGGTTTGTATTTAGTTAATAGTATGATGTGTTAAAAGATGGAAACTATAAATGTTTAAATATGAACTCGTGGTTTGAAATTAGTGGGTTAAAAGTGGAGGCTAAATAAAGAAGGCTGCTGATCCTAGCCCATAATTTAATTTATTAACAAAAATCATAACATAGCCCATTGTGTAAATTTGAGCTTAAGTATTTCTTATGCTTAGCAACATAGCCTGGCAATTAGCAAAATTTTAACATCCATGGTTATATTTACCAATAAATAAATCATTCAGAATTTATTTTATTTTTCATTAATTTATTAATATTTATGTTTATCGTTCTTAATACTTATACAGTAATACTGGTCATTATATCTATCTTATTCAAAATTTTGCCGTTAATGCTGGAACTATGTAAAAATGTCAAATATGTAAGGGACAGAGATTCATACTTCTAACATAAACTACTACAAAATGATATTTTGAACCTTGGTTCTTTCTTTGACTCGCCTAATGAACATTACTTACATATTTCTCCTTTATTAGTTTGGAAACTAATCAAGATACAATAATTAAAAATAAAAACTGAAATATCTGTTAGTCGATCTAAGTGAATAAACAATGGTTGGTTAAATCTTGACCATAAGAGAACTCTCTTTTATATGTGTGCCATGAAGCTGTTGTACAGTTACGCATTGACTCACTTTAGATGTACAAACTTAGTATAGCCCTTTTACGTCCAAGCTATCCAATAGGAAAATTAAGAATTGTATATGTAGCCATCATACTATTTCCAATCTTCCTATTTAACACTTATTGTTAGTCACTTTAGATGTAAGACAAACTAAATACAGTACGCTTATAATGTTTGGCTTAGTTTTTGATGCTATCAGCTGGGTTCAATCAATGTGCAAAAGCTTAAAACTGAATTTACTAATACATTTTTTTTGTTTTGAGAGATAATTGGGTTTACCTAGAGAATTTTTTGGGTGAATTCCTTACTCATTTGGTTTATTTTCTTGAATAACACTATAGAATAACCAATAATATCCACCCAAAATTTTCTCTAGCGTTTTCAAACAAAAGTCTCCGAGTAAATAGTAAAGGAAATATAATTTACAGCATTTCCATGAATTGTTATAGTGTTGATTTGTATAATTTTAGTGGTGAATTTGTATTAGTAGTGACCTTATTCTTCACTATCGAGTATAATTGTGTTTGGAGGTGTAGTGGGCTTATTTTGATTAGTTTAACAACTATCCTCATTACTCTGTGATTAGCCATTAAAGTACTGCACTTACCATATAACTTGATAATTGAGCTACCAAAGTATTTTTTTCTTCTGAGAATCCTGGATCAAAACCTATTGGCCTTCATTGAGAGTTATATCTTAGTTATAAATTTGATTAATTATTCCCAAACTGATATCCATGTTTTTCATGTTTCCTGCCTCAAATTAACCGGTCTTCGTTGAAAACAGTGAAGGAGATTATTCGAGACTGACTACTAGGATGCAGATTATGAAGTTAAGATGAGCAAAAACGACTATATTAGCAAGTGTAAAGTGGGTTAGAAGACAAGATTTGGATCTTCCTCTTTAACACTTATTGTTAGTCACTTTAGATGTAAGGCAAACTAAATACAGTACACTTATAATGTTTTACTTAGTTTTTGATGCTATCAGCTGAGTTCAATCGATGTGCAAAAGCTTAAAACTGAATTTACTAATATATATTTTTTAGTTTTGAGGGATAATTGGGTTTGCTTAGAGAATTTTTTTGGTGAATTCCTTACGCACCCAAAATTTCTCTAGTGGCTTCGAACAAAAGCATCTGAGTAAATAGTAAAGGAAATATATTTTACAGTATTTCCGTGATTGTTATAGTGTTGATTTGTATAATTTTAGTGGTGAATTTGTATTAATAGTCGCCTTATTCTTCACTATCGAATATAATTGTGTTTGGAGGTGTAGTGGGCTTATTTTGATTAGTTTAACAACTGTTCCCGTTACTCTGTGATTAGCCATTAAAGTGCTGCACTTAAAATATAACTTGATAATTGAGCTACCAAAGTATTTTTTTGTGAGAATCCTGGATCAAAACCTATTGGCCTTATCTTAGCTATAAATCTGATTAATTATTCTCAAACCGATATCCATGTTTTTCATGTTTCCTGCCTCAAATTAACCGGTCTTCATTGAAAACAGTGAAGGAGATTCTTCGAGATGGACTACTAGGTTGCAGATTATGTTGAAAACAATGTTGATCTTCGGCTGAGTCGTGGACCACGTCACTCTCTTGAAAACGTTTCGACGATCTGTTGTACAGTGCAAAACAGTTCGGATCAATCGCCACCGCCTCTAAGATAAAACAGCATCTCAATAATTTTTGTAGTATCAATTCGTTTGCACGCACGAAACGATTCTGTTTGTACTCAAAAAACGTTGCTCGAATTTGTGGATTTTGAAAAACGAATTTGAATGAGATGTAGTTCTTTCTGTTTCGTCTCCTTATCAGTTAAGAAGGCAGAATAACAAAAAGAACGTTGCTGGTTGGGGGAAATGTGGTCTCGAAAAACGGATCTGAGAAAATAACAGGTCAAAAACAATGAACGTTCTCCAATACGGGTCTGGTCTGATTTGACCGTTCCAGCCCGGTGTAAAAACGGTTAAAGAATTTTGTACCAAAAATATAAGTGTTACACCACTACAAGCCCGAACCCGAGCCCGGCACGGGTCGGGCGGCGCGCATGCGTGGTGGTCAAGCATGGTCTCCCTCCTCACAAAAGAGCATCATTGGGTGCCCAAAGGGCCCAACTTAGTTTCTAAGAATCAAGTATAAATATTTGATTCTTTCATATAATCCCACAATGTGGGACTATTCATATTCCCATATAATATGAGCCATTTCATACTTAGTCAATTTTTAAGAATTCACTTATTTTCAAACAACAATTTCCAACAATTCCCCACTTGAATTTTAAAAAATTATTTTCGAGCAATTTCTGAAAAAAATATAAGATTGTGCATAAACAAAGGTGTCTTTCGACTTAAACCTTTACATAGTGGATAAGATTCAGTTTTTACTAGAGTGACATGTAGTCTTGAACTCTATTTCTGACATCAGACCACACACAATCTTTCTAGAGTGCAATCAAATATGCAGGTGCATTTATGGCCATGCACGTCTATCCCAGTTTAGTGAATGCTATAGGAGTTTTGCCCAAAACTCCATAGGAAACGGCCAAATTTCCACATTCACACAGGTGAGTCTATCAAGAGTACTCCTGAAGATAGGTACTCCACTTCAAATAGAGTATAGATCTCATTAAGAGTTTCTATTAACTCATCCTCTAATCACTTCAGGAATACATGCTTCTATATATATGAAAAATAGCATGTTCAACTCATATTACTTCACAACTTGTTCTTACCCATTGAATCTAGTTCTTGGGATCTCCAGTCATTAAGTCGGATTACCATTGTGCGTGACTCAACAATCTAAGGGCAATAGTCCCATTTTTCTAGAAGTTGTAAGGACTTTCTCTCTGGCCAGTTCTTTCGTCAAAGGATCTGCCAAATTCTCGTCACTGCGTATGTGATCCACTTTAACAGCTCCTGAAGAGAGTAGCTCCTTAACAGTGCTGTGCTTACGATGTATCTGTCGTCTCTTACCATTATAATAACGGTTCTGTACTTTTGCAATAGCCACGGTACTATCGCAATGGATCAACACAGCTGGTATCGATTTTTCCCATAAGGGAATCTTAGCTAGCGGATTTCTTAAATACTGTGCTTCTTCACTAGCTATTGCTAGTGCTATCATCTCAGACTCCATAGTAGACTGAGCCAAAATAGTATGTTTCTTGGATTTCCAAGAAACACCTCCAACAATGCTAAAGATATAACCACTGGTTGCTTTTGAATCATCAGATAAAGTATTCCAGTCTGCATCTGTGTAACCTTTAAGGGCAGCTGGAAACTTTTCATAATGTAATCCAAGGTTCATGGATCGTTTTAGGTATCTCATGACCCTCTCAATAGCGTGCCAATGCTTTATACTAGGTCTACTAGTAAACCTGCATAATAATCCCACGACATAGGCAATGTCGGGTCTAGTACAATCAGTGGCATACTGAAGACTGCCAATGATGCTCGCATAATCAGACTATCTTACACCTTCACCAGTGTTCTTGAATAGCTTTACACTAGGATCATATGGTGTACATGCAGGTTTACAGTCAAAGTAATTGTATTTCTTTTAGATCTTCTCAATATAATGAGATTGATCCAAAGAAAGTCCCTTTTCGGACCTAGTAATCTTAATACCAAGGATTACACTCGTTTCACCTAGACCTTTCATATCAAAATTGGCACTTAACAAAGATTTAACAGTGTATATGGCATGAATGCTTGATCCAAAAATAAGTAGATCATATACATACAAACATATTATAGTGCAAATGTCATTCTCAAATTTATAATAAATGCATTTGTCACTTTCATTAACTTTGGAACCATTTATGATTATTAAGTTATCAAATTTTTCATGCCATTGTTTAGCTGCTTATTTTAAATCTTATAATGATTTATCTAATTTGCAAACTTTATGTTCTTGACCATGAATTACAAAACCTTCAGGTTGGTCCATATAAATTTCCTATTCTAATTCACCATTTAAAAAAGCAGTTTTAACATCCATTTGGTGTATTATTAAAGTATGAATAGATGCTAACAAAAATAGTACTCGAATGGATGTGATTCTAGTTACGGGTGAAAAAGTATCAAAAAAGTCTACATTTTCTCTTTGCCTAAAACCTTTAGCTACCAAACGGGCTTTATATTTTTCAAATGTGCCATCAGGTTTTAATTTCTTTTTAAGTACCCATTTATAGCCTATAGACTTACAACCAGGTGGTAAATCTACTAAGTGCCAAGTCTTATTGGATTTCAAGGAATCCATCTCATCAATTATAGCCTCTTGCCAAAAATCGGCATCTAATGAAGATAAGGCTTCTTAGAGGTTTGTGGGATCCTCCTCTATAGTAAAAGTGCAAAAATCCGAGCCAAAATCTTTATCAACTCTTGCTCTTTTACTTCTTCTAGGTTTGATTTCAGAAGATTCATTAAGTTCTGTTCCAATAGGCACGGTGTGATTTGACGTGCCCCCACTATTCCTCAATTTAAAAGGAAATTTAGTTTCATAAAAATCAGCATCATTAGATTCTACTATATTATGTGTATTCAGGTCATAAAATCTATATGCTTTGCTATTAATAGCATAGCCAATAAATACACATTCATTTTACTTGCTAATTTTATTCTCTTAGGGTCAGGTATACGAACATATGTCAAACATCCCCAAGTTCTAAAGTAAGATACATGAAAGGGAGTGCGGATTAAGGATCCTAAGGCTAATTTAACACTAGAGGAGGGGGGGGTGAATAGTGTTTAATGGATTCTAAGAATTATATGGATTAAATTAAAATTATGACACAAACAAATGAAGAACTTAATCAAAGAACCATCACAGAATCAAACACAGATGCAGAAAGTAAATAAAAAGCAGTAAAAGGAAAGAACACACCGGATTTTATACTGGTTTGGAGTTACCCTACATCCAGTCATGTACAAAGGCAGAACACCTCATACAGATTTTTATTATACCAAAGTCGAGATTACAATCCTCAGTTTCTAAAGGCCTTGAGGTACCCTCCTGTCTCACGAGTCCGGGGCAAACTCTCTTGATTTACGGGCCACAAGATTACTTAATTGATTTCCAGGCACAACCACACCTTATAGAGAGACTCGATAAACTTTTGATTACAAATTGATCCTATAACTCTGAATAGCACTTTGATCTTCGAGAGAGGGCAGAGAACCAAACAAGAATGCGATTCTAATTTGATTCACTTGAGAATTCGGCAGAATTTCGGCACGATCTTAAAAATATGAATATTTTAGAATATGGATTTGTGGAGAAGGAGTGAAGAAAATATGAAAATAGTTAGTTAAAAAATTCGTTTGTGAAGGCTACTTATAGACCAGTAACGGTCATAACCATTCGTGAAGAGATTTAAACGAATAGACACTTCTTTTGAAAATTGAAACTTTTGAATTTAACGGCCACCATGTCGACATAGGGTATCCCATGATGTCAACATACCCTAGTTAAAATAATGTAAAATTTATTTTGAAAAAGGTATTGAAAGGAAAACAAGATGAAATGATTCTAGAGTAAAATAAACTAATTTTCGTATGTTTTAAAATAAAGAAAAGTAGAAAAATATATTTTTAAAATGTATATATAAATTTGATTTTAAATCTCAAGTATATATATATATATTATAAAAGAATATTTTAAGGCTAAAATATCTTTTTGAAAATCATTTGAAAAATTAATTTTTAAGGCAAAAACATTTTGAAAAGCAGTTTTGAAAATCATTTTGAAGTAGTTTTGCAAGCTTCTTCCTGCAGAATATCTCATCATATCAGGACTCGAGAACTTGTACAAAAGCAGGATGTTCGTGGGTTTGTAAGCCACTTGTCGTAGGTTTGTAAGCTACTTGTCGTGGGTTTGTAAGCCACTAAGAAGGTAGAAATGGGTTCCATCCCAAATGAAATATGGAATGAAGATTTCCGTGCTATTATGAAGTTTTAACAATAAACTAGACACATATCTTGAAATCTTGATCTTGATACTCATGAGTCTTCAAACTTGATTTCTTCATTCTTGATCTTTATACTGTACAGTCTTCAATAATCAGTACCTGCCTTATATATATTCTGCATAATAACATTCATATATATCTAGACAATAGTGTTAGTATATAAGTTATAATAAAATAAGTTACAAAGGTTGTTGTCATCAAAACCACTATCTTTAGTTCCTAACAATCTCTCTCTTTTTGATGATGACAACCTTATAAAATATACTTACCATGTAACGACCCGACTTTCCAGACCCGGAAAATCGAACCATTTGTGTTAAAGAAGAAGAGGTAGAAGAAGAAGAAACAGAAAATCAACAACAGAATCTCACATCGCAGCGGAATAAAATATAATATATACAAAACAGATCTTTACTCAAACAGAAAAATATACCTGTTTATACAATATATTTACAGAATACATCATCAGAGTTCATCACATCAATGACATACATCCAAATACACAGCGGAACAAAAAACAAATACGGAAGTACGTATCGCCGTCCAGCTCGTCTCCTGAGCTCCACAGCTACAATCTGAACCTGTTTATCTCGGTCTGACCCGAGCATCATATAAAACAATACCCGAGTCAGTCTGGAATACCAGCGTGAGAAAATCACACTCAATTGATTTTTTAAAGTTTCAAAATCTTTTGAAAACAAAAGCATCTCGTAAGACCACGCCACAAATAAACATGTCGGGTTTTTACCTTACGATAGCTAAAACACTTTTTATAAAAATCCTCTGATATTATAATAGTGTCTATTTACAAATACTTATAAAATAGCCAAAATTGTTACATTTATTAAATTCCGGCATACTAGCCACAACGTGGGTAATACAAACAAAACTCGTACAAGGCACGTAGGGAGAATGGATTTCCAACGAATGACTAGGCACTGGGGTACCACCTGTCACAGTACGTGGCCTAGATCACAGTACCGAGGAGTACGCCCGCTCCCCTGCAACACAAGGCCGGAATCATCCCTTACTGGATAATTCCAAATAAAATCACCCCACGGTTGGGATCAGCAACCGCACCACTAAGCCGAAATAAAAAGGGACATCTAGACAGGGATGACCTTACTCTCAAGTGGGGGCTACCCACGAAGCCTTGCTGCATAACCCCTGATTTTCAGTCATTCCCGGTTGATGAGGCTTGAGGCTAAACGATACCTTTATAGCACATATCCCTTAGAATGCCCATCGTCCACCTGACGATGTCACGAAAGCATTCGTCCATATAAGTCCGTCCCGGGTCCGAACGGAACCGAAGGCACTATTCCTACTACATCCATTTTGGAAATATCCTCAGGATTAGTAGCGACTAGCCCTTGCACTTCACTGCTCCATCTTCGACTTCGAACACGTTACACGAAACGTACAAACCGGATCGAAGTGGTATTCGAGTCTCCAGACCTAGAATCCCGGTATACGGAAACCCGATCCCGGTCTCTTCGAAACGATCAGCGCATTTGGCCAATATTGATAGTCGGTTATTTAACTATCAATTCACATCCATAGCAACCATCACACAATAAATAATTTCCCACATTATTTATTTGCCCAAATATCTTTCCAAGATATATTTCTATTTTCAAACTCCTTTTGAAAACAATTTCAAACAGTTTCCGCTTACGGAATACATTTCCCAAATAATTATTTCCACTGAATCACCAAGTACAAAATATTTTAGATTTAAAAATAAATTAAAAGACTTTACTATAAATATACTTTATAACATTGAAATTTTAAAATTACTTTAATACTTTATTAAAATAAAACCACTTATAAATATAAACTAAATTTCTCTTTAAACATATTACCAAATCACTTTTATATAATTACTACAATAATAGATTTTTGAAAATACTTACTTTGGAAATTAACCCTTTAGAAATACTCAATTTTCTAAAACATGCTTTTAAAAACACAATTAGAACTTTTAACTTATATTTAAAATTTCTTTGAAAAACGTACTTGGCTATCCAGAGAAATACACTTCTCTTCACATCCTTTAAAAATAAATCAACACTTATTTTTAAACCAATTCATATCCCTTTATAAATTCCCACCTTGAATTTATATTTTCAAATATCCCCTGATATTTTATTTTACTTTATAAACCCAGTTTATAAATTCCAGAATCTCACTTCTCTTTTAAATTCCAATTTTAAACAACCAAATCAATTTCCCATTGATTTTCCCATTTACTTTACTTCGAAATAAATTTCTTATTTACTCCATTTATTTCAAATTACATTTACTCTCAGATTTTATTTCTTAGTTTTGAGTTAAAACCCTTTTAACTGAAAATCCCAATTTAAAACTTCCAAAATTCCTTCTTTATTCCTTTATTAAATTTAATCCTTACATTCAAAATAATTTCTTTATTCTTTCCAATAATATCACTTTAGTTTAAAATTCATTATCCTCATGTTAATTCAAAATCCCCTTTAACCATATTTGTTCGAATTTAGAAATTGCTTTATTTCTTTTACAATTCATTATTTAAGTTATTCAAATTCACTAGAATTATTTAACTTAAAAATTTACTCTTTTATTTCTTTCAAAATTTATATTCTAGAGATTTTGATAATTCAGCACATCCAAATCGGTCCAACCAAACCATAACATCCAATTATCCATATAATTCATCACAGGATATCAAAAATCATATCACAGAATATTTAAACAAAATTAAATATTTGAGGAATCCAGTTGGATCCCTCCAACCTGTTTCCCTGCATCCACAGACGTTAGCACAATACCAATTCCACTTCAAGGTGGAATATCGCGGTATATGGGATTTATATAAAATCATCCGCTATTATGCGGCGCATAGGGTCTCATCCGCTATATAATGCGGGAATATCAACAATTCCAATATATACATATGCCAATATGTATATATTGCTATATACTACTATATATATAGTATCACATCAAACCAAATCAATCATTCAATCAATGATTTAAATTTAACCATTTAAATTTAAATTCAACTGAGTGAGATTAACTCACCTTTGACTCCTGATTTGCAATTCATTCCAAACCGACTTGATTTTCCATGATTCTGACCTTGTATTAATATTTATACGGTTAATTAATAATTGAGTTAACCAAACAAATTCTATTATCTATTTTATAATTTTAGTCAACCACTAAATTTATTTAAACTAAAAATTGGAGTTTTAAACTAATAATTTATTTTTACACAAATTTCCTTTTTATAAAATATTTTAGTGACTACAGTAATTAAATGAGTTTATTAAATAAGTTAATCTCCGTAAAACATTATTTTAGAGCTAAACTAGTAACTTACTGCCACTATATATGTGTATATATATATAAATTGAGTTGAATTAAATTAAATTAACCAAGACTGGAATTACCTCAGATCAGACCTCACGTGATACAGCTCGATCGAGCCCACGACCTTAGTCGCGACCCCAAACACCACGCCGCCTTCCCTGACACCTCGCAGCAACTCCATAGACGAACCCACCAAAAATCGCCATCGCCGATGGAATCACCATCGAACCACCAGCCAGAGACTGCCGCCCACCACCTTCATTCCTTCGCGACATCATCGAAAGTAATGTCGACTTGCCTTGACCGCGACCTCTCCATCGAAACGCCCTAACTTCGAAACCCACCAACCTGATTGCGACGCCTAAAAACTCGAGGACCCCAAGGCTACGGCTCGAATTCATCTCGTCGCCAGAACACGTCTTAAACCTGACCTCACTTCAGTGTATCTCCACCGCACCCTACGTACTCACGAGGAGCCTCCCTCGCTGCCACCCCCAAATCTGCGATCGACCTCGAGAATTGCCAGCAGTCGCGACACTGTCGCTCGCGACTTCGATCGCGTTCGAATCTTTTATTCATTTATTTGAATCGATCTCGAATCGATTTACAAGAGGAGGAAGTATGTGATATATATATATATTTTTTTCCAGATGACAATCTGATTTCAATTTGAAAAAGAAAGAGAAGGCTTCGGCTATTGTTTTGATTGATTTTTTTTTTTGATTTTTTTCTGGCTTCCTGAAAAAGAAAAGGGAGAAGTGGAGGTGATTTTAAACAGGAAGAGGGTGATGTATGTACGAAGGTAGGTTGGCACCTAGGGTGGCTAAGAAAAAGTTATAGGATCTGACTTTGATTTATAAATTTTATATTGAAAATACCTTCTAATGGATAAATAAAGATCTACAATTTCTATCGAGACACCGCTAGACAATCCTAATGTCAGACCTTATTCTGAACCCAATGGAACCAGTTTCGAGTCCCAATTCAATTGTATGGAGAAGATAGTGTTTTAGATCGAGTTATTATATTACAATTCAATATAAATTAAGCGCATTTATATATCGTACGCTCACACAACAACTCCAATTACTATGAAACTTGAAATCCGGTAATAATACAATATTACGGACCCAATGGAACTGGTTTCGTCGAATTCCGAGACTGTGCCTCGGACGGCTATTTTTAAATATTGATTTAAACGATAAAATTTCAAAACATAACAAACCATTTTTAAAGCTGATTCCCACACTTCTATCCATTTCAGTATTATCTATATAAATTTTATAAGTCTTCAAATTATTTTTAACAGGCTTAAAGCTCCAGATTCAATAATTTACCAATTTCAATAATTTAAATTCAACAATTACTTGTCTAATCAATAATGATATTTGAAATTAAAGTTAATACTTATCTTTTGAATATTTAAAATTAATTAAATATTCATATTTCAAATGTTCAAAATTTCCGGGTCGTCACATTCCTTCCCCCTTAAAAGAATTTCGTCCCCGAAATTACCAGTTAAGAGAAATGGTTCGATTCATGTTAACTATTCCCTCAACCCAAATAGTTTTTAACAATTAATCCAACAAATCTTTTATTAATGATACACTAATCATCTTTTGACTTCCCAACTTATCCATAAGTTTCAACCCATACCACCTACTTATCCATTCAAATTTAAATTTGAATTCAAATTTTGAATTATCAAAAATTTCTCAAAAATTTTTCTAACTCCCTAAATTCCCGAAAAATTTTGCCAGCGTCTCCTTTGCGCGGCTAGCTCGGTACTACTACAAAATGGCTCTACGGCCTCCCAATCTCAAAAAGAAAACAAAATGCCAAGTGGCTGGATCAAAAACCCAATCAAATTTCATATAGAAATTCAAATACATACCTTTTGTCGGGCCATTAAATTTATCTTCTAAAATCAAAATCCCAATTTATCCATTGCTTTTATACACCTGTATATCCTACTAAGCAATAATATTCACTCACAATTCCAAAGTCATTTTATACTTTCCTTTACAAATTTTCAATATTTGTTTTACTTAAGTCCGTACGATGTATATATATCATCCGTACGCAATGTCACATTTGATCGCTCAATCGATCACACAATTTCACTTCCGAACTAGTATCGTCCACCCGACTTCCTAGTGCGGACTCAGATCTGGTTTCTTGATCAGAAACCGTCATTCTCCTTGCATAGCCACAAACTATGATAGAGAATATCCAGAATCAATCAACAATCCATATCCAGGTTCGCCGTTGAAAATCGAGTGAAAAATTCCAACTCGGATCGATATATCTATCTCGAAATTCCGTGTTCGAATCCGGATCAAATAGCTATGCGAATAAATAATATACGTACACCTTACGTATAAATTCCAATTGATTACCAATTATATCAATTCTCTTTTATTCACATTCTTTTTTTATTTTTATCCCCTTATTCACAACTATCCCATTTCACAACTTCAGTTTTAGTCTTCATTCAACTATTCACTTAGTATATATTTTTTTTCCAAAATTACTAAGTATATTTCCAATACCAATTTCTTAAGAATTTCATTCTTCAATTCTTAAGTTCAATATAAATTTTTCTTATATTTATTTTCATTTCACTATTGAAGTTCATATTCATTTTAATCACTTTTGTCTTTATAATTCCACTTGAATTCAATTTATCTTCCACTTTGAATATTCAATCAGTTACACTTACTAACTAATTTAAATTTCAATTAGAAATTTATTTGTGAACTTTTCTTTCTTTAGTTCCTTCGATTCACTTACTTTTACATTCATATTTCAAATAGATTTCAATACTCAGTTTCAACCTTATTTGTTTAACAAATTTTAATTCATTTGTTGTTAGTGAAAATTTCCAAAAATTTTCAAAATTTTCTAACTCTCAAAATTTACGGAAAATTTTGGCAGAGTCTCCCTTGTACGGAGAGACTTCTGCGATATCGCAGGATGCACAAAAATATATATACATCGGCCTCAGGCCGGAAATCACAATATATATCAATATCAACAGTTCATATCTCCTATTTTGAATTTTTTTTGCGTAAGCGTACCTTATTTTAGCATTTTAAAGCAAGCAGTTATTTAATTTAGCATGTTGTGCCATCAGATTCAGCCAACCGGCTTCCCTGAACCTGTACTAACTCAATTACAACATGTAAGTGCCACATATCCAAAGTTTATTTACATTTCACAAAAATTTAAATTGCTAAAACATGGATTCAACAAACAATGCATGTTATATACTTCCATAAGTGAATTTATAAGGTTCCAACACAAATTTAAATGCTTTCAATTCATTCACCCACCATCACTTTCAATACATTCTTATTTCGTTCCATTTAAATGGTTTACACTTCATTGCTTATATTCAATTCACCTTTAACCCAAACAAACCCATATTCATTTTAAATGATTCCAAAAATCAATTTATTTACTTTTATCAATCAATTCCATTTTATTTTACTTATTTAATTCAATTAGTACTCGTTCAATCCATTTCAAACTTATTTCACATTTCTATTTACTTTCGACTGTTTATTTCAGTAATAAAGCCACTTCAATTTATTTCTTCTCACTAGAATTTTATTTGCAATACAAATCATTCTTATTTTAATTCAATTCCATTTAACAGCAATTCATTTTTAATTCACTTGCTATCTCAAGTTAGGTTTACATTTATAACTCAAGCTTCACTTTAAAATTTTATCACTTATTCACGATTCAAATTTTAATTAACCAATTCGAGTTTCATTTCCATATTCCATTAATTAATCAAATAATTTACTCTAACTTTACCCAATATTTGATTTTTATCCATTTCCCAAAATACAAAACAATTTTATTTTGGCTTATTTATCCCACTTCTAAATTTATAAGTCACAACTTCTTTATATCCATACATCCATTTTATTACAATTCAATTTTGTAAGTTTCTATAAGTTCCCCAGTTTACTTACCCTCTATTTGTTTACTTCTTTTAATTTACTACAATTAATTAGCTTATTTTCTAACTTATTTTCATTTCCTTACTTCAAATTTTGTAAGTGTCCAAAATTTATTCATTATTTCACAAACATTTTAAATAAAGTTCCAGAGCTTTACAAATTTTCAAAATTTCAAAATTCCCTTTGAAATCAACTATATCCCAAAATTCTTTGGCAATTCAACTATTCCTTTGAATTTTCAAAACCAAATCCAGTTCGCAAACAAATCCCATTTCAAACAACTCGGTAACAATTTCTCTCCTAGAAACTCGAAAATGAACATCGATGATGCTGCAGTCATCACCGAAGTTATTTTCCAGCGACTGAAAGAGAGTTAAATGTTTTTATCTCTTTAAAATCCCTCCAAATATTTTTAAATCCCAAATCTCTCCAGATTTCAAATCCAATTCAAAAATATTTCCGAAATAATGTCACCATTATTTCTCCAAACCCCTTTGAAAACCATTTCCAACTCAAAGGAATTTTAATCTTCACAAAATTCCAAATTTAAAATCCATCCAGTTTTATATCCATCGTTACTCTGGAATTTTATCCCATTCCAATTTTAAATATTTCTCTAGAACTTCATCTTAATTTCCATTATATATGACATTTAGTTTACATTTACATATCTTGTTTGTATATGAAGTTTATTTCAACTTATAAATTACATTTATAATTTATATTCTCAAATTTTATTTTATTATAAAATTTTATTCTTTACTTTGGTTATAAATTTCAATTTCTAGTTAAGTTTCCATATAATAATGATAATAATTTCCTATTATCACTTCTAACATCCAAACAACCATATATATATATTAACTAGAAATAGTTTACAAAACCTTTCTTTTTATACAAAAATAATTTGGGTAACTTATTTCATTTACCCTACTTTAAAACAATACTGTGTTGAATTGTTCTATTCAAGTGTTTAGAGATTCCTATCAATGTTGTGGCGTCCCACACATCGACCAGAATCCATAAACTACTCAATAAACCAACCAACACAATATAAAACAATTTTATATTCACTAACAAATACGCGCTTATATCTATTTATACTCTCAAAATTCCCACCAGAGCCAAGGTTGTCGCCAGCCTAAGCTCTGATACCACTGTAACGACCCGACTTTCCAGACCCGGAAAATCGAACCATTTGTGTTAAAGAAGAAGAGGTAGAAGAAGAAGAAACAGAAAATCAACAACAGAATCTCACATCGCAGCGGAATAAAATATAATATATACAAAACAGATCTTTACTCAAACAGAAAAATATACCTGTTTATACAATATATTTACAGAATACATCATCAGAGTTCATCACATCAATGACATACCAAATACACAGCGGAACAAAAAACAAATACGGAAGTACGTATCGCCGTCCAGCTCGTCTCCTGAGCTCCACAGCTACAATCTGAACCTGTTTATCTCGGTCTGACCCGAGCATCATATAAAACAATACCCGAGTCAGTCTGGAATACCAGCGTGAGAAAATCACACTCAATTGATTTTTTAAAGTTTCAAAATCTTTTGAAAACAAAAGCATCTCGTAAGACCACGCCACAAATAAACATGTCGGGTTTTTACCTTACGATAGCTAAAACACTTTTTATAAAAATCCTCTGATATTATAATAGTGTCTATTTACAAATACTTATAAAATAGCCGAAATTGTTACATTTATTAAATTCCGGCATACTAGCCACAACGTGGGTAATACAAACAAAACTCGTACAAGGCACGTAGGGAGAATGGATTTCCAACGAATGACTAGGCACTGGGGTACCACCTGTCACAGTACGTGGCCTAGATCACAGTACCGAGGAGTACGCCCGCTCCCCTGCAACACAAGGCCGGAATCATCCCTTACTGGATAATTCCAAATAAAATCACCCCACGGTTGGGATCAGCAACCGCACCACTAAGCCGAAATAAAAAGGGACATCTAGACAGGGATGACCTTACTCTCAAGTGGGGGCTACCCACGAAGCCTTGCTGCATAACCCCTGATTTTCAGTCATTCCCGGTTGATGAGGCTTGAGGCTAAACGATACCTTTATAGCACATATCCCTTAGAATGCCCATCGTCCACCTGACGATGTCACGAAAGCATTCGTCCATATAAGTCCGTCCCGGGTCCGAACGGAACCGAAGGCACTATTCCTACTACATCCATTTTGGAAATATCCTCAGGATTAGTAGCGACTAGCCCTTGCACTTCACTGCTCCATCTTCGACTTCGAACACGTTACACGAAACGTACAAACCGGATCGAAGTGGTATTCGAGTCTCCAGACCTAGAATCCCGGTATACGGAAACCCGATCCCGGTCTCTTCGAAACGATCAGCGCATTTGGCCAATATTGATAGTCGGTTATTTAACTATCAATTCACATCCATAGCAACCATCACACAATAAATAATTTCCCACATTATTTATTTGCCCAAATATCTTTCCAAGATATATTTCTATTTTCAAACTCCTTTTGAAAACAATTTCAAACAGTTTCCGCTTACGGAATACATTTCCCAAATAATTATTTCCACTGAATCACCAAGTACAAAATATTTTAGATTTAAAAATAAATTAAAAGACTTTACTATAAATATACTTTATAACATTGAAATTTTAAAATTACTTTAATACTTTATTAAAATAAAACCACTTATAAATATAAACTAAATTTCTCTTTAAACATATTACCAAATCACTTTTATATAATTACTACAATAATAGATTTTTGAAAATACTTACTTTGGAAATTAACCCTTTAGAAATACTCAATTTTCTAAAACATGCTTTTAAAAACACAATTAGAACTTTTAACTTATATTTAAAATTTCTTTGAAAAACGTACTTGGCTATCCAGAGAAATACACTTCTCTTCACATCCTTTAAAAATAAATCAACACTTATTTTTAAACCAATTCATATCCCTTTATAAATTCCCACCTTGAATTTATATTTTCAAATATCCCCTGATATTTTATTTTACTTTATAAACCCAGTTTATAAATTCCAGAATCTCACTTCTCTTTTAAATTCCAATTTTAAACAACCAAATCAATTTCCCATTGATTTTCCCATTTACTTTACTTCGAAATAAATTTCTTATTTACTCCATTTATTTCAAATTACATTTACTCTCAGATTTTATTTCTTAGTTTTGAGTTAAAACCCTTTTAACTGAAAATCCCAATTTAAAACTTCCAAAATTCCTTCTTTATTCCTTTATTAAATTTAATCCTTACATTCAAAATAATTTCTTTATTCTTTCCAATAATATCACTTTAGTTTAAAATTCATTATCCTCATGTTAATTCAAAATCCCCTTTAACCATATTTGTTCGAATTTAGAAATTGCTTTATTTCTTTTACAATTCATTATTTAAGTTATTCAAATTCACTAGAATTATTTAACTTAAAAATTTACTCTTTTATTTCTTTCAAAATTTATATTCTAGAGATTTTGATAATTCAGCACATCCAAATCGGTCCAACCAAACCATAACATCCAATTATCCATATAATTCATCACAGGATATCAAAAATCATATCACAGAATATTTAAACAAAATTAAATATTTGAGGAATCCAGTTGGATCCCTCCAACCTGTTTCCCTGCATCCACAGACGTTAGCACAATACCAATTCCACTTCAAGGTGGAATATCGCGGTATATGGGATTTATATAAAATCATCCGCTATTATGCGGCGCATAGGGTCTCATCCGCTATATAATGCGGGAATATCAACAATTCCAATATATACATATGCCAATATGTATATATTGCTATATACTACTATATATATAGTATCACATCAAACCAAATCAATCATTCAATCAATGATTTAAATTTAACCATTTAAATTTAAATTCAACTGAGTGAGATTAACTCACCTTTGACTCCTGATTTGCAATTCATTCCAAACCGACTTGATTTTCCATGATTCTGACCTTGTATTAATATTTATACGGTTAATTAATAATTGAGTTAACCAAACAAATTCTATTATCTATTTTATAATTTTAGTCAACCACTAAATTTATTTAAACTAAAAATTGGAGTTTTAAACTAATAATTTATTTTTACACAAATTTCCTTTTTATAAAATATTTTAGTGACTACAGTAATTAAATGAGTTTATTAAATAAGTTAATCTCCGTAAAACATTATTTTAGAGCTAAACTAGTAACTTACTGCCACTATATATGTGTATATATATATAAATTGAGTTGAATTAAATTAAATTAACCAAGACTGGAATTACCTCAGATCAGACCTCACGTGATACAGCTCGATCGAGCCCACGACCTTAGTCGCGACCCCAAACACCACGCCGCCTTCCCTGACACCTCGCAGCAACTCCATAGACGAACCCACCAAAAATCGCCATCGCCGATGGAATCACCATCGAACCACCAGCCAGAGACTGCCGCCCACCACCTTCATTCCTTCGCGACATCATCGAAAGTAATGTCGACTTGCCTTGACCGCGACCTCTCCATCGAAACGCCCTAACTTCGAAACCCACCAACCTGATTGCGACGCCTAAAAACTCGAGGACCCCAAGGCTACGGCTCGAATTCATCTCGTCGCCAGAACACGTCTTAAACCTGACCTCACTTCAGTGTATCTCCACCGCACCCTACGTACTCACGAGGAGCCTCCCTCGCTGCCACCCCCAAATCTGCGATCGACCTCGAGAATTGCCAGCAGTCGCGACACTGTCGCTCGCGACTTCGATCGCGTTCGAATCTTTTATTCATTTATTTGAATCGATCTCGAATCGATTTACAAGAGGAGGAAGTATGTGATATATATATATATTTTTTTCCAGATGACAATCTGATTTCAATTTGAAAAAGAAAGAGAAGGCTTCGGCTATTGTTTTGATTGATTTTTTTTTTTGATTTTTTTCTGGCTTCCTGAAAAAGAAAAGGGAGAAGTGGATGTGATTTTAAACAGGAAGAGGGTGATGTATGTACGAAGGTAGGTTGGCACCTAGGGTGGCTAAGAAAAAGTTATAGGATCTGACTTTGATTTATAAATTTTATATTGAAAATACCTTCTAATGGATAAATAAAGATCTACAATTTCTATCGAGACACCGCTAGACAATCCTAATGTCAGACCTTATTCTGAACCCAATGGAACCAGTTTCGAGTCCCAATTCAATTGTATGGAGAAGATAGTGTTTTAGATCGAGTTATTATATTACAATTCAATATAAATTAAGCGCATTTATATATCGTACGCTCACACAACAACTCCAATTACTATGAAACTTGAAATCCGGTAATAATACAATATTACGGACCCAATGGAACTGGTTTCGTCGAATTCCGAGACTGTGCCTCGGACGGCTATTTTTAAATATTGATTTAAACGATAAAATTTCAAAACATAACAAACCATTTTTAAAGCTGATTCCCACACTTCTATCCATTTCAGTATTATCTATATAAATTTTATAAGTCTTCAAATTATTTTTAACAGGCTTAAAGCTCCAGATTCAATAATTTACCAATTTCAATAATTTAAATTCAACAATTACTTGTCTAATCAATAATGATATTTGAAATTAAAGTTAATAATTATCTTTTGAATATTTAAAATTAATTAAATATTCATATTTCAAATGTTCAAAATTTCCGGGTCGTCACATACCACTTCGATCATACCATAACTCCCCCTTACGCCAACAACTCCCCCTTACTCCAAGCCTACTATTTTATATAACTTCTCCCCCTTTGTCATCAACAAAACAATAACCTATAAACCTTGAAATTAATAGAAAATGAGATAAACAAACATATGATATAAGAATAATAACTATGTATGAGTAAAATATAGCATCCTAAGTTAAATGGAATTCAAGATTTTATACACCAAAGATTGTTTTTAGAAGAACATTAATTAAGATAACACTTTATATACAAACTAACAAACCAATATATAATCAAGAAAGAGAAAAACGAAAACGAGAAATACTTAACGAGGACCCTTAACTATTGGTGATTTATGGACCGAACAATTTGGATAGTGGAGACAAAAGTTTCCACGTTGTTCAAACAAGTTCCCATTAGCGTCAAAAGGACATCTCCAACGCAAATCACGCCATCGTCTTCGTCTATATGAACATCCAGATTCGGCAGAGGATGTTCTTCTTCTTGATCCTCTTATGGTTCTTCCATAGGCTCTTCTTCTTCAGAATCCATGGCTTGTGACGATTCTTCGATGACAATGGGACTGGCATGGTTATCCATAAGGAATTTTTGTAAATTCCTAAGAATTCTGTCTTGCCTATCTTGTTCTCTAGCCATTCGCAGTTGACTCACTTGAATTTCCGTCATCATTTGAAGCAAATCTTTCACCTTCTCTTGTAATTTGATGACTCGTACGTGTGTGGAACGTTGAAAAGGGCCAGAATGAGGAGAAGTGGGTGAAGAAGGTTCGTTATTAGAAGAGGAAACCATTAATTTACTGTTTTAGAAGTTTATTACAGAGAATAGAACAGAGGAAAGGAGTAAAAGTTGAAATATATAAATATATAATCAAATAACTAATTTTAGAGGGAAATTTAAATTTGAAAATCTCGGCCTGTATGTCGACATAGGGGGATGGGTCATGTCGACATGCCCAGTTCAATTTTTGAGAAATTTTTATTAATATTAATTATTAACTATACTTGTATTATTTATAATTTATATTTCAATTAATGAACATATACCTAATTCTCTTCTAAATTTAGTAAAGTTTTGTTCATTTAATGGTTTGGTTAATATATTAGCAATTTGTTTTTCAGTATTAATATATTCAAGAGTTACGACTTCTTTACTTATATTATCTCTAAGAAAATGATGTCTAATATCAATATGTTTTGTTCTAGCATGATGAGTTGGATTTTTAGATAAGTTTATTGCACTAGTATTATCACAATAAATTGGTGATTTAGTTATAGTTAATCCAAAATCTTTTAAAGTTTGTTGCATATATATAACTTGAGAACAAGTCAAAGCAGCAGATATATATTCTACTTCAGTTGTTGACAAGGATACAGTGTTTTGCTTCGTACTAAACCAGGAAACCAAAGAATGTCCTAGAAAGTGACAAGTTCCACTTGTACTTTTTCGGTCTGATTTACAACCAACATAATCAGCATCACAATATGAAATTAAATCAAATACATCATTTTTAGGGTAAAATAAACCATAATCTAAAGTATGTTTTACATATCTTAAAATTCTTTTAACGGCTTTTAAGTGAGTTTCTTTAGGTTGAGATTGGTATCTTGCACAGAGACAGACACTATGCATGATGTCAGGACGACTTGCTGTTATATAAAGCAGCGAACCAATCATTCCCCTATATAATTTTTGATCAACATTTTTTGATTTATCTTCTTTACTTAAAGCTACATTAGTTGTCATTGGAGTTGGTTTTCTACTAGAAGTGGTTAATCCAAATTTATTAATTAAATCCTTAGCATATTTTTCTTGACTAATGAAAATTCCTTTATCTAATTTTTGATTTGAAGTCCTAAGAAGAAGCTTAGTTCTCCCATATGGCTCATTTCAAATTCTTTAGTCATTATATCTGAAAATTCTTTATTCATTATGTTATTAGTTGACCCAAATATTATATCATCTACATATATTTGTACTAATTGAATATTATTTTTGTTCTTTTAATAAAAAGAGTTGTATCTATTTTACCAATTTCAAAACCAGATTATAGTAAATAAGATCTTAGTCTTTCATACCAGGCTCTAGGAGCTTGTTTCAGACCATATAAAGCTTTCTTTAGTTTATATACATGATTTGGAAATTCATTATTTTCAAAAAGTGGAGGTTGTTCAACATAAACATCTTCTTTTAAAAAACCATTTAGAAAAGCACTTTTAACATCCATTTGATATAACTTGAAATTATTGTAATTTGCGAAAGCAAGTAGAATCCTGATAGCTTCTAGTCTTGCTACGGGTGCAAAGCTTTCGTGATAATCAATTCTTTCTTCTTGACAATAACCTTGCGCGACTAAACGAGCTTTATTTCTCACGACCTCACCGAGTTCATTCATTTTATTTTTATAAACCCATTTTGTTCCAATTATACTTTTATCCTCCGGTCTAGGAACAAGTTCCCAAACATCATTTCTAGTGAACTGATTAAATTCTTCTTGCATAGCAAGAATCCATGAATCATCAGATGATGCTTCCTTTGGATTTTTAGGTTCAATAGTTGATATAAAAGCTACATTACTCATACTATTTAGTTGATTTCTTGTTTTAACTATAGATTCAATATTTCCTAGTATATTTTCTACAGGATGATCTTTTAATAGTCTAATTCTTTTATTAGGTTGAATGATTTCACAATTAGTTTCATTAGGTTCATTATTTAAAGTTACAAAATCTTCTTCATCTTCTATTTGCACAGTATCTTTAAAATTTTCATCAAAAGATACATGCATTGTTTCTTCAATAGTGTTAGTTCTTAAATTATAAACTCTAAATGCTTTACTTCTATTAGAATATTCGATAAAGATACCTTTGTCGGATTTAAGTTCAAATTTATCTAAATTATCTTTTGTATTAAGAATAAAACACTTACTACCAAATTTTTTAAAATAAGCTACTATGGGTTTCTTATTATAAAGTAATTCATATGGTGTTTTATTAGTTAATGGTCTAATTAAAATCCTATTTAATATATAACAAGCTGTAGCGACTGCTTTAACCCAAAAGTTTTTAGGTAAGTTACTATCAGATGGTATTGTTCTAGCACACTCTTGAATCGTTCTATTCTTATGTTCTACCACTCCGTTTTGTTGTGGAGTTCTTGGAAAAGAGAAATTATGAGTGATTCCTTTTTTAGTACAGAAATTCTCAAAATTTTCATTTTCAAATTCTCCACCGTGATCACTACGAATAGTTTTTATTTTTAAAGAAAATTGATTTTGAATTCTTTTAGCAAAATTCTTAAATAATTCAAAAGCATCACTTTTAAGTTTAAGAAAAATTGTCCAAGTATATCTAGAATAATCATCTACAATTACAAAAACATATTTATTGTGATTAATTGATTGAACTTGAGATGGACCAAATAAATCTAAATGAAGTAATTCTAGAGGTTTAGAAGTAGAAATCATATCTTTTAATTTAAATGAACTTTTCTTAAGTTTTCCTAATTGGCAAGCATCACATATACTATCTACTTTAAAGTTTAACTTAGGAAGATCTCTAACTAAGTCAAGTTTTGATAACCTAGATAACAGTTTGAAATTTAAATGACCAAATCTTTTATGCCAAATCCAAGAGTCACTTGTATTAGCCAAAAGACATAAGTTATCATTTGAAACTTTCATACTAAGGATGTAAATGTTTTACTTCCTAATTCCTTCAAAGATAATATTTGATTTATTATCTTCGATGTGACACTTATCTTTTCCAAATTTAATTTTAAATTCTTTATCACATAGTTGACTTATACTAAGCAGATTATGTTTTAAATTCCTAACTAGCAAAATATCAGAAATAAGAAGAGTTTTAGAATTACCGACATTGCCGATGCCAATCACATATCCTTTTGAGTTGTCTCCAAAGTTGACCAATCCACCATCTTGATATATAATGTCATTGAGTATCTCGGGATTTTCAGTCATATGCCTTGAATAGCCACTATCAAGTATCCATTTATCTTTCTCAATTTGCATAGTTTGTCCATTGGTTGTTGATTCTTCAAAAGCCATGTAACATGTCTGTTCCTGCATAACAAACCAATTCGGTAGATAATTTGATTTTTCATAAAAACTATATGCAGACCTATGATACTTTGATGTGCATAAATTCAAACTAGTATTAACAAAATTTTCTAAAAATGCCATTTTCAACGTTTTCAAGTTTCAGATTATGAAAACTATGAAAACCTATGCTCTGATACCAATTGAAAGGGACTGCGGATTAAGGATCTTAAGGCTAATTTAACACTAGAGGGGGGGTGAATAGTGTTTAATGGATTCTAAGACTTATATGGACTAAATTAAAATTATGACACAAACAAATGAAGAACTTAATCACAGAATCAAACACAGATGCAGAAAGTAAATAAAAAGCAGTAAAAGGAAAGAACACACCGGATTTTATACTGGTTTGGAGTTACCCTACATCCAGTCATGTACAAAGGCAGAACACCTCATACAGATTTTTATTATACCAAAGTCGAGATTACAGTCCTCAGTTTCTAAAGGCCTTTAGGTACCCTCCTGTCTCACGAGTACGGGGCAAACTCTCTTGATTTACGGGCCACAAGATTACCCAATTGATTTCCAGGCACAACCACACCTTATAGAGAGACTCAATAAACTTTTGATTACAGATTGATCCTATAACTCTGAATAGCACTTTGATCTTCAAGAGAGGGCAGAGAACCAAACAAGAATGAGATTCTAATTTGATTCACTTGAGAATTTGGCAGAATTTTGGCACGATCTTAAAAATATGAATATTTTAGAATATGGATTTGTGGAGAAGAAGGAGTGAAGAAAATATGAAAATAGTTAGTTAAAAAATTCGTTTGTGAAGGCTATTTATAGACCAGTAACGGTCATAACCATTCGTGAAGAGATTTAAACGAATAGACACTTCTTTTGAAAATTGAAACTTTTGAATTTAACGGCCACCATGTCGACATGGGGTATCCCATGATGTCAACATACCCTAGCTAAAAATAATGTAAAATTTATTTTGAAAAAGGTATTGAAAGGAAAACAAGATGAAATGATTCTGGAGTAAAATAAACTAATTTTCCTATGTTTTAAAATAAAGAAAAGTAGAAAAATATATTTTTAGAATGTATATATAAATTTGATTTTAAATCTCAAGTATATATATATATATATATTATAAAAGAATATTTTAAGGCTAAAACATCTTTTTGAAAATCATTTGAAAAAATAATTTTTAAGGCTAAAACATTTTGAAAAGCAGTTTTGAAAATCATTTTGAAAAACCATTTTGAAGTAGTTTTGCAAGCTTCTTCCTGCAGAATATCTCATCATATCAGGACTCGAGAACTTGTACAAAACCAGGATGTTCGTGGGTTTGTAAGCCACTTGTCGTAGGTTTGTAAGCTACTTTTCATAGGTTTGTAAGCCACTAAGAAGGTAGAAATGGGTTCCATCCCAAATGAAATATGGAATGAAGATTTCCGTGCTATTATGAAGTTTTAACAATAAACTAGACACATATCTTGAAATCTTGATCTTGATACTCATGAGTCTTCAAACTTGATTTCTTCATTCTTGATCTTTATACTGTATAGTCTTCAATAATCAGTACCTGCCTTATATATATTCTGCATAATAACGTTCATATATATCTAGACAATAGTGTTAGTATATAAGTTATAATAAAATAAGTTACAAAGGTTGTTGTCATCAAAACCACTATTTCCAATCCCTAACAATACATTCGGTTTATAGTTTATTAAAATTTCAAAAGGTGAAATCTTACCTTTTGATTTAGGGATTCTATTCAATATATATCATACAGTCAATAAAATATCCCCCCACCAATGTTTTGCTGCACCCGAACTTAATAAAATAGCTATAACTAATTCGGTAAAGGTTCTATTCTTTCTTTCAGCTTTACTGTTCATTTCAGGTGAATAAGGTGCAGTTCTCTCATGAATTATACCATGCAATTTTTAAAAATCAAGAAATGGACTAGACTCATATTCTGTTCCTCTATCACTACGAAGTCTCTTAATTTTCTTATTAGATTGATTCTCGATTTCAGTTTTAAATAATTTAAACATATCAAATGCATCACTTTTATTTTTCATAAGATATACATAAGTGAAATCAGAGCCATCATCAATGAAAGTGATAAAGTAATGATGTCCATGTCTAGTCAAAGTGCCATCAAGCTCACATATGTTAGAATGAATTAAGTCTAAGGGTTCAGAAATTCTATCAACTGGTTTATGGGGTTTCTTAGTGATTTTTGCTTGACTATAGAATTCACATTTATCAAAGTCAATTTGTGACATTTTAGGAATTAAATCTAAGGTGCTCATGTTATGAATAATACGTTTATTTACATGACATAATCTAGAGTGCCAGATATTAAAATCACACAACATATAAGCAGAACTGGTTACTTTATTAGATTCAGCATTAAGTCTAAACATACCCTCGCAAGCATAACCCTTCCCTACAAACATCCCCTTATAAGTCAAAGTTTACAAATCAGCCCATATAACTTGAGTAAAACCAGCCTTATTAAGGAGAAATCCAGAAACCAGATTCTTTCTCATCTCTGGAGTATGCATCACATCTTTTAGAAGAACTGTCTTTCCAGAGGTAAACTTTATTTCCACATTTCCAATGCCAGCAACTGTAGTGGTGTGAGAATCTCCCAGCAGCACTTTCTTATCACAAGCAGCCGTGTATGTACTGAACATAGCACGATCGTAGCAGACATGGCGAGATGCACCAGTATCTACCCACCAACCCTCTGATCCACCAACTAGATGAATCTCAGAAATCATAGCCGTAAGAGGCTCCTCAACCAGGTTAGCCTACGGTGCAGGGCCTGGTTTGTTCCTACACTTGCGTGCCATATGACCTGGTTTTCCACAGTTGTAACACAGAAACAACTGTCCAGAATCATTTTTTTGGGTCGGGTTCTGCTGTCCCTTTTGGTTCCCTTGCGGGTTCCAATTCTGTTTGTTGCGGTTCTGATTCTTAAAGTTTTTCAGATTCAGTTTCAGAACCGCGGGCTTGGACTTTTTATAGTTCTTGTTGGTGACAACAAGCACTTCCTCTTTATGGTCCTGCTTACGAGCCTCCTCCTCAATACGGAGGCGAGTGATCAAGCTCTCTAAGGAGAATTCCTTAGTCTTGTGCCTAAGCACATTCTTAAAATCTTTCCAACCTGGGGGCAGTTTATGAATAATAACAGCAATCTGAAATTGTTCGTCCAAACTCACATCTTCGGAGATGATCTCATGAGCAATTTTCTGAAGCTCATGAGAGTGCATCTCTATTGACCTGTCATCCGTCATCTGGTATTTTGGGTAGCGGCTGACAGCATATTTCTTCGCTCCAGCCTCTTCCGTATCATACTTCTTTTACATCGCTTCCCAGATTTCTTTGGCTGTCTTGTCGGAATTGTAGTAGTCGTAGAGGTCATCACTGAGGCCGTTGAGTATGAAGTTTCTGCATAGGTAGTCTTGCTCTGTCCAGTTCTGCAGTTCCTTTGATTTTTCTGTCCAGTCTCGCATCAGATCTGCGTCTGCTTCGTCTAGTCTATCTGGTAGTTGTGGTTTGTCGGTTGTGAACACATCCACCACCTTTCTCATGGTCAGGAAGAATTCCATCTTCTGTTTCTAGCATTTGAAGTGGAGGCCCTCGAATCTGAAAGGCGCAGCAGAGACCATCGGGACCTGGAAGAGTGAAGCGGGAGCAGCGGCATCTAGATCTGCAGATGAAGTCATCGTTGGTGGCGTCATCTTCAAATTGTTGAAAACAATGTTGATCTTCGGCTGAGTCGTGGACTACGTCACTCTCTTGAAGGCGTTTCGGCGATCTGCTGTACAGTGCAAAGCAGTTCGGATCAATCGCCCCCGCCTCTAGGATAAAACAGCCTCTTAATAATTTTTGTGGTATCGACTCGTTTGCACGTATGAAACGATTCTGTTTGCACTCAAAAATCGTTGCTCGAATGTGTGGATTTTGAAAAACGAATTTGAATGAGATGTAGTTCCTTTTGTTTTGTCTCCTTATCAGTTAAGAAGGCGGAATAGAAAAAAGAACGTTGCTGGTTGGGAGAAATGTGGTCTCGAAAAACGGATCTGAGAAAATAACGGGTCAAAAACAATGAACGTTATGTAACGTTCTCCAATACGGGTCTGGTCTGATTTGGCCATTCCAGCCCGGTCTAAAAATGGTTAAAGAATTTTGTACCAAAAATATAAGTGTTACACCACTATAAGCCCGAACCCGAGACCGGGTCGAGTCGGTCGGTCGGCGTGCGCGCGTGTGGTGGTCAAGCATGGTCTCCCTCCTCACAAAAGAGCATCGTTGGATGCCCAAAGGGCCCAACTTAGCTTCTAAGAATCGAGTATAAATACTTGATTCTTTCATATAATCCCACAATGTGGGAGTATTCATATTCCCATATAATTGGAGCCATTTCATACTTAGTCAATTTCTAAGAATTCACTTATTTTCAAACAACAATTTCCAACAGATTATGAAGTTAAGATGCGCAAAAACGACTATATTAGCAAGTGTAAAGTTGGGTTAGAAGACAGGATTTGGCTTTACTAGTAATAAAAAGACTTTGACCAGGTATAACATTCTAAATTATTTCAATTTTTTTCCTTACTTTTTTCAAAATGTTATATTCAGTTTTGATAAATATGATAGTTATAAATAAAAAACAAACAAATTTCTATCGTTAAATTTTAATACTGGATGTATATTTTTTCTATAAATTTATTTGAGCACGAGTTCATATGCTAGCTCTCTAACTACCAAAAGGAAATCCTAGACCATGTTTTGTAGCTTCGTATGCGTGGTTATATTGGAAATGTCGTCCATAAAATGCTGCATTGAGTGTAAGTTCAATTTATCTAGAAATAATGTAACTAACTAAACAACATATTGAGAGTTTTGGGTTGAATTCTCCTCTATTTATCATCTTTCATAAAATAATTGGTTAAATGGGAACTGAATTTGTAGTGGTTGTTGGTGCATATAAAAGGGGAATAATGGTTACCAATGATTTTCTTTGTCAAGAACCAACAAGTTAAATTCTGATCGGGTAGCAATGGTCTAAATCTTGGTGATTTAATTTAATATGTCAAAATTTATTTTGAATATTGTTTTAAGTTTATATTATTTCGATGTCGATAAAAGGTGGTTTGGTTTCAGCTTTTTCAGTATTGTTGAGAAAATAATTTTCCTTGAATTTATACAGCGACTGCTGCCAACAAGTTTCAATCATAATGTTTGTTTGCTGAAATCTATCCCACCTATGCTTACCTCTCGTGCTGTGCGTGTAAACTTATATATACATATACTTGTGTTATCCTACTTTTGAAATTATTTTATTATATAGTCACTAGCAATTATCTATGTCTCATAGGAATCTAGGTGTTCTATAAAATTTGATAGCATTATGGAAAGTCAATAGTTTTGATGGACGTTGATTTCATAACTAAAGCGCGAGTGTTAACATCATGATAACGATATCATATTTCATAGCAAGAGGTGATGTTAAGTCTATCTACCATTGGTCCAATTGAGTTTGAAGGTTGAATTATGAGCACGAATGTCACGACACGCGCTGCGCGCGTGAATTATTTTTCTTATAAATTGTATATATGTTTAAATCGGTCAAAAAATGATTTTTTAAGGTGATATCAAGATTTGTATATTTGTAAAGAAGTATTCTGAATTTAAAAAGGAAGTTTAATTTTAGATCCTATTTTTAGAAGCGTTTTGAATTTGTAAAGCATGTTTAATTGTTAGATCCTACTTTTAGAGGCGTTTGAATTTGTAAAAGAAGTTTAACATTAGATCCTATTTTTAAGTGATTAAAATTTGATAATATATAGAGGGGCGTTTTGGTAGTTCACGTTGATACCAAAAAAGTGTGACACCAAAGTTATTACAACTATTATTAAAGATAAGACTGGTTGCAATAGAAGTATTAGAATCGAAATTGAAATTATAATTCAGTTATTCCATTTCTCAAATTGTAATCAGAAGTAATGCATGAACATGTACTTTCAGCAATAGTTGAGAAGAGCAGAGAGACCAGAAAAGACAGAGATAAGCACAAATAACTTCTCAAATTCACTACCAATTTCAAAAAAGCAGCGCTGATGTCAACCCAAATCGAAGAAGAGGAACCATTGAACTATAATCAGCCAGAACTAACAATGAGGAATCAGGAAACACTGCCTTAGGCTCAAAAGTTCAGAAAATTTGAAGAGTGAACGATAAAAAGGAACCCCTTCTATAAGACAATTGATTACTAAAATCAATAAACCTGAAAAGTAGAAGGAAACTAATGTAGAAAAGTTTCCAGGAACTGAAATGAAGGCGTCAAGAAAACAACTGCAGAAGAGATTGACGATGTAGAGACGAATGAGGAAGGTAAAAGCATCTATCGGCAATAGTTGAGAAGAACGGAGAGACTAGAAGCACCGCCTGTAGTAAGGAAATTTTACAATTCAGGGTTTGTCGTTGGAAACCAAATAAGTAGTTCTAAAAAAGGTTCATAAATTTATAGAGTAAGTTGTGGGTTAGTATGTGATTGGTTATAAGGTCCAACAAGCAAACTGCAGAATATTTACTTTGCACTACAAAGATCACATGTTATTGTAATATATTGTTTGTAGATTTTGTAATTTGTATAGCTAATGAATCTTATCTAAGAGTTTGTTCTTATACACATAATCTATTAGTATAAAGTGTGAATTTCTAATCGCTCTACCTTAAGTAATGAAATTTATGATTTTCTGGCTACTTGGGTTGAAGATGGTTTATCGGCTATCCTATACTTTATTTCATGTCTTATGAAATCGATTGTCTGTAGCACTGTAGGATATACCATGGTTTCAGCTATCTATATACCTCACATATTAGTATATTTTTTCTTTTAACCAAATAAATAAAACAAATGAGTCTTTTTAGTGGATTGACTACATTCAATCCGTCTAATTTGATCAATGCTTTTCAGTCACTCATTCTATTTGGTGAATATACATGCTCTGGCTCTTTTTTTATCACTTTCATGTATTCCAGTTACCTCACTCATTCTGTTTAGTGAATAATTGTTATATTTACATGTTATAATTATAGATTATAGTTGTTTGTTTATTTTTAGACGGTAGTGATTATCGTCTTTGATGGAGTGGGGATAGAGCATCATTGTGAAGACCCAAATTTTTGAGATAAAAATAATTTTAAAAGAAAATTGGAAATCAGTTAACAAAGAATATTTGAAGAATAGAATAGTATGAAAATAAATATTAAAAGTAAGTGAATAAGAGGATAGTAATTTTTCAATGAATAATAATAAGAAGAAAATGATCAAGTATGAGTGAGTTTTACATACACTTATCTCATATGTATATATATTAAAAATCAGAAGCCAGAGAAATATCAAGTGATAAAATAAATCTTTCTGATAATTAAATTGCATAAAACCAGTTTAGTATTATTTGGGCATAAATACATTTTTAAAATAAATCAAGAGAAAAATAAATAGTTTGAAATAATAGCTAGGAATAATAATAAAAAGGGGTATGAGTGAACTATTCAGGTTTAACAAAAATATACAATGAAGCTAAGTCACACAAATAAATAATGCATGGGTGAATCATGCAAATAGCATGTACACAGAAAAGCAGAGAAGCAACTGCCCTTACCTGAAATAGAAATCAAAAAGAAAATGGCACATTTAGCCATAAACATATATACATGATTCTCTAGATTGTATGAGGATAAAATGGGCTTTTCTCTCTACTAAGCCCTAGCTAAATGTTTTAAAATAAGAAGAGAGCAGCAGTTTGTTTCTGAGAGAAAATAGAGAAATAAAAGGAAAAAGAAAAGCAAAACTCACATTATCTTCAAACTTAAGCATTCTCGGGGAAAAAGAGGAAGGAAGGTGAGTGATTAATCACTTATGAGATTTGAGGCATTAAGACCCAAGTTAAGGACAACCAAGATATTTTATATAAATTACATTTTGATTTTTCTATTTGATTTTATTCTCTGGATGAAAATATGTTGATCATGGATGGTATTCTGGTTGAACTTTTGGATGAGATTTTAATCTGTTGTGATGGTTTCTGTTTTTATTAAAATATAAATAATCAAACAAATACTCTAATCACAGAAATAGATTTTATATTCTAGTTTTTATATGAAAATGAACTAAATGTTTTACTGAGAAATAGGGTATCAATAAAAGAAAAGAAGTAGGCAGTGTGAATAATGAGATTCATGCTTATGCCCAGTTTATATTAAAAATGATATGAACAATGCAATATTACAAATATGTGCTGATTTGTTCAGATCATAAGCCAATATGTGTTTATGGGTTTTTCTCAAAAACCATATCTTATGTTCACGGTAAAAATAAAAATAGTATTTCACATGACTTCTTCAGATTTATGTAAACAATGGGGAAACTCTTTAGAAATAAATATACAATCAGGTTTTAGAAAGTGTGATTAAGCAGAATGACTTTGGAATGAGATGTGCAATTTTGCATGAATGTTTTGTATGTCTAGATATAATCTTTGAGTGAACTTAATAATTTTTGAATTATGAAAAGAAGAGAAGAATATAAGCATTTTTGGAATTATTAAAGAAAAATTCCTCAGAAAATAAATAAGCATGGTCTCTAAATTATAAAATAATTTAGGAGTAGTGCCTTGATCTACTCATCATCAGGTGGATGATGGGTATGTGCATGACTTGCTTAAGTCTTGTAGGCCTCTGTGTAAAGGGTTAACAGAACTGAGCCCCTTTGCAATGCACACATGGTGTTCAATGACAAGAGTTCAGAACAAATAAATAAAAAGATGAGAGTGAGAAATTATGCTATGGAACTTAGTGAGTTAGTCCATAGGAGCTCGTACATGTACAACTGAATGAAGTGGACGGATGAATACTTGAATGTATGTTTGTTAGTTAAGCTTACATATATATACAGGTAATCAGATTTTTACATGAATTTGTATAGCATAACACATATCAGCTCTCTGCCCAGTTATAGGAATTTACAAATTATTTTAATCCCTAATTTCACTCACACCAAAATTTATTTCTGACCCTATTTGTTGCCTTTGCAATATTTAGGGTGTCTCATTTTTATTGAGGCAGTTCAAAGTATTGCTGCAGGGAAAGATGTATGAGTGGCTTGCTTGCATGGATATTTGAAGATCTTGATGAATTTAAAATGCTTAAAGAAGTAGCAGTATAATTTGTAATAAATAATCTAGGCAAACTTTCTTTTATCTTATGTATTCTCAGCATTGATGCTTGCTTTGTTCACTTGAAAAGAACATATAAAAACTTAAGTATTCTATGTGTGTTTATGAGTTACTGATTTAAGCAACTTATTTTGATGATCTCTGGTGGAATATGATGAAGGAAATTATGCCATGTAATATGATATGTGGACATACATTCCTTGGAAATGTTTAAGTGATTTTAATTATAAAGATGAGGCTGTTTTTGAAAGGTATGTAATAAATTTGTTAAGTGGATGGGTTGAATCTGGTCTTGGCTAACCAGTAAGGCTTGACCATGACTTATAATTGATATAAGTCCATGCAAAGGCTTGAAGACATAGCCTGTAATCCTATCTGGGCATTTGATTTTCCAGTAAAAACTTGTATTGCTTGGTGTAATAAGCTCATATGCATGCTTGGTACTTGTAGGCTTCACTGCAACTATACTTAACTAAATCCTATTATCTAGATACTTGATTCAAGTCTGGTTGCATTTGGTCATAGTCAAAACCTGTTGTAATTTGTAGTATCATGTGGTCTTGTTTGTAATGAGAATTTCCATCACCCTAAAGAATAGTGATCAATATCATTTGTTATTTACTTAGAAAACATCAGTTGTCTTCATTATAGGTTCATCTGAAAGTTTTGCATTTGTCTGATTTTTGACATTGCCTTAATCATACTGTCTGCACGCATATTCTAAGTCTCCATTTGGCATGTTAGTTTGAGTTAGCATTCTGGTTTGATTGTATTGCTTTCCTCTGCTTAGCCTTTAAATTAGTTTGTCATTTCAATATTCACCTGATCATTGCTACTTTATAAACCAAAGCATGAGTATTTTACCAGACAAAAAATTGTTTGAATTTGAAATGAGAATCCCGGGCTAAACTAATATGCATAAGTTATTTTAAACACCCTTTATTTAATATAGAACAATAAGTATCAAATTACAACATCTCAGAATTCAAATGTATGGCTTGTAAATCCAGGAATCAATTAATTTGAGAAGTAAAACAAGAAAATAAGAGAAGTGGTAATATTTGATCCTAAAATTAATCAAGCTTGAGTTCAAAGGAAGAAAATTAAAAAGTAGAAATGGCTATGTGACACCAAATCTATGAAATATGAGAAATAATGTGTGATTGAATTTCCTTGCTAATTCAAATACTCTGATAAGCAAGGAAACATTTATATATCTTCATATATATAAATGACATGATTTGACTTATATACTAATATTTTTATATTGGTAAATTCTGGATCTTGGGAAATTTATTAAGAGAAGTGATCCATTGATTTATATATATATATATTATGTAAAAAAAAAACTCAATAGAAAATTCACTAAAAATAAATCCAAAAGAAGTGGGTCACTTCAATCATTTGGACAACTTTCATATTGAGGGTTCATATTGGCTTAAGTTCTTACATGCAATAAAAGAAAATACCTGTGAGCGGGTCAAGGTTTATGGGTGTGTGCAGAGAGAGATGTAAATATCGAGAGCAGTTACTTAATGAAATAGTCACTTTGCTGACTGATTTTTACCAAACATATAATTAGAGTCACCATCATCTTTATAATTCATTCAATAGACTATATTGAAATATGATTTGTTTTTTTCCATTATATTGCATTTTCTCTCTCAATTGTTTATCTTCTTTGTTTTTGAGCAGCAATTGTGACTGAAATCAACAAATGTATCTTAGAAACAGATTGAAATTGAGTATAAAGAAGGCAATTGATCTAGAAAAATAAATAGGTAAATTTATTCTTTTTTGAATAGTTTTACATTCACTGCATGGGTGTTATCTTTCTGTGAAATAGTCTAAGTTAAAACAACTTAGTCTTATAACAAACATTTGTGTTATGGAAACAATTTAATTTTAAAAAGAATTTCTACCATTTTAAATATTGGCGCCTCAAAATAATTAAAACTTCAAATGGTTTTCCAAATATGAATTTAATGTAATACTCATCTTAATTGTCATTACAATATAATTCTACAACAAAGAAAGACTTGGTAATTGAAGAAAAAAACATGTAGATATAACCGTGTGTAAAAATTGTTTTATTTTATGTTGTTTTGAATTTTTAGCAATCTAGAATAGTTATAAGATTAAAGATGTAGTTATTCATAATGGTTATAAGTAAACTATTTTTACGTCAGAAGGATCATAACAAATATTATTATCATGGAAAAAGTATATGAATTAATTGCTTTTAATTTTGATTAATTTGACTTTAAAGTAATTTGAGAATTGAACTGTAATTCAAATGAATGATGGAATTAATTACATATAAATTATCTTGATGTTAATAAATTATTTAATTAATATGTAATCGATATGAGAAATATATGTATCAAAGAAAAACAACAACATATGAGCTCATTTCCTATATTTAAAAGTACTTTTCTTGCCTTCAATAAGATTAGAAAAAATTCAAATTTTCAAAAATAAATATAGCTATAAATAGTTTTCTTCAACAAAAGCTTACCAAACTAATATTAGAGTAACGTATGCTTAAACTTTAAGGGCAACACAATATTTTCGGTATATTTTCTTGTGTTTGAAGGGCAACATTATTTATCCAATGTATTTAGAAATGCAATTATAATTTTTTTCTTACATTCATAATAATTTTATTAGGTTAGAAATATTATATTTCGTCGATATTAGATTAAGAAACAAAAATATTAAAAGCATTTATAATGATATATAATTACATGATATATTAATGGCTAGCTTTGTTGATTATGTTTTTTTATGTCATTCATACTTATAGTTATTTTCAATGTGATGTCATCTAAAATATTTTATGCCTATCCACAAGTATCTCTGATGGTGATGTTTATTTTGCTTAGAATTAAGCCAAATTTTATATTGATTCAGTTATTATATGCTGGTACGATCATTTAAATTAAATGCTAGAATTATTTAGCTCTTTCAGAAATTAGACTATGATGCCTCGAGTGGTGGCTTATGGTCATAACATTAGAAATAATAAAGAGGTATTAATCGATCACCAATGACAATATTTAATCAATTTTTAATTACCCAAAGTGGAGGCATCTTCTGGTCGCTCACTCAGAAGTTTATAAAACTATCAAGTTTACCCTGGTTAATATAGTATACAATATTTATTAATTATTTATATTTCTTACATTGTAATATGCTATACTAATTAAAAATATAACCTTGGAAGCTATTATAATATTTTTCTAATTTAGTTAGTATTAGTTTGTGACAATAAATATACTGTCGTAAATGTTAAAATATTGTTTATTTAACCAGTTTCAAGATGCTATTTCACACTTGGTATGGTTTCTTTATTCCATGTATGGAATAATATTATCATACCGAATGTGTACAAATTTGAACTTATATTCTATAACTTCATCGTTTAAATTAATAGGCATATTCAGTAATGTAATGCTGCTAAGCAAGTAATAGTTGACATATAATGTTGATGTTTTCTGTAAAAATTCATTATCCCTAAAAAATGACTATGTTATTTGTGCTTCACGATTTCTTGATTAAATTATATATTTGTCATTGCACTAAAAGAAAACGTATAGTTTTCGACGGTTGGCGGCGGTCGGCGGTCGTCGGAAGTCGTCGGAAACCGATAAAAAAAGCCGTCGCAAGTAAACCCGTTGCCGCACAGTTTTTCCGACGCCTTCCAACAGCCTCTGTCGTAACATTTCTAACGACTACCAACAGAGGGCCCGACGGCTCTAGACGGCCGTCGAAGACACGTTGACGTTCAATAGGGAGCAAAAACCCCGTCGCCAGCCGTCGGAATTTTTCGACCTAACGACCGTCGCCAGCCGTCGGAATTTTTCGACCTGGAGGCCGTCGGAAGCCGTTGGAAAAGCCGAAACTATTTTCACATTTTTCTACTGCGTTCTAGCCTACTATACACAATTCAGAAATATAATATATTCACACACAAGCACATATCCAATTCAGGTATTCAATATAATATCAAATCATACAAATATAATCATATCAGATAACGAATTTCTACATCGTTTCCGTTATTACTTAAAAGCGAATTCAACAAATACGTTTATACCATTATAAAAATCTTCCTTTATTGAGCCTCTCAATCCCCTTCTTTGATACATCCATCTTCTCCGATCAACAAAATAATCGATCATTTTTCCTATTTAAAAAAGTATGTCACAAATTCAAAAATAAATATTGGCCATTTTACGAATTGACATATTATTTTTCAATGTATTGATACATAACCTTATACGCGTCAATTTTACCCCATTTAAGAATACAATATTGAAATGCTGGTTTATGGTTTTCTTTTTTGCTGGTCAGTCATCCTACTTCCCATTACAAATACAGTAACACTTACATTTTGTACATTATTTCGTTTTAAACGATTCAACAAAATTTCAGCAGCGCTTCCCCTTTGTTTCCTGCATTGTTTACAAATGCGTGTACATAGGAAACAAAAAAGAAAATGATGGCGAAATTTTGTGAATCGTTTAAAACGAAATAATGTACGAAATGTAATTGTTTACTGTGTTTATAACTTGTTCAATACAGGGACAAATCCAGCAAGTATTGTACCAGATGAATATAAATGTTTGTTTTATGATAAAAACGAATATTTATATAACGATCATGTACAACACTTGTCGGACGGGGCCAAAAACTCTTTAAGGGACGTAATAAAAAAGTAGTTTATAAAAAAATTGGAAGTTTTATAGTTTGTCTTTTTATTTATTATATAATATATTATTGTTTGTAAACGGTTGAAAATTTACTAATTTTATATATTTCAAAGAATTATTAATTTACCACATTATTCCGAGTATTTTCTCGAATAAGGTTGCTTCAATATTGTTGTCATTTTCCAATGCAGTCAATTTCTTTTTGAGACTCATGCATTCATTTTTATACAAGTCAAGATGTTTAAAATCAATGGATATGGATGATTCTAACTCCGACTGAAGTAGAATGTATCATTGTTTTTCGATAAGTAACTTGTTTTCAAGTTCTATGGCTTTTAGTTTGAGTACAGAGGGATAATATTCCAATTAACACAAGACAATGCTAGAAATAACACATAGATAATGGTTTCACATATACATAAATTCACAAATTATACCTACTCTTTACAATTTCACGCTAACAAATGAACTAGGTATACAATGGATACTATAAACCATTATTAGGCTATTAGAAACAATTAGAATAACTAAATAGCCCTAATTTATCAACTTATGCAAATCCAAATTTAGGGTAAAAATTAGATTTTTCGCGAAAATAAGAGATTATACCTAAGATTGGAAGCAATAAAGAATGGTTAAGCAGCAGTGGAGGATCCGAGAACTTGAATTTGGGGATTTGAAGCAAGAAATTGGGTTTTAGGGGTTTAATCTTTTTTTCGTACGTAGAAATGGGGAAGAAGTTCTCGGCTGAGACATGTAATTCGAAAATTTGCGACGGCTTCCGACGGCCGCCGACGGCACGTCGAAAGCCATCGGAAAATGATTGTCGGAAGTAGTAGCCAGTTGTTGTTGGTATTTTAGCATTTTCATGCATAGTTTCGAAGAACGAACCATGAGTCAAACCGTATTGGTGCAAGATCAAAGGTTCTAGTGGTTCAACCGGTCAGATCGTGAGAACCATGTTGATCGTTAATTTTTATTTTATTGGTTTACATGTAAATTATTTCTGTAATGACCCGCAAACCCGTACCCCTTGAATCGACCCTATTCTCCAACATATCGACTCAAAGTGAACGGGAATACGAACCATTAGGGTTAAAGAAGAAGAAGGTAGAAGAAGAAAACAACAACAACAACAACAACATAATCTAACCATCGCAGCGGAATAAAATATAATAGATAATAACTGATCTTTACAGAAAGAAACTATATCTGTTTATACATACATCAACAGAATACAACATCAGAGTATAATACAATCAACATCACAATTCAGGACAGTTATAATAACTTGTCCTCTCAAAATGACTATACCCCTTATGATACACAGCGGAATACAACAAATACGGGTGATACGTCTCGCCATCCAGCTCGTCTCCTGAGCTCCACATCATCCTAACCTGTATCTGTAATACTCGGTCTGACCCGAGCATTATAATAAAATAACACCCGAGTCAGTCTGGAAAACCAGCGTGAGAAAAACACACTCAATTGGATTATTAAAGTTTCAAAACCCTTTGAAATCAAAAGCATCTCGTAAGACCACGCCACAAATAAACATGTCGGGTTTTCACCTTACGATAGCCAAAACACTTTTTATCAAATCCGTCTGATATTAAAACAGTGTCTATATACAAATACTTATTCAAATAGCTGAAATTGTTACATGATTAAATTCCAGCATACTAGCCACAAAGTGGGTTCTACAAACAAAAACCGTAAAAGGCGCGTAGGGAGAATGGATTTCCAATTAATGACTAGGCACTGGGTACCACCTGTCACAGTACGTGGCCTAGATCACCGTACCGAGGATCACTCTCAATCCTCTGCAACACAAGACCGGACTACCCCTTACTGGATAGTCCGAGTAAGATCACCCCACGGTTGGGATCAGCAACCGCACCACTAAGCCGAATAAAAAAGGACATCTAGACAGGGATGACCTCACCCTAATTGGGCGCTACCCACTTAGCCTTGCTGCATAACCCCTGATTTTCAGTCATTCCTGGTTGATGAGGCTCGAGGCTAAGCGTTACCTTTTAGAACACATCTCTTAGAATGCCCACCGTCCACCTGACGATGTTCCGAAAGCATTCATCCATACAAGTCCGTTCCGGGTTCGAACGGAACCGAAGGCACTATTCCTACTACATCCATTTCGGAATCACCCTCAGGATTAGTAGCGACTAGCCCTTGCACTTTATTGCTCCATCTTCGATTCCAAACTCGTTTTCCCCACGAAAATGTACAAACCGGATCGAAGTGGTTTTCGGGAGATAAATCCCAATCCCGGTTTCTTCGAAACGATCATCGCATTGGCCAATATTGATAGTCGGTGATTTATCTATCAATTAACATTCACAAACATCCATCAAACAATAAATAATTTTCCAACTTATTTATTTACCTCACAAATATTTTCGCAGGATATATTTCAATTTTCAATCCTTTTGAAAACGGTTTCAAAAACCACCTTCTCTCATGGAATAAATTTCCCAAATATTTCTATTTCCACTGAAATCACCAAGTATAAAAACTTTAGATTTTTAAAATAATTTAAAACTCTTTATTATAAAATATCCTTTAAGACATTTAAGTTAAAAACTACTTTAATACTTATCCAAAAATATATACTTTAAGAATATTTAAAATAAAGCTACTTTAGAAAATATAAAACTAAATTTTTATCTTTTTAAAACAAAATACCAAGTCACCTTTAAATAATTACTACTATAATAAATTTGAAGAATACTTCCTTTAAAATGTAAACATTTAAATTTTTTTTTTCTAAAACATACTTTTAATCAACCTTTAAAACTTTTGACTTATACTTAAATATTTGTTTTGAAACGTACTTGGCTATCCAGGGAAATACGCTTCTCTTTCACATATTTAAAATAGATCACTATTTATTTTTAACAAATTTACCCATTCCTTTAATAAATTCCCACCGTGAATTTATTCTTCCAAATATCCACTGATATACCACTTCACTTTTATAAACCCAGTTCACAAATTTCAAAGTCTCACTTCTCTTTTAAAATCCCACTTTTATACACTTAAATCAATTTCAAATTGATTTCCAAATTTCTCCATTTTGAAATAAATCTCTTTACTTACTCAATTTATTTCAAAACCCATTAACTTCCGATTTTATTTCTTCATTATGATTTAAAACCTTTTTATCTGAAAATTCCAACTTCATATTTTTTTCCCAAATTCCTTCTTTATCCTTTTTAAATAAATTTAAACCTTGAATTTTAAATTAAATTCTTTATTACTTTAAATAATTTCACTTAAGTTTAAATTTCCATTATTTCTCTGTTTGCTCAAAATCCTCTTTTCCCATACTCGGAATTTATTTATTAGGATTTTAAAATCATTCTTTTCCAATTCATTCTTAAATTTATTCAAATTCTCTATAATTATTTTACTTGAAAATTTACTCTTTTATTTTCCTTTCAAAAATCCAATTCTATATATTTTGATAGCTCAGAGTATCGAAATATATTCAAGCAAACCATAGCATTCAATCTCAATTGTCCATATAATTCATCACAGAAAATCAAATATTCATAACACAGAATATTAAACAATCTAAATAATTTTAAGGAATCCAGTTGGATCCCTCCAACCTGTTTCCCTGCATCCACAGATGTTAGCACAATACCAATTCCACTTCGAGGTGGAATATCGTGGTATATGGGTTTATAAAATATCATTCGCTATTATGCGGCGCATAGGGTCTCATCCGCTATATAATGTGGGAAATCAATCACTCCAATATATATACACACTATTATATATATTATCACATCCAATCAATTCAATCGTTCAACCAATTATTTAAATTTAACTATTTAAATTTAAATAGCTATCCAGAAGAGTGAGATTAACTCACCTTTATTATTTTGCAATCCACTTCAAACTTGACTCGGTCTCTTCACGATTAAAGACCTTGTATAACATTATATGGTTTATTAAATTTGAATTAATCAAACAATTTATTTCTTTTTAATAAATTCAATTAACTAACACTTTAATTTAAATTAATAATCTTCCTATTAAAATTCTTTAGTAACTAAAATAATTAAATAAGTTGATTTAAATAAGTAAATCATCATAATACATTGTTCTAAAATAAACTAGTAAATTTAAAATGTATATATGTATATTTATTTTCCAAACTACACACACACACACACACACACATATATATATATATATATACTTACAAGATAATATTTATAGATTTTAAACATCTGATTTTATATAAACTCCTTAAACTTTTAAAATTCTCTTTTTTTTCTGAATCAAAACATTTTAAATTTCTGTAAAAATCTTCTCTTCATATATATATATATATATATATATTCTCTTTATAATAAAGTTAACTACCCCAAACTCAATAAACTCAAACTAATTACAGAAAATACTTTACTGTAACTATTATATTATTTTTTTCTACTGTCTGTATATATATAAACTGGAAAATCCGCATATATATATTTAAATTGAAATATGTATGTGTATTGTATCTATTTCATATTCTCCTCTGTATATATATATACATATATATATATATATATTTAAATCGAAAAAGGAAAAAAAACAGCTGATACCTCACTGCCTCCACCTACGAACAGGAAACTCGTCGAGCTCACACGCATTCGAATGCGATGACGCGACCCCGCTCTGCCTCTCACGCCACTGCACCTACGCGCGCACGTGAGTGCAACTCCACATCGGCTCCAAATGCAGCTTCGTTCCCCCACCACGACTCGCGACGCCACCGCCCGGTCACGAATTCCAAACCAAACTCCCCTCTTTGCAAAACCCTCAGCTTGCTCGAACTCTGGCTGCGCTCGATTTCATGAATTCCACTTTGAAACGTAGCATCTTCTCTGTTTTTTTTATAAAATCGACCTGACTATATTTTAAGGGAGAAGCGAAATGGGCATAAGCGGTTCTGTTGAACTGTAAAGAGAGGGGATTGAAATGAGGTGAACGAGATAATGTGGGGAAAGATTCAAGCTTTCTTTTTTTCTTCTAAAGTCGCGGCCATGGATTTGTATTCCAACTGGGAAGAGAAGGAGAGTGAGGAGGCTGTTGATTTCGTTGTAGACATATACATTATATATTTCAATTTGTTATTATCCCTTTCTTTTGAATTTATCTGTTGGCGTACATTCATGATGGGAACGAAGGGGACAAGATAAGATGTTTACGTGCCAAAATCAGTTTGCTACAGTGGTTCTGAAAAGGCAAATGCTGCTGAAAGAAAAAGGTTTGATGTGAAATAGTTTGACCAGTCAAACAATATGTTTTATATTGAAATTTAAATTTAAATCGTTTCGAAATCGCAACTCAAAATCCCGACCTCCTATCGAGGCATGCCGCTAGACGTTCATAATGTTATACCCCTATTCCGAACGCAATGGAAAAGGTTTCGAGCCCTAATTCGATCGTATGGAGAAGATAGCTTTTTGAACCCAGTTGTTATATTGAATTTTCGATATAAATTTCAGCGCATTTATATATCGTACGCTCACACAACCACTCCGATCACTACGAAAATTGAAATCCGATAATAATACACTATTACGGATCCAATGGAACTAGTTTCGTCGAATTCCGAGACTATGCCACGAAAGGCTATTTTTAAATACCGATTTAAACTATATATTTTCAAAACTTAACAAAACACTTCCAAATTCAAGTTTAACACTTTTACTATCTTCAGTACTATCAATATAAACTTTACAAGCCTTTAAAATATTTTTAACAAGCTTAAAACCGCAGATTCAATAATTTACCCAATTTCAGTTTATTAAATCCAATAACTTAATTGCTAAATAAATAATAATATTTGAAATTCAAGTTAAACTACCTTTCAAGTATTTAAAATCAATTAAATATTTCAATTTCAAATGCTGAAAAATTCCGAGTCGTCACAATTTCAATTAATGTTAAAATTTAACCAACTATAAGTAATATTTAATATTTTGAAATTTAAAATGATTATTTTTAAACATTTCATGACAAATATTAATTGAAATAATTCTATAACACTTTTTCTAGCGTAAAATTGTTAATTTCCTTATTTTTAAGATGGAAAAGGTTCAGTTCAATGATAATTTATAAAATATACACTAATTGTAACGACCCGCTATTTTGGACCATTCGCATCCATTATAAGTGTATAGGTAGACACTCATGCCGGAATTGAATTGCTCAAAATACCGCGTTGTTAATTTAAATTTGGAAAAACTGAACATATACAGTAAATAAATATAATCACAGATCACAGACATAGAGTAATAAATACAGCGGAAATAAAAGAGATAGTAGTTCATGAAGCTACTATATAAATGTATAAGTTACATCAGAGTTAAACCAGATACAACGGAAGAGTAATACGATACATCAGAGACAAATCAGAATACATCACTGGAATCATCGAATACTGAAAGCAGAATAGATGGCTGGATCTTCAAGCAAAGCTTCAACTTCAAAGGTGAGTCTCGAATACTGGTACACTCAGTCTGACCCGAGCGTAAAGCAAAAACACAAGACACTCGAGTCAGGATTAACATTCTTATATTAATAAATCCAACTCAAGTGAAATAGCAATTGAAATACAAGTAACTCAAAGGATGTTTGGAATAACCATCCTTTAAGGATCCGTTAAACTATCTACTATGTAGTAGTGTACGATAAGTAGATAATGTCTATCAGTAATATAAAGTATCAAAATAGTGTTAAGTCATGGCCCATTCCACCCTTAACACATTTTTATTCCCAAGAGCATATACAAGACCGTAGTTTCCCCAAAACCGGAAGTCACCAGAGGGCAATCCATATACTAAAGGTACAAAACAAATCGTAGTGGTCGCGTATAGGATAATCAGTATGACAAGGTACATGAGGCGATACCAACTAGGATACTAGTAGTTGCCTGATCCGGACTGATGTTGGGCATAGCAGCTACTACCCCAACACTGCGAAACAACACTCCCATAATCGAGGGGTGCACCCAAATCGAATCACAAAAGTAATAGATAAGGTATCGAAGAAGTGTGTCCGCTAGAGGTAGCGAACCTCAATGGCCCGGCGCGGCTCCTATTTTAGTCATGTAAGGGGTCATCCAAAATCGTTCTCTTTCTTCAGTCAACGCGTTCTCCAAAACCATCCACTTCGTTCTGGATCAACACTCCGCGTATATTAGTTATTAAAGTGGTTTTCGGTATCGACAGAGAGTATGTCCATATCCGATCCCGGTCTCTTTAATAACTACGCATTAATTACCCGATGGTTATTTAATAATTTAAGTTTAAACAAATCAAAGATCAAAAGTCAAGTTGCAAGTTTGACTTTTAAAATTTGACATTTCGCAATTTAATTTATTTCGAACATTTAAAATCATATTTCCAAATGGAGTTTTAGTTCAAGTCCAATACTTAAGTATTCAAGTTTAACTTAATTCCTATTCCCATTTATCGTTACATTAAATTTAATCAAAACTTTGCTTTAACAATTCCAATAGCTAAATTAACTCCTTAACTTTAGTTGGTTTTATATTCCTTTAGGTCACTTTGTTACTTAATCTCAAGTTAAGTTTATAATGAATTCCAACTTAATTAAATTTATCCAAGTTAGGTTTAATTTCGAATCTAATAACTTAAATTCATTAGATTCTAAAACTTACTTATTCGAATCTTATTTCAATTAAATGTGTCCATCCGTTTATCTAATTAATATCGATTTATTAATCCGTTTCAATTTAATCCATTAATTTATTTCAATTAGGTCCACTTATTAATTCGTTACAATTGAATCCATTTATTTATTACAATTAAGTCCATAAATTTATTACAATTAATCCTATTAATTTAATACCATTAAATCCATTGATTTATTTCAATTAAATCTATTCATTCACTACAATTAAATCTATCGTTTTATTTCAATTAAATCTATTCATTCATTACAATTAAAACTACCGTTTTATTTCAATTAAATCTATCCATTCATTACAATTAAATCTATCGTTTTATTTCAATTAAATCTATTCATTCATTACAATTAAATCTATCGTTTTATTTCAATTAAATCCATAAATTCATTACAATTAAGTCTATTCGTTTACTACAATTAAATCCGTTCATTTATTACAAATAAATCTATTGTTTTATTACAATTAAATTCATAAATTACATTACTTACTTTCCAACAAATTTTTAAGTTCATTTCTTAATTTCAAATGAATTTCAATTCCAAAATGATTTTGTTGACCAATCGGGTTTCTTATCTTTAATTATCTATCCTAGGCCAAAGTTGTTCAATTTGGGTATTTATCATTTCAACCCAATATAAATAAATACATAAAACAGAGCATAACAAAGGGAACTTGCAGTGTGATAGCTGGGATGGTGTCGAAGTAAATAAACCAACAATAGCAACCATACATAACAATTTAACCGTTTATTTAAATAATCCCGAAATAATCGTATTTAATTTACATTTGTTATTTATGTAAATTAAATAAAATTATTCCTAGAATCCACACTATCATTTTATGCGGATTAAAGATTATTACATTATAGGTTTCACTTGGTGTTTATTATCAAATTATTACAGCGATCATACATTCAATGGTTCAAAGTATAACTAATCCTATTTCTACGTGTCAATTAATTTAACAATTAAAAGGGATCATATTCAACTAATCAAATTCAACATATGTGTCGATTCAAATTTTAATTATCCTATGTCAAATTTATTTGCATAATATTTATCACTTTATACATTACAATTTTAACAACCAATATAAACAACAAACAACCAATCAATTATCAATCAAACAGGATTATTATCGTATAATTAACAAATAATGGTGTCAGAAGTCACAGGTGAACTGATACAGGTAATAGCATGTATAAATATCTAACAGCAGCATATTTCAATTGTCGTTTCAATTGAAATCAAATTTAATATATAAAAGGACATTAATCGTGAGTGATTTCTCACCTTTTTACGCCGAAGTTTGCAAAGCAAACACACAAACAAAATCCGGAAAGCATGAAAGCACAACTAGACACAATTCTGATTTGAATGGATGGAGAGCCAAGATATTGATCTTGTATATAACAAATACACAAATCATAAGAATTAAGATTCAACACAACAAAAATGAATTAAACTATGCAATTACGAATCAAAGAACATAACCTTGCTTTCAACCACCAAGTGGGCTTTGCCATGGTCTAATAGTGAGGAGGAGGTAATGTTGTGGTGGTGGAGGCTGAGCTATGCAAGGAGAAAACAAAAGGAAAAAGAGGAAAAAAAGAGAGAGAAGGAAGCCATGGATCTAGACTTTTTCCTTCCTCACTCAAATAATACAATGAGAAACCCTTTTTATTTCACGTGAATGATAAGAGGCGACTAGGTTTAAAAAGATTTGAATGGCTAAAGTTTAGGAATAGTTGGAAAATAAAAAGGCAAGGAAATTTAAAAAGGCATAATTTAAGTAGGGAAAAGATCTTGTATATATAAATCTTAAACAAATGAACAGAGGAGTTTGATAACTTTGTACGTGATTGAAAAGGAGAAAATCACGTCTATGCATTTATGAATAGATATGGTAGAAGATTAAAAGGTGGGAAATATATAAAGGCAATAAATAAATTAAGAAACGTATGCCTATATTTAAAACGTATCTTAATTGATTTGTTACTTATCCAATAAATATAGATGTATATACACAAAAGAAACCTTCACTAAATAAACAAAGTTTATACACACCATAGAAGTAAATAAGAAGATGAAGGCTAAGCCTAGCTTGAAGGAAAACAAAGAAAATAAAAGAAAATAGAAGAGAAAGGAAAAAAATAGAAAAACAAAAGAAAAAGAAGCCATTACTTACAAGAAAATTTCTCACGTGAAGATGCAAATGAAAATGAGATTTGGTAAAAGGTTTTTGTACGTGAATTAGAATTTAATAGGGGAGTTATTCATGCCTAATCAGGTGCAATGAATTGGCAAGTAATTAAGTGCTTAAATGGCTAGAGATTTAAAGGGATTTATTTCCTATTAAATAAAAAGAAACAATGGAACAAAATGGGGTAGGTTACTTGCTTTTACATGTGAATTGATAGGGTATGAATGGCTAAAGAGGAGTAAATGATAGAAAAACAAAAAACTAGGAAATAAAAGGAAAGAAATAAGAAGAAAGAAACACACACACACACACACATATATTATTCTTAAATGCAATTGAAAAAAATAAATTTTTTTTGAGATGCTTGTACGCGATTAATAAGAGCAATTCATGGCTATGAATGGTGAATGGCTAGGGTAAGTAATAAAGAGGGTAGGTAAATAAAAAGGCAAGCATTAAAGAAATGTAACGCATGTCTCCTTGATTTCTTCAAAGCCTTTTTATGAAATGATATACACACAAGTGAAATCCAATAAATAAAGTTTAGATAAACAAAATAGCGAAATAAAATAAAATAACATAGAAAATAAAATATAGAAACGCACATAGAAAACTAGAAATTAAAATACAGAAAATAACTGCGTGTAAAACGCTGTAATTTATCTAATTTAAAAAGTATAACTCAGAATTTAACGAAACGAAAAGCAGAACAGATATCATAAATATATTCTGCTTCAAAGAAAAAGATTAAAATTTAATTTTTTTTTACTGAAAATTCAAATTTTGACCAAAATATAAAATTTTCAAAAATCGTTTATTTATTGCATTTGGAAAATAAATTACAAACAAATTCCAAACTTACATTGGAAAAATTCTAAAAATTCAGTTTTAAATGATTTTAAAAATCAAAATTTCAAATAAAAATTTAATTAAAATATTCACAAAATTATGGGTTGTTACACTCTCCCTCACTAAAAACTTTTCGTCCCCGAAAAGGAAGGAGGTAGGAGAATAGAAACAACCAGAAAGAAAAAGATTGGAATACAAGTAAAACAGTTAATTTAAACAACTGATTTAAAACCATATAAATTTCAAATTAAACTAATTAATATTCAACATTTGGTTAAATCCTTTTGATTTCACTTAAGTTAAATCAATCAATCTATTTCTAAATTCATTATCCTATTATCCAATTATCTTCAATTAACAATTTCTAAATCATCAATTTGTATAATCATTTATTATGATCATATTTTATACAGCAAATTTAATTCTATTATTCCAAATTATTATTAAGTTTATTTCACTTAATATATCTTATTACATATTTTTAAACCATATAAATTAATTTAAACCATATAAATTTCGATTTAAATTAACTTATATTCAATAATTGGTTTTAAATTCAAGGTATTTCCATAAGTTAATCAAATTTCAATTTTATTAATTCCTTCAAACAAATTTATTTGTCTCATCTATTATTCAATTAACTTATTATTCTGGCATCTTTATTAGCATTTTTTTTATATAATTAAAATCTAAGTGTACAGCATTCATTATAAACACTCAAATTTTTATTTATAAAATCATTTTCTATTGTATATTATCCAATTACATTTTAACTTCTGAATAATTTAGGTAAGTTATTTTGAAATGCAATTTATTACTATACAAATAAAATTTTCAAATTCAATTATTTCAAATTTAAATACTTATTCAAAATTTAGCTTTATTAATAATTGAAAACATCTTTTAACATGATTTTTTTAAGAATTAAATTTCCGTTTAATTTCAAACCCTTTAGAATAATTATGTATATACTATATATATTAAAACAAATTAAATTTTAAATAATATACCCATATATATATATAAATCAAGTCATACTTACGAAATTCAAATCAAAATATTTTTCCAAAACAAAACCGTAGCAAAGCTACAGAATGGTTTCTCCACTTCGAAACTCGAAAATGAATGTCGATGATGCGGCCGTCATCACCGAGATTATTTTCCAGCGACAAAGAGAAGAGCACTGATTTCAGCATTTTAAAATTCTTTGAAAACGGTTCCTATTTGAAAATACTTTAAATAATATACATTAAAATTCTTTGGAAACAAATTATAGTCAAAATACCTTTAAATAATGTGCATTTTAAACCTTTAAAACCATAGTTCGAAATCATTGGAAATTAAATTCTCGAATTCTTAATTTAATTTAATTTCAAATTCTAAATCAGTTTGTAAACCAAATTTATAAATTCATTTATCGAACAATAGATGAAAATCAAACATTATCATTTCAAACAACAAATTAATTAACATTTTTTTAAGAAAAATTTACCTATATATTTATAATATAATCATACAAAATTATTTCATTTACCAAGTTTGAAAACAATATTGTGTCAGTTTGCTCTGCTCAAGTGTTTTGAAAATCCTATCGATAGCGTTGATCAGACGAATCGATCGGAAACCCAAATCAACATCAACAACTTAAACAACACAATATATTTTTAAAACATTTTAAATATAATTTTACAAATACAATTCCTCGCTCGATGATACAAGAATAGATTTCAAAACATGTATAGCGATTCAAATTTGATGGGAATCAAATCAAAGGGAATTTTGATTCGAAAATAAGTTTGAAACAGAAGATAAGATAATTTAATTACCACAATCGGAAGATGGATGAGTTTATTTAATTCACGGGCAACCTTAATCGGGTCATCCGTAACTTCAAGAATAAGATCGATGCTGAATTCCGAGGTAAATCAACACTCGATCTCAAGAGATGGAATTCAGGTATAGCAGGTAATAAATAGCATCGTAAACCGAGGATACAGAATTCTCCGGTAAATCGATGCCTATTATAAAGGAGTTTTGCTCCTTTACGAATCATTCGAAGATTGGCGAGACCGCCGATCTATTATAGATAACATTCAGAATAGAGTTATGTGGTGCTCCAGGATTGAAAGAAGACGAATAGTGAAGGACACGAATGAATTTCGGAACCGAAGGGAACGTTCCAAAATTCAAAGGAATTGAGTCAAAGGAAGAGACTGAAACTCAAACGAGAGTGATTCTGTAAATACATTTACCCTATATGTTAAGTTTTGCCTAGAGCTACCAAAGCTCTGATACCAACTGTAACGACCCGCTATTTTGGACCATTCGCATCCATTATAAGTGTATAGGTAGACACTCATGCCGGAATTGAATTGCTCAAAATACCGCGTTGTTAATTTAAATTTGGCAAAACTGAACATATATAGTAAATAAATATAATCACAGATCACAGACATAGAGTAATAAATGCAGCGGAAATAAAAGAGATAGTAGTTCATGAAGCTACTATATAAATGTATAAGTTACATCAGAGTTAAACCAGATACAACGGAAGAGTAATACGATACATCAGATACAAATCAGAATACATCACTAGAATCATCGAATACTGAAAGTAGAATAGATGGCTGGATCTTCAAGCAAAGCTTCAACTTCAAAGGTGAGTCTCGAATACCGGTACACTCAGTCTGACCCGAGCGTAAAGCAAAAACACAAGACACTCGAGTCAGGATTAACATTCTTATATTAATAAATCCAACTCAAGTGAAATAGCAATTGAAATACAAGTAACTCAAAGGATGTTTGGAATAACCATCCTTTAAGGATCCGTTAAACTATCTACTATGTAGTAGTGTACGATAAGTAGATAATGTCTATCAGTAATATAAAGTATCAAAATAGTGTTAAGTCATGGCCCATTCCACCCTTAACACATTTTTATTCCCAAGAGCATATACAAGACCGTAGTTTCCCCAAAACCGGAAGTCACCAGAGGGCAATCCATATACTAAAGGTACAAAACAAATCGTAGTGGTCGCGTATAGGATAATCAGTATGACAAGGTACATGAGGCGATACCAACTAGGATACTAGTAGTTGCCTGATCCGGACTGATGTTGGGCATAGCAGCTACTACCCCAACACTGCGAAACAACACTCCCATAATCGAGGGGTGCACCCAAATCGAATCACAAAAGTAATAGATAAGGTATCGAAGAAGTGTGTCCGCTAGAGGTAGCGAACCTCAATGGCCCGGCGCGGCTCCTGTTTTAGTCATGTCAGGGGTCATCCAAAATCGTTCTCTTTCTTCAGTCAACGCGTTCTCCAAAACCATCCACTTCGTTCTGGATCAACACTACGCGTATATTAGTTATTAAAGTGGTTTTCAGTATCGACAGAGAGTATGTCCATATCCGATCCCGGTCTCTTTAATAACTACGGATTAATTACCCGATGGTCATTTAATAATTTAAGTTTAAACAAATCAAAGATCAAAAGTCAAGTTGCAAGTTTGACTTTTAAAATTTGACATTTCGCAATTTAATTTATTTCGAACATTTAAAATCATATTTCTAAATGGAGTTTTAGTTCAAGTCCAATACTTAAGTATTCAAGTTTAACTTAATTCCTATTCCCATTTATCGTTACATTAAATTTAATCAAAACTTTGCTTTAACAATTCCAATAGCTAAATTAACTCCTTAACTTTAGTTGGTTTTATATTCCTTTAGGTCACTTTGTTACTTAATCTCAAATTAAGTTTATAATGAATTCCAACTTAATTAAATTTATCCAAGTTAGGTTTAATTTCGAATCTAATAACTTAAATTCATTAGATTCTAAAACTTACTTACTCGAATCTTATTTCAATTAAATGTGTCCATCCGTTTATCTAATTAATATCGATTTATTAATCCGTTTCAATTTAATCCATTAATTTATTTCAATTAGGTCCACTTATTAATTCGTTACAATTGAATCCATTTATTTATTACAATTAAGTCCATAAATTTATTACAATTAATCCTATTAATTTAATACCATTAAATCCATTGATTTATTTCAATTAAATCTATTCATTCACTACAATTAAATCTATCGTTTTATTTCAATTAAATCTATTCATTCATTACAATTAAAACTACCGTTTTATTTTAATTAAATCTATCCATTCATTACAATTAAATCTATCATTTTATTTCAATTAAATCTATTCATTCATTACAATTAAATATATCGTTTTATTTCAATTAAATCCATAAATTCATTACAATTAAGTCTATTCGTTTACTACAATTAAATCCGTTCATTTATTACAAATAAATCTATTGTTTTATTACAATTAAATTCATAAATTACATTACTTACTTTCCAACAAATTTTTAAGTTCATTTCTTAATTTCAAATGAATTTCAATTCCAAAATGATTTTGTTGACCAATCGGGTTTCTTATCTTAAATTATCTATCCTAGGCCAAAGTTGTTCAATTGGGGTATTTATCATTTCAACCCAATATAAATAAATACATAAAACAAAGCATAACAAAGGGAACTTGCAGTGTGATAGCTGGGATGGTGTCAAAGTAAATAAACCAACAATAGCAACCATACATAACAATTTAACCGTTTATTTAAATAATCCCGAAATAATCGTATTTAATTTACATTTGTTATTTATGTAAATTAAATAAAATTATTCCTAGAATCCACACTATCATTTTATGCGGATTAAAGATTATTACATTATAGGTTTCACTTGGTGTTTATTATCAAATTATTACAGTGATCATACATTCAATGGTTCAAAGTATAACTAATCCTATTTCTACGTGTCAATTAATTTAACAATTAAAAGGGATCATATTCAACTAATCAAATTCAACATATGTGTCGATTCAAATTTTAATTATCCTACGTCAAATTTATTTGCATAATATTTATCACTTTATACATTACAATTTTAACAACCAATATAAACAACAAACAACCAATCAATTATCAATCAAATAGGATTATTATCGTATAATTAACAAATAATGGTGTCAGAAGTCACAGGTGAACTGATATAGGTAATAGCATGTATAAATATCTAACAGCAGCATATTTCAATTATCGTTTCAATTGAAATCAAATTTAATATATAAAAGGACATTAATCGTGAGTGATTTCTCACCTTTTTACGCCGAAGTTTGCAAAGCAAACACACAAACAAAATCCGGAAAGCACGAAAGCACAACTAGACATAATTCTGATTTGAATGGATGGAGAGCCAAGATATTGATCTTGTATATAACAAATACACAAATCATAAGAATTAAGATTCAACACAACAAAAATGAATTAAACTATGCAATTACGAATCAAAGAACATAACCTTGCTTTCAACCACCAAGTGGGCTTTGCCATGGTCTAATAGTGAGGAGGAGGTAATGTTGTGGTGGTGGAGGCTGAGCTATGCAAGGAGAAAACAAAAGGAAAAAGAGGAAAAAAAAAGAGAGAAGGAAGCCATGGATCTAGACTTTTTCCTTCCTCACTCAAATAATACAATGAGAAACCCTTTTTATTTCACGTGAATGATAAGAGGCGGCTAGGTTTAAAAAGATTTGAATGGCTAAAGTTTAGGAATAGTTAGAAAATAAAAAGGCAAGGAAATTTAAAAAGGCATAATTTAAGTAGGGAAAAGATCTTGTATATATAAATCTTAAACAAATGAACATAGGAGTTTGATAACTTTGTACGTGATTGAAAAGGAGAAAATCACGTCTATGCATTTATGAATAGATATGGTAGAAGATTAAAAGGTGGGAAATATATAAAGGCAATAAATAAATTAAGAAACGTATGCCTATATTTAAAACGTATCTTAATTGATTTGTTACTTATCCAATAAATATAGATGTATATACACAAAAGAAACCTTCACTAAATAAACAAAGTTTATACACACCATAGAAGTAAATAAGAAGATGGAGGCTAAGCCTAGATTGAAGGAAAACAAAGAAAATAAAAGAAAATAGAAGAGAAAGGAAAAAAAATAGAAAAACAAAAGAAAAAGAAGCCATTACTTACAAGAAAATTTCTCACGTGAAGATGCAAATGAAAATGAGATTTGGTAAAAGGTTTTTGTACGTGAATTAGAATTTAATAGGGGAGTTATTCACGCCTAATCAGGTGCAATGAATTGGCAAGTAATTAAGTGCTTAAATGGCTAGAGATTTGAAGGGATTTATTTCCTATTAAATAAAAAGAAACAATGGAACAAAATGGGGTAAGTTACTTGCTTTTACATGTGAATTGATAGGGTATGAATGGCTAAAGAGGAGTAAATGATAGAAAAACAAAAAACTAGGAAATAAAAGGAAAGAAATAAGAAGAAAGAAACACACACACACACACACATATATATATATATATTATTCTTAAATGCAATTGAAAAAAATAAAAAAAATTTGAGATGCTTGTACGCGATTAATAAGAGCAATTCATGGCTATGAATGGTGAATGGCTAGGGTAAGTAATAAAGAGAGTAGGTAAATAAAAAGGCAAGCATTAAAAAAATGTAACGCATGTCTCCTTGATTTCTTCCAAGCCTTTTTATGAAAAGATATACACACAAATGAAATCCAATAAATAAAGTTTAGATAAACAAAATAACGAAATAAAATAAAATAACATAGAAAATAAAATATAGAAACGCACATAGAAAACTAGAAATTGAAATACAGAAAATAACTGCGTGTAAAACGCTGTAATTTATCTAATTTAAAAAGTATAACTCAGAATTTAACGAAACGAAAAGCAGAACATATATCATAAATATATTCTGCTTCAAAGAAAAAGATTAAAATTTAATTTTTTTTACTGAAAATTCAAATTTTGACCAAAATATAAAATTTTCAAAAATCGTTTATTTATTGCATTTGGAAAATAAATTACAAACAAATTCCAAACTTACATTGGAAAAATTCTAAAAATTCACTTTTAAATGATTTTAAAAATCAAAATTTCAAATAAAAATTTAATTAAAATATTCACAAAATTATGGGTTGTTACATTAATAATGTATTATGTCGTCTAAAATTGATAAGATAATCCAATAATTTAATAGTCAAGGTTATGAAATTCTTTGTTAAATTAATTATGTGAATAAATGAAGAATGAAACGATAATTTTTCTCAAATTTGAAGAACTACGGGGTTAAAAGTGATCGATTTAGAAGTTTTTTATGGTTTTGAGGTTAAACTGCAGGTTCAGCACACGCAAGGTTATTTCATTTTCAGAGCCGTAACGCTTCAAGGTTGAAATTAACCGTGGTCGAACTAAGATTGGGTTGGGTCTTTTAAAACACTGATTTCATATATTACATTAAAAAGCAGGAACTATATAAGTTGTATATTTGAATTGCACATCATTCTTCGTGTGATGGGCAAAGTCCAACAAATTGAACCACATAACACATTATATGTGTAGGCTTTTAGACTTAACCATGAACTTTATTATGTCTTTTTTACAGTAAGATGATAGCATTGTAGATTTGGTAATTTTTGTATTAAAATTGTATTAGTTTGAAGACTCTACTGCTATTCTGCATTTATTGAAGTGTTGACAACTTGGTTATAATTTAGTAATATGAAATTTTCATGTTACTTTTAGTAAATATGAATGATTTTGATTGTTATTAGTACAATATTGGTTTTAAATGTAAAATGATATTAAATCTACGGACATGTGCTGCATCAATGGTTAATTTTTTTTATTTTGTATTTTTTAACATTGATAAAAATAGTTATAAATGACTTATTACAATGGACAATATCAGGTATAAACAGATTATTACAAAATACAAAATAGTTATAAAAGACTTTATAACAACGGACATCTGCAACTGTCAAAAACAATTGTAAAAAGCTTTGGGCCATTTACAACTTTGCATATTAAGACTTTTGGGCTGACCGTTATCCTAGGTCTATTACGACGGTCATTGCTAGTTACGAAATATGTATTTTATCCGTAGTGATGTAAGACAGATTACTTATACATCGCAATTAGAAATTATCATACATATTATATTGTCTACAATATAGCATTTCGTTTATGTATTTGATACATAAAGCAAATATTAAATTCGACTAAGATCACTATATGATAATCGAAAGTATTCTCGAGTATTTAAAAAATACTAGAAATTAATTATGGAAATAATGAATTTCTTATAAAGGAGTGCGGGGACTCAAACTTTATAAGTGATATTGAATATAGTGTGTTAATCCTAAGTTATATTCAATCCTAAGTTAATATTTTAAGTTGGAAATGTTTCAAACAATAAGTAATGGTTGATTCAACCAAAGGTTGACTAAATCGCCTTGAGTAGTGCTGCAATATCATAAGTATAAATAAATGCATAAATTTATAACCGAGTTAGGGGTGATTTTAAATGTTGAAAATCCTATGTCATTCTTATATGATAACAATGTCATGATACAGATCAAGCAAAGAACCAAGAACTCATTGGAAGTTAAGAAGCATATTTCAAAATGTTTCACATGATAAGGCATTTTATCAGTGTCAGAGAGAGTTAATTGACAGATTAGAAAATTAGATCAAAATAGCATACCCATTCACTAAGGGACTGATCAAAACCGATTGAAGGAGTGGAATAAGATCACATAATTGATCTCAAGTGCAAGTGGAAAATTGATAGAGTTAGGGGTATACTCTAGTGAAAATATATAATTTGTTACATATATCTAACTTGATAATCAATCTTATTCAAAATAAAAGGTGTTTTCTTTCTATTATATACTTGTTACATGTAATATAATTAATTAAGTAATTAATTTAAAGTATATTAAATTGAAAATCCTTAAATGATATATTATGTGATAGTAATTACAATGTATTGTAATCATGGAAAATTTATCATATTAAAAATAACATATTAATTTAAAGATTCTTGGTCAAGATGTTTGAGATGACGTATCGGTACATCCATTGAGACTAGAGCGCGGAATGCTCTCCAAATGTTGGGCAATGTAATACTCATGACTTCTGAGTACACCCAGGATCTACATACTGATAGTTATTAGATCACTATGCAATGACTCACTCGAGAGTTTTCTATTGGTTAATATAATTAATTTCAAGCAGATAATTTCAAAGTGAAGATATGTTTGCGCCAAATTTGTCACAAACCCTAAATGTCGTGAAAGCACCAGTTCCCAATCACAGATCACAAATATCAAATATGTAGAGAAATAAAAATGAAGAACTCTCAGAAAAAATAAATGAAAGCAGGAAACAACACAGAATTTATAGTGGTTCGGCGATCTTGCCTACATCCACTCTGAAGTTGATGATTTTATTGATGTTTACTTGATGATTTCAATTGATTACAGAAGGTTTTAATGAAGAAATTCGTGTACAACGGCAATGGAGAAATGTAGAATTGAATCCTGTAGAGTCGGGGCGCTTCAGAATCTAGATCCCCTTTTCTGAATGACCAGGGGCTCTATTTATAGGTGTAGGAGGCTGATATTTCCCCTAAAATTAGGGAGACTACTTCTGGCACGTGTGGGGGCCCATGCGCCCGCGTTCAGAAAATCTGGGCCCGCTTCGGGATCGATTCGAACTCCATTCGAATCGATCAAAAAATCATCCAATCAAGCTGAAATTTGGTGTGGACATTCTTCGACATGTACGTAAACTTCTGTGAAAATTTCATAGCATTTGGATTTGTAGATTGTGAGATATGATCGATACGAAATGAGATTTCTCGGATGGCCGTCTCATTCGAATCGATCCCTTCGTATCGATTCCTTCGAATCGATGGTGGCTCGTGGCTCTGTGATGACGTGGAGCGCAACTTTCGCGTTGATCCACCTTTTTCGCCGCTTTGACCGATTCGTTCCAGAGATTTCGCCGCTTTGACTTGATGGATTCGAAGACATTGATTGTTCCTGGATTCGAGCAAGACTTCTTTCGTATCGACCGTGTCTCGCTTCAGTTGATCGATACGAAATAACTATGTCTGGATGGATTTGAGGTGATGCATCTATATGGATTCGAACATATCATCGTACGTGGACTTCGAAGCAGAGTGTCTTCATGGATTCGAAGGACTTCAAGTCGATGGATACGAACCAGATGGTGGCGAAGTCATATTCGAATCGATTGATGCGAACATAATGGATTCGAACACAGGTGCTACTGATGGATACGAGGTTGTACGTGATGATGGCTGATCGATGCGAGTCAAGGCTAACTGCTGATGGATTCGAATAGGAGTGTTGCCCATGGATTCGAGCAAGGGCTATGGATACGAAAACAAGGCTATTTCCTCCAACTTGCATCGATCATAACTTGAGTATACAGATTCAGATTGACTTGAAATTTGGAACGCTGGCTCTTATGGCTTTGCTTGCAATGCCCTATCAATTATAGCTTGATCCGAGCTCAGACAAAATTCATCGATATCCATGGTGAACCTGCGGTGTAGCTGATTTCCAGGATGGATTGTCATTGGTTTCTAGTCAGTTTCCTGGTATCACGGCCTTGCCAAAAGGCGGGATAACATTTTCCCCCCAAAACATGCCTTGCGATTGGAAGGTGTGTTTTGTAATGCCATAAGCCGGATGTTCATATCCTGTTGATGACCTGCAAAGAAATTGATAGTTTTATCTGACCATGAATGACGATCGTTCGGGATCGTATGTCATTCGAGGCGATATGTGACCTTTCGAGGTCGGATGCCGTTCGCGACAAATAGCGAAATGGGACCGTTCGTGGTCGGATGTCGTTCATGGCGAACAAAGGAAGGGGACCATTCGCGGTCGCATACCGTTCGCGGTAAAGAAATGGGACCGTTCGCGGTCGGATGCCGTTCGCGGCAAATAACAAAATGAGACCGTTTGCGGTCGGATGCCGTTCGTGGCAAATAAAGAAATGGGACCGTTCGCGGTCGGATGTCGTTCTAGACGAATTATGACCATTCGCGGTCGGGTGCCGTATGAGGCAGATTGTGACCGTTCGAGGTCGGGTGCCGTTCGAGGCTAATGGTGACCGTTCGAGGTCGGGTGCCGTTCGAGGCTAATGGTGACCGTTCGAGATCGGGTGCCGTTCGAGGCTAATGGTGATCGTTCGAGGTCGGATGCCGTTCGAGGTTCGAGGTCGGGTGCCGTTCGAGGCTAATGAGTGTGCCCGGGGGGGACTTAGTATTATCAATATCAGGTTTGAAAGTCTATATGAGTGGATCGTCTAGATTATATGCAAGTATAGGCAGTTAGCTATATAATATAATACTATAAAGTATAGTAACAAAGTAAATAAAACTAATCACACTGGTATTTTATACTGGTTCGGACCTCCCGTCCTACGTCCAGTCCCGAAGCTCCTCTTCGGAATTTCCTTTCAACTAACCCTCGCTTAACCCGGAGGAACAGGTTTACAATAGAAGAGTTTCTTTGTCAAGAATGTGTTCTATAACACGGATGTTGACTATTGAGTACAAGAGTACTTCCAATATATATTTATCTAGAGAATATCTGAATGATGAGTTCTATATATATGGAAGAGTTGATTACAGGTAGTTGATTGCTTGTAAATCAGAGTACAAGAGATAAGAGAGTAAGTAAGTCAGATTGTTATCTTCTCTTGAATTCCTGATGCTATTTATAGTGATGAAGAGTTTTCTTGTATAGTTGCATCTGTTGTAATCTTCGTAAAGTCACTTCTGATGATGATGAAGAGTTGCGACAAAGAGAAGTAGATGTGTCTTTTCGAATGTGATAGTTGAGCTTTGAAAATGCACAGTCGAGTCTTGAATCAGACGTCTGGAAAGTGACCTCAGACGTCTGGCCTTCATATATTTTTTGTGTCTGGTAGCATTTCAGACGTCTGTGTTTAATATCCAGACGTCTGGTCTTCATTTCTGTTTTATGTCTGGATGTCTTTCAGACGTCTGAGTTCAGGATCAGACGTCTGTTTTCTTCTGAGTTGTGAATCAGAGCTTTCTCCAGACGTCTGATAAATTAACCAGACGTCTGTTTCCTTAAGATTTGTAAACCAGAGGACTCTTTCAGACGTCTGGCTTGTGCTCTCAGACGTCTGAAATTGTCTGAAAGTGTGCATGTTGCTTTATCTTGTGCATGTCCCATTTCTCTTCAATCTCTTCTGATTTGACGTCTTTTGATTCTTGTCTTGAGTGTTGCTTTAGTCTCTTTGGTGACGTTACTCTATCAACTATCTGTAAATATAGATATATATGTACATTCGATTTCCATTGTATAGTTGTTATCATCGAAACCATAGAATTGATTTCCTAACAATCTCCCCCTTTTTGATGATGACAACTATTCAATGTACTTATATATATATTTCAAATCTCCCCCTGAATATGTGCTTAGTTTTGTTCATAAGATTATATATATATATATATATATTTCTCCCCCTTTGACATTATCAAAAAGAATACATAAAAGTTCAAGTCAAAAAGAAATGTTCATTAAAGATAAGAAGGAGATATATGAGGAAGATATCAAAGCTTAGACAAGATCTTGAAGTGAACAAATTCCTAAACTTCGTCTGAGTTTTATGAAAGTTTGTTCGTTTAATGGTTTTGTAAATATGTCGGCTACTTGATTTTCGGTACTTACATATTCTAAAGATATAGTTCCTTTTTCAACATGGTCTCGTAAGAAATGATGTCGAATATCTATATGTTTTGTGCGTGCGTGATTTACAGGATTTTTTGACAAATTTATAGCACTTGTGTTGTCACAATATATTGGAGAATTTTTTATGATTTTACCAAAATCCATTAGTGTTTGTTGCATGTATATTACTTGCACACATGCTAGAGCTACGGAGATGTATTCAGCTTCGCAAGTAGATAAAGAAACACAATTTTGCTTTTTACTAAACCACGAAACTAACGATTGTCCGATAAAATGACAAGTTCCACTAGTACTCTTACGGTCTGTTCTAGAACCGACAAAATCCGCATCGCTATATGAAACAAGTTCAAAAGGTGATCCTTTAGGATAAAACAAACCATAATCTTTAGTACTAGATAAATAGCGTAAAATGTGCTTAACAGATCGTAGATGAGATTCTTTTGGTTTGGCTTGAAATCGGGTACAAAGACAAACACTCATCATAATATCTGGTCGACTAGCCGTTAAATATAGTAAAGAACCAATCATACTTCGATATAACCTTTCATCAAAATCTTTTCCATTTTCATCTTTTTCTAAGTGAATAGTGGTACTCATTGGTGTTGGTTTGCTTGAAGTTTTATCCATTTTAAATCGATGTAATAAATCGTTACAATATTTTTCTTGATGAATAAAAATTCCATTTTCTAGTTGTTTTATTTGTAATCCTAAGAAAAAATTTAATTCTCCCATGTGTGACATTTCAAATTCATTTTTCATAATATTTGAAAAATCATTACATAGTTTTTCGTTGGTCGAACCAAAGATGATATCATCAACATAAATTTGTACAACTAAAATATCGTCATCTTCTCTTTTTATAAATAAAGTTGTATCTATTTTTCCTATATGGAAACCAGATGTTATTAGGTGATTTTTAAGACGTTCGTAGCATGCACGAGGTGCTTGTTTTAATCCATATAGTGCTTTATATAATTTAAAAACATGATCGGGATAATTCTCATGAACAAAAAGCGGTGGTTGTTCAACATATACATTTTCTTTGATAAAACCATTCAAAAAGGCACTTTTGACATCCATTTGAAATAGTTTAAAATTGTTATGAGTTGCAAAGGAGAGTAAAGTACGAATGGCTTCTAATCTTGCAACCGGTGCAAAAGTTTCATCATAGTCTACGCCTTCTTCTTGATTGTAACCCTGAGCAACTAGTCGTGCTTTATTTCTAACAATATTTCCATTTTCGTCCGCCTTGTTTTTAAATACCCATTTTGTTCCTATTACTGATTGATATTTAGGTCTTGGTACTAATTCCCATACATTATTACGTTCAAATTGATGTAATTCCTCTTGCATAGCCATTATCCAAAAATTATCATTTGAGGCTTCTTTATAATTCTTTGGTTCAAAGTTTGATACAAACGCTATATGGCTTATTTGATTTAGTTGATTTCTAGTAACTCTTGAATTAAGATCTCCAATAATATTATTTATTGGATGATCTTTAAGGATCCTAGGAGATGATAAAATAGTGTTATTTTGTATATTGGCTTCATTATTACTAGAATTTGTTGAGTTTGTGGGTAGAATAATTTCTTCTTCATCATTAGTTTGTTGTTTGAAAGGATTTTCGTCAAACGAGACATGTAGACTCTCTTCTATAGTATTATTCTTTTTATTAAAGATTCTATATGCCTTGCTACGATCTGAATATCCAACAAAGATACCTTCATTGGCTTTTGGATCAAATTTTCCTAATTTGTCTTTTGTATTTAATATAAAACATTTTGAGCCAAACGTTTTAAAGTATGATACTTTAGGTTTTTTTACCAAAAAATATTTCAAAACAAGTTTGTTTAGTCATTGGGCGAATAGTTACTCGATTTAATACATAACAGGATGTAGCAATAGCTTCGGCCCAAAAGTGTTTTGGTAATCCGCTACTATTTAATAATGTTCGTGCGCATTCTTGTAATGTACGTTTTTTTCTTTCTACGACACCATTTTGTTGGGGTGTACGAGGAAAAGAAAAATTATGAGTTATTCCCTTTTTATTGCAAAAATTTGAAAGAAGATCGTTTTCGAATTCTCCTCCATGATCGCTTCTAATATTTTTAATTTTTAAATTCATTTGAGTTTTAATCCGTTTTGCAAATATTTTAAACATACTAAAAGTACCGCTTTTATGTTTTAGAAATAAAGTCCATGTATATCTTGAGAAATCATCGACTATTACAAAGACATATTTGTTATGATTAATAGATCTTACTTGTGTTGGGCCAAATAAATCTAAATGTAATAATTCTAATGGTTGTTTTGTAGAAATATTATTTTTAGATTTAAAAGTGCTTTTCTTTAGTTTACCAATTTGACAATCATCGCATAAATTTTCTACTTTGTAACTCATTTTAGGTAACCCTCTTACTAACTAATATTTAGCTAACTTATTAATGTTCTTAAAATTAATATGACAAAATCGTTTATGCCATAACCATGGATCATCATGTTTGGCAGTTAAGCATAAGTTTGAATCTTTATTAATATTCATGTTTAATATATAAATATTTTTGTTTCTGAAACCTTCAAAAATGAGTTGTTTGTTATTATCTAAAATGTTACATCTATCTTTTTCAAAATTTATTTGAAAACCTTTATCACATAATTGACTAATGCTTAATAAGTTGTGTTTTAAATTTTCTACTAGTAAAACATTTGTAATAACAGGAGAGTTAGATATACCAGAATTGATGACTTCTCCAATGCCTATGACAAATCCCTTTGAATTGTCCCCAAATGTTACCGTTCCACCATCGATGTATGTTATATTCGATAACATTTTTGAATTTCCAGTCATATGTTTGGAGCATCCGCTATCTAGTATCCATTTCTCCTTATTTTTTATTTTGAGTACCTGCAAGATAAAAGAATATTTTAATTGGTACCCACATATTTGATTAGGGTCCTAATTGTTAGAGAGAGGTAGCCATACCCAAGATGGTTTGGTACCTTTATAAATATAATTTTTATTATAAACTATATTTTCTAAGTAATTATTGATATGCTTTTGTCTAATCAATTTGTTATTTGTTTTAGGAACCCAAATTTTCATATTTTTGGTATTCATTTTTTGTTTAGATAAACTTCTAGTTTTTATATAACTAATATTTTTAGCCTTATTTTCTCTTTGTTTAGAGCCTTTTTTAAATCCTATTCCATTTCTATTACCTGATGGTTTTGATGTTTTGATAAGATTTTCCAAGTCTTGTTTCCCTTTGTTAAATTTTGACACATTATTGGTAATTTTATCTAATTTTTCTTTTAACTCTCTATTTTCTGTTGTCAATAATTTAATATCTTCTTTAAAATTAATATTTTCTTTTAGCAAATTCTCTTTTTCTAGAGTAATGTTCTTACTTTCTATCACAATATTTCTTAATTTTTCTTGAGATATTTCAAGTTCTTCTTCTAAAATATTTTTTTCATCTTTCAACATTCCTACTTCAATTTCTAATCTATTTACTTTTACTATATATTCTTTGTTTAATTTTTTTATTTGTCTAAATTTATCATCTAATTCTATGCTAAGTTCAAGTAATTCTTCATAGTTAAGTTCTGGACATACCTCATCTTTTTGTGCCATAAAACACACATTAGCTTGTTCTCCATCGCTCTCACTATCACTTTCTGAAGATGAAGACTCGGAGTCATCCCATGTTACTTTGAAAGCTTTCTTCTTTTTATCATTGTTAAGTTTTGGGCAATCCTTCTTCATGTGTCCGTATTGATCACATTCATAGCACTTGATTTGAGATAGATTTGTTGAATTGGTTTTTCCTTCTTTTTGAAACTTGGTCATCTTTCTAAATTTCTTGAATCTATTATAGTTTTTGGCAATGAATACTATCTCATTTTCATCTAAATCTGAGTCATCATTCTTTATTGATGGAAATGCTATGTTCTTCGTTTTTGAATTTAATTCTTTATGTGCCTGCAAATTAGCTTCATAGGACATCAAATTTCCTACCAACTCTTCAACTTTGAGAGTAGAGAGATCATTAGCTTCTTCAATAGCTAATACTTTTCTTTCCCAATCAGGAGTTAAAGAGTTGAGTATTCGTGAAACTAAATCAAAATCAGTAAACTTAACTCCTAATGCCATAAGATCATGTTGAATAGTTTGAAATCTTGAATACATGTCTACTATAGTTTCATTTTGTTTCATTTTAAATGATGAAAATTGATTTTGCAAAATTGAAATTTTAGTTTGTTTGACCTTTGTTGTACCTTCATGTGTGATTTGTAAGGTACGCCAAATATCAAATGCAGTAGTGCATAACATGACATGTGAAAATTCATTTTTGTCAAGTGAGCAAAATAGGACATTCATGGCTTTAGCATTATTTGATGCTAAGGTTTTTTGTGCATCGGTCCATGTGTTCATAGCAGTAGTTGGAGCTTCATATTTATCTTGAGTGGCTGACCAAATTTCTAAACCATTAGCTTCCATGAAAATTCTCATACGTGTGGACCAATATGAATAATTAGAGCCATTAAAAGTGGGGGTCGTGCTGTGGATTGTCCTTCTTAAAAAATACTTGCCATATTATAATGATTTAAAAAAAACGTGTTACTGTTTTTCTAAACGAACCTTGCTCTGATACCAATTGAAAGTCTATATGAGTGGATCGTCTAGATTATATGCAAGTATAGGCAGTTAGCTATATAATATAATACTATAAAGTATAGTAACAAAGTAAATAAAACTAATCACACCGGTATTTTATACTGGTTCGGACCTCCCGTCCTACGTCCAGTCCCGAAGCTCCTCTTTGGAATTTCCTTTCAACCAACCCTCGCTTAACCCGGAGGAACAGGTTTACAATAGAAGAGTTTCTTTGTCAAGAATGTGTTCTGTAACACGGATGTTGACTATTGAGTACAAGAGTACTTCCAATATATATTTATCTAGAGAATATCTGAATGAGGAGTTCTATATATATGGAAGAGTTGATTACAGGTAGTTGATTGCTTGTAAATCAGAGTACAAGAGATAAGAGAGTAAGTAAGTCAGATTGTTATCTTCTCTTGAATTCCTGATGCTATTTATAGTGATGAAGAGTTTTCTTGTATAGTTGCATCTGTTGTAATCTTCGTAAAGTCGCTTCTGATGATGATGAAGAGTTGCGACAAAGAGAAGTAGATGTGTCTTTTCGAATGTGACAGTTGAGCTTTGAAAATGCACAGTCGAGTCTTGAATCAAACGTCTGGAAAGTGACCTCAGACGTCTGGCCTTCATATATTTTTTGTGTCGGGTAGCATTTCAGACGTCTGTGTTTAATATCCAGACGTCTGGTCTTCATTTCTGTTTTATGTCTGGATGTCTTTCAGACGTCTGAGTTCAGGATCAGATGTCTGTTTTCTTCTGAGTTGTGAATCAGAGACTTTCTCCAGACATCTGATAAATTAACCAGACGTCTGTTTCCTTAAGATTTGTAAACCAGAGGAATCTTTCAGACGTCTGGCTTGTGCTCTCAGACGTCTGAAATTGTCTGAAAGTGTGCATGTTGCTTTATCTTGTGCATGTCCCATTTCTCTTCAATCTCTTCTGATTTGACGTCTTTTGATTCTTGTCTTGAGTGTTGCTTTAGTCTCTTTGGTGACGTTACTCTATCAACTATCTGTAAATATAGATATATATGTACATTCGATTTTCATTGTATAGTTGTTATCATCGAAACCATAGAATTGATTTCCTAACAAGGTTCTTATTCGGGTGAATTTCTGAATCAGCGATCATGGCGGTTCGTCGCCATACAAGGTGTGCTTGTGGACCGTTCGCGATCCAAAGCATACGCAAGTTACTTCTTTTACAGAATTGCAAATATCAAATTAACGTTCACAGAAATATCCAAACAAACAAAGTCTAAATGTCTAAATCAACATGAAACAAAAGCAAAGCAAGGATGTCAAAGTGTAAATTCTCACTACGAAACGGTCAATCATTCAGAGCACGCCTGTGGATCGTTCGCGATCTCATGCATGTGTAAATGGTTTGATGGTGTTAGTGAGAAGTTTACAACTCGTTCATCGTTATTTAAATCAATTGATAACCATACGGTGCCTCGGCTCGGGGTCACCCCTAGCTGATGCAGACGATGGTCGCTCTGGTTCAACCGCTGGAGCTCGCCTCCTCACATACTGAAGTAGCCTACCGTTCCTGATATGCCCTTCTACCTCATCCTTCAGGTGTCTACAGTCGTTTGTGCTATGTCCATTCAGCTCGTGGAATAAGCAATATTTGTCTGACTTTCTCTCGCCGGTAGTTGGATCCCGTCGCATTGGTCTACGGTAGGCAACTTGCTCTCGTGTGTCTTGGTAGATTCGCTCCAAACCCTCGTTCAGTTTTGAATAGATGGTAAATCGTGGCTCCCTCCGTTGTCGCTTTGACCTGTCATCATTTTCTTCAGCCTTTCGCTTCCCTTTACCAGTCTCCGCACCTTTTCCAGGTGAATTACCGCCTCTAACTGTGTAAACATCGATTTCTTCTTCTCTCTCTGTACGAGCATCCTCTAATCGCAAAAACTTTTCGGCTTCATGATAAAACTCTCCCAGGTCCGTAGGTGGATCCTTAGTTAGTGAATTCTTGAACTCCGTGCCATCAGATATTCCAAATACAGCTGCCATCATGACCATAGATGGATCTGGTCGATCCACTGATGCTGCTGCCGCATTAAATTGCATCAGAAAACTCCTCAAAGATATTCGGCCTTTTTTTTTAGAGTCGCCAAACTCATCACGTTCTTGGGTCTCGAAATATGAACCCTTAATTGTCTCATAAACTTTTCTGTCAAATCTGTCCAAGTCCCAATGGAGCCACTCTCCAGTTGTCTAAACCATAGCGCTGCGATGTCCGTCAAATACAATGGAAAGCACCGGGCCATGACTTCCTGCGATGCCCCCAGCACTTCCATGTGCCTCATATACTTCGTTAGATGGACCGCTGGATCCGTCCGCCCATCATACATTTCCACCGACGGTAGCTTGAAGTCTGGTTTCCTGGCCTGCCTGATCGTAGGAGTAAAGGGACTCCTATGTACATCCTCCAGATCTCTATTGACTAGTCCGCCTCTCATGCTCGTCTGACCATCTCTTCCAACCTGTCGTTGTCGTCAGGCTGTGATCTTTGAGTGTTACCTTCGTACTGCCCCCTTGGCTGAGCGTTCATCCCTCTACTGCCACCAGGTTGCTCGGGTGTCCCTGAATCTCTTCCCGGGATTGGATCAACATGCTCTAAGTGTGTGCCTCCCCAGCTCCGGCACTGCGCCAGATGGTCCTGCTCCGTTTTGGACTCTGGTTGCTCCTTGATTTTGCGCTCCAAGTTGCCCAATCTGTTAAAGCAAGTTCTGTATCATTTCTTCTTGTCTTCTCATCATTGCCTCCATCTCATCCCTGGTGATGAAGGCTGAAGCTTGGTTTGCTCCTGAGGAAGCCTCTTGACTTCCTTCGTGCTGACTTCTCTCAGCTCTTTGCCTTCTACTTGTTTGTCGGGTTATTGTCTTTCAAATCTTCAAGCTTTCAGATCTGAACTTCAAATCTTGTGTAGCGGGTGCTAGTCGCTCTCAATGAAAGCACCAAAGTGTTTGCGCCAAAATTGGTCACAAACCCCAAATGTCGTGAAAGCACCAGTTCCCAATCACAGATCACAGTTATCAAATATGTAGAGAAATAAAAATGAAGAACTCTCAGAAAAAATAGATGAAAGCAGGAAACAACACAGAATTTATAGTGGTTAGGCGATCTTGCCTACGTCCACTCTAAAGTTGATGATTTTATTGATGTTTACTTGATGATTTCAATTGATTACAGCAGGTTTTAATAAAGAAATTCGTGTACAACGGCAATGGAGAAATGTAGAATTGAATCCTGTAGAGTCGGGGCGCTTTAGAATCTAGATCCCCATTTCTGAATGACCTGGGGCTCTATTTATAGGTGTAGGAGGCTGATATTTCCCCTAAAATTAGGGAGACTACTTCTGGCACGTGTGGAGGCCCATGCGCCCGCGTTCAGAAAATCTGGGCCCGCTTCGGGATCGATTCGAACTCCATTCGAATCGATCAAAAAATCATCCAATCGAGCTGAAATTTGGTGTGGACATTCTTCGACATGTACATAAGGTTCTGTGAAAATTTCATAGCATTTGGATTTGTAGATTGTGAGATATGATCGATACGAAATGAGATTTCTCGGCTGGCCGTCTCATTCGAATCGATCCCTTCGTATCGATTCCTTCGAATCGATGGTGGCTCGTGGCTCTATGATGACGTGGAGCGCAACTTTCACATTGATCCACCTTTTTCGCCGCTTTGACCGATTCGTTCCAGAGATTTCGCCGCTTTGACTTGATGGATTCGAAGACATTGATCGTTCCTGGATTCGAGCAAGGCTTCGTTCGTATCAATCGTGTCTCGCTTCAGTTGATCGATACGAAATAACTATGTTTGGATGGATTCAATGTGATGCATCTATATGGATTCGAACATATCATCGTACGTGGACTTCGAAGTGGAGTGTCTTCATGGATTCGAAGGACATCAAGTCGATGGATATGAACCGGATGGTGGCGAAGTCATATTCGAATCGATTGATGCAAACATAATGGATTCGAACACAGGTGCTACTGATGGATACGAGGTTGTGCGTGACGATGGCTGATCGATGCGAGTCAAGGCTAACTGCTGATGGATTCGAATAGGAGTGTTGCCCATGGATTCGAGCAAGGGCTATGGATACGAAAACGAGGCTATTTCCTCCAACTTGCATCGATCATAACTTGAGCATACGGATTCGGATTGACTTGAAATTTGGAATGCTGGCTCTTATGGCTTTGCTTGCCGTGCCCTATCAATTATAGCTTGATCCGGGCTTGGACAAAATTCATCGATATCCATGGTGAACCTACGGTGTAGTTGATTTCCAGGATGGATTGTCATTGATTTCTAGTCAGTTTCCTGGTATCACGACCTTGCCAAAAGGCGGGATAACAAGATATTACACAATTCTCTTGACTTGAGAATACTATTGAACTTCAATGTGGATACCGCACATTGATTACAGTTAAATCATGGCATGACATCCATTGAATGACTATAGTTGGGTCTGAGTTGAAACATTGGAAGGAAAACACTATTCAATAGAGAATTTGTCTCATTTGTTATATGAGGTTAGTATCACGATGAAATAGTCAACTCAAAGTCAAGGTCATTGGCCAGAGCAGTACAGTTAATAATAATTATTTTTATTGAACCAAAGATTTTGAGTTTGGACTAATCAAGTTGAATGTGGGTAATGCTGGAATTTTGACTACAAACAAATTTCATAAGTTCTAATGTGATATAGTGTCGACAGAGAGAATTGATATGAATAATCATTAATGCCTAGTACCTCTTATAATAAGTGAAATCTGATTTTACCAAAAAGGCCTGTAAGCCATAAATTTAGCCAAAATGTCATACCACTAGTTAAGGTGATGTGTGAACATTCATATTCAAATTGTTCGATATTAATCGCTTACCGAATTTACTTTGAGTCGCATAAGCGTAAGATGAATTCTCCGAAAAAACACATGGTTTAATTAATTTATTATCTTTGTAGCTTAGTTAAATTAATTAATATTTATGAAATACTAATTATTAAGATTTATTTGAATACGATTAATATTTAATAAAGTGTGTATAAAAGTTATAAACACGCATAGCGATATAATTTTTAAATTGGATTTAAAAGGATAATGAGTTAGTGGTTTTTGAACAATTTTGAGGCCCATGTGCCTCTTTTATGGCCGGCCATGCACGATTTTTGTGTGTGTGGGGGGGGGGGGTTAAATATGATTTGGAAATCCATAGGAGAAATCAAAGAAAGGAAATAAATCTCTATCCCATACTCTTCTTCATGACACACTTAAATCTCGTTTATGAAATATTTTTTGCCCTTTTCTCTTTATTTCCATTTTTTCTACCAAAAACATGAAGACATAGGGGAGGGTTTGATTAGTGAATTAAGCAAGGAAGGTTTTGAATGATGAACTTGATAGGTTTCGACGTTTCCCGTAAAACAAAATAAAATTTCATTCATTTCATAATTATTCTTCCTAACAATTTTTTTTCTTTCTCTTGCTCTCCTAGTCTCCTTTAATGGCAGAATTCATCATGGCCTCTATAGCTTAAATTCCCTAAAACAACATTAAAATAAAATCAAACTAAAGGATGGTTGTTATCACTTGAACCTTTTAAAACCAGATATCGATTCAACTAAATCTAGGAGTATAGATTTATCATTCAATGTGCAACTTTTGGTTATGTCCTAAGATACTATTCTGATTTGATTTATTTATATGTTTCTCTTGTTCATATGCTTTTAGAGTATATACGCCATATCACATCTATTTTGTTGTTCATCTAGCTTAATTCAAATTCCTTATTTCCATCTCAATTAATAATTTTGATTTCGATCCGCTTTTGTTTTATATCTCCACTTACTGTATGTTCATCATGATTGATATAACTTAGATCCTCAGTCTCATTTGATTATTTGTTGTTGTTCTCTATATAATTTAGATTAGAGTGCTTTACCATAAACTTACATGTATTCACTAATACCATTAAATAACTCATTTTAACCATTTTAATTCCTAAATTAGTTTATAAAACTAAATATTTTATGTAAACCATTTCCTAATTTTCTATAATCGAATAATATTTCTAAATAATTCTAAACCATCCAAATAACTTAATATATATAATCAATAAGTACAGTTATCAAACTTTGATTATACACACACACATATAATTATTTATTTATTCTAAAGTTTCCTATAATAAGCTTTGATAACTCTTAAAACATCAATTAGAAATAATACCATATTTATCTATGATTTATAAGATTTTCGTAGATTTTTTCGATATTCATGTATAACATTTAAATAAAATTTATATAAGAATTTAAGTATGTTATTTTAATTTATTAAACGAAAAAATAAATGTATATTAAAATCATAATTATTAAAATATGTAAAATAAGTTGAATTATGTGAAAATTTAATAAATTATTTATATATACTTTTGATATGATTTTTAAACCCTTAAAATAATTTTGCAATGCTTTCAAAATAAATATTTTTAAAACAAGTTAGATAAATAAACATCCATAGAAATCACACACATCAACATTAAAATTATTTATATACAATTCGATCAACAATCGGACAGAGCTCCGCTTGCAAATACTCTTCTAACATATCCAAACAATCAACTAACGCAACAATAACAACCAATTCCAATTCAACATACCAAACACTCCATCCAACAAGTCAATAAGTCATAGCATTCAAATTTCAATCGTATAAAATCATATCATATCATGAACTAATTAAATTCATAGCAAGCAATAAATAATTAAACATAGATGTGAGTATAGAGAACTCACCTTAAATGATACTTGAATTCTCAAATAAGCGATTATACTTAGCTCAGCATGAATCACCATTCACTGTCAATGATCGCACATCATCTACATCGCAGATCGCACATCACTTACATCACCTACCTGAAACACCTCCACTATCGCAGTCAGACATCGTCACGAACGTCGTTCCAGGTCGTATCGACATTGTCTCAGTCGCCTACGGTTCATCGCCGCGCCTCCCTTTCACTCGCACCGCCACCGATGAGCCAGGCGTACCTTCGTACATGATTTTAATTTTTTTCAACTGAACACGTGATTTTGAATTGGGTGCTTATGGCAAAACCAATTAACACACTGCAAGTCTATGGTATGCATTGTTCATGACTCCTCCTTGCCCTTGATAATGGATTGTTGGTCCTTTTGTGATGTTTAGGTAGTGCCTCTAATGAGAGTAATAACTCTAAGCCTACAAACTCCACAAAGTTACATTATGGATCTAGGGTGTGACCCTACAATCAGGACCGCTAGGATGGGAAATAGCCTATTTAGCAGGTCCTAATCACGTTCTCTCCGTACTGACGTGAACTCTATGACATAGATTCCCAACAAATGCTCTCGACTCGATAAGTCCTAATGAGAGTAATAACTAGTACTCGCAACTCTAGGAGTTTTGATGAGAGTAACAACAACTACTCTTGACCCTATGGGTCCTAATGAGAGATTTTCAACATAATAAATCCTCGATAACTAGCCCTAGGAGTAGATACTAATACTCAACTAGTTAAACCTTAGAGGATAAAATTGTAAATCCTATCATAACACCAACTTGTAGCCTTTGGAGAATAAGAGACTCTCAACTACAAATCTCTATAAAAGAGTCACCTCTAGACGATATCATAAATTACTAATCCATGATACAAAAAAGTGATATTTACTTACAAAAAGTAATTGAAAAATATCAACACATGCATCCCATACCATATGAGGTTACTTGCTCGTTTACTCAATGATCGCAAACTACATTTGATAATATTCTACAAAACAAGTCCAAGGAATAACCGACGAGATATTACAGAATATCCCATACCAAACGGTATTATAACCCGGTTTATTCAATATTCTCATCACATAGAAAATATAAGCAACCATAGCACACAATTCACTTAGAAATGAAGTTTGATTTATATGAAATATTCCAAGTGTACCAAAATCCTTTGTATACTTTAAAACGTTAAACTTCTATTTTTCTTCACATTTGTACAAAATTAGAAATAAGTAATTTAATCCTTATAAATGGCTTTCAAAACTCCTTTCTATATTTTAAATCTTAGAAATCTCTCATAGCTTAATGTTACTTATAAAGATTACTCCATAATTTTCTATAGTTAAATTCGACTTTTAATTGAATTTGTAGATTTTAAACCAATTTATTTTTATTTAAAATCCATAGAATATATTTTTCCAAACTCTTTTTTATACACATAAATCATGAAATATACTTTTCAAAATAACTACACAATTTTAATTAGAAACCATTTCATATTTTTCTAGCATTTTAAAGGATTTAAATAATTATTTAAATCAAAAACTGATTTTTATTTCAATAAATCCGTATCTTTAAAATAATTAAATTTTAAATAAAAATCATTGTTCAAAATAATTTCATAATTATAATGCATAAAGTTTGTACCTAGTTACATATTTAAATATATTTATTATATATATATAAACTAAAACTAAGTAATGCACTGGCCTAGAACCACGCCCAAGTCGTGCACCAGTGCACTGATGCACTATACTCCGATCCATCGGTCGCGACCTAGAATGTGAATTTTTCCAAGCCGTGCGATAATTTTTTCGATGAATGTGGCCATCGATCTCCACTCCACCTAAGCATAAATTCAACTCCTTTCTTTGTAATACAGTCCAACAACTAGACATAATCCATATCACACAATATACAATCCACAAGGTTTAAGTGAATTGGTTCAAGAGAAGCAATCCATATAGAAATCAAATTCTACAATACCCAGCACGAAATGCAAATACTTTAGACATAGATTATGAGTAGAAAATATTCACCTTAATAAGAAAACTCCATTCTTCCTATAGCACTTCATAACATCATCAAAACCCAATTTTCCCTTTCACTAAAAATGCAACATGATATTAAACTTGCTCAAAATTTGAATTTGAAGATTCATAAAGGTGTAGATTCGTTTTGAGAGGTTTAGTTTCAAACCTTATGATTTATAGAAACTTATTTGATTTTATAGGAATTATTGAAGAAGAGGCAAGGTTTCTGAAACGACCCGCCACTCCTTCCACAGAATGACGCATCATTAATAAGAAAGAAAGGGATAGAAAAGAGAAAAGAAGAGAAGAGAGAAAGAAACAACAATAGAATCTCAACAGCGGAACGAATAAATTATATTAATAACATAAGATATTACATAGTATACAACAACTATCAGAGTTACATAGATTATACAACACATACTAGACAATTATAAACATCTGTCTAGACATTACAATTCAATACAATACAGAGATCAACACAGCGGAACTACAATATATCTATAACGTTGAAGCCTCCTACTCCATTGCTCCTCCAGAAAACTCGTCAAAGCTAACCTGAATCCCTTGGCTACTCGTAAAAATTTGAGTACCCAAGAGTTTATAAAACAGAAAATAAACACTTGGGTCAGACATGGGTCTGGTGTGAGTAACAGGTTAAAGTTGCTTAACTTCGAAAACCATTTGGAAAGAAAAGGTATCTCGTAAGACTTCCCGCACATAAACACGGAAAAGTTTTTACCTTACGATAACCAAAACATTGATAGGAAATCCAGTTATATTATAATAGGGTCTATGGTTTTCAAATAAGTATTCACATAGCCGAAATTGTTACATTCATTAAATTCCAGCATACATAGGTATACAATCAAGTCCGAGATCACTTATTGGATTTTGGATTCCATACAATGGCAGGGCTACCGGGGTATCGCCCGTCACAGTACGTGGCCTAGATCATCGTACCGAGGATTACTCCCAATCCCCTGCAACACAAGGCCGGAACCATCCCTTACTGGATAATTCCCGCACAAGACTCCCCAGCAGTTGTTGCAATCAACTGCCCACACAACCGAATAATAAGAAGGGACCTCTAGACAGGAGAAATCTTGTCCTACTTGGGTGCTACCCACTAACCTTGCTGCACCTCCACTGTTTTAGCCATTCCCAGTTGATGAGGCTTGAGGCTACGATTACCTTTAATCAGAACACATCACTTAGAATGCTCATCGTCCACCTGACGATGTTCTGAAAGCATTCAATCCATACAAGTTCGTTCCGGGTTCGAACGAAACCGAAGGCATTATCTCGTTACACTCATTTTGGAATCACCCTCAGAGTTAACGACAATAACCCTTGCACTCTGAATCTTCATCTTCACTTGAGATTCACGACCTATCGTTAATTTGGATCGATGTGGTATTCGGATATCCAAATCTGGAAACCCGATCCCGGTCTCATTGAAATCCAAAACGTATCTTTTAAGGCTAAGTTGTTTTAAGGTTAAAACAATTCAATTCTATTATCTATATACACATAGATAGATAATTCACAATATCAAATAGATAATCTACATTATCATCATAAACAGATAATTCATATCATCATCACTATATAACCATACATCCATATCACACGGTATCAATTATCTCATATCTGAGATCTTAAACCATTCAAGGTATCATACATCCATACATAAGCAATGATCTATTAATCATACTATAATTAATTTAAAATGAATTAAATTAATTACTTCATCTCTAATTAATTTAAAGTAAATTAAATTATTTACTACATCTATAAATCCTGCTTAAATCACTATTAATTAATTATCAATCAATTAATCAATCATCATCAAATTATTCATTTTAATTAATCATCCTTGATTAATTAACATTTAATTACATTCAAGTAATTAGCATTAAATTAATTTATAAATTAATTATTCTTAACTACTTATAGTAATTAACCTTTAATTACTTCATTAATTAATTAATTAAAATTAATTACATTACTCCTTAATTAATTACATTAATTAATCACTTCATTTATTAATTATTTCTTAATTAATCAATTCTTAATTACATTATTAATTATATTAATTAATGATCCCTAATTACATTTTATTATTAATTACTTTATTAAAATTAATTACATTAAGTAATTAATCTTCAATTAAATCATAATTATTAATCACCTTTGATTAATCTTATTTAGTAATTAACTACCCTTAATTACTTCTTTAAATAAATTAATTATTCCTTAATTAATTTCTTAATTAATCCCTTGATTAATTCCATTAAGTAATTAACTTCCCTTAATTACTCCACTAATTACATCAGTAATTATCCATTAATTACTTTCCTAAGCAATTATTCTTCGTTAAATTACATTAAGTAATTTATACTTCACAAATCAATAAGTGATTATCTTAAATTAATTAAACTTAATTAATTAACTTAACTAATCAAATTAAACTCAATTAATTACAATGAGTAATTAATTTCTTAATTACTTCCATTAAGTAATTATATTTAAACAATTTCTACAAATGATTAACCTTAATTAATTAATCCAATTAATTAATTTAATTAATCACATAAATTGATTTTTTAATAAACTCAAGTTAATGATCTACATTAACTATTAATTATCCTTTAATTATTTTTCTTAAATAATTAAACTTTAATTAACCATTATTAATTACAAATTAATTAATTCTAATTACCAATAAATCAATCTCTAATTACTTAATTAATTAAGTACCTAACAACAACTTAATTAATCCTTAATTACTTGATTAATTTTCCTAACCATTAATTAATAATCTCAAATTCATGATTCTTAATTTCAAATTAATTAACCTTTAATTAATTAATTAGATCTTAATTAATCAAATTAAACCCTTAATTACTAAATTTATTAATCCACATCATACATTAATTAAATTGATAAATCATCTTTTAATTTCCTTAATAATTTATTTTATCCCAAATTATTAAATCTAAATTATCTTTAAGATAACAATTAATTCTTATTAATGATTAAATTATCATTAATAAAGCATTTAAAACAATTTACCTTTAAATTTACTTTTAAATTTCATTTTAAACTTAAGATTTAAAAATGAAACAATTTTAATTTTTAACAGGCTTTAAAACCATTTGAATCCTTTTTAAATCACATGTAAAAAAAATATTTACTTAATAAAAGAAATTTAAAACCAAATTCATTTTAAATTCAAACCAATTTAAAATACACTTTAACATTCAAATTGTTTAAAATATTTAAAAACTTCTTTTTATTTCGAAACTAGGATTTAAATTTAGATTTGAATTTATACCTAAATTGATCTTAAAACTAGTTTAAATCTTGCTTTCCATTTTTGAATTTCATTTAAAATTTTAAACTGACAGGTTTCTTAAAACCTGTAACAATTCATATGACTCGAACCCTCCTTCAAAAGCTTCGAGTCAAAACCCACAATGCTACGGGTAACACATGCAAATGACTCGAGAAATCTCGAGTACCATTCCTCTTCCATTCCAGGCTTCACCTGGAAACAAAACTGCACCGTGCACGTGCACCCACGACGCCGCCACCTCCGACCATCAACGTTTATCCTCACAAGTCAACGATCACATCCTCTGACGAACTAAACCCAAACTTCATCGATTTTCACTCGAATTCGAATTCGAGCATTCGAACCCAACCTGGAACAAGAAACTAAAGCCTGGAACAACTTCGTCCTTTCTCCTCCGACCACCGAAGTTGCTGAAACTTCGTCCACGACTTCGACAACCCTCCAGCTTCCAATCTCCAAAGACTTGTTGCACTCGATCAATTGTGGAAGTCGAACCAATCCAAAACATTCAGCCTAGACAAACTAGGGCTACAGACCAAAATCCCCCATCGCTACCTCCACGGTGAAATACACCATCATCAGAAAATTTTCTCGTCATCACTGACCATTCCTCTAACTCCAGAAGAAAACTCAATCCCTCCGATCATTTAGATCAACAGGAACAACCCAAAATGCACAATTCAGACATCTCTGAACTGCTCTCTGATTCTAATACTAGAATTTGTCATTTTATTTTTAAAAATCATGATTTTGTTTAGGGATTTGATTCATAACCCTGAATCTATGAATTTCTAAATTTATTTTTTTGACTTAGCTTAAGCACTCTAGTACTTATGGTTTCCAGAGCCAAGTGAATATTATTTTGACTTAATTTAAACTCTAAACTAAAATTTGAAATGAACAAACAACTTTTGTTTTAATCTTAAATCCTAATGAAGATCGAATCAAGTGATAATGTAATATTTGCCAAATTCTTAATTATAAAGACAAGAACAGACAAGAACAGATATACATCAAACACAGATATATGCATTCATATACACACAGAAGATTCACCAATATATATTCATGCAAAGCATATTCATTCCATAAATCAACATGCAGATAGATCATCAATACTTATGCATTTAAAAATAATGTTACTCACCTGTTCACATGAAGAACAGAGCATTGTGATTAGAAAATAGCTTTATTGATTTCTTTGAAACTGGTTGTTATGGAACCTTGCTTTTGATTTAAAAGCTTGCATGCTAATGGAACTTGTTGAAGATGGCTTAAGACTTGGTTACAGATAGCTTTGTATTTGCTTGCTCTCAAAACAGAGTTGAAGAATTATTTCCAGACTTATTTCCAGGTTTAAGAAATGAGTTCAGGCTTTGATTTTGATCTTGGAAAATGATTTACAGGTTTTTATTTGAATTTTGTTTTTGAAAATAAGTTTACAGGTTGACGAATTTGATCTGGTTTTTGAGGAGGTATAGATTTTTCTTTGAGAAATTATATTCAGTTTTCTTTATTTAGAAAGGAGATTAGAAAAGAAAAGGAAAATGCAAGATTATGTTTATATAAAGGCTGAAATTATATGTAAATAAAAAAAAACTAACTTCAATTTGACACTTGTCTCATTGTTAATCCATTACTTAACACATGTTATTTAGGTGTCTTAATTTTATTACACTTGTCTTTTAAGTAATTAATACATATTTTTATTTATTTAAAAATGTTAATAAAGATTTTAAACTTAATAAATAAATTCTTATGTAAATGTATATATGCATTTCTCTTTTAAAGAAAATGTAAATAAACAAAGTATTATAATCAAATTTGAAAATATCAAATTTGACAATTTTAAATAATTTATAAAAGAGATTATAAATTACTTCTATTATTAAATGAATTAATACCATATGTAAATTGTATTTTAAACTTCTATTTTTAAATCATATATATCAAGTAATATTTAAAAAGAAATAAAACAAACCTTTTATTTAAATTTAAACTTAAGCTAAAAATATAATTTAAACAATAAATCATTTATTTTAAGTATTTTTAAAACCATATAGTTATTTATTAAATAGCTTTGAAAAGCTTAATATTAAATTAATCATGATTTCTAAATTACCAAAATATATTAGAATTTGAAAACATAATTTCATTTGTTAAATTCAAACCAAAGCTCATCTATTTACAATATATATACAATTATATAGATACATTATAAATAGAAATCATTTTATTAAATTTTAAAAGATAAAATTCACCAATTAAATATTTATTTAATTAGATTATTAAATTAATTCAAATTTATTAACAAAGATTATCAAATCAATTTAATTTTAAATATAGATTATTAAATTGATATTGCCCAAAATTCCGGGATATCACATTCCTCCCCCCTTATAATAATTTCGTCCCCGAAATTTAAAACAAAGGTAATTTAATAATCTATCAAAGATTTTAATTCTTAAAACACAACATATATTATCAACCATATGCTAACAACCATAGCAACCAATCATCCAAACAAACAATTCTAACTATCTAGACAAAATTCTGGATAGAATTTCCTCGAGTTTCCCCAAGTATATATATATACCGGAATACTCGCTCTACAAACAATCTAAACTACGAAGTTACAGAGCTCCTACTCATCTAGATCTACAAAACTAGACAGTATATCAGTCTACAAACGAGTCTGACTCAACTACCAAATCCTCCTGAACTACTGATTCCAAAACCAGAGATAGATCAAACACTTATCCAAAATCAAGAATACAATCTCTCTCTTCAAACATCAGAAGACTAAACTTACTTCTCCTATCTGGAAAAGATAAAACAAAAGCACTTCCAAACTGCTCCCACTGCACAACTCTGATCTGAAGTAGATAAGAATGCTGATGAAGAACACAAGCACAAACTGGACAACCTATCCCAGAAAATTGGTTCAACAGATCCATTAAGAAAACTCAGATACTCCATCAAATTCTGAGCTGCTTCACCAAACTCTATCTCTAGGAACCATCCTTCAACTAAACTGAACCACGGTACCACTCCTGGAATCCTAGTCGATAAGAAAAATCAATCTCCAGATGCGAACAAATTTCTGACTTCCCTGAAGACATCCAGAAAAACTCTGATAACTCAAGAGAACACTCAGCAATCGCAAGTCACTTTTGCGATCAACCCATCCTATTACCAAAGAAAAACTGCTCTCTCTTTACCAATCAGAATAGCTTACACTTATCTATCCAATCCATCGAAGAAATGGATCCACTCTGCTGCTTCTGAACTCCTCCTCAAGAAAAAATGCTCAGCCAGAAAACTTCCTGCCAAAACACAGAACACTCCGAGCTGCACTGCTGACACCGATGCCAAAAATTTCCTAATCCAAAGCTCTTCGAGAAACTTAAACCTTAAACAAAACAGAAACACCATACTGAACTCAGCCACAACACCGAAGTAGACACACTCCTTAAACTTGTTCCAAAGAAAACATCTTCGGGAACATCCATAGTCACTGCATCTCATCACGCAGCTACTATTACCTGAGGTATCAAGATACCATCACTCGCTTCAGCTCATCCAACTTCAAAGATAAACTCCGAACTTTAATAGTTCCCTTCGGAGATCGGTGAAATCCTTACACCACTGCAAAGCTTACTCGAGACGGTATTAGGCCTATAGTCTCGACCGATACACTTCCAACCTCAAACATTCAGACTCCTACCAATGGTAGTCGTGTTACACACACCACTACCTTATCTACCTTTATAACTCATATTGGAAAACCTGAATGGGTAACCCAACAGATAGGTAGAAATAAAGATATATAAATATATTAAAAATTACAAATACGCTCTCTCAAGAAAGAAATCACTCCAAAGCCTAGGTATTCACTCAACCTAGCGCACTGATACCAACTGAAACGACCCGCCACTCCTTCCACAGAATGACGCATCATTAATAAGAAAGAAAGGGATAGAAAAGAGAAAAGAAGAGAAGAGAGAAAGAAACAACAATAGAATCTCAACAGCGGAACAAATAAATTATATTAATAACATAAGATATTACATAGTATACAACAACTATCAGAGTTACACAGATTATACAACACATACTAGACAGTTATAAACATCTGTCTAGACATTACAATTCAATACAATACAGAGATCAACACAGCGGAACTACAATATATCTATAACGTTGAAGCCTCCTGCTCCATTGCTCCTCCAGAAAACTCGTCAAAGCTAACCTGAATCCCTTGGCTACTCGTAAAAATTTGAGTACCCAAGAGTTTATAAAACAGAAAATAAACACTTGGGTCAGACATGGATCTGGTGTGAGTAACAGGTTAAAGTTGCTTAACTTCGAAAACCATTTGGAAAGAAAAGGTATCTCGTAAGACTTCCCGCACATAAACACGGAAAAGTTTTTACCTTACGATAACCAAAACATTGATAGGAAATCCAGTTATATTATAATAGGGTCTATGGTTTTCAAATAAGTATTCACATAGCCGAAATTGTTACATTCATTAAATTCCAGCATACATAGGTATACAATCAAGTCCAAGATCACTTATAGGAATTTGGATTCCATACAATGGCAGGGCTACCGGGGACCGCCCGTCACAGTACGTGGCCTAGATCACCGTACCGAGGATTACTCCCAATCCCCTGCAACACAAGGCCGGAACCATCCCTTACTGGATAATTCCCGCACAAGACTCCCCAGCAGTTGTTGCAATCAACTGCCCACACAACCGAATAATAAGAAGGGACCTCTAGACAGGAGAAATCTTGTCCTACTTGGGTGCTACCCACTAACCTTGCTGCACCTCCCCTGTTTTAACCATTCCCGGTTGATGAGGCTTGAGGCTACGATTACCTTTAATCAGAACACATCACTTAGAATGCTCATCGTCCACCTGACGATGTTCTGAAAGCATTCAATCCATACAAGTTCGTTCCGGGTTCGAACAAAACCGAAGGCATTATCTCGTTACACTCATTTTGGAATCACCCTCAGAGTTAACGACAATAACCCTTGCACTCTGAATCTTCATCTTCACTTGAGATTCACGACCTATCGTTAATTTGGATCGATGTGGTATTCGGATATACAAATCTGGAAACCCGATCCCGGTCTCATCGAAATCCAAAACGTATCTTTTAAGGCCAAGTTGTTTTAAGGTTAAAACAATTCATTCTATTATCTATATACACATAGTGTAACAACCCGCATATCTATCGATTTTATATTTAAATATTTTATCGTTAGTCGGATGTTAGTCCGAAAAGCTACTTTTTGCATACGGTCAAATTAGGACTCGAGACCACTTCCATTGAGTTCAAAATGACGTTTGCGATATTTTTGAGTGTAAACTTCGATATGTTTGGAGATAGTGAACTTTTCGGCACTTTTTCCCGCCTTTGACTTTGGTTTGGACTGCACCCCTTTAGTTCAGCCCAACCATCTTCCTCACTTTATCAAAACACTTCAAGCTTTGTCAAAAATGGTGGTGGGAAGTGGAAATTAAAACTCCAAACACAAATTCTATTGCAAATCCGAGATTCAACATCAAATTCACGTGAAGAACATTGATTCAAGCTTGTTGGTGTTCTTGCTTTGCTCTCAAATCTCCATCTTCATCAAATTCCGTGAAAAGGTGAGATTTTTGATCTCACATCTTGCCTATAATCATCATTGGACTGTTGGGAATGATTCCCTATCACTCTAGCATCAACATTTGCTTTTGGTTTGGATTGGATTGGCGAAAAACTTCAATTTTCGGTGTTTTGGTGATTTTTCTGGCATTAGGTCGTTCTGGCCTTCGCTAGGTCGTACTCGAGTTAAGGAGTTAGGTCTCTGCGTTGAAAAGTCACAGAACTTAAGTCGTTCACGAGTTAAAGGCATAAGTCGTTCACGAGTTAAAGGCATAAGTCGTTCACGAGTTAAAGGCATAAGTCGTTCACGAGTTAAAGGCCTTAAGTCGTTTGCAGTTAGCTCGCGTGCCTAGTTAAGTCGTTAGGTCGCGTGCCTTGCTAACTCGTTAGGTCGCATGCCTAGTTAAGTCATTAGGTCGCGTGCCTTGTTAAGTCGTTAGGTCGCGTGCCTAGTCAAGTCGTTAGGTCGTGAACACTTAGGTCGTAAGACTTTTCTGTTCCTTAGGTCGTAAGACCTTAGGTCGTGCACTTTTAGGTCGCGACCAACCTTATGTCGCGAACCTCTTTAGGTCGTATGACCCTAATTTTTCTTAGGTCGTTGGACCTTTTTAACCCGTTAGGTCGTAGACCCTTAAACTGTTAAGTCCCTCGTCTCCTTAGGTCGTAGCTCGTAAGTCGCTCGACCCTGCTAAGCCTTTAGGTCGCGTATCCTTAGGTCGCCAGTTTTAGGTCGCTGGTTCGTATGGCTCTTAAGTCGTAAGTCGTTCGCGAGTTAGCACTTAGGTCGTTTGACCTGTTTTCCCTAGGTCGTTCGACCTGTTCTTCTGCTAGGTCGTGTGGCATTCTTCCCTTAGGTCGTTTGGCTTCTCGAGACCGCTTGCCTTCACTAGGTCGAACCCCGTATTACTCTGCGTAGGCAATCTCTTCTGAAAAACATTTATCAGAATTTCTACTTTGATGGTTTTGGGATTGACTTCTTTGGACTTTACTTACGTCTTCGAACGTGAATTGATTTGTTTCTACAATCGTTTTATGACTTGTCACTTTAAAGATATATGAAGGTTTCAATACTAATAGTAAATATCAAAACTCTTTCATCAAAGCGATTTCAACACTATTTTAAATATCAAAAGTTCGTTTTCTCAAACCGATTTTCAATCTACTAGTATATACAAGCCTTTACTTCACTCGAATGAGAAATCGACTTAAACGACTTAGTAAAACGAGTGGTATGAAACGCTTGCGTTCACTTCGTCGGTTAGCTCTTGGACTTGTTCGATTGAACCCTTTTTGTGACAATTTCCTAGTGAAGATTTACAGCTTGTTCGTAAATATTTAAGTTAAGCAAGTGGTTATGGGACATGAAGCTAAACTCATATATTTACTAGCTTGGTGTGATTGACACTTCCTTATGATCATGACGATCATTTTTGTGATTTAGACTAGCGATTGAGCGATGTATCTTTGTCTGCGTGGGAGACTATACCCCGTTTATGTGATGTTTCGCCATCACATATCTAGGGTAGCACCCTACGGTCTTCGGGCCATTCCTGTGTGAAAATTTAATGGATAGCTTCCATGAGATAGCTTCTCGTCATGTGTTTACGCGTAGGTGAGTTTTCATGCTCCCATTCATGTGTTAGGCCTCCCCCCTTTTTATGTGTTTTCTGGATTTCTGATGATGATTTCTGGAATTTTGTGCTTCACCAATTTTCATGATTTTCATTGATATGGTATCAGTTTTGTGCATTGGTGAATTCATGTGTTATTGACTTGTTATGAATACAAGTTTAGGGTATGATACCCTACCTTATCTTTGTGAAGATTCTTGTGATATTGATTAATCTTTTGTTGATTATCATTTACATACTTATAGTAGTATGTCGTTATGGTTATTTCATGTTCATGTCATGCCTTTTACTTTATACCATATCATCTGATATTTATAGCTAGACTGATCCGTTTATTATTTTCTTATAAATAATACTCGGGTCAGACCGAGATGTTACAGGTGCTTCTGCTTGACTTCTCTTCAGGATATTTCTGACTTTTGGCTAACTACATAGATTAGTAGTTTTTGGATGTACACCTTTGAGATATAGACTCTATGTTGTGTACTTATTCTTTTGTATAGCACGTGATGCTATTCTTTTGTATTATCGTGGATCTTTCTGACCACTACTCTGATGTACACTTTCATGTGTTATATATTAATTCATATCTTCTTCCGCCTTTGTGATATGGATGTCTGTGACTGATTTATGTTATGATTATTTCTATGTTTGTTTCCGAAGATTATATATAGCCACCGTGTGATAGCTTTGTGTTTGTATCGGTATGTCGGATTTCCTCCTTAAAAGATATGCATTCTATTCTATCTGACGTATCGGTGCTCGCAAAAAGAAGTTACATGGATGGTCGCTCCTCCACAGCCTTATTCTCCGTGCTAATTGACAGCACTACATCGTGGTGTTCTTGGTTAGCGTGGGTATAGAGGTGGGGCGTCACACATAGATAGATAATTCACAATATCAAATAGATAATCTACATTATCATCATAAACAGATAATTCATATCATCATCACTATGTAACCATACATCCATATCACACGGTATCAATTATCTCATATCTGAGATCTTAAACCATTCAAGGTATCATACATCCATACATAAGCAATGATCTATTAATCATACTATAATTAATTTAAAATGAATTAAATTAATTACTTCATCTCTAATTAATTTAAAGTAAATTAAATTATTTACTACATCTATAAATCCTGCTTAAATCACTATTAATTAATTATCAATCAATTAATCAATCATCATCAAATTATTCATTTTAATTAATCATCCTTGATTAATTAACATTTAATTACATTCAAGTAATTAGCATTAAATTAATTTATAAATTAATTATTCTTAACTACTTATAGTAATTAACCTTTAATTACTTCATTAATTAATTAATTAAAATTAATTACATTAATTTAATTAATCATCCTTGATTAATTAACATTTAATTACATTCAAGTAATTAGCATTAAATTAATTTATAAATTAATTATTCTTAACTATTTATAGTAATTAACCTTTAATTACTTCATTAATTATTTAATTAAAATTAATTACATTACTCCTTAATTAATTACATTAATTAATCACTTCATTTATTAATTATTTCTTAATTAATCAATTCTTAATTACATTATTAATTATATTAATTAATGATCCCTAATTACATTTTATTATTAATTACTTTATTAAAATTAATTACATTAAGTAATTAATCTTCAATTAAATCATAATTATTAATCACCTTTGATTAATCTTATTCAGTAATTAACTACCCTTAATTACTTCTTTAAATAAATTAATTATTCCTTAATTAATTTCTTAATTAATCCCTTGATTAATTCCATTAAGTAATTAACTTCCCTTAATTACTCCACTAATTACATCAGTAATTATCCATTAATTACTTTCCTAAGCAATTATTCTTCATTAAATTACATTAAGTAATTTATACTTCGCAAATCAATAAGTGATTATCTTAAATTAATTAAACTTAATTAATTAACTTAACTAATCAAATTAAACTCAATTAATTACAATGAGTAATTAATTTCTTAATTACTTCCATTAAGTAATTATATTTAAACAATTTCTACAAATGATTAACCTTAATTAATTAATCCAATTAATTATTTTAATTAATCACATAAATTGATTTTTTAATAAACTCAAGTTAATGATCTACATTAACTATTAATTATCCTTTAATTATTTTTCTTAAATAATTAAACTTTAATTAACCATTATTAATTACAAATTAATTAATTCTAATTACCAATAAATCAATCTCTAATTACTTAATTAATTAAGTACCTAACAACAACTTAATTAATCCTTAATTACTTGATTAATTTTCCTAACCATTAATTAATAATCTCAAATTCATGATTCTTAATTTCAAATTAATTAACCTTTAATTAATTAATTAGATCTTAATTAATCAAATTAAACCCTTAATTACTAAATTTATTAATCCACATCATACATTAATTAAATTGATAAATCATCTTTTAATTTCCTTAATAATTTATTTTATCCTAAATTATTAAATCTAAATTATCTTTAAGATAACACTTAATTCTTATTAATGATTAAATTATCATTAATAAAGCGTTTAAAACAATTTACCTTTAAATTTACTTTTAAATTTCATTTTAAACTTAAGATTTAAAAATGAAACAATTTTAATTTTTAACAGGCTTTAAAACCATTTGAATCCTTTTTAAATCACATGTAAAAAAAATATTTACTTAATAAAAGAAATTGAAAACCAAATTCATTTTAAATTCAAACCAATTTAAAATACACTTTAACATTCAAATTGTTTAAAATATTTAAAAACTTCTTTTTATTTCGAAACTAGGATTTAAATTTAGATTTGAATTTATACCTAAATTGATCTTAAAACTGGTTTAAATCTTGCTTTCCATTTTTGAATTTCATTTAAAATTTTAAACTGACAGGTTTCTTAAAACCTGTAACAATTCATATGACTCGAACCCTCCTTCAAAAGCTTCGAGTCAAAACCCACAATGCTTCGGGTAACACATGCAAATGACTCGAGAAATCTCGAGTACCATTCCTCTTCCATTCCAAGCTTCACCTGGAAACAAAACTGCACCGTGCACGTGCACCCACGACGCCGCCACCTCCGACCATCAACGTTTATCCTCACAAGTCGACGATCACATCCTCTGACGAACTAAACCCAAACTTCATCGATTTTCACTCGAATTCGAATTCGAGCATTCGAACCCAACCTGGAACAAGAAACTAAAGCCTGGAACAACTTCGTCCTTTCTCCTCCGACCACCGGAGTTGCTGAAACTTCGTCCACGACTTCGACAACCCTCCAGCTTCCAATCTCCAAAGACTTGTTGCACTCGATCAATTGTGGAAGTCGAACCAATCCAAAACATTCAGCCTAGACAAACTAGGGCTACAGACCAAAATCCCCCATCGCTACCTCCAAGGTGAAATACACCATCATCAGAAAATTTTCTCGTCATCACTGACCATTCCTCTAACTCCAGAAGAAAACTCAATCCCTCCGATCATTTAGATCAACAGGAACAACCCAAAATGCACAATTCAGACATCTCTGAACTGCTCTCTGATTCTAATACTAGAATTTGTCATTTTATTTTTAAAAATCATGATTTTGTTTAGGGATTTGATTCATAACCCTGAATCTATGAATTTCTAAATTTATTTTTTTGACTTAGCTTAAGCACTCTAGTACTTATGGTTTCCAGAGCCAAGTGAATATTATTTTGACTTAATTTAAACTCTAAACTAAAATTTGAAATGAACAAACAACTTTTGTTTTAATCTTAAATCCTAATGAAGATCGAATCAAGTGATAATGTAATATTTGCCAAATTCTTAATTATAAAGACAAGAACAGACAAGAACAGATATACATCAAACACAGATATATGCATTCATATACACACAGAAGATTCACCAATATATATTCATGCAAAGCATATTCATTCCAGAAATCAACATGTAGATAAATCATCAATACTTATGCATTTAAAAATAATGTTACTCACCTGTTCACATGAAGAACAGAGCATTGTGATTAGAAAATAGCTTTATTGATTTCTTTGAAACTGGTTGTTATGGAACCTTGCTTTTGATTTAAAAGCTTGCATGCTAATGGAACTTGTTGAAGATGGCTTAAGACTTGATTACAGATAGCTTTGTATTTGCTTGCTCTCAAAACAGAGTTGAAGAATTATTTCCAGACTTATTTCCAGGTTTAAGAAATGAGTTCAGGCTTTGATTTTGATCTTGGAAAATGATTTACAGGTTTTGATTTGAATTTTGTTTTTGAAAATAAGTTTACAGGTTGACGAATTTGATCTGGTTTTTGAGGAGGTATAGATTTTTCTTTGAGAAATTATATTCAGTTTTCTTTGTTTAGAAAGGAGATTAGAAAAGAAAAGGAAAATGCAAGATGTATGTTTATATAAAGGCTGAAATTATATGTAAATAAAAAAAACTAACTTCAATTTGACACTTGTCTCATTGTTAATTCATTACTTAACACATGTTATTTAGGTGTCTTAATTTTATTACACTTCTTTTAAGTAATTAATACATATTTTTGTTTATTTAAAAATGTTAATAAAGATTTTAAACTTAATAAATAAATTCTTATGTAAATGTATATATGCATTTCTCTTTTAAAGAAAATGTAAATAAACAAAGTATTATATTCAAATTTGAAAATATCAAATTTGACAATTTTAAATAATTTATAAAAGAGATTATAAATTACTTCTATTATTAAATGAATTAATACCATATGTAAATTGTATTTTAAACTTCTATTTTTAAATCATATATATCAAGTAATATTTAAAAAGAAATAAAACAAACCTTTTATTTAAAGTTAAACTTAAGCTAAAAATATAATTTAAACAATAAATCATTTATTTTAAGTATTTTTAAAACCATATAGTTATTTATTAAATAGCTTTGAAAAGCTTAATATTAAATTAATCATGATTTCCAAATTACCAAAATATATTAGAATTTGAAAACATAATTTCATTTGTTAAATTCAAACCAAAGCTCATCTATTTACAATATATATACAATTATATATCTACATTATAAATAGAAATCATTTTATTAAATTTTAAAAGATAAAATTCACCAATTAAATATTTATTTAATTAGATTATTAAATTAATTCAAATTTATTAACAAAGATTACCAAATCAATTCAATTTTAAATATAGATTATTAAATTGATATTGCCCAAAATTCCGGGATATCACAGTTTCATTATTTGAGATTATGAAGATGGAAGTAAAAGTGGTATACGGGAAGTGATTTTGTGAATGAAGTGGAGGATTCTAGACTAAGAAAAGTCCAAATATTCACCGTAAGGGTTTGGGCTTCATGTGCTCTAGCTAATTATTTTCCTTTATTTCCCTTATTTTCATTTTCCACTAACTTTTACGTAGCCCAAATTAACTTCAACTCCCACTTAAAAATTATTTCTACCTTAAATTCATATTATTTACCCACTATACAACTTTTATAAAAAATTATTTCCCATAATTTGATCATTTAATTTATTATTCCTTAATTACAATTTTAAGCTCCTTTACTTAAAAATCTCAAATTCCTTACACGAGTGAAATTAATTTTTGTTTTCTTTTAAAATAATTTCTTTGTCTTATTTATTTCCAATATTTAACCTTATAAAAATTATCTTACCATTTTTAATATATATTTTAAGAAATCGTTTATTACAAAATCAAAACTTCAGAAATATTAACACCCAAAATAATACATTTCATTATTAACAAATATTTTCTCCCAATATAATTTTGGATCACCAAATAAATCATCTTTTCACCAATCTCACCAGTTTATTTTATCATCAAAATTCTCATCCTTAGAAAAATACATCATCATTAAATCCCAAAGTATTCACACTGTATCCTTAGAACTCATTTAATAATTTATAACCCCATTATTAATTTTAATTTATTTCTTCTCAACATCAGGTTGTTACAGACTCCCCTCTTAAGAAAATTATGTCCTCGCAATTTCCTATAGAGAAAACCCATAACGACTAATGCCTCTAACTTTAACACACCCTTTTATAATTTAAACAACCATGCAATCATCTAAATCAATCAAAAACATCCTACACAAAGTTTATCTAATGCAATAACAATTATTAGACCCTTCGTTGGCTTCACATTACATTGGATTATCATCCCTTGACCATTGTCTATGGTTAAGGTCTATGAGTCGAAAAACATAATTAAGACGATACCAAAGCCTCCCAATCCAAAAATACACTTTGGATATTAGACTTTTTGGAAAACTTCGGAGTAAGGCATAAAGTGTCTTCCGAGCATCCATAACACAAAAACAAATCATTCGCATCTTTATATTTATAAATGCAAAGTCTTTTAGTTAACTTCAAGGTGTTAAAACATATGGTTATTCATTAATTTTCAAAACTTTCAAAATAATATATATATATATATAATATAATATAAAGGACCGCAAAATATTCATATATCTCAAAACTTCAAATTGCAGAAATATTTTTTTATCTATATAAAATAGATCATCATCTTTAAACCTAAATTCAACTAACAAATCTCAAAATTTTGTAAAGCACTTGAAACAAAATTTGTTGCTTACACTCATAACTTCTCTAAAATAACAAACCATCAACACATATTCTGGTTTAAAATTATGATCAACAACATTAAAATTTTAGTTCAAAATTTTCTAATATTTATAATACTTCGAAACCTTGAAAGGTGATTAATACCAAAAATGGAAACACCTTTCAAACCAATGATAGATTTCCAAAATTTGAACACAGGACCTAAATTATATTTATTTTAACAAAATTCTAAAAATCATATTTCAAAATTTAGTTCCCTTTAAAATCATTTTTTCACTTTATTTATTATAAAACTACACTCTACCGAAATAATTCACAAAATCAATACTTTTTTTCAAAGATTCATGAAATACCTTTTCATTTCAAAACTACCGCTTCAAGTTTTATAAAATTTACTCCAAATATTTACTTTACTTTACTCTTGAACTCTTTTCTCCACAAAATACTTATTATTCACATAGATGATGATAATAATAATTTTTTCTATCATTTACACATGCTTTAAAATACCATATTAGTTTTAAAACTATTTTATCTTGAAAACTCGCATATACCACATCGAATACATACATACATACATATATATAGCATGCATACATTATAAATATTTTCACAACGTTCGTCACAACCAATCATATAACATGGCAGGCATACAAATCACAATATCACATACCATACAATTTCCTTAGTCTATAATATCTACCATTTAACAATGATGCGTCACCATGAATTTTAGCGATTCACTTTTCTGATTAGTTGTAGTGTTGATCGTGTGATCAACATTGCCTCACCATCGATCTCAGTCGCCCACTAATGCTCGATGGCTGCAATCTACATATAAAATACCTAACTTATGAAAATAATTTTGTTATTTCAAAACAATTTACTTTATAAATCAAAGATATTCTCATATCAGAATATATACAAAAACATCTTTTAAATACTACTTAATTTTACCGAATAATATACATATACATATACATATACATATACATATACATATGCTTATGAAATATAAATGAAATTTATCAAATTATGCTATTGTAAATTGTTTGAATATGTAAACTTTGAAATCTATTGAATTGGAAGTGGTTTAAATTTGTAGTTCAAACCTGGATTTGAAATCGATATAAATTTGAATGGTTTTATGAGAGTTTGAAATTGTTGAACTGTGATTTATTTAAGTTGAATTAGGAACTAAAGTTAATTGAATTGGTTTGTGAAATTGGAAGAAATAATTCTAATTTGAAACTATTTTCGATATAAACTCTTTTTATTATATATATTATTTTTAATATAAACTATTTTAAATCTATATTTATTTTTAAATATAAACTATTTTATAACTATTTAAATATATATATAAATTTCAATATATAAACTGTTTTAAGTTGGAAATGTTATGATTTAGATTTAATGGATTTAAACAGCGAATATTTTGATATGATGGTTTGAACTATTTTTGAAAGTGAAATAATGATTTTGAAAGTAAAATATGATTTCGAAAGTGATATGATTTCGAAAGTTAATATAATTTTGGAAGTGATATGATTTTGAAAAGAATATGATATTTTGATATGAAGTATAAACTGCTTGAAATATAAAATGACCATAGTGTGAAATAAAAGTTTGGTTGTTAAAAAGACCGGGATCGGATATTGTCATACTCTCTGCCAATACCGAAAACCACTTTAACAACTGTGCACGTGGTGGAGATTCCAGAACGAAGTAGGATGGTTTGGAGACGATTCTGTATGAGGTATTAACGCAGCCCTGACTCCCGCGAGTCAGCTTGATGTGGCTAAAACAGGAGTTATACCTAGGCCAAGTGAGGTCGCACCTCCGATCGGGCACATTTCTTCGATACCATTCTATTACTTTGTGATTTGATTGGGTGCACCATTGATTTTGGGAGTGTGTCTCGAGGTAGGCGGTGGTAGCTGCTATGTGTTACCACCAGCCCGGTTCTGCAAAACGGTAGAATCCTACCCTGGGCATTGCCTCGCGTGCCTTGGCACATGCCTTATCGCACATTCTACAAGTTTGTTTTGTGCCGTACCTATGGAGTGCTCCCTGAGTAAATTACCGGTTTGGTGGAGCTTACAGTATCTGTATAGACTACGGGAATATATAAAATATGTTAAGGGGAATATGGGTCATGGCTTAACGTTATTTTAGTAGTTTACTTTACTATAGACATTATCTATGTAGCGTATTGTACTATGTATGTAGATAGTTTAACGGATCCTTAGAGGATGTGTATCCCAAACATCCTTTGAGTTACTTTGTATTTCACTTGACTTTTCACTTTAGTTGATTTACTGGTATAAGAATGTTAATCCTAACTCGAGTGTTTTGTGTTTTTCTTTATGCTCGGGTCAGACTGAGTATCATAACATTTGAGACTCACCTTTGAAGCTTGAAGATTTCTTGGAGTATCTATTTAGCTTTCAGTTACCTCAGTTATTCCGGTTGTTATGTTCAGACTCGTCTGTTGGTTTTGTATTAGTGACTACTCTGTATCCGAGATTTATGTTGTATTTTTTTTAAACTCTGATGTTTATATAGTAGCTTCATGAACTACTATTTATCTATTCTGCTGCTTATTGTTTTATTACTCTATGTCTATGATTTTGTGATTGATTTTATTTACTATATATATGAGTTTTGCCAAATATAAATTAACAATCTGTTGTTTTGAGCAATTCAAGTCAGACATGAGTGGATGATTGTCAATTTGAATGGTTCGAAATACCGGGTCGTTACAAGTGGTATCAGAGCTCTGGTTTAGACAAAACTTAGCATATAAAGTAAAAAAATTAATTACAGAATCACGTTAGTTCGAGCTTGAAATTCTTTGTTAGGATCCTCTTAGATTTGGATTTTTTTTGAATTTTGGAACTCTCCTCTTTGTTCTGAAATCCATTCTTGCCTTGTCATGTTCGTGTTCTTTTTGATATTGGAGCATCCCATAGCTCTATTTCCGTTAATCTCTGTAATAATTTGAGCTCATCTTGCCACCTCAATTGGCAACTTCATCCTTGGGTGTAACTAATCTCATCGGCGGTCCCGCCAACCTTAGTATGATTTGTAAAGGGGTGAAACTCCTTTACAACAGGCATCGATTCACCGGAGATTTCGATGTCCTCGGGTTTGATGTTGTTATCTCTTGCAACGCCTGAACCATCTCTCTAGTAGATGACCCGGGTAATTCTCTTATGACCGAATGACGTATGCCTCAGGATTTTTGCAGGCATCCTTATCTTTTCGCTTGACTCTCACCCTGGTGATTTTGACTCCACCCGATAGTCAGGGAATATCCTAATGTCTTTGGTGAAGTAATTTTTCTGCCTCCTCAATGAGAAATTGAATTCCGCATTGAGCTTATTCTTGGAGCTCGACCTGTTGTCCTTCCTCTCGGATGAATAGTTTCATTGAATGGTTAGTCATGACCCTTTTGATTAACCAATACTCCTGCCTTCTTCGTCGATCTCATGAATCGCGTTTTCTGCGATGTCCTCAACAGGTTGCCCCATTTTCGTTGATAATATACTCGTCTTTTCTAAGTCTCAGTTGACCCGGTTTAGGTCGCCGCGATTAATATAAGTCTATCCATCTTCCCTCTTTTGTAATCTAATTATCTTATCTCCCTTTCAAACCTATCTATTTAGTAAGAATCCTCTTTGATTAGTGTCTCCCTGAAATTTGAATCTCTATCCTTGTTTTATAATCTATTCTTGAATCATCATGTGAGGGAGTGTATTTGTAATTGATATAAAAATGTTTTATATTGTGTTGTTTGAGTTGTTATGGTTGATTTGGGGTTTTGATCGATTCGTCTGGCCTACGCTATCGATAGGAATTCCAAAACACTTGAACAAAGAAAAATGACACAATATTTTTTTCGAAATTGGTAAATGGAATAATTTTATGTATAATTATATTTTATATATAAAAGTATAATTTTATGAAATTTGGTTGTTAGATGATTTGGTGGTTAGAAACGATAATACTAGATTTTCATTTGTTTTGTTAACATTCCTAAACCATTAACTATTGTTGTATTTTATTATTAGGAGTTGAAATTTTTAAAACAAGATTTATAAATCTGATTTGAAAATGAAATGAATTTAAATTAAGGATTTGAGAATTAAATTTCCGGTGCTTTTCAAATTTTGGTTTCAAAGTTTTTAAAAAATATATTATTTGGAAGTATTTTCAAATGGAAATTATTTTCAAAGAATTTTAAAGAAGTAAGTCGGTACTCTCCTCTTTTGTCACTGGAAAATAATTTCGGTGATGACTGCAGCATCATCGACATTTATTTTTGAGTCTCAGAGTGGAGAGATCACTTAGTAGCTTCGCTACACTTTGTTTTGGAAATTGAGTTTAATTTGAATTTCTTGAGTATGATTTGATTTATAAAATATATATCTATGTATATATCTATTTAAAAAATGGTCCGAAGTGAAACCAGAAATTTAACTCTTAAGTTTTATGTTAAGTGATAGTTTTAATTATTGAAATAAAGCAAAAAAATTTAAATAAGTGGAGTGACTAAAATGAGAAATGAAATTGAAACAACTTGAAACAGTTGAACTAGAATAAATTTTTTTGGTATAATACTCAATTGCATTTCTTAAACATATATAACTTACCTAAAATATTCAAAAAGTTTAAAATGTAATGAGAACATGTAATTGAATAGTATACAATATAAATGTAAGTAATAAAATGTCCAAAAATTAAATTTTGTTAAGGGAAACTATAAATAAAAAATTGAGTTATTATAATGAATGTTTATACATTTAATTTGTGGAATTAACTTAAGTACGGTCAAACGGAATAAATAAATGAGTTAATAAAATAAATTTGTTTTGAAAGAAAGTTCGTAACAAATGTTAATAAATTGAAATCAAATCAACTGAATGAAAATCCATTGAATTGAAATCAAATCAACTGAATGAAAATCCATTGAACTGAAATCAATCAAAATGTGAATACAATGAATATTTATTGATTAATGAAATGGATTGAAACCAAATTTGTTGAATATTAATCAATTTAAAAATAAATAAAATTTATATAGTCTTAAATTAACTGTTGTATCTAATACTGTGTATTTCAAATCTATCTTTCTTTTCTGGGGCTTCCATTCTCCTACCTCGTTCCTTTTCGGGGACGAAAAGTTTTGAGTGGGGGAGAGTGTAACGACCTGTAAATTTTAACGATTTTAAATAACATAATTAACTGAATTTTTCTTGGGAATTTAACGATTAGATTTTTGCAATGAAATTTTGATATTTGGATTACGTCTATTTAAATATAGTAAATGGTAAATTTTCATCTGAAAATATAAAAGTTAGTTCTGTTGTGAAATTTTCAATTTCAATTTAAAATCAGTTAAATTGATGACAATAAAACATTGTCGAAATCTGAATATTTTTATATAAAAAAAATATAAATCATTTTTTGAGTGAGACGTCATATTTCGTTTCGCCAAATTTGGACTGCTCTAGCTCTGTTTATCTTATTTTTGGCGTTTTAGCAGCAGTTTTGGCAGCGAATATCGAGTTTTGATAGGATGGTCGTATCGCTCATATCTGTGTACCAATTTGTTTGTCTCGTCGTGCTGATCTCTATAGTATATTCATTTGTACATTTCGGAGTCCGGTACGCGGCAAAATCCATGTAACGGCTAGCCATATCGGTACCCATTTCGGGCCTTTTTTGGCTCTGTGTCCTTTTGTTAATTTCCTGGAGAAATCAATAGGCAGTGGCTTTTAATTTTTCACCAAATTCAACCTTTGACTGTTGCTTTTCCCATGGCTTTTGCTATTTCCCTTATTTCAATTTATTTGTGGTTCGTTCTTTTTTTATTCTTCCCCTATCTACTTTTGTTTTCATTGTGTCAGAGAAATATGATAATCTAAGTTATAATAAAAGTTGTATTTATGTAATTCGAAAACCCCACCAGCTCGTTTCCTTTTGCAATCTACAAAGTTCCTATAACCGCCACTCCTTCACTTTGCTTTCCTCTAGTCGCACGCATCACTCGTCGCCGCCAAACAAATCCTTCCACCATGCCGACCGCTTCATTCTCCCCTCCGACTAGTCACGGCCTTCCATTCCGCCTCCTCCTTCTCCGCCGAAAATCCACCACTCCAACGCCAGCTTGCACCACCTTCTGGTCTCGGCCTGCCACCTTGAACACCTGTCATGCCCTTACACAACAGCAAACGCCTCGCCTCCCACTCAATCACCCATCGCTTCCACCTAACCTTGCAACCGAACAACCCTCTCAAATGCCGAACAGCCACCCCAAGCAGCTCAAAACCGAAGTCAGACCCTTCAACCTCCTCTTTCACCATAGATCTGCCACCATTATTTCCACCATTCCTTGCTTAAACTTCACCCGCACCGAGTCACACAAAGCTTTAGATCTTCCATATCCCCCTTCATATTTTGCCGAGTCCCCTTTTCTACCCACTACCTACGCTATTTTTTTCACCCATCACCGAGTTCAGCCCATCCTCATGCGACCATCCCTCTCAACCAAAGCCTACGACCTTCCCCTTCCACCTCACCTTCCCCTGACAGCCTACCACTATTTCCGCCTATGCATCCTCCAAGCTACGGCCGAGCAGTTTCAAATCTTGCTTTCCCCTCTTATATTATATATATATATATATAATTTAAGTCTATATAAGTTATTTAATGTTGTTTGTTTATATAAGTTATGTATAATATGTTTGTTCATATATATAAGTTTACATAAGTCTATATATGATCTATTTGAGTTTATATATATATATATATATTATAATAAAGTAAGTTTATATTGATTTTTATAATAAATATTGATCTTAAAATATAATATGTATGTAGGTTTATATATACTAGTTTATATATATAGGTATACATGAGTTTGGTTTTCAAATATATATAGAGATTTTATTTTATATATGTTTAAATTAAATATTGATTTGAAAAATATATATATAAAGATTTTATTTTAAATATATGTTTTTGAACTGATTTTAGAGAAATTTTTTTTATATATAAAACATATATTTTGTTCAATTTATATCAAGCTAGTTTGATTTGTTTTCATCGATTCCAAACTATCAACTTTACTCGTCGAATCCGTGTTCATCGTGCCATGCTTTGGAATTTGTGCTTGGATTGTCGCATCTTATTCTTGTCCTTTCTCTAGCCTCGAATGGTGAGCAATCATTCACGATTAACATTCTTATATTTATTAAATTTAATTCACATGAAACGACGATTGAAATATGCTGTTAAATTTGAATTGTTAAGTTATTTAATTGTTAAATATGATATGCCATTATTTGCAATTATTTCTCATTTTAACTTAAATGGAAACATGTAAATAAATGTCCTTTAAATATTTACATTGTTGTTTACTTAACATGTTTTCTAATTAAATTTCAAAATTGAGTCACTTAAAAAATTAATCCCATAATTAATTAATTATTAATTTATGAGGTGTTTTAGGCTTTCCCTTATAGGAATTTTGTCCTTGAAATTCAAATAAGGTACGAAAGTTTAATCTATCTCGTGCCCACTCTAACATAAAAACATAAGTTTCCATGCATCACAAACAAAATGTACCGGTGCATCTACCAATGCATAAAAAACTCAACCACAATAACACATATATGGTCCATAATGAAACATAGCAAAAATACATTCTATGTTTAAATAAACAACTTAGGATAAGTCCTCTTGACTTTATATTCCATTTCCCAAGTACAACCATCTCGATCATCACTCCATTGTACCCGTGCAAGCTTTACCATCTTTTTCTGAAGCTCCTTTACATCTTGGTCTACAATCCGAATGGGTTTTTTCACAAGTCATATTTGGTCCAACAATCAAGCCCTTCATAGCTCTTGGGCTTACTATATCATTTGGGTCTCAGATACACTTTCTTAAATATAATATAGGAAATTTAGTATAGGTCCCAGAAAAAGCATTCGGCAACTCAATCCTATAGGCTACCTTACTAACCTTCTCTAGTATTGGAAATGGACCAACTTATCTCAACGCTAATATTCTAGCTTTTCTTAAACCTCATAATGCCTCTCATCGGCGAAAGCTTAATAACCGCTTGAACCCCATGATCAGACTCCAAGTTTTTTTGCCTTTTATCTGCATAACTCTTCTGCCTTAAGTGAGCATATTTCATCCTTTAGTGAATCAACTCAATATATTTCAAAACTTCTCTTCCAAGATCTGATCATAATATGAGCATATCTCCCGTCTCACACCAACATATGGAAGATTTACATAGTCTTTTATATAACGCCTCAATAGGTGTCATCCTAATACTGGATTGGTAATTATTATTGTATGAAAATTCCACTAAGTGTAAGTAATCTTCCCAAGCTCCACCAAAATCTAATACACAAACTCGCAATAAGCCCTTAAATTACTCGGCTGACTCTCTTGGTCTATCCATCTATCTAAGGATGGTAAGCGGTACTCATATACAACGCCAAACCTAAAGCACTATGCAAGCTATACCAAAACTCATAGGAAAACAAAGGGTCTTGGTAACTAACTATAGTATGCAAAACTCCATTTAATATCACTATAGTCTTCACATAAATCTAAACAAACTTTGTTATCGTCCTAGTAGGTTTTGTTGAGAAAAAATGGGAACTCTTAGTCAATCAATCTACTATGACCCATATACTCTCATTCCTATCTCTAGAACTCGAAAAGTGACGCAGCGGATTAAACAAACAAATGTAGATCGATGAAAATAGCGATCGGTGAGTTGATGAATACTGAAATGCCCAAATTCGTTGATCCGAAGATACCGAATTCTAGCTATCTCTGACACGTTGATCGCGCACGATACCGTGAAAAGAGATCTTCAATTCTTCGAGCGTTGATCAAGCGCACTTGATTCCGCGAATCGGCTTCTGCAATTGTTGAATCGAGTGCACTCGATTAACCGAAAGAGGAGATAGGAGATTACACTCAACTACCAATTTGGTGAAAGCACAAAGCTAACAAAACAAGAGTTTTATTTCAAATCAACTAAACTATTACAAATGACCACACATGTCTATTTATAGGCTACAACTCAACACAACAGAAATTACAGAGATTTGTACAACACTTAGGTCGCATACGACCTACGACCTAAAATGGTTCGACCTAAGAACAGACGCGACTTAGTATAGGTCGGCAGCGACCTAACAACAAAACAGTTACAACACAATAACTCGATACGACTTACGACTTACCAAATGTACAAAGGAAACATTACAACATATAGATCGTCTACGACTCAACAAATAATTCTCGTGACCTTACTTCAATGCTCCAGCTTCCATCAGCGGCAGAGATTAACTCGGTAGAAGAATCAACGGCAACAAGCTTCAGCAACTTAAAAACATGCGGCATCCCAGATCAGCGACTTAAAGAAATCAACGGTAGAGATTAACACGACATAAGAATCAACGGCATCAACTTCAGCGAACTGTAGCAATTGGCGACCTAACTTTCTCGCGACCTAACTTAAGTCGTAGGAGTTAGGTCGCGGCCGACCTATAGATCTGGAGCGACTTAAAAGTTTACGACCTAAGCATTTAAGTCGTAACTCGTTAGCTATGAGTCGCGAATTATCATAGGTTGCTGATCCTCCTTTTCCTGTATAACTCGTATCCTTATCTCCCCAGTTAGGTCGTGATCGACCTAAAACTTCCCCCTTAGGTCGTATCCGACTTAACTCTCGTTGCTTGTTAGCTCGCAACCTATCTTCGTTAGGTCATGAACGACCTAAAAGTCCACTAGGTCGTGAGCGACCTAAAATTCCATTGGGTCGTGAGCGACCTAAAAATGTTCCACGACTTAAAACTGTTGAACTGCCAGATCGCGCTGCATCATCCTCCCCAGGTCGAGAAAAATTCGTCCTCGAATTTGTAACTTCTTCCACTTCAGATTGTTCATTCCTATAATATGGTACGAGATGTTTAACATTAAACACATCAGATGTATACACATCCTCCGGCAGCTTCAACTTATAAGCATTTTCATTAACCCGTTTCACGACTTTTACAGGACCAATTTTTCTGGCTTTTAACTTGTACAAGCGCCCACTGGAAAACGATCCTTCGTTAATACAGCATATACCATATCTCCTTCATTAAACTCAACACTTCTTCGTTTCAAATCTGCAGACCGTTTGTAATTTTCATTTGCTTTCTCCAATCGTTCCTGAACGATTTTATGGCATTCCGCCAAACCATCAAAAAAATCAGCAGCTTTCTTAACTGTCCCCTTCGAGTGTGGTATTACCGTTAAATCCAACGGTCACTTCGGTAAGCTTGAATATACTCTCTGGAATGGACTGAAACCCGTACTACGGTTTACTGCATGATTATGAGCAAACTCTGCCTGGCATAACTTCACATCCCAACTCTTCAGATTATCTTGCACAAGACACCTCAGCAAATTTCCCAATGATCTGTTCACAACCTCGGTCTGTCCATCCGTCTGCGGGTGATAAGCACTACTAAATTTCAATTTCGTCCTCACCATCTTCCACAAACTTAGCCAAAAATGACTTAGAAATCTAGTATCCCGATCAGAAACAATGGATTCCGGCAAACCATGTAAACGATATATCTCTTTGAAGAATAACTCAGCAACCCGGACGGCATCAGCTGTCTTCCTATAAGCGATGAAATGTGCCATCTTGGAAAATCTGTCCACCACAACGAATATAGAATCATTCCGCCTTTGAGTTCTAGGCAAACCCAAAACAAAATCCATACTGATATCCACCCATGGTTTTACAGGCACGGGTAACGGCATATACAGTCCCACATTTGTCGCTGTTCCCTTAGAAACTTGGCAAACATGACATCTCTCCACAAACCTTCCCACTTCTTTTCTCATCGATGGCTAAAAGTAAGACTGTGAAATCAACTGTAAGGTACGGTCTCTCCCAACATGTCTATCTTCATGTAGTTCTTTTACAATCTTCATTCTTAAACTACAATCAGGTATGCACAATCGATTTCTTTGAACAGAAAACCATCTACCATCAAAAACTCATCTGTCTCCCCATTCTTGACTTTATCAACAAACTTTGAAAAGTAAGGATCTTCGTCAAATAACTCTGGTAACACATCGAATCCCGTTACTTCAATCTTCATTGTTGTTAACAAATGATTCCTTCTACTCAAAGCATCTGCAACACGATTCGTCACTCCCGATTTGTGTTTCACAACAAATGTAAACTGCTGCAGATATGCAATCCATGATGCATGTCTCGCTGAAATCTTGTCTTGTCCTTGTAAATGATTTAATGCCTCATGATCAGTGTAAAGAACAAACTCTTTCTAAAATAGATAGTGTCTCCAGTGTTTAATAGATTGCACAACAGCATAAAATTCCACATCATATGTATTGTATCTCATCTTTGCTCCTGATAACTTCTCGCTAAAGTATGCAATCGGACGTCCCCTCTGACTCAACACTCCTCCAATCCCAACCTTGGATGCATCAGTATGTAGTTCAAACACTAGCTGAAAATATGGTAATATTAGAATTGGTGCAGACGTCAAGAGTTCTTTGATTCGATCAAAAGCAACCCCGGCTTCCTCCGTCCATGCAAACTGTTTACCCTTCATACAATCAGTCACAGGCGCCATCACACTACTAAAGTGTGGAATAAACCTTCGATAAAATGAAGCCAACCCGTGAAAACTACGAACTTCCGTTATCGTCTTGGGTTGCGGCCAATCTCTGATAGCTTCGCCTTTACTTTGGTCAACCTGTATTCCTTCTTCCGACACAACATACCCCAGAAATAAAACACTCCTCGCCATAAAAACACACTTCTTTGTAGCATCATAGAATTGTTCTTCACGAAGAATAATTAACACTTTCTTCAATGCTGAACATGCTCTTCTGTACTAGCACTGTAGATCAGAATATCATCAAAGTAAACCAGCACAAATTTCCCAATGTATGGCCTGAAAATTTGGTTCATCACCCTCATGAATGTACTTGGTGCATTTGATAGACCAAACGGCATTACCAGCCATTCATACAATCCTTCCCTCGTCTTGAACACTGTCTTCCATTCGTCCCCTGGTCTAATATGAATCTGATGATAACCGCTCTTCAAGTCAATCTTTGAAAATATTACGGACCCACTGATTTGATCCAGTAAATCATCAAGCCTCGGCATCGGAAATCTGTATCTGACTGTGATCTTATTCAATGCTCTACTATCTGTGCACATCCTCCACGTTCCATCCTTTTTGGGTACCAATAAAGCTGGTACAGCACAAGGACTTAAACTCTCCTGCACACGCCCCTGTTCAAGCAATTCTTCCACTTGCCTCCTCAATTCTTCATGTTCCTTTGGACTCATTCGATAATGTGGTCTGTGTGGCAACACAGCACCTGGAACAAGATCTATCTGATGTTGTATATCCCTCAACGGTGGCAACTCCGTTGGTAACTCCTTTGGAAATACATCGTCAAATTCTTTCAAAACTGGCTTCGCTTCTTCCGAAATTTCAACCTCTTCACTGCTCTCTCGCCCAATCAACAAAAACACTTCAGGCTCCTCCTCTACTTCCTTCACAAACTCCTTCAAAGATAACAAAGTTTTAAGCTCTTCAATCTCCTCCAACTTGTTGTCCTCCTGTTGTCGCTTCTTTGGAACTAGAGTAATCTTTGTGCCTTCAAACATGAAACTGTAACTGTTGGTACGCCCATCATGTTGCACCGCCCTATCATACTGCCACGGTCTCCCCAGCAACAAATGACAGACATCCATATCTACCACATCGCACCAGATTTCATCCTTGTATTTCTTTCCAATTGAAAACTTCACACAAGCCCTTCGTCCAACCTTCACCTCCCTGCCTTTCCTCAACCAAGCTAGCTTGTACGGTTTCGGATGTTTCTCAGTCTTCAACGCCAACTTCCTCACAGCTTCTGAAGAAATTATATTATCACAGCTTCCAGCATCAATAACAAATTTGCAAACCTTCCCTAGAATGGTACATGTTGACTGAAAAATATTGCTCCTTAACCAACTACAATCCTCCTCTTGCTTTGGTGTTAAACAGGACCTCTTCATCATTAGATTATATCCTTCGTCTCCCGACACTTCTTCCTCCTCCTCATCAGGTGGTGAATTGGAACATTCAGCTTCTTCATCCTCATCCTCAACCTCCGCTATCATAGCTCTCTTCTTCGGCTTTGGACATTCGCTACTTTTGTGGCCCATTTCTTGGCAATTATAACACTTGAAACCATTACTGATTTTCATCTTTCCAACCTCATTCACAACTGGTTTCGCAACAGCTTTTGAAACATTAGAACTCCCACTAACACCCTTCACTGGATTGTTGGAATTTGTAAACATACCACCTCCTCGTCTTCCCTGTTTCTCCCAGGCTAACGCTTTCTGGTGTGCTTCCACTACAGATCTAGGATCAAACATGTTAACCATATCCTGAATCTGCATTTGCAACCCTCCAACAAATCTAGACGTCAGTTGTTCTTCCGTTTCCATAATATCATTCCTCGCAATAAGCTGATAAAATTCATCCGCGTAATCATTGACATTCTTTGTGCCCTGCCTCAAATTCTGCAAACGTTGATACATCAAAGATTGATAATTGTAAGGTAAGAACGTTGCTTTCATCAATTTCTTCATCTTCTCCCAAGATTCAACTTTTGACTTCCCCATTCGTTCACGTGTAAGTTTGGTCTGCTGCCACCACGCCAAAGCTCTACCCCTCAACCTTGTAGCAACCAACTTCACTCTACGATGTTCTGGAACTTCTTTGAAGTCAAAAATCTCCTCAACATTAGCCACCCAATCTAGAAACTCCTCCGCTTGCATACCACCTTTGAATTCAGGAATTTCAGTCTTCATCCCCGACTCCCACTTGTGATCATACTCAGAGTGATTTCTTCCTTGTCCTCGTCCTTGTCCTCGAACACTACCACCATCATACTCCTCTTCAAAATCAGATGTATATCGTTGTCTATCTCGTCCAACCACATCTCTACTACCATCACGTCTTCCACCATCATCCCTTTTATCTACATTCCTCCGTTCACGATCATCCACGTTCCTCCCACGCCTTTGATCATTGTCAACACTTCTTTCTCGATTGGATTGCGGTGAGACTCTACTTCCCCCATGGTTAGATTCAGGTGAAACCCTTCTCCGATTTTGATTCATCTCTAACATCATCTTCTCTAACTGACCAATTCCTTCGTTAAGCTTTTCACTAAAGTTTTCATTGATTCTTTGCTCCATCTCATCAGCTTCTTCTCTTCGATACAAAGCTTCAACGTTTTGGTGACGATTAGCTCTTCTCGGCGGCATGATTTGAAACTTTACAAACTCTCCAATTCTCGGCTTTGACTTTCAAAGTGATGTACATGGCCTTCCTTGCTTCCCTTAGCTCGGTCGAAGCTCTAACTTGCCCACTTCAAATTCAAACACAATTCGAACTTAGATCCAAAGTGAAATGGATCGAAAACTTCCCCTTTGTTGCAATTTGCGATGAACACGATGAACAACAACTTCAAACTTCAAACAAATCGGCTCCAAGACTCGATTTAGCTATGATTGGCTAAAACAAGCTCTGATACCTAAACTGATGCAGCGGATTAAACAAACAAATGTAGATCGATGAAAATAGCGATCGGTGAGTTGATGAATACTGAAATGCCCAAATTCGTTGAATCGAAGATACCGAATTCTAGCTATCTCTGACACGTTGATCGCGCACGATACCATGAGAAGAGATCTTTAATTCTTCGAGCGTTGATCAAGCGCACTTGATTCCGCGAATCGGCTTCTGCAATCGTTGAATCGAGCGCACTCGATTAACCGAAAGAGGAGATAGGAGATTACACTCAACTACCAATTTGGTAAAAGCACAAAGCTAACAAAACAAGAGTTTTATTTCAAATCAACTAAACTATTACAAATGACCACACATGTCTATTTATAGGCTACAACTCAACACAACAGAAATTACAGAGATTTGTACAACACTTAGGTCGCATACGACCTACGACCTAAAATGGTTCGACCTAAGAACAGACGCGACTTAGTATAGGTCGGCAGCGACCTAACAACAAAACAGTTACAACACAATAACTCGATATGACTTACGACTTAACAAAATGTACAAAGGAACCATTACAACATATAGATCGTCTATGACTCAACAAATAATTCTCGCGACCTTACTTCAATGCTCCAGCTTCCATCAGCGGCAGAGATTAACTCGGCAGAAGAATCAACGGCAACAAGCTTCAGCGACTTAAAAACATGCGGCATCCCAGATCAGCGACTTAAAGAAATCAACGGTAGAGATTAACGCGACATAAGAATCAACGGCATCAACTTCAGCGAACTGTAGCAATTGGCGACCTAACTTTCTCGCGACCTAACTTAAGTCGTAGGAGTTAGGTCGCGGCCGACCTATAGATCTGGAGCGACTTAAAAGTTTGCGACCTAAGCATTTAAGTCGTAACTCGTTAGCTATGAGTCACAAATTATCATAGGTCGCTGATCCTCCTTTTCCTGTATAACTCGTATCCTTATCTCCCCAGTTAGGTCGTGATCGACCTAAAACTTCTCCCTTAGGTCGTATCCGACTTAACTCTCATTGCTTGTTAGCTCGCAACCTATCTTCGTTAGGTCGTGAACGACCTAAAAGTCCACTAGGTCGTGAGCGACCTAAAATTCCATTGGGTCGTGAGCGACCTAAAAATGTTCCACGACTTAAAACTGTTGAACTACCAGATCGCGCTGCATCAAAAAGCCATATATGACATCCATAAAAATCGAGTCCCACTTTCACATCGAAACTTCTAAAGGCTGTAAAAACCATTAGGTTTTGATGTTCGACCTTAACTTGTCGGCATTTGAAACATATTTTTACACATTCTACAACACCTCTCTTCATTCCTTCGTATTAGAAACTTCCCTTCATATCTCAGTACATCTTAGTGTCCCTTGTGTCATAGCAAATGAATGACAGCATTTGTTTAAGACTTCCTTCGGAAGGTTTACTATGTCCAAAACATACATTCTTCTCTTCTTCTAAAGCCAACTTCTAGGAATAATGCATTAATGGCCGATTTCATAAAAATACAAAATAATCCTATTTTCGATAATCTTGATCAGAATGGAGACTCTTCTTCATCCACATCTCCTCCTCCATCATCTATCTCTATTCCTCTTTCACAGCAAATCAAATTCAAAGATAACCCTCCTAATTTGAGCAATGCAATTGTTGATGAAGATGGGTTTTAGAAAGTAATTTACAACAAAAAGGTGAGCAGAAAGGATTCTTCTTCTGATTTTCAAAGAAACATTCAAGGAAAACCAGAAAATACATATCAAAATCCTCTCAGTACAGGGAAAACAGATTCAAGAAAATACAATACACAATCAAGAAATGTGCACATGCATCTGTTGAATCTAAGAAGTCGAATTCCCAATGCTCCAGTTAATGTAGACATTGCTCAGAAGATGCAGCAAGCCTCTTCTTGGGCTGATCTTCTTAAGAAAGGAGGGTTAGATTCTGATTTCAATTTACATTATGTTGTTCCTATCAATATCAATAAAAAAATTATTACTATGAAAGAAGATATTGATAAACGCACAGAAAATAAGTGGAGTTTTTCTGTTATTGCTTATGTTTATGGTCCTCATCCTCCATATCATCATTTCAAGACCTATATTACCGGCAATTGGAACCCCATGGGAAACTTTGAAATTTATACTAGAAATAATGGGTTTTTCATAATAAGACTTTCCAAGCTCGAAGATTGTGAAAAAACCCTAAGTGGGGGGCCATATTTTATAAATGGCAAATTGATTATTTTGAAAAAATGGAGCGAGAAAGAAATCTTAAGCATTCTTAAATTTAATGAAGGTAATTTGCTAGTCAAATACTTGGCCTGCCTTTGAGTATAAATAAGCTAAATGATAGGGATTTCTCAAGGTTATATGAGATTGTTCGAAGTAAACTTGAAGGGTGGTCTATCAAATTATTACCTCTAGCGGGTAGGCTAGAATTAACCCGTGCCGTCATCACTGCAATTGTTTTGTACTGGATTCAAGCTCATAATATACCAGTCAAGGCAATTTGCAAAATTGAAAAAACATGTGTTAATTTTATTTGGCAAGGCAAGCAGCACAAAATTGCTTGGGACAAAGTATGCATGACTAAAAATGCTGGTGGCTTAGGAATTAGAAGCATTAGCGATTTGAGAAAAGCAGCAAAATACAAGTTATTTTGGAAATTTATAGATGGTAAATCCCTTTGGGCTAGATGGATGAGGGATAAATACCTTAAAAATAAAAACTTCTGGACTGCTAAAGTTGAAAATTACCATTCTTATACTTGGAAAAATATTCTCAGCTGCAGGGAGAATGGTAAAAAGTTTATAGAAAGAAAGTTTAAAGATGGCAGTTCTACTAGTTTATGGTTTGACCCATGGATATTTGGAAAATCTCTTATTGATCTGCTTGGTTGGAATAACTTGTTTTTACTTGGTGGTGCTAATGGTAAAGTTCAGAATATTATTCATAACCAAAATTGGAATACAAATATACATCAAGCTGCTAATATTTTCAGAACAGCTATTGGGAAAATTGATAATAGCCTTCAAAGAGACACTTAGATTTGGAAACTTTACTCAAAAGATACTTTCTCTTTTAAAAAAGTGTGGAATTTTTATGAAGGGTGAAGAAACTGAAGTCTATTGGAGTAAAATCATTTGGTGCAAATCAAACTGCCCAAAAATGTCTCATTGTTCTTATTTTGCCATACTCAATAGACTTCCCACATTGGAAAGATGTGCCAAATGGACTAAGAATGCTGATAAAAACTGTCTTTTATGCAAAAATGGAGTGGAAAATGCAGACCATCTTTTCTTTGATTGTGCTTATTCAAAACATATTTGGTTTATTGCTAAAAATGCTCTAAGTTTCAATCAGCATCAATCAATACAAAGCATATGTGAAAGCATTCAATATATTCAACACAACTACAAGCCCAAGTCAAAATAGTTTAAAAGAGCTTCCATTATGCTAACTATTGTCATTTATCCTATCTGGAAAGGAATAAACCAAAGACTACACTACAAAATTGAGAATAGCAGCATTCAAATTTGGAATAACATATTTTCGGACTTTCAGGTTCTCAGCAAAAAAGCTAACAAACAACATGATTTCAAGGATACTGATTACTTTAACGCAAATAATATTGATGATTATGAGAAAAGAGTAGAAGATTTCTTACTTAGAGGGAAATACACTACATATATCCCTCATAGAAGTCATAGAGATTGCTAGTGTCATCTGCATGCTACTGATAAGGTTAATATCTTGCTCGAGCAAGACAGCAACCCCCTGGACAATCTTTCTGGAGGCGACCATTCTAGAGCTGCAGGCAAGGTTGTTACCTGCAAGGGAAGTAGACATGAGAATTTCAATAACAAACTTAATTTATTTCATTCTATGAATAGTAATCGTAGTTTGTTACCTACTGTAGATCTGAAGAATTACCGCGCGTCTAGTAGTGTTTCCAAGGAGATAGTGATGCTGTCAATTGAAGATTACAAGCAAATGAAAGTTAATATCAGCAAAAAGGAGTGCTTATTTTACAAAAGCTTGTTAAATAACAATGTCTATCACTTATCTTGCTGGAATAATGGAGAAAGCAGTAAAGCCTCTGCGAATCTTTCTCAAAATGGCCGCAATTCCACTAATCATCACTATTCTACAGAGAATCTGGAGAATAACAATGAGTTAGGGAAAGGGGAGAAAGCACTACTATCCAATCGCAATTATTCAGCCGAGGACAACATCGCTCTGAAGAATAACATCGAGATTTGGAAGGGGGAGCAGAGTAATCTTAATAACTTGTGTATCTCAAGCAACAAAGCTATCAATTTTAAGGAAGCAGATACAAAAATTGCTTTTTCAAGACATATATGCTCGGATCTAAAGCTTACTGATCAACGCCGTAGAGACAAGAAGGACTCGAAACCTCCTTGATTTATTTCTCTCTTCTTTTCTGGGTGTCTGAGAGATTTGTGATTTTCTCTTCCGCCATTTTTGCGTATTTTTGAGCTTTTTCGGTGTTTTTGAAGCGCATGTAATCCTAACGTGTTTAGGTTTGAGTGAGTTTGTATCAATTATTCTATGTATTCGGGTATTCTTACCCACTAACGTTACTTTGGGCCGGGCCCTTATTTACATAGTTTCAAAAAAAGCCAACTTCTTTCGTCAACTCTAAAATATCTTAACCATATAGTTTCAACACCGGCCTTTATGCACTTGATCCTTTCAGTACAAAGCAGATCTCCTCTTTTCTTCTTAGGAATCCTTTCCATAAGAACTGACTGAACTTCCAAGCATGAAAATATCCCGAAAAATCTACTCGATCTAGCACTCAACCGAAAGTAAACATTGCAAGAAGCTGATGTTAAATAGTTCATTCTTCTATCGTAGCCATAGTACAACTATGTTGCTTTTGGCTTAAAGCATTAGCCAGTTTATTCCTTTTCCATGCGGTATACTTAATCCCGAAGTCATAAGATGCTAAAAGGTCTAACCACCTTTGTTATCTCATGTTCAACTCCTTTTGAGAGCTCCATGACCCATGGTCAATAAACAACTCAAACCTTTCTCCCAAAAGGCAATATCTCCAAATATGTAGTGCGAAGGTAACAACTGTTAACTTTAAGTCATGTATCGGATATCGAACTTCATGAATTCACAACGGCTAGGTGCACATGTACTACTTTGCCTCTTTGCACTAATACTGCTCCTAATCTTGAACCCAAAGCACTAGTACACACAATCATATCTTTATTTCCCTTGGGTAAAATCAAAACATAAGCATTCGTGTAACAACCCGAATTTTTAAGTAGTAATTAATTTAACTTAGTAATAGTAATTTAATAAATCAAATTGAAATTTGGGAACTTGATTAATAAATTGGTATAGAAATTAGTTAATAAAAGGATTTAAATTGTGAAAATGTGATATTTTAAGTTCTAATAGGTTAAAAATATGTAAATAATATTTCATAAAGTAATATAATTGAAATATAATGCTATTTAGGTAAAGAACTAACTTTACATACAAATGTGTATTTATTTAAAATTAAATTTTGTAATAGAAGTTAGTTCATAAATAAAAAGGGAATATACATACACACACACACACACACACATATATATATATATATGTATGTATGTATGCATGCATGCATGCATGCATGTATGTATGTATTTGTTTTACAACAGCAACACTGAAGCCCAAGAATTAAAGCCCAAATCTGTTTTAGCAAAATATGAAAAATCAATTGGTTATGATATTGTTTGTTATTCATATTTAGCAAAGTATGAAATCTTAATATACAAGTCAAGTTTTGAAAAATGTATTTAGTTGATTATGAAAATATATAAAATTGATTTATAGGTTCTATGATTATTTATAAATAGTTTTTAGTTATAGAAATTATTGAATTACTCTTAAGTGTGATATTTAGATTTATAATCTATTTTGGGTTATCAAATGAAAGATTTAATTTTTTTAACATTATTAGTGAATTCCCCTTTATTGATTATTTATATATGAAATTGTGAAATTAGTTATTTATTGTAAACAATAAAATTATAGTTGAATTCAAATTCTAGTTAAACTTGAAATATGTATTTATTGTTCATTTCTTAGTATTTATTTTATTATATAAAATTATACGTTGTGGATGATTTATGATTAAGTATTGATTTGTGTATTGTATATCTATAGGAGTAATCTATTCTTATATTAATTTTCAAATTATTCTTTTCTTGTTTATTGGATGATGATTATACGAGTGATTCACCGTTGATATTGATTTGGTTGATGATTTGATATGATATGGTGATGAAATCCTTGATATGATTGAGATGTATAATTCTGTGTAATGAGAAATCTAAATAAACAAAGTTATAATACCATCTCGTATTGGACTTTCGGTAATATTTCTCCGGCTATTCTTTGGACTCGTTATACAGATACAAGATAGTTTGAGTGTAATTTATAATTAGTGAATAAACATTTGAGTATCATGTAGTGGTATGGGATGCTGCTATGATATTTATTCGGTTATTAATTATAAGTAGACGACAATCATGTGACGAGAATAGAGTGGATAATGTGAGGTGATACATTGTAATATATGGCTTTGTTCCTAAATTTAGTGAGTATGACTTTGTGCTTAACGATGACCATGACTTCATGTCTATATGTATTGGTTCTATATGTCACTATTATGATGTACTCCTATTTATGTTTGTTGGAGAGGACCATATGGCTAGAATCCACCCTAGTGGCCTGATCATGGGGTCACTCCCCAAATCCATGACATCTTATATATTGCTTTGTGCTACCCTTATGCATGCATTAGCTCCTATGTCACCTAGACTAATAGTTTGTTACCTATAGGGGCACTTGTAGTGTCGAACTTAAAAGTCCTCACGTTGATGATCTCTCCGATGGATATGTGTCGCGATGACTATAAGGTAACTAAAGACTATAGAGACTTAGTGTCTCTAGAGCCTGCTTAGTGCTATTAGTCTCCCTTCTAATAGCGACAGAGTAGCAGATTGGCATATACGATTGTTACACCTCCTATAGCATTGATGTGGGCTAGGTGCCGCATATTATTATATATATTTGACTCTACTTGGGACTTCATATCTATCGTACAATCGTTTCCCGTCATAATACTTTCTGATAGTACATATATATGAGGAGATGAGATTATACCCATGATACATATCCAAAGTATAGTGGATTCTCAATATTTGATAGGTAGCCTATCCTATTTTATATATATTGACGATGATGTTTATTTTATTGAGATTGAGATCTATATTAGGGAAATGCTTCATGCTAGCATGATTATACTTGGTGATATCTCATTTATTGACATTTTTGGCTTTGATGATGATTTTTGAATATATGTGATTCACACATTTATGTTGATATTATGATTTCTGATTTGATATGTGTAGAATACAATAACCTATGATTTTTGTTTGATGATAATAAACATATATATATATATATATTCGTTTAAATGTATTTGTTATTGTACTATTTTATTTTTCCACATAATTAAATAAATATTTCTTGAATAAAATAAATAACTCAGAATTCATGTTCAAACAAATATTTTATTACAAATTCAAATAGTACAAATTTGAGCTCTCACTACATTTTCACATTTTTAATTACAATACAATTTCATATTACAACACAATTTTCACTATACAATTTTTACATGCATTTTACACCTCACTACATAATTCACTCAACACTCATATTTGATCTTCAACTCTATTCCAGTTTGTATCCAACATCTGAGCTATCTACAAAATAAACAATGACGTAGTAAAATTGAAAAAGAAAATATTTTGCAGTGCAAAATAAAGTGTGTGTTTTGAATATATTATTTTCCTTAGTTATTTGGGTTGTTCGTCGTCATTTTTGTTTAATTCATCATACATGAACAACTTGTGACATGCATAGTGTATCACTATACACGCCACAAGGTCGTGCACACCGATATACGCTTGCTCGTTAAAATTGCAGGAACAGATGAGCACAAGGTCAAACCCAAGCAAATGCTGGATTCAGCTCAGGTGCAATACAAAAACATCACAAAATGGTCAAGTACAAGTTCTCATGCAACAAGACTTCAAGAAGAACCACACCAGACTACAAGACCACAATACAACTCAGATGAAAGCAAAACTAACAAAGTCCAGTTACAACATGAACTAGGACAGTATACTCATGCATATGGTCAGAGCAACATATGGTGCACAATGGATATACAATCACTCAAGTTCAACATGCTCACATAACAAACTGGTGAACCAGACAAAGGCAATCAAACTGCACAGATGAAGCTCGAAGCAAATTCAATGTTCAGGCATGAACTTGGCTTCAAAGTGCAAGCCTCGACATGATAAATGGATGCTAAGCAGTAATGTCATATGGAACCAGACTCCAAATAGTGGTGCAACCAGACTAGACTTCAAACCGGAACAAAATAACAAGAAAAATGCACATGAGCACAGTGATGTGTATGCAATAGAGGAAACACAGACCAGCAGCACACATGCATACAACATGTACACCAAACTGTACACTGAAGTGCAGTAAAACTCCAACCAGGGTCATGAACAAAACAGACTTCAAGTAACAGTGGCAACCAAACAAGAATGAAGCTACAGCATGGCATGAACACACAAACAAAGGCAGTTCAATTCGAAGCAATGCAAGGCCTACACACACAAGACCAAATTTCAAATGCAACCGGTTACATCATGTACAGAGAATCAAGTGCCGACTCTAAATGACACAAGGAAGGATAAAGCTGGTTAACTCGAATCCAGTCACAATGCAGAGTCCAAATGCAAAACAACAAGAGTTCAGATATGCTCTAGTTCAAATTCAGCATGCACTCAAGCAAACCAGGAAATGTGCTCGTATATACATATGCAACTGAGAATACATAATCAAAATGCAAAGCCATCAAGTAAGAGCATCAACCAGCATACATATATACATGTCTGTACATACATGTATATATGTATATATAGTGGCAAAGCAATCAACAGAAGAGACATCAATGCATTGGAACTGGACATGGAGCTTGACCAGAAACTAGCACAGAATGTATAGCCAGAGAATGCAAGTGCACCACACACAAACATACTAGAATACATAACATGATCAAGTGATTCGAGTTCAAGCAAAACCAGAGCAAGATACAAATTCAATCACAAATCAATAACTCGAATTGAGTTCGAATACAAGCAACTGCAACAGAGAAATTATACGGCAAAAATCACATACCAAATTCACAGTTTCGAACTCACTCCTGAAAGCGAACGGTGCCAAAGTGATAGCAGAAAAGAAAGGAGCAATATTCAAGTTCATGGAGTAACAAGTTTGAATTGAACAAGTCCAGACTATCTCAATATTCAAATGCCGAAGTCAAAGTTATAGCAGAGAAAATAATGGAATCGACTGAAGAAATTCAAATTCATTAATTATGGAACAAGTCAGCAAATAACAACAACCATTCAATTAGAAATCAATGCAAGCACCAAAATCAATTGAAGAATTCAAACTCAAAAATACGAACGAGATTATAGGGGTTCGAACCCTATAAATTAAACCCAAAATCATCATTGGCATTCGTCGAGTTTAAGCATATCAAACAGAGAAATTAAAGCAAAATTCACATACCAATTTCTATTCGGTCGAACTCGAGAAATTGAAGCGGCCGGGTGAAGTCAAAGCCAGAAGTCGATTGACAAAGCAAAGCAAACTCCTCAAATCAATCGAATAATTATCAGGCGGCACTTCAATTTGAAGAACCCTAGCTTTTGGAAGAGGAACGAAGATAGTATCGGCCAGAGGATACGAACTTCTCTATTTGGGCTGCAATTATAAATGAAGGAAGACGTCTTATTTTATTTACAATTGAGCCAATCATATTATATTTAATATTGGGCTTAGGTTATTTAAACTAGGGTTTTGCTTTGTTTATTTTATTTTGTAATTTTTTTCTATTTTAAATTGTGTAAATTCTAGTCGTGTGACTAGGGACAAACTACGGGGCGTAGTTTGAGAATTCGCAACTCAGTGGCTGAGTTGTGATAGAGTTTTAAGCGTAGAGTTAGGTTAGTCATTAGCGAGTGTCACAAGTTTACGTGTGTAAGTGTCTGACTACTTAATTTTTAGTAGAAACCTTGGGGGCAGCACGTAGGCAGGTTATTGCCGAAGCTGGGTAAATCTGTGTGTGATCTCTACTACATTATTTACTATTATTGTTTTTATTTCCACATTAATTTTTATTATTATTAGTATCACCCTATTCATCCCCCTAGGGTAAAAATGATCCTACAATATGTTTCTATATAGGTGATGACAACTTTTGATATCTATGTTAATTATTTCATATATATATTTGAGTTATTTGGGCGATGCGATACCTTGATGTTTATTTTGGCAGTGTGTGTGTGTGTGTATTAGACATATATTACTATATACATTCTTTGATAAATTGTCTTTAAATTATCATCTATATATGTTTAAGTTATCATATTATTATACTTTGTTTACATTATGTTACCCTCTTTGAGATATTTGATTAGACATAGTCTGACCCATGTGTTACTTATGTAATACTCGAGTCAGTCCAAGACATTTTAGATACATGGACGATATGACCAACATATGTGTTTAGTGGGCTTAGGAGAGTTACATTTGAAATTATTATATGATATTTGTATTACGTTGGTTCATTGTGTGTGTGTGTGTGGGGGGGGGGTGTTTGATATAGAGTTGTATATTGATTATTCATCATGTTACTTTGAGATAGTTGACATTTGTATTGAGTTGTACCCTTATTGTATATACTATATATACATTATATGTTATCGTTGTGATTCTAACTTTGTATTCTTTTATGATATTGAATATTTTTCTGTCCTGGAGACACACATGTTTATTGTTTTGTACAAATATCGTGTACGTATAAATTAGTTATATATTTGATGTCTTAATATGTACAAGTGTTAGTCCAGAGAAATATTCATTTGTGCACCTTATATAGCCTCGTTCTCTATATTATCTGTTAGGATTACTCTGTAATACTCTTGGATAGTATGGGTATAAAGGTGAGGTGTTTCATATTTGGTATCAGAGCAGTTAGAACAATACATCATATGTTAGAGACACGATTCGTGACCTTAAATGAGACTTAGAGTCCTTGACCCTTGGGAGTGTTGGGTAATTTTCTATAATAAGAGATTATATACTATTATGTTATATATAGATGATTACGGGGGTAATCATCAGGGGACGTATTTGTGATTTTGCAAATATATGTATTTAAATATATGAGTAATTTCTTTTCCTTTAAATATGAAGTTCAAAATGGTTGGAATAGCAGGGATGAAAGGAGTTATTCCAACCAGTATCCTTTGAATTTATGATTTCGGAAGATATTTCAAAGTTATTAAGGGTTTGGTTGAAGAAAAGATTTAATATATGCAAATATTGATATATTTTTTCAAATGATTTTGGAAGCCCAGTAAATGTTTTAATTAGAAAACTTTTAAAAAGTATATGTTATAAGTATATTATTAAAAGAAGTTTGAAAATAAAAGTTTCACTGAAATAAGTATAGTAAATTATTTGTGAAAGTAATACTTATAGATATTTTGAAAGTAAAAATAGTGTTAACTTGTCCGTTGAGTGAGTTAAGGATTTTGGTTGATGCGGGTGCACACGTATTCGATAGAGATTCTTAAAACACTTGAACAAGATATTTGAACACAAAATTTTTAGTAAATGTAAATATTTTGAGTAAAATTAGAGTATTTGAAGAAGTGTGGAATATTTAAAATAATAGTTTATAAAAATATAGTTTTTTGGTAAAAGTGATATTTGAAATTTATATTTGTAAAAGATATTTTATATGTTTGTATGTATTTTTAGTGATAGTTGCTGTTATTGGATATTAGTGCACAGCTGCAATCACTAGTAAGGCATTATTGATTATCTCAATATTGCAGTCAATTGATATTAGTAATCACTATATGGAATGGTGAGGCAACATCATTACAATTTTATAGTGTTTGAGAATTTGTAGATATAAGTATGTGTGTGTGTATGTATGTGTGTGTGTGTGTGTTTGTATTTGATGTTATTTTGATATAATTAGAAACATGCAAATACTATTGTGTTTTGGGTTTTGAGATGTAAGAATGAGTATAATTTGGAAACTTATTGTTATTTGGGAATGTATGGAATTTTTAGGGGAAAAATAATTCTAAGTAATTGAATATCATTTAAATAAATTAGTAAATATTAATATAGTACAATATAGCGATCTAATTATAACAAAATAAGTTTGTAAAATAGTACATGTTTGAATGTTTGAATAAATGTATGAAAATTTATAATGATTTGGGAAATAGTATTTGTAAGATAGTATTTAGAAATGATTTTGTTGTAATAAAATGTTTGAATCTAAACAAAATAATGTATGATATTTTGTTAAATAAAGGAATAGAAATCTAATTTGGCTTTAGCTCTGATATTTAATAGTGCATGGGTTTTGTTATTTCCTTTTGATGGATGGGAATTTTTTCAATAATAAAGTACTTTGGAAACTATGAAAGGTTTTGGAAATGAAAAGAGTTTCTCATTTGGGGGTTATTTTGATATAAGATATAGAACTAATTTTGAAATGTTAAGTTTTAAGAATAAATTTAAAACTTTCTTTCATACATCAGAAGGGTTAAATATTTGGTTATTTTATGAAAGAGTTTGCAAAATAGTAGTTAAACTTAATTTTGTGATATGAAATGCTTGAAATTAAGTAATGCTTTGAAAGACTTTTTATTAAATAGAAAAAAATATGTTAGTAGAAAATTTATGAATAAGATTAGGATTTTGGTTAAAGTATTTTAGAGTTTATTTCAAAAGAAATTTGAATTTGAATTGAGTTTGAATAAAGTGAATTTAAAAAAAAAATGTAATGTATATGATATTTGGAACAATATTTATTTAAATAAGGGATTTTGAGATTTTATAAAGCAACTTTACCTCGAAAAATATTTTGGTATTTAAAATAAAGTGAAAATACTATAATTAAATCAGTATCATTAGTTGTTATAAATTTCTCTTATAGGAAATTACAAGGATGCAATTTTATTAAGGAGGGAAGTTTGTAATAACCCGAATTTTTAAGTAATAATTAATTTAAGTTAATAATAGTAATTTAATTAGTCAAATTAAAATGTAGGAACTTGATTAATAAATTGGTTTAGAAACTATTTAATAAAAGGATTTAAATTGTGAAAAATGTGATATTTCAAGTTTTAATAAGTTCAAAATATGTAAATAATATTTTATAAAGTAATAAAACTGAAATATAATGCTATTTAGGTAAAGAACTATACAAATGTGTATTTACTTAAAATTAAAATTTAAGTAGAAGTTAGTTTATATATAAAAAGAGAATATGTATATATATATATATATCTGTGTCTGTGTATTTGTTTTACATTATCCAGACCCAAGCCCAAGAATTAAAGCCCAAATCAAATTTTCTAGATTTCTCTTTTATTTTCCTTTAGTGAAAATTCTAAGCATGCTACCTTATTCCATTTCCATCTTCCTCCTGAAGCCATCAAACCCTCCACTTTTATATTCAAACACAAATTATATAAATTAAAATAAAAATACAAAATTTAAATATGTGTATCTCCAAGCATGTATGCATCTATACCAAAGAGGGAGGCTCGTGCGTCGTTGCCATGGTGAGTCTCGTATGTGTAGAGTAGGAAGGAGAAGACGAACACTGCACTTACATGTGAGTTTCTACACTCACAAATTCTATGTTTAATCCTTTTTTCTATAAGTTTATGCTTAAATTCTGATGATATTTGGTTGTTATATACTATGAGAACTGTGTTGTCGGTGTAGGAACGAGGCAAAGATCATCAAATGCCTATGAGAGATCAAAGAAGTCATTATTTGGCTTTAGGTTAGGTCGACCCGTAGATCCACCGGTCGACCATGACCGATTAATCGGTGGTGGACCTAGATCGACCATCAATCTAACCTTGTGCATGCGTTTTAGTACGTGTCCTTGAGTGTGTATGGGCTGTGTATATATACCTATGTATGACCAAGTTATTGTGCATCTTTTATCATGATGCTTCCTATAATGCGATTGATTCTATTTGCCTTTTGACAATTATGTTTTCATGAGCAGCCTTGTATATGTGTTTGATTTATGGTGTATGTGTGTAGCTTATATATGTGTAAATTTAAATAAATTTTAATTAATATATTTGTATCTTTATTTTGATAAATTAAAATAGTCTTACTTAAACTCTTATATATTTTAGATATAATACATAAAAATAAAATAATTTAAAGTTTAACTAATTAATAAAGTGAATTAAATGGTATTATTTAAATGGAAAAAAAATTATGAAATGTTTCTTAAATTAGTATTTTATAATTATTAAAGTATATTATGTAAAATTCTAATATATAATTCAAGTTTTAAAGTATTCACTTGAAAATGAATATGAAAATGATTTGGGTGCATGTAGCTATTTTAAAAATAGTAATTAATTATAAACAAATTATAGAATGATATTCATGCGTAGCACTATTTTAATAAATCATCGTTTAGCTATAAAATGATATGAATGAGATTTCTATTGTATTTAGTATATATTAACTTTGATTAATTTTATAGAAGATTAATAAATTTGTTGTTTACCATATAGAATATTATATTTGAGTTTAATTAATTATTTAATACTAGAGTATATATATATAAACATTATTAATTTTTAAATACCTATTTTCTTATATATGATTAAATGATGTCAATCATTAAATATCGAATTAGTTGTTTCATAACTATTTATTCGAATAACCTATTTCATAATTTTCTGTTCAGTCTTCTTGTTCATTGATTCGAAGTATATAAACACAAATATAATTTGAAGTTACTTAGATAAATAAATTAAATTTAATAAAATTATTTATAGGAGCAAAATATGATTGGTTATGATATTGTCTGTAATTGATATCTTAGTAAAGTATGAAATCTTAATATATAAGTCAAGTTTTAAAAATGTATTTAATTTATTATAAAAATATATAAAATTGATTTATAGGTTTTATGATTATTTATAACTAGTTTTTAGTTATAAAAATAATGAAATTACTCTTAAGCGTGATATTTAGATTTATAATCTATTTTGGGTTATCAAATGAAAGAGTTAAATCTTTTAACATTATTAGTGAATTCTCCATTATCGATTATTTATTTATGAAATCGATAAATTAGTTATTTACTGTAAACAATAAAATTATAATTGAATTTAAATTATAGTTAATCTTGAGATTAATATTTATTGTTCATTTCTTAGTATTTATTTTGTAATATAAAATTATACATTGGAATGATTTATTATTAAATATTGATTTGTTATTATATATTTGTAGGAATAAATACTCTTATATTAGTTTTCTAATTATTCTTTTCTTATTTATTGAATAATGATGATATGAATGATTCACCGTTGATATTGATTTGGTTAATGATTTGAATGATACAGTGATGACATCCTTGATATGATTTTAAAATATATAATTCTGTGTAATGAGAAATCTAAATAAACGGAGTTATAATACCATCTGGTATGGGAATTTCGATAATATTTCTCTGGTTATTCTTTGGACTCGTTATACAGAATACTGGAACGTTATGATATTTATTCAGTCATTCATTGTAAGTAGTGAACAAACGTTTGAGTATTACGCAATGGTATGGAACGTTATGATATTTATTCGGTCATTCGTTGTAAGTAGATGACACTCACCTAACGGGAATAGAGTGGAGAGTGTGAGGTGATACCTAGTGGTATATTTCTTTGTGCCTATTTTTAGAGAGTATGGCTTTGTGCCTAACGATGACCATGACTTCGTGTCTATAAGTATTGGTTCTATATGCCACTATTACAATATACTCCTATTTCTGTTTGTTGGAGAGGACCAGATGGCTAGAATCCACCTTAACGGTCTGATCGTGGGGTCGCTCCCTAGATCGTGATACCTTATATGTGATGATCCGTCTTTCTTACCTCGAAAGACAGGCCATTGGGTAAAAGAAAAGAAAGACAAGAAGAAAATAAAACACAGAATCACATAGCATAATGGAACAATATACAATTGTCAACATAAGATCATGCATAGTCACTTCCATAATAGTAATACATCAGAGTCATACCGTAAAGATTACAACTAGGGACAGTTATAACTACATGTCCCCATATTACTGATACAAAATAAATATATACACAGTGGGAATATAGTAAATAGCTAGATATCGATGGAGCCACCCGCTCCAAGCTCCTTTAAAATGCATCTGTGAGAAACCTAAACTACTTGGCTACTTATACAAATTTAAGTACCCGAAAGTTTTAGGGAAAGAAAATAAAACTCCAGGTCAGACATTGGTCTGGTGTGAGTAAACTCCAAACAACTAAATTTTTACTTTAAAAACTCTTTTAAATCGAGGATATCTCATAAGACCATGCTGCATATAAACATGGATGGGTTTTACCTTAGGATAACCAAACTATTTTATAAAAAATCTTATGATATTATAATAATGTCTAGGATTTTTGAAAGTAGATGTAAAATCATAGCCGAAATTGTTACATTGATTAAATTCCAGCATAATAGGTGTACAACTAAGTCTGAAGGCACTTATTGGAAAATGAGTTTCCATATAATGACAAGGTAAGGGTCTACCTTCTATGCAGTACACCTCTAGAGAAACTGTACCAAGGCTGCAAATTTTTGGACCTCTGCTACTCAGGATTGTTCTACCCCTTCCTGGGTAGTACCAAATATGATCATCCCTCAATTGTGATCAACAACTGCACTGGGCCTTGAAGCATACATAAATTTTAGTTACTGGTCTAGATCAGGGATGACCATACCCTAATAGGAGCGACCCACTTAGCCCTGTGGCACGTCCCTACTTTAGTCATATTCCAGGTGTGAGGCTTGAGGCTATGTTTTACCTTCCTTTAGCTATTCCCAGAGGAAATGCTAACACTGCCTTCTAGGCGACAATGCAATGTTAGCATTCATCCATATAAGTCATTCAAGATATGAACTAACCGAAGCACTACCTCTACTACATCCATTTTGGAATCACCTCGAGATTAGTAGCAAGTAGCCCTTGCTGTTCAAATATCTTCATCTTCGATTCTAGTTATTCCCAATTCAAACGCTTGCATTAGTTTGAAGTAGTTTTTGAATAACACACGCTATCCTATCTTGGTCTCTTTAGATCAACATTCAATAATTTTGGAAGGGTCAAGTTATCGCTAGTGGATAACACCACTATCTGGGGTGTGTATAGATTTGTATATGGAAGATATCTTTCATATACTTAATTTATCATGATCCACTCATCGAAATTAACTCCCTGGTATTTATCACGTTTTCGACATTTGGACTTCTCTATCCCTTATCTAGAAAATGAAGTTCTAGATTTCACAAAAAGAGAAAACCTACTCATCAGTTTTTAGTGTTAAATACAAGACGACTTACTTCCAATAAAATGTGTCAACATTTAGTTAACTTATTCGTTTGAGTTTGGCTACTTAATGGCATAGACAAAGAGATCCCTTATTTTAAACTCATTCACTTATAAAGAAAGCTACCTTTAAATAACCGGTAGAGTTTAAAATAAACCTTTATTCAATAATAATTAAATCTTAATTTAATTACTAATTAAATCTTGATTAAATCTTAATTAATTAATTAATAATTAAAACCTACCTAATTAGCAATTAATTACTGATTAAACCCTAATTAAATAATAATTAATTAAATGATTAAAACTTAGTTAAATAAAAATTAATACTTGATTAACTATTTACTTAATTAATAATTAAATAAAACTCTCTTAATTAATTCTTAAGTACTAATTAACTTTTCCTAATTACTAATTAAATTCTAATTATATTTAATTAATTAATTAATGATTAAACTCATACTTAATTAAATAAATAACAATTTCCTATTTATGCTTAAAATATTTTTGAAAAGGTTTTCCAAAAATATTTAAGATAAAAACACTTTTAGTTTAGGACAAATGTTTGATTTTCCGAACTACATCCATAGTAATTATCGCTATGGATACCATAACTTTTAAACTAGTTTTACTAATCTATAACCTTCAAAACTTTTGTTTTTGACTTACTTGATGAAACATAGTATGAAGTTTTGAAAACTAAAAATAAAGTTTGAAACTTTTCTGGTAAATAAAATAGAAAACATGACTTAAATTCAAGGGATCTCAAAGGCACTTATACAAGACCAAATGCTAACTTCCTTTAGCATATACCACATATACATGAACATAATCATTTATTTACATGCCATAATAACAAGCCACAAGAAAAATCATAACTTTCTAACTATTCTCAACATTGGACTTCATTTTCAAGTCTAAATTCAACATCACACACATGCACATATATACCAAACCAAATCATCATTATAATCCTTAAGAGAAGTGAGTTTTACTCACTAAAAGCTCACTAAATCGACCCAAACTTTCACTAAAACTCATATCGACCTTAGATCTTAGATCTACTTTGCAAAAGACTAGAATTTGGACCTTGGTTTTGGGGTCGGCCTAGGGGGAACAAGGCTTGGCCCAAGGTGGAAAGAGGTGGTGTGGACTTGCTTTTGAAAGAGAAAGTGTGTAGGAAGGAACGAAAAGTGTTTAATATATTTTTAAAAATTTTAAAGTGGAAAAGGGCATGGTTTTTAAAACTTTGGAAAACATGGAAGCCATTAAAGAGTTTGCTTTAAAGCTTTGAAAATAAAATAAAGTTTTGAAAAGTAAGATGTGAATGGAAAATGAGAGAGGAAAAAAAAAGAAAATTGTTTATATAAGAAGTGAAATAAACAAATTCCAAACTACCTCTTTAGTACCTAACCTCCACTCAAAATGTGCGACATCATCACACCCATCTCCTCCCTCCTTTTCCACATGCAAGCAACAAGGAGCCCCCTTGTGATCAACATACATTACACTTCCCTTGTACCATGGTGTAAGAGATAATGTGTCATTATATACCTATTATTTTTATTTAAATTTTTGAGAAAAAAAATGTCACATCTCCTTCTTTTACCTAAGTAAACACATATTCACCATATTATATTACTAACCATACCTAAGTTGTTTTTATATGTATGTGTATAAGTATACTAAAATGTTTACAACATTTTCAACAACTTTTACATGATGAAAAATTGAAAATTCTTAAAACGATTTCCAGTCACATTTTCTATTTTTCTTCAAGCTAATTATTTTTGTAAACAAACTCTAAAAACAATTACACCATTACTAGTTATTATTTAAAAGATTTTTATTTGAATTATAAATTTCATAAATTAATTATTTAAAATATATTAAATATCCATATTTAAAGTGATTAAATTCTAGGTCATTACATTCTCTCCTCTAAAAAGAACTTCGTCCCGAAATTAGCACACAAAAGATAACTCAAATAAGTCAAAAACGGCATATCATCATATATCATGAAACTCATACAAAAGGTACACATTAAGCAACTACATCATGAATAGTGCATACACAATCCATAGAACAAGCTAACGACAATTCTATCATCAACTCAAAATAAGCTTCCCCCATACTATCCTTTGTTTCCCAAGTGCAATCTCTGGGATCTTCACTGCACTGGATCTTAACAATCTCACTACATTCTTCCACAGTCTCTTCTCATCCCCATAATACAAACTGGATGTCTAATCACTATCTAGTTCAGTTCCATCTTCAAATCTTCTTGCACATATGGCTCCACATTCAATGATGGGTCATGCACATACTTCCCCAGATGGGACACATAGATAACATTATAGACCCTCGACAACCTCTCTGCAACCCAACTCTGTAAGCGAGCGGCCCAATCCTCTCAAGAATCCAAAAAGGTCCAACATACCTTGGTACCAACTTCCTAGCTTTCCCAAATCAAACAACTCCTCTAATAGGCAAAATCTTCACAAATACAAAATATCCAATTGCAAATTGTAATTCCCTTCACCTCTTATCTGCATATCTCTTCTATCGATCTTGAGCTTCTTTCATCCTCCTCTTAATCATTGCTACCTCTTGCGTTGCCTCCCGAATCATATCTGATCCAAGCACTAGTCGATCCTCGGTCTCTACCTAACATGCTGGTGACTTGCACGGCCATCCATAAAGAGCTTCATAGTGCTCCCTGCCAATGCTAGCTTGATAACTATTGTTGTAGGAGAATTCCACAAAGTGCATATTATCTTCCCACGATCCTCCAAAGTCCGATATGCATGCTCTCGATAGATCCTCCAAGATCTAGTTCACCCTCTTAGTTTGTCCACCAGTTTGAGGGTGGTAGGCAATGGTAAGACTTAGCTTTGTTCCCAAAGCTACTAGTAATGCCTTCCAAAACTGGCTGTAAATATAGGATCTCAGTCACTTACTACGCTTACTGGAACTCCATGTAATAAGACGATCTCCTTCATGCAAATCTCTGCCAATGATGATGCAGCCCTTGTCGGCTTTATCAAAATAAAATAAGCACTCTTGATTAGCCGGTCCATAATGACCCACATGTCTTCATTACCTTTCCTTGATCGAGACAATCCATCAATAAAATTCATAGATATCTGTCCCATTTCCTATTTGGGATCTCCAACGGTTGAAGTATCCCAGTGGTTCTGTAACAACCCTATATTTTTGTAAATATTTTTAAATCATTTTAAAATAAATTTTATTTCAATATTTCTATTTTTAAAACATTTTAGAAGTATAGTTATAATTTTTAAAAGTATAGTTAAAATTTTCCAAAGTTAATGGCATTTTTGTTTGAAATTTATAATGCTAGTTTCAATATAATAAGCTATTTTCTCTATTTACTTTTATTTTATTTTTATTTTTCTTATGAATAAATTTTATTATCATTTTCACTTTATTTTGTTTGTCTTTTATTTTTATTTACTGAATTTTTATTTGTTTATTTTGAATTAAAAAAAAATGGAAATTTGAAGAGACTAAAGCTTTAAAACACTTGACTTTTCACTTTCTAGACTTTTCATATTTTTGGCCGTTCCTTTCCTTAATTTTAGCCGTGAGTTTTTATTACTTTTTCACGTGAAAACATCTCACCTTCATCACAAATTTTCGGCCATTTCAGATCTGAAAAAAATTGGTAATTGCTTCCTCTTTCTTTTCTACTTTTCTTCATTTTTTTCCATTGATTTTCTATGTTTTTGCCTTGCCTTCTTCATAGCTTTGCTCGGCCATTCCCTCCACCATCACCACCGACCACCACTCCTCCTCCTCCCCATGATCCATGGCAACAACCCCTCTATCACCTCTGTCCAATTCAAGCCGTGACCTCCTCAAGATCAAATACCACAAAACAATGTCCAAAACTCCATAACACTTCATAGTCGAGCCTTGTTTTCATCTCCTCTTCATTTGTGACTTCGGCCACCCCTATAGCCACCACCACCAGTTTGTTTACCACCTCTGGCCATCACCCTAACCTCTGTCCAGATCTGTAGCAGCCCATGGTTGAGCCAAATATGCCATAGGCCGAGCCCAATTGTTGAACCAAACCTTCCTTTGTTAACCTTGCCCCTTTGTATTCTCTTGTGTAACCCCTACCCATGCCTCTTCTCTTGCCTAACCATGCAATTGTGAACCTAAACCAGACCTTTACCACCTGAAATCATGTTGTGGCCAAGCCAAACAACATGTGTGGTCGAGCAAAGTTGAGTGAAGATCAAGGAAAAATGGTTTAAAAGCTTTGTGTAGTCAATTGTCTATTTCTATTTCAATTTGTTTCAATATATTCTTTTGTATTGTATTTATATTTATATTTTTCTTTGTTTATTTTGTGAATACAAGATTAACTTCTTGGCTCTCTCTCCATCCAAATCTAGTCGTGCTTTCCGGATTTCTATTTGTGTGTTTGTTTTGCAAACTTCAGCGTAAATAGGTGAGTAATCACACCTGACATTCATACTTATATAACTGTGAATTGATAGCAAGTGAAAGTGTAGAAATAATTATATTATGTTATAACTGCCTGTGATGTAAATCATATGATGTTAAACCCTGTTATAAACTTGTCACATCATCTGTTATGTTTTATTTTATTTTACTGTTTATTCTATTATGTTTATCACACTGCAAGTTCCCTGTAGAATAGAATCACTATAGGTTGAAATGATACATACCCGAACGGAATTTAGAATAGGGAAAAATCGTTATGGTCTGAAATGATAAGCCTGAGCGATTTTTATTTATTTTATTTACTTGGGATTGCGGGTTTGAAATGATAAAACCCGGATTTTCTTTGTAAATTACGGATTGAAATGATATATTATCCATATCACTTGACTTAGGCTAGAAAATATTATACAGACCCGTGGTTATTTTATAAAGTTTTCTGGAAATTTTTAAGTATTTTAAAATGTAAAAATATAATAATTTGATTTAAATTGAATTTTAAATGATTTAATAAAGTGAAAACGATTTTTCTATGTATTAAAAATGTTGAATAAATGAATAGAAATTGTGATTTTAAAACATAACTTAATTTGGAAATTTGTGGTTTGATTTTTTATGGGAATTTAAGTTAATTAAATAAAAATGGAAATTAAGTTTATTTGTGAAAAATGGAATTTTAAATTGAAGTGTTAAAGTAAATTGTTAAAAATGTAAAGCATAAGGAAATTGTACACTTGGATTTAATAAATGAAATTTTTGAAAAATTTGATTTTATTGTAAAAAAAATTCTTTATAAAAATCGTAAGTAAAAGAGAATTAAATGAACATTTTTTGATGTGGAAAAATATGATTTTTATATGTTAAAATGATTTAAATTGAAGTTTATTTGTGGTTGGAATTTTATTTAAAATCTGGAAATTCTTTTAGTAGCACTTCAGAAATGCTATCGTTTCTGAATTTAACTTGAAATCTAAGTAAATGATACTGCAACACTTTGTAAGTGCTGTGGTTGATACAAATAAACCAAAGACTAATTTAACTAAGGGCTATGACAGCACTTTGTAAGTGCTGTAGTGCTGAAACTAAACTTGAACCTGAAATTAATGAAAGAGCTATTGTTGCACTTGTTAAGTGCTGTAGTTGGCTGAAATGTGATTTTGAATATAATTGAACTACTGCAGCAGTTTTTAAAATCCTGTCTTTGCTGAATTGAATTAAAATCTTTAAATTGAACCCTGAACTATTACAGCAGTTTTGTAAATGCTGTCTTTTCTGAATTGAACTATTTTTCCTCTAAAACTGAACTATTACAGCAGTTTATAAATGATGTCTTTGCTGAATTGAATTGTTTTCAAATATAACTTACCGCAGCACTTTCTAAATGCTGTGAAAGCTGGAATTTAAGTGTTTTAATGTATTTAAGTGAATAAATGAACTCAGAAAAGGCTAAATTTTTGGGAATTAAATATTTGATTTAAAAGAATAATGACTTCACTTTTAAATGGTTTAAATGAATTATTTTGATTTGAAATATAACTGTTTGAAATTTATAACCACGGGTTATAATAACGATTGGTTGTTAAAAAGACCGGGATCAGATATGGACATACTCTCTGTCGATACCGAAAACCACTTTAACAACCGTGTACGCGGTGGAGTTTCCAGAATGAAGTAGGATGGTGGCGACGATCCTAAAGGTACATACGTGGACCCAAATCCCATGAGTTGGCATAAGGTGGCTAAAACATGAGCGATCGATGGGCCAATGAGGTAGCACCTCTGATCGGACACACTTCTTCGATACCATTCTATTGCTTTGTGATTGATTGGGTGCACCCCTTGAGTTGGGAGTGTTGTTCGAGGTGGGCGGTAGTGGCTGCTATGTGTTACCACCAATCCGGATGCGTAATTGGTATATCTACCCTGGCATTGCCTAGTTGTGCCGTGTCACCTACCATATCGAGCTTTACTACGAGTTTCTATTTGTGTCGTACCTATGGATTATCTTCTTATAGCCTTTCGAGGTATGCAGGTACTGTATAGACTATTGGCATTATTACGTGTTAAGGGGAATATTAGGTCACTCCTTAATGCTATTTTAAAGTATGTTTATTTTATGATTAGACATTATTATAATAGCGAATATTACTATATAGTAGATAGTTTAACGGATCCTCGAAGAATGGGCGATCCCAAGCATTTTTTAAGTTACTTGCACCTTTATTACAGTTCACTTGAGTTGATTTACATTGTATAAGTATGTATGTCCTGACTCGAGTGTTTGTGTTTTATTTACGCTCGGGTCAGCCTGAGTATTCACAGCTTTGGATTTCACCTTTCTGGAGCTAGGAATCGCTCGAGATTCTGCTTATCTAGTTATTCATCTATTTCAGTTTCAGTTGTTCTATTTCAGCTTTTGTATTAGAGACTTATGTATTTGGGATTTCTTCTGTGTTTTTTTAGAACTGTTTTTGTTTTCAGACTATGTATTTTGTATATGTTTGAGACTTTGTATTGTAGTGGCTTCATGAACCACTATTTATTTTATCTTCCGCTGCGAGTTATTCTGATATTTCTGTGTCTGTGATTCTGTGAATGATTTTATTTGCTCTAAATTTTATTACAATCTGTTATTTTGCATTATTCAAGTCTGACATGTGTGGATTATTGTCGATTTGAATGGTCCAAAATAGTGGGTCGTTACAGGTTCTCTAGTGATCACCCTTGATCTGCTAATAGTTTGCACATTTGCTCACAAAGATAGAGTTATCTCTCTTCATCCCCTTCCAACATAATACCCGCTTCATATCCCTATGCATCTTTAAGACACCCGGATGGATGCTCAATTTGGATCTATGACACTCTAATAGAACCACCTACCTAAGACCGTCGAGATTAGGAACACAGACCCTCCCATTCATCTTCAAAATCCACGGCTATCAAACTTAAAACTTGAACACCGTTCCTCCTCAACATCCTTGATGATTTCCATTAAACACATGTCCTCCCTTTTTTTGCTCACTATCTATTCTAAAAGAGTCGAACTAACCTCCAAGAGCTAAAACTGCATTCCTACTCAAAGATTCCGCCACCACATTTTCTTTTCCTGGTGTATAGAGAATATCAAAATCATAGGCTGGTAGAAATTATAATTACCGCTGCGGCCTCAAGTTCATATCCTTCCGAGTGAAAAGATATTTCAGGGACTTGTGGACCATGAAGAGCTCAAACTACTCACCCAACAAGTAATGCCTCCACATCTTCAAAGCAAACATCATAGCTAACAATTTCAGATCATGAGTGGCATGATCCTTCTCATGCGGCTTCATTTTCCTATCAGCATATGCAATTACCTTCCCGTGCTGCATCAGAATAGCACCCAATCCCACTCCACAAGCATTAGTATACACTATCCATCCTCCACTTCTATCCGGAATGGCTAAAACTGGAGCACATGTCAACCTCCTCTTCAACTCAATAAAGGCCACCTTACACTTTGTAGTCCACACAAACTTCTCATCCTTCTTCATCGGCTTAGTCAAATATGAGAAAATCTTAGAATAATCCTGAATGAACCTAATATAGAATCCGACCAGGCCTAAGAAACTTCGAACTTCAGTAGGAGTCTGCAGTTGCTTCCATTCTTGAACAGTTGCCACTTTTGTTGGATCTACTGAAATGCCATCTCCTGACACAATATGCCCTAGGTACCTTACCTTTGATTGCCAAAAATGGCGCTTAGAAAATTTTGCCTTCAGAACATGTTTCCTTGATGTCTGTAACACCACTTCCAAATGGTGTTGGTGCTCTTCCTCGGACTTGGAGTAGACAAGGATATCATCGATAAAAACTAACACAAACTTATTGAGAATATCACTAAAAATGCGATTCATAAGGTCTACGAAATACGCAGGTACATTGGTTAGCTCAAAAGGCATAACCAACCACTCAAAGAAAAAGTCAAGCCCTTTAAATGCAGTTAAGGGTATGTTTTCTTCCGCTACTCTCGGCTGGTGAAATCTGGTAGCTATGTCCATCTGGAAGAATACTCTAGCTCCATGAAGCTAGTCAAAAAGGGCTTCAATGAAGGGTAAGGGGTACTTATTCTAATGGTCTGCTAATTCAACTACTGATAATCCCTACACAGTCTTAAAGAACCATTCGACTTAGCCAGAAAAACCACTGTTGATCCCTAATTCGAACGACTCGGTCTAATCAACTCTCTCCTTAATAAATCATTGGTTTGATTTACTATCTCCTCCCTCTCTCTCTCTCGGAGCCTTCTTCCGCATAGGTTGAATCACATTTCTTGCACCAGGAATCAGATCAATATGGAGCTCCATCTTCCGATGTGGGGTATACTATTTACCTCTTCAAAGACATCAAGAAAATTCTTAACAACTTTTATAGATCCTAACTCTTCCTGGGATGATTCAAGGGCATACAATAAACTACTCATACACTTATTAAGCTTCCTACATATTAGCTTTTCCAATATCCTCCCAGAATTTGTTTTCAACACTACCCTTCTCTTAACACAGTCCAAAATAGCTCTATATTTCGATAACGATTCCATACCGAATAAAACATCAAATCCTCTAAATTCAGAACAAATAGGTCGTAAAAGAAATGAAGTTTCCGGTAAACAATTTGTACTCTTTTACATATCAAACCTAGATTAGTTGTACCACCTATGGGGTTCGACACACAAACAGGATTGTCTACAAATATCGAGGAAAATTGTAATCTATCTACCAATTCTTTAGAAATTAAACAATGGGAAGCTCTAGTATCAAACAATACTCTAGCAAAAATTCCATTAATCATAGAAGTACCTTTAAGGACTCCATTCCCTTTCACAGCCGCTGAATCGATGGCTCATCCTTGATGGTGTAAACTTTAATTTGTCGACCCATTTTCATAAGCGGGATATCCTTTGCCACAATATAGGTTATTGATTGAAATAGAGTGTCTTCTGAACCAACGGAGAGATAGGTCTCCCTTGCTGCTGTTGAACTCCAGAATTCTTACAAAACTTAGCGATGTGGCCCTTTTGCTTACACTTACTACAAATAAAATCCTTGCAACGATCATCCTATGCCCCACCCGGCTTTCCTTTCCCTTGCTTCTTCCATTTTGGATCAACTTCCTTTAGTTTGAATTGTTGTTAATGGTATTACCACTGAGTGCTGCTGATGCTGGCTTCTTCCTTTCCAAAATCTCATACCTCGAAGCCATATCTACCAAATCCACAAAAGAACCCTTAAGATGGCAGTCATCTTTTCTTGCAAATCCTCTCTAATCCCCATAACAAACATCTCGTTCTGATTTAGCAGTGTATCGATTAACTCTGGTCCAAAATGAGATAGCTCGTTGAACGTTGTCTCATATTCTGCCACTAACAGGTCTCCCTGCTTGAGATCTAAGAAATTCCTGCACAGCTGAGTCCTTCTAGCTGTGGGCATGAACTGTTCTATGTACTTCCTTAAATCTGACCCACGAGAAATCATTCTCTGGAACATTAGCTGTAACGAAGTCCCACCAAGCTATCGCTCCCTCTTGCAATTGCTAGAATGCTAAGAACCACTTCTGCTTATCTGAAAGATCAAGACCATTGAAAATATTTTCACAAGATCGAAGCCAAGCCTGAACTTTAATCATCGATTCTTTTCCCTTGAATGGCTTCCCATCCAGATTTGTATAATCCTTGCACATGGTTGCAAAAGTCACCCTAGGCTACACTAGAGCTGCATCTTCAATAATCCCAACTCTTCCAGCATTTGGAGCTCGATCGGCGATAGTCATGGTGCTGCTAGCTTCTTTACCTCATCTTGTCCTATTGCCCGTTTCTTATTACCTAGACATAGTAACGTAACTCTCAGAATACTTAGACGAGATAAATCTTAAAGAAAGGGTACTAATCAAACCTACTAAAGCTTATCTAACAAACAGGAATATATGTAGATGTATATGAATAAAATTACAAATAAGGGCTCTCAAAGAGCTAACCTCAACCCAAAAGATGAGCCGTTGGGTAAAGGAAAAGAAAGATGAGAAGAAAATAAAACACGGAATCTCACAATGCAATGGAACAATATATAATAGTCAACATAAGATCATACATGGTCACTTCTATAATAGTAATACATCAGAGTCACACAGTACAAATTACAACCAAAGACAATAATAACTACCTATCCCCACATTACTGATATAAAATACATACATACATAGTGGAAATACAGTATATAGCTAGATATTAATGAAGCCATATGTTCCAAGCTCCCCCAAAATTCATCCATGAGAAACCTGGACTACTTGGCTACTCATACAAATTTGAGTACTTAAGAGTTTAAGGGAAAGAAAATAAAACTCCGGGTCAAACATGGGTTTGGTGTCAGTAAACTCCAAACAACTGAATTATTACTTTAAAACTCTTTTAAATCAAGGGTATCTCATAAGACCACGCTGCACATAAACACAGATGGGTTTTTACCTTACGATAACCAAACCATTTTATAGGAAATCTTATGATATTATAATAATGTCTAGGATTTTTGAAACTAAATATAGAATCATAGCCGAAATTGTTACATTAAATAAATTCCAGCATAATATGTGTACAACTAAGTCCGATGGCACTTATTGGAAAATGGGTTTCCATATAATGACAAAGTAAGGGTCTACCTTCCGTACAGTACACATATAGAGAAAATGTACCGAGCCTGCAAAACTTTTGCACCTCTGCTACTCAAGACCGGCCTACCCCTTCCTGCATAATATCGAATATGATCATCCCTCCGTTGTGATCAACAACAGCACTGGGCCCGGAAACATACATAAATTTTTAGTTTTTATTCTAGATCAGGGATGACCATACCCTAATTGGAGCGACCCACTTAGCCCTGTAGCACATCCCTATTTTAGTCATATTTTAGGTGTGATGCTTGAGGCTACGTTTTTACCTTTCTTCGGCTATTCCCACTTGGAATGCTAACACTGCCTTCCAAGCAACAATGCAAATGTCAGCATTCGTCAACACATGTCATTCAGGATATGAATGAACCAAAAGCACTACCTCTACTACATCTAATTTGGAATCACCCTCAGAATTAGTAGCAAGTAGCCCTTACACTTCAAATATCTTCGTCTTCGATTCTAGTTGTTTCCAATTCGAATGCTTGCGTTAGTTCAAAGTGGTTTTCAGATAGCGCACACTATCCGATCCTGGTCCCTTCGAACCAACATTCGATAATTTTGAAAGGGTCAAGTTATCGATGGTGGAAAACTCCACTGTTTGGGGGTATGTATAGATTTGTATGTGGAAGGTATCTTCCATATACTTAATATATCATGATCCATTCATTGAAATTAACTCTCTTGTATTTATCACGTTTCTGATATTACGACTTTTCTATCCCTCGCCTAGAGAATCAAGTTCTAGATCTCACAAACAGAGAAAGCCTACTCAACGGCTTTTAGTGTTAAATACTAGACGATTTACTTCTAATAAAATGTGTCAACATTTGTTATACTTATTCATATTAGTTTGACTACTTAATGGCATAGACAAAGGGATCCATTGTTTTAAACTCATTCACTTATAAAGAAAGCTACCTTTAAATAAAACTGATAGAGTTTAAAATAAACCTTTATTCAGTAATAATTAAATCTTAATTTAATTACTAATTAAATCTTGATTAAATCTGGATTAATTAATAATTAAACCCTACCAGATTAGCAATTAATTACTAACTAAACCCTATAATTAAATAATTAAACCTTAGTTAAATAAAAATTAATACTTGATTATCTTTAATTAATTAATAATTAAATAAAATTCTCCTAATTAATTCTTAAGTACTAATTACCTTTTCTTATTTACTAATTAAATACTAATTATCTTTAATTAATTAATTAATTATTGAACTCATACTTAATTAAATAAATAAAAAATTCCCTTTTATACTTAAAATATTTTTGAAAAGGTTTTCCAAAAATATTTAAGATAAAAACACTTTAGTTTAGGACAAGTGTTCGATTTTCCAAACTACATCCACGGCAACTACCGCCATGGATCCCATAACCTTTTAAACTAGTTTTTCTTGTCTAATACCCTTCAAAACTTTTATTTTTGACTTAATTTATAAAACATAGTATGAAGTTTTGAAAACTAAAAATAAAGTTTGAAACTTTTCTAGTAAACAAAATAGAAAACAGGACTTTAAATCCAAGGGATTTCAAAGTCACTTATACAAGACCAAATGCTAACTTCCTTTAGCATATACAACATGTACATGAGCATAATAATTTATTACATGCCATAACGACAACATGTACATGAACGTAATCATTTATTTACATGCCATAACGACAAGCCATAAGCAAAATCATAACTTTTTAATTATTCCCAATATTAGACTTCATTTTCAAGTCTAAATTCAACATCAAATACAAGCACATATATACTTAACCAAATCATCACTATAATCCATCGACCAACTAATTATTTGCAACAATAATTAACAACAAAATAAAGGTTAAATTTCCCCCTAAATAAAGTGAGTTTTACTCACTAAAAGCTCACTAAATCGATCCAAACTTTCACTAAAACTCGGATCGGCCTTAGACTTAGATCTACTTTGCAAAGGACTAGATTTTGAACGTTGGGAAGGGACATTTGGATAGGGGGAACAAGGCTCGGCCTTAGGTGGAAAAAGGTGGTGTGGACTTGCTTTTGAGGGAGGAGGGGTGTAGGAAGGAAGGAAAAGTGTTTAATATGTTTTTAAAAATTTAAAAATGGAAAAAGGTATGGTTTTTAAAACATTAGAAAACATGGAAGCCATTAAAGAGTGTTTTGAAGCTTTGAAAACGAAATGAAATTTTGAAAAGTAAGATGTGAATGGAAAATAATAGAGGAAAAAATAAGCAAATTGTTTTTATAAAATGTGAAATAAACAAATTACCAAACTACCCCTTTAGTACCTAACCTCCACTCAAAATGTGCCACATCATTACACCCATCTCCTCCCTCCTTTTCCACATGCAAGCATCAAGGAGGCCCCTTGTGATGAACATACATTACACTTCCCTTATACCATTGTGTAAGAGATAATGTGACATTATATACCTTTTATTTTTATTTAAATTTTTGAGAAAAAATGTCACATCTCCCTCTTTTACCTAAGTAAATGCATATTCACCATATTATATTACTAACCATACTAAGTTGTTTGTATATGTGTGTGTGTAAGTGTATAAAGTGTTTACAACATTTTCAACAACTTTTACATGACGAAAATTCGAAATATGATTTCCAGTCACATTTTCTATTTTTCTTTGAACTAATTATTTTTGTAAACAAATTCTGAAAACCATTTCGCCATCACTAGTTATTATTTAAAAGAGTTTTATTTGAGTTATAAATTCCATAAATTAATTATTTTAAAATATATTAAATATCCATATTTAAAGTGATTAAATTCTGGGTCGTTACATTCCCTCCCCCCTTAAAAGAATTATGTCCCGAAATTAGCACACAAAAGTTAACTCAAATAAGTCAAAAAGGGCATATCATCATATATCTTGAAACTCATACAAAAGGTACACACTAAAAAACTACATCACAAATAGTGCATACATAATCTATACAATAAGCAAACAACTATCCTATCATTAATTCAAGATAAGCTTCCCTCAAACTTCCTTTGTCTCTGAATTACAATCTCTGGGATCTTCACTCCACAGAATCTTAACCCATCTCACTACCTTATTCCGCAGTCTCTTCTCATCTCGTCCACAAAAAGAACCGAATGTTTAATCACCGTCAATTTTTGTTCTATCTCCAAATATTTTTGCACAAATGACTCCACAATCAGCGATGGGTTATGCACATACTTCCTTAGAGTGTGAATCCCCTCTTCAGTTGCCATAGGGCTAGTATTTATAGAGAAACCTGTCAGTAGACTCAGGAGTCCACGTTGAATAAAGTTCAGATGCTAGTCCAAGTGTTCTGAAGTGAGCACGTCAGCCCAATAATGAATAAAAACCTGTTAGTACAAAGAGTTCCTCTCGGTACTAAGTGGTTTTTTCTGTACTAAGAGGTTTTGGGGGGTAAAAGTCCTTTATCTTATTCATCTTGCATTTCTACCTCTAATTCAACGCATTCCAAACTCTTTTTTTCGAAGATCAAGTTCCTTCTGATGATTCACCTGATATCACTTGTCTTTTCTGCTTTCTTTTCTTTCTTCTATGAAATCCTAAGTGCTGCTCATCTATCTTTTGGAAAAAGCACTTAACCACGATTGCTCGAAGTAGTACTTGGAGTATAAGAAGATTAGGAGGTGCCAATTGGAAGAAAAAGCTCTTGGTACCGAGTGGTCTACTTAGATCCAATTTCCATCAAACTTTTTGAGTCCAATCTTTTAGCCTTTCTAAGTATGTTTCCAAGTTTATGACTCTTCTCGTCTTCGTTTTGACTATAAACACCCACCTCTATACTCATACTATTCAAGAGTATTATGAAGTAATACTGCTAGATAATATGGAGAATGAGGCTATAAGGGGTACACATGTGAATATTCCCTTGGGCTAACAGTGGTACGTATTAAAATCATTAAATAAATAACTCACTTATACATACACGGTATCTGTACAAAGCAACAAGCACGTGTGCTTCAAGGACAGAATAATACATAACATACAGTGAATAGTAGAGAACACATAGTCAATCACAACGATAACATATAATATGTAATATAATAATATATAAGGATGCATTACATTTCAAATGTCAACTGTCTCAATAATGTGATGAATAATCAAAATACAATTCAGTATAAAATATGTACAGTTAATCAATTTCATACAAGTATCATATAACATTCCTAATATAAGATTCGTCTAAGCCCAATAAAAAATGATGGTCATGTCATTCCTATACCTGAAATGTCTCAGACTGACCTAAGCATTACATAAATAACATATATGTTGGACTATGTCTAATCAAGGATCATAAATAAAGTGATACACTATAAACAAGAAAGAATAATATAACATCACTACCATAAATACTCAAAACATAAGACGACATGTCAAAGTATGTGTGTGTGTATAAATATGTACCTTGAGTATCTGTATCATGACATAAGTAATCCTCAAGGCATAACACCACACAAACATCTCAAATCCATTTAAAACCATCATAATTGATATCAAAAGATGTCATCACTCATATAAAAATATATCAAGTCAGAAATCACATAACCAATACAAATGGATGAGTCGCACATATCCAAAAATCATCGTCAAATCCAGAAATATCAATAAATGAGAAACCACCAAGTATATCAGGCTAGCACGAAGCAATGACCAATATATCTCTCAATTTCGATAAATAGAACATCATCAATACAAGTAAAATAGGATAAGATCGGCTGCTTATCAATATAAATGAGAATACATTATACTCTGGGTATGTGTCGCAAGCATAATCTAATCTCCTCATATCTATACTATTTGAAAGTATGGTGAAAGGAAATGACAGTATGACAAACACGAAGTCCCAAGTAGAGTCATATATATAATAATATATGGCACCTGACCCATATCAATGCTATAGTGAGGTGTATCAATCGTATATACCAATCTATCACTCTGTTAGTACCAAAAGGGAGACTGATAGCACTAAGCAAGCTCCAAAGATGCTATGTCTCTACGGTCTTTAGTTACCTCTCAGCCACCGTGACATGTATCCACCATGTGCTTGTCAATGCGAGGACTTTAAGTCACGACACTACAAATGCCCCTATATGTAACAGACTGCTAGCCTAGGTGTCACAAGGGGCTAATGCATGCGTAAGGGTAGCACAAAGCTGAAGCACTAAGGTACAAGCACTAAGCTATATATAAAGTGTCACAGATCTAGGGTGCGACCCCACGATCAGGTTGTTAGGGTGGATACTGGCCATACTGTCCTCTACAATGACCATAATAGGAGTACATCATAATAATGGCATATAGAACCAATATATGTAGACATGAAGTCATGGTCACCGTTAGGCATAAAGCCATACTTGATAGATATAGGCACAAAGCCATATATCATTACATGTATCACCTCACACTAACCACAATATTTCTGTCATGCAAGTGTCATCTACTTACAATGAATAACCCAATAAATTTCACAACATTGTCCCATACCACTGCATGATACTCAAACATTTATTCACTGCTTATAAACTACATTCGATCTACTTAATACTCTATATAACGGGTCTAAAGAATAACCAAAGTAATATTACTGAAAGTCCAATACCAAATGGTATTATAACTCCGTTTATTCAGATTTTTCGTCACATAGAATTACAACACAAAATCATATCAAAGAGTCATCACCGTATCATATCGAAAATCATCATCAAACTAACATCTACAGTGAATCACTCATGACATCAAAACCCAGAATTAAGAAGATGAGAAATCTTAAAACCCAGAAAACAAACATAAATGTGAGTGTGTGTGTGTATGTATAAAGTTCAAGTTATTAATTCACAAGTAATCACATATATAGAAATTCTATAATTATACTTTAGAAACTCTTAAATAATAATAATTGAATTTTTTCAAATATTTTTTGCATATAAATCTTTTAACTAAAAAATTTAATCCAAAACATTATTTCTTAAACAAATTAACAATCTATAAAACATAATAATTAGTATCTCCAAATACTGAACAAAAGATTACTTCATATACTCTCAATCAATATACAAAAAAGAGACTGAATAGGAAAACTACAAGATAGATTATCCGAATAAATATAATTATAATATGATAAATTAATATCAAATTAGTACCATTCACATCATTTACAAAGAAGAAAATAAGAAAACCAAGAAAAAATAGATTGACCAAGAATTCATGAATACATATAAAACAATTAATTCAATATTCAAAATAATTAATTTATATATATTATTATGTTTGAAACATAATAATAATTTTACTATTTAAAGTAAACATTTTTCTATTGATTAATTTAAGGTAATATTCGATTAAATAGAGGTTTAGCTTTAGAAATTTCTGCCTAAAAATTTATAATTTAATCAATATAATCTTTATAAATCTTTATAAGTCCATTAGTTAGTTATAGATAAAAGTTTATTAACCAATTTAATTTTCCATTGAACAATACAATAAAATTTAATTTATTATTACATTTTTTTTAGCACATGGGAAACCTTAAGATCATGGTATTCATTGATACTCACTTAAGTAAACCACGTCGTGTGTCTACCCCGCTTTTATTTAGTCGTCGCACACGTTTATTATTACATTAATAAATTTATATATTTTAATGTTTTATTATTACATTAAACATTAAAATATATAAATATATATACGTATACAGTAATGTTTAAATATATTTATTGAAATATACTTAATTAGTTTAACAGATCACACATAAATACACATACGCACACCACACACACATATATACTGACACACACAAATATTGAAAACTCACATACATATATAAATTGAACACAAATATGCATGCAACACCAGTACACACACGAAAATGCACACACACATATACAACGTACAACACAAAAATCAAAACATGAGATAGAATATAATTGCAAAAGTTTTGCTTTAATAATATAACAAGCTAACAAGGATAAAACCAAATAAATGCACGACAAAATAAAGTCGAGTACTCAAAACATTTCCAGCACCAAAACAGTTAGCAAAAGAATGTGCACACACTAGTTTACACACACATAGACACACCCTCGACCTCACACTCAAACAATGTAAGAAGGTTGGGTTAGCGATTGATCCAGGTCACCACTGGTCGACCAGTCACGGTCGATCGATGGACCTAATAGGTTGATCAGTTGAAGGAGGATTCAGGAGAATTCGATCGCCTGCTAATGGCATTTCCTCTCAATTGACAACGATTCCATAAGGGTTTGATGCATACAATGAATTACTCAAACACGACAAGACAATATATATACATATGATGATTTAAGAGATTAGAACGTATTTATGTGAGTGGTAATCACTCACCTATACGTGACATCTTCCTCTTCCCCCTCCTTTTGAACACACGCACGCAACTCCCAATAAAGCAATCAGAAATCAATTTGCTTCAAACCATAGATGAATATGTATATCAAGATTCATAAGCTTGGATTTGATAATAATTTATGTGATTTATTCTTAAATTTAAAAGAAAGAGGGTTTTGGAATGCTTGCTTCAAAAGGAAGATAGTGAACATAATATTGTGTACGTGAATGTTTTTAGGGAGAATGAGAGAATTCTAGAAGGAAGATTGGGCTAGAGTTATGTGGGCTTAGGCTACACAATTTGTAAATATAAAAGTATATTTTATTTTCCTTTCTATTTCTAAAACTAAGTTTCAATTCAATTTAATAAACACAGTTTCTTTTTAAAATTATTTCGCCATCAAATTAATATTATATTTCAAGCACGTCACTTTTATAGAATATTATCTCACACTTTTATCTTGTTTTTAATTTAATTCCTATACATTTATAAGTTAAACCCATTTATTATATCAATTACAAAAATTATCCTCTTTTAATACTTAAAATTCAATTCTAATCCACTAAGTACTATTATTAATATTAACTAATTATTACTTAAAAATCGGGTTGTTACAGACTTCCCTCCTTAACAAAGTTACATCCTCGCAATTTTCCATAAGGAAAATCTATAACAAACCAATTTTATTAACCTTAATAATTTCATTTAGTTTTCATTTTTAAAAATCAAACATTTACCAAATGTAGAATTTACTTTTCAAATTTACAAAATTCTTTATTTAAACAATTCATTTTTCAAACATTAAATAATAAATTTCTACGATTTCATTTTTATTTAATTCAAATATGATTCAAATTCAAAATTTTCCATCAAATAACTTTGAATGATTCAAACAAAATGAAAATTTTACCAACCAAATTACTATCAAAATATCATTTGCTCTATCTAATGAATAATTCTGTAATATATAGTTTAATTCCAAGTAGCTTATTATAAACAAAATTAATTTCAAACACTATTTTGCAACCTCTTTCCATAAATTTATACAAATATTTAACACTTTTAATATATGGAGGGAAGTTTTAAATTTTATTCACAAAATTAATATTTCAAAGATAATTCTATAATATTTATCAAAATAAATCTCAATTAAATAACCCATCAAATTCTATAATCTTTTATATTCTTCAAAATTCTTCTTTACAGGAAAAGCTTTTATCCATTTAAAAGTAAAATTATCATACTTTATATTTTGGATGATTTCCAAAATCAATTACTTCACACTTATCATTTAGCAATTTATATAATCAAAATGCAATCTCCTTTTTATAAAGCTATTACTGTTCCACTTGTGTTCGTGTCTCATCCTGCCACCCTTACAGTTGAAGGTATTATTTCCCTTTGATTTTTTCCTTATGATGTTACTATTGATCTTGTGTCTTCAAGTGCCACCTAGGCTAATGTTACCGAGGGGAATTCTTTTGAGAAAGCGTGGATACGTGAGCCGTCTGAGATGAGATATGGCCCAGTTTGAAATGAATTCCAAATGTTCGTTAGTGAAGTTAAAGGTGAATCCAAACGTCTTTATTACTATGTAGATGGAGGACTTGTTCCTTCAGTTGATGGTGAATTGGTGCTACGAATAGAGTTGTTCTTGAAGATGATAGTTGGGATAGGAAATTTATGTATTGCAAGGATTACTTTGGTTTTGTTCCGAATATTGTGTCTCTTTTCGCAGGTTATCTGCATGTGAGTGGCCCAGTCTCTTCGAGCGATGGAAGTGGTTCCTCCACTATTAAGGAGGACTAGCTTTAGGTCATTTATTGTAATTTAGGCGTCTTTGCCTAACTCCTGTTTTTTTACTTTTATTGGTAGTTGATGCTCCTGTATTAACTGTTGATTTGTTAGTAATAAAAGTGGATAGTCTACAATAAAACTGGTTGGCCTTGCCAAAATACAATCTCCTTTTACTTCAAACATTTAATAGTAATAATTTCTCAAATCTATTTTATTTTTTCAATTTCATTACCCACATATGTACCTTTCGGTTCAATTATTGCACTCTATTTTAATATTTACAAAAATTTGATTAAACTACATTAAATTATATAAAAATATTACATGCCTTCATTAGTGTATTTGTACTTACCTATTTTTCAAAATGATTAAATTATACTTATGCTTATATTCAAAAATCCCAAACTTAATATTATTTACTCATTTCTAATTATACCAAAATATCTACAAATACACACACATACATACACACACTCTTATATATAAATCTTTCAAAATTCATTAATTTTAGTCAAAATATTTATATATTTCTAAAATATTTATATTTTCCAAAACACTGTGTCTAAATAACTCGTTTTAGTGTTTAGAAATCCCTATCGATAACGTTGGCCGAATGCATCGACCAAAATTCTTAACACACTCAACGAACAAGTTAACAAAATTACATTTCAATAAAAACTATAAATATTACTTTCAAAAATTATTTAATATACTTTTCAAAAGATTATTTCTTATACTTGACTTCCAAAAGCATATATAAAAAGTTTTTCTTTTATCAAACCTTTAATAACTTCAAAACAAATTTTCAAACTACCTTTAAATGCATACAAATTTCAAAATTAAATTCAATACCAACAATTTCAAATAGCCAAACAAATATAAGAGACCAAAATAAATATACCCAACGGAAACTAATAAATAGATTTTCCCCTATGCACTATGATCAAAATCAAATAAAACCTCAACTACAATATCAAATCAAACACCACAATACAATACAAAACCTGTAACGACCCGGATGTTTCTGTCGTTGATTGTGAATGTTTAAATGGTTTTAAGTATTGAATTTGAACTATAGATTGATTTTGAATATGAAGAGTTGGGTTTAATTATGGATTCAGAGGTTAAAAATTAACGATTAATTGGATAATTTAATTATTGAATTTTAAAAATCGAATATTGGGTAAAATATTGTATCTTGAGTTTTTAGCCCGATAAAAATAGTTTGAAGGCTTATAAAATTTATCTTGATAACAATGAAGATAATAAAAATTCTAAATTTGAATTTAAAGGTGGTTTGTTCAGTTTTAAAAATATATCGTTTAAATCGACGTTTAAAAATAGCCTTCCGAGGCATAGTCTCGGAATTCGACGAAATAAGTTTCATTGGATCCGTAATAATGTATTATTATCGGATTTCAAATTTCGTAGCTTTCGGAGTTATCGTGTGGCCGTACGGTGTGTAAACGCGCTGAAATTAATATCGAAATTTAATATAATAATTGGGTCCAAAAAGCTATCTTCTCCATACGATCGAGTTAGGACTCGAAACCTTTTCCATCGTGTTCAGAATTGGGGTATAACATTATAAACGCCTAGCGGCATGCCTCGATAGGATGTCAAGATTTTAAGCTACGAATTCAAGTCGATTTAAATTTAAATATAATTTATACTTTGTTTGACTGGTCAAATAAACTTCACATCGATACTTTTTCACCTCTTTTCGAAATCACTATAGCTTTTTCCCGGCATGCAACCTTCTTTTCGAAAATACGTTTTCTTTTTCAAATCACGTCGTTCTACCCTTCTGAAGCAAGCCTCTTGCCTTCGTTCTTTTAAATCGAGACCATATTCCTTTCTCTCGAATTAAAACAATGGTTGAATTCATTCAAAACAAGAAATGGTGGAGCAGGAAATTCGAACGAATCAAATCGTTCGAATAAAAAAAAAGAGGAAACCGAACTCATTTTATTCTTCCAGTTCGAAAGTTGATCCTCCCTCCAGGTTAAAATCACGAATCGATTTCAACTTGAAAAAAAATATAATTATGCCAAGCAATCGAAATCGTATTTAGTTTTGATCGAGAGAGTGAAATCGTGAAGGGGAAGAGATGGAGCTCGAATCGCGACAGGTGGGAGTCGCGAGCAACGCAGCTGCGTGAGCAGGCGAGTCGCGATGTGGATGGGTGGCGCGCGCAGCAGCAGCTAGGGTAGGGGTTTGTGGGTTCGAAGTCGAACAGGGGATGATGGCCTGGGTCGTTCTGGGGGGTTTTCGAGATGGCAGTGACCTAGAGTTGGATGCGTGGACGAGAGCATTGTGGGGCTTTGATGGGCGAAGTCGCATAGGGGAAGACTCGAATCATGGGAGTGGGTATATTATCTTTTCCTTCTTAGTTTAAAGTATAAGCAGATTTTTACTTTATTTTTATTTTATAAATATATATACAGAAAACAGTAAAGTAAACAGTAAAGTATAAGGTATATTTATGCCAATTATTTTCTTCAATCCAAAGATTATATATATAATGTATATACATATACAGGTAAAACAGAAACATATATGTATAGGAAACAGAAAGGGAATATATATACATATAAGGTTTGGAAAATATAGGAATTTTAAAAATGTTGAAAAGTTTATATAAAAATTAGATTTTTAAACATATACAGATTATTTCTATAAGTATATATATATATATATAGGTAGTTTCAAAGAAAAAATAAATATACATATACCTATTTTGATTTGCTATTTTATTTTAAATAATGGATTTGGTGATTAAATTGTTCAGTTAACTTATTTAATTTATTTTAGTTACTAAAAGATTTTTAAAAGAAAAATTATTTAGTTAAAATTAAATTGTTAGCTAATTAAATTTATGAAAAAGGAAATAAATTGTTCGATTATTTCGAATATTAATAAACTGTATAAATATTTATACAAGGTCTAAAATCATGGAGAAACAAGTCGATATGGATCGGATTGCAAATTAAAAAGAAAAGGTGAGATTTTCTCACTCATTTGGATTCCATAAATTAAATTTAAATGTTAAATTTAAATTATTGGATGTGCTTGGTTCAATTGTAGTAATTACCTGTTGGATGTTATATATATATATATAGTAGTAGTATATATATTAGTATTGAAGTGATTGATATTCCCGCATTATATAGCGGATGAGACCCTATGCGCCCCGCATAATAGCGGATGACCCTATATACCGCGATATCCCCTCAAAGTGGGATTAGTATTTTATTTGTTGACTAACATCTGTGGATGCAAGAAAACAGGTTGGAGGGATCCAACTGGATTCCTCAAAAATATTTATTGTTTATATATATATTGATATATGTTATGATGGATAAATTGATATGGTAGGGGTGACAGTTCATTTTAAAATTCGTCCAGGAAAGTAGAGAGAGCCTCTAAAATATTGAAACCGAACACAGTATTTATAATATAGTAATAGATCTATGTTACGCATTAGTCATGGCTTTCAGTATCCAATGAATAGGCTCCTACCTAAGGAAACATGTTCAATCCTATGGAAAAAAATTGTTCGAAGATGTTATGAATGGTTCATTTTACAAAACAACATTCCTGGTCTGCAATTTTTAAAGTTCAGGCTTTGAATATCGATAGTTGAGATAGATATGACCCTTAAGGTTAAGTTGGCATCATATGAGAAGTATAGACCAGGCGTTTTCTCAGTAGCATTTAGGAGGCTGGAAAGAATAGCTTTCAAATTTCTCTAAGGAGGTTTAAAATGAGGAACGAATTCAAAAAAAATATGAATGATGCTAGCAAATAAATTGAAGGCGCACACATATCAACCCGTTCTGGAGTGTAATTATTTAAAGTGTGATTGCATGGAAGGATTTCTAGTGATGAGACCTTATATATAGCATGACCCGAGTAATTACCAACAGATACACCCTCTGTAGTCACTAGCTAATATGACCTTGTTATATTGCACCCAAAATATATCAGGTGGAGGTTTACAGTTAAGGATCGCGTCAACAAACTAATAATGCAGAGGAATACAAAAATGAAAGGGATGAGAAGAAAGAAGGGACAAGGAAATTTCCCTTTCTTGTAAGACCCATTGTTTGACCAAATAATTTCATAAAAAGATAAAGGCTTATTAGATTACAACAAACATGTTTTGTATCTGGCTAATAAATAGATGTTAGATTTAAATATAGTTCTCTAGAACGTAAGAGAAGATATAAAAGTTAATCTTCCACTAAAACTGCATTTCTAACATCAGCCACTAAAATTATACTTGTGAATGACTTCAAAACGAGAGAGTGAGCCAGTAAAAAATCGAAGAACACTTGCCTGCTAAAGCCTAAGCGTTCCAATCACTCCAAATATGCTTTACGCTTTGAGAGATTATGCAATATCACACTTTGGAAACTCTCATGGTCACAAGATGGGGAATTAATTAAATTTAAAAAAAACCTTTATACATGAATCATTAAAAAAACACGTTGTGTATGATCTACAAACAATTTCAAAGGTTTTTCTAATTTAATCTGATACAGTAAGCATGTAAGATAATATGTGATGACAAACCAAATGTCATGATATTTCATAGATAATAAATACCATGGAGTACCATTAATATTTCATTATATTAATGGTTTTAATTTCTATAGTTAAAATAAATTTTAGTTTGTTGTGAAAACAATTTTGTTTACATAAACTTTTTGTTGTATAAATTTTGTTTATTTTTTAATATGTGAAAATGTGTGTATATTGACAAAATAAGCGAAACATGTTATTACATAGTGAAATTTTCACTAAGTATGGAGATGGGCTTAATGGGTAGAGTTTGAGATCGTAAACCTAAATCTAGAAACCTCATAAGTGGAAAAAAAAATATAGTGTACGTTAGCTTTTCCTCTCTCACTTTTTTTCTTCTTCTTCTAAAAACTTACGGTAAATGAAAAATGGCTTCCTCTTTATCAAATTAAAATCTGGTTCCAAAATTTGCTGAAAATAAAAGAGAATTCAAGCAAATAGAAGATTAAAATAAGGTAATAAAAAACCAAAACCCTAAAAAATCATCTCTTTAATCTCTGTTTGAAAAAAAAGGATATGTCTGTGATAGGGTGAAGTATCGGCAAGGAGAAGAAAGCAGTAATTAGAGGAGAAAATTTGTTAAGAAGAGGAAGAAGACATGATAGAAGATTTTAGAAATAACTTTTGCTGCTTTTCTCATTCCTTTTGCATTACATATATAGCAGAGGCCTTTAACAAATTTGTATACGTGGCCTCTTGGATACCTATCCTAGGTAACAACTTTTGTAACAACTTGCAGACATAAAATAAAAAGAAATAACAAAAAAAGAAAAGGCTGATCATTTGTTTCTTCATAACAGAATTGGCAGCATGCACGTGATATTACTTCCTCTACTCAATCCAGATATCTCTGTGGCTTGTGTATAATTCGTCTGGGCCTTGTATCATTGTGTGCACCTTCTTCCTGTGCTGGCGTATCACTGGTAGCCGTATCAACACCTACCCCTTCAAGATCGACCTTGTCCCCAAGGTCGTTTGTGTCAGTGAGTAATGGTAATGGTTGTGGTGATATTATGGTTGGATTTGGACAGAATTTGAGGAGTGAAATGTGGAATACTGGGTGAATGCGTGAGTCGGCTGGGAGTTGGAGTTTGTACGCCACAGGTCCTATTCTTTCAATTATTTGGAAGGGTCCGAAGTATTTCTTGGATAGCTTGTGGTGTTTTTGTCGAACTGAGATTTGACGGTAGGGTTGCATTTTGACGAATACCCAAGAGCCTACCTCAAATTGTTTGTCACTGCGCTTTTGGTCTGCATGGTTCTTCATTCGGGATTGTGCTTTTTGCAAATTTATTTTTATAAGATGGAGCAGCTGGTCACGCCTATTGGCCCATGCCATGAGGTCTGGTATTTGTGTGGTGTAGTTGATATAGTTGGAAATTGTTGGTGGTGGACGGCCATAAACAACCTGAAAAGGAGATGTGCGCAGCGCTGTGTGTTTAGTTGTGTTGTACCACCACTCGGCCCAAGGAAGGCACTTAACCCACTTATTTGGGATGTCACCAATGATAGCTCGAAGATACGTTTCAAGGCATCGATTGACGACTTCGGATTGGCCGTCGGTTTGAGGGTGGTAAGCGCTACTCATACGAAGCTTGGTACCATGTAGACGAAATAACTCCTTCCAAAATTGGCTTGTGAATAAGCGATCACGATCCGATACGATCGATCGTGGGAACCCATGTAAGCGGACATATTCGTTAATAAATTGAGCAGCCAATTGAGATGCTGAAACTGATGATGGCAATGCACAGAAGTGTGCATACTTTGAGAGCCGATCGACAATTACCCAAATAGTAGTTTTTCCTGCGGATGGTGGGAGGTGTGTTATAAAATCCATTGCGATGTCGTCCCAAATCTGGTGAGGAATTGGCAGTGGTTGAAGAAGTCCTTTGTAGGGGGTGTTGTCAGTCTTTGTCTGTAGGCAGGTGGAGCATTGTTTGACAAAAGTCTGAACGGAGGAAGCTAAATTTGGCCAGTAGAAATTGCTTGCGACTCTAGCTATCGTCGCTTTGATTCCGGAGTGTCCCCCAATTTTTGTAGAGTGCAGCTCGGTCATTATATTGTGTCGTAGCTCATTATTCGCAGGTATAAAAATGCGGTTGCCCCAAAATAGTAAATCATTTCGGAATTGAAATTTGGGATTAGAGCATGTACCTGAACGCAAATCTTTAATAATTTCTTGTGCTTCGCTGTCTGTTTGAAGAGCTTTTTTGATGTCGTCCAGTATTGCAAACGTTGGTGCTGAGATCGCATTCATCAGTGCGTTGCTTGAAAATCTCGAAAGTCCATCTGCTACGACGTTCTGTTTGCCTGGTTTATAGTGTATTGTAAAATCGAATCCCAAGAGTTTGGTCAGCCACTTCTGCTGCTCCGGTGTTTGTATTGTTTGTGAAACCAATTCGCGAAGGCTCTGATGATCTGTGTAAATTTGGAATTGACGGCCAAGAAGATAGTGGCGCCACTTCTTCACCGCTGCTGTGATGGCAAACATCTCCCGCGAGTATGCTGAGGCTTTGTGGAGGTGCGGTGGAAGTTTGAGGCTAAAAAAAGCGATCGGATGGTGGTCTTGCTCGAGAACAGCGCCTATGGCTGTTGCTGATGCGTCTGTGGTAACGGAGAAGGGGCGGCTAAAGTTTGGTAGGGATAAGGTTGGGGTTTGTGTTACTGCAGTTTTGAGGGTTTCGAATGCTTGATGGGCTGATGGGTTCCACGCAAATTCATCTCGCTTCAGCAAATTTGTTAACGGGCTGGCTATGTGGGCGTAGTTCTTTATAAAACGGAGGTAATAGCCCATAAGCCCTAGGAAACCCCTTATTGCTGTTACTGACGTGGGTTTAGGCCATTGTACCATTGCTTCAATTTTTGCTGGGTCCACCTTTACTCCTTCAGTTGATATAATATGGCCCAAATATGACAATTTCTTCATACCAAAGCTGCATTTTGGCAAGTTAGCAAAAAATTGGTGTTTATCTAGAATTTGTAATGTGATATGAAGGTGGTCTAAATGCGTAACCCAAGATGGACTATAAACAAGTATGTCATCAAAAAAAACTAGAATAAATTTTCTCAAATGGGGGCGGAAAATATTGTTCATCGTGGCTTGAAATGTTGAGGGAGCGTTTGTTAACCCGAATGGCATCACTAAAAATTCATAGTGGCCTTCATGAGTGCGAAATGCCGTTTTTGGAATATCGCTTGGATGAACACGGATTTGGAAGTAACCACTTCGAAGGTCAAGTTTGGAGAAAAAATTGGCGCCATATAATTCGTCTAATAATTCATCGACCGTTGGGATAGGGAACCGGTCTTTGATGGTGATGGTGTTGAGTGCTCTATAGTCGACGCAAAATCTCCATGATCCGTCCTTTTTTTTGACTAAGAGAACCGGGGATGAGAATGGGCTAGTTGATGGTTGAATGAGTTTTGATTGGAGCATTTCTTGAATTTGTCGTTCGATTTCGTTTTTTTGGAAGTATGGGTATCGATACGGTTTGGTGTTGATTGGGTTGGCATTTGGAATTAGGTTTATGTGATGGTTAAGAGGTCGGTCGGGTGGTAGGTTGGGGGATTTGGCGAATACATGTTCGTATGTGGTTAATAATTGTTGTAGTTGTGGGTCATTGTTTGGATTGGTTGGTGGTATAGGATGAACTTGTGCTGGTTGCATTTGCAAATATAGGAAATTCGATATAGACGATGTATCGTCTAAACACTTTAATTGCTGTAGGGATATGAAGGATGGTTTGCCTTGTGGGCTTACACCAGTTAAACAGATGGCCCGATTAACCATATTAAAGGCCATAGTGAGTTTTTTGTAATCCATTGTAACTGGTCCAAGCTGCTGAAGCCACTGGATTCCACACACCGCATCTGATCCAACAATTTCCAGCAAATGGAAGTCAATAAAAAACACGTGACCTTGTATATCCACCCGTACCTTGGAACAGCAACCATTGCTTCTTAATTTCTCCCCGTTGCCTACTGTCACCACAAAAGTGCTTGTGCTGTCCGATTGTAAGCCCAGAAACTTCGCAGTCTTCGGGTGTATGTAATTATGTGTGGAACCCGTATCAACTAAGATAGAAATTTCTTTACCATTGATAGAAGCTGGAAGACGTATTGTGAGTGGGTGTGAGGAGCCTGTCAGAGCATGGAACGATATCTCCTGCGCAGCATCGACCATTAGTGCTGTATTATTTGGTGGTTCGGTCTCGATTGGTGATTCTGCTTCAGAATTGAGCACGGGTGGGCTGTCGTCTGGATTGGTATCAGGAAGAACCATGATAATATGGGTCGGTTTGCATCGATGGCCGAATTGGTACTTCTCGTCACAGTTAAAACATAATCCCTGTTGTTTACGAACGTTCATCTCGGCCTGGGAAAGTTGTTTAATCGGTATATGGGTTTTGGGGGTTTTGTAACTGTGGTGTTTGTTGAATTGTCTGAGTGGGCTGGAGGGATGGTAAAGTTTTGTGGGGCTGATATGCTGGTTTTGTGAATGGGTATTTGGTTGAATCATTCAGTTTTCTTTCAATAAGCTTGGCTCCATCGATGGCGTCGGAAATATTTGTAGGTTTGAGAATGTAGAGTTCATTTTGAATGGGTGTTTTAAGGCCGGAGATGAAACATTGGAGTATGGAATCATTGGAGAGTGTAGTGATGCGGTTGCAAAGGTTTTCGAAGGTGGATTGGTAGTTTTCGACGGTTGTGATTTGTTTGAGCTTGAACAAAGTGGCTTGTGGGTTGAGAAATGTGGGTGGGCCGAAGCGTTTTTCGATTGCTTTGGTTAATGTCGTCCAAGTAGAGATTTGGTTGTTGCGATGCATCCATTGGAACCATGATAGAGCTTGGCCTTGCATGTGGAAACTTGCGAGGTCAACTCTTTGGTCTTCGGGTGTGGAGTAGTAAGCGAAGAATCGATCCGCTTGAAAAATCCAGTCGTGTGGGTTGGTGCCGTCGAAGGTTGTGAGTGAGCATTTAGGGGTACGAGTAGGTGTTGGGGTCGATAACAGTGGTGGTTGGCGGTTGATGGTTGGGGCTTGATATGTGGAGGAGTGGTTTGTTTGTGAGATTGGTGGTTGAGTATCCAACTTGCGGCTAATATCAGCGAGGGTAGCTTTAATGTCGATGTTATCCGCCGTCAAAGTTTCGAGCAAGGCACTGTGGCTGTTTTGTGTGGTTTGTATGGATTCTATGGTGGTTTGGTGGTCGGCGAGTTGTTGGAAGGCATCATCCATTCGTGTCATTGTGAAAGGATCAGAGCAGTGGTATGGAAGGGAGGAGGGTAGAGAGCAGGGGTGAAAGCACCAGATTGATAGGGTGAAGTATCGGCAAGGAGAAGAAAGCAGTAATTAGAGGAGAAAATTTGTTAAGAAGAGGAAGAAGACATGATAGAAGATTTTAGAAATAACTTTTGCTGCTTTTCTCATTCCTTTTGCATTACATATATAGCAGAGGCCTTTAACAAATTTGTATACGTGGCCTCTTGGATACCTATCCTATGTAACAACTTTTGTAACAACTTGCAGACATAAAATAAAAAGAAATAACAAAAAAAGAAAAGGCTGATCATTTGTTTCTTCATAACAGAATTGGCAGCATGCACGTGATATTACTTCCTCTACTCAATCCAGATATCTCTGTGGCTTGTGTATAATTCGTCTGGGCCTTGTATCATTGTGTGCACCTTCTTCCTGTGCTGGCGTATCATTGGTAGCTGTATCAGTCTGTAACTTGTTTTCTTTGCCTGCATGTTGTACTTTTAAGCTTTTACAGTCAATGAAGCTTCTTCTCACCAGAAAGTCAGTATCTTGTATTCTAGTTCGCTTGAATTCAGGCTAAGGTGAGTAAAAACTCACATTTCTAGCAAGAACAAGTGGTTTGTAAAATTTGGATGCAATTTACGTTCAATTTTGATTTACTGTGAACCGGATGTGTTAACTTATTGTTTTTAGTTAAATCTTGTTCTGGGTTCATCTTTGATGACCCATATCTCTTTGTCTTCTTACCGGAATGGTGTGAAACCTTTTCTGGATCATTGTCTGAGTATTGTAGTTTATGCATGTAGAATTTCATGTCTTAATTCATCTTGTTTCCATCTGAAACTTATGCTCAAAGTTCGAATCAGAAGAGATTTCATTACATGTAGAACTCCCGTTTGAATGGTCAACCTAGTAACCATAAGGGTCGACCTATAGGTTGACCAATGCCTCTCATAGGTCGACCTATAGGAAAGTAAGGTCGACCAATAGGTCGACCATCCTATGTGTTTTTTCAGCTGCTTCCTTCCTTTGTTCTGTTGGTTTTGTGCTTTGTTTTCGAGACGTTTTACAGCTAGTTTATGATATCTTTGTGATGTTATGAAAGGCTTCAAACCTATCAATAGGTAAGCCGAAATTTTAGTTAATCTGAACACCGGATTGATGTGTTTTTGAGACGATTTTATGTGTTGAATTTCAATGTATTTCGATGATTTCGAACACGGTTTTTCTAAACGATTTTTGAAATGATTTTATAATTTAAATGGCTTGTGAAATAAATATTTTTCAATATTTATAAATTATTTTAAACCTATTAGAATATATTTATTTCCTATAATAAAGAGAATTTTCAAAGAAATTTATTTCAAATGATTTCAAAAATTGTTTTAAAAACTAGTTTTCTCAAGTAAATTATTTTTTATATAAAATACTATTTTGCACTCTTCGAACGTAGGAGAAAGAGAATTAAATGATTTAGTAAAATATGTGGTATGGGACACATACGTTTACTTTTTCGGTTAATTTCAGACTCGTCCCTTTAAAGTTATAAACCTTTGGGTTGATATTTGTGATTGCCATTCCATGGCGTGTTTGGAGATTAGTGAATTCCTAATTTTTAGGAATTATTTGAGATTGCCATTCTTTGGTGAGTTTTGAGGTTTGAGACCTCCTATTTTAGGAGTATGGTCTATGAAAACCATCACGATGTCTTTTATTCTTGCCGATGATACAAGGCAGGTTATGTGTTTGAGATCTCCTATTTTAGGAGCTATGGTGTGAAAACCACCACGATGTCTTTTATTCTTGCCGATGATACGAGGCAGGTTATGAGTTTGAGATCTCCTATTTTAGGAGCTATGGTGTGAAAACCATTACGATATCTTTTGTGCGTACTGATGATATGAGGCAAGTTATGAGCTTTCTGAGATTTCGTGATTTAGATGATTTATGTTTTCTAATGTGGCATTGACTAGCTGTTAGTAAACCGTTAAGTGAGAATGTGTGTTATAGGACGCACGTTAACACTTTTCGGGTTCCTGTCTGAGAGTTTGTGACACATTCACGAGTTATGCCAGTACTATAGACCTTCCGGTTATCACGAGATATTACGACTTCAGTCGTCATGAGTTATCACGACTTCGGTCTTCACGAGCACTACTAGAAAACACTGCAGTTTCCTACACAAAATTTCCGACGTCTTTCCTACGCCAAATGGCGGGGCGTAGGGTAGGCGTAGGAAACTGGTAGAAAGAGGTAAAGGCGTAGGGAAGACGTAAGGAAATTTCCTACACTTCTCCTACGCCAAATTCAACACGTAGAAAAAAAATCGAGGCATAAGTAAGGTGTAGGAAATCGTCTACACTAAAATGATACTGTAGAAAAGGCGTAGATAATCTCCTACGCCATTTCCACGCCTCTGTTAATTTTATACAATTCCACCTTGATGTAGGAAAGACGTAGGAAATTTCCTACGCCGTCCCTACAAACAAAAAAAAGTTTTTAATTTTTCCGTTAATCACCGTCTACTTCCCTTCTACCGAATAAAAAAAAACCTAATTCTACAAAAATTATTTCTCCTCCTTTTATATTTGTTTTGATTGAATTTCGATTCAGTGCTTGTTTTGGGTTTTCAATTTAGGTGCAATCTCCATGTTGGCGATGCTTGAACCCAAAAAAACTAGGGTTTCAAAAATCAACGCCTTCTAAATAATCATCGCTGCATACTCGGCTATTCCATCAGCCATCGTCGGCTCATCCTTGCCTCCTACGCGATTCTACTGCTGATTTGAAGTCCGCTACAGTTCCTTGCCTCCTACGCGATTCTACTGCTGATTTGAAGTCCGCTACAGTTCCTTGCCTCCTACGCGATTTTTGAAGTCCGCTACAGTCTCTTTCTGGACCCAAAAAAACTAGGGTTTCACCGTTTTTGTTTCCATGTCAGTTCCTGATCTCCTTTTGTTTCTGCATCAGTACACACACTCATTTTCCCTTTGGAACTATAAGTATTGGATATTGCTGTTTCCACAAATTTACTTGGCTCTTAAATTGAGAGAAATCTTTGGTGCTCTGAGCATGTTGAATTTCAGGTATACGAATGTGCATAAATTATCAGTAGTTAGTAGATTAAAACTCTGAAATTATTCAGCCCCTTTCAGTAACTTCAGGCATGATCTGGCATAAAATATTGATAAAAGTTACAAGTATGTAATATTTACTTATTTCGATGATCATATTTCTGCAGTATTGAAGCAGCTTGCAGTGCATATCCAACTGCTGATGTTTTCATCAACTTTGCATCATATAGGAGGTTTGTTATACACTTGAATGATAAATGGAAAGTAATCTTAGATTTCCATTTGACCAACTTCCAAGTTCGATTCTCATCTGCAGTGCAGCTGCATCTTCGTTGTCTGCTCTGAAACAACCTACAATTCGTGTAGTAGCCATTATTGCCGAAGGTGTTCCAGAATCTGATACAAAACAGCTTATTGCCTTTGCACGGGCTAACAACAAGGTAAGAAATGTAGTTTATAAATGCTTTCCAGTAGTTATAAATTCACTTTTGGCTAGTAGCATTTAATCCTATACCAAAACAAAACAAGTTATGCCTTTCAATGAGACAAATGAATTTTCATTTAATAGACCAATGTTTAAGAGTGCTACGGTTTTGTGTATACTACCATTAGGCAGTCAAATGAAATGGAGTCTGATTTTGCAGAATAAATACCTCAACGTTCAACCTATTCTGCAGTATAATTTTCAAGTACAATCAAACATGTATTAAGTTTTGAGAACTATGCTTTAACATGTTTCACACAATAGAAAACATTTGTTTTATTCAGGCATAATAAACAAATGATTTTTGTGTAGTATCTTGTAATGTATCATATACGAACACATCAATGGTATTTATATACCTCTCTATGTGGCCTTTTCTCACACTGTTTGTTCCTTTTGTGTAATGTAATAGTGCTATTGGAGAACAATTGAATTATAGTAATGAAACATTCAACCCAACGTAAAAGCCAACAACATTTAAATCAGTGATACCAAATCAACAACTTAGATCGATTGTCCAACAAATTACATACATAAAACAACTGTGTTTAAGCATTTAACTTTCCATAGTGAGTTTCTCTTAATTTATTTTTGGTCGTGACAACTCTTTGAGAAGCATCAGATATTTTTTTCCGTTAGTGTTGGTGGGTTGTGAATTTTGGAAGAAAAGGAAAAGTCTTGAATGTCATAAACAATTCGCAATATGTGCATCTGTTTATCGCTTTTAGTCTGCTTCTTAGCATTTCTTCTGTTTGTCTTTTCTTGTGCCATGACAAGTACGTTTAAGCTTTAAACTTTCAGCGATAGTTGTTAAGGCGAGACCTAGAAAAGTCTTTCGAAAATAAGCTTTAATAAGTCTGTGGCGCTTTAGTTTTATACTTTACATTTGATTTGAAATAGCTATAAAATATCCTTAAAACAAAGCAGAGTAGCTCAAAGCCATGTAAAAGAAAACAAAGTTGTTAAAAGCAAATAACAAGCACTGATCACGTACTTTTCTAGAGTAGTGCATGCAAGAGCAACATACTGCCATACTTAATCTTAAACATCGAAGATACACAAATCAATATCAACTCTAAAAAATACTGACGTGCACACAGATTTAATACAATGAGGTTAATTTTGAGAGCTCTAGCTCTGAATGAAGCAAGTCAAATCTAAGCTTATCTTGTATTGATATGCGTTTTAGCTCTTCGATCTTCATTCTAAGGCATGATTCAGCTTCCATTTGTTCTTTTTTATCTTTGGATTCAACTCCCATTTGTAATGCTGATTTGATAAATAAGAAATGGAGATCAGAGAACAATGCGCATAATTATTATGCACGCTTCTCTTCATAGCATCAAATTCTAATTGTTTTTTTTGGGTTACTGGCGGCGATGCTATTTTATCAGAACTCGGCATTATTAATCAAAGATTCTCTTCTCTTTTTCATTTTCCAATTCCACTTCTTTATCAATACCATATCTTCTTCATAAGGAAACAAAAGAGCAAGAGAAAATTTGAAGTTGAAGTTTGTGGTTAAGGTTAGAAGCATTACCCACAAAGCATGAGTTTTTTTTTCCTTATAAATCACACACTTGTTATATTACATAAAGGCCCTATCAGTACCATAACCTTGAACACAAATTAGCTAAAGCAATCATAGATTATGGTAAGACCTACATAGAACAGATCGAGATGATCATTACGATGATGGACTTACAGCCACATGCAGACGGAGTACAAAGGAGTCAGGGATAAGTGAGAGAGACGGGGTTTGGCAAGGCTTCTATTGTAGTCGTATAAGTCATTTTAGCTTTTGAACCTTTATGTTTTATTTAATGAACTTAAAAAATGCAGAATTTTTTTCCTCTTCTGAAGCATTTAACAAGGAGCGACATGCTATAATCCTGACAATATTAGAGCTCATTGTTCTTATGCTGTTAATAGTTATTACATGAAGATGGGTCAGACTAAACAGGCTTCTGATTTTGCTGGGACTGCCTCTATTTATTCATTTGATCCCAGTAAGTTTTTATTTATTTCTTTTTATTTTTCTGATTTGCAAAAGATTATGATTAATTTCTTTTGTAGTATTGCTGTAATTTATTTGTGTTTGAACGACGGTGTTTGGCATCAGAAGAATAAGTAATGCACTAACTTTACTTATGTCCTTTTTTTATACTATACTCGGTGGACTTGTTATATTTAAATGCTTATTGTACATTGGATATTTGATATATTAGACGAATGTGATGACTTGGGACAATACTGGGCTTATAACTCTACTGTGAGCATGTATTTATGTTTTTGATTTGTATTTGGAAAATCACAAATACAGGCACAATATCAAGCTAGAATTGAAGAATTGAAAAGCAAGGCACAGTAATTTCGTACGATGTCGAGGAAAAAGTATTCGACAAGCTTACCGGTGCTATAGCTAAAAGAAAGGACCGTAGGTCATATTATGGCAATATCCCTGGGGTAAGTATTTAAACTTTCAACAAAACATTATTTTAATTAGTTTAAAATGCAGAAATTGATGCAATATTTGATAAAATGCAGAAATACAAAGACGCTACTTATAGCATCAATAAGGGAGAAGCACAGACTAGAGCCAAACTAGAGGAAAAAATGGAGCGTCAAGAAGGGGAGATTCAAATGCTGAAGATGCAGTATGAACAACTCACCGAGATGCTTCGACAGCGATTTGATGAAGAGCCGAACGATCGTCATGAGGAATGAGGGTATTGAAAACTTTTTAATGGTATCTGTATGATGTCATGTATCATGAACATATTATCATATTATTTTAACATATAGGAACTTGATTAATATTGTTTGACTTTGTAATATGAATGAGATATTTGTTTTTTGAATTAAAGATGAATGGTTTGACGTTAATCTTTTTGTTGGAATGTGTATATATATAAAATAAGTTGATTTTAGTTTCTATTTAATGTGGTGAAATGAAATAGAATAGTAATATATCAAAATTGCTTCAGAAAAGACGTAGGGAAGGTGTAGGGAAGGCGTAGGTAAATGAAATATTAATGCAACAAAAAGTCGTATGCATGGCGTAGGAAAACTGGGCGTAGGGAAGACGTAGGTAAAAAATTGACGTAGGAAAGACGTGAGCACTTAAAAAAGTAAAAATGTCGTAACAAAACCGTAGGTACAACATGGCGTGGGGAAGACGTAAGAAAATTATGGCGTAGGAAAGGCGTAGGAAACAACCCAACGGATGGCGTAGGTAAAGCGTAGGTATTTTATTAGCTACGCAAGTTTTACCCACGCCAAAATTGGCGTAGGTGTTACGTAGTTAATGCATTTACCTACGCCCCGCCTACGCTAATTTGGCGTAGGTAAACCGCAGTTTTCTTGTAGTGGAGGTATTACAACTTCAGTCATCACCAGTTATTACGACTTCGGTCGTCATGAGGTATTACGACTTCGGTCGTCACGAGTTATTACGACTTCGGTCATCATGAGTATTATGACTTCGGTCATCAAGAGATAGGTACCTAATATATAGTACTGGACACGAGTTGGCACATGCAGCATTACTTCGACATGCAATCGGGGATCTGGCCAGTTCGGGATTTTATGAGTTTTGATTTTTATACATGATTTTAGCATTTTCAGAATAATTGTTTTATTTATTTTGTAGCCTAGAGCTATATGAGATTTTTATTTATATACGGTGATTTCATTTATGAAGTTTTGAACTATTTATTGAGTTCCACGAGATTGAGATTTTTTGAGGTTTTGAACTCACATTTGAGTTCCATGAGATTGAGATTTTCTGAGTTTTGAACTCATATTTGAGTTCCACGAGTATGAGATTTTCTAAGATTTGAACTCTTAACTAAGTTTCACGAGTTATGAGACTTTTTGAGTTTTCTGATGATTTCTGTGGTTTCCTTCTGAGATTTTATATGATTTCATTGGAATTTATTTTTCAAGTAGCTTTTAAGAAGGAAACATTTATATTGATTTGAGGTTATTCATGAGTTAACCCTTGAGATGTTTTTGAGTTTTCCATCACTTTGAATTTGTGTAAATCCAAGCTTACACCATTCCTTTTTTATTAAAGGAATGCTTCCCTTTTGAGTCTTATATCCTATTTATCATTGCTAATCATCTTGTTCAAGTTAGACTGACCCGTGTATTCATTACTCGGGTAACACCAAGTTGCAAGTTAGATAGTTGGCTTTTGCTTAGCTGTTCTTCATGGACCATCTCATCGATCTTTTGGGATATATGTATAGTCTTTGAGTAGTTATCTTGTAGTAGCTTGACTTCGTTTTGTATATATATATTCTTTGGGGTACTTGATGTGTTTTTATAAAGTGGTGTATCACTACTCATGTATGACACTTTGTATTGTACTTGATGTATATGTATATATATATATATATATATGACTATGTTGATGTTCTGTGATCGGTGTATATTATTTCTATTGTGTTTTGTTCTGATTCGATCCTATAGCCACCATGGTATTGTATTAGATAAGGATTAAGTTTGTCGAACCACTTAAGATGAAATGAGAAATGAAAAAAAATAAGCACATTATCGACGTACTTAATACTTATTTAGTACAAGACTATGATGGTCGCTCCTAACTAGTCCTATTCTCCGCATTAGCAGACAGTATTACCTGGTAATACTCTTTATTAGTGTGGGTCTCGGGGTGGGGCGTCACAACTTGGTATCAGAGCTGAATTCAGAACATAGAACAGTATACACAAACTACATTACATCAAGTATAATATGAGTGAAAACATCGTCCCTAATCGAAGTTGTTTCTAATCTTATCCTTAACCTTTTCGTGTCTTTTGGGGTAGATATAAGTTGGGAATATATCTAGGAATGTATTTTAATTCCGTAGTATACCACAATTAAATTAATAATATCTTACCCTATGGATAGCCTCTATAGTGATTGTTCCATTCGAGTTTTCTTCGGTACATGTGCTTGACACTCATTCATATCGGAGGAATTTGTTGATGTCGTTGGAAGTTCTTGTCATATTACTTCTTTGAGGAGTGCGAATCCTATTGAGGGGATCCGTAATATTTGGCTTATTGAGTGAGAATATTGAGATTGTTCTTTGTAGTTTTCCTTTTCATGCAATTTTGCACGTTATTCTTTATCTTGGGTTTGTTGGGAATTTGGGATGGAGTGGTTTGTATATTATCAAGCCGAATTCTGTGTTTTGAAAGGATCCTATAATTTTAGGTATCCTGATTTGGTTGATTAGATGTCTCTTGTTCTTCGGAATGTTGATGGAGATTCCAAAGTATCTATAGTTGCTCTTGAGTCTCGAGATGATGATAATATATTTCGAATTCTAATGGTTGTGTCATTGATGTTGTATGTGAGTCTATTTTGGATTTGCCGCCCAAGCGCGCAACTGAGTTTCGTTTTGACCTCATTCCTGGTTCTTAGATTGTTATCCATCGTCCCACGAGGATGTCCACTAAGGAAATGAGGAACCCTAAAAGTAATTGCTGAAGCTTGAAGCCAAGCAATTCATTCAGTCCAACTTTCATCGTGGAGTGCCACGGTCATCCTTGTTAAGAAATCTGATGGTATTCTTAGTCTTTGCATCTATTTTCGCAAAGCTTAGCGAGTCAACTATTAGAACGAGTATCCATTGCCTAAGATCGATGTCATATTCAATCAATTAAGTGGTGCTAAGGTCTTTCCTCAGCTTGACCTTGCACCGATTCTCATCGGCTACGAGTTGCGGGAGATGGTGTTCCTCTCACTGCACTCTGCACTCGTATGGTTCTTGTGAGCGGCTCGTTATACCATTCGGTTTAACAAACACTCCAGGTTATTTCGCCAATGTTATGAATCGAGTATTCTAGAAGTATCTCGATGAATTCGTCCTTATATTCCTTGATGATGAGTGATAGCAGTTTTTTTTTAATTGAAGGCTTTTCTAATAGAAGATATGTTTATAAGTGTAATTGGATTCTTTTATTTAGACAAATAGAGAATATTTTGGAAATTTTATAAAAGGCATTTTTATCGTATAGAAAATGATATTTTTGTGTTGGGTTATCCATCGAGTGCTTTAAGAATTTTGGTCGATGCGCCTGACCAACGTTATCGATAGGAATTTCCTAGACGCTATGATGAGACAATCAGATACAGTAAATTTTGTTGTTATAAGTAAAGTTTGAGATAAATTAATGTGTAAATAAAAAATTTATTTTGGATGGATAATTTTTTTTGATAATAGAAGAAATTAACTATTTCTTTCAAAAACGAGTTTTCAAAATTAATTGATTAAAAAATTTGGTTGTGTTAAATGGTGAGAATATTTTTAATTAATGAGATGTTTTTTTGAAGATAATTTCATGAGGTTGATTATAAATTTTGAGTGTATTATTTTTTCGAAAAAGAGGATTTAGAATAAATGATTTAGTATAAATAACTTGTTTTGAAAATATAGTTGATATTGGAACGGTTTGGGAATTTCAAATTTTAAATTGATTTTGAAAATCTAAGATTCTATTTGAAAAGTGCTATACTAAAACAGTAATAACTTGAGATATATAACTTTAAATGAGCTCAACCTTTTTGTAATGGGAGTGTTTTCTGAAAGCTATAAAATACTTCTTTTATTATGAGTATAACCTAGTTTATTTTTGGTGTGGAAATATGTTACAAACTGTAACATATTTATGGTAGGATTTGAAGATAAAATAACTTAATTTTTTTTATTTACTCTAAATAGAGAGTAATGGGTTTTATTTAGATAAAGGAGCTTTTTAAATTTTTAAATAATTGAAAATTTAATTTGTAGATAATGGGTTTGTAAACACTAAGGACTTTGGATTAATGAAAGGAAGTATAAAATCCTTTCTTTATGTTTTCTTGCCTAAGTGCAATTATTTAGCGACTTGCATTTATGCAGTCGTATGAGTTCGATGGTGTAGGGAAGAGACCACCTACCTCTTGTTTAGTTTCTTTCCCATAGTGATTGTCAAATTTATATCAGTATGACTCTTTCCGTAGCTTTATACGGAAGGTCGTATCGGTTACCGTATTGTTGGTAGAGTTCGGGATAAGGCTGTGCTAAATCCCACCTCTATTCGTGAAGCTTCTGGGTCATTGTGGACCGTCCTATTAAGTTTGCACACTTTGTTCTTATTAAGTCTAACTAGACGACATCTACTCATTCGAAGTTCTATATTAAGAAGGTCGTGCGATTGCATAATATTCCGAGTCCTATAGTGTGTTATCGTGAGCCACTATTCACGAGTCACTTTTAGCAGAGTCTTCTCCAAGCTTTGGGCACAAAACTTTATTCTAGCACTATTTATCCGCAGTCTGATGGACAAACTGAACAGATGAATCGTGTTCTTGAGAATTTACTTTGAGTTTGTATTCTTGATTTTGGAGGTAACTGAGAGAATCACATTCCTTTGTTTGAGATCACTTATAATAACAACTACCTGATTTCTCTCGGCATGGCTCCATTTGAAATCTTTTACGGGAGACCGTGTCATTCTTCTTTTTGTTGGCTTGAGTCTGGGGAAAAGGCTTATCTTACTCCCTGAATCTATTCGAGAAGTATCTAAGAAAATTGTGCTTATTGGGGAAAGAGTAGAGAGGCACTAAGTCGCCAAATCCTACGCGAACGATCGTAGGATGCCTCTTGAGTTTCTGTTAGAGATCTTATCGATATTCGTGCTTTGCCCTTAGAAGGAATGGTACTCTTTAGCCAGAATGGGAAATTGGCACCACGATATAGCGCCATTTCATATTACAGAGCGTATCAGTTTTGTTGCTCATAGAGTAGCACTTCCCAATCGATTTTTAGAGTTCATAACGTGTTTCACGTCTCTCATTTGAGGAAGTATTTTCGAGATTCTAATTCTGTGATTGATATTTGTGTATTAGAAGAGCTTGAGGTCTCTTCTAACCTATCATTCGTTCCACACCCTGTGTGTGTTCTTGCTTCGGAGGTTGAGCACCTTCGAAACAAGAATATGCCGCTCGTTAAAATTCGATGGTCCGATAATCCCAACGATTGTACTTGGGAAATCAGAGAATTTATCGAGCGATCTTATTCTGATTTTCTACTTCGAGTGCTAAAGGTGAGAAATTTTAAACTAGAGATATCTATCCTTTGTTCGATGAAATAAATCCTATTGAATACAGCTCTTCTCTAGAAATTGCGAGGATGCAATTTTTATAGGGGGGAGTTTGTAACAACCTGGTTTTGGTGATTACCTGTAATATTAAATTATAACGGTGGTGATAATTTAATATTGAAAATAAAGTAAATTGGAGATGAAGAATTTTGTTAAAATTGTTTATATTAAATAAACGATGTGTTTTGAAGAATAAATATTGGATTTAATACTGTTTGGATGAGAATTTGCTTTGAATAGATTATGAATAATGGAATAAGTTAATTTGAGTTAATAAATTAATTAAGTGATTCATTTCAACATTAATTTGTTGAAATAAATATAAATTGTTGAAAATAAAGCTTTAAAACTTTATTTTGATAGTTTGGAAAGATTATGATCATTTTATGATTTTAATTTGAGTAAATGCAATAATTTTGTAAATTATTGCCAATATTAGACTTTCATTAATTTTTAATGTAGTGTTTAATTTATTACGAGGTATTTTATGAATAAAAAGAGGAAATATTGTTTAAAATAATATTTTGATGTAAAAATAAGAGTTTACATGGTTAGTTGTAATTGTTTTGATAAGAAAATAAATTTTGTATAAATTTCTATGTTAAAACAATGTTTTATGTAATAAAA